>CM069087.1:1902500-6702500 GCA_035578085.1 Solanum pinnatisectum
TAAAAAGTGATTTACTTAGTTTAATACAATAAAATAAAAATTATTGACATTCTAGAAACTTTCCTCAAATAGAAAGTCTTACAAAATCCTTTTGCTTTGCTTTTGATTTTGCATGTCTTCTAATCAATTTAAAATACTAACATTTTTGGAAATAACATTTTTATTTTTGTATAGAAGTGAGGTTGATAATTTTAAATTTATGATATTTATAGCAATTAATATATGATAATAGTAATTGAGTTTATATTTAAATATTATTTATTAAATACTAACTCTAAAATTTTAATTATTATTATTATATATTAACTTAAAGTTGCGATTAAAATTATTATATTATTTGTAGAAGCAAAGATAATAAATGAGACAACCTTTATTAAAATATAATTTACAGCTGGGATTCTTGAAAGGCAAAATGGGATAGGCCATATTTGATCCATCTAATACACGTTCTCATCACAGCCCATAATTAGAATTATTTTATTCAACGACATGAGTTGTAACAAAATCGCTGAAATTCTTCCGTCCTTAATAGACGTTTAAACTTTGGACATACGATATAAGATTATAATTTTAAACTGGTACTTAGATATCTAATTTGAAATTTCAACTCGCGATTTAAATTGTTTAGAAGTGTAATATTTTGCAAAAGAAATAAGACTTGTTATTATAAATTTTTGCCAAAAAAAAAAAAAAAAAGACTCATACTTAGCGTGAAGAGATTGTCTGTGTATGATGTAAAGTATATTAAAGAAATAATTAGGTACTATTGTTGTGAACTAGTGAATCGTTATACAATTATATATATTTGAAAGATTATAATCACAAATATTTATTTATAAGAAACGAACATGGAGATATGCTTTATCAATATGATGCCTTACATAGTTTGCTCATTTGAAAGACCGTATAAGAATTTGTAAATTTATTGAGAAACTTACAATTTAAAAAATTCAAATTGCATGTCCAAATAAATTTTCAATTTCATATCAATTATCTGATTTCAAATCATGATTCTATATCAGATGTCTAAATGAGTCCTTAATTAGACATCTCGAGTTCAAACAACTGAGTATAAAAAAAATCTTATTAAGAACACCATCCCCAAATGAGCCTTTAAATGAGTAAATTCAAATTTAGTCGGTTCCCAAAAACCAAAAACCAAAAACCAACGTGGCAATTTGGAATTACTATTGCTTAATACATAAATATGTCATTTAACTTGATTTCAACTGATATTATGCCATCAAATATTGGGCATACACAAGTAAGCACTTAATCAATAGACGCATACGTCTTACATGACATCTTATGCAACAATTCTTATCCTACCTGACATTCTACGTGCAATATATCACGTATGACACCAAATATCTTTCGACGTATCTTTTTCAAGAATACTTATTTTTAAAATAAAATCCATTCAAACAGCATACCATTTTCCCATACTACATGTTATATAATCCCCTTAAGCCTATTACACCATTGCAATCAACTCTTTCATTTCCAAAAAAATCCAAGAAAACTCAAGATTTTTTCTGTGTATCTCTAAAAACACAAAAAAATTCACCCCACAAAAAAAAAATATTACAAGGGAGGAAAAAAAACAGTGTAGTATTTTGATTGTTCCAAGAAAAAAAAATGGAACCAATAGATTTTGGTAATTTGAGAGGTAGTAGTTTAAGAGGAAGTGTAAAAGGAAGTTTTAGAGGAAGTTTTAGATCAGATAGTAATTCAATATTTAGAAATAATAATATATTTAATCGTTCATCAAGAGATGAAGATGATAAAGAAGCACTTAAATGGGCTGCACTTGAAAAGCTACCAACTTTTGATCGTTTAAGAAAAGGACTTTTATTTGGAGCTAATGAAGTTGATATACATGATCTTGGAAATCAACAAAGTAAAGATTTGGTTGATAGACTTGTTAAAGTTGCTGATGAAGATAATGAGAAGTTTTTGTTGAAACTCAGAGATAGAATTGATAGGTAATATGAAAAGATTGAATCTTTATTGTGTGTTTGAGGCGGTTTTGAGACGAGTTTTGTTGTTTTAGTTTGGTTTGGTTAGGAGGGGTTGTTAAAGATTGAATCTTTTTTGTTTATTTGTGTGTTTGAGGCGGATTTAAGACGAGTTATGTTGGTTTAGTTTGGTTTGGTTAGGAGGGGTTGTGAAAGATAAAGTCTTTTTTGTTTATTTGTGTGTTTGAGGCGGATTTAAGACGGATTCTGTTGGTTTAGTTTGGTTTGGTTAGGAGGGGTTGTGAAAGATTGAGTCTTTATTGAGTATTTGTGTGTTTGAGGCGGATTTAAGACGAGTTCTGTTGGTTTAGTTTGGTTTGGTTAGGAGGGGTTGTGAAAGATTGAGTCTATTTGTTTATATGTGTGTTTGAGGTGGAGCTAGTTCGGGTGGTTTAGTTTAGTTTGGTGCGGAGGATAGATTCAAGATTTGAACTTTATCGTGTTCTGTCTAAGTTACTGTGGTAAAAAATGTGTTACTTGTGCTTTTTGGTGGTTAAAATGTGTTACTTTTGCATTTTGGTGGTCAAAATATGTTGTGCTTTTTGGTGGTTTAGTTTAGTTTGGTTCGGAGGGAAGAATCAAGATTTGAACTTTATGACGTCTTGTCTAAGTAACTGTGGTAAAAATGTGTTTCTTGTGCTTTTTGGTAGTTAAAACATGTTACTTGAGCTTTTTGGTGGGTATTTTTAGTGTGTATATAGGATTTAAACCGAAGCTACTAAGATCAGATGTACCCGTAGCTTATTCACTATGTCTGCCCTTGCATATACTCATTCATTTTCATAGTTTGGTTTGCATATTCAAGATTTGAACTTTTTAAGTTCGGATTGAGAACTTTATAACTAAATATAGAAAGATGTCATAGAAAAGTGTTTGATCACATAAAAATTAGACAGAGAGCGTAATACTCATTATGAACTCCCGGACATTAATCGTTGATTCGACTCTTTATTTATTTAAAATTTTTAGTAGTTTGACATATTTTTACTTTCTACAGAGTTGGGCTTGATTTGCCAACAATTGAAGTAAGATATGAACATCTAAAAATTGAGGCAGATGCATATGTAGGAAGCAGTGCTTTGCCTACATTTATCAACTTTATGACTAATTTTATCGAGGTAAAAATCAGAATCAAAATCTTGATTTCCATATCTCGAAACTCATCTGATTGAAGAAAATGTTTGAAACTCACATTATTTTTTTTATTCGTGTTTATAGCCAATGTTGAATTCTCTTCATATCGTACCAAATCGAAAGAGGAAACTCACTATTCTTGATGACGTGAGCGGTATCATCAAGCCTTGCAGATTGACTTTGCTTTTAGGTCCTCCTGGTTCTGGCAAAACTACTCTCTTATTAGCTTTGGCTGGAAAACTTGACACTGAACTTAAAGTAAGTTCATTTTGTACTAAATATCGAACAGATTTAAGTTATATATACTGACTACATGTGAAGATAGCAGATTAGTTACCATATCTGTCAATGTTACTAATTGATGTTTGTATTGAAACATTTAAGTTTAACTACCTCGAAGTGACCTGATCGTGTAAAAATTCTTTTACACTATCGATTGTAGTATAACTCGTGATGACATAGAATTATCTTGTAACTTGCCTAATTGTGTATTTGTTTTTCCCCGGAAATCAGGCTAGTGGGAAGGTGACGTATAATGGACATGAAATGAATGAGTTTGTGCCGCAAAGAACTGCTGCTTATATTAGCCAGCACGATTTACACATCGGAGAAATGACAGTGAGAGAAACTTTGGAATTCTCTGCTAGATGCCAGGGAGTTGGCTCTCGTTATGGTTAGCGTTTGTTTATTTGGTTCAATCAAGTTTTCAATGAAAAATCATATCTATATGATTAATGTTTCTTGAAAAAAATTGTAGAAATGTTGGCTGAACTGTCAAGAAGAGAGAAAACAGCAAATATCAAGCCAGATCCTGATATTGATGTTTTTATGAAGGTAATAATAATTTTCTGTGTTGAATTATTAAAGTATTATTCACAGCCACTTTATTGATGAGACAGAATTCTTGTTATAAAATAATATAGGATCATGTTTCCGATATTATTAAGTTGTTGGGACTTGTTTTTCAAGAACTCTATAAATAGAATCATGTGATAATGTAAAAAAAGGAGATTTCCTTTAATGCAAAGGTGTGATTGAACCTACCACGGAACGTACTTCTGAGTTTTTTAATTGGCAGAATTCATAATTGATACTTGTACTTGCACCGGATTTTAAAGTCAGCTCTGTTACTCATGTTTTCCCGTTTTAATATAATGTTCGTTAGTTGTTATGTTGAAAATGAAGCAATGGTAGAGAAAGAGTGAAGTTGAAGAAAGGAAACGAAAAGGATAGTCTGATGCATTAAGCTCTAACTATGTGTGGGATCCAATAAAGGGATAGACCATGTCTGGTTGCATTTATGCAAGATTCTGTTTTTATATTCTAGTAATTCGTAATAAAATAACATCTGATTAAGAAAAAAAGAATCTTATCGGAATAGCAAAAGGGAAAAAACAATAATGTTTATGACCTTCATTGTTTGATGACAATGTAGGCAGCAGCAACAGAGGGACAAGAAGCTAATGTTGTGACTGATTATGTTCTTAAGGTAACGTTGATTACGTTCAATGATTTCTCGATTATTTTGACAATGAAAAGGCAGAGAGATGTAGTGACTAAAGTTACTTTTTGAATGCTCTGTGTAGATTTTGGGACTTGACATTTGTGCTGATACTATGGTGGGAGATGAAATGGTAAGGGGTATTTCAGGAGGACAAAAGAAGCGTGTGACGACAGGTGAAATGCTTGTTGGACCATCAAAGGCACTTTTCATGGATGAAATCTCTACTGGATTGGATAGTTCTACCACTTATTCCATCGTGAACTCTCTAAGACAAACTGTGCAAATCTTGAAGGGAACTGCTGTGATATCTCTCTTGCAGCCAGCACCCGAGACCTACAATTTGTTTGATGACATTATTCTGTTATCAGATAGTGTAATTGTCTACCAGGGTCCTCGAGAAGACATCATTGGCTTCTTTGAATCCATGGGTTTCAAATGCCCTGAAAGAAAAGGCGTGGCAGACTTTTTGCAAGAAGTATGTCTTATAATGAGCTCCCGACTGTTATAGTTGACAGGCAATGATGCATTTTTGTTCTAATAGTGGAGATTTAAACTTGTTGCAGGTGACATCTAAGAAGGATCAACAACAATATTGGGTGAGGAGGGATGAGCCTTACAGGTTTATCACATCGAAAGAATTTTCCAAGGCATATCAAGCATTTCATGTTGGGAAGAAACTCGGGGAAGATCTTGCAGTCTCATATGACAAGAGAAAAAGCCATCCTGCTGCTCTGACAACTGAAAAGTACGGTATAGGGAAGAAACAGCTCTTCGAAGTCTGCAAGGAAAGAGAATACTTGCTAATGAAGAGGAACTCGTTTGTTTACATTTTCAAGTTCTGTCAGGTGAACTACTTAGTCTATTAAAAATATCGAACTTCTTCAAGTCTCATCATAGTTTCTTGCAAATACTAAGGTTGATCTGTTTGCAGCTTTTTATTATGGCACTCATCTCGATGACCATCTTTTTCCGAACTGAGATGAAACATGATACTATGGATGATGGAGGAATATATGCTGGTGCTCTATTTTTTGTGATCATTATGAATATGTTTAACGGAATGTCTGAGCTCGGGATGATAATTTATAAACTTCCCGTCTTCTTCAAGCAAAGGGACCTTCTCTTTTTCCCTGCATGGGCTTATGCAATTCCCTCATGGATACTCAAAATCCCTGTAACATTTGTTGAAACTGCTCTCTGGGTGTTTCTCACTTACTATGTCATGGGATTTGATCCGCACCCCTCAAGGTACGTGATAACGTGAATAAAGGTCAGGTCACCTTCAAAGATTTCCTTTTCCCCGTGATCACTAATCAGGATTTTGTTTTTGCAGGTTGTTCAAACAGTTCTTGCTACTCATAATAGTAAGCCAGATGGCCTCAGGGTTGTTTCGATTCATTGGGGCAGTTGGCAGGAGCTTAGGAGTTGCTAGTATATTTGGATCATTTGCTCTGCTTTTACAATTTGCGTTGGGAGGATTCGTACTTTCACGAGGTATATTTGAACATTTATATGTCTGCAGTAGCTCTTTCTTTGCTTAAACAGACTAACGTTAAATTGTTACTTATCCGCTTTGCCTAATGCTGCAGATGATGTGAAGAACTGGTGGATATGGGGTTACTGGACTTCACCTATGATGTATTCCGTGAATGCAATTCTTGTGAACGAATTTGATGGGAAAAGGTGGAAACATGTAAGTTTCTCTATCTACCGCAATGTGCAAATAATTAGTTTCCTTATATAAATGCTGAAGCTCACTCTAATCCTAATCAGATTCCACCAAATGGAACTGAGTCACTTGGAGCTGCTGTTGTAAGAGGTCGAGGCTTCTTCCCAGATGCATCGTGGTACTGGATAGGCTTTGGCGCACTTGTTGGATTCACAATCGTGTTTAACATCTGCTACACCATTGCACTCACTTACCTAAAACGTGAGTATCTCTCAAATTTCTCCATTTATATTTCCGTAAAGGCAAAAATGTTAAATGTTTAGTATGAATATCTACAGCATTTGGTAAGCCACAAGCTATGATACCAGAAGACAGTGAAGATGCACAACCAACTAGCGCGGAGACAGAAGACTCCAATAGTGAGAGTCAGAATAAGAAAAAAGGAATGGTTCTTCCATTTGAACCGCATTCCATCACCTTTGATGCTGTAATGTACTCTGTCAACATGCCTCAGGTAACTAACTAACTATCCAGGAATTGTTATTTATCAAATTAGCAATGCTATTCCTCCATTTTCAACAGATATGTTACTATTTTTTCCCAATACTTGCAGGAAATGAAAGATCAAGGTGCTACTGAAGATAGATTGGTACTTCTTAAGGGCGTAAGTGGAGCTTTCAGGCCCGGTGTTTTGACTGCTTTGATGGGAGTAAGTGGGGCTGGAAAAACAACATTGATGGATGTATTGGCTGGAAGAAAGACAGGAGGATATATCGAGGGTGACATCAAGATTTCGGGCTATCCTAAGAAGCAAGACACATTCGCACGTATATCTGGATACTGTGAGCAGAATGATATCCATTCACCTTATGTTACAGTTTATGAGTCATTAGTATACTCAGCTTGGCTGCGTTTACCTCATAATGTTGATACAAAGACCCGAAAGGTTGGTTCTTATGAGTAATTATCTTCCATGACATGAATTTCACCGAAAGATCAATTGAATACTATAAAGAAGGTTGAGCTCATGTAAAAAATTCCTATTTATTTATCGTTGTGCAGATGTTTGTTGAGCAAGTCATGGATCTTGTGGAGCTTGGACCGTTAAGATCAGCCTTAGTTGGTTTGCCAGGGGTCAATGGTCTCTCAACTGAACAACGCAAAAGGTTGACCATTGCAGTGGAGCTAGTGGCTAACCCCTCTATCATTTTCATGGATGAACCAACCTCCGGGCTGGATGCAAGGGCTGCTGCAATTGTTATGAGAACTGTTAGGAACACTGTCGACACAGGAAGAACCGTTGTTTGTACCATCCATCAGCCTAGTATTGACATTTTTGAAGCCTTTGATGAGGTAAGTTAGAGATTTTTGAACTCAATCAAGCTAATTATTGTTTTTCCTGGACTTTTGTCATCGAATACTGATATAAAAACCACTTTGCAGCTCTTTCTAATGAAACGAGGAGGACAAGAGATATACGTTGGTCCATTGGGTCGCCATTCTTGCCATTTGATCAAATACTTTGAGGTAAGTTGTCTAAGTGAAAGAGAGCTTTCCTTTTTCGAGTTCATACGACCAAATACTAAGCTGATCTCTCTTGTGTTCAGTCCATGCCAGGGGTAAGTAAAATAAAAGATGGCTACAATCCAGCAACTTGGATGTTAGAAGTCACAGCCTCGGCTCAGGAAATACTGTTTGGGGTTGATTTTACTGATTTATACAAGAAATCAGATCTTTACTCAAGGAACAAAGCGTTGATTAGTGAACTGAGCGTACCTCGCCCTGGTACAAAAGATCTGCATTTCGATACTAAATACTCACAGCCATTTTGGACCCAATGTATAGCTTGCCTTTGGAAACAACACTGGTCATACTGGCGTAATCCTACTTATACGGCAGTCAGATTTCTGTTTACAACCATCATTGCCTTGGTCTTCGGGACAATGTTCTGGGATATTGGTGGTAAAGTGTAAGTCAAGAAACTACGAAGCAAAAAACAACAATAACACAAACTAAAAAATACCCTCAACTAACACTAGAACTTGATCTTTTTTGGTTACAGGAGTAAGAGTCAAGATCTATTTAACGCAATGGGATGCTTGTATGCTACTGTTCTCTTCCTCGGTACACAAAATTCATCATCAGTGCAGCCTGTTGTAGCCGTTGAACGTACAGTATTCTATAGAGAAAGAACTGCTGGAATGTATTCTGCCTTACCCTATGCCTTTGGACAGGTGAACATAGAGTTCAATTTCTTATAAGCCAATCTCGCGTTAATTTCACATTTGATCACTGAGCTTTTCCCACTATAAGTGACTACATGTTATCCACATAAAACTGTCAGCGTGCCTCGACAATTTTAGGTGAAAAGTCTAAATTACTTAACTTTTTCTATCTTGCAGATTTCCATTGAAATCCCATATGTCTTTATGCAATCTGTTTTCTGTGGTGCAATTATGTATGCTATGATCGGCTTTGAATGGACGGTAGCAAAGTTCTTTTGGTACTTGTTCTTCCTGTTTTTCACCCTCTTGTACTTCACTTTCTACGGTATGATGACCGTTGCTGTTACCCCAAACGTAAGTGTTGCTCAAATTGTCGGCTCCTTCTTCTACGGAGTATGGAATCTTTTCTCAGGATTCATCGTCCCACGAACTGTAAGTTCTTGAAACACTTCCATTTTATTGTTACATCAAAACTGACTTAGAGCTCGGAAATGACATATTCTCTGTATTTTTTTTTTGCCATTTTCATTTTTAAAAAACAGCGTATTCCCATATGGTGGAGATGGTACTACTGGTGTTGTCCTGTTGCCTGGACCTTGTATGGTTTGGTTGCATCACAATTTGGAGATCTTCAGAACAAACTTACTGATGAAGAAACAGTGGAACAATTCTTGAGACGTTACTTCGGCTTCAAGCATGATTTTCTTCCAATAGTTGCAGTCGTGATTGTTGGGTACACTGTTCTTTTTGGCTTCACATTTGCTTTCGCTATTAAGGCATTCAACTTCCAAACGAGATAAAAAGATGTTACCTGCTGAAGATGTAGTAAAGACAACGTGTGAAACGTTCTCTCCACTGCTCGTGAAATGGGGAAGACGCGGTTATTATAAGGAATTTTTCTCGAGCTCAAGTACGAGCGAGAGATTGATTTTGAAAGTACTGTATATAGATTTCCACTTGAACAAGTGTATGTTCTGTTATTATTATTATTCTTTATGAATTCCAAGTTCATTTTTCTGTGTAAGAGATAGTAATTTGTTAATGTTGAAGTACTGTTCTGTTACTATATGTTGTTTCTTGTACTTTTGTTGTGTCTTTTTTTCAACTGCTTTGGATAATTTTTCTCGAGTCGAGGATCTATCGGAAGAAGACTTTCTACCTTTGAGGTAAGAGTAAAGTTTGCGTACACTCTACCCTTCTCGGACTCCACTTTGTGGGGGAGACACATGGTATGTTGTTATAGTTTTGTAACTATAAGAAATTAATGAAATGATGAATGTAAGAATTTGTGAATACTGCTTTTCGGGAACTGCCACAACTGTGATGCGATGAATTAGATTTCTCTAGTGTTAACTAAACAAGAAGTCTTTAGTTTGAATTCGGAGAATGGAGAAATTCTTGGTCGGGAACGCTCCTTGATATATGGACCTTAGATAATGCTAATCTTGAATTAGTCGGGCCAGTAAATTTCGAATAACCAATAATGTATCTTCCTATACATTTCATGTTTCACTTCACAAAAAAAAAAAAGGAAAAACAAAAAAGTTTCGAACTCAAAACTCAAAACATTTCATGTTTTGTGTTAGTGGAATATCTTCCTCCACATGAGTTGTTTGTTTGGTGTATCTAAGCAAATATCAATTCTTTAATTTATTTTTTTGGAAATAAAATGTACATATGTGAGAACTAGATAAAAATAATGAAAAATAAACAAAAATGTTTTTGTTTTTAAAAAAATAAAATTAAATATTTTCATTTTCATTAAACCAAAAGGGTATATCTAGGCTATTTGTGTAATAGTATAGATATGTATGAGCCATTTTTATAACGAGATATATATCAACTTGACATTTTCGCTTATTATATTCATACTGGAGAAGTAAAAATGAACGAAACAAGACTTAACCGTTAAGACATGAAGTGTAACAACTTTTCAACAAACTTTTCTCAGTTTGCTTTATATAAACAAAAAAAATTCACAAAACTTCAAATTCAATTTTTCAATAATGGACTATTTCCTATTGCTACCAGAAGGTTGTGTTTGTGATATTCTCTCCTTTACTTCCCCGAAAGACGTCGTGATTTCATCGGCGATCTCCCGGGGATTCAACTCTGCTGCTGAATCCGACGTTATTTGGGTAAAGTTTTTACCAGATGATTATGAAGATATTATCTCGAGATATGTCTCCCCGCGGATTTATCCGTCTAAAAAGGAGCTTTACTTTAGTCTATGTGACTTCCCTGTTCTAATGGATGGAGGCAAATTGGTAAGTAGCTCTAAATTGGGAAGTAGTAAGCTTTTTTTTGGCTCATTTTAGTTTAATATATGTATAATTGCTTTGAAGCTTATGGGTTCGGGATTTCTTTTTGTGTGTTTTTTGAGTTGTTTGGTTCGAAATTAATAATTTGGTACATATTAGAGGAGTTTTTAAGAAAAGATAAATATAGAGTTTGAACTAAAACTGTTGAGTTCCTAGAATTTATAAGGGTGCTCTAGCTCTGCCCCTTGGTGTTGTATGACGGTAAAGGTCATGAACCTTTGACCTGAGGTCTCGAGTTTGAGTTTTAATCAGAGTTGAAATCTAGGAATTGAGTTGTGTTCGATAGGAAGCACTAAAATCCACTAGCGTGCTTATGGCTGCACAAATCTTAATTAATCAGCCAATGGGTTTTCTTATTTTATTTTGTTTTTGTTAAAAATTGGGAATTGAACTCTCTTCAGATAGTCAACTAACTGAACTTCTAATATTTTCCTGCCAATGGGTTACAAACACCATTAAAAATGCAAAATTAAATAGATTATATTAATAATTGTCAATTTTATTTATTTTTGAATGGACTATAAGCTAGTAGTGTGAATCTAAGATTTTATTTTATTTTTGAAAACAGAGCTTTTCACTTGATAAGAAAACAGGCAAGAAATGTTTTATGATATCAGCTAGAGAACTTGCTATTTCATGGGGAGTTGATACACCATGGTATTGGGAATGGATTTCTCATCCCGACTCCAGGTTCGTCGAAAAATTATACTACGTATAAAAAGTTATTCTTTTTTTGATGTATAAAAAAATTATACCTCATTGCCTTTTAACGAATTTCTACATATGTTATTTTTTGAATCCCTTGGTTGAAAATCTACCTCTGCCACTATTGGTAAGAAAGAATTTTTTACACAATCAGGTCACCCAAAAGATATATATAGATGAGCCTCGTTAAAATGTGTAATAAACTATGTTACCGATTACAATAGGTAAAAATGATTTGATGGTGCAAAAATTACTTATATTGGCGATGATATATATAACTTAACTCACTAGATACATGTATCTGAGACAATATATATATTTTATTTTGCAGATTTTCAGAAGTGGCTCATCTCAAATGTGTAAGTTGGCTAGACATACGAGGCACGATTGGAACACAAATATTGTCAAAAATAACCAAATATGTTGTTTATTTGGTGTTCAAATTGACAAAGGATCATGATGGACTAGAAATTGCTAATGCATTCGTTAGATTTGTGAATCGTGTGAGCAATAAAGAGGCCGAGGAACGAGCTAGTGTCGTGAGTCTAGTCGGAAAAAGGGTTAGGAGACGCAAACGTAATGTGAAACGTCCACGAAAAAGAGTCGATGGATGGATGGAAATAGAATTGGGAAATTTTATCAATGATACAGGAGGTGATGGAGATATTGAAGCGCGATTGATGGAGATTACGCGGCTTCATGGAAAAGGTGGCCTTATTGTTCAAGGAATTGAATTTAGACCAGAATGAAGAAGAAATTGCACAATACTATAATATAGCTTATGTGTTTTCTTGATGTATAAACAATAATGTGTTATGGCTATTTGTTTTTCGAAAGATCTAAATACTATTGGAATCGATGTTGAAATAGCTAACAATAAATCGAGCACATAATAAAAATAAAACAAATGAGACGGTTTGGTTATGTTCTACATTGACCTCTATTGGATAACAATTTATTTGCATTCGATGTTTACACCGTATCGTACTAATTTATCATGATTAAATAAAAAATTAATTAAGTTGTTACACTATGAAATCATAGTGTGAAGGTGTTAAAATGAGACGAAGTAGACCTAAATTCACAAAGGAGTTGTCTCGAAAGTATGGTACACAATGGAAGTTTTTTTTCTTTCATATAAGCAATACCAATTTTTTTAGACTTTAGATAACATTTCAGTCATGTTAATACGTTTACTTAGGTCCAACACTTTCTATGAGTCTTTTAAGCCAATCACACACATACACGCCAAATTAAATAGAGATCTTCTCGTGCTTGTTATTTTTATTTTATATAATATAATATTAGTCTCCATACACTTAACTGAAGCAACGTGAAGCTTGTTTGAGATTAAGGTGTAGTAGTGGTTATTGTTATTTGAATAAGTTTGACTTTTTGCTTTTCTGTATTCATTGACAAAAAAGGAAAAAAAAAAACATAATTATATATGCTTATTTGTACTTATTACTATTTTTGACAATGTATAGACCTCTGAAATCTTTTTTCTTTTGATTATTTAATCATATATAAAGCTCGGAAAAAAAAACTTAGGTTATTTTTTGGTTATAAATTTTTATAAGAATTTTGACATAAATATTTCTAAGTCCATAGCTCCAATGAATTATTTTGAAAAGTTGCTAGAAGGTTGCATCTTTGAATTAATTTCAAGAACAACTCCAGCATATGCAGTAAGATCAACAATTTTATCAACAGGATTCAAATTTGTTGCAAAATCCGATAAAATTTGGGGAAGATTTTTGCCTTCCGATTACTAAAAAATAATTGATAGATCTAAGCTTCCTCCAATTTGCAACACCAAAAAGGAGCTCCTTTTTAGTCTGTGATTCTCCCATTCTCCTTGATAGCGGCACACTGGTAAAATCTCATTTTGATGTGGTTAATTACCTTTTATGATTTTATTTATTTTTTAGTAATGGTGGTATATGTGCTAGTTTGCGTGAACCTAAATTATTTATTAGGTACGTATTTGGTACCTATCACCAGAGGCAAAATCAGAATTTAAGATTTATGGATTCAATTTTTTAGTTACTTAACATTTAAATCATTATATTCTTTAAAGTTGTGATTCATATCTACTATCTATTACATTTATCATGATTTTTTACACATAAATTTATGTTCCACTATATATAAAAGTATAGGATTCATATGAAATTGGTATTAATTTTCTACATCTACTTTAGTCTCTCACTAACACAAAGTATCAAACAATATAATGGCGGAGTTAGAAATTCATATAAGAACATTAAAAAGAATATTGAGTGACATTTAGAATTTAAACTCGTAATCTAAAACAACCTTTGAACCCCCTCTATTGCTAAATTAGAATTTTGGATTCAACGATTCATATATAATTTTCTTTAACAAAAATATTGTTACCTTGTTTGTATTGGTGTAATTTCGAGTAAAGGGGATTCAATTATTTTTTCAGGTCATTTATCTCGACTAGTATACCAAGTAACTCTACAGCTCAAGCAGGTAGAAAAAATGAGCACCCGATATTTTTATCTTTATAAAAAAAAAAATTAAATCTAATATCTTATAATATTCAATCAATTCATTGTTCAGTGACTATATCTTTCTTGATGTTTTCATTTTTTGTACTTTTTGATTCTTTCACAGTTAATGAAACTAGAAAAATCAAAAGAATCATGCCTTTGGGTTGTTGTGAGCTATTGTATTGTATTATATTGTTATTTTAAGCGCAATGTTTATGGGAAAAAGTGTTTTATGATAGCGGCAAGAAAGCTTGAAATTTTGGCGGGTGATGACATACACTCTTGGCAATGGAAGAAACACCACGATTCCAGGTTTATCTCTAATCATCTCCTTAATTTGATCTACAACGTACGTCATTCTTCTTTCTTATAAATGTCTTATGCAATGTACTTTAATTTGATAACTTATAAAATAGATTTCTTGAAATTATTTTTTTTAGCGGCCTTCTATTAAAAATAATAAAAAACTCAATAGGGATAAGTACGAGCAAAGGGAGCTGGATCTTACCTTACTAGTCATAATGAGGTAACAAACCTCTACTAACTAACAAACATGAAGAAAATAAGAGATAGAAAAAACTAGGATTTTGTCATTACCACAGAGTTGGTAATATACTCTATGATGATACTACAAATGAGGATGTTTAAATAATGTTAAAATATAACAACCAAGAATTAAAAAGGTTTCAATTGTGACCTCTCGGGAGAATCGATGACTGCATCAAAGATGCGGTGCTAGTACATCTGAGACTTCTTGATTGGCTAGTTGTAAATAGCCCCAGGGCTATGGAACAAAGGATTATCTCGGACCTAGACTGAGGTATTGATGGTGATTTTCGAATCTTGCAGAACAGAATGAGTTATCAGCCTCAAACTTCCTTTGACAAGTGCATGAATTAAAAAAGATTGATTGTCCATCTAAAGTAACCAAATCGTCTCCATTCCCTATTGACAATAGTAGTTGTCCAGATTCACCTTGATATTGACCAAGTGACTCCAAAGATTGGGAAGGGACCTTATGAGCTGAGGTGTTCAATGTGACCATGAGTGGCTTGATTGCCGGATTAGATTTGAGTAGCAGGTCATCCTGAGATTGCAATGTCTTGAGGATCACTCAAAATGGATGCAAAGAATAAATTAAGTTGATGTTGAGAGGGGTGTTAAAAGGTTATCACCACCTTAATTAATATCTAAGATATTTCAAAGAAGAATATAGAATATTCAAGACTTGTATTGAAAGAACTTTAGGATGAGAGTTCTAGAGTGCAAAGTCTAAAAGAATTCGAGAAAGAAGTGGAAGGTGTAGTTCTAGAATATTGCATTCACTAGATCATTCCATCAACAACCGATAAATAGAGGTGGTCATTTGAGTTGTATGTGTACTCAAATAAAGAGAGTGTGCTTAAGAAAGAATTGAGAGTGAAGTGTACTCAAGAAAAGAGGGAGTGCAAAAGAAAAAAAATTGAGTTTGAAGAGTTTTGAGACCGAAGCTTGTCCTTATAACAATAACAACAACATATCCGGTGAAATTCCACAAGTGGGGTTTGGGGAGGATAGAGTGTACGCAGTCCTTACCACTACCTTGTGGAGGTAGAGATGTTCTTATCAAAAGACCATCAACTCAAGTGTAACAAATGTAAGTACAAGGAAGAAGAAAACAATGGAAAAAAATATATAGCAACTAACAAGAGGGGTGGGGGTGGGGGTGGGGGCAATGCAAAATCCTATAAGAAAGGACTAAGAACAGCAATATAGTGCAATGACCAAAACACAATAAACAACATAAAATGATATATATCACAATCAAGAACTACAATACTACAACTAGTACAACGACAAAACACCAACAAGCCGAAACTCTCGAAAAGCAAGACAACGCTTCACTACCTACTAAACTTCTACCCTAGTATGCATCCTCCACACCTTCCTAAGGACATGTCAATCTGAAGTTGAGCCATGTCTTATCTAATCACCTCTCTCTAATACTTCTCCGGACGGTCCTTAATTAGCACTAATAATTTTCAAGTTATGAGCACAATTGGTTGCTCATACCTTGAAAATTATTTAATGCTAACTAATTAGGATCAGCAGAAGAAGTATTGGAAGGTCAACTTTATAAGGTGCAATCTCGGACAGTTCGAGGTTCCTATAAATATTTTGATCGTAAAAAGATAAATCTGCTATAACATGTTAAATTTCACAGATGATATATAAATTTTTTTAGTTCAACCATCTGATACCCAAATCTCGTTAATTTAACTTTGCATCTGGTAGACCTGCAAAGGAGATACACCCTACATTTCATTAAAAAAAATTATAAAACTATCCTTACAAATGCTTCTTGCAATACTTTTGCAGATTCTCGAAAGTGGCATATCTTCACTCTGTACTTCAGTTGGACATTCGTAGAAAAATAGGAACAAAAATGTTGTCAGCAATGACAGATTATGCCGCTTATTTGGTGTTCCAATTGGGAAGAAGGTCCTGTGAACTTGAATATGCTAATTCAATTATTAGGTTTGTTAAATATGAGAGTGATACTGAGACTGAAGAACAAGCCAATTGTGTGAAACTTGTGACATCGGCAAAACTAAGAGGAGATGGATGGATGGAAATAGAACTGGGACATTTCAATAGCAAGGAAGGTAGTGATGGTCCTGTTGAAGCAAGATTGCTTGAGATGAAAGGTAGTAGTATCAAAAGTGGCCTCATTGTGGAAGGAATAGAGTTTCGTCCCAAAATAATCAAATGCAGGGCGTTAGAGGTGGATTTGAAATTTTAAGTTGTACGGGTTCTGAACTATATCTCTTTTTTTGTTTTATGGATTTGAGGTACATTATTTATACCTATTAACTGAATTTCTTAAAATGTGGATTTTGAGTCAAAACTCTATTTTGGCATTGAAATGTGCTTTAGTTGGCTATGTCATTATGGTAATTAGAAAAACTCTAGACTCTACTAGTTATTTATGTTGCTCTTATTTCCAAAGCTAGCATTTCGAGGTGATCACCTCCCAATAATATTTGTCTTATGAGGATACATATTGTGACCCCTCCTTTATTCGAGCTTGAATTTAGCAAGCCAAGATAAGAAGGGTTCTAAAAAAGGTACGAACTGAATGGACTTATAATGTTTAGTGTGCACAAATCTAACACTTGCGAGATAAATTCATTATGAAAAAAAAAATAGATTTATATGTAAATATCGGTATTTATATAAAAAAAAAAAAAAACTAGTATAGCTATTTTTTGTGGCAGAATGTTTTAAGCTTCCAACTGGAACATCTAAATAATAAAACCAATAACATACTTGAATCTATCAAGACATCATTTCAGGGAAACAATGAATCAACATTAAGTAGATACATCTAAACTTAACAAGCTAATATATGATGCAAACTTCAGAAATAAAAGCAACATAAATCACTAAGAAAACCATTTGAACGCACTTCAACTACATGATCACAACTTTCAGGGGCGGAGCCCTAATAGAGTTATCAGTTCAGCAAACAGATAAATGTAAACTATGAAAATTAATAATATATTAGTGCTAACTTTGAAAATAAAAGCAACATAACACTATCGAAGTCTAGAATTTTTTTTTCTTAATAACTATAAGGTCCGAGCCAACTTGAACACAGTTCAGCTACGTTGTTACGGGGGGCGAAGCCATAATAGAATTATTGGTTCAGCTGAACCCTGTAAAATTAGATCTTCAATCTAACTCACACCTCAAAAACTAGCACATGAGGGAAGAAATTCTCAAGTCTATACAATCAAAACTATTGGTCATTCCCTTACCCAATGTGGGATTATAACCACTCTAACAAACCCAACAAATGCATATATACTAAATAAGTTAATGTAATGCTAAATTTGGAATTAAATGAATCATAAGTCACTAATTATAGTGAGCCTTGGGTACCGGACGATTGAACTAATAATAATAATTTCATTTAAAGATTGAGTTGTATATGGTACTATTTATGCAATTTAACTTACTATAGCACATTTTTCTTTTTACATCAAAATCTTAACAGAACCTACACACCGTTCAAGTATGCATCGTATAAAGACCACTATTGGTAGGAAGAGTTAAGAGCTTCCTATTAAAGGTGACTCCCTTCAACGAGGCGAACCACCTTTTCTTAACCGCAAGGAATTTTTACCATCTTTGTTGTATGCTAATTGACCTTCATTGATTAAACAAAAGAATATTAAGGGTTTTGTAGGCTTGAGTGGGCTCTTCCACCTAATAGACTTGTTAAAATTTTAAAATTATAGGTCTAAAATCAATTCTTATATTTAAAATTATAGGTCTAAAACACTTACACTACTATATATGATCTCAGGAGGGGACCATGGATTCACGTGAACTCGGTGATCCCCCTTTAGATACACCTCTAATCCTCGAGACTTTGGAATCATGTGAATATTCAAGATCTTTATGAACCTCTTACTCCTTTGAACTTCTCCACTTAAGTATTTGTCTTAATCTAGACCGCATTTACAAATGTTGCATCGATATATTTGGTGTTTGGCATTTCAGTCGTTAAGATCTCCTTAGTTGTGGTTGTGGCGCTTGCTAGTACATGCATATTATGCAGCATAATTATGCGCGCATATTGTTGTCATGTTTTATTTTTTCTTTCAGCTACACCATTTTTCTTTCAGCATAATTATGAGTAGTAGTAGTAATAATAATAATAATAATAATAAATGTGGTTGGATCTTTTATTAAATAAATCATTATAAAAAAAAAATTATCATCAACTCATTTTAGCTTTACACCGTCAAAGTATTTGTACCATCCTCGATTAAAACAGTCTAAAAATACTTTTATTATAGTGTTATTCATCCGTTACAAAGCTCACACAATTAAAAATATTCAACACCTTATAATTAAATTTTTTTTTTAGCTATCAATATGAAACTTTTCCCCATCTCGACTACAATTTGATCGTAACTTGTAAGCATCTTAGTAAGCTGCTATAACATTTTTGCTGACTTTAGTTTAGCTGTCATTTAATTCTTTTCCAGACGAAGAAAACGAAGTGCGAAAGAAATTTCCAAAGCTTATAGTATTTTCTTTCTATATTTATACCGCCAAATTTTCAGCTACTTTAATCGATTGATATTTTTATTTTCGTTAAAATTAATTTTCCGATGGATTATTTTGGGTTGATGCCGGAAGATTGCTTATCGGAAATTTTGTCGTTTACGTCGCCGGAGGATACTGCTAGGTTGTCGACGACCTCTCGAGGATTCAATTCTGCTGCTGAATCCGACGTCGTTTGGGAGAAATTTTTGCCGTCGGATTATCAAAATATAATTTCTAAATCAAAATCTTTACTGGCTTCTCCTTCCATGAAACAACTTTACTTTAGTCTCTGTGATTCCCCAATTCTCACTGATGGAGGCAAAATGGTACTTTATTTTCTCTCTTTTCTGGTTTTTTTTCGTTAAAGAGCGATGATCAATTGTGTGAATTAACGTAAACTATGTAATATGCTGCTATTTCTATGATCAATTGATTTATAGTATTTTGTTATGTAGTTTTTAACTATAGAAATTTCATTTTAAAAAACTTGTATGTCTGAATTCATGGTCAGAATTTAAAAGTTTGAATTTCGAAATTTCAATTTGTTCCACATTAATTGAGGTAGAGGAAGTATATTAGCATTTTATTGAGTGAAGGGTTAGTTTTGTTAGCCTGATTTGTTATGTGTTCTACTTGAGCCGAGGGTCTATTGGAAACAACCTCTCTACCGGTCAAAGGTAGGGGTAAGGTTTGAGTACACACAACCCTCTCCGAATGTAACCCCGCTTGTGTGATTACATTGGGGTGGTTGTTGTTGGTTAGTTGTGTTTGATTAGACAAGGACCACGATCTTCGTTTAATAAACAACCGAGAGATCAAAAGTATATGGATTTATTTCCGTTTTAAGTTTTTATTTTAGACATAGAACGAAAAAAACAGCTAATTGTCAATGAAAAAGGACCCTGTGGCTATGGATGTGTATGGTCTAGGGGTGGAAATGTACAGGTGGTTTGTACCTAGGCATGTCAAGCCGGCAGGATTGGCCTGTGACCGTCCCATCCCGACCTGGTTAAGAATAAGCCTGACCATCCATAAGGATCATTGGGTGGTTTGGATCCCGGACTCACTTTTATGTAGCTAGATATAGTTAATTGGGACCTTTTTTTCGTTTTTCATTGATTTTATTCCTGATGTGTTGTGTATCTATGGTCTGATCTGTTAAACAGAGTTTTTCATTGGACAAGAAGACCGGGAAGAAATGTTTTATGGTATCAGCGAGGGAACTTGCTATTTCATGGAGCGATACACCACATTATTGGGCATGGTCATCTCACCCCGACTCCAGGTTCTATATTTTCTCGCTTCCTTTTTGCTGTATAAATTTAGAAAGAGATTACTTAATTATACATAAATACTGATCATGATTATTTTATGCAGATTTTCGGAAGTGGCTAATCTTCGGTTCGTTTGTTGGCTTGATATGCGAGGGAAGATTGAAACTCGACTACTGTCAAAAAGAACCAACTATGTTGTTTATCTAGTATTCAAACTGAAAAGCGGATGCTATGGCCTTGAAACTGCTAATACAGTTGTTAGATTTGTTGATCGTGAGAGTGACAATGAAGCTGAGGAACGAGCTAGTGTTGTTAGTATTTCAAGACAAGAAGGACCTGGTGAGAATCGATCCAAGGGAAGAGACGATGAATGGATGGAAATAGAAATGGGGAAATTTTTCAATGACACAGGAGAGGATGGAGATGTTGAAGCGAGATTAATGGAAGTTAGGCGTCTCTCTGCGAAAGGTGGCCTTATCGTTCAAGGAATAGAGTTTCGACCAGAATAAAGAAAAGAAGAATCCTTTGAACCATGCCTTTCCAATACTCCCTCTCTTCTGGATCGACTCAAATCCTTCTAAATATGGCCCTTCTCACCTAATGGTCGAACTCGAGTTATCGGTATAGTTGATTTACTATATTAATGTATGTTATCAGAGTGAGTTACTGCATGTAAAAAAACTCATTTTGCTTATGAAATATGGCACCTGTTTTATAGCATCAATTCCTGTTTTCACTCTGTTTCTTTCAACTCTTTTCACTTCCTGTTCTGGTGATAGTTCAGGTAGGAAACGTGAACACCTGAATTAACGTAACTCGCAAAAAAGTGATACTTCAAGTATGTTTTTGACCATTATCTCTATATATAATATTTCCTCGTTAGGGTTCCTGGCTCCTGGCTCCGCCACTGCTATTGGCAATAAAGTTGTTCTGTAGATTTGTTTTATCAACCAACTCTAAATTACCTATACATTAAATCAAAATACAAGCCAATCCAGCTCTTCATGAGCTAAACTCCAGTTGTAAGGAAAACATTCTGACTGATTGGTAAGTTTAACATCAATAACGGGTCCGCATAGACGGATGGAACCTATGACCATTTGGTTCAACTGAATGCAGTATTTTTGACACGGAACATAGACATATGTCTGAAAAACCGCCAAGATTTCAACAAATGTTGAATTCTGAACTTATAATTTTACAAGTAAAACGAGTTCAGTGCTAAGAACCTTAAAGGTTGGATCACGAAGTGCATTTGAAGCCAGGGCAGACAGATAAAATGATAATGAGAATCAGGACCAAGATGATGGCAAAAACAACCAGTTTTATCTTCATATTTTCATACCACATCTTCCTCCTTATCTTTGTACCCTGTTGTCTGAAGTCCTGAGCCTGAAAATCACAAAAGAGCATATTATAAACTTGTCTTAAAATGTCTGATACTCGTATTAGAGCCCCCACTAATCTGGATACGTGATGGATGTCTCATATTGGGGTAAAGACCTCAAGACTTCTGTTTAATGATAAAGGAGTACTTATCACTTCATCACAACTCTGATCAGTGATTACAAACTATTGAACAAACCATGAAAGTCAAGTGGAAACATTAATCATGTAGATAGAGTTGCTCGAAAATATGTTCATGCTGCATTATGAGCTAACCTGTGATCGAAGATTATCTGTTTTATCAACTAGAAGCTCAATCTTCTCACCGCGATCAAGAACCTGATATTAAACAAAAACAAAAAAAAAAATTGAAGCAAATTTTACATAAACATGCTCTAGATGTCAAAGGCATATGCAAGATTTTGTGCAAGCAGTGTTAGCCTATTATAACATGGTGAATTTTCTCGACGAAGTGTCAGGTAACATCATGACGCCCTCTTGTAGAAGGGTGTCCCTGTCACTGCCAGATGTGAAAATATTGAGCATAGTTCATCTATAAAAGACCATCAGTCCATTCCCCAACTAATGTGGGACTCTAACACCCCCTTCATGTCCAGACCCATCTGAAGCGTGAACCGAGAATACAAAAAGGGATGAATCGAACTCTGATACAATGTAAAGATATGAAACTAGCTCTTTAGGAAATAATTGTCTAAGTTCATATAAATAGACCGTCGGTACATTCGCCAGAAATTCACCTTCTCAATGTTTTCCATCATAACTCCCTTAACTTCAGAAACTTGGGCCTTGACCTTAGAAAGCTTACTGATTTCTTCAGGATGATCACAACAGTATTTCATATGCTCTTTTAATTTTGACCTACAATGAGTAACACCATATTATTCGGAAAATAAAACAAACAAATTGAAACGAATAGAGTAACCAAAAAAAACGAAATAAAATAAAATGAAGGTACCCAAATTCCCTATTGAGGCTTTTAGCGCTAGCAGTTGCAGCTTTGCCTCCAGCATATTTCTTGCTAAAATCATTCTTCACTCTATCCAAGAAGGCAAGAGGAATTTCCCTGCCTGCAGATTCAGTAGCCACAACACAGTAGGCTGCATTATCAAGTAACATGTCAATAGCAGATTCAGAATTTAAACGTCGTGCATTTTAGGAATGAATTTGATAATTTCGAATCAAAATTGTAACGACGATGGCATGGATGACCTCAATTTTTAACGTAGGACAAATTAAAACTAAAACCATTTCAAATAGCTTAGAGACAAATTTAACTTTGCCCTTATTATTTCCCATTTTTTGGCACATATGGAATAAGTCTATTCACCAAGATTAGGTAGATAAGAAAACCACCTAATAGTTTTGTTTTTTCCTAAACTTCGAACGTGAAGCCTCATAATTCTCATCTTACGTTATTGATCACTAGGTCACACTTTCGCAGATTTACAAATTATCTTCTACAAATGTCATACATTACTTGAATTATTATGAATTTCTCCAACTATATTTGATTATCATATATCAACAAAACAATGCCCATTCAACTCTTCCATGAGGCCTCAGGTTCAATAACAAACTCTAAAAAAACCAAATTTATCAAATAGATCCAATTAATCAAAATACGAAAAAAAATAAAAAAAAATTGTAAATCATATCATGAATATAGGAAAAAAGATGAAACTGACTGAATCCATTGTCGGAGAGAAAATTGAACGTATGATCATCACAATTATACGAAAATTTGTTACTAGATGGCGGTAGCTTCTGCAAACAGTGAGTAGCAATGCTGCTAAAATTTCCGGTGAATTCACTATACTCCACCAGAATTATTGTTCCTCTGGCAACGAAGCTATAAATCAACGTTTGTTGTCCCATTGATCGATCCTTGTTATTTAATTTTCGATGAATTAATCCGTTTATAATGGAAGAGAAAAATTGAATATTATTTTTCTAGAGAGAAATGAATTGGGAAAATATGTTTGCATGCATGGAAATGAAAGGTGAGATAGAATATTGTTGAATGGTTGAAGAAGAAAAGTGGAAATGAATATGTAATTTTTGATTAATTTGGGGAACACAAGAAATTTTTTTATAAAGAAATATTAATAAATTGTCCTTATTATTAATCTATCGAAAAAAAATAAATATATATATATATAGATCGTAGCTAACAATCTTTTTTTGTTGATAATAAGCTATTGCTAAACAATTGAGCGTTTGTTTAGTTTCCCTTATTAGTGATATTATTAGTAATTCTCCTATTATTGTATTTTTTGATTTTATTATTACTTGTTTTCTTTCCCTCGTATTTATCGTATTACTATTTTTGGTTGCTATTTTTTTTCTCTCTTTTATAATCTATATGCTTTAGTACTAATTGAGCACATAGTCCACAAGGTAGGATAAAGTTGTGTACACCATCATTTCCAAACTTCAGTACTTATGAATTATGCTCAATATAATATTGTTGTTGTTATTTGTTATTATATTGCTAAATAAGATGAGCAATAAATTTTATTATTTAGATACATTGCTAAATAGTAAGTTATTGTATTGCTAAATAACATTACCATATGGTGAAACAAGACTTTGTATATAAACAATTTGTTGAAACCAACCATCATTATGATTCATGAGAGTTTGACACGTTTTCTTTTCAATATTGTACCTCACCAATTGATATCCTTCATTATCAACAATGAGCTCCCCATTTTTTGTGAAACAAATTGGATCAACATATCCACTATGTTCAAAATCAACAATGTCCAAGACAAATAATTTAATCCATGATGAAATAACACCATACTCCTTCATCACCCAAATTTCACAATAAAGTCCATTACCTTTGTTAAGCAAAGATAAACATCCTTGTAAAACACCAACATTATGAAAATTGACATTTTCATCATGTTCCAATATAGGTTGTTTCATTACTCCAAATGTCTCTTGTCCTAAATCAAGTGTGACAATGGTTTTTTCCTTCTTTGTCTCATTAATGTCATTATACCCTAGCCAATGTAGAGTTCCATTAAAGAAAACCCCTTGTTCTTCATCAAAAATAGAGATGTCCTTAAACCCTTGAATCCTTCTCCATCTTTTGCCACTTGTAGAAAAAACATCGACTATTCCATCTGATGTACCTCTAACAACTTTGTACGTGTTATTAATCGAATCATAACCAAAACCATTGAAAATAGGACAATCATTATGAAAATTACAAGTCAAACTTGGTAAGTCCCTAGAGACTCTAGTTGAGGGATTCCATAGAGAAATTTTATTAGTGTCACATAATAACAAACAAATCAATCCATTACAAGAACCAATAATTTCAACATTATTAGATTCAAGTCCTTCATCCATGGATGGATACAACAAATCTACAATGGCGCTATCGTCGTTGACATGATCTTCAAATGATGATGGAGATTCATAGTCCAAGGACTTAAAGGGTGACATAGTTAAAATCCTAAAATGGTTTGTGTTTGGGTCAGAAATAGCTAGAGAAAGATGAAGTTTGATAAATTCTTCATTTGAAATTAAAGATAGCCAAGATTTGGACACACATTTGAATTGTAAAAGATATTTAACATGTAATCTTGAAAGTATATTTGACATAATATCTTGAGGAAGATTTGGGATTGATCTCTTAATAGGTGAACTCATCTTTGGGTATTTCTTTTGTATTTTCTTGGTATGTATAATGAAGAAATTTATAGCAATTTATTAAGATAGCTAAAGCCTCAACTTGTAATAATTATTACTATGAGTTATAGAGATTGGCAATTATTGGTTTAAGTGGAACATTTGTCAAGTTGATATATTAGTTTATGAAGATTCCCATGGTGATATAATGAGTCTATATTATATTTTTTTATTAATGTATCAATCTTTCGTTTAATATGTTTTACGTAAATTAAGGATTTATCGAAAATAATATTTTTATTTTTACAAAATAAGTTAAAACTGCGTATATATTACCTTTTCTGAAGATCATTTGTAAAATTTTATTGGTATATTATTGTTGTTGCATAGAAAACTAAAGTCTCAGAAAGCTTGTTGTGTTCTCTATAACTATAATGATTTTTAATTAAATAAGTTATAGAAATTGGCAGCAATTGGTCTAATGAGTTAAATTAAAATTATCAAGTTGATTATTATACTATTTTATAAAGATTCTTTTTAGGCATCTGAACCATCTACTTATTATAATTATTGTAATTACTGCCACATTGACTTTTTCTCTTTTAAATCAAAACAAAAAACAAAAACTTTGCAATTTTTTACTTCTAAGTCTGTAATTCTTTTAATATGCTTCAAAAAGTGATTTTTTAATTATTATTATTATTATTTTTTTTGGAAATTAATTTCTAGTTTTGCATATGACATGTCTAAGATGATAAAGATTAAAAAACATTTTGGTAATACATTCTATGTAGCATTTTTTTTAAGACCACAAGATTTATAAATCTTTTTTTATTATATATCACTTTTTAAGATTCTTCGTCAAGTCAAAACTACACAAATAATTTAAAAAGAAGGAAGTAAATTTTAGCACCCATATGGTAGTCCTTCTCAACAAAAGCGTAAGAAGTAAATTTAATTTTTTAAAAAAAATTAAAAAATAAATTTAATTTTTGAGGCGTTGGGGTTGGGGCCGGAACAGAGGTGTGGTTGATAAAATATTTTAATCTTTTAAAAAAATAAATAATTTTTTTTTGTGGGGTGGGGTGAAGAGTGGGTAAGAGATTTTGCTTTTGAATCTTTTACCATGATCTCTACGACTCTACCTATAATAATATGGATACTCATATTTTTCCATATTATTTATTAGATAACTCATTTTTACCCATTTAAAATATAAATAGTATATGCGACTCAATCCGCTCATTTGTTATCCCAATTACGGTTGTGCTCCTAGTGTACTTGGCAAAGTCCTTTGTGGCATCCCTATGTAAAATTATTATATCGTTATTCTCTGAAATAAATAAATTAAGCATGTGATATATATGGACTAATTAATAAGTTATAATAAGGTCCATATCATATGTGTATATTATGTCACGTTCATGCATGTATTACTCTTCCTATATATCCTATGAAATGCAAGTATTTGCCCCAAATTTGCAATATGTTGATGTTGTTATCAGGTAAGTAGAGTTAAAATTTTCAGTAAGTAAATTCTAAATATGAAAAAGTAAATATATGAAGACGTCGAAGGAATTTAGCGTATTTATATACATAAAAAAAAATTAATTATGTATAAGTATTGTAACTTTTTGTCGAAGAATCAGATAAACTCCTTGATGACTCACGATCTTAGCTACGTGGCTTCGCCACTATTAATATATCTCGATTGCAACAAAGCTTATTAACAAAATCAAACAAAATGAAATTACATATTCAAACGCCTACTAATTAGTAGTGATAGCCGATAAGCGTAAAAATTCTCTTCTTATTAAAAACACAAGCTTATAGTTGCTATACTACCGAACATCAATCACTAAGAGAAGTAACTTAAGGGCTAGCAGGGAAGTTCTAAATTTGATTTGAGTATATATTTAACGATTTTCTTAACATAAATGCTATTACATGTGCCTAAAAATCAATTGATCGTATTAATTGCAATTTGTCATCATCGAAATTAGAATTTGAAATTTATGAGTTTGAGATTTTAGTTTTTTAAAATTAATTATTTATACATATTTACTAAATTTTTAAAAGAAGAATAAAAAAAAAAGAACTAAAACTGTTAAATTCGACCAAACTTGTAACCTACACTCTACAACAAAAAATCCTCACGGACCATTTTTAAAACTCAAAAAATATCTTAGACAAGATATTCAAAATCTAACATAAAATCTATGGTCAAAAAAACATTTAAAGAAATTTTCCTAAAATTTAATGAGAAAATCTATAGTCAAACGCGAACTTCGGGTGTGTTTGGATGTCAAAAAAATACCACAAAGTGAGAATATCATAGACTCATCCTTAGCCGTTCGATCAGATTGATCGAACGGTCATTCCATCTCCCTATATATTTAAGCCCTTTTCTCAAATTCAATTTTTATTCAGATAGGTTTCTGAAATTCCCTCGTTCCCATTTTTTCCCAAAATTTTCAATTTCAAATTGCTTCAGTGTTAACTTCTCCATTTTTCACTGCAAATTTTCACCTTTTTCGTATCGAATCGAAACAAATTGAACCGAATTTCATCGATTTGGTTCTAGTAGATGAGTAGATCAACAATGTTAATTCAAATTAGTGATTGAATGTAAGTATGTTGAGTTGCGAGTCTAAATGACTGGTGGTTGGATTTGGAGTCTTTCGCGTTGATAAAAGGTGATTTCTTCACTCTTTTGTGTTAACTATCGCTTTGCTGAATCTTTACTGTATAGGTAGATGTTCGCCATTGTTGATTTTGATAGTTTAAACTGTGTTTTTTTGAAATTCAGCTCAAACCCTAATCCTAAAAAGGTATGAACAAAAATTTGGACTTGTTGCTGGCTATCTATAAGTTATAACTCTCCCTGTTGAAATTAGACAGTATTAGTATAGCCAAGATTGAAACTTTGTGGTCGGTTCTGTGATTGACTGAGAATTGGGACACACGGGTTTGACCCGGAACACCCTTGAGTGACTTGGACTCCTGTGCTGTCTGCTAAAGTTTTCGGAAGCAGCATACTTCAATTCTGAAAAAAGAAGGTTAGAGCCTCAAACGAAAGTATTTTTTCTGTTAGAATAGGTGGTAGTAGTTTATTGACTTGGTAGAAACCATGATTTAATGTTTTCTTTTAAGTTTTAGCAATCATGATTATAGAATGCATGTGGTGCATCACTTATCTGAATATTCCATTTTCTATGTTTCGACATGGTGTGATTAAAGTAGTGATATAAGGTTTTCTTTGTTTATGCTTTAGAGATTATGATGAGTGGGTGTTAATGGATTACCGTTTTAGTTGAATGTTTTTTAAGAGGGCCGACTTACGTGTTTCTATGTTCTGATGTATGGTGTTAAAGCTTGATCTGGTATGTTTTCATTTAAGGCATTGATGAAATGACTATAGGTCATAAAGTTGATTATGATTTACTGGACAGATTGTATATGAAATATGTGCTCTAGTTCAAATACAGTGCATTCGAGATGATACTGAATTAGACTTTGGTATGCACTTCAGAAAGCATGAATGTAGCGGGCAACTTTTATTTCCTTATTAATTATCATGAATGCATCACAAATAACAATATCTGTATGTCATGTTGGTGATCCTACCCTTAGGAATATCACATGATAGGTTTGAATAGTTTTAGATCTGTTTTCAGTATCTGATGTCATATCTAGACTTAATAATTTGATATGTTTCAGCTGACGTAAGGTTAGAATGCTTTTGATCGTAGTATAAATCAAAGTTTCAACAAGTCTGAAATGCCTTTATGTAAATGTACTTTTGGTTGGGTTTCAGATTTAATGTGAATTCTTTTCTTCTCCATCACTCACCAAAGGACTTTTCTTGGTTCTCTATCATATGTTTTCGCTAAATGACACCATGTGTAGATCTTTCTTCTTTCAGAGATAAATTTTCATCAATGTTCTTACCAAGAATATAGCCTCCATTGCAGATCTATTAGGGATAAATCCGAACTGATTCTCTGTTACTCTTGTCGTATTCTAAGTCAATGCTCTAACACTGTTTTGTGGAGTTTCATCGTATGATTCATGAGTTTAATGCCACGGTAGTTCACACAATTTTGAATATCTCCTTTGTTCTTATTAATTGGAATCAGGATAGTGCTTCTCCACTAGTCAGACATCCTATCACTTCTTAGTTTAACATTGAATAATTGGTGAGCCATTCTACTTCAACCTCTCCTAGACACATCCAAACATCTAGGGGATACTATCTGGACCACAAGCTTTGCTAATTCTCATATTTTCATGGCATCCTTTACCTCCATGTGCCTAATTCTACAGTTGAGCCAAAGTTTCTATCGTGCACAGACATATGGAGGTTTAAAATGTTATTCCCTTGGTTTGAGTTGAACAATTAATCAAAACAACCTCTCCATCTCTCCCACCAACACTTGACCTTCTAACCTTTGCTGCTTAAGATAAATCTTGAATTAAGTTGATTACATATAGTCATATAAAATGCAAATTACTTATAGTACCGTTTGCCTCTACCTTTAAATTTTTTGTCTTTCTGAAAAACCATTAATCTTCAGAGTTAATTTGTATGTTGTATTCTTAGGGCACCGGTCCAAAAAATCAACAATAGTAGTAACTAGCTATTTTTTAATATAATCCTTCCACATGGTACAAACACTCTATTCACGTCGAGCATGGTTCTTCTTTTACAAAATTTAAAATGATGGGTCTTTTTTTACAAAATGTATATGAATCAATATTTATATTTAAAATTTGGAATTTGAAATCCTACTTCTTGGAGAATTTTTGCTTTGAAATTGATGTTGAAATTTTGCAGATATCATAAACAAATGCTGATTTCAAATCAAAATGTGAAATTGGGGTCCCAAATCCTATGACCAAATGCCTACTTAATTCGTTTAAAGGATGAAGACCTGAAATTGCTATTCCAGAAACTTGAAAGAATACCCCCCATTGTTGTCAGCGTTGAACAAACTGTAGCCACCAACTTATCGTAACACACAAACCAAAATTAAAAATACCAAACTGTACCAGATTAATTCAGCATGGTAGTGGTATAGTGTTTTTCAAAATAAAACCGTACTGTATCTTACAACGAACACACCTACTGAAGAGTTATTGATGTTATCTTTCAGCACGGTTGAGTGGCTCCTTTTTGAATCTATATGCTTGTTTGCTTATATAATTTTGTCCATTTGTTTGTATATAATTTGACAAAATCAAGTAACAATTTCATGGACTTTTAGTTACTGAAACTATAATTGGATGTGCATATTAAAATAAAGTTTGTTCTCTATGTAGTTTATCACTTTACAAAACATTCAATTTTCATAAACCAGACTCTTACATTGTGCTTGCCTGATTCTGTTTTTTTGTTCCTTATATGTTTTACAGGATTTTAGGCATGGCTCCAGCAAAAAAATCTAGAACTGCAAATAAGCGCTTTTCTCCTACAACTGAAATCTCTCCCAGTAAAGATGGTAATGTGGACAATTCGAAGAAAAGCTTGCAACGGGTGAGTTCAACTATTCTTTTGTTTGCTCTTGTAGCATTACATGAAATATGAATAGAGGTAGACAGTGCAAGAAGAAAGATGAATGGCTTTGTTAAGGATGTCAGGTTGTTGCTAGAAATGTGTCAGTGTAGTGAAGACATGTTTCTGCCTGAGTTTCTTTGAAAGAAAAAGGAGAACATGGAATGAGAAAAAAAGTTTGGTTTCGACCTTCTCACAATTTGGATGGATTAGATGGAAGTTGTGGGGAAGTTTTCTCTTGTATTTTCCACAGCTTTCCTCTTACTAAAGGTTGAGAATATGCTGGAATGTTAAAGTTCCTTCCCTTCCCTATTCTTGTCAATCAAATGGTTCCTTTAGGTAAAATGGTAATATGTTGAGTTGGAAGGGAGACAGATTTCATCTGGTTTCAGTTTTGTTAGATGTAAAGCATTCTTTGAAGGCTTGTGGAATTCTGAATGCATTTTGACTCGGTTCTTTCTATAAAATTGCAGAAGAGGAAGTTGTCTGACATGCTAGGTCCCAAGTGGAGTGACGAGGACCTGACACATTTCTATCAAGCATACCGCAAGTATGGTAAAGATTGGAAAAAGGTCTGTCCAAATTCAAAGTGTAATCCATTAATTGAAGTTTATTGAATATCCCCAGTAACTTGCATATATTTTCTGTTGATTGATCTCTAATGCTTGCCTCTAAGAGCTGCTTTATATTTATTACAGGTTGCTGGTGCCGTGAAACCCCGAACTGCAGAGATGGTGGAGGCTCTTTACACAATGAATAGGGTAGGCTCTGAATGTAGACAACAAAGTAACACCACACGTCTTTATAATTGAATCCTCTTTGCTTATGAAATCATCGAGTGATATATCTTGATTGACAATACTTATCTTCATCTTCTTATCCATTTTTAAAACTATGTTGCTGCTGATTTATAGCTGGATTTAAATGTCATCTATACATACTGATTGCATGATGAGAGAGCCCATTTGTGAGAATCTTGTTCTAACACTTGTTGTTGGCTTGTGACATTATTCATTATAAGTGATTTGAGGAGCACGATACTCTAATAAGTCAAATCTTTTTCACAATGAAATCTTGTTAGGGTTGTCTACTTTTGTGGGGCTGTATTCATCTTATATTCAATCTCTCTTTTTTCTGGTAAGCAATTATTTTACGTTGCCTGCACTTTCCCACATAGCCTTTGTTTCCTGTCTTTTGAAATAATTTAGCCTTTTGTCTTGCGTGGTCATGATTGCCGATATGGTGATATGTGCATCATTCTTTTATCATAGACGCATGTGGATGTTATTAATATGAGCTGCAGTCAATTATGTACTTGCTGCTTGTTATTTTGTACTCATCAGCTGCATAGATTTTAGACGTCCAAAAGTAATGTTCCTTGAGTCCTCTGAGATTGTCAATTAATCAAGTACTTTCATACACAGTTTCTGTTTTGTACCTTGTAAGAATGATGTGTCCGCTCAAGAACAGTAGGACAGGAATACTTATCTGTTCAGATTTCTCAAAATAAAAATAAAACCAAATAGCAGGAGAGGAGAAGGAAACTGTTTAAGGAAAGAACATAAAGCCTGTTTGGATTGGCTTATTTTAAGTCCAAATAGCTTTTAAGCACTTTTGAAGTGTTTGGGTAAATTTAAGAAGTGCTTATAAGCATTTGGTTTTAAGCCAAAATGATAAAAATAAAGCAAAAGCCAAAAGCCAAAAGCCAAAAGCCAATCCAAGGCTCATAGTCCCCTGCTTTTGCAGGAGGACATCATACATCTATTAACACTAATATGACTCTTATATTATGCCTATCAAAAAATAATATGACTCTAATATTCTGTTTTTCCCCTCTCTGTTTCTTTTATAAGTATGACATTTTAGTCAGTTGTAACTAGAAATTTAACACTTTTATCATTGAATTAGTTTCCTTAATTTGGCCCGTTGCAATATCATCCTCTTCACTCTCTTTCTCTGTCTGTTTGGGCAGTATCCAGATTCCATGTCATCTCAACCAGTTTAGTCGACTTTTGGTGCTACTTTATTTTCCTTTTCTGGATCCTTATATGGAACAATGCAATCCTGTGAGTAATTGATATTACTTGAAAAGATTTGCATCAAAGATGACTCTTAGATTCATAAATCTGCATTACCAGTGGGTTAAATGATTTGTTCATTTCCTTTTTGCTGCTATTTTGTTGTATTAATACAGTGAAACACTTCTCCATTCTCCATTGCACTTGAAATAGAAAAATGTTGTTTCCTGGTGAAGCACATGCCACTAAGAAAGAGCCATCTCTTTCAGAAGAGAATACAAATCATCTTTTTGACTAATTTTTTGGGATAAAAATGAATTATCACATAACGTGTGATCATTTTTATGCTTACATGGTTATATACATAAAGGCACCGAGTGCCATATTAATCATCATAAACCATTGTCTCTGTCAAAAGAAAAATCATAAATCATGGTTTGTTGATTTTTCTCAGCAACAGATCAGCAACAATTTGAACAATCAATTTGATCATTGTTCTGTAGAGATACTATTATAAGATTTAGTTAGAACAAATGACAATGAATAATTAATCTGCATGAATATATTCAGTCATACAAAATGAAGATAAATTTACCTACTCTATTCTACTGTGTTCTCAGGCCTATTTATCTCTTCCAGAGGGGACTGCATCTGTTGTTGGGCTAATTGCCATGATGACTGATCACTACTGCAACTTGGTAAGGCATGAGATATAGAGTATTGAGCAAGAGGAACGTGTGTACTATATGTTTTATCTGCCATCCCTCACTCCCTTCTGCACTCATCAGAATTATTTTTCCCTTTCCTATTTTGTTCAAACTGAGAGAGTAGTGTTGCATGTGACGATTTTAGCTTCATGGCATCAGTGTATGGAATTTCTTGTATAATTCAATTGAAATATGCTGTTTGTCTTGAACAGAAAGCTCTTTTCAAGCTGCTACTAAATAAACATCAGGAAAGATGATTCCAGTTTCAAAAGATGATTCTATGCATTAGGCCGTAGCAAAGCATTGTTCTGACTTTTGACTGTTGACAAGAAAAACTTTTCTAAAGAGAAGCGAGTTTCTGCTCGGTGCTCTCTTATATTTGTTCATAGCTTCTGAGTCCCAGTGTTTATTTATTGTACCTGAGTCTTAGTTTTGTGTATTTTCTGTTGAAGTAACTTCACTATGGGATTTCAGGCAGCAAGCGACAGTGAGCAGGAAAGTAATGAGGATGCTGGAACGTCTAGAAAACCTCAAAAACGTGCGCGGGTTAAGACTCAGCCTAATGTTTCTAAAACATCTGAGGTGGCATCCCCAACATTAGCAGCTACTCATGGCTGTTTAACTTTGTTGAAGAAGAAGCGTTCAGGAGGTGTGTTGTCCCTTCTACCCCTCCCACAACAAAAAAAAGGATGAATTAAAATAAATGAAGAATTATTCCTATGGAAAATAAAATAAAATAATCTTTTAAGTAACTCCCGGATGGACATATTCTTGCATACATTTTACCGTCACCAGTGCATTTTACTTGCGTGCAGTGTAGTAGCTTTTCTTCGGGTTTCATTTTTTTAGCCGTCTTCCACATGATCTATTTACTTACTGAACGGAGGCTTGACATCTTTGAATGTTGACAAACACAATATTTCTTTTCATTTATTTATCTGTAATAAGGGATAGAAGCCTATTATCTTCTTCTATCATCTAAGGATTGAGCCCTTGCCATGCGATATTATTGATGAAGTTTGCTGGAGTTCCTTTCAGGGAGCCGGCCTCGTGCTGTTGGAAAAAGAACCCCACGCTTTCCTGTTTCTTTTTCACACAAAAATCCCATGGGTGAGAAGTATTTTTCTCCAAGTAGGCAGAGTTTGAAACTTCAGGCAGATGACAGTGACACTGATGAGGATGTGAAGATAGCATTAGTTTTAACCGAAGCTTCGCAAAGAGGTGGTTCTCCTCAGGTTTCTCAGACACCAAACCGTTGGACGGACAGTGCTATGTCCTCACCTGCTGAGACTGCTGGAAGAAAGGTATTGCTCAACTTTCATTTCATATTGTGACTTATCTATATAAACTATGAGTCATCAACTTTTTTGATATTTTCTTATTTGTTTTCTCAACTAGCGTGTTAAAATGGGTATGGGCGATGGAAAGCTTCTCAGTAATGAAGTGGACGAAGAAGAGGGAAGCATGGAAGCAGACACCGGAGAGCTGTTGCGGTATAAAAAGGATTTGATGGAAACTGGAATCATTAGTCGAACAGCACAAAAGGGAAGAAAACCTTATGGTGAAAAGTTGGAAGTTGATAGTGGTGACAACCATTTTGATGATATCAAAGAGGCATGTAGTGGTACAGAAGAAGGTCAAAGATTGGACGCGGTGGGGGGTAAACTTGAAATGGAGGCCTCAGATGAAAAGAATTCAAGGATCTCTTTACAAGGCCCTAGAAAGAGGAGCAAAAAGATGTTTTTCAGGAGAGGTATTACAAAATTCTATAGATTACTGAATTCTGAAAAAAGTTATAGTTGTAGGTTGCTGTTCATCAGAACTTTTCATTCCAGTAATTCTAACAGCTTTATATATGCTTCTTTTAGTCCTCTTTGATTATTCTATTTTATCTCTTGCCATTATTAAAAAGGGGGAAAGGGGATATACTCTTGGAAACAGAAGGAAAGTCGAGTCCCTAATAGGACTTGGACATTTAACCAAGTTTGATGAGAGGGATGATCAGTAAGTGTGAGTTGTTGCTATCGCACTAACCCAAGTCAAACTAGGGTAATTCCCTTGAAAGGGGAATGACAATCTTTAGTTTCATCACACTGCCTATTTATTCTTTCAATTTCAATGTACATGTGTGCATATCGTATTGTATCTCAGTGTTCTTTAGTAGAAACCTATGTTGATGTCACAGCCAGCCCACTAGTGATATTGTTCTCTATGGGCCTAGGCGCGTACTGGTTTGAAACATGTCATTAGGGTCTAAGGCTTGCTTCCTTATACACCCAACATCTTTCCTATGTTTTGTCGATGTGAGATTCACCTAGGGTGTTACATACACCCTCCTTAGGGACTTAACGTCCTTGCTGAGGTTTTCCCCATCATTGTTCATGGTTGCACGTAGAATGACTCTGATACCATATTTATTACAGCCCAACCCACTAATGTTATTGTCTGCTTTGGGCCTAGGCCCGCACGGGTTTAAAATGTGTAACCAGGGTCTATGACTTGCTTCCTTATATATCCAGCATCTCTCCCGCATTTTATCGATGTGGAATTCTCCTAGGGTGTTACAGGTAGCCTCAAACATCATCTCCTTACCACCTCCTCCCTTTTCTTGTCTACTACAAATCATTCCTCCCTCTTCTGGTATTCTTGGCATGCTATTAAAATGGATGGAGAAAAGTTATTTACAAAAGAAGACACATCTATAGGTTTCCCAACTGCTTACTGGAAGTGCAAGAGGGGGGGATGAGGATGAATTGAACTCTTCTTTGATTTTCTAGTCGACTATTTAGGAAGGCAATAAAGAACACTTAAAGAGCATAAATTGTAAGCTCTTTTGAGGTTTGACTTGTACAATTGTGACGTAGTGTAATTTTTACCTCTATACTCGATCTCTTTTTTCGTGACTTTTGATACAATGCCTCACCAACAATATTTTTCCTCTCTTCTCTTTATTGGGTACACAATAAATCTAGAATGAAATACAATGCTTATTAAGAGTAGAACTAAGGAGCTTCAGAAGGTTTAGACAGAAGTATGTCTTCCATCTTTCTTCGAATAACTTTATGTAGTCTTTGAACTAGCTGTGGAACTTTTTGACAGAGATAACAATCCAAGAGTTTTGATCTTTGGAAAGAGGAGTTAGATCGATCTCTTCCAAGAATGAGTTTAGAGCTTTCCATTAGTTACGTTGAGCAGATCTTCAAACTTGATTTGTTGTAGCTCGTTACCTTGTAGGGGTTTGACGAAATTGAGCTCTTAGTGCTTGTTTCCATAGATGTGAATCTTTGCCTTTAATAATTGTTTGGGTCTTCTTTCCTTAGCACTTGGCCGCTTGCGTGTGAATCCTTGCTGAGGCTTCTTTCCTTTCCTTCGCTGATCTTGATTGATAGTTTTCCACAAATGAGTGTTGGAAGATTCTCATTTAATTTCTTCTTCTTAAAGTTCTCTTTTAATAAGTCAACTTTCCTTTATAGAATTTTCCTGTATACATGCACATGCACATGCACATGTAAAATACGCACTTACATTAGTTCTTTCTTCATTAAAACTAAACCCTAACGATTTCCCCCCTTTTTGATGATGACAATAAAAAAATTGATAACTCATTTTCAACTTCCCTGTTTGTAATGTCTCTAGACTTTGCAATGAGTTGATTCCCCCTAAATGTAAGCACTTAGTTTAGAGAAAAAACATAATGATACATCCTACCGACCCTCTTTTCACAATATACCATAGTAATAGTAATTAGTAATTACATAGAAAATCCTATAAATATAGACATCCTATACCAAGCATGGTAAAAAAATAAAACCGGTGGCAACGTGTCTAATGGGTTAAGATTCTGAAAGTTTAGCATTAACCAACAACTGATTCCTAAAAATAGACGACTGTAATCCATGCCACCATTAGAAAATATATTAGAACAAACTACAGTATCCAATAATCAAACTTACAATATTCAACTACAAACTACAATATTCAATATTCAAACTTATAATATTCGGTTCAAGAATACAGTATTTAGCTTTAAAATTATTGTATTCAATTCAAAACTACATTATTCTGTTAAAAAATGAAGTATTCAAAGGACAGCTAGAATATTCAAAGAAAAAATTATAACATTTAAATAAAAACTTCAATATTCAATTCAAAAATCACAATATTCAAATAAAAAACAATATTCAAAGCAAAAGTGAAGTAATTAATATTAGAAAATTAATTACCGTATTCAAATCAAACTTACAGTATTCGATTACAAACTATAATATTTAATAGTCAAATTTACAATTTTATTCAAGAATATATTTTTGAAGATGATAGATATATAATGTAATTTAAAAACTTAATATTGTTAGCAGATGGAATTTAAATACAATGACGTTAAAATGTGTTATGTGGCTTTTCGGATAACACAGAGGCAATTACCACAAATATAGACTTATAAATCTTATACGATGCATAAAGAGAGCAAAGGTAATTGTCAAAGCAGCATAACAAGCAAAATACTAGTCAGCTAGACTTATGTTTAGACAACACAAAGTTTATAACAATCTAGAAAACATCTAATGGGGCCTAAGAAAGTACACCAGGGTGTTAACAATTGCTTCCTTCATAGCAGCATCAAACTTTGTGTCAACAACACCTTAGATCTCCTCAAACTTGTTAGACATTTTGGTGCGAAGGTCTCCAAAATGTTTGACATCTTTTTTGATCACCTTATCCAGCTTTATCCTGAGACGAGCAACATCAGCACCTGTTTCCTTCGTAGTATCACAAATTTTCTCCACATTGCACAAGGTGGAAACCATAAGATCCTCCTTGAGAGACTCAAATTTAGCATTAGAGTAGACAGCTTAGCAAGTACTTCCAGAGAGCAGTAAACAGAGGTCGTGGAAGGAGAAGCACGAGATGAATTTTTGGTTTTGGAAGGAGCAACAAATATGGTACCGTCAGAAACATCCTTTTTTAGCCAAGTATCACTGGACAAACCCATACTACCAAAAGATCTGGAATGTAGCATTGCTTGATAGTGATATTAGGATGATCATCGAGGTAGATGTGGCTAGCTTCAAGAAGAAGGGTGATAAGCATACCATAAAAGATGCAGAACTCGAAGAGCATAAAGTAAAGTGACACCAAATATTTTTGTACCAGTTGAGATCCAATGTGAATCTTAGTCCAGTCTCATTGTGTTGCAAGGGTGTTCTTAGTGAGCTATTTTGAGGTTTGACTTGTACAGTTGTGATGTAGTGTAATTCCTACGTCTACACTCAATCTCTTTTCTCGTGACTTTTGATACAATGCCTCACTAGCAATATTTTTCCTCATTTCTCTGTTTTGAGTACACAGTAAATCTAGAATGAAATGTAATGCTTATTAAGAGTAGAACAAAGGAGCTTGGGGAGGTCTAGATGAAAGTATATCTTCCATCTTTCTTTGAATGGCTTTAATTAGTTTTTGAACTCCGTTGAGCATCTTGACAGAGATGGAAGCCCAAGAGGTTTGATCTTTGGAAAGAGGAATTAGATTGATCTCCTTCCAAGAATAAGTTTAGAGCTTTCCATTAAGGCCGTTGAGCAGATCTTCAAACTTGATATGATGTAGCTCATTTCCTTCTAGGGTTTTGATAAACTTGAGCTCTTGGTACTTGCTTCTGTAGATGTGATTTTAATTCGCCTTGATTGATGCACTGAAATCTTGATTGTCTTCTTTCCTTGGCGCTTGCGTGCGAATCCTTGCTGGAGTCTTCTTTCCTTTCCTTCACTGATCTTGATTGAAAGTTCCCAATACATGAGTGTTGGACGATACTCATTTATTTTCTTCTCCTCAAACTTCTTTTTTAGTAAGTCAACTTTCCTTTATAGAATTTTCCTGTATTCCTGCGCATGACATGCACATACATTAATTTGGTCATCACTAAACTAAACCCTAAAAGTTAACCATCAAATAAAGTGGCCCAAGTCTGCCTTCAACACTCTGTTATTTCTGTTCCGTCAAAGTTGTTGTAAGCTAAGCTGTATTGCCATTCTCGGGGATTTCTTCCTTTTCTCCAGTTTTTCATCTGACAAGGTGTTACTTTGGCTGGCACTAGATCAGAACATTACTTTCATGACATTAATCTCTAGGGAGTTGCTTCATCTGCAAAAGGCTTAGACACACCAGAAAAAGGTAAATAAAGCCTAAAGGAAGGACTCAGAATTACAAGTTCTGGACAACTTTGGGCTTTGTGAGATGCATTGATGTTCTGTTATATTTCAAAAATACTATTTCTTCTTGTCTCATTAGTTTGTCTTTGTTTTCCAAGTTGTAAAGCAACAGTTATTTCTTCGAGTTCTGTTATTTCAATGCAAAGTAGCATATGCTATTTTGGTAAAAAAAATTAATTGTAAAGATGTTAACATGTCAATCTCAAAAAAAGAAAGTAAACTTGTTATGATGTCATTGAAATATAGGTGACAAATGGGCGGGTTAGGCGGAATTTGGTATGTCAAAATGGGCTAAATAATTGGGTGGGCCAAGAACCCAACCCGCAACTCTTACCAAGTTTTAACTGCTTTATTTATTCTTTTGTAATGTTTTGGTACCTTATAAAATTATTATTTTTATTTATTATTTGCTATATATAATATATTAAATAGAATAAAATATATTTTGAAAATATTTTGACAAGATTTATCATTGATCAATTTGGGCAACATATCAGCCCAAACTTTGAGGGGCTGAGCTAATAAATGGGCGGGTCAATAATCATCCCAAACTTGGGTGGGCTGTGCGGGTTATGATTTCATGGGCTAATTATGGAAATCTGATTGAAGCTGTTATATATCTTGGTAGAATGTAATCTAGAGGATAAATCTGCTAATTTTCTTTTTTCTTCTTGTAGACGAAGACTCCCCTTTTGATGCTCTGCAAACTTTGGCTGATTTGTCACTCATGATGCCAACAACAGAAAATGAAGATGGTAAGTATATGAATTATGTTTCTATAGATCCTTGTATGGAAGCTTGCTTGTTTGACTATTGGAGAGATGCTGGGTGTTGCTAGCATCTCTCTTTCCCCCTTTCACATTCTTGCTGTCTTAGCCTGGTTTTTTTGATGACTTTAACCTCTATGCATTGGATGTGCTGACTATCCTGTGTCTTGATCAAAGTTCATGTGTTTCCACTTGATTTTTCAATTGTTATTTTCTGTCTTAATTGTGAATATATATTAGATTTTATATTTTTTTTGTTTCAGAGTCTATCCCGGCCAAGGATGATACTGATGATCATGTTGATGAATCTGGCTCCGTAGAAGCATTGCCTGCAAATAAACAAAGAGACAAACATGGATCAGCGGGGGTTAGATCAAGATGGAGTCAACCTGTATCAAAGTCTGGAGTTGCTTCCAGTAAGACATTAAAGCTTGGAAAAGTTAGACCTACTGATGTAAGTGCTGTTCCTGAAACAAAGCAGGTGAGGAGGGCACAGAAAGCAATGTCGTCTAAGGTATTAGAAGGCAGCTTTGCATCCCTACTCAATATTCTGACGAGGTAAATGATATGTAACAATGCTGACAATAATCTTTCAGGCTCGAAAAAGTGAAGGTCATATTAACAATGAAGTCACCAACTCTCTGGAAGCTGAGGTGATTTTCTTATTTTTGTCTATTTCAAATGATCATTTAGGGATTTAGGCAGATGTTTGAGCCATTGCCTTAAACATTTTGCCAGATTGGATACCTTAATCAGCTGCATTGTTTCTAATTTGACTTGATCTTCCCTCCTATAGGTAAAAGAATTACCAAATAAGTCAACAAATAAGGGTAAAAGATCCAATCAGAGCATGTCACCGAAATTAATCAAAGATCAGGAGCATGCATCATGCGTAGATCCAAGAACAGAACAAAGTGATTCAGCTCAATCAACTGCACAGATCCCTGTGGAAAACCAGGTTAATTTACCTGCTAAAGTCAGAAGCAGGCGCAAGATGGACCTGAAAAAACCTCAAAGACAAAGAAAATCGAAGATTTCTGATAAAATTTTGGATGATACGAGTGCATCCGTCACTGCATTTCAGGACAGAGCATTCAGTCTTAAGGTTAGTTATGCGCCTTTGTCTGTTGTAGTGCATCTTCGTGATATGACCACTATTTAACTTAAAGACATCGCATGCAGGAAAAGATTTCGAATCGCCTTTCCAAACATCAGGTTCGTAGTTGGTGTATTTATGAGTGGTTCTACAGTGCAATTGACTACCCCTGGTTTGCCAAAAGGGAATTTGTGGAGTACCTGTATCATGTTGGATTGGGACATGTTCCAAGGTTAACTCGTGTTGAGTGGGGTGTCATAAGAAGGTAGTTTCTCAACTTCGCTGAAATTTGGAAGTCTTCTCTATTCCCTGGGCAAGTCCTAAATATTAAGAAGTTTGTTATTTTTATGTTAATGATGGTCCATTGAATCCTCACCTTTATGTAGTTCTCTTGGAAAACCACGGCGATTCTCTGAGCAATTTTTGAATGAAGAAAAGGAGAAGCTTTATCAATACCGAGAATCTGTCAGAACACATTATAATGAGCTTCGTGAAGGTACAAGAGAAGGGCTACCCACAGATCTTGCAAAGCCATTGTCAGTTGGGCAGCGTGTGATTGCTATTCATCCTAAAACAAGAGAGATTCATGATGGAAGTGTGCTAACAGTTGATCGCTCCAGATGTCGTGTTCAGTTTGACCGACCTGAGCTTGGGGTTGAGTTTGTCATGGTAATTCATTATTGCTTAATATATGCTCATACTACATTCTCTCACCAAGATTGGAACAAGATTAGAAATCATTACAGTGGTGCAAGTAACACACACATGGTAAAATGTGGATATATCTTTAGATGGTTTAACCGACGTCCTACATAGACCAACATATGCACTTTTCCTTAGGCGCAACATTTTGATCATTGAAGATGATAGAAAAAGGACGCAGTAGATCTAATATCATATGGATGAAGTTGTATCAAAGGGTGTATAATCTCTTGAAATCTATGTTGACAACAACAACATACCTAGTGTAATCCCACAAGTGGGGTCTGGGAGGGTAGGGTGTATGTAGACCTTAAGCATGCTGAAAAAAGAAATGTAACTACAACAAAATAACACGATAATTGAAGTGCAAGAAACAACATGTAATAGCTGACATCAAAGGACAAGAAACTCTTGAGTAATACTACGATTACAAGTAAGGAAATATAAGCGAGACAACATCCTATCTAAGGTCATTTCCCCAGTAAGCTGGAACTGCTTCATGTCCTGTCTAATCACTTCTCTTCAGTACTTCTTTGGCTTACCTCTACCTCTTGTGAAACCATCCATAACCTCCGCATTGGAGCATCCGTGCATCTCCTCTTCATATGTCCGAACCATCTCAATCTTGCTTCCCACATCTTGTCCTCCACCGAGGCCACTCTTACCTTGTTCTGAATATTTTCATTTCTAATCCTATCCCTCCTAGTTTAGTCACACATCCATCGTAGCATCCTCATCTCCTCTGGACAGAATTCTTGATTGATTAACGCTCCGCCCCATACAACATAGTAGGTCTAACCACCGCTCTATAGAACTTGCATTTAAGTTTGGTGGCACCTTCTTATCACATAGAACTCCGGATGTAAGCCTCCATTTTATCCACCTGACACCAATACGATGTATGACATCATCGTCAATCTCCGCTTCTCCTTGGATAATAGATTCAAGATACTTGAAACTCTCTCTCTTTGGGAATGTTTATGTATCAAGACCTACTTCTACACTAGCCTCTTGTGCTACGTCACTGAACACGCACTTCAAGTATCCTGTCTTGGTTCTGCTCAACCTAAATCCGTTAGACACTAAGGTCTGTCTCCACACCTCTAGCTTACCGTTAACTCCTCCGTGAGTCTCGTTAATCGGAACTATGTCATCCGCAAATAACATACACCATAACACCTCACCTTGGATGTATTGTGTTCAATTCCTCCAACACCAAGGCAAATAAAAAGGGGCTAAGAGATGATTCCTCGTGCAACCTTATCACAACTGGGAGGTGCTATGAGTCTCCTCCCACTCCCACTGTCCTTACCCGGGTCTTGGGTGCTATATACATTTCCTTTATCGCCCTAGTGTATTAGCTAAAATATAGAGCACAATGGAATCAGAGGATCCATATAAGCTATGCCAACTAGTTTAGGATTAAGGTTTAGTTTCTATTACACTTGCATTAGGTCCAAAGTTTGACAAGAGTTCTACGTTCACTGTACAAGAGCAAGTGTAAGATTTAAAGAAATCTTTTAGTTTTAGAAAACCTCCCATTTGCCTTCTTTAAGACATGATTTACTATTTGAATAAATAAAATAGTAGGTAGGCTATGTTAAAGTAAGCCCAAATGTATTCACACTCGTCCCATTCTCCAAATATGGTAAGTCTAATACCTCTTCTGAGGATGCTTCTGAATACGAGAAAAAAGAAAAATAAATGCATAACCAAATTAAATGGATTACTTAGCCAAACTGATGTATTACACTCTTGCGTCTAATCACATTTATCTGTTGGAAGACAACCTTATGTGCCCTTGTAAATAGTTTGGGTACTTGGTTCACAACATGTTGTGTGTATGAATTAGTATTTCAGTACTTTTGGTTTTGAGGTGGTTGTTTTCTGGACTGGTTGCTTATCGGATCATTTAATGCTCTGGCAGGACTTTGAATGCATGCCTCGAAATCCATTGGAAAACATGCCTACATCACTTAAAAGGCATGCAGATGGTGTTGATAAGTTTTTTGAGAGTTTCAATGAGCTCAAGGTGAATGTACGAGCAAATGAGTTAATGAAATTTCCAGTTGGTGACAACATGGAGAATGGAGATGTTTTCTCTCATTTCTCCCCACCAAGTCATCCCATAAGTAATCTCCTAATGCAGAATAAGGTTGATTCTCCTCATACTCTCGCTTATGTACCTTTCATTATTTGTATATTTTCAGATTCATCAAACACCCTAATTGGTTAATTGAGGCGAAATACTACGTCAAAGTAGGCCACCTAAACAGAAAGGCTATATATTTAAGCTTTTCAATTTAGAAAGCTGAATCTTAATTCGGTTTTCCTTATAATGGAAAACCCAATATTCAACGTGAGTTTTGGTAGATTTCATGATTATCAATTTTATACCTGATCTCAAAATCTTTGTAATACCATAATTGATATATACCTTGAGAAGTCCCTCTAGAGTATTGATCATTGCTTCCCTTATTGTGTGTGGCAATTTCTTTTTCACATAATTAAGAAGGACAAATAGTTTTTCTTAATGCTTTTTCATATTATCCTTCCACATAATTTACGAGTACGTTGATCGTCAGGTGGCTTCAGCAGAAGCTGATATGCAATGTAAATCTGGAGTCATGGAAACTGCCGCATATCAACAAACAACACATTCAAAGCTTTCTGTTGCTGCTCAAATACTAGCAAAGGAAGCTGATGTTCAAGCTCTTGTTGAGTTCAATCGGGCGCTAGACAAAAAGGTTGCAAAACTCATTGTGTTTCACTTCATTATTTTTATGATCCATGAAAGAAGATTATACACATGAAAACTAGGTGGCTCCTCTCTTTCTTTCCGTATTATCTTGATCTGTTTATGTAATTGTTGTGGACCTTAATGGATCTGTTTGCTCTCTCCAACTTAAGTCTTTACATTAGGTGGTCACACAATTCAACATTGTACCATAGCGACATAGATCCTGAATTCAAGCCTCAGTGGCACCCAAAAAGTCAGAAATATTTTCACGTGCTTGACTCAAGTTAACTAATTAGGCTTGCATGTGAGGAAGTGTTTCTTTTCTTTGTTTTTTTTGATAGTGTATTAAATGAGAAGAGGCACTAAGTTGGTGCGACAAACATAGTTACAAGTCGTGCAATTCTCCAATCATATGTAACAAGATATCTGTATCTTGTATGTGAGAACGAACGAGTAATTGAGGGAGAACAAAACTTGATTGTTCCCTTAAGCTATTGGGGTTTAAATATCTAAGTTTGCATGTCCTGTTCTAGAAAAGAAAATCAATTGCATGATTACAATATAATTACAGGGAGTAAATCAAGCTATACCTATAACTACAATATTCTAGGATATTCACGAGATTCTACCACTGTACAACAACTAGTTTGCAATAAAAAGCTAGCAATGAAGTAGCTCTGAAGTTGAGGCGCTAAGGCTAAGAATGTTTTACTTTTTGCCTTAAAGATTTTTTGTTGTTTATTTCTGTCTAGATAATCCACCAAATTGCTTGGGGTATAATACACCAAATTTTGAGGGACACATAAGTCCATTTATGTTCCAATACTTAGAAACTTTGGAGTGGATAAAGGCATAGTCTTATTCATGCCAAGAATAGGAAAAATTTGAACTCCACAACTGAAATGTGGTTTCACAGTGGAGGAAGAGGTGATTGACATTTCAGGATGGTCTTCACAGAGAGGACATCTGCAACAAAGTTGACATCCTCTTCTCTGAAGATTGCTTTGGGTGAGGCAGGCCTTCCTTGCCACTAACCAGGAGAAACAGTAGAGTTTCAAGAGAGCATTGTTCACCCATATTTTTTTCCAAGGCGAAGAATCACTGTTATCATTAAAAGACAGCATCTTGTATTCCTATAATAAAATAAAATAGAAGAGAATATCTTGTAGCATGATTTCATCGGAAAAAAGGCATTGGTGTCCTCGCCACATTATGGAATCCACTTTCTGGTGGTCCAGTGAGATATTTGATGTAGATAACAGCTCACAAGTCCTAAACGCTTCCAAATCATTTAAATTCTTCCTGAGAGAGTCCAACCTTAATCAGTGAACAAATCAGCGATCACTGCATTGTAAAGAGAGGAGATGCTACAAATCTTTGAGCGGTGAATGACCCAACCACATGTCCTTCCAAAAATCATATTTTTCTGCTGTATCCGAGAGAGGAACCAGAACTTGCAGAAAATTTGTGAATATGCTTCTCTAGTCTGTACCATGTAGGGCGTTTGACTTTTTGGTGGACAATAAGTTTTCAAATGTGAGAAAGTGTGTTCCAAACCTATAATTAATAAATAAATGTGTTCCTTTAAACATTTTAGAACTGTTGGATGAGATGATCACAAAATTCAAAAGTAAGTTCTTTTATTCAACTAAATTGAATGACAATAAAACTTGTAGGTGTTCATGTCAAAATTATCAGTATAAGCTAATGATGGAGAGATATAATTCTTTTCTGAAATTGAAGGGTTTATTCGCATAGAAAGAAAAACAGGAAAAAAAGTGTAGAAGGGGTAACCTTTCATGAGCTAGTTTAAACTGATGCTGCAATCATATTCATGAATAGTTTCTTTCGTTTTAGAGTTGTACTGCTTCTTATCTTTTATTTTTTGAGGTAGCTGTTAAGTTAGTCTGTTCTTGTATTTCAATGTATGTGTTTGAGACTTCTGTCAATGTATTTCTACTTGATGTTATATATATGAGGCATGAATATTTTGTGCTAGATGTGCAGTAAGCTCATGACATTGGGCTGAACTTGTAGGATGCAGTGGTTTCAGAGTTGAGGCGCATGAATGATGAAGTGTTGGAAAATGAAAAGAGCAATGACTTTTCTCTTAGAGACTCAGAGCCTTTCAAGAAGCAATATGCGGCCGTGCTAATACAGTTAAATGAAGTCAATCAGCAAGTATGTCTGTCCTCTTATTAGAATTTAAATTTCTAAGATGCACAAAGTTTGCTATAGCATTCATTTGATTTGGCAGGTTTCATCTGCTCTATATCGCTTGAGACAGAGGAATAACCATCCTGGAAACATGTTACTTGCATTGCCAAGGCCAGTTACTAATTTCATTGATCCTAGTGTGTTGAGCACTTTTGATCGTTGTACAAGTCAGCCGGACGAATCAGGATTCCTTGTCAACGAAATAATAGAAAGTTCAAAAATCAAAGCCCGGACTATGGTAGATGCAGCTGTGCAGGTACACAGTCAATTAACTGTTACTTGTGTTGGAATTCTTTCTAAAACAGTGATGGTGTGACCCAAATCTGTTTTAAATGATGTTTGAAAAGATTCTAAAGCTGGTTGTGATTCATAACATGTTGATATTTAATAGTTTCTTCGGAGACCTCATTCACATGGTTGCCAGGTTGAGTCGTTCCTGACCTCAGTAGATTGGGGGGTATTCAAATGTGTTTCTTCAAATGCAGCCATCAATTTGCTCTTTCAGTAATAGCATTTACAACATGAAAAACACTACACTTTGTGATGATGCTTGTTCATTGTTTAATTAGTATAAATGAAATTCATGGTTGTATGCTTTTGTTCCTCTTTAATCTGAGAGGAGAAACTTTTGCGTAAGTTACTATTTACTGGGTTTTACCGATTTCCTCTCTAGGGTTTTGGTCTACCCATTTAATTTATTTCCCTTTCATGTCAATAATATTGCTTACTCAATGTGGTTTTTTGTATAGCAATGTCTCCGGACAGATTATCTTTTCCATCTTATTTTGAAAGTTCTATGAATGACATTTTGTTATGATCGCCAGAGTTGTGGGATACCTTTTCATTTTAATTTAGCTAGATCAGTTGGTGATGTCTTAATCATTTTTTAATAAAATAATTCTTTTGTCAGGGGCTTTTTGAAACTTTTAGGCCCTTCGACTCCATTTAGAAATAATATGTGATTTGCACCCAAGGTGTGGCCTAGTACTAGGTGATTTCTTCCCATCTGTTCAAACCTTGGTGGACAGAGTTACCTAATACTTGTTGGTGGTGGGAGTTGACACGTATCCCGTGAAATTAGTTGAGATGCGTGCAAGCTCGCCTGGACACCACGGTTATCAAAACAAGAAGTGATTTTGCATAAATGTATCATTTTCATGTATATAACCAGATCAAAATATCTTGTAAAAAAAACATCAGGATTAAAGTTTAGAGAGAAGATTATACCAGTACTTTTATTGAGACATTCTTTTGAGAACTATTTAAATTAGCTTATTTAAAACCTTTAGGGTTCTTAACCAAATTTGATAATATTAGACTTCTTTTAATCTGTTTAGACTTGATTTTATTAATTCAGTACCACCATATGGAAGATATTATGTTTGTTTATGGCATCCTAATATTTTTTATGTTTCTTCTGTCGTTTTTGTGACCTTGACACCTCATCAATTTCTTCTGTGTGTTGTTGTAGATTGTTTAGATTTTGATTAACTTATCTGTGTAGGCGATGAATTCGTTTAGTCGTAGAGAGAACACCTCTGAGAAGATTGAGGCGGCAATTGATTATGTGAATGATCGGATTCCGCTCGATGACTCTTGCATGCCCACTGTGAGATCTTTTACTAATTTATGCTCGCTTAGTGGTTACATTTGCTTCTACATATAGATTGATTCAAAGTGCATTGATCTCCTGCAGCCACCTGATCCTAAGTCAAAGAATATGTCAGATACAAATGAAGCAGAAATTCCTTCCGAACTTATCTCAAAATGCGTTGCTACTTTACTTATGATTCAGGTAAATACAATTTATAGCATCAGTTTTTTCCTGTCTTATGTTGACTAGTTCCTTTATTCCATGATTCCGGTACATTTTCCAAACTTTTATGTTTTTTCTGGACTGGTTATTGTGAAATGATTATTGCTTTAGAATGTCCGAGATGGAAATTACCTTGCTTGGATTACCTATCACTTTCTGTCCTTTACTGAACTTAGGATTTCCGTGTTGAGTGCCTCTTTTTTGCATGACATAAAATGTTCCATAACATCCAAAAGGTGCTCCCTGTTCTTCCCAAAAATTTTGGTTATACAAGCTAAGTAGACAATGTATTGTGAATTGTGTTTTTGGATCACTGATAAATAGAGGGAAAAGGAGAGACCCATACAACATATTATGAGAAGAAGTGCAAGCCTTCTTTCCTCACCAAGTTTTACCCCAACAGTGATTGCTAGATAGCCTTGGAAGATGAGGGGAAAAAGAATCTATAGTCTCTGGCTGTCTATTACATAATCATGATCTCCAGTTAAAATAACTTGGCTAAATACATAAACAACCCCTTGAAGTTGGCACCAATTTTCATTTTGGCACCTCAATTGAATCTCGTACCTTATTAGACACCCATCAAAATGTAACTATTGCACAATGAGGTGCATCATGACATGGAAAAGAAACCAATAACTGAGTGACAAGTGTAAAATTACAAAAGAAGAAAAGCCCTTCTTTCTTCTCCTCTTCCCTTCAGTTTGTGGTTATCAATTCCAACCACCACAACACCACTATCACAAGGCTGGTTATGGAAACAAGAGCTGAACAGATTCTTGAACTTCAGATTGCAATTCACCACATTCATAAACATAAATGCATGGCATACTGAGACCGGAATGCCCAAAACAAAAACCGTGAACCTTTAACCGGACAACCTTGCTGTCTGGAGTCGTTTTGGTCAGATTGGAGCACCCAAAACCCTGATCTTACTGTAGTTTTGACTCGACCGACAAAACTTTTATCTATCGGAAGAGTTCTGTTGATTTTCTGGTGGGTCAGTTTGCCTGGTGATGATCGAGTGTTCAGGTGCGGTGGTTGAAGAAATGGTTTAGATAGGAAGGTTAATCCATGGTTGAAGGATGGAAAACAGTGTGTGCACTCGAGCATTTTCCAGGTGAGGTCGTGGGGAATGTGTTTTGGCTGAAAGAGTGAAAATATGGCTAAAAGATTAGCTGAAGAAGAGCTGTAATGTCTTGGAACCTTCCTTTGATTTTGCTTCAAATGGAAAAATAGATCTTTTAGAACCGAGAGACCCCTTCAACGGTAAGTAGAACTGCCAAAAAAATCAAGATATTCAACTATAATTGGACATAGATAAGCTTGCAACCCTGCAAATGGGGACCTCCTCTTCGTTTTCTATCACCCTAATTCAACGAGAGAAATACATCTGCGGGAAACATAGAGTTGAGTGGTTTTATAGTGAGGAAAGTTCAAAAGTGGGCATTTCTTTTGATTGTATTAGCATCAAGAACTTTGTGATACTCAAGTGTAGAATGCATCTACTCTCACTGTAGTGATTGTTTTGCTCTTCTTGGGACGTGATTTTCCCCCTAGTTTAGATCTTCCATGTAAAATTATTGGTGCCCTTATATCCCCATTATCTTAAATGTGAATATTTCTGTAGGCATTCTGTGATTCCCAACAATACCTCCCGATTTTCCATCTTTATGTTTTGACATTGCTTGTTTATCTATTGTATATTATTGCAGAAGTGTACAGAACGACAGTTTCCACCCGCTGATGTGGCAAAAGTGCTTGATTCCGCTGTAGCAAGCTTGCAACCAAGTTGCTCGCAGAACTCTCCAATCTACCGTGAAATACAGAAGTGCATGGGAATCATCAGGAGCCAAATTCTGTCATTGGTACCAACGTAGACCATGTGTTATTATCAACCTAGGTTGCGCAGACTATTCACTTTCAATGCCGCACATGTGTCGGATTCTCTAAAAATACACTATATTTGGAGAATCCGGCACTCACCCGTTGACATTTTTGAGGAGTCCGAGCAACATAGTTATCTACTCTAGTCTTTTTACATCTTGTAAACTCAGTATGCAGATAATAACCTTATTCATCATTCAGCTCTTAGACCAATTCAAACTTAATTAGCTGCCTCAATGGTGATTTCTGTTTTTCTGTTCCCCTCCTAATGGAGAGTGGTATTGTTGAAAATCAGTACCTGCTACTACCTGTTGGATTGCAAGTTCAAAGAGGCATGAAATGATGAATTTTTCTTGGACTATTCTTATGATTGAGTTTCTTGTCCAGGAGTCATAAAGTTAGTCTTTCAGAAACAACCTCTCTACCTCCACGAGGTAGTGGTAAGGTCTGTGTAAACTCTACCCTCCCAGACCCCACTTGTGGGATTTCACTGGTTATGTTATTGTTGTTGTCCATGAGACTTGACCCATTTTCTTTGTGAAAATTAGTGCTGTTCTATATGTTTTTCCAAATAATATACACATTCTTGACATGGATTTAGTGCCATGAAAATACAAGAAATCTGTCAAGTCAACAGATTTTGAAGGAAATATTTTGTACGTTGCCTGTGTTTACAATATTTAATTATGGTTAAATAATAAACGTGAGTTCGAAGATACACATCTTTCGTTTCGTTTATTGATTTGGTGTAAATATTATTTACTTAGCCTACCTCACACCTCACCTAAGTCTTCAACCTAAAAACTAAAAGACTTATTTGGTTTAGGCATTATACATCCTTTTTTCAATAGGATTCTACTCATAGAGTTTTTCCAAGGATGTTTGGACTTTATTATTTGATGTGAATTCAAGTGATGCTTTAGGCAGTCATTCAGGATTTTCGCAATTTTTTTCATGTGTATTAGTCTATGAGTTTTGGAAATATGACCAATAAGATCTTTTCGACCCAAAACTTTGTGAGATCATCTGCAATGATCTAGTAAATGATATTCATAGCCTCCACAGGATTTATGCCACTTTTTTTTAGTGTTTATGGATCACGAATTAGAAATTTAGAATTTCTCATTTTTTTCGTGTGTATTAATTCATGACTTTTTGGTAAATATTACTAACCAGATTTTTTTGCTTCCAATTTTTTTTGGGACCATCCGTATGGGATTCATGTCACTTTTTTAGTGTTTAGGGGTCACGAAATAGGAATTCAAGATTTCTTTATTTTTCATATGTATTAGTTCATGAATTTTTGAAAATATGACTGGTTGAATCTTTTTGACTCAAAATGTTGTGGGATCATTTGTAATGACCTAATGGACGATACCCATTACTTCTACAAATTCATACCACTTATTTTTTAGCCTTTACGGATTACAAAACAGGTATTCATGATTTTTTTTCAATTCTTCGTGTATATTATTAGTCCATAAATTTTTGAGAATATGACAAATCAAAAGTTTTTGCCCCAATTTTCTTTAGTCCATCCGTAATGATATTCATATCCTTCAAAGAATTTAAAGTGTCACAAATTATAAATTCAAAGTTTTCTTTTCAATTTTTCATGTGCATTAATCCATGAATATTAAAAAGATTGATTAATCAGATCTTTTTAACCCAAACTTCAACTTAATCTCCGCTGGCAACTAAACCGTCTCGACTCATCTCCATTGTGTCTCGTGGAGACCCATTGTTGTCATGTAACATAACTTTTGGAGGTGTCTAATCATTTCGTAGGTTGGAGTTTTCAACTGACACAATGACAAATTGAAGTATTTACTTACCTGTCAGAGACCAAATTTGAATGTCTATACATGTATTACATTATAACATCAGTTGATAAAACATGAAGTATATGAAAAATATAGTTAAAAGTTACTACTCACAAGCAACTTCAAAAGCCAATATAATCATTCATCCACTTAAAACAAAAGTTGAAAATTCACCATCATTAAAGGTTTGGTTCAGAAACAACACCAACTCTCATAGTGTCTTCAAATATGACAAAGCAAAAGGGGATGCAAATACATAATGATGAAAAAACAAACTGAGTCTTGAACAACACTGCTCTTTTGAACTACTAATGGATCTCACAAATTTGTCTACCTATATGAATCTTGGCGCTTCGGTTTGCTTTGAACAATAGCTTCAATCTTCTCCATCACAGCAGGTGTTAACATTGGAATCACATTGATAGCTTTCATGTTCTCTTGAATCTGCATTAATGTAGATCAAACATGAGATACACCACGTAAAATTTGTTCGCACCCTCAAAAATGTTGTCACACCATACACATGGGTATTTTTGAAGAGTCTGAGCAACATAGACTAATATTACTTTCTGTTTCATTTTTTTTATGACACTCTTTCCTTTCAAGTCTCTTCCGAAAAGAATGACACAGTTCATATGGTACTTATGGTATGAGCCCAACGTCTTTTATTTCTTTCTTAAACGCTGTGCCGAGTTGAACATAATAAATCAAATGCAAAAAGTTAAGATTCTGTTCAGTCAAAACATTAGGAGAAAGTGAAAACAATGCAAAAAGAAGATTGTTAGTCTCTTTTTTAGCCTAGATGTCTATAGAAATAAGTTAAATCAAAAGAGATTCAAAGTAGTAACAAAATCAAAATGACTACTTATTTTGAAAGCAAAGCAAGAGGATTCTTCCTTTTAGTACTTTTTAACTTCGGATGGGGGTGGCAATGGGAGTGGGAGTGGGGTTATGAGGACTGAATACAGTTAATGAACACATAGAAAAACTATGAAAGTAGGCTCAGAAAGGTATAAAAAACAAAATGTTTATCTAAAAAGAACAAGAAACTCCATGAATGCATGCTTTAAAACAGAAATAATACAGGCAAAACTGAAATCTCAACCAATCGAGATTGATATCTGTGAGAAATATAGGAAAAGAATATTATTGAATTGTATGTAAATTGTTACATTGAGACCCTACTTATAGACACTACATTAGAATCCTTTTCCTACTAGGATTCCTATTATTATTCCTATTCCTATTCTAAGTAGGAAATACTTATTTATATTCTAACACTCCCCCTCAAGCTGGTGCATATAAATCATATGTACCTAGCTTGTTACAGATGTAATTAATACGAGGACATGTGAGAGACTTGGTGAACATATCATCATTTGACTTCACAAATTTAAGTACAATATCTAGTATCTTTTCTCCGACAAAGTGATCAATCTCAATGTGCTTAGTCCTTTCATGAAACACCGGATTTGATGCGATATGAAGAGTTATCACACACAAGTTCCATCCGATCAATTTTGCCAAATTTTAGTTCTCTGATCCAAACTAGTTCGCCATTGCTCGATATTCGATTACGCACTAGATCGAGCAACCACATTTTCTTACTCTTCCACGACACCAAATTACCTCCTACTAAAACACAATATCCGGATGTCATATCCAATGATATTCTCATGGCCTTGATCCTCAAAGAGTAGTCTTTATATATCGCAGTATAACACAAATCGCTTCCATGACTATCAGAAGTCATAAATCGACTTACAACACTCAAAGATATGTCTCTAGTCGAGATAATTCAACTTTCCAACAAGCCGCCTATACCTTTCAGATTACTGAAGGAGTTTAACATTCGGATCCATAGGGTGTGGGTACATCCCATCATTGAATGTCTAAGGCATACTTGCGTTGAGAAATAACAATACGATCTAGAGCAACCTCAATACCTAGAAAATACTTCAATCTGCCAAGGTCTTTAGTCTGGAAGTGCTTAAAGAGATGTTGCTTCAAATCGGTGATGCCATCTTGATCATTACCGGTGATAACAATATCATCAACGTAAACAACCAAATAGATACATCGACATGTCGATAAAACACGAGTGATCACCCACTACGAGTCATGCCAAACTAACTTCCCAAACCAAGCTCGAGGAGATTGTTTGACTCCCGAGCAACAAAACCGTGGTTGCTCCATATAGACTTCTTCCGCAAGATCACCATGCAAAGCATTCTTAATGTCCAAGATGAAGAGGCCAATGACGTAGATAGAAAAAGACGAAGCTATTTTAGCCACGGAGCGAAAGTGTCACTATAATCTAGCCCAAATATCCGAGTATACCCTTTGGCAACAAGGCGAGCCTTAAGTCGATCAAGACCAATTTTGCATAAACCCAACGACAACCAACGATTTACGAGACAAGTTCCCAAGTACCACTCTTATGTAAAGCGGACATCTCATCAACCATAGCCCCCCCCATCCGAAAATGAGAAAGTTCTGTAGTCTTAGGAATGGAAATAGAGGACAAAGAAGGCATAATGGGGTGATGATAGACGATGATAACTTAAGAAGGTATAATGTGGGTTAGTATTTGTGGATCGTATACCTTTTTGAAGTCTGAGGGTTGGCTAGGAGGAAGGCAAAGAGGCAAGTCCGCATGACATGAATCATCTGGGCCCGGGGTGGGGCGTGGGGGCGATGATAAGTTAGTAATGGTGGCACTGATGTAAGTAACCATAGATTCTCAAAGGTGGTAGAGTAAAACCCGAGGTATGGGTAAGACCATAGATACATCGGGATGATCGGAAGATGTATAGTAAGGCCGAGACTCAAAAATGTAACATCTAAGATATCGATGAAGATCATGTGAATAACAACGATACCTTTTTGGACTCGAGAGTAAGAAAGACACGTTTGAAGCTAATTTATCTTTTCGCTAAGTTATGAACAAAGCATGTGCTCCCAAAGACACGAGGGGATAGGGTAAAGATGTGGTATAGAATGTGGAACCCGATTGAATAGAAGAAGAGGCATTCTATTTATCAAATAACAAGGAACATTGGATTCAAGGAGAAGAGTAGCGGTCTCAATAAGATGCCGATTTTTCTTTCTTTGTTGAGGGTGTATGGACAAGTAGTCCGTGAATAATGCCTTTGAGTCATAAACTATTGGGAGGATAAGTATTCTAATGCATTATCACTACGAATAGAAACACCAAATTGATTTTGTATTTAAACTTTTGAAAATAGAAAATAACTTCGAGCGATCTTTCATTAAGAAAACCCAAGTACATCTTGAATAATCATCAATGAAACTAACAAAATAACGAAATCCTAAGGTGGAACTAACTCTACTAGACCCCAAATATCGAATGAACTAATGAAAAATAGACTGCGAGCGACCCTCGATACTAACGGCGCGTAAGCGAGTGTGTTTCCCAAGTTGACACGATTCACAATCTAATGTGGATAAACTAGACAAACTAGGCACCATCTTTTGCGGTTGATAGACTCGGATGTCCCAAACGTTTGTGAATTACATCCGAGAATGCATGCATCTTGTTAAGGAATTTGAAGAGGTAAGATAGTAAAGGCCTTGTGATTCATGTCCTGCTCCAATCATCCGTCTGCGGTCTTGCATGAGAAAAAGTCATCGAAAAGATTATGCTACAATGTAGGGCTTTAGTTACGTTAATGCTAGATTAAAGGGAGAACCGGGGACATAAAGAAGATAGGGGTTTGGCTTTTCCAACCCCTTTGGTTTTGTTTGGATCCCATTGGCTAAAGTAATACATGAAAGAGATTGTGAATAAACAATATCGGATAAAAGTAATTTATTACGGAGATATGATCGAAGCCCGAGTCCATGACCCATGTTCCAAGAGTACTAGATTGCGACACAAGCAAAAGAATTAAACTACTTGTGGAGACGTTTGCTTATTTGCACGATCTGAAGGAACTAGCAATATAAGCATTGTTGGATGGTTGATTTGGTTGAGCACCATATGTGGAGATGCGATTTGAAGGAACTCATTGTATTCCTTTAGAACAATAGGATCATAATCGGTGGACCATGCAAAGTATAACATATGTCATGAGTGTGTCCAGCTTATGACAATGACTACACTTGGATCGAGGTTTCCCGATTCTCCATGATCAGGTTTGAGATGCAAGAGAGTCAGTGATGAAACCACTTTAAGAGAATAATTCATCGATTGTAGGCTAGGTAAAATCGATCACGCATCATGATCGGGAGGAAGTCCAACAAAGTAAGAACTAGAAACAATGTTTATCTGTGTTCTTGTTGTTCCACATTCGTAATGATCGCATCAATGTGTCAAATTGTAAGTAGACATATCGGATTCTTGTTTCTTTAAGTTGGTCAATCGAGATATCACATCATAGAATCGAGATATGTCATTAGTGTATAAAGCACGAGCCTTTTCCCTATAACACGAATGGGCGAACAAGGGCATCAATTTGGAATCAATAGAGCATGCAGGAGACTACATAATTGAGCATCTACTTTCTCCCATTGTGCTTTGACTTTTGCATCTTCCTCACTAGTCTTTGTCTTTACATCTACCACATAAGTCTTGTTCGTTAAGTGATCTTGGACACAAGATAAATAGTTTGAACTTAGTGATTATAGGCTAGAACTTCCAATCCCTATATTTTTAGAACCAAAACATCACACCCAAAAGACATTATGCTAAATTTGTCTTGGAAACAACAAAAAATAAAAGAAAACTTGATTATTGAGATCGATTGTCGGAAAAAAAACAGTATGGGCCTGGTCGGAATGGCTAAAAATTTCTCAAAAATCGGTGGTATTTTAGCCTCGTGGTGGTGTTAAGAAAAAAAGAATAACAAAATCGGATCCAAATTGACATAGACATACGGTGACTTGTTTGTTCTCACCAATGCTCTGATACCATGTGAGAAATATAGGAAAAGAATATTATTGAATTGTATGTAAATTGTTACATTGAGACCCTACTTATAGACACTACATTAGAATCCTTTTCCTACTAGGATTCCTATTATTATTCCTATTCCTATTCCTATTCTAAGTAGGAAATACTTATTTATATTCTAACAATATCAATTATTGAAGTGAGAGCTAACACTGTAGAAAAGAATCATCGTCTGAAAGGGAAAGCTCATGAAAAGGATAAGGGAAAAAGTAACGACCTGATACTCTTTGGTGGCACCAGTAATAACAGATGAGACATTAGGATTTGCAGCACACCAGGCAATTGCCAGTTGAGGCAGAGGTACACCTAGTTCCTCGGCAATTGGTTTCAATCCATTTACTTTCCTCAGCACATCATCCACCAAAGATCTGCTGGCGAGATTCTGCAATGCATAAGCTTACTAGTCAAGTTTCTTCAATAGGAGTAAGATTAAAAAAGAGAGTGAAAATAACAAAGTATGCATATGCGTACACATTGATACGTGAAGTTTGGATATGCCCACACATAAATCTAATCATATACTTACATGCAAAACTTTCACTTTCGACTATTGGACATTTGGTTCCTCAATTTGGAAGCAACTCAAAAAAACTTGAGCCTTTTCTAACATATGAGCACAACTCATAAGGAACAATAAAAGAATTCTGAAGCCACCTGCTAATAGCACTTCCATTTCTCGTTATCTAAAGGCTCAGGTGACTTTTGTCTCATAGTTCTAGGTTTAAGCACATGAGAAGATGTTAAATTTCTTTTGATGTTCTAGACTAGAATTATTAAGAAACAGGTCTAGGACATTCGCTCACAAACACTAAGAAGAAAGAACTATCTGCTTGTCCAAGGGAAGGGAAAAGTTCATTTTGGCAGACATAAACCATCTGGTTTCAATGAACAAAGATATTAGTTAAAAATCACAAGAACTGATTGCTTGAAAGATCACCGAATGTTCTTAAATTTAGAGAAATTTTTACCAGCTGACTACTCAATGAGCTGCTCAAAGAAATTTACCATATAATTATTTAGGAAGCTGTAACATTACCAATTCAAAAAATTAAAAATTAGGAAGCTGTGAACTAAGAATTAACAAAGATCACACATAAATATAAGAGCAGCATTGCTTTAAAAGCCAATAGGAGTGGACAAGTACAGTTTCAAACAAACGGGATTTTCTTGTAAAACTTTGAGGGTTCTACCTTGTAATTTTCCAGTGAAAATCGACTGTCTGGTGGAATGTTCCCTGAGGTATATTTTCCAGTCAGAACGCCTGAAGCGAGAGGACTCCATGTGGTAAGACCAATTCCATAGTTGCTATACAGAGGGAGGTACTCAGACTCAACCTGCAACCATTCAGTGAGGTCCATGTATTGTTAAAGACACATGAGAAGTTGCAAACATAGATAATGACATTGCAGCTACAAGCGGAGGCCAGATGTACTAAAATCTGACAAGTTAAGGTAATGAAATTCATGTCAGCATAAAAAAATGACAACCAGCCAATATCTAGCAGCCAGCCATGTTGAACCACTCAACAAAAACAGCCTAAATCAATAACAGATCCTGAGGAAGAAGAAACAATGGACAACATTGGAGCTTCTACTGTCCTACACCATACTCAGAGTTGGAGAACACCTTCACAGAAATTTCTACTGTTGACGACATGTTCGTTCGATGAAAGGCAATAGATTTTTTCCACATACAAATAGCAATATTAGACTTGCAACACCCTGAAAATCTTCCACTGAAGTTGTCACAACAGTACCTTGTATGTACAGCTGTAAAAGAATGCAGTTTTGCACAGAAAGGTTTAACCGTAGAGAGACCTAGAGGATGTCAGAAAATATTTCTTGTTTTACCTCAAACACCCTGTCAACCAATTATTGCCATCAACCCACTCCGTCTACTTTTTTCATTTCACATGTCTGGCAATTTTGACATTGATTTCTAATATGCACCGGATCTAGCCGGTACATTCATTCAGCAATTTATATGAAATGAAAGATTAATCTTCTATCTAGTTGAACATCTGAATATTCCACTACTCTTAGAAGGGATCCATACTAAGAAAACATAAGTTACTGTCACGGCCTTTGCTTTAACCAAGGGATCTGATCAAGCTTTGGTTCTCACAACCAGCACAATACACTAAGGTACTATATTGGGAACTGTTGACAAATCGCTTTTACATTAATCAACAAGTGTGGTGATTCCCAAGCAAGTTGGGGTTGGCTGTATGTATCCCATCTCTTTATTTAAGCTCATTTTATAACATCATCATATTAAAAAACAACAAACCATAACACAACAACAACAATTATGCATCATCCCCAAACAAGTTGGGATCGCTGTATGAATCTAAGTTCTTCATTTTAAACTATTTCATATCATCATCATACTAAAAACAACAACAAATCATAACACAACAACAACAACTATGCTTCCACCCCACATAAGTTGGGATTGTCTATCTGAACGCCACTTCTTCATTTAAGCTCATTTGATATCATCATCATACTAAAAACAACAACAGACCATAACACAACAGCTATGCCTCAGCCTCAAATAAGTTGAGATCAGCTATATGAATCCCATCTCTTCATTTAAGCTCATTTCATATCATCATCATACTCAAAAACAACAACAAACCATAACACAACAACAACAATTATGCCTCCTCCCCAAATAAGTTGGGATCGACTATATGAATCTGTCTTCTTCATTTAAGCTCATTTCATATCATCATCATCATACTTTAAAACTACAACAAACCATAACACAACCACAACAACAACAACAACAACAGTTATGCCTCAGCCCCAGCCCCAGGCTGTATGAATCCCATTTCTTCATTCTAAGCTCATTTCATATCATCATACTAAAACATAAACAACAATAAACACAGAATATAAACTAGAAGTAATCTAAATCCAAGAACCAGAGTCCAAAAAATTACCTTATGCCTAGACAACAAGTTATACTCAGGCTGCTCAACAATAGGACCAACAAGATCCAATCTTTGAGCAACCCCCCATGCTTCAGTAATCTGCTGGGCTGACCATTCACTTGTACCCCAATAAAAAGCCCACCCTTTATCAATCACATAGTTCATAGCCCTAACAGTTTCTTCAATAGGTGTACTTGTATCAGGCCTATGACAATAGATCAGATCTACATAATCCATATCAAGTCTCTTTAATGAAGCTTTTGTTCCTTCAATTATATGTTTTCTTGAAAGCCCTTTATCATTTGGACCAGAACCACCCCAAAAAATCTTTGTAGACACAACAATATCTGATCTTTTCCACCCAAGTTCACGAATCGCTTGACCCATGATTTCTTCTGCTCTGCCATTAGCATAAACCTCAGCATTGTCAAAGAAATTGACACCATGGTCACGACAACATTGTAAAAGGGTTTTTGCTTCTTTGACATCAAGTTGATTTCCAAAGGTAACCCATGCTCCATAAGAGAGCTGGGATACCTTTAGGCCTGATCTGCCTAAATTCTTGTATTGCATTTGCATTTTTTGAGGGAGATCAAGAATCAAGAAAAGGGGAAAAAGATTGGTTTTTTAAGAGGAATATAAGAATTTGTGATGGAGTTTAAGTGTTTTGGTATGTAGATTAGCTGTTTCCACTTGGCATAATAAGTTGTTGGGACTGACAGTGAACTATTGATCTAAGCACTGACATTTGTTGTGATGTGGTGTTCGGGTTAGGTTGTGTAGTTTTTGTGCATATATTTGTTCAGATGTGATGCATTTAAATTAGAAAATTATAATCGTAATGTTTGGATCAGCTTGTGTATACATATTTATTGTTGTTGTGATTTGATGTATTTTAATAATAAAAAATTATAATGGTGGTGTTCGAGTTAGCTTGTGTAGTTGTGTGCATATATTGTTCTGATGTGATTCATTTCAATTAGAAAATTACAATCATAATGTTTGGATCAGTTTGTGTATACACGTTTATTGTTGTTGTGATTTGATGCATTTTAATAATAAAAAATTATAATAGTGGTGTTCGAGTTAGCTTGTGTAGTTGTGTGCATATATTGTTTTGATGTGATGCACTTTAATAACAAAATATTATGATTGTGGTGTTTAGATCAGCTTGTGTATACACGTTTATTGTTGTTGTGATTTGGTGTATTTTGATGATACAAAATTATAATCGTGATGCTCAAATCAATTTGAGCGTACATATATATTGTGATGTGATGCACTTTGATAGTAGAAAATTATAATTATGATGTTTGGATCAGCTTATGTTACACATTTAGCGTGATGTGATGCACTTTAATAATGAAAAGTTATAATTGTGGTAGTCGGATAAGCTTGTGTGTATACATTTGTTGTGATGTGATGCACTTTAATAATAATAAAATTATAATTATGTTGTTCGGATTAGCTTGTGTGTACATATTTATTGTGATGCGATGTATTTTAATAATAAAAAATTATAATTATAGTGTTCGAATCACTTTGGGTGTACACATTTTTTGTGATGTGATGCACTTTAATAAGAAAAGAATATACTAGTGGCTTTCGAATCCGTTTGTGTGTACACATTTGTTGTGATATGATGCACTTTAATAATAAAAAATTATAATTATGGTGTTTATGTTAGCTTACGTGCACACATAAATATCAGATAACTCAATCTATAAAAGCTTGGATATAAGGTTGTTCATGATTTGGTTTAAAATTGATCAAATCAAAAGCAAATCAAAACTATATATTGTTTATAATTTTTAAAATATACACAAAATTAAGATATTTCCTCCGTTCACTTTTACTTGTCACTTATTTCTAAAATAAATAAATAATCATTTTTTTGTCACTTTTGACATATCTAGAAAAAGCAATTATTTTTTTCCATGTTTTATCCCAGCCTTAATACTATTATCCATAGCATTTACCAAGACTCAATACTAAACATTAATTAATAGGAATATTTTGGTAAAATATATATATCAATAATTATTTTCTTAATAAATATGTCAAGTCAAATAATAATAAGTAAAATTGAATGAAGAAAATAATAACTTTTAAAAATCACGATAGATAATTTATTACGGAGGTAGTGTACTTGGTTCTTGTGCCATAGGTAATTGTGACATGCATTGAAGTGGGGGGAATATTTAGCATATTTATGAGATTTAAGGTTGGTGAATCTTTTATTTTTATTCTTTTTTTAGTTTATTACTATGACAATATGAAGTACAAGGTTTCTGACCCTTCAAATTTTTGTTCTTCTTTTGGTAGCAACATAATACTCCATTCATTTGTTTGTTTCCACTCCTATTATTTATTTCATTTCTATTCCATTGTGCAATTAATATGTCTTCTATTCAAAATAAGGGTGTTTTTTTTATAATAGAAGAATTTTATTTATAATTATTAAAGATCATTCATACAAAAAGAAATGATATGTATGAAACAATTCCATCAACATCTCTTTCAAGAGTATTAGTAACAACGAATGAGATGCAACAAAAACATTTAATTTATTTCCTAATTTCAACACTTTAGCATGGATATCCATAACCAAATATAGGTATAAATAAATTTCAAATTTTACATTTGGATAACCTCCTAATTCCTTGTGGAAATTATGTTTATTGGCCCTTTTTTTCGTCTGGTCTTTGAAAAATAGTTATTATCATTGAGTTTTAAATTTTAGGATAATGACTATTTTTAATTACAAAGATTGAAAAGCAATTATTTGTAAATTTTATGCCTCATCTAAACTATTTGGCTTTTTTCTTAAACAAAATCAAAATAATTATGCTAGTCTAAATACAATTTTTCTTACTTTCTTTATATAATGACAATTAACTTTTGAAAAGAAAAATAAAACTAAATACAGTAGTTGGGCTTGGCTCCTGGCCCATCCATCCTCCATTTGGGCTTAGACAAGGAAAATTAATCCATGGGCCTGGTCTTGATAATTATGAACTTCTAATCCATCCCAAGCCCATTCATCCATTTTTGCCTCTATATTTATTAATGATCCACTTGAACCTGTATGGATTACATCTCGACAAATAGAAGCAGGCCAACGAGCACTTCACTATCCCATACATACACTTGTGGGTTGAGTTGAGTTGAATTGAGTTCGACTTTAGTCTATTCCATTGTCAAACAAAGTTTGAGTCGAGCCGTATCAAACTTTTTTACAATACTGAGTCGAACTGAACTTAATTGAACTTTAATCCAATTTAACCGAGTTCAGGTCAAGCCAAGCCAAGCCAAGAGGCATTTCTTATCATAAGTACCTCACTAGGTATGAAAGAAAAATTTAAGAAGTAATTGATCACTACTTAAAAAAAAAAAAAAGATATTAGTAATGAATAACTTTGTAACTAAACAACATAATTTCTCGCTAGTTCTATTTCACAACGGATCATCACAAAATTTTGTTAGCTATGATTTTTATTTGATGATCAATTAACGGGAATATATAAAGAAGTTTTATATTATCAACTAAATGACCTACAATAACATGTAATTCCTCGTATGATATAATAATGTGAAATAGATCGGAGCATCGGGTGCTAACTTATTATAATTAATGAAATTACACATTCTTATATTGACGATGTATAAAACTTAAATTCGATGTAATTAAGGCCAATTAATTAAGTCACTTGCCAACTACTTTATTCTTGATGTCATTTGCAGTGTCTTTGACTTTTTCCCATGCACCCTTTTCTTCCTTTTCAGTTGCCTTTTCTAGTGCTGCTTTTGCCACCTCTGAGATCACCTAATTAATCAACATAACATTAATAAAATAATAAAATAAAATAAAAATTAACGAGAACAACTTCTGTCGCTAAACAATAAATAAATCAATCCATCACTAAGTTTATTAATATTGACGAATTATTTTAGAAAATCATGTTAGGTATATATGTTATTTAGCTGACAAAACAGGTTCCGTTCTGACGTTCATCGATACAGATACAAGATTTGGAGATTAGTGATAAATTTCGTAGCTATATAAATAGGTGAAAAAAACCTTACATTTCCAGCACTATCAGAAACAGTTTTTTTGACATATTCTCCCACACTTTTCACTTCCTTAGCTCCTTCTTTCACTGCTTCTGCTGCTTCTATTATCTTTTGACATGTCTCTTTATCAATCTTCATAAAAAAAAAAAAAAATCCAAAATTTAAACCAAAAACAAGAAAATATTTATGTGTATATACAAAAAAAAGACATTATTAATGTAATATTCAAGAAGAAAAATGAGTGTTCCAGATTCAAATTTCAGTAAAGGCATACAAATAATATACCATATGATATTTTTTAATTATTTGTTCAAGTCTTAGTGAACAGAGTAACTCTATATCTATATACATGTTCGTAGGATTCAATCAATGTGCGCATAAGCTGACTCGGACACTATGATTATTAAAAAAGATAAAATTAACAAATTAAAACTCAAATATTTATGTAGATATATAAACATGATTTATACATTCAAGAAGAAAAATGAGCGTTCCAGGTTCAAATTTTAATGGAGGCATACAAATATACTCGATGATATATATTTTCTAACCGTGTGTTCCGGTTTTAATTGATTGAGTTACTCGATACTTATACCTATACTGGTGGAAAATCAATCAACGTGCATATAAACTGACTCAAACACTAAGATAAAATAACAAATAAAAACTCACTTTTTGAGAAGGTCTTGTGGCACTAACAAAGTCTCTATAGATCAATACATTTCCTGCAGGCACTATCATGAATCTAGTAGAAATACAATTGGACATGCTGGCTATAATTACTTTTAAATTTAAATGAGCCATTTCTTTTTCTTGATCTTGATTGCTATTTAATTTATTTCCCTTAAGATAATTATAATAATAATCTTTGATTAAAAGTTTTCCCTTTTCTTGTTTTTGTTTTCTTTCCTATGTTATTGCTAGTAGTTGTATGTTGTAAGTGTGGAAGCAAATCATGCATACACGTGTCTCTTTTTGAGGTTTTTGTTGCTATAATGGAGAAAAAATTATATGGTTAAGAACTAATCATGCTAATTAACTTGAAGAAACATGTTTTTGTATCATCACAATTTAACAATTTCTCTAAACACAAATTTAACCTTCTAAATTCTCAAGGAATATGTTAAAAATGGGATGGGCTTGACAGAAAGACCAATTTAGACAAGGCTAAAAATATGGACAGACAATTTAAAGAATAAATCGTGCAATTAAATGATTTTTAATTGATGCTTATTAGCAAAGCTTCATTTCAATTTTTTTGTCCTTCCTAGGCCGCCGTTTCTATCTTTTCGTTCACTTGATTACTCGAACGTATAACTTTAGGATTCTATCTTTTCGTTCACTTGATAGCTCGAACGTATAACTTTAGAATTGAAAATAGATGATGCTTACCATCCGAACAACCCCTCGTATTTCTCAACAACAGAAGGTGTCACCAAATTTATTTCTAATGCATTTATCTTCAATAGATCAACTCATCAGACTGACAAAGACTTGAATATTTTCTGTTTTCATTAATATTGGTCCCAACATATATATATATATATATATATATATATATATATACACACACACACACACATATATATTGCCTTCCAAGAAAGACAAAGGGCCAATTTTTCTCAAAAAAAGACTAGGAAACAATATGTTACCCAGAATAATGAACTCATCCAGACCTAGTAGCAGTCACTAGTTAGATGAAAAAATAGATGTAGACAAAGATATAGAAATTTTCCAACAAAATAAATTAAGACTTCTAAATCCTCAAGTACTTTATAATACAGGTCTATTTTCTTCAACAACACAATTATATAGACATTATAGAGAAGAGCAGATGTGTATATCAAAAAATAATAGTGAAAGTATAAGTCTAATTAGCAAAGAATCTATGAAAGAAATACAAAAAAGAAGAATGAATCTCATGCATATGGGATTAGTAGTAATTGGATTGAAAGGATTAACTAGAAAAAATCTAGGAACTAAAGTGCTAATTACTTTATATGATGATAGATAGTCAGAATCAAAAAGATCTATAATAGGTTTAACAGAAGTAGATATGACCAATAATAGAGAAATATTTTACTGTAGTCCATACTTTATGATAAATTCAAACGAATTTGGTAAATACATAAAAATAGGAATTCAAACTAAAGGTTAAGAAGAAATGAATTGTGGAAATAGTTTGCTAGTATGCGTAGGTTTCATAGGAAAATTAGTCACTAGCAGCAGTTCAAAGTTTAAAATTAAAATAGACAATGCAGTAGGTTTAATGGGAAATAAGGGGATAAAACTAATGAAACCCTTAAAAATAAGTTCGGAAGAATATGCTAGTAGAGAATGGAATTTAGAGAAATTTTGTAAAAAAGAGGTATTAAGACCCAATGATCACCTTACATATACTAATAACAGAGGAAAAACCTCAATTCACAAACTATAAGTATTCAGGCAAAAAAGAAATAGATGAAGACCTAGAAGATAACAAAATAACCATAAACATGGAAGGAATGAATGTCCAAATCGTAGAAGAAAACGACTATGAAGTAGATAAATCAATAGAAAAAGCTAAAGAGATACACAAATTAGATAAAACAACAATCTTTAGATGTAAAGGTTGTAAACTACGAGGAATAGAATTTTCTCTAGTAGAAAAACACTTTAAGGAATGTAGAGTTAGAACAGACAATTACGGATATAGACGAGACGAATACGTACAAGAAGAAAGTGAAGATGAAACAACACGCAATTTAAAAGAGTTTACGAAAACCGTCTCAACCAGTTCAAGTCCCTTCCAAAAAACCACACCTATACCACCTGTAGAATATACCATAGGGAATTTACCAAGGCATAGAGTCTTTAGACAAGACCCAGCTACAGAATCAGAAATGGTTAGACCAATAGGAATAAGAATGCTGATAGAAGCTCCTATCAAACTTCAAGACGAAGGAGATAGAGGAAAAATACTAAATATAGCAGTACATGACCCTCAATTATGGAATTCAGTAATAGACGTATGGAAAGGAATAGTGGTAGCAGACTATATACACCATTATAGCGAAACAAATGCAAAAACCATGTATAGGTATATGTAGACCTTTTTAGGAGAATCAATTAAAGGAGTATGGGAAGCATACAAAGTAGCTTACCCTCAAGAATTCCAAGAATTAGTAAACATAGGACCAATCCATACAACTTTACTAATAAAATACACAGTTTAATAACGGGAGAAGACCCAAATAGCGGACTAGTAGTATTACAAAAGAATGCTTTAATAAAATTAGAACAACTTAGCATAAATAATTGGTGTCATATAAAGAACTTCCTAAAATACTACTTCTATTATTGCGCCATAAGCAGTAACACATTTGACCAAAGTTTAGGAAAGAAACTTTTAAATAAGCTCTCTGGAGCCCTAGGAAGAGAGATAGAAGAAAGATGGAATAAAAAAGAAGTAGTAATACAAACCCCAAACATAAACTGGTCCATAGGACATAAAATACAACATGTAATGGAGGTACTACAAGAAAAATGTACAAATATACAAATACAAAAACAGTTGAAACAAAACGAGATTGGATTCTGTAAAAATATATATACAACACAAAGTTACGATCAAAGTAAACCACAGCGAAAATACAAGAAACCACACCAAAATACCCAAGAATACAAACCTAAGAAAAAAAATATTATTTAAGAAAATAAACGGCAAGAAAGCCTTACCTAAATAAAGACAGACATGTACGAAAACATAATAATAATAGAATTTATAAAAATAGACTAGCTTGTTTCACATGTGGAAGTGAGGAACATCTGCCTAATACTTGTCCGAGAAGAAACAACAGTAGGACAAGAAATGCCCAGCTTATAGAAGACTTCCAAGAAACCTTGATAAATGTAGACAAATATATGTCAGACAATGAAAATATATATTCAGTAATAATCATAGATGCCTTAGAAGGAGAAAAACAAGACTCATCTGATTCAGAAGACAAAACATTGATAAACGAGATAGGATTAGAAAATTTAGATTTAAATAACTTAAAGGATTACACCTTTGTTAATATACAATGTGACCACCAATTCTGCAAAGGGAAAGGACTAGATATCCAACGATGCTTTAGTTGCACAGGATATCCAAGTAAAGACAGAAGAGCAAAATGCATGAATTGTTATATAGAAGGATGCATTTTGTGTTTTGACAAAATATTTAATATTAAGATCAAAGACGAGCAAGTTATTACAAAAGAAAAAACGCTAAAAGCATTGGAAGATAGAATAGATCATTTAGAAGAAAGATTAAGTAAAATAGAAAAAGGAAAAGACGTAGCACTAGAAAAGGGGAAAGGCATAGAAGGCACCAGCCAAATTGACCATAAAATATTAGAACCAGAATAAACTTCTAAATGAAAAGGAAGATTACAAGTCATTTGAAGGTTTAATTTGTAACGAGGATAAAAAAATTAATACCATAAAGATCCTAACCAAAATAGAGATTCAGGACTACGAGATCAAAACCCTCGCTTTAGTAGACTTAGGATGTACAAAAAGTATAATAAATAGATACATCTTGCTTCTAGAAATAATAAAAGATTTTCCAGAACCACAAAGTGCCATGCAAATGGATGGTTCTTCTAACATATATAAGCATTATGTCAGTAATGCAAAAATAAGTTTTTTAAACACGTGTGCAAGCTTTTATAAACCCACCTATAAGTTAGAAAAAATCTGGGTAATGACCTAAATATTAGGGTAGACTTTGTTTTAGGATTAGATTTCTTACTACATAATAATGGAAGTTGTCTCCTTACTAGAGTTGGAGTAATATTCTCTAAAAACACTACTCAGACAACAATAACAACAGAATCTATTCCAACAAGATCTAGGTATCTCATAGACATTGATGAGCCTAAACCAAATACTTTAAAATGCGATAAAGGAGAAAAATACACTTGCACTAAAATACATGTTATAGACGAGAGAGAAGAAATTGAATTATTAGAACTTAGCCTTTTAGATACAGAAGATATAGAAAAAAGTTCCAACTTAATAGAAATAAATACAAGGCTTTACAATTTTAAAAGAGGATTACAACACATAGGAATAATAAAAAATCAAAAGGATCTGGAAGAAGTAATTCTAATTCTAGATAAACTAGAGATAATCAGAGAAAGACCCCCAAGACATTGGGACGCCAATCACATAAGCTGCAGACTAGACATAATTAATCCAGAATACACGGTGAAAACAACCTCTATAGAATCAACAAATGAAGACCTGAAAGAATTCAGTAATAGACGTATGGAAAGGAATAGTGGTAGTAGACTATATACACCATTATAGCGAAACAGATGCAGAAACCATGTATAGGTATATGGAGACCTTTTTAGGAGAATCAATTAAAGGAGTATGAGAAACATATAAAGTAGCTTACCCTCAAGAATTCGAAGAATTAGTAAACATGGGACCAAACCCATATAACTTTATTAATAAAATACACAGTTTAATAACGGGAGAAGACCCAAATAGCGGACTAGTAGTATTACAAAAGAATGCTTTAATAAAATTAGAACAACTTAGCATAAATAATTGGTGTCATATAAAGAACTTTCTAAAATACTACTTTTATTATTGCACCATAAGCGGTAACACATTTGACAAAAGTTTAGGAAAGAAACTTTTTAATAAGCTCCCTGGAGCCCTAGGAAGAGAGATATAAGAAAGAAGGAATAAAAGAGGAGTAATGCAAAACTCAAACATAAACTGGTCCATAGGACATAAAATACAATATGTAATGGAGGTACTACAAGAAAAATGTACAAATATACAAATACAAAAACAGTTGAAACAAAATGAGACTGGATTCTGTAAAAATATATATACAACACAAAGTTACGATCAAAGTAAACCACAACGAAAATACAAGAAAACACGCCAAAATACCCAAGAATACAAACCTAAGAAAAAACATTATTTAAGAAAATCAATAGTAAGAAAGCCTTACCTAAATAAAGACATACATGTACGAAAACATAATAATAACAGAATTTATAAAAATAGGCTAGCTTGTTTCACATGTGGAAGTGAGGAACATTTGGCCAATACTTGTCCGGAAAGAAACAACAGTAGGACAAGAAATGCCTAGCTTATAGAAGACTTCCAAGAAATCTTGATAAATGTAGACGAATATATGTCTGATAACGAAAGTATATATTCAGTAATAAGCATAGATGCCTTAGAGAGGAGGAAAACAAGACTCATCTGATTCAGAAGACGAAACATTAATAAACGAGATAGGATTAAAAAAGTTAGATTTAAATAACTTAAAGGATTAAACCTTTGTTAATATACAATGTGACCACCAATTCTGCAAAGGGAAAGGACTAGATAGCCAACGATGGTTTAATTGCACAGGATATCCAAGTAAAGACAGAAGAGCAAAATGCATGAATTGTTATATAGAAGGATGCATTTGGTACATTGACAAAATATTTAATATTAAGATCAAAGACGAGCAAGTTATTACAAAAGAAAAAACGCTAAAAGCATTAGAAGATAGAATAGATAATTTGTTGGGACGGTATACAAAGCAGTCATGCAATCTGGACGAAAAATCGCTGTTAAGAAGCTGGCTTCTAACAGAGAGGGTAATAACATAGAAAAGAGTTTCCGAGCAGAGATTTCAACTCTGGGAAAGATTAGGCATCGTTACATTGTAAAACTGTATGGCTTTTGCTATCATCAAGGTTCTAATCTGCTTCTTTACGAGTACACGGACAAATGTAGCTTGGGTGAATTGCTTCACGGTGCGTCTTGTAGCTTAGATTGGCCTCAACGCTTCATGATAGGTCTTGGGGCAGCTGAAGGACTTTCTTACTTACATCATGATTGCAAACCACAGATCATCCACCGCGATATAAAGTCCAATAATATTTTGCTCAATGAGAAGTTGGAAGCTCATCTTGGTGATTTTGGTCTTGCTAAAGTTATCGACATGCCTCAAACTAAGTCGATGTCTGCAATTGCTGGATCATATGGCTACATAGCCCCTGGTATGTACATTTCATTATTTTTTCATTAGAACTTGTGTAGTATAGCCCGTCTACTGTCTGCGAATAATGTCAAGAAACATATGGCCGGCTAGATTGCTCTAACAAGACTAATATATTTTAGATAAGCAATGATTATAACTCTTCATCGAAAAATCAGTGAACTTACACGAAAAATCTCACGTATAGTTCCTCCCATGAGCTGACTAGTGTATGTTAGTTTTCCTCACACTTTGACCAGTAAATAGTACTAGTGTTTCCTTGGTGAACCTTTTTGCTTCTTTTGTTTATACTTAACAACAACAACATACCCAGTGAAACCTCACAAAGTGCCATCTGGAGAGAGGAGAGTGAACACAGACCTTACCCCTACCTCATAGAGGTAGAGAGACTGTTTTCAAAAGACCCTCGACTCAAGTGAAGCGAAGAGAACAATACAACTAGTAGAAAAGAGTGCAGAGCATACATGCAAGGAATAGTAACATCAACAACATAATGCGATCACCTAAACATAGTAAACAACAGATGATAATAGATATACCAAAAGCTAGAAACTACATGAAATAAGTGTAATACTATTTGATGAACTATATGAAGAGAGTAAGACGCGTCTACTTTGTTTAACGGTTCTGCTTTTCCCATTGCAGAATATGCTTACACCATGAAGGTAACAGAAAAATGTGATATCTATAGTTACGGAGTAGTCCTTTTGGAGTTGCTAACTGGAAGAACACCCGTGCAGCCACTCGATCAAGGAGGTGATCTTGTCACTTGTGCAAGGCATTATATCCGAGACAATTCGTTGACACCAGGGGTACTCGATATCCGATTGGATTTGACAGATAAAACTACTGTTAGTCACATGCTTACAGTCTTGAAAATTGGTCTAGTATGCACTTGTTTGTCCCCGGCTGATCCCCCTTCAATGCGCGAAGTTGTGTCAATGTTGATGGAGTCTGATGAGCAAGAAGGTAACTTCATCTTGTCTCAAAGTTGATCTCCCTATGACAGAAACATAATAACATGTTAAATGTTATGTTGCTTGGTCTCTCCAAAAATGTTGCAACACCCGTGTCCGATCCTCAAAACATGCACTACTTTTGAAGGATTCGACATGTATCTGGTGGCATTTTTGAAGAGTTCGAGCAACACAGGTTAAATGTATAAAAAACGCGAAATCGGATAAGCTTTCTAGTGTTAGTTCTTGTATTGTATTCTACAGTTGAATAATAGAATTAACCACTTGTTTCTCAAAATGTAAATAATTATCTCACTTTGTAGAATGAGTTTAAAGGTTGATTAATGCTTACTCTGTCTGATCCTCCAAAACTGTATAGCTTTTGAAGGATCTGACATACACCGGCCATTATTTTTGAAAAATTCGAGCAACATAGCTTGTGAAAATCCTGCATACGCCACTGAGTTAATTGACGAGGAAAAGTGAAGACGTATCTCAAAATCCTATTAAACGAAGCAAGTTGGTTCTAATGTTTTACATCAACAAAAGTTCTTTACTCCTCAATAGGAGTGCAAACGAGTTGGTCAGATAGAATATTAACAGGTTAAAAATGCGTAAAATAAAAATGGATAAAATATTCGATCTACTCATATTTAATACAGATAGAAAATGAGTTAATCGATGAATAATATAGATATTCATATATCCATGGCTTTAAGAATAGTCAACTCAGACACAATCTAAAAGTCAAAGTAAACTAGACTCCCAAAAAATAAAAAGATATTTTATGTTTATATATATTACAAACCGACAAGATTGATATCTAATGAATTGAATTAAATGATTACTTGTTCTTAAACCATTTTACCAACCCTACTCCTCAATTATACTATAGGTTATTAAAGCAATAGTTAACTAAGAATACCTTTTTTTTTGCAATCATAAACTAGATGCCTATAACTCAAAAAAAAAAAAAAAATTCCAAATTGATATATAGGACAAGTTACAAGTGACATAAAACTAAAATAAAGTTGTATATATCTTTGTGGAATATGGTAGCTGTTGACAGAAAGCATTTGCATGTTTTACTTATCAAGATCAATTAAAAAAAGAACTAAAATAGCTACTTTGGTGATGCATAAGTTCATAAAGTTTTTTGGCTTTAACACACTTTGAAAGGTAATTTGCACAAGTTGGAAGAAGTTCGGTTCAAAGACGGATTCAATATTTAAATTTAACTAATTTGACTTTTAGAGTTTTTCGTACTCAACTTATTATACTTTTAAAATTATAAGTTCAAAGATAATAGTTCTTAAAATTTTGGTGGAATTGCACATAAAAAAATATTGAATTCAGATCAATCCATGGTCTGGTTAAATGATTGAGAAGGGATAAAAGGATAGTGTCAATTAATTAATTAATTAATTTAATTAAATAAGATTATCATGACTTAAAAAGAAAGCACTAGGAAAATTAATTATCAACTGGACTAATTAAATGGGACAAGTTGCAAAGCAAAAACTTTAGGAGTTTGCACCATTAGAGATGCAAACAAAAATTGTCGTCTTTTATTTTCTTTTTAGTTTAAGTGGAATGCATGACTATACTTTATAACTGGCAATTTGATGAAAATTTGATATCATATTTTAGATAATTTAAATAAAATATTATGTTTGTAGCTTTTAAGCTAATAGGGAGAATCAAATCTATATATTATTTATATTTATCCAAAAGAAAATCTGCTTTTTGCATTGAGAGGCAACTTTAGCTCAATTAAAAAACTTGATTCATTGAGTCCCACAAAGATCCTATGCTATCATAGGGCAGTCGTTTAGCTTAAAAAAGGATTTGTTTTAAAATAATTCATTTAAATTCTTACAAAATAGTACTAATTTATTTTTCTATTACACTAGGTTGAAGGTGTGGAGACGAACTCTGAAGTTCAAATGGTTCAGATAAAACATAATATTTGGAGTGCTACAGTGATGAAATACATGAGGCATGCATGGAAATGAGGATTGCCACACAAGTTATTTCCAAGAGAGATAGTTTCAAGTATATATCTTGACTCTTTATATCAAGAAAGTGGAGACATCGTCGATGATGTCACACATCGCATGGATGAAGAAGAGGCTTGCAGCCTCCGGAGACTTGTGTGATAAAAAAGTACCACCAAAACTTAAATGCAATTAATTCTACAAAATAATGGTTAAACCAGTTTTGTTGTATACAAGGTGGAGTGTTAGTCCAGTCAAAAAATCTTATGTTCAGAATATGCAAGTAGCAGAAATGAGGATTCTGAAATTAATGTATGGGGATACTAGGAGCAATAACATCAATGGGGATATTTGGGACAATGTAGAGTAGCCTATCTGATGGACAAGATAAGTGAAGCGAGACTAAGATGGTTTGAGCTTAGATATGCAGAGATTAGGGTAGAAGGTTAGTAGCTAGTGGGGTGTGGTCTATCATAGTATTAGCCTTATTATTGTAGTGTATTGCTTTTGATTTCTATCATCATTTGTTGTTTTGTACTTGGCCCAGCCCAGGCTTGTGCGGTTAAGGTTGTTGTACACGACCTCATAAGAAAAGAATGAAAAAAACGATGTTTCCCTTCCTTACAGTCAAGGGAAATATTATCCCGAGCCCCAAAACCTAATAGTCTCTTCGACTATCATCAACCAGAAGCCACTCTCCGGGGAACCCACTTCGGACTCCTTATTCCATTTTCGGACCGTTTTGAGGCGTTGGCTAAGATCAAGCTCATCTATCTCATTTTCAAGAATGAGATAGATGCTGTCTTTTTGGTCTTGGGGCGAGCCCGGCAACCCCATGCCGAAGAAAGTCGCCCTTTCGCTATATTTTCTTCACTGTTACTTTTTCTTTTCATTATACATGAACTTTAAATCCTATTAATTGAAATTCAAACTCGTTTAAAATTGAATTATGACAATAGATCGATACACTTGTAAAAAACCATGCCTATACACACTTTGCTGCTATTAATTTTTTAAATGACAAGAGCCACCACTAAGTTATATGCAAGCAAGGAAAGGAAAAAGATGGTTCATTAATAATATTTTCCTAACCTAATTTCTTAAAAATGGGCAAACGCATTATCTTATCATTTTATATATATAAGTTAAACTCATCTGATGAAAAACACAATCTCTTACCTTCATGACAAGATGAGCCAAAAAAAAAAAAAAAGAATAGACTTACAAAAATACATCTCATCAAATCCAAGAAAAATCTTTTTGCCAATATATTTCATCATTACTAAAATAAAAACCATCTTCTTTGACCAACCAAAAACAATGCTTTGTAGGATTACACATTTGAACATCTCTATTACCATGAAATGCCTGAAATTTCCTCCTTTTTTGGTCCAATTTCATTGTACACAAGTACATAGAATTCTTCCAAAATTTCGTTAAGTCAAACATGTTTAATTTCCAAATTTCAACTTTAGAAAAAATTTCATGATCAAACACCCGTTAATTTCGTTTCTTTTGTTTTCTGCAGTTATGGTCGTTGCTTTCATCCTTCTACTCCTATAGTTAATGCATTATCGACAGGCAAAAGATATAAGATAAGAATCAAAAAAGAAAAAAAAAAAAAAATAGACAACGCCAAAACAATATCCAAAAAATTTAGGTAAATAACTAGCATAGTTTAATGTGTGCACTTTTCTGATTAGACCTTTGTGTGCTTGTACTGTGCACAAAACATTTAGGCTAATTGCGCATATCCAAAATTTTGAGTTTATAATTTTTTTTACCTATTGAATTCTGAATAAATTCAGGAATATTAGGTCAAAATTATTTCCGTAACTTTAGTTATAGCTTTGCGACTAAAGGCGGATCTAGAAGGTAGCTCCGTAATTATTAATTTACAATTTAATAACTTAAAAAAAATAAAACTATATATTTATATAAAAAAATTGAATCTTGATTCCACCTCTGTACGCGATAAATATGAATTCAAGCACTACAATAAAGTTTCCTTTTTATCCTAAGGATCGATTAGCTACGTTTCATGACTAGTGATTGAACATTTATATATACTAAATCCCCACGTTTGTGATTCATGTAACAAGCATGCTGATCCTATAATATTGTTCAAGATTTTAATAATTGGTCATCATGATATTTATGATTTTTTTTTTATTATTTTTGGAATTACATATACACATAGTGTTAAATGGACGGATTGATCGACAAGTTAAAATAGATTAAATTAATATCTAAGTGGGTTAAAATTATTTGGTTTGAAATGTGTTGTATTGAAATGAGCTAAAAAATGAGTCATAAACCCATCTCTTTGATTTTTACTAAATTTTAATTTCTTTGTTTGAATTTTTATGATTCTTTGGTACCTAAAATATATATATTTTTTCTTTATTGTGGCTATAATTTATATATAATATTTCAAATAAAATAAAATGTCTTTTTGAAAATATTTCGATAAGATTTCTCATGGATTAATTTGAGCTATATACTATTTCAATTTTTGATGGATTGAAATGAATTGGACTAAAATGAACTGAGTTTCGACATCTATTAATCTTACTAATTCATTTTCACACTGCATAAGACTCACTAAAGGGGAAGCGCTTCCAATCGTAATTCTTTCTTTTTCAAAGTTCGAATTGAAACCTCTGAAGGGATCATATCCATCCAACCACACTCATTTATGATTATTTTATGCTATCATTAAACAAAGTGTCCAGTCCCCACATTTGATCTTGGACAATTCTCATGACCTCATGGGAATTACCATATTAAGTTACTTTTTGAGGTGTTTCACACCCTTTAAGAACCCTTTAAGAAAAGTAGATTAAGACATAAATTGAACCTAGTTTTCCATTTTTACCCTTATTAATTATTGTCAAATTTATGATTAAAATAACTAAATATTAATTAATCACTAATTCCAATACTAACTAATGAAGGGTAAAATTGGAATAACACTCTAAAAGTAGTCTTGAAAATTGAACAATTAAGTTAATTTGAAAAATGAAAAATGCTTCAAATATTAACTTAATATGGAATGGAGGGAGTAACATTTTAGATTGAATTAGACCCGACATACATTTTTTTTATTGATAATATCAGAGTCTAATCAATCTCAATTTTTCGTTTACTTTATGTCGAGCCAACTCTATATTATATAATCTATGCTCCAGTTGGCAGGTTTAAACATTCAGAAAGATATAAATAATCTCCCGAATTTGGTCATTTAAGGTAAAAGAATAAAATCTTTTTATATGATCTTCGACAATCTTATCGATTGGCATAGAGAAATAAATATATAGATTAGGTTCTATCATTGAGGGCAAAATTCTGTCATGTGAAAGTAACCATACATAATGATGGAGGAATTTCTATCTTATATTATCTGAAATCATATTCTTCAATGACTTTAGGCTTTATCTATAGTAGTGCTGACCCTAGAAATGATCATGTACAATAAGTGGTGTAATATGATTTTTCAAGAATTGCAAAAATCTAGCACAAAAAGAAAGTAGGTGTCGAAATATTCAGGTAAGATGAAATCCACGTCAAGTCTCGTTACAAAATTATGAAGCCTCATATAAGACATCGAATTACCAAAAGAGAAGGGTTACCAAAAATTAAAAGTAAAAACAGACCAATTAAGATAATGGATATATTAGAGAGGACTATTCTTATCAAAATAATAGCGGACAAATATATATTTTTTATGACAATTGTACTAAAAGGGCATGTTACATTTAAAATAATGTCCCTTTTGAAAATTTTTAATTTCTTTTTTTAATTTAATTGTCCTGAAACAGAAAAAAAAACAATTATTTTATTTGCATAAAATATTGCTTGCTGCTAATGACTCACTAGGGCATTTTCAAAATGATTATTCATATATTTAAGGCATATTAATAAAAATATTGAGAATTTGTTAAAATATTATTTGATTATATTAGGATAAATAGTTAGAAACTGAACACCTATTTACATGGGCAAATCCACATCCCCAAACCTCAAACTATCTTTTGTTCTTATCCTCTAGTATAATCTATTATCCAAACATTTGTGAAGTTGTTAATAATAAACATAATAAAAATAGAATTATTATAACAAAAAAAATGGGAGGTGACAATAATATTTAGTTAGAGATTTTTAAGGAATGACTTTAATTACCAACACTTATAAATACTTGTACTTTTTTCTTTGTACCTAACTATCCCATCAAATAACTTCCCTCCTTTTCTTTAGATTAACCAAAACAATTTTTTTTTTAATCTTATTTGCTATCTTAATTATCCTATCCTATCCTATCCCTCTTTGCTTTGCTTTAATTACTTTCAATTATTCTCAAATTTGAGATTTGTGTTCTTTGTTGTAGTTCTATTTGTAATAATATTGTGAGTAAAAAGGTCCAGTTGACAATCTAAGCACAGGCCTCTCAGATTATTCCGCATTTCCTCTATTCCTTTTTTTTTTTAATCACTAAAAATGACTATCCAATTAGAGGGAAAAAAAATCCAAGACCAAGACCAATTTATGGTGCCTCAAACAAATGCATTTGGACATAATTTTAGGGACTACAACAATGCACAAAGTGAAAGGCAAAAAGGGGTAGAAAAATTCTACAAAACACAACATATAAATCAAACATATGATTTTGTGAAGAAAATGAGAGAAGATTATACAAAATTAGACAAAGCAAAAATGAGCATATGGGAATGTTGTGAATTACTAAATGATGTTGTTGATGATAGTGATCCTGATTTAGATGAACCACAAATTCAACATTTATTACAAAGTGCTGAGGCAATTAGAAAAGATTATCCTAATGAAGATTGGTTACATTTAACAGCCTTAATTCATGATTTAGGTAAAATATTAGTTTTACCTAAGTTTGGTGGTTTACCTCAATGGGCTGTTGTCGGTGACACATTCCCTTTAGGATGTTCATTTGATGAATCAAATATTCACCATAAATATTTTAAAGAAAATCAAGATTTTAACAACCCAATTTACAACACAAAAAAAGGAATATATTATGATTTTATTGGACTAGAAAATGTCATGATGTCATGGGGTCATGATGATTATATGTATATGGTTGCGAAAGAAAATGGTACAACATTACCATCAGCTGGACTTTTTATTATAAGGTATCATTCATTTTATCCATTGCATAAAAATGGAGCTTATAAACATTTGATGAATGATGAAGATGAAGAAAATTTGAAGTGGCTTCATGTTTTTAATAAATATGATTTGTATAGTAAAAGCAAAGTTCATGTTAATGTGGAAGAGGTAAAACCTTATTATATGTCTTTAATTGAGAAATATTTTCCAGCAAAGCTAAGGTGGTGAAAAGGAGGTGATATATGAAGTTATGAACAAATTATATTGTAAATATAATTTGTGAGATGTGGATTAAGTTGTATAATATATAGTTTGTACTATTGAAGTAATAATAAGAATAATAATAATTAAGGAGTGTTTAATAGTCTCTTATGGGAATGGAATGGGAAAATTATTATATAAATAATACCCATTCTTTTCCTAAGAGATTGAATATGTACATAATACATGATATTAATAAAATGATATATAATTTATTTATTATATAATATGTATGACTCATCTCTTGTTATTTATCTTTCATATTTTTAAGATATTATTTTGGCTTAATATTTTGTATGATAATTTTATTTAGATACTTGAACTACAGTTTATTTTCAATTGATCAACAGTTGAAACATAATAAAATGTTCTTGTTTAGACACTTCCATTTTATCTTTTTTTTTTTTAATAAAAAAAAACAGTATGTTTTCTCAAGTGTCTATATCGAGTAGTTGAGTTAACCCAAGATATGTAATCTCTTTAATTTCATGATACACATTAGCCTTAATTAGAGAACGCTTAGGGTTTTATGACTTAATGAGGCGAATACGTATAATTAAATAAGGTGATATATTTTAAATGATCAACTTATCTACATACTGAGCAATTTTTGAAACCACACAAAAAATCCAAAATTTGACGCAAAAATATATAAAGAAAAACACTTTATTATGTGTTTAGATGTTCGGAAGAAAAAAAAACCATGACCAAACTTCAACATGCATGCTAATAAAGGTAATTACAGCTTCATGAGTTAATTAAAGACTTGAAAATTAAACTAGCAAGGAGGAATTAATTCTTAGGGAAAAAAAGTTCTTCATACATTATAAACAAGTTAAACAAACAAGCCCAATAAAATTGGGAACATAATTAACACAACCTAAGCAAACAACACTATTATATCCTTAGTTATTACACAATAACTTGGGAACAAAATACTAGATAACACAATGATCTAGGTAATAATCGTAATACTAACACTTTTAATTAAAAACTAGACACTCGAAACAACACAAGAACTAGGAGAACATGCATGCAATAACAAAATAAAATATTAACCAACACTATATAGTCAAACAGTTCAAGGAATAATAACTCCAACACCTTTATAACCACCAATTCCACCACCAACACCTAGTCCACCACCACCAACACCTCCGGCACCGCTAGCGCCACCGCCAATCCCTTTAAACCCAGCACCACCAAGGCCGCCACCGACTCCACCAACACCACCGGCAGCACCACCAAGTATTGGCAAAACCCCACCTACTCCACCAACTCCGGAGCAACCACCTATGCCACCATATGTTATAAAATTTTTCTTGTCATTAAGTCCTCCAATTTTGCTTGGTGTTGGAGAATTAGTACTTAAAGTCTTAGTGTTTACATTTTGAACCTCAGGAATATTTCTTGCTGTGGCATGGACTAGTACTAGTGCAAACATGAACATTATGGACCAATTTGCCATTTTGTTTACTCCTTTTACTTATGTTTCTCTCTATTTTTTCTATCTCCTTACACACACAAAACAAACAAAACAAAAAATAGACTAAGGTTGGTGAATTGTGGTATGTAAGAAATTGTGAAAAAAGGTCTATTTAAAGATACATTTGAGGGACAATTGAGTAATTAAGGACAAGATAATAAATATAGTGCTTGTCCTCCCTCCCTCCGGTTCAAAGATTAATATGCTATTAGAAATCGAGGATTTTTTTCACTGCGAATTAATAAAAAAAGATTTTATCCATTTTTCATTGAACCAACTCACTTGAAAAAAGCATGATGGTAAAATACTAACAAACTTCCTGTTTTTTAGTGTGAAAATACTAGTATTTTTTAAAAAAATTCACATATATTGAATCAAAATATATGTAAAAATGGCTATGGAAGATTTTTGTGTGAGAAATTTCAAGAAAATAGTGGTCTTTGTTACAAAGTATTTGATATATTTATAAAAATAATTTTAAAAAGTCATTAATAATTTTATTTAATTCAGTTTATGAGTTACCGTTTGAATTAAAAATAATTTAAAAAAAGAAGAATTTTGAAAATTATAATCAATCATATTGAACGCATTTTAATTGTGTAAATGTATAACTTTTGAAACTTTTGACCGGAAATATATTAATTATAAAATTAAAATATCTTATTAAAGATAAAAAAAATATGAAGTATAGTAAGCTATTTTTAAGTTTAAAAGTATGTCTTTTTTTTAAAAAAAAAAAAAAAAAAAGAAATCGACTAAAAAGAACAATAGGGTACTTTCTTTAAATTACCCCTTACGGTTCTAATTCGTGAAGTGTTACTTAAGTAAATGAAACGTTTTAAAATAGATACAACATAGTCAAAAAATAGTATTGTCAAACAAATACTTTTAAAATTAAAATTATAAATTAATACAAGATAAATGAAGTGAGAATTTAAATTTTATAAATTTGATATTTTAAAATATTTTGTATTAAATTTATTATATTTTCAAAATTACAAATTTATATTTACTCTCTACATACCTTCAAAATACTGAATTCATATAAACAAATTAGAATTAAAACTCAACCATATACAACATCTCGAGAGTATCATTATAGGGTATAGTCAGAGTTAGGTGAAGAAAAGAATATCATTAATGTTTTTATAAATGTCAACTCATTAATAAATAAATAAAAAACAAATTCCATATTATTTATTGTGTTTATAATTAATATATCACGCAATTCAAGCTGGCCATGCAACTTCATGCATACTGTTTCCTCAACACTTGTAACAATTGTAGATGAAATCAATAACTCATGCATCTTCTCTATTTTACATTTCCCTATACACAATTTCTATTAGAGATGACTCCTTTTGGGATCAATAAAAGGAGAATATATCCAAAGTTTCATATAAATAAATATCACTATACAAAATTTAATAATTCAATTAATTTAAATTTATTCGCATAAAGCCTAGGTAAGAGAAATCATTCCTTACCATAGATTTCTTTGAGGAATAAATTTTCATACAAATTAAACAATTATGAAAATTTGAGAAATACTTTGAGGAGACTGATCAAATCAGAAAATGAATTAGTTGGACGTATACCTAGGGAACCTCAATTATATTGATGAAGTCACAATGATATATATATATATATATATGGAAAAATCTTTTTGGTCAGAATTATATTTTATTTATGTTATTTTACTTTTTTAAATATTTTTACCCTTTTAACTTTAATACCTTTTAATTAAAAATGAAAAAAATATCAGTTTATTTTAAAATAAAAATATTATAATTTTTTAAAATTTAAATTAATCGAATTATTAAATTTTGTATAGTGATAATTATTTATATGAAACTTTGGATATATTCTCCTTTTATTGATCCCAAAAAGAGTCATCTCTAATAGAAGTGTGTATAGGGAAATGTAAAATAGAGAAAATGCATGAGTAATTGATTTCATCTACAATTGTTACAAGTGTTGAGGAAACAGTATGCATGAAGTTGCATGGCCAGCTTGAATTGCGTGATATAATAATTATAAACACAATAAATAATATGGAATTTGTTTTTTATTTATTTATTAATGAGTTGACATTTATAAAAACATTAGTGATCTATTCTTTTCTTCACTTAACTCTGACTATACTCTATAATGATACTCTCGAGATGTTGTATATGGTTGAGTTTTAATTCTAACTTGTTTATATGAATTCAGTATTTTGAAGGTATGTAGAGAGTAAATATAAATCTGTAATTTTAAAAATATAATAAATTTAATACAAAAAATTTTAAAATATCAAATTTATAAAATTTAAATTCTCACTTCATTTATCCTGTATTAATTTATAATTTTAATTTTAAAAGTATTTGTTTGAAAATAACGTTTCATTTACTTAAGTAACACTTCACGAATTAGAACCGTAAGGGGTAATTTGAAGAAAGTACCCTATTGTTCTTTTTAGTCGATTTCTTTTTTTTTTTTTTTTAAAAAAAAGACATACTTTTAAACTTAAAAATAGCTTACTTATACTTCATATTTTTTTTATCTTTAATAAGATATTTTAATTTTATAATTAATATATTTCCGGTCATAAGTTTCAAAAGTTATACATTTACGCTATTAACATGCGTTCAATATGATTGATTATAATTTTCAAAATTCTTCTTTTTTTAAATTATTTTTAATTCAAACGGTAACTCATAAACTGAATTAAATGAAATTATTAATGACTTTTTAAAATTATTTTTATAAATATATCAAATACTTTGAAACAAAGACCGCTATTTTCTTGAAATTTCTCACACAAAAATCTTCCATAGCCATTTTTACATATATTTTGATTCAATATCTGTGATTTTTTTAAAAAAATACTAGTATTTTCACACTAAAAAACAGGAAGTTTGTTAGTATTTTACCATCATGCTTTTTTCAAGTGAGTTGGTTCAATGAAAAATGGATAAAATCTTTTTTTATTAATTCGCAGTGAAAAAAATCATCGATTTCTAATAGCATATTAATCTTTGAACCGGAGGGAGGGAGGACAAGCACTATATTTATTATCTTGTCCTTAATTACTCAATTGTCCCTCAAATGTATCTTTAAATAGACCTTTTGTCACAATTTCTTACATACCACAATTCACCAACCTTAGTCTATTTTTTGTTTTGTTTGTTTTGTGTGTGTAAGGAGATAGAAAAAATAGAGAGAAACATAAGTAAAAGGAGTAAACAAAATGGCAAATTGGTCCATAATGTTCATGTTTGCACTAGTACTAGTCCATGCCACAGCAAGAAATATTCCTGAGGTTCAAAATGTAAACACTAAGACTTTAAGTACTAATTCTCCAACACCAAGCAAAATTGGAGGACTTAATGACAAGAAAAATTTTATAACATATGGTGGCATAGGTGGTTGCTCCGGAGTTGGTGGAGTAGGTGGGGTTTTGCCAATACTTGGTGGTGCTGTTGGCGGCATTGGTAGTGCCACCGGTGGTGTTGGTGGAGTCGGTGGCGGCCTTGGTGGTGCTGGGTTTAAAGGGATTGGCGGTGGCGCTAGCGGTGCCGGAGGTGTTGGTGGTGGTGGACTAGGTGTTGGTGGTGGAATTGGTGGTTATAAAGGTGTTGGAGTTATTATTCCTTGAAGTGTTTTACTATATAGTGTTGGTTAATATTTTATTTTGTTCTTGCATGCATGTTCTCCTAGTTCTTGTGTTGTTTCGAGTGTCTAGTTTTTAATTAAAAGTATTAGTATTACGATTATTACCTAGATCATTGTGTTATCTAGTATTTTGTTCCCAAGTTATTGTGTAATAACTAAGGATATAATAGTGTTGTTTGCTTAGGTTGTGTTAATTATGTTCCCAATTTTATTGGGCTTGTTTGTTTAACTTGTTTCTAATGTATGAAGAACTTTTTTTTTCCCAAGAATTAATTCCTCCTTGCTAGTTTAATTTTCAAGTCTTTAATTAATTCATGAAGCTGTAATTACCTTTATTAGCATGCATGTTGAAGTTTGGTCATGTTTTTTATCCTTCCATGATTTTTTTTTCTTCCGAACACTTAAACACATAATAAAGTGTTTTTCTTTATATATTTTTGCGACAAATTTTGGATTTTTTGTGTGGTTTCAAATACTGCTCAGTATGTAGATAAGTTGATCATTTAAAATATATCACCTTATTTAATTATACGTATTCGCCTCAGTAAGTCATAAAACCCTAAGCGTTCTCTAATTAAGGCTAATGTGTATCATGAAATTAAAGAGATGACATATCTTGTGTTAACTCAACTACCCGATATAGACATTTGAGAAAACACACTATTTTTTTTAAAAAAAAAGAAAAGATAAAATGGAAGTGTCTAAAAAAGAACATTTTATTATGTTTCAATTGTTGATCAATTGAAATAAACTGTAGTTCAAGTATCTAAATAAAATTATGTTACAAAATATTAAGCCAAAATAATATCTTAAAAATATGAAAGATAAATAACAAGAGATGAGTCATACATATTATATAATAAATAAATTATATATCATTTTATTAATATCATGTATTATGTACATATGTAATCTCTTAGGAAAAGAATGGGTATTATTTATATAGTAATTTTCCCATTCCATTCCCCTAAGAGACTATTAAACACTCCTTAATTATTATTATTATTATTACTTCAATATTACAAACTATATATTATACAACTTAATCCACATCTCACAAATTATATTTACAATATGATTTGTTCATAACTTCATATATCACCTCCTTTTCACCACCTTAGCTTTGCTGGAAAATATTTCTCAATTAAAGACATATAATAAGGTTTTACCTCTTCCACATTAACATGAACTTTGCTTTTACTATACAAATCATATTTATTAAAAACATGAAGCCACTTCAAATTTTCTTCATCTTCATCATTCATCAAATGTTTATAAGCTCCATTTTTATGCAATGGATAAAATGAATGATACCTTATAATAAAAAGTCCAGCTGATGGTAATGTTGTACCATTTTCTTTCGCAACCATATACATATAATCATCATGACCCCATGACATCATGACATTTTCTAGTCCAATAAAATCATAATATATTCCATTTTTTGTGTTGTAAATTGGGTTGTTAAAATCTTGATTTTCTTTAAAATATTTATGGTGAATATTTGATTCATCAAATGAACATCCTAAAGGGAATGTGTCACCGACAACAGCCCATTGAGGTAAACCACCAAACTTAGGTAAAACTAATATTTTACCTAAATCATGTGAAAGAGATTAATCCCTTGATTTATTTCATTCACATCCTTAGTATATATACACCTATTACAAGAGTATAATCAGCTATAAGTAAGGAAACTACCTATCTATATATATAAACTAAATATATGCCTATCTATATATATAAACTAAATATATACAATCTGTTACAATCTGTCAGAATATATTGTCATATATTCTAACACACCCCCGCAGTCGAAGCGGGAGGTCGCCGAATGCTTAGACTATCCCGAAAATCTTTGAATAACACCAACGGAAGGCCTTTGGTGAAGATATCTACAATCTGATAACGAGAGGGGACATGGAGAACTCGAACCTGGCCACGAGCCACCTTTTCCCGTACAAAATGTATATCCATCTCAATGTGCTTAGTGCGTTGATCTTTGATGCCGAACAGATTACCGGATAGATGGCACTAACATTATCACAGTAAACCAAAGTAGCTCATGGAATAGGACAATGAAGTTCCAAAAGCAAGTTACGTAACCAACAGGACTCAGAAACCACATTGGCAACCCCTCGGTATTCTGCCTCTGCACTCGAATGGGTCAAAGTTGCATGACATTTTGCAGACCATGAGATCAAGTTATCACCCATAAAGACACAATAACCAGACGTCGAACGCCGTGTATCGGGGCACCCACCCCAATCAGCATCAGTATAAGAAACAAGGGTGGTTGTGGAAGAGAGATACAGGTGAAGACCATAATCCAAAGTACCTTGTAGGTAGCGCACGATGCGCTTGAGGGCGTGCATGTGCTCCTCCCGTGGGTCATGCATGAACAATCACACTTGTTGTACCGCATACGTAATATCGGGTCTTGTGAACATGAGGTATTGGAGTGCCCCGGCAAGACTCCGATAAAGTGATGGGTCCGCAAATGGCGTGCTCGTTGTAGCTCTAAGCTTCGGCTTTGTATCAATCGGAGTAGGAGATGGCTTACATGATGACATGTCGGTGCGTTCAATAATCTCAGCTGCATACTTCTTTTGAGATAAAAATAAACCGACTTTATGACGAGTGACCGCAATGCCCAAGAAATATCTAAACAGGCCCAAATCCTTCATAGCAAATTCGGAGCTAAGAAGTGATATGATAGACTGGCGAAGCTCATCGGAGGAAGCAGTTAAAATAATATCGTCGACATATAATAAAAGATAAGTCATAGAAGAAACTCGACGATAAATAAACAAGGAATGATCGGTCTTACTGTGAGAAAACCCAAGGATATGGACATAATCAGCAAATCTCTTATACCAAGCCCGCGGAGCCTGTTTCAGTCCATAAAGAGATTTCTGCAGCAAACATACATGATTAGGCCGATCGGGATCCCGATAACCCAAAGGTTGATACATGTACACAGTCTCCTTGAGCTCGCCATGTAAGAACGCATTCTTGACATCAAGTTGGTGAATCGGCCATGCCTTGGAAAGAGCCAGACTAAGAACCGTACAAATAGTCGCGGGTTTGACAACCGGACTAAACGTCTCACCACAATCCACACCAACCTGTTGGGTTTTACCATCACCTACAAGACGAGCTTTATGTCGCTCAAACGAACCATCAGAATTTTCTTTATGAGCAAAAATCCACATACACTGAATAACATTCACATTTAGAGGATGGGGCACCAACTCCCACGTCTTATTTTTAATAAGAGCATTATATTCATCATCCATAGCCAATTTCCAATTCGGGTCACGAAGAGCAGACACAGGGTTACGAGGTAGAGGGAATTTCGAGATGGATATATGAAGGTTGAAAGACCTCTTAGGCTTATAGATCTCATGCTTACTTCTAGTAACAGGATTGAAGGGTAGACTAGAGTACGAGACGGGAGTTGGTCGATGAGGAGAGACAGGAGGAAGAGGGGAAGATGAGGCGGACTGCTGCTGCCCAGCAGGCAGCGATGAAGTGAGCTGCCCAGGCGAGGAGGCAGACCCGCTAGCTGGGCACAGCGGGCTGGGCAGCTGTGCGGCAGGAAGGGGTGGGGCCGGTGGGTTCGTGGGTTTAGTGAGATGATGAACCACATATGGAGAGGGTCCATCGTCTAGAAAGTGGTACGTGTGATTTTGAGGAGTATGTACCTTGGCAAATGAAAATTGCATCTCATCAAATATTATGTGACGGCTAATGATGATTTTACGAGAGGACAAATCAAAGCATTTATACCCACGATGATGTGACGGATATCCCAAAAAAACACATGGGGTTGATCGGGGTTGGAGTTTTGTTATTAGTGTGGAGGAAATGAAAGGATAACATAAACACCCGAAGACACGAAGATGGGAATAAGATGGGTCCTTCCGATAAAGAATGCTAAGAGGAGATTGATAGTTTAACAGTTTATGAGGAAGGATGTTGAGAAGGTAAGTTGCCATTTGTAACGCATGATGCCAAAAGTAAGGAGGAAGGGAAGCATGGGCCAATAAGGTACGAACAATGTTATTAATCTTACGGATTTGTCGTTCGGCTTTCCCATTTTGAGGTGATGTGTGAGGACAGGATAAATGAAACGACAAACCATTAGTTTTACAGAAGTCCCAAAAAGGGCAATTATCAAATTTCTTGCCATTATCACATTGGATATTCTTTATATCCCGCTTAAAGTGAGTTCGAATAAATGTCTTGAAAGCTAAAAATGTGGAAAAGGTTTGTGATTTTTGCGATAAATGATATGTCCACAAGAATTTAGAATAATCATCCATAAACAAGACATAATATCTATGACCGGAGGAACTCAAAACAGGTGATGTCCAAAGATCAATATGTATAATATCAAAAGGCATAAGAGTGCGAGAATTCGAAGCATAAAATGGCAACTTAACATGTTTTCCAAGAGGACACGAATGACAGATATGAACATCTCTACTTTGATTACAATCAATCAATTTATTCTTCCTAAGGGAATTCAACACAAGTGCGCCCGGGTGACCCAACCGATCATGCCAAAGAAAAGGTGCCAAAGCAGCAAAAGTAGATGGTGAAGTGATAGGATTAGTGATTGGATAAAGCTCTCCCCGACTATTACACCTCATTACCAGCCTCCCCGTCTGAAAATCCTTCACAGAAAACCCAAAGGGATCAAAATTAACAGAGACAGAGTTATCAGTGGTAAATTTGCGAACGGACACCAAATTTTTAACTAGATGAGGGGCATGGAGGACATTGTTTAAGTGCAAGGGAAGACACGGGGAAGACAACGTTATGTGACCATAGCCGTGAATTGGAATTGAGTGACCATTACCAACCATTATACCATGATTAATGCTCTTATTAAAATAGGACATGAGGTTACCTTATGTGGATGTCATGTGGGAAGTGGCACCGGTGTCCATGTACCAATTTGTATCCAGATGAGTGATCCCAAGAGTATGCATCGCGGCCTCAATGCCCGTAGGGGTAGGGGCTGCCATGTATGCCTACTGGGGACGGGGGCCAAAAACACCTGCTCGTGACGGCTGCTGCTGTCCATAATTTGGTCGGGACCAAGCAGTTGACGGATATGGACATGGAGGTACAACCTAAGGACCCCAAGAGGCCATCCATGGCCATCGCCCGCCCGCACCAAGCGAATATGGCGGAGGTCTTTGTACATCGTTGCTACCAAGATTACCGCGATCGCTGCCGCCTCTGGCCGCCACCACGGCTTGTAGGTACGCCATCGCCGCGGCGCCTACGCGCTCCACGCCTGCGCCTTGCGAGACTGCCGCCATTGTTGTTGCGGTTATGGTTTCTCTTCCCACCATTAGTAGGGCGGTTCGAAGAGGAATTTTCAGGAACATCAGGAGGACCTTCGGACGAGCAAGCAACTAATGCAGCGGAGGAACTTTGGGTTGCTTTCTTAGCACGACCAGTCTCTTCAAGAGTGAGCATCAAACGGGCTTGATAAAATTGCGGCAAGGGGTCACGTTGGCGAATAAGAGTGGCCACACCTTAGTAGGGCTCGGTAAGGCCAAAGACCAATTGAAGAACTAGACGATCGTTAGCCATAAGGGAGCCAACATTCTTGAGTTGATCCGCCAGAGATTTGAGATGTTGACAATAGGCAGAGACATTCGAAAAATCCGCCATGTCGACATGAGTGAAATCGTACTCAAGGGTGACAGCACGAGAGTGTTTGTTATCCTGGAATATGTCACGCAAGCGATTCCATGCCTCCATCGCCGTGGTGTCAGGCTCAAGAATGATATGCAAAAGATCATGAGAAATAGTAGCGTAGAGCAATTGGAGAACAGTGGCGTCAAGGGTGGACCACAATTCTTTGTCCTCCTTTTGTTGAGGTCATTTCTCCGTTCCCACTGCCGGAGGAATAATATGATCAATTACCCGATGGGATCTTGCATGAATCTTAAAGAGTTCCGCCCAGGTGGAATATTAGACGTTCTCCATCTCAAGAGTGATGGGAACATGATTCTTGATGTCGGAGACAGCAAGAGCAGGATGAAAGAAAGATTTGGAGTTAGACATAGTGATGGAGAATAGCGGAAGAGGAAGAGGTGGGAGGAGGGGTGGGGGCGGCGGTAGCAGGGGGGTCAGCAGGGGGTCACGACGACGAAGGAAGAATGTCGAATTGTGCCCTAGACAGCTGATACCATGAAAGAGATTAATCCCTTGATTTATTTCATTCACATCCTTAGTATATATACACCTATTACAAGAGTATAATCAGCTATAAGTAAGGAAACTACCTATCTATATATATAAACTAAATATATGCCTATCTATATATATAAACTAAATATATACAATCTGTTACAATCTGTCAGAATATATTGTCATATATTCTAACATCATGAATTAAGGCTGTTAAATATAACCAATCTTCATTAGGATAATCTTTTCTAATTGCCTCAGCATTTGTAATAAATGTTGAATTTGTGGTTTATCTAAATCAGGATCACTATCATCAACAACATTATTTAGTAATTCAGAACATTCCCATATGCTCATTTTTGCTTTGTCTAATTTTGTATAATCTTCTCTCATTTTCTTCACAAAATCATATGTTTGATTTATATGTTGTGTTTTGTAGAATTTTTCTACCCCTTTTTGCCTTTCACTTTGTGCATTGTTGTAGTCCCTAAAATTATGTCCAAATGCATTTGTTTGAGGCACCATAAATTGGTCTTGGTCTTGGATTTTTTTTCCCTCTAATTGGATAGTCATTTTTAGTGATTAAAAAAAAAAAGGAATAGAGAAAATGTGGAATAATCTGAGAGGCCTGTGCTCAGATTGTCAACTGGATCTTTTTACTCACAATATTGTTACAAATAGAACTACAACAAAGAACACAAATCTCAAATATGAGAATAATTGAAAGTAATTAAAGCAAAGCAAAGAGCGATAGGATAGGATAGGATAATTAAGATAGCAAATAAGATAAAAAAAAATTGTTTTGGTTAATCTAAAGAAAAGGAGGGAAGTTATTTGATGGGATAGTTAGGTTCAAAGAAAAAAGTACAAGTATTTATAAGTGTTGGTAATTAAAGTCATTCCTTAAAAATCTCTAACTAGATATTGTTGTCACCTCCCATTTTTTTTGTTATAATAATTCTATTTTTATTATGTTTATTATTATCAACTTCACAAATGTTTGGATAATAGATTATACTAGAGGATAAGAACAAAAGATAGTTTGAGGTTTGGGGATGTGGATTTGCCCATGTAAATAGGTGTTTAGTTTCTAACTATTTATCCTAATATAATCAAATAATATTTTAACAAATTCTCAATATTTTTATTAATATGCCTTAAATATATGAATAATCATTTTAAAAATGCCCTAGTGAGTCATTAGCAGCAAGCAATATTTTATGCAAATAAAATAATTGTTTCTTTTTTTCTGTTTCAGGACAATTAAATTAAAAAAAGAAATTAAAAATTTTCAAAAGGGACATTATTTTAAATGTAACATGCCCTTTTAGTACAATTGTCATAAAAAATATATATTTGTCCGCTATTATTTTGATAAGAATAGTCCTCTCTAATATATCCATTATTTTAATTGGTCTGTTTTTACTTTTAATTTTTGGTAACCCTTCTCTTTTGGTAATTCGATGTCTTATATGAGGCTTCATAATTTTGTAACGAGACTTGACGTGGATTTCATCTTACCTGAATATTTCGACACCTACTTTCTTTTTGTGCTAGATTTTTGCAATTCTTGAAAAATCATATTGCACCACTTATTGTACATGATCATTTCTAGGGTCAGCACTACTATAGATAAAGCCTAAAGTCATTGAAGAATATGATTTCAGATAAGATAGAAATTCCTCCATCATTATGTATGGTTACTTTCACATGACAGAATTTTGCCCTCCATGATAGAACCTAATCTATATATTTATTTCTCTATGCCAATCGATAAAATTTTCGAAGATCATATAAAAAGATTTTATTCTTTTACCTTAAATTACCAAATTCAGGAGATTATTTATATCTTTCTGAATGTTTAAACCTGCCAACTGGAGCATAGATTATATAATATAGAGTTGGCTCGACATAAAGTAAACGAAAAATTGAGATTGATTAGACTCTGATATTATCAATAAAAAAAATGTATGTCGGGTCTAATTCAATCTAAAATGTTACTCCCTCCATTCCATATTAAGTTAATATTTGAAGCATTTTTCATTTTTCAAATTAACTTAATTGTTCAATTTTCAGGACTACTTTTAGAGTGTTATTCCAATTTTACCCTTCATTAGTTAGTATTGGAATTAGTGATTAGTTAATATTTAGTTATTTTAATCATAAATTTGACAATAATTAATAAGGGTAAAAATGGAAAACTAGGTTCAATTTATGTCTTAATCTACTTTTCTTAAAGGGTGTGAAACACCTCAAAAAGTAACTTAATATGGAATGGAGGAAGTAATTTCCATGAGGTCATGAGAATTGTCCAAGATCAAATGTGGGGACTGGACACTTTGTTTAATGATAGCATAAAATAATCATAAATGAGTGTGGTTGGATGAATATGATCCCTTCAGAGGTTTCAATTCGAACTTTGAAAAAGAAAGAATTACGATTGGAAGCGCTTCCCCTTTAGTGAGTCTTATGCAGTGTGAAAATGAATTAGTAAGATTAATAGATGTCGAAACTCAGTTCATTTTAGTCTAATGCATTTCAGTCCATCAAAAATTGAAATAGCATATAGCCCAAATTAATCCATGAGAAATCTTATCGAAATATTTTTTAGGCATAATTTAATGAATCCCTTTTAAATATATTTTTATTTTTTCAAATCAAAATTTTGTATTTTAATTTTTTTAATTATAAAATTTTCAAAAAGACATTTTATTTTATTTGAAATATTATATATAAATTATGGCCACAATAAAGAAAAAATATATATTTTAGGTACCAAAGAATCATAAAAATTAAAACAAAGAAATTAAAATTTAGTAAAAATCAAAGAGATGGGTTTATGACTCATTTTTTAGCTCATTTCAATACAACACATTTCAAATCAAATAATTTTAACCTACTTATATATTAATTTAATCTATTTTAACTTGTTGATCAATCCGTCCATTTAACACTCTGTGTATATGTAATTCCAAAAATAAAAATAAAATCATAAATATCATGATGACCAATTATTAAAATCTTGAACAATATTATAGGATCAGCATGCTTGTTACATGAATCACAAACGTGGGGATTTTAGTATATATAAATGTTCAATCACTGGTCATGAAACGTAGCTAATCGATCCTTAGGATAAAAAGGAAACTTTATTGTAGTGCTTGACCATGATTCATATTTATCGCGTATAGAGGTGGAATCAAGATTCAATTTTTTTTTATAAATATATAGTTTAATTTTTTTTTAAGTTATTAAATTGTAAATTAATAATTGCGGAGCTACCTTCTAGATCCGCCTTTAGTCGCAAAGCTATAACTAAAGTTATGGAAATAATTTTGACCTAATATTCCTGAATTTATTCAGAATTCAATAGGTAAAAAGTATTATAAACTTAAAATTTTGGATACGCCGCGATTAGCCTAAATCTTTTTTGCACGGTAAAAGCACACAAAGGTCTAATCAGAAAAGTGCACACATTAAACTATGCTAGTTATTTACCTAAATTTTTGGGATATTGTTTAGGCGTTGTCTATTTTTTTTTTCTTTTTTGATTCTTATCTTATATCTTTAGCCTGTCGATAATGCATTAACTATAGGAATAGAAGGATGAAAGCAACGACCATAATTGCATAAAACAAAAGAAACGAAATTATCATGAAATTTTTTCTAAAGTTGAAATTTGGAAATTAAACATGTTTGACTTAAAATTCTAGAATTTAGTTTAAAATTTTTAAGAATTTAAAAATAATAAAAAGTAACTTCACTTTACATGCACTAGTTCACCCATTATTAATGCCTCAAAAAAGTACTACAAAGTGACAAAACCATAAGGTGCTAATCGCATATTGTACTTTTCTTAAAGGGGTTTCTTAATAAAATTAAAAAATCAAGACTATAAGCATAACTAATTCCAAATACTTTTTTTTTTTTAAGTAAGGTGTACATGTTCGAGTCAGCTTATATACATTTTAACTAATTATATAGGGTACATCATCATCTTCGACCTTTTTAGGTATAAGTGTCAATTAATTCTATCCATCAAGATATAGATATTTAAAAAGAAATCATATATTTTTTGTATTCCAATTTATATGACACACTTTTCTTTTCAGAAAAAATAACAATTTCCTTATTTGATAATTATTTAACGACACTATCAACATTTTACCCATGTTGGGTCCCATTTATTTGACCAAAAATCTTCAAAAGTGTACTCTTATTAAGTCTAGTTTGGAACATTGCAAGGTCTTTTCATATTTCTTAAACTCTACACCAATCAAATTACATCACATAAATTGAGATGAAGAAAGTCATATTTTGGGCGCTACTCGATTAACTCTAGGTTGAATCATCTTCCACATCCCATGATCGAGCATAGTTATCGAGTAACTCCATCAATATTATTCGTTGGAATTTGAACCTGACACCAATATTTTTTTTAAATTATTCCAAATACCATGAAAAATATGATTTTCATTTTCATAGTACACCACTTTACCATAAAGGAATCATGTAGCTAGCTGCCTATATCTATATATAGCCACTACAACTTCAATTTTTTTCATAACCATTCATTCATAATATATATATATATATATATATATATATATATATATATATATATATATATATATATTACAACTACATAGTTGATAGCACCAAATAAAAACACAAAAAAAAAAATCATGAAGGCACACAACATTTTTCTCCTCATATTAGGCCTTGCTACTTACATTACTTTCATTTCTTTAAAACAACAACCTTATCATCATAACTACTACTATTTTGGCAACAACATCTACAACATCCACATTATCAATGGCTTCACCAACAATTCATCTCTCCCATTGATCGTGTGGTGCTCGTCCGATGATGACTCCGGTGACATTGGGGGACATGCCCTCCAAGAACGCGATGATTTTAGTTGGAGTGTTGAAACGAAATTTTGGAAAAACACTATGTACTTGTGTACAATGAAATTGGACCAAAAAAGGAGGAAATTTCAAGCATTTCATGGTAATAGAGATGTTCAAAGGTGTAATCCTACAAAGCATTGTTTTTGGTTGGTCAAAGAAGATGGTTTTTATTTTAGTAATGATGAAATATATTGGCAAAAAGATTTTTCTTGGATTTGATGAGATGTATTTTTGTAAGTCTATTCTTTTTTTTTTTGTTTGCTCATCTTGTCATGAAGGTAAGAGGTTGTGTTTTACAAATGAGTTTAACTTATATATATCGATAATATATCTAATTTTACGATTAGCGTTATTATGTCAAATCTTTGAAGAGTAAACTCTAATTATTTGATCAAAATTCACCATGTTTCTTTGTTACTTATTACCTTAGTCTATTAATCTGTATAAAATTTATTTTTTTTCTAATATTTCATCATTTATATATGCTGATTAATCCTTTTTTTTTTTTGTTCTTTGTGCTCTTTATGTTTTACTCATGAAAGCACTATATTTACATCAAGAACTTTTTATCATGATAATAATTAAAGAATGTATTTGATATGATAGAAGTCGTTTACTTGAAAAATGATTTTCTTATATAAAAAATTATTTTAATTAGATTTCGAGTGAAAAAAGATATATACTAGTGGCGGAGCCAACTTTTGTTCAAAGGTTGGGGGTATCAATTGAGACCTTTTTGTTGAAAAATCACCTTCTAAGTAAATCAATAAATATTTCTATCATGTATATATACTATATGTTATAATCTATTGGCACTTTTGTGCACTTAATTACTTATTTATATTTTGAGGTTCTGATGCTTTCTATTAAAAGTTCTAGCTCCGCCATGACCATGCACTATTTGGTTTTGTCAATTGTGTGCAAGCAAGTTGAGCTTTTATACTTCAGTTTCTATGACACAAATAAAAACATATTATTCTATAGTATTTGAGGAATCTTAGTAGCTCAGTTGATTAAATACTCAAACTTTAACTTTTTTGGTCTAATAATAATAATATTTTTTTTAAAAAAAAATTGTCTGTTATTTCAACCATCTCCACTTCAATTAGTTTCTAATTTTAGACTTACTTTATCGCAAGTTCTCTGTTCTAGTGTAAGATGGGACATTAATGATCACATCCAACTTTTCAAAATAAATTTATATATATATATATATATATTCTCAAAATAGTTAATTAAGACATGTAGATTGAAATGCGGCTATATATATAAAAGTATAAAATTAAAAGTTTGCCATAAAGATTTTTTTTTTTTTTTTGTTCCACTAATATTAAAATGATAAGATAGTGCGTTTGGCCATTTTTAAGAAATTAGGTTGGGAAAATATTCTTAATGAACCATCTTTTTCCTTTCCTTGCTTGCATATAACTTAGTGGTGGCTCTTGTCATTTTAAAAAAATTTAATAGCAGCAAAGTGTGTGTAGGCATGGTTTTTTACAAGTGTATCGATCTATTGTCATAATTCAAATTTTAAACAAGATTGAATTTCGATTAATAGGATTTAAAGTTCATGTATTATGAAAAGAAAAAATAACAGTGAAGAAAATATAGCAATTAATTAAAAGAAACAACAACAAAATAGTGTAATAACTGAAGCAAGTACAAAACAACAAATGATGATAGAAATCAAAAGCAGTACACTACAATAATAAGGCTAATACTACGATAGACCACACTCCACTAGCTACTAACCTTCTACCCTAATTTCTGCATATCTAAGCTCAAACCATCTTAGTCTCGCTTCCCTTATCTTGTCCATCAGATAGGCTACTCCACATTGTCCCAAATATCCCCATTGATGTTGTTATTGCTCCTAGTATGCCCATACATTAATTTCAGAATCCTCATTTCTGCTACTTGCATATTTTGAACATAAGATTTTTTTACTGGACTAACACTCCACCTTGTATACAACAAAATTGGTTTAACCATTACTTTGTAGAATTAATTGCATTTAAGTTTTGGTGGTACTTTTTTATCACACAAGTCTCCGGAGGCTGCAGGCCTCTTCTTCATCCATACGATGTGTGACATCATCGACGATGTCTCCACTTTCTTGATATAAAGAGTCAAGATATATACTTGAAACTATCTCTCTTGGAAATAACTTGTGTGGCAATCCTCATTTCCACGGATGCCTCATGTATTTCATCACTGAATTAGCACTCCAAATATTATGTTTTATCTGAACCATTTGAACTTCAGAGTTCGTCTCCACACCTTCAACCTAGTCTAATAGAAAAATAAATTATTACTATTTTATAAAAATTTAAATGAATTATTTTAAAACAAATCCTTTTTTAAGCTAAACGACTGCCCTGTGATAGCATATGATCTTTGTGGGACTCGATGAATCAAGTTTTTTAATTGAGCAAAGTTGCCTCTCAATGCAAAAAGCAGATTTTCTTTTGGATAAATATATAAATAATATATAGATTGGATTCTCCCTATTAGCTTAAAAGCTACAAACATAATATTTTATTTAAATTATCTAAAATATGATATCAAATTTTCATCAAATTGCCAGTTATAAAGTATAGTCATGCATTCCACTTAAACTAAAAAGAAAATAAAAGACGACAATTTTTGTTTGCATCTCTAATGGTGCAAACTCCTAAAGTTTTTGCTTTGCAACTTGTCCCATTTAATTAGTCCAGTTGATAATTAATTTTCCTAGTGCTTTCTTTTTAAGTCATGATAATCTTATTTAATTAAATTAATTAATTAATTAATTGACACTATCCTTTTATCCCTTCTCAATCATTGAACCAGACCATGGATTGATCTGAATTCAATATTTTTTTTATGTGCAATTCCACCAAAATTTTAAGAACTATTATCTTTGAACTTATAATTTTAAAAGTATAATAAGTTGAGTACGAAAAACTCTAAAAGTCAAATTAGTTAAATTTAAATATTAAATCCGTCTTTGAACCGAACTTCTTCCAACTTGTGCAAATTACCTTTCAAAGTGTGTTAAAGCCAAAAAACTTTATGAACTTATGCATCACCAAAGTAGCTATTTTAGTTCTTTTTTTAATTGATCTTGATAAGTAAAACATGCAAATGCTTTCTGTCAACAGCTACCATATTCCACAAAGATATATACAACTTTATTTTAGTTTTATGTCACTTGTAACTTGTCCTATATATCAATTTGGAAATTTTTTTTTTGAGTTATAGGCATCTAGTTTATGATTGCAAAAGAAAAAGGTATTCTTAGTTAACTATTGCTTTAATAACCTATAGTATAATTGAGGAATAGGGTTGGTAAAATGGTTTAAGAACAAGTAATCATTTAATTCAATTCATTAGATATCAATCGTGTCAATATATATATATATATATATATTTATATAAAAACATCTTTTTATTTTTTGGGAGTCTAGTTTACTTTGACTTTTAGATTGTGTCTGAGTTGACTATTCTTAAAGCCATGGATATATGAATATCTATATTATTCATCGATTAACTCATTTTCTATCTGTATTAAATATGAGTAGATCGAATATTTTATCCATTTTTATTTTACGCATTTTCAACCTGTTAATATTCGATCTGACCAACTCGTTTGCACTCCCATTGAGGAGTAAAGAACTTTTGTTGATGTAAAACATTAGAACCAACTTGCTTCGTTTAATAGGATTTTGAGAGACGTCTTCACTTTTCCTCGTCAATTAACTCAGTGACGTATGCAGGATTTTTACAAGCTATGTTGCTCGAATTTTTCAAAAATAATGACCGGTGTATGTCAGATCCTTCAAAAGCTATGCAGTTTTGGAGGATCAGACAGAGTAAGCATTAATCAACGTTTAAACTCATTCTACAAAGTGAGATAATTATTTACATTTTGAGAAACAAGTGGTAATTTCTATTATTCAACTGTAGAATATAATACAAGAACTAACACTAGAAAGCTTATCCAACTTCGCGCTTTTTATACATTTAACCTATGTTCCTCGAACTCTTCAAAAATGCCACCAGATACATGTCGAATCCTTCAAAAGTAGTGCATGTTTTGAGGATCGGACACGGGTGCTGTAACATTTTTGGAGAGTCCAAGCAACATAACATTTAACATGTTATTATGTTTCTGTCATAGGGAGATCAACTTTGAGACAAGATGAAGTTACCTTCTTGCTCATCAGACTCCATCAACATTGACACAACTTCGCGCATTGAAGGGCGATCAGCCGGGGACAAACAAGTGCATACTAGACCAATTTTCAAGACTGTAAGCATGTGACTAACAGTAGTTTTATCTGTCAAATCCAATCGGATATCGAGTACCCCTGGTGTCAATGAATTGTCTCGGATATAATGCCTTACACAAGTGACAAGATCACCTCCTTGATCGAGTGGCTGCACCGGTGTTCTTCCAGTTAGCAACTCCAAAAGGACTACTCCGTAACTATAGATATCACATTTTTCTGTTACCTTCATGGTGTAAGCATATTCTGCAATGGGAAAAGCAGAACCGTTAAACAAAGTAGACGCATCCGCTTACTCTCTTCATATAGTTCATCAAATAGTATTACACTTGTTTCATGTAGTTTCTAGCTTTTGGTATATCTATTATCATCTGTTGTTTACTATGTTTAGGTGATCGCATTATGTTGTTGATGTTACTATTCCTTGCATGTATGCTCTGCACTCTTTTCTACTAGTTGTATTGTTCTCTTCGCTTCACTTGAGTCGAGGGTCTTTTGAAAACAGTCTCTCTACCTCTACGAGGTAGGGGTAAGGTCTGTGTTCACTCTACTCTCTCCAGATGGCACTTTGTGGGGCTTCACTGGGTATGTTGTTGTTGTTAAGTATAAACAAAAGAAGCAAAAACGTTCACCAAGGAAACACTAGTACTATTTACCAGTCAAAGTGTGAGGAAAACTAACATACACTAGTCAGCTCATGGAGGAACTATACATGAGATTTTTCGTGTAAGTTCACTGATTTTTCGATGAAGAGTTATAATCATTGCTTATCTAAAATATATTAGTCTTGTTAGAGCAATCTAGCCGGCCATATGTTTCTTGACATTATTCGCAGACAGTAGACGGGCTATACTACACAAGTTCTAATGAAAAAATAATGAAATGTACATACCAGGGGCTATGTAGCCATATGATCCAGCAATTGCAGACATCGACTTAGTTTGAGGCATGTCAATAACTTTAGCAAGACCAAAATCACCAACATGAGCTTCCAACTTCTCATTGAGCAAAATATTATTGGACTTTATATCGCGGTGGATGATCTGTGGTTTGCAATCATGATGTAAGTAAGAAAGTCCTTCAGCTGCCCCAAGAGCTATCATGAAGCGTTGAGGCCAATCTAAGCTACAAGACGCACCGTGAAGCAATTCACCCAAGCTACCTTTGTCCATGTACTCGTAAAGAAGCAGATTAGAACCTTGATGATAGCAAAAGCCATACAGTTTTACAATGTTACGATGCCTAATCTTTCCGAGAGTTGAAATCTCTGCTCGGAAACTCTTTTCTATGTTATTACCCTCTCTGTTAGAAGCCAGCTTCTTAACAGCAATTTTTCGTCCAGATTGCATGACTGCTTTGTATACCGTCCCAACAGCTCCTCTTCCAACAACATAACTGTCATGAAAATTGTTTGTAGCCTCAACTAAGTCTTGGAAAGTGAACTCCTCTTCGGGAGGGAAATATATGTCCGAAGCTGGAAATGACGCCTCCTTATCTTTTACTGATGCAACCATCTGATCAACTTGTTTCCGCTTCATCACATACAAAACTACCATAATCAAAACAAGAAAAACACCACCACCAACAGCCACAATAACAATAACAATCTTCTCTCTTGGAGCACCAGCATTTTTGATTGGAGGATCAGAATTGAACGGAGGAGATTCGTTACATCCACCTAAACGACCACCACAAAGCCCGTTGTTTCCAATAAAGCTGCTGACATCCATATTCTGAAAGAGTGTTATATCCGGCAATGGTCCAGTGAGGTTATTGTATGAAAAGTTACAGCTCATTAGACTCGTCAAGTTTCCGAATGTGATTGGTATTTCACCACTCAGATGATTATTGTTGAGATTGAGACACTCTAGTAGGATAAGATTTCCAAGCTTAGGTGGTATTGAACCAGAGAGATTGTTGTCACTAAGATCCATCGCGATCTGTAGACCAGTAAGATCACACAATTCTGATGGTATTTCACCTGAAAATGAATTTCCACCCATCTGCAGCTCGTTCAAACGAGAAAGCCTCCCCAATCCTACTGGTATCTTTCCAGAGAACTTATTATCCGAAACCAAAAGACGTTCAAGCTGTGCTAGTTTTCCAATTTCATCAGGTATAGCACCACTAAAGCTGTTCCTACTGAGATCAAGTCGTTGCAACGCCTTGCATTTCAGAATTTCTTGTGGTACTTGACCTGTCAGCAAATTAGATGAGACATTAAACGTCACAAGTGTTTCAAGATTCCCCATCTCTTGAGGCAATTCATGTGTGAAATAATTGCCTGAAAGATCAAGTCTTTGCAACTTTTGACAGTTACCAATCTCAGGAGGAATTAGACCACCGAACGTGTTCTGACCTAATTCAAGAGCAGATAGATTACTCAGTTTGCACAAGTCAGAAGGAAAACTCCCTTGTAGCCAGTTACCGTCAAGACGAAGTTGTACCAATGAGTCACACTTAATAACACCAGATGGAATGACTCCATGCAAGTTATTTGAACCAAGATTTAGCCAAATCAAATTAGAATTCCTACAAATATTCGGAGGAATTCCTCCTGTGAGGTAGTTGTTAGAAAAATCAACCACCCAAAGTCGGCTATAGTTCCCGAGACCTTGGGGAATAGTTCCACTTAAAGAATTCTGAAATAGCTGTAACTGAACCAATTCAGTGAGATACTGAAATGAAAATGGAATAGAGCCATATAAGTAGTTAATCGACAGATCAAGACGTTCCAACTTTCTTAAACTAGAAAGTTCCCGGGGTATCACACCATTGAGCTGGTTATGAAACAGATACAACAATATCAGTCCCTTTATTTGACTGAACTCAATTGGTATGTCTCCTATTAGATAGTTCTCTGAGAAGTCAATCTCTATCGCTGACGAAAGATTCCCAATGACCCTTGGAATTGTACCGTTTAATCCATTCCGGTATAGGTATAACCTCTTGAGAGATTTGAGCTTACCTATTGCAGCAGGAATTTCTCCAACCAGGTTGTTCTGGTATAAAGCAAGCAGTTCAAGTTTTGTACAGTTTCCAAGTTCCTTCGGGATATAGCCCGAGAGTTGATTGTCCCAAAGTACAAGTTGTTTCAATCTTCTAAGCATACCGACCTCTTTGGGTATATTTCCTCCTATATTGTTTTGTGCAAGACCAAGAACTTGTAAACTCTTGCAATCACCAATCTCAGCAGGTAAGGTTCCAGAAAGCGGATTCTGCCCCACTCGAAATGTTTCCAACTTTTTTAGTTTCCCGAGTGATCGAGGGAGTGAACCAGTGAGATTATTGGTGTATGCAACAAAAGAAACTAAAGAAGAGAGTCTCCCAAACTCCTCTGATATAGGACCAGATATCATGTTATTGAACAAATTCAAGTCTTTCAAATGAGAAAGGTTATACAATTCATCAGGAATCTGCCCATAAAATTCATTATCATGAAGCTGAAGACTCTGCATTTTCGAGCAGTTCCCTATTTCTTTCGGAATATTCCCCGTGAATCGATTGAAAGACAAGTCAAGAACGGTTAAACTTACGAGACCACCAATGCTAGAACTCAAAGTGCCTGACAGATTCATAAAACTCAAATCAAGAGATTGCACAACTGGATTATAATCAGAAGTGCAATTTACGCCTTTCCATCTACATGGCGTCTCATCACTAGGATTCCAATTTTCAAGATTGTTAAACTCATCCTTTAAATTCTTCTTCAACTCAAGTAAGTACATTCCTTCAGCATTCAATCCTTCTGCAGGACAAACCATCGTCACGGAAGCCAACAAGACAACTATCCAAATCAGAATTAGACCAGTTCTTGAGTCATATACTCCAGACATTACGAAAACTCTCAATAACCCAAAGTTGCAGCTTGATCTATTATCCAACCTATACTAATCCAAATATCGCAAAATTTAGAGAAGAACTCACATCACACAGTCAATCATCAAGACAAAGCAAATGAATCGGCAGAGTTAGTTAGAAAGCAACACTGACAACACCAGCAACAGATGTAGCATATATATTTTCAACAAACAACAACTATGCATCAGTCCCAAACAAGTCGGGATCAGCAACCTAACTTTATACATGGAGTATAGATATATATGTAAAATAACACTACAATCCTAGAAAGCTTACTAAATTTTGAGCTCATAATTTCAAAAGTGTAATGGTTCTATGTTTAAAATGAATTAAACCGAACTGATCAAATTTAAATCCTCGATCCAATAAACCAAAGCAATGTCTAATCCAAATAAATATCCAACAGATTGACAGATTAACCATTTCAAAGAACTCCAAAACTCAGAATTACCAAGAAACTTCACCAAAACAATGTATAGCTAATATGCTAGATTAACAAGTCAACTATATAAAGAAAATCCATTAAAGATCAACACTTCATCATACCTCTAGACTTTTGTAGCATCACTTCTTCAAAATGCTAGAGACCCCACAGCCCAAGAAAGCAAAGACAACCAAGAACTATCAAGTGATTCCTTTTGTTGATGACACAGCAAAAACCATAGAATCTTGAAATGGGAAAATTCTATATATAAAACTAAAAGCTCCTAACTTTTCCAAGAATGGTGGAGATCTTCTTATCTATATGCACAATTTTGTGAAAAGGGTAAAAAGATTCAAACTTTATGTATCTAACAAGCAAAACAAAACATGGGAAATCAAATATAATGTTTGTAAGTGAAGATTTTGCTACCCTTTTCTTTATAGAAGAAAAATTCTATATATATAAAACTAAAAGCTCCTACTTTTTTTCCAAGAATTGTGGGGATCTTCCCTTCTATATGAACAATTTGTGAAAAGGGTAAAAAGATTCAAACTTTATGTATTTAACAAGCAAAAAGAAACATGGGAATTCAAATTTAATGTTTTTAAGTAAAGATTTTGCTACCCTTTTCTTTATTGATGAAAAATATTGAAAAGATGGTTTCAAGAATCTCGTCTCTCTCTCTCTAAAAGTTGCTTTTGAGTGCTTCAAAGGGTCACTTACTGTCAACTTTCTAGGCATTTTACATACACTTTTTAAGAAAAATATTCATATGGACTTTTGAGATTGGGACAGCTTCTTTGTTGTTTTTTTTGGAAAAATTGTACATGAGGACTCGGAGGAAGTGAAATCAGACGGTGATGCTAGCAATGGTGTCATCTTCTGTTTTTTTTTTAAAAAAAAAAATTACAATTTTTTTTTCTTACAATACATCATGCACGTCTAGACAACTCAATTTGTTTCAATTGCATCTATGATAACATTGCTCGTATTCACAATCTTTATGAAATAATGGCGGGTAATTAACAGAACTTGAACATAGTACAAGAGGCATTGTAGATTTGGAATCACATAATGTTGATTGACACCTAATGCTGGTGCGACATATAAATTTATATTTAAACACTCCATACATATCTAGACACCTCGATCTTTCTTATTATATCTGCAATGACATTGCTCATATTCACGACCTTGATGAAGTAATGGCGAGTGAATTAATTGAATTTGAAGAGGGTATAATAGTCATTGTTTTGAAGTCAAAATCAAATAACGTTGGTGTTGGTATTGGTAAATGCTTGATGCTGACATGACACATAAATTTTAAAGGTGTCTAAATGATCATTTTTAAATACTCCGTACACATCTAGACGCCTCAATTCGTTCTTATTATGTCTGTGATGGCATTGTACTTATTCACGATCTTGATGAAGTAATGGAGGGTGAACTAATAGAATTTGAAGAGAGGGTACAATAGACATTGTTCTAAGTCATAATATTGGTGTTGTGTTAGTAGACACCCGATGCTGACGTATCACATAAATTTTAGTAGTGTTCTAACTAATTATTTTATAAGTTGGAATGCTCAACTAACATATATAATAAAAACAAATTGATGTGTCTAGATGTGCATTCTCAAAATCGACTTATTTAATTGTCAGTTAAAATATCTATCTACACATTATATTTATTCCTTTTAACCGACGACCTATTATAAATAATATGTTACATAAAATAAAATACAGGCTACTACATGCACATTATCTTCTCCCGACCTTCATTTGTAATGATATTGATTGTTGTTGTTGTTCTAAATATCCATTTTTTTTAGTTATTTGGTGTTGGTATAATATTTTAGGCAATTAAACTAAATAAGAAATATGCAACGTGATGACCATTCTTCCCCTCATCATCATATCATAATTCATAAATAAGAAAATTAATCATCATGGTCATAAGGTGAAGTTTACGTACTCTATTTTTCATCTTTTTTATAATAAAAAAAATCTTTGAAGATCAATAATATATATATTCTAAAATTGATAAATAATGAAATAATCCCTCAATTCTTCTCCATCTATATATTATTGTTTGCAAGCACTATATCAGTAAGGTTCGAACTCAGAAGTTGTAACTTATATTTAACACACATATATAATACTTGTTGCATTTTTATCACTAGATCAAAACTCCGAAACCAATGCTATTTTCATTTTTAATGTTAGAATATCTTGAAGATAAAAACCCTAAACAAAAACAATAATTTTGTATAAATTAGTGTAAGAATATCTATGAATATCTTCTATTGTATATTAATCAATTCGATTGCATTTAATTATGCAAAAAGATTCTTTTTATTTATTCGAAGTCAATGTTAAAGCTCAATTTTATCCTTAGATAAATGAAATAATAATTTGGTCAACATGAACTACAAATTAATTTATTTTATCTTTTCGACCATTAATAAGATAATAATAAAAATATACATAAACTACGCCGACAATCTCTATCATTAACGCGGGGAGTAACTAAATTTATCATTGTTATATATTCCTTTCGTTTCAAAATACATACTTATATTTAAATAGATGTCTCAAAATATTTGTCTGTTTAGAAGGTGAAAATAATTTTTATTATATTTTTAGTTTTAGTGATAATTATTTTTGAAAAACTACAAATATCTTTAATTATAATACATGCATAGAGTAAATATTCAATAAACAAAGAGTATATCTTAAGCCATAAATAAAAGAAAAATATCAAATATTCCTAATAGCTAATGTTTTCTTAAAGGTCGAATAAATAAAAAAATACAAGAAATATTTTGAAACGGAGGAAGTAGTTTATGTTTTTTTTTTTTTTTTTTTTTTTTTGCTTATTTTTGGTTCAATATGATAAAGTGGTCCATCAAGCACCAAAACCTAGGTATATTATTAATTTCCCATGCCTACATATGGATCCCATTAAATTCTCTAGTATGGAACATGCCACAATATCTGAGACTTGGTAGAAATTTATGTATATTCTTGACTTATTTATGTGCTATAAGAAATAATTTTGTCGTGTAAGAAAATATTTTTATAATTTATTTTACAGCTTTGATAAGATTTAAATTGTGAATACATACTTTTGGTGTATTTTTTAAAGTGTGCACATCTTAATTAAAAGTAAAATAAATTAATTGAGTTAGAGTTCGGTTTAATAAGAAGTCAAATAACTTTCTGATAAGTTAAAAATGTTAAATGAATTGAGATTGAGAGAATATTTGTAACTCTTTCAGTTGGTTACAACTTACAAGTTTCATATGGTTCGAACGGTGTTCACGGTTTGGATTAAAATCGATTCAAATCAAAAAATTGAACCAAACTGATAAAATAAATCGATTTTATTTAGCTTTGGTTTGGTTTAGTTTTAGATTTTAAAAAACCGATAGTATTTAATTTGGTTATGATTTTGTTTAAAAAAACCAAAGAAATAACCGAAGCAGACCGATAAATTATATACATATATTTTATTATTATACATACTTAATATATTATTTTTATAAACAATTTTATATTATTTTTATAAACAATTTTAAAGATCTTATATATGTTTTCATCAAAATTTATTTATAATTTACTTATTGAAAGCAAAAATGCCCAAGGTGAGAACATTTATCTTATTGATTTCAATTTTCATGTATATGTGTCTCTGTGACAATTCTTTGTGGACTGAAAATGTTATTGTCTCTTCCTACTAGGCCAAAATAGTAAATTTTAAAGCTTTATTCATAGTAAATTTAGTGATAGAAAGTTCGGTAATGTCACTCATTCTAACTATTTTTGTTTTGAATGGATTGTAGTCACTTTTTTCATGTTTTGAATGAATTGTTTCTTTTATTTTTGTGTATGGTTAATAACCGAATAACTAATCAAACCAAACCGAACCGAAACCGATAACAACCAAACCGATAAATGTATACTATATTTGGCTTGATTTTGATATTTTTAAAACCGATTAAGTTGATTTGGTTTTAATTTTGATCAATAACCGATCCAAACCAACCCGTGAACACCCCAGTTCACAGTATATTTGGACCAATCCTATTTTTGAATTGAAGATTAAAAATATATTTTATTGAGTAATGCATAGACTAGAATTATAATATATAAAACAATAATCAATGATGAAAAATATTATTACAACCTCTAAAATGATAAAATAATCAGTCCTGCCTCACTTAGATTAGAATAACCTGCATATCCACTATCAGGAATAAGAGTTTGAATTGTGGAACCTCAACAATGCATATCCATTCATTGATGGCCTTTTGGGCTGCCTCCTGGCCTAGTTTTGGAACCTCAACAATTGTTATTTCTTGTCTAGCGTCAAGAGAAGTGCTTTATATTCACAAATATTAGGATTTTTTTTCAAGATTTCCTCTGTTAAGTGTAAGTATCTCTTCTTAATCATTGATTTAGCACCTACAACATATGATCACAAATGTAAACCAACATAAATTAAAACATAATTTGAGTTTCAACACGAAGAAATCAAATATTAGTATATAAATAAAAAAGATAATTTTAACATTATATATAACATTATAATAAATCTCAAAAACAAAGAACAACAATTAGCCAAAGCAAAAACTCCAAGATCTTCAATCCTTTGTTTCTTCACTTAGAGACTTTTCAGTGCATGTATTTTCTTAAGTTTGGTTTCAATATGTTGATAAATGGAGAAATTAGATGAAGATAAAAAAAATATTGACATTAAATAAATGCATAGTCAAATTATTTTAAAATAATTTGCATATAGCCCCTAACTGAATATATTTTTATAAATTAAAAGAAGAGAATAAAACATAATCTTTACAAGAAAACATTTTGAATTATACAATTGGAAGGATTGGCCAACACATTAGCAGGTCCCTCGGCCCGTTGTGCCCTACTAAGCTCCTCGATAGTGGCAAATCGGAACACAAACATTTTATCATCTTTATACGAGATATTTGCTTTTTTACTAAGAAATTGATTAGTATTTATTTCAAGAGGATTTACATGCAAATAATATAACAACATTAGTTACTATATATACTAGTCCTAGGTTCTATATTAGTGGTTCATTTTTCATTTTACATGCCAATTAAAAAAAATTATAAAAAGGAAAGAAGGGTATTTTAGTTAATTTACTCTTAAGAGATTAACAATGGAGAAAATTTATAATATTTATACTTTAAAAAGAATCAATTTTATGGAAAAAATGAAAATAAATACACTTTGTTTGAGTTACTCTCAATCTTCTTATCTCTATAGATTAAAAAATTATTACGTATCATTCATTTATTTAAGAATTATGAGGGCCAACAATGTTAATTAAAATTTTTAATACATAATTTGTGTAAGATCTGTTAGGCGAGTTCCGAGCGTTGGTCGCTGGTCGTGCTTAGGGCATACAGTCAGGCGCTTAGAGCGTAAGTCTTGCAAAACTAAGTCACACACTTAGAGTTACGGAGCGTTTTGCTAGAGCCCGCTCCAGGACGAGTCCCAAAAGAGTTTTTTAAAACACTAGTCAAGATCCATAAAAGTTGACTTGACATATTGTATCAATAATTTATTTAGAACTCAATAATATAAAATTATGTTTCTCAAAAATTCAGAATTCATAAAGCATATAGCTATTTATAGGACACTAATAACACTAGTGATATTTAATTCGACCTCACATTATTTCAATAAGACTAATCAAGTTCTAGATTGTTCGGCCAAATTACCTACCAATGTTGTATAAGAGTCCTTTTTCTAAAAAAGATATATTTCTATCATCAAAAGTCTCTTTGTGGTGGAGGAGGGTATGACAGATTTTATCGGTCTATAAATAACGTGTGAACATGTAAATTTTGAATAGTTATCAATATAGTTTTTTAATATAACAAAAGTATACACAATATATATACTATTAGTTTATATTATATGTCTAGTATATGTACTTTTAGTATAAAACATATCTTATTTTATACATATTATATAAACTAGATGATTGAATAATTCAAACTCATAATTATCCCTAAAAAAGTAGGAGGGTGAGGGCCTGGGGGTGGGGAGAGGGGACATGTTGCCTAACCTCTTTGATCCTAGTTAAGGGGTTAAGTCTATCATTTCTATATACATTTTCATCACAAAATCTACCCATCTTTCTAATTCGGTTCGATAATTTTAATTTACGATTTAAAAAATATATAATGCAGTGCAAAGTTGAGGTAGTAAAATACTACTTCACTTTTTTTATATGAAACGGTTAAAATCTCTTCATTAATGTTATTGTTATAAAATATTATTGTGTGAATGTCCATTACACCAATAAGTTAGTCTCACCCATTATTTTCATTACTTTCTTCCATTATGAAGATAACCATAACCTCCAACTTTATAATTATTATTCCTGTAACCTTTCACTTCCATAACCTCCTCCATTATATTCACGTTAATGTCATGTTTATGACTAACCTTTTGTATGCCTCTATGTTACACTATAAATAGAGGCATAAGGCTTCATATTGTATACACTTGAAGATTTGGTGAACACTTAAAAGAAAGAAAGTTATCTCTGTTCCTCTTGTTATATAATTTTTTTGATGAAAGAGATTCAATATTTAATCGTTCTTGAATCTTAGTAGGTTATGGCCTAGGGATCCCACGTATTTCTTCTTCTCCAATTTATATTCGTACATTAGTTAACAACTCCTATCTATTATCAATCGTAGAGTCTGAAGTATAAAGGGCAAAAAAAATTTGACAAAAATTTCAAAAGGGCACATCAAATTTTTTTCTAACCAAAAGGGCAAAATTGCTACTGTTTTGACGTCGTTAACAGATCAAAATCGCTGTCCTATCAGCGATTTTGTCCAACTTTTTTTTTTATAAAATCACTGCCCGTGCAGCGTTTTTGTGATTTTTTTTTTTAAAAAATTAAAATCGCTGCTATGACAGTGTTTTTATAAAAACGAATTTATTTTATTTTTTTGGAGATCGCTGCCTTGGCAGCGATTTTCTTAAGGCAGCGATCTCTTTAATGTTCTTCTTTCTTATTTAAATCGCTGTTGTTGCAGTGTTATTATAAAATTTGTGGAATTTATTTTTTATTTTTTAGACATAGCTGCCTTGGCAGCAATTTTGGTGGAATTATTTTTTTTTAATTGTTTTTTTTAAAATTTCTGTCAACTAGTCAACATCTAATTGTAAAATTTATTTATTTTTTGAATTTCTGTCAACTAGTCAACATCTAATTTTGAAATCGCTGCCAAGGTTTTTACAATTAGATGTTGTTGACAGAAATTTCAAAAAAAAATAAAAAAATTTCCACCGAAATCGCTGCCTTCTGCCAAGGTAGCAATTTCTAAAAAAAAAAAATTCCACAAAATTTATAATAACGCTGCCATAGCAGCGATTTTAATTTTTTTTTTTTAAAAATCACAAAAACACTGCACGGGTAGCAATTTTCTAAAAAAAAAAAGTTGTATCAGCGATTTTGATCTGTTAACGGCGTCAAAACAAAATCGCTACGTCAGTAGCGATTTTGCCCTTTTGGTTAGAAAAAATTTTGATGTGCCCTTTTGAAATTTTTGTCAAATTTTTTTGCCCTTTAGGCTCCGGACTCATCAATCGTAGGGGTACTGTACCTGGTAAGCTATTGAATAATTCGGTTTGATAATTTTAGTTTAAGACTTTTTAAAAATATTAAACTATCCAATTCTTAAACAAAAAAACACGCGAATTCAACCTGGCATAACGCGTGATTGAGTCGCAATTCAGGCGCGTCAGGGGTATTTTTCGAGGCCCACAACAGTAAAAAAAAAAATGAAAATGACAATTTTACCCTTAATGAATCCCTTTTAAATATATTTTTATTTTTTTCAAATCAAAATCCCATTTTTCTTCTTCTTCTTCCAAATTCTAGTACTCAAGCTTTTTTCCTCTTTTTGTGCACAATTTCTGGTCGTTTTTATGTAATGGCTTCTAATTTTTTTTGTCAAAATCGAGCAAATTGGGAAAAGAAAATACGACCCTACCCTTTTGTATTTTAATTTTTTTTTTAATTATAAAATACATGTAATTTTTTTAATTACGTGGCAGCCACTGAGTGGCTCAATAAGCCACGTAGGCGCGTTTGTATATCACACAATTTGGCTGTTGGATTCGCGTGTTTTTTTGTTTAAGAATTGGATAGTTAAAGTGTCTACTTGTGCACTATGAAAGTTAGAGGTCATACTTAAAATTTGAAGCCAAATTTAGGATCCAATTTATGTATTATGCCAAAAAGATATCATATCTCTCCTAATGGGATGTCATGTCACATTATTAATATTTTTTTTAGACAACCCATAAACTATACCCAGTTAAAATAAATTACTTAGCGTCAAAATTTTCTACCCTAGTTCTGGCGGATTCGGAGGCAAATCCAAATATGAATAATTGTCTATTAATATATATTAGAATTTTTAGTAGACATATATAAAAATTACAGTTAAAAAATAATTCTATAAGTTTTGATTGTGGATCGACCCAACCCGTCCCGATATGAGCCGACCCGATTTTTCTGAAAAAGAGATAAATATCAATTTGAAAAAGGAGTTAACTGTTTTTCCCTTTTAAAATAGGGTTGAACGCTTTTTAGAGGATAAGTGTGAAGAACACAAAACAGAAAAAAATAAAGAGAGGAACAAAGAAGAAATTTTTATCTTCTTCACTGATATTAACAAAACAAAAGTGACATTCAGTTTGTGGAAACAGAACATTGATTCCTTGAGACTCAAAATTGGACTTGGAGCAACCTTTCACAAGACTTCATTATCATTCTGCTGTTGTTAACAGGTACACATTCTCGTTCTGTTACGAAATTCTTACAAATTCATCTGACTTTCGAGATTAAAATTTCTTTACCGAAATTAAAAGAGAAATAATCTATATATGTCATAGAAAATTAAAAGGAAAAGTTTTATAGAGGTGAGGAGAAAGATCATTGTAGCTCTCTATGTGTGAGCATAGACGGATACTTCGAATTACGAATTCGATCAAACTTAATAATATTGATTCAAATTCCAATTTTATAATAAAAATTCATTAAATATATATAAATTATTAAATTTTTAAGTTTAATATTTTGAAAAAAAATTAAATTAAATTATGATTTGGACATGTGATTGAGAATAAAGTGTCTGTGTGTTTTATGTTTTTGTGTCATAAAGATGAAGGCAGAAAATATATATAATTAATTTGCTGGACGTAAACATGGATAATTGTAACAAATATTAGAAAAAGAAGTTCCATATAGGTGAAGACAAAAATAATATATATATATATATATAATTTGTATTAGGTATTTTTTTTTGTGTCAAGTATATTCTGAGAAAAATATGTAAAGTTGAATAATATTGTAGTCCTAAAACAAGCATAAGTAATATTACTAGGTAATTTTCCGAATATGGGTGACTATTCAGGGAAATTATTCCATATATTCCTATGATAAATGATCATGACTTGGACTTTTCAACAAATGTTGCAATTATATCACTGGTACCTTACACTTGTAAAAACATTCAAATCAAAATACAAACAATTCTCTTTATTAAATCAATTATCATCCAAAAATATCATTTAAATATATCAAAATAGAGTAGTCGGAATTTCAACATCTAAATACCGTAGTTATTTAATATCTTGTGGTAGTCCTATTATGATTGGTTTTATTCTAAGTTCTAACTTATCTTTTCGGACAAGAACATTTATACAATTGGCTCCTATCCTTATCCTATTGTGATTGCTTCTATTCTAACTAATAATCTTTTTGGGCAAGTATTATTGGACAAGTGCCTCCTATCCTTATCCTATTGTGATTGCTTCTATTCTAACTAATAATATTTTTGGGCAAGTAATATTGGACAAGAAAAAAAGTATAAAAAATTGGGAAATATATTGAAATTTTACTAATTTAGAAGTTAATTATTTAGATACATTCTAATTTGTAATATTATGAATCTTACCACATTTTGTTTCATCCTAATACGTCCAGATACATGAATATCGGGATACATAGGGTGTGTAATTTATTTTAGATACACTGTATCTAATTAGTGGATTCACATGTATTTGGGATACATAACAAATCTCCCTCGCCTCCATTGCCTCTGTTCCATCTCACTCGCTACTCTCTTATGTATCTAATATCCCAAATACATGCAAATCAAACTAGATACATACATATGCATGTATTTAGTGTAATCGCATGTATCTGATTTTAATGACTATCGCGCATGTCTCTCCCTATTTTAGTGTATCTGGTTACAAAAATGCATATATCTAAATGTGTTTTCCTCAATATATGACAGAAAACTCTTAATTAGTGGTAAGATACATAATTATTTGAAACTATAAATATAATTAGTACATATAATATAGATATATGTCTAATAAGATAGTTTTTTTCAAATATTTCATTGCTAAAATATGCCATTATTACTTTTTAAACTTGACATATTTTTATAAAAATAGACATTTATTTACACTTGACAGAAGTGTCTTGACATGTCTCTATTATGCCTAAAATGAATTAATCAAGAATAGTGCTAAAAGTTAAAAAAACAAAAAGAAGACTCCATAATGATGAAGTGAAAGAGCTAGAAATTATGGCCTGACAGTCTAGGGGATGAGGGTTGTATTTTTTTATTTTTTTAAAGTTATACTTCATAATTTATAAAAATAAATAAATTATACATGTCATTTAGAGGGTGTTTGAATTGACTTAAAAGTTGGTCAAACTTATTTTTAAGTCAGTTTTTGACTTCTAAAAATGTTTGACAAAATAAATAACTTAAAATAAGTAAAAACTGACTTTGTTTGTCAAGGTAAAGAATGACTTAAAATAAGTCAAAAATCAAAAATAGATTTTCCCCTATTTATTTTTTAATTTAAAAGTCATTTCAATTTAAGTTTTAATCTTTGACTTAAAAACTACTTTTTTAAAGTCAATTCAAACAGGCCAGTAATTAGTCTATTTAACACATTAGAAGTTGCTCTTATACATGTGGGTGCTTAAAAGACACTTTCGTAAAGTTCAAATGTCTATCTGATTACTGGCTAAATTAGACTACAATCTTATAAAAACATCAAGTGTAAGAGGCTATATATATTGTATAAAAGTACCTATCCATATCCTATTGTGATTGATTTCATTTTAACTTTTTTTTTTTCAGATTAAGTTAGGTAACCGTCCAGCCTATTAGTGATATTGTCCATTTTAGATCTAGATTTGCACACTTTTAAAACACGTCATTAAGATCTGCTTATTTATATACTCAATATCTCTCTTGTATTTTTGTCGATGTGAAATTTCTTATCCTAAGTAATGTTTATATTTTTGATTGGGGGTGTGTGGGGGCGGGGGAGGGGGGGGGTGGTTACAACGTCAAAAGGCCAATACAAAGAGAGACTATATGCAAACAAAGTCCATTCATTATATTCTACCACCACCATAAACTTCGCAAATAGACTTGAATCACTATTTTTTTCGGTGAAATGGTCACTGCCGTCGAGATCCAACGGGCCATGGGGCTAGCCACCGTGTTGGCCATCGGAACAGCCAATCCTCCCAATTGTTTCGATCAAAGCGCTTATCCTGATTATTTTTTTCGTGTCACTAATAGTGACCATAAAATTAAACTTAAACAAAAGTTTAAGCGCATGTGTAAGATAATCTACTATTCTTTTATGGTACATATATTCCATTTTACTTGAAGATTATAAATGTATAAGGGTATATAAAGGGATTAGTAACATCTAACTAGCTTTATATGCATTACTTTGAAGATTTTGGATTCAATAAAAGAAACAAATGTATATTCAACCAATAAGCCAATATTATAAACATTTAAGTTTTAAGTGATATGTTAGGATGGGATGTTGGCTAACTTTAATTAATTATGTTTTCATATGTTGCAGGTGACAGATCCATGATTACAAAGAGATATTTTCACTTAACGGAAGAAATCTTGAAAAAGAATCCTAATTTATGTAAATATAAAGCACCTTCTTTTAATGTTAGACAAGAAATTGCGATTGTTGAGGTGCCAAAACTTGGGAAGGAAGCAGCTGAAAAGGCCATCAATGAATGGGGCCAGTCTAAGTCAAAAATTACTCATTTGGTCTTTTGCACCACTAGTGGTGTGGATGTGCCTGGGGCGGATTACCAACTCACTAAGCTTCTTGGACTTGACCTATCAGTCAAGCGATTTATGATGTACCAACAAGGTTGTTCTGCTGGTGGCACTGCTCTTCGATTAGCCAAGGACTTAGCTGAGAATAACAAGGGTGCTCGAGTCCTTGTTGTTTGTTCAGAAATTAATTTGATATGCTTCCATGCACCAAGTGAAACTGAGATTGACGTTTTGATTGGGCAAGCCCTGTTCAGTGATGGGGCATCAGCTGTCATTGTTGGTTCAGATCCAATAAAGACGGTGGAGAGGCCTTTGTTTGAGCTAGTATTTGCAACACAAAATCTTCTTCCAGATAGTGGACATGCAATTATTGGTAACCTCAATGAGGCTAGGTTGATAGCTAAAATACATAAGGATACTCCAATGCTGATTTCAAAAAATATTGAGAGGATCCTAGTTGAAGCATTTCAACCTCTTGGCATTTCTGATTGGAACTCAATCTTTTGGGTATCTCATGGCGGCGGACGTGCAATTTTGGATCAAATTGAATTAAAATTGGGCTTAAGGCCTGAAAAACTCAAGGCTACAAGAAATATCATGAGGAATTATGGGAACATGGGCAGTGTTAGTGTTTTGTTTGTGTTGGACGAGATGAGGAAAGCATCTATCAAAGCAGAATTGGGCACCACTGGAGAAGGCCTTGTCTGGGGAGTACTTTTGGGTTTTGGACCTGGGTTAACTATTGAGGCAATCGTCCTACGTAGTGTATCTATTTAGGCTGGGATACATTTTTGGGATACATAAAATAAGACTCATATTTACTAAACGTAATAGTATATGTTTGTTTTCAAAACATACACGAAATCACACACTTTGAATCTCGCTTATGATTTTGTGTAAAGTTCATATTAGGTTTTTGAGAGAAGCCACATTTCGAATATCGAGATTACATCTACAATAATTCCCTCAAATTAACGTATGTATTATAGGGGTGTCAAATGGACGGGTTGGATTGAAATTGGAGATACTAAAATGAATTGAGATAGAAATCGGGTTGGGTCTTGACCCATCAAAGTTTACTTTGGGCTTAAATGGGTTGGATTCAAATGGGCTAAAAAAACGGGTTGGGTCTTGACGGCCCAATTTGACCCGATTAATCTCAATAATTTTAACATAGTGATATTTAACTTTTATAATTACAATTCGAATTTTCGCTCAAGATTTTTTTTTTTAAAAAGGTAACAAATGGATAGATAAATCCTAAAGATGTTAAATAGATAATTCATACCTTTAATATAGGAACATATCTTAGTAAAGAGTTTTAAAACGGGTTGAAATTAGAGATTGAATTGGGCTCAATTGAGGATTCTCTTAAAATGGGTTAGGCTTGAATGGGTTGAGATTGAACCCAATTCAAATTATCTTGAGCCCAACCCTTAAAATTCTGAGCGGGTTACCTATGTTTGAGTTCATTTTTAACACCCCTAATATATTATATTGCTAACGGCAAACTCTAGCTTATCATAGAAAGATGGTTTTAGTATTTTCATTGTATCAAGTGATACGAGTAAAAAGTACCATATCGATTAATTAATTGTAATTTTAATAGAAATCGATTCAAAAGTAATTTGTAATAAAAGAAAAATGTAGGGTCTCATAGCCAATATATTGACCAAACAATGATTAATTGAAATATCTTTTATCAAAATATCACGATATACCTAAGTTAAATTCTTTTTATCTCTTTCTATCTAAAATAAAATATTGAATTGACTCATGAAAAAGCTTCTAACAACATAACAAAGCGACTTAAAATATTTCAAGTCATGAGTTTGACTCTTAAATTCAATTAGTGAATTTTTTTTTATTTTTTTTTATAATTGAGAATAAGTCCATCAATAATAACACACCAACAATAAATATAGTCATATGTGGCTTTTTATTTCAGCAGTTTATTATGTAATTAGAGATATGTTGGATGTTTAACTCAAATAGCCCTTCCTTGAAGGTAGCTGTAGAGTTAGATGCTCTTTAGGTGTATTGATTTGGTTGTTAATGATAGTATTTACATTTGTTACAAAAAAAAAAAAAATATATATATATATATATATATAGTCATGACTTAACATATAGAATATTAAGCTCTCATTAATCTGCAGGTTGCTATGTGGATTCATTAATGGAATTGATACAGATTTATATTAGAAATCAATAAATTTCACATATCGAAGGATTAAATCGAGAAAATAAAGTAAGGTACTATTTTGCCTTTTTTTTCTTCCCCATTTTCCCTTCAAGTTATTGTTTTCTAATAATTTAAGAGAAAACTAGAAAAATATACTCCATTTGAACACTAAAAATGTGCAAAATCTTAAAAAAAAAAAAAAAAAGAAAAGAAAAGAGATGGAGCTAAATCAATTATTGAGGCAGTCGTCCTTCGAAGTGTATCTATTTAGGCCAAAATATTTTACCATTACAGATAAAATCGAAAAAAAAATTTAATATAATTATCTTAAAATTTTAAAATAACAAAAAAAACGTTGTGATAGTTATTCTAAAGAAATCACGATAAATAATTTAAAACACAAAAAGTGCGACTTTTAGGATGTACTTAACTTAGTTATGTGCTATAAGAAAATTAAAGCGAATAAACAATTCAAACTCCAATCAATAATCCTTGTCCTATTGTGATTGCTTCTATTCTAACTAATAATCTTTTTGGGCAAGTATTATTGGACAAGAAAAAAAGTATAAAAAATTGGGAAATATATTGAAATTTTACTACTTTAGTAGTTAATTATTTAGATACATTCTAGTTTGTAATATTATGAATCATACCACATTTTGTTTCATCCTAATACGTCCAGATACATGAATCTCGGGATACATAGGGTGTGTAATTTATTTTGGATACACTGTATCTAATTAGTGGATTTACATGCATTTGGAATACATAACAAATCTCCCTCGCCTCCCTTGCCTTTGTTCCATCTCACTCACTACTCTCCTATATATATATCTGGTATCCCAAATACATGCGAATCAAACTAGATACATACATATACATGTATCTAGTGTAATCACATGTATATGATTTTAATGACTATCGCACACCTCTCTCCCTATTTTAGTGTATCTGGTTACAAAAATGCATATATCTAAATGTGTCTTCCTCAATATATGATAGAAAACTCTTAATTAGTGGTAAGATACATAATTATTTGAAACTATAGATATAATTAGTATATATAATATAGATATATGTCTAATAAGATAGTTTTTTTAAAAATATTTCATAGCTAAAATATGCCATTGTTTCTTTTTAAACTTGACATATTTTTATAAAAATAGACATTTATTTACACTTGACAGAAGTGTCCTGACATGTCTCCAGAATTAATCAATTATATTTAGGCTTGGGTACATATTTGGGATACATAAAATAAGACTCATATTTACTAACCGTAATAATATATGTTTGTTTTCAAAACATATACGACGAAATCACACACTTTGAATCTCGCTTATGATTTTGCGTAAAGTTCATAGGTTTTTGAGAGATGCCATATTTCGAATTTGGAGATTACATCTACAATAATTCCTTCAAATTAACATATGTATTATATTGCCTACGTCAAACTCTAGCTTATCATAGAAATATGATTTTAGTATTTTCATTGTAACAAGTGATACAAGTAAAAAGTACCATATCGATTAATTAATTGTAATTTTAATAGAAATCAATTCAAAAGTAATTTGTAATAAAAGAAAAATGTAGGGTCTCATAGCCAATATATTGACCAAACAATGATTAATTGAAATATCTTTTATCAAAATATCACGATATACCTAAGTTAAATTCTTTTTATCTCTTTCTATCTAAAAATAAAATATTGAATCGACTCATGAAAAAGCTTCTAACAACATAACAAAGCGACTTAAAATATTTCAAGTCATGAGTTCGATTCTTAAATTCGATTAGTGACTTTTTTTTTTTATAGTTGAGAATAAGTCCATCAACAATAACACACCAACAATAAATATAGTCATATGTGGCTTTTTATTTCAGCAGTTTATTATGTAATTAGAGATATGTTGGATGTTTAACTCAAATAGCCCTTCCTTGAAGGTAGCTGTAGAGTTAAATGCTCTTTAGGTGTATTGATTTGGTTGTTAATGATAGTATTTACATTTATTACAAAAAAAAAAAAAAAAAATATATATATATATATAGTCTTGACTTAACATATAGAATATTAAGCTCTCATTAATCTGCAGGTTGATATGTGGATTCATTAATGGAATTGACACAGATTTATATTAGAAATCAATAAATTTCACATATCGAAGGATTAAATCGAGAAAATAAAGTAAGGTACTATTTTGCCTTTTTTTTTCTTCCCCATTTTCCCTTCAAGTTATTGTTTTCTAATAATTTAAGAGAAAACTAGAAAAATATACTCCATTTGAACACTAAAAATGTGCAAAATCTTTAAAAAAAAAAAAGAAAAAAAAAAGAGATGGAGCTAAATCAATTATTGAGGCAGTCGTCCTTCGAAGTGTATCTATTTAGGCCAAAATATTTTACCATTACAGATAAAATCGAAAAAAAAAATTAATATAATTATCTTAAAACTTTAAAATAACAAAAAAAACGTTGTGATAGTTATTCTAAAGAAATCACGATAAATAATTTAAAACACAAAAAAGTGCGACTTTTAGGATGTACTTAACTTAGTTATGTGCTATAAGAAAATTAAAGCGAATAAACAATTCAAACTTCAACCAATAATCCTTGTCCTATTGTGATTGCTTCTATTCTAACTAATAATCTTTTTGGGCAAGTATTATTGGACAAGAAAAAAAGTATAAAAAATTGGAAAATGTATTAAAATTTTACTACTTTAGTAGTTAATTATTTAGATACATTCTAGTTTGTAATATTATGAATCTTACTACATTTTGTTTCATCCTAATACGTCCAGATACATGAATCTTGGGATACATAGGGTGTGTAATTTATTTTAGATACACTGTATCTAATTAGTGGATTCACATGTATTTGGGATACATAACAAATCTCCTCGCCTCCCTTGCCTCTGCTCCATCTCACTCGCTACTCTCCTATGTATGTGGTATCCCAAATACATGCGAATCAAACTAGATACATACATATACATGTATCTAGTGTAATCGCATGTATATGATTTTAATGACTATCGCACACCTCTCTCCCTATTTTAGTGTATCTGGTTACAAAAATGCATATATCTAAATGTGTCTTCCTCAATATATAATAGAAAACTCTTAATTAGTGGTAAGATACATAATTATTTGAAACTATAGATATAATTAGTATATATAATATAGATATATGTCTAATAAGATAGTTTTTTTTAAAAAATATTTCATAGCTAAAATATGCCATTGTTTCTTTTTAAACTTGACATATTTTTATAAAAATAGACATTTATTTACACTTGACAGAAGTGTCCTGACATGTCTCCAGAATTAATCAATTATATTTAGGCTTGGATACATATTTGGGATACATAAAATAAGACTCATATTTACTAACCGTAATAGTATATGTTTGTTTTCAAAACATATACGACGAAATCACACACTTTGAATCTCGCTTACAATTTTGCGTAAAGTTCATAGGTTTTTGAGAGATGCCACATTTCGAATCTCGAGATTACATCTACAATAATTCCCTCAAATTAACATATGAATTATATTGCTTACGGCAAACTCTAGCATATCATAGAAAAATGGTTTTAGTATTTTCATTGTAACAAGTGATACAAGTTAAAATTACCATATCAATTAATTAATTGTAATTTTAATAGAAATCAATTCAAAAGTAATTTGTAATTAAAGAAAAATGTAGGGTCTCATAGCCAATATATTGACCAAACAATGATTAATTGAAATATCTTTTATCAAAATATCACGATATACCTAAGTTAAATTCTTTTTATCTCTTTCTATCTAAAATAAAATATTGAATCGACTCATGAAAATGCTTCTAACAACATAACAAAGCGACTTAAAATATTTCAAGTCATGAGTTCGACTCTTAAATTCGATTAGTGACTTTTTTTTTTTTTTTTATAATTGAGAATAAGCCCATCAACAATAACACACCAACAATAAATATAGTCATATGTGGCTTTTTTATTTCAGCAGTTTATTATGTAATTAGAGATATGTTGGAGGTTTAACTCAAATTGCCCTTCCTCGAAGGTAGTTGTAGAGTCAAATGCTCTTTAGAGTTAATGTTCTTTAATGTAGGTAGATGTAATATCTCAAAAGAAATGTATATGAGCCTCAAAATCAAGTTCGGAACCTATTTGAGCCATGAAAAGATAAAATTGACACAAATAAGTTACAATTTTAAAGTATAACTAAAATAGGCTTAGTGTAGTTTCTTATTCCACTATATCAAGCAATACAAACGGCAACTATTAGTCTATTAACGTCTAAATTCTAACATAAATAGAACATTTTCTTCCACTTTATAAAGTGGAAGTTTTTCTTACACTTATATAGAAAATTTTACTTCACCAAAAACCTTTTTACTTTCTTCCTCAATTTTTCTGACCCTATACTAGTCCCCAACCTGACAATCAAACAATTCGACTCCTCTTTTGAAATTCGAAAGTTCTCATTTGAAGATTTTTGAAAAATTGGAGGTTCGTAGTACAGTCGTAGCATAACCGACAACCCAACTTATTGTATGAGTTCCACACAACATAAGGTCAAAACCACATAATGACAACAAGTTGACAAGCTTTTCAAATAGAGTTTAATTAACAACATACCAATATCATATCTTAGCCGAGCTCCTGCCCCAACAAATATTACTATTTCTCTTCGACGAAGTAAAAAGAACATCTAATGTGTTACCAAAACATGTAATTGTACGTACAAGTAATTCTCAGCTTTTTATATGTATGTATCTTCAATAACATATGGAATCTAACATATTGCACTTAAGCTATGTTTTCTATTTAATTTTTTCCTCCCTTAAACTTAAATTATTGATATGTAATAAAAATATAAAAACATTTCAAAACATATATTTTGTTGGGTTGTGAGGTTGTGCTACTGTTGTGCTACCGTTTATATTGTTTGATATAATGGAATAAAAAATTACACTAAGCCTATTTTAGTTATACTTTAAAATTGTAACTTATTTGTGTCAATTTTATCTTTTCATGGCTCAAATAGGTTCGAACTCCTCAAAATCATAGATGAAATATTGTTAGATTTTATTAAATTCTTTTTTTCCTTTTATCGGTAAATAATCGTGAGTTGTTGCTGGACAAAACTATAAAAGGACAATTGTATAGCTAGCTTTGTCCTATTGTGCTTGGTTCTATTCAAATAATAACTATTCTTTTTGTACAAAATAGAGCTCATTAGAGGTCTTGGGTTTGAGTTTTGAGTATGAAAGAATTCTCAATAGGAAGCACTATCTCCGGATGGGGCTTATCTGGCGTAAATTTGAATTAATCGAACTCCAGTACACCGAGAGATTTTCTTTTTAAAAAAAGTACAACAGAGCTGGACAAAAATGTAAAAGAACAATTATACACTTAACTACCAAGTACCAATGTTCTCTTCATGTGATGATTGATTCTATTCTAAGTTATAATTGTTGGAGTTTTGGTGTGAGTAAGAAATTAAGATAAAAAATAAAAATTTGAAGCTAAGTTTATCGATCAATTTACATTGTATTTAGAAATAAAGAGGTTTATCCTTATTTTCTAATTGAATTTTGAATCACTTTTACATATTTTTCTTACTAACAAAAATCAAGTATGATTTGAGGCTGACTTTGAGGTACTGCTACTCTTGCAACATGTGTATCTATTTTATATTGAGAGAAACTAATCCATCACTTTGGATAAAATGAGGAGATTGACAACACTCTTCAAAAATAAGTCGGGGGTTTATCTGAAACAAACCTCTTTACTGTTATGATATAGAGATAATATTCACGTTGTGGGATTTCGCTTGTTAAATGAGCCAACAATGATTCATATTTGAAAGGACAATTAATAAAAGGCCATGTTATATAATTCCAAAATGCCTATATAAAGAGAGACCAATATGCAAAGTAAAAAATAGATATATTCATTCTAACTACTACAAGAATTAGAAGGGAAAAAAAACCCTAGCAAATAAAATCACTATTTTTTTCCGGCGAAAATGGTCACCGTTGACAAGATCCGAAGGACACAACGGGCCATGGGACCCGCCACCGTGTTGGCCATCGGAACAGCCAATCCTTCCAATTGTTACGATCAAAGTATCTATCCTGATTATTTTTTCCGTGTCACAGGCAGTGAACATAAAATTGAACTTATGAACAAGTTTAAGCGCATGTGTAAGATAATCAATTACTCTTCTTTTTATTTGTGGTACACATTCCATTTTACTATTTGTTATATTCTCTCCTTTTCAATTTATTTGTTAATTCAGTACGACTTATAAAAAATGATTTTTTGGTCTTAAATTAAAAATATGTCATATATATATATATATATATATATTCAAATATCGTTTAATTTTGTAGTTTTAAATATGTCATGTGAATTTAAATTAAAGAGCTGCTAGAAAATGTTAATGTATGAACGGATCGATATATGTACATATGCATAGATGTCTCTAGCTCTATGATCACTATCTATAATCTATCTATCTATCTATCTATCTATCTATCTATCTATATATATATATATATATATATATATATATATATATATATATATATGTATGTATGTATGTATGTATGTATGTATGTATATATGTATGTATATATTTAGTAAAGTCTCACAAAAAAGTTAAAAATGTACAAGGGGATTTGAAATAATTGACTAGTTTTGTATATATTTATTTTTTTGCCACTTTGATGGAAAAATAAAGACTAAATTTTAGGTTTAGCAAACATAAAAAATCATATTTGTATGTTATAGCTATAGTTTGTATAATTGCGCTCCATAGCAAATTTTATGTTTGCTAAGACTATTAATATGTATATTTCGGTATACATATACAAAAAAGTCAATTGTATAATCTGTTTTGATATACATATACAAAAGAATTAATTATATAATCTGTGTTTGTATAAAGTGGGGAAGAGAGAAAGACAAAAGAAAACTGGGCAGGGGAAGATCTGTATTTGTATAATTATAAGTGTATAAGACAAAAATATATGTATTTGTATTTGTACATATAATTTTCTCTCGCTTTATACAATCACAAACACAACACAATTTTGTGTTTGTATAAAGTGAGATAGGTGAGTGAGAGTGGCGAACACTCACTTTATACAAACACAAACGCATTTTATACATTTGTGTTTGTATAAAAGTGAGAGAGGTGAGTGAGCCAGCGAGAAACAAGATTGGCGAGCGAGAATTTCAGGGAGAGAGGCGAATGACAACAGTTTGTTACGGGTTACAATTAAATCAAATTGTGGTTATATTTAATTTGAATTAATAGTTTGCTATTTTATACAATTTTCCAAAAATAAATAAATTACAATGTAAATTAATATAGCTTTTAACCTGGTGTTTAGTAAATTCTCTAATTATGATTTAGTTAAATTATATTAATGATGGTTTACAATTTTCGATTACATTGTTGTAGGTGACGGATCAAAGATTAAAAAGAGATATTTTTATTTAACAGAAGAAATATTGAAAAAAAATCCTAATATTTGTGAATACAACGCTCCATCGTTGAATATTAGGCAAGAAATCATGATTGTTGAGGTGCCAAAACTTGGGAAGGAGGCAGCCGAAAAGGCCATCAATGAATGGGGTCAGTCCAAGTCCAAAATTACACATTTGGTATTTTGCACCACTAGTGGTGTGGATCTTCCTGGGGCCGACTATCAACTCACTAAGCTTCTTGGACTCGAACCATCTGTGAAACGATTCATGATGTACCAACAAGGTTGTTTTGGTGGTGGTACTGCTCTTCGATTAGCTAAGGATTTAGCTGAGAATAATAAAGCTGCCCGAGTTCTTGTTGTATGCTCAGAATTAGCCAATTTGCTTTGCTTCCGTAACCCAAATGAAACCGAGCTTGAAGTTTTGGTTGCGCAAGCCCTCTTTAGTGATGGGGCATCAGCTGCCATTATTGGTTCAGATCCAATCATGAATGTGGAAAAACCTTTATTTGAGCTTGTATTCGCAACTCAAACTCTTCTCCCAGATAGCGAACATGCAATTACTGGTTACCTAACTGAGGCTGGGCTGAAAGTCCAGTTACAGAAGGATACTCCGATGCTAATCTCAAAAAATATTGAGAGAATTTTAGTGGAAGCATTCCAACCTCTTGAAATTTCTGATTGGAACTCCATTTTTTGGGTATCTCATCCTGGTGGACGTGCCATTTTGGATCAAATTGAATTAAAGTTGGGCCTAAAGCCTGAAAAACTCAAGGCTTCACGAAATGTATTGAGTGATTATGGGAACATAGCTAGTGCTTGTGTTTTGTTTGTTTTGGATGAGATGAGGAAAACCTCTATCAGGGCAGGATTGGGTACTACAGGTGAAGGCATTGAATGGGGTGTGCTTTTTGGGTTTGGGCCTGGCATTACTATTGAGGCACTTGTCCTCCGTAGTGTTTCTGTCTAATATCATTATTGTCTTTGTATTTGTTGGTAATGAACTACTACTGTATTGTTCACGATTAATAATGAAATACATTTCGTATCATTATGTTTATATTGACCCAATGTGGCCACTACAAATTTGGTTTTTGAATGTCAAGATTTTTTTTTTGTGGCTACTTTGGTTGTCGCTAATCAAGATTGTACCTAAGTGAAACTTATGAAAGTACGCTTAGGACACAACACAAAGGTATATATCATATATGTTTATATTCAATTCAAAAGTAAAACATTACAAGAAAAAAAAAACACAAATCAAATTCATTTTTCACACAATTTATAACAATCCACCATCTCTTGCTTAAAGAATTTTTTTCAGTAAGTAAGATGAACAGTAATCCTTAACAATGTTTCTGCACCATCAGTAACATGTTGCCCTGCTGGTATAAGTGAACGAATTTCGGCGAATCCGCAAGCATTTTTAAATTTACCAGTTCCTCCTGTTACTGAAATTCTTGACATTGTACTTCCAATTCTATAAACTCCGAAAAAATTGAGGCTATCGCCATATTCGCCTCCTTCCATCATGGCGGTAAACGCCATCATTTGAGTAGTTCCATCTGCAGAACTTGAAACATATACACCTTGTGCTTTTCCAAGGTTTTGTGTGCCTAACTCAGGGGACAATGTCAAGTAGTCATCGATAACTGTGATGGTACCTGTCGAGACATAATATAATTGAGGTTGTTAAAATTGTGATTTCTCTGATGACGTAAGCATTTAGATAAGATGTTCACGTAGTTAATTCAACATGATGTTAGAGCAGGTAACTGTTTAATTGCACTTCCACCTTAAAAAGTAAGAGATACTTCCACACATGTTTGACTAATGAAAAAGAATCAGACACTCATGTTGACATCTAATATAGTTAAGGTAGATTAGATGGCCCACTAACCAATGTGTTTGGCTAACAACAAATAATCACGTGACACGTCATTGAGACATGGTAAAGAACACACTAAGGGGTCGTTTGGTAGGGAGTATTAAAAGAAATAGTCCATGTATTATGTATGATATTATTTAGTACTATGTTTGATAAGAATTTTGGTCCATGTATAACTAATTCATGGATTAGTTATACAACATACATGGTATTATATATGCATTGCTAATACCTCGCTCCCATTTGGTGGTATTAGTAATACATAGGTTTTAATACCATCGGATTATCTATGTACAGACAAAAATATTCTTCAAATTCTTTTAATCATTTTATTTATTTTCTTGATTTTATATTTTATATTTATATTAGTAAATTTATTTAAATAATTTAGCTTACAAATTTTATTATTTTAAAAGAGTTGTTTGTTGCTCAAAAGATTACTCAACTTTGAGAATTTATCAACTAAAGTCACATTGAACTTTGTTTTGTGTCAAAACTCACTCAACTTAGATATTTCTATCAATAAATCACTCAATTAAATTTAACTTCAAATATAGGATAATAAGGCAGAAGAAATTATTTTGTATGTAATAAAATTATGGACCCAACGAAGAAATTAATTATTTAGATTAAAAAGGACTCAAATGTTAAAAGTGGAATTTCTAACTAATTCGGAATTCCATCTATTCTTTTTAAATTTTTTTATAACTAGGGTTGTAAATAGGATAAGCTGAGAAATAAAATAATGAATTGTCTATAACACACTATAACGTCTATCATAAAAGGAACCAAAACAGAAAACATCCTCAGTGTTCCTAACTTTTTTTGAACGGCACTGTAATTATAGCAACACACCATTTATGAAAAGAAAAAAACACAAAGTAATAACCTTATTTAATTTCAAAGCAATTGAATTTTGATAATTCGAGCTCTAAAAATTTAGTAATAAGACTCTCAATTATAAAAATAATATTGTCCAATAGTTATCTATCTCGGCCCAATTAAATAAAATAGAAAATTCTATAACAATTCAAGGGTATAATTGGTAAGAAACTTTTGTAAATTTTTTTAATCCAAACCCAAAATTAGGTGGGAAGCAATGAACCAAACACTTGATAAAAATAATCCCTGTATTACTAATCCATACATTACTAATCCCTGCGTTATAGTACTTTGTACCAAACGACCCCTAAAGGTCCTAGGTTCTAATCTTACCGCTATATATATACCTACAAATAGCAAAGAAAAAGACCAATGAAAAAGAACCAGGCCTAGCTACACGTGAAGGTCATGTTGAGACATGATTTAGTACGTAATCAAAGAGTTGATCAGTTCAGCATGATATCAAGCAAGTGGTCCTATGTTCAAATCTCATCATCACCGGAAAAAAAGAAAAAACTAACCAACAAAAAAGAATCAGGACAACACGTGAGAAGACATGTCAAAGAAATAATATAAGTGATAAGGTAATCAAAAGTATAATAATATCTCTCTAACAACTTAAACTTTTACGTACCAAACCCGAGGCCCAATCCATCAGGGCCTAATTGAGTAGTCACACCACTAGCTTGGCCATTCTGATTTCCAGCAAATATTGTGCCTGCTAAGCCAGTTCCTAGTGGAACACCATTGATATTAAATGTTGGGATTGCACCATTAGAATTAGGAATTGCTACACCATCTTTAGGTGGTTGAAAACCTAAAGGCCTTGCAAAAGGAATTTGTCCACTATAAATATTGCCTAATAATCCGGTAATTGGTCGAGCTGTTGGATTATTTCCTCCTAGAATATCATGCATGTATAACTCGAGTATCGATCCTTCGGGAACTTGAGTGTCAATTGCAACAACAAGGGGTGACAATTTGGTTATGGCTACAAAGAAAATTGCAAAGAAAATAGAATATGGTGATAACATTTTGAGATTTTGGTTATAGGGAAAAACAAAGTTTTTTTCTTCTTCTTTATGATTTGTTTGATTGATTATGAAATTATGGTCAAGATTGAAACTTTATATAGAAATATAATCATAAGTGGGACATAATGGAGTTGTTGTGACATGGAGTTATGGTGCAATTGTTGGTGTTTTTTTCCAACTTTTTTGGTCCAATTGTTGAAGTTATTCCAACAAAACCTCACAAAATTTTGTGTCATTATTCATTATGTAACAATAAAATGTTCTATACATGATTAATTTGTGTTATAAAATGTGTTAGAGTGAGTTGGTTACATTTTGTTAAACAAGGATTAGCTTAATTATTGAACCTAATCCATCTTTAGTTCTTCCTTTTATTTATTGTTATAATATTTCTTATGTTTGATTGTTTTCTTCCACCATTCATGTAAAGCAAACTCCAATGCTCGTCACTGCAATAACAGCGAAAAATGACGGAAGTCGATTTTATAGGGTGGTACTATATGTTGTTTTTGTTACTATCTGTTATTTCTTAGACTTTTTTTGGGACTATTTTTTCTCTTGAGTTGAGGGTCTATCGGAAACAGAGTAGGAAAAAGGTTTACATTTACTCTAGCCTCTCTGGACCTCATTTTGTGGGATTATACTGAATATATTGTTGTTGTTGTTGAATATGAATGATTCATATAGCTAACCTCGATTAGATTGAAATTAAGGCTTAGTTGATTGATTGATAATGATAGTTTCTAGGAGAGTGTAAATGAGACTTATTAGTTTTAAAAAACCCTAGAAATTCGAAGCTAACGTGTGTGAATTGGTTAATTTGAGCTGGATTTTCATCATGATCATATCAACATTAATGTATCGGATCTCATTAAAACTCTATAGTTAAACGTGCTTGGGTGTGAGTGTAGTACTAGGATGGGTAACCCTTCCTTCCTTCCTTTTGATATGAAACAAATTTAAATAGGAGAAGTGAGAATTTATAGAGCCGACTCCAACTTGTTTGGAACTGAAATCTCGTAATTGATTAATTTTTAAAGGTGCAACTTCTATCTGTATTTGTAAGGTTGTAACATTGGGATGGATTTCATATTAGAGTTTCAAACCAAATCACGCCAACATTATGGAAGTTCCTGGATCGCTTAAAATAAAAAGTAGTACCAAAGGTACACCTTCTATCATCACAAATAGAGAATCGATTTTGAATGTTTCGTAATAATTATTAAATATTTATAGATATTTAGTAATTTTCCTAATATATACATATATAGAGGGTCTAGATCCTGTTCTAGGATCTCCCCATGAGCATTACGTAAAATAATGCATTTATTCCCTCAATAATGTACACACTATACAAGAATATTCAAAACTCAAAATTAAAAAAAAATACACCCTTCATAGTCCCAAACAAGTTAGGGATCAAAATGAATAACTAACCACTTTTATTAATGAAGTGGCTCCCAAGTGTAAGGATTATATTTCTTCCCGCTAGCATCTTCTAGAAAAAATCCTTTATCTGTCACTGTCCATTTACATAAAAGAGTCTGCGGACTAAGCGGTGAATCTCTAATACATCCTTGGAAGACATTGAACACTTCAAAAGCTCTTTCTTTTAAACCCCACCAAAAATGACAAAAAAACATTGTGGTAGCAAAATATTTCTCTTTAAATGACCATTCAAATTTGTTATTTGGACTAAGGTCATGAAATCCCATATCATTATCTTTAGAAGCACAATGAATTTTAATACTATTAAAGGGAAATTTAGTAGGATCAATGTTATTCACAACTTGAACTTGGAATGAATTAATACATTTTAAATGTAAAATATTTATGAACAATATGATCAATAAAAGAAAAGGTGATTTGATGTATGAAGAACTCATTTTGTAAGGGTTTTTTTTTTTTTTTAAAGAATTTTTAAGAATATTTTTTTTTCAAGGAGCTGTTAGTTTAAATTTCTTTGTTATTATTGATAGTACTTGAATTTATAATGCAAAATTATAGCATTCACAGTTACAATGCAATGGTAATGAGAATTTTTATGATGAAATGTGATTATATAAGGAAGGCCATAAAAATAATCTATCGATAATCTATGAGGTATACGTTTTTTTGTATTTGAAAATTTTGGTTTTTTAGTTCATCTCTATGGCAAACGTATCTGAATTAATCATTTTGAGGTAGCATGAGTGAAATAATATTAATAATTACTTTTAGATATCGTCCATGAATCACGTGAAACCATTTATCTTTTTCGTAAAAGGATCGTAACCTTTTCTAAAAACTAAAAGCATTCATTTCCTATTGTTTATTTATGACTCTCCTTAAAAGGATTCACATAATAGATCTAACCGTATTAGATAAGTCTGATATGACGAGCTTGACTGAAAAAATATTGATGCACTTGTGAATCATGATCGATCATTGACCTCCCTTATGGGATACCACTTGTTGCACCAACACATACACCTTTACGGAGAGTTAGTCATTTTGTTTCTTTGGAATTCAGTAGAAAAGGGGATTATAATTAATTAAGAACTAGTATAATCTAATTAAAGAGGTCCATTACAGATCAGAGAAGAGTCTATAGCCCAATTATTGAACCTAACCCATCTTATATCTCACTTTAATTCATTCTTATTATTATATTAATTTCTTCGTTTTTCTTCCTAAGTTATTGTAGCATTTTATAGCAACTTAACTAGGGATAACAAAGAAGCGGTGCGCTTACAAGGATGCGGGTTTAAACTTATGTGGGACAATATGATCAGTGTGGAGTGGTAATCACGACATTATTTTTTGTCGTAATGAAATATGAATGGTTTGTATTTCCTTTTAATCCATTTGGTATGTAAAATTCATTGGTTTGACTAATTCAAATCGTGGTGCATATATAATGTGAGTAAATTATATGAAAGTCACTCTAAGTATAGGTTCATATAAAAAAAAAAAAAAAGTCACTTTAGGAATGGACAATTTTCTTGAAAAATGTTATGGGATTAAATGAAAATGAATAAAAAATGGTTTTGCTACTATAGATTATAGCTCTCTAATTTCCTTCTTAATTAATCACTAGTGATTAGTATGATTAAGGATAATATTTAATAAACTTCATGTACCATCTACTACTTAAAGAATAAATTGCAAAGTGAAACAATTTTCAAAATAAAATACTTATAATTATCAAATATTTATAGATATTTAATAAATCTCTTAATATATATACATACATACAGGGTTTAGATCTTCCCCAGCGCATTACATATAATAATGCATTTATTCCCTCACTAGTGTACACCATACAAGAATATTCAAAACTCAAAATAAAAAAGACACACACTTCACAATTCCAAACAAATTAGGGATCGGAGCGAATAACTAACTATTTTTACTTTTTAAGGGGCTCCCAAGCATAAGCAATATATTTCTTCCCTTTATCATCTTCGAGAAAAAATCCTATATCTGTTATTGTCCATTTACATAAACGAGTATCGGGATTGAGTGGTGAATTTTTAACACATCCATGGAAGACATTAAACACTTCAAAAGCTCTTTCTTTTAATCCCCACCAAAAATGACAAAAAAATAATGTGTTAGAAAAATATCCCTCTTTAAATGTCCATTCAAATTGGTTATTTGGAGTAATGTCATGAAATCCCATATCATTATCTTTAGAAGCACAGTGAAGTTTAATACTATTAAAGGGAAATCTAGTTGGATCAATATTATTCACAACTTGAACATGGAATGAACTTGCAACAACATTTTTTAAATTTATGAATAATATGATCAATAAAAGAAAAGGTGATTTGATGTAGGAAGAACTCATTTTGTAAGTTTTTCTTTTCTTTTTTTTTTCTAAGGAATTTTGTTAGTTTACATTTCTTTGTTATTGTTGGTATTTGAATTTATAATGCAAAATTACAACATTCACAGTTAGAATGTAATGGTAATGAGAATTTTTATGAGGGATGTGAATTATTTAATTAAGGAAGGCCATAAAAAATGCGAATTATTTTCGTTATATTTATAACCAGTCGATAGCCTGTCATTGTGTAAGACAAGTTCTTTTTAGTGAGGTGTACGTTTAATTTTTTAGTTATTTGAACATTTTGGTTTTTCAGTTTATCTCTATAGGGCAAACGTGTATGAATTATTTTGAGGTATAGCGAGTGAAATAATATTAAATAATTATTTTTAAATATTGTTTATAAATCATATAAAACCTTTTATTTTTCCGTCAATGGTTTGTAACTTTTTAAAAGGTTAGAGAATGACAATATCGCGCCTCAAATCTTCTTCTGTTTCTTCTTTTCTCCGTCACACTTTTCTTAGTAATTTTAGCTTTTAATGTCCTATCGTATCGATCAATTTAGCGTAAATAATTAATTCCAAATTTTGTTTAGTAATTACAATTTTAGTAATTTTTGTTTATATTATTTACGCTAAATTGGAATTAATTATTTACGAGCTTCTAGCAAGCATTATGTGAATTAAGAGGTGATAGTAATAGATTGGATTATGATTTATAATGTTGATAGATTAATTTACCGTAATCGATTTAACTATTTTGTGTAAGTGTAATATATTGATTATATATATATATAAAAAAAAAGTAATTTGCTCAAAAATCGTCTATACAATAATTCAAATTAAAGCCATTGGGTTGAGTATAATCATTTTGCTGAGTATAGGCTACTAAATGAATGATTTTCTTTTGTATTTGTCACGAATTATACTGTTGTTATTGACATTTTATATGACGTTTGTCTAATAATCTAATGCAAAATATTGAGTCCGTGCTTGCAAGAATCAAAACTTCCTTTTATTGAATTACAACACTTTTGACATTTCATACAATATTTCTCCAAAAAAAAAAAAAAAATCACAATCTGACACTGACCATCTGCACAGATGAGTCCGAGGGTCAAGTTGTGAATTTCTAATACATCCATGGAAAATATTGAACACTTCAAAAGATTTGTCTTTTGAATCCCACCAAAAGTGACAAAAAAATAAAGTGGTACAAAAAAATCTCTCACCAAATGACCATTCATATTGATTATTTGGAACAATGTCATGAAATTCCATATCATTATCTTTAGAAGCACAATGAATTTTTAACATATTTGAAGGGTTTGTAGTAGGACTGTCATTTACAATTTGAATATGGAATTTTTTGGGAACAAAAATATTATGTATGTTGAAGGTTCTTACTTGTAAAATATTTATGAATAATAAGATCAATATTAGGAAATGTTCTTTGATGGGGAAATAACTCATATTGTGATTTTTTTTTTTTGGGTGTATGTTTGAGGGGGGGGGGGTTGAGGGTAGAATTTTTTTCCCCCTAATAAATTGGTACTTGAATTTATGACGCAAAATTTTAGCACAATAGTTACAATGCAATGATAATAGTGAGAATTTCAATGTGAGTTGTATAAGGAAGGCCATAAAAATAGCAGGATAATTAATTTCCATTATGTTTATAACCCATTGTCCATCGATGCATTACAATAAAAATAACTTTTAACGATAATAAATATACATATTAACAAAGAGTATTAAAGATTTTATTTGTATTAGTTAATTGTCAAAAGATCTAATGTTGTTATATGCTTTAGCGATATTTACAAAAGAATGTTAAAATATAATTGTCACTAGCAAAATAGCAATTGCCTCTAAAAAACATATTAGTGACGACTAAGTTATTGTTATTAATTAATTGTCATTAAAGATCATTTTTGGTGTAGTAATAACCCGTGGAATGTGCAAAACAGTTTCTTTAATTCTAGTGAGGTGTACATATTTTTTTGTAATTTGAACATTATGGTTTGTAGAATATATATTGATATTTGATAACAATATTAATTATCAGTAACATGTTACACAAAATAAATTACATGCATTCAGATGTTGTTGAGGAAGTATATAATTAATCTTATATCTTGTGTTCTGATTTATTTTTTAAAAATCTTAATGTTAAAAGAAACTAATGGGTTTTATTTAGTTAAATATAGTCGATTTGCCTTTTCAATTTTTCAAAGAGTCATTATATTCATTAAAAATAAAGGGATTAGTTGAAAATATTACTGATCTACAGATCTTTTAATATTATTTATAAAAAAATGAGTTGACTTTTGCATTTACATTTTTTTAAAGATGATAACGTACCTAATCATCAACTGTCAAGTTTTTTATTCTATTATAATATTACATTTGTTCAAAGTACTATAAAAAGGAATTATTTAATGACAAATAACATTGACTTAAAGTTATTTTCCCGAGGGTGTTAAATGGGCAGGTAAGTTGTCTTTGTGCAAATTAAAATGAAATGAGTTAGTAAATAACGTCTGATTTAAATAGACTAAACATTGAGTCAATGCTCAACACGCTTAACTCATCCGTACATTTGATGTTTTTGTTTGTTTCTTATAATTTCGTTAATTACATAACTCTATTTTTTTTTTTTTTTTAAAAAATAATTTGATAGAATTTCTCGTTGATCAATTTGAGATGAATTTTAAGCTCAATTTAGATGTACTGAGTTTAGCGGGTCAAATTAAGCTGAACTAGTAAATGAGCGGGTCATTATTCTGCTTAAACTTGAACGTTGAATATACCATTTTTCATGGACTAATTTTGTCACCCCACACACAAGAGTGTGAGGGAAATAAAAACTTATTTTGAAACCTGCAAGTTGCAATATTCCCTAAGAAATACACACTATAAATACTACCTAGAGCAAGTGAGTTTTTTCATTCTTCAATTTTCCACTTAATAGTCAGTATTTCCATCTGTTTTTTTTTTTAATGGAAACAGTGAAGTTAATAGGTACTCCTTTTAGTTTTTTCACATATAGAGTTATTTGGACATTAAAGCTAAAGGGAATAAATTATGAGTACATAGATGAAGACATGTCCAAAAAAAGTCCTTTGCTTGTAAAATACAATCCCATTCACAAAAAAGTCCCTGTGTTAATCTATGGTGACAAGACAATTTGTGAGTCTATGGTCATCATAGAATACATCGACGAGACATGGCAACTGAATCCATTGCTTTCAACTGATCCATATGAACGAGCCATGGCTCGATTTTGGGCTAAATATATTGAAGAAAAGGTATGATGTTATTAAGTTTAGTTGTATTTTTTTTCCTCATACTTTTATTAAGCAAAATTATAATTTCATATCATCAGGAGTCAATTCTAGGAGCCCAAACGATGTGATTGAATAAATTCTCTTGCGGGTCAAGGGCTCCTTCTCCTCCCCTTCTTTAAACTCCAATTCAATATTTTTCTTAGAGAAATCTCTGATCAAGGATAAACCAAGAGCCCTTTTGCATCATATCTAAGGAATTCCTCGGTTCAGGCCGAAAAAACAATGTCACTCGATCATTATCAAACTGACTGCAATCTTTTTATGTCCGTGAAGATCCCACCAGAGCGCCGTTCTACTAGAAATTCATTAATTTTCGATGGCTCAAATTCTAACACTGTTCACACTTCTTTGAAATGGAGACATCGTAAACTTCATGTCTAATAATCAAACAAATTAAGACACTTACATTGAAACAAAAACATCTAACTATGATGAATCATTTGCATATCCTTCTTTGTTCCCGCTTATGAGTACTCGTTATATGCTTCATTAAACTCACCTGGTTGAACTTGTTGAAGACATAATTAAGTAATAAAAAATATGTTATTACGTATATACCTAACTTTTTTTTTTAATATATTTTTTTTGTTAAATATTCTGATGCAGTCATATATTACATGGAATGTATTTTGCAACACTGGAGAAAAGCAACAAAATGCTATAAAGGAGAGCCTTGAAATGTTTAAAACCATAGAGGAAAATGCTTTGGGAGAAAACAATATATTATTTGGTGGTGAAAATATTGGACTTGTTGACATAGCTTTTGGAGGTTATTCTCTTTGGATGGAAATTATTGAAGAAATTGTTGGAGTTAAATTAGTTGATCCTCAAAATTTTCCTCGTATTAATAAATGGATAAAAAATTTCAAAGAAGTTCAAGCAATCAAAGATAATTTACCTAATCGTGATGAGATGTTTGTGTACATGAAAAATGCTAGGGAAAGGATGTTAGCATCTCCGTAACGAGACAGGTTCGAGCTCTGAGTATAGAATCGTCTTTGTTAGCTAGAGAACGCTTTATATCTCTCGATGAGACTTTTCGGTGAAGCATGGTATAGTTGGGCTCTAGGATGAATCTAGAGTATTAATGGTTATGGGTTCATGTTGCTTAGACCATGTATTTCAATAAATGTATACGAATCTTTAGCTTGGAATCAAGTCCGTTGGTCCGGTAATTATTGTGTAGTAATTTGAGATTATTATAATTTAACTCATAAATATAAAATTCTAAAGCAAATCGGGCTTCAATAAAGATAGAAAATATCGAGTAGAGAAAATCAAAAAGAAAAAAGAACAAAGTTCATCAATTTTGTGTTAATTAACTATGTTTCGATCTTGATATATGAACTCTTTGTATCCATTTTTATTCTATGCAATCGTCGAAGAATATTGTAAAGAATATGTATGATATGTTTAGCATCACAACAACTCGAATAACAATGGGTTTATACACTTAAAGAAAACACTTTAGGTAGTTATAGTCACAAGAAAATCGTAATATACTTGGATCGTCTTCTCAAAGAATTTGAACATGTGAAGTCCACTTGTTTCATGTTGAAATTCTATTAATATGAAAATACTAAACGACTTACTAATAAAATGGATATAAATAAACCAGAAATATAACGGAGAGTGAAATAAAGTGAATTCATATAGAAAATAAAGAAATAAATTAATAACATAAAGAATCTTAATTAGATATAAATTTGTGATACACAAATATTAGGGTCAAACACATATATTATACGTGACTTAGTACATTTTTAAGATTTAGGCTTTCACTTTGGCAAAGGTTAAAATAGGAGTAAAAGTTCTACGACCTTAATTCTATTTCAAAAGTAGATAAATTTATATCCAATTATATAAAGACGGATGTAAATCTATTAATAGGAGACTTTCTACTAGTATCGACAAAGTCCTTAACAAAAGGATCATAAGTTTCATTCTCAACATCGCAAACTCTTTTATTATCAATCGATTACCTTCTTTTCTGTTTCTTAAAGTTCAATCAGAAACCTAAATAAAGAATTTGTACCTACCAAATAAGCCGATAGAGTTAGAGCAGACCTATGTGGGTTCCAGGGGTTCACTCGAACCTACTCGGTAAAAATTACACTATATATATAGGATAGATCTTCAATATTTTTGTATATATACTAATTTTAAACTACCTTAATCAAATAAGGGAGATAGTACCGTAGTACTGAACTAGGTAACTTGGACTGTGAATGCTATCCCCAGTTTGTAGATTCAATTCTAAAATAGTGCAACAATCCAAAATTATGGAAACATTTTTTTGTAAGGAAATGCTCCCTCAATTTTTTAAAATTTTCTGTGTTACAGTTTATCGCGTGCAGTAAAACAGAGAGCTACATTCAATATGACGGAGCCAGTGGCGGAGCTAGGAATTCTATCAAGGGGGTTCAAAAAAAAATTAAACACACTAATATTATCCATAAATAAACGGGTTGGGTCATATATGAACGGATTGATTAACAAACGAGTTGACAAAAAAAAATCCTTAGTTCAAATAATTTCTTACAATTACAACTTATCTTAAGAAACAAATTTAAAATACATATCTATAAAATGATAATAAAGTAGCACAACTCATTCAAAAAGTTCTTCAATTCTTTTAGAATTCTCTTTGGCTCCTGAAAGTGCAAATGGAGAGCAAGCACAAATTTAAGCGAAGAAAGACTAACAAAAAACACAAAATCGCTAAAAATTACACTTAAAACTGAAGCCTGCAAAATCGCTAAAAATTACAACAAAAAAATATGTTGTTGCCTGGAATCGATCCCGCAACCCAAAGCTCACTTGAGCGAAATCTTGAACCCCCTCAACTATTGGGCTACTCCTTTGATATATATTCATGTGGTTCAATTTTAAATATATACATGTACAGAAAAAATTGATTTTATATATATATTGTAATTTTTTTACCGAGGGGGGTCCGACCCCCCTCGAAGGACTGTACATCCGCCCCTAGACGGAGCTCATCATTCCGAATTGAAAATGAAAGACCTGATAGTAAAAGATCATATCTTTTTTTTTTTTTTTTAACCAAAACAAACTTCTAAAATCATTTTTTTTTTAAAAAATAAATATATTAAAAAAAATCATAAAAATAAATTAGTAAAATAAAGAAATTTGAGAGAGAAATCAAATTTCTGAAAAAGAAAAACAGAGAGCCGTTCGGTTCTCCCTCTAATTTCTCCCTTTCCAAATTCATTTTTTAGATTCCTTTTATTCCAAATTTAGGTTTTTTCCCGTCTTTAATCTTGCATAATTCTCCAATTTTTTCCAATTAATTACCCAAAATCGATAATTAAGTTTTTTAATCCATCAAAATTGATCTACAGATGCACTTACATTGCTAATTGATCTGTATTTTAGTTGAAAACCTGATAATTATTAGGGTTTCGGATGATGATTTAAGGGAATTTTGAAAAAAAAATATCTTTTGTGGATTCGAATGGCATCGGCACAGGTTCTGCGAAAGCAAGATCTTTTGCAAGCTGGGAGAAAAAAGGTATGATTTTTTTTCAGAAAGATTTACGATGATTGTTGTTTTGAATTTAATTCATTTAGTTAGTTGGATTACTAGATTCTAGGTAAAATTGTGTATTCCCGGACCCTGCGTATAGCGGGAGCTTAGTGCATTGGTTTGCCCTTTTGTTTCAGTTGGATTACTAGATTCTAGGTAAAATTGCGTATTCCCGGACTCTGCGTATAGCGGGAGCTTAGTGCATTTGTTTGCCCTTTTGTTTTTAGTTGGATTTGTGGATTCTAGTTAAAATTGTGTATTCCCGGACTCTGCGTATTGCGGGAGCGTAGTGCATTGGTTTGTCCATTTGTTTTTAGTTGGATTACTAGATTCTAGGTAAAATTGCGTATTTCCGAAGCCCGTGTATAGAAGGAGCTTAGTGCATTGGTTTGCCCTTTTGTTTTTAGTTGGATTACTAGATTCTAGGTAAAACCGCATATAGAAGGAGCTTAGTGCATCGGTTTGTCCTTTTGTTTTTAGTTGGATTTCTAGATTCTAGGTAAAATTGCGTATTCCCGCACTCTGCGTATAGCGGGATCTTAGTACATTGGTTTGTCCTTTTGTTTTTAGTTGGATTACTAGATTCTAGGTAAAATTACGTATTGCCGAATCCCGCATATAGAAGGAGCTTAGTGCATCGGCTTGTCCTTTTGTTTTTAGTCGGATTACTAGATTGGTGGAAAAGAATGAATCTTTTTTGATTTAGGATGTTCTATCACATTATTTGAGCAATGTTTTATGTTTTTCTATCATTTAATGCTTGTTCTAGAACGAGTACTGCAGTGAAACGGGTGGAAATAGTGGAATGGTTGTTGAGGAAATTGGTTTACTGAATGTTTATTCTGATTTCTGAATAATATTAGTGAGCTGAGGATTTGTGGTATGCAGGAATTGAAAGTTGTGTATTCCTGGACCCAAACATAGTAGGTGCTTGGTGGGTTTGCCCTTTTATTTTTAGTTGGATTACTAGATTGCGGAAAAGAATGCATCTTTTTTATTTAGGATGTTCTAACTATCATTTAATGTTTGTTCTGGAATGAGTACTACTGTGAAATGGGTGGAAATAGTCGAATGGTTGTTGAGGATATTGGCTTACTGAATGTTTATCCTGAATAATATTAGTGAGCTGAAGATTTGTAGTATGAGGGAATTGCTAGATAGATACTCCCTCCATTTCAATTTGTGTCGTCTGATTTTGACTTGGTAGGTAGTTTAAAAAGTAAAGAAGACTTTTGAATCTTTTATATACGTCGAATATGGTTAATGTACCAAATTTCCCTTTAATCTCGTGGTCTTAAATGTGCTATCTGGAATGTTGGAATTAATAAGTTGGCAAAAAAGGAAAGAGACATTCTTTTTTGAAACTGACTAAAAAGGAAAGTAAGGCAAACAAATTGGAATGGAGGGAGTATTTATTTTGTGCATACTTAGATTAACAAAAATAGTATCTATTGATATGTCCCAATGATGGGAAAATTTTGAGATGGGCTGCTCTGATCTGACTTTAACTTAGCTTTTCCTGTGGGTAATTTCTATAATCAAGGACGGAATGATCTAACTGTGGGCCACTACACCACATTTTAAGCAAAATTTTAGTCAGTGTTGTCAAAGACTCATTTAAGGTGCACGTCCTGAAGCTCAGAAAAACTCAGGGAGGGCGCTTCACCTTGCTTAAGTTGCATTGTGAAGGCAAGGAACTGAGGCTTGCACATCACTGCCATGAATTCTAGTTTGAATGGAGCTGTATTAAACAACAAATTTAATCGGCAAATAAGTGTATTACATAGTTGTTAAGGAAAAGATTATGAATGAATTTGCTACCTTTTACTTGAATTACATGTTTCTGTATAAATACATTTTCCCCCTTTCATTGCACCTTATTTTTACCAAGCCCACACTTCAATTTCACTTTGCGCTAGAAGATGCAATAGACCTAACACACTTTTTAGAGCCTTTCACCTTTGGTGCAAGTTTCAACTACATATTTAGTCACACCGAGAAATCAGTTGATGTTGCTTGAGAACACATTTTGTAGCACATTTTTCTTTTATACTAGTTTGAATAATACTAGCTTTCAGCAGTCATAAAAAGTTATACTTAGGTGAGATGCGAGGAAAAATTATCATTGCGTAGACCATTTTCTATGTCAATGAAAGAGCCTCTAATATCAGAATATGTAAAGGTAACTAGTATGAAATGAAGAAAGCTAGGTGATGCAGTGACACCAAAGACACTTGAATAAGTGGCTTCTTGAGCTGTTCAGATTTTTGGATGCTTTCCTCTTGGCTTGAGTTCAGCCGAATATGCAACATATGATCGTTGTATAAAGCTTTTCATGGACCGGATTTCAATTAAGATCAATGGGATCTTATCAATACTTAACTTATTTGTAAATTGTAATCACATGCACATTATCCTTTATATAGGGTGAACATTAGCAGGATAGTGTTAGCTTGGGTGGTTTCTTTTTTTCCCTTATGCCTATTATTTGGAGAAAGAATAAGACCTATTATTATGCCTTGATTGGCAACAGAAACAATATGTGATACTTGTTAGTTAATTAATGAATATCCGGTTGGAGTATTAGCTCATTTATAGCATGTACTCCATTATAATATTAGTTAATTAATGGCGTGTATACTTGTAAAACGCTGTCTCTAAAGAACGGTCATTATTAAACTCCTGTACATTCTTTCGTCAGGATCGGAACATGTCTCCTAAAAGATCTACACGCAACGAACACATTTATTCAGAAGATACTTATACAGTTATACCTATTTCATAAGAGTCACACCAAAAAGATGAATGAAACAAGATATGCGTCACGAACTTTGTATTGGGCATTACATATAGGGCTTTTGCCTTGTATTGAGTAAGTGCCTGAGTTGGAGATAATAAGACTTGAACAGTTGATGGTTTCCATGGTTGCAAGAAAAGAAAATCTCGTTCTATGCTCTGGTGAGTGTTGATCTCTAGCTTGCCAGACATGCGAACTCCAGTCATTCTCCAAATCATATTCCATGATTCCAAAGAAGCCTATTCATCTATTATTATAAAAGAAGAAGTCTATCCATCTAATAGCTTCTCTCGTAGATCCAGTGCGGTAAAAAAACCACATGCATTTTCATTGATCAATCAAGATAGTTGTCGCCACTCCTGAAGGCTAATTCTTGGATCATACAATTGTTTTTTATTGTTTCATGCTTCATGCCTTCTTTTTTTCATAATGGTAGATAAATTGCTAATCATCATGACTTGGAGCAAAGCCATGACCTAGTTCTCTTTTAACAGTCAAAACCTTTTCGGCTCCGTTGTCCTCCTCGTCGTCCTATCAATGTTGTTAATCTGCAACTGGTTGCCTGAATTCTAAATATAGAATCTTTTCCTTTTATTAGTTTTGCTGTAACTTTTCTTTGATCTTATAATTCTTTATCTCGTATCATTTGCAGCTAGAAGAGTTCCGCAAAAAGAAAGCAGAGAAGGCAAAAAAGTCAACTTCCAATAATCAACCTCATGGTTTGGGTGGAGGCTTTGATAACAAACCTTTGGACAGTGAACACACAAGAATCACTGACTCTCGTGGAGCTGGTACATCTGATGCCGTTGGTGGAGCTGTTTCAGAGTTATCTCGAGTAGATGTTACGCATGGTTTCAAGAATCCTGATCTTGCACAGAAGAGTGGTTTCGCTTCTCCCTATGATGCTAATGCTAGTTCTACACATAGTTTACACAACAATGATAATGATGCTAGCGCTACTTCTACTGTTAGTAGAAACAATCATGGTTTTACTTCTTCCATCTCTATGTCATCTCATTTTAGAGATAGAGGGCTTAAGGGTGATGAGAAACCTAAGTTATCTGAACAATTCAGTGATAGTTATAATCCCCCTGAGAAGACGGAGAATGATGGAGCCTTAGGAAGTGTTGGATTTGGATTTAATACTAGTCATTCTACACCTAATTTTCTGTCATCATTCCCCAGTTACAGTAAATTTTCCGGTTTGTTTAGTCATGATGGTGTAGCTAAAAGTGAACTAGAGGAAAATAAAACAAAGGATCTTTCTGTAATGAACACTAGTACTTCTCATGCTTTTCCTGCTAATGTTTCACCTGAAAACTCCCGTGGTCCTCATCTGGAAGAAAAACCAGGTTTTATGGATCGTTGGGCTAGTGGGTTAACTTCCTCATCAGATGAAGGTAACTTTATGGTAATTTTGAATTTCGTTTTTACTTTTTTTAATCCTTTATTGTGATTTCTCTTTACCTAGAGAACCTCACTGCCTACCTGCTATTCATCTATCCAGTTAATCAATTGGGGTTGCATAATCTGACATCTATTTCCCTTTTTTTTTTTTTTTTTTTTTATAGATCATATACGCCCCACAACCAGCAGTACAAAGTTTTCTTTGGAAGATGGGCAAAGAGATGGTACTGTTGAAGCTAATAGTTCTATAGTTTCTGATATTGGGTATGGCCAGTTCAACAACTCTGGTTTTTACATGAATTATAATTCTTCTTCTTGGGAATCTGATTCTAAATATGAGGGCATCAGTTCTGAAGCAAGAAGTTCTTCTAGTAATTCAAAATTGTCTACAGCCACTGTTGGGAGGAAATCTCGTCTGTCTTTCCTTGATTCCATCAACATTTCAAAAGTTCCTGTGGTATCCCCTTCTCCAACTGAATCAGTTTCTGCAGACAGATTTGATCCAAAGGTTCATCCCATGGACACTTTGGAATCGTCCAACTCCAGGAACATGATGAATTCTTCAACTTTTTCTGCAAGTGGGTCTGATCAGTTGAATCATCACGCTGAGAAAGACACGGGGAACATGGACAACCGTTATCAGTCTTTTGCACAAAAACAGAATGAAGACTTTGCTGCTTTAGAACAGGTTTCTCTACATTTATTTCCCTTGCTTTAGAAAGTGATAAGTTTAGGTCAGGATGTCTTCAAAGTCAAAATTTAGTTTGAAAATACTGCTATTTGATGGTTAATATATGAAAAGCACTCTGCTGCTTCAGGATAGAAATCAGTCTATTAGAATGGAAAACCTATTCATTTTGTTTGGCTTAGTCATTTTAAATTGTCTCGATCAATTGTCCCTTTATGAAGCAAATTTTCTCTGTTCGGCTGGGATGTTATGAATCCTTCTTTACTTTCTTTCATGCTCTTTTCCCCCTTGTTTTCTCTTCTTTCCTCTTTAATTTTGAAGTTTAGGGGGAGTTGTGATTTCGTGTCAGCAAAGGCATTATAATTTAAAAACTACTAGAACATACCCAGTGTAGTCCCGCAAAGTGGGGTATGGAGAGGGTAAAGTGTATGCAGGCCTTAGCACAATCATAGAGGTAGAGAGGTTGTTTCATAGACCCTCGACTCAAGGGAAAACAGTCCAAGAAAAGAACAAACGGGATTGAAAGCATAACAAAGCATTCTGAACACTAACTGCAACAAACTAATATAATTTGAAAAGATTATTCTTAGTAGTCAGTACATTGCACCAATAATAAAGCCATCTGGTTACCAGTTATTTGAACCACCTTGGAGAGAACTGCAGAAGTTGAGCTACCAAATTTTCTATAAATGATACAGATTCTGAGAATTGAAGGCACGATTTTGAATGTTTCACATTGAAATGTGTAGACTAGAATTAATTTTTAAATATAGTGGATTGTGGCTCAATAAAGTTGAATGCGATGCGAAAAATGTTAGTAAGCTAGAATAATGCCGCTAATCTTGAGGTGTGCATTAGTCAGGTTTGTTTATTTTCTATATTATTGTACATGAACCTGGAAAGGTCTGTGATTGTATAGAGATTGAGCTTAACAAAGTAAAACAATTTAACACATGAAATATCTTAATAAACAGGCTCTGATGTGAAGTGAACACCTGCCTATTACATTTCTTGTTCTTTCATCTTAAAAAAGATCTTTTCTTTATAGTTAGAAAACACTTTCCATCTGATAGTTATTTCGCCTGTTGAATGTGTCAGTACAAGAGCACTCTTCAGGTGCCTGGTCAGAGAAACTGGCAAGATTAAGAATTGTCTCTTGCATTTACAATGAGGGACAATGGATGAGGATGATAGAGGTCATGCATGATTGCATGACTCTAAGGGATGTAGCATTTCACAGCAGGTCTTAAATTGTCAAATACTTGCATGATGTGTACTTTTACATTTTTGACAGCATATTGAAGATTTAACACAAGAGAAGTTTTCTTTACAACGTGCTCTTGAGGCTTCGCGAGTTCTAGCAGAGTCTCTAGCTGCTGAAAATTCAGCCCTGACAGAGAGTTATAATCAACAGGTACACTTTTCTGTTCATATATAAAATATATATTCCCGCACTCAAAGAACACACATTTAAACTTGTAGGAAGTTGAATATATTATTTACTATGAAGCATGTTACAACCTTCAAATACGTAGTACACTTGCCACATCTTTTCCTTAAGGGTTTGCTCATGTAACACCAGCTAACATTTGTTGTACTAAGTATAGTATGCATATCTAACATTCTCGGAATATTTTGTTATCTATTTGAAGAAATGAGTTTCTTGCTCCAATCAGTTGCTTAATTTTCTTTTCCAGGGCAGTTTTGTTAGCCAATTAAAGACCGACATAGAAGAACTGCAGGAGGAAATTAAAGCACAACTGGTTTGTAACAAAACTCACTTGCTTACTCCCAATTATTGCTATATTCCCTGATCTGTATTCCTTTTTGAATGTACACCTTAAGTTACATTGCACAACATGCTAAAATTGTCAATTAGTGGTAGTGGGTGTTAGTGCTTCCACTGATTTTATCTGGATACATTTTCAAGTTGATCGACAAAGAAATGAAATGACCTATTTTCTTTACTATTGTTGATATGACATTTTAAAAGTTGTAGCACAACAAGGATGTCGCGGAAAGTTACGTGCAATTTTGTTCTTTTGTTTCTAAACAGCAGAAATATTTGTTAAGGCATTTCATACATTACTCAATTATAAAAATAAAGAATGGAAAATCCAAACAATCACATTTATTTCTGCTGTTTAGAAACAGAAGAAATGCCTAGTCACAAATAATTATTTGATTGACTTGGAGAAGAAAGAGGGGTGACCAGTCTCTATGTTGAAGCATCCAATGATCTTTCTTGTCTAAGTACGTCACATTGGTGGTTTATATTTTTATTTAATAAAAATAAATTTCCAACATTAAAACCTTAGTTCTTGGTCACCCCCTTTCTTCAGTTTTGAGGAGGCTTCATGAAGTACCTTTGTTTTGTCTGTAATTTGGTCAGCAAGGTGCAACAAATTCTCTATGTGGTGTTTAATGGTTTTCCAGATACAAATTTGATACAAATTTCATAAATAGATACCATTTGAACCGTATCTGCTATGTTACTGCATGTTGAAGAATGTGTTCATTCATCTTAACTCTATATTCAAGGATACACCTGTGACCCTTATGTTGGAGAACACTTTTGGAATCGGTATTGTGGAATGAACTGGTTTCTCATGTTGAGATTAGTTCAGATGTCTGGCAAGCTATCTTTGTACTAACATAGCCTGTTGAGTTCTGTTCATCATAATGGACTTGATTCTTACCATAATCTTTGAGGTATGTGATTTTCTTTGTCATTGCATCTAATGTAAGCAGGTCGAACTTGAAGCTGTGAAAATGGAATATGCAAGCGTACAATTTGAATGTAATGCTGCAGATGAACGTGCTAAGCTATTGGCTTCTGAAGTGATTGGTTTGGAAGAGAAGGTAACCAATAGTGGCATTGCCTTGTACTGCCAAATCCTTCACAAAGCCCTTATTGAGAATTTATAATGAATTTCAACATCATTTACATCTGCTAAGTTATCCTATTTGATTAAAGAGATAGTTAAGTTAGACATATTCGGTTTTCTTATACTTTGGAAGAGGAACATACCCTTGTTTTAAAAGATAAATTGTATTACACTAGAACTATCATATTGAAAATCTAATCGTGGATAATGTTTAGTTTTTATTGATATTTCATGTTTGTTGAACTTGAAGCAAACTTAGCTTTGTGTGTGTCCAGCAAAGTCTGTTATATTGATTAGCCGACACATCTAATGCGGAGTATCTTGCTATATTCACTTTTAACGTGTAGAGTGAGGCTATATTAGAACCCATATGGTAGCCTTCACTAAGTCCTCACTGAGGTATCTTTTCAATGTCTGTCACATGTAATACTGTTTAGATCAATGTTTGCCACGTGTAATACTGTGGTAGTATGTGGAGTCTGATCTTTTGTCCTTGTTCTAATGGTTTAGATCCAATCTTTGCTGTCATTTTAATTTTTCCTTTGGATCAGTGCATATAGTTCTTTCATGTTCCTTCGTTGATTATATTTCCTGTTGATATTAGAATTTCAGAACGGCCTACTCACCTTTTTGAAACTGTGCCTTTTCTAGATTTCTTTTCTTCAAAATTGATTATTAAGTGCGGCCATTTGTTTTTCTGATAGATGATAATTTCCTCCACTTTGAGATAATAACTTTGTCAAACTAATCTTGCAGGCACTTCGTCTGAGATCTAATGAGCTTAAACTGGAGAGGGAATTAGAGAAATCACAAGCTGAAATATCTTCTTTCAAGTATGCTCAAAACTTGCCTGTGAACACTTCTAGGCCATAGTTTTTCCTCCTAACTCTTATCTGGTCATAGTCATCTTTCGCTTTTATTGTTTATTCCCTCCCATCTCTCCTTTATCCATTGGGATAAAAGCTAAGGGAAACTAGATATCCCACGTATCAGATATTCATGTCTACCTTTTTGTAACACCATTCACTTTCATATAATATTGAAGTGCTGCCAAAAACTTTCTGTGCCTTTCCTGGTGCTTGCAATGGAGGAAACTTTAGTAGTTGTTGTAACGCATATTGGTTACTTCCATCTACTTGTCAAAATGTATATTAGCAAGAAAGGTTAGCGAAGATTGCTATAAATTTTAGAAGTTAGAATTGAGTCGTTTTGCCTTACTCATTGACTCTTGTAAATTGCATAAAATGTGGGTGTTGATGTCATTCGACTCTCTCTTAATCGCTGCAGAAAGAAAATGGCTAGCCTTGGAAAGGAACGCCAGGATCTGTTGTCAACAATTGATGCTCTAAAAGAAGGTAAGATGCTGATAGTTAAAGAACCTTTTTTTGATTCAAGTGATTTTGCTTGTAATTGGTTTAGAGTGATATAGAGTTGCTATTTCTTTCCACCAGTTTCTTTTACATGTAACGACATCTTTGTTTTCTTTCTCTCAACAGAAAAGAAGCTCTTGCAGGCGAAACTACGAAAAACTTCTGATAGTGGCAAGTCACTTGATGTTAGCAGGAGTATGCCTAGTAAAAAAGATGTATCAACTTCAACAGAGGATCTCCGTATGTGGTTTCAGATTTCACAGATTACATCTTCAGGATGCCTCTTTATGTATATTTTAACATTTTTGTAGATTTCAATTATGTGGTGTTGTATTGATTCAGGCGAAGAAAAAATCGTAAATACTACCATGGATGGCCCTAACTTGGGAGCTCGCAGTACTGAGGGCCCCACCTTTTCATATCTATCTGAGAATGACCAGCTCAGTCTTGAAAGTTTATCAATGGCCGTTCCTCCAGATCAGATAAGGATGATTCAAAGCATCAATACATTGATTTCTGAGGTAGCTTCTCGCATAAAATCCTTGAGACTGATCATTTTTGCACCCTCGACTACCTGTCTGCTTAGCTGTTTTATATATTTCAAGGCATTTTTACCATTCAAAAGAATTGAATAATTTTCTTCCAACTTGGATGCTTATAGTTAACCTTGGAGAAAGAAGAGTTGATGAAAGCCTTGTCACTGGAATCATCTCAGTGCTCTGAATTGCAGGTAATATGAGGGAAGCTATCCTTGTCACTTGTTAGTATTATCATCCAAAAAAAATCTCTTTAGGATCTAATATGTGAGTCAAATTTTTTCACCTTTAGGATTCTTTTTCATCTTTTTTCCTTTCTGTTGCTTCTAATATAAACAACCAATGTTTTATTGCAAGTGTAAATTTTTTTTGATCAAGTCTCCCTTTTGTAAGTATGCTTGCACATGTTCTTTCAACATCTATTAATCTTCATGTAGTGCTTTGTGTTGGGAAGTGCAATTAAAAGTTCACTGCTTGGATACTAATAATATTCTCTCTCTACACTTGTTTGATGGATTTTTGTTTTGTTCCTTGTGGAGTATAGGAATTAAACAAGGACTTAACCCGAAAGCTTGAAGCTCAAACACAAAGATTGGAGCTTTTGACTGCTCAAAGCATGGCAACTGGTAATAATCAAACAAGGCTACCAGATGCTTTATCTGTGCAGGACAGCACCACATATGCTGATGAAGGCGATGAGGTAAAATTACCTACCTTGAAACTTATCATTCTATAAAGGTGTTGTGTGAACCTTTCTTGTACTGTAATATGACGTGTAAATATAACTGCTTCCATATGCTTATAAATCTCCATCCTCTTAAAGTTATCTTCTTTGTCCCTTTTATCTATTAACTTTTAACAATTTTACTTATATTTTCACTTTGTATTTCGAATTAAAGTTTCAGTTGGCATGGAATGCCAATACCGTTGCGGCTTGCGCCCTCAGATTCGTTATTTAACTTTTAAGTCATGCTTCAAGAGTAAGCTGCTTTAGTTCTTTTATAGGCTAAGAGATAACTAAGTTTGAAATTCTTTCTTTTACTCTAAGCTACTGCTGGAGCTTAACAGATCTGTCAGTGATGTAGAAACACCATAAAATATAAATACCAGTTTTCAAACACCCACAAATGGTAGAGGTTCATACATAGCTTAGCTAGTCACAGCAATGGCTATGACGCAGCATTGCCTTAAAAAGCCTACCAAAAGGACTGTTGCTTTTTTTTTTTTTTTTCCTTTTTTGAGAGCCAGTCAAACACTCTTTTCTCCAACAAACTCTAACCTTCTGTAGTTTTGTGTCATTTAGAGATCTTGGAATAACAGTATAACACAGCTTGTCATATGGTTATGAGCGTTCGTCCTCTTGGTGTCTAAATGTTCTCACTCTTTCGCTTCCTCAGCTCCTTCTAATTAAACTTGATAGTCGATGCCTTCTCTTTGAGTATACTTTCTTCTTTTGCATCAGGTGGTGGAACGGGTCTTGGGATGGATAATAAAGCTATTCCCTGGAGGACCATCAAAGCGGAGAACCAGCAAGCTTTAGTTCAACGAGTTTTGTACATCATATAAGCTCTTTTTGCTCCTCCACGCCTTGTATTTTTGGTAGCCAGATGGAGATGGTTTTTGTGTTCTATTAGTGATTCATAGTCCCAATTCATTTCCCAGAAGAAGCAAATTGCTTCAAAGAGGTATTTAGAAGAAATGATTGATTACTTCACAGATTTGGCAACAAGATGAAGTTTGGTTAAATATTATATTAAATATTTAGAAGATATAGTTTTACTTGTGAATTAATAGTGGGAGAAAAGAGGAAAAGGATCAAATGTATCATTTACCTTCAAGAAATAATGTCTTTTTAATTACTTTTGGTGTTGTCTTAGTACTAATGTATTTGTTAATTTTGTTTTTAGGCCTAATACCTACTCGTCACCTTTTTGTTTATCGAGAGTCAAATTGCATGGATTTCAATCAACATTTTAAGTTGTAATTTTTCGTCATATTGATATTAGAAAGATTGCAACTTATAGTATTTTTAGTATAGTTTTTGAACATTTAGGGGCGACTCTAGTTGCCACTAATAGCACCTTTTAGCGGCAATATTTTAATGATTTAGTGGCGACTCTAGTTGCCACTAATAGAACCTTTTAGCGGCAATAGTTAATGATTTAGTGGCGACTATAGTTGCCATTAATACTACCTTTTAGCGGCAATATTTTAATGATTTAGTGGCGACTTTAGTTGCCACTAATACGATCTTTTAGCGGCAATAGTTTAATGATTTTAGTTGCCACTAATACTATCTTTTAGCGGCAATTGTTATTTGTATTAGTGGCGGATTTAGTTGCCGCTAAAACTTTAGTTGCGACTTTAATCGGAAATTGTGGCGATTTTTGTTGCCACTGATACTTATTTTATGATTTAGTGGCAATAATAGTTGCCACCAATACTTACTTTTAGCGGCGACACTTATATGATTTGTGGCGTTTTTGTTGCCACTAATTTTTTTTGCGGCGACTTTGTATTTTGGCGGGTTTAGTTGCCACTAATACTTTTTTAGGGCCAGTTGTTATATGGTTTAGTGGTGGTTTTAGCTGTCATTACTACTATCTTTTATTGGTGGTTTTAGTTGCCGTTAATACTATCATTTAGCGGCAATAGTTTAATGATTTAGCGGTTGTTTTAGTTGCCACTAATACTATCTTTTAGCGGTAATTGTTATATAATTTAGTGGCGGTTTTAGTTGCCACGAATATTAACTTTTAGCAACGTTTGTTATAACCCTTTGAAAAAGTCACAACTTATTGAAAAAGTCATATAACTCTTTTGAAAAAGTCACAACTCATCGAAAAATCACAACTCTTTGAAAATAGTCACAACTTATTGGAAAAGTCACTAGTGATTGAAAAATTCATAACCTAAAGTTAGAGATATTTTAGTAATTTAACATTCAAGTTACGAGTTCATACTTTTAAGGTAATATAGATGTGTGACAATTTTTGTTTGAACTCAGTTTCTGTGTGTCCATTCGTGATGACCTAGTAAATGATACACATAATTCTTTAGGGGTAATTATAACTTTTTTTAAAGTTCATAGGTCACGAAATAGGAATCCAAAATTATCTCTTTTTTTGTGCATTTGCCATGAATTTTTTGAAATATGTGTAGCCGACTTTGTTTGAGCTCAAATTTTATGAATCTATACGTGGCGACCTAACCTAGTAAAGGATACTCATAATTTCCCAAGGGCATGCATTATTTTTTTTGGACTTTATGGGTCACGAAACATAAATTCTTGATTAGCTTGACTTCTTGTGTGTATTAGTTCATAAATTTATCAAAATATATGTGATCGACTCTGTTTAAACTCAAATTTTGTGGGTCTTTTTCTAATAACCTACTATAAAATGCTTGTGGTTTCCTCGGGGCAGACGTCGCTATTTTAAAAGTTTATGGGTCAACAATAGGATTTATGGATTATCTCATTTTTTGTGTGTATTATCTTATAAATTTTTTAAAATGTGTGATCAATCCTGTTTGAACTAAAATTTTGTAGGTCTATTCATGATTACCAAGCAAATGATACTCATAGTTTTTAGGGACAAACATTGTTTTTTTGAAGTTTAATGGATAAAAAATAATAATTCTGGATTATCTCAAGTTTTCGTGTGTAATGATGTATATGGTTTTTTTCAAAATATGTGTGACTGATTCTGTTTGAGTTCAAATTTGTGGGTCCATTTGTGACGACCTAGTAGTGTTTCAGGGGTAAATGTTGCTCTCTTTTTTTTTGGAGTTGGGTCATAAAATAGGAATACATGATTCTCTTGACTTTTCGCGTGTATTAGTTCATGAATTTTCAGAAATATTGGTGTCCGACTCTGTTTGAGCTTAAATTTTGTATGTCCATTTTAGACAACCTAGTAAATGATACTCATGGTTTCTAGGGGTAGGTAGATGACACTTTGTTTTTGGAGTTCATTGGCCGTGAAACATATATTTTGAATTTTCTTGATTTTTCATGTGTATTAGCTCATAAATCTGGCACCTTGGAGCACCTAAATTTTGTTATAAAAAATTTTTATGAGAACCTTCGTAATGAGTTGGAGAAGCATAGTGAATAGTCCCACCATTTTAAGGCATATTTTCACATTTATGAGCCAACATTTAAGAATTACACAATTTTTTTGTTTTTCTTGTGTATTGGCCCACTCTAAAAATAGTGACACCGCACGTACTTCTCCCCCAACTCCCTACTAAGGGTTCCGTAAAGGTTTCATAAAGAAATCATTCGGAAGTCATATTACCAAAATATTCATGGGCTAACACACATAAAAAAAACTAAGAAAATCACCTCATTCTGTAAATTGCTCGCTAAATGCTCAAAATGGACTCTAATAATGGTGACACTGTATGTACTGCTCCTCCAACTCCCTACGGAGGGTTCCATAAATGTTACACAAAGAAATCATCTGAAAGTTATATTAACAAAATAATGATGGCTAACACACACGAAAATTGAGAAAATCACCTAATTTCTATAAATTTCCCCCTATATACCCATAATGGACTCCGAAAATGGTGAGATTGTACGTACTACTCCCTAAATCCTTACGGAGGGTTCCATAAAGGTTTTCAAAAAATCGTTCAGAAGTCATATCACCAAAATATTCATAGGTTAACACATACAAAAAAATGAGAAATTGTTTAATTCCTGTAAATTGGCCCCTAAATACCCAAAATAGACTCCGAAAATGGTGAAACTATACATATTGTTCCCCCAACTCCATACGGAGCGTTCCATAGAGGTTTTGCAAAGAAATCATTCGAAAGTCATATCACCAAAATATTTATGGACAAAGATATATAAAAATTGAGAAAATTGCCTAATTCCTATAAATTGCCCCCTAAAGACCCAAAATGGACTCTAAAAATGGTAATAGTTTACGTACTTCTCCCTCAACTCCCGATGAAGGATTCCATAAAGGTTTCGCAAAGATATCATCCGAAAGTCATATCATCAAAATATTCATGGCTAACACACATAAAAAAATTAATATTCATGGGCTAAACCACAAAAAAAATTGAGAAAATTGCCCAATTAATTCATATAAATTCTCCACTAAACGCCAAAATGGACTCAAAATGGTGAGACTATATGCATTAATCTTCCAAAACCCTACGGAGGGTTCCATAAAGGTTTCAAAAAGAAATCGTCTAAAAGTCATATCACTAAAATATTCATGGGCTAACACAAAAAACTGATAAAATCGCTTAATTCCATTAAATTAGCCCCTAAATACCCATAATGGACTCTGAAAATGGTGATATTGTACGTACTACTTCCCCAACTCCCTACAGAGGGTTCCATAAATATTTAACAAAAAAATCATTTGAAAGATATATCACCAAAATATTCATGGGCTAACACACACGAAAAATTGAGAAAATCGTCTAATTCCTGCAAATTGGCCCCTAAATACCCAAAATGGATTGTAAAATTGGTGAGACTATACGTACTGCTCACCCAACTTACGGAGGATTCCACAAAGGTTTCACAAATAAATCATCCGGAAGACATATCACCAAAATATTCATGGGCTAACACAAACAAAAAACTGAGAAAATCGCCTAGTTCCATTAAAATGGCCCATTAATGCCTAAAATGGACTCTGAAAATGGTAAGACTATACGTATTGCTTCCCCAACTCCCTATGGATGGTTTAATAAAGATTTTACAAATAAATTGTTTGGAAGATGTATTATCAACATATTCATAGGCTAACACACACAAAAAAAATTGAGAAAATTGTCTAAAACTTGCAAATTGGCCCATAAAAATCCAAAATGGATTATAAAAATGGTGATATTGTACGTACTTCTCCACCAACTCCCTACGAAGGGTTCCGTAAAGGTTTCTCAAAGAAATCATCTAGAAGCCATATGACCAAAATATTCATGGGCTAACACACACAAAAAACAAATTGCCTAATTCCTGTAAATTGTCCCCTAAATGCACAAAATGGACTCTGAAAATGATGAGATTGTACATAGTGCTCCCCTAACTTCCTACGAAGGGTTCCATAAAGATTTCACAAAGAAATCATTCAGAAGTCATATCACCAAAATTTTCATGGGTTAGTCACGAAAAATTGAAGAAAATCACCTAAGACCTGCAAAATGGTGCCCTATATACCCAAAATGGATTCCGACAATAGTGATATTGTGCAAAGTGCTCCCTTAACTCCCTACGGAGGATTCCATAAAGGTTACTCAAATAAATCGTCTAGAAGCCATACACCAAAATATTAATGGGCTAACACACACAAAAAACTTAGAAAATCGCTTAATTCTTGTAAATTGGCCCACAAATACCATAAATGGACTCCAAAAATTGTGAGAGTGTATGTAACTCTCCTCCAACTCCCTACAGAGGGTTCCATAAAGGTTTCGCTAAGAAAATTTCCGGAAGCCATATCACCTAAATAATCATGACCCAACACACACAAAAATTGAGAAAATCATTTAATTCCTCTAAATTTCCCCTAAATGCCCAAAATGGACTCTGAAATGGTAAGATTGTACCGTACTGCTCCCCAAACTACCTATAGATGGTTCCGTAAAAATTTTGCAAAGAAATCATCCGAAATCCATATCACTAAAATAATCATGGGCTAACACACACGAGAAATTGAGAAAAACCATCTAATTCCTGTAAATTGGCCTCTAAATGCCCAAATGGACTCTAAAAATGGTGATACTATACGTACTTCTCCTCCAACAACCTATGGAGGGTTCCGTAAAGGTTTCGAAAAGAAATCGTCTTGAAGTCATATCACCAAAATATTAATAAGCTAACACACAAAAAATTGAGAAAAATTGCCAAATTCCTTAAAATTGCCAAAAAATGCCTAAAATGGACTCTAAAAATGGTAAGAATGTACGTTGTACTTTCCTAACTCCTTGCAATGGGTTCCATAAAGGTTTCACAAAAAAATCATCTGGGAGCTATATCACGAAAATATTCAGAGGCTAACACACATGAAAAATTTTAAAATTGCCTAATTCCTATAAATTGGCCCCTAAATACCCAACATGGAATTTAAAAATAGTAATACAATGCATACTTCTCCCCTAACTACCTACAGAGGTTTCCGTAAGGGTTTCGCGAAGAAATCATCTGGAAGCCATATCATCAAAATATTCATTAAGTGAGAAAATCACCTAATTCCTGTAAATTGCCTCCTAAATACCCAAAATGAGCTATGAAAATGGTGAGACTGTACGTACTGCTCCCCCAGCTCTTACAGAGGGTTCCATAAAGGTTTCAAAAAGAAATTGTTTGGAAGCCATATCACCAAAATATTCATGGGCTAACACACACAAAAATTGAGAAAATTGCCTAATTCTTTTGAATTGCCCCTAAATGCCCAAAATGCACTCTGAAAATGGTGAGACTGTACGTTCAGCTCTCCTAACTCCCAACTGAGGGTTTCATAAAGTTGCACAAATAAATCGTTCGAAAGTCATCTTACCAAAATATTCATGAGCTAGAACACTCAGAAAATTGAGAAAATTACCTAATTCCTGTAAATTACCCCATAAATGCCTAATATACTCTGAAAAATAGTGAGACTATACGTACTACCCCCCAAACTCCCTACGGAGGGTTCTGTAAAAGTTTCATCAAGAAATCATCTAGAAGCCATATAACCAAAATATTCATGGGCTAACACAAAATAAAATCTAAGAAAATCACCTAATTCCTATAAAATGCCCCTTAAATACCTAAAATGGACTCTGAAAATTGTGAGACTGTATGTATTGTTCCCCTAACTCCCTAGAGAGGATTACATAAAGGATTCACAAAGAAATCGTTCAAAATCCAAATCACTAAAATATCATAGGCTAACACACACAAAAAAAATTGAGAAAATTGTCTAATTCTTGTAAATTGTCCCCAAAATGGACTCTAAAAATGGTGACACTATACGTAAGCTCCCCCAACTTGCTACAGATGGTTCCAAAAAAGGTTTCACAAAAAAATTGTCTAGAATAGGGATCACCAAAATATTCAAAGGCTTACACACACGAAAAAAAAATGAGAAAATCATCTAATTTGTGTGAATTGGGCCTTAAATGCCCAAAATGGACTCCAAAAATGGTGAGACTTTAAGTACTGCTCCCCCACCTCCCTAAGGATGGTTCCATAAAGGTTTCGCAAAAAATCGTTCGGAAGTCATATCACCAAAATATTCATGGGCTAACACACAAAAAACTGAAAAAATCGACTAATTCTTGTAAATTGCCCCCTAAATTTACAAAATGGACTTTGAAAATAGTGAGACTATACGTACTGTTCCCCTAACTCTTTTCAGAGGTTTCTGTAAAGGTTATACAAAGAAATCATCCGGAAGTCATATCACCAAAATATTCATGGGTTAACACACACAAAAAACTCAGAAAATCGCCTAATACTCATAAATTTACCACTAAATGCCCAAAATGTACTCTAAAAATAGTGAAATTGTACGTACTGCTCCCCCAACTCCCTAAGGAGGGCCCCATAGAGATTTCACAAAGAAAACGTCTGGAAGCCGTATCACCAAAACATTCATAAGCTAACACACATAAAAAATGAGTAAATTGCCTAATTCTTGTAAATTGACACCTAAATACCCAAGATGGACTCTAAAAATGGTGATATTGTACGTACTTCTCCCCCAACTCCCTGCGGAGGGTTCCATAAAGGTTTCTCAATGAAATCGTCCGAAACCGATATTACAAAAATATTCATGGGCTAACACACAATAAATTGAGAAAATTGGCTAATTCTTGTAAATTGGGTGTAGTTACAGATAGGGTAGTTGTTTTTCTTATTTTGGATTTTTTTTTCATGATCTTTAGATTTGACACAAGTTTCGACATAGTAAATTAAGTAATTAATATAGTTGAAAGTAATGAGCCAAGTCTGTAATTAATTTAATACCCTCTACGACTTATTAAATTAAGTTAAAGTGGTGATTCGCATAACACAAATAACAAATTGAGGCAAAACGTGTACGAGGGAAAAGAAACCGCATACTTCAGGTAAAGGTTTTTTGTTGTGCTTTATGTAATGCATATGTTGATTGTTACAGTGGGTGGAAATAATAGGTATATGCTTGGTGATAAGGAATGTACGAATGAGCTCTTAGTGGCTGCAATTTTTGTGCTTATTAGGGTAGGAGACAATACAGTAGTGGAGATTAATTTCAAGGTTTAATGTAAGATAAGGGTAGATTGATAATTGGAAAAATCCAAGTAATGAATTGGTAAAAGTATTGGATTGGTTTACCTATCGGTTGAGAACAGGTGCCATCACGATTTGTGATTTTGGGTCGTGACAAATTGCTAAATGCTCAAAATGGACTCTAAAAATGGTGATATTGTACGAACTACTCCCTTTACTTACTATGGAGGGATCTATAAAGGTTTAACAAAAAAATTGATTGGAAGACATATCACCAAAATATTCATAGGCTAATACATGCGAAAAACTGAGAAAATGACCTAATTTTAGTAAATTGCCCCCTAAATACCAAAATGAACTCTGAAAATGGTAAGACTGTACGAAATGCTTCCCCAACTCCCGACGGAGGGTTGCTTAAAGGTTTCGCAAAGAAATAGTCTGGAATTCATATCACCAAAATATTCATGGGCTAACACACACAAAAAATAGAGAAAATCGTCTAATTCTTATAAATTGCTCCCTTAATGCCCAAAATGGATTCTAAAAAATAGTGAGATTGTACATACTTCTCCCTCAACTCCCTACGGAGGGTTCCATAAAGATTTCACAATGAAATCATCTAGTAGCAATATTACCAAAATATTAACGGGTTAACACACATGAAAAATTGAGAAAATCGTCTAATTTCTGAAAATTGCCCCCTAAATGCCCAAAATAGACTCCAAAAATGGTGAGACTATCAAACTGGTCCCCCAACTCCCTACAGAGGGTTCCATGAAGCTTTCATTAAGAAATCGTCGGAAAGCCGTATCACCAAGATATTTATAGGCAAACACAGACGAAAAATTGAGAAAAGTACATAATTCATGTAAATTGGCCCTAAATACCCAAAATGGACTCTAAAAATGGTGATACTTTACGTACTTCTCCCCAAACTCCCTACAGAGGGTTTCGTGGACTCAGACAATGGTGAGATTGTACGTATTATTCCCCCAACTCTCTACGGTGGGTTCCATAAAGGTTTCACAAGGAAATCTTTCGGAAGTCATACCACCAAAATATTCATGAGCAACACACAAAAAATCACTTAATTCCTTTAAATTGACCCCTAAATGTCCAAAATGGACTCTGAAAATGGTGAGACTGTACGTACTGCTCCCTCAATTCCTTACGGAGGGTTCCATAAAGATTTCACAAAGAAATCATTGGAAGCCGTATTGTCAAAATATTCTTAGGCTAACTAACACACGAAAAATTAAGAAAATTGCTTAATTCTTTTAAATTGGCTCCTAAATACCTAAAATGGACTATTAAAATGGTGATATTGTACATACTTCTCCCCCATGTCCCTACGGAGGGTTTCATAAAGGTTTTGCAAATAAATAATTTGGAAGCTATATCACCAAAATATTCATGGGCTAACACACAAAAAAATAGAAAAAATTGCCTAATTCCTACAAATTACCCCTAAATGCGGACTGTGAAAATGGTGGTTTGTTCGTGTGTATTAGCCTATGGATCTTGCTCCTTAGAGTACTCTAAAAAATTTTCTGAAAAAACTTTATGAGGACCTCTATAATGAGTTGGGGAAGCATTGCGTATAGTCCCACAATTTTTAAGACATATTTTTGTATTTACGAGCAAATTTTTAGGAACTATCCAACTTTCTTGGTTTTTTATGTGTATTAGCTCATTGATTCGGCGCCTGGGAGTATACAAAAAATTTTTTTGAAAAAACTTTATGAGGACCTCAGTAATAAGTTGGAGAAGAATTGTGTATAGTCCCACCATTTTTAAGGCATATTTTCACATTTACCAGCCAACTCTTAGAAATTAGCCGACTTTCTTAGTTTTTCATGTATATTAGCCTATATATTTGACGCCTTGGAGCACCCAAATAAATTTTTAGAAAAAACTTTATGAAGATCTCAGTAATGAGTTGGAGAAGTATTGCATATAGTTCCACCATATTTTAAGGCTGATTGTCACATTTACGAGCCATCTATTAGAAATTAGTCGAGCATTTTTTTTATTTCTTGTGTGTATTAGCCATATGTATTCGGCGCCTAGGAGCCCCTGAATTTTTTTTAAAGCACTTTATGCGGACCTCCGTAATGAGTTGGAGAATCATTGCGCATAGTTCCACCATTTTAAGGCATATTTTTGCATTTACTAGCCAACATTTAGGATTTAGTCGACTTTCTTGGTTTTTTTGTGTATTAGTGTAACATCCCGCAAATTGAAATAACTAGGAAGAAGCCAATAATAGGAAATAGTCATTTTGGAAAGAATGAAACTCTGGAAATTTTGTTAAGTTAGAATAAGTTGAGTTTTGGTCAAATTCAAACGGCCATAACTTGTAGCTCAATATGATTTAGGTGTACTTCCAGATATGGTAGGAAAGCTCTTGGAATGATCTTTCCAACGCCGCTGAATTTGCGCGATTCTGAGTTCGTATGAGTGAGTTATGCCCTTTGGAAGTTGGGCTGTTGGAATTAGAAAAGTCCAATCCGGATTTTTAAAGGGTAGTTTGGTCTTTTCCTTGCCCAATTATGTTATTTAGTTTTTGGTAATTAAGTTAGGGTCTAATCAGAATTAGATCAGTTTACGCTTTTACCAAAATACGCTAGGGCTTGGAGAAGAGGAGAAAGGAGAAGAACGTTCAAGATTCGTCGATTTCGTCAAGGATAGCTTGTGGATTTCATCGGGGGTGATCCCTAAAAGGTATGTGAGATCACATAGCATTGGGTTAGTTCACCCACGCGCCAATCATGATTTATTTCAGCGAATTTAAGTTTTTGAAAGCTTAGAAATTGAGTTCTTGATGGGTTCGTTGAAGTTCTATTAAATTCTTGATTCGTTGAAATCGTTGAGGAGTTGTTTGATCCGAATCCGTGATTTTTTATTTGATTTTAAGTAGAATCTGATGTACTTTGAACATATAATCGATTTTAAGTGTTTGGGGAAAGAACCCATGGAGTCTAGAGGATTTAGAGCTGAAAAATGAAGAAGAAATTTTGTCGGTCGAAATTTGGCAGTGCCTCCGCGTCGCAGAGCTAGTCCCCAGTTTTGGGAAAAGTCGTTTCGCGTCGCGGAGCGGTCACGGACCATTTTGCCTCAAAAGTTATTTTCGAAACCAAAATTTAAATGCTTCTCCGCGTCGCTGACCCACTCTCAAATAGTAAAATTTTGATCTTTTCTCATGTTTAGCTATCTAAAATCATTCCTAAACATCATGAGATCTTTCCTATCACAAATCACAATCCTTGAATCCATAATTCAATTCAAGAAAAGTTAAGAGTCAAGTTAGAAGTTAAGAAGCAAGTCAAGAGTAGTTCTTTAAAGTTTTCAAAAGTCTTTCACAAACGTTTTAACTTTGTTCTAAGACTTAAGTTTTAAGTTAAGCAAAGAGTAAAGATTTGAAGTTTATTTCTTCAAAAGAGTATATCGGGACTATGTATTCCCAAAGATTAAATGTTTTCACATTTGAGCAAGAAAGGGAACATCGATTCCAAGAGAGATTTTAAGCTAAGTTTTTTGAGTAATTATCTCAAATCAAAAGAAGAAGTTTGTTTTAAAAACATATGAGCTAAGTATATTTTACGAGTGTATTGAGCACCGATATGGGGATGCGAGTTCATATTAATTCAAATCTCTATAAATCATGTAGCCATCATGGGTAATAAATGATCATACTTTTTAGATGACTCCTTAAGATGCTTTTAGCATAAGCTAGTGGATCCACTAAGTTAAGCGTTCTATATGACGGCAAAGTATAGGACAGTTTTGGCAACGTGGGCAAGACATTGTATCACCACTTAGGCTCATAGTGGTGGTTGTTGGTTAGAGAATCTCCCACATAAGCTGTATTACTTTATTATATGAGTAAAGTTGAGTTTGTTATTGCATTTTCTTTAACGAACTAAGTTGTTTTTCACTGTTTTACAAGCTTTATATATGTTGCATATGTTTATTGCTTTATATTGAGTTAAGTTATTCAGGAATTGAGTAAAGCCAAGGTAAGTGTTCCTTTCATATTCTTTCAAGCTTAAGTTGTGTTTAGCTTTTCAACTCGTATACTTGTACATTCAATGTACTGATGTCAGTTGGCCTGCATCTTACTATGATGCAGATACAGGTAACCAGGATCAGCATCTAGCGCCTCGTTGATCCAGTTTGAGCACTCAGAGTCTTGTGGTGAGCCTCATTGCTTTCGGAGGATCCCTTTTTATTGCTTTCAATTTTACTATTAGTTCATTAGGATGTCGTGGGCCTGTCTCGACATCCATCTCAGTTGTTTAGAGGCTTAGTCAGTTAGTCAAATTCATTTGTCATTACTTTATTATTGACTTATGTTTTTTAGACTTGAGGTTGCCATTTTGGCTAAGTTTGAATGTTTACTTAAAGACATTCTAAGTTATTTCATAAGTTCATCTTTAGACTATTTCTTGTGTTTAAGTCTTCCACTGAGTAAGTAAGCCAGACCAAGGGTTTGCTTGGGGCCAGCAATGGTTCTCGAATGCCAATCACGTTCGGGGTGTAGGCTCGGGGAGTGACAATTAGCCCATAGATCTGGCACATGGGAGCACCCAATTTGTTAAAAAAAAAAATCTTTAAGAGGATTTCCTTAATGAGTTGGGGAAGCATTGCGTATAGTTCCACCTTTCTTAAGTCATATTTAATTTCACATTTACGATCCAACTTTTAGGAATTTGCCGACTTTCTTGGTTTTTCGTGTGTATTAGCCCATGAATCTGGCGCTTTCGTGCACCCAAAATTTTTTTAAGAAAAAACTTTATGAGGACCTTTAAAATTAGTTGGGGAAACATAGCGAATAGTCCCACAATTTTTAAAGTTATATTTTCACATTTATGAGCCAACTTTGAAAGAATAGCTGACTTTCTAAGTTTTTATTGAGTATTATCCCATGGATCTGGCACCTAGGAGCACCCAAAAATAATTTCGTGTGTATTAGCCTATGGATCTGGAAGCTTTGAGCACCCAAAAATATTTTGTGAAAAAATTTACGAGGAACTCCGTAATGAGTTAAGGAAGCATTGTGTATAGTCCTACCATTTTTAACACATGTTTTCGTATTTACGAGCCAACTCTTAGGAATTATGAGACTTTCTTAACTTTTTGTGTGTATTAGCCCATGAATCTGGTGCCTTGAAGCACCCAAAATAATTTTCTAAAAAATCTTCTGACGATCTCCGTAATGAGTTAGAGAAGTATTGTGTATAGTCCCGCCATATATTTAGGGCATACTTTCACATTTACGAGTCAACTTTTAGAAATTACGCGACTTTCTTGATTTTTCGTATATATTAGCCCATTGATCTGGTGCATTGGAGCACCCTAAAAAATTTCTAAAAAATCTTTATAAAGACCTCCGTAATGAGTTGGGGAACCATTGCGTATAGTCCCATCATTTTTAATGCATCTTTTCATATTTACGAACCAACTTTTAGGAGTTATGCGACTATCTTGTTTTTTCGTGTATTAGCCCATGGATGACGCCTTGGAGCACCCAAAAATTATTTCTGAAAGAACTTTATGTGGACCTCCAAAATGAGTTGGGAAAGCATTGCTTATAGTCCCATCACTATTAAGACATATTTTCTTTTACGAGCCAACCTTTAGGAATTATGTTGTTTTTTTAATTTTTCGTGCGTATTAGCCCATGGATCTGGCGTCTTGGAGCACTCAATTTTTTTCTTTCTGAAAAACCTTTATGAGAACCTTCGTAATGAGTTGGGAAAGTATTGTGTATAGTCCCACCATTTTTTAATAGCATATTTTTGCATTTACAAGCAAACTTTTAGGAATTACCCAACTTTCTTGTTTTTTTTTTTTGGTCTGTATTGACCCATAGATCTAGTGCCTTGGAGCACTAAAAAAAATTCTGAAAAAACTTTATGAGGACCTTCGTAATGAGTTAGGCAAGCATTGTGTATAGTCCCACCATTTTTAAGGCATATTTTCGCATTTATGAGCCAACATTTAGGAATTACGCGGCTTTCTTGTTTTTTGTGTGTTAATATTAGCTCATGGATTTGGCGCCTTAGAGCACCCAAAAAGATTTTCTGGAAAAATTTTCTGAGAACCTCTGTAATGTGGTGGTGAAACATTGCATATAGTCCCACAATTTTAAGGCATATTTCGCATTTACTAGTCAATTTTTAGGAATTATGTAACTTTCTTGTTTTTTCGTGTGTATTAGTCCATTGATCGCCTTGGAGCACCCAAAAAAAATTCTAAAAAAACTTTATGAGGACCTCCGTAATTAGTTGGGAAGCATTGCGTATAGTCCCACCATTTTTTAAGACATATTTTCGCATTTACAAACCAATTTTTAGAAATTACACATCTTTCTTGATTTTTCTTGTGTATGCCCGTGTATGTGGCACCTTGGAGTACACAAAGAAAATTCCGAAAAAATATTATAAGGACCTACGTAATGAGTTGGGGAAGCATTGCATATAGTCCCACCATTTTTAAGGCATATTTTCTCATTTACGAACTAATTTTTAGGAATTACGCGACTTTCTTGTTTTTCGTGTGTATTATATTAGCCCATAGATTTGGCGCCTTGGAGCACCCAAAAGTTTTTTCTGAAAAAACTTTATGAGGACCTTCGTAATAAGTTGGGGAAGCATTGCGTATAGTCCCACCATTTTTAAGGCATATTTTCGCATTTACCAACCAATTTATAGAAATCACACAACTTTCTTGATTTTTCGTATGTATTAGTCGGTAAATTTTTAAAAATCTATGTAATGAATATTGTTTGAACTTAAATTTTGTGAGTCCATTCATGACAACTAAGTAATGACACTTGTAATTTTCTAGGAGTAAACACTACTTTTTTTTTCAAGTTCAGGGATCATAAAACAAATTTGTAAGATTATCTTAACTTTTTATGCATATTAATAATTTTTTATTTTATATGTGATCGACTCTGTTTGAACTCAAACTACAGGTATTCTATGAACAAGAAAGCCAAGTGAAACCATACTGCTGACTTGAAGAACAAATCTTCATAATGTTGGTAAACATCAATTTCATTCTAATGCACATTTTTCTCATAGTACCTAACTGTTTAAGAATTATTTTTGACAATTATTATTATTATATATATACAAAAAACATAGTACTAGTATTATTTTTATTGTTAGATTGGTAGGCTGCCTAGAATTTTGAAATGCCCTATTATCCTTATGTATGACAATAAAGAAGAAAAAATATTTTAAAATGTGTTTAGTGCTTCAATCTAGCTAAGTGCATAGCACCAGAAGAATTTATTCTTTTGAATGATTATGATAAGTTTTTTTTATATGTCTAGTATGATTAGTACAATAAAATTGCCTAGAAAATCATTAGTCCTAATTACTCCTTCTATTTCATATTAATTGAATTTTTGAGGCAATTTCTATTTTTCATATTAACTTAATTGTTCAATCTTCAAGACTATTTTTAAAATATTCTTCTAATTTTAGCCTTCATGTGGATTTTCAATGTGATGACTTCAATAAATTTGATAATAATTAATAAGGATAAAAATGACAAACTATGTTCAATTTATGTCTTTATCTACTTTTCTTAAAAGGTGTGAAACACCTCAAAAATTCAATTAATATGAAATGGAGGGAGTAGTTTCTAGGAAGAATACTTCTAGATTCTCTAAATTTGATACATTTTATTCGATGCATATCTAAATTCTGCCTCATTGTTAGAATTTGATATTTTTATAGCATCAATCTTTCTAAACATTAATACGTCAAAAAGCATGAATACATAACTTTCTTGAAAAATACCAAAAGATAATATGCTATAAGCCTATAACATGTTAAGCTATACAAAAAAAAACATAAATTCTACACCATCAATTTATATAATTTAAATTCAAATAATATTTATTATAATGTTGAGCAACACCATGCTGAAAAAGGTATATATTTATATATTCAAATTAAAAAGACTATTGTCAAATATGCGCACCATGTTTTCCTCCGTGAATGTAGGCCCAATAATTATTAATATTATTAATTATTTTTATAAAAAATGATAATTGGCATAATAGATACAAAAAGAGATCTAAAAATTCAATACTCCACAAAACACACGCTCCTATTACCACTCTGTTTCGATTATTATTATCCGTTGTTTCATAATGTATTGTATTCTATTGTACTATACTGTATGATTGATACAATATTTGGCTAGACTGTATTGTTTGTTGTTGTTTAATAACATTTTTATTGTTTGTTTTGATTGTATCGTTCTGTATTGTAATTTATAAATTTACTAAAATATCCTTAATTATTCTAGTGTAGGAGATTTGATTAAAATTAAATAATATAGGATAAAGGGTAAAATAGTATTATGAAATATTAAGTAAGATATAATTGGAAAAAGAAATTAAGTAACAATGGTAACACACCAAATCGGTTGTTCCAGAAAATGGGGGTTTTCATTGTTACGTAACAACGAAATTTAACGATACAATACAATACATTTTAAGTAACAATCAAAACAAGTATTGTAGGTATGATAACGATATAATACAATACAATGGGTAACAATGATCCAAACAGAATGTATGAATTTACATGTGATTTTTTTTCATATATAAATATATATGATCGGATCAGTAAAATTAGAACAGATAACAAGAAAGTTAACTAGTATTTTTATTTACGTTGAAATTTGAATTTTAAGATCATGTGAATTCGCAATAGCTATAGACCACGTCCTTGGATACTTATTTATATGTGATTTTGGAATTTTGTGGATATATTCTATTCAATCTGTCAATTTTTTCAAAGATATTGACTTTTATTTTCTGTGTAGGTATGTATCACAATTCACAAGCATCTTTCACAGTTTCCTTTAATAATAATTGAATTAGTGCTATCACTTCACATTTTATTATGTTGGTGGAGCCTCTTTTTCAGGCATTTATGTATCCTTCCTACCCTTTATTGCATTTTTTGTTTATATATATATATATATATATATATATATATATATATATATATACACACACGAATGGTATAAATAATGCTAAGAACTTTAAAGATCGAATTCATCAGAATTCAAATCATGGATATCACTTTTGGTTACCTATATTATTTTTTAAGTTATTAATTCGGTTTATTATGAATCGTTAAATATTTTTATATTTCCATGATCTGACAGCTTAATAATTTTATGTATTAGCGTATATAAATTTGGCCATTTTAAAAATAAATAAATAATGATGATGTTCGAGTCAACAAGTTGTTAAGCTAAGATGAAATGAACCATTTAAAAAAAATAACCTTTTTGATTATATATAAACGGTTGAATCTTCTGGAAGAGTTTTTTTTTTTTTTTTTGGGGGGGGGGGTGGGGTCTATTATAATTTCTGAGTCACCTCGAGAGCCAACTCTATTATTAAAAACCTCCTACATGGACCCTTGTACTAAGTCACCCCTTAATTAAAACACACAATAAAACCTGAATATTCAATAACTTGATATATATATATATACCACATAGTGACCTAATATAAATAGTTCCATTATTAGTAGAAGAAGAAAAAGAAAAAGGCAAAGGGAGTTGAAAAAGTCTTTTAGCAAAATGGGAAGTCTTCAAACAAAAAATCATAAAAACAATCCAAATGCCAAAATTGTTGAAGAGTTGAAGTATAAAGTAAGGTTACTTCAAAAAGAGGTAAGTGAAATAATGTGTATAAGGGAAAATGAGAGTGAAATTTACAATCAAGAAATGATTGTTTTTGCATTGAAAGAAGAAGAATGGAAGCAAGAAAAGAAGAAACTTAATGAAGAATTAAATGATTTGAAGAAGAAATTGGAAGATTATAAAGAAGATGAAGAGAAAGTGGAAAATCAAGAAATGGTAAGTGAAAAATGTGATAATAAAGAGTTTCATATGTTGGTGAGAAATTCATTGTTGGAGAAAATTAGAGAAGAGGAAGTTAGAAGAGATGAAGCTATTGAGAAATGGAAAAATCTCTATTTTGTTATTAAAAATGAGCTTGATGAACTTATTCATAGGACAAATCAAGGTAACTTTCATCTTTTATTATTTTCTTATTTTATCCTCATATGTTTATGGTTCTCTTTGGTTTTTGCCATTTTCATATGACAATGAATGATTTGAAATTCGAGTTATTTCACTAAATAACACTTGCTTGGAGGTCGCTCCTAGATATATGGTCATCCATGTCCTTTCATGTTAATCTCTCGTGCCTCTTATTCGTCCTTTTTTGTTAGTATCATTTTTGCCTTTTCATCCACCACTCCCCTACTTTTGTTGGATGTGGGTACATAGTCCAAAAGGGTTCAATTGAGTTTCGTTCATCGAAAAATAGCAATGTACAAATAGAGTAAGAACAAGTAGTTTTATCAATATATAAATTGTTGAATCTTATCGACTTAAAGAACCTTCTAGTGTTGTAAAGGTCACTCAAAAGTTCATACTTTTGAATTTATTGAAGTCTTGTAACCTAAAGAGGCTAACTCCCTATCCAATTAGTAAAATTTAATTATAGAGGCGGAGCTAGAGCTCTAGTTACTGATTCGGTGGAACTCATTAGTTTTAGCCCAAAATTCTATATTTATGTTGAGAAATCCACTTGATATGTATAAATAAGTTATCTGAAATCCAGTAATCTGTCTTTCTACAATCTGGAACTCATAAACATAAAATTATGAATTTGTTTCTGCTTAACGGTAAGATGCAAAATGAATTCTACTATTCTTGATGATGTGTTTAATTTGTTTTCTTAGGAGAAAGACTCTGCTGGAGAACAGAGGAAGTGGAACTATTAGAAGAGCTACATATGGAGTTGAAAGCAAAAGAAGAAGTCATTGCACATTTAAAAGAAAAAATTGCTTCAATGGAGAAACAAGAAGTGAAGAGGGAGAGGGAGATTGATATTTTGAGGCAAAGTTTGAAAATTATGAGTTACAACAAAAAGGTTTCTAACCTATCCAAAGTTTTTTACAAAAACTAGAATTTTCTATGATGTTTGAATCAGGTAGGTTGTCTATATCAAACTCGATCTTGTGTGAACGCAAGATACTTTGTGCACTGATTGTTTATTAGAATTTCTACAATGCATTGCAAGTAAAGATCATAGAAATACCAATATTTCTTTGGTTTCACTAAAGTATAAATGTGTACTCATATGATATGTACTTCTCATGAGGAACAATGTTACTTGCAAGCCTCATTTAGCAATTTAGTATATATTATGTTTAATTTGTGACCAAAGGAATTGTTTTTTCGTAAAAGTAAATGATTGAGACGAGTTACGTCTGGCTACCTAGTGATTTATAAGTATCTTTTATCATATACTTTTTTATATATTTTTCTCTATCCAATTAAAGACTAGAGAATCAGACTACAAAACTAGATTAGGGACCATGCTCCTCGTTTTTTTCCTATGGCTAGGTGCTATTATATCATAAAGAATAAGAGTTCCATTAAGACTATAACTAGTGATTTTATAAACACCCTCACTATATTCTTCTTATATTTTTGTCTTCATCTAATCAAAGACGTCTACACCATAGAGCATCAAGCTCCGCAAAAACATGACTAACGGTCATGCTCTAGGCTTTGTTATGTTGTTATCATATGAACTCAAAAACCACAATCTATTGCGTGTAAAGAGAAAGATAATTTGTTGAGCATCAAATACTTTAAATGCATGTGGAACCCTAAGCTCAGACATCTCGAACTCTGAAAGTACCCTTCCATCGATATCAAAAGCAAAACTATTTGACTTAATTTTTTTTCTTTTTCTTTTTGGTTCATTTTATAAATAATCTAATGCGCAAACAAACACCAACAAAAAATAATTATAACATGCTTATATGATTAATAATAACATAGTGATAGATAATTCTTATTGGCTACAAATCCTTGTATAACATATTAGTGAACAATGATTCTTTTATTTATTATTTTTAGTTCCAATTCCAAATGTGTTCTTCACCCCATCAACTGCACCTTGAGCCATGTGCATCATTTGCTCTCCAGTCTAAAACACAAACCAACAAGAAAAATAATTTAATACACCAAAAATAAATTTTAAACATTTTTTTTATAATCACGCTGTCCAATTTATGCACTCCTCGACTAATCAATGATATCTAATAAAATTACCTGGTGAAGAAATCCAGAATTTTGTTCCCTTTTTTGATGAGCTGATTCACAAGCTCTTTGGATTGCATCTTCAACTTTGCTAACAGAGTAATTTGCCTACCAAAAATTGCAAGTTTATAAGAGTAGAAGGAAAGAAAAAAAAATAAGGTAAAAAATTAAGAATTTACCAAACCATAATTTTTATATTATTTTTTTTTACGTCTGTTTCATTTTATACGACGGTGATTTGATTAAATGATGAGTTTAATCATATTTTTTCGTGCATATTAGAAGTATTCTATGATTAAATGATGAGTTTAATCATATTTTTTCGTGCATATTAGAAGTATCCTTAGAATTTGTGATATTAAACATGTCCATATGCTTCTATGGTTATAAGAGTATATTGTTGAGGGTAAAAACTAAAGTTTCAAGTTTAAAATTTTCAAATATGGATAGATATAGTGTTTACAGTATAACTTCAACAGAACTCAGTACCTTTGACTCGACTTGTTACAAATCACAAGTTTAGAACCAAGTAAGCTCAAATGGCTAAAATCTAGAAATCATAAAATTCAAATTTTGAATCGGCCATTACTTTCAAATACATAAATGTATCATTCTTTTATCATATAAAATGAGATGGAATAAACCATAGATTCTAAGATATGATATTTCACCTGAGCTTGGCTATGGGATTGATCAGGATTGCATTGAGCACTTGCCATATTGATCTTGATATATTATATATAAAATTATATATATGTATATATATTAAATATATAAAACTCCTTAAATTTTTTATGTTTTTGGTATTCAATATATATATATGTGAAAACCTTTTGGGCTGATGAGAAGATTTTATAGAGAGATTCTTCAGCGATTGGTTTTTAGATAAATTGAAATGCACATTTTGCTGCTATGTTATCTGCCTTTTTGTGGCTAATTTTTGTTTGACATTGAGAAAAAATGTTAATCCATGCATGCTTTAGATCTAATCATGTTTTATTTCACTCCATTTTTTTGCATCTTTATCTCTTTTTTCTTTACAAGATAAAATCTAAAAAGTATTTGTTTATGACAAAAGATATGTTAAAGGGAATAAAATACAATTTTAAATAGGGAAAATGGTTCAAAATATATTCGAACATTGACCGAAATTGTTATAATAATCCCAAACTTTGGGTAGAACCTATTACCCCTGCACTATTTGATAGTGTATTTAAAAGATATATAGATGTCCACGTGAACATCATAATTGCATCATTATAGATAGTAACTTGTCCAACTAGGCACAAATATCAATATCGCCATAGGTTGTAAATAAATTAAGATATTTGCAAGGGATCATAAACTTTTTTTCTTCTGAGAATGGTAACAAGTACTAAGGATACTAAATTCCTAATGTTTAAGTACATACACAAACGATGCCAACAATGTCAGTAAAGCTACTATAAACTCTAGAAGATAGTTAATACTCCAGTTTTATTTCAGTCCTTTACACGGACGTGTACTGGGAAGCAACAACGCGCAACAAGACACTGGTCATTGGAAACATTCACTTGAGTACTTAACTTCCCATGGTTAAAATATTCCCGAGGGAGATTGCCATAGCACGCACTCAATGGATTAGCACACAAGCTGGCCAGAACACCACCATTATGAAAGAAAGGATAAAAGTTGGGATAGAAAGCAAGAATTTCAATCTTTCAAACAAAACCAAACATGTATTGTTTACTTACAATACATGAACAACCGAAAGACATAACCTAGACAAGCATTTTGAAATGGCTGTGTGTTCTTGCAATACCTATGTCACGGATTAACCTTACAACATTAGGTAATATGCAAAGTACTGGCATACCAAAAAACAAGCTTCAAGAATGGCATAAGTTTTATGCTTCTGGTAAGTACGAACGACATATATTAAACTAAGCCACCACTGATGCCTAGCAGAAAAGAGGAACCAAGTCAGCCAGAGTATTGTCCTCTGTATCACATAAGCGGTGAAATGCCAGAACACAGTAACCTAAACTTAAGTGTTGCATAAGCAATTCGACTCTCCGAGAAAACGGCAATACAGAAGACAGCTCAGGTTCCACAAGAAACAGTGAAATAGAATGAATGGTGTCACACAATTTTCGCTAGATATAGCAATTGAAAACCTGAATTGCCGAATCACACATCTGGATAACCACCATGCAAGTAATATGACAAGGCCAATAACTACACCTAAATTCCAAATAAGGGTTGACTACAATCTACATGAATCTGTCATTCTACCTGTCATGACAAGAGCATTCATCCTAATATCAGGCACAGCCAACCTACACAGCCTTCCTTTTTTACCTGGAATGGGACCAACAATGGTTTGCACATAGGTAAATTTATCACAACAATGACAATGTAACAGGTAACCATAAATTTTCCAACAATATCATCAGCTACAACTCGATCCCAAGCTAGTTGAGGCTAGCAGTATGAATCCTCATTATCATACGCTCCATTTGAATCCATAATATCTCATTATATCCATACTTAAACATATCCATCACTACGAGTTCTCTAATATGCTCTAATAATTACTAAGAGTACTCTAGTAAACACTAATCTTCTAGTTGATATCACCCATACATATTTTCAACTTCCATTATTTTTTATCATTTGCTAAAACTGACTAGATTTCGAATTAGTGTAGATAATTATCTTCCATAGGAAACCATATTTTTTGGATAGATTTGCTAACAGCGAAACTCGAATCAGCTCTTACATCTTAGAACTTAACAAACCATCAATCAAAAAGAGCAAATTCAGCTCTTAGAAACTATCTATACCTCACAATCAGCTATAAATTCAACATACAACTAACTATTGCTTCGTAATCAGAAACTCAGAACACAAAGCCCGAAAAGCTTTCAAAATAACACGAAAAAATCGATGTGAACAAACAAGCTATGATGAAATTTCTAGAGCATCCAAAAAATTGCTTTATTCCTTCAGAAAATTAAGTACAACGTACCATAGGCAAGAGTAAACCCTAGGTAGGGGGAGAAAACAGCACATATATTGTTGTTTTGAGTGGGGGAAGAGTTTTAGGTGATAGATTTAGTTGATATCTGAGTCATCGAAATCATCCTGAAAGAGATTGAAGAAGTCAGAGTCGGCGAGACGGAGGTGTTCGCCGCCGCCGAGTGGACCTTCGCCGAACATGTCGATTGCGTCCACGTCATCGACGTCCATCGCCATTGTTGATCCTTGTTCTTCCATGTCTGCTAAATAGTCTACTACCATTGGCTTCATTGTTGATTCTTCTTCTTCTTCTTCTCTCTGCGGTTGCAATTGTAGCTTTGGGATTGTGAACGGTGAAGTGGTAAAGTTCCATATGGAAGGTGCAACGCCCTATTTATAGGATGGTAGTCGGGTCAAATATGACCCGACCCGGACATCCGAATTATCCGATTGTATTGAGAGAGACACCTAGAAAAGGAAAAATTAGTCAATTTAAAATTTAAAAATATTTGAAGGTTTACGCACTACTTCCCTTGTTAGTTCCTATTTTTTCTATTCTTTCTACTTGGATTTATTATACTTTGAGCCGAGGGGTTTTTGAAAACAAATTCTCTATCTTCACTGAGGGGCTTTTGAAAACAGTTTTTTTACATTCACAGAGATAGTGGTAACGTTTGCATATAGTCTACCCTTTCTAAATCTCACTTGAGGAATTTCACTAGATTTGTTGTTTTTATAATATTAAATTAATTTAATTCAATTTACTTTCGAAAAGTGAAATGTGACCGGTAAAAAATAGGGAGTATTAGGTATTTCCATCTTAGTCTTGATTTGATTGCCTTTCCATGGAAGTCTTGCCATTTTGTTGGACGAGAAGAGCAAGTCTCAGTATGCGGTGAGAAGTCAATAGGAAGCTTGATATCTTTGATGCTCGTCTATAACTATAATATGTTGTAATTCTTTTGAACTTGAGTTAAACCAATATCAAACCTCCCAAGCCAAAACTGTGAAGTGAAAAACTGAACCATGCCAAATTTATTTCAGTATGGTAATAGTATAATATTTTTAAAATCAAAAATCTTACCAACTTTGTACATTCTACAATTAAACTATAGAAAGACTATTTATGAAAGACCCTGACTAGTGTGACTTATAAATTGCAAATGATAAATGTGACTTATATCAAGTAGGTATGTCTGTGTCACATCATTTGATGCGGTCTCTGAACACAATGTGAAGCAATTACTAGTATGGCTTATAAATTGCTGGTATGACTTATGAAGAAGGTAGAGTGTACATAAATCACTACCTCGAAGAGGTAAAGAGGTTATTTCCAAAAGATCCTCGACTAATATGACTTATAATCGCAAATGATAAATGTAATTTATAAACCAAGTAGGATGTCTATGTCACATCATTTGATGCGGTCTCTGAACACAGCATGAAGCACTTACTAGTGTGACTTGTAAATTCCAAATGACAAATGTGATTTTTTGAGCTATTTGGCCAACAGCAAGGACATTTTTGAGATTTCACCATTAAATGGAAGGCAAAGTTGTTCCATTTCAAATAGTTCAGGGGCAAAATAGACCCTTTTTAGAGCAAGAGTTCAACAATATTAGGAATTGAAGTTGTCCCTTGTTCTTGGTTCTTTGTATGTACAAACATCATATGCATGTATCTGGTAAAAGAATCAATGGAATCTACAAACAAAATGTTGAACAAGTAAGGTATTTTCTTCAGATTGCAGGATTGAATCATTTCGAGAATAGCTCGACTCTATCTAGGTGGCAAGCAGCAGCAGGATTTTGAAGGCAGTTACAGAAGCTCTCGTCGTCTTTTGGAAATGATGCTGGCAAAGGATGGTCCGGGATTACACCAACCTAGAAAGACGATACACATCAATAACTATGCTTGCTTGTGGCAACTATATATCAGAACGAGAGTGAGAGAGATAGAGAGTGTGTGGACCTTGTCTATATCGTTGTGAGCAGGAGTTTCATACCGAGCAACTGTAACAGCCATGCCAGAGCCATCGGATAGCTGGAATACAGACTGGATTTTACTGTATCAGAAGAAGAAACAAGTAAGAAAACCATTCTTCTTTTGCCAGCCAAAGCGTATTTGCATGTAAGTAATAAAGTTATTACCCCTTGCCATATGTTGGTTCACCAAACAGCTGTGCACGCTTGTTATCTTTCAAAGCACCGGCCAAAATCTCACTTGCACTTGCAGTCCCTTTGTTTACCTGACAAATTTATGTTGCTGAGTTTGGCCCGGGGAGAGTTCAGGGATTGGCGGAATCAGTGTGTGAAGTGTAAACTTAAGTGATGGAAAGAGAAACTAGAACAACTTTTGGTGAAGCCAAAGATAAACTTAAAATGCTGAAGTGCGACAGGAGCCTCTGACTGGAAAGATTTGCAGTGCAAAATACGAATTTCATGTCAAACTCACATTAAGCACCAATATTTGATGAATGAGAACAACAGTCCAGCCGTGAGTTCACAAAACAAGAAGATGCTGTGGAATTTAAGTACACAAGAGGAAAAAAAACAAAGAACCAACTCAATAGTCTACCTTCATCATAAAAACCACTTAGCTGAGGTTAGGCTAATCCATGTCGACAAAAATGACTAAGTATGAATAAACTTACCAGCACAGCTAGGGGTTCTGAAGCAGCTACCACATTGCTCCCATCCGTGTCATAAATATCTCGAACACCACGGCTATCACAAATGTATACAATCACACCTTTATCCAACCTGGTTGGCAGTGAAACCATTGCATTGCACAGTTTAGTCTTCTTGCATAGCAGTAGCAGTAGCGTCAAAGGGGCAAACATTAAAACGCAAAAGCTAGAGAATAATAATATGCTGAACCAAAGAAAGAAACTTTCATTGCATCACTAACAAAGTAATCTCATAATCTCTCTGTTGTGAATTGAAAATATTATTTTGACTTGACTACATTGTATTAAAAGAACTTCTAGTATTTAACAATATATAGACCTATGTGTCACTCTTATGTAAAAAGAATAAAATAGGGAAAGAGCTTTCGTTTTCAACACCTACATCGACCCTTGGAAAGATGAGTAATACTTATTGAGAAACTAGCATTCGAGTACATTGGATCATCAGAAGAAAACTAAGCAGACACTTCAAACTGGAAAATCCAAACAACAAGCTTACCAAATTTTTGCTATCTCAACTCCTTCAGGAAAGAGACCACCACTGCACAAGATTTCAACTTTCAGATCACAATAAAAGACTGTAAAATGAAGACATGGTGAGAGCTCATCACCTGTTATCCCGAAGGTCCAAGACAAAGGCCTTAACATTGTTTTTTCTTAAGGTTTCAATCGCCTCTCTTACAGCACCTATAGGGAGATTTACATAACTATTTAGCTGGAATTTATGAAAAAACTACCCCGATGTTTAACTCTTCGAACATATACTGAAATCATCGCATTTCTAGAAAATTTTAGTGGAAGCATGCATAAAATGATAGATATCAAGCGTAGCAATATGAAGTGTAGGATTCACTTTCCAAATGATTTCATTGTCATTGAGGGAAATGCTATTTTCAACTATGGCATACTAACAGTGAACACACCTGTAAGATCAAGACAAATTCTAAACCATGAAGTGTGTATAACTTATGATAACCAAATCAGAGAGTAGAAAAAAGTTTCTCCAATTTGATGCAATGCATCTGCATAGTGACAAACCACTCCTTAGAAGGGGAAAAATGAAGAAGAAGCAAGGCCACTAATTCAGATAATAGGCGATTTGAGAGTAGTCTGGTTGTCTAGTAAGTAGGATAGTGTTTTTAATATTAGAAGTGGTTGATAAGATAGTTTACCAGAAGCGTTCTGGTTGAATGTTGATAGTTTGATGTATCCGATCTGAGGAGCATCATCTCCTCCAGTGGGTAGCTTGCAGATTCTTGATTTTACAGGATTCAGAGAAACTTTCTCCCGTCTGGAGGACAGCAGATTATTAGTATTTGTTAAGAATATGCATCTCTAGCTAAAAATATAGAAGAGCATAATCATAAAAAAAGGAAACATTTACATATCTTCACTTGAAGAAAATATAAGTAAGAAGGCATGAGCTGAAACTTATTAATAAATGCATTAATAGCTTTTTCTTTAATACATATAACAAGTCATATTTAAAAGTAACAGAAGCATGCAGATCATAGAAAACTTTAGAAGAGTTCAACAAAATGAACACACATCAATGATAGCTTCCTTGTCTCAGATCCACGAAGTACAGTTAGTTCCACACCACTTCCTTCAGGTCCTCTGTATGTCAACAAAAATAACAATAAATAAAGAGGAAAATATATACATATAAATTTATGCTATAGACAGAATCGCTAGTGGAAACAGTCTACCAACCTGTTGATATTAGGATCTTAGAATCAGAAAATATTATGAGATATTGACCTACAGTTACAAGCATATTAGCCACATGATTCTTGTTTATGAACTCATATGTATGATAGCAGAGTAAAAATACTTTTACTTCAGCGGTTTTTTTTTCTTTTTGATAAGTCAATGTTGATCAGCAGTTTGATTCAGTATAACGTGAGAAAGATTAAGACCTCTGGCTTAAAGTTATAGCATGCAGATCCTATCATTAGGTTCCTCAGGTGTAATAGTTATGAGTAAGTAACAACAACAACATACCCAGTGTGATCCCACAAGTGGGGCTTGGAAGGGTAGAGTGTACGCAGACCTTACCCCTACCTTGGGAGGTAGAGAGGTTGCTTCCGATAGACCCTCAGCTCAAGAAAAGGCATATCAAAGCAGATTGAAAAAGAAATAGAAGCGAAGAAATCATGGCAAAATACTATTAAAAAAAGCATGGCAATCGTTATGAGTAAGTAAATTCAATAATTTACTGATGTTTCCCTTCTGTTCAAGCTCTCAATTGTTGTGCTTCACTTGTCTGATAAACCCAGAATAAGACTTCAACTCATCAAGAATTTGAACTGTGAAGCATAAAATGAAACTGCACTTCAGGACCAGAAGAAAACTTACTGTAACCGTTCTGCTGCATCATATATACCCATGTTTTCTGTGCTGGTATTGTCAATTTGTAGGATGATATCACCAGATGAGATGCCAGCCCTATTTGCAGGACCTCCTGGAGAAGCTGAGATAACGACCAGTCCAAAGGCTGATTCATTTTTCCCCGCTGGATAGCCAATTGACAACCCTACTCCAGTAAGTGCATTTTGAGTTCCTGACTGCCTTCAAAAAACATATGAAGAAATCTGTTTAGGAAGCAATATTGGGGTGGAGTTAACTCACCAGCTAACAAAACAAGAGAAAACAAGAACCATACCCGCAAACTTTTAAACTTTTCAGGCTCCAGAAAACGGGTGAAAGGGTCATCCAGAGTGGCGAGCATCTTTTTTATTGCTGCATCTGGAGACAGTGTAGTGCAATGATTTAATAATATGTACATTTAAGGGATGGAAAACTACAGCTGTAGCTGAGACAAGTCATTTCAGACTTCCAGACAAATTTAAAGCTTCAAGGTTGGTTATTGGACTCTGTACGTTTCTATCACTATATATTTATTGATTAACAGAGTTTCCTGCCACAAATGGCATGGTTCCAGAAAATAGATGAGGTTGCTTAAAGCACATATCAGACAAAATTCAGAACTCAAGATACAAACTATTAGTCCATCATGCAGGTGACCTTGACCAAAAGGTATATCCACAGACTGATGGGCACAATATAGCATATTGTCAGCAAAAAGAAAATACAAAAATATGCCGGGTACTATTTTGCTAAGTTGCATCTTGTTATACATGTTTGTAAGGTTAACTAATTCATTTTCCCTTCTATATAGATTGCACACTTTAGTCCTCTAGCTACTCATAATAATGAGTTCTTCTTTTTCAATCAGAAGCTTCAACGCAGATGCATAGCAGATCATTTCTTCCCTGAGTATTCTGCAAAACTTCATGCAGATCATCACTAACAGATCATCTGAAAAAGGGCAAAACTTACATGTTTCCTGCCTTGTGTTCATTGGTTCATTTCGTAGTGCGTCTTCTCTGTACCTAAACCAACTTTGACCATTGAAGGTCTTGTCAATATATGCACGGTCAATTGTTCTCCATGCCTCCAAGAAAAGTAGATTTTCTTCAGTGAGAGCAACTGTAAAATGGGAAGAAAATAGGTGATTCGTTACTTATATTTGAATAATTGAGTCTTACAAAATGAAAAAGCTTGACATGATCCATCAAGCTGACAGACTTACAAGAAGGCGCTTTAACAACAGCAGCATTAACTGCCATAACCAGCATTAGTCCTATGCAGGACCGAACAAATATCTCAGGTACTATACTCTTAAAAATTTCCGAATGCTTTAATGTTTTGCGGAGACTGGTTTTGAATTTTCTTGGTAGAAAAGCTAAGCCATTCTGTATAACCAGCAAACTTTGCTTATCTATGAATATTTTTCTACACCTCCGGATTGGCTCAGAAAACATTCTGTTTCTGTACATTTGCTCAATGTAGCATAAAGGAGAGCAACTTCCAGAGTTGTCATTGCCACTTCTTTTCAGACGCAATATAGGATGATATACTCGAGAGTAATTACTTCCACTGTACAAAGAATTCCATGAAAGCACCTGCAGAATGTTCAAAATGTATGATCTTTGAGTTAAAGTTTTACTGATAAATTTTGCATTTTTGCACCAAAAACACAAAGACAAAGAGAAAGACGAGTAGCTTTTAGTTTGGGGATGCTTTACTTCTTGTTTACAGAACGAACATGTTGATTTTGTTCCTTCTAGATGGTCTACCATATACAAGCAGGAATGATTACTCATAATCATATCTTAGCCTTCCAGCTCCTTTAAAATTAACTAAAGCGAAAAGGGTTAAATTTTCCCGTGTACTATCTAAATTGAGCAACTTTGACCTCCATAAGCTTTTGGTCTAATATTATCCCCTCCCACTGGGAAGTAGTCTTATTTTTACCCTTGACCCCTACTAATGAAGCTCCATAGTAAGGTTGAGGGGTAAATTCGGAAAAAAAAATTCAAAGAATTTGGGCACATAGAGTCCGCCGATTTTACGCTGGAGTTCCGTTAACAAAAAGTAAAAATATGTGACGATTTGTTAACAACAAGAATATGAATGGACCAAAAATGTGACAGAGGCAACATTGAGCGATTTAAATAGTACGGGGAGAAATTTGGATCTTCACCCTCAATGAAATAATAGTGTTTAAAATATATGCTTTTGGTCTTAATAGACAATTATGTACTAGTACTGCAATGAAATAGCATAAATAGAATGGAATGGATATAGCAGAACCATGTAGCCTGCACCAACTAGCTTGAGACTGAGGTGTAGTTGACTGATTTATATGACTGAATGAAGGAATATTTTTTACCTCTCTGATTCAAGCCTCTCAAATGATGTTCGAATCTTTCAATTTCCACCTTTTCTTTCATTTGGCACACTAAATATTGTGATATTATCACCAAATGAAAAACAATATAAAGTTCCAGTATTTACTCGAATTGCTGGCTCCAGAAACTATAAAATACGCAAGTATACTTGTTTACTACTTAAAATTGAAACAAGGATCTCTATGTTACTTCAATGTTTCACAATTGAGAAAAAAGACTGCTAAAATAATGAACTCTCTTAGTTTTAATCTATACTACAGTCTTCCCCTTTCAAGAGTTTCAAAAATATTACACACAATTCAGTCATTTAAATTATTTAATCCGGGCCAGCTTGTGGAAACCTTCATTATTCCTCCAGACTTAGGCAGATGTACAAAAATCACTAGACTTTCTCCCCTCCTAAACTGAGTTTACACTTCAATACTTTTCTAAGCAAACTAAAACTATCTAAGCTAATTAATATCTTCTTCTACTATCATTCATCTTGAGTCAAGGGTCTATTGGAAACAACCTCTCTACCTCTGAGGTAGGGACAAGGGGCGGAGCCAAGTAGGATCAAGGGGTTCATCCGAACCTCCCTTCTATGGAGAATTATATTATTTATTACACAGTTAAAATTATCTTTAATGTATATAAAGTAGATGTTGAACCCCTTGATGAAAATTCTAACTCCGTCACTAGGTAGGGGTAATGTCTATGTACACTCTACCCTCTCCATAGACTACACTAGATATGTTGTTGTTGTCTTATACTACCATTCATACTACACAAAAACAAATTAGCAGTATTTTCAAACTCTATTTCCAGTAAAATTAGCAGTATTTTCGAATTGAAATTGAGGAAAATTAACGAAATCAAGAACACCAACTAAAAGAACAAATAGTAATATGAAATATTAGGGAATTTGTCCACTTGAACAAATGGGGTTATTTCAAGAACCATAAAAAACTTAACTTCCCAATTTTCACATACCTTAAAAGAAATAATGGGGTTTCTACCATTCATACTACACAAAATCAAATTAGTACTATTTTAAACTCAATTTCCAGTCAAACACCGTCACATAAATTCAAACTAGAGAAATTAATGAAATCAAGAATACCAACTAAAAGAACAAATAGTAATATGAAATGGAATTTGCCCACTTGAGCAAATGGGGTTATTTCAAAAACCATAAAAACTTAACTTTCCCATTTTTCACATACCTTAAAAGATGTAATGGGGTTTCTTCTGGTGACAGTGAATGAAAGAGAAGGAGAAGGAGAAGGCGAACTTCCCAGTAGAGCTTCCATTGCTAGCTCAGAAATGAAACGATTTCAGTTGCTAGCCAAATTTCAGCCACAAAAGATTCTTTTCGATTCTGTTTATTATCGTTTTGCTTCTCTCATTTTTTTCCCTTTAAAAAAAAAAAGGAAACCTCTCGAGAATCCGAGCTCCCACCTTTTTGTTCCTTTGTTAACTCCTATTCATACTCTAAAAATGGGAGTTGTTTTATTATTCGAAAAACCCTCTTATTATTCTTTATCTTTATCTTTTTATTCTTGTGGCTCGATTTTTTTATTTGAGATAGGGTTGTGTATTGATTGGTTCGGTTGGATTTTAAAGTTAATGGGTTTCAACTTATTGATTATCGTTTGTAGACATGCTAAATTGTCAATTTTCAGCTGAATGCCTCTCAAAGTGAGAGTCTTTCCATTATATAGAGAAAATAACGATTACACATCACTAAAGATCCGTCATTCCTATCCCTAAAGATCAACTATTCTATCTCTACAAATCTGCTATTGAATCCCTCTAAATTTGCCTTGCTATCCCTCCAAATCAGTTATTCTATCACAATATTTATTCCTTTGATTCTACACAAATGTATATGATTGTGCTAATTTTATCACTACATAATTACATTAATATATACAATCATTTAGTTGTCCATCATGCTAGCATAAATCACTATAGAACTGTTAAGCTATCGACTTATCGGTTATTGATCGTTATTAGTTTGATTATCAATTTAATTGTTAAGATGTGTCATAAAAAATCATGAAAAATCACTTAGAAACAAGATAAACAAACCAAATAAATCGTGCACACAAATTGCTAGATTATTGTCTATTAAAAATATACATAAACTTTGATGAAGAATGAAAATGTATGTACAACAATCAATTTCAAAGGTGGCTCAAATTTTTCTCTAGTCTGTTTATCTTCCTCTTCTTCTTCTTTTTTTTAATAAAAAACTAATTTAATTATTAAGTTCAATTAAATATTATTATGGATTGTTATCCGCATTCCTAAATTAAGACTATGGCATTGAAGAAGCAAGCTCACTCTCATTCTAAGAATCAGTCCCCTCTGCTCTTCCGGGAAAAGTCGCTAAATCAAGAAATTAATTTTCATTTGGACCTTTGAATATTGATCTTCTCTTTCTTTAATCCAAATATGACAAATTTGAATATTGATCTTCTCTTTTCTTTAATCCAAATATGACAAATAAAAGTGAATAAAAGAAATATTAATTATTAACTTTGAATTCATCCTAAACAAGAATTCCAGACTTTTAAAATTGAAGAACTATAGTTTTTTTTTTTTTTTTTTTTTGAAGAAAATCAATTTATTTTGAAAAGTATTTCCAAAAAAATAAATTATAGTACTTCTACTTTTGATGAAAAACCATTTATGTTCAACTAATTAATTTTAAAATGACTAATCAATTTGAAAAACAATTATAAGCAGCAATAATATTTGATCAAAATTTCTAAAAATACATTTAAGAATGTACTTTTTAAAAAATTTTTTTTTTTTCAGCCTCTCGAAAATAATAAGTTTTGCTTCTGCTCAAAAGCATTTTTTTTTTCCTCCGGGAAGCTTTTCTACCAAAGTAAAAGAGGGGAAAATTTATCTTTCTTAGGTCTCGGATTCGAGCCTCTTGGTATGGAAAAATTCGATTTCTTCCTCTCAAATGGGGCTTTATGTGGCTGAAATTTGAATTAGTCGGACTTTAATATATGTGGTTATTCAACTACGGATAGATGGAAATAAAAAATAACCTTTTTACCTCTAAATAATGATAAGATTTGCGTATATTTTATTTTCTCCAAGCTCCACTTATGATATTTCACACTGAGTATGTTGTTATACACTTTGATTTCTCAGGAATGGTGGAAAAGGTGTAAGGTTGATGACAACAAGGAAGAACCCAAAAGGGTTAAGGCAGAGTGATACGTACTCCTTCATCCTTAACCAATAGGTCTTGAGTTCGAGTCCCCTTGTATGGAATCGCCTTTATTAAGGAGCGTTTTACCCAAATGTGGGACTTCCTGAAACCAAAAGAGAAACAAGGAAGAAGTTTCCCTCCCTCACTGGGTATCAATTTTGTTGAATTTTCTCCTTTTTCGTACATTTAGCCCTTTCTTCTGTTGACTAATTCTTCAAGAATCACAACAAAATCTTGTTATGGTCTTATTTTTTAGGATTAGTGGAATTAGTTTTATTAACTTGGTCAATGTTTATTTTCTCTAGTTAACTTTCTGTTTAGCATTATTAGTGGGTCATGTTTATCAGTCCATTTTCAGCACTACTTAGTGGTTCCCTATTTTTTAGCTTTAGGAGTTAAGTTGTAAGCCTATAAAAAGGCACTAGATCTTCTCTCTTCGATGCAGTAAAAAAAAAATTAAGCAGAAAAACTTCTCTTTCTTTTTTCCATATCTGTGCCTTTGTTTTGTGCTCTTGTTTCAAGCATAATTCAACATATTTGGTATCAGAGCTTCCAGGTTTGTCTTCCAGGGAGTCAAAGATAGAGTGAGAAAGAGAAAAAATGACAGTAAACACCAATTCAAGTTCTTAGCCTCTTCCAATTTTTAGAGGGATGAACTACCATTTTTGGAGCCTTAAGATGAAGACTCTTTTTAAGTCTCAAGAGCTATGGGACTTGGTGGAGAATGGATTTCCTGACTCAGATGAAGGCCACGCATAACGGTTGCAGGAAAATCGCAAGAAGGATTCGAAGGCATTGTTCCTGATTCAACAAGCCCTTCATGATGATATATTCCCCAGAATTTCAACAGCAGAGACTTCTCATAAAGCTTGGGAGATTTTGCAGCAGGAGTATATGGGAGATAAGAAGGTAATTATAGTTAAATTACAAACTTTGCGTCGTGATTTTGAAACATTGAGCATGAAAAATAGTGAATTAGTGCAAGAGTATATGTCTAGAGTCTCTTCTATTGTTAATCTCATGAAGTCTTATGGTGAGACTATTAGTGATAAAATTGTTGTAGCTAAGGTGTTGAGGTCTCTAACAACCAAATTTGAGCATGTTGTTGCTGTTATTAAAGAGTCAAAGGATTTGGCTGATTATTCATTTGATGAATTAATGGGATCTTTGTTAGCTCATGAAAATAGTCTAAACAGATCTCATGAAAAAAGTTGAAGAAAAAGCATTCTAAGTGAAAGGGGAGTCATCTTTCTCCAAAGAAAAATCTGCAAACAGTGCAAGCAGAGGCAGAGGCGGATTTCGTGGTCGAGGTCAAGGCCGTGGGAGAGGACAATTTAGTGAGTCACGCCATCCCAGGAGTGACTTGCAATGCTCGTACTGCAAGAAGTCTGGCCACACTGAAGCATATTGCTGGACTAAGCAAAGAGATGAGCAAAAGCATGCCAATTTCTCCGAGAAAGTTGAGGATGAAAGCAAGTTATTCATGGCTTATTCTCCAATTACTAACAACTCCGATGGTGTTTGGATTACAAACTATTGCAATTGTGCCTATGACTCAGAACAACATGTTTCCCCTTAATGTTTCAAGTGTTGTTAAAAATGCTTTAGTTGTTAAAGGTGTTAATGAAACTTAACTGTGGCATCTTCGCTATAGTCATCTGAACATTAATGGGCTGAAACTGTTGTTGAAGAAGAATATGGTGGTTGGGTTGCCAAAAATGTGCGAGCTTGATTTTTGTGAAGGTTGCATTTTCGAAAAACAAAGCAGAAAGTCCTTTCCTGTAGGAAAATCTTGGAGGGCTAACTGCTGTCTTGAACTTGTTCATGCTGACTTGTGTGGACCAATGAAGACCGAGTATCTTGGTAGTAGTCGATATTTCCTGTTATTCATAGATGACTATAGCCGTATGAGTTGGGTTTATTTTCTGAAATATAAATTAGATACCTTTGAGAATTTCAAAAAATTCAAGGCACTCGTGGAAGAGCAAACAGACTGCGACTTAAAAACTCTTCGCACAAATTGTGGTGGTGAATTTTTATCTAATGAGTTTACTTTATTTTGTGAAGAGAATAGAATTTGCAGGGAGCTTACAGCACCGTACACGCCTAAACAAAATGGAGTTGCCGAGCGAAAAAATCATACGGTAGTTGAAATGACCAGAAGCTTACTTAATGCAAGGAGACTTCCTGGTCATTTTTGGGGAGAGACAGTGGCTGCAGCTGTGTATCTTTTAAACATCTCTCCAACAAAAGCAGTTCTGAATCGGACACCATATAAAGCTTGGATGGGACAGAAACCAAGAGTAAGCCACTTGAAAGTTTTTGGTTGTATAGCTTATGCTTTGGTTAATTTACGCGCTAAACTTGATGAAAAATAAAAAAAAATGTATTTTCATTGGGTATAGTTCTCAGTCCAAAGCATACATATTATATAATCCCGCTAGTTACAAAGTAACTATTATCAGGAATGTGGTATTTAATGAAGAAGCAGCGTGGGAGTGGAATGACAAGGAAGAAGGTTCAGTTGTCCACGTTTCAGTTTACTCAGAGCCTACAGAGATATTTGAAACAACAAGCTCTGATCTTTCTTCTCTAAGTGGGAACAACTCCACTCCAGTAAGCTCTTGTTCTCCATCGTCGGCTTCTTCCAGCGAAACACCACCAACAAAGTTTCGGTCTCTAAAAGATGTATATGCATTTTATAGCTTTTCTTTGAAGAAACATTCTCACCAACAACAAGGCATTGAATTTGAAGAAACATTCTCACTAGTAGCCCTCTTTGAAACGGTTAGAACTACTCTAGCCTTGGCTGCTCAACTTGGTTGGCTTGTGTATCAATTTGATGTTAAGTCTACCTTCCTAAATGGAGACTTACATGAAGAAGTATATGTCTCCCAACCAGAAGGCTTCATCTCTAGTGAAGGGAAGAACAAAGTATACCGATTGAAGAAGGCATTGTACGGTCTAAAGAAAGCTCCATGGGCATGGTTTAGCAAAATTGACTCCTTTTTTCAAGAGCAGCAGTTCAAAAGGAGTGAAAATGAACCTACACTTTATGTGAAGAAGCGAGGTAATGGTGATTTTCTGGTTGTCTGTCTTTATGTCAATGATATTATATATATGGGCTCTTGTGAATCTATTGTTTCTGAATTTAAGAGTTGCATGATGAGTAAATTTGAGATGTCCTACTTGGGTACATTGCATTATTTCCTTGGGCTTGAGGTGAGACAAGGTTTGGATGGAATTTTTATTTCGCAAAAGAAATATGCTACTGTACTTTTACAGAGGTTCAAAATGTTGAATTGTAATCCATCCCGCATACCCATGAATATGAATAAGAGATGATACTTGATGATGGTACAAGTGCAGCAAATGCTTCTTATTATAGAAACTTGGTTGGTGGTCTAAACTACTTATCACACACAAGGCCTGATATATCATACTCTGTCGATTTGATTTCAAGATTCATGTATAGTCCTTCAAAACAACATATAGGTGCAGCGAAAAGGATCTTGCGATATGTTGCTGGTACAACAAGTTACGAAATTTGGTACTCAAAAGTATCAGATTTCAAACTAATTAGCTTTACTGATAGTGATTGGGCAGGTAGCTTGGATAATCGCAGGAGCACATCTGGGAATCTATTTAGTCTTGGCTCTGAGCAATCTCATGGAGTTCAAAGAAACAAGATACAGTAGCTTTATCATCTTCGAAAGCAGAATACATGGCTGCAACTTCAACAACTTGTGAAGCTGTCTGGTTGAGGAAATTGTTAGCGGATCTTCAACACGAGCAGATTGGTCCAACTGAAATTTGGTGCCACAACAAAGCAACAATCGTTATGACAAAGAATCCTGCTTTCCACAGTAGAACGAAGCACATCAACATTCGCTATCACTTCATTCGTGATCTAGTTGTCGGTGGAGTAATCTCATTGAAGTTTTGTGGCACAAATAATCAAGTAGCTAATGTTCTTACCAAATCGTTGCCTCGAAACAAGCATGACTTCTTCAGGCGACAAATGGGAGTATGTGATTTTGAAGAAAGGGGGAGTGTTGACTAATTCTTCAAGAATCACAACAAAATATTGTTATGGTCCTATTTTTTAGGATTAGTGGAATTAGTTTTTTTTAACTTGGTCAATGTTTATTTTTTCTAGTTAACTTTCTGTTTAGCATTATTAGTGGATCATGTTTATCAGTCCATTTTCAGCACTACTTTAGTTCCCTGTTTTCTAGATTTAGGAGTTAAGTTGTAAGCCTATAAAAAGGCACTAGATCTTCTCTCTTCGATGCGGTAAAAAAAAAAAAAAAATTAAGCAGAAAAACTTCTCTTTCTTTTTTTCATATTTGTGCCTTTGTTTTGTGCTCTTGTTTCAAGCATAATTCAACATCTTCTCTCTTTCAATCTTTAATTTCTCACTACATTAATGATAAAGTTGAAGTTTTACTATGTATTATGTGATGTGAGCTATCAATAACTCACTCTAACCTAACTCCTTCATGTTGGACCCATTCATAATAATAAGATGATAAGAATGTATTCTGTACGAAGGAAAATAAGTTGTTTGTTACTTTTTTTTGTGTGTGTATGTTCGGTATGTAAGCAAGAAATATTATTTTAAAAATATCTGTATATAATCTAGACAAATTATATGTGAGGTGAGGATGGGATGAAGATGAGGTGTGTTGAAGGTTTTGGAGTATACAATCAACGTAAAATGCTACTTGTAGAACTTGTTTTCTCGTTTTGTGATGGAATGTTTCATCCATCACAAAAAAGTGGTTGACAAGCAAAGGCCCACCCAATGTTAGTTCTCTTGAACATACATTACTACTGCTAGCTGTAGATGAAGTTTCGAAAATTTATTAATGATCCCTCCTTCTCAACTACTTGCATTCACTTTCTGTGTATTTAGCAATGCTGAATGAATCCACTTTCTATTCTTCTTTTGAGAAGTACCACTTTTTCTTTCACTAAGGCTTTAGCAATATTCTTCAACAATGTCTCATGCTTCTTCTTCCAAAGTTTGCAAGTACGATATCTTTTTTAGTTTTAGAGGTGAAGATACACGTAGAAACTTAGTGAGTCATCTTTAGAGGTGAAGATACAGACCTTGAGTGCTTTTTGTAATTTGAATTTAAAATGTTATTTCACTTTTCTGGGAAAGCTTAGTGGGTATGGAATCTCAGGTTGAGAAAGCAACCTTAATATTAGATATGAAATCAAACAATGTTCGCTCTATTGCTATTTGGGTATGCTGAACCCTACATTTTAGATTTACATGTCATTTATTTCTGTAATTCCTTCCATTTTAGATTTATATGTCATTTATTTCTTCTGTCAATTTTTACTTATTCACTACATTAAATAAATAAATATATATATATATATATATATATAACTATGCAGGAGAATTTATTTCTGACTTATCAAAGAAAAGAAATATATTGCAAAAATTAATACGGAAATCCAATAGACTGGGATGGACAGAAGAACATACGCAATGTGTAAAACAATTAAAAGAAGAATGTTCAAAACTTCCCAAACTTAGATTACCAGATGAAAATGATAATCTGGTATTACAAACGGATGCATCTGACTGTCACTGGGGTGCATTATTGCAAACATAAATATATATATTTATCTAGATTTATCACTTTTAGTTCATAGTTTAATTATCATTTATTAATTATTGTCATTTCTCAATATATTTTTCAAGCTATTTAATTATTAAGTAAAATTATGATTCTATTTATTATTTCTTAAGAATTAAGAAGTGTGAGAAGTCAATACTAGATAAGTAAAAATAAATAGGAGTGAATAAAGATTTGGATATTAACATGTGTGCTTAGTGTAATTATCTAATTTTTATGATATTTGTTTTTTCATTAAGTGTTGTTTGAGGTCCTTAATCCTTTCATATTTTTACAAATAATATTGCTTTGGTTCTAATTTATGTGGCACCTCTTGAATTTGGAGAGTTAATATTAAATAAATTTTGACATAATAATAATAATAATAATAATAATAATAATAATAATAATAATAATAATAAAAATTTACCTATATGAAAACTACCTAAAAAAAATCAGAATGATAAATAATTTTAAAATTTAAATATTATTTTATTTAAATTTGATTTAATTTCAAATATTAGTTAAATAAACTTTAAAGAACTGAAATATGACGAGTATTTGAAACGAAGGGAGTACTGAATTACCTATATATTTAAACTACGTCACTATTTTTCGAAAACTATGTACATTAATTTTTAAAAACAATATCAGACCCATTTTCTCTTTTGGGGGCTTAAAAAATTATTTTGCCTTCCGCACTTAACAATAAAGCTCAATAGTTTGAGTGTGGTTCTCTTCTTTTTCTGCTTATATCTTTGATGAGGTTAGTCTTTCTTTTCTGCTTTTTGTGTGTTTTTTTCTAAATTGTTACGATTTTTTTGTTCAATTAGGGCAACGAATTTATATCAATTTACAGAAAGGTATCAATTTACTGCTCATTTGTTTAATTTGTCTGTGCAATACTGAAAAAGGGTACAATTATATGTCATGAATTAGGAAGATGATAACAACTTTCCTACAGAGGTTTGGAATAATGAAAAAGGTCAAGTCTTTACAGTAAAAATGTAATGACTTTAGTTTTTCCTTTTGCCTTTTTTGGTGTAAGTCTTCTTGTCTGTTTTTATACTCTTTAATGAAAAAAGTTGAACATTTTATGAGTTGAAATAGGAAGATGATAAGAAGTTCCTCATAAAGACTAGGAATAGTGAAAATGGTGAAGTCTTGTTCTTTAATATTAAACTGGAAATTTGTCTTTCTCTTTTCTTTCTTTTTGACCAGGTTGGTCAACTCTCCTGTTTCACTCTTTTTGACCAAATTATGCATTCACATAGCTGAGAAATAATTTTGCTAGTTGGGCTGAGAAGTTACCTGTTAGTCTTTAGCAATATTCTTCAACAATGGCTCATGCTTCTTCTTCCAAAATTTGCAAGTACGATGTCTTTTTGAGTTTTAGAGGTGAAGATACACGTAGAAACTTTGTGAGTCATCTCTATAGTTCTTTGGAACTAAGAGGAATCCGCACTTTTAAAGATGATGAGCGACTAGAAACGGGAAAATCAATTTCTGATGAACTTTTGAAAGCCATACAAGAGTCTAAATCTGCTATAGTGATATTTTCCAAAAGCTATGCATCGTCAAGATGGTGTTTAGAGGAGCTTGCACACATCATAAAGTGTAAAAAGGAATTGGAGCAGATTGTGATTCCCGTCTTCTATGATGTGAGTCCATCAGATGTGCGCCATCAACATCCCCCTTTTGCTGATTCATTTTTACAACATGAGGAAAAATGCAAAGATGATATGGAGAAGGTTCAGAGATGGAGGGGTGCATTTGCGGAGGCTGGGAAAATATCAGGGTATCATTTACAAAATTTCAAGTAAGCGTTCTTCTTCTTTTCTTCGGGTTTCTCTTTATCAAGAGGAAAAAGGACCAAACTTTTAGCTATAATTCCCACACAATCATCATCTATACTTTTACCCGAAAAAGGACCAACCTTTTAGCTATATGGTTGTTTGATGATGTTAGATTTTAAAATGTTATAATTCATAATAGTTGATTTGAGCTACCTTATGACACCGGGGGGGGGGGGGTGGACTACCTTTGTGACATTATTATGTGTTTGCTTTAGATATTAATGTATGACAAGTCTTTCCTTTTCTACTTATTTACTCTGGGAGTATTTTCACTGTAATGTAGGGATGAGGCTGAGTGCATCAAGAAGTTAGTTGATGACATATTTCCTAAGTCACTTCAAATTATTTCACCGTTCCCGGAAAGTTTAGTGGGTATAAAATCTCAGGTTGAGAAAGTAACCTCATTATTAGATATGGAATCAAATGATGTTCGCTCTATCGGAATTTGGGGTATGGGCGGCATCGGCAAGACAGAAATTGCAAATATTCTACATCAAAGATACCGCCATCGATTTGAAGCTGATTGTTTTCTTGGTGATGTTATTATGTGTTTGCTTTAGATATTAATGTATGACAAATCTTTCCTTTTCTACTTATTTACTCTGGGAGTATTTTCACTGTAATGTAGGGATGAGGCTGAGTGCATCAAGAAGCTAGTTGATGACATATTTCCTAAGTCACTTCAAATTATTTCACCTTTCCCGGAAAGTTTAGTGGGTATAAAATCTCAGGTTGAGAAAGTAACCTCATTATTAGATATGGAATCAAATGATGTTCGCTCTATCGGAATTTGGGGTATGGGCGGCATCGGCAAGACAGAAATTGCAAATATTCTACATCAAAGATACCGCCATCGATTTGAAGCTGATTGTTTTCTTGGTGATGTTGGAAAACTTCATCAGAAAAATGGACTAACATGGCTACAAGAAGTTGTCATTTGCAAGCTCTTGGGTGAAAAATTGACTCTAACTAGTGAGCATGAAGGGATGAATATTTTAAAGAATATGCTTCGCTGGAAGAAAGTTCTGTTCATCCTCGATGATGTAAATCATCAAGAACAGTGGGAATTTTTGGTTGGAGAGCCAGAGTGGTTTGGTAGGGGTAGCAGAATTATTTTAACAGCAAGAGACAAGCACCTGTTAATCAGTCACGTCGGGGATAATGTGTATGAAGTCCAACTATTATCTGAGAATGAAGCACTTGAATTGTTCAGTAGGCATGCTTTTAGAGAAAAATCACCAAAAGAAGATTTTTTGGAACTTTCAAGACAAGTGGTGAAGCATGCTGGTGGACTCCCTTTAGCCCTAAAAGTTTTGGGTTCTTCATTTTACCGACGAGATAAAAAGCACTGGAGACACATAATTGATCGGCTGAAGAGAATCCCTCACAATGATATTTTAGGAAAGCTTAGGCTTAGTTTTAATGGTCTGGACAAAGATGAGAAGGAATTATTTCTAGATATTACATTTATGGATATTGTAGGCTTGACTAGATGTAATTTTCATCTTTGTGTGGAACTAGTACTGGGAGATGTGAGTCGTGGTTTTCTAATAGATTACCTTATTGAAAAATCTTTGTTATCCATCGACCTGAATAATAGTATTGTGATGCATAATATGATAAGAGGAATGGGTGAAAATGTCATACGAGAAGAGTACGCTAACAGCAGAATATGGCTTCTTGAGGAGGTTTGTGACCTTTTTAAAGGGAAATTGGTAAGCAATATTTAGCGTTATTAATAATTTCATAAGCTCTTAGTTCTGGTTTTTTTATTGTTTAATTTTTATTTGTTAGCAATTAAATATATGTTTCATTCTTTACAGATAACAGAAAAGGTGGAAAGCCTATGTATCCCAAAAGATTACTATTTTGAAGATGATTTTCTCAATTATAGCAATATTTTCAAGAGGATGCAAAGCTTAAAAATACTCATAGTTGGTGATGGAACTTTTAGCTCGAACTGCGCTGTCACTTCTCTTCCCTCCAGCTTGCGGCTTATTGATTGGCCGGGGTATCCTTCAATTTCATTGCCAGAGAGCTTTGAACCATCACAGCTCGTGGTGCTTTGTTTACATAAAAGTTGGCTTGTTGAACTTTGGCCAATATCAAAGGTATACTCTCTATCTCCATCTCTAATACAACAAAATTGCAGTTTTTTTTTTTTTTTTTGTTTGATAGGTTTAATGCTCATGAATTAATCACTTCAAGATTGAAAGGCTACACAAAATAATTGCTTTGATATACACAATTAACATAAATATTTTTAATTTATTATGCCCTCACTTGAAAAGTGAAAACTTAAAACTTGCAAATCCAATGTACCTTGAAAAGTGAAAACTTAAAACTTGCAAATCCAATGTACAGAGACTTAAATCAAACGCATCATCTCTCCAGCAGCTCATACTTTTATCCTTCTTTTCCCGATTAAATCTTCAAATTATTTAGGTGGAATGGAAATCCAATGTCCCTCCTTGTGGCTCATCTTTAAATACTGTCCCGGTGTTTTATTTGGTTGTAAAAATAGGCTCCGTTCTTTTATTATGCAAGACAATTGACATTTTCCCTTTGATAAGCCCAATCTGGCAGTCCCTATGCTTTTCATGATAATGTGATACAAAGTTATGTATCTTTGCTCAATTGCTTAGTACATATTGGTACTAGCTACAAATATTGGGCATTTGTGTTGTTGTGTTTCGTGGAAACAATAGTTGATGCATGTTGTTACAGCTTTTGATATATTTTTCAATGTATCGTGGATAATTTGCAGTTTTATAAGTTTACTTTGATATGTTTTTTATGAGGTACCATGAGCGAAAACTAGAAATCATGATAATCTATTAGAGTTATGGAACAATTTTGTATGCGGTACTATAGTGAAAACTAAAAACCATGACGATTCGTTAAGAGTAAATGGAATATGTTTAAATGGGGTATCACAAGTGAAAACTAAAAATCATGATAATCCTAGAATAAATGGAATAAGTTTATATGAGGTACCATGAGTGAACTCATAATCATGACAATCCAATAGAGTAAATGAAATATGTTCAAATGAGTTGCCATGAGTAATTACTAGAAACCATGACAATCCTATAAAGAAGTTATCCAACAAGATAGTCAGGGAGAATATAGTGTGAAATTCTATCAATTTTTCATGACTTTCATGTCACAATTGTCACCCGCTTTACCATCTTCGCCGCTCAACTAAGGGTTTTTAGTCCGAAACTTTTTCACTACGTTAAAAAGCTACTTCTGAAATGTTGTCAAAATAAGAAACAACTTTTAAATATTGGCGCGAAAATAGCTTTTTTGTACAAGTTATATCCGGTCCCAACCTTAAAAATTGTTGCATGTCCTGTTTGAGTTAAATAAATTGTGAATCAAAGAAGGATCAAGAAACTTTGTTTGCTGGAGAAAATATAATAAACAGATCTACTGTGAAGCATGCAAAAGGACTTATACGCTATATACTTGTTTTGGTAATTCATCTTTATTAAATATTTGTACTTATGTTAAATGAACCTTGACCCGGGACATCATGGTTATGAGCATCGAAAAATCATAAAGAACTTTCAAGTCCGGGGGACTCCCTTCACGGCATAGGCCCATAAATATTTTTAATTTTCCAATATTTTAAAAATAAAATCTTATAAAAAGTTATGATATTCAAGAGGTTTTATTTTCATTATGAAATTAAAAGAAAAGAAATATATATTTGGATTTTAAGACAATTATGTATCTCAAAAGTTCTTTTCCGGTTTAGCTACTGCCTTTAATGATCATAACTGTTGGGTTATGAAGGGTGATTAGGGCGTCATGCAGAAGCTTACAATTTGCAAATCATATAGTTGATAAATCAGATAACAAAACTTATATTAAAAATCAAAATATTATTATATCAAAACTAATATAAAGAAAAACATTGAAACTTTCGAGAGAATAGATCTCCCATAAGCAAGACTCTTAAACGACTACATTGTGGATGTTATTATTTGTGTTAGAAGAAACAAACCTATATTTATAGAGTCCTAAAACCTTTTATTACTAGAAAAGGACTTGCTATTCCAAAACCTTTTCCTAAAAGGAAAGAATAAACCAAATATGAAAGAATATTATATTTTCCTTTCATGAAAAGTAAAAACATTTATAATAATGTTTTGTCTTTTCTTTATGGAAAAAATAAACTTCAAATAAGGTAAGAAAATCAGGACAAAACCCTAACAAATCTCCCCTTTTGGCTTGAATTTTCTTGCATCATAATTTTGATCCTCTTTCTTCACACAATTTTCATGTATCACTGTTGCTTACCATGATTTAAAAATTGATATGGGTTAAAATTGAAGCCCTGTGTTAAAAGTGATGAATAGGGTTGAAAGTAGAGCTCATGCGTTAAAAGTAATATGCGTTAGTTGAAGTGGAGCTCATGCGTTAAAATTAAGATGCATGAGTTAAAAGTGGAGCCTGAACATTAAAGTTTGCAGGGGTTGAAAGTTGGAGCCCATGCTCTAAAATAAGCATGAGTTGAAAATTGATTTTGTTTTAAAGGATGGAGCGGCAGGATATTGTTGAAAATATATTTGAAAATTTTCTCCACATGTAGTAGCACAAAAATCTTCATTATCATCACGTTGATTACAAATTGATTTGAAACCATCTTGAGTCTATCTTCAACCTCATTGAACCATAGGATCATTGAACCATGTGCTCTGATACCACTTGTTGGGTTATAAAGGGTGATTAGGGCGTCATGCGGAAGCTTACAATTTGCAAATCATATAGTTGATAAATTAGATAACAAAAACTTATACTAAAAATCAAAATATTATTATATCAAAACTAATATAAAGAAAAACATTGAAACTTTCGAGAGAATAAATCTCCCATAAGCAAGACTCTTAAACGACTACATTGTGGATGTTATTGTTTGTGTTAGAAGAAACAAACCTATATTTATTGAGTCCTAAAACCTTTTCTTACTAGAAAAGGACTAGCTACTCCAAAACCTTTTCCTAAAAGGAAAGAATAAACCAAATATGAAAGAATATTATATTTTCCTTTCAGGAAAAGTAAAAACATTAATGGGAATGTTTTGTCTTTTCTTTATGGAAAAAATAAACTTCAAATAATGTAAGAAAATCAGGACAAAACCCTAACAATAACAACCTTATCTTCTCTTTATTTTTTTTTCCTACAAAATATTTCTTTTAGGAGTACACTGTTTTTTTTTTTTTTTGGAAACAGAAATTGTGCAACTTGAAGCATTTGGATCTCATGGACAGCTGTGAGTTAAGAAAAACCCCTAATTTTGGTGATATGCCAAACTTGGAGACACTAAATTTACACGGGTGTGTGAATTTGGAAGAGGTCCATCCCTCTTTCGGACATTGCAGACTGCTTACTTATTTGAGTTTGGAAGGTTGTTGCAAACTTAAGAAGCTTCCAAAATTTGTCTGCGTGGAATCTCTTGAGACTCTCAATCTCCTTGAATGCACAAGCTTAGAAGAATTTCCAGAAATCTGTGGAGATATGCCGTGCTTATCAATACTCTATGTAAAATCCCCGTGGATAAGAAGCTTACCTCCATCTTTCAGCAGCCTTAGAAATTTGCAATTGACTGAGTGTGAAGTTCTTGAAAGTATTCCGGACGCCATTCAAAATATTAGAGATCTCAGTATTTCAGGTTGCAATAAACTTGCAACACTGCCAAACAGCCTCTTTGAATCACAGCAATTGGGATGTCTTGGTATATACCGATGTTCTGGATTGGTAAAGCTCCCCATATCTCTTGGAGTTCAAAAGAAGCTTCGTTTGTTAGAGATAGATGGATGTGAGAACTTAAAGAAGCTTCCAAGCTCGATTCAGATGAAATCCCTTCAAAAGCTCAAGATATCTAATTCCCCAAAATTAGATACATTTCCAGAAATCGACGGAGATATGCATTACTTGACACAGCTGACTCTGAATTCTACTGGGATAAGAGAAGTGCCTTCATCCATTGGGCATCTAAGAGGCCTCGAATATCTTTATCTGTCAGGTTGTGAAGATCTTCTAAGTCTACCAGACAGCCTCTGCAATTTGATGAAACTTCAATGTCTTTACCTCGACGGGTGCAAAAAGCTAGAGAAGCTTCCAGAAAACATTGGTGATTTGCAAGATTTACATATACTTGATGCGAGCGAAACTGCAATCTCCCAACCACCTCCCTCCATCACTAAGCTTGGCAAACTGTGGAAGTTACGATTCTCACATGAACAACAATTTCAACATTCCTCAAGTTTTGTCTTGAATCAAGTATCAGGTTTATCGTCCTTGACATCACTTGATCATAATAATCACAACATATTGAGTGGACTTCCTGAGGATTTAGGATCTTTGCACTCTTTGAAAAAACTGAGTCTAAGTGGAAGCAATATTTCTTGTTTACCAAAAAGCTTCAAAGGACTCTTACACCTTCAGCATCTGAACGTACAATTCTGTCAGAATCTTAATGAACTGCCAGGAGAGCTACCCCCAAATTTAAGGGAGCTATTTGCTGATTATCATCTAGCCTTGAAGAGCAGCAAAAATCTCGTAATTTGTTGTCTTAAGCTGTGTAGGCTCGCAATATCCGACTATGGAACAGTCTCTAGTGAACAAGTTAATGTGTTCCTACAGCATTTTCTCATGACATGCATCCAGGTTTTTATCTATTCCACACATATATAATGTTGAATATATATTCTCGTCGAATTGATTTCTAGTAGTAATAATAATTTCTATTGCATGCAGTGTGACTTCCACCAAAGGGCTTGTTTTATCATTTCTTTTCCCGGAGTCAGAATTCCAAAGTTGTTCGATTATGATCGGTTTATAAATCAAAATGAGATCTCAATTGAGCTGAACCCATCTTGGTATACTGATAAATTCATGGGTTTTTGGATAAGTTACGGTCCTACTAGACTGGACGCAAGATTAGAAGCTACATTGGTCTGCAAGTCTGACCCTGAAAGAAAATATTCCTTGGAGTATAACTACATCCCTGAATATTCGAGGTTCGAGTATCCTTTCACTTGTTGTGCCTACATACCATTTGAAACATTGTGGCATGCTTCTGACAATAAAGAAGGGAAGAACCCAAATGATTATTACATGTTGGAGGTACCTGAAGTGTACAGGGAGGAAGAACTATGCTGGGGAATTCGCCTGGAGTATGAAAAGTAAGCAATGAGTGATGCAAAGGTCTGTTTATGACTTGTTTTACATCACAAATTTCAAATATCTTTCTTTCTTAAATTTTGTATTCAACCAAACATGTATCATAAAATGGTATGGAAAGTGTATGTTCTACATTGTTGGTACAATTTGTATGTACCCTTCTCAAATGAAAATTAATTATATACCAAGAATTTGTATCGATGATAGATGGATGAAATTTTTATTTATAATGTTGGTGTTTGAGTGGGAAACAACTTCTCTACCTTTACTAGGTAAGGGTAAAATTGCGTGTTGCTCCCAATTGTACACGCAAGTGTACACGGTCGCGCAACTCAAAGGACTTGCCAATTAACTATCTTTACTAAATTATAGTGGTCTAATTATTTATTTAAGAGTGCCAAAGAAAAGAATGCAAGAATAGAATAAAATTACTTACAATGGTTGGAAAATTTTAGGACTGCAGCATGCAATGAATTTCATGTATTATATCATTGGCTTAGAACTAATTTTAGTTGTCAAGTTACTGGTTTATAGGGTTAATTGTATGAGTCGGGCTACACACCTCTCGTCGCCTACTCCAGTTAGCTATCTTACTACATCATTGAGCGGGGATAAATAGACTAACTGGCGAGCATTTATATTTCATCCTATTTCATAACCAAACAATGTTCGTCTAGGCGTCACTCGTGAACACTAATCACCTCAATTTAATGGGTGTACCGAGCACTCTATATTCCCTGGTCTATCTAACCCCTCCTCTCTCGATTTTAGAATCAGACAATAGATTTATCTTATGGTGCGCAAGCATAAAATACTAAAACAAGAATATAGAAGTAACTTATAATGACAACCAAGAATTAATTCATAAAGCCCAGAACAAGGGCGTTTAGCCACTAATCTCTAAGAACAGAAAGAAGAAGAAAAAAACCCTAAAAAGTATTGACAACTTTATACTTGATGCCCTATGATTGATCTTCCCCCCCTAATTTCCCAAAATAATTATTTCTATGAACTATTTATAGATGGAGAAAACCCTAAATAAAATAATTGAGTCCAAAACAAATCCGAAACCAAAACCAAGCGGAATAAGAATTCCTCCACGCGTGAAACACTGTGGCCGCCATGTTGGGTTGCTGCTGCCGTTATTGGCTGCCACGTGGTAGCAGCAGCAGTAATCTTCAATTTCGCTATTGCTGCACCTTTTCCTTATACATTATTATATTGAATTTATTTCATTAAGCTCTTTGATTTCCTTCTTCAATCTTTCATCTTCAATTTGTTTTAACTTCAAACTTCTTTGGCTTTACACCAATTTAATCCTACAAATAAAATATATTATTTAGCATAATTTATAAAATTAATGCTCAAAAGGACAAATATAAATAATAAATGTGAGATAAATAATAATTAAAAATATACATTTTTGACCTCACATCATTGCGTACACACCATCTGCCTAAGATCCATTTATATGTAAAAGGTAATTTGGATTTGGAGAGACATTTTTAATTTGAAAATTAATGCTATTAAAAATAATTGAGTCCTGTTGGAAGGGGTATGAGATTTTAATGTCATTTGTGAAGCTGATATAGGGCTTATATAAGATCTGCTTAACCATAAAAAGTAGAAGTAGTATTTCTGTTTATGATGTGTTTGTTGTTAATTGACTCTCAAGTATACGGTGATATTGTTCCATAGAATTTGTATATATAATGTAAATATAGAAATTGGATGCTCCATTGTGAGTTGAGAAAACTTCTGTAGCTCAATAAGCAGATTGAAGCCTATAAATTCTTTTTAAATTTACATAAACGCTTTAAAACTATTCTGAATCCAAACAGGCTCTTATATACCTCAATAGTTAGTCTTTCTTTTCTGTTTTTTCTTCTAAATTATTACGAAATTTTTCTTCAATTTCTGGACAATTCCTCAGGTAGGGCAACAAATTTCTATCAATTTACAGAAAGGTATGATTAAGTTAAAATGGGGAAAACTTATATTTGTCCCCAATTTGCTGCTCATTTGTTTAATTTGTCACTGCAATACTGCAAAAGGGTACAACAAATAATTTTGGTCTAAGGACAAGTTATGTCTTCTTTTCTTTTCTATTTATTTACTGTGAGATTAGTTTCACTGCAATGTAGGGATGATGCAGAGTGCATCAAGAAGCTAGTTGATGACATATTTCCTAAGTCACTTCAAATTATTTCACCTTTCCCGGAAATCTTAGTGGGTATGGAATCTCAGGTTGAGAAAGTAACCTCATTGTTAGATATGGAATCAAATGATGTTCGCTCTATTGGTATTTGGTGTATGGGCGGCATCGGCAAAACAGAAATTGCAAATGTTCTACATCAAACATAACCGCCATCTATTTGAAGCTGATTGTTTTCTTGGTGATGTTGGAAAACTTCATCAGAAAAATGGACTAACATGGCTACAACAAGTCGTCATTTGCAAGCTCTTGGGTGAAAAATTGACTCTAACTAGTGAGCATGAAGGGATGAATATTTTAAAGGATATGCTTCGCTGGAAGAAAGTTCTGTTCACCATCGATGACGTAAACCATCAAGAACAGTTGGAATTTTTAGTTGGAGAGACAGAGTGGTTTGGAAAGGGTAGCAGAATAGTTTTAACGGCAAGAGACAAGCACCTGTTAATCAGTCACGTTGGGGATAACGTGTATGAAGTCCAACTATTATCTGAGGATGAAGCACTTGAATTGTTCAGTAAGCATGCTTTTAAAGAAAAATCACCAAAAGAAGATTTTATGGAACTTTCAAAACAAGTGGTGAAGCATGCTGGTGGACTCCCTTTAGCGCTTAAAGTTTTGGGTTCTTTATTTTACAGACGAGACAAAAAGCACTGGAAACCCATAATTGATCGGCTGAAGAGAATCCCTCACAAGGATATTCTAGGAAAGCTTAGGCTTAGTTTTGATGGTCTGGACAAAGATGAGAAGGAATTATTTCTAGATATTGCATGTTTGACTAGATATTATTTTGATATTTGTGTTGAACAAGAACGGAGAGATGTGAGTCGTGGTTTTCTAATAGATTACCTTATCGAAAAATCTCTGTTATCAATCGACCTGAATAATAGTATTGTGATGCATAATATGATAAGAGAAATGGAGAAAATGTCATACGGGAAGAGTACGCTAACAGCAGAATATGGCTTCCCGAGGAAGTTTGTGACCTTTTTAACGGAAAGTTGGTAAGCAATATTTAATGTAGTTAATAATTTCGTAAGCTCTTTGTTCTGTTAATTTTCTTGTCCCATTTTTATTTGTTAGCAATTAAATATATGCTTCATTCTATACAGATAACAGAAAAGGTGGAAGGCCTATGTATCCCTAAAGATTACTATTTTGAAGATGATCTTGTCAATTATAGCAATATTTTCAGGAGGATGCAAAGCTTAAAAATACTCATAATTGGTGATGGAGCTTTTAGCACAAACTGCACTATCACTTATCTTCCTTCCAGCCAGCGGTTCATTGATTGGACAGGGTATCCTTCAATTTCATTGCCAGAGAGCTTTGAACCATCACAGCTCGCTATGCTTTGTTTATGTAAAAGTAGGCTTGTTGAACTTTGGCCATTGGCAATCTGTATTTGTGATGGACCTTGATACTGCTGAAAAGATGCTCGTTGAGTTGGTCATTTGATTGGAAGCACCTGAATCAACAATCCAAAAATTAGATGTAACATCATTACCTTGTAATTCCAATGCTGAAAAGGCTGACACGATCATTTGTTGTACCATTTCAGGAGTAAGAACTTGTCCTGAAGATGAGTTATCATCAATGGAACCATTTATCCCAGCTTGAAAAGCATTGATCCTATGATTTTGAGGGCGTGTGTGACACTCTTTGATAATGTGTCCTTGTTGTTTACAATAATTACAGAACTTCTTGCTACAATTGCTAGCAATATGACCATATTCCTTGCAACTGTAGCATTGAGTTCTACTCATATCCCTGCCCTTTCCTTTACCTTGAGCAGCAAATGCAACAGTGACATCATTTTCTTTCTTGAAAGCATTTTGTGTGACAAAACGTTGCTCTTCACGAAGCAATTCCCTAAAGCAAACATCCAAAGAGGGAGACGGGTCACGATTCATCAAATTAGAGCGAACACTCTCAAAGTATGAGCGTAATTTCATCAAAAATTGGTCTCGCTTGCTTTGCTCATGAACTGTCTGAATCACTGATAAAGATTCAGTAGGTATTTTGGAATAGACAATATCTGTAAATTCAGCCCATAAGTTCTGAAATCCAGAAAAATAATCTTGAAAAGAAAGACCTCCTTGAGAGTAATTAGCAATTTCATACTCTAACTAAAAGCGTCTTGTGCTATTATCTTGATTGTAAACCTTTAGTAAGTAATCCCACATGGCCTTAGTTGACTTGTACGGCCTGAGATTAAGAACAATAAGAGGGTCAATTGACCCTAGAATCCATGTCATCACCCGAGCATCTTTAATCTTCCATTCACCTAGCTTTGTTGCATCAGTAGGAGCAGGATCGCTTCCATCTATATGGCCCCATAGTTCTTTGCTGGTGAGAAACAACTAAAACTGAAACTCCCAAGAAGAATAATTTTTTCTAGTGAAACGAACACTGAAGGATTCAAAGTGATGTGAATTCATACTTTTGAATAGCTATGAAAACTACAAAGACTCAAGAAAGCAACTAGAATGACCAAGAACAAAATTCCTAGGTGGTAGGACTGATTGTTGATGAACAGTCAACCAAAAACCAAGTTTTTCAAAAAAAATTTAGAAGGAACCACAGATGACTCTATGAAACAAGACAACCAAGAGAAGGCTCTAATACCATGTCAATTTTTAGCTGAATGCCTCTCAAAGTGAGAGTCTTTCCATTATATAGAGAAAATAAAGATTACACATCCCTAAAGATCCGTCATTCATATCTCTAAAGATCAACTATTCTATCTCTACAAATCTGCTATTGAATCCCTCTAAATCTGTCTTGCTATCCCTCCAAATCAGCTATTCTATCACAATATTTATTTCTTTGATTCTACAACAAATGTATATGATCATGCTAATTTATATCACTATATAATTACATTAATATATACAATCATTTAGTTGTCCATCATGCTAACATAAATCACTACAGAACTGTTAAGATATTGGCTTATCGGTTATTGATCGTTATTAGTTTGATTATCAATTTAATCGTTAAGATGTGTCATAAAAAATCATGAAAAATCACTTAGAAACAAGATAAACAAACCAAATGAATCGTGCACAAAAATTGCTAGATTATTGTATTAAAAATATACATAAACTTTGATTAAGAATGAAAATATATGTACAACAATCAATTTTGAAGGTGGCTCAAATTTTTCTCTAGTCTCTTTATCTTCTTCTTCTTCTTCTTTTTTAAATAAAAAACTAATTTAATTATTAAGTTCAATTAAAGATTATTATGGATTGTTATCCACATTCCTAGATTAAGACTAGGACATTGGAAAAGCAAGCTCGCTCTCATTCCAGGAATCAGTCCCCTCTACTCTTCCGGGAAAAGTCGCTAAATCAAGAAATTAATTTTCATTTGGACCTTTGAATATTGATCTTCTCTTTTCTTTAATCCAAATTTGAATATTGATCTTCTCTTTTCTTTAATCCAAATATGACAAATAAAAGTGAATAAAAGAAATATTAATTATTAACTTTGAATTCATCCTAAACAAGAATTCCAGACTTTTAAAATTGAAGAACTATAGTTTTTTTTGTGAATCAATTTATTTTGAAAAGTATTTCCAAAAAAAATAAATTACAGTACTACTACTTTTGATGAAAAACCATTTATGTTCAACTAATTAATTTTAAAATGACTAATCAATTTGAAAAACAATTATAAGCAGCAATAATCTTTGATCAAAATTTCTAAAAGTACATTTAAGAATGCACTTTTTTAAAAAAAAAATAAAAATTTCAGCCTCTCGAAAATAAAAAGTTTTGCTTCTGCTCAAAAGCTTTTTTTTTTTTTCCTCCGGGAAGCTTTTCCACCAAAGTAAAAGAGGGGAAAATTTATCTTTCTTACGTCTCGGATTCGAGCCTTGGTATGGAAAAATTCAATTTCTTCCTCTCAAATGGGGTTTTAAGCGGCTGAAATTTGAATTAGTCGGACTTTAATATATGTGGTTATTCAACTGCGGATAGATGGAAATCAAAAATAACCTTTTTACCTCTAAAAATGATAAGATTTGCGTATATATTATTTTCTCCGAGCTCCATTATTTCACATTTTGTTATACACTTTGATTTCTCAGGAATGGTGGAAAAGGTGTAGGGTTGATGACAACAAGGAAGAACCCAAAAGGGTTAAGGTAGAGTGATACGTACTTCTTCATCCTTAACCAATAAGTCTCGAGTTCGAGTTCCCTCGTATGAAATCGCCTTTGTTAAGGAGCGTTTTACCCAATGTGGGACTTCCCGAAACCAAAAGAGAAACAAGGAAGAAGTTTCCCTCCCTCACTGGGTATCAATTTTGTTGAATTTTCTCCTTTTTCGTACATTTAGCCGTTTCTTCTCTCTTTCAATCTTTAATTTCTCACTGCATTAATGATAAAGTTGAAGTTTTACTATGTATTATGTGATGTGAGCTATCAATAACTCACTCTAACCTAACTCCTTCATGTTGGACCCATTCATAATAATAAGATGCTAAGAATGTATTCTGTATGAAGGAAAATAAGTTGTTTGTTACTTTTCTTTTGTGTGTATGTTCGGTATGTAAGCAAGAAATATTATTCTAAAAACATCTGTATATAATTTAGACAAATAATATGCGAGGTGGGGATGGGATGAAGATGAGGTGTGTTGAAGGTTTTGGAGTATACAATCAACGTAGAATGCTACTTGTAGAACTTGTTTTCTCGTTTTGTGATGGAATGCTTCATCCATCACAAAAAAGTGGTTGACAAGCAAAGGCCCACCCAATGTTAGTTCTCTTGAACATACATTACTACTGCTAGCTGTAGATGAAGTTTCGAAAATTTATTAATGATCCCTCCTTCAGTCCTTCTCAACTACTTGCATTCTTTTCTGTATATTTAGCAATGCTGAATGAATCCACTTTCTATTCTTCTTTTGAGAAGTACCACTTTATCTTTCACTAAGGCTTTAGCAATATTCTTCAACAATGTCTCATGCTTCTTCTTCCAAAGTTTGCAAGTACGATATCTTTTTTAGTTTTAGAGGTGAAGATACGCATAGAAACTTAGTGAGTCATCTTTAGAGGTGAAGATACAGACCTTGAGTGCTTTTTGTAATTTGAATTTAAAATGTTATTTCACCTTTCCCGGAAAGCATAGTGGGTATGGAATCTCAGGTTGAGAAAGCAACCTTAATATTAGATATGAAATCAAACAATGTTCGCTCTATTGCTATTTGGGTATGCTGAACCCTACATTTTAGATTTACATGTCATTTATTTCTTCCGTCAATTTTTACTTGTTCACTACATTAAATAAATAAATATATATATATATATATATATATATATATATATATATATATATAGATTTATCACTTTTAGTTCATAGTTTAATTATCATTTATTAATTATTGTTATTTCTCAATATATTTTTCAAAATATTTTTAATTTATTAAGTAAAATTATGATTCTATTTATTATTTCTTAAGAATTAAGAAGTGTGACAAGTCAATACTAGATAAGTAAAAATAAATAGAAGGAGTGAATAAAGATTTGGATATTAACATGTGTGCTTAGTGTAATTATCTAATTTTTTATGATGTTTGTCTTTTCATTAAGTGTTGTTTGAGGTCCTTAATCCTTTCATATTTTTTCAAATAATATTGCTTTGGTTCTAATTTATGTGGCACCTCTTGAATTTGGAGAGTTAAAATTAAATAAATTTTGACATAATAATAATAATAATAATAATAATAATAATAATAATAATAATAATAATAATAATAAAAATTTACCTATATGAAAACTACCTAAAAAAAATCAGAATGATAAATAATTTTAAAATTTAAATATTATTTTATTTAAATTTGATTTAATTTCAAATATTAGTTAAATAAACTTTAAAGAACTGAAATATGACGAGTATTTGAAACGAAGGGAGTACTGAATTACCTATATATTTAAACTACGTCACTATTTTTCGAAAACTATGTACATTAATTTTTAAAAACAATATCAGACCCATTTTCTCTTTTGGGGGCTTAAAAAATTATTTTGCCTTCCGCACTTAACAATAAAGCTCAATAGTTTGAGTGTGGTTCTCTTCTTTTTCTGCTTATATCTTTGATGAGGTTAGTCTTTCTTTTCTGCTTTTTGTGTGTTTTTTTCTAAATTGTTACGATTTTTTCGTTCAATTTCTCAGGTAGGGCAACGAATTTATATCAATTTACAGAAAGGTATCAATTTACTGCTCACTTGTTTAATTTGTCAGTGCAATACTGAAAAAGGGTACAATTATATGTCATGAATTAGGAAGATGATAACAATTTTCCTACAGAGGTTTGGAATAATGAAAAAGGTCAAGTCTTTACAGTAAAAATGTAATGACTTTAGTTTTTCCTTTTGCCTTTTTTGGTGCAAGTCTTCTTGTCTGTTTTTATACTCTTTAATGAAAAAAGTTGAACATTTTATGAGTTGAAATAGGAAGATGATAAGAAGTTCCTCATAAAGACTAGGAATAGTGAAAATGGTGAAGTCTTGTTCTTTAATATTAAACTGGAAATTTGTCTTTCTCTTTTCTTTCTTTTTGACCAGGTTGGTCAACTCCCCTGTTTCACTCTTTTTGACCAAATTATGCATTCACATAGCTGAGAAATAATTTTGCTAGTTGGGCTGAGAAGTTACCTGTTAGTCTTTAGCAATATTCTTCAACAATGGCTCATGCTTCTTCTTCCAAAATTTGCAAGTACGATGTCTTTTTGAGTTTTAGAGGTGAAGATACACGTAGAAACTTTGTGAGTCATCTCTATAGTTCTTTGGAACTAAGAGGAATCCGCACTTTTAAAGATGATGAGCGACTAGAAACGGGAAAATCAATTTCTGATGAACTTTTGAAAGCCATACAAGAGTCTAAATTTGCTATAGTGATATTTTCCAAAAGCTATGCATCGTCAAGATGGTGTTTAGAAGAGCTTGCACACATCATAAAGTGTAAAAAGGAATTGGAGCAGATTGTGATTCCAGTCTTCTATGATGTGAGTCCATCAGATGTGCGCCATCAACATCCCCCTTTTGCTGATTCATTTTTACAACATGAGGAAAAATGCAAAGATGATATGGAGAAGGTTCAGAGATGGAGGGGTGCATTTGCGGAGGCTGGGAAAATATCAGGGTATCATTTACAAAATTTCAAGTAAGCGTTCTTCTTTCTTCTTCTTTTTTTCGGGTTTCTCTTTATCAAGAGGAAAAAGGACCAAACTTTTAGCTATATGGTTGTTTGATGATGTTAGATTTTAAAATGTTATAATTCATAATAGTTGATTTGAGCTACCTTATGACACCGGGTGGGGGGGGGGGGACTACCTTTGTGACATTATTATGTGTTTGCTTTAGATATTAATGTATGACAAGTCTTTCCTTTTCTACTTATTTACTCTGGGAGTATTTTCACTGTAATGTAGGGATGAGGCTGAGTGCATCAAGAAGTTAGTTGATGACATATTTCCTAAGTCACTTCAAATTATTTCACCGTTCCCGGAAAGTTTAGTGGGTATAAAATCTCAGGTTGAGAAAGTAACCTCATTATTAGATATGGAATCAAATGATGTTCGCTCTATCGGAATTTGGGGTATGGGCGGCATCGGCAAGACAGAAATTGCAAATATTCTACATCAAAGATACCGCCATCGATTTGAAGCTGATTGTTTTCTTGGTGATGTTGGAAAACTTCATCAGAAAAATGGACTAACATGGCTACAACAAGTCGTCATTTGCAAGCTCTTGGGTGAAAAATTGACTCTAACTAGTGAGCATGAAGGGATGAATATTTTAAAGAATATGCTTCGCTGGAAGAAAGTTCTGTTCATCCTCGATGATGTAAACCATCAAGAACAGTGGGAATTTTTAGTTGGAGGGACAGAGTGGTTTGGTAGGGGTAGTAGAATTATTTTAACGGCAAGAGACAAGCACCTGTTAATCAGTCACGTTGGGGATAATGTGTATGAAGTTCAACTATTATCGGAGGATGAAGCACTTGAATTGTTCAGTAGGCATGCTTTTAGAGAAAAATCACCAAAAGAAGAGTTTTTGGAACTTTCGAGAGAAGTGGTGGAGCATGCTGGTGGACTCCCTTTAGCTCTTAAAGTTTTGGGTTCTTCATTTTACAGACGAGACAAAAAGCACTGGAGACACATCATTGATCGGCTGAAGAGAATCCCTCACGAGGATATTCTAGGAAAGCTTAGGCTTAGTTTTGATTGTCTGGACAAAGATGAGAAGGCATTATTTCTAGATATTATATTTCTGGATATTGCATGCTTGACTAGATATGATTTTCGTCTTTGTGCGGAACTAGTACTCAGAGACGCGGGTCAGGATTTTCTAATAGATTACCTTATTGAAAAATCTCTGTTATCCATCAACATAAGTAACAGTATCGTGATGCATAATATGATAAGAGAAATGGGTGAAAATGTTATACGGGAAGAGTACGATAACAGCAGAATATGGCTTCCCGAGGAGGTTTGTGACCTTTTTAAAGGAAAGTTGGTAAGCAATATTTAGCGTTATTAATAATTTCATAAGCTCTTAGGTCTGTTTTTTTTTTTTTTTTTTTAATTTTTATTTGTTAGCAATTAAATATATGTTTCATTCTTTACAGATAACAGAAAAGGTGGAAAGCCTATGTATCCCAAACGATTACTATTTTGAAGATGATTTTCTCAATTATAGCAATATTTTCAAGAGGATGCAAAGATTAAAAATACTCATAGTTGGTGATGGAACTTTTAGCTCGAACTGCGCTGTCACTTATCTTCCCTCCAGCTTGCGGCTTATTGATTGGCCGGGGTATCCTTCAATTTCATTGCCAGAGAGCTTTGAACCATCACAGCTCGTGGTGCTTTGTTTACATAAAAGTTGGCTTGTTGAACTTTTGCCAATATCAAAGGTATACTCTCTATCTCTGTCTCTAATACAACAAAATTGCAGTTTTTTTTTTTTTTGTTTGATAGGTTTAATGCTCATGAATTAATCACTTCAAGATTGAAATGCTATACAAAATAATTGCTTTGATATACACAATTAACATAAATATTTTAAATTTATTATGCCCTTACTTGAAAAGTGAAAACTTAAAACTTGCAAATCCAATGTACAGAGACTTAAATCAAACGCATCATCTCTCCAGCAGCTCATACTTTTATCTTTCTTTTCCCGATTAAATCTTCAAATTATTTAGGTGGAATGGAAATCCAATGTCCCTCCTTGTGGCTCGTCTTTAAATACTGTCCCGGTGTTTTATTTTGTTGTAAAAATAGGCTCCGTTCTTTTATTATGCAAGACAATTGACATTTTTCCTTTGATAAGCCCAATCTGGCAGTCCTTATGCTTTTCATGATAATGTGATACAAAGTTATGTATCTTTGCTCAATTTGCTTAGTACATATTGGTACTAGCTACAAATATTGGGCATTTGTGTTGTTGTGTTTCGTAGAAACAATAGTTGATGCATGTTGTTACAGCTTTTGATATATTTTTCAATGTATCGTGGATAATTTGCAGTTTTATAAGTATACTTTGATATGTTTTTTATGAGGTACCATGAGCGAAAACTAGAAATCATGATAATCTAGTAAAGTTATGGAACAATTTTGTATGCGGTACTATAGTGAAAACTAAAAATCATGACAATTCGTTAGAGTAAATGGAATACGTTTAAATGGGGTATCACAAGTGAAAACTGAAAATCATGATAATCCTAGAATAAATGGAATAAGTTTATATGAGGTACCATGAGTGAACTCATAATCATGACAATCCAATAGAGTAAATGAAATATGTTCAAATGAGTTGCCATGAGTAATAACTAGAAGCCATGACAATCCTATAAAGAAGTTATCCAACAAGATAGTCAGGGAGAATATAGTGTGAAATTCTATCAATTTTTCATGACTTTCATGTCACAATTGTCTCTCGCTTTACCATCTTTGCCGCTCAACTAAGGGTTTTAAGTCTGAAACTTTTTCACTACGTTAAAAAGCTACTTCTGAAATGTTGTCAAAATAAGAAACAACTTTTAAATACCGGCGCGAAAATAGCTTTTTTGTAAAAGGTATATCTGGTCCCAACCTTAAAAATTGTTGCATGTCCTGTTTGAGTTAAATAAATTTTGAATCAAAGAAGGATCAAGAAACTTTGTTTGCTGGAGAAAATATAATAAACAGATCTACTGTGAAGCATGCAAAAGGACTTACACGCTATATACTTGTTTTGGTAATTCATCTTTACTAAATAGTTGTACTTATGTTAAATGAACCTTGACCCGGACATCATGGTTATGATCATCGAAAAATCATAAAGAACTTTCAAGTCCGGGGGACTCCCTTCACGGCATAGGCCCATAAATATTTTTAATTTTCCAATATTTTAAAAATAAAATCTTATAAAAAGTTACAATATTAAAGAGGTTTTATTTTCATTATGAAATTAAAAGAAAAGAAACATATATTTGGATTTTAAGACAATTATGTATCTCAAAAGTTCTTTTCCGGATTAGCTACCGCCTTTAGTGATCATAACAACCTTATCTTCTCTTTATTTTTTTTTCCTACAAAATATTTCTATTAGGAGTACTACTTAAGCTCACTGTTTTTTTGGAAACAGAAATTGAGCAACTTGAAGCATTTGGATCTCATGGACAGCTGTGAGTTAAGAAAAACCCCTAATTTTGGTGATATGCCAAACTTGGAGACACTAATTTTACACGGGTGTGTGAATTTGGAAGAGGTCCATCCCTCTCTTGGACATTGCAGACTGCTTACTTATTTGAGTTTGGAAGGTTGTCGCAAACTTAAGAAGCTTCCAAAATTTGTCTGCGTGGAATCTCTTGTGACTCTCAATCTCCTTGAATGCACAAGCTTAGAAGAATTTCCAGAAATCTGTGGAGATATGCCGTGCTTATCAGTACTCTCTGTAAAATCCCCGTGGATAAGAAGCTTACCTCCATCTTTCAGCAGCCTTAGAAATTTGGAATTGACCGAGTGTGAAGTTCTTGAAAGTATTCCGGACGCCATTCAAAATCTTAGATATCTCAGTATTTCAGGTTGCAATAAACTTGCAACACTGCCAAACAGCCTCTTTGAATCACAGCAATTGGAATATCTTTTAATATCCCAATGCTCTGGATTGGTAAAGCTCCCCATATCTCTTGGGGTTCAAAAGAAGATGTGTTGGCTAGAGATAGATGGATGTGAGAAGTTAAAGAAGCTTCCAAGCTCAATTCAGATGAAATCCCTTAAAAAGCTCAAGATAGCTAATTCCCCAAAATTAGATACATTTCAAGAAATCGACGGAGATATGCATTACTTGACACAGCTGACTCTGAATTCTACTGGGATAAGAGAAGTGCCTTCATCCATTGGGCATCTAAGAGGCCTGGAATATCTTTATCTGTCAGGTTGTGAAGATCTTCTAAGTCTACCAGACAGCCTCTGCAATTTGATGAAACTTCAAAGTCTTTACCTCGACAGGTGCAAAAAACTAGAGAAGCTTCCAGAAAACATTGGTGATTTGCAAGATTTACGTATGCTTGATGCGAGCAAAACTGCAATCTCCCAACCACCTCCCTCCATCACTAAGCTTGGCAAACTGTGGACGTTACGATTCTCACATGAACAACAATTTCAACATTCCTCAAGTTTTGTCTTGAATCAAGTATCAGGTTTATCGTCCTTGACATCACTTGATCTTAATAATCACAACATATTGAGTGGACTTCCTGAGGATTTAGGATCTTTGCACTCTTTGGAAAATTTGAATGTAAGTGGAAGCAATATTTCTTGTTTACCAAAAAGCTTCAAAGGACTCTTGCACCTTCAGCATCTGAACGTACAATTCTGTCAGAATCTTAATGAACTGCCAGGAGAGCTACCCCCAAATTTAAGGGAGCTATTTGCTGATTATCATCTAGCCTTGAAGAGCAGCAAAAATCTCGTAATTTGTTGTCTTAAGCTGTGTAGGCTCGCAATATCCGACTATGGAACTGTCTCTAGTGAACAAGTTAATGTGTTCCTACAGCATTTTCTCATGACATGCATCCAGGTTTTTATCTCATATATGAATGTTGAATATATATTCTCGTCAAATTGATTGATTTCTAGTAGTAATAATAATATCTATTGCATGCAGTGTGACTTCCACCAAAGGGCTTGTTTCATCATTTCCTTTCCCGGAGTCAGAATTCCAAAGTTGTTCGATTATGATCGGTTTATAAATCAAAATGAGATCTCAATTGAGCTGAACCCATCTTGGTATACTGATAAATTCATGGGTTTTTGGATAAGTTACGGTCCTACTAGACTGGATGCAGGATTAGAAGCTACATTGGTCTGCAAGTCTGACCCTGAACGAAAATATTCCTTAGAGTACAACTACATCCCTGAATATTCGAGGTTCGAGTATCCTTTCACTTGTTGTGCCTACATACCATTTGAAACATTGTGGCATTCTTCTGACAATAAAGAAGGGAAGAACCCAAATGATTATTACATGTTGGAGGTACCTGAAGTGTACAGGGAGGAAGAACTATGCTGGGGAATTCGCCTGGAGTATGAAAAGGAAGCAATGAGTGATGCAAAGGTCTGTTTATGACATGTTTTACATTAAGCAATGAGTGATGCAAAGGTCTGTTTATGACATGTTTTACATTACAAATTTCAAATATTTTTCTTTCTTAAATTTTGTATTCAACCAAACATGTATCATAAAATGGTATGGAAAGTGTGTGTTCTACATTGTTGGTACAATTTGTATGTACCCTTCTCAAACAAAAATTAATTATATACCAGGAATTTGTATCGATGATAGTTGGATGAAATTTTTATTTATAATGTTGGTGTTTGAGTGGGAAACAACTTCTCTACCTTTACTAGGTAAGGGTAAAGTTGCGTGTTGCTCCTAATTGCACACGCAAGTGTACGCGGTCACGCAAGTAATATAGTAGCTCTTAAAAGAACCAGATTATCGTACCCAAAGGACTTGTCAATTAACTATCTTTACTAAATTATACTGGTCTAATTATTTATTTAAGAGTGCCAAAGAAAAGAATGCAAGAACAGAATAAAATTACTTACAATGGTTGGAAAATTCCAGGGTTGCAGCATGCAATGAATCTCATGTATCATATTATCGGCTTAGAACTAATTTTAGTTGTCAAGTTACTGGTTTATAGGGTTAATTGTATGAGTCGGGCTACACAGTGGCGGATGTACAGTCCTTCGAGGGGGGGTCATCCGACCCCCCTCGATAAAAAAATTACACTATATATATAAGATCGATTTTTTTCTGTACATGTATATATTTAAAATTGAACCACCTGAATATATATCAAAGGAGTAGCTCAACGGTTGAGGGGGTTCAAGATTTCGCTTAAGTGAGCTTAAGTGATAATATTAGCGTGTTTAATTTTTTTTTTGAACCCCCTTGATAAAATTCCTGGATCCGCCCCTGGGGCTACACACCTCTCGTCGCCTACTCCAGTTAGCTATCTAACTATATCGTTGAGCGGGGATAAATAGACTAGCTGGCGAGCATTATATTTCATCCTATTTTGTAACCAAGCAAGGTGTTCGTCTGGGCGTCACTCCTGAACACTAATCACCTCAATTTAATGGGTGTACTGAGCTCTCTATATTCCCTGGTCTATCTAACCCCTCCTCTCTTGATTTTAGAATTAGACAATAGATTTATTTTATGGTGCGCAAGCATAAAATACTAAAACAAAAATATAGAAGTAACATAATGACAACCAAGAATTAATTCATAAAGCCTTTAAATAATCAACAATAAACCTTTCATTTGTTGCTTCTACATACCATTTGAAACATTGTGGAATAATGGTTATGGCAATAAAAAAGGGAAGAATCCAAATGATTATTACATGTTGGAGGTATATGATTTGTACAGGAAGTGGGAAGAACTACGCTGCTGGGGAATTCGCCTGGTGTATGAAAAGGATGCAATGAGTGATGACTTGTTTTAGATCACATATTTCAAATGCTTTTGTTTCTTTCTTAAATTTCATATTCAATCAAACACGTATCATAAAATTGTATGGAAGAATATGTTCTACATTGTTGGTACAATTTGTATGTACCCTTTTTAAATGAAAATTAATTATATACATGGAATTTGTATAGATGTTAGATATATGAAATTTTTACCCTTATAAGTTAAGGAATTTTTTTACCAAAGTAAGCCATTATTTAAATCAATTCACCAAAGTAATATGTTTTTTTGAAAATTTACAGAACTAGTATAAACGTATTCCTGAGTAACGTTTTAGGCTATATTTTATTAAAAAATTCTGATGTGTAAAATATATGGCCTGACGGCGTTAAATATAGAAACGTTACTGGGGGTAACGTTTTAAGCATAATATGTTACTGTCAAATACGTTTTATAATTCCTTACTCGGAGGCACGTTTTATAGCTAAAACGTTACTCACAGTAACGTTTCTTTAAAATCCATTTACTTAGTACATTTCTTGTTAATGTATCAGTTACTTTTAATCTGTTCATGGGTTTTAGTTGTGTTTATATCCTTTCAATTAGTTGTTGTAAGGTAACTTCAATCCAAGATACCAAGAATGCACAACGTTTATTTTTTTTTTTCTTGTCCCTTTTGAATAAATTATGTTTGTGTGCATAACCATGTTCTATTGGATTTTTCTTGTGAAAATCACGTGAACAACAAGGATAAAACAAATAAATAACAGTGATGATTTTTCTTTCAATTTTCCGCCTAGTGTTCAATAAATTATAGTGATAGATTACCACCTCAAATTAATACCCTAGCGAGAGAAAATTGCTCTCGAGTTAGAAAACCAACATTATACATGTTGAGAATACTAAGAAAACAGAGAGTAAAGAACCAAACAAATGAATATTTTTAATGACAAAGCCTTTGTCAATAAGGCAACGAACATTCTATTTTTTTAGCCAAAAAAATAGGAATTCAAATGTATGACTGTACAAAACCAAAGCCAATAAACTCCACTGTATGAAGCATTTTCACCTATGCTAGATTTAACTAATTTATCACAATAATCCAAGAAGCCTAGCTGCTAGGAAACTTGATTAGCTCACCATATTTACAAAAGAATGGATGAAATATCATTAGCATGTGCTCACTAGATAATAAACTTTAACTGAGAAACCACCACTCGTGAATCCATGCCTACATATATTTACACAAAAAATTCTATTATAACATAAATACAGTGTTAGGATAGGAGGATGCAATCAACAATAGTATGATTTTATCAATTATAGCAGAGTATATTTGCTTAACAATTCTAAACAAGAGTATCAAAATTAACCACGAATACGACATGAACAAGAGTATCAAAATTAACAACTGAAGCTACACGGAAGTCAACATTTTAAATGTGAGCTTGTTTTAAATGCAACTAAAGCTATGACTATAAGTGCGAGCTTGTAAACGTTGTTGGTTCCAGAGACTGATCTATTTTTCTCTTAGCTGAGAAAGCATAATTCCATGAAGTTGAGAAACAAGCACATTTTCAGTTAATGACACTATTCTAATTCGATTTCGAATAGCTAAATAACTCATCCAGTAATCAAACATGAAAACATGAAAGATAACTTCACGAAAGATACCACACAACACAATGCTTATTCAACATAGCGATAATAATTTTAAGAATAACACGAAAGATACCTTCATGTCATTGTCGGATTCTCAAAAATCTTTTCAGAAGAGTTTTTGGCCTCATTTTTTACCTGTTCATTGAAAGTTTAATAGTCAAATATGTATACAAATGAAAATATGTTGATAACAAAACTCAAAACAAATCATTACCTTCTATCTCAGTGTAGGAGTCCTCTAAATTATTAAAGGCATCAGGGATCTCAATGAACATTGACACAGGCGATGAGGTAAAGTATGAGGCATTCCTTGATATTTTCAAGAGACAAAAGACTTGAATTCTTTGATAGTTGTGGAGTTTGTGGTGTCATGTATGGAACAATAACATTTTCAAGAGACGAAAGACTTGTTTTTCTTGATATTTGTGGAGTTTGTGGCATCATGTATAGAACAGTAACATTTTCCAGAGACGAAAGACTTGAATCCTTTGATATTTGTGAAGTTTTTGACATCATGTATGAACAATCTCACTATTCCTTGGTTAATACGTCATACGTGATGCCACGTGAATTTCCAGAGTGTGGCCCCTTCAAGTGGAATCAATATCATAACTGGTTTTTGCTTGATTATCTTCCGAGGTCTCTTGGGTATCTTATGTGGCAGGATCCGCTTCGTCCATTTCAACGGACACTCGTTCTCTTTCAACAACACGTGCCCTCCTACCAGCAACACTACATTTTCCTCACTTATAAACAGAGCAATTCAAATGATCAGCTTGTACCTGTATCTCTTCTATAATTGGCTTGTACATGAATTCTATCAGCCTCGTGCACATATTGTCAAACATCTTTCTCCTTCATTCCGAACCATTGCACGAAACATGTAAAGTCCCTCCATTGATGATTGATTACTGATTGATTTTACTTTATCAATCATTGAATAAATTTGACGCACCAGCGCAAAGTAAACCACTATCATAAAGGCAACAATAGAAACAATAGATGAACAAAAAACACCTACTGATGATGGAAAAATCATTGAACAAGGTAGCAGCTGACTTAAGAGGAAAGAACTTGCTTGAAAAGCTTCAAGGATCAGGCTTAAATACACTGGAAGTACTGAAGATTATCGCAAGTAACTGTACCTATGCTCATATACAGTACTCTTAGAGCTTCATGAACAAGCAATCAACCACAAGACTATTTCACCAATAAAGTCTAACTTGTTGTGAGAGCTTAGAAACACTTTTCTCATTTCATATTATAGAACCTAGCAACTATTTCGTAGTTAAATTCAAGATTACTCCAGTAACCAGTTAGCAATTCCATTAATTAAAGATATGGCAATTTCATTATTCAAGCAAATCACAATAAAGTTATTAAATAGATGAAATGATGTAACATATTATAGGGAACAAAGGAGAAATCACACAAAAATAAGCAGGATCAAACAGGGAAAAACACTCATCAATTTTGTTAAAAAAATATATATAGTTGAAATAACAGAGGTTTACATAAGGGGTTACTTTTTAAGCTAAAAATCTTATTGGCACTAAAACGTTACTGACAGTAACATTTTAAGTTTAAAATGTTACTATTACTAACATTTTAAGTCTGTTTACTCCGTCAGTTATTTGTCCTTTTGTCATTTTTTTAAATAAAATAATACCTAATACATTACTGTCAAGTACGTTTATATTAGTTTTGTAAAAAATTTAAAAAGCATACTATTTTGGTGAATTGATTTAAATAATGACTTATTTTGGTCAAAAATTGTTATAAATGTTGGAGACGTTTGTGGAAATTTTCTGATAATCTATTGATCATCATCTTCAATCTATATATACAAGTATTCTGTGCAGGCAAATACAGAAAAATCACAGCTGTACACTTGTCTAAATCTTGTAGAAATATTCTAACAAACTAACTAATTTTATTCCCTCCTATGTTGATATAGTGTGCTGCTCACGTGCTCTTCTTCATTTCTTTCTTTCTGCAGCTAATAGATGAGTGGAAATTATGTTTGCCAACATCCCCCCTCAAGTTGGAGGGGAGAGAAGAAACCCCCAACTTGGATAAAATGCCATGATGGGAAGCACCAGAAAGAGACTTTGTGAAAATATCCGCAAGCTGGAGCTTGGAAGGAACAAACTGAAGAGAGATCAACCCAGATGCATATTGTTGTCGAGCAAAGTGACAGCCAAGTTCCACATGTTTTGTCCTCTCATGAAAAATAGGGTTGTGGGCGATATGAATCATAGCTTGACTATCGGAGTTAATAGGAACAGGTAATGATGGTGGGACTAAAAGATCCTCCAGTAAACGGATGAGCCAAGTTATCTCGGCAGTGACTTCTCATGGACCTGTATTCTGCCTCTGCTGAAGAAAGGGAAATAGAAGCTTGTTTTTTTTTTTCCATGAGATGGGGGAATCACCAAGGGTAATGAAGAATCCACTAATCGACCGGCGAGAATCCTTACAAGATGCCCAGTCAGCATCGCAAAAAGCATTTAGAGATAGGGAAGGAGCAGACGATAAGAGAATCCCTTGCCCTGGATCCAAAGCCAGATATTTCAATACACGAAGAGCAGCAGAGTAATGAGAGTGGCACGACCGCTACATGAATTGACTGAGTTTCAACACTGGGAAAGCAAGGTCTGGACGAGTATGTGTCAGATAATTCAATTTCCCTAATAAACGCCTGTAAGTGGTAGGATCAGAAAGAAGTATGTCAGCATCTGCATGTAGGTTGATAGAGGGATCCAAAGGAGAAGTAACAGAGGAAACATTGGAGGTATCAAATTCTTTGAGAAGGTCAAGGGCAAATTTGTGTTGACTAATAATAAAACCTTGATTCTCTCTAATAATTTCCAGGCCAAGAAATTAATTGATGTCCCCTAAATCCTTTACCCTGAATTTAGCATTGAGAAAAGACTTGAGTTCAGCAATTTCATGAAGATCATCACCAGTTAAAAGAATATCATCCACATAAACCGCAACAATAGATATAAGGCATGCGGATCTTTTGAAAAACAAAGAGTAGTCATTCAAAGACGAAGTGTACCCCTTATAGCTTAGAGCACCAGCAAGTCAAGAATACCACTATCCAGAAGCTTGTTTCAAACCATACAAAGACTTTTTAAGAAGACAAACATGGGTAGGTGATGGAGGAATAAGCCCGGGTGGGAATTTCATGAAAACTTCCTCCTCTAATGAACCATGTAAGAAGGCATTATTGACGTCCAATTGTGAAACTTTCCAATCTTTCTTTACTGCCACTGCTAAGATACACCTGATGGTTGTCATTTTGACAACAGGAGAAAAAGTCTCATTGTAGTCAATTCCCTCTCTTTGAATATCCCCTCTCACCACCAGTCGAGCTTTAAATCTTTCAATTGAACCATTGGAAAGAAGTTTGATCTTGTATACCCATTTGCAAGGTAAAGCCTTCTTTCCTAGAGGTAGTGAAACAACTTCCCAAGTGTCATTGAGTTCTAGAGCTGCAATTTCTGCAGCCATAACAGAGACCCATTCAGGGTGTGCAGAAGCTTGAGAGTAACTAATGGGTTCAGTAAAATTGGTGAGGGATCTGAAAAGTTGCTAATTAGGAACATATAGGGTATTAAAAGAAAAAATTGGAGTAAGAGGAGGGGAAGTAAAGCACGAGTCAGTAAGATTAGTGAGATAAACACTACTGCAGATGAAATCCTTAAGATAACCTGGTTTTTAAGAAAGCCTTTCTGATCTTCTAGGAGAAGGGATAGGAGGAATGATAGGGTCTGGTGAAAGAGGATACTCAATGTTAGGAGAGGAAGGTGGTGAAGGAATAGAAGAAAATATGTGATCATTGGAAGTGAGAGGAGAAATGAGTTGATCTGGAACATCAAAATAAGAGGGAGAAGGAGTAAAGAGTTTAGAGGATGAGATAGAAGATGTAGCAAAAGGAAACTGACCTTCATAAAAAATGACATCCCGAGATACAAATATTTTCTTAGAGGTGAGGTCCATGACTGTGTACCCCTTTTGAGAATGAAGGTAGCCTAAGAAAACACATTTCGTAGCTCGGGTATCAAATTTACTCCTTCCTTAAGATAAGGTGGAACAATAACAAAGACAACCAAAGGTTCTTAAAGAAGAGTATGAAGGTAGCTAGTGAAAGAGGATTTCATAAGGTGTCTTGCCATGTAAAACCTTTGAAGGAAAAAGGTTGATTAAATGTGTAGCTGTTAGAACATACTCACTTCAATAAGAAATAGGAACATGGGATTGAAAAAATAGACCTTGAGCAACCTCCAAAAGATGTCTATGTTTCCTTTCTACCACCCCATTTTGTTAAGGGTGGCTACACAACTTTGTTGATGTAAAATGTCATGTTCTTGCAAATAAGCTGCTGTGAGGGTTCATTTGCCAAGTTCCAAAGCATTATCAGACCTAATACACTTAACCTTCTTGTTAAACTGTCTTTCGACCATGGATAAAAAGTTCTTTAAAATCAGAAAAACATTGCTTTTAATGCTCAGCAAGAATGTCCAAATTCCTCTACTATAGTCATCAACTATGGTAAGGAAATATTTGTAACCATTATAAGTAGCATTTTTATAAGGACCCCAAGTATCAATGTGAATTAAGTCAAAAGTTCCTTTAGTTTTGATTGAACTAGTCGGAAAGGAGGACCTGGTTTGTTTAGCTTGAGGACAAATATGACAAATAAGAGTAGAATCAGAAGAAGGTTTGATAAAATTAAACAATTTCATTGCTGATAGGGGCAGATGCCCAAGTCTCATATGCCAAAGGCTTACATTTGAATGAGCATCACAAAGAACAGGACAAGAAACAGGAAGAAACTGGAATGGCTTCCTTTCGAAAAAGAAACAGATTGCTTGACAGAATTAAACTAAGCCTAAAATTAGTTGGTTGCAGAAGATATAATCCTTCTCTAAGTTCACCAAAAGTTACCACTCTCTTCATTAGAAGGTCCTGCAAGAGACATGCACTAGAGGTAAACAACACATTCCAGTTGATTTGATTACACAACCTATGTATAGAAAGAAGATTGTATTTAAAAACAGGAACATGAAGGACGTTGGTTAGAGTAAGGTTAGGCAGAATAGAAACACTACATATATGTGTGACAGTTACCTTGAAAGAATTAGGTAAACTAATGTTAATGGGAACATGAAGGGGTTTCATAAAGGAGAAAGAAGAAGCTTCAAAACACATGTGTTCTGAGGCTCCTGAGTCAATAATCCAAGTTGCAGAATTAACAACTGAAAAACATGTGCCTGAGTATTTAAGGATGGTACCAGCTACACCATTGGCATTTATCTCTGTTGAAGGCATTGATTGAGACATCTGCATTTCCTTCACCATTTGAGTGATTTCTGCCATTTGTTCCTTAGTAAGGTGCTGAAAGTTGGTTGTCCCTCCTTCCTTAGAAGACTTATAAGAGTTGTCCTCTCCTGCAAGAGTTGCAGTCCCTTTGATCATAGAGTTTTTCCTTTTAGTGAACTCGAAATCCTCAGGGTACCCATGCGATCTATGGCAATCATCCATGACACATCGATTACGAAGCAATATATGCAGTAACATTTGGGTTGTACTTGCTTTTCTTCCCTTTGGTTCTTTGTGTATTGATGCGGATCTTTGAGAAGGAAGACCGGGTTTACGAGGGTAGACACTGAACCGACCACCATATCCATTTCTAAGATTGAGAGAACGAAGGCGTGATTATGATTTCCATGATTTACTGCCATGAAGGAAGATGCGTCTGGAGCAGTTTGAGTATGTTGATAGATTTTCCTCTGATTTTCATCCTGCAATAACAGAGAATATGCAAGATCCATCCCTAGAAGTGGATTCATCATTAGAATGGTACCTCTGGCTTGACTATAGGTGTCATTTAGACCAATTAGGAACTGAATAAGTCTTTGATCCTATAAAGACTTAGAGATTTTGGATTTTCCATTACAAACGCAGACACAAGAACAAGTAATATCTGCATTTAAAGAGTCCAACTCATCCCATAAATGTTTCAATTTAGTGAAATAACCTGATATATCAGAATTACCTTGCACTAATCCATTAAGTTCCTTTTGAAGGTGAAAAAGCTTGGTACCATTAGACTTACCAAACCTTTGTTCGAGGCTATCCCAAAGCTCCTTAGCTGTGTTGGAATAGATGACACTATCTCCAATCTCTTTGGACAATGAGTTGAGTAACCAAGAGGTTACCATGTCATTACAACAATTCCATTGAGAAGAATCAAAAGCATCGAAACGGTGCTTATGAGTTCCATTGATGAAGCCTAGCTTCCTCTTAGCTGAAAGAGCTATCAAGATCGATCTCCTCCAACCAGGAAAACCTCGTCCATCAACCACAGTGCTTATGAGGTTCATTCTAGGAGAATCAGAGGGGTGAAGATAATAAGGGTGACTGGAGTCCATAGCAGATGCTGCAGGTGCAACAATGGTTCCAGGATTGTTGGAGGGTGATGAAGAATCTCTCATTGTAGATGATGAGTGAATGTGAATTGGATCGAGCTTACTGCTCTGATACCATGTTATAAATGTAGGAGACGTTTGTGGAAATTTTCTAATAATCTATTGATCAACATCTTCAATCTATATATACAAGTATTCTGTGCAAGAAAATACAAAAAAATCACAGCTGTACACTTGTCTAAATCTTGTAGAAATATTCTAACAACCTAACTAATTTTATTCCATCCTATGTTGATATAGTGTGCTGCTCACGTGCTCTTCTTCATTTCTTTCATTCTGCAGCTAATAGATGAGTGGAAATTATGTTTGCCAACAAAAATTCAAAGTTAAGGGTAAGGTTGCGTACACATCATCCGTTTGTGAAATTTTACTAGATATGTTGTCCTTGAATCATTTTCTGTGATTGTTATAACTTACGCGTACATGAGCATAAGGTGGATTTTCATTTTTAATTCAAAATATCTAAATGATTCGGCAGTCACATATATTGGTCAAATAGTTGTGGTACTAACATGTTAAGTTTAGCAATTTAATTATCGATGAATTATTATACATTTGAACCAAGAAAAAAGAGAGTTGTTATACATATTAAATTGAATTATTTAATGGTTGAGTAAATTTTTAATTTTGTTAAAAAGAGGATAATTTTATATGTAAAAGGTAATTTTGATTTGAAGAGACATTTTTAATTTGATAATTAATGTATTAAAAATAATTTGGAAGGATAGATAATTTATTATCATTCTCAACAAGTTAGCTTTTGGGTGTGGTTCTCCCAGGTCAGTCTTTCTTTTCTGCTTTTTCTGTGTTTTCTTCTAAATTGTTACGAAATTTTTCTTCAATTTCTTAGGTAGGGCAACGAATTTATATCAATTTACACAAAGGTATCAATTTCTGTTCATTTGTTTAATTTGTCAGTGCAATACTGAAAAAAGGTACATTTTTATGTCATGAATTAGGAAGATGATAACAAGTTTCCTATAGAGACTGAAAAAAGGTAAAGTCTTTACTCTTTGTGAACACAATAAGTTTGCTGGAAATTTCTAAGAAGTTGGTCCCCATTGAACAATGATCCTGCATTTGAACTTCATTAGAGGTTGGACCCATTTGATGGGTGACCGAAACCTTGGAAGTCCTCGTATTGCATCTCTTCTTATGTCATTAATTTCGATCATATTACAATAAAGTGTTTTAAAAAGTAAAAATGTAATGACTTTAATTTCTCACAATAGTGAATACCTAGGATACAGTTTTATGATTTGAAATAGGAAGATGTTAAGAAGTTCTCATAAAAGGTGTGGCCTAGTGGTCAATGAAGTGGTTGAGAGCCATGAGGTCTCAGGTTCAACTTCCAACGGAGACAAAAATATTAGGTAATTCTTCCCATCTATCCTAGCCCTAGCCCTGGTGGACAGAGTCATCTGGTACTTGCTGTTGGTGAATGGAAAAGATAGTTGTTTTTAGAAGATTATTAGTAAACGTACTAATTGATTTATCAACATAACTGATGGGATTATGAAGTGGCTTGTGGAGTTAGTCGAGAAGTGCTCAAGCTGACCTGGATACTAACTACTAATAAGAAAAGAACAATTGATGTGAGTCACCATTAGTTGAGCCATTTTCTCTAGAGGAGGAATAATTCAAAGATGCTACGGAGAAGATTCAAAGATGGTGGGATGAATTTGCTAATATGAAAGCATGATGTAAAAAGAACTAGTAAGTAAACTTTCTTTTTCTTTGTGTTTGTTGGTGGGGCCTTTCATAAGAAGTTGGACCCATTCACAATAATGCATGTTGCAGACAGAGTGTGGAAAAATGTATATAACTACAAATATGTGGTGCTAAGAAGACTTCATATCAGATACGCGTCTTTAGCAATATTCTTCAACAATGTCTCATGCTTCTTCTTCCAAAGTTTGCAAGTACGATATCTTTTTGAGTTTTAGAGGTGAAGATACACGTAGAAACTTCGTGAGTCATCTTTATAATGCTTTAGAACAGAGAGGACTCCATGCTTTCAAAGACGATGAGCGGTTGGAAGCAGGAAAATCAATTTCTGCTGAACTTTTAAAAGCCATAGAAGAGGCCAGATTCGCTGTCGTAATATTTTCAAAAAGCTATGCATCGTCAAGATGGTGTTTAGAGGAGCTTGCACACATCATAAAGTGTAAAAAGGAATTGGAGCAGATTGTGATTCCAGTCTTCTATGATGTGAGTCCATCAGATGTACGCCATCAAAATCCCCCTTTCGCTGTTTCATTTTCCCAACATGAGGAAAAATGCAAAGATGATATGGAGAAGGTTCAAAGATGGAGGGGCGCATTTGCGGAGGCAGGGAAAATATCAGGCTATCATTTACTAAATTTCAAGTAAGCCTTCTTTCTTTTTTTTTTCGGGTTTCTCTTTATCAAGAGGAAAAAGGACCAAACTTTTAGCCAAAAAGGAACAAAGATCCTAGGAAAACAGAAACGTATATGATTGTTTGATGATGTAATTAGATTTAAAAATGTTATAATTCATAATTGACATTATTATGTGTTTGTTTTAGATATTAGTCTATGACAAGTCTTTGCTTTTCTATTTATTTACTTTGAGATTATTTTCCACTGTAACATAGGGATGAGGCCGAGTGCGTCAAGAAACTAGTTGATGACATATTTCCTAAGTCACTTCAAATTATTTCACCTTTCCCGGAAAGCTTAGTGGGTATGAAATCTCAGGTTGAGAAAGTAACCTCATTATTAGATATGGAATCAAACGATGTTCGCTCTATTGGTATTTGGGGTATGGGCGGCATCGGCAAAACAGAAATTGCAAATGTTCTACATCAAAGATACCGCCATCAATTTGACGCTGATTGTTTTCTTGGTGATGTTGGAAAACTTCATCAGAAAAATGGACTAACGTGGCTACAACAAGTCGTCATTTGCAAGCTCTTGGGTGAAAAATTGACTCTAACTAGTGAGCATGAAGGGATGAATATTTTAAAGAATATGCTTCGCTGGAAGAAAGTTCTGTTCACCATCGATGACGTAAACCATCAAGAACAGTTGGAATTTTTGGTTGGAGAGCCAGAGTGGTTTGGTAGGGGTAGCAGAATTATTTTAACAGCAAGAGACAAGCACCTATTAATCAGTCACGTTGGGGATAATGTGTATGAAGTCCAACTATTATCTGAGAATGAAGCACTTGAATTGTTCAGTAGACATGCTTTTAGAGAAAGATCACCAAAAGAAGATTTTATGGAACTTTCAAGACAAGTGGTGAAGCATGCTGGTGGACTCCCTTTAGCTCTTAAAGTTTTGGGTTCTTCATTTTACAGACGAGACAAAAAGCACTGGAGACACATAATTGATCGGCTGAAGAGAATCCCTCACAAGGATATTCTAGGAAAGCTTAGGCTTAGTTTTGATGGTCTGGACAAAGATGAGAAGGAATTATTTCTGGATATTGTATTTCTAGAGATTGCATGCTTGAGTGGATATGATTTTAATATTTATGTGGAACAAGTACAGAGATATGTGAGTCGTGGTTTACTAATTTATTACCTTATCGAAAAATCTCTGTTATCCATCGACCTGAATAATAGAATTGTGATTCATAATATGATAAGAGAAATGGGAGAAAATGTCATACGGGAAGAGTACGCTAACAGCAGAATATGGCTTCCCGAGGAGATTTGTGATCTTTTTAAAGGGAAGTTGGTAAGCAATATTTAACGTAATTAATAATTTCATAAGCTCTTAGTTCTGTTAATTTATTTTGTTTCATTTTTATTTGTTAGTCATTAAATATTGTTTCATTTTTCACAGATAACAGAAAAGGTGGAAAGCCTATGTATTCCAAAAGAGTACTATTTTGATGATGATTTTGTTGATTATGGCAATATTTTTAAGAGGATGCAAAGCTTACAAATACTCATAGTTGGTAATGGAACTTTTAGCTCAAACAACGCCATCACTTATCTTCCTTCCGGCCTGCGGTTTATTGATTGGACAGGGTATCCTTCCATTTCATTGCCAGAGAGCTTTGAACCATCACAGCTTGTTGAGCTTTGTTTATGTAAAAGTAGGCTTGTTGAACTTTGGCCAATATCAAAGGTAACACTCTCTTACAAATATTAGACATCAACTGGAGTTGTTGCAAAGTTCTTGTACAGAATAATGGAATAATAATTCTGAACAAATAGTTGTAATTATAGAATATCATGTATATAATGAGGTTGAAATAAATGTTTTGATAGGCCAATGCATGTAAATTAATCCATCCATGATTTAAATGCTACTTTAAATAAATGTTCTGATATACACAATTAACACCAAATTTTTATTTATTTTTTGTTATCAGTCACGGCATAGGCCCATAAATATTTTTACTTTTCCAATATTTTAAAAAATTAAATCTTATAAAAAGTTACGATATTAAAGAGGTTTTGTTTTCATTATGAAATTAAAAGAAAAGAAATATATATTTGGATTTTAAGACAATTATGTATCTCAAAAGTTCTTTTCCGGATTAGCTACCGCCTTTAGTGATCATAACAACCTTATCTACTCTTTATTTTTTTTTCCTACAAAATATTTCTATTAGGAGTACTACTTAAGCTCACTGTTTTTTTGGAAACAGAAATTGAGCAACTTGAAGCATTTGGATCTCATGGACAGCTGTGAGTTAAGAAAAACCCCTAATTTTGGTGATATGCCAAACTTGGAGACACTAATTTTACACGGGTGTGTGAATTTGGAAGAGGTCCATCCCTCTCTTGGACAGTGCAGAGTGCTTACTTATTTGAGTTTGGAAGGTTGTCGCAAACTTAAGAAGCTTCCAAAATTTGTCTGCGTGGAATCTCTTGAGACTCTCAATCTCCTTGAATGCACAAGCTTAGAAGAATTTCCAGAAATCTGTGGAGATATGCCGTGCTTATCAATACTCTCTGTAAAATCCCCGTGGATAAGAAGCTTACCTCCATCTTTCAGCAGCCTAAGAAATTTGCAATTGACTGAGTGTGCAGTTCTTGAAAGTATTCCGGACGCCATTCAAAATCTTAGATATCTCAGTATTTCAGGTTGCAATAAACTTGCAACACTGCCAAACAGCCTCTTTGAATCACAGCAATTGGAATATCTTTTAATACACCGATGTTCTGGATTGGTAAAGCTCCCCGTATCTCTTGGAGTTCAAAAGATTCTCCGTTGGTTAAGTATAGATGGATGTGAGAACTTAAAGAAGCTTCCAAGCTCGATTCAGATGAAATCCCTTCAAAGTCTCTGGATATCTGATTCCCCAAAATTAAACACATTTCCAGAAATCAATGGAGATATGCATTACTTGGAAATACTGTCTCTGAAGTCTACTGGGATAAGAGAAGTGCCTTCATCCATTGGGAATCTGAGCGGCCTCACTGATCTAAATCTTACAGGTTGTGAAGATCTTCTAAGTCTACCAGACAGCCTCTGCAATTTGATGAAACTTCGAAGTCTTTACCTCGACGGGTGCAAAAAGCTAGAGAAGCTTCCAGAAAACATTGGTGATTTGCAAGATTTACATAAACTTGATGCGAGCGATACTGCAATCTCCCAACCACCTTCCTCCATCACTAAGCTTGGCAAACTGTGGAAGTTACGATTCTCACATGAAAAACAACTTCAATATTCCTCAAGTTTTGTCTTGAATCAAGTATCAGGTTTATCGTCCTTGACATCACTTGATCTTAATAATCACAACATATTGAGTGGACTTCCTGAGGATTTAGGATCTTTGCAGTCTTTGGAAAAACTGAGTCTAAGTGGAAGCATTATTTCTTGTTTACCAAAACGCTTCAAAGGACTCTTACACCTTCAGCATCTGAATGTACAATTCTGTCAGAATCTTAATAAATTGCCCGGAGAGCTACCCCCAAATTTAAAGGAGCTATGTGCAGATTATCATTTAGCCTTAATGAGCATCAGAGATCTCGTAATTCATTATCCTAAGCTGTGCAGGCTTGGGATATCCGACTGTGGAGCCGTCTCAAGTGAACAAGTTAATGTGTTCCTACAATATTTTATCAGGACATGCATCCAGGTTTTTATCTTATATATGAAATGTTGAATATTCTCGTCAAATTGATTGATTTCTAGTAGTAATAATAATTTCTATTCTATTGCATGCAGTTTGACTTTCTCCAAAGAGATTATTTTCTCATTTTTTTTCCTGATCAAGTCAGAATTTCAGAGTTGTTTGATTATGATCGGTTTACAAATCAAAAAGAGATGTCAATTGATCTGAACCCATCTTGGTATACCGATAAATTCATGGGTTTTTGGATAAGTTATGGTCTTACTACACTGAACTACACAAGATTAGAAGCTACATTGGTCTGCAAATCTGACCCTGAAAGAAAATATTCCTTGAAGTATAACTACTTTGGACAATTGTGTATCGAGTCTCCTTCCATTTGTTGCTTCTACATACCATTTGAAACACTGTGGAATGCTTCTGGCAATAAAGAAGGGAAGAATCCAAATGATTATTACATGTTGGAGGTATCTAATAGGTACAGTCTGGAGAAAGAACGATGCTGGGGAATTCGCCTGGAGTATGAAAAGGAGGAGGCAATGAGTGATACTGGTCGTCCAAAAAAGAAAAGGAAGCAATGAGTGATGCAAAGGTCCTTGTTTTACATCACACTATTTAAATGTTCTTTATTTCTTTCTTAAATTCCGTACTCAACCAAACACGTCTCATAAAATTGTATGGAAAGAATATGTTCTATATTGTTGATACAATTTGTATATGAGGGGTTTGTATCGATGATAGATAGATGAATTTTTTTTTTTATAATGTTGGTTTTTGAGTTTGAAACAACTTCTTTACACTTATAATAAGGTAGATACGTTGAGTATCCAACATCCTTTCAAGATTTCACTAGATATGTTGTTGTTTGAGTCATTTTCTGTGTGATTGTTATAACTTACGCATGAGCATATATCTAAGATATTTTGCAAATAAAATATTATCTATAAAGATAGTTTCAAAATTCGATTCCATAAACTTTGATCAAGGAAGAAAATGTATATATAATAATCAATTTTGATGATTGCTCAACTTTTTCTCTGGCCCTTTTATTTCTTATATTTTTATACTAAAAATAAAAGAAAAATATAAAAAAAATATAAAAATAAAAAACTCAAATAATAATAAGCAAATATATATATATGGGGAAATATTTAACACTCAAATTAAGTGTTAAGTCACAAAAGTCAAAAAAGAAAAATCATGTGTGGGAAAAATCCTTTGCTAAAATAATTATATGTACCCCCTACATGAATTTATATTCCCTTTTTCCATTAGAGGAAAATGATACACGTGAACCACTTTAATGATGAGAATATATATGAACCATATGTCAGTCACTTATTTATTCTTATTCTTTCTTTCTTTTTCTTTTTCTACTTTCTTTTCTTTTCTTTTCTACTTATATAGAAGTGTGGGTTAAGTTGTTGGTATTAACACGTATGTTTATTGTTAATAAATTCAAAATCAAGGATAGTTTTGAGTTTTTATGTTTAGGCTTTCTCCTTTTTTTTATTTAATATTTAGACATTTGATAGATGTCCAATACTTCTGTAATTCCTTCCATTTTAGATTTACATGTCATTTATTTTTTCCGTTAAGTTTTACTTGTTTACTATATTAAAAAATAATAATAATAATAATAATATATATATATATATATATATATCTAGATTTATCACTTTTAGTTCATAGTTTAATTATCATTTATTAATTATTGTCATTTCTCAATATATTTTTCAAAGTATTTAATTTATTAAGTAAAATTATGATTCTATTTATTATTTCTTAAGAATTAAGAAGTGTGACAAGTCAATACTAGATAAGTAAAAATAAGTAGAAGGAGTGAGTAAAGATTTAGATATTAGCATGTGTGCTTGGTGTAATTATCTAATTTTTTATGATGTTTGTCTTTTCATTAAGTGCTGCTTTAGGTCCTTAATCCTTTCATATTTTTACAAATAATATCGCTTTGGCACCTCTTGAATTTGGAGGGTTAATTTTAAATAAATTTTGACATAAAATCTATAATAATAATAATAATAATAATAATAATAATAATAATAATAATAATAATAATAATAATAATAATAATAATAATAATAATAATAATAATAATAATAATAATAATAGATTGAAGATGACCGCGATCTCGGATCTTACGAGATCCTCTGTCTCTGTATCAGAGCCTAGGAACTTTCATAATAAATATGAGATTGATGTGAAGTATCTGACATAGATATGAATCTTGTCTTCATGGATCTTGGAGAAACAAGTACAAAAAATAAGATCTGGACAGACCCTTTGCTTGGGTAAAAGGATTTAGTCCTTCCATACAGCCATTAAATGATATAAAAATTGTTGACAAGCTAGATTGAAGATGACCGCGCGGACTACCGTCCGTCTTCTGAGATCCTGTCTCGTTGATTGATGTGAAGTATCCAACATAGATATGAATCTTGTCTTCATGAATCTTGGAGAAACAAGTACAAAAAATACTAGATTGGAAGAGGTAAATATACCTCAAAAACCTTGATTTGTTAAACAAATGGACTATTCCTAAAATTAATATAAAAAAAATTTATGATTAAGGTTGGTTTGATAAGATTTCTAATAAGCAGCTGATTAAAACAACTGAACAATCTTTGGCCCTAAATTCTTCCGAATAGAGTATTCGTTTGTTGAATAAGAGAGATATTGATATATATAAATTACAGTATAATTTCTTGCATATTGGCATGATACAAATTGCATTTAAACCGTTAACTCTTAAAGGGTTACCTGAAACATTTTTAGCTGCTTTACGTGACGCTAGAAATTTAAATTTTAGACAATCTTTAATGGGTTCGATAGAATCTACGGTGGCCTATGGTCCAGTTTATTTTAATACTCAACCTAATTTGCAGTTATCTTTAATTGATGCTAATATTCTTGATGCTTTAACTTTAAATGTTAAAACACATGGTTATAATTATGCACCTGGTTCAGAATTAATTTATTTGTCTTATAGGATATATTTTAAATTACTCTCTACGTTAAACCTAAGATGTAAGTTATATGATACATCTGCTGAAACTATTTTAGTAGAAACTAATTTTGCTAGATCTAAGGTTACTACTAGAAGACCTATAAAATGGGAAGAAATTAATTTTCCTACTACTTGGACTTTAGAATCAGTTATTCCTCCAAGTCAGATGGCAGATGCAGTCACTAATTCAGAATATTCTCATATCACTCAAAACCCAGATGGAAAAATTTGCATGCAGTTCAATGATATTCCTTTCAGTAGACATTCATTTTCTTCTGATAGAAGACTCCCTGTTATGCATCATATTTCACCCATTGATCTCGTTTATGGTCCGGCTCATAATCGAGCAGCCTCGTTGCATACTTTACCATATGTTATATCTATGGATCAAAATGATAGAATTGTTAATAAAATCAAAATTAATCCTAGATTAAATATTGTGCATGCTAATGATATTGCTTCTGACATTTCTGATAAGGATATTCCTTCGCAGTCCGAAATGGATTTTGATTTAAATAATACTTAATGATGAATGTACATCGAATAGCTTTTAGCCCAGGTTCTCTGGCCAGAAAATATATTCAAAATGAGTTTTTAAGTGATAAATGGTCTCAGTTTAAAACTTGGTTTTTTGACACTTATAGTACAGATGATCTGAATAATATTTCTCAAGAATTTTACGAAACTTATGCTTTACATAATCAAATTATGTCTTTTGTACCTTGGTTTATAACCACTTATTTACCATTATTTATAAATGTCCTTGAACGATCTTATAAAGATGGAACCGATAATATTATCAAGGCTGTTTATCCACCTCAATCAACCTTTGTTTTACCTAATAATACTGGTATTACTTTTACTTCCTTTCAAAAATTTGTGGAAGACGATGTTGCGGCAGTCAGCATTAATGAAATTAATAATCTCATTTCTCAAAATAATTATTTGGGACTTTATGTTAAAGTGCTAGGTGAACATATTGGTTCTCTTGATAAAAAGATAGATGAACTAACTGGTTTGATAATTCAGATAAAAAATGATTTAAAATTTTTTGATAAAGCTTCTTCTTCTAAGACTAGCTCTGAAGCTATCATTATGACTCCTCCTGTGCAGCGACCTCCGAAAATTACTAATTTTAAATTAAAATCATTTAATGATATGGAAGAACTTCTTGTTAAAAAGTTTTCTGAATTTAAAGCTAGTCCCTTAGACTTATCCAACGAGACAAGATCAGAAGACGGGCGGTAGTCCGCGTGGTCATCTTTAATCTAGCTTGTCAATAATTTTTATATCGTTTAATGGCTGTATGGAAGGACTAAATCCTTTTACCCAAGCAAAGGGTCTGTCCATATCTGAATACGTATTGTTATTAAGCCCATGTATCTAGCAGTTCTAACCGGGTATAAGGTGCCCTTTTTCTCAATTCATTATCGGGCTTAGAACCACGGCTGGCTAGATAAAACCAATAACGTATTGCATCAAATCTGACTGTACCACCGTCTCGGAACCAAGTCGAGAAACCATATAAAAATTTATTTGTATTTAGATAAAATCTAGATCTTTCATGATAGATATAAAAGTGAAGTTAGATATGCGACATAGATATGATTCTTTTAGCCGGACATAGTCACGGCTCTAGATCGGAGATATTTTAAGTAAGAGAAAGAAAAAATTGTACCTGAAACTTAAGGGCCAACAGTAGGGCCTATAATAACTTCAAACTTTATTCACAAAGTCCGGCAAGTATTCCGGCAAACTTACAACTTACAAAATACAAGAGAGAGAGAGAGAGAGAGAGCTTTTCAAGAAAGAGTAGAGAGGGTTTTCCCAAACCCTCTGTAATTGTGTCCGATCTATAATAACATCGGGAAACTTAGAAGCGAAGTCAATTGATCGTTGAATAGGGGTTACCTTCCCCTGACAAATGAGATATCCGAGAAATCTAACATTAGTTTGAAATAAACTCATTTTCAGTTTAGAAATTACCAAACCATTTTGTATAACAATTTTCTTGAAAATATCTAAATGTTTAATATGCATTTCAAGAGTCTTTGAATAAACCAAAATGTCATCAATATAAACTATGATAAAATCCAAATATGGATGAAAAATATCATTCATAATTTTTTGAAATTCAGAGGGTGCGTTTTTCAAACCAAATGGCATAACATTCCACTCGTATTGTCCAAATGGGACGTTAAAAGCCGTTCTATAAGAATGTTCTTTAAAAATTTGAATTTGCCAATAACCTGATTTTAAATTAAATTTTGAGAATATATTGGCATCATATAATCTAGACAATAAATCTTTTTTATTCGGAATCAGATATCGGATCCATTTTAAATATTTATTTAATGGTTTGTAATTTATTACTAACCGGGGCACACCCCGTTCTTTTTCAGCTGCATTGTTAACATAAAATGCAGTACATGACCAAGGAGATTTTTAGGGTTTGATCAAACCTTTCTGTAGTAAATTATCAATTTCTTTTTTGCAAAATTCTACTAATTCGGCATTCATCTGACAGGGACGAGATTTAGTAGGAATATTATCCTCGGAAAAATTATCTTCATAAGGAAGAGTGACAATATGCTTTTTACGATTCCAAAAAGCACTAGGGTGATTGGCACAAATATCAACGGCCATTTGTTCGGAAATCAATTTAATTTTTTCCTGTACTTTAGTGGATTTTACAGTGTCAAATATATTCATACTAAATAATTCTAATTGTAAAGAATCAACATGCTTTTGTTTCATATCGATTAAAGCATTAATATCACGAGAAATAGGATCAGTGATAAAAGTATAATTTATACCCTGATTTTCATAAGTAGCCGAAAAACCTTTAGTAGTTATGCTAGTAAAAGGGTATATAGAATTTATAAAAGGAGTTCCAAGTATAATAGGAGGGTATAACTGATTTTTGACCAAGAAAAAGAAATGTGGAATGCAAACTTTATTTTGGCAAATACGTGTATTAGGCAATTTATACTTTATATCTAAAGCATGTCCTGATGCAGATTTAACCATGTGAGTTGTTTTCTCAAAGTATTTAGTAGGTATACGTCATTCTTGAATGCAACTTACATCTACTCCACTATCAATCATAGCAATGTTAGTTATAGAAAAAATGTTATTAATTAAAATGGTGCATTTAACATACCATTTATGAGCAGTTACAATTTGCATTAATCCTAAAAACATGCCTTGTCTAGGATCAATATTAAGGGGTTTTGCCAGAGTATTTTCTTCAACAATATTTTTCCCTTTGTTATTAACAGTTTCAATCTGAGTAATACGATGATCACAAATCATTTGATTTTGTTTAAGGGATTTAATTTCATTTTTCAAGTTTTCAATTTCGTTCTTCAAATCATCAAAAGAAAAATCTCTTGTAGAAACAGTTTGTTTATTAAGTCTGTTATGAACTTCAGATATAGAATAAGGGGCAGAATAATCAAATTCAAAATAATTTTTTTGTTTAACATGATTTTTTGAAGAACTAGAAGAACTAGCAGTATTACTAACAGCTAATTGAATAATTTTTTCACGAAGATTATTATCAGTAACTTCTTTTAAAAGTTCTATTACATTATCAGAAGTAATAGTGTTAAGATTTAAATCTTCAAATTGAGATTGCAATTTATAAAATTCATCGTTTTCGCAAGAACACATATCACCTTGACCGAATTTACAAGTATCACAAGCATTAAGATCGGCAGGCTGAGTATTATCAGGCAAATTAATATCTTCAGAACAAGAACTAGACTCTGAATCATAATCTGATTCTGAACCAGAAGTATAAAGGAAACTATAAACTTTATCATGAACATCCTCATCAAGTTCTAAGGTCTTCAATCTTTGAAGTTTACAATTAGGAGCTATATGCCCGAAGTTTCCACATCTATAACACTTAATCTTGGCAAGTTCTCGCCTAGACCTATTTTTGGTAAATCTACCAGATTTTCGAAAGGCTTTTCTCTCAGTCCGCTCTTCCCTAGACCTACGTCTATGTCTGTTCTTCCTATAAGGTTCATCGGGATTATGTCCTTTAGAATATCTATGTTTGGTTTTATGCTTGCGATTACATGGGATCTCAGGTAAACCAAACTGGGTACAGAAGTCCTCTAGCTGAGATTTTTCTTTAAGCTTATCCATCTTAAGCTGTCTAGATAATTTCAATTCATTACACAAATTTATTCCTTCTTGAGTGCAAATGCCTATTACCTGCCCATAAGTGTAGTTTCCATAAGGAATTACACCCTACTCGTTTCTAAGGATCTTTTTAACCCTTACAACAAATAAAGGGGAAAGTCCATCTATAAACTTAGCTTTCCAATGTTCAAGCTTGTTTTTGGGTAGTTCCATAACTCTACTCATATAAGTATCTTTATACCATCTGAACTCTCCCAAAGTTCTACAACGTAAACCATTTAACAGGGTACGAACCATTTCGAACTGATTGGTAAATCTACCATTAAAATGTTCTAATATGGTTAAGACTAAGGTATAAATCGCGTCTTCTCTATTAGCACTGAGAGTCATACCCAGGTTATCAACACCTTCTTTAGTAGAAACAACATTTATAACCGCCGTTTTTTGTTCAAGGGTCATATAATTATCCCACCAGCCACGAAGTTGGCCAGTAAAACCTGCAATGATCATTTTGCAAATATTTCTATCGGTGTTTTGAACATTTTTGCATATAGTTGCGTACATAAGCATTCTATGCACAAGAATAGTAAGCTGTCTATTAGTCAGCCCATCAAGATTCCATTCATAAATTTCAGAACCGCTGTAAGACGTATTAGTCTGATTCCAATCTCGTTCCTCTATAAGCACATCTTGAGGAGTTGGTCTAGAATAATAATAGGTCTGCATATTAGGTTTGTTCGCGAATTTAGTATTACCACTATTCTTTTTAGGATAACCATGGAGTTTATTAAACTCTAAGGAAATATGTTCTTTAAAATCAAAAGTATTTTCTATTTCATCAGCAAAGTTTTCAGATAAGTCTAAGGGACTAGCTTTAAATTCAGAAAACTTTTTAACAAGAAGTTCTTCCAGATCATTAAATGATGATAATAATAATAATAATAATAATAATAATAATAATAATAATAATAATAATAATAATAATAATAATAATAATAATGATAATGATAATAATAATAATAATACTAATAATAATAATAATAATAATAAATTTACCTATATGAAAACTACCTAAAAAAAATCAGAAAGATAAATAATTTAAAAATTATTTAAAATGCATTTTGACTAACCTTTTAGAGTGTACTTTTTTCATTTAAATAGTACTTTTTATATAGGTTTTGAATTTTTATGCTTTAAATTTAAATATTATTTTATTTAAATTTGATTTTAATTTCAAATATTAGTCAAATAAATTTTAAAGAACTGAAATACATATGACAAGTATTTGAAACGAAGGGAATAGTGAATTACGTCCATATTTAAACTACGTCACTATTTTTCGAAAACTATGTACATTAATTTTTAAAAACAATATCAGACCCATTTTCTCTTTTGGGAGCTTAAAAAATTATTTTGCCTCCAGCACTTAACAATCAGCTCAATAGTTAAAGGCATAATACATAAAGAGGACCTTTAACTTGACATCAATTCACAACTATGACCCTAAACTTTGCCAGTGCACAAGTAGGCACTTTAACTATTACAAATTTAAACAATTAAACACTCTAATCCTACATGGCAAAGTGCGTGAAACACACTTTAATTAGGCGCGTCAGTGGTAAAAATAAAGGCCCCCAACGGTAAAAAAAAGGCTTAAATGACACTTCTACCCTTAATGAATCTCTTTCATATATATCTATCTATTTCCCTTTTTTAAATCAAAATCTCACTTTACTCTCCTTTCTAATTTCTTCAACAACTTTTGCCATTTTCCTCTCTTTCTTCACAATTTTCTGCTCACTGAAATGACATCAAATTTTTTTTGTCATTGTGGAAAAAGAGCTTTAATGAAGATTTCTTGGTCCGTAAAAAACCAAGGTCGCTGATTTCATGAATGAGAAGATGGTCGGGAAAGCTTTCATAATAGATGACCAATTTTTTGTTTAAATTATATCATTAAAGATAAAATTTTATGATTATTTTGTTGCTTCTTAAAGCGAGTTGGATGCAAGTTTTTCAAGTGGTGCGAAATTGATTATAACGAACAAGCTAGAACTATTATTTCAGGATTACAAAAAAGGATAAGACAACATAATGAAGAAAATCAAAAAATTAGGAGAAAATATCGAGTTTTGTTGATCGTTGTGATCCTATTTTGGATTTATAGAGAGTTCTTTATGTAGTGATTGTTACGTATGTTGATTTTGGGTACTTTGGTTAGTTGCAGGAGTCATTTTGGGACTATAATGTAGTTTTCTTTGGGTTGATAACAGCCTACTGTAAAGAAGTTTTAGTTGTTGAATAATTGTATGTTAGTTTTGCAAACGTATCTTGATACTCCAAAATATTTGTAGACGTAACTTCTGCTGCTAATTGACAATTTTTGGATGTAATTGGAGAAGAACAAACACTAAAGAAAACAAAAGAACTATATTGACACAGGGACGTGTAATAAAGGTGCTATGATATTCTTCAAAAGCTAGTATAATTGGCAAAACAATTGGCTCTTGAAGATGTTTATGTGGAGCACAAAAGCAACACCAATGTACAATTAGCAAAACTCATGTTTCTTGCTTCAATGCTCAGTAACCTCTGAGATATGAGCAACTTGTATGCTTTTTGTTTTAACAACAAAAATTAAAAGGAAAATCTTATAATATAACAGCAGCTCCGCACATATTACATCGATCAGTAAAATAGCTCGCATCTACATACTACATCAATAAAATAGCTCATACCCATATGAAGCTATATCTAATAAAACAACTCAAACTCACATAGTATGTACTAAACATCAATAAGGTTTTCAATAACAAACACCTAAAAGCTTTACAAAATATCAACTTAACCTCCATAAAACATGCTTCATAGCCATAATAACCTTAAAAGAGTTGTCTAAAGGCAAATATACATCAAAATATCCAAAAGTACATCAAAATGATCAAAAGTGGAATAATTTAAAGGCAAATCTAAATGCCACTAGCAATGTTTAACGTGAATTATGCCTTCAGAAAATATAAATCAAAATAAGCAAAAGCGAGTTGTCCAAAGTGTAACCTTATCACTAGCATAATTGAACTCTCATGGTACCCATTTAGATTTGATTTGAATTTTTTTCCGTTGTTGCATTTGTTGAAGTTGATTTCCCGTCATAGCTTCTTTTCCTTTCCATTTCAAACCAGGTGGTTTGAATCCAAGATCTACATTTGTTTGTGATGCATCCTTTAATGTTGTCCCACTTGAGATAACTCTTTCACTTGATCTCCCGGGCTATATAATTCATATACATTAGGTTACCTATACATTACTCTTTATATATAAATAAAGATGAAAAAAAAAGCAAGTTAAGAGCACACATACATTAATGACTTGTCTTCCAGATTGTATATCTGTGTAAACACCAAATCCAACATCTCTTCTACTCTTCCTTCCAAATGAAGAAGATGCCTTGTAGAAGAACTATTTATGCTTTTTCTTCCTTCTACTCTTGAAGTTTACGGACATAAAGAAGTGGAATGTTGAGTGCTAGATGACTCACGATGGTTGTGAGAGCTGATTGTGAGGTTGTTGAAAAGGCTGCGATAGGAAATTTGTTGAAAAGAGATTGTGAGAAATTTGTTGAGAGGGCTATACAATAAGAAAAAGATTGAGAAGTCTAAAAATGATTACGTAGAAAAGAAATATCAAATACAATACTTACCATCGATTCTGAGTCCTTTTATTATGCCCAAATTGATGGCATTTGGAACATCTCATTTTTACTCCATTTTTTGATGCTTTCCCCCACTTTTTTTTTCTTGGTTCATCTTGATCTTTTCTTCTACATCTGCCTGGTCTTCCGGGCATTAGCTTAACTTCAGGGGGCTCTATTTGTGGGTTATTGGTTTCCGGCCACATTTTCATATTAGAGATAGGCTGTAAGAAGTACTTATAAGCATGTAGGAATGTATCTTTTCTGTACCAATGCTCTACATAATTTTCTGGTTCTTGTCTAATGTGATACAAGGCACAAACTAGATGTTGGCAAGGGATACGTTTCAACTGCCATAACCTGCAACTACATGTTTTGTTAGCCATATTGACTATGTGCCTATATTCTCCATCCAGAATCTCAAATCCAGTGTCATGGTTCCAATTCACCTTTAGCTTCCTACCAATCTCTTTGTTTATTTCTAAAGTTAGTCTTGCCATGGGTGAAATGTCACTGATCCAAGTATCGACAAACTTGACCATATCTCCATGTCTATCCATCATTTTATGTCTAATATCTTCAAGCATACTAATCACAGATTTATGCCTAGGACCAACAATCCAAGAATTGAATGTTTCACACATATTATTTTCCACCACATCACACTTGGTTCTTTCACTAGAAAAAGCCCTACACCAATATTCTTTGTTATACTTAAGCAATGACTCACAAATGTTGTCACCAAGTTGTCCCAAATATGCAAATTGATCACTCAACTTTACTTCAAAACTAGCTTTGGAACACCTCCAAAATGCTTTTCTCCTTGCTTCACCTCTCCAAATCTTTTGCCAATTTGCCCAAATGTGCCTTGCACACATTCTCCTTTCAACATTAGGAAGCAACCCATCAACAACTGAATCAAGACCCTAGAAAATAAAATAAATAGATGAAGTTCAACATTAAACACCAAAGTAATAAGGATAGAAAAGCAGCACCTTCAAGTTCAAACTTAAAGAAAATACACATATGCCTCAACTTTCAAAGTAAATAGACATGACAAAGGATGTTACGTCATAAAGCTTAAGTCCAATTTTAACAAGAAATAAGGTAGAAAATTTAAAAAGCTGGTAGAAATCAGCTTCTTTTTTCAAATGATAAAAAAAAAAATTAAAAGAAGAAGAATACAACAACACTATGTTTCTTGAATTTTAGATAGTGTTCTTGAGGTGTTTATAATTTGTTTGTTAACAACACTAGTGTTTGTTTGTTCCCATTTATTTACCTTAGGAGACTCTAGATATCAAAGGATAGATTAATAAGAGCTTCATACATTACTGATAGGGACAAATATGAACAAATACATAATTTTAACAGTGGATATATTGATGCCAGAAGTTGCGGGCTTTCTATGTTGAAACACATTTTCCTAGTAGTTTAAAATGTGGCATGGTCATTCCCTGTTTCTATACTACAATATCACACATGCCTCATTTTTCTATACTACAATATCACATATGCCTCAACTGATTCAAAATTATAAATTGTAAATAAAAGATAAAACAAGTATAAAGAAGAAGATGGCAGAAACAACTTATATAAACAAGTATAAACAGTTTAAAACAATACCTTTTGCATGTCAGATATGATTGTTATGCCATTTCCGTCACCAAGTTGCAAATCTTGAATGAGATAGCTCAAGAACCAACTCCAAGAGTGTTTAGTTTCTTGGTCAACCAACTTTGACTATTGGATACATTTGTTGGTTTCCATTTTTTCCAATGACCACTAATAATTCTCCTTTACAAGCACCCTTCAAAAAACATCCATCCAATCCTATAATCTTCCTACAACCTTCAAGCCATCCATTCTTCAATGCCCCAAAGCAAACATAGAAATATTTGAACAAGTATTTTCCGGGATCGTTTCATTATCGGTTCTCACCCAACAAGAAGTCGAGATTCGTACTCTTAATCATATCGGCATAGTCTAACAACTTTGAAAACTCTAGCTTCCAATCACCCAAGAACTTGTTGATAACATTCATCTTTGCCTATAACATATTGATCTTCCCACTTTTAAACCCCACTTCTTTCGTATTGTCTCTTGAAGCTTATGAACTCTAATATCGAGGTTGGGATATTATTCTTTCCCTCATCTTTCTTTCCACATATTTGGTGAGCATAATCTGTTCATGTTCTTTGTAGGACATCCGTGAGCAGGATAATAATTTTCACGAGAAAAGTTTCTGTATCTTTATCAAGCTAGCAAAGATTTCCCAGTTACATTTTCTACACATCTTACCCTTACTCTATGAGGTTCATTGGGTTTAATTTTTAATTGAACCTTCCGCGAACACCATAATCGAGAATTGCTTTTCTAAACTCATTGCACTCTCAAATATCATACCCAATTCAAAGAAAGAAATGGAACAAGAATTATCATACCTCAATTTTTTGCTTTTTCTTCTTGAAGGTAAATCAACACCTGGTTGTGCTAAAACATCTAGCTCTTCATCGCTATCTTCACTTAGTTCAACTGATGAACCAATGAACTCTTCATTACCTCCCAATCTACCAATATACTTGGCTGCCTTGTTCTTGAAAATATCCTCAAATCCTTTATCTATGTCAGCTTCTCCAAGCTCAACCTCTTGATTCTTGGAAGATTTTTTAATTCTCTTTTTTGACTTTGCAGCTTCATTCCTCTTTTCTTGTCTCAGATTTTCTCTAAAGGCTCTCAATTCTTCATCAACTTCACTGTCATCCTCATCCGGAACCCCATCTAAATCTTCCTCTTCAAAGTCAAGAGAGTGACTATTTTCTTCCTCATTATCATCACCATCTCCCTCGTTTAAGAGCCCATTTATACCATCCTCAGGATGTGAAGCTTTAGAGGAATCCCCTAATTCTTGAATATTTTTTTCACCAGAAAATGTTCCCAAGACAGTGCTAGTAGTGGGCCCCCTTTCTTCAACAATCACATGCTTCAAATACAAATTGAAATAGGACCCACTCCACAATTCTTTAACACAATTGTATAGTTGGTTGTCACTTTCTAACTTCACAAATCTATGGGTAGTAGGGTCTTGACATAAAAAGCTTCAATTTCATCATACCCAGCATCTTTTGCATAAGATTTCATTTCGGTCAAAGAGAAGTGGTCCTTGTCTATGCTAAATATAATATTGTCCAATTTCGAAACATATTGACCTTTATAAAATCTACATCCATGGTGAAAAACAGCGATAATGTGACCCGTATATGTTCAATACTATGAAAAAAGAGCAAATTCTGATTGTGGTAAAAAATCATACTTTTATATAAAATTATCAAAAACGAATTTCAAAAGGAAAAATTAAACATACCTTAACTAAATTGAGGAAGAAGAACAGATTGACATCAAGTACGTGAAATTTCAGCACAATTCTTGAACGATTTTACCTTTGATTCAAAGGATGAAATGTAGGAACTTAAGATTAGGGTTTTGTAGAGAAGAAAGAGGAAAATGTTGTTGTATGTTCTAAGCATAGGATCATACACGTTCACTGATATTTATTTTATTTTTATTTTCAGTTTTTTAATTGAAAAATCCACGTGTATTTATTTTAATTAGTTGGCAGCCACGTAGAAGCATTTGTATATCACGCACTTTGTCTGGGATATACAAGTGTTTAATTGTTTAAATTTGTGATAGTTAAAATGCCTACTTGTGCACTGGCAAAGTTTAGGGTCATAGTTGTAAATTGATGACAAGTTAAAGGTCCTCTTTATGTATTATGCCATAGTTAAAAGTGTGGTTCTCTTCTTTTTCTGCTTTGATGAGGTTAGTCTTTCTTTTCTGCTTTTTGTGTGTTTTTTTCTAAATTGTTACGATTTTTTTGTTCAATTAGGGCAACGAATTTATATCAATTTACAGAAAGGTATCAATTTACTTCTCATTTGTTTAATTTGTCAGTGCAATACTGAAAAAGGGTACAATTATATGTCATGAATTAGGAAGATGATAACAAGTTTCCTACAGAGTCTTCTTGTCTGTTTTTATACTCTTTAATTTCTCACAATAATGAAAAAGTTAAACATTTTATGAGTTGAAATAGGAAGATGATAAGAAGTTCCTCATAAAGACTAGGAATAGTGAAAATGGTGAAGTCTTGTTCTTTAATATTAAACTGGAAATTAGTCTTTGTCTTTTCTTTCTTTTTTACCAGGTTGATCAACTACCCTGTTTCACTCTTTTTGACCAAATTATGCATTCACATAGCTGAGAAATAATTTTGCTAGTTGGGCTGAGAAGTTACCTGTTAGTCTTTAGCAATATTCTTCAACAATGGCTCATGCTTCTTCTTCCAAAATTTGCAAGTATGATGTCTTTTTGAGTTTTAGAGGTGAAGATACACGTAGAAACTTTGTGAGTCATCTCTATAATTCTTTGGAACTAAGAGGAATCCGCACTTTTAAAGATGATGAGCGACTAGAAACGGGAAAATCAATTTCTGATGAACTTTTGAAAGCCATACAAGAGTCTAAATTTGCTATTGTGATATTTTCCAAAAGCTATGCATCGTCAAGATGGTGTTTAGAGGAGCTTGCGCACATCATAAAGTGTAAAAAGGAATTGGAGCAGATTGTGATTCCAGTCTTTTATGATGTGAGTCCATCAGATGTGCGCCATCAAAATCCCCCTTTTGCTGATTCATTCTTACAACATGAGGAAAAATGCAAAGATGATATGGAGAAGGTTCAGAGATGGAGGGGTGCATTTGCGGAGGCTGGGAAAATATCAGGGTATCATTTACAAAATTTCAAGTAAGCGTTCTTCTTCTTTTCTTCGGGTTTCTCTTTATCAAGAGGAAAAAGGACCAAACTTTTAGCTATAATTCCCACACAATCATCATCTATACTTTTACCCGAAAAAGGACCAAACTTTTAGCTATATGGTTGTTTGATGATGTTAGATTTTAAAATGTTATAATTCATAATGGTTGATTTGAGCTACCTTATGACACCCGGGGGGGGGGGGGGCGTACCTTTGTGACATTATTATGTGTTTGCTTTAGATATTAATGTATGACAAGTCTTTCCTTTTCTACTTATTTACTCTGGGAGTATTTTCACTGTAATGTAGGGATGAGGCTGAGTGCATCAAGAAGTTAGTTGATGACATATTTCCTAAGTCACTTCAAATTATTTCACCTTTCCCGGAAAGTTTAGTGGGTATAAAATCTCAGGTTGAGAAAGTAACCTCATTATTAGATATGGAATCAAATGATGTTCGCTCTATCGGAATTTGGGGTATGGGCGGCATCAGCAAGACAGAAATTGCAAATATTCTACATCAAAGATACTGCCATCGATTTGAAGCTGATTGTTTTCTTGGTGATGTTGGAAAACTTCATCAGAAAAATGGACTAACATGGCTACAACAAGTCGTCATTTGCAAGCTCTTGGGTGAAAAATTGACTCTAACTAGTGAGCATGAAGGGATGAATATTTTAAACAATACGCTTCGCTGGAAGAAAGTTCTGTTCATCCTCGATGATGTAAACCATCAAGAACAGTGGGAATTTTTAGTTGGAGGGACAGAGTGGTTTGGTAAGGGTAGCAGAATTATTTTAACGGCAAGAGACAAGCACCTGTTAATCAGTCACGTTGGGGATAACGTGTATGAAGTCCAGCTATTATCGGAGGATGAAGCACTTGAATTGTTCAGTAGGCATGCTTTTAGAGAAAAATCACCAAAAGAAGATTTTTTGGAACTTTCGAGAGAAGTGGTGGAGCATGCTGGTGGACTCCCTTTAGCTCTTAAAGTTTTGGGTTCTTCATTTTACAGACGAGACAAAAAGCACTGGAGACACATAATTGATCGGCTGAAGAGAATCCCTCACAAGGATATTCTAGGAAAGCTTAGGCTTAGTTTTGATTGTCTGGACAAAGATGAGAAGGCATTATTTCTAGATATTGTATTTCTGGATATTGCATGCTTGACTAGATATGATTTTCATCTTTGTGCAGAACTAGTACTCAGAGACGCGGGTCAGGATTTTCTAATAGATTACCTTATTGAAAAATCTCTGTTATCCATCAACATAAGTAACAGTATCGTGATGCATAATATGATAAGAGAAATGGGTGAAAATGTTATATGGGAAGAGTACGATAACAGCAGAATATGGCTTCCCGAGGACGTTTGTGACCTTTTTAAAGGAAAGTTGGTAAGCAATATTTAGCGTTATTAATAATTTCATAAGCTCTTAGTTCTGTTTTTTTTTTTTTTTTTTTTCATTTTTATTTGTTAGCAATTAAATATATGTTTCATTCTTTACAGATAACAGAAAAGGTGGAAAGCCTATGTATCCCAAACGATTACCATTTTGAAGATGATTTTCTCAATTATAGCAATATTTTCAAGAGGATGCAAAGATTAAAAATACTCATAGTTGGTGATGGAACTTTTTGCTCGAACTGCGCTGTCACTTATCTTCCCTCCAGCTTGCGGCTTATTGATTGGCCGGGGTATCCTTCAATTTCATTGCCAGAGAGCTTTGAACCATCACAGCTCGTGGTGCTTTGTTTACATAAAAGTTGGCTTGTTGAACTTTTGCCAATATCAAAGGTATACTCTCTATCTCTATCTCTAATACAACAAAATTGCAGTTTTTTTTTTTGTTTGATAGGTTTAATGCTCATGAATTAATCACTTCAAGATTGAAATGCTACACAAAATAATTGCTTTGATATACACAATTAACATAAATATTTTAAATTTACTTGAAAAGTGAAAACTTAAAACTTGCAAATCCAATGTACAGAGACTTAAATCAAACGCATCATACTTTTATCTTTCTTTTCCCGATTAAATCTTCAAATTATTTAGGTGGAATGGAAATCCAATGTCCCTCCTTGTGGTTCGTCTTTAAATACTGTCCCGGTGTTTTATTTTGTTGTAAAAATAGGCTCCGTTCTTTTATTATGCAAGACAATTGACATTTTTCCTTTGATAAGCCCAATCTGGCAGTCCCTATGCTTTTCATGATAATGTGATACAAAGTAATGTATCTTTGCTCAATTTGCTTAGTACATATTGGTACTAGCTACAAATATTGGGCATTTGTGTTGTTGTGTTTCGTAGAAACAATAGTTGATGCATGTTGTTACAGCTTTTGATATATTTTTTATGAGGTACCATGAGCGAAAACTAGAAATCATGATAATCTAATAGAGTTATGGAACAATTTTGTATGCGGTACTATAGTGAAAACTAAAAATCATGACAATTCGTTAGAGTAAATGGAATACGTTTAAATGGGGTATCACAAGTGAAAACTGAAAATCATGATAATCCTAGAATAAATGGAATAAGTTTATATGAGGTACCATGAGTGAACTCATAATCATGACAATCCAATAGAGTAAATGAAATATGTTCAAATGAGTTGCCATGAGTAATAACTAGAAGCCATGACAATCCTATAAAGAAGTTATCCAACAAGATAGTCAGGGAGAATATAGTGTGAAATTCTATCAATTTTTCATGACTTTCACAATTGTCTCTCGCTTTACCATCTTTGCCGCTCAACTAAGGGTTTTTAGTCCGAAACTTTCTCACTACGTTAAAAAGCTACTTCTGAAATGTTGTCAAAGTAAGAAACAACTTTTAAATATCGGTGCGAAAATAGCTTTTTTGTACAAGTTATATCCGGTCCCAACCTTAAAAATTGTTGCATGTCCTGTTTGAGTTAAATAAATTGTGAATCAAAGAAGGATCAAGAAACTTTGTTTGCTGGAGAAAATATAATAAACAATTATGTATCTCAAAAGTTCTTTTCCGGATTAGCTACCGCCTTTAGTGATCATAACAACCTTATCTTCTGTTTATTTTTTTTCCTACAAAATATTTCTATTAGGAGTACTACAAGCTCACTGTTTTTTTTTTTTTTTTTTTTTTGGAAACAGAAATTGAGCAACTTGAAGTATTTGGATCTCATGGACAGCTGTAAGTTAAGAAAAACCCCTAATTTTGGTGATAAACCAAACTTGGAGACACTAAATTTACACGGGTGTGTGAATTTGGAAGAGGTACATCCCTCTCTTGGATATTGCAGAATGCTTACTTATGTGAATTTGAACAAATGTGTCAAACTTAAGAAGCTTCCAAAATTTGTCTGCATGGAATCCCTTGAGACTCTCGATCTCTGTGAATGCACAAGCTTAGAAGAATTTCCAGAAATCTGTGGAGATATGCGTGGCTTATCAACACTCTATCTAGGATCCCCCTGGATAAGAAGCTTTCCCCCGTCTCTCAGCGGCCTTAGATATTTGGAATTGACTGGTTGTCAAATTCTTGAAAGTATTCCAGACACTATTCGAAATCTTAGTGATCTCATTATTTCAGGTTGCAATAAACTTGCAACACTGCCAAACAGCCTCTTTGAATCACAGCAATTGGAATATCTTAAAATACACCGATGTTCTGGATTGGTAAAGCTCCCCGTATCTCTTGGAGTTCAAAAGAATCTCCGTTGGTTAGAGATAGATAGATGTGAGAACTTAAAGAAGCTTCCAAGTCGATTCAGATGAAATCCCTTCAAAGTCTCTGGATATCTGATTCCCCAAAATTAGATACATTTCCAGAAATCAATGGAGATATGCATTACTTGAAAAGACTGTTTCTGAAGTCTACTGGGATAAGAGAAGTGCCTTCGTCCATTGGGAATATGAGCGGCCTCACTGAGATAAATCTTACAGGTTGTGAAGATCTTGTAAGTCTACCAGACAGCCTCTGTAATTTGATTAATCTTCAAATTCTTTTCCTCTACAGGTGCAAAAAGTTAGAGAAGCTTCCAGAAAACATGGGTGATTTGCAAGAGTTATGTATGCTTGATGCGGGCAAAACTGCAATATACCAACCACCTCCCTCCATCACCAAGCTTGGCAAACTGTGGATGTTAAGATACTCACATGAAAAACAACTTCGACATTCCTCAAGTTTTGTCTTGCATCAAGTATCAAGTTTATCCTCCTTACGAGAACTTCATCTTAATAATCTCAATATTTTGGGTGGACTTCCTGAGGAATTAGGATCTTTGAAAGAGTTGGATGTAAGTGGAAGCAATATTTCTTGTTTACCAAAAAGCATCAAAGGACTCTTAGACCTTCGGCGTCTGAACGTGCAATTCTGTCAGAATCTTAATAAATTGCCCAGAGAGCTACCCCCAAATTTAAAGGAGCTACGTGCAGATTATCATTTAGCCTTAATGAGCATCAGAGATCTCGTAATTCATTATCCTAAGTTGTGTAGGCTCGCAATATCCGACTGTGGTGCCGTCTCAAGTGAACAAGTTAATGTGTTCCTACAGCATTTTCTCAAGACACGCATCCAGGTTTTTATCTCATATATGAATGTTGAATATTCTCGTCAAATTGATTGATTTCTAGTAGTAATAATAATTTCTATTCTATTGCATGTAGTTTGACTTTCTCAGAGATTATTTTCTCATTTGTTTTCCTGATCGAGTCGGAATTCCAGAGTTTTTTTATTATGATCGGTTTATAAATCAAAAAGAGATATCAATTGATCTGAACCCATCTTGGTATACCGACAAATTCATGGGTTTTTGGATAAGTTATGGACCTACTACACTGAACTACACAAGATTAGAAGCTACATTGGTCTGCAAATCTGACCCTGAAAGAAAATATTCCTTGAAGTATACCAGAAGCCATCAATTTTCGAGGGTCATTGATCATTTAATTTGTTGCGTCTACATACCATTTGAAACATTGTGGAATAATGGTTATGGCAATAAAGAAGGGAAGAATCCAAATGATTATTACATGTTGGAGGTATCTGATTTGTACAGTCCGGAGAAAGAACTATGCTGCTGGGGAATTCGCCTGGAGTATGAAAAGGAGGAGGCAATAAGTGATACTGGTCGTCCAAAAAAGAAAAGGAAGCAATGAGTGATGCAAAGGTCTGTTTATGACTTGTTTTACATCACAATATTTAAATGTTTTTTATTTCTTTCTTAAATTCCGTATTCAACCAAACACGTCTCATAAAATTGTATGGAAAGAATATGTTCTACATTGTTGATACAATTTGTATATGAGGGGTTTGTATCGATGATAGATGGATGAAATTTTTATTTATAATGTTGGTTTTTGAGTTTGAAACAACTTCTTTACACTTATAATAAGGTAGGTACGTTGAGTATCCACCATCCTTTCAAGATTTCACTAGATATGTTGTTGTTTGAGTCATTTTCTGTGTGATTGTTATAACTTACACATGAGCATATATCTAAGAAATTTTGAAAATAAAATATTATCTATTAAAGAAGTTTAAAAATTCGATACCATAAACTTTGATCAAGGAAGAAAATGTATATATAATAATCAATTTTGATGATTGCTCAACTTTTTCTCTGGCCCTTTTATTTCTTATATTTTTATACTAAAAATAAAAGAAAAATATAAAAAATATATAAAAATAAGAAACTCAAATAATAATAAGCAAATATATATATATGGGGAAATATTTAACACTCAAATTAAGTGTTAAGTGACAAAAGTGAAAAAAGAAAAATCATGCGTGGGAAAAATCCTTTGCTAAAATAATTATATGTACCCTACATGAATTTATTTTAAAAAAAATTCAAAAATATAATTTAAAATTAATTCCCTTTTTCCATTAGAGGAAAATGATACACGAACCACTTTAATGATGAGGATATATATGAACCATATGTCAGTCACTTATTTATTCTTATTCTTATTCTTTCTTTCTTTCTTTCTTTTTCTTTTTCTACTTTCTTTTCTTTTCTACTTATATAGAAGTTTTGGTTAAGTTGTTGGTATCAATTTAGGCTTCTCCTTTTTTTTATTTATATTTAGATATTTGATAGCTGTCCAATACTTCTGTAATTCCTTCCATTCTGTAATTCCTTCCATTTTAGATTTACATGTCATTTATTTCTTTTGTTAATTTTTACTTGTTCACTATATTTAAAAAAAAGTAAAAAAAATTATATATATATCACTTTTAGTTCATAGTTTAATTATTATTTACTAATTATTACAATTTTTCAATAATATTTTTCAAAATATTTAATTTATTAAGTAAAATTATGATTCTATTTATTATTTCTTAAGAATTAAGAAGTGTGACAAGTAAATACTAGATAAGTAAAAATAAATAGAAGGAGGGAGTAAAGATTTGAATATTAACATGTGTGCTTAGTGTAATTATCTAATTTTTTATGATGTTTGTCTTTTCATTAAGTGTTGTTTTAGGTCCTTAATCCTTTCATATTTTTACAAATAATATCGCTTTGGTTCTAATTTATGTGGCACCTCTTCAATTTGGACAGTTAATTTTAAATAAATTTTGACATAAAATCTATAATAATAATAATAACAATAATAATAATAATAATAATAATAATAATAATAATAATAATAATAATAATAATAATAATAGGAAGATGATAAGAAGTTCCACATAAAGACTAAGGAATAGTGAAAATGGTGAAGTCTTGTTCTTTAATAATAAACTGGAAATTTGTCTCTGTCTTTTCTTTCTTTTTGACCAGGTTGGTCAACTCCCCTGTTTCACTCTTTTTGACCAAATTATGCATTCACATAGCTGAGAAATAATTTTGCTAGTTGGGCTGAGAAGTTACCTGTTAGTCTTTAGCAATATTCTTCAACAATGGCTCATGCTTCTTCTTCCAAAATTTGCAAGTACGATGTCTTTTTGAGTTTTAGAGGTGAAGATACACGTAGAAACTTTGTGAGTCATCTCTATAATTCTTTGGAACTAAGAGGAATCCGCACTTTTAAAGATGATGAGCGACTAGAAACGGGAAAATCAATTTCTGATGAACTTTTGAAAGCCATACAAGAGTCTAAATTTGCTATAGCGATATTTTCCAAATGCTATGCATCGTCAAGATGGTGTTTAGAGGAGCTTGCACACATCATAAAGTGTAAAAAGGAATTGGAACAGATTGTGATTCCAGTCTTCTATGATGTGAGTCCATCAGATGTGCGCCATCAACATCCCCCTTTTGCTGATTCATTTTTACAACATGAGGAAAAATGCAAAGGTGATATGGAGAAGGTTCAGAGATGGAGGGGTGCATTTGCGGAGGCTGGGAAAATATCAGGGTATCATTTACAAAATTTCAAGTAAGCGTTCTTCTTCTTTTCTTCGGGTTTCTCTTTATCAAGAGGAAAAAGGACCAAACTTTTAGCTATAATTCCCACACAATCATCATCTATACTTTTACCCGAAAAAGGACCAAACTTTTAGCTATATGGTTGTTTGATGATGTTAGATTTTAAAATGTTATAATTCATAATGGTTGATTTGAGCTACCTTATGACACCGGGGTGGGGGGGGGGGGGAGAGTACCTTTGTGACATTATTATGTGTTTGCTTTAGATATTAATGTATGACAAGTCTTTCCTTTTCTACTTATTTACTCTGGGAGTATTTTCACTGTAATGTAGGGATGAGGCTGAGTGCATCAAGAAGTTAGTTGATGACATATTTCCTAAGTCACTTCAAATTATTTCACCTTTCCCGGAAAGTTTAGTGGGTATAAAATCTCAGGTTGAGAAAGTAACCTCATTATTAGATATGGAATCAAATAATGTTCGCTCTATCGGAATTTGGGGTATGGGCGGCATCGGCAAGACAGAAATTGCAAATATTCTACATCAAAGATACCGCCATCGATTTGAAGCTGATTGTTTTCTTGGTGATGTTGGAAAACTTCATCAGAAAAATGGACTAACATGGCTACAACAAGTCGTCATTTGCAAGCTCTTGGGTGAAAAATTGACTCTAACTAGTGAGCATGAAGGGATGAATATTTTAAACAATACGCTTCGCTGGAAGAAAGTTCTGTTCATCCTCGATGATGTAAACCATCAAGAACAGTGGGAATTTTTAGTTGGAGGGACAGAGTGGTTTGGTAAGGGTAGCAGAATTATTTTAACGGCAAGAGACAAGCACCTGTTAATCAGTCACGTTGGGGATAACGTGTATGAAGTCCAGCTATTATCGGAGGATGAAGCACTTGAATTGTTCAGTAGGCATGCTTTTAGAGAAAAATCACCAAAAGAAGATTTTTTGGAACTTTCGAGAGAAGTGGTGGAGCATGCTGGTGGACTCCCTTTAGCTCTTAAAGTTTTGGGTTCTTCATTTTACAGACGAGACAAAAAGCACTGGAGACACATCATTGATCGGCTGAAGAGAATCCCTCACAAGGATATTCTAGGAAAGCTTAGGCTTAGTTTTGATTGTCTGGACAAAGATGAGAAGGCATTATTTCTAGATATTGTATTTCTGGATATTGCATGCTTGACTAGATATGATTTTCATCTTTGTGCAGAACTAGTACTCAGAGACGCGGGTCAGGATTTTCTAATAGATTACCTTATTGAAAAATCTCTGTTATCCATCAACATAAGTAACAGTATCGTGATGCATAATATGATAAGAGAAATGGGTGAAAATGTTATACGGGAAGAGTACGATAACAGCAGAATATGGCTTCCCGAGGAGGTTTGTGACCTTTTTAAAGGAAAGTTGGTAAGCAATATTTAGCGTTATTAATAATTTCATAAGCTCTTAGTTCTGTTTTTTTTTTTTTTTTTTTTCATTTTTATTTGTTAGCAATTAAATATATGTTTCATTCTTTACAGATAACAGAAAAGGTGGAAAGCCTATGTATCCCAAACGATTACTATTTTGAAGATGATTTTCTCAATTATAGCAATATTTTCAAGAGGATGCAAAGATTAAAAATACTCATAGTTGGTGATGGAACTTTTAGCTCGAACTGCGCTGTCACTTATCTTCCCTCCAGCTTGCGGCTTATTGATTGGCCGGGGTATCCTTCAATTTCATTGCCAGAGAGCTTTGAACCATCACAGCTCGTGGTGCTTTGTTTACATAAAAGTTGGCTTGTTGAACTTTTGCCAATATCAAAGGTATACTCACTATCTCTATCTCTAATACAACAAAATTGCAGTTTTTTTTTTTTTTGTTTGATAGGTTTAATGCTCATGAATTAATCACTTCAAGATTGAAAGGCTACACAAAATAATTGCTTTGATATACACAATTAACATAAATATTTTTAATTTATTATGCCCTTACTTGATAAGTGAAAACTTAAAATTTGCAAATCCAATGTACAGAGACTTAAATCAAACGCATCATCTCTCCAGCAGCTCATACTTTTATCTTTCTTTTCCCGATTAAATCTTCAAATTATTTAGGTGGAATGGAAATCCAATGTCCCTCCTTGTGGCTCGTCTTTAAATACTGTCCCGGTGTTTTATTTTGTTGTAAAAATAGGCTCCGTTCTTTTATTATGCAAGACAATTGACATTTTTCCTTTGATAAGCCCAATCTGGCAGTCCCTATGCTTTTCATGATAATGTGATACAAAGTTATGTATCTTTGCTCAATTGCTTAGTACATATTGGTACTAGCTACAAATATTGGGCATTTGTGTTGTTTTTCGTGGAAACAATAGTTGATGCATGTTGTTACAGCTTTTGATATATTTTTCAATGTATCGTGGATAATTTGCAGTTTTATAAGTTTACTTTGATATGTTTTTTATGAGGTACCATGAGCGAAAACTAGAAATCATGATAATCTATTAGAGTTATGGAACAATTTTGTATGCGGTACTATAGTGAAAACTAAAAACCATGACGATTCGTTAAGAGTAAATGGAATATGTTTAAATGGGGTATCACAAGTGAAAACTAAAAATCATGATAATCCTAGAATAAATGGAATAAGTTTATATGAGGTACCATGAGTGAACTCATAATCATGACAATCCAATAGAGTAAATGAAATATGTTCAAATGAGTTGCCATGAGTAATTACTAGAAACCATGACAATCCTATAAAGAAGTTATCCAACAAGATAGTCAGGGAGAATATAGTGTGAAATTCTATCAATTTTTCATGACTTTCATGTCACAATTGTCACTCGCTTTACCATCTTCGCCGCTCAACTAAGGGTTTTTAGTCCGAAACTTTTTCACTACGTTAAAAAGCTACTTCTGAAATGTTGTCAAAATAAGAAACAACTTTTAAATATCGGCGCGAAAATAGCTTTTTTGTACAAGTTATATCCGGTCCCAACCTTAAAAATTGTTGCATGTCTTGTTTGAGTTAAATAAATTGTGAATCAAAGAAGGATCAAGAAACTTTGTTTGCTGGAGAAAATATAATAAACAGATCTACTGTGAAGCATGCAAAAGGACTTATACGCTATATACTTGTTTTGGTAATTCATCTTTACTAAATATTTGTACTTATGTTAAATGAACCTTGACCCGGACATCATGGTTATGAGCATCGAAAAATCATAAAGAACTTTCAAGTCCGGGGGACTCCCTTCACGGCATAGGCCCATAAATATTTTTAATTTTCCAATATTTTAAAAATAAAATCTTATAAAAAGTTATGATATTAAAGAGGTTTTATTTTCATTATGAAATTAAAAGAAAAGAAATATATATTTGGATTTTAAGACAATTATGTATCTCAAAAGTTCTTTTCCGGATTAGCTACTGCCTTTAATGATCATAACTGTTGGGTTATGAAGGGTGATTAGGGCGTCATGCGGAAGCTTACAATTTGCAAATCATATAGTTGATAAATCAGATAACAAAAACTTAATACTAAAAATCAAAATATTATTATATCAAAACTAATATAAAGAAAAACATTGAAACTTTCGAGAGAATAAATCTCCCATAAGCAAGACTCTTAAACGACTACATTGTGGATGTTATTATTTGTGTTAGAAGAAACAAACCTATATTTATAGAGTCCTAAAACCTTTTATTACTAGAAAAGGACTTGCTACTCGAAAACATTTTCCTAAAAGGAAAGAATAAACCATATATGAAAGAATATTATATTTTCCTTTCATGAAAAGTAAAAACATTTATGATAATGTTTTGTCTTTTCTTTATGGAAAAAATAAACTTCAAATAAGGTAAAAAAATCAGGACAAAACCCTAACAAATCTCCCCTTTTGGCTTAAATTTTCTTGCATCATAATCTTGATCCTCTTTCTTCACACATTTTTCATGTATCACTGTTGCTTACCATGATTTAAAAATTGATATGGGTTAAAATTGAAGCCCTGTGTTAAAAGTGATGAATAGGGTTGAAAGTAGAGCTCATGCGTTAAAAGTAATATGCGTTAGTTGAAAGTGGAGCTCATGCGTTAAAATTAAGATGCATGAGTTAAAAATGGAGCCTGAACATTAAAGTTTCCGGGGGTTGAAAGTTGGAGCCCATGCTCTAAAATAAGCATGAGTTGAAAATTGATTTTGTTTTAAAAGATGGAGCGGCAGGATATTGTTGAAAATATATTTGAAAATTTTCTCCACATGTAGTAGCACAAAAATCTTCATTATCATCACGTTGATTACAAATTGATTTGAAACCATCTTGAGCCTATCTTCAACCTCATTGAACCATAGGATCATTGAACCATGTGCTCTAATACCACTTGTTGGGTTATAAAGGGTGATTAGGGCGTCATGCGGAAGCTTACAATTTGCAAATCATATAGTTGATAAATTAGATAACAAAAACTTATACTAAAAATCAAAATATTATTATATCAAAACTAATATAAAGAAAAACATTGAAACTTTCGAGAGAATAAATCTCCCATAAGCAAGACTCTTAAACGACTACATTGTGGATGTTATTGTTTGTGTTAGAAGAAACAAACCTATATTTATTGAGTCCTAACACCTTTTCTTACTAGAAAAGGACTAGCTACTCGAAAACCTTTTCCTAAAAGGAAAGAATAAACCAAATATGAAAGAATATTATATTTTCCTTTCAGAAAAGTAAAAACATTAATGGGAATGTTTTGTCTTTTCTTTATGGAAAAAATAAACTTCAAATAATGTAAGAAAATCAGGACAAAACCCTAACAATAACAACCTTATCTTCTCTTTATTTTTTTTCCTACAAAATATTTCTATTAGGAGTACACTGTTTTTTTTTTTTTTTTTTTGGAAACAGAAATTGAGCAACTTGAAGCATTTGGATCTCATGGACAGCTGTGAGTTAAGAAAAACCCCTAATTTTGGTGATATGCCAAACTTGGAGACACTAAATTTACACGGGTGTGTGAATTTGGAAGAGGTCCATCCCTCTTTCGGACATTGCAGACTGCTTACTTATTTGAGTTTGGAAGGTTGTTGCAAACTTAAGAAGCTTCCAAAATTTGTCTGCGTGGAATCTCTTGAGACTCTCAATCTCCTTGAATGCACAAGCTTAGAAGAATTTCCAGAAATCTGTGGAGATATGCCGTGCTTATCAATACTCTATGTAAAATCCCCGAGGATAAGAAGCTTACCTCCATCTTTCAGCAGCCTTAGAAATTTGCAATTGACTGAGTGTGAAGTTCTTGAAAGTATTCCGGACGCCATTCAAAATCTTAGAGATCTCAGTATTTCAGCTTGCAATAAACTTGCAACACTGCCAAACAGCCTCTTTGAATCACAGCAATTGGGATGTCTTGGTATATACCGATGTTCTGGATTGGTAAAGCTCCCCATATCTCTTGGAGTTCAAAAGAAGCTTCGTTTGTTAGAGATAGATGGATGTGAGAACTTAAAGAAGCTTCCAAGCTCGATTCAGATGAAATCCCTTCAAAAGCTCAAGATATCTAATTCCCCAAAATTAGATACATTTCCAGAAATCGACGGAGATATGCATTACTTGACACAGCTGACTCTGAATTCTACTGGGATAAGAGAAGTGCCTTCATCCATTGGGCATCTAAGAGGCCTCGAATATCTTTATCTATCAGGTTGTGAAGATCTTCTAAGTCTACCAGACAGCCTCTGCAATTTGATGAAACTTCAATGTCTTTACCTCGACAGGTGCAAAAAGCTAGAGAAGCTTCCAGAAAACATTGATGATTTGCAAGATTTACATATACTTGATGCGAGCGAAACTGCATTCTCCCAACCACATCCCTCCATCACTAAGCTTGGCAAACTGTGGAAGTTACGATTCTCACATGAACAACAATTTCAACATTCCTCAAGTTTTGTCTTGAATCAAGTATCAGGTTTATCGTCCTTGACATCACTTGATCATAATAATCACAACATATTGAGTGGACTTCCTGAGGATTTAGGATCTTTGCACTCTTTGGAAAATTTGAATGTAAGTGGATGCAATATTTCTTGTTTACCAAAAAGCTTCAAAGGACTCTTGCACCTTCAGCATCTGAACGTACAATTCTGTCAGAATCTTAATGAACTGCCGGGAGAGCTACCCCCAAATTTAAGGGAGCTATTTGCTGATTATCATCTAGCCTTGAAGAGCAGCAAAAATCTCGTAATTTGTTGTCTTAAGCTGTGTAGGCTCGCAATATCCGACTGTGGAACTGTCTCTAGTGAACAAGTTAATGTGTTCCTACAGCATTTTCTCATGACATGCGTCCAGGTTTTTATCTATTCCACACATATATAATGTTGAATATATATTCTCATCGAATTGATTTCTAGTAGTAATAATAATTTCTATTGCATGCAGTGTACACTTCCACCAAAGGGCTTGTTTTATCATTTCTTTTCCCGGAGTCAGAATTCCGAAGTTGTTCGATTATGATCGGTTTATAAATCAAAATGAGATCTCAATTGAGCTGAACCCATCTTGGTATACTGATAAATTCATGGGTTTTTGGATAAGTTACGGTCCTACTAGACTGGACACAAGATTAGAAGCTACATTGGTCTGCAAGTCTGACCCTGAAAGAAAATATTCCTTGGAGTATAACTACATCCCTGAATATTCGAGGTTCGAATATCCTTTCACTTGTTGTGCCTACATACCATTTGAAACATTGTGGAATGGAGAAGGCAATAAAGAAGGGAAGAACCCAAATGATTATTACATGTTGGAGGTACCTGAAGTGTACAGGGAGGAAGAACTATGCTGGGGAATTCGCCTGGAGTATGAAAAGGAAGCAATGAGTGATGCAAAGGTCTGTTTATGACTTGTTTTACATCACCAATTTCAAATATTTTTTTGTCTTTCTTAAATTTTGTATTCAACCAAACATGTATCATAAAATGGTATGGAAAGTGCATGTTCTACATTGTTGGTACAATTTGTATGTACCCTTCTCAAATGAAAATTAATTATATACCAAGAATTTGTATCGATGATAGATGGATGAAATTTTTATTTATAATGTTGGTGTTTGAGTGGGAAACAACTTCTCTACCTTTACTAGGTAAGGGTAAAGTTGCGTGTTGCTCCCAACTGTACACGCAAGTGTACGCGGTCTCGCAAGTAATATAGTAGCTCTTAAAAGAACCGGATTGTCGAACCCAAAGGACTTGTCAATTAACTATCTTTATGAAATTATACTGGTCTAATTATTTATTTAAGAGTGCCAAAGAAAGGAGTGCAAGAACAGAATAAAATTACTTACAATGGTTGGAAAATTCCAGGGCTGCAGCATGCAATGAATCTCATGTATCATATTATTGGCTTAAAACTAATTTTAGTTGTCAAGTTACTAATTTATAGGGTTAATTGTATGAGTCAGACTACACACTTCTTGTCGCCTACTCCAGTTAGCTATCTACATCGTTGAGCGGGGATAAATAGACTAACTGGCGAGCATTTATATTTCATCCTATTTCGTAACCAAGCAAGGTGTTCGTCTAGGCGTCACTCCTGAACACTAATCACCTCAATTTAATGGGTGTACCGAGCTCTCTATATTCCCTGGTCTATCTAACCCCCTCCTCTCTCGATTTTAGAATTAGACAATAGATTCATCTTATGGTGCGCAAGCATAAAATACTAAAACAAGAATATAGATGTAACTTATAATGACAACCAAGAATTAATTCATAAAGCCTTTAAATAATCAACAATCGATTTGTAGCTACAACCCCAGAATCAGGGCGTTTAGCCACTAATCTCTAAGAACAAAAAGAAGAAGAAAAGAACCCTAAAAAGTATTGACAACTTTATACTTGATGTCCTATTATTGATCTTCCCCTCTGCCTAATCTCTCAAAATAATTATTTCTATGGACTACTTATAGAGGGAGAAAATTCTAAATAAAATAATTGAGTTCAAAACAAATTTGGAACCAAAACCAAGCGGAATAAGAATTCCTCTACGCGTGAAACACTGTGGCCGCCATGTTGGGTTGCTGCTGCCGTTATTGGCTGCCACGTGGCAGCAGCAACAACCCAACATGGCTTAGAACTAATTTTAGTTGTCAAGTTATTGGTTTATAAGGTTAATTGTATGAGTCGGGCCACACACCTCTCGTCGCATAGTACAGTTAGCTATCTAACTACATCGTTGAGCAGGGATAAATAGACTAACTGGCGAGCATTTACATTTCATCCTGTTTGATTTCCTTCTTCAACTTTTCATCTTTAATTTGTTTTAGCTTCAAACTTCTTCAACTTTACACCAATTTAATCCTACAAATAAAAACATTATTTAGCACAATTTATAAAATTAATGCTCCAAAGGACAAATATAAATAATAAATATGAGGCAAATAATAATTAAAAATATACATTTTTGGCCTCACATCATTGCGTACACACCATCTTCCTAAGATCCCTTTATATGTAAAAGGTAATTTGGATTTGGAGAGACATTTTTAATTTGAAAATTAATGCTATTAAAAATAATTGAGTCCTGTTGGAAGGGGTATGAGATTTTAATATGTCATTTGTGAAGCTGATACAGGGCTTATATAAGATCTGTTTAACCATAAAAAGTAGAAGTAGTATTTCTGTTTATAATGTGTTTGTTGTTAATTGACTCTCAAGTATACGGTGATATTGTTCCATAGAATTTGTGTATATATAATGTAAATATAGAAATTGGATGCTCCATTGTGAGTTGAGAAAACTTCTGTAGCTCAATAAGCAGATTGAAGCCTATAAATTCTTTTTAAATTTACATAAACGCTTTAAAACTATTCTGAATCCAAACAGGCTCTTATATACCTCAATAGTTAGTCTTTCTTTTCTGTTTTTTCTTTTAAATTATTACGACATTTTTCTTCAATTTCTGGACAATTCCTCAGGTAGGGCAACAAATTTATATCAATTTACAGAAAGGTATGATTAAGTTAAAATGGGGAAAACTTATATTTGTCCCCAATTTTGCTGCTCATTTGTTTAATTTGTCACTGCAATACTGCAAAAGGGTACAATGATATGTCATGAATTAGAAAGATGATAACAAGTTTTCTACAGAGGCTTGGAATAATGAAAAAAAGTAAAGTCTAGTCTTTACAATAAAATCAGTAAAAATATAATAACTTTTAGTTTTTTCTTTGCCTTTTTTGGTCTAAGGGTCAAGTTATGTCTTCTTTTCGTTTCTATTTATTTACTCTGAGATTAGTTTCACTGCAATGTAGGGATGATGCAGAGTGCATCCATCGATATTGGAGGTTCAAGGATCCTTTAATTTGTTGCGTCTACATACCATTTGAAACATTGTGGAATAATGGTTATGGCAATAAAGAAGGGAAGAATCCAAATGATTATTACAGGTTGGAGGTATCTGATTTGTTCAGCCGGAGAAAGAACTATGCTGGGGAATTGGCCTGGTGTATGAAAAGGAGGCAATGAGTGATACTGGTCGTCCAAAAAAGAAAAGGAAGCAATGAGTGATGCAAAGGTCTGTTTATGACTTTGTTTTACATCACAATATTTAAATGTTTTTTTTATTTCGTTCTTAAATTCCGCATTCAACCAAACACGTCTCATAAAATTGTATGGAAAGAATATGTTCTGCATTATTGATACAATTTGTACATGAGGGGTTTGTATCGATGATAGATGGATGAAATTTTTATTTATAATGTTGGTTTTTGAGTTTGAAACAACTTCTTTACACTTATAATAAGGTAGATACGTTGAGTATCCAACACCCTTTCAAGATTTTACTAGATATGTTGTTGTTTGAGTCATTTTCTGTGTGATTGTATAACTTACGCATGAGCATATATCTAAGAAATTTTGAAAATAAAATATTATCTATTAAAGATAGTTTCAAAATTCGATTCCATAAACTTTGATCAAGGAAGAAAATGTATATATAATAATCAATTTTGATGATTGCTCAACTTTTTCTCTGGCCCTTTTATTTCTTATATTTTTATGCTAAAAATAAAAGAAAAATATAAAAATAAGAAACTCAAATAATAATAAGCAAATATATATATATATGGAGAAATATTTAACACTCAAATTTAGTTTAAGTCACAAAAGTGAAAAAAGAAAAATCATATGTGGGAAAAATCCTTTGCTAAAATAATTATATGTACCCTATATGAATTTATTTTTTAAAAAAATCAAAAGTATAATTTAAAATTAATTCCCTTTTTCCATTAGAGGAAAATGATACACGTGAACCACTTTAATGATGAGGTATCTATGAACCATATCTACTTCTTTTTCTGCTTATATCTTTGATGAGGTTAGTCTTTCTTTTCTGCTTTTTCTGTGTTTTTTTCTAAATTGTTACGATTTTTTTCTTCAATTTCTCAGGTAGGGCAACGAATTTATATCAATTTACAGAAAGGTATCAATTTACTGCTCATTTGTTTAATTTGTCAGTGCAATACTGAAAAAGGGTACAATTATATGTCATGAATTAGGAAGATGATAACAAGTTTCCTACAGAGGTTTGGAATATCAATTTACAGAAAGGTATCAATTTACTGCTCATTTGTTTAATTTGTCAGTGCAATACTGAAAAAGGGTACAATTATATGTCATGAATTAGGAAGATGATAACAAGTTTCCTACAGAGGTTTGGAATAATGAAAAAGGTCAAGTCTTTACAGTAAAAATGTAATGACTTTAGTTTTTTCTTTTGCCTTTTTTGGTGTAAGTCCTCTTGTCTGTTTTTATACTCTTTAATGAAAAAAGTTGAACCTTTAATGAGTTGAAGTAGGAAGATGATAAGAAGTTCCTCATAAAGACTAGGAATAGTGAAAATGGTGAAGTCTTCTTCTTTAATATTAAACTGGAAATTTGTCTCTGTCTTTTCTTTCTTTTTGACCAGGTTGGACAACTCCCCTGTTTCACTCTTTTTGACCAAATTATGCATTCACATAGCTGAGAAATAATTTTGCTAGTTGTGCTGAGAAGTTACCTGTTAGTCTTTAGCAATATTCTTCAACAATGGCTCATGCTTCTTCTTCCAAAATTTGCAAGTACGATGTCTTTTTGAGTTTTAGAGGTGAAGATACGCGTAGAAACTTTGTGAGTCATCTCTATAATTCTTTGGAACTAAGAGGAATCCGCACTTTTAAAGATGATGAGCGACTAGAAACGGGAAAATCAATTTCTGATGAACTTTTGAAAGCCATACAAGAGTCTAAATTTGCTATAGTGATATTTTCCAAAAGCTATGCATCGTCAAGATGGTGTTTAGAGGAGCTTGCACACATCATAAAGTGTAAAAAGGAATTGGAGCAGATTGTGATTCCAGTCTTCTATGATGTGAGTCCATCAGATGTGCGCCAACAACATCCCCCTTTTGCTCATTCATTTTCCCAACACGAGGTAAAATACAAAGATGATATGGAGAAGGTTCAAAGATGGAGGGGTGCATTTGTGGAGGCAGGGAAAATATCAGGCTATCATTTACTTAATTTCAAGTAAGCTTTCTTCTTCTTTTATTTTCCCAGTTTCTCTTTATCAAGAGCGAAAAGGACCAAACTTTTAGCTACAATTCCACACAATCATCAGCTATACTTTTACCGAAAAAGGAAAACAGAGACGTATATGATTGTTTGATGATGTAATTAAATTTAAAAATGTAATAATTCATAATTGACATTATTATGTGTTTGTTTTAGATATTAGTCTATGACAAGTCTTTGCTTTTCTATTTATTTACTTTGAGTTTATTTTCCACTGTAATGTAGGGATGAGGCTGAGTGCGTCAAGAAACTAGTTGATGACATATTTCCTAAGTCACTTCAAATTATTTCACCTTTCCCAGAAAGCTTAGTGGGTATGAAATTTCAGGTTGAGAAAGTAACCTCATTATTAGATATGGAATCAAACGATGTTCGCTCTATTGGTATTTGGGGTATGGACGGCATCGGCAAAACAGAAATTGCAAATGTTCTACATCAAAGATACCGCCATCTATTTGAAGCTGATTGTTTTCTTGGTGATGTTAGAGAACTTCACCAGAAAAATGGACTAACATGGCTACAACAAGTCGTGATTTTCAAGCTCTCGGGAAAAGAAATGCCTCTAACGAGTAGACATGAAGGGATGAATATTTTAAAGAATATGCTTCGCTGGAAGAAAGTGTTGTTCATCCTCGATGATGTAAACCACCGAAAACAGTTGGAATTTTTAGTTGGAGGACCAGAGTGGTTTGGAATGGGTAGCAGAATTATTTTAACATCAAGAGACAAGCGCCTGTTGATCAGTCATGTTGGGGATAACTTGTATGAAGTCCAACTATTATCTGAGGCTGAATCACTTGAATTGTTCAGTAGACATGCTTTTAGAGAAAGATCACCAAAAGAAGATTTTATGGAACTTTCAAGACAAGTGGTGAAGCATGCTGGTGGACTCCCGTTAGCTCTTGAAGTTTTGGGCTCTTCATTTTACGGACAAGACAAAAAGCACTGGAGACACATAATTGATCGGCTGAAGAGAATCCCTCCCAAGGATATTCTAGGAAAGCTTAGGCTTAGTTTTGATGGTCTGGACAAAGATGAGAAGGAATTATTTCTGGATATTGCATTTTTAGAGATTGCATGCTTGAGTAGATTTGCTTTTCATCTTTATGTGAAACTAGTACAGAGAGATGTGAGTCGTGGTTTTCTAATAGATTACCTTATCGAAAAATCTCTGTTATCCATCAACCTGAATAATTGTGTTGTGATGCATAATATGATAAGAGAAATGGGAGAAAATGTCATACGGGAAGAGTATGCTAACAGCAGAATATGGCTTCCGGAGGAAGTTCATGACCTTTTTACTGGAAAGTTGGTAAGCAATATTTAACGTGATTAATAATTTCGTTAGGTCTTAGTTCAGTTAATTTTTTTGTTTCATTTTGATTTGTTAGCAATTAAATGTTTGTTTCAATATTCTTTACAGATAACAGAAAAGGTGGAAAGCCTATGTATCCCAAAATATTACTACTTTGAAGATGATCTTGACAATTATAGCAATATTTTCAAGAGGATGCAAAGCTTACAAATACTCATAGTTGGTACTGGAATTTTTAGCTCAAACTGCGCTATCACTTATCTTTCTTCCAGCTTGCGGTTTATTGATTGGAAAGGGTATCCTTCAATTTCATTGCCAGAGAGCTTTGAACCATCACAGCTTGTTGTGCTTTGTTTATGTGAAAGTAGGCTTGTTGAACTTTGGGCAATATCAAAGGTAACACTCTCTTACAAATATTAGACATCAACTGGAGTTGTTGAAAGTTCTTGTACAGAATAATGGAATAATAATTCTGAACAAATAGTTGTAATTATAGAAAATCATGTATATAATGAGGTTGAAATAAATGCTTTGATAGGTCAATGCATGTAAATTAATCCATCCATAATTTTTAAATGCTACTTTAAATAAATGTTCTGATATACACAATTAATACCAAATTTTTATTTATTTTTGGTTATCAGTCACTTGAAAGTTAAAATTTTGTTCTTACAAGTACAAACTTCATCACAAAATCAAATATATAATCTCTCCCACTCTCTTTTCATCACCTTTCTTTTCCCAATTTAATCTTCAACATATTTAGGTGGAACCTAACTTTGTTGACATTCACAATATAAATGAAGTACTTCATCACAGTCATAATGTAAAATATTGTTGAATCTTCGGATTTATAATTGTATAGTAATTTACTTCCTGCAATTATATCTATCTAATAAAGAAGTGGATTGAGCACTATGAGATCTCAGATTCAAATTCCTGTATTAGTGGAGTGTATTACTAATACCATGGATTTCTAGGTAATAGTAATGCAAAGGAATTTAATACATGCATTAGCATGCTTAAAGACCCAATTACCCCTTAAAAGCACTTTTACATATTTTCCACCATAATTGTGGAGGATATTTTTGTAAATAAATATTTTTATACAATACATACTATTTTTAATACACCAAACTAAACAATGCATAAGAAATAATCTATAGATAACTAATGCAAGCATAACTAATACACTCTATTGAGCATTTTTTTTATACACTCCACCAAACAACCCCTAGGTGATTTCTTTCCATCTATTCTAGCTTTGGTTGATAGAATTACCTGGGACTCCCTCTTTTCCACATTTTCTATAGCCTTCAATGATAATAACAACTTTCTCTTTTCTTTATTTTTTTCCCATAAAATATTTCTATTTGGAGTACTACTTAAGTTAACTAGTTTTTCGTTTTTTTTAAATGGATACAGAAATTGAGCAACTTGAAGCATTTGGATCTCATGGGCAGCTGTAAGTTAACAAAAACCCCTAATTTTGGTGATATGCCTAACTTGGAGAAACTGAATTTATGGAGGTGTGTGAATTTGGAAGAGGTCCATCCCTCTCTTGGACATTGCAGAATGCTTACTTCTTTGATTTTGTCTTTTTGTCACAAACTTAAGAAGCTTCCAAAATTTGTATGCATGGAATCTCTTGAGACTCTCTCTCTCCTTGAATGCACAAGCTTACAAGAATTTCCAGAAATCTATGGAGATATGCATCGCTTATCGACGCTCGATGTAGGATCCCCCTGGATAAGAAGCTTACCCCCATCTCTCAACGGCCTTAGATATTTGCAATTGACTGGTTGTGAAGTTCTTGAATGTATACCAGACACTATTCGAAATCTTAGTAGTCTCAGTATTTCACGTTGCAATAAACTTGCAACACTGCCAAACAGCCTCTTTGAATCACAGCTATTGGTAAATCTTGATATAGACCGATGTTTTGGATTGGTAAAGCTCCCCATATCTCTTGGAGTTCAAAAGAAGCTCCGTGGGTTAATGATAAGGAGATGTGAGAACTTAAAGAAGCTTCCAAGCTCTATTCAGATGGAATCCCTTATACAGCTCATGATATCTGATTTCCCAAAATTAGTTACATTACCAGAAATCAATGGAAATATGCACTACTTGACACAACTGACTCTGAAGTCTACTGGGATAAGAGAAGTGCCTTCATCCATTGGGAAACAGAAATTGAGCACTTTGCAGCATTTGGATCTCACGAACAGCTATGAGTTAACAAAAACCCCTAATTTTGGTGATATGCCAAACTTGGTGATTCTGGATTTAACGGGGTGTGTGAATTTGGAAGAGGTCCATCCCTCTCTTGGACATTGCAGAATGCTTAATTCTCTGCGTTTGCCTTCTTGTCACAAACTTAAGAAGCTTCCAAAATTTGTCTGCATGGAATCTCTTAGGGAGCTCGATCTCCTTGAATGCACAAGCTTACAAGAATTTCCAGAAATCTGTGGAGATATGCGTGGCTTATCAAGACTCTATCTAGGATCCCCCTGGATAAGAAGCTTACCCCCATCTCTCAGCGGCCTTAGATATTTGCAATTGACTGGTTGTGAAATTCTTGAAAGTATTCCCGACACTATTCGTAATCTTAGTAATGTCATTATTTCAGGTTGCAATAAACTTGCAACACTGCCAAACAGCCTCTTCGAATCACAGCTATTGGAAAATCTCAGGATATCTGATTCCCCAAAATTCGATACATTTCCAGAAATCAATGGAGATATGCATTACTTGAATAGACTGTTTCTGATGTCTACTGGGATAAGAGAAGTGCCTTCATCCATTGGGAATCTGAGCGGCCTCACTGAGCTAAATCTTACAGGTTGTGAAGATCTTGTAAGTCTACCAGACAGCCTCTGTAATTTGATGAATCTTCAATGTCTTTTCCTCTATAGGTGCAAAAAGTTAGAGAAGCTTCCAGAAAACATGGGTGATTTGCAAGAGTTACGTATGCTTGATGCGGGCAAAACTGCAATATACCAGCCGCCTCCCTCCATCACCAAGCTTGGCAAACTGTGGATGTTAAGATTCTCACATGAAAAACAACTTCAACATTCCTCAAGTTTTGTCTTGCATCAAGTATCAGGTTTATCCTCCTTACAAGAACTTCATCTTAATAATCTCAATATTTTGGGTGGACTTCCTGAGGATTTAGGATCTTTGAGAGAGTTGGATGTAAGTGGAAGCAATATTTCTTGTTTACCAAAAAGCTTCAAAGGACTCTTACACCTTCAGCATCTGAACGTACAATTCTGTCAGAATCTTAATAAATTGCCCAGAGAGCTACCCCCAAATTTAATGGAGCTATGTGCAGATTATCATTTAGCCTTAATGAGCATCAGAGATCTCGTAATTCATTATCCTAAGCTGTGTAGGCTCGCAATATCCAACTGTGGAGCCGTCTCAAGTGAAGAAGTTAATGTGTTCCTACAGCATTTTCTCAGGACATGCATCCAGGTTTTTATCTCATATATGAATGTTGAATATTCTCGTCAAATTGATTGATTTCTAGTAGTAATAATAATTTCTATTGCATGCAGTGTGACTTCCACCAAAGGGATTATTTTCTCGTTTCTATTCCCGGAGTCAGAATTCCAGAGTTGTTCGATTATGATTGTCCATTTATAAATCAAGAAAAGATGTCAATTGATCTGAACCCATTTTGGTATACCGATAAATTCATGGGTTTTTGGATATGTTATGGTCCTAGTACACTGAACTACACAAGATTAGAAGCTACATTGGTCTGCAAATCTGACCCTGAAAGAAAATATTCCTTGAAGTATAAGAACTTCCGTCAATGTTCGAGGTTCGTCGATCCTTTCATTTGTTACGTCTACATACCATTTGAAACGTTGTGGAATGGAAAAGGCAATAAAGAAGGGAAGAACCCAAATGATTATTGCATGTTGGAGGTTTTTCATTGGCACGGATCGGAGGAAGTATGCTGGGGAATTCGCCTAGAGTATGAAAAGGAAGCCATGAGTGATGCAAACGTCTGTTTATGACTTGTTTTACATCACAAATTTCAAATATATTTTTCTTTCTTTCTTAAATTTCGTATTCAACCAAACACGCATCATAAAATGGTATGGAAAGAATATGTTCTACATTGTTCGTACAATTTGTATATGAGGGGTTTGTATCAATGATAGATGGATGAAATTTTTATTTATAATGTTGGTTTTTGATTCTGAAACAATTTTTTTATCCTCCCATGATCTCACTTGTGAGGAGATTTCATTGGATATGTTGGAGGTGATGTTTGAGTCATGACAAAGGATACTTGCTGTTAAAACTAACTCGACTAACCATAGACATGTGTTATGTATGTGCACATCAAATATTTCATCAAGGTATTTGTTACGTTCAACAACATAAGTAAAAATTGATAATTTGTTTCCCTAGATCTCATTTTTTGTGTGATTGTTATAACTTATGCATGCATGAGCATATATTTAAGAAATTATTTGTATATTACTTTAATTCGGTGGATTTTCATTTTGTAATTCAAAATAAATGATTTTGTTGTCCCTAATTGTCACCTCGCGTATGATAGATACTATGTAGTATGTATTATTTATTCTTTGATTACTATAATCTACAACATCAATATATATATATTACGTACTATGTAATATGTATAAGCTAACACTTCAATATATGTAAAACTAAAGTTATAAAAGCTTAATATCTTCACATAAATTCACATTAAGTTAACAAATCGAGGAGATTATTTTCAAATTTCAGACCATTTTATTTTACAGAATTTTTGCAAAAAATTCAAAATACAATTCGAAAATTTCACTTTATTCGAAATTTGGAGCCAAAAATCTGAAATTTCAAATCCAACTGAGATGACAACTAAAATTTTTCCCGGCTTAAGAGGCAAGTGGTCCCTAGCCAAGTAATTTTCCAAAACGAAATTAAAAATTATAAAAATATTATTTATTTATTTACAAATAGTAGATTATTCTTTTTTATTGAGTATCCCAAAAAGTACAAAAGAAAACCTCCTAATAAAAAATAATATATAAAATCAAGATGCAAATAACTTTGTATTCTTCCTTTGTTTTGGTTAGTTTTTATGTTTTTATTTGTCTTCTCAAATATAATTTGTGTACTTAAAAGTCAATTTATTCTTCTATTTATTTTTATTTGTTTATTATATTAAAAATATATGTGCATTTTTATTTATCGTGGTTAATATTTTAAAAGAAAAACATTATTCTCTTTAGGAAAAATAATCTGAAATACCCTTCGACTTTACGATTTAAAGCTGATATACCTCGTCACAAAACTAACTTATACATATCCTTTTTTTTATGTCTCAGCACTAATTTTTATTTCCAAATTATTTCTTGATATTTAGAACTAAATATTACTAATTGATATAAATATTCTAATTGATTATTTTTTAAAGAACGTGTAAAATTCAAGACGAATAAATATCAAAGAATAAATAAAATTATAGTTATCCTTTAGGTGAAAAGTATCAACACCACACATAAATTGTGTCACCCACTCGGCACATGTGTAACAAGGAGAGCAACGTCACATAACTAGAATTAATTCTTGTTTTGTTGGGTGCTTTTTCTTCTGACATGTGCATAATGGGTGACAAAAAAAAAATTAAAATTCAAGAATTTAATAATTTTAAATTAACTAATATATGTATATTATAAAATATTTAATATAAATAATTTACTAAAACTTATAAATAAATTTATAATAAATTAAAATATGTAGTTAAGTAAATAGGACAGTTGAGAAGGATTGTTTTTCTGTAGAAGGAGATATCATTTAGTATTTGATATTCATATTGAAATCTAATTCAACTCAACAATAAAAGAAAAGGTAAATTTTTTTATCATTTTGATTAGAGTAAACTTTAAATTTTATACAAGCGAAAAATATAAACAAAAAATATATGATACATACAAAAAAAAAAAATCTCCTAATTAAAAGTTAAAACTTATAGACATTCTTTTCCCCTTTAAAAAGACTCAACCCTTTTACTTTTAATCGAAGGATCAATTACTATCTCCGCTCCATTTTAAATGTCTTTTAATATTTTAATTTTTGATATACCTTTTAATTTTTTTTATTTAATTGCATTAATAACTAATATTCTCTCTGCTCCAATTCAAGTATCTTGATATAGACCGATGTTCTGGATTGGTAAAGCTCCCCATATCTCTTGGAGTTCAAAAGAAGCTTCGTTTGTTAGAGATAGATGGATGTGAGAACTTAAAGAAGCTTCCAAGCTCGATTCAGATGAAATCCCTTCAAAAGCTCAAGCTATCTAATTCCCCAAAATTAGATACATTTCCAGAAATCGACGGAGATATGCATTACTTGACACAGCTGATTCTGAATTCTACTGGGATAAGAGAAGTGCCTTCATCCACTGGGCATCTAAGAGGCCTCGAATATCTTTATCTGTCAGGTTGTGAAGATCTTTTAAGTCTACCGGACAGCCTCTGCAATTTGATGAAACTTCAAAGTCTTTACCTCGACGGGTGCAAAAAGCTAGAGAAGCTTCCAGAAAACATTGGTGATTTGCAAGATTTACATAAACTTGATGCGAGCGAAACTGCAATCTCCCAACCACCTCCCTCCATCACTAAGCTTGGCAAACTGTGGAAGTTACGATTCTCACATGAACAACAATTTCAACATTTCTAAAGTTTTGTCTTGAATCAAGTATCAGGTTTATCCTCCTTGACATCACTTGATCTTAATAATCACAACATATTGAGTGGACTTCCTGAGGATTTAGGATCTTTGCACTCTTTGGAAAATTTGAATGTAAGTGGAAGCAATATTTCTTGTTTACCAAAAAGCTTCAAAGGACTCTTGCACCTTCAGCATCTGAACGTACAATTCTGTCAGAATTTTAATGAACTGTCAGGAGAGCTACCCCCAAATTTAAGGGAGCTATTTGCTGATTATCATCTAGCCTTGAAGAGCAGCAAAAATCTCGTAATTTGTTGTCTTAAGCTATGTAGGCTCGCAATATCCGACTATGGAACTGTCTCTAGTGAACAAGTTAATGTGTTCCTACAGCATTTTCTCATGACATGCATCCAGGTTTTTATCTATTCCACACATATATAATGTTGAATATATATTCTCGTCGAATTGATTTCTAGTAGTAATAATAATTTCTATTGCATGCAGTGTGACTTCCACCAAAGGGCTTGTTTTATCATTTCCTTTCCCGGAGTCAGAATTCCAAAGTTGTTCGATTATGATCGGTTTATAAATCAAAATGAGATCTCAATTTGTGTTGTTGTGTTTCGTAGAAACAATAGTTGATGCATGTGATTACAGCTTTTGATATATTTTTCAATGTATCGTGGATAATTTGCAGTTTTATAAGTATACTTTGATATGTTTTTTATGAGGTACCATGAGCGAAAACTAGAAATCATGATAATCTAGTAGAGTTTTGGAACAATTTTGTATGCGGTACTAAGTGAAAACTAAAAATCATGACAATTCGTTAGAGTAAATGGAATACGTTTAAATGGGGTATCACAAGTGAAAACTGAAAATCATGATAATCCTAGAATAAATGGAATAAGTTTATATGAGGTACCATGAGTGAACTCATAATCATGACAATCCAATAGAGTAAATGAAATATGTTCAAATGAGTTGCCATGAGTAATAACTAGAAGCCATGACAATCCTATAAAGAAGTTATCCAACAAGATTGTCAGGGAGAATATAGTGTGAAATTCTATCAATTTTTCACGACTTTCATGTCACAATTGTCTCTCACTTTACCATCTTTGCACTCAACTAAGGGTTTTTAGTCCGAAACTTTTTCACTACATTAAAAAGCTACTTCTGAAATGTTGTCAAAATAAGTAACAACTTTTAAATAACGGCACGAAAATAGCTTTTTTGTGCAAGTTATATCAGGTCCCAACCTTAAAAATTGTTGCATGTCCTGTTTGAGTTAAATAAATTATGAATCAAAGAAGGATCAAGAAACTTTGTTTGCTAGAGAAAATATAATAAACAGATCTACTGTGAAGCATGCAAAAGGACTTATACGCTATATACTTGTTTTGGTAATTCATCTTTACTAAATAGTTGTACTTATGTTAAATGAACCTTGACCTGGACATCATGGTTATGATCATCGAAAAATCATAAAGAACTTTCAAGTCCGGGGGACTCCCTTCACGGCATAGGCCCATAAATATTTTTAATTTTCCAATATTTTAAAAAATAAAATCTTATAAAAAGTTACGATATTAAAGAGGTTTTATTTTCATTATGAAATTAAAAGAAAAGAAACATATATTTGGATTTTAAGACAATTATGTATCTCAAAAGTTCTTTTCCGGATTAGCTACCGCCTTTAGTGATCATAACAACCTTATCTTCTCTTTTATTTTTTTTTCCTACAAAATATTTCTATTAGGAGTACTACTTAAGCTCACTTTTTTTTGGAAACAGAAATTGAGCAACTTGAAGCATTTGGATCTCATGGACAGCTGTGAGTTAAGAAAAACCCCTAATTTTGGTGATATGCCAAACTTGGAGACACTAATTTTACACGGGTGTGTGAATTTGGAAGAGGTCCATCCCTCTCTTGGACATTGCAGACTGCTTACTTATTTGAGTTTGGAAGGTTGTCGCAAACTTATGAAGCTTCCAAAATTTGTCTGCGTGGAATCTCTTGAGACTCTCAATCTCCTTGAATGCACAAGCTTAGAAGAATTTCCAGAAATCTGTGGAGATATGCCGTGCTTATCAGTACTCTGTAAAATCCCCGTGGATAAGAAGCTTACCTCCATCTTTCAGCAGCCTTAGAAATTTGGAATTGACTGAGTGTGAAGTTCTTGAAAGTATTCCGGACGCCATTCAAAATCTTAGATATCTCAGTATTTCAGGTTGCAATAAACTTGCAACACTGCCAAACAGCCTCTTTGAATCACAGCAATTGGAATATCTTTTAATATGCCAATGCTCTGGATTGGTAAAGCTCCCCATATCTCTTGGAGTTCAAAAGAAGATGTGTTGGTTAGAGATAGATGGATGTGAGAACTTAAAGAAGCTTCCAAGCTCGATTCAGATGAAATCCCTTAAAAAGCTCAAGATAGCTAATTCCCCAAAATTAGATACATTTCCAGAAATCGACGGAGATATGCATTACTTGACACAGCTGATTCTGAATTCTACTGGGATAAGAGAAGTGCCTTCATCCACTGAGCATCTAAGAGGCCTCGAATATCTTTATCTGTCAGGTTGTGAAGATCTTGTAAGTCTACCAGAGAGCCTCTGCAATTTGATGAAACTTCAAAGTCTTTACCTCGACGGGTGCAAAAAGCTAGAGAAGCTTCCAGAAAACATTGGTGATTTGCAAGATTTACGTATACTTGATGCGAGCGAAACTGCAATCTCCCAACCACCTCCCTCCATCACTAAGCTTGGCAAACTGTGGACGTTACGATTCTCACATGTACAACAATTTCAACATTCCTCAAGTTTTGTCTTGAATCAAGTATCAGGTTTATCGTCCTTGACATCACTTGATCTTAATAATCACAACATATTGAGTGGACTTCCTGAGGATTTAGGATCTTTGCACTCTTTGGAAAATTTGAATGTAAGTGGAAGCAATATTTCTTGTTTACCAAAAAGCTTCAAAGGACTCTTGCACCTCAGCATCTAAACGTACAATTCTGTCAGAATCTTAATGAACTGCCAGGAGAGCTACCCCCAAATTTAAGGGAGCTATTTGCTGATTATCATCTAGCCTTGAAGAGCAGCAAAAATCTCGTAATTTGTTGTCTTAAGCTATGTAGGCTCGCAATATCCGACTATGGAACTGTCTCTAGTGAACAAGTTAATGTGTTCCTACAGCATTTTCTCATGACATGCATCCAGGTTTTTATCTATTCCACACATATATAATGTTGAATATATATTCTCGTCGAATTGATTTCTAGTAGTAATAATAATTTCTATTGCATGCAGTGTGACTTCCACCAAAGGGCTTGTTTTATCATTTCCTTTCCCGGAGTCAGAATTCCAAAGTTGTTCGATTATGATCGGTTTATAAATCAAAATGAGATCTCAATTGAGCTGAACCCATCTTGGTATACTGATAAATTCATGGGTTTTTGGATAAGTTACGGTCCTACTAGACTGGACGCAGGATTAGAAGCTAGACTGGTCTGCAAGTCTGACCCTGAAAGAAAATATTCTTGGAGTATAACTACATCCCTGAATATTCGAGGTTCGAGTATCCTTTCACTTGTTGTGCCTACATACCATTTGAAACATTGTGGCATGCTTCTGACAATAAAGAAGGGAAGAACCCAAATGATTATTACATGTTGGAGGTACCTGAAGTGTACAGGGAGGAAGAACTATGCTGGGGAAATCGCCTGGAGTATGAAAAGGTAGCAATGAGTGATGCAAAGGTCTGTTTATGACTTGTTTTACATCACAAATTTCAAATATTTTCCTGTCTTTCTTAAATTTTGTATTCAACCAAACATGTATCATAAAATGGTATGGAAAGTGTATGTTCTACATTGTTGGTACAATTTGTATGTACCCTTCTCAAATGAAAATTAATTATATACCAAGAATTTGTATCGATGATAGATGGATGAAATTTTTATTTATAATGTTGGTGTTTGAGTGGGAAACAACTTCTCTACCTTTACTAGGTAAGGGTAAAGTTGCGTGTTGCTCCCAATTGCACACGCAAGTGTACGCGGTCTCGCAAGTAATATAGTAGCTCTTAAAAGAACCGGATTGTCGAACCCAAAGGACTTGTCAATTAACTATCTTTATGAAATTATACTGGTCTAATTATTTATTTAAGAGTGCCAAAGAAAGGAGTGCAAGAACAGAATAAAATTACTTACAATGGTTGGAAAATTCCAGGGCTGCAGCATGCAATGAATCTCATGTATCATATTATTGGCTTAAAACTAATTTTAGTTGTCAAGTTACTAATTTATAGGGTTAATTGTATGAGTCAGACTACACACTTCTTGTCGCCTACTCCAGTTAGCTATCTACATCGTTGAGCAGGGATAAATAGACTAACTGGCGAGCATTTATATTTCATCCTATTTCGTAACCAAGCAAGGTGTTCGTCTAGGCGTCACTCCTGAACACTAATCACCTCAATTTAATGGGTGTACCGAGCTCTCTATATTCCCTGGTCTATCTAACCCCCTCCTCTCTCGATTTTAGAATTAGACAATAGATTCATCTTATGGTGCGCAAGCATAAAATACTAAAACAAGAATATAGATGTAACTTATAATGACAACCAAGAATTAATTCATAAAGCCTTTAAATAATCAACAATCGATTTGTAGCTACAACCCCAGAATCAGGGCGTTTAGCCACTAATCTCTAAGAACAAAAAGAAGAAGAAAAGAACCCTAAAAAGTATTGACAACTTTATACTTGATGTCCTATTATTGATCTTCCCCTCTGCCTAATCTCTCAAAATAATTATTTCTATGGACTACTTATAGAGGGAGAAAATTCTAAATAAAATAATTGAGTTCAAAACAAATTTGGAACCAAAACCAAGCGGAATAAGAATTCCTCTACGCGTGAAACACTGTGGCCGCCATGTTGGGTTGCTGCTGCCGTTATTGGCTGCCACGTGGCAGCAGCAACAACCCAACATGGCTTAGAACTAATTTTAGTTGTCAAGTTATTGGTTTATAAGGTTAATTGTATGAGTCGGGCCACACACCTCTCGTCGCATAGTACAGTTAGCTATCTAACTACATCGTTGAGCAGGGATAAATAGACTAACTGGCGAGCATTTACATTTCATCCTGTTTGATTTCCTTCTTCAACTTTTCATCTTTAATTTGTTTTAGCTTCAAACTTCTTCAACTTTACACCAATTTAATCCTACAAATAAAAACATTATTTAGCACAATTTATAAAATTAATGCTCCAAAGGACAAATATAAATAATAAATATGAGGCAAATAATAATTAAAAATATACATTTTTGGCCTCACATCATTGCGTACACACCATCTTCCTAAGATCCCTTTATATGTAAAAGGTAATTTGGATTTGGAGAGACATTTTTAATTTGAAAATTAATGCTATTAAAAATAATTGAGTCCTGTTGGAAGGGGTATGAGATTTTAATATGTCATTTGTGAAGCTGATACAGGGCTTATATAAGATCTGTTTAACCATAAAAAGTAGAAGTAGTATTTCTGTTTATAATGTGTTTGTTGTTAATTGACTCTCAAGTATACGGTGATATTGTTCCATAGAATTTGTGTATATATAATGTAAATATAGAAATTGGATGCTCCATTGTGAGTTGAGAAAACTTCTGTAGCTCAATAAGCAGATTGAAGCCTATAAATTCTTTTTAAATTTACATAAACGCTTTAAAACTATTCTGAATCCAAACAGGCTCTTATATACCTCAATAGTTAGTCTTTCTTTTCTGTTTTTTCTTTTAAATTATTACGACATTTTTCTTCAATTTCTGGACAATTCCTCAGGTAGGGCAACAAATTTATATCAATTTACAGAAAGGTATGATTAAGTTAAAATGGGGAAAACTTATATTTGTCCCCAATTTGCTGCTCATTTGTTTAATTTGTCACTGCAATACTGCAAAAGGGTACAATGATATGCCATGAATTAGAAAGATGATAACAAGTTTTCTACAGAGTCTTGGAATAATGAAAAAAAGTAAAGTCTAGTCTTTACAATAAAATCAGTAAAAATATAATAACTTTTAGTTTTCTCTTTGCCTTTTTTGGTCTAAGGGTCAAGTTATGTCTTCTTTTCGTTTCTATTTATTTACTCTGAGATTAGTTTCACTGCAATGTAGGGATGATGCAGAGTGCATCAAGAAGCTAGTTGATGACATATTTCCTAAGTCACTTCAAATTATTTCACCTTTCCCGGAAAGCTTAGTGGGTATGAAATCTGAGGTTGAGAAAGTAACCTCATTATTATATATGGAAGCAAATGATGTTCGCTCTATTGGTATTTGGGATATGGGCGGCATCGGCAAAACAGAAATTGCAAATGTTCTACATCAAAGATACCGCCATCTATTTGAAGCTGATTGTTTTCTTGGTGATGTTAGAGAACTTCACCAGAAAAATGGACTAACATGGCTACAACAAGTCGTCATTTGCAAGCTCTTGGGTGAAAAATTGACTCTAACTAGTGAGCATGAAGGGATGAATATTTTAAAGAATATGCTTCGCGGGAAGAAAGTTCTGTTCATCATCGATGACGTAAACCATCAAGAACAGTTGGAATTTTTGGTTGGAGAGCCAGAGTGGTTTGGTAGGGGTAGCAGAATTATTTTAACAGCAAGAGACAAGCACTTATTAATCAGTCACATCGGGGAAAACGTGTATGAAGTCCAACTATTATCTGAGGCTGAATCACTTGAATTGTTCAGTAGGCATGCTTTTCGAGAAAAATCACCAACAGAAGATTTTATGAAACGTTCGAGAGAAGTGGTGGAGCATGCTGGTGGACTCCCGTTAGCTCTTAAAGTTTTGGGTTCTTCATTTTACAGACGAGACAAAAAGCACTGGAGACACATAATTGATCGGCTCAAGAGAATCCCTCACAACGATATTCTAGGAAAGCTTAGGCTTAGTTTTGATGGTCTGGACAAAGATGGGAAGGAATTATTTCTGGATATTGCATTTCTAGAGATTGCATGCTTGAGTGGATATGATTTTCATCTTTTTGTGGAACTAGTACAGAGAGATGTGAGTCGTGGTTTTCTAATAGATTACCTTATTGAAAAATCTCTGTTATCCATCAACCTGAATAATAGTATTGTGATGCATAATATGATAAGAGAAATGGGAGAAAATGTCATACGGGAAGAGTATGCTAACAGCAGAATATGGCTTCCCGAGGAAGTTTGTGACCTTTTTACAGGAAAGTTGGTAAGCAATATTTAACGTAATTAATAATTCGTAAGCTCTAAGTTAATTTTTTTTGTTTCATTTTTATATTTTAGCCATTAAATATATGTTTCATTATTTACAGATAACAGAAAAGGTGGAAAGTCTTATGTATCCCATAGAGCTTTGAACCATCACAGCTTGTGGTGCTTTGTTTACGTAAAAATTGGCTTGTTGAACTTTGGCCAATATCAAAGGTAACACTCTCTTACAAATATTAGACATCAACTGGAGTTGTTGCAAAGTTCTTGTACAGAATAATGGAATAATAATTCTGAACAAATAGTTGTAATTATAGAACATCATGTATATAAACTCGCTTTCATGTAATTTACTTCTTCTAATAAATGTAATAATGAGCTTGAAATAAATGTTTTGATAGGTCAATGCAGGTAAATTAATTCGTCCACGATTTAAATGCTACCTTAAATAAATGTTCTGTTATACACAATTAACACCAAATTTTTATTTGTTTTTGGTTATCACTCACTTGAAAGATAAATTTTGATCTTACAAGTACAAACTTTATCACAACATCAAACATATAATCTTTCTCTCTCTTTCCATCTGCTTTCTTTTCCCAAACATATTTAGGTGGAACCTAACTTTGTTGACATTCACGATCACAATTATGATGTAAAATATTTTTGAATTTCTAATTGTTAAAAAACTAGATATCAACTGGAATTTGCTGTGAAATTGTTAATATTTCTATTAGGAGTACTACTTAAGCTTACTGGTTTTTTTTTTTTTTTTTTTATGGAAACAGAAATTGAGCAACTTGAAGCATTTGGATCTCACGGACAGCCATGAGTTAAGAAAAACCCCTAATTTTGGTGATATGCCAAACTTGGAGAAACTATATTTAAGCGGGTGTGTGAATTTGGAAGAGGTCCATCCCTCTTTTGGACATTGTAGAATGCTTACTTATTTGTGTTTGGATGGTTATAGCAAACTTAAGAAGCTTCCAAAATTTGTCTGCATGGAATCTCTTGAGACTCTCGATCTCCTTGAATGCACAAGCTTACAAGAATTTCCAGAAATCTGTAGAGATATGCGGCGCTCATCAATACTCAATCTAGGATCCCCCTGGATAAGAAGCTTACTCCCGTCTCTCAGTGGCGTTAGATATTTGCAACTGGTTTATTGTGAAATTCTTGAAAGTATTCCGGATGCTATTCGAAATCTTAGTGATCTCCGTATTTCAGGTTGCAATAAACTTGAAACACTGCCAAACAGCCTCTTTGAATCACAGCAATTGGAACATCTTGAAATATACCGATGTTCTGGATTGGTAAAGCTCCCCATATCTCTTGGAGTTCAAAAGAATCTCCGTTGGTTAGAGATCGATAGATGTGAGAACTTAAAGAAGCTTCCAAGCTCTATTCAGATGGAATCCCTTCAATATCTCAAGATATCTAATTCCCCAAAATTAGATACATTTCCAAAAATCAAAGGAGATATGCATAGCTTGAAAGAACTGACTCTGAATTCTACTGGGATAAGAGAAATGCCTTTGTCCATTGGGAATCTGAGCGGCCTCGCAGAGCTAAATCTTACAGGTTGTGAAGATCTTGTAAGTCTACCAGACGGCCTCTGTAATTTGATGAATCTTCGTTGTCTTTTTCTCAGCGGGTGCAAAAGGCTAGAGAAGCTTCCAGAAAACATTGGTGATTTGCATCAAGTAGCATCACTTGAATTCTGTCAGAATCTTAATGGACCCCCAAATTTAAAAGAGCTATTTGCAGATTACCATTTAGCCTTGGAGAGCATCAGAGATCTTGTCATTAATTGTCTTAAGCTGTGTAGGCTCGTAATATCCAACTGTGGAGCCGTCTCAAGTGAACAAGTTAATGTTTTCCTACAGCATTTTCTCAGACATGCATCCAGGTTTTTATCTCATAAATGAATGTTGAATATTCTCGTCAAATTGATTAATTTCTAGTAGTAATAATAATTTCTATTCTAGCATGCAGTGTGACATCCGCAGAAGGGATTATTTTGTCATTTTTTTTCCTGATCAAGACAGAATTCCTGAGTTGTTCAATTATGATCGGTTTATAAATCAAAAAGTGATGTCAATTGATTTGAACCCATCTTGGTATACCGATAAATTCATGGGTTTTTGGTTATGTGTAATGGCCCTCCTAGTCATTTCTGTGTTTTGTCTTCTGTGTGTCGTTAGAGCGTTCCTATAGCGACCCCAAGTCATTTATGACTTGCTGGGACTGACAGTTCGGTCACCTGGTCGTTCGTTTGGTTATTGTGCGAGTTTTAGTGTTTTAGAGCTTATGAACCTTGAACGATCATTTTCGATCAAAAGTTCAAGAAGATGACATCGGAATCCAATTCTGACGATTCCATCAGCTCCGGAAGGGTCATTTTAGGCTAGTAGCATGGTCGGCTTGAATCCCGAGGTTTTCTGTGTGAGTCGGTGCGATTAGGCGTTTTAACTTTAAGTTTTAAGCCTAAGTTTGACTTTAGTCAACATTCTGAGTAAACGAGCTCGGATGAGAATTTCGTCAGCGCGGTCAGCTCTGGAATGTCGATTTTGGTCTAGATGGACCCTTCTTTTGTGTTCCGAGGTTTTCGATAGTTTTTCGAGCCCTTTTGTGGTTTTTGACTTAAAATGGCATTTCGGTGTGGGACCCACTTTTTGTCAAGCTAACCTCATATGGAAAATTTGACTGCGCCATTGAGTCCGGAATATCGAATTTGGTATGGTTGCATAGCTCGTTTGTGTGCACGGGGTTCCGAACGAGTTCGGAGCACCCCATCAGAGTTTTTAAGTTTTCGGAAATTAAGCTGAAAATCTGCTATATAATGCAGAAAAAAAACTCGGAAGTTGTCGGGTGAGCGTATTTCGAGGTAAATTTCGCGATAAACCTGACTGTTGTACCCCTTTTTCGAGCTTTTGTTATTGGCATTCTTGTTTTGGTCATATCTCACTCATTTTAGCTCGGTTTTGGGTGATTCGAAGTCTCACGTGTTGGGAATTGTCGTGGCTTCATCGTGGACTGTTCAAGGAGTGCTGGGCACCTTGCGATTCTCGTAAATTCTGAGTTTTGACTGCTGCATGTTTTCATTTTAGTTGATTAAAATGTGATTTTCCTTGCATGTCGGGTTTTGTTGCATTTTGAGCCCCGAATTGTGTTCCATTTCGGAACACAAGTTCGGGGCACTGTTTTGGGTCTCTTGATGGATTCAAATCCGAACAGTTAGGTGCGGGTCCCATGATTCCCGTTTTGACTCCAAAATTTACCCGTCTCCGTTTATAGTGATTTTGGTGTCTAAACGACTGTACTAACGTTGTGATCCTACATTCGATAGAGTGGCAACATTCAAGGATCGTTCGAAAAGGAAAATCTCCGGCAAAGTGATTTGGAGCGCGTGTGATCGGCCTTAAGGTAGGCAACAACTTTCTTTCTACTAGATTGAGCTTAATTGTGTAAAAGCATGTCGATTGGAGTGAATTGGGGGTGGGTACTAGTTTCCTACGTTACTTTGATTAGATACCTCATGTTAGGATCGATTGGTCATATTTCCGGTGTGGTATCATGTTATCCAGTTTAGTAGAGTTGCATGCTTATGTGCTAAATGTTATTGTATGTTAGTATGCTATGTGTTGTATGTTGTTCGTCCTTAACCGAAAGCATGATGTCCTTAGTCTAGGTTAGGCTAGCATTGCCTTAGACTTATGACCCGTGTGGGCTGGATGGCCTTGACTTTCTGTCAACGTCGTTCGGATGACTTAGCTCCTTGTAGACTGGAGTAGCAGCCTTGAGTCTGATAGTTGAGCCTTAGATTAGGCGTTATCGCTACTTGCTGCTTCTGTATCTTCTCCCTCTAATTTTTTGGTTTCAACGCGTTCTCGAAGGTTCGGTACATCACTAGAGGCGTGGGATTAAGATAGTATAGGCTTGGAGCCTTTTCTGTGATTTCTTAGAGCGGACGGTGTTCCATGGTGACTGTTGTTGGATTGGATCCTATTGGGGATACCATCACCCCTGAGATCGTTCTTTCTAGCTGGGCTGGGTAGACTTGGTGATTTCAGCGATCGTCCCCGGGCCTCTCTTTCTAGCTGGGCTGGAAGTGTGCTGCTGGCTGGGTGTCCCCGGGTCGCTCTTTCTAGCTGGGTTGGGAGCTGACTGCATGGTAGGACGACTCGCGATATCAACCTCACCCTCGGGTCCCTCTTTCGAGCTGGGAGTGGGTATTTGGTAGGGTGCCCACAGTGACTCTTTCTACCGGGTGGGAGTGCACTACTGGCTGGGTGGAGTCTGATGGGTTGTCTTAGTTACTTTGGACTGGGAGCCTGGTTTTCTTCTTTCTCAGTAGACTTAGCTTTTCTGTGTATCTGTCGGGCTTACGGGGGTCCGTTCAGGTTGTATTTAAACTTGCGCACGAGTGTACCTTCTGGGCTTATGGGGGTCCAGTTAGGTTTAGTTTAGTTGTACTTAGTTTATTTTTGGTATGCTCGTGTGCTTCCTTTTCTTATTCGTGTTGACCTCTCTGTATCTAGATTTTATCCTTTCCTCTTGTTTTTATCCTTTTTGCTCAGTCGGCCTTTGATGCCTATTGGGTACCTGTTATTTTGGTACTCATGCTACGCTCTGCATCTATTTTATGATGCAGGTCCCAGTACCAGTTACCAGTGGTGAGTAGTTTCATCTTTCTTTTGCAGCTGTGATTCGGAGACAAGGGCGAGCACTTGGCGTTTTGGGTTTGTCATGTCTCCATCTTTTGTTTTAGCTAGTCTTGTTGCCTTTGAGACACGCTTGTGGTGGTCCACTTTTGGGACTCGTACTCTTTATTAGATAGCTCTGTACTGGTGATTTCCAGGTTCTGGGAGGGATTCTGTATATATTTATTTTGGTTTGCTTCCGCCTTGTTGTCCTTGTTTAGACTTTTGTTTCCGCTAGTTTCTACCCTTACTCTCATTGCTTGATGTTCTGGGTTACGGGTTGGCTTACCTACTGATAGGATATAGTAGGTGCCATCATGACTCGAGAAATCGGATCGTGACATTATGTTACGGTCCTACTGGACTGGACACAATATTAAAAGCAACATTGATCTGCAAATCTGACCCTGAAAGAAAATATTCCTTCAAGTATAACATCATCCATCAATATTCGAGGTTCAAGGATCCTTTCATTTGTTGCTTCTACATACCATTTGAAACATTGTGGAATGGAGAAGGCAATAAAGAAGGGAAGAACCCAAATGATTATTACATGTTGGAGGTTTCTCAACTGTACGGGTCAGAGGAAGTATGCTGGGGAATTCGCCTCGAGTATGAAAAGGAAGCCATGAGTGATGCAAACATCTGTTTATGACTTGTTTAACATCACAAATTTTGAATATTTTCCTTTCTTTCTTAAATTTCGTATTCAACCAAACACGCATCATAAAATGGTATGGAAAGAATATGTTCTACATTGCTCGTACAATTTGTATACGAGGGGTTTGTATCGATGACAAATGGGTGAAATTTTTATTTATATATAATGATGGTGTTCAAGTTGGAAACAACCTCTCTATCCTCATAAGGTAGGGTAAGGTTGTGTAATTAACTACACATCCTCCTCCTAAGATCATCGAGATTTCACTGGATATGATGTTAGTGGTGGGATGTCCAAGTCTTGATAAAAGGTTGCTCACATTTGTGTTAAAACAAACTCAACTAACCATAGACATGTGTTATGTACTTGCATGCCAAATATTTTACCAGGTATTTGTTACGTTCCACAAACATAACTAAAGATCAATAATTCCTTTCTCTAGATCTCATTTTCTCAGTGATTTTTTTATGACTTAAGCATGTATGAGCATATATCTAAGAAAATTATTTGTATATTACTTTAGTTAGGTGGACTTTCATTTTGTAATTCGAAATATCTAAATTATTATGTATTATGAACATTCTGAAGTGAAGAAAACATTTAATTACATTTCATCCATGTGTTAAATTTGAAACGACAAAAGGATGCCAGTATGGAACCATAAAAAGCAAATATATCACAGAATTGGTAAAGATATTAACATTATGTTTTTTTTTTCTTTTTTATGGAAACAGAAATTGAGCAATTTGGAGCATTTGGATATAGGTGAAAGCTTTGGGTTAACAAACCCCTAATTTTGGTGATATGCCAAACTTAAAGAAACTAATTTTAGAGAGGTCTTCGAAATTGACATAATGTATTATAAGTATATTAAAATATATGACAGATGTATTATTCATTAATAAAATTTGTTTTATATGTGTTTTATAAATTGTTTTATCTAATATGTATTAAAACTGTATTACAAGTGTTTACGTAAAAAAAATGTTATTGTTATAAATGATAAATATTTTCTTAATATAACATATTATGTAAGTTAACACAAATGGCCGAGATATACCTTTTTGGTCTAATGGGAGTTAAAATTATTATTTTTTTAAAAAAAATGAATTTATTATTTTGATGGCGAACTTATTTCACTCGTTTTCTTGTAAAATTTATCATAAATGTTCCAAATTATTTTTTACAGATACAAATAACAACAATAACATGGGGTCTGAAGAGGATAGAGTATATGCAGACCTTACCACTACCTCGTAGAGGATGATAGGTAGTTTCCAAAATACAATAAACAACATATGACAAGAACCACAAGGGTACAACTAGTACTACAACATGCATTAATAAGCATACACCTTAGCAAGGCAAGACAAGCCTATATCCCAATAACCTATTATTCAGTTCTAGAGTCATGTCCTCAGTAATATAAAGTTGCATCATGTCATGTCTCTCCCAATACTTTTCCGATCTATCATTCTTCTCTACATACACCCCTACAACTAGGCTCTCGTACATCCACTACATATGCCCAAATCATCTCAGTTTCCCTTCCCTCATCTTGACTGCCACTGAGGTCACTCCCACTTTCTCCCAAATGCCAAAAAAAAAGGATAGTTTTTTTAAGAAAATTTTCTTTATTTCCATTCACTCTTTTTTCTTTTTTATTTCTTATATTTTACACTAATAATAAAAGAAAAAAAAATATAAAAATAAGAAACTCAAATAATGATAAGTAAATAGATTATAAGAGAGATATTTAAAACTCAAATTAAGCATTGAATCAAAGAAGTCAAAAAAAATTATAAGAAAGATCAAATATACTCTTAACTTTGCTAAAATAATTATATATATCCTACACGAATCTTTAAAAAATAAAAAATAAAAAATAAAATTTAAAAATTAATATTTTCATTGGCATTAGTGGAAAATGGTATATGCGAGGCTTTTTTTTAATAATGATGAAGAGTAAAAGATATATGTCATCAATTTTTAAAAGGTATATATCATACCCATTTTCTCTTTTTTTTGGCATAAAAAGTATTTTGCCTTTAGCACTTAACAATCAGCTCCTATATACCTCAATATTTAGAGGGTAATTCTCTTCTTTTCTGCTTACATCTTTGATGACGTTAGTCTTTCTTTTCTGCTTTTTCTGTGTTTTTGCTAAATTGTTACGATTTTTTTGTTCAATTAGGGCAACGAATTTATATCAATTTACAGAAAGGTATCAATTTACTTCTCATTTGTTTAATTTGTCAGTGCAATACTGAAAAAGGGTACAATTATATGTCATGAATTAGGAAGATGATAACAAGTTTCCTACAGAGGTTTGGAATAATGAAAAAGGTCAAGTCTTTACAGGAAAAATGTAATGACTTTAGTTATTTCTTTTGCCTTTTTTGGTGCAAGTCTTCTTGTCTGTTTTTATACTCTTTAATGAAAAAAGTTGAACATTTTATGAGTTGAAATAGGAAGATGATAAGAAGTTCCTCATAAAGACTAGGAATAGTGAAAATGGTGAAGTCATGTTCTTTAATATTAAACTGGAAATTTGTCTTTGTCTTTTCTTTCTTTTTTACCAGGTTGGTCAACTCCCCTGTTTCACTCTTTTTGACCAAATTATGCATTCACATAGCTAAGAAATAATTTTGCTAGTTGGGCTGAGAAGTTACCTGTTAGTCTTTAGCAATATTCTTCAACAATGGCCCATGCTTCTTCTTCCAAAATTTGCAAGTACGATGTCTTTTTGAGTTTTAGAGGTGAAGATACACGTAGAAACTTTGTGAGTCATCTCTATAATTCTTTGGAACTAAGAGGAATCCACACTTTTAAAGATGATGAGCGACTAGAAACGGGAAAATCAATTTCTGATGAACTTTTGAAGGCCATACAAGAGTCTAAATTTGCTATAGTGATATTTTCCAAAAGCTATGCATCGTCAAGATGGTGTTTAGAGGAGCTTGCACACATCATAAAGTGTAAAAAGGAATTGGAGCAGATTGTGATTCCAGTCTTCTATGATGTGAGTCCATCAGATGTGCGCCATCAACATCCCCCTTTTGCTGATTCATTTTTACAACATGAGGAAAAATGCAAAGATGATATGGAGAAGGTTCAGAGATGGAGGGGTGCATTTGCGGAGGCTGGGAAAATATCAGGGTATCATTTACAAAATTTCAAGTAAGCGTTCTTCTTCTTTTCTTCGGGTTTCTCTTTGTCAAGAGGAAAAAGGACCAAACTTTTAGCTATAATTCCACACAATCATCATCTATACTATACCCGAAAAAGGACCAAACTTTTAGCTATAAGGTTGTTTGATGATGTAATTAGATTTTAAAATGTTATAATTCATAATAGTTGATTTGAGCTACCTTATGACGCGGGGGGGGGGGGGGGAAGGGGCAGGGGACTACCTTTGTGACATTATTATGTGTTTGCTTTAGATATTAATGTATGACAAGTCTTTCCTTTTCTTATTTACTCTGGGAGTATTTTCACTGTAATGTAGGGATGAGGCTGAGTGCATCAAGAAGTTAGTTGATGACATATTTCCTAAGTCACTTCAAATTATTTCACCTTTCCCGGAAAGTTTAGTGGGTATAAAATCTCAGGTTGAGAAAGTAACCTCATTATTAGATATGGAATCACATGATGTTCGCTCTATCGGAATTTGGGGTATGGGCGGCATCGGCAAGACAGAAATTGCAAATATTCTACATCAAAGATACTGCCATCGATTTGAAGCTGATTGTTTTCTTGGTGAAGTTGGAAAACTTCATCAGAAAAATGGACTAACATGGCTACAACAAGTCATCATTTGCAAGCTCTTGGGTGAAAAATTGACTCTAACTAGTGAGCATGAAGGGATGAATATTTTAAAGAATATGCTTCGCTGGAAGAAAGTTCTGTTCATCCTCGATGATGTAAACCATCAAGAACAGTTGGAATTTTTAGTTGGAGGGACAGAGTGGTTTGGTAGGGGTAGCAGAATTATTTTAACGGCAAGAGACAAGCACCTGTTAATCAGTCACGTTGGGGATAACGTGTATGAAGTCCAACTATTATCTGAGGATGAAGCACTTGAATTGTTCAGTAGGCATGCTTTTAGAGAAAAATCACCAAAAGAAGATTTTATGGAACTTTCAAGACAAGTGGTGAACCATGCTGGTGGACTCCCTTTATCTCTTAAAGTTTTGGGTTCTTCATTTTACAGACGAGACAAAAAGCACTGGAGACACATAATTGATCGGCTGAAGAGAATCCCTCACAAGGATATTCTAGGAAAGCTTAGGCTTAGTTTTGATGGTCTGGACAAAGATGAGAAGGAATTATTTCTAGATATTGTATTTCTGCATATTGCATCCTTGACTAGATATGATTTTCATCTTTGTGCGGAACAAATACTGAGATATGTGAGTCGTGGTTTTCTAATAGATTACCTTATCGAAAAATCTCTGTTATCCATCGACCTGAATAATAGTATTGTGATGCATAATATGATAAGAGAAATGGGAGAAAATGTCATACGGGAAGAGTACGCTAACAGCAGAATATGGCATCCCGAGGAGGTTTGTGACCTTTTTAAAGGAAAGTTGGTAAGCAATATTTAAAGTAATTAATAATTTTGTAAGCTCGTAGTTCTATTAATCTTTTTTGTTTCATTTTTATTTGTTAGCCATTAAATATATGTTTCATTCTTTACAGATAACAGAAAAGGTGGAAAGCCTATGTATCCCTAAAGGTTACTATTTTGAAGATGATCTTGACAATTATAGCAATATTTTCAAGAGGATGCAAAGCTTAAAAACACTCATAGTTGGTGATGGAGTTTTTAGCACAAACTGCACTATCACTTATCTTCCTTCCTGCCTGCGGTTTATTGATTGGAAAGGCTATCCTTCAATTTCATTGCCAGAGAGCTTTGAACCATCACAGCTCGCTATGCTTTGTTTATGTGAAAGTAGGCTTGTTGAACTTTGGGCAATATCAAAGGTAACACTCTCTTACAAATATTAGACATCAACTGGAGTTGTTGCAAAGTTCTTGTACAGAATAATGGAATAATAATTCTGAACAAATAGTTGTAATTATAGAATATCATGTATATAATGAGGTTGAAATAAATGTTTTGATAGGCCAATGCATGTAAATTAATCCATCCATGATTTAAATGCTACTTTAAATAAATGTTCTGATATACAGAATTAACACCAAATTTTTATTTATTTTTGGTTATCAGTCACTTGAAAGTAAAAATTTTGTTCTTACAAGTACAAACTTCATCACAAAATCAAATATATAATCTCTCCCTCTCTCTTTTCATCACCTTTCTTTTCCCAATTTAATCTTCAACATATTTAGGTGGAACCTAACTTTGTTGACATTCACGATATAAATGAAGTACTTCATCACAGTCATAATGTAAAATATTGTTGAATCTTTGGATTTATAATTGTATAGTAATTTACTTCCTGCAATTATATCTACCTAATAAAGAACTTGCAAGCGCACCCAAGGGTGTGTACTAGGTGTCAAAGAAGTGGATTGAGAACTATGAGATCTTCTGTTCAAATCCTTGTATTAGTGGAGTGTATTACTAATACCATGGATTTCTAGGTATTAGTAATGCATAGGAATTTAATACATGTATTAGCATGGTTAAAGACCCATTTACTCCTCAAAAGCATTTTTACATCTTTTCCACCATAATTGTGGAGGATATTTTTGTAAATAAATATTTTTATACAATGCATACTATTTTTAATACACCAAACTAAGCAATGCATGGAAATAATCTATACATAACTAATGCAAGCATAACTAATACAAGCGTTACTAATACACTCTATTGAGCATTGTTTTTTTACACTCTACCAAATGACGCCTAGGTGATTTGTTTCCATCTGTTCTAGCTTTGGTTGATAGAGTTACCTAAGGTTCCCTCTTTTCCGCATTTTCTACAGCCTTCAATGATCATAACAACCTTCTCTTCTCTTTATTTATTTTTTTTCCATTAAATATTTCTATTAGGAGTACTAGTTAAGTTAACTAGTTTTTCGTTTTTTTAATTGAATACAGAAATTGAGCAATTTGAAGCATTTGGATCTAAGGGATAGCCTTGGGTTAACAAAACCCCCTAATTTTGGTGATATGCCTAACTTGGAGAAACTGAATTTAGAGGGGTGTTTGAATTTGGAAGAGATACATCCCTCTCTTGGACATTGCAGAATGCTTACTTCTTTGAATTTGAGGAAATGTGTCAAACTAAAGAAGCTTCCAAAATTTGTCTGCATGGAATCTCTTGTGACTCTCTATCTCCTTGGATGCACAAGCTTACAAGAATTTCCAGAAATCTGTGGAGATATGCATGGCTTATCAAGACTCTATCTAGGATCCCCCTGGATAAGAAGCTTACCCCTGTCTCTCAGCGGCCTTAGAGAGTTGCGATTGGTTGCTTGTGAAATTCTTGAAAATATTCCAGACACTTTTCGAAATCTTAGTGATCTCTGTATTTTAGGTTGCAAAAAACTTGCAACACTGCCAAACAGCCTCTTTGAATCACAGCAATTGGAATATCTTAAAATACACCGCTGTTCTGGATTGGTAAAGCTCCCCATATCTCTTGGAGTTCAAAAGAATCTCTGTAGGTTAGTGATAGATAGATGTGAGAACTTAAAGAAGCTTCTAAGCTCTATTCAGATGGAATCCCTTCCATTTCTCTATATAGGTTATTCCCCAAAATTAGATACATTTCCAGAAATCAAAGGAGATATGCATTGCTTGTCAGAACTGAGTCTGAATTCTACTGGGATAAGAGAAATGCCTTCGTCCATTGGGAATCTGAGCGGCCTCACTAGGCTAAATCTTACAGGTTGTGAAGATCTTGTAAGTCTACCAGACAGCCTCTGTAATTTGATGAATCTTCAACATCTTTCCCTCTACAGGTGCAAAAAGTTAGAGAAGCTTCCAGAAAACATGGGTGATTTGCAAGAGTTACGTATGCTTGATGCGGACAAAACTGCAATATACCAACTACCTCCCTCCATCACCAAGCTTGGCAAACTGAGGAAGTTAAGATTCTCACATGAAAAACAACTTCGACATTCCTCAAGTTTTGTCTTGCATCAACTATCAGGTTTATCCTCCTTACGAGAACTTCATCTTAATAATCTCAATATTTTGGGTGGACTTCCTTAGGAATTAGGATATTTGAGAGAGTTGGATGTAAGTGAAAGCAATATTTCTTGTTTACCAAAAAGCTTCAAAGGACTCTTACACCTTAAGCATCTGAACGTACAATTCTGTCAGAATCTTAATAAATTGCCCGGAGAGCTACCCCCAAATTTAAAGGAGCTATGTGCAGATTATCATTTAGCCTTTATGAGCATCAGAGATCTCGTAATTCATTATCCTAAGCTGTGTAGGCTCAGGATATCCGACTGTGGAGCCGTCTCAAGTGAACAAGTTAATGTGTTCCTACAGCATTTTCTCAAGACACGCATCCAGGTTTTTATCTCATATATGAATGTTGAATATTCTCGTCAAATTGATTGATTTCTAGTAGTAATAATAATTTCTATTGCATGCAGTGTGACTTCCACCAAAGGGATTATTTTCTCATTTTTATTCCTGTAGTCAAAATTCCAGAGTTGTTTGATTATGATCGGTTTATAAATCAAAAAGAGATATCAATTGATCTGAACCCATCTTGGTATACCGATAAATTCATGGGTTTTTGGATAAGTTATGGTCCTACTACACTGAACTACACAAGCTTAGAAGTTACATTGGTCTGCAAATCTGACCCTGAAAGAAAATATTCCTTGAAGTATAACAGAATCCATCCATATTCGAGGTTCATCGATCATTTCATTTGTTGCGTCTACATACCATTTGAAACATTGTGGAATAATGGTTATGGCAATAAAGAAGGGAAGAATCCAAATGATTATTACATGTTGGAGGTATCTGATTTGAACAGTCCGGAGAAAGAAGTATGCTGGGGAATTCGCCTGGAGTATGAAAAGGATGCAATGAGTGATGACTCGTTTTAGATCTCATATTTCAAATGCTTTTGTTTCTTTCTTAAATTTCATATTCAACCAAACACGTATCATAAAATGGTATGGAAAGAATATGTTCTACATTGTTGGTACAATTTGTATATGAGGGGTTTGTATCGATGATACATGGATGAAGTTTTTATTTATAATGTTGATTTTTGAGTCTGAAACAACTTTTTAATCCTCCCATAATCTCACTTGTGAGGAGATTTTATTGGATATGTTGGTGGTGATGTTCGAGTCACGACAAAGGATACTTGCATCTATGTTAAAACTAACTCGACTAACCATAGACATGTGTTATGTACGTGCACGTCAAATATTTCACTGGGTATTTGTTGCATTCAACAAACACAAGTAAAGATTGATGATTCGTTTTCCTATATCTCATTTTCTTTTTGATTGTTATAATTTACGCAAGCATGAGCATATATTTAAGAAATTATTCGTATATTACTTTAATTCGGTGGATTTTCATTTTGTAATTCAAAATAAATGATTTTGTTGTCCCTAATGGGGATTGTCACCTCACGTAAGTATTATTTATTCTTTGATTACTATAATCTACGACATCAATATATATATTACGTACTATGTATAAGCTAACACTTCAAATATATGTAAAACTAAAGTTATAAAAGTTTAATATCTTTATAAAAAATTTTATATATAAGAAAATTCTCCCTTTAGATTAGTTTGTATTAAGATAATAATCAAAAGTCAAATATCTATGATATTAAATTATTTTGAGTACAAGGACGATTTTGTTTGTGACATAAAAGTCTTCACACAAGTCTCTACGAAGCAAATAAATGTAAAAGTGACGTCCAATCTAGGCAAGACCATGGTCATTTTTACCTTCTCCGTTAACATTTTCCTATTGAAAAAAAGCTAGCTCGATTCCTTTCTAAATCCAATATACATCGTTCACATTGCTAATATCCTTTTTGATGGTTTAAATTCAATGGAACTTTATTGTTAATCTAAAGACGATGATATGAGATATCATTATTATTTTAATATAACCGATTATCGAGGAGAGTACTTTCAAATTTCAGACCATTTAATTTTACAGAATTGCAAAAAAATTCAAAATACAATACGAAAATTTCACTTTATTCAAAATTTGGAGCCAAAAATCTGAAATTTCAAATCCAACTGAGATGACAACTAAAAATTTTCCCGGCTTAAGAGGCAAGTGGTCCCTAGCCAAGTAATTTTCCAAAAAGAAATTAAAAAATTATAAGAAAATTATTTATTTATTTACAAATAGTAGATTATTCTTTTTTATTGAGTATCCCAAAAAGTACAAAAGAAAACCTCCTAATAAAAAATAATATACAAAATCAAGATGCAAAATAACTTTGTATTCTTCCTTTGTTTTGGTTATTTTTTATGTTTTTATTTGTCTTCTCAAAAATAATTTGTGTACTTAAAAGTCAATTTATTCTTCTATTTATTTTTATTTTTTCATTACGCTAAAAATATATGTATATTTTTATTTGTCGTGTTTAACATATTAAAAGAAAAATATTATTCTTTCTAGGAAAAGTAATCTGATATACCCTTCGACTTTACGATTTAGAGCTGATATACCTCGTTACAAAACTGACTTATATATATCCTTTTTTTATGTCTCAGCATTAATTTTTATTTCCCAAATTATTTCTTGATATTTAAAACTAAATATTACTAATTAATATAAATATTCTAATCGATCATTATTTATTTTTTAAAGAACATGCAAAATTCAAGACCAATAAATATAAATGAATATAAAAAGTTATAGTTATCCTTTAAGTGAAAAGTACCAACACAACACATAAATTGTGTCACCCACTAGGCACATGTAACAAGGAGAGCAACCTCACATAACTAGAATTAATTCTTGTTTTGTTGGGTGCTTTTTCTTGTGACATGTGCATAATGGGTGAAAAAAAAAATTATGAATTCAACTGAATTTAATAATTTTAAATTAATTAATATATTTATATTATAAAATATTTAATATGAATAATTAATTATAAATTTATTAAATATGTAGATAAGTAAATATGACTATTGAGGAGGATTGTGTTTTTTTAAAGAGAAATATCATTTGATGTTTGATATTTATATTGAAATTTAATTCAATTCAATCCAACTCTACAATAAAAGAAAAGTTAATTTCTTTTATCATTTTGGGTAAACTTTTAATTTTATACAAGCAAAAATATAAACAAAAAGTATATGATACATACAAAAAAAAATATCTCCTAATTACAAGTTAAAACTTATAGACATTCTTTTCTCCTTTAAAAAGACTCAACCCTTTACTTTTAATCGAAGGATCAATTACTCTCTTCGCTCCCTTTTAAATGTCGTTTAATATTTTAATTTTTGATATACCCATTAAATTTTTAAATTTAATTTCATTAATAATTAATACTCTCTGCATTCCAATTCAAGTATCTTAGTTACTATTCGAATAATTAAAGAATATTTTCATTAGTCATAAATTTTGAAAAATACTTTCTAAATATTTCAAATTGTTAATTATTATGACTTATAATATTTTTTATATAGTTTTTAAATATATATATTTTATTACAAAAAATTGTCCAAATTTATAATATTAATTAATTTGACTCTCGTATAACCGAATCAAGATAATCTTTCTTAAACATTCTATTTTTTTTTTTTAATTTATAAGAGCACGAATACATTTGATTTTTCTTTTAAATAAAATAAATAATATTTCTTTATTTCCTAATTCGATGCTTAAATTCGAAAAAGAAAAGTACATTTAAAAATAGATTTTTTTATATATATATAATACAATAAAGATAAAAAGATTCCTTTATTTTCTCTTTCAGACAAATCCTCTGTCTTCTTCATTTCTATGGAGAAATTTCAATATTTCTCTGCAAAACCCTAAATTTTCTCAAATTTTTCTTCTTACATGAGCTAATTTGTGTTAAAAAGCTATAAATTCTTCTTGAGTTTTCTTGTTTTTCTATGGAAATGGGTTCTGTTGTTGGATTAGAAGACGTTAATTTCCCTACTGAACCGAAAACTCCAACACCCACCATGATTTTCCCTAAAATTGAGCCTAAACTTGAACCCCTTGATGAATTTACCCCTCAATCGATAAACCCCAATTCGAATTTCAGTTACAATTCAGGTTTCAGAAATACTACTCCGCAGCAGCAGCAGAATGCTACTAGTTCTCAAACTCCAAGCTCAATTGAGGCAGGTGTTCATTCGGAGTATAATCGGATATCTGAGCTGTTTCAAACGGCTTTTGCTCAGAGGTTACAGAGAGATGGAGATGTTGAAGCTAATGAGGATTCGGGTTGTCGAGCGATTGTTCCTGTCAGCAATGATTCACAGGTACTAGGGGTTGTTTTATTTAGCTTGTATTAGAGATTTTAAATCAAATCTTGAAGAAGTTTGAGTTAAAAATGGAATAAAATGAATTTTTTTTGTTGGTTTGGTTTGAGTTGATTTGGAGTTGTGATGATTTTGTAGATGAATTTGATGTAATGCTTACTGACCCAAGTAGTTTTTTTTTTGTGAATTGGATCGACCCTTTTTGATTTGTTAACTTAATCTCAGGTTTCTGATATTGTTATTACAAGAAGGAAGTATGAGAAGAGGTCATCGGAGTTGGTTAGGGTGACAGATCTTAAACCGGAGGATGAACGATATTTCCGTGACCTGATTCGAAAGACACGAATGCTTTATGATTCTCTACGGATTTTTGTAAATTTAGAGGATGAAAACAACCAACATTTGGGTTCTGGCAGACAGACTAGAGCAAGGGGGGACTTGAAGGCATCACAAATGATGAGGGAGCATGGACTTTGGTTGAATCGTGATAAGCGTACTGTTGGTCCGATTCCAGGAGTGCTTGTTGGTGATTTGTTCTTATATAGAATGGAGCTTTGTGTGGTAGGATTACATGGGACGCCTCAAGCTGGGATTGATTATCTTCCTGCTAACCAGAGCTCAAATGGGGAGCCAATTGCCACAAGTGTAATTGCTTCAGGGGGGTATGAGGATGATGAAGATGCTGGGGATGTGATTATATATACAGGGCAAGGTGGACAGGATAAGAACTCACGGCAAGTTGTGCATCAAAAGTTGGAAGGTGGGAATTTGGCATTGGAGAGGAGCATGTACTATGGAGTTGAGGTGAGGGTAATTCGTGGCTTTAAATATGTTGGTAGTTCTAGTGGTAAAGTGTACGTGTATGATGGATTGTATAGAATCACGGAATTTTGGTTTGATGTGGGTAAGTCTGGATTTGGAGTGTACAAATATAAGCTTGTTAGGATTGAGAATCAGCCAGACATGGGAAGTGCTGTACTTAGATTTGCAGAGAGTCTTAGGACCAGGCCACTAGAGGTAAGGCCCATGGGATACATTTCTCTTGATATATCCAGGAAAAAGGAAAATGTGCCTGTATTTTTATTCAATGATATTGATAATGAACGTGATCCAGCTTGTTATGACTATCTGTTGAAGACTGTATTTCCTCCATATGTCTATCAGCATGTGGGAAATGGTTCAGGTTGTGAGTGCACCGATGGGTGTGGGAATGGGACTAATTGCTTTTGCGCGATGAAAAATGGTGGACAGTTTGCATATGATACGAATGGGATCTTGTTGAGAGGAAAACCAGTCATTTTTGAATGTGGACCACATTGTTCATGTCCTCCAACTTGTTGGAATCGAGTTAGCCAGAAAGGTGTGAGGAACAGGTTTGAAGTATTTCGTTCTAGGGAGACTGGTTGGGGAGTTAGGTCGTTGGACCTCCTCCTAGCAGGGTCTTTTATTTGTGAATATACTGGTGTTGTTCTCACACAAGAGCAAGCTCAAATATTTACTATGAATGGTGATAGTTTAATCTATCCAAGTCATTTTGCTGAGAGATGGACGGAATGGGGAGATTTGTCCCGAATAGATTCTAATTATGTCCGACCGGCATACCCCTCTATTCCTCCTTTAGATTTTGCAATGGATGTTTCTAGAATGAGGAATTTAGCCTGTTACATGAGTCACAGTTCAAGCCCCAATGTTCTAGTACAGCCTGTGCTGTATGATCATAATAGTGTATCTTTCCCTCACCTCATGCTCTTTGCAATGGAGAATATCCCTCCCCTAAGGGAACTCAGCATTGATTATGGAATGGCTGATGACTGCACAGGGAAGCTTGCCATCTGCAATTGACTACCTCATGGGAACTGTTGCAGTTTTGAGAGTGATGCAGCTTAGCTATTTTTGGCACATCATGTACTAAGGTAAGCAACCATAATAGTTCATAAATCATTTCGAGTTTGGAACTATGACAGTCATCATAACATTTTCTTGAATGCTGCTTTTGCAATTAGATTCTGTAAATTGATCGTCTTTGTACTGTAGCTGCATGTGGTCTTTGTTCTTTGCATCTGTCTTGCATAAGCTGGTTGAAGTCCTTTGTGCTTTGAATTCCCAGAGTGATTCTGTTCATGTCTGGCAGTCTTAATTTCGTCTAGCTCTGAGAGCCTCTGACAACCTCTTTGGCATGTCACTGTCCTTTCTTTACAATTGTAGAATCGACACAAGCTATTTAAATATGCATACAATAGATTAGTCGTAAAGGCATTTCAAATGCATTTGAGAGTATTTTCTGTTTTGAATAGTCTTGAATCAGATGTCTATATTGGCTCTACTTTTTTCCAATTGTACATTTTGTTCTTTGCTTTCTATGACTAAGGAGCTTCCAATTTTTCTGGATAAAAAAAAAAAAGAGGCTTCCGATTTAGCCGTGAAGCTGTGAAGAATTATACACACTAGAAGTGTTGAAATTTGAAATAATTGCCCCAAACTGCACTAAAGAAAGTATATCCTATGCCATCTTGATTAGTTTCTTTCTGCTTTAGTACGAAATAGCATTATCTTCCCCTTATTTAGGAGTGCTTGCATACTTTGAATCTAGTAATGATCTCATCTTAGGAGTGCTCAAGTGTTTCAGTTGAAGTACCTTAACAGATTGCGAATCATCTCCTGGTAGTATCTTAAAGACAATCAAGACACTATTCAGTAAAACGTCATTTACACACCTTTTTATGAAGATTGTGGCTCTTCCGCTTTTCTGATGAGGAATAGTAATATACCCACCTTGCTTATGTATGCTGTCTTGATGATTATTGATCTTGTTTAATGCTAATTGTCTATACATTGTTCAGTTCTTTTTTTGTGTGGATTTCATTCACGTGCATATATGGTGGGAGGCCCTATTATAATATACTTTATTTGAGTAAACTGAACTTCATAGAACGCCTGGGAAAAGGACTTGGAATGTTGTAACCTCCTTTTTACATGTCCTATATCCTTGTTTTGCACATCAGTATCTCGAATTCTCGATGCTTATACCTTTGTGATGTTGGAGAGAACATAGCATGAAATTTTGTAAGCTTTTGACTTATGGTTGTCACTAACAACAATATTAGTTAAACATTCAGCTGACGTTGAATTATTTCTCGTGCAGATGAAGGGCGGTTGTTGGTGAACGTTTTCCCTATTTCCTTTGCTCGAGAATACTCACAAGCTTGATGATAGAATCTAGTCCACATAACCTAGATTTCAAGGTGTGTTCAATGACTACCTGAGAAGATAGAAGAAAGTTTCTTGCAACAACTAACTTGGAAGTAGTATTCTTCCCCCATTATAAGAACTCATGTTATAGTATTAGCTGCTACTTGTTTGTGACTTCCATTCTCAAAAGAGAAAAAGAAACCTATTAGCTAGTAAATATGAAGATTGAACTTCATATGATCATGTATAGAAATTTGTATCAATCCTGTGCCATGGATGGTTGTAATCAAGATCAAATGCCTTTTTGCCGTTCTTCGAGTTAACAGAGGAGGTAGAGGTAGATGGTGTCAAATTTGGAATGCATGGTTTTTGCAAGGATTGAAGAGGTTAACATAATTTGAGGATTCTATACTCAATTTTCCCCCCTTCTGAATATGGCAATGCAAGAGATAGATCGTCTCGTGGCTATTGAGAACGAATTAAATTAGCACAAAGGATGAGTACTTGATACTAGCTTTTTACTGTCAAGATGGTGTCAACTTTCAAATTTTTTATTAAACAAGAAACATATTGTTATTTGATGCATTGATTGCTAATTGGAATGATGTTTACTCAGTAAAACTTTCCTAATTGTGAAAATAAGAAATATGAATTTCATTTATATTTATGTAATTATCTTTCAAGTTTTTTGTTCATCAAGCTCTTTAAAGAAAGAGTGTACATGTAATAACAACATACTTGGTAGAATTCTATTAATGAGATTTAGGAGGGTAGAATGTACATAGATCTTACCCTTATCTTGTAGAGGTGGAAAACTTGTTTTTGAAAGACCCTAAGCTCAAGCAACACATCAAACCAGTTTGAAGGAGAAAAATACAAAACTAAAGAAGATATGACAAATAATAGAAAAAACATTTCATAGCAATCAAAAGACCAAGAGCAGTAACAATAGCCAAAGCACAAGAAACAACGAGTAATAATATAAATCGTAGGACAAGAAACTACAAGAATAACACTATTAATACTGATATGAACAACGAAGAAACATATACAACACACCAAACTATCACAAAACCTATTCCGCAAGAAAGAGAGACAACGATCGCTACCTACTAATCTTTCACTCTAATCCACGACCTTCATATCCTTCTATCTATGATCATATCCTCCGTAAATAATCATTAATTCAAATATTTTTAGAAAATTGTTAGCTCCCTAAATAAGCTCACAAAAGTTCTTTTAATATGCCTTGAGGTTAGATATAGCGTAAATTATGTGCTAAATAAAATACCTTGAAAAATATATTACCCCAAAAAAAAAAATTAATAAGAAAAATGTACTAAAATTGACACGTGGCGTGGTCGGCAGGATTCGAACCTGCGCGGGCAAAGCCCACATGATTTCTAGTCATGCCCGATAACCACTCCGGCACGACCACTTCATGTTAGAGTGTTTCCTAAATATTAAATATATATGAATATTATTTGGTATATTTATTTATTAATTTCTTAATGAAGTTTAGCTTAATGTTACGAACTTTTGCATTGTTAAAATTCATAGTACAATAATATAACTCATTAGATGAAGTTGTAGATTGAACGCTACATGAAAAATATAAGACAAATATCAAATGACAACACTCATAAGGTAGAAGATCATAACATGGGAGATTCATAGATATATGAGCATTAATTATAAGCATTAATTATAAGTCTTATCAAGAGTTACACGTTGTCAAAAGCGTCTTTGTTTGTTATTTTTGCTACTTAAATGCGACTTAAAGTTCACAAACTTAGCTTATGTGAACTCTTAGGAACACAACAACATATCCATCGACGTAGTCTCATAAGCGTGGTGTAGTCTTATCTCTAGCTACCTTGTCCAGGTAGAGAAATTGTTTCCGATATATAAAAACAGTACAAAAAGAAAATACAATAATAAAAAAAAATATTCTTAAAAAAGAACCATAACAATATATAAGGATCGAACAAGCATATGTATCAATTATATAAGGGGTTTTAATAACTAGCTAGCTTGAATGAGGCTTACATAAGAAAAAATAATAATTGCATAACAAAAATTGAAACTATAAAAAAGTACTCCCAAAATGTGTACTCTTTGCTTCTCTACTTGTACTATTTCCCTATATATAGTTTTTCCAAGCTGTGGTCTCATTTGATCATTTGCTAATTAAGTGAACTAGATCAATTTTCTTTTGTGTCTCTCCATGTTCTACATACCAAGTCCTTTGGCCTCAGTAGTCCTCATTATTCTTAGCCTTTTCACATTGCTCAAAAACATCCTGCAAGACAATGCAAACAAACATGTAAGCAAAGATAGATACAATTTGAGATTTATGGATTCCTACGAACGATCGATGATGACTTTTAGTAAACATAAATATGTCAAGATTATTTATTTTCTTATAATCATGATGTCTGAACCAACTTATGTGTATCTTGACTAATTTTATGAGATCCTATGTCACCTCCTACCAGCAACAGATATCATGTAACTCTGTTGTATATATGTCAAAGATTTTAACTAACTATAGAATAACACTAAATTAAGAGAAATATTTCGTACCCCCATGGAACATCTCCAACAAGCATCCAATCTCCATCTTTATCCTCATATGTGAGAACAAACTCTGATGATCCATCCAAGAGCTTACATGACTTTGTTACTTGTACCTTTTCTCCACCTATTTCAAATAAGCACAAATTCAATTAAGTGTCATATATACTATCACTAACAAGAAAAATTACACTAACATGTACTATCTAGGGTAAAGAGAGGTTTCCTCTTAATTAAATGAGTTTATATCAGGTGAATTCAAATTAATCAGAATCACAAACGGATATCAGACGTTGGGTGGAAAATCAAGTGTCTGATATCCATATTATAGCCAAGTTATTAGTCGGTAATTGTATTAAGTCTCTGAACTATATTACTTGGGCTCTTTAAAAATATTGTCACACTTATGCCTTATCCTCAAAAAATGCAGCCATTTTGAAAAATCCGAGCAACATAACTTTTGAGTACTAACACCATAAGATCATTTCAAAGACAATCTAGTAACTATGATAGATATCTCAACTTACAATTAGTAGTTTTGGTTGATTTGAAGAACATTTCCTCCAAAATTTTGGCTAAAGTTTCATAGCAAATGTGAGAACTCAAATTCACTTTTCTTCCAATTGGCAATCCATCCATATTCACCTTTACAAAATCTACATCATTATTCTTGGTATTATTTCCATGATTAATTTTCTTGTTTGAACTCTCAATTTCTTTGTTCCCATTTTCTTGTTGATGATCAGCATTTGTAATCTTTGATTGATTAAAACTATTCATCCTGTAAGTCCTTATTGGTGGCCATCCCACAACCTGACTGCTTCAAAATAATGCAATTATGGGTTAGAAAAATAACTAAGGTTAATATATACCTAAAGAAAAATATTATATGAACATAGTAATGTGCATGAACCAACTAATTAAATGATTTTATTAATTAAAGAGAATTAAAGTAAAGAGATAATCACTTTTTTGTATAATTATTTGGTATCAAACCACACAGGCCTAAAAAAGAAATTGCTCCCTATCTATTCCCAAACAACGACAACAACAATAATAATAATAACATATTTGGTATAATCTTACTGATTAAAGTCTAAGAAAGATAGAGTATATACAGACGTTATACCCTCCAAGACTCCTACCTCTTGGAGGTAGAGGGACTATTTTCAAAAGATCCCGATTCAAGTAATGCATATCAAACAATACATACAAAAATTAAAAAAAAAAGACATAACATATAATAGAGGAAGCATTCAATAACAACAACCAAATAGAGTAATGCTATATATAAAACGCTGGAAAAAATATATTCAATAGATAGTATAATAAATAACTCTTTATTTATGTTAGTTTTCTCACCATACACAAAGCTGATCATTTTTCAAATCACATTCATCCCTAACTTGTAAAATATTACGATACGAAAACATAAACTTATGCCCAATAAAAAAGTTATTTACCTGGCACTTGTAGAAGCAGATCCAATATTTTCATCAGTACAAATATTATTAAATCTCCTTGTAATAAATCCATTACGAAAATCTTTAGCAGTCAAAATTCTACCATACTCACACCATTTTGTTGATGATTTGTTTGCCTTTGTAACACTTGGGCCTAGGCCCAAACCCAACTCTAGCCCAGTTTCATCACTGTACGATGAATTACTCTCTGAACACATTTTCCAATTTTCGACAAACTACAAATATTGAAGTTCAAGAAATGAATGAGAATGAAGTGATCATATATATATATATTGGGAGATAATTAATTAATTTAACAATAATAAAAATGTTATATTTGGGACCCATATGTTTGCCATTGAGCCAAACACCTTTTTTTTTTAAATTAAATAAAATGATTAAACAAATGAATTCTTCCTCTTCAAGTTTCATTTGAAATCATTTCAATTTTCTTTTTGCCATTATATGTACTTGAATGTGTTATTTCTATGTCCCCTATAGCTTTTAAGAACTTTTCTCCTTTCTTATTCACTTTTTTGTCCAAATGTTGGGACTAAACTTAAAATGAATATAATTTTAGTACAACAAAAAGTTACGATGAAGTGATAAGTATTACTTCACATTCAAAGTTCAGCTAAGGTGAAATTATTTTTTGCAGGGAGCGTTTTTTTTAAGTGAAAATGTTGATACAAATTTAAATTAAGAGGACCGAAGAAAATCATTTCCTCAGCTCCTTGAAAATTCAATAATTTATTGTTTTTATCCTCCTATGATGGTTTTGGTTCACATGTGATTTGGTAGGAATAAGATTATGTATACACCACTCTTTTTTAATAATTACTATAAAAAATTGTTTTAGTTAATTTAAGTTTGTGCATACATTGCCAAAGCCACTATTAGGTCTATCTTTTTGAAAGCAAAAGGGTAAGTGATAGTTGTCTTCTAAATAATAGACAAATAACACAAAGAAAGTAAATAAATAAAGTATATTGAAGCCAAAAAAATAGTATATAGTCTAGACTAAGCTTTTGGCTTGTGAAAAGAATCAACCTTTTACACATAAACCCATGAGTTTTATGCTAAAGTTGAGACGCCTAAAGTTGACTAATTAAGATTTTCTAAATCCTTGATTTTGTTTTATGTCATTCCAAATGCTCAATTAAGATTTATAGGCATCTAAAAGACTTATAATTAATGAGGTTTCTCCATTAGCCTTCATTATCTGAGTCATTATACTTCTCTCTCATTCACTTATAGGGATGGATATAATACGATATTAAAAAATATTAATTTGATAATTTCAATTTTTATAAATACTATACTATGATCATACCAAACTAACTCGGTATGGTTTAATATTTTGAAGTTCGATTTTATTATATTTTGTGGTATGGTAAAATTATAATCATAGTTTGTTCAATATCGACTTACATATACTCTTATAATTGAGAAATATGACTCCAACCTTTCAAGAAGTGTCTTAATTATATCATACTAGCTAACACCTTTAACATGTAATATTCAAAAGAAAGTATATATAAGACATTTCCTTCGTTAATCAATTATACAAAAAAGAGTACACTTCTTGATGAAGAACGAAACTTTACGACAGCTTTTTCGTAGACGTTCACTTGAACACCAACAACAAAAGCACTTTGCTGGGCCAACACTAACACTGAGAGACAAAAGCTAGAGGAGTGAATGAGATTAAATACCCCAAGAGTCCTAGCCGTAAACAGTGGATACTAGACGCTGAATAAAGATAGTGCAATCAAAATTTTGATGTCTAAATAATTAATTTTGTACTAATACTAATTTATATAGTTATTAAGATTATAACAACATATATCTGTGTATATGTAATTATATAATTTGATATGTTATTCTGTATTTTGATATTTTTAATTGAATATCATATCGAATATATAAATATAAATAAAAATACATTATATCAAAATTACGAAAACATTTTTTTTATTGTGTTATAATAATTCAATATATCGTAGCCATACTGAATAAGTAAAAGAAAACGGAGAAGTAATAACTTTTTATGCGACAACGATATTTTTTGGACGCCTCGAAATAGATTCATGTTTGATAGTACTATTAAGCTAATTATTAAATTAACCACATTAAAGTTTTGTATATCTTACATATGATCTTTGTCGGACTAAATATTATTATTATTATTCTGTTCAAATTAACTTTTAATAAAATGTAATATAATACTCAATCAATAAACATGTTTTCTAGAGATAATGTCAGTATTGAAGAATTTTATTATACTAGATAAATAATAAAATAATTTTCTTTAAAAATTAACACCAACTAATTTTAAGGTTAACTTGTCATAAAAGTATGTTCATTAAAGATCAAAGCATATCACCGACGGATGTGATGCAGCAAAAATGAGTTTTTTTTTCTTTAACCTAAGATTTTGAATTTAAATTCTGAATATGGAAAAATTCTTGAATTTAAATTCTGAATATGGAAAAATTCTTGATAAAGACTGCTTCCTCTAGAATAAAGCCCTACGCAGGCTAAATTCAAACTAATCGAGTTTTAATATAAATATCAAACATTAGATATCAAATTAAAAATAAAATAATTAAAAAAAATTGTGATTCCAAATCACATGTTTAAATAATAATTTAAAATAACGACTTCATATCACATGTTCAAATACAAACTGAAATTCAACTTATTTAATATGAATCTACCAAGGAAAATAAATCACAAAAATCTACATTTCTACAAAAAAAAAAGTAGGGGACATAGAAAAACACTTTCCAGTAAATAAAGGAAATGGCAACACAAATCAGAGACTAAAAAATATATATATTTGAAAATGATGAGTGAGAAATTGCAAATGAAACTTGAAGAAGAAGAATCCATCATTTTGAAAAGAGTGTTTATATCAATGGCAAACATATATGGGTCCCATAGACCATAATCATCATTAGTTTCTAAAAAGATAAATTAATTTTTTGACATAAAAAATAAATAAATCCACTTATTTTTAATTAATAAATTATAGTTTAAGCAATGCACTCCATTATTTTGTGCTTAAGGTGACAAGGAAAATTATTTGTGTGAAAAACTTACACATTACACTTATTTTAAATTATATAACCTAAATATAAAAGACTTAAAATCTTATTTTATGGAAAAAAATTTCTCCATACCAAACCAAAATATCTAAAAGGCATATGAAACTGACTGATAAACACGCCTAATCTGACCTATATGTGCTTCGAAAAAATAGAAAGAACTCAGTGATGAACCATAACCAAAATGGGAAAAAAAAATAATACAATATCTTATTAATTAAAAACAATAATAATGAATATTATCTCTTTGCAAATAATGTATTTTCCTTCATTTTCCTTTCCCTTATCACAATTGGGCCTTGAAATCTTCTTTTGGGCTTTTTCTTGGGCTTTTTACACCCATGACCTGCTTCCAACTGATGGGCTTTGAAACTTTGGATTCATTCTTCTCCTTTTGGGCTTTCCACAAACACATTGACATTCATAACCATAAAAGTTACCAAAACAAGAAAAAAGCCCACTCCCACCATCAGTATGCCTTCTCGTATGCTGGCCCGTTGAATGGTAGCTACTCGACGCCATACCCCGGTCATATAATGGCGGTAGCTCGGTTCTCCACCTCTCGAGCTTCGACCGGAGCCCTTCAACACTTTCATCTATACTCCAACCATCCAAAACAGAACTTTTCTCCTCTTCTAAAGGGTATTTCTTTTCAGCAATAGCAGCAGCCACTTCAGAAGGTGAAGGCCCAACTTCAGAATCAGACCATACTGAATGGGCCTTTAATGGGCCTCCAAATACAAATTTCCCATTTTGCCCTTTTGGGCCTCCATAATCAAACCCACCATTATTTCTTAACATGGGCTTTCCAATAACTGTTGTTTGTCTCTCTTTTGGGCTTACATCCAGGCCCAAACCTTTATTGGGCTTTATTGTAATGGACATTTCATCAACTACCTTAGTCGTCGGTGAATCGGTTCCTCCCTTCTTTTCATTAATGGGCTTTTCTTTATCCCCAAATTCTAACTCTATAAGTTTGAGTTTGGGCTTTTCATCTTTGGGCTTGGGCCTATGCATATAACAAGATGATTCTTTACTAACAATTGAATCACTTAATACTGATCCAGGTTTACCTTTTTTATTATTTGTTTTGGGCTTTTCTCTTAATTCTGCACCACTTATAACAGAACTTGCTTTACCTTTTTCCTTCATCATATGTTTTGGTGGCTCAAATGAAATACTAAGTATTGAACTTTCTTTTTCAACAGCCACAACTTTTTTTTTGTGGGGAATTGCTGCAACTAATGAACTATTAGCCATCGAGGCGCTATCGAACATGACACGTTCGCTACGTTCACTCCTTGTACGACGTAGTATAGGTTTTAACGTAGTGGCATTGTTGTTGTTATCGTCCTCTAGGGTTTTTTGGTCGTAGTTGGGAAGATGTGCATCTTCATCCATTAAATGGCGATATCCAACTGCTGACATACTTAATTGTCTATATAGTTGCATGCTTCTCATAGTACCACCAAGTAATGTCACACCAATGTTCAATATTCCCTGAGGACGCCCTGAGGGACGACGTATCTATATCCCAAAAAAAAGAAAGAAAAAAAATAACTTTTAAATGATAGTTTTACACATATTTATTAGAAGAAATAGTGAATTATAGGCAAGGAACATCATGCAACATACTCCCTTCATTTCAATTTGTCTATCTGATTCTTACTTGACAAGAAGTTATTTCAACACACAAAAATAATGAAATCTCATTTTACAAAAAATATGAAATTTCAAAAAGGGTATATTAGAAATAAAATAGAATGAACATCAAATAATGGAGATGGAAAAATATTGGACATATTACATTCCACAATTTCATCTACAAAAATATATAACGTAGAAAAAAAAATAAAGGGATAGTTTCAGAAACGAAGATTATGCATGCATGCAACATTCCAATTTCACGTAACAAATATTCATAAAAAGATCAAAATACGAAAGAAACAAACCTGAAGTGCAACAAAACGCATACCAATATGGTGTTGTTGATGTTGCAACCTTGTAGGAGGAGGGATAAGGTTTCCGACGAGGACACGAACGGACCCCACGAGCGAATCACGGAACCAATGTACCGAAAAAATGTCAATTTGTACAGCAGAAGTATCTTGCTGTAAAAATTCATCATCTACCCGAAAAACAAACTTATCATTCCACGTGGGGTTGTTACCACCATCGGTATCAACCCCAGTGGTGAGTTTTCGGGTAGGATGGACCCACGTGGACGCGTAGGTTTTCATTTTCTTGGATATAGGTTCCAAATCTTGCGCGGAGATAATGTTTACCTCCAATAATTGAAAAGGTTTCAAGGCTCCCATTTTGGGAGGCATTTTGAAACGCGAATGATGATGACTGATAATGAGGGTGGAATAGAAAATTATATTTCCGCTCGCCGCCCGTCGTTGATGGGACGACGAGGGGAAGAATTTGGCATTAACGTGGAAGAAGACCCCCAAGGAAAATTGGGGAAGGAGAGGAAGGTGATTTTTTTAGAGGACATTAAAGAAAAATAATAGAATACAAAGGGAAATAGTAATTGAATTCAACTTCTTTTTTTGACCATTAAGGTTATTAACATATTTGGATGATTTGTAATTTTTAATTTAATTTTTTCAAGTCAATAATTGTAGACCTTTAGTTTTTAGAGGAAAATCTTATCATTAATATGTGAAAATTTTAGAAATAAAATTTTGTTTGCATGTATATTTTAGGATTTTTTTTTTCGATTGGTCAAAAGCATATTCAAATTATCATTTTTTCCGCGTTTCAATCAGTTATCCTTTGTTCTATTTACTCTAAGTGTTACTACAATATATGAAAATATATTATTCTTTTTAGACAAATTAAAAAAAAAAGTGTCACGTAGGAAAAAAGTATGTATGATACCATGCCTTTTAAATTCAATATTGGGAAAAAGGACAAAAATATCTCCGAACTATCCTAAATGTATGCAGATACCCTTCGTCATACTTTTGGAAAAAAGGACAAATATACCTCCGAACTATCGTAAATGTATGCAGATACCCTTTGTCATACTTTTGGAACATTGGTGCCCCTGTCGTAAAAAACTAGAGCATATATACCCTTTATACTAACGAACATACACGTGTCACAATCTTAATTATCCACTGACCCGACATTTATTAAATATCGGATAGACGGATAAGATTGCGCCACATGTTCCTATTTAGTCTTCTGTTAGAGTGAAGGGAATATATGCTGTAGTTTTTGGACGGCAGGAGCACCAATATCCCAAAAGTATGACAAAGATTATATGCATACCATTTACAATTTCGAAGTATATTTGTCCTTTTTCCCTTCAAGATGTGAACGTTGGAAACTAAAGGCAGATGCTGGAAATATTGTTTGGTAGTGGTCAATTCAAAAAGGAACAAAAGAGTAATTGACATGAACTATATATTCATCATTCTTATAATTGCTTTTGCCAAAATAAAGTAATAAAATTATAAGACAAAGTCCTTTTGGAACAAAAGGGATTTGGAATGTTTGAAAATCTACTAAATTATATTTCCACAAATTATGTGTTGATGCGATATTATTTATTTGACAAATAAAAATGTAATGTTTCATTTTTAAAAGTTGTATCGTTGAAGTGTGTAATCATCAATCTCGTCATTTTTAAAAGTTGTATCGTTGAGACTATTTTTTTTTCCATAAGTCAAATACATGGAAAGTCTTTTTGATAATAAGTGATGGTGAAACTTATATCTAAAAACTTTTATATGCTCTAATATCATATTAAAATGTTTAACCATCTCATAAAAATGTTAAGTTGTCAGAAAGAAATCACAACAAAAATTTACCCAGTGCTATCACACAAATGACATATGAAAAAGAGAAACTCTAATTTAATTAATTATGTGTTCAACAACATAACACAACACACATTAGTCAAATTCAAAGCCAAAATGCCAAAAATTAAACTTGTAACTCTTGAAAAGTTAATAAACTAAAACCATTAATTAAACATAGGCAAAAGGATTAGCAAGAAGATATGCTTCAACAAGTTTGAAAAGTTCAATAGCTTTGTCTCTATCTTCTTTGATTTCTTCTTCTTTGACTATACAATTACCATTTGTATGATACTCACTTATTGTCTTACAAATGCACCCTCCATTTTCACATTCTTCAAATCTAACATAATAGGAAATATGTCCCAAATTTTCTCCAAGAACTTCTCCTTCAATTAATGAATATTTTATTACCATGTTCTTGTTGTCAATGAAATGGATCTTGTGTTTTAAGTACTTTATTGGATATCCTGTCACCATCAAAAAATAAATAAATTACTTTCTGTCTGTTTCAATATAAGAAAATATGAAAGTAGCTACAGAACTATCGGTGATTCCTAGTTAATCTGTCGCTAAAAATTTTCTACATAACTGAATTTTCTTACAATTTATTGTTAATTTATAGCTAAATGAGATTAGCTATAAAATTTTGTCCGTCTTTAAATAATATTCTTTGTTTTCTATACTATATTATAATTTGTTTACTATCCTATTTTTCAAATGTTGGAGAAGTTATATTGGACTTGCTTTTTTCAACTTTATAGTTTACTTTTGTGCCTTCAATATAATCACTATACAAGAATTTAGAAAATTATGAAGCACAAACAAGAAATGGAACTTTCATAGCAACTTCATAAATATTGGAAAAAGTCATCACAAAAGACTTTTTCCTTAACGACTTTTGAGTAAAGATTTTCTGAAAGAAATTATAAAGAAATAAACATATAAAATATTCAAATATTACACAATGTACGTAATTTTTCTAAAACTTATTTGTGGAAACTAAAGGGGTCATCGCGTAGTTATAAAGTCATCAGAAAAATTAATTAACCTCATTTCTTGTAATGAAAAATCACCTTTCTACCTTATTTGATTAATTGTCACAATTAATATAACTTTTAGCTATAATATAATAGTATAATCATCTTATTTAAAAATTTAGGTCAATATAAAGAGATCATAATAACACACTTTATTTAATTATGTCTTCAGCATATTCTATCTTACGTGAATATCTTACCACATTACGTTCGAACCAATTAAGACCTCATCCTACTCTAAAATTATGTTGAATTGGATAATTATCCATCTAAAACCGTAAATTATTAGAAAGAACACACCTTAATTATATCTTCAACACAAACTAATCAGTACTAAAGAAGCTAAGTTAATACCTTCAACAAAGTTCATCTTCTTGATGCTTCCATCACGATCTTCAATAGTTTCAATATTTTTAACAGCTTGTGACATCAATTTTGGTATAATATTATCTGCATCAAGAACCAAAGCCTTGAAAATCCTATTTGCATCAACTTGTGCTACAATATCTTGGGTATATGTAGTAATACCCATAATTAATATTATTTTTGCCTAAATATTTTTTTAAAAATGATCTAAAAGATTATAATAAATATTGAGAAAGATTTTGAGCTATGTGGATAATGAAATATTTGAGAAGGTATTTATAGGAAAATTTTGGAGTGAGACTTTAGAGTTGAGTCAATTAGTCAACTTTCTAAATTTCAACATTCAAAGAACTCCATTATTGACTTTATTATATAAATACATTTTTTTTTTCTAACTGCCCTATCCATACTCTTTGAATATTAAATTTCTAGAAAAGTCATTTATTCACAGTTTCACACCCTATATATATTTCACAGTTGATTTTTTGTTAAGTATATAGACAAACATATGTTACGCAAAATTAGATGTTGGATAGTCCATTTTTGGAATAGATCCAAAATATTGAGACTGATTAAAAAAGAAAGTGAGTTATATAAATTAGGAACAAGAGAATACATTTTTATTTGATAAATATTTAATATTAAACTGTATCACATGAATTGAGACATAAAAAATATATCTTTTTTTAAAGTTAGATGAGTCCCCCTCAAAATATGATAAAAGAGATTAGTCAAAAAGTGTCTCTTTTTTCAATTCTTAATAAAAATCTCAATTTCAAAGTCTTTAATACGAAACAACTCATCTTAGATAACACTTTTCCTTTAAATAAGCTTTATAGGATGCAAATACTAATTTATCAGTCCAATATAAATATCAAACACCAAATATAAAATAAATTGGAAAAAACCAAATTTTCGTCAAAATCGATTTTTTTTTTTTTTATTTGTTCTGTTTTTTTCCGGTTAGTACGACAATCCTCTTCTGTCCTTTTCACCAAAATTTCCTTTTTCCAGTCTGCAAAATCACCAAAAAATAAACAGCAAAAGTCAAATAAAAGGAACCCATTTTTACCTTTGAAATGCTCATTTTTGTATTGAAATTCAAAGATTCTGAATTGGGTTAAGTGCTAAAAATTAGAAAAAAAAAAAGATATGAATTCCATAAAGGATACAGTTTCTGAGAAGCTTTCACGTCTTTTTTCTGATTCTCCTTCTAAATCTTCAGATCAACAACCTCAGGTTCTTTTTTCTCTTTATCTTATTAAAATTAGCAAAAAAATGATTTTTTTTATGTTATATTGTTGTGAAATTTAGATCTTTGCTTTTGATATGTTGATATTATGATTTTAAAGCAATGTGATTGTTGTTTAATATTTAAAGTTTCAATTTTTATGAGCACCCATGAGGTATCATGTTTAAATTTTAGCGGACGCGAAAATAGTAGCTGATTTTTTTTTATCTGTCCAACATGTGTTGGTGGGGTAGCAGGTATTTTGTAGAACCAGTCGAGCTGGCACATACACCACATTTATAACAAAAAGGAGTTTGATTTTTGATAATTCTTTAATGAGATGAGAGTAAGGCCATGTACAATAGACTTTTGTGGTTCAAGTCTTCCCTGGACTCTGCTTATAGCGGGAGCTTAGTGTTTTGAAGCTGCTCTTTTGTATTGAGATGAGTAATGAGAAAATGCATTAAATTGGTTGTGAGTTTGAAAAAGATATGGAGAGCTTTGTAATTGTGTGATGAGTGGCGTTGCCTTTGTTTCCTTATTAGAAGGATTGATTGGTTGTTCATAATTGTTTAGTTTTTCGTTTTTTTTATGATTGCATATATGAATAATTTCTTATTTTTTGAGAAGAAAAGACGAGATGGGATAAGCACTAGTCGTGTTGGTGTACTTATACTAGGTGTTTGTGAGGTCTCTTTGAAGTCCGTTTAGAGATTTGTATGTTTGTAGAAAATGTAGGGAACTTCCGAGTGTTAAAGGATGTCGAGATTATTTAGTATTGGAATGAAACACGACCAAATTGAAGTTGAAGAGTTGTGAAACCTACGCAAACAAGATGTATTGTTCTTGAGAACAGAAAATTGATAATTAGCAAAGAACACTGAATGTATGAAACGAAATCCTCCGGTAGCTTATTATTTGTGACATTGTAGTTCTCTGTGTTTAGGCCAGGCCATACACCAAAGAGGGAAGATCATTATCATCTGTACTTTCTATCTTTCTACCGTCAACGAGTTTTAGTAAGTTCAAAGATGAAGATAATGTCAAGTCGCTTCGATCACATTCTTTTACATGGAGAAGTAAAAGTTTCTCATGGCGTGATAGACCTTTGGAGAGATACGCAGAATGTGATGATCATAATGATCACATGGAAGAAGGTGAAAATGGTTTGATCAGGAGTTCGATTGGTGTGTTGAACGAATCGTTCTATACACCTAGGTGTAATGAAGAACCTAATTCTGCAAGGAGCGTCGCCAGTGATTTTGAACCTTTCGAAGATGCGCCTGATGGAGGCAGTTTAGAGCAGTCCATGCCTAATCTCGTTGATAATTCTGTTTTCATTTCTCCGGACTTGTATGATTTTTTCCAGTCTTCCCTTCCTAATATAGTGAAAGGCTGTCAATGGTCCTTGTTGTATAGGTAACTTCGACTTTGAACTAGTCTCCATTGAAGATCTATTGCAACTTTTGCGGTTCAATATTCATATTTACTCTGTTTCTTTGAATGAAGGGCAGCACCGCGAAACATGGTATATCACTTCGTACGCTAATTCGCATGAGTGCTAATTCTTCTGGTCCTTGCCTGCTGGTATTTTGCGCCTCCACATTACTGCAAAAACTTTATGTGCATGCATTACCAATATTCGTTCCGTCCCAATTCATGTGGCACTGCTAATTTTAAAGTTAAGTTGTTTCCAATGATAGAAATGTGACATTATTTTGGAAAGACTAAAAAGGAAAGTATGCCACATAAATTGGAACAGAGGGAGTATCATTTTTCATATTCTTTTTCCTCATCGTTGATGTGAATTTCTGTTAATCATGCTTGTTCCAGATTACCGGCGATAAGCAAGGTGCTGTATTTGGTGGGTTGCTTGAGGCACCACTCAAGCCTACCGCGAAGCGAAAGTACCAAGTAAGTAATATTTTTTTCTTCTTTTACACGAGACAAGTGACAATTACCTGTATTCACTTTATTTTAATCAATTCAAACTAATGGTAAACTAATATCCCAAGAACAAACATCCAGCTTTTGCAAAGTCAGACACCCTTCCTATGAAGAACTATTATATACTTACGTACATAAGACTCAGTGTCGTTTGTACAAATATCCTTCTCCAAGAAGAAATATCATATATTCTTGCATAGAAGACTAGAAATCTTGTAGAGAATCATATAATGCTTTAGATTATCTACTTTTTGGTATACTGCTTGTATACGGAGGATTTTTCCTTTGTTAATAAAAATGTTTGAAAAGCGGTAGATGATTTGTGCTTTTTCATCCCCACTGATTTCATTTTTATTTCCATTGCTAAGATGCTTTCATTCTACATATTATCCTGACAGGGAACAGTTCAGTCATTTGTATTCACAACTGTATATGGTGAACCAAGGGTATTCAGACCTACGGGTAAGTATATCAAGTCGATAAACCCTTATATCATATATCTCTTTGACTGAAATATCTCATTGTTAGATATGAGGTCGACCAAGCTACTTATCTTCAGTATAAACCTATTTGAATTTACAAATGACCGTCAAAGACTTGCTTCAAACTAAATTTAGGTGATAAACCATCCATTGTAAAGCCAGCATTTTGTGATGATTTTCAGCAAATTTGACACCCCTTTACCTATCTATTGAGTTAGTACACCACACAACTTGACTTCTCTTTCGTAGTTAGTCGAACATTCCTACTATTTTTGGGGTGGTGGCATTAGGTAAGGAAAAATACAAGAACGAAAGACTCACGGAGTCTTTGTAAGTAATCTTTATGACAGTTGAGGAATTCTATCGTACTATGTATTTCGTGTACATTCTTAAATTATACACCATCGCCAAAAGAGTTTATATATTGGTCTAACATGTGTGTGTGTAGATATAAGATTTTCTTCAACCATAACATATACTGATCATATAGCTGTTGGCTTTTGTATGATACTCCTCACTCAAGCTTGCTATGTAACTTTCTATAAGGTTAACCTTACGTACGTATTTGATACATGTAATGCACGATACATAAAAATTTCCAGGAGCAAATTACCTAGTATTTTTTTCGTTTTTTTGTTTGGGACTAGGTGCCAATAGATATTTTTACTTATGCATGAATGAAATCCTGGCACTTGGAGGAGGTGGACATTTCGCGTTATGTTTGGATGGAGATCTGTAAGTTTCTCGACATAGTAGCTTGCAGTTTTCTTCATTACAATTTTCTGAAGTTCCATCATCGTGATGAAATAATTTTCGATGAAGGTTATCTGGTAATAGTGGACCTTGTGATACGTTCGGGAACTTATGCTTGGCACATGATGAAGAGTTTGAGTTGAAGAATGTTGAGGTAATGTACTACCAATCTTGTCCAGAAAACTATACTGTTTTGAACAATTTGATGAATATTCTATGACCGATGATTTGACAGTTTCGTTTTCTTGATGCAGCTGTGGGGTTTTACACATGCATCTCGATACCTTACCTCGTAACAAGCCTGAAGTGAAGTGTTAGTTTTTCAACTTATCCGATGAAATTTAGATATATGATTATTTATTCTTTCAGTTTAATTTTGGAGAGTTTCTGGGGTACAAGTTGTATCAAGAAATGAGATTCTTTAGTTAGTGTAGATTTAAGTCAGCTGATCATTATGCTTATAGGTACTTATTCTTCTTGTTTATGACATAAATCAAGTTTTGTCACTCCATAAGTGTTATTATATAAATTCTTCATGAAAAAAAAAAGTGTTTTATTATGTCACCAGCTTACGTGCCCCTCAACTAATTCTAGGAGTTATCCCATTATTTCTCACTAACACGAATACTAGATAACTCTATCCATCGAGGTTTGGACAAATGAGAAGAAGTCACGGGATGAAAGGAAGTCGAAATTGTTGAGCATATCCTGGTTTTTAAGGTAAAGGATCAGTACATAAAGACAACTACTTTCCTAAATGAATACAATATGAATGATATAACATCATTTTACCAAGAATAGTATCCCATGTTGGTAGTACATATGTTTGAACCCTAGTAGAATGGAACTATATTGAACAAAAAACCAATGAAGTTACACTTGAAAGAACAACAAACCTCTATCAACCTCTGATTTGACGTTAGCAGCAGGAAATGTAGGGCTAGTATTTTTGCTTTAATAACCGCAAGTAAGGCTAGCTCTCTGATTGATCCTCCTCAGGCAGCCCGAATATTCTTAAATTTCGATCCATGGATCCAACAGCTATGTACTTTGCATCTGGACCGAATTTCAGACATGTTGCTTTACCTGCATGGGGCGAGAGCACTCAACAATGATGTAATCAAACGTTAAAGGACCATCAAAAGGACATATAGGCAAAAAGTGCAACAGAGAGAAAGCTAACCTGTGCCTGACAAGTCGGGGAGGATTTTGATGGAATTCCAGTCGGACTTGACACTTGCAACTTGATAAACTCTGATTCAGCGCAAAATTATGTCCATATTAATACTAATGGATCAATAGTCATAATCAACATAACAATGACAACTACACCTCAACCCCATACTATGCTCATTGATATTTTTCATTTTGGAGGGTTAATGGTCCTCGAAACCAGTAAGGGGGTTAAGGTAATACTACAGGAAGAATACAAGTAAAGCAATATCAAGACACTTGAACAACAGATGTTCTATGGGGGTAATGCACCTACCTTATGACCCAGCACGGGGAAGTTTGTGTAGAAGTCTTACCTTATATCTGAGCCTCCTAATGCAAGATAATTTCCACTGTGGTTAAATTCCACTGCAAGTACAGGAGAAGCAGAAAATGATTAAAACTGCAGTAATGGAGGATAAATTTAAGATACAGTTAGTGCAATGATTATTTTTTGACAGGTACACCATAAGATTATGCGGCATCAGAAAGCTTATAAAGATTGAGGTCTGTGCAAAGGGAAATGACCCATTATACATGTGACTCCTAAAGATAGCACTCATGGATATTATAGGTTCATCTACAACACAAGAAACTTGGCCTTGAAACTGCTTTGTGTGGACTTAACAGTAAAATTTTGCTAAAATGCTTAGCAACACCTTTCTGATAATCTGATCAACACAAGTCTTCTAAGATGTCTTTTGTGTCAAACTCCAGTAGAATGCAGTTAAGAGATTTTTTAAGAGTGGGAATGCAGTTAGTCAGTCTTGTACCTGTTTGAGTAGCTGTATCTTCATCATAAAGAGAGAAGGTTCTGAAGTTTCTTAATTTTCGTAAATCCCAAAGTTTAACACTATCATGAGCTGCAGTCTGACCAAAAAAAAAAAAAAAAAAGAACAGGACACCCACCAGTTAAAATTTTAATCATAAAACTCACTTGATGCTGGTAAAAGAATGGTCATCAGAGGTTCGTTCTGTAATAGAATACTCACTGCTAAGAAATAACCATTTTCTGAGAAGGAAATTGCAGTTACTGCGCTAACATGGCCTTCAAATCTTGCAACATTTGCCTATATAGCAGGCACCAAAGAGGAACCCAAAAGGGAAAGGACAGAACACTAAGAACACGGATATAAAAGAAGATAAATTACATCAGTAACTTATATAGCTCTTCAGGAACACACACCTGACTTTTTACATCCCATATCTTGACCTGAGCCCCTGTAGTCCCTGCTCCAAGGATCAGACCATCAGGGTGAAAAGCTGCAGATGTGTAGCCCTCAGATTCTGAAGCATCTGCTACCTGCAATAGAATTTTAGAATTGATGACTCCAGGAATCTGAAAATTGTTTCTGGAAATGAGAGACGAAAGAGAAAGATACCTGAGCACGGCATAAACCAGATGCAAGATCATAAAAGCACCATGTGCCATCAAGAGAAGCAGACACAAAGTACTTATTGGTTGCATGAACGGTGACAGCCTGCACCTGAATTTATTGGTAGATGCATTACAGTTAAAAAATCACAATAGTTAGTAGAGAGCTAAAATTTCAGATGTGGTATCATTCTTACGAAATCAGTAATATCATGCCTCTGAAGAACTCATACAATAAAAGAAGGCAAGGGACAAGGTATCACCAATTTCCATGCAAAAAAATGATCTTTAATTTTTCCTACAAGCATTTGGAGTAGCGTTAAAGAGCTTTCCTTCCTTTTGACCCACCCGAGTTTGTACTCTAGCGGTGGAAAAATGCAATGCAACTACTTATGGTAAAGACTTTCAATCCTGACTTGAGTAGCCTTAAAGGGCTTTCCTTCCTTTTGACCCACCTTCTGACTTGCATGTTTGGGTGCATCTAGACTCCAGCAGTGACTTCGCTCCTTGGGTTTTACTCGCTTAGATATTCCAACTTCAAAGATGCAGTAGGCATTTAAAAGGGCCATTTGAAGTGGCTATCTTCTCTCATTCTTTCTCCTCTCTCTCTCAATCTAAAGACATGCCCTGCTCAAACTTTGTTCATATTGCTTCCCCACAAATACTAATGATGAAATATAGAGAAAATCTGCAACTACAACTAAGCACCAGTCCATTGGAAAAACTTCCATTCAAATCTTTCACATCTTAGGCATGGATCTCTTCCAATTGATGTTCCCCACCTAGGTAAGAAACATTCTGAGGCAAGAACCTATGTCGCTCAGACTCTTCAAAAATGTCGATGGGTGTGTGTCTGATACTCCAAAAGAAGTGCATGTTGGAAAATCTGACACAGGTGCCGAAATATTTTTGGATAGTCCGAGCAACATAGGCAAAAACATAATGCAGTGGTTGAATATCAAAACTACCAACCAAGGTGCATTCTATGTTTGAGAGCCCAAGAAAAAGTATGTCTTCCATTTTTTTTAATGAAGGCAAAAGAATATTTTCCATTTTTTTATAAAGGCAAAAGAAAGTTTACAATTTTTTAATAAAGGCAAAAGAAAATTTTGCATAATCCACCTTAATTAGTACAAATCCACCAGGATAAGTGGTAGCACTTTGTTCTTAATATATTTAAGAGGTCAAACAACATCATAATTTTCAGAGTTAATAAATGAGATATTAAGATGAAGTACCTCAGCATTGTGGTCCTTCAAAGTATGCCTACAGTCATAATTTCCATTTTCAGAGTTTTGCCACACACGAACTGTCTGCAATAGTCAACTGCAGAAGTTTAATAGAATATGGAAGGCAGGAATAAAACATGGACCAGGTTATGCAATTGAAGAAAACCCACCATCCATTAATTCCAAACAATTATTACCACTCTATACCACCAAACTGTAGGAAGCAATGGGGGAAATAAAAGTTTTCCAAGACAAATAAGAAAGTGAAGTTGACTTTTCAATGAGAAGAAGATCATGACATTTGAATCCACAAAACAACACACAGGAAATGTACAAGTCAATTGCAACTTCTGATCAAAGAGAACAAATCAGGTTTACCTTATCTGCAGAGCCAGTAACTAATAGTTCACCCTCAGCAGCAAATCTGACACTAGTAACCTGCAAAGAGAGAATATGAGCCACAAATTCTTTCTCAAGTAAGGTTAATGAATAAATAAGTCTTAATTAGGATATCAAAAAAGAAGAATATAATGAATCAGAAATTCTTTCTAGGAAAGAAGATGACAGACCCTCTTTGAGTGACCACTTAGTGTCGATACAATCTGTCCTGAAGGTAGATCAAAGACCACAGCAGTTGAATCAACTCCACCAGTAGCAATGACGTCCTGATACAAAGTAAAAAAGAAATTTGAGCCACCAACATTAAGTTTGGTGATAAATCTTTCACATGAATGAAGACTTATCTCTAACCCAGGTAACAAGGTGCACATAGAATGTCTGATAAGTGACAGCATTTGACACCAATGCAGTGAGTATATTTTTTGCCAAACTACAATGTGTATATTCAAATTTGATCACGATAAATATTTGATGTGAAGATTCAACAACAGGAAACATCCTCGAAAATATGCATAAGTCCTAGCACTAGACTTAACCCAGCCACAGAAAATAGTATAGTACAATTTACCAGTAAAGTACTTTGCTCATTCAACACAAAGGTTTTAGCTTTCATAGAATCCAAGAAGTAATCCTAAGGTCTACATCTTTGGTCCTAATAAAAGGTTAGTGACCTGCGATTAAGCAGGAAAACAAAAATAACATTGGCTTTCAAGTTATCACTAGCTTTTCTACATCAGCCTTACAATTCCCCAGAAGTAGTGGGATTTTTTCATCTTTTCAAGAAATGAGTTTTCCAAAACAATGCATAACACACATTAAGTGAACATGATGCGCATACTACATACTTGTGAGAAGGTTAAAAATATAAATTGGCAGCTCACTTTGAAGTCCATAGTCAAAGAACTTGATACTGTAAAACTTAATGTCCCTTGAACAAAGTCCAGTGTAAACTACTGATGTTCTTAAGATAAAGCACTCACAATTCATGAAGAAACAAAACCGCCACAAACCCTAGGCAACTGTACATAGTCAGAAGTTTTCGTTACGATATGACTCATATTTCAACTTTTGTAGTTTAGAGATGCTCATAATCAAATCAATCAGAAGCTTGGTCTCGTGTATGAACAAGAATGTTAAAAGAATAGCGATATAACAAAAATGGAAAGGGAATCATTAAAAATAGTCCAGATAAAGTCATAAAGATGGAGTCCATACCTTAGGATAATGGATATCCAGAGACAAGATGCCTGGTTTGTTGGTTTTGTGAAGAGGATAACTATTCAGTTGGGTATATCTCTTAAGAGCATCCACAGGAGCCAAAGTTGCAGGTATCTAGGTGGCAAATGAAAGTTGTATAATCATTATAGAATATCATAGTGACATCCTTACTATTTATAACTATGTTGCTCGGACTCTTCAAAAATGTCATCGGGTATGTGTCGGATCCTTCAAAAGTAGTGCATTTTTTAGGAATACGACACGAGTGGGCGCAACATTTTTCGAGAGTCCGAGCAACTTCGATTTATAGAAATTTTGTCATCGCAAATATTATATTACCTGTCGCCTTTTCCTTTGTTGTGAAAGAGCAGCATTACAATCCTGAAGCTCTTTAATAACATCGCCTGATATTCCTGGGTGAATTTTCTTACTGCCAGGATCCATCTCCTCTTCCTCCGCAGCTATTGGTACAAGTTGATAACATTATCATCAATCAGAAAGTATGGAAAGAAGATGGTGCATTGTAGACCTAAAAGTTCAAAAATCAAGAACCTCTTTTGCCATAGCTTAGACCAGCACCATTAGCTGCTGATGTAGTTGCTGCCATGGGTACTTGTCTTTCAGCCTGTGCAAGCAATTCTCTTGCCTCATCTCTTTCCTTTTTCAGCCTAGCAATTACCCGGCAAGCAGCATCATGCTGCCAAGACAGGACAGATATTCCAGCAAAGAATGCAATGCATCATTTTTTTTATGAAGTGCAAAGAATACAAGAGATAAGACATGCATATCCATATAAGAGGCAAACAAGTAAGCAACAGAGGAATATGAAAGAAAGGGAAAGGAAAGCTTGGAGCGATCATCCCCAATTTCAATGATTCAATCATATAATATGAGAGAATCTTTGAACTACAAAAGAATAAGATAAAAAATGAAATTATGATTGAGCTTTATTTTTGTGCTACAGCTATAAATATTCACCATCCTCAAAAAATCATTTAATTCATTCATGATGAAAGTGCTCAAAGATATGCTATACATGAACTCCTATCCTGCCCAATAATGTATATTAACAAACAGGACTTCTTTATTTTTTAAAAAAATTGAAAAAAAGGAGCTTTATAAATTCTTTAGACTTGTCTCAATGCCTTGAAAGATGCTCTATATTACCTGATATAGAGCATGACTCAGTTCTTGCCTTGCAGTATGTAATTGCTGTTCCATAGCAAAACTGGATAGCATCAGACCATCCCACTCCTAAGACAAAAATAAACCTAATCAATCTAAAAATACAAAGTTTTATATATGGCAACTAAAAAGGAATCTAATATTACAGGCACACATTTGAGTCCAACTACCACGGGGTAAGCTGAACACAGAACTGTGTATAGAACACATGAAATTAAAATGTCCAGGGTTTACAATTCTTGATCTGATAGTACATACGTGCTAACAGAATGAATAACTAAAGCATATATAAAGCACACTATTCCAGCTTCTACTTGGTGAGCCATTAAGAAGGAAAGGAACAACAGATATAGACGTTCTTAGCTCATTAGACAACTTGCCATTATTTTGGTTAGCATTCTTTTTTTTTTCTGGTAGTTCTTATAAGTTACATACCTATAAAAGGTAGATTGAACTGATACTAGGCCTCACCTCAATGATATTTATGTTGCAAATAATGCAGAGAAAATGATTGCAGCAAGTCTAGGATCAGAAATACATACTATCTGAAACATTCCCAGCATCCCAGGAATGCTGGCAGCCTGCACAGGTCGGGGCTTTCACTATCTGCAAAAAGTTCCAATTAAAGGAAGCTCCACTGTAAAAGACAATTTGACATCATATGACACAGAACTTCAGTATTGATGTAAAATGCAACAAAGTCATGCTAATAAATTTCAAAATGATTTGTACCTTGCCAGTTTTAACTGGAATAATGTCATCCATTGTCAGTGGCTCTCCAGTAACCGGACATTTACCATAATCCTATACAAACCAAAAAGGTCAGAAGGAACAACACCATGCAATGATGCAAACATGAGAAAATGTAAAATATTTTTCTCATAAATCAAATGTATTTATTAATGTTACCCCAAGTTGGCATTGTTATACAAAATTACACCATACAAGCACGACTTAAACCTCCCAGAAATCTTTAGAAAAATCAACTATGCATGTCAGAGTTTCATGTATGCACCAAAACTAAGGTAGGTAAAAGAGAGTTCTTAACTTCCCAACGATCAAATTGAAAATTATTCATGTCATACATTAAATTATCCATTCAGCTTTTCCTCTGACTTGGCACAAATCAATGATAGGGAACATCACACCAAGCTAGCTATCAAGATAACCCCCGGTCAGTACTATTATTTCAGGAGGACACAGATGGAGGTTCGAAGTGATAGAGACCACCAATTCCAGATTATGCTAATATGTAGAAACGTATAATCATCCAACCTAATAACATATCTTTATCACAATCACAAAATCATAACTTCGGGTTCTAGTTTCCTTAACTACAATCAATTAATCAATCATATTAAATATTAAGGACCAATACTAAATTAGTTCGTTAGTCAAGGCGAAGTCTTCAAGAAACAACCTCTCTACCTCCTCGAGGTAGTGCTAAGGTATGCGTCAAACTATAAAACTAGTCGAGGTTGGCTATACGAGTCTTCTGCTGTCCATTTCTCTCTACTCACGCTCATTTCATTCTAATATTATAAAATTAACCTTTACTAAGCGCTTATAAAACCTTCCATTAATAAAAATTCCCAAATAGAGAACAGATAAACTAACCGAGATGTGTCTTTCAATTAAACGCTTCTCAAAAAGTAGTCCGGATTTCGTTGAAACCACTGGTTCTTCCGGTACCTCGCCGGAAACTGTACGGACAATTGAAAAAAACATAAAGACGATAGATCAGTGACAAATAACCAAATTATACATAGATATGCGCATAAAAAGGATAAAAATGTTACTTGAACAGTTCATTTTTGAAATGAAAAGCTAGAGAGCTCCCTTCTTCTTCTTCACAGTGAGCAGAAGCAAATCTGATGAACAGTGAGAGCAAAGAGGAGAGGGAAAAAATCAATTTTTGAGGGTTTTTGTAGGATTGAAAAAGTAGAATTGAAACCCGACCCGGAGAAAAAATGGGCGGATAATGACCCGCTATAAGATCTTATCTTTGTAATAAAAAAGTTATTTTGGATAGATGCACACTCGGCTCGATTCGGCTAGAATTATTCAACTACGTAATAATTTTTTGTTGCATGTTAATTGTAATGATTTTTAGATAATTTTTCAAAAAATTATAAATAAGAAGTGTTTTTACTTATTTGTTCTTCATTAGTCTTTTTAATTTAATCAATACTGTTTATTTTCAAAAGCAATTAATCTTTAGGATATAATGAAAAAAATTAATGAATTTTGATTTTAAATTTCTAAACTAATAAATATTGTAGGACGTATATTTTTAGTAATGTGACAACTAATATAATATAGGAAGGATATAGGTTTCTTTTGGACACAAAAAAAAAAAAAAAAAAAAAAAAAAAAAAAAGAAAAAAACCTACAACCAATATGTGTGTAACAAATGCAAGGAATGACAAAGGCACTCAATATAATTAGGATTAAAGTAGCTTAATCTAGAATGAATTTGTAGTCATATCATATTAGAATTTCAATGTCTTGTTTGTACAATGTAAGAATGATGCTCAATGAGATCATTTAGAATATATTTTTCAAACTTTAAAATAGAATATATCTTAGATTCTAACTTAGCTTATCAGAATATATAGATTTTAATCCTATAATTTGGAGTATTTTCCCAAAAGAAGTAGAAAGTTAGATGTACCTAGCTAGAGAATAATAATGTGTGCTTGCTAATTATAGTTTTAATCAACAATTAAACCAAGAGCATTTGCCCCAACATTAGCCAACCACAAGTATAATTTTGGAGCCATCTTTTTTTTGTCATACAAGGTCATGAGCGTGTAGTATTTGTTCCTTTTTGGGGGTGGGTGCGGTGGGGGATCTTTTTAGGCATTGATATTGGAAATATGCACTTATTTGACTAATTTAAATTCGTGTCAGATAAATTTATTAAGGGAATAAAATGCTTCTTAATTACCAAGAACTCATTTTTCATTTCTTTAAGCAATAATGTTTAAATATATGTATTACTGATTGACTAATTTGAATCACGTCAGATAAACTCGTTTAGAGGTAAATGTTTCTTATCAATAATTACCTCTTTGATTTATAATGAAGATGAAGAAATTTCAGAACCATCTCATCATAACTTAGAGTTCTGTTCATGTTTATAATACAAATATATTCAGAAATATGCACTGATTCGACTAATTCAAATCACGTCAGGTAAGCTTATTAAGGGGATAATTAATTACCAAGACACATTTTTTCATTTTTCTTTAGGCAACAACATTAAAAAATATGTACTGCTAATTGACTAATTCGAATCACTTGAGGTAGATTCATTAAGAAGTAAATGTTTCTTATCAATATGTACCTCTTTAATTTATAATGATGACGAAGAGATTTTCAAAATCATCGCACCGTAACCTGGAGTTCCATTCATGTTTTATAATAAAATCACAAACATATCAAACCATTTACTGATCAGGTACATAGTTAGAATGACATATATATATATATATTATTTATTTTTTATTTTTTTTTATTTTATTTTTTTGTGTGTGAGAGAGAGAATTTTTTTACATAGATAGGGTTTCTAGTGTAATCTTCTATACTACCTTAAAAGCATTAACTTCCAAACTTAAATGTTGAATTACTATAATACCCCTAATTAAAATACTCAATTTATTTTATTTATTAATTTTATTATATTGAAAGTAGATACCTTTTCAAATTAAAGGATTGTGACTTTTTCAATGAGTCGCGACTTTTCCAAAGGGTTGTGACTTTTTTGACAGGTTTTAACTTTTTCAATGAGTTGTGACTTTTTCGAAGGGTTGTGATTTTTTTGAATGGTTATGACTTTTTTAAAGGGTTATGCCTTTTCTGATGAGTTTGGCCTTTTTCAAAGGGTTGTGACTTTTTCAATAAGCAGTGACTTTTTCAAAAGGTTGTGACTTTTCGGATAAGGCACAATTAACACACATTCATACAACTATTTGGTAGCTATAAATAGAAGGGTTTCCTCACACTTTCAAACTACAATTTTTATTAAGTTCTCTACTCTTCTTCTTCTTAAAAAATCTCAAGTGTTATTTGCAAAAATTGATCAAGTTCGAAATTCGAGGTACCTTATAAGAAAGAGTTGGTGAAAAAATTGTAGAAAATCATTCATCACTTCACACTCGTATTTTTCTTCCCATTTTCATGAGTTAATAGTGACGAAAAGTTGTGAGAGAGAAAATAATATTAAACAGATATGAAAAAAGGCATATGATTTGGGTAAGCTATTTCTTCTTTATTTTTATTTTTTCTCTTTTCCCTCAGGCGAAGGAGTTTTTTTCCTAATTTTGCTAAAACAATAATGGGTATCAATGTAGTCCATTGAATTATTAGTTTTGATGTTAAATTCACTATTTCAAAAATAGATTTTCAATGTTATTTATAATATGATAACAAAGACATGATAATACTTATTTTTTAATAGATATGTATGTAAAAATGAATGGAGAAAGTAAAGTGTTGGTGACAAGAGATTTAAAGCAAATCGAACACTAGAATGAATATAGCATGAACATATATTTTCATCTTCCTTCTTCATTGGCTATGTATTGTTCCATATAGTTTTTCTTTATGTCACAAGATACACTCCTTACTAGCTATATAAAAATAGATAAGAAAGTAATGATTGATCATAAAATGATCTTAAATCAAATTAATGATTCTATAAATAATACTTTAAATTTCATTCATCTATTAATTTTTATTATTGAAAAATTTAAACATTTGATATCATGATACAACTTCTATAAGATACTAGATACTTTCATTAGACAACAATTATATGATATGTATGCGGCAGAAAAAAGGAGAAGACTACAATTCCACAAAGATAAGGTAGAAACTTAATGAAATGAAATATTTTTCACCACAGATGATATTATTCATATATTAAAATTAAATTATGCTACTGAATTATATATAACCACCATTCATGATAACAACCAAGTACACTTTTTTGGTAAAATTACCTCTCTATGATTGTCTTACTCGAATATTAATTGAGTAATAATATTTTGTAAAAGATATGTTACATATAAAGATAAAATATTGAAATATTTATGATAATCCTTATTAGTGTCATGCACATACTAAATTTCAAGTATGAATATTTAAGACAAAATTTATACTTAAATGGTGTACATCACTTATATGTTCATAACTTCAAAAGGAAAGGCTATTGGTGACATTTTTTGAATGGATATTTTTTTTTTATATTTTGTTGGTTAGATTTGTTTACAAAATTGAGTGAAGTAAGAAATAATATTATTAAAGAAATGTCACTTTCTCAAATATTTAATCTTTGAATGGATATTGAAATGTTTTAATGATATTTGGTCATTTTGATCTCGAAATACAACTAACTCTATGACAATATGTATTAATAATTTAAAAACACTTGTCCTATGTTCGTTCAATTATAATTATTTACTAAAAAGCTATAATTTAGTAATATTAATTCTATTTTACAACATCATATACTATATATACGATACACACATGCAACACACGTGCCGTGAAACTAGTAGTAGTAAAAATGACTCAAAATTATTTTAGGTCATACGTGTATTAATTCTAGTATTTTATTCGAATTCTTTCGTTAGAATTTAGCAATCACTTTGTGTCACTCTTCAAGCTAGCTAATCATAAAGTACATGTATGTGTTAACTTATACCACCAAAGGATGTGGTGTAGTAGATGGGGTTGCACCTTTCTTAACCAGATGTTTTGGGTTCGAGTCCTAGGTATAAATATATATATTTTTTGGGTACGAAGCACTTCCCCGGATGAGTCCCTACACAACACAAATTCGAAATAACCGAGCTTTAATGCGGGTACCGGACATCGGCTGGATAATAAAAATGAAAAAATATGTCAATTTATAAGATTGTGATAATTATTTGATACCAATTAAGTAAAGAGGCCAAATAATTCAACGAATAAGAAACTTATGCTACTCTTAGGATAAGGTTTTATGCTTAGACATAAATATATTACTCCTAATATACTGAAATTGATGTGTTTAAGAAAAAAAAATGTGATGAAGTGAAAGTAAATGCCAAATAATTTTGCTTACTGATACTAACATTCGATGAGAAAATGACACTGATATATAATCCCTTGTGTTAATTTGTCACTTCAACTTAATTCTTGTATAATTATATTTGACACACAACTAATTTAGATAGAATGTAATAACTCCCCTTTGTACTAATTTATGTAAAGTATTCGAAGCACAAGGGTCAAGACAATTAATTAGAACTACAAAATCGATTGGTGATCGGAAACTCTTATAAAGCGGATGAATGTCTTTATTGATTTTAGGAAAAGGACAAGTTAATGAGCTAATCAGATTAATTGTAAATCTTCTTTTGGGAAGAGGACAAATCAAAAGACTAATCAAACTAATTATAAAATTATATTTTTCTTTAAGAGAAGGATAAGTTAATGGACAAACCAGACTAATTTTAGGAATCTATCCACCAAGAGGTCATTTTCACAAATGCTATTCCAAAAGCTCTCTTTTACAAAGTGGAAAATAGTAGTTTTTTTTCCCATCACACATACAATCAATATATTTGTGAAATAATGTGTTTTCTTATAAAAGTTGCTCTAAACTCTACAAAGATTTGAATACTTTGCTTAGTACTAGAGAAGAGAAGATAGGAAATGACTTTGACAGAAAAATACTTCAGAATACAATAGTATACCAGAAATCCACACTTTCATGTTATATTGTGTACGTTTTTAAGTGTTTATTTTTTAGCTTAAAGAAATGAATTGCTATTTCATATTGACTTTTTTTTTTTTTAAAAGAGAGGAACTTATTGTATCTTTTAATAGTCTTGCCCTATTCTAAACTTTTAAGCTTGCTAGGTCACTACAGAAGAAATTGAGATTAGTTATAAACTTGGTCCCTAAATTGAAAGTATCTATAATTTGATAACATATCAATACCTGATATTCAAATATGATTAGACATGAATTTTACGATTTCATATTATTAACAGTTGATTGAATTAAATCAAATATGCATTTTTTGAAATAGTATAATAGCAGATAGACAAATGTCTTGACTTTACGTCTCAGCGCCACTCATTATAAAGAAGAATTTCACTTCGAAGTCATTTTTTTAAATTTAAAAGTAACTTTTAGATGAATTTAGTCACATACTTCAACGATGGATAAAAGAAAACAAAAGGGATAAAAACTTGGAAGAGAGTCTCAATAAAATTTGTGGCTTAAAACTAAATATAAAAATAGGCTTTAAATATAAACATATATGCACAAAAATATCTCTAATTTAGGGTTATCATTTTTGTTCTTACATTCTACTTGTTTTCAATGTAATATTCTTAAAAAAACATTTAACTTCGTATAATAATATTATTTTATATAAAAATAAGAATTTAATTTTAGATAATAAGAGGTTATCCATTTGTTTGTAATACATTATCTTGAACATTGTTGTAAAAACTTTACTTATTAATATGAAGATTTGAGTCGTTTAATTCAAAATTCTAAAATATTTATAATAAAACAATAGATAGTTCTGCTTTCTTTCCTTTTTTATGTAAATTTTATATTTTTTGTTATAATGTTTAATATTGTTGTCTCAAGTGAAATTAAAATTAGAAAATTCATAACCAAAATTTTTTGGGACTTCAAAATTTTGGGGGCAGATGTTTTCCTAGTCTTATCCTTGAGTCACCCCTAAAAGCTCATAGGGAGGTGTACAAAAAATAAAACAAAATATACCTTGGACATATGTGATTAATTATATCATCTTGTCTATTAACACATTTTAAAAACTAAATTATCAAAAAAATACAAAAATATTCTTTTTAAATAGACTAAAAGAAAAATCATATCACACTGAGTATAGTAAATTCCTATCCATTCAAATTTCTCTCAAACTCAAGGTATATTTGGTAGTTGGTACAAAGGTTTATATTATTTTTCAAGAAAATTAGTGGGCTTATTTTACTTACTTTTTAATCTTTGGTACATAAATAAAAAATATTATTTTAAAATTATTTATATAATCGAAATAAATTAATAAGAGATGGAGGCAGCAGAGGCGGGGCAATTAGAGTGCTGATGAAGATGAGGTGCATTGGAACTTAGAAGGTAGGGCTCGAGTATATATATAAACAATGTGAAATGTCATTTGTAAAACTTGTTTTTCATACTTAAAAAAATTATTTTTCTCATTTTTAAAAAACTTATTTTCACGAAGAAAAATTTATTAAACACACCCTCAATCTCTATTCTTGAATCTACTCTCATAATCTTTTTGTCTTTGGAAATATACATACAAGAGTAAAAACAAACTAAACTATTTGATAATTGGTATTGGAACATCAATAAATTCTCAATTTCTCATGTATCATTTTTTGAGATTAATAGAATTCGTACGTAGAGAATAATGGTTTTAATTATCAAAATAAGCATAATTAACTTTATTTAATAGTCATTACCAAGGATTGTGACTTGCGATGAAATGTGAAATGAATAAAATTTCTTCATATTCTTTAATGAGAAATTATTTGTTCAAGCTTTTGCAATTGAAATTAAAAGATCTTTTTTCTTCTTTTAATACGACTTACGTGAATTTGAATTATATGAAGCTCCAAATTAAATGGATAGTCGGGTACTAAAATAAACTTTGTTTAATTATTCATGCAATGCTTCAACTTTTATAATAAAAAACATGAAATATGCAATATTTTCTTTTTCTTTTTAATAACAACCTATTGAAATTTATTAATCTGAATATTTTAAACTTCACCAAAGGAGTAAGCTATCGACAATCACTATCAAAAATACCTCCACTCTTAAGATTCGAACCTGAAACATTTGATTAATCTTATAACACTAAGTCAAATGATCCTAGGCCAACTTAATTTGTGCAAATTAAGTACAAATTAACTTGACCAAAAACTCATAAAACTATTACATGCCTCCACGTGTCAAAAAGCCATAATTTGTCTGGCCCACCGACAACCTAGGTGTATGTAACTCAACTGTACGGTCAAACATGTACCTATATATATATAACTAACTTCTATTTCTATATTTTCCCATACCCCCACCCCCCATAAAAAAAATTCTTCATATTATATACCTTCTTGTTCTTCAAATCAAAATCTCTTCTTGTTTTTCTCTCTCCCCTATTTTCTTGCATGGAATTCTCTCTTCCATTGGTTCAAAACTTGCATTTTGTTAAGGTAAGATGAAAAAAATTTGGAAATCATAAATTCAAGATGGAAATTCAAAAGATTTAAAAAAAAAAAATTTATTTTCCTCGAGAAAATGTTGAAGAACATGGTTAATATTTAAGAACATCAACTTTCCATTGTACATATCTTGTTTTAATTAGCTCTAATGGTGTTTTAATTTGAGATCATGAATTATATTATTGAATTCTTATCTTATTCTTGAGACTCTTCTTTTTTAATTAATTAAAACTAGTATATGTAGATCATGATCCTTTTCATTTTTGGAATTACAAATGGAATATTTAGTTTTTTCAAAGAGTATTGATTATGTTTTCCCAGGAGTGTTAAAATGATTCTTGAACTTTATTGTAGATAGAGCACTTCACTTTATACTAAAGTTGTCATTGCTTGTCTAAATTTGGTGTATCAAAATGCTATGAAAACTTCCATATTCTTTGCTTTTTTTTCCTTTTCAATTTTTGTTTTTCATTTTTGGATCCCACATGTCACAAGAAGCACAAATACATGTATTTTAGATCGATTTTTTTTAGAAGGGGACGTGTTAGGCATCTCTGGTGTTATGTTATATTAGAAATAACATAACATTCATGCACTTTACACAAAGACTTGATTTTTTATTTTTTATTTTTTTTTTGCAGGAAGAGATGTCAAGCCCTCTTAGTGATCAAATTCTGAATTTTTGTGAATCTGAATTTTTCCCAAATGTACAAAATTCAGAAGTTGCTTCTAGCTCAAATTGTTGTAGCTATGAAGAACAAAGTTCATATTCAAATAATCTTGATATGAACAAGTTTAGTAACACTATTGAAAAAAATGAAGAAAAAAATATCACAACAGTTACCTCTAATGTTATTAGCCCTTCAAGAATCAACAACGATGATAACAACAACAACAACATGAACAACAACGATCTCTCGATCATGTTTGATACTCAAGAAGATCAAATCGAGAATGATATATCCGCTTCTATAGAATTCACACAAGATGGAAATTTCTCAATCCCACATCATTTACTTCATACTCAACATCAAGATTTATTCGATATCAATTCTCTCAATGATCAACATATGAAAATGACAGATCATGTTTCGGATGGATCCCTTCATCAACAGTATCCTCATGATCATCATCATCATCATCGTCATCATCAACCCCCTATCGTTCCACTTATGGGGCCACCATTAGGACATTACTACGAAGAGGATTCTTTATCATCTATACCTTCTTATATGCGAGTTCCTACATCTTCATCATCTCCCCTTCTTGATCCTTCACTCGCGAATTACTTACCTTTAAACACAAACACCAACATGCCTAATGCTGAATGTTCAGCTATACTTGCTGCTGCTGCTGCTGCCACCCCGGGAGGTAGCTTGTTTTTCGGAACAGAGTTTCCACCGGTACAAGAAATGGATTTTCAAGGAGATAGTAGTAGACTATTCTGCCCTGATTCCTTGCCACGAGTCTATAACTGTACTTCTGATGAGCTTCAGGTACGTTTAATCTGACAAAAACTAGTTCAAACACAATTTATCGTATTGATTCATTTAAAATTTTCATTGATGAAGGCACTAAGCAATGAGAGTCAGCATTTGGTTAGTGCTAACCCTTTGGCATCAGAAATAACAAATTTGGAAGAGACTACTTATAAAGCTGTCAAGTGCACGCCGGAGGAGAGGAGGGAGAAGATTCATAGATACATGAAGAAACGAAACGAAAGGAATTTCAGCAAGAAAATCAAGGTCTAACCCCCTAACTCAACGAATAAAAAATGTTTATAAAGTTTTATGCACTGACAATGTATATATATGTGTCCGTATTGTGTTAGTATGCATGCAGGAAAACTTTAGCAGATAGTAGACCAAGGGTAAGAGGAAGATTCGCGAAAAACGATGAATTTGGTGAAGCTAGTGCTAAGACAATGTCATGTGGTACAAATGAAGATATCACACATGATCATCAAGATGTAAAACTCAATTTTACATATCATCAAGATCCTAACATGATGAATACTTCATCTGGACATGAATATAATGGACGGCTTTTCACTTCGAATTGTCACTCATCTACGAGTCCCTACGATATTTGCCCTCCTCTGTATTGTACAGATGGACAGTTACACTAAACTCTGCGGATGAACAAGTACTCTTCAAGAACTTAATACCTATTCTTTCCTGGAGATATCTATATAAGATTTTGCTAATATTTTTTTTTTTTTGGTGTTTTGAAGTTCGATCTACACGAGAAGAAGAACTGGTGAAGTCATATAAGATACCTTTGGTGTAAATAATTTCAGTCGTCGTCGTCCACCAATCTTGGATTTCATCAGGCAGATTTTTACACTATGCTTAGTTTCTTCAAGTAGCAGAGCCAAAATGTCCCAATTATATAAAAGGGAATAATTAACATTTCGACATATAAAGTTTAGTATAATAATTAACTCAATGAAACTTCTTCACAAGTGAGGACATGTAAATTTTGTAAATCTATACTATATAATTAACACAAATTGTCAATAACAATTATTCAATGGAACTTCACAGTGAAGAGGAGGACATGTAAATTTTTGTAAATGTGTATTGACAAAAGTTGATACTTTGTCAAATCTCTTGAATTTTTTTGAATTATAGGTTTGATGAGTTGCCAACTTGAACAAACTAAGTTGTGTTTGTAGATGTTAATTATATATATACACACTTCATTTTACAAACATATGTGTTCTTGACTCTAATAACAAATGGGAAATGTAAAATAATCTTACCAGGGCTAAATTGCGCGCACTTTTGTCAGAGTAGAATCACGTGTGTACTTGATGTATAACCTCGACAATATCTTCTATCAGAACCCAAAATCGGCAATGAAATATCTTCCATCAAAACCCCAAATTGGGGCGAATGTCTTATAGACTTCACTAAAAATGGCAAAAACATTAGAAAAATTAGTTGCACTTTAATGAAACATATGATATAGAAAAATCTTAATAGCTCGATAGACTAAATTTTCAAGACATGTAAATCGAAATTCAGGACATAAATTTTGTTAGTTCGTACGAAAACACAAAAGCTTTACAAAGATCAGATACTACAGAGATTTGATTCTGGTACGAAGACTTACGAAAGACCTGGTAAAACTACACGAACATTCGACTAGTAGCACTCTATCGAACACCAGTTACATGAACATTCGACTAGTAGCACTCTTAATGCCAATTCGGGTGATACTATTAGAAATTAACATGCGCAAAATACAAGTTCAATTCAAGGCTATTATTGCCTTATTTATTACAATGTTGCTTTATATACTCTTTATAAAAGTCTTGCCAACTATTCTTCTTTCAACCATCCTTCATTTTCCATTTGTATCTTAGCGCAGTACTCGAACAAACTTCCATCGAAACAACGCCTTATAGCTTCTTTCGATAGAAAACCGTCTTGATCTCTAGCGAGAACATACAGAATTCCCCACTCCATTTTGCTCGCCACCCTACAAAAGCCGAAAGCCTTAGAGAAATTACTTAGGGGACGTTCAGGTTTTGATTGAGAGAGAACTAAATTACCAGCCAAATAAGTCGAACGCCTCTCTGTTGCCTTCAGTCATTTCCCAGAGTTCTCCAAGAGTAAGCTTATCAGGTAAAGTGCGAGCGTACTTGCTAAAAGTGTTCTCGAAATGCACGGGCATGAACCTATAAGAGAAGGTAAAATAGTCCATCTGACTTGATGAGGATGTCGAAAATAATATCGGCTTGAAAGGGAATAATAAGGGAATTAGTATTGCACTAACCTTCCCTCTCTGTCATAGGTGTGAGTATCACTTCCATGTTTGCACTTATGTATATTGTAAATATATATTGGGAGGAAAGGAGAAGGTATCCACCCCTGTATCACATCGAATATCAACGAAAGAAGAACATATACACAAAACAAATTACATTTGTATACGTGGGATCGAGGGAGGGTAGGACGTACACACACCTTACATCTACCTAGGTAGAGAGATTGTTTCGGATAGAAACTCGGCTCATTAACCTATTAACCAAATATACTAATCCATTTTGAGGAAGAAAAAGGACCAAAATCCTACTTCGACGGATCTTTAAGTCGATATATTAGCATTGTTCTTCCGATTTAATGATCATTTACTATTAACATTTCTAAGAAATGATCAACTTACTTGCAAATTACTGAAGTACGATAACTCGAAGTAGGAACTTACCGGCAAAGAAGGATAACTCAAACCAACATTGATGACGATGGCAATAATGAGAGATGCTATCATATTGAAGCCAATTTGACGTAGCCCTGTTTGAAGTGAGGGGAAAAAGGATCACACGAAGTTTTCAGTTCAAATATACAAGAACTATATACATCATGTTGGATATTTGACCGCATCTAGTACTTCTCGAATTGCACATAATAAAATGTCAAGTCTAAATGCTACCGATGACACATTTTCCCTCCGAAAATGGTCAATAAAGCATATCCTTAACTACTTAAAACAGTTCAAAAGTTTTAAGATTTTTAGTATTGAACTCGTTGTAATGTTAAATTATGGGTTCACATCTCATATTTGTTAAGATTTGAATATTTTTTTTGAATATATATATTTAGTCTGTTGAAAGTGATGTCGAAAGTAATCACATAACATTAGAATGTAACGTTACATTTTGGATTTCCCCCAATTTTAATGAGAATCAAGCTTTTCCCCTTCCGTAAGCACATACAGGGAAGTGGGCCCTCGGCAATACAAGACATAAGGGAGTATATAACACTCAATGGCCAACGGTCTGTTGCTGATTTTAAGTCAATGGAAAATGTTTGACGTTTTCTCAAGCTTTCGAGCAGCTCTTTCAACTGCCGCCTAATCCCCCAACATGCTCAAGAACCGAGAGCCGTCCAGGGACTGCCGGAGGGAGCTTGCTTTCACATCTCATATTTGTTAAGATTTGAATATTTTTTTAAATATATATATATATATTCTTAGTCTGTCGAAAGTAATCACATAAGATTAGAATGTAACGTCACATTTTGTTTTTCCCCCAATTTTAATCTCATTATTTACCTATCTACATTAAAATAGAACTGCCTATAGTACGAGTAGCGGAAATGGAATGATTACCGGAGTAAGTTTCCCAAGGGTAGATAATGCCATTCTCATCTTGATCAAAGAACGCGACGTGCTGTTGAAGAACGCTCATGCCGTGGTGCCTATGTCCAGGAGTTCCATGGGGGTGCTCCATATCAGGAGCCACCAATCCCCTTGCCAAATCTGAATATACATGACACGTATATTTAAATATCATATTCCAACAATACTCGAGCAAAACTAGCAAAAATTTGAAGGAAAAAACATCGACTAAAATGTAACATGTCCCTGTTAAGGCACATCATTTTTAAAATAAGACGAGTGATACATATAACGATCCAAGCGAACCTCGATTAATTGATCCCTTCAATTAATAGGTATGCTAATCAGAAGCTCCACTCCGATGAGGCTAAATTTTGGTATACATGTACAATGGCTCGGGTCTGGCCCAAAAACTGGTGTCCGGTATGGACACCGGCATTATGTTGCCGCCCCAACTAAATCCGGATTTGCACCACTAGAAACAAAAAATAATTCTATCGCGAATCAGGGAAAAAATTGTGCTATAGATCGTGATTTTCCAACTCATTTCCCACCAAACCAACTCACTTGAAAAATGCATGGTGAATACAAATTCTAGAAAAAAATTCCACCACGAAAAAAATTCCACCACGAATCAATAGAAATTTGTTCTATAGATCGTGATTTTCCAACTCATTTCTCACCAAACCAACTCACTCAACTTACTCGAAAAATGCATGGTGAAAAACAGATTCTCACACCAAATTTGAATGTAAACTAAAATAAGCTAGTATATTAATAATAAATATTAAGTGTTACAGCTATATAGCTATATAACAAAATGACGCCTTGACTTTGACTTCCCTTTTTGTTTCACCCTTCACTTTGACTTCCCCACCTCCTCGAAATCAGTGGAAAATTTGTGCTATAGATCGTAATTTTCCAACTCATTTCCCGCCAAACCATCTCACTCAAAAAATAATGAGGAACTTCTTAATTTTCCATATAAAAACCTTTACTATTTTTTTTTCCCCACAAATTCAATCAAAATATTTCTGAGAACAACCCTTGAATATTCTTCAGTGAAAAAATAGCGATTTTTAGTAGTGTTGGGCATGATAGGCATCAGGATTTTTTCTGTTACCAGAAACTCAAACCCAAACTCGAGATATCTGATTAAAAGAAAGCAAAATCCAACACATGATCACAATCATCATGCTCTTTCAATTCATCTATTTACATCAACTTCTTTAATCTACTTAAAAACAAATAACTTTCTATATCTAGTGGAGTAAATTTTTAATTGCAAATCCTATATGGCATGGAAATTATCTTACATAAAAAAAATCTAACAAAACATTGAAAATTCAGGTAACCAACCAACTGAACTAAAATTTTCGAAAAATAAACTTACAAGGCTTTGGAATAGAAGTTTCCAAATCAGTCTTAACTTTCCGTTCAACCGTCACCGGAGCCAGCGGTGCCTCCGTTGACAACGCCACATTCCGATCAACCCCAGCAACCGCCATTTTCTCTCTACAAATTCACAAATTCCCCCTTCTTATACTTAAAATACTCTAAAAGAAAATACCAAATGTGTGACAAAAATAAACTTTAAACTAAAAAATGTGAAGAGAAGTGTAAAAAGAAATGTAACTCAAGATGTTCGTGTCACAATGCATGTGTTGGAGCATTTTTTGAAATATAATATATATAGTACAAGTGGCATTTACATGCATGAATATTTTACACCTTTGCAAGTGACATTTGTTTCATAATTTTCGACACGTAGTTTTATACGTGTCATTGATTTGCTGAGTTTTTTTTGAATATTTTTTTTTCTTCCCAAGAAGTTGTAACGTCTGTTTAGCTCCATGATGTAAGAATATTTGGATTTATTTGCTGCCTTGGAGCTGGTAAGAGATCAGGGTTTGTCCAAATTTTTTTTGAGAAAAAAAATATTTATGCGATTATCTTTGAACTTATATATATGCGAAAGTAATGACACTCGAAATTTCAAATTTTGAATTCGCCTCTGCTCAAACCCGATAATTAGTATGAGGAAGACATGCTTCTTATACTAATTATTAAATGAAATGTTGAAAAACCAGTAGAATACTAAGGTTACTTTTGGTATGTTAAACATATTTAGAGGGTTTTTGGCAGGGGTGGACCTACATGGGATTTAGGGTTCACTCGAACCCCCTTGGCAAAAAGTTACATGGGGTAAATTTTTTATATTTCTGTAGATATATTAATTTTAAACCCCCTTAATGATAAAGAGAAGCTGATGGCACAATGGCAAGGTCCCCTGATATTTAGCTTCACATCACCAGTTTGAATCTTAGTGATAGCGTTTTATTTTTTCTTTTTTAGTTTCAGTTTTATTTTTATTTTTTTAGTTTTAGTTCTGTTTTTTTTAGTATTTTTTTTTAAAAAAAAGTTCAAAAAACTTGCTAAAAGTGTGGTTTTAAACCCAAAAGAATTCAAGGGTCTAAAGACTTATTTACACGTTTATATTTTTATTTTTCAAACCCCCGAACGAAAATCCTGGGTCCACCACTAGTGTCTGGATTGACTTAAAAGTTGGTCATATTTACTTTTGAGTCAGTTTTTTACTTCTGAAAATATTTGGAAAATATAAAAATAACTTAAAATAAGTAAAAAATGACTGAAAATAAGTTAGAAAGTATTTGTTTGACAAGGTTAAAATAACTTAAAATAAATTTAAAATAACTTAAAATAAGTTAAAAACTAAAAGTAGTCATTTTAGTTTGACTAATGATTATTTGCTAAATTTTTGTACACATTCAAACACTATCATACCAAAAAAACCAGAGAGTAAACTAATGAGGTTTCAAAGTTATTTCTTCATATCTAAAATTTTGTACACATTCAAACACTAATCAAACAAAAAAAAAAAAAAAAAAAAAAAAGAAGCAGATGAAGTAAACTAATGACAATTATAGTATTACTAATAGAAGTAGCAACAAGGGAGTTTTAAAGAAAAATTATAATGTACAAAAAGAGATTTTAACCATTGTACACTCTCTTTTGTTACTATCAAACATGATACAAGACTCAATACCTCAATAGTCTAACAAACATATATACACAAAGGTAGAGTCTCTTGTTTGTACACAGTGGCAGAGCCAGAATTTTTACTAAGACTGTACAACCTTGCAAATATGAGAAGCAAGGCCTTCAACTTTCCCTCAAATTTTGAATTAAGGATAGCTTGAAATACATGCATGACCTGAATAAAGAAATAGGATAGTAGGTTAGTAGGTAGCAGTGCGTTCTCTTATTGTCCGTTCATATTAGTAATAATCATACTATTCATATTAGTAGTCATACCATTTCCCATGTAGTTTCTTGTCGTTAGATTTATGTTATCGTAATATTGTTGTTTTGGTTATGCTCTATGTAGTTTTGTTATTATTGGTTGATTCTTGTACTTCTGTTACTTCTTTTTCTGGTTTGCTTTGGACTGTTTTTCCTTGAGTCGAGCTTCTAGTGGAAACAGACTCCCTACCTCTAAGGTAGGAGTAAGGTATCCGTACACTCTACCCTCCCAAAACCCAGACATTGTGCGAGACTACACTAGGTTTGTCGTTGTTGTTGTGAGTCCAAATAGTTTTCTATCTGATCATGTCGCTTTTAACTGAAATCCAGATTTCAGTTACAACTATTGTAAGCAGTCTTGTTGTTTTCACGGTAGTATACACCAGTTCCATGAAGCATGTGTTGGTCGAAATGACTTCGAATGTGTTAGGCATGATACTATCTTAAGATTCCGATGTGGTTATTCTAGGAGCAGTATTTCTGTTTAGTGACGTATTAGCAAAAAATGTGTAGCTAATTCCTGTTCTTTTCATAATGACAGCACAGCTAACTAGCTAAGCATGTTTTGCATAGAAGATTGTATACGGCATGGATGGGTAACCACGACGTTTTTAGGATGAAAGTAGATGAAGTTTTAGTGCTTTGTTATGAATAAATTGACAAGTTTATGAGTGTCTTGTTTACTAACCTTATCGATAATATATTCCCCGTGGATCCTTATAACATCTTCCATTCCTTTGGTACTGTTGATGGATAAATGGTCTGCAATAATCCGCCAAACATTGGTCCTGAACATGGAAAATAAGTGATGTATATATCAATTATCGAGATACAGGCACGTAGTCTCAGCAATAAAGGTATAATTCATTTCTAGAGTACGCGGTTTAAGTCTTATAATGAAATGGACTGCTAAGTACCTGATATTCGCATATTGAATTTGATCTTTGAATTCTTCTTTGTGTCGAAATTTTTCCTGAACTGAACTTTGTAATATTCTTCTCTTTGAACCTCTTGAAGCCTGTTTTGGAAGTTGTCTGGCATGTTTATAATCATTACCTCCTGTATTTTAGTTAGATATATCAATCCTTCAGGAACCATCTCCAATTTCTTGCATTCGTCGATTTCTAGATGAACTAGATTTGGCAGTGCCCCTGTCTCCACCCTCCAGCTTTCTAAATTTGGTAGCCCCTGGAGTTTAAGAGTTTTGAGGAGTGGAAACCCTTGTGGAGAACAACACATTTCCTTTCCAATAAACGCGTTTCCACGTAATGACAAGGTGAATAGCTTAGGCAGCTTTTGAAGAATGACCATAGGGTCTTCTTCAAGTCCACTCTTTCTCAAGGTTAACTTTGTGAGGCTTTGTGAAAATGAGTGGTGTTCTGGTAGCTTATTGATGTGTCCGATTAAATCTAACTTGCGGAGATGGGGACAACCTAACAGTAGCTTCAGAATGTTTACCTCTTTTTCTGAATGAAATCTGTAGTAAATGCGAAAAGATGTTTCCCTGAGTCTACCTGATCTGAGGTTGAGGTGTTTGATCATCTCTTCCATCTCGTACGACTCCAATGAGAGAACAGCTGATAGTTTCTGAAGTTTTGTTAACTTGAAAAGATCTCGAAAAGGAGAAACTTGTGTATCGAAGTTCTTCAGTATTTCCAAGTGGCTTAACGGACTCAGGTCTAACTTATACGTGTGTTGATGTGAAGGAGGAAGATATAAATTCCTCAAGTTTTGCAACTTCCGTATGGTATTCGGTAAAGTTAAGTACGAGAAGAAATTCACCCTCAAATCAAGTGTTTGTAGGTACTTAAGATTACCTACAGACGACGAAAGTTTTTGGAAGTGTGAATGTCTTAAGCTCAGGTATCTCAAGTACACCAAATTACCAATTGCTTTTGGTAAAATTTCCACAAAAGTGAACTTCTCAAGATGCAAAACTCTCAACATTGCGAAGTTATTGCACAGACCTTGGAATAAAGGCAGGGGATATTCTGTGCCTTCGCGTCCTGTCTGTATGGGAAAGAATAAAGCTGATCTCACATGCTGAAATGACTTATCATCAGTAGAGAAATAGTTCTGAACTTCATTGTCTACTGTGATGGACAGTCTACGTACAGTACGTGTTGATGTTGCTGTAGCTGAAGTAGAGCAGTGCATCGATTGATGCAAATGCTGAGGAGAAACTGTCTTGAGAAAGTTTTCCTCCTTTGCTTTAGACAAACATGTATCTCTCATGAGATCATGAAATCGACAAGATTTGATCCTTCCAGTTGTTTCCTCTAGTTGAACCTGAACCATGTACCTTTGAGCTAACTCGTGCAGATAACGTTCCCCTCTCTCCATCATTGCTGTCTCCTCTCCTCGGTTACCTTCCAATGGTATGATGCCTTCAGCAGCCCATAGCTGATACAATCTCCGCGCAGAAATCTTTTGATCCTCAGGAAAGTTTCCCAAGTACAAAAAACACGGCTTCAGCTGATAAGGTAAGTCATAATAGCTCAACGCGAGGACACCATGAATTCCTCCATCTTGTTCAAAACTTTCACCACTCATGTGTAAGTTAAGGTTTTGGCACGTCCTTCTCCACTCATCGATTTTAGGTCTTCTAGCCAAGAGTCCAGCAAGCACAATAATGGCTAAAGGCAAGCCTCCGCATTTACTGACCAATTCCTTTCCAAGCCTCTCCAACTCCAAATCAATCTTTAAATCTACACAAAAACAAGAGAGAATTTTCATTTCGCGATGAATAGCAGTTATGTTATAAACATATATCTTCAATAAGAAATACCTCCAAGTTTTGTGCTTTTAGAAAATTGAAGGCATGCACACAAACATACACTCAAACTTGACGTCCTCCCAACTTTCAGTATGCACATCTAGACACCTCAACCCGTCTCCACTATGCCACTTTAGCACTCCAAGTTACAAAATGATTATCTAGACACTTCTAAAATTTATGTGGCACGTCAACATCTGGTGTCCACGAGACACAAACACTTAAACTTGAGGTCAGCTGACAAGTAAGTATTCCAACTTTCAATATACACATCTAGACACCTCAACTCGTCTCCACTATGTCAGTTGAACACTCCAACTTACAAAATGATCATCTAGACTACCTCCAAAATTTACATCCCACCTCAACATCGGGTGACCACAAGACACAATTGGGACGAGTTGGAGTGTTCAGTTGCCCGTTGACACCAAATTGAAATATCTAGATGTGCACTCTCAAAGTTGAAGTGCTCACTTTCCAGGTGAGGCCAAGTTTCAGTGTCTGTTTATGTATTATGCCAATTATAGACGATTAGTTTCTAATATTATTTCCTTTTTGGATGCCAATTATAGACGATTTACATCTATTTGACCAAATTATTGAAATCAGAGTTCATTGAATTCAAGAAAATTACCTGGAGTGTTTACTCTGGGGAATGCCTTCTTATGAAGTAACTTCCAACTCTCCTCAGCATCCAAACATCTTGGTTCAAACAGGAAACAAGTTGGATCTATGTGTGTACACACGTCCTTCTTGCGCGTTGTTAGCAAAATCTTGCTTCGACTCCCTTTCCCCTTCGGAAAAGCATGTTTTACGCTATTCCAAAATTTTGTGGACCAAATATCATCCAACACAATCAAGCATCTTTTCCTCTGCTGAACATTGTAAAGTGCCTTAACAAGCTCATCATCCATCATCATATTAATCCTTGTTCTGTTTTCAGGTTCAAGTTTCATGAGGATGCTCAGCAGCACATCTCTTGCTTGCCATTGTCTCGAGATACTAGCCCACGCGAAAGCCTGGAAATGACTTTGTACATCACCATGACGATAAGCCTTCCGAGCAAGTGTTGTTTTACCAAGACCTCCCATTCCACATATCGCAAAAACTACATAAAACTCATCATTTTCATCATTGATCAACTCATCAACCAACTTATTCACCTCTTCTACCAATCCAACAAAGTCATCGTCAACAAGATGAGAGTAAGATCTCGTTAACCATTGACTTCTCTCGGACGAGGTATCCCCTTGACATATAGCTCTTATGCCTGTATCAACATAAGTTTTCATACATCTTTTTATGTTATCAATTCTGGACATAACATCTTTTGTCTCCAGGCCTATGTTATGTAAATTTATATTCTCCTTCCACAACGATCGATCCTTCCTCAATGCAACTTTATGCATATACTTCTCGAGGATATTTTCTACATCGTAAGCAACTTCTCTGATATCTGCAATCCAGTTACGAACTGTCTCATACTCAGGTTTTTTAGCATCTGCATCTTGTAAGAAGCATTGTATTCGATTTATTTCAGCATGAATATCTTGAATTTGATTACTTACATTTGACAAGAATTTCGCCTCGTTCTTTAGTGTCTCGTATAGCATTTGCAAGAGACCAAAGAGAGAACTATCATACATTTTTGTGTTTGTGTTGAGAAAATAGACTATTCAGGGAGATTTAGGCGTTTTAGCTTTAAAGCTTTTGTTTTGAATTAGAATAGATTGGAGAATCAAATTAAATTTCCTAGAAATTTCATAGCTACATGACAAGTAATTTAATACTATAGAAAGTGACATCTTAACTACTTAAACTTAATGATAAACAAATAAGTTGAATGTAAGCTTTTCTTGATCAAGACTTGGAGACTGTACAAATTGTATTTTGTTTAGCATAATTGACTTTGGAAATATTTTTGTAGATTTTGATTCCTCTATAATCATATTTTTTTTCCTACTTTGGTAGAGACATGTAGATCTACAACATAATATGTAAGTTCACGTGAACTCAACAACTTTTGGCTCGATCCTGCATTTGTAAGGAAAAAGATCAAATATACTTTGGAACTATTCAAAATGAGTCAGTTTTGACTAGATGGAGTTGCTCGGATGGTAAGAACTCCTCACTTTCAACCCTAAGGTTGTGAGTTTGAGTGACCAAAGGAGCAAAAATGTGGGTGCTCCTAGGCCGGACTAAAAAAAAGTTAATTTTATCCTCTGTTATATTTTTGCCTTAAAATATCTTTACCATTACGTCTTTGGCTTAGAAACACTCTCAAACTATCAAAACAACTCGAAAATACCTTTCTTACTAATGGTTGTTCAGAAATGACCTCCAACTATTAGCTTGAAATCGACCGAAACTTGAGATGAATTAAAAGTATAATAAGTAATATAATATGTCCAGATATAATTGAATTTGATCTCTTTTATCGTATCATTCTTAGAGTTGATAAAATAAATCTATTATAATTAATATAGTAGTATAAAATTTAAATAGTTATATAAGAAAAGATACACGATATCATATTTAAAAATAAACACTCTTACCTAATGTATAAGGAGTCACAAGGGAAAAAAAAAAGGTTATATGTCAATCTTTTTTATTTATTAAAATGAGAAGTGTTTATATATACTACTACTTTTTTTTTTTTTTTTTTTTATATGTTATTATATGTATCATACATTCAACCTCCAATCTCCACCCCAATATTATTTTTGTTAGCAACTGTTAGTAGGTTGAGTTGTTTTGGTAGTTGGGGGATATTTTTAATAAAACTGACTCATTTTGAATAGTTTAGAGTATACTTGATTCTTTTCTCGCATATTTATCAAATATTTATAAATGTTTGACTAAGCTTAATTAGTATTATTTATTGAGTTAAAATTACTATAAAACTCCATAAAAATTTCAATTTCTGAATCCGCCTACGTATGATTTCATACGTGTGTTCATTCATATTGCATCAGTGCTTATGCTTTTATAATTTGTTAACTAAAGATTATTTAAAACAATTATTGTAGACGTGCCGACCATCGGTTATTATTTGGAACAAATTCATATAGTATTATACACTATAGTATAACTCTTTTAATATTCCAACTTAATTGGTGGATGTTGATAGTCTGACAAGTACATTATTCCTGGACTATTCATATTTTAATTGAAAAAATCTCTGTTTTTATAGTAGGTAAAATGCAAGTAAATTTTCTTTCTTTTCCCCATAGTACTAGTTACATTACATATGTATTATTAGGATATATTGAACAATTGAAATGTGTTTTATGATGTTTATATTCAAATAGGACAATTGATTCAAATTTGAACGGATTAAAATGGTGCTAAGTACCTAGATAGCCAATTTTGGGGTGGCTTGTTTAAGTCAAGCCCTAAGTTAATAAATTTTACAAGTCTACTTATTTTAAAACAACTTCAGATGTACTGAAACGAGATTGCAAGAAACATAATCAGTGTATGAAGTCGATATGTTGCATGTACATGACTGAACTTCAACAACATATGGTTGAATCTCAGCCACGTTTACATACACTATAGCCATAAATAATTGCAGTTCAGTTATTTTTGTATTCACTTCAGTTATTCGTCCAAATTAACAGCTCATATATAACAGTGTGTGGGTGGGAGTGGGGTGGGGTGCGGTAGTTGGGGGGGGGGGATTGGAGGGGTTGTTAACTTGTTATATATTAATGATTTTTGCTGGCTACATTAATGGTGGTGGGGTACTTGAATCTTCTAGTTTGAATCTTCCTACTAGATGACCATATTGAGAGGGTCTTATTTTCTAATTCCATGCTTCATTTTCCAGCACAAATTCTCAAACGAGTAGTCTTGATAGTTGTTTCATCAATTTCCATGAAGTTCATTAATCCAAGTTTATTTCCTTCTCCGTTCATTTTTGCTTGTCACGTTCTGCTTATCAAGAATCAAACTATATGAACATTGACAAACGTTTTAAGATGTATTTCTCATCGTATTAATATTTAAAATATTAAATTAATCTAATTCAGTTTAGCTTCAAAAAATTAATTAAATCGACTCTAATAAACCTAAATATGACAAATAGTAAAAGTAAACATAAAGAGTACCATATTTATATGACTAAGGAACATGTACTATATTTAGTTATTTTAATATTGGAGCATATTACCTAAACGCAAAACTAGAAATTTCGTTGAAAGCTTAGAACTTAGCGGCATAATACCCAATGACAATCAATGCATGCATCAAAATTTTCAAAATCAAACTAAGCAATTACTTTTTATATAGATATAAAAGCTAAAGTCAACAAAAAAACATTGTACTAGTAATAAATACAATTCAAACATTATCACAATTATACTCGACGAGACTTAATACTGGTCCATTTTTTTTGACTAGGTAACGTGAATCTTCTTTATTACTACTATAGTAGAAATGTTTTAACTTTAATTATTGACCAAAACTCGAAACATAAATTAAAATGTAGTAAGACAATATGCTATTTAATTTAAACCAAAAAAATATGAACTAATAGTATTTTTTTTTGTTTTTTTCATAATCGAGAAATCTGAGAATCAGTGGTCCACTATTCCAAAATTTAGTAAATAATAGATTTGTCTGACTAACAAAAGTGGATTCATGTTTTGATATTTATATATTCTTATAAAAATCTCAAATGAAGTACATAAAATAATATTTAAGTTCATATTTAATTATTTATATATAAATATTTTATTGATTTCTTAATTATTAATATGAATAAAAGCCACTAAATTTTTGTCCATCCAATCATTGGAGGATACCTCATTGGGCCAAAATAAATTGTTGAAAGTAAGTTATAATCTTGAACTTCATATTCAATAAATTAATTATTGAAAGATTATCTTAAATAGTCACTCATCTAAACTCTTAAAATCTTTTGAAGATATTTTGTGGATGAACCGTAAACAAATTAAATAATAAATTTAATTTGCAAAAAATTAAAGTAGCTAAATTAAATAGTTGATGTAACATTAGTCAATCTAATTCTTTAATTAATTTAATTGCTTGGCCAACATGACTAAATGCTGATTTTCCTATAGGGTTCCTATGTTGTTTCATGCAGTGAATGTGCAATCTACTCAATCATTTTCCAAATTATAAATGATGAAAATGATGATAATATTAATTGGAATATCTTTGTCAAATTATATCCACATTAATTTACGTGTTCCTGTATAAGTCCAACAAGTCAGTAGCAATGCAGACACCACAAAACTACTTTTTGAGAATTAAATTATATGTATATTGTGATTAATATTTTAAGATGTACATTTTTATTATATCAATATGAGAAAAATTACAACTTATAGTATTATTCATATACTTTTTAACTATCTAAATTTTGATTTTAAAAATATTGGAGTGTAATCTATAGCTTTATTTGTAATTTTTATCTTGCTATATATGTTGTTGCCATATTTTTCTTGCAATCCTACTCCAAACACATTTCTTTTGAAATGAGGGTCTTTCAAAGACAACCTCTCTACCTCTGAAAAGGTAGGTGGGAGTAATGCTTGAGTGCATTCTATACTTCAGGACTTCACTTGTAGAACTATACTGTGTATGTTGTTGTATATATGATTAATTAGTTTCGATGATTAATTCAATTGACTCTCGAAAAGTAATATGTGACAAGTATTTTGAAACGGAGGAAGTCATATTTGGCCATTTCTTCAACATTAATTTTCTAGTCCTTTATTTTACAAATTTATTTTAAATTTTTTGTCATTTTTGTCAAACAAATAAAATAATTATGTTCAAAGTCTTTCAAGCTTATATTTCAAAGTTGTTGAATTGTTCGTACTCCATACGAGTTTTGCTACAATTGCCGTATGCTTGAAGTTTCAAAGTCATGTTATAAAGAAACCTATGAAATTACGTCTATACTTTCCATATTATAGGTGATGTAGAAGATATCTTCTTTTTTATTTTTTATTTTTAATATAGTGTAATATTGTCTAGAACGGAAGTTTTAGTATAATTGGTAAAATTTTGCCACATGACCAAGAAGTCATGAGTTTGAGCCATGAACTGCACAGAATAAACTCTTATGATCCGATCTTCTCCTGAACCCCACATATAATGGGTGAACTAGCAAAATACATATACATACACTCAAATTCGACCTCAAATATCATTTTGACACTTAAATTTACCCGGTAATCAACTAGATTGCTAAAATTAGTCCAAGCTTTTAAATTGGTTAAATAAAGTTGTGCCCAAATTAACCCGCCAACATATATACACTCAATTCAATTTAGTCCGTCCAAACTTAATCTACTGATTATATTTTCATGCGCTAAACTAATTTTACATCCATAAAGTTGGTGGAGTTATACGAATCTTTCAACTAAATGACCATATAAATTATTTTGTTTAATTTTATTATAAATTACTTATTTATTTTCGTGCATATATTTTCAAGAGTAGGCTTGATTTACTAGGTCTTTAATTTAAAAATTGATGTTTCATCAAATTTCCAAGAAGTTCATTCAATCAACATAAATTGTGTAGTCCCATTCTTATAGTACAATTTTGTCCTTTTCAAAAAGCTCGTCCATTTGGGCCGACCCATTCTAGAAAGTATATATTTGGGCCAACCTTAAGCGGACACCCTTAAGTGCTGTGGAGGTCACCGATCTAGCTAGGCTAAAAAGAGCCTTCTAGATTTGTCCATGCATATTGCACATCTTAAATTCATTTTTTGTTGTATAATATTACACCAATAAAAAAAAAAAAAAATTGAAACTAGAATTGTAGGGAGGCACTCAATGAAGAGAACCCCTCCATAAATTGACATATGTCACTAATTGCAGCGAGCATGCAATATTCTTTAGTAAAATGCAAAAGAATAGTTCGCTATAATTCTTTTATTCCCCCAAGCATCAAAGTATTGGTATGCTTGATTATTAGTTTACTCCATGAATTCTATATTCATGATCACTTTTTTTGCACATTAGAAAATAAAAATGGATAGTTTGGTGCACTAAGCTCCAGCTATGCGTGGGATCGAAGAAAGTACACTACAACAAAAATAACTTTTAGCGACAATAAATATAGACATTAATAAAGAGTACTAAAGTCTTTACCGACATTAGATAAGTGCCATTAGAATCAATGTCGCTAAAGGCTTCAGGGACATATAGAAAGGGTGCTAATTGCTGCTAAAAATATATAGTTAGCGACAATTAAGAATTAATTGCCGCTAATGATCATTTTTAATGTAGTGGTATGGGATCAAAAGGATTTATTGGCTATTTTCGTAGTTCAAACCCTTGACTTTCTAGTCACGACAACAACTTTAGCAGTTATGAAGATCCCATCAAGTTGTGGAATATAAAATGTGCCTTTTATGTTTTCCTAATCATAGTGAATTGATTTAGTTTGCATTCTAGACTGGAATAGAGTTAATTGAGAAAGTGTGCAGAAATTGATACTATAGACAAGTGGTGTATGCATCAACTCACTCTGTATAAAAAACTAGATGTCCACTTGAACCAAACTAAATCTTGTAGAATCATATTAAAATATTTAAAAAATTGATTTTATTACCAACGACACATTGTCTAATCAAATTCAATTATCTCGATCAATACGTTCCTTTAGAAAGGCCATATATAAAAGTACTAATTGAATCAATCCAAATGAGACCAAAACAAAAGGGCATAGTAAGAGAAGGATTCTTCTCTTCTTCATTCGGGACGAAACTCCACTCCTTGAACAATGACGCCACTTTTTTCACTGAGATGTGTAGTCTCCATTAATCGTGCATCAACATCTCTGTCTTCTCCTGCATCATTGAAAAAATCTCCCATTTTTAATCCATCCATCCATCACCTCTTCTGAAGGGTAGCGTCTCTTTAGGTCCTTGTCCTGCAAAATGTACAACACTAGCTCGTTGCTCTGCGTCAATGTCACTCACAGAATCAACAAATCTAACGACTGCATTAGCAGTTTCAAGGCCATGCCATTTATTTTCCAATTTGAACACTAGATAAACAACATATTTGGTTCTTCCCCGTCTTTTTATCCAGCGAAAAACTTTATTTGACAGATCAAATTACAAACATGAAACATCAGAAACTAGAAAACATATCGAATAAATGACAAATCAATTCTAATATTCACGAAAATAACAAAATAAACTATATATATCGAATTTCACTAAAAGGATTCAAATTATAAAAGAAACAATACCATTTTGCCTACATCAATAAGAATTGGAGATTTAGGACCCTTTAAAAACATCGTCGTTGTAATGGTCATCAGATTCAATATGTAATAATGACATTAATTTGTCAACAACCTTTTTGATGCAATCTGCCTCATCTCTAAATGTTAACAATGAAAATAGTTCAAACATTAGCAATCAAATACTCTCTTTTGTCTCAATTTATTATGTGACATTGTTTGACATGAAACAAAGTTAAAGAAAGAAAATGCCTAGTGAAATTTGTTGTTTTAAACGAACCTTAAATATTTATGTGATTGTAAATCATATTATTAAGGGTAAAAGAGAAATTTTGAAGTTAACAACAACAACATACGCGGTGAAATCCCATAAGTGGCGTTTGGGAAGGATAGAATGTACACACAGTCCTTACCACTACCTTGTGGAGATAGCGATGCTATTTTCAATAGACGCTTGGCTCAAGTGCAACAAATGCAGCTACAAAGAAAAAAGAGACAATGATAAAAATATAACAAGTAACAACAAAATAGTGCGATATTAATCAAAATATCAAAAACAAGAACTACAATAATACCACTATAATGACAAACACCAACTGTTATGAACCCAACACTATTATGTAATGTTGCAGTACTTTCTCTGTTTATATACTTTCATATTGCAATTATGAGTTACATGTCCTCCATATCCTCTTATCTAGGGTTATGTTCTCAGTAACCTGAAGCTGAGTCATATCCTATCTTATCACCTCTTCAATACTATTTTGGCCTACTTCTGCCTCTCCTTGTACCCTGTATAACCAACTTCTTGCACTTCCTTACTGGTGCATCTGTGCATATCCTTTGCACATGCATGTCTAAACCATCTCAGTCTTGCTTCCTTCATCTTGTCCTCCATGGAGGCCCACTCCCTTTTATTATGAATATCCTTATTTCTAATCTAATCTGATTATAGAAATGTGATATTCTTTTTATGAATGAACTAAAAAGAAAATTTGTCACACAAATTAAAACAATGAGAATATAAGATTAGAGTTCTTTATATTTCGCACCCTAGTGTATGCTCTCTTCTATTATATTCTATGCCTTATTTATTGCTTATAATTATTCTTGCACTACCATAAAGACACTATGTTTCTTGAATTACCCATGAGGGCAAAGCTAAAAAAATATACTACTCCCTTTGACTCAGTTTATGCTTATATATGGATATGTGATATGAAATCATTATTTTAAATTTGTGTTTGCACATGCAATTTTGATTCATGATTTGAAATTTCAAATTTTCCAAAAGAAATAATATATAATTTGGGATTTTATGTCCATATGGAAACTAAGTGTCTTTACTTTTCTTTTTGATTTGTCCATAAGAGAGTGCCTTTTTTCTATATTCCATGTTTAAGACCAAAAAATCTCTTTATTTTCTTTCACTTCATTTCCAGTCAAATTAAGAGACTTAAATTAGAATTGTCGGAGAGTAATAAGAAAAGGAAAAGTAATCTTACTTGTAATTTTGCAAATGGTACCCCGATATTTTCCCAGACTCCGCAAATGCATCCCTCCATCTTTGAATCTTTTCAATATCGTCTTTATATTTTTCCTCATGTTGGGAAAACGATTCCGCAAAAGGGGGATTTTAATGGCTTACATCTGATGGATTTACATTATAGAAAATAGGAATTACAATTTGGTCCAATTCCTTTCGACACTTTATGATGTGTGCAAGCTCGTCTAAACACCATTTTGACGATGCATAACTTTCGGAAAATATAACAATAGCAACATTTGACTCTTTTATGGCTTTTGGCAGTTCATCATAAATTGATTTTCCAGTTTCCAGACGATCATCGTCTTTGAAAACATCAATTCTTCTTTCTATTAAAGCGTTATAGAGATGACTCACGAATGTTCTACGTGTATCGTTACCTTTAAAACTCAGAAAAACATCATACTTGTGAATTTTGGAAGAAGAAGTGTGTGACATTATTGAAGAATATTAGTAATTGCTAAAGATTAGCATGCAAATTCTCAACTTAATAAAGAACAAGACTTCCACAAATATCAGATTTATAAAGAGCAAGACTCCACCTTTTTACTATTGTTCTATGCATATCTTCACCTCTAAAACTCAGAAAAGCATAGTAACGACTTTTCATTCATAGTCTTTATGGGAACTTCTTATCATCTTCCTATTTCAAGTCATAAAAAATGTACCATACTTTTTTCATTAATGAGGGAAATTAAAGACTACGTACTGAAAACAAGTAAGAAGTCTTTTGACTTAGCCCTTGGCCAAAATTGCCAGTCTACGTCATCAGAGAAAATTTCTCTACTTATTTATATAATCTCTTTTAATTGAATATTTTCTCTATATTGAAGTGTTTGTAGTTTCAAAAACATTACTACCCTTTAGATAAAATATGAAAAAAATAATTAATTTTATCTTGAACTTTTAAAATGACAAAAAACTTGAGATAGCTATTTTAAAAAATCACGACAGATAATTTGAGATGAAAAGAGTACCATTTAAAGCTTTGATTTGTTTAAGTTACTTGGGAAGTAGTAGATGCTCAAATTGTAGTTAAAACAAAAATGTAGCGCCAAAAAATCCAGTGTGTCATTTTAACTAACCATCGAACACAAACACAAATAACCAAAGTACATGAATTTTGTTAAACAACTAGCTAGACGATGTCAATGCAGATAAGCTCGAACGAAACTGAATCTTATAGAATCATATTAAAATGTTTAAAAAATCGACTTTACTATAAATACACACTGTCTAATCAAGTTCAATTCTCTCTATCAATAAGTTCCCCTTGAAGGGCCATATATAAAAGTACTTGAATCAATCAAAATGAGACCAAAACAAAAGGGCATAGTAAGAGGAGGATTCTTCTCTTCTTCATTCAGGACGAAACTCCACTCCTTGAACAATGAGGCCACCTTTTTCATTGAGTTTCTTAGTCTCCATTAATCGCGCATCAACATATCCGTCTTCTCCTGCATCATTGAAAAAGTCTCCCATTTTTAATTCCATCCATCCATCAGCTCTTTTGAAGGGTAGTGTTTCTCTAGGTCCTCGTCCTGCAAAATGCACAACACTAGCTCGTTTTTCCGCATCGTTTTTACTCACAAAATCAACAAATCTAACAACTGCATTAACAGTTTCAAGGCCATGAAATTTATTTTCCAATTTGAACACTAGATAAGCAACATATAATATCAAGTCCTCTTGCTGCTATCATAAAACATTTCTTCCTCTTCTTATCCAGCGAAAAACTCTATTCGACAAGAATAATCACAAACATAGGACATCATAAATTAAATAATGTAAACATATCGAAAAAGGTCCTATAGACCACTCAACAACCCTTAGGTCCTATAGACCACTCAACAACCCTTGTTCTTATGATGTCTAACCAATCTGTCTTACTTGACATGACTAGCTATAACTGGCAGCGCATTCCACCATACACAAAACTCATTCATAGCCATAAGGCTTATTTTCGTTGTACAATTGGTTGAATTTTTTTGTATTCATACAAATAATTAAAGGCCAAATTCATCGATGACCCCCTAAAGTTGACATCAAATTTCACTTAGACACCTTAATTGGGAGATGTTCATTTTTGACACTTCATGTTGGGTCCCGTTGTGTCATTTTGACACTTTTTGTTGACATGTCAAAGTGAGTGGGATACACTCAACAATAGCACGTGAAAGGCTTATTTTAGCCAATTTTTTATTTTATTTTCTCTTCTTCTTCTTCTCCAATTTTCAAGCCACCACCTCCCACCATTTTTTTAAGCTTAAACTCCTTCAATGGAGGTCGAATTTTTTATTCAAATTCGTTTTTAAGTCTTTTTTTTTCATCTTCATTGTATCGTCACCTCCCTCTACCTTTTTTGCCGGATAAATGGATACCAACACTCATATTTCATATTTGATCTCTCTTTCTTTCTTCCTCTCCCTCTTCTCTTCCCACAAAACAACACTAAAAAGAAAGAAAAGAATAAATATGAAAAATAGTAAAAGAAAAGAATTTTTTTTAAAACAAAAAAGCACAAAAGAGATATAGAGTGTAATGAAAAAATACGATTTTCGATTCCACCTTTTTCACCGGAAAAAATGGATATCAACACTCATATTTTATCATTTTCTTTTTCTCTCCTTGTCTCCCTCCTCCTCCTCTCTTTTTCTCTCAAAACAACACTAAAATAGAAAGAAAAAAAGAATCTAAAACAATTTTAAATAGCAAATTAAGAAAAAAAAAAAAATTGTTGGGTATAATAGAGAAGACAACTACCATGGGGGGAGGGGTTAAATTGTTTATTTTTAGAATAATATTTTTATTTTATTTACTAAATAGTTTTAAAAATAAATTTTAACTTAAAATAACACATGTAATCATTTAATTGATTGTTTGTCGCATCATCAACGAGTATATTACACTCACTTTCAACTTTTTTCTTATTATAAAAAAAGTGTCAAAAGATTATAGTGTGACCCTATATGAGGTGTCTAAAATGAATATCGAACCGTTGAGGTGTCTATATGAAACTTGATGCCAACTTTAGAAGATCACCGATGGGTTTGACCAATAATCAACTACATGTTGAGTGGCCTGGCCCTGGCCCCGTACCACCCAACAACCCTTCTGAATGGGGTAGGCTATTCATTGGCCCTTTCTTATGGATTGACATGACTTCCACAGTTTCACCCAAAAAAAACACAATAAAAGAACTATAATTGAATATGTAATTTTAGTTGTGTGATCATTTATAACAAACATGTATATGCAATAATTTCAAGGGTTAACTGACACACAGTTTTGGAACTAGGTAGTTAATGAACTTACCTCTCTACTTTTTATATGTGATAAGATAGATATCTATCGAATTTACTAAGAGGATTTAAATTGTAAAAGAAACAATACCATTTTGCCTCCATCGATAAGAATTGGAGATTCCACGAACATCATCGTCATCGGATTCAATACATAAAACTGACATTAGTCTGTCATCAACCTTTTTGATGCAATCTGCCTCATCCCTAAATGTAACAATGAAAACAACAATTATTTATTTAGATCGAACTTTTAGAAATCAAATTAACTATTCTCTTTGACTTAATCTATATGGCACATTTGACTTGACAGTTGACATACAGTTTAAGAGGCATCCCTCCATCTTTGAATCTTCTCGATATCGTCTTTGTATTTTGGGAAAAAGGACGAATTTACCCTCGAACTTTGATAAATGGTACGTCTATCTTATCTGCTCCGTTATACGCATCATACGCTGCCCAATTATCGATGCACATACCTCTCACTAACGGACCTCATTTTATCTGCGTGTTTTAATCCTAATCAACTACCCGTTTGACCATTCTTTTAACCCATAAACCCACAACCCGCCCCATAAACCCAATAACCCGCCTCTTCTTTCTCTTAAACTGTCGAATGCACCACCATCGGAGGCAAATCTCCGTCCACCTTCCTCTTCCTTTCTTTTGGTCCACCGATCCGAATCGGAATCACTACCACTTCAGGCCATTGATTCACTTACCATACTGTCGATTTAACAAAAAACAAAGAACACCCACAAATCTGTATGAAATAAAGTTTAGTTTTTTTTATCAAAGACAGGTGAAGAGTTATTAAAATAAAGAGACAAAAAGGGAATCTTGAGGTTTTGACAAGAAAAGAAGAAGTGGTTGAGCTGTGTTAAGAAAAGAAGAAGAATGCTGAAGGAGGAAAGTGAGAAGAAAAAAAGAAAGCTTGGAGGACAAATGGTATCAACAGAGGGGCAGACCCACACGAAGAGACACAACCAAAAGGTGACTCTTTTTTTGAGTCTTCCAGCTCTAATGTTAGTCATTTTCTTGCCTAAATTGCCTTTTTTTTTTTAGGGAAAAAGGACAAATTTACCCCCAAAGGGATAGGGTTTGTGGCTTCTTCTTCTTCGTTTTGGAGGTGGCCAAAGATGGAAAATGGCAAGGCCACTGGCACCGCTGACATTGGAGTGATTTTCAACCTTCACTAACTCTTCACTGACTCTTCCTTTGGAATGTTTAATTAACTTAGATATTTTAGAGGGAATCGGGTGGGTTATTGCGTTTATGGGGCGGGTTGTGGGTTTATGGGTTAAAAGAATGGTCAAACGGGTAGTTGATTAGGATTAAAACACGTGTACAAAATGAGGCGTCCGTTAGTGAGAGGGGTATGTGTGTATCAATAATTGGACGGCAGGGAGATATGTGGACGCAAAGTATAACGGAGGGCATAGACGTACCATTTATCAAAGTTCGGGGGTAAATTCATCCTTTTTCCCTTGTATTTTTCCTCATGTTTGGAAAAAGACTCAGAAAAAGTTTGAGTTTGATGACGCACATCTGATGGATCCACATTATAGAAAATAGGAATTACGATTTGGTCCAATTCCTTTCGACACTTTATAATGTGTGCAAGCTCGTCTAAACACCATTTTGACGATGCATAGCTATCAGAAAATATCACCATAGCAAATTTAGACTCTTCTATGGCTTTCGGTAGTTCATCAGAAATTTATCTCCCGGTTTCTAGACGTTCATCGTCTTTGAAAACATCAATTCTTCCTAAGCGTTATAGAGATGACTCACGAATGTTCTGCGTGTATCTTCACCTCTAAAACTTAAAAAATCATTGTTTTTGTGGATTTCATAAGAAGAAGTGTGTGACATTGTTGAATTCTCAACTTAATGAAGCACAAGACTTCAACTTTTTTCACTATTTATTCATAGTCTTTATGGGAACTTCTTTCCTAATCGAAGTCGTAAAATAAGTACCCTACTTCTTTTTTTATTAATGAGAGAAATGAAAGAGTACGTACTAAATACAGGTAAGAAGACTTTTGACTTAGCCCTTAGCCAAAAAGGTGAGGAAAACTCAAAGTAGTGTTGTGCGTGTTTTGGATTTTAGATCTTGATTTGCAATTAATAATCAAAATATGATTTATGAAGATAACTAAACTTTGTATAAAATAACACATTAAAATATGATTTATGAAGATAACTAATTCATATATTATTAATGTATGTATAACTCTAGTCTCTAATCAGTTACCAAACAACCTTGCTACGTAAAAGACTATTTCCTCGGGGTTATAATTGGCTTTGCAACATCAAGTCTTCGAATTTTTCAACAACTTCAAGGATCATTCGGTAAAAAGTACCTAGAGAAAATAATAATAATAATGATATATATATATATATATATATATATATATATATATATATATTAATTTGGTTATGTCACAATCAACTAAGTAATTACTTCTAAACAAACTCTATTTGGATCATTGACTTTAATAAGTATTTTTAATATTGTATTATATTATTTATGGATGTTTGACGAATTTAAAAAGAGAAATATAAGACTTATTTTATAAAAAATCGATTTAACTTACCTTTAAAGAAAAACCAATTTTATATTAGAGTCGACACTTAATTTTTTTAAAAAAATCAAGAAAACTCGTAATTTTCAAAAGACTTAAACAGATAAAATCTTTTGAAAATACCAAAGGGGGTTTGGGGTTCACATTAACATTTCGGGAAGGTTTGAAAGCACCTGAAACGCCCGCTAACACGTGGTTATCTGACAATTTAAATTATTTGGCTAAAAAAAAGAAAGCAAACATGCTATTAATTGCTTTAAAGAAATAAACAAATTTGAATTTGAAAGGAGCAGATTTTTACTTAAATATGACCAAGTAAAGAAAAACTTGAAATTTTCAAATAAGGGGTTTACGAAATAACTAATACTAAAATGCCTAATTTTGGGGGGATTTGAATCAAGTTGAAACTTTAAGATTTGTCAACAAATAATCAAATAACAAAATGAGCAAATTAAAATATAAAGAGGAGGAAGTATTGGGCCCAAGTCTGATTTTCTGTCCGCCTGGGTCAGTACTTGGGCCTAATTCTGATTTCTTTGGGCTTTCGGTCCAACACTTTGTATCTATCCTAAATACTAATAAAATAATGAGCAACTTTCACATATAGCAAACATAAAAATTATATTTATATGTTATAGCTATAGTTTGCATAATTGCGCTCCATAGCAAATTTTATGTTTGCTATGGAGCTTTTGATTTGTATAATTCGCTACAAACATCCAATTTTATACAAATTGTTTAGTTTTGTATAAATTTATTTATACTTTGTAATTTATATAATAAGATCTGTATTTGTATAATTATAAGTGTATAGGACGAAAATATATGTATTTGTATTTGTATATACACTTTTCTCTCGCTTTATACAAACACAAACACATTTTATACATTGCATACCGAAAATGGCTAATTGTACTGAATCAGATGGCAAAAAAAGGGGATGTTTGCTGTGAATTACAATTAAAATAAACTATGGCTATAGCATTTAATTTGAATTAATACTTTGTTATTTTATACAATTTTCCGTAAAATAATTGCCAAAGTAGATGGACTTTTGGTCCAATTATGACAAAATACATTGCTGGAATTTTAGGTGGGCTTCTGACCCTATTTCTGTTGTATATGGGGCTGTATCACATTGTATATCAGTGCATATGCTGCGTGTAATCTGTTGTATATCATGTATGACTATCAAAGTTATTAATAAACAATCTGGGGACAATAATAATAAATGACAATATCTATGCATTAATTCATCATTTCTTGACATATGTGAGAATAGACCATAGAGGTAGATATGCTTAGATAAGATGAATTAACATTAATTAATTAACAAGCTTCTTCATCTTAACAAAATAAAATAATTAACTTAATTATAAATTAATTAACTCAAAACATAAATCATAACTTAAACTAAACTAATTAATCAAATATTTAACAAAATCTTTTTGAGATAATTTTGGAATATTCATAAAATACACTAATTATATACATATCTTAAATTCATTTTTTGTTGTATAATATTACACCAAAAAAATTGAAACTAGAATTGTAGGGGGCACTCAATGAAGAGAACCCTCCAAAAATTGGCGTATGTCACTGATTGCAGGGAGCACATAATATTCTTTAGTAAAAGGCAAAAAAATAGTTGCACAATAGAAAATAAAATTAAAAAGGGTATGACGGTGCACTAAGCTCACGTTATGCGAGGGGTCTAGAGAAGGGCTGATCATAATAATCTACTATACGCAATTTTATCTTGCATTTCTATGAGAGGATCTTTCCGCATCTCAAACCTCTTACTGCCTAATCATATGACAATAGATTGGACAAGTCTTTGGCCTTTCGGAATAGTGAGGGAGGAAAAGAGTTTATTGAAACTGAGTGCAGAAATTGATACTATAGACAATTGGTGTATGCATCAAATCACTTTGTTATTGTACATGATATTTTTTTTAAACAACTAAATGTCGATGCAAATAAGCTCGATCTTTGAACAAAATTAAATTTTATAGAATCATATTAAAATATTGAAAAAATCAGACTTTACTACCAACGACACATTGCCTAATCAAATTCAATTCTCTCAATTAATATGTTCGAAGGGCCATATATAAAAGTTCTTGAATCAATCCAAATAAGATCAAAACAAAAAGGTATAGTAAGAGGAGGATTCTTCTCTTCTTCATTCGGGGCGAAACTCCACTCCTTGAACAATGAGGCCGCCTTTTGCTTCGAGATGCGTAGTCTCCATTAATCGAGCATCAACATCTCCGTCTTCTCCTGCATCATTGAAAAAGTCTCCCATTTTTAATTCCATCCATCCATCACCTCTTTTGAAGGGTAGTGTCTCTCTAGGTCCTCGTCCTGCAAAATGTACAACACTAGCTCGTTGCTCCGCTTCCTTTACACTCATAGAATCAACAAATCTAACAACTGCATTAACGGTATCAAGGCCATGGAATTTATCTTCCAATTTGAACACTAGATAAGCAACATATTTGGTTCTTTTTGATAGTCTTCGAGTTTCAATTTTGCCTCGAATATCAAGCCAACAAACCCACTTGAGTTTAGCCACTTCCGCGAATCTACAAAAAAAAATTCACCTTTCTCAATAATTATTACTAGTTTCTTTCAAATTTTATACTACTACATAGAAAGAGACCGCAAATATATAAAACCTGGAGTCAGAGTGAGGTAACCATTCCCAGTAGTCTGGTGTATTACTCCATTCAATATCAAGTCCTCTTGCTGCTATCATGAAACATTTCTTTCCCGTCTTCTTATCTCGTGAAAAACTCTATTCGACATATCAAATCACAAACATAAAACAATTTAAATTATAAAACAATTTGAAAAAGGTCTTATAAACCACTCAATAGCCCTTACGAATAGGCCGGGCTAGTAACGGGTCTGGCCTATTCTTATGGTGTCTGATTGGGCACAGCACATGCTAATCCAGCTCACTTGACATGACTAGCTACAACTGGCCGTGTACCATACATAAAACACATCAATAGCCATAAGGCTCATTTTCATTGTACAATTAGTTAGACTTATTTGTAGTCATGAAAATAATTAACTACATGTTTGGTAGCCTGGTTCCACGCCCAGGCCACCTAACAACCCTTATGAATGGGGCAGGCTAGTCATGGGCCCCTTCTTATCAGATCAGACTAGACCAGTCATGAATTTAAATTATAAAAGAAACAATACCATTTTCCCTTCATCAATAAGAATTGGAGATTTAGCGTCCATGCCCCGATCACCAGCGTCATCATCGTCATCAGATTTAATATGTAATGATGACATTAGTTCGTCAACAACCTTTTTGATGCAATCTGCCTCATCCCTAAATGTTACAATAAAAAGAACAATTATTTAGATCGAAATTTAGAAATCAAACTTTTTTCTGTCTCAATTTATGTGACATCATCTGATTTGACACAAAATTTAATAAAGAAAAGAACAAAATTTGAAATTTATGATCTAAAAAGAACCTTAAACACTTGTGTGGAGTTGTAAATCATTTGATTAAGGGTACAAAAGAAAATTTAAAGTTGAATTCCTTTTATTAATATAAAGGTGATATTTTTTTCTGAATGGACTAAAAGAAAGTGTCACATAAGGCATAAAGAGAATACAAGATTATAGAATTTATATTTAGGGTATACTCTCTTTATGATATTATATATACCTTATTTTACTAATTTTAATTATTTTTGCACAACAATAAAAACACTATGTTTCTTGAACACCCAAGAAGGCAAAGCTCGAAAAATACTATTCCTTATATTCCAATTTAAGTTTGCATACGGATATGCGATATGAAGTCACGATTTCAAATCAATATTTGAATATGAGATTTTGAGATTAAAATCTGAAATCATTCTCCAAAAACATGATTTGGAATCTCAAATCATATTTTTTTTTATATGGAGAATTTGGGATTCCAAATCACATGCCCAAACGTTGATTTGAAAGCAGGACTTCATATTGCATGTCTAAACGCAAGCTAAGTGTCTTACTTTCCTTTTTGATTTGTCCATAAGAGATTCTCTTTCTATATTTAGTGTGTTTTTCAATTCCAACAATCTACACGACAAGTTTAAAACCACAAAATTTCTCTTTATTTTTTTGTAAAAAAATTTCGTGCCCAATCAAATTAAGTGATCTATATTGTGACAGAGGGGGAGTAATGAGAAAAAGAAAAATAATCTTACTTGTAATTTTGCAAATGGTGCCCTACTATTTTCCCAGACTCAGCAAATGCATCCCTCCAGCTTTGAATTTTCTCCATATCATCTTTATATTTTTCCTCATGTTTGGAAAAAGACTCAGCAAAAGTTTGAGTTTGATGACGCACATCTGATGGATCCACATTATAGAAAATAGGAATTACGATTTGATCCAATTCCTTTCGACACTTTATGATGTGTGCAAGCTCGTCTAAACACCATTTTGACGATGCATAGCTTTTAGAAAATATCACTATAGCAAATTTAGACTCTTCTATGGCTTTTGGTAGTTCATCAGAAATTGATTTTCCAGTTTCTAGACGTTCATCGTCTTTGAAAACATTAATTCTTCCTTGTATTAAAGCGTTATAGAGATGACTCACAAATGTTTTACGTATATCTACACCTCTAAAACTCAGAAAAGCATCGTACTTTTGAATTTTGGAAGAAGAAGTGTGCGACATTGTTGAAGAATATTAGTTACAATTGCTAAAAAACTAATTGGGAAATTCTCAACTTAATGAAAAACAACACTTCACCTAATTTTTTCACTACCTATTCATAGCCTTTATGGTCTTATAATGTTTCTATTTCAAAGTCATAAAATGTAACCGACATTTTTCATTAATGAGGTCATACAAAATACAGCTAAGAAGACTTTTCACTTGGCCCTTGGCCAAAAAAGCCAACAAAAGTCTTGCGGTGTCGGTAGAGTATATTAGCAAAAATAATGTATGCATTAGCTCTGTGTATTAGTAGTATCTTGTTTGCACGCATTAGTTTATACACTTTATTGTGTATGGAAGAGTGTATTGCTATATTATTGATTTCTAGGTATTAGTAACACAGAGAGATTCAATACATGCATTAGTATGGTTAAAAACTTAATTACCCCTTAAAACTCCTTTTTACATCTTTTCCATCATAATTGTAGAGGATATTTTTATAAATAAATATTTTTTATGCAATTCATGTTATTTTTTGTACACCAAACCAAACAATGCATAAAAAATAATTTATGTATAGTGAATACAAGCATAACTAATACACTCTATTTAACATTATTTTTATACACTCTACCAAACGACCTCTAAGTGTACGTTGTCGTATATTAGATCTCGCACAATTAAGTAATACCATACGTTTGATACTCCCTCAGTTCCTTTTTCGTCGTAATGTTGCGCTTTTCGAAAGATAAATTGACTAATTTTCAAAGTTAAATTAGATTATATTAATTCGATAATTTAAATTAAAAATTTAGATATTCAAAAACTATACGAAAATTACTATAAATTGCAATTTTTTGCATATCAATATGATAAAAAATACATCGTAAAATGTTAGTCAAAGTTCTTATCGTTTGAATCTAAAGAAGAAAACCATGACAACTAAAAAGGAATGGAGTTTTCTCTAAAACAGTCTGCTGGGCTAAAAATTATACACTAAACGATGATTTTTCTTGGACTAATAATTAAACCATCGTCTATTGCGACGCATAGATACAATATCATCGATTTCAAATGTAGTAAATGATAAAATTTCTGATGAAAATTTTGCCTTATCATATATCAGGCTCAATCAAAGACAAATAGCATATCGTCTCGATAAAGGTGTCACGATACAAAATTACAAAGGTCCCCTATTTTACTTATTACGTTAGAAACTAAACTAAATATATAGTACTATTGAATAACAAAATATTATGGTAATCTGATAAGATTATTAATTAATTACTCTAAGTTGTTATGACATTGAAAGATTAATGTTTGATATTTTCCACCAAATTTGAGGATGGAATTTCTCTAGTACTATTAAATTGGTAGGCCTAGTAATGGGGATGTTTTCTTCAATATGGACCAATTAATTGGAGTTGTGTATCCAATGTCAATGTAAAAGTTTGAAGATGACCATATTAATATTTAATTAGGACAGTTAAAACTATTGTTCTACGCGTATTTTCATCTCTAAAACTCAGAAAAGCATCGTAAAAACTATTCATAGTCTTTATGGGAACTTCTTATCATCTTCCTATTTCAAGTCATAAAATATGATATTACTTGTGCGAGATCTAATACATGCACAATGACACTAGGCGGGCACCCTCTCATGTATAATAGAGGTTAATTGCCAGCCTACGGCATCAGATAAAATTTCTCTACTTATTTATATAATCTCTTTAAATTAAATATTTTCTCTACTTATGTATTGAAGTATTTGTAGTTTCAAGAACATTACTACTCTTTAGATAAAATATGAAAAAAATAATTAATTTTATCTTGAACTCCTAAAATGACAAAAAACTTGAGATAGTTATTTAAAAAAAATCATGAGATATAATTTGAGATGGAAAGACGTAGTATTTAAGCTTTAATTTGTTTTAAGTTACTTGGGAAGAAATAAATACTCATAATGTTGTTATACTTTCTTCTAAAACAAAAATGTAGCGCCACTTTTGGACTGTCAAAAAATCCAGTGCGTCATTTTAACTAAGGATTGAACACAAACACAAATAACAAAAAGTATATGAATTTTGTTAAACAACTACCTAGATGTCGATGCAAATAAGCTCGACACTTGAACGAAACTAAATCTTGTAGAATCATATTAAAATGTTTAAAAAATCGACCTTACTACAAACACACGTCTAATCAAATTCAATTTTCTCTATCAGTACATTCCTCTAGAAGGGCCATATATATAGAAGTACTTGAATCAATCAAAATGAGACCAAAATAAAAGGGCATAGTAAGAGGAGGATTATTCTCTTCTTCATTCAGGACGAAACTCCACTCCTTGAACAATGAGGCCACTTTTTTCATCGAGTTTCTTAGTTTCCATTAATCGCGCATCAACATATCCGTCTTCTCCTGCATCATTGAAAATGTCTCCCATTTTTAATTCCATCCATCCATCAGCTCTTTTGAAGGGTAGCGTTTCTCTAGGTCCTCGTCCTGCAAAATGCACAACACTAGCTCGTTTCTCCGCTTCTTTTTTACTCATAGAATCAACAAATCTAACAACTGCATTAACAGTTTCGAGGCCATGGAATTGATTTTCCAATTTAAACACTAGATATGCAACATATTTGGTTCTTTTTGACAGTCTTCGAGAATCAATTTTGCCTTGAATTTCAAGCCAATAGACCTTCTTGAGTTTAGCCACTTCCGTGAATCTACGAAAAATTTCACCTTAATAATTATTACTGATTTCTTTCAAATTTTATACTAAAATATGGAAAGGGACTGCGAATATATAAAACCTGGAGTCAGAGTGAGATAACCATTTCCAATACTTTGGTTCATGACTCCATTCAATATCAAGTTCCCTTGCTGCTATCATAAAACATTTCTTCCTCTTCTTATCTAACGAAAAACTCTAATTGACAAGACAAATCACAAACATAGGACATCATAAATTAGTAAACAAATCGAAAAAGGTCCTATAGAGACCACTCAACAATCCTAATGAAAGGGCCAAGCTAGCAGCTGGCCTGCGCCTGGACCCTGACCACCCAACAACCCTTATGAATGGGGTGGGCTAGTCATTCGCCCTTTCTTATCAGGTTGGGTTGGATCGGTCATGGACTGACCCTGCCCACTTGACATGACTTCCACAGTTTCACCCATACATGTAACACGGTACACATAGACATTGGTCCTTTTCATTGACAATTAGTTGTATATTAATCTAAATTCTAATATTTACGAAAATAACGCAATAAAAGAATAAAACTATTATTGAATATGTAATTTTAGTTGTGGACATATGTCAAGCGTGAATTAATCATTTATAAAAAAACATGTATATGTAATATTTTGGTATTTTAAATACTATTCATCATTATATTACTCACTAATAGGATTTTGTATTGATAATTGAAACACTATTTTCAAGGGTTAACATGACACACAATTTTGAAACTAGACAGTTAATGGACTGACCTCTCTACTTTTTATATGTGACAAGATAAATATCTATCGAATTTCACTAAGAGGATTCAATAATTATAAAAAAACAATACCTCCATCGATAAGAATTGGAGAGTTAGTGTCCATGCCCCGTATGAAGGCACGGACATCATCGTCGTCGGATTCAATATGTAATACTGACATTAGTCTTTCAACAACCTTTTTGATGCAATCTGCCTCATCCCTAAATGTAACAATGAAAAGAACAACTATTTAGATCGAACTTTAGAAATCAAATTAAATATTCTCTTTGACTCAATTTATATGTCACGTTTGACTTGACAGTTAATAAGACAAAGAGAAGTAATCTTACCTGTAATTTTGCAAATGATACCCTGATATTTTCCCAGACTCCGCAAATGCATCCCTCCATCTTTGAATCTTCTCGATATCGTCTTTGTATTTTTCCTCATGTTTGGAAAAAGACTCTGCAAAAGTTTGAGTTTGATGACGCACATCTGATGGATCCACATTATAGAAAATAGGAATTACGATTTGGTCCAATTCCTTTCGACACTTTATAATGTGTGCAAGCTCGTCTAAACACCATTTTGACGATGCATAGCTTTCAGAAAATATCACTATAGCAAATTTAGACTCTTCTATGGCTTTTGGTAGTTCATCAGAAATTGATCTCCCGGTTTCTAGACGTTCATCGTCTTTGAAAACATCAATTCTTCCTTGAATTAAAGCATTATAGAGATGACTCACGAATGTTCTTCGTGTATCTTCACCTCTAAAACTCAGAAATGCATCGTACTTGTGAATTTCAGAAGAAAAAGTGTGTGACATTATTGTTGAAGAATATAAGTTATAATTGCTAGACTTAATGAAGAACAAGACTTCACCTTTTTTCACTATTTATTCATAATCTTTATGGTAACTTCTTATCATGTTCCTCATTGAAATCATAAAAAATGTACCCTACTTTTTTTTTAAAAAAAATTAATGAGAGAAAATAAAGAGTACGTACTAAAAACAAGTAATTTAAAGAAGACTTTTGACTTAGCCCTTGGCCAAGAAGGTGAAAGAAAAGTCAAAGTGTCGTTATGGGTGTATTAGATCTTAGGTTAATATGATACTATTTGATTTAAAATTTGGAAATCCACGTAATTAATAAATGCATAAGTTATGAGGAAATATATGTATTATTTTATGTAGGGTTTTTAGAATGTAGAAGAAGCTATATTAATAATCAATATATGATTCATGAATAACTACATGTTTTGTATAAAATAATACATAGATTCTCTCATAACTTCTTCATATATTACTAATACTTGTATAACTCTAATTACCTACCAAACAAACCTCGCTTCGATCCTAAAAGACTTTATTACCTCGGGATTATTGGCTCTGCAGTATCAAGTCTTCCAAATTTTCAACAACTTCAAGGGTCGTTAGGTAAAAAGTATTAAAGAAAATACTATATGTATTAATTTTGATTTCTTTTTTTGTACTTATCTTATGCATGATTTTGCTTAAAATAATACAATTCATTACCATAAATTACGAAACAATAGGTAACAATATTCATATTAAAAGGCGGTTTATTTGACTTTTTGTCACTCAATTTGATTCGGTCTTTTAGTTAATTGATTATTAATTTAACTTTTCGCCAACTTGATCAGATGGTTTTAGTTATGTCACAATCATAAGTAATTACTTCTAACAAACTCTATTTGGATCATTGACTTTAATAAATTTTTTTATTGTATTGTATTATTTGTGGATATAATATTAATATAATACATAAGTGTGTCTTTTAAGTTGATCTTAGCTGATATTTATACTCTTCAATTTTGGAAGTGCACAAATAAGTACTTAAAACTTGTATGAAGTGGAAAAAGTAGACACATGCATCCCACGCGACATGATGTACGTAGGATGCCACATACGACGTAGATTGTCACGTAGAATGTGTATATATGTCTACTTATTTAATTTTATAAAACTCGACCACAAATTATGATATAGACTCGACCACTTGGGCCAACCTTAGTTGGATGCTCCTTCAAAGTGCAACGAAGGTCACTAGCCTAGGTCGTTGAGCCTTTTTGATTGACCATTGACCTCGTCTAGATAAGTATGTTTCCTTGAAAATCCTTTGTGTCAGCTGATGAGGAACATCTTATGTTTAAGAGCTACCAGATATTGTTTATTTCTAATTTAAAGACATGCTTATCCATATAATTTTATATACAAACATATAACCGGACATCCATTCAATGCATTCTTTTCGATCTTGTACTCTATGTAGGCTTGCATAGATCAGACTAGACAAGAGGTACATTGAACACCAACACAATCTAGATGCACAAAAGGAAAAGAAAATACATCCTTAACGACCTTTCTATTCCTGACGTGAACGACCACTTTCATGAAACTAAATATTCATAGCCACTTTCCATTTGTTTGAGTTAATATACTATATAAACAAATAGTAGAAGCGTGCGATAGAAAGCAGAAAAACAAATTGATTGACTATTGAGTGCTCTAATTTCCCGAGTGAAGTGACTCACACTAAGCCACTAACCTCATCCTTAGATAATTTAAGATAAACAGTCGTAAGGCGAGAGAAAGAATCCGAAACTCTTGCTTTCGTTTATGCTTCCACTCCATCTATTTATTTCAAACATGTACATAATAAGGACAATCTTTGAAAGTCATAACAACAGCAACATACTCATGTAGTCCCATAGATTGAATTATACACTTGAAATTTGAATGTAGTTAAAACAAAACTGGACATTTTCTTCTTGTTTCTTGGCATAGATTTTTTCAGTTCAAACACAAATGCTTGCATATTTTTGTCTGACGAACCGCGTTCTGCAACTGCCTCCTCAGCTTTCTTCTTCCACTTACGCGCATTTTCTTTCATCTCCGTGGCCTTTGGATCATCACTAGTTGCTTTACGCAAGCATTTCTTGATCTCTTCCCTTGTAATTATTGTACTCCTATTCTCACCTCTCCTTAATCTAGTCCCCATTTTGAACACATCAACCAAATACTTTACGTTCGTGACTTGATCACCCCATTGAGGGAAAGCCACGATGGGGACGCCACTTGAAATTGCCTCCATCGATTAATTCCATCCACAATGTGTCAGAAAAAAGGCGATAGAAGGCTGAGACAAGACTTGTTCTTGTGGACACCATGTCACTATTTTGCCCCTTCCACGAACTTTTGAAAGAAAACCATCAGGTAACACAACAGGCTGAAAAACAGAATATGCAGAGGGTGGCTTCATGATCCACAAGAAAGATATCCCTGATTTAATTGCCCGAACGCGATCTCATCTACTTGTTCTTGATCAGGAACTGCAATACTACCAAATGAAATGTAAACAACTGAAGAATGAGGTTTTGAGTCAAGCCACTCGATACAATCCTCCTCGATTTTCGTGCAATCACCACAGATGTGAACGTTCATGGGACTAGAAATATCATGGTCATTGAATAACAGGGGACCAATAGTTCTAATGGGGCAAATTTTCGACATGTGGCTTACCACCTCCTCTTCAAGTTCTTGAAATGAGTCCACCAGTATGCAAAAAGGTTTGGACAAGTTGTGGAATTGATCCAAAATAACCCGTTTCAACACTTGGAAAGGGCTCAACAGGACTAGGAACGTCGGCAGTTCATCGTATTTCAAAACAGGCATGTTAGGTAGGACGACATCCTTTTCAGGTTCGGATTCACTTGGAAAGGGTACAGAGTTGAAATGATAATGGTAATATATCGAAAAGCAAGCACAAGATTGAACCCAAAGCAACGCGTTAGGTATTCCAAGACTATCAGCAGTTTCGCATACCCATGGAATAAATGGATTGTTAACTATACAAGAAACAGGACGACCTTCTGTTTCTTCAGGATTTTAGTCAAGCTCCTTCTTCCAGCTTTGCTCAAACATTTCCATCACCAAGTCAAAATCATTAAGTTTGGATGGATCAACATAGTCCGAGGATCCATCCTCAAAGAATTCAAACCTGATCATACCATCTCCATAAGTGTTGACACCCAACTTTGGCCTAACATTTTCAAAATTCGTAACTTTTAAGTTTTATTTATTTAATAATTTAAAATACATTTTTTTATAATTTTGAATAAGTTTATCGATAACTATTCTTATTTGTCAAAATTTAGGATTTTTTTTATCAGTTAATTTTAAATACATTATTTTTTGTCACAACCAATTGACTACGTTCAAATATTTATTCATTTCGATTAAATCATCAGTTTTGATAAATTGCATTTTTTACATGTCATTAGCTACGTTCCTTATACTTTTTAATAATCATTTTATTTGTTACATTTGTCAATATTAATTTTGATATTTTGCACGGACTAGAAATTCATTCAAATATGAATAAAATTTCATGCACAGATATTTTTAAAGGCTAGTGATTTTGGTGCACGACTTTAAAAAAAATGATACCGTACTATAGGTAATTTTGTATTTCCTATATAAACAATGACTTATTCATTAAGTCAAGGGTGGTGAATAATTTTTTTTTTACGAGGGGAGAAACATTTTCCATATAGAAAAATCCTAATTTTTTCTTCTCCCATTTTTCCTCCCTTAGCCGCCACCACCAAAATCCCGTTCATTTTCTTCTTTTTCCGGCAGTCAGCAGACCTAACACTTCTCCTCTTCGTTGCTGCTGCCAGCAGCTCTCTCCAACAGCAGCAAACGACCCATTTTTTCGGGCCAACATCACCACAAAACTCCACCACTGCCTCTCCATTTTCCTCAATAAATCCACCTCCAAATGGCCACCAACCCTACGTATCAGCTACACCAGACCACCAGATCTTCACCTAAAACCCACTCCATTTTTCTTCTCCGCCAGACCTCAAACCAGCCGCTGGAACCGCCACTCAGAAACCCCTTCTATTTTTCTGTTTCTCCGGCAAAACCAGTTCCTGTTCTTCCCACTACCAGACCCCTTCGCGAAACACCACCCGTTCACACCGCCAGTGACTCCGGCAAGGAGCTCAAAGCTCCAATGAGCCGGAGCAAAAGATAAAAGCTAGACTGCCAGTCCCTTCCCCTTTTTTCGATTTTTCGTTCATTTGTTTGTTTTGTAGGTGTTCTGTTAACGCCGACGAACCAGAGCTCGAACCAGTGAGCCATTTTCCGGCGGAATAAGTGAGCTCAAAGCTCGCACTTGAGCGACGATAACCCCAAACTCTAGCTCTGGCGTGGCTCCACCGCCAGCGAACGGGAGTTCCAAGCTCCGATGAGCACCATCAGTCCCGGACTCTTATCATCACCACGATACTCTGTATTTCCTTTATTCCTCCTCACATTTTCTTTTTATCTGTTTTGCAAGTTATATTTGTGTTGTTAATACTTCATTTTTATAGATCTTGCTCCATTATTTATTGTTTTCATTAGTTCTAAGAGTTATATTGAAATATTGTTGGATGATGTGGTTTTTATTATTATTTTTGTTTTTGTTTTTGTTGTTGGACACATTTAAGTTAAGTTATAATTTCTAGATTCGTTCATTTTGGATGTTTTGAAACTTTACCGGTAATTAATTTGATTTATTTATCAATTACAGTGGCTTCTTATTTTTCATATATTGCCGTTTAATGGTTAATGTCTTTTAGATTTGATTTACTTGATTTATATTGTTTATTGCTATTTGGGTAGTACATAAGTACATTACTGTTGGTTATTATTGTTAATATTTTATTATTAGTAGTAGTAGCAGTAGTAGTCTTGTTACTATATTGTTACTGTTGGTGTTGTTATGTGTGATATTATTATTATTATTATTATTATTATTATTATTATTATTATTATTATTATCCTTTTGTTTAGAGTTAATTTTAGACATTTTGTGCTTCGCTAAATTATTTTTGTATGTTAAAATTGGCCAATGAAAAAATCTCTTCGTCGGTTTTGGAGGCCTTTCCATTTTAAAAGACGGAAATTCAGTATAAGTTTATATTTGTTACAAGTTGAAATTAGCCGATGAAATTTCCGTCGATTTTCAAGGCCTCCTCCCATGTTACTAAGACCGGTTTTTATTTTGAATTTATTATTTAATTCATTTATTTTTATTCGTATTTATTTTACTAACACTTTTATTAAGTGTCTTCACAGGTACACATGTTTGCTTCTCATTGAAGTTATTCGAATGAAGTTCGAACAACATTCATTATTTATCATTTTGTATTATTCATGTTAGTATCACGCCCCGAGCCTACACCCCGGACGTGACCGGCACTTGAAGACCATCGCTGGCCCCCAAGCGAACCCTTGGCCTGGCTTTCTTAACTCAGCGGAAACTTAACTCAACAGGATAACTCAATGCAATGAAAGGTTATAAAACAACTCAACTGAAAGTAATTTGCCAACAAGGTATCTCGAGTCTCAAAATAGGATATTTAAATATATATATGCATGAGAGACTCCAAACTAATCGATTGGTATCATCTGTCATGAAGCCTCTAAATCTTGAGATGGATGTTGGGATGCACTCGCAACATCATAATAAACCAAAAACTAAGAAAACAATATACTTGAGTCCTCCGAATGCGCGAGGCTCACCATCGACTGGAGTGCTCACCGATCAACGACGCGTGCGGGATCTTTGATCCGGGGTACCTGTATCTGCATCATAAGACGATGCAGGCCAACTGGCATCAGTACATGGAAGGTACAAGTATGCGAGCTGGAAAACTAAGCAACATAGGCTAGAAGGAAATTTGGAAGAAACTGAAAAGTTTACCTAGTTCAACTCAACTCAACCTGACTGACTTCTTTCAATATAAGGCAATTTAAAACAAGTGTGATATAAAGAAAGACTGTTTAAAACATGCTATAAACTCTGTGTGTATACAAGGATACAATAAGCCTGAGATGTATATAGAAATACAATTGAACTGATGTATATAAAATACAATAATTTTCGTGTATAAAAATACAATAACTGCTGTGGGAGTTTCTCTAACCGACAACCATCACATAAGAGCTAAAGTGATGATACAGCGATCAACCTCACGCTGCCAGAGCATCCTATACCCGGCCAAAGGTATAAGACCTGAACTGCCTAATGGATCCACTAGTCTAATATGAAAAGGATTCATCTAAAGAGTATGATCCTTTTCTATCCATGGTGGCTAACATGGTTCTATGGGGCTGTGGGTTCTTTGAACGCTCCCCCAATTCGGTGCTCGATACTACTCCCAAAAATGTACTGGCTCTTATGTTTTTAATACACATTTCTTCATGATGTCATGATATAATTACTCAAAATAAACTATCACGAAGGCTCTTTGAAATTTCGGTTTCAACCTTGTTTAAATGTAAAGACATTTCTTTAAAACTTCTTTGGGAATACATAGTTCCCTAATAACTTTGAGAAAATGAACTCAACTTGAAACTTGAGACTCTTTACTTAGCTTGAAACTCTAAGCTCTTTGCTTGACTTGACACTTGAGTCTAAAAATAAAGTTAAAACGTTCAATAAAGACTCTTGAACAACTTTACAACTAGCTTGACTTGCTTAACTTCTAAGCTTAACTCTTAATTTCTAACTTCACTTGACTTCTAACTAACTCTCCTTGAATTGGAATTTTGGATTCAAGGTGTTTGCTCACATGTTACGGATGAGTTCTTGACTTTTAGAAGTACCTTGGAGTGTTGGAAACAACTAGGAAACATAGGTATAATACCTAGGAACAAAAATAAAATAAAATAAAATGGGGAATTAAGGTAACGGGAAGGATTGGCGTCCTTGGTGCTCTAAGAGGCGCGGGGCGCCAGCCCTCAACTTCAAACGGGACTGCTAGCCACTCTGTGCACCAACCTCACTTCAAAGGGGATGCTGGGCACTTTGCATTCTGCCAGTGCGCCACTTTCCCCAGAAAAAACCCGACTTTTCTCCCTCTTTTCTTCAACTCTAAACCACCCTTACTTCAATGGATTTAACCCCAAACACTAAGGATCATCAATCTCTCAACATACAATAAATTACAACTCAAATACACAACCCAATCATGTCCCACAACCAACAATAACTTCAACAACACAACTAACAACATCAACAACAACTAACAACTTCAACAACTTCAACACAAATCCAATCTTTTCTCAAATCATAAAAAAAATGAGCTTGGTGTGTGGGGGAAAGGATCAAACCACACAAAGAACTCACATACCTTGATAGGGATCACCCCCGACGAAAATCCATGACGGAAACTTGTTGATCCCCTTTCTCCTCTTCTTCTCCTCTTCTTCTCTTCTTCTTCTCTTCTTCACTCTCAAGAACCCTAACTCTTTCTCTTTTAAAATAGGATAAAATGATCCAGAATCAGCCTAACACACAATATAACCTCAAAAGAAATGGCTAGGGAAAAGACCAAAATGCCCTTAAAATTTCCGGACGGATTCCCTGCCAACTGCCCAACTTTCAATGGCCATAACTCACTCATACGAACTCGAAATCGAGCAATCTCAGTGGCGTTGGAAAGATCATTCCACAAGCTTCGCAACCATAACTGGAACTACTCCTAACTCATCCTGATCTAGGAGTTACGACTGCTCAAAGTTGGCCAAAAATCACTGATTTTCACACTTAGCCAAATTTTCCACATTCTGTATTTTTTTTCCAAAAAAAAAAATGGCTACTTCCAATTTCAAGCTTCTTCATAGCTATTTCAAATTGCCAGATGTTACAGTTAGGCAAAGCCGTTTCTTATATTATTGATTTACTTTATTATTTGTATATATTGTATGTTTGTTTTACTTGTATATTGTGTTGTCTCCTCCTCAATTTGAAAAAAATGAATTCAATCGGGAATCGCATTTGTGGATTCCGAAGGATGCTTAACGCCTTCCCTTCGGAATCGCTTGAACCCCTTACCTAGAATCTAATGGTTTCGTAGATCACCTAAATGGTTTCCTTTTTTTCCCTAAAATTAGGTGGCGACTCCTTTAAAATTCGTTTATTCTTGAAATTCTTTTAAAATTGATTAATTGATTATTTTTTGAGTCACCGTGACGTTTCGTCCTATTTGAATAGAGTAGGGATGTAAACAATAAGGAGTTGGTTTATCAATGATCAAGTTCTCATCGACAGCTCTCATCTCTTTGCCAAACATGCCCTTGCTAGCAAGACACTTCCCTAGTCTAAGAAGAGGGTTAACAATGCCTTGACCCGTAAACGCGACAAGAAAGACATGGACAAGACTACTTTTTTTGGTGTTTTGTGATGCAAAAGCCATTTTTAGGCAAAAGGAAGTAGTGGATATGCCAAAGGGAAAAAAATATTTAAGGACAAAACAATTTAGGCAAATGGAGATTAATTTTAATAATAACTTGAAATAGCTTAACTTGGATATTTTAGGGAAACAAGATCCATGAATTTTGGATTGTCCCTTAATATTGTTTTAGTAAGTCAACTTAGCTCAATAAATTTCTCAATCAAAAAAGAAATAAAGTTGTTGCGGAAGATGAGAGGAGTTGCTTGTAAGCTCCTTCCAGCTCTAAGGTTGTGGGTTCGAGTTACCAAGTAATTATCCATACAATGGTATATATTTGCTTTCTTTTCTCCTTTCTTCTTTCACCCCCTCTATTTATTTCAACATGTATATAATAAGTTAAATTTAGACTTGAAATTGACAAGGACAATCTTTCGAGTCATATGAAACTTAGTTTTGTTTACATTTCGGATGTGTGATTCATGGAGGGCGTCTAAAACACATCTCACATTATATTACTTTTATCGTTGAAGAAATCCACAGAGTAAAACGATTTAACCATAGATTAACACACTTCGAGGATCAAACAGAAATGTAAATAACAAATAAATTCGATATTTATGTAATAGGTTGAAGTTAGACTTGGAATGAACAATCTTTCAAGTGTACATCTTGAACTTTAGAATCGGTAAAAACACAAACAAACACCAACTCCACACGCGCGCGCACACACACACTATCGATCACTAGGCGTTTTCTTCTTGTTTCTTGGCATGGATATTTTTCAGCTCATCCACAAATGCTTGGATATTGATAGCAGAGGAGCCGCGCTCTGCCACTGCTTCCTCTGCTTGTTTCTTCCACTTGCGCGCATTTTCTCTCATCTCTGCTACCTTTGGATCATCACTAGTGGCTTCACGCAAGCATTTCTCGATCTCTTCCCTTGTAATTATCTTACTCCCATTCTCACCTCTGCTTAATCTAATCCCCATTTTGAATACATCAACCAAATACTTCGCGTTCGTGGCTTGATCACCCCATTGAGGGTAAGCCATGATGGGGACGCCACTTGAAATTGCCTCCATCGACGAATTCCATCCACAATGTGTGAGAAAAAAGGCGATAGAAGGATGAGACAAGACTTGTTCTTGTGGACACCATTTCACTATTATCCCCCTTCCACCGACTTTCGAAAGAAAACCATCAGGTAACACAACAGGCTGAAAAACAGAATAGGCAGGGGGTGGCTTCATGACCCATAAGAAAGATATCCCCGAATTTAATAGTCCAAACGCGATCTCATCTGTTTGTTCTTGATCAAGAACTGCAACACTACCAAATGAAATGTAAACAACTGAAGATGTTGGCCTCGAGTCAAGCCACTCGATGCAATCCTCCTCGATTTTTGTGCAATCACCACGAATGGGGCTAACGATTTTAGGGTCATTGAATAACAAGGGACCAATAGTTCTAATGGGGCAAATTTTCGACATATGCCTTATCACCTCACGTTCAAGTTCTAGGAATGAGTCCACCAAAATGCAAAAAGGTTTGGACAAGTTGTTGAATTGATTCAACATAATCCGTTTCAGCACTAATTCGAAGCCACTTGAATGGAGTAGGAACGTAGGCAGATCATCGTCTTTCAAAACAGGCATACTAGGTAGGATGACATCCTTTCCAGGTTCGAGTTCACTTGGAAAATGCACTAGATTGAAATGATAATGGTAATATATTGAAAAGCAAGCACAAGATTGAACCCAAAGCAACGCGTTAGGTATTCCAAGACTCTCAGCAATTTCACATACCCATGGAAAAAATGGATTGTTGACTATACAAGAAATAGGACGACCGTCGTCATCCTGTTTATTCAGGATTTTAGTCAAGTTCCTTCGTCCGGCTTGCTCAAGCATTTCCATCCTCAAGTCAAAATCCTCGATAATGGATTGATTTGAGGATCCATCCTCGAAGAATTCAAACCTGATCATACCATCTCCGTAAGGAGTTGGTTGATCGATGATCAAGTTCACATCGACAGCTCTCATCTCTTTGCCAACGAGCTCGGGTGCAGAGAAAGTAACCAACATGCCCTTGCTAGCAAGGCGTTTCGCTAATCTGAGAAAAGGGTTAACATTGCCTTGACCGAAAAATGAGATAACAAAGACATGGACAAGACTAGTTTTTGTGTTTTGTGATGGAGAAGCCATTGCTAGTCAATAGAGAATATGAAGAAGATCAATCCTCTCTTTATAGTTGCAAACTTGCAATACTACTTACTTCTTTCTGTTTCATTTTATATGACAGTGTTTCAATAGACTGGGGTATTTAAATGAAGCGTAATAAAGTCATTAATTGGTATATGGATTTAGATTAGTCTCGGGAAATCTTTAGCAGTTCAGTTGATTGACTACCTAATCTTTCACCTTGTTGATGATGGTTCGATTCCTCACCTTGTAATCAACTCCCCCGAGTAGTCTCAAGAAATCTTAGTAGTTCAATTGATTGACTGCCTAATATTTCACCTTGTTGATGATGGCTCAATTCATCACCTTGTAATCGCCTCCTCCGAGTAGTCTCAAGAATCAAGATCCATGAATTTTGGATTAGAATAGTCTCGGAAAATCCTAGAGGTTCAGTTTATTGACTACCTAAACTTTCACCTTAGCTTGTTGATGATTGTTCCATTCCTCCCGAATAGTCTCAAGAGATCTTAGTAATTCAGTTAATTGACTACCCGATCTTTCACCTTGTTGATGATGGTTCAATTCCTCACCTTTTAATCACCTCCTCTGGTAGTCTCAAGAATCAAGATCCATGAATTTTGGAATATCCCTTAATATTTTTTTTTAGAAAGTCAACTTAGCTCAACAATTTTCTGAATCGAAGGAAATTAAATTGCACAAGTAAACGTTTCACCTACCCCCACCAATTATTTGTTTACCCAATTATATAATGTACCCATGCAACCATAGACTAAGTAAAAATAACAATTTGAAAAAAAATCACATAATATTATTACACACTTAGGTTATGAAATAAAAATATACAATAGTGCAAATTTCTGAAAATAATGTGATTTGTCCAGAACTCTTGAAAGATTAAGGATGGATATTTATCCTATTTAAGGACAAATTCTTTCGCAAAGTACTCAAATGCTTTATTTGTAATTTAACGATTGCAGAGGAATTATGATTTGCAAATGATGTTATATATATATACCAAACAAAATGAAATGATTAATATTCTTATCTGGAGATCTCACTTTTAATAACATATGATAATAATATGATAATATTTTTTACTTTTCCTAAAAAATTGTTATGGCTTTGGATTGTGAATTAAGATTCGCGGGAAATCCTTATTGGTATTTTAAGAAAAAAAGTTTAAATACAAATATAACACCTTAAACTTGTCCGAATATTTCATCTAGACAGCTAAACTCTTCACCCTCTGTCCATTTGAATGGCTTATCTAAGCTAAAATTGTGATACTTAGATACCAATTATTGATATCTAAGAGAAACCAAGATAGTGAGACGATTTAGTAAAGCCTAGTTTTGATTATATAAAATAAAATAACCGAAAAATAGTATGTATAAATTTTATAAAATAATCTTTCGAACCATACCATTAGTATCCTTAGGCAGATGCCCTTCCAAAGTACAACGAGAAAATCACTAGCCTAGGGTTAAAATTAAATGGCACAATCATAGTGTATGTATGAGCTCTAAATTATTGCATAAATAATTTATCTAATAATCGATAGGTTGTATAACAATTATTGTTTTACTATAGTTACTAGTTATCGTTTTCATTCCTATTTGGCTATTTGCTAAGTGATTGATGGTTAGAGCTTTCAATTATTGATAAATAGCAGGTGAAGTGTGTAGTCTTAAATATGTCATAATATATTGTGTGGTTATAAAACTTTTCGTCTTAAACATGTTAATATCATTTGTATGGCTATAAGAGCTTCTTATCATAAAAATATAAGAACGGAACATTTCTTTTTAAACCGAGTAATAAAGAAAAAATATGAAATAGTGGCGGTAGGGGTGTACATGACCGGGTTGGTTCAGATTTTTGAAATATCAAACCAAACTATTTGTGTAAAAAAATTTAATTTATAAACCAAACCAAACTAATAAAATTCGGATTTTTTTGGGTTTTTCAACCTCGGGTTGGTTCCGGTTTTTCAAATACCAAACCAAACCATTGTGTCGAATTTTTAAATTTATAAATCAAACCAAACTAATAAACCTCGGATTTTTTCGGTAAAGTTTGCATACAAACATATAATTAACTTGTGCTCCAAATATTTCTTTAGTCCAATCAAAATACAATTATCTAAGGTATTTCTTAAGAAAATAACACAAAATATGAGATGAGTACTGATGACACTAAAATATTCAATAAAAAATAATAATGAAATGATCATATAAAATAAATATTGCAAAGTCATAATGAGAATGATCATAATTTAAAAATATTAAATCATGCTAAAATAAGTTTAATAAGTATTAGTTACATTACTAAATATTTAAGAAAAATTAAAATTATATTATGTATTTTAATTGTTTAAACCAATGTAAAACTAAAGAACAAATATTCAATATTATTGTTATTCTTAGTGTTGAATTGATTTTCTTTTTGCATTAGTATTAATTTGATTTTGATTTAAGTTTTATTATAATTATCAACATCTATGAACTATAATCTTTATTGGACCATTCCGAATTCTAAGTTTTAAACTTGAAATAATATATTAAAAGATAAAAACTATGAAATAGTATAAGAAATATTTTAAAATTATATCAAAGTAGATATTTTTATGTATAAAATAAAATTTTAAAATTACATATATAATGCCGGGTTGGTTTTTTTAGTTAAAACCAAACCAACCCAAATATAGTCGGGCTTTTTGTTCAATATCAAACCAAGTCAAACCAAACCACTAGTCGGGTTTTTTTTCTGGTTTGACTCGATTAGCGATTTGATTCGATTTTTGGTTCGATTTTGTACACCCCTAAGTGGCGGACACATAATTTCCATTCACGGATTCAAATATGAAAAAATAAATACATAAAATTTACAGGATGAAAAACAAAGTGAGGTGTCAGTTAAATTTTAACCCATCTTATCATGCCCATTTAATATTTATTTTTTCCGTTTTGCTCTACACCATCGAGCCCTTTTTAAACAATATTGTGCCTTTTATCAACAAGAGTTGTGGTGGAGTGATAAGTACTCCTTCATTCTTAACCAAGAGGTCTCGGGTTTGAGCCCTCTTAGATACGGAGTCGCCTTTGTTAGGAATGTGGGATTTTCCAGCGCGAATCCGAATTTAGTCAGACTCTAATATGGGTACCGAACATCTGATGGGAAATCAAAAAAAAATATTGTGCCTTTTTTTTTTAACTCTCACTTTTTAGTGCCCTACTTTACTTTAACTTTTTTTTTCTTTCAAATTAATATCCAAAAAACTACAATTTTTATAAAATAAAAAAAAAAGTTAAGGATTGAATTATTAGTACTATATAAGGTAAATTAGCCTCTAAATGTCCGAAAAATCGCTTAAGGATTGACTCTACCAAAAATCACATATGAGAACAAATAAAAAATATGTTGGAAGTACATCTACAAATGATTCTATAGGCAAAAAATAATAATATTGGCATGTGGTACCATCACAGGTTCGACTAATTCAGATTCACATTCACAGACTCAAATTCGAAAATTATGATCACGGGTGAAAGGTATCCCGCACGTCCATCACACGCCGCGCTTCCTCCTCTGTACCAGGAACAACATTCCTAATTTTCAAGCCATTTCTTAGTGAATCTGAGGGGACTGTGAAAGTGAAGTAGAAATTGTTTGAAACCTGTAAAAGAGCAAAGCAGTTAGATACTAATTTATCAAATAATTCATTAAGGATTTCATAATGAAAATGTATTAATACTCATATTTTGTATTTTATTCACACTGCATATGTAAAATATCAGTCTAAAGTTTTGAATTCCCCAGAGTATTTGAATTTCTAACTCCGCCACTGAATAATATTCGATATAAGATATAGTACATACCTCACTAGAAAGATCTTGGGGCTGTGTAACATGAGCTACCACTTCCACATTAATCAAAGGCCTAGATGAATTTTCAACTTGTGTGTATATAACACATGATTTGAAGTGAAGGAAATTTCCAACATCTACCTGCATTAGTAGACTATGTCTTAGCCATAATTTATGTAAGACAATAAAGCACAAACAATAAAAATATGTTTGTTCGAATCGTTTAAACTTTTAAATGAGATAATCGCATGTAACAGTCAACACATTTATGTGCTTATAACAATAATAACAAGTAACACATATCAAAGCAGATTTAAAAGCAGAAATTAGAAGTAATGAAGACATCACAAATACTAGAGGGAACATTCTAAAGCATACAGAGAAAAGGCACAATAACCACATAATAAAATAAAGGCATATACATAACTATGCCCTCTAACTGGGCCTCATTTCACATTTATACCCTCCAACTTTAAGTGTGCACAAGTATACTTAAACTTGTATAAAGTCGAACAAGTAAACACATGAGTTATATGTTACATAATACACACAGGACACCACATAGTAGGATGTCACGTAGGACGCGTGGGTCTATTTGTTCAATTTTATACAAGTTTGAGTGTCTACTTGTGCATTCTCAAAGTTGGAGGCATAAATATAAAATGAGGTAAAGTTAAAGGACATACTAATTATGTATTATGCCTAAAATAAAATAATAACATAAACACAATAAACAACATATATAGTAACATAAATCGAAGGACCAAAAACTACGAGAATAATAAAGACTTACTGGTTTCAAGAAATCAACATGATCAACTTCCACAAAGCAAGGTGGAGTCCTAGCAAATGAATAGGCAGTTGCATATGCCAATTCATAAGCTTTCCTCATTAAATAACCTCCAAATATTTGTCCATGAATGTTATTTTTCTCTGGTTGGCAAACCAAAGAATTTTGAAGACAAGTTTCCTTAATTAAAATATTATTGTTGTTGTCTTTATTTGCCAACAATAATTCATCAGAATTGTCTTTTTTTTCTTCTTTTTTCTTCTTTCTCATTTTGTTTCTTTCTTCTGCTTCTTCCCATAGATGTTTTTCTTTTTCATTTTGAGGTAAAATTTGGTTGATTTTAACTGATTTTCCTGTCTTGTCTTTTGCTACAAATGTGAAGTTTGCTGTAAGAGATACTGACTCTCTGGAATTTGTTGGTTCTGCAAGAAAATGATAATGTCACAAGTCACAGCAATTACCAATTGAGTATCTTTTTTTCAATAAAAATACTCTCTTTGTTCACTTTTACTTATCCATGGTGGTATTTACACATACCTACTTTAGAGAAAAATCAAAATGAAGTGCATAATTAAATCTTACATAATAGGCATAATTCATAAACATGCCTTTTAACTTAGCCTCAACGGACAACTATGCCTTCTAACTCTGAATTATAAGTAGGACTTAAACTTATATAAATTGAACAAATAGACACATTCGTCCAATGTGGCATTATATGTCCATTATGTCACTTAGGAAGTGTGTGTCTACTTGTTTAATTTTATACAAGTTTAAGTGTCTACTTGTGCACACTCAAAGTTGAAGGACATAAATACAAGCAGAAGCCAAGTTAAATGACATATTTATGTATCATGCCTTTATAATAAATAACACAAACAACATAATACATAAACATGACCCTTAACTTAGCTTCAGTGGACAACTTGTCCTCCAACTTTGAGTGTGCACAAGTAGGCAATTGAACTTGTATAAAGTTGAACAAATAGACATACATGTCCTACATGGCATCTTACATGTCATATTTGTCCTATGTGTACTGTGTCATGTAGGATTCATGTGTCTACCTGTTCAACTTTACACAAGTTTAAATACCTAATTGTGCATACCTAAAGTTGGAGAGCATAAATGTGAAATGAGGCCAAGTTAAAGCGTACATTTATGTATTATGCCTACTATAAACATGCCTTTTAACTTGGCCTCAACCGGCATTTATATCCTCATACTTTAGATGCACACAAGTATACACTTAAATTTATATAAAATTGGACAAATAGACACACACATCCTACGTGACATATTACATATAGGATGCCACATAGGACACAAATTGGCCTCATAGGACGCCACATAGGATACATATGTCTACTTGTTCTACTTTATACATGTTTAAATGTCTATTTGTACACACCCATAATTAGAGGACATATATGCAAGTTGAAGTCAAGTTAAATGGTATATTTATCTATTATACCAAACGTAAATATATATTTTTTTAAAAAGACTATAAAAATACCTGGTGTAGATTGCTTGACCTCTAATTGAATCTCCAAAGATGAACATCCAACCCATGTAACAGCCCCCTCTATAGTGAGATCATTGTCGATACAAATTGTTTTTTGCAAAATCATATTTTCCACAGATGCAGTCACCAATATCAATGACCTTGCTTTGCCATCATCACTAGAACAATGCTGTTTGTCAAAGAGAGAGAAACAATATGAGTAATGTATTAGGGTATCGAATACTGGTTCTCAAGAATTCAGTAATTTTTACACAAATTCTATATTTGTATCGAGAACCTAAGTAATTTTTTAAATTTCGCATTCAGTCAAACTAAAACAAATAAAATGAAATGGAAAAAATACCTTATAGGAAATGGTTCCAGCGAGTGCATCCAAATCTTCCAACAACTTTTCAATTCGAATCTCATTCATCGGGTTCCTATACCTCTCCCGAAGTTCAAAATCAGAAGAAAATTTATATACAACGCTAGTCCTGCTCCTTGACGGAGTTTTAATGATCAAATGATCATCAATTGACGATGCCAATGGAACAATAGATGAATAATTCCAGAAAATACTCGATCGTGCCTCCCACAACGCGTTTTTCACAGGTGAATGGTTCATAAATAACAATAAATTCGTATTAATCGTGGTTTTTGATGATGGATCAGATATTGTTGATGCAGTTGAATATTGCCTTGTTTGAGAAAAATGTATGGATTGTGAAGTTAAAATGGATGAAACAAGTTTTTTTTCTTCATGTTTGAAGAAATGGCAACATTTTAGAGGTTTTTTTGCGAGTTTCATTATTGGTCAAAAAAAATAACACAACATGACAAATGATGGGAAATTAATGAAGATTTAAAGTGAAATTGAAAAAAAAAAGAAAGATGAGGAATCAAATGATAACAGCTAGATGATTTTAATAATGTTTGGTTTAATAGGTATAAATATGAGTTGCAGTGGATGGTTGAAATCTTTCAATTCTTAATTAAAGATCTTGAATTTAAATTTATGAGAACAAAATACTTATTATTAGAAATATCGCCCCTAAAAAATTGTCTAGCAAATGAGCACTGTAATACTCAACATCAAATCGAAAAGGTCTCGAGTTTGAATTTTCGGAAATATAATGTAGGAATTAAATGGGCATGTGTATGAAAATGTAGGTGTTATTGTAATGCGTGCTGACCCACGTTAATGCTGCTGTGACAGCTAATGTTAGTTATTTAATCTTCCCGTTAGTTTTATTTGTCTATTAAATTAAAATTAGATATTAATATCTAAATTCTAATTATTCAGTTTAAAGAATTGAAAAATAATTTATTAATTAGTTTCTAATTTAACCTTTTTCTTAACCACATTCATTTATCAATGTATTTTGTAAAATATTAAATTTATTATAATTCTAATGATAATATAGTAAAATTTTTATTTTTCAATATTTTTAAAAAAATTATCAAATCAATACTGAACAAATAAAAATAAAATTAAGAAATACTTTATTTGTCTATGACTTGAAAAATAGACTTGATGATCATGTTCGTTAAAAGTCCACAAGAACATGTTTATTTTTAAATAGGCCATAGCCTAAATCAAAATCATTCTTAATGACTTTTATTCTAAAGTCTAATCGGAAAAATATTACAAATATTGAGTGACTAATTCGATAGAATAGTTCTCATATTTTTTTAGACAGACTAAAAGGAGTGTGTGGCCACAACTACCTCAGGCTATTTTATCAAAGGCTTCAATTAGTGCCGGCTCTATGCTTTGATAATTAAGGCATATGTCTTAGGCCTCAATTTTAGGGGCCTCAAATTTTATCAAGAATAAAGTATGTGTTAATTTTTTTTATTATAAAAAATGATTATTTATAATAAAAAATATTTTAAAAAAATTATATTACTTTATTCTCTTTGATCCCATTATGTTCTAACTCTTATCTTTATTTAAAATTTGTCAACTTATTATTTATATTATGTTATAATTCATATAATGATTGTCTTAGTGAAATAAAAATTTCCAATGTTGAATTGATAAAATCATATCTAAAACTAATAATTGAAAAAAAGATTCGAAGAAATCATTTATCAAAAAATACTAAGTAATAATTTGCATTTGAAAAGTGTAAGAAAGATAAATTTTAAATAAACACATATGAAGTTTGTTTAGATTTTAGGTCTTCAACTGAAATTTAATTTAGGCTTTCGATTACATTGGGTCGCCCCTGACTTCAATGAGAAGAACTAATTAAAAATTATGGTTGACGCAAGAATAATTAATGTTTAATGATTTATTTATCTTTTGGTTAATATTAAGCTGGCCTAATAAATTACTTAATAATTATTTCTCCATTGCATGTTATTATTAATCATGTTTACAACTTCAGATGGGAGAATATAATTATCCAAATATAGTATTGGTTTTTACTACTCTTTAAAATATTTTAAAATGAAATAAATATCATCCTAATTATTGACGTGGCTCTTAGGATGATATTTATTAAATTTTAAAAAAACTAATTAGGATAAATAATAAGGTAAAGATAAAGTGTATTTCTGAAATTTGAGTTTAACTCAAATGGATACTTATATTTTTTTTACCTTTTTAATTTTTTTAAAGTGGTAATTAAGGAATGAATCTACATATAAGCCTGTTCTTTCTATCATAATTATTACGTTATATCTTCATAATATATACTTAATTAAAATAATTAGAAGCAATCTCTTGGCCCTGAGATTGTGGCGTTTTCTCCTCTGCAATTCTGATTACCAAAGCTATCCACCAAAAAAGATATTTAATTTATATTTTTTTCGTCTCAATTTATGTGAAAAAATTCAGATGGTGAGGAAGTTCGGGGAGCAGTATGGGAAGTCTCACCATTTTTTGCATATAGTTTGGGCGTTTAAGAATCATTTTACAAGAATTAGGTGATTTTTTCAGTTTTTCGTGTATGTTAACCCATGAATATTTTGGTGATATGACTTTCGGATGATTATTTTGCAAAATATTTGCGGAACCCTCTGTAGGGAGTTGTCAGAGCAATACGTGAAGCCTCACCATTTTTTGCACATATTTTGGACATTTAGGAGATATTTTATAGGAATTAGGTGATTTTTTTAGTTTGTCGTGTGTGTTAGCCCATGAAAATTTTGGTGACATGTCTTCCAGAAGATTTTTTTTTTTTTTTTGCAAAACATTTATGGAATCCTCTGTAGGAAGTTAGGGGAGCAGTACATACAGTTTCAATTTTCATAATGATTTTAGGGCATTTTGGAGCCATTTTACAGGAATTATTCGATTTTCTCAATTTTTCTTATGTGTTATCCCATGAATATTTTGATGATACGGCTTTCAGATTATTTTTTTGCAAAACCTTTACGGAACCTTCTATAGGGAGTTGGGGGAGCAGTACATGAAACTTCTCCATTTTTTGCACATATTTTCGGCATTTAGGAGCCATTTTACAGGAATTAGGTGATTTTTTTTTTTCAGTTTTTCACGTGTGTGTTAGCTCATAAATATTTTGGTGATATGATTTTCAGACAATTTTCTTTGCAAAACATTTACAGAATTAAAAACCCATATTACTAACAAAGTACCGCAGTATGTATGTTTCTTTCCTTTTAATTTCTCGTCCGATATTCAATATTTATATATTGGAGTCTGAATATTTCAAATTTGCGCCAGATAGGACCCCATTTGGGGGTATCACTTCCTACCAAGGTTTTTTCCATACTGACAGTTCGAACGCAAAATTTTTAGTTAAGGAAGGAGCAACCTCATTCACTGCTCCGCCACATCTGTTGGTAATACAATATGTATGTTTAAACGGAAAAGGGTCATATTTGCCCTTGTACTTTAAGAAAAGCGTCATATTTACCCTTCATCATACTTTTTTGACATATTTGCCTCTAACATTCAATTTTAGGCACATATTTTCCCTTGAATAGTTAAGTCTCATCTCTCCACTTTCATCATCATATGTGATGACGCCTATATGGTACCTATGTGGCAAGAGAATATTGAGTGATATATGTATATATAGGCTTGCCACATAAGATGATAAAAGTGGGAAGCTGAGACTTAACAGTCCAAGACAAAGATGTGCTTAAAGTTGAATGTTAGGAGCAAACGCATCAAAAAAAATATGATATATGTTGGACAAATATGACTCTTCAAGTACAATGGCAAATATAACATTGTTCTATGTTTAAATTTAGGGGAACTTTCCCATGTATTTGTTCTTTGGTTTGAATATACAAAAATGTCTCAAATTATTAATGACAGCCCGATGGTAAAGTTTGAGAAGATATATATATATATATATATATATATATATATATATATATATATATATATATATATATATATATATATATATAATTGGATTATAGCCAACTACTATAATCTTGTCTCATAGCTAGTTAGCAAATGTTTTTTAGAAAATATTCAATTAAAAGACACTGGAATTTTTTTTTAATTGTTCACACGTTAATATTCTTTTGTTGTCAGTATAATTTGAAGTTTATGAATTTTGAATTTATCTTCAAACTCATATATACTTTAATATAAATACTAAATTGAAACATAAACTATTGAATTGATCATCAGAATCAAGCGCACAATACTAATAATTTGTTTGATCAAATTTTTAGAAGGTCAAACGTGCTTATTTTATAAAAGTAAGTGTATGACTAAGTTTTTAAGAAAAAATAAGTGGTTTCTAAAGAGTAATAGATGTTGTTTTGCAAAAGCTAAAAAGATAGTTTATGCACAAAAGTACGTTTGTTGAAAAAATATATACTTGAAACCGTTTTTAAAAGTTTGACCAAATATTAACTGTGGCTCAAAATTTGTACTCTCTCTGTTCCAATTTACGTGACACATTTCGTTTTTCGAAAGTCAAACAGTTTAAGTTTGACCGAGAATTTGTTCATGGAATCTTCAAAATTTTCAAAAATAAAATTTATATATTTGTAAACTACGTAAAAAGTATTATAAGTTACAATAATTACAATTCAAAATATTTAAAATATATATGAAAAATTTACAATAAAAAATACACTTATTTTAATCTCAAAATTTGAAATGTATCACATAAATTGAGATAGAGGAAAGCAGTATCTAACTACTTGTCATCTATAAAAACTTCCATCCTTCTAACATTCACCTTGACTCTCCGCTCCACCCCCCAAATACCCAAAAAAAAAAAACTCTCATAAAGCTAATTGGTGTATATAGAGAATTTGTATACATAAATAATATTTTTAATTGGAAAAAATGGGTAAAGATGTATTGCCATTGTTGTTAATGGTGGTAGTTCAGTTAGGTTATGCAGGCACAGCTATTATATCAAAGCTTGTAATGGATGAAGGCATGGACCCTTATGTTCACTTATCCTACAGACAAATTTTGGCCACCATTTCTATTGCACCTTTTGCTTACTTTTTTGAAAGGTAATTTCTTATTCAAACTCTATATGCAATATTTTCAATTGGTTAGAGTTCAACTAATTCGAATTTGCACTGATTCAGTAAGAAAAAAACGCTTCGTATTAAGATTTTTTTTATATTCAAAACTCAAAATTACGATTTCTGATTAAGGAAAGAACAACTTGATCTATTGCTTCATATTCTTTAGTAGTTATGTACAAAAATATATTTTATTCCATTCATTCTCAAATTTTTATTTTTAAATATGCTGATAAATTGTATTTTTAGTCACATATCTCAATTAATTACTCAATAACTCATAGAATTGTTTCACATTTTATCTTTATTGCTTCATACGTTCTCCACGCAAGAAATATACCTTTTTCTTTTTTAGAATCTTAGTAGCTTAGTTAATTAATTATTTGAATGTTTTAGTAGCTCAGTTAATTAATTATTTGAATTTTTATCTTGTTTGTGAGAGTTCGATTCTTACCTCGTTACCTCTAAAAAAAATTTGAAAAAAATGACATACTTTTTTACTGATCTTTTTCTACTTATTATTATATTATTATTTTAAATAATTTAATCGTACCCTTGTAGTTAATCCTTAATTTTCCCTTGAGACAGAAAATATAGTCAAACTAGAGGCTCATTAATACAGCCAGACAATGCACACAATCACATGCATGGATCATACAACACAATATATTTTAATCTTTTTATATAATAAGATCGTTTGTCTTATTTCGATATTTTAATTGCTATAATAAAATCTTGTTAAATTATCAATTCCCCAAAACAAAAAATATATGGTTATTAATATAGTAAAATGTTATTATAAGTAATGCTTAATTATCATATCTGATTTGATATATTTCTTTAAGATTAATATCTCATTAAAATATTCTGTAATTTCCTATCATATCGTTAATTATTAAGTTTTAATATATATTTCTTCATAAAATAATTTCCCATTCAAATACCAAATCACATTTTGGAAAACAATATTCTCCATCACACCAAACACCAAACACCAAAGATTAGATGTTTATATCCTTTAATCATAACTCTTCCTTCCATTTCTTTGGTTCATAATAAAATAATTCATTTCTAATTCATGAGTGCATGGAAATCATAGATTAGAATAGAATATTAGTATATAGTTGAATTATGGCTTGCTTTCAGCATGATTAGGTAACGAACTAAAGTTTGTATTGATCATAAAAAAATACTAGTTGATGAAAGAATAAAAAAGAAAATAAAAAAGAGAGATTTTAGACTGCTATTACAAAATATCTAATCAAAAGAAAATAACATAATTCATAGCATAACCCTAATGAGATAGTTTATCCTCTTTATATAGACGTCTTTAGCACACATGCTCATTCCTTTAACCAGGATCTCAAATGTAATTTGACAATATATCACGATCAATTGGGCCCTCCATCTTGGCTAGATTCGTAACAGATTAGGTACGGTGTGAGCCTGAAAGCTTCGTAGTTGTTGTAGTATTAGTCTTATACATGTAGTTTCTTGTTTTTGATTGATATATGTTATCATCTATAATCTTTTGTGTTTCTGTACTATTTCGTTATTATTACTGTTCTTTTTCTGAATGTCATGTACTGCTTTCCTTATTAATTGACTATTTTCTCTATTATCGTATTACCTTTTTCATGAATATTTTAATTTACCACACTCGAGTCAACCATATTTTGAAAACAATCCTATTTGTGCATATCTTTTATTCTTTTCAGATCATACTCGTAGAATTACATTGAATATATATACGATTATTATATTATTGCTAACTAATGATTGTGTCCCATCACACAGGAAAACAAGGCCTAAGTTGACACCATTTACACTTTTCCTAATTTTCTTATGTTCTGTTTTGGGGTAAGCAATCACTTTAATTTCCAAAATTAATTGTCCTTTTCACATGATTAATTAATATTTGTTAAATACATAAATGATAATTAATTAATTAAATTATAATTGATATGATTTGTTGGTGTGATAACTGCAGGGTAACAGCAATGCAAATGACTTGTATTATAGGATTAAAAAATTCAACAGCAACTATTACAACAGCTATGGCTAATTCAATTCCAGCAAATACATTTCTTCTTGCCCTCATTTGCAGGTAATATTTTTTACTTTATGTTTTATGTAGTGAAATTATAAAATAATTGACACAATTAGATCACTTAAAGTGTACTAATTAAAAGTAGAGTAATAGATGGTTTATTAGGTATTAGGGTATCCTTATATTATGGATTAAATTTTGGATTTGAGTTAGATTCAAGATTTATTGTCGTAATATGGGGCGAAATGCATGGATATCCAATTTTGACACCATCATATAATTTGCATTCGCCTTTTAGATTATTATTTTTTACAAGTGTAAGTTGTAATTAGTTTAAGACAACTTCAAATTTATGATCGATGTCTGAATTTAGTCTAGACAAAGTTTCATATAGCTTGAACTTCAACCATTCAGTTATTTTCGTCTGAACTTTAGGCAGAATGCATGAATCTTACTTTTATGTAACTTCAAATATTTTGTTTCGAGTTTGATTTTGTCAAACTTAACTTTAGACGTTGTATATGTCTAAATTAAAGTAGGTATATATGTGCAAAAAATAAATTTATTTTGTTAACAAGGTATCCCAATTAGCCTATTTGAATTTTTGATTTACCTGATGTTGTTTTTCATATTAAGTTATTTACACTCCAGCTGACAAGTCAGGACTTGTGAAAGGTTCTAGTAGTCCTACATCGTATGTGTGATGGACACTTGACTCTTTTTATGATTTTTAACAATTATCGCCACATAAACTATTCTTTTGAATTGAGTTGAGCTCAAAATTTATCTTCTTCAGATATAACATGTCAAGTTACATTAATACTATTATATAACTTAAATTCATTCTCTTATAGTCCTTTTTGAGTAAATATGTAAATTTCTCAACAACAAAAGAGCATATCTAATTTGAAACCTTTATGTAGGCATGAAAAACTAGGACTAAAAACTAAAGCAGGACAAGCCAAAATGATGGGGACAATAATGTGCATTGGTGGAGCTATGTTGTTATCATTATATCATGGAAAAGTTGTGATTGGAAAATTGGGAATTCATTGGAAATATTCACAACATAATAATACAAGCAAAAATAATAGTCATGGCAACTTCTTCAATGGACCCTTTCTAGTAATAATCAGCACTTTGGTTTATTCTTTATGGTTAATCATACAAGTAATATTACTAATCTTCCACTTAATTAAATATTATTTTCTCAGTCTCAATTTATTTATGTGACATCGTTCGAATTTCGAGAGTCAAATTTCTTAATTTTGATTGCATATTCAGACAATTTTTTTGTAAGCTCTCACCTTTGCTCCCTTGGTAACTCGAATTCACAACCTTAAGGACGTTGGAAGTGAGGGTGCTTACCATTCGAGCAACTCCATTTTTATCGTATATTCAGACATATGTAGAATCTATTAAGTTTTTCTTTAAAAAAAAGGCATATGAAGGAAGCACGGTCAAAGAAAAACTTGTTTGACTCGTGAAATATGAAAGTTGTCATATAAATTGAGACGGAGTAATTACCACCTACCCTTTTTTTGTCTTATTTATTTATTTATTTATTTTGGAGTTAGCCAAGTGTTAATAAGAGGTATGCAGCTCCATATACTAGCACAACATTGATGTTCTTCATGGCAAGCTTGGAGTGTGTAATTGTTGCAATTTGTGTTAATCACGATGACAAAACTGCATGGTCTTTGAACCCCATAAGAGCTATTTCTGTTCTTTACAATGTAAGTATATATGTTTTCACTTTTCATATTTATATTTTAAAAAAAAGATTTTATACAAATGAAAATATATCCATAATATAAACCATATTCTATATATATTAACATTTTTAGGTCTAAAAGTTTTTTCATACTAAGCATAGTCCCAATCGACACGAACGGACAAACAGAGACAAACTCAGAATTTGAACGTAAAGGGGCACTAAAATCTTTAACATGAATATGTTAATTACTAACAACAAGCAAGCAATATTGTTGGATAATATACTCTAATAATAGTAAACATATAATATACACTATCTCACAAAAAAAATTCATTTTATGATAAACAATTCGTCTCATCATGACTTATCTTCCCTTGTTATATAATTGTCTTTGCTTATTTAGACTTTCTTGAGCATGTAACATTTTGTGACGTCACTTTTTTTTTAATTATTATTATTATTATTACTTGCACTTTTTTTTCTTATTTATCTTAGGGAATTGTGAGCTCAGCACTAGCATTATATTTGGTTACATGGTGCATCAAAAGAAAAGGGCCTTTATATGTCTCTATGTTCCTTCCCTTGCAATTAATATTTTCTGCCTTTCTCAGTTGGACATTGCTCCGTGAAAAATTATACATTGGAACGTAAGTTATTGCATATTTTATTATTTATTAGATTTTTTTATAGTCACATGCACATAACATTATGACATGTTTAATTAACACCTCAAATTTTAAAAATCTTTCATTTCCTTCTGATATATCATATCCTTTAAATTAGATGTCATGAATATATAACATTGATTAAACTTTTTTTATTATTTTTTATCAGAGTTATGGGTTCGATTGTGACCGTTATCGGACTCTACAGTTTTTTATGGGGGAAGAAAAAAGAAATGAACGATAGCACAGTGCATGTTAAGGAGGAAGTATCGAAGGAGAAGCAACAGTTGACTAATTTTGACCCGAAATTGCAATTATCAAAAAATTTAGACGTATATTCAAATTTGAAATAATTGTATGTATATATTAATAGAACAGCAAAACTATTTAAACTTTAGCCAATAAACTTTTGCGTTGTTGTTTCTCATCCACTTGTATGATTTACATATACAAATTCTTCAATGTGTTTTTGAATTACTTATGCATATCTAGAAGGTATTTTAACTCTCATGCTTTTCAAATTCATTCGTTATAATATATATAAATCTAAAAATATTTTCAATTCTTATGCTTTTGAATTTTTCTTAGAATATACACCACAACTTTATGCATGTTCGGACATAATATCATGAAACAAAAATATTAACTTCGTGTTAGTTGGTTGATCGGTCCATTGGGGAATGGCTATCATTGGCACTCCCAAACACAATGCCTCGAGGGTTGAATTTCATCCACAATGAGTAATGAAACATCTAATTGCTCGATGAGCCAATACATCGAGTTGAGGGCACTAAGTTACAATTAGTCATTTTATTTTATAACTTGGACATGAAGTCCTTAGTGAGCTAACAACCACTAAGAAAAGAAGATTAAGACAAAAAATAGACATTACTTTTCATTTTTATCTTTATTAATTAGGGCCGTATCTAGAGGGGGTGCCATGGGTTCACATGAACTCATGCTCCCCTCTCTAGATCATATATAATAATAGTGTAATACTTTTTAAAAAATATTTAAATATAGATGTGTGAATCCACGTTCAAAGTATCATATATTAATACGATGATGATTGGGTGCACCTCTTTAAGTGAGGATAGAAATCTAAATCTTATATTTATCTTGATTGTCTCTTTGAGTAACACCTCTCCAGGTGGTTATCGGTTACACTTTTGGCGTTTCAACTATTATTTTTTTTTGTTTTCTTCCTTTAGTCTTTCAAATTTTCAAGTGTGTTACATTAAAATTTTTAACATTAATTTTTTTAAAAAAAAAAAAGCACTGTAAAATTTTTATATAATTAAATCAAATGTGTATATTAAAATTTAAAACTATTAGTATTACATATTTTTGACCTATAATTTTTAAAAATTAATGTTCATATTAAGAACCTAAAAGTCAAACCGATCAAATGTATACTTAAGATGCATTTTTCGTAATCATGCATCCATCTTGTCGAAATCCTAAATACTCGTCTGTTATTAATTATTGTCAATTAGTCTTTAGTTGGTTGATCGGTCCATTGGGGCATGGCTAATCCCTATCCAGTTTTTTCAGATACATAGCACTCATCACCTAATTACCCCAATTTTTGTCTTATGATCCATATGGCTTCATCTGTCTAAAATGTACAAATTTAGGTTTGATCCGATATAATTTGAAATCAAATTGATTTAATATGAAAATTGCATTTTTTTAAAATAAAATATTTTTTAAAAATTTTTTGTCCCTTAATAATCAAACTCATGTCTAGTCATGATCGACATAACTTGAAGGATATTATAAAATAAAATAATGAACTTATTTCTCCAAAAAAATTGTTGAGCCCAATGGCTTGAATAAATAAAGGATCTTGAGACCAAATCAGTTTTAAAAAATAAAAAATAAAGACAAACAGAAAATAGGTCAAAAAGTGCAAATTACCTGAAGTTGAAATTTGTCTGGACGACTGGACATGCAATTTGAATGATTCATCAACGAGGTATCGAAGTATCCTAATAAAACGTCATATTAATAAATTATATTTTTTTTCTATAAATAAATACTTGTTATTATACGCTATTACAAACTTTCAAATATATATAATTTTACAAAGATCACAAATCCAAAAATCAACAATAATAATAATTAGCTACTCTTACGTATAATTTTTTTCACAATATGTGTTCAAAATTCAAATTACTCGATAATACCGAAGAAATTATCAAAAGTTCAATTTCTATTAAAATATTTTTTGTTGATTTGGATCATATTAGACTTAAATTAAACTACCATATGAGTCGATATCTGAATTGCCACCATATTTTACCAATTCAATATTAAATTGTATAATTTTTATTCAAATTCATTCACTATAATGAAGACAAGACAGAAAAATTTTAAAAGAACAGAAAAGAGCATCTTTTTTTTTTTTTATTAATTATAAGGAGTTAAATACATATAACTAATTTGCCGCCTCTTTTGAAATATGTCAATTAATTAGAACAATTACGTAACTGCTCTAATCACTTATACTTATCTACTTTCAATTTGATACCTCTCTTAATTAGAACAATTACATAACTCTCTTCACTTTTATTTATTTACTTTGAATTTGATACGTCTCTTAAAAAATAAATATTTGTATTCATATCAAGTGATATATAGTCTTTGCCTTGGCAAAATAATTTGAGAAATAAAAAAAAAATTTCTATTAATATACTAAAACTGACAAATAAAAATAAAAATTCCACTATAAAATACCAAACTACCTAAAACTGAATATAAGAAGTACTTTGTTGATCTCAACAGTGGGGTCCACTAGGTGTCTCTATCATTAAATTGATCGAACAACCACATGCATGCATTTGCAAGTTTCTATAAAAGCACTTACTATATGATCAATATATAACAATAACTTTGAATATAATTTATCGTATCATATTATATCATATTTTATGGCTTTAATTTCTCCTATTTCATCGCCTAATGGAAAAACCTTCAACCAAAAACTTTTTTCCAGAATTAGGGTTGTCATTGAATCCGATGTCCCGCACATATACAAGCTCATGCAGCAGTTATTCGTTTACCACGACATCACTCATCTCCTGAAATCGAATGAATCCTCCATTGCCTCGGGGCTATTTAACCCAAAATATCCTCATCTCAGTCCTGTTACTACACTTCTAATCGAAGTCTCTGCGAATCCTTTTCCATCTTGTCCCAATGACAAGACTAGCTCCAAGGTACGTGTGACAAATATGCTTAACTTCTCTATCTGTTATCATAATTTGATTTTAGGCCACTAATTTTATTGAGTCGCTCTTATCTATGAAGGAGGTTGATCTTAACATGCCCCTCATAGATGAGGAGTCAGAGCAGTTCAGAGTTGTCAAATATGATCACGTTGATGATGATGATGTTTTTATAGCTGGATATGTCATGTTCTACCCATGCTTCTCGAGCTTCTTCGAGAACCCAGTCTTCCACATGGAGAACTTCTTTATAAGAGAGTGTTATAGGAAGAAAGGGTTTGGGAAATGGTTGTTTTCAACCATGGCGTCGGAGGCTGCAAGAATGGGGTTTTCTTCCATTGATTGGTATGCTTCGGATTGGAATGAAAGTGCACTTGGTTTTTACAAACATATGGGTGCTACAATTTCTGACGATTTTAGGGTTTTGAGTTTGGCTGGTAAGGCTCTTGAAGCATTTGAGGATGATAGTAACTAATTGTGTGTTTGGATGGTGTTACCTAATATTGTATTGCATATAGCTCTAAAATGTTATGTTTGTTTTGATTATTATTTAAATTTCGATCATTTAGTGTATCGTGTTGTTATATACATTTCTATGTAATAATCATTATATGCATCTCTATGTAATGATGAAAAATCTCATTTTATGTAATTACTGATTGATTTGGTGTGATCACATGATCAATATACACATCTTTATCGATATCTCCCAACTAAAGACTCCACTACAAGAAAAAGCCTTTATTAAGACCAATATTTAAGGATGAGTCTATATTCTTGTCTCTAAAAATATATCTATTGGGACGAGGTTATATTTTGGTCCTTATTGGTATATGTTATTGTGAAGACATTAAATTTAGTCCCTAAAAAGATTACTAACTAGTCCCTAAATGTAATTGGATGCATATTTTGAGGCTTGGGCGGGAAAGTCTTTCCTCCAACGAAAATTTTTTCTTTTATCAAAATTTGAGGCGCTAAAAAAATTAATTCTAAAAGTAAAAAGAAAAAAAAACTAATTCTCAAAATAGATGCCTGTCCTAAAATTTGCCCTAATCTCTTCAGATCACAACTGAGCATGAATGAAACCCAGCTGCCCTAGCTAATCTCAACGATGCTCTGCCCCTTGAATGGATAGATGTGTATTCTTCTTTGTGCTATTGTTGTCTCCCCTAATCTCTGCGTCGACATTCTTCCATTAAATTGATAAAGATGTCTTCTTCTTCCTCGTGTTGTTGCTGCTCGATCTGGTTGATAAAGATCCATTAAAACTTTGCTCGAGATAAAATTTCAGGTGTGAACATTCTTCTAATCGAGTTATTTCAGGTGTGAACATTCTTCTAATCGAGTTGTTGCTGCCCTGTTCGAAATATAATCCAACACAACTTTGCTTGGGACAATATTTCAGGTGGGTTCATCTTCCGATCGAGTTGTTGTGTTTCTTTCATAAGTTATATGAATGACGTTTTTTTCTTGTGTATTCAAGTTACTTCTTCTTCATCTTTTTTAAAATTAATTAGGTTAATGATTTCATCTGCAAAAATTATTGGGTGTTGAGATTTTGCGACCATATACATGATACAGAAATATACAAGTATATGACTTGTAATTCAATGACTCATCTTCTTGGTTACAAGTAACTATTAGAAACTCCAAGTATAAAAACATAGATGTGAAAGACTGATTTTGTTGTTGTGGAATTATAGGTTGAAGTAGGACTATGGAGAACCTGTCATTTAAATCTGAAACGACTCTCTGTTTCACTGTTTATAAGTCTTACATATTCACAATAATGGGGTATTAATCTATTCCTCTTGTTTAGTTTATGCTTACAAGAACTTAAATTATTTGACCAGTGTTGTTTATAGTTATACGCAAAATTAGTGACTGTTCGGAGAATAGTTGGAGTTAAATTTGAACTCTTAATTTCTTTAAACAAGGTAGGTTAGAGGAGGAAATGAGTTGAGGTGAGGTGATGAGATAAGACGAGGTGAGACGAGAAACTGATGCATTGCCTTCTAATAAAAATAAAAAGGCGCAACAATTAGAACATAGTACAATAATTTTTTAGTTTGCTGCAACATTGCTGCCAGCTGCTCTGTTTTAACATTTTCTGCCCATATGTTGTTACTCCAGCTCGTCTTTTATGTTATTCACTCAGTTAGTTTGTTTCTATTTCCTTCCAAATGTTGTTAAGTTGTGGTTTCTAAAAATATATGTTGGATTCTTGTCTATAAATATAAGTAAAATTAGTTACTGCTTAGAGAATAGTTAGAGTTAAAATTAGTTACTGCTTAGAGGAGCAACATTTAGAACATATATTGTACATTAATTTTCTGCTCTGCTGCGATCAGCTGCTCTGATTTAACGTTTTATGCCAACATGTTGTTACTCCAGCTCGTCTTTTATGTTATTCATTCAGTCCGTTTGAAATCGATTCAGCAGAAATACTACAATCCGCCTAGTTTTGCTCCTTGAGACTATGGTTGATCCACAAGTTCCCTGACCTTTGAAGCAGCTATCTGCATTAAAAAATTATATTAGTTGTATGAATCATGACCTTTGTGAATCAGGTGCACTATTTCTGCTGAGTCAGTTTCAATTTGTAGATTGGAGATATTCCGTAAAGCCATCATTTTCAGTCCTATTACTAGAACTAGTAGTTCTGAATGTAGAGAGTTAAAAAAATTTATTCTTGCTGAGAATCTTGTTATCCAAGAGACATTGTTGTCACGCATGACTCCTCCAGCTCCCTCATTTTTGGTAGATTAGTTATAAAAGACATCCGTGTTTAGTTTGTATCCCGACTTCGGCGGTACCCACCTCTGTTTGCACCTAGCAATACTACTTCTACTTGTCTATAATTGTATGCAAAGTTAGTGATTGTTTAGAGAATAGTTGGAGTTACATTTGAACTCTTAATTTATTTAAACAAAATTAGTTAGATGAGGAGACGAATTGAGGTGAGGTGACGAGACAAGACGAGATGAGTCGAGAGACTGATGCATTGCCTTCAAATAAAAATAAGAAGGCGTAACATTTCGAACATAGTACATTAATTTCTGAATTAACAACAATTGTACATATCTTTTATGCTGGCTCTATTTTTCATTTTCTACACAACTTCATAACGACATAAATTTTGTTTTGAAATTTTCTACTATGATCGCTGCCAGCTACCCTGTTTTAACGGTTTTTGCCGAGATGTTGTTAATCTAGCTTGTCTTTTATGCTAATTCATTTTCATTTGCTTATATTATCTACCAACTTTGCTTTTGGACAACTATGTGTAGCTCTTTAGCAATCTCTATTAGAACTATCATTGACCCTCTACATTTCTGTTGTAACTTGCGGATGTTTTTCTCTGTTCGAGTATGGAAGAAAATGGCAACATATAGAATTCTAGTATGGTATTTCTAGGAATCCTAGCATAGAATACAAATAATGTCAACTTAAATACATCATTTTATTAATGTATCAAATGATGTTAGTCTTCTTTGCAGGGCTAGCTAGAGGATGAGCTAATGTTTACCAGATTTCCATTTTCCATAGTGAATTTCTTCCATGTAGCTGTAGGATATTGTGGAAGAAGCGATTAATAAGCACTCTTTAAGTTCAACCCACCATAACCAATGAATCTGTCCAGTTAAATTCAACAGAGAGTTCCAATAACTAATAAGGATCTTGTATCCAAAACTTTTTTAAACCCCCAACCAGATTGTTTAGGTGTAAGGACATTATGTATAGAGTTATCTTTGATGTAAATGCTATGAATGCTTCACTTGTCTTTCTTCTTTGTTATAGTCCAATGTAACTTTTATAGACCAACCATATTCTAAGTTGAGAAGTTCAATATATTAAGGCCCTTGTCGACTAGGTCGAACATAATAATTTTTGATCGAATAGAATAATTACTTATTGATAACACTTGTAAGTATTAATATAACAAACAACTAAACTAGCTCGTAGTTGTTCTTACTCACTTATCTCTTTTTTCAGTTGTAGTCTGACCACCTTTTAATTCCAAATACCCTATTGTCTTGTCCTCCATGCATGATATCTTGTTATTCAAACTACTTCTTATATCATAATAAAATAGTTTTGTTTCTCCAGGCACTATTGGTAAGGGACGATAACAAGGGCTTACAAACCTTGCCATGTCTTCTAATTAAGGAAAGGGAGTGATACATAAGAACTATGTGGTTCTTGAGAAAGAGTACATGCAAGTTAATATTGTATTTCCTTCTTCAACTAATGAAGTTAAGCAATACACCCAAGGAGATGAAACAAGTAAGTTTTTTCATGTCTATTGAGATTTAATTACATATTTAACTGAATCTACTGCTCATAACATGGTAAATCATTTTTTTGGTTGAACAAAACAGCTTCTTATTGATAACGAACTTATTCCCAATTGGATTGTAGTGAAGGACAAGGTGCTATTTTTTTTTATAACGAAACAATTTCTCATTGATAAAAACTTTTTTTTATATAAAATAAAACAACTTCTCCATGTGCTATTGGGAAGGAACAAGGAAAAGGACTTAACAACTCTACTATGTTTTATGGTAAAGGAATGATATTACGCAACAGAAGTTCGACACACGTGAGCAACTATTTAGATATGAAACATTTTCTTTCTAAAAGTTTTCAAGTATGCTTAGTGATTTATACTCACTTTTCTAAGCATCTACCTTGCAGCTCGTCGTGATATTTAGATATGAAACTTTTTTGAACTTGGTAACTTTTCTTAGTGGAACTTTTAATATGCAATATTGGACTTCAGCTTTTGCTTTGAGCTTCTATTTTGTAGCTTTGTGTCAAGAAAAATAGATGATTTTGTTGTTTCATGTATTAATTTTGTTTTACTCATAGTTAAAAATACAAGCGAGGAGTTGTAGAAATGCAAAATATCGAGATTGTAGAAAAATATTGTAGACCTCAAACTCGTAACCATGTATTTGATTTTGGGGTGGAGTAAAGCCAGAAGACATGAAAGGTGGCACTTGCTCAAAAGCTGAATTAATGTATCCTTCGCTGCTCAACAATCACATATCCTGCATACGTCATCAACAGTTTTAGCTGAATGACCACTGGCATATTTTTCTATCCAAGTAAGTGAGCATATACCCATATTGATTTACATATAGTCGTTTAAATTGTTATTGTAAGGCTGAACTGTTAGAAAACTAATAAGATGGTTGATCGTGTTTGAATGCTTTATTCCCTTGTGGTCCTTTGTTGGAGGATTTTATTCTCTTAGCTGGTGGTTTTTGATTACCTATTGCCTTTGGCTCTCATTTATTGGACCAATGCTTTATAGCTAGAGTTATTTGTATCATGAGTCATCTTTGCCTGCCTTTTGTGAGAACAATTTAATGATGTGATTGAAAGAAAAAACCAAGTTCTCTAACTACATACATACTTAAATATCTAATGAAAAAGTAGGTCCCTGTTAATAGGTATGATTGAACATGATCACTGTGAAAGAATCATATAGATCTGATTCATGATACATAGCTGAAGTTGCTTCCTCTGTCTTTTATTTCCTGCACAACTATATGTGCTTGGATTTTTCATCTATTTTTTATTTTCTGTACAACTACACGTTACATCTTCTTCCTCTGTTTTTTTTATTTTATACAAAATTGCACACACGTCTTCTTCTATTTTCTAAATATCTGCGCGTGCACATTTTTTATTTTCTACACAGCTGCGTTCGCACAATTTTTATTTTCTGCCAGCTGCACTGAATCATACTCTTCAATAAGAACATAGAAATGTGATTTCATAAGATATATAGTACTCCCTTAACTAGATGACTGACTTAATAATCTTTAAATGATTTCTGAGAGATGGCTTAGATTTGTTATTTGTTGAGAGCTGCAACTATATGATAGAGTATAGCAACCCCAGTGTAGTCTCTCGCAACGAGATAAACAAAGTTGATATTCTTTCACCTATTGTACTACATCAAGACATATAAACTTAAAAATTATAGATGTTTTAGACTTCTAATACACTACTGAATGGACACTTGAGGTTCTAATAAGAAACTTTAGGAGGCAACCACAATTTAGAATTAAGTGAGGCTGTTATGAGAAAAGGAAAAAGAATTCTTCCGTTAAATGGCTATCAAAGATAAAAATATGATGAAATCATTGTGTCCAGTACTCTACTCTGTTTTTGTCTCCAAACACTACATCAAGATGTATAAACTTGAAAATTATAGACTTTTTAAACTTGTGATGTAGTACCAAATGGACACTTGAAGTTCTATTTTTGTGCATCATTTGATGGTTTCTTGGCATATTATTTGTAATGAAGCAACAATGTTTCGATCTTTTAGTATGGTTTTCTTTTTTTTTTTGGTTCACTTCTTGTATTTGAAACATTTTTGTTCTTATTTGATGAAAATGAAGAAGGATGCTCTAAGAATTATTTGTATGAGATATAGAAGATGATCATAGTTCAATGGATATCTATAATGTTTAGCAGTGAAGAAACTCTTTATTACAGCAGATTATGTGATAATGAACATTGGAGTTGTATTATAACATTTTTTTTTTAATGAAAATGAGTAAAATAGTTTCTTGATCATGGTGATTGTTCTGATTCAAGGGGTCGGAATGGAAACTTATTATTGCATTTGTGATAAAAAATTGAATTATTGGTTAATGCATCTCAAAGCTTTCCTAATTAATTTTTTTACATCCTTGCAGCTTGTTCATGTTTCTGGATAGCTCTTGGAGAATTTTGGAAATTGAAGTTTCAAGTCCAGATGCAAGTTAGAAAATGAACAAGATCAATATCATTATGTTATGAAAGTTATGTAAAACATGATTTCATAGTTTAGCTCGAGATGTTAATCACCTATGTTTTGTTTGTTAAGAAAATATTGGAATCTAAGTTTTGTTAACCAATATGTATCAACGGTTTTTATGGAGATTTCAAAAGCAATCTTATATTGATTGGTACTTTTTTTTTAATTTTATGATATGAAGCTCTAGAACCATTCATGGTCAATATAAAACGAGGTACTTTCTCGTCCCTAAAGGTTCATTTAGGACAAGATATTTCTTTCCGTAAAGTTTTATCTAGGACAAGGTAGTTTCTCATCCCTAAAGGTTCATCTAGGATGGGGTTACTTCTCGTCCTTAAAGGTTAATTTAGGACGAGGTAGTTGCTTGTTGCGAAAGTGATTTAACGACTAGAAAATAAGTATATTTCAAAGAAAAAAATCACCTATTTAGGACGAGATATATCGTCTCTAAAAGTGTTTTGGCGACCAGCATTATTTCCGTCTCTATAAGTATTTAACGACCAGAAATGTTATCCCATCGCAATTAAGTTTTAGCGAAGGAAGCTATTAGGACGGGTGGCGACCAGCCTTTCCCCGTCGCAATAGACCATTTGGGGACTAGTTTTGGACTTTTAGGGACTAGATTTCCCTTCCTTAGAGGCTGTTTTTCTTGTAGTGCTCGCTCAAACCATCAAGCCAAAGTTCTCCCTATAGTGAAGGCGATATAAAATAAACTATTCCTCCTCTCCTAGGTAAATATTGAAACAATGCAACTATTCAAAAGATGTGGCACCCAATGTTGAATTTTTTTTTTTCTAATATCTCAAAAAGAAATCTTTGTATTATTTATGTCTAGGTCCATTCTTTCATATCTTGTCCCGTCATTTTTTCATGCATATTTTCGCATTTACGAGCCAACTTTTAGGAATTACCAGACTTTCTTAGTTTTTTTTGTGTCTATTAGCCCATGGATCAGGAGCCTTTGGGGCATTCGAAATTTTTTTCTAAAAACAATTATATGAGGACCTCTGTAATGATTTGGGGAAACATTACGTATAGTCCCACCATTTTTTTCATGCATATTTTCGCATTTACGAGCCAACTTTTAGAAATTACCCGACGTTCTTGGTTATTCGTGTTTATTAGCCCATGTACCTGGTGCCTTTGGGCACCCAAAAATTTCTTTTGAAAAAACTATATGAGGACCTCCGTAATGAGTAGGGGAAGAATTATGTATTGTCCCACCTTTTTTTCAATGCATATTTTTACATTTACGAGCCAACTTTTAGGAATTACCCGACTTTTTCCCTTTTTCGTGTGTTTTAGCCCATGGATTTGACACTTTTAGGGCACCCTAAAATATTTTCTGAAAAAACAATATGATAACCTATGTAATGAGTTGAGAAAGCATTACGTATAGTTCCGCCCTTTTTCACGCATTTTTTCGCATTTACGAGCCCACTTTTAGGAATATAATTATCCAACATTCGCCGTTTTCGTGTATATTATCCATGGATTTGGCGACTTTGAGCACTCAGAATTTTTTTCTGAAAAAACTATATGAAAACTTTCGTAATGAGTTGGGGAAGCATTACGTATTTACAGCCCCTTTTTTAGAAATTACACAAATTCCTCAATTTTTCGTAGTATTAGCCCATGGATCTGGCGCCTCGGGGCAATCAAAATTGTTTTCTCAAAAAACTTTATGAGGACATCCATAATGAGTTGTGGAACCTTCACGTATACTCACACCATTTTTTTAACGCCTATTTTCACATTTACAAGCCCATTTTTAAGAATCACTCAAAATCCTTGATTTTTTGTGTATACCCATGAATATGGCGACCGGAGTACCCAATTTCTTTTTTCAAAAAACTATATGAAGACCTCCATAATGAGTTGGAGAACCTTCACGTTTACTCACACTATTTTTTAACACCCATTTCCATATTTACAATCTTTTTTTTAATAATCACCCAAATTCTTCGATTTTTCGTGTGTATTAGCCATGGATCTGATGCTCGAAGCACCAAATAATTTTTTCTCTAAAAACTTTATGAGGACCTCGTTAATGAGTTGGGGGCCTTCATGTATACTCACACTATTTTTTAATCACCCATTTCCGCATTTACAAGCCTTTTTTAATAATTGCCCAAATTTGACTATTTTTTGTGTATATTAGCCCATGGATCTGGTGTCCGGAGCACCAAAATTTATTTTTTTAAAAATTTTTATAAGAACCTTGGTAATGAGTTGGGGAATATTCACGTTTTCTCACACCATTTTTTTTAACACTCATTTCTGTATTTACAAGCCATTTTCTAAGAATTGCCGATATTCCCCAATTTTTCGGGTGTATAGCCCATGGATCTGGCGCCCGGAGAACCCAAAATTTTTTTTAAAAAAACTTTATAAGCACCTCTGTAATGAGTTTGGGAACATTCACGTATACTCACATTATTTTTTTAACGCTCATTTCCACATTTACAATCTCTTTTTTACGAACCATCCAAATTCTCTAATTTTTCGTGTGTATTAACCCATGGATCTGGCGCCCAGAGCACCTAAAATCTTTTTCTAAAAAAACTTTATGAGGATCTCCGTAATAATTTGGGGAACATTCACGTATACTCACATTATTTTTTTAATAACTATTTTCGTATTAACAAGCCCTTTTTTAAGAATCGCCAAAATTCCCCAATGTTTCATGCGTATTAGCCCATGGATTCGGCGCCCAGAGCACCCAAAATTGATTTCTTAAAAAAATTATGAGGACCTCTATAATGAGTTGGGAACCTTCACGTATACTAAAATCATTTTTTAGCTCTTTTTAGGAATCGCCTAAATTTTCCAATTTTTCGTGTGTATTAGCTCATGGATCTGCATCCGTAGAATCAAAATTTTTATCTCAAAAAACTTTATGAGGACCTCCGTAATGAGTTGAAAAACCATCATGTATACTCACATTATTTTTAAACACCCATTTCCGCATTACAAACCCTTTTTAAAGAATAGTCAAATTCCCAATTTTTTGTGTGTATTAGCCCATAGATCTGGCACCTGAAGCACCCAAAAAAATTTCTCAAAAAACTTTATGAAGGCCTCCGTAATGAGTTGGGGAACCGTAATGTATAGTCACATCATTTTTTAATTATTATTTCCACATTTACAAGTAATTTTTTAATAATAGCCCAAATTTCCCTATTTATCGTGTGTATTAGCCCATAGATCTCGCACCCGGAGCACCCAATTTTTTTTTCTGAAAAAAACTTTTTGAGGACATCCTTAATGAGTTGGGGAACCTTTACGTATATTCATACCATTTTTTTAATGTCAATTTCTGCATTTACAAGCCCTTTTTATGAATCACCCAAATTCTTCGATTATTCGTGTGTATTAGCCCATTAACATAACGACCAGAGCACCCAATTTTTTTCTCAAAAAACTTTATGAGGACATCCGTAGTAACTTGGGGAACCTTCACGTATACTTAAACCATTTGTTTAACGTCATTTCTACATTTACAAGCCATTTTTTATGAATCGCCTAAATTTTTTCATTTTTTGTATGTATTAACTCATAGATCAGGCGCCCGAGGTACCGAAAAAGTTTTTTCTCAAAAATCTTTATGAGGACATCCGTAATGAGTTGGAAAACCTTCACGTATACTCACACCATTTTTTTTAACACCCATTTTCGCTTTCACAAACCCTTTTGTAAAAATCGCCCAAAGTCTCTGATTTTTCGTGTGTATTAGCCCATTGATCTAGCGTCCTGAACATCCAAAAAAATTTTCTCAAAAAACTTTATAAGGACCTCCGTAATAACTTGGAAAACCTTCACGTATAATCAAACCATTTGTTTAACGTCATTTCCACATTTACAAGCCCTTTTTTAGGAATCACACAAATTTTCTGATTTTTCGTATGTATTAGCCCATAGATCAGGCGCCCGGAGCACCCAAAATATTTTTTCAAAAAAAAACTTTATGAGTGTCTCCGTAATGAGTTGGGGAACCTTTTCGTACACTCACACCATTTTTTTAAAGCCTATTTTCGTATTTACTTTTTTAAGAATCGTCCAAATTCTCCAATTTTACGTGTGTATTAGCCCATAGATCTAGCGCCTGGAGAGTCCAAAAGTTTTTTCTCAAAAAACATTATGAGGACCTCCGTAATAAGTTGGGGAACCTTCATGTATACTCACACCATTGTTTTAATGTTCATTTTCACATTTACAAACTTTGTTTTAATAATCACCCAAATTCTCTAATTTTTTGTGTGTATTAGCTCATGGATCTGGCGCCCGGAGCATTCTAAATTTTTTCTCAAAAAACTTTGGTTGTACCTCCATAATGAGTTTGAAAACCTTCACGTATACTCACACCAGTTTTTTAATACTTATTTTCGCATTTACAAGCCCTTTTTAAAGAATTGCCCAAATTTTTTTTTTTTCGTGTGTATTAGCCAATGGATGTGGCGCTCGGAGGACGGAGCACCCAAAAATTTTTTCTAAAAAAAAAAATTTATAAAGACCTCCGTAATGAGTTAGGGAATCTTCTCGTACACCTATACCATTTTTACAAGTCTTTTTTTAAGAATCGCCCAAATTTTTAATTTTTTCCTATGTTTTGGCCCATGATTCTGGCGCCCGGAGCATCCAAACTTTTTATATCTAAACACATTATGAGAACCTTCGTAATGAGTTAGAAAAATTTCACGTATTCTCACACCATTTTTTTAACGCCTATTTTTACATTTAGAAGCCACTTTATAAGAATCCTTCAAATAACCCTATTTTTCATGTGTATTAGTCTATTAAACAGGCGCCTGGAGAGCCTAAGATATTTTCTCAAAAGCTTTATAATGGCCTTCATAATGAGCTGGGGAACCTTCACGTATACTCACACTATTTTTTTAACGCCCATTTCCGCATTTACAATCCCATTTTTAAGAATCGCCCTAATTCCCTTATTTTTTGTGTGTATTAGCTCATGGATCCAGCTCCCATAGCACCTCAGAAAAAATTTCAAAAAACTTTATGAGGATCTCCATAATGAGTTGAGAACCTTCACGTATACTCACACCATTTTTTTTTACTCTTATTTTCGCATTAACAAACCCTTTTTCTAAGAATCACGCAAATTCCCCTATTTTTCATGTGCATTACCCATGGATTTGGTGCTCGGTGCACCCTAAATTTTTTCTCAAAAAACTTTATAGGAACCTCCGTAATGAGTTGGGGAACCTTCACGCATACTCGCACCATTTTTAACGCCCATTTTCACATTTACAATCCCTTTTTTAAGAATTGCCCAAATTTTCCAATTTTTCATGTGTATTAGCCAATGAATCTGGCGCCTAGAGTACCCAATTTTTTTTTCTAAAAAAATTTATGAGGACTTTCGTAATGAGTTGGGAAACCGTCATGTATACTCACACCATATTTCTTAACGTTCATTTCTGCATTTATAAGCTCTTTTATAAAACTTGCCCAAATTCTTTGATTTTTTGTGTGTATTAGTGCATGGATCAAGCGCACGGAGAACCCAAATTTGTTTTCTCAAAAATTTTTATGAGGACCTCAGTAATGAGTTGGAGAACATTCACGTATACTCACACTATTTTTAAACGCCCATTTCCACATTTACAAGCCCTTTATTTAGAATTGCCCAAATTTTCTGATTTTTTGTGTGTATTAGCTCAAGGATCTGGCGCCCAATGCACCCAATTTTTTTTTAACAAAAAACTTTATGAATACCTCCGTAATGAGTTGGGAAACCTTTTCGTACACTCAAATAATTTTTTTAATGCCCATTTTCGTATTTACAAACTTTTTTTTAAGAATCGCTCAAATTTCTCAATTTTTCGTATGTATTAGCCTATGGATCTAGCGCCGGATAGCTCAAAATTTTTTTCTCAAAAAATTTTATGAGGACCTTCGTAATGAGTTGGGGAACCTTCACGAATACTCACATCATTGTTTTAATGCTCATTTCCACATTTACAAGTCCTTTTTATGAATTACCCAAATTTTCTTACGTTTTGTGTGTATTAGCCCATGAATCTGGCGCTCGGAGCACCCAAAATTTTTTTGAAGATTTCTGTAATTAGTTGGGGAACCTTCACGTACAGTCACACTATTTTTAACACCCATTTCCGCATTTACAATCCCTTTTTAAGAATCGCCCAATTTTTACGCTTTTTCGTGTGTATTAGCCTATGATTCTGGCGCCCGAAGCACCCAAACTTATTTTCTCAAAACACATTGTGAGGACCTCCGTAATGAGTTGAAAAACCTTCACGTATTCTCACACAATTTTTTTTAACGCCCATTTTGGCATTTAGAAGCTATTTTTTAAGAATCGTTCTAATTACGCAAATTTTTGTAAGTATTAGCCCATTGATCTGGCGCCTAGAGACCCTAAAATATTTTTGTCAAAAAGCTTTATGAGGACATCCGTAATGAGTTAGGGAACTTTCACGTTTACTCACACTATTTTATTTTATTTTCGCATTTACAAATTTTTTTTTAAGAATAACCCTAATTCCTCAATTTTTTGTGTGTATTAGCCCATGGATCTAGCTTCTGGAGTACCACAATTTTTTTTTTCAAAAAACTTTATGAGAACCTCCATTATAATTTGGAAACATTCACGTATACTCACACTATTTTTTTGACGCTCATTTTCGCGTTTACAAGACTTTTTTTAATAATTACCCATATTTCCTGATGTTTTGTGTGTCTTAGCCCATTGATCTGGGGCCCAGAGTATCCAAATTTTTTTTAACAAGAAACTTTATGAGAACCTCCGTAATTTATTGGGAACCTTAACGTACACTCACACAATTTATTTAACGCTCATTTTCGTATTTACAAGCCTTATTTTAAGAATCGTCCAAATTTTTTTATTTTTCGTGTGTATTAGCCCATGGATCAAGCGCTTTTAGAGCCTAAAATTTTTTAATCAAAAAACTTTATAAGGACCTCCGTAATGAGTTATGAAATTTTCACGTATACTCACACCATTGTTTTAACAATAATTTCCGCACTTATAAGTCATTTTTTAAGAATCACCCAAATTCTTTAATTTTTCGTGTGTATTATTAGCCTATGGATCTAGCACCCGAAGCATCCAAAAAAAAATTTCAAAAAACTTTGTAAGGTCCTTCGTAATGAGATAGGGAACGTTCACGTATACTCACTCCAATTTTTAACGCTCATTTCCACATTTACAAGCCTTTTTTATAGAATTGTCCCAATTCCCCTTTTTTTGGCGTGTATTAGCCCATGGATCTGGCGCCCAAAGCATCCAAAATTATTTTCTCAAAAAATTTTATGAAGACCTCCGTAATGAGTTAGGGAACCTTCACGTATACTCACACCATTTTTTAATGCTCATTTCGACATTTACAAGCCTTTTTTTTTTAGAATCGCCCTAATTTCTTGATTTTTGTGTATTACCCATGGATCTAGCTCCAGTAGCACCCTCAAAAAAATTTTAAACAACATTATCAGGATCTCCATAATGAGTTGGGAACCTTTACGTATACTCACACTATTTTTTAATGCCGATTTTGCATTTTCAAACCCTTTTTAAGAATCGCCCAAATTTCTGACTTTTCGTGTGTATTAGCCCATGGATCTGGCGCCTAGAGCACCTTAAAATATTTTCTCAAAAATTTTTATGAGGAACTCCGTAATGTGTTGGGAAACCTTCACGTATACTCACACCATTTTTTACGCCCATTTCCGCATTTAGAAGCCCTTTGTTAAGAATCGCGCAAATTTTTTTATTTTTCGTATGTATTAGCCCATTGATTTGTTGTCTGGACCATAAAAAAAATTCTCAAAAAACTTTATGAGGACCTCTATAATGAGTTGGGGAACTTTAACTTAAACTCACACAATTTTTTTAACGCCCATTTTCGCATTTATAAGCTTTTGTTTAATAATCGTCCAAATTTCCTGATTTTTTGTGTGAATTAGCCCATGGATCTGGAGCCCAGAGCACCAAATTTTTTTTCTCAAAAACTTTATATGGACCTTCGGAATTAGTTGGAGAATATTCACGTATACTCACACAATTTTTTATTAGCCATTTCTGTATTTACAAGCCCTTTTTAAGAATTTCCCAAATTCTTCGATTTTTCATATGTATAAGCCCATGGATCTAATGCCCGGAGCACCCAATTTTTTTTCTTAAAATTTTTTATGACCTATGTAATGAGTTGGGGAACCTTCATGTATACTCACACTATTTTTTTAACACCCATTTTAGCATTTACCAACCCTTTTTTAAGAATAGCCAAAATTTTCTATTTTTTGTGTATTAACCCATGGATCTGGCGTCGGAGAGCCCAAAATTTATTTTCTCAAAAAAGTTTATGAGGTCCTTCGTAATGAATTGGGAAACATTCACGTATATATACACAATTTTTTAAAGCCTATTTTCGCATTTACTACCCTTTTTTAAGAATCACCAAAATTCTTCAATTTTTTGTGTGTATTAATCCATGGATATGGTGCCCGAGTACCTAAAAATTTTTCTAAAAAAACCTTTTTGAGGACCTCCGTAATGAAATGAAAATTTTTCACGTATACTCACACCATTTTTTTTAATTTTTTTAAAAATCGCCTAAATTTATCGATTTTCGTGTGTTAATCCCATGGATCTGGTGCTGGAGCACCCAAAAAAATTTTCTCAAAAAAATTTATGAGGACTTCCGTAATAGGTTAAGGAACCTTCACGTATACTCAAACCATTTTTTTACCGCACATTTGCGTATTTACAAGCCTTTTTTCAAGAATCGCCCAAATTTTTTAATTTTTTGTATGTATTAACACATGGATCTGGCTCCCAAAGCACACTAAATTTTTTTCTCAAAATATTTTATAAGGGCCTACGTAATTAGTTGGAGAACCTTCACGTATACTCACACCATTTTTTTAACGTTCATTTCCACATTTATAAGACTTTTTTTAAGAATTGCCTTAATTTCCTGATTTTTCGTTTGTATTAGTCCATGAATCTGGCGTCCGGAGCACCCAAATTTTTTTTTCAAAAAATTTTATGAGGACATCTGTGATGAGTTGGGGAACCTTTACATATACTCACATCATTTTTTTAATATTCATTTTCGCATTTATAAGCCATTTTATAAGAATGACCCAAATTTCCTAATTTTGCGTGTGTATTAGCCTATGAATCGAGTGCCAAGAGCACCCAAAGATATTTTCTCAAAAAATTTTATTAGGACCTCCGTAATGACTTGGGGAACCTTTGCATATACTCACACCTCTTTTTAACGTCATTTTCGCATTTACAAGCTCTTTTTAAGAATCACCCAAAATTCTCGATTTTTCGTGTGTATTAGTCAATGGATCTGGCGCCCGGAGCACCCAAATTTTTTTATTCAAAAAACTTTATGAGGACCTCTGTAATGAGTTAGGAAACCTTCACGTATACTCACACTATTTTTTTAAAGCCCATTTTCGTATTTACAAGTCTTTTTTTAAGAATCACACATATTCTCCAATTTTTTGTGTGTATTAACCCAGGATCTGGCGCCTGGAGCACCCAAAAAATTTTTTCTTAAAAAACTTTATGAGAACCTTCATAATGAGTTGGGGAACCTTCCCTTATACTCACACCATTTTTGTAACGATCATTTCTGCATTTACAAGTTTTTTTTTAATAATCCCTCAACTTACCCAATTTTTCTTGTGTATTAGCCCATGAATTTGGCGCCCGGAGCACTCAAATTTTTTTTGTTAAAAAACTTTATAAGAACCTCCGTTATGAGTTGGAGAAGTATACTCACACCATTTTGTTAATGTTCATTTTCGCATTTACAATTTTTTTTAAAGTATCGCTCAAATTTCTCGATATTTCGTATCTATTAGCCTATGGATCTGGCGCCCGCAACAACCAAAAAAATATTTTGAAAAAATTTTATGAGGACCTCCATAATGAGTTGGGAAACTACCACGTATACTTACACCTTTTTTTAATGTCTATTTCCACATTTGCAAGCTATTTTTTTTTTAGAAATTATCCAAATTCCTCAACTTTTCGTGCGTATTAGCCAATGAATCTGGCGCCTCGGAGCACGCTATTTTTTTCTAAAAAAAATTTATGAGGACCTCCGTAATGAGTTGGGAAACCTTCACGTATACTCACCCCATGCAAAAAAATTTTATGATATGAGGACCATCGTAATGAGTTAGGGTACCACCACGTATATACTCACACATTTTTTAACACTTATTTCCGCATTTAAATGCCTTTTTTTTTTAATTAAGCAAATTTCTCAATATTTCATGTGTTTTAGTACACGAATGTGGCGCCTCGGAGCACCCAAAAAAAATTCTGGAAGAAAAACATTTTGAGGACCTCTGTAATTGAGAATTACCACGTATATTCACATCATTTTTTTAACACCTATTTTCGCATTTACATGCTTTTTTTGAAATTACGCAAATTCTTTGATTTTTCGTGTGTATTAACGCATGAATCTGACGCCTCGAAGCATCTATTTCCGCATTTACATGCTTTTTTTAGGAATTACGCAAATTCCTCGATCTTTCATGTGTATTAATTTTATACTATGAGTTTACGGTATTTTTTTATGCATTAAACTTGAAATTTTGCATGAGTCTTAGGCATTTTAGTATTAGATGTGGTAGTATTTTGATCTTATTTTGCAGGAAATAGGTTTTGGATCACCAATTTATATTGAGTCAATATCATCAATTTATATTGAGTCGCTATTATTCGCTTTAAATAATAGTCATTTGAAAAAATCTCCAATTTATATTGAGTCAATATCATCATTTACTAGAAAAACTTGTTGAATTATGAATATTTGTTGACATGCTTCAACCTATGAAAATTTCCTACACATCTTCCTCATAAAATATTTTTCGTAAAATTTCCAACACTTACAAATCTTAAATCCATCTCTATATATTAAATAGATATCTTAGTGATGAGCAACTCATATCAGAAACATGCCTAATCATTTCCACTTCCTATACCAAACATGTAACAATACAAGATTTTTCATATTAATTTCTACAAAAATAATTATAAAAAAAATTGTTTGATACAAACAATTTAATGATAAATTAGTGACGAAAATTTAATAGTGATGTTAAGTCCAGATGTAGCTCAAAAACTATAAACTAGTTATTGGGCAACAATGAACACTTGAAGAGAGATCGAAATGTTAGATGAGAAACCCATCTAACATTTTTACTCCCTTCTCCTTTGTTTTCCAGACATGTAACGGTGTCCACCAATTAAATTTGGTGGACACCTGACTATATGTCTGGTATTCAATAAATTACACACATATATATCCATAAACTATTTAAAACAAACATGTTGCAATAATTTTTTGAAACAATCAAGCAATATGCATCGATGAGATGAACGGTATAAAAGTTAATTATATTAACGATGTATAAAACTTAAACTCGTATCGTAACAAGATGAAGAAATAAATTGGGAGAGATTTAAGAGTGAAGCTAAGTGTGTATGTTAACAATGAAATTGGGCGGCGGAAATATAAATATAAAAAAACTGAGATTAGGGTTTCAAATTGGAGTTTATTTGGGCTTGGAAGTTTCAATACTGTAAGGCCCATATTATTTTAGTTATTTGTGATTTTGATTAAAAAATATGGACTAAAATATTCATTTAAGTTATTAAGTTGTGTGGTAGAGAACTAGAGATATCTTGTTACAGAATAGTAATACTCCTCAGATTTTAATTTATGTGACATCTTTTTTTTAGATACAAATTATGTGACTTTTGATGAATATTTTAAACTATATTTTTCGTCAAATTGATATGAGAAGAATTATAGCTTATAGTAATATTTTCATATAGTTTTTACACATATGTTGTTGTCAGGGAATAGGGACAAAGGACAAATACACCCCGAACTATCGTAAATGGTATACAGATACCCTTCATCATACTTTTGGGACATTGGTGCCCCTGCCGTTCAAAAACTAGAGCATATATACCTTTCACTCTAATGGAAGACTAAATAGGAACACGTGGTGCAATCTTATCCGACAGGTCGGTGCATAAGATTATGACACGTGTATGTCCGTTAGTATAAAATGTTTATATGCTCTAATTTTTGAACGACAGGGACACCAATGTCCCAAAAATATGACGGAGGTATCTGCATACCATTTACGATAGTTTGGGGTATATTTATCCGGGAATATAACATCAAATCAAGGGGAAAAGAGTTTTAAAAAATGATTCTCTTAGACTGAGACAAGACATTCATAAAATGTTATACAATGTAAGAACATAATGCATAAATTGAACAAATTTTGTCAAATTTATTTAATATTCAAGTCTAGTTTATTACAAGTTTGAGCAATTCTTCAATATTCTTGTCTGAACTTCCTCCTTCATCTACTGCTTCCTTAGCCAATTTTTTCCATTTAATTGCATTCTCTTTAAGCATTATACCTTTCTCTTCCCTCATGACTTCCCTTATGGAACTCACGATTTCGTCTCTATTCACTACACCATTTTCTCCAGCCTTAACGCGAACTCCTGTTTGCCATACATCACTAATAAATTTCGCGTTAGTTGGTTGATCTGACCATTGGGGCATGGCCACCATTGGCACTCCCAAACTCAGTGCCTCCAGAGTCGAATTCCATCCACAATGAGTAAAGAAACATCCAACTGCTTGATGTGACAACACATCGAGTTGAGGGCACCAATTCACAATTAGACATTTCTCTTTCGACTTGGACATGAATTCCTCTGTTAGTTTGTTCTCTTCGGTAGCTCTAACAACCCACAAGAAGTAGAAATCGCTCATCATCAATCCTGAAGCTAGTTCTTCCATTTGTTGTTCGCCAAGATTGGCTAAACTTCCGAATGATACATAAACAACAGAGCCAATTTCCCTCGAGTCTAGCCACTTCATACAAGTTTCACTATTAGGTTTGAAGAGACTCAAACCATATTCTTTGTCATCTTTTAGTCGCTTGTCAAGATACATTGATGGAATAATTGGTCCAATGGTTTTGATTCGACATTGTGTCCTTAGCCAGTCGATCACCTGTACAAAAATTCAGCAACAAAAACCTCAGATTAGTTACTAAGTATAACACTATGTAAGGATGTGTGTCATTCTATTTCCGTTATTTTATATATCACTCTTCTTTTTAGTCCATCACGGAAAGAATTAGAAACTTTCTATAATCGGAAACTCTTAAGTTTTAAACTTCTAATTTATTCTTGATACATTGCTCTTCTAGTCAGAGAATGTCATAACATAATTAAGACCTACAACTTCGTAGTAATTTTTTACCCTACGATAAGGGTTGAGTTCTATCATAGTCGTAAAAGGGTAGCTTAGTGCACTAAGCTCTCACAATACACGAGAGAAGGACTAGATCATAGGGTCTATTGTAGGTTGCTTTATCCTGCTTTTTTATAAACAAAAGTCTACACGATGACCGAGGGAATTTGAAATTTGAACCCTCAACCAAGAGGGTAATATAGCTTAACAAGCCCCTCTTTTACCACTAGATCAACATCACACTATATATGGTTTTGCAACTCGTATTTTCGAATTTCTCAATACAAATACAGAATCCACCCAAAAATTACCCTAGAACTCCCACCCAACCTCATGATTCCGCCCTTGTCCACAACTCGAACTCGTAATCTCCTAATCAATAACAACAATTTTACCAGTCAATCCAAAACACAATTTACTAACAACAAGAATATGAATAAAACCCAAAACACAAGTTTACCTCCTTCTCCAACACATCAAATGAGTTGAACAAAAGCCAATCTGCTTTCTTGAAATTGATATTCCTGCTGAACACAAGTTTCCTAAGAGATGGATACAAATCACTTTGACACACAAAAGAAGGCAAATCTTGTTTTTGCAACAATGGAAGTGAAGGCAAACACACACCATCATCAAAAACACAAACTTTATTTTTTTCTGGATCCATATGATAATATACAACACTAAGAGCACAAGATTGTGTAAAAAAAGCAGCCCCTTTTAACCCTAATTCATGTGCCAAATCAATTGCCCATGTTGTTATCGAATCGAAAACAAGCACCTTCAGAGGATATTCAGAATCAGACAATTCCTCAACAATTTTTGTCAAATTTTTTGACACCAAAACATGAAACCATTCAAGAAAAAGATCATAACTTTGTGGTGGGGTTTCATCATTATGTGGAATAGAGTGAATCTTGATTGAACCAGATTCTAATATTGGCATAGATTTGGTAACAGAGTCTATGGTGATTAAGGTCACTTTAACTGATTCTTTTGCTGTTAATCTTTTGGAAAATTGAACCATTGGGTTTATGTGACCTTGTACTGGGAATGGAAGAACTAAAACATGAGATTTGTTGGTGTTTCCATCCATTTTTTGCACTAATTTTACTCTTTTGTGTTGTTCAATCTCAAGAAAATAAAAAGCTAAAGTTTTTCTTTTTTAATGGGATAAGAATGAGGGGAAAACACACCCTAGTCTTAAGTAGGGAGTTTGACCAAGTATAGTCAAACATTCATATTCTATGTTAAAAAAAGAATGTCCTTTCTGATAATTTTTTAATTTTGATTTTTCATGATATGCTTAAGAATCGTGAAATTAAAAGACATTTTAATAAATTTTATATATCTTTATTTCAAGACTAAAAGTTACTTTCTCTGTTCAATAATAGTTGTTCATTATATTATTTTGAAAAGTATAACAATAATTGTCCACTCTATGAAATCAATAGATAATTTTTACACTTAGTTACTAATTTATCCTTACCATTAATTATAGTCAATCTATTATATTTTTTAAGACATTATATTTATTATATTCAAAGGGTAATATAGTAAAATTATCCTTTTATTTATAGTTTCTTAAGAAGTGTGTAAAGTCAATAGTGAACAACCATTATTGAACAAAAAGAGTAAATCAATTTACTTTCTTGAAATCCTACAAACAAATTGAAACGGATAAAGTTGTTACAATTTTTTTTCTTCAAACCCATTATGAAAACTATTTTCTTGAGTAAAAAAGTCTTTCAGGAACAAACCCTTTATCTAGGATAAGATCTAAATACACCCCACACTATCCGATCCTATTTATATGATTACATAATTGTTATAGTTGCTGGTTGGATGATATAATGAAATATCGCTATACATAACATATACTCCATCCATCTAGTTGCTGGTTGGATGATATAATGAAATATTTCAAAAAAGAAAGAAAAAGTCTACGTGGCTTTAAATAAAATGCCACATCAATATTCTGAATAACAAGTTCATAACTTTTATTACGATACATTATAAATAACATTGAAACAATAATTAAATTAGAAATTTTAGAAGCATTGGTAAAGCAAATTTTCTATGAATATGTTACTCAATTTAGTGCATTACAAGTTTGAAAGAAACTCTTCAATATTCTTATCAGAACTCCCTCCTTCATCTACTGCTTCTTTAGCTAATTTTTTCCATTTCATTGCATTCTCTTTAAGCATTATACCTTTCTCTTCCTCCATGACTTCCCTTATGGAACTCGCGATTTCGTCTCTATTAACTACACCATTTTCTCCAACCTTAACGCGAACTCCTGTTTGCCATACATCACTTATAAATTTCGCATTAGTTGGTTGATCCGACCATTGAGGCATGGTCACCATTGGCACTCCCAAACTCAATGCTTCCAGTGTCGAATTCCATCCAGAATGAGTAAAGAAACATCCAACTGCTCGATGAGCCAATACATCGAGCTGAGGGCACCAATTCATCATTAGTCCTTTTTCCGATAACTTGGACATGAATTCCTCAGGGAGTTTGTTCTCTTCTGTAGCTCTAACAACCCACAAGAAGTAACATTTGCTCGTCATCAATCCCAAAGCTAGCTCCTCCATTTGTTGTTCGTCAAGACTGGCTAAACTTCCAAATGATACATACACAACAGAGCCAATTTCCTTTGAATCTAGCCACTTCATACAAGTTTCACTATTAGGCTTGAAGAGACTCAGACCATATTCTTTGTCATCCTTTAGTCTCTTGTCAAGATACATCGATGGAATAGTTGGTCCGATAGTTTTGATTGGGTATCGAGGCCTTATCCAATCGATTACCTGTACAAATTCATGGTTTGATTTAGATGGATTTTCCTTTAGAAAGAAATGAAACCACTTAAATCTATTTTTTTTTTAAATATTAGAACCAAACAAATTAGGCATAGTCACATGACAAAAAAGAAAATAGATCTAGATCTACTACTCCTCTACTTTGGACTATTCTATGTTGTATGGAGCATAGTATTGGCCAATTGTGAACTCTCACGTACAGTGATAAGATTAAGAATGAGGATATACATGACAAGGTAGGTGTAGCCTCCGTGGTAGACAAGATGAGGGAAGTCAAACTAAGATTGTTCGGACATGATAATATCTTCATAGATAAGTGTGTTATCTCTAACAGTTTAAGCTTTTAAATGAGATGATCTTACACTTTAATACGGTATCAGAACAGATAGAAGTCTGAGATCGAATCTCACCACCACCCAAATCAAAATTGAATTTCCACGTGCTTGGCCTCACACACTTTAACAAGATTCTACCCTTCTCAAACCTCATATATGAATGGAGTGGACCCAAAGGATTACATTAAGATAAGAGAATAGTACCTCCTTTTCCAATGCGTTAAATGTGTTGAAGAAAAGCCAATCTGCTTTCTTGAAATTGATGTTCTGACTAAAGATTAGTCCTCTAAGAGTTGGATACAAATCAGTATCATAGATGAGAGAAGGCAAATCTTCCTTTGCCAGCAATGGAAGTGAAGGCAAAGAGACATCAAAGGAAATTTTGGTTGTCTCTGGATCCATATGATAGTAAATGGCACTAAGAGAACAAGATTGTGTGAAAAAAGCAGCCCCTTTGAGTCCTAATTGATGTGCAAGATCAATTGCCCAAGTTGCCATCGAATCGAAAACAAGAACTTTCACAGGGTACTCTGAATCAGATAATTTCTCAACAATTTTTGTCAAATTTTTGGATACCAAAAGATGAAACCATTCAAGCATTTTGTCAATATTTTGTGGTGGAGACTCGTCATCATGAGGAATGGACTCAATATTGATTAAACCAGACTCCTTTGGCATGTTCTTGCTAATAGAGTAAATGGTAACTAATGTCACTTTATTAACTCCTTTTGATGCCAATCTTTTGGAAAATTGAACCATTGGATTTATGTGGCCTTGTACTGGGATTGGGAGAACTAAAATATGAGATTTGTTGGATTTTTCTTCCATTTTCTGCACTATACTCTTACCTGACTTAAAGTTTCTGCTATCTTTATAGGGTTGGGCAAGGATATATATAGTGTTAAATTGGTCTCTTTTTTTTATTCAATAGTCAATTATTAATTATTGAGCATGTGTTAGGAGATGTGAAATATATAATTGTGAATGCTAAGATGATTTCCATGATCTTTAGACAAACAGACAATATTAGCTAAGGATCCATAAATCTATTACTTTAATGATTAGAAAAACATTTTTTCAACTCATAGTCGCTTTCCATGAACTATATAGAGGTGTCAGTGTATCCCCCTCCCCCCCCACCCCCCACCCCAAAAGAAGGATTTCCAATGTGAGTTTGAATAAGTCGAGACTTATAGATGTTACGATTCAAAAATTACCAAGACAGGTCAGTCTAAACCCAATGAAACAAGATTAAATGCGGAAGTAAAATAGACCAGCATAATATAAATCTGCAGAAATAATAACATAACTCAAAATACCCCCTGGTGTCACTTGTACAAGTCTTTAAGTAATACCTTAGATTCAAAAGGAATACCAGTCTGAATATCTTTTGTGTCTAGAACAGAACAAAAATATAACAAAAGAGATTCAAAAGGAATACCAGCCTGAATATCTGTGTCTAGAACAGAACAAAAATATAACAAAAGAGTAAGATGACTGCTGAAGTTGTAAAAATATGACACTTGGCCTAACTCAACCCCAAAAGCTAGCTCATGAGGGGATAATTGCCCAAGTCCATATAAGGAGACCACCAGTCCATTCCCCAACCAATGTGGGACTTTTACCCACTCTAACACCCTCATTCATGCCTAGGCCCAACTACAACGTGGAACGGGAGCCCTAACGGGGAAGGATTTGGCTCTGATACCATGTAAAGATATGACACGTGGTCGTAGCTCAACCCCAAAAGCTAGCTCTTGAGGAGAGGATGACCCAAGTCCATATAAAGAGACCACTAGTCCATTATTCAACCAATGTGGGACTTTTACCCACTCTAACATGATAAACAACTACCTTACGAACTACTCTAGCAAGCCTCGGACGAAGGTAAGAAGAGGATGGTCAAGACGATCCGGGCTTGTAAGCTATCTAAGGTGTAGAAGCAAGAGAGTGAGTACCAAACAACAACGATACTTAACAAGAAATCCTAAATAACTCAAAGTTAAGTAATACAGAACATAAGTAATCCAACACACCATTCGAACCTCCATAAATATAAGCTGCACAGATAATCAAATCAGCCCAACCTAGCAGTTCACAGTTCATATAGCACATAACACCTGTAATTACATCAAAACTTGCACCTCAACATATATAGATCATCAATACAATCTTTCATATTCAAACTATTAGGATCGAAATAATCGAGTGTCCTGCAGAAGCTAACAAAGCAAACCTCGAAAGACTTGAGTAAAAAGAAAAATGAGAAATATACCAAAAGACACAAAGATGTAATGCGGTTCGGTCAATTGACCTGCATTCATAAAAGGAGTTGAGCGATCCACTATATAAATATAAGAGTACAAAATATTGAGATAATTAGCCTCACATAATTCACTCGGAATGAAATGAGGTACACACAAGTGATAACGCATCACTTGTGTCTCACCGTTTCTCCCCCTACACAAAACTCTCAAAGTCCCCTAGGACTACAGTGTGAATGTTGCTATGTTAGAAAGAATAAACCTCTATTTACAGAGTTATAAACCTTTTCTTACAAGAAAAAGACTAGCCTAATATAGAGATCATATGTTTTCCTTTTCCAAAAAGGAAAAACTCAATTATGATAAGAAAACTCAGAGTGAATAACCAACCCAAACAACCATAAGACCATATCATCAATCATGAATGTCAAAGATCAAGATGAAATGCAATGCAGCCTAGTGTAATATCATATAAAATGATGCATTTCTGTCCTAATGATACATACCCATTGAATATCAGTGCAGGATCTATGGGGGACATATCAATCCATGCACTTGACATGGAACATGTGACCCGGCCCCTCATCATAGAATCTGCCACGGATCATGTAGCCCATCCCTTATTTCTATAGAATTTGACATGGATCGTGTGGCCCGTCCCCTATTTCTCATGAATCTGCCACGAATCGTGTGACCCGTTCCCTATTTCTCATGAATCTGCCACGGATCGTGTGGCCCGTCCCCAATTTCTCATCATTTCCACAAAGTACCATCTCATTAGTGTAAAATACAACCAATGCAAGTAGATATATACATCTGCTCAATGAGATGAGGGTAACTTCCACACCAACAACCAATCACAAGTAACTTTGGCACATAATCAATAGTAAGTCAATATCGACATTCAAACTTTTTTATGACACATCATTCATCACAATATCAAAAAGATTCCTCTTTTAGGCATTACTAGAGCTTATTCATCATTTAACAATACACAGAATATATGAAACTCTTTTCCAATTTCCATTACTCCCAATTACATAATGACACACAATGTTTGATACACTTGACGAAGGGTCAAAGGTCCACTATGAGCTAATATGCGACTATCAAACTTTTAATTTAGCGATCTCATGCAGCAAAATACGGGAAAAGACAAATATCAATTATATGCTATTAAATTTGTTGGGATGGTAGTTACAGAAATTAAGCAATTTTCCCATTTTTTTTGTGTGTTAGTACATGATTTTCTTGGTGCTATGCATTTTGAGTATTATTTTTTTGCATAAAATATACAGGACTCTTCATATTGACTTGGGAACAATAAGTCATCATATATTATTAAAAGTGGGAACAAAAAAAGTTTAAAATTGAAAAATCATTTTACCCCGACACTAAATAAAAATATTATAAAATAGCTAATCAATTAAATATTAAATAGTAATTTTATAATATTATTATTATATTATACTATATTCTAAAAGTGAAAAGGTGTTAAGTCAAAAATTCAAAGAAGAAAATATTCATAGAAAATTGTTAGTCATTTTATCCTTTTAAAAAATAAATTAGTTACATTTTTTCAAAAAAAATTGTATTTATTTTTATTTTTCTCCTTCAATTACTTAACATAATATATATATATATATATATATATATATATATATATATATATATTTTATTTTTTTTGTTTCTAATTACTTTATTTAAAAGATTAACTCCATAATTCACACCTTTTCATAGTCATAACTTCCACATCATAGTAAAGAATGGTGAATTAGAAAGACATTAATGTTTTCATGAAGTAATATACATTCATCTTAATGCATTGAATGAATTACAAATTTAGATTAACTTTACACGTTGGAATATACACAAGCCCTAATTTTCAATAACCAAAACCCCTCATTTCTTGGTTGCATTAATACTTAGAAATAAGTCAAATAGCTACAACCCCCAAATTCTAATAACCTAAACCCCGTGATTTCTTTGCTTCATTAATAGAACATTTTCTAATAACTACAACCTACTAAATTTTAATAGCCAAACCCACATATCTTGGCTACATATTTCTCCATTATTGCATACCCAATGGTAGTTACATATACATTTATGATGGTTATTGCATACATATTTTTATTTTCTTCTTGAAATGTTTCTTAAGCTTAGTTAACACATTTGAATATTTTTTTCAAATTCTTTTGTACGTCTTATATTATATATTTGTTATTTTTTTAGTTTTGGTTTTATGAAACTTATACCCTTTCATTTATTTATTATTTTTCTCTTTTATTTGCTTTAAATATCAACCTTTATATCTCATATCTAATTACCTATTCAATTGCTACTGTTAATATATATCTATATCTATAACTCTCATACTTTTCATATTCACAACCTCTAAATATTTAATTTAAGATTTTAAGATAATTTTTGGTGTTTCACCAATTTTATTTATATAAATCATCTTCTTTGTTTCATGAGATCCTTAGGTATCTTTTTCATTCTATAGTTAAAGTAATGAAACATTTATATCATTTTTGTTCTATTGATTCATTCTTTAGTTTAACTCGACAAAGAAGGATCTTGAATTTTGATTGGCTATGATAGAAGGAATCGACAAAAAATCGAAAAATTGTGTACTATTTCTGTATTTCTGTTTACATCTATATTGTATGATTAAAGTTTTAAAAAAGATGAGTACACTGTATTTTTTGTGTTTTCTATCTATTAAACTTTTTAAATTTAATTTTCTATGAATTTCTAATTGATTAGTCATTTGTGGCTTTATTGAAAGTTTGCTAACTACTAACCAAAATTCAAAACTTACCGTTGGTTGCTTAAAAGAAGTTGATTTTAAACATTAAAATACGCTCCTTATTTTGGTACTTTTGGCCATATTTTAAAGATATATTAGTAATTAAAATTGTGTTTTATCACTCAATACATGTTTTCATAAAATTTTAATTATTCCAACAAATCTATGAAAATTCTCATGGAACACACGTGCAACGCACGTATCCAGAAAATAGTTACATAGATAATGGGCGTCCACATGTTCAATATTTACATTTATCTTTTTTCAACTTACAAAAGATATGAATCATAAAAGGTGTTCTTTAACTTGATTTTAGCTGGCAATTGAAGTTGTATAAAGTTTAACAAGTAGACATACACATCATACATCGGCAAACACACCAATGCAGACCAATTGCTCTTTATTCGCCAGTCGTTGTCTCTATAAGAAAAGAGAAGATATAAATGTTTAGTTTGATATTGTTGTTCATCATTTTATTGAGACCTTTGTGCTAGTAGATGATTAAATGACTTCACCAAATAGTATAAATCACTGTAATGTAGGTCTTTTTTCATAAACAGACCAAATAGAACTAATTTATGCAGCACTCAAATGTTCATGGCAAGTTTGAAACAAATTCTTCAATATTTTTATCAGAACTTCCTCCTTCATCTACTGCTTCTTTAGCCAATTTTTTCCATTTAATTGCATTCTCTTTCAGGATTGCACCTTTCTCTTCCTTCATGACTTCCCTTATGGAAAACGCGATTTCATCTCTATTAACTACACCATTGTCTCCAACCTTAACGTGAACTCCTGTTTGCCATACATCACTAATAAACTTTGCGTTAGTTGGTTGATCCGACCATTGGGGCATGGTCACCATTGGCACTCCCAAACTCAGTGCTTTCAGTGTCGAATTCCATCCACAGTGAGTAAAGAAACATCCAACTGCTCAATGAGACAATACATCGAGCTGAGGGCACCAATTTACCATTAGTCCTTTTTCCGATAACTTGGACATGAATTCCTCAGGGAGTTTGTTCTTTTCGGTAGCTCTAACAACCCACAAGAAGTAGCAGTTGCTCGTCATCAATCCCGAAGCTAGTTCCTCCATTTGTTGTTCGTCAAGACTGGCAAAACTTTCAAATGATACATAAACAACAGAGCCGATTTCCCTTGAATCTAGCCACTTCATACAAGTTTCACTGTTAGGCGTGAACAAACTCAAACCATATTTTTTGTCTTCCTTTAGTCTCTTGTCAAGATACATTGATGGAATAGTTGGTCCGATAGTTTTGATTGGGTATCGAGGCCTTATCCAGTCGAGTACCATGCCTAGAGGTGTTCATGGTTTGATTTGGTTCGATTTTCCTCTAAAAGAGAAATGAAACCACTTAAGTCTATTTTTTAAATATTAGAACCAAACAAATTGTGTGGTATTTGTCCTTGACTTAATGGGGCTTCAATATGAACTGATGACTTTCACATGTCAAAAAAGAAAATAGGTCTAAGTTTACTCCTCTGCTTTTGACTAGTTTGACTATTTCAATGTTGTATGGAGCGGAGTATTGACCAATTGCGAACTCTCATGTTCAGAAGATGAGGGTTGCGAAAATGAGAATGTAGAGGTAGATATGCAGGCATACTAGAAGTGATAAGATTAAGAATGAAGATATATGGGACAAGGTAGGAGTGACCTTTGTGGTGGACGAGACGAGGGAAGTCAGACTAAGATGGTTCGGACATGATAATATCTGTGTAGATTTTACCCTCCTCAAACCCCATATATGAGATTTGAGCTCTACTAACACACAAGTATATGAATGGAGTGGACCCAAAATGTAACATTAAGATAAGAGAGTAGTACCTCCTTTTCCAATGCATTAAATGTGTTGAAGAAAAGCCAATCTGCTTTATTGAAATTGATGTTCTGACTAAAGATAAGTCCTCTAAGAGCTGGATACAAATCAGTATCATTGATGAAAGAAGGCAAATCTTCCTTTGCCAGCAATGGAAGTGAAGGCAAAGATACATCAGAGCCATCAAAAGAAATTTTGGTTGTCTCTGGATCCATATGATAGTATATGGCACTAAGAGAACAAGATTGTGTGAAAAAAGCAGCCCCTTTTAGACTTAATTGATGTGCAAGATCAATTGCCCAAGTTGCCATCGAATCGAAAACAAGAACTTTCACAGGGTACTCTGAATCAGATAATTTCTCAACAATTTTTGTCAAATTTTTGGATACCAAAAGATGAAACCATTCAAGCATTTTGTCAATATTCTGTGGTGGAGACTGATCATCATCATGAGGAATGAACTCAATATTGATTAAACCAGACTCCTTTGGCATGTTCTTGCTAATAGAGTAAATGGTAACTAATGTCACTTTCTTAACTCCTTTTGATGCCAATCTTTTGGAAAATTGAACAATTGGGTTTATGTGGCCTTGTCCTGGGATTGGGAGAACTAAACTATGAGATTTGTTGGTTTTTTCTTCCATTTTCTGCACTATACTCTTACCTGACCTAAAGTTTCTGCTATCTATATATCTAGTTCTATATAAAGGACTTATGTGGGCGCCAACATACTCAAGATTGACCTTTTATCTTCTTCTTTTTCTAACTTACAAAAAGACATGATAAGAAGAAGTGTTCTTTTAACTTGATTTTAGCTGACATTTAAAGTTGTATAAAATTTAAGAAGTGGACATATACATCATACCTCAGCAATACACAAAATCAGACCAATTGTTTTTTATTTGTCAGTCGTTGTCTCTATAAGAAAAGAGAATATTTAAATGTTTAGTTTGATTTTGTTGTTGGCAGATTGTTTTTTATGCCAATCTTTTGGAAAATTGAACCATTGCGTTTATATGGCCTTGTAGTGGGATCGGGAGAACTAAAATATGACATTTGTTGGATTTTTCTTTCATTTTCTGCTCTCTATAATCTATTGTGCTATTCTATATAAAGGCTCAGAATTCAGGATTTACATTTATCGTTTTTCTATAAAAAAAATTACAAAAAAGGTATAATGCATAAACGTACCATTTTACTATATGATATATTGTGACGGTATCATTGAGAAATTATGATTTTTCACCTTGGAAAATCAATCATGATGAACATGCTATTTTAACAATTTTCCAGATTACACATCTAAATGAAAGATAGTTAAGGTATATACTATTAAGCATGCATTTAGATAGCGTATAGTATAACAATTGTGATGGTTAAAGTCTAAGTGGGTGATTGTTGAAATATATACTATTAACCATAAGATTTATATTATTAACCATGTGTTTAGATATAATATTTATTATAGAACAATTGTTTATTCAATTTTAATAACAGATTTAGTAGATCATATACTCGTTTATTTATCCTTAACTTATGTAGTAGATGATTTAGTGTATAGAGTTTTTTGCGTGTACAAATAGGATTAAATCATCGGTTCTTATAAGTATAAAGTTATTTGTTTACTATCTAAGATGGAAATTGGACAAGTCATTGATATGATTATAGCATAAGATTAAATATAATTTATCTTGATTATGAGAACGATGTAATTTTGACTTCTTGTGCTAGTGCATTTTGCATGTATTAAAACGAACCGAATAGAGACAGATGTTTTAGACTAACTAACAAAAACATATTATCTAAACCGTTAAATGTACTTATATTCTCAATCCTGATATGACTATTATGATTTTTATTTATTAATTATCGTTTTGATTTATTAAAAGGTGAGATCCTGTGATAGACAATATGTCTGGTAGATTGGATGATAATAACATATATATTGGTGAATAATAAGTTAGTTGATGAAATTCATGTCTCGATATAGTTTGATGATACACTTTTTTGAGAAACTTATTAGTTTTCATTGGGTCAAACCTTGCAAGTGAATTTATGAATCCGAGAGTTAAACAATATTTCAAAGAAATTATTTTTTGAAATTAAATTCGCCAATTATTAAATTTATTAATCAATATCTGTAATCTAAAAACATAAAATAAACAATTTTGTAAAACACATTGACCTACTAACCGGTAGCAATTCACCTTCATTTTGGAAGAAGAGCACCTAAATGATATGGGTTTCAACTCTGTGATTTCTTTGTTTTAATTTTCTTTCCTATTTTGCATTTCTTTTGTTTTGTTTTGTTTTGTTTCATTAATTTGGGATATGCCACTTTGGACTGTTCTTGTACATATTTACCATTTTTCATTCAAATAAATTAGCCCAATGGGTCTTTAATTAAAAATAAATAAAAATTTCACAATTTCTGCTTAATTATGTTAGCCATAAACATTTTTTGTTAACTTTTATTGTAGCATTAATTCATTTAATTTAATTAAGATATTTCCTTCCAAGATAAAATGAATATACATATTAAAGAAATAATGTTATTTAAAAATTAAGATAATCCTCTCAATCTAGTTATAATCAACATGTGTTGAATAGGTGTGAACTCACCTATTCAGAACAAGCATGGTGTCTTTTGGAGAAGGATTCAAAAATATTCAGCGAATTTTAAATTAATAAATAACAAGTAAATTTTGTCTTAAAAAATCATCAATCAATCGTTTTCCATAGTATAATAAATAATAAGTAAATTTTGTCTTAAAAATCATCAATCAAACATTTGCCGTAGTATAAAACATCCATCTCATTTAGCTTAAATTAAAACTTTAATCTTAAATTTGTTAAAGTAAAATTTTTTTTACTGTTGATGTCACTACATTTAAGCACATATCACTCATATATTGTGAAATATTAATGTTATCTTTATTTTAATTGATACATAAAATACAAATTTTCAAGTGACTAATAGATTACTTAATTAAAAATATGTAATTCAATAGTGAAGTGAACATTTTAAGAGAAATCAAAATATAAATAAACATACGAATGAGTCAAATAAACTCAATGTATAATATATTCATAAATAAAAATTATATTTATATAGTATAATTTTTTAATGGAAAAATATATAATCATAAAAATAACGAGTAGTGAAGATTGTGAATTTATTATAAATGGTACTAAAAATTATATGAATATACATGTATGTAAAAGTGATGTTTAAAAGAGGGTTTAAGAGCGTACTTTTGTTATTTTACATTTTTATCTCGAGACAAAATATTTGTATTCCACCCACAAGTAAGGATAACTTATGCCAATCATAATTGTTCATCCTGGAATAAGTTATCGCACACCTTGTAACCAAACAAAGTATTGAGGGGCACATAATACTTATCCCCGAATTGTTTTTTCTTATCCATCACATCAAACGACCCCTCAATTTTTTGTTTGGTTACAAAGTATGGGATAACTCATCTCATGATTAATAATTATGACTGGGATAAATTATCCCTACTTATGGGTGGGATACTAATCCCGAGATAACTTATCCTGGATAGAATGTAAAATAACAAAACTACCCCTTAAATCCTCTTTTATACCTCACTTTTTACATGCATGTACATTTAAATAAATTTTAATATCATTTATAATAACATTTATAACTTTCACTACTCGTTATATTTACAATTATATATTTTTTCATTACAAAATTACACTATATAAATATAATTTTTATTTATGAATTTATTTGACTAATCCTTGTGTTTATTTTATATTTTGATTTCTCGTAAAATGTTTTCTCCACTATTAAATCACATATTTTTAATTAAATAGTTTAATAACTTGAAAATTTGTATTTCATACATCAATTAAAAAGATAACTTTATTATTTTAACAATATATGAGAGATATATGCTTAAATGAAAGGACATCAACAAGAAAATCTTTCTAAATAAGATGGATTATAAACACACGACATAATTATGAGAATACACACACAAAAATATTTAAGCTAAAGAAGATAAAAAAATATTTTTAAGAGTGAATAAAAGCTGCAAAGAAAGTATAAAAAACTACACAAAATAAAGGATATTCTTGTATACAAACAACTTATTCTTAAAAATTATATCATGCATATTATTTAAATATGACAAATCAAACAATCAATAAAAATATAATCTCAAAATAACTATTCCTATCATAATCTATCCCAGTTCCCACCATAACTTATCCTCCCTAAGTAATCTTAATTCGTAGCCTAACTTGTTTTCAATCCGAACGATCCTAAAAGTTGTTGGACATTAATTTGAGTGGGGGCGAAACACAGAAAACCTAAGTACTTCTGTCATTGTAAACAGAAATACGTGAAGAAAAAGGACTGCTCAAGTGTATCATCCTTTTCAGTGGTATTTGGGAGTGATTCTTATGCTGTTGTTGCACGTGGATATGATGCTTATACTTTTCAAGGATTGTGGGGTTGTTTGTAGCCATGGGAAGTGGGGGGCTGTACCAAAAAGCATGCAACTGAGACAATTAACACGTGAGCCCTTACCCTACACACTATCACCTCCCACTTTTCGAGATTTGAGGTGGTGTTTGTAACAGCCGTGGGGAGTGGGGGCTCGTTCCAAAAGGCATGCAACCGACACAATTAACACGTGACACCAAACATGTGGGAAGGTCAACTTTCGCGCACCTCGACTAATTTCACAGAATACTTGCCACCTCCCACCTTTCAAGGATTGTACTGTTGTTTGTAGCCATGGGAAGTGGGGGGTTGTACCAAAAATCATGCGACTGACTCAATTAACACGTGAACCCTTACCCTGCACACCAAGCATGTGGATGGACCGGCCAGCTTTCACGCACCTCGACTAAATCCACGGATACCTACCACCTCCCACCAGCAACAGGTACCAGGTAACTCTGCCCACCAAGGCTAGGACAAATGGAAAGAATCACCTAATGTTTTTGTCTCCACTGAGTTTTGAACCTGAGACCTCAGGATTTAGAAAAGGATTTCAATGCATTGTCTATAAATAGGGTCTCAATGTAACAATTTAGATACACAATTCAATAATATTTTTCCCATATATTTCTCACATGGTATCAGAGTATTGGTGAGAAACTTCAAGTCATCGTGTCAAATTTCGGCGATGACGGTTGGGACTGATTTGTGTCATCTTTCATTCTGAAAGTGTTGTGCAAAAGACAACACCATCACGAGGCTTGGGAAGCTCAAGCGACCGAACCCCAATCATATCCACTAGAAAACAACCCCCCATTCGCCCCCACGCGCCGTTCGGAGGTGGAAGTTTTTTGGCGAGAACTGTTCACGTGCTGGCGCGTGAGTGCTGCTCTGGTCATCTTTTTTCGAGTTGTATTCTTCTGTTGGGGTCACCCAGTATTTCCGACCAAAATCCATTCAGTTTTCTCTAGATCCGATCACCGAAGTTAGAGTTTCGGTGATTTTCAAGCAGTTTTCGGCAAGTTCCCGGCGAAATCAGAATTTTCAGGCCACTGTGGGTAGATTCCGACAGTTTCCAGCGAGTTTCTTACTCTTTTCAAGTCAAATTTCGAAGAATGTCTTTTGGGTGTGATGTTTTTGGCTCCAAAAATACGGGGATTGGAAGTTCAAGTCTTACAATCACTTCAGAACCATTAATGGGAAGTTCAAACTATTTAGCTTGGGCTTCTTCAGTTGAGTTGTGGTGCATGGGTCAAGGTGTTCAAGATCACTTAACAAACAATGCTTGCGTTGTGGATGAAAAGACAAAGTCTAGTGACGAAGGTGCAAAAGCCAAAGCACAATAGAAGAAAGTGGATGCCCAATTATGTAGTCTCCTTTGGCGCTCTATTGATTCTAAGTTGATGCCCTTGTTTCGCCCATTCCAGACATGTTATTTAGTTTGGTAAAAGGCACGTGCTTTATACACAAATAACATATCTCGATTCTATGATGTGATATCTCAGATGACTAACTTAAAGAAACAAGAATCTGATATGTCTACTTACTTGGGACAAGTACAGACAGTCATGGAAGAATTTGAAACATTAATGCCTATCACTACAAACATGGAAAAGCAACAAGAGCAAAGGCAAACATTGTTTCTAGTTCTTACACTTGCTGGACTTCCTACTGACCATAACTCTGTGCGTGACCAGATTCTAGCAAGTCCTACAGTTCCCTCAATTGATGAATTATTCTCTCGTCTGCTTCGTCTTGCTGCACCTCCCAGTAACAAAAAAGTTTCATCACCCATTGTTGACTCCTCTATTCTCGCATCTTAAACCACAGAAAAGCGTACATACCAGTCTATGGAGAATCGGCGAGGTGGAGGGCATTTTTGAAAACCTCGATCCAAGTGTAGTCATTGTCATAAACCTGAACACACTCGTGATATGTTATATTTTACATGGTCCACCACCTAATTATGATTCTATTGTTCTTAAGGAATATAATGAGCTCCTTCGAAATCGCGCAAAGTAAACAGACATCTCCACCAGTAGCATATGGTGCTCAACCTAATTAACCATCCAATAATGCTCATATTGCTCACACAGAATATGATGAGTTCTTTCGGTAACGTGCAAATAAACAAACGTCTCCACAAATCGTTTCGGTTGCACAACCTGATGTTTTTGTTGCGGGTAATTCTTTTGCTTGTGTGTCACTGTCTAGTACTCTTGGATCATGGGTCATGGACTTAGGGGCTTCTGATCATATCTCTGGTAATAAATCACTTTTGTCCGATATTGTTTATTCACAATCTCTTCCTGCTATTACTTTAGCCAATGGGATCCAAACAAAACCAAAAGGGGTTGGAAAAGCCAAACCCCTATCTTTTGTCACCCTAGACTCTGCTCTTTATGTCTCTGGTTCTCCTTTTAATATAGCATCTGTTAGTCGTTTGACGAAGGCTCTACATTGTAGCATAACTTCTTTTGATGACTTTTTTCTCGTGCAGGACCACAATACAGGACAGACGATTGGAACAAGACATGAATCACAAGGCCTTTACTACCTTGCCTCTTCAAATTCCTTGAAAACATGCTCCGTTACAGATTCTCCAGATCTAATTCACAAATATTTGGGGACATCCGAGTCTATCCAAACTACAAAAGATGGTGCCTAGTTTGTCTAGTTTATCCAAATTAGATTATGAGTCGTGTCAATTTGGGAAACACACTCGTGCTAGATTTTCACGTAGTACTGAGGGTCGTTCAGAGTCTATTTTTTCATTAGTTCATTGTGATATTTGGGGTCCTAGTAGAGTCAATTCAACCTTAAGATTTCATTATTTTGTTAGTTTCATTGTTGATTATCCAAGATGTACTTGAGTTTTCTTAATGAAAGATCGTTCTGAGTTATTTTCTATATTCAAAAGTTTCTTTGCTGAAATACAAAATCAATTTGGTGTTTCTATTCATACTTTTCATAGTGATAATGCCTTAGAATACTTATCCTCCCAATTTCAGGACTTTATGACTCACCAAGGCATTATTCACCAGACTACTTGTCCATACACCCCTCAACAAAACGGTGTAGCAGAAAGGAAAAATAGGCATCTTATTGAGACTGCTCGTACTCTTCTCCTTGAATCCCATGTTCTACTGCATTTTTGGGGAGATACAGTTCTTACGTCTTGTTATATAATAAATAAAATGCCCTCATCTTCTATTCAGAATCAGGTTCCACATTCCATACTGTTTTCTGAGTCATATCTCTATCATATCCCCTCTCGTGTCTTTGGGAGCACATGCTTTGTTCATAACTTCGCCCTAGGGAAAGATAAATTAGCCCATCGTGCCCTCAAATGTGTCTTTCTTGGTTACTCTCGAGTTCAAAAAGGGTATCGTTGTTACTCACATGATCTTCATCGTTACCTTATGTTTGCTGATGTTACATTCTTTGAGTCTCAGCCTTACTATACGTCTTCTGATCATCCTAATGTATCTATGGTCTTACCCATACCTCAGGTTTTACTTATACTAACTTTTGAGGAATCTACGGTTACTTCTACATCTCCAATTATCATCGCCGTCCGCGTTCAGCGCTAGTCCCAGATGATTCATGTCATGTGCCAGACCCTGCTCGTACTATGGACTTGCCTCCTCCTAGCCAACCGCTTGCACTTCAAAAAGGTATACGATCCACTCGAAATACTCACCCTCATTATACCTTCTTGAGTTATCATCGTCTATCATCACCCCATTATGCCTTTGTATCGTCTTTATCCTCTATTTCCATTCCTAAGACTACAGGTGAAACACTTTATCATTCTAGATAGAGGCAGGCTATGGTTGATGAGATGTCTACTTTGCATAAGAGTGGTACTTGGGAGCTTGTTTCTCTTCGTGCAGGTAAATCTACTGTTGGTTGTCATTGGGTTTGTGCAGTCAAAATTGATCCAGACGGTCAGGTTGATCGGCTTAAGGCTCACTTTGTTGCCAAAGGTTATATTCAGATATTTGGGCTAGATTATAGTGACACTTTTGCCCCTGTGGCTAAAATAGCATATGTCCTTCTTTTTCTATCTATGACTGTCGTTCGTTATTGGCCTCTTCATCAGTTGGATATTAAGAATGCTTTTTTTGCATGTTGATCTTGAGGAGGAAGTCTATATGGAGCAACCACCTGGTTTTGTTGCTCAGGGGGAGTTTAGTAGCCTTGTATGTCGATTGTGTAGGTCACTCTATGGTTTGAAGCAATCTCCTAGAGCTTGGTTTGGGAAGTTCAGCACAGTTATTCAACAATTTGGCATGACTCGTAGTGGAGCTGATCACTCTGTGTTTTATCGGCATTCTGCACCAAATCGGTGTATCTATTTGGTTATGTTCGTTGATGATATTGTTATCACTGGTAATGATCAAGATGGTATCACCAAATTGAAGCAGCATCTCTTTAAGCACTTCCAGACTAAAGATCTTAGCAGATTGAAGTATTTTCTAGGTATTGACGTTGCTCAGTCTAGATCAGGTACTGTTATTTCTCAACGCAAGTATGCCTTAGACATTCTTGAGGAGACGGGAATGATGGGATGTAGACCTATTGACACTCCTATGGATCCGAATGTTAAACTCCTTCCAGGACAGGGGGAGCCACTTAGTAATCCTGAAAGGTATAGACGACTCATTGGAAAATTGAATTATCTTACAGTAACTAGACCTGACATCTCTTTTCATCTCTTTTCCTGTGAATGTTGTAAGTCAGTTTATGACTTCCCCTTGTAATAGTCATTAGGAAGCAGTTGTTCATATCCTGCGATATGTAAAGTCAACTCCTGGTAAAGGACTACTCTATGAGGATCAAGGCCATGAGCATATCACTGGATATACAGACATTGATTGGGCAGGATCACCCTCTGATAGACGTTCGACATCCAGTTATTGTGTTTTAGTAGGAGGTAATTTGGTGTCGTGGAAGAGTAAGAAACAAAGTGTGGTTGCTCGATCTAGTGCAGAATCAGAATATCAAGCAATGGCGGCAACAACTTGTGAGCTAGTTTGGATCAAACAGTTGCTAGGAGAACTAAAATTTGGCGAAATTGATCAGATGGAACTTGTGTGTGACAATCAAGCAGCTCTTCATAGCACATCAAATCCAGTGTTTCATGAAAGGACTAAGCACATTGAGATTGACTGTCACTTTGTCAGAGAAAAGATACTCTCAAGAGATATTGTTACGAAATTTGTAAAGTCAAATGATCAACTTGCAAATATCTTCACCAAGTCCCTCACAAGTCCTCGTATTAATTACATCTATAACAAGCTAGGTACATTTGATTTGTATGCACCAGCTTGAGGGGGAGTGTTAGAATAGAAATATGTATATATTTTCCTACTTAGAATAGGAAGAAGAATAGGAATAGGAATCCTAGTTAGAAAAGGATTTCAATGTATTGTCTATAAATAGGGTCTCAATATAACAATTTAGATACACAATTCAATAATATTTTTGAAGAAAAAAATACCTAAAAGATATTGACAGGAGGAGAAATGAAAACTTACAGACAGTGACTTTCCATAATTGGAGGCCTAATTACATGACTGAACTAGGTTAGTGAAGTGTAGTGTTTTACTATTTTCTAAGATGCCAAAACTGTTGCATTATTCTGTCTATTCATTGGATCTGGCATCTTCTACTCGGCTGCCTAGCTTAACAATGTCTTCAACAAAAATCTTTCCCTCTGCAACAAAAAGACTCAACAGAAGTTAAAAGCAGCATATATACAGAGACATTCAGTTTTTCGGGTCAATTGTGAATTAAGATAATTAATGACAATTACAAAAATCTACATTGTAGGTCCTAAATTAAGACTTGCTTCTTATAAAACCATGTTTATTTCAATCGCAAAATACAGCAACTTCAGTACTAATCCAAGGAAGAAAATCTGATGTATGAATTAAGTATTAACTTAAGGAAATTAAAAGAAAAGGAAACAACAGATACATACAGGAAAAGGTAACTTTTCTGACTTCTTTGAAAAGAATGTATTAAATTAAAAGCAATTAAAAGGAATGTGGAACCTAAAAAAGTAGTTATTCTAGAAAATAAGGAATCCTTTGGTGCTCATACAATGTTAACACTAACTTACCAACGTCTATTATTTACCATGAATGAGCAAATACGTCATCTATTTGAATATACAGTGAGACAGGTTGATTATATAGTTAAGCTGGTTTATTTAGGACAGTTGAGGTTTGGAACTCTTCAATCAAGGATTTTGTATAGTTAATATGCGACTTCTTTAGTTGAGGGTGCACACATGGTTATCAAAAAACGACTTCTTTAGTAGTATAGTTGCTGAAAGTTACTCACAGACCATCAAGTGTGGTATTGCTAATCGCTACCAAACAAACAGTGTCTCAATTTTTAAAAAACGGCATTTAAATAGCAAAAAACTTCAAACAAAATTGAAACTGACCAGTATCTTTGGAAAGGTTGCTGATGAGTTCTTGAACCCCTTCTTTGCCAAGAGTATCCTTCAAGTACATGGCTGCAGCTGCTAGCTCCTCAGGAGTCACTTTTCCATCATAATCCCTGTACAACAAAACAACTTGCAAGTCAATTAAAAGCTAAATTTTGGATCTGCGCAGTTGCAGATGAGCATGTAACTTCTCGGCAACTTAGGTCACCACTGCAAGCCACAAACCAGACCACACTAATGAGAGAAATATAAACATGATTATCATTACTTCCAGTCATGATATGGTAATGATCACGTGCATGGCTCATGATTAATATTCCGCCAATTCATCTTCAAAAGATAACACAGATATCATTCATGTTTTGCAACATGAGAATCATTCCATGATAAGGAGGACATTTCTGCCCGCATGCTCGTGAATAAATAGGTAGATTAAAAGATAAGTAAAGGGAACAAGATTTCCCCAACTTCAACCTTAATTTCATTGGAGTTGGAGAAGGACACAACTACACAAAATGGTTTTGTACTAGTATAAAAAAAGAAAATGTCAAAGCCCAAAAGTGATCATCAAGCAAAACCTTTTGATAAGGATCACCAAGCAGGATTATCAAGCAAAACACTGCTATTCACCTGTCAAGTATTTGCCAATGGTTGCCAATTTTGGCATCAACATCATCAATTTCCTTCTCGAGATTTTGAAGCATGGAATCAACCTGAAACAAATTAAGCCAATAAATAAGTAATTTCAACCAAGCTGTAGGAAACATCCCAGTGTGCTGTTAGTTTTCCCTTGATTATCTTCTACATCACTTTGTATCAGTGAAACATAGTGCTTTCTAGGCTACTTTATCTGATGCTTTGCTCAATTTTTTTAAGGATATAGCGGACAAAATAAATGTCTTTTGTCACTACCTTTAGGACTATTTCGGTTGAACGTCTCACCTTATCTATGAGTGCAGATGAAACCTCATCATGTTCAGCAGCATGATCATTCTTATCATGAGCAGCTCTATATGCCTTCATGGCATCCACTTCACCAACTGTACCCTCTTCATCTATCATGCTATGATAAAGTTCGATCTGACAAGAAAAGGAATCCTCCATGAGTCGCAGATTATTGTGGAGAATTACCTGGCCTTATAGAGAACCAAAGTGATAACTCGCAACTTGTAAAAAAAATACCAGAAAAACATCAATAGCAAAGGGAGTCAGGCAGCCAACAGGTGTGATTTCTTTCTTTTATTATATTTTAAACTTATCTTTTGGTTGGGGGAGAGAGAAAAGGATAGCTGGAGAAACAAGGTGCCCTATTAATTCTCTGCTATTAATTGAATTTTCTGCTGTTTAAGCAAGTCAAAAAATTGTGATATAGAAGACACTGAGTCAATATAGATATCCTAGGATTATGCTAGGTTTTCCTTTTACCTTGTAAATATGGTCTTAGCACAACCTATGAGCTGTTTTGGTCAATATATACAAATGTTACTTTATCAAATGGAAGTAAGGACTTAATGAAATGATAAAACATAAGAAAGAATCATTAAGAGAAACAGCTAGTATTAACATAAGAGATTCCCATTTGCTTATTCTTGGTCTGATTTCTCATGTAGTTGCTTCTGAATGACATACCTCTTTATTTACAAGCCTCAGGAACTCTTCACGCTCTTGGCTAACAGACTGCATAAAATAGAGTTATAAAAGATTGAGAGAAAAGACTAGGTACTGAACAGTCCAAAACTTTTTCAAGTCCATCCTTACAGAAGCAGAAGCCAGAACAGCCAGGGCACGGCTAATTTTACATAGCTGCTCTTGTTTGTCAATTGCTCTTGCTCGAGCTTGCTCTTGTGCTTCTGTAGCAGTAGGAACAGTCATCTCTTTCAATGCCACATCCTCTCGACTACAAACAGATTCTTTCCTTCTAGATTTCTCTTTTTCCTCTTTCTCTTTCTCTTCCTCCTCCTGTGGACAATTACAATTATCTCTAAGCAGAAGAGTACTGATGCTTACACAACTTGATGTATAAATATATAATACAGATGCCTTAAGAGGCAGATTCATTTCCTGATGGATACCATTGTCAAAAAATAGGATCCCCGGTTAAGTGAACAAAAAAAGATCCATCCACTACATCTAAGCAGGGGAGAGGAGGTGGAAAAGAAAAGGCATAAGAAAACTGTTCATTTCACAAGAATAAAAGAAGACATCAACCTTGATAAGCTCCTCTTGCATTTTAAGAAATTCCAATTTCCTCCTCCTTTCCGATAGAGAATCTTCAGATGGCAGGGAAGTGATGCCCACAGTGTCCACAACCTCATCTGGTAGCGAAGACAGTGTAGCTCCAACAACCTCCTCTGGCTTCAACCTTCCAGAAACAGTGAAAGATCTGCTCACATGCAAAGAAAAAGCAGGTCATATGTGCTCAAAAGTGAACAAAACTAATCAGTTGCAAGTTAAATAATCCAGAAAATGTGTAATATGTGCACGCAGATACTAGTCTACAGGTGCTGAATTTCAGAAAGAGAGAGACTAAGATTACCTGGAAAGGATCAGAAGTGAAGAAGGCACTGAATGATTAAGTGACAAATCCAACCAATCTCGGAGCTGCACTTAAGAATAACAATATCAGAACAAATTACTCTGATCTTCTACAAATGGTGATTACTAAAAATCTTCTTATTATAAAGAGAATAAAAAGATCACACCAAGTTGCTCTCACTACACAATATTCATTCAAACTAAATCTCCATCATTCTCAGAGATGGTGCAATGTTCTTTGCTAACAAAAACTCACATTGCATGTTGAAACAAGATGCAACTGTTAGAATCCTAAGTACACTTTTCTCTGTGCATGTTGATAAAGCAAAAAAACAGTTGAACAAAAAGGAAGGACAAAAGTCTATCTCTGAGAGAAATAACAGCAGAGACTTATTAGAGATTGTTGGACAGAAAAGGTGACAGGAGCCTAAAGAAATTTACTGATCCAGTTCTAGAGTACTACATCATTGACTTTAAAGTTCATTGAATGCATGCATAATTGACTTTGAACCTCATTTCCCTCAAATTTGGTTTACGGAAGCAGTCAGAGACTTGTTCATTCATTTCCATACTTCCCCTAAATGAAGTACATATTCTTCTCTTCTAGTTTTCTTGTAACTGAAAGAGTTAAAAACATTTCTTTTCCTTTTGTCAATTCAATCTTTGTGAGGAGTTATCATCCCCTTTGGCTTCTTAATTTCTTATGAAACAATGAAAATGGACCACATCCTCACCCTTTTGCTTCTCCACATGCCCATTAACTTTTGTGTCAATGACAACAGCGGTACAGCTAATTGAGTGCTTATACGAACTTATTTCTTCATATCCATATGAGCAGAAGGATCATAGCCATTTTAATGACGTGTTTCACATTCAAAGTCTAGATGCCAGACGGTTCCTCCATCACTATAAACCAGTTAACTTTAGAACAGTAAAGATGATAGTCCCTTCGTCCCCATTTATTTGGCATTCTTTTCCTTTTTATCTGTCCCTAAAATTGAGATGATTTCACACTTAGAAATTAAACTTGATCTTTACATTCCAATTTTGTGCTGATTGAAATGTTTAATGAGAATTGGCATGACTTGACACGGTCCACTGCATAGAAATACTAGTATGGTACTAAGAATACTTCTAATATTTGGTAAAAATGTAGCACTTGTTTCAGAAGACTTCCTTTCTTGATCTCTGTGCCTACTCAAATACTCGCAGACAAATTGAGAAGAGTACTTTTCATTGCTAATGAAAACTTTCAACAAGAATATCTCTAAAAAAGATGAAGTCAACATTGAATATCTTAGCAAAGATCGACTGAGAAACAGATACTGCAAGTGCAATCCATCATCTAATAATTTAGCTGAAAAAGTTGCTGCAATTCAGTGAAAACTACTGACAGGATATCCACATAATATCGAACTGAACAAATTATTTTTGCATTGATGTTTATTACAGAAAAATTGACGAAGAACCTGTTGGCGCATTTCTTCCACGGAAAATAAACCAAGCATGCCTCGCTCTCTACAATCTTCACGAAGTTCTGCCTCTGAAAGGGACTCTACACCTTCAGCTTGAATCAATTTGTCATCAACTTTAATCCTATGAAAATGATAGGAGTTTCAGTATCAAGTATATTTTACTAGATTCAACTGAACAAAGATGAAACTAGTTACTTTGGAAGTAGCTAGTATGACATGTTAATGAACATGTAGACATGTTCCTTCTAATTATAAAAAACAACACCTAGATACTTGAGAAATCGCTTGGCTGTTACGTCTCCAAGAACTGCATTACTGACCTTTTATCCCAGGCTATATAACACTAACAAAGACAGACTGGTAGAATTGCCATATTTGTGCTACTCATTGATGTTGCTTCTTGTTATAAGAGTAAAGACGGCTTTTTCCATCAACATTTAAACAAAATGATGTTATCTTCGAGGTCTCTTGTGGGTCATTTAAGCAGTGAAAAATTGTTTCCATCAGCAAACAATTGGTCGATCATATTTTTGTTTCCCAATAAAGTGAGAATATTTGCAATTACTTTCTTTCAGAGCTGCAGATTTAATATTGTTTGAGCTATGTAGCTTGCACAAGCACAACTAAACAAACTGTAACGTCTTCCCAGCGAATGTTCAAGAAGTCAAGAGAAACTGAATATACATCCATATGAAGGACCATTTTCTTATTTCTGTTAACAAATTAAACAGGCTGACACAACAAGTTCCTCTTTCTGATACAGTTCCTAGACAATGCTTCAAACACCTTAATCAGAGTCCAAAACACCACACCAGAAGAGTTTTATGTAATTGACTCACTACTGAACAATGTTAGGGGAAACCTCTTTTCTTGTACCTCCACAAGCGTCAAGAACAAGACAAAGTATGGCCTACTTTCAAAAGAACTGAATATACACCCACATGAAAGACATTTTTCTTATTTCTGACAACAAATTAAACAGATTGATATATCAAGTTCCTCTTTCTGATGCAATTTTCCTAGATAATACTTCAAACACCTTATTCGGAGTCCAAGCACCACCACCAAAAGAGTTTCATACTATACTGGAGATTCAGGAAGTGATTCACTACTGAACAATGTTAGGGAAAACTTCTTTTTTTTAGAATGATAATGTTAGGGAAAACTTCTTTTTCTCTACGACTACAAGCATCAAAAACAAGTCAAAGTATGGCCTACTTTCACAAACTGTGACCGACTAAAAAGTAAACTTACATTCAGAAATCAGAACATCCAGAACAGTCTCTAACATGCATTTTCTTTAAACAATATCCTACATAGAAAGACGTGGCACACCTTTGCAATCTCTTCCGAAGCATAAAACGCAAATAAGCATCTGTTCCATAAGGACTGATCCCCATATACTTGCACATACTTACTAATCGAGACCTGAGAAATAGAGAAGATACAATTCCTTCCATATTCAGAGATAAGCTCGCATATCAAGTTGACTAGATGCAACCATAGAGAATAAAAGACTTAGTTATAAACCCAACCTGCTTATATTATCTAGGGTAAGTTCATCATTGAACAGCTTGGCAAAGCCTAAAATTTCCTCATTAGTGACTCCTGCACCTCGTCTAACCTGCATGAAGTCATAAGGCCTGTATTTAGACAAACAGAATGCTGTTGATCTTGGTTGGCATTTCTTGTTTCCATATTTTTAGCCTCTGGAGGCATGTAGGGGACAGTAATGGTTGTATATCAAGAGTGAGTCACCTTGCTCAGAAACTCATCAAGATCTTCAGCTGTTTTCTTTAATTCTCCACTCCGAGAGTTTTGGACTTCTTTAGCCATCTCCTTGACAGTGTCTTGAAGAAATTTTGCATACTCTATCCTTGCAATCAACCTCCTCTTTAATGCTTCCTATAAGTGAACCATTCCAAGAAAGTAAGTTGATGATCTTTTGGAGGATAAACTCTTTTTCTTAAGTAAACGCAGAAGTAATAATCTGAGATTGCTAATGACACTGCAATTTGTTAGAATGTGCACAGAATCATTTAACAGGTGCACAGAATCATTTCACTGAACATGGCACTCCTGCAGCTTACAGAGGACATGACCCTAGATAGAAAGATTTGGAGGTCATGGATTAGGATAGAAGTTTAGTAAGTAGTCATGCATTGTATAGTTGCTTCCTTATCAGTATTGTTTGTATTACTCTCCTACTACTTTGTCCTTTGATTTTAGTTTCTCCTTGGCTTTGGTTATCATATTATTTGTTGTCATGAATTCTTGTACTTTATTTGATTTACAAGCTTGACTTTTGCTTTACTTGAGTCGAGGGTCTATTGGAAACAGTCTCTCTACCATCCCAAGGTAGGGGGGGTAAGGTTGCGTACACACCATCCTCCCCAAATCCCACTTCTAGAATTATACTGGGTATGTTGTTGTTGTTGTTTATGACGAAACCTAGATTGAGAAATCAAGGCCTAGGACTACAAATCAGCAAAAACATACGACATCACACAAGTTAAAAAATATTACAGACTACTTAAGACTATAACCCAAAAAAAAAAAATTACTTTACACTCAGAAAGAAAGGATTTGACCTGTTCTTTCATTTTGTCTTGAAAAGTAGATGGCAGCATGTTTGGAAACAGCTTCAAGAACACAGGCAGTAAGAATTCCATGAACGGGACAATGATGAAAACAGCAAACGGAACAAGCCTGAACATATCAGCTGTAGTCCGTGTCAGCTGTTGCCTCTCTCTTCTAGAAAGACTCTTTCCACTAGCTAGCTTTATCAGCAGTCTTGAACTAATCCTCATGTCAGCCCATAGGAGCTTAAAACCTAGCCAGTAATGTTGCAGAGTAGATGTAAACTCATGTTTCCAGTGAGCAAGTTTTTTGGCCCAATCTTCCCTGAATAAATACCCAAAAAGATAAGGAAAGCATGCAACTCAGTACTATCAGAGGCACTTCTTGTTTAGCCAAAAATGAATCAATAGGTTCTAACAATCCTAACCTACTCATTGAGGCCACCGCTCTCAAAGAGGGACCAATCCCCAAAAGTGTTGCCCATACTCTCTGTATAACAGATTTAGCAACTTTCTGAGATTCTTGCAGGCGTTTCGCTTTTGCTTTGGCCTTTGCAGTACTTAATCCTACAACAGCTTGATCACATTCCTCTGGAGAAGCTTCACTTTTCTTTTTGGCAATCAACTCTTCTTCATCATCACTTCCCAAATTAGGTTGTTTTGCTGTTGCAGTAGAAGCACAACGTACAGAGTACGGCCACAAACTCATGCCAGTTGAAGGAACAACATCAACTCTTCTATTTACATAGCCAAATACTGTAGTACTATAACGTTTTGTCCGGAAGAATCTTAAACCCAAAAATCCATCATTTATTGGAGAAACTTCATCATGATCCTTTCTTTTATCTGAACCTTGACATATACAATTCATAGTTGAGCTGAAACCGCGGGAGTCAAAATAATGAGCAGATTGCCCATTCCCCCAACTCTGAAGATTTTGAATAGACCGAGCAGAGACATTCAAATAGTTAGAAAGGAGCCTCCTCCTCCTTAGAATCGCCCTAGAAGCCATTAATTTCCTCTTCACTAACAAACAAAAATCATCATGTTCAGCAAGTGACACACAAGTTACTCGAATTAGATAAAACAACAGTGACACTGCAAATCATACGCGATTAATTGCATATTATAGGACAATGATCTCTTCTTCCATTTCTTCTAAATATATAGACATAACATAGAACGCCAGCAATTAACTGCAAATATGCTCTAGAGATGGATATGCACACACTTATTGATCCTTCTAGAAGGTTCCACGGCATGCCTCCAAGGTTGTGCAATTGTGACCTAGCGATCGATGAAACTGGAATGCAAGACTAGTATTCCTTCCACCAATACTCAATATCCGTGTTGATGGAAGGAGCAGTCAGCTGGTCGATTAGTCGAGATGCATGCAAATTGGCACAAACACCACCAGTACACACACATATTAATTGATATTATAATACAAAGTTTTCTCCTTTCATTTCATCTTAATATATATCGTACAAATTCGCTCTAACACTTGGAGAAAAAAGAAGAAAAAAATAGCAATCTGCAAGTAGAGCTAAAATTAAATTACACAGGACACAAGCATAAAACTGCAAATATAGTCAATTAATCTCCTCTTTCATTTCTTCTCAACATATACTCTGCAAATCTGTGCTTAGAAATTATATTTTTTAAAAAAAAACAAGTAAAGCTAAAATTAAACAACATAGATCACCAGCACTAAAAAAAACTGCAAACATACTCCATTGATCGCCTATTACACAATAAATTTTTTCTTCTTCACACCACAAATTCAGCTAAAATTTAAGAAAAAATACACATACAAATCACAAAAAGCTACAGAAAATTTTGATTTCACACAAAATCGACACTTCAAAATGAAACAATAATTCGCGAGATTAAAACTGATGAATTTTCCAATGCTGACAACATTCAAAGCGATGATGAAAAAAGCTTCAACACTTAAAAGTTTCTCCTCGTTTGATGCGCAGAGAAAATACTTTTGCAGAGAAATTCGCAGAGAAACATGCAAATTTGTGCTTAGAAATTAAAATAACAGGTAAAAATGCTAAAATTAAACAACATAGAACACCAGCACTAATAGAAACTGCAAACACACTCAATTGATCGCCTATTACGCGATAAATCAACATCACTAATTCAGCTAAAATTTACGATAAAAACACTTGCAAATAAAAAAAAAACGTAAAAAATTGTTTTCACATAAAATTGATACTGCAATTGAAACGATGATTCGCGATATTGTAAAAACTTTCAAATTGATGATGAAAATAGCTTCGATACTTACAAATTTCTCCTTGTTTGATGCGCAGAGAGAATGATTTTGCTGAGAAATTCAAAGTTTTAACTTGTGTACATGTACGAAGCAATGAGAATGCTTAAGGATTTCAAGTTTCAAGTGTATTTACAAAGAGAAAAATGGTGGAGAAAAAATAGGCTAAGTTAGGGTCACAATTTATATACATGAGCTCTCAGGAGGACAAAGAAGCAGATGAAGATTTTAGGGAAATTGGGGTTTAAGTAATCAGGTGTAGTGCATGTGCAAATTATTCAGTGTACAAGACATTGTGGATCGTTGATTAGATTTTTTTTTTTCATTTTAGTCTAATAATCATATATTTTTGTGTAATCGACTTGAGGGATGTTGGATGTGTGTAGATTTTCCCCTTTGCTGGATTTAAAATTTTGTTTTCGATAGACCTTCCTTCTTATAACGACGCATTATCAAAAGGACCTAGAAAGAATAGCTAAAAATAATGCAAAGTGGTAAGATGAGCATGGACAATGAAGTAATACGTAACAAATAAAAAAGATGGAGTCAAAGATTTTAAGACTACAGTTTGATTATAAATTTTGAATTAAATTCTGAACAATTATTTTAAAATGCATGTTCAATTCGAATTTATACTTTAAAATCTATAGTCAAATAGGAGCTAGACATGTACTAAATAATAATAATATTACTATTATACAAATTTGATTTCTCTTGTTGGATGCTTAATTTTTTGCTTATACCTCTCTTGCCTTTGCTTAATTTATTTTACAACAGTAAAATAGGTGAACAAATCTCTATTCTTGTCATTTTTTTATGTTCTTTTGATTCATCATTTTGTAAATAATAAAAATGTCTAGAGAGTTTGCCAAAACACTTGCAAGTATGCATGCCTGATATCGTATTGTAAATTCTACATGTAACTCTTAAAATAATATTGAAAAATAACGTAATCGTACTAATATCAAAAGAAATCCCAAATTGAAATGATTTCGAAAAATTTAATTTTTATAAATATAAAATGAAATAATAATTGATAAGATATCATTTTTTGAATATAATTGACCAAATCGAAACATTTAAATTTACCCATTTGTCTTAACTTTCTTTCTTAAAATAAATCTTCTGGTTAATACATGAAGTAATCCTACTATCTTCAAAAGAAAGAAAACTAATTACTATGACATTCCATATAAATAAAATGATAATAAGGAAATAAAATTATTTACACGCCAAAAAAATAAATGGAATACACCTTTAAATGCTAAACTTACTTTTATTTTATTTACTAGCTAATATACCGTCAAACATTTTTATAACCGTCCGCTAATAACAACATTTTATTAGTCAAAAGATATTCAAATATAAACAAGGTTTGACTATTTGTCCAATTCTCAATATTTAAAGGACCATAATTTTACATCATAAATACCAAATCTTACCCTATTTATGGTCTGATTTTTTTCATTCTTCAAATTCCAAACATATCATAGAATTTTCCCTATATAATAAAGATTATTGTATAGCATAAGCTTCATAGAAAAAAGCATTTTGGACTTCTTTCACTTTTTTTTTTTTGTTTTCCATTTATCAAATATGGAATTGAACTTGGAATTCATTTCCACAAAACTCATAAAACCATCCATACCAACACCACAGCACCTTAAGAATTACAAGTTATCGTTCTTCGATCAGCTCGCGGAGAGGGAACATATGCCATTACTACTTTTCTATCCAAATGGTAACAACGATGACAACATCAACGATGACAAGTTTGATGAGAAACTCGAAAAATCCCTATCCAGGATTTTATCTCATGTTTATCCTGCAGCAGGAAGGTTGTCAAGGGATCGATGTTCAATTGATTGCCTTGGCCAAGGTGTTAAGTTTACAAAAGCCAAAGTCAATTGTCAATTCAACGATTTCATCAATCAGGTCCAAAATGACCTTAATCTTGCCCTGTTTTTCTTCCCTCGGGATATTCAGGATTTGAAGGACGCGGATTTTGACAGAACTCCACCTATGGTTGTACAAGTCACAAAGTTCGAATGTGGTGGTATTGCTATGTCTATTAGTGCATCACACCCTGTAATGGATGGATTCAGTAATTTCAAATTCGTTTACGAGTGGGCTAAAGTGTGTAAATTGGGGATTCCAGCTGATCAGATTGATTTCATGAGTTTTGATTTTGGTGAGATTCTTCCAGCAAGAGATTTATCGAATATTTTCCCAAATCGTGTTCATCCAGTAGAATTAGAAGCAAAATTTATAGCTAAGAGATTTTTTATTAATGAACAGACGATATCGTCTCTCAGAGACAAGTTAACAGGGGCGATAGATTCAGGGGAATTATGCTTTAAGCCTTCAAGAGTTGAAATTATTACAGCAATTTTATGGAGGGCTTTAATTCGTGTTTCAGAAGCAAAACACGGATATTTGAGACGTTCATTAGTGTTTTTCCCTGTGAATTTACGCGGAAAAATCTCGTTACCTCTAAAAGAAAACGCGTTTGGGAATTATGTAATGGATGCTCCAATACTATTTGTACCCGAGAAGAACAAAATGGAGCTTCATGATTTTGTAACGTTGATTAGGAATTCCGTGCAAAAAGCTATTGATGCTTGTGCTATAGGTTCAGCTGATGATATAATCGCGACTGTGGCTAATTCATACAAGGAAATTTTCACGTCAAAAGAATGGGGAACTGACAATGATGAAGTTGACAAGTGTATAATTTCGAGTTTATGTAAGTTTCCAATGAAGGATGCTGATTTTGGTCGAGGAAAACCAAGTTTGATGCATTTTGGATTGAGAAATTTTCATAGTTGTTGGATGTATGATGCAGAATGTGGAAGTATTTGTGTGCAAGTGGACTTGAAGGATAGTTATATGAGTTTATTTGAATGTGAAAGTGATATCATGGCTTTTACCAATGGAAATCAAGAGTGAATTCAACTGCAGCCGTTACTGTAACCAGAACAGCGTGAAACTCATTCTCAACCACTTGCCATGCTTTTTTTTCTTATGAATTTTATAGTAATTCTAAGAGTTATATTTACTTATCAATGTTGTTTTTTGGGACCATGATGTTAAGGCATTTGCTAAGTTTTTAGAGTTTTCTATGTTGGCTTTTTGGTCATCTCTCTAGTTTGAAATTAACTAAGTGTTCTTTACTCCAATATTACCTGTTAAAATATTACTTATAAGATTAGCTCAACCTTGTCTAATTATGAAAAAAAGAATAATGTGAGAGATATTCATGTGTTGGGATTAATAGCCAGATATTTTAATAGATATTCTATTTGCTTATAAAAATTGTTTTAGGTCACATATTTGAATAGATATTTTATTTGTTTTGAAATCTTCGTATATGTATTTCAAGCATAGCGAAAATCATCTACATTCTTTAATATTGCTTTAAAATTAATCTCCTTCATCCTTCAATAATTTGACATTTTTATCCCCTTATCTCAAACGAATCAAAATTAGGGGTGAGCAAAAATTGAACCAGCCAATAAATAAAATCGAAAAAATGTCATTGGCTTATTGATTATTTTTTAAAAAAATTCTACCCCACTTCTAGGAGCTTCCACCTTTTTGTTCCCTTAGTGACTCGAAGTGAGGAGTGTTTCCCATTCAAGCAAGTTATCCGTTCGATTTTGATTTTTTTTTTTTTAGTTTTGGATTATTGAGTAAACCGATAACCCGGTAAGAATGTAGTCATTTCCTCATTTACCTCTACATAATATAGTAAATATTTATTTCAGTATATATAATTTAATGGTTACTACCTTTAATTTGTCCTTTAGCCTTCAATTCACATTATTGTCCTAGTTCTTTTATTTGTATTGCACTTGTGTATGTAGTTCTTTTCATTTTCATGGTAGTTTGACCTTTATGTATTGTCTTCTTCATCAACATGATCATTTAACACAAAATTAATGTTGTACTACTTCTGCTTTAAGAGACGTATTTATTATTTTGATAATTGAAGAACATTAACTTTCTCTCAACTGTTCAGAAATCACATTCACATAATAAGGAGAAAAGATAAACATAAATAAAAATGTAGAACTAAAAAAACTCTTTTACAATTTACAATAACCGTTCCCTAATTATTGGCTTTATGTAAAATATTTTTAAATAATTTTTTTTATTTTGCTTTATCCATATATTACAGAAAACGGGAACATGGATTGGAGTGGTTATTAATTTAGATATAAGAGTTTTAAAAAAAAAAAAAAAAAAAACTAGCACGTGATGATTAAAAAAATTGAAACGGTAAACATTTATCTTTAGTAATTAAAAATCAAAACAAATGTACTTTTAAATTGGTTATTTTATCATACAACTCATGTTAGTTTTAAATGAAATGTTTTAATTATTAAATTTTAATTTTTAATTTTAATAATAAATACTTTAATAAATAATTGATTTCAATAATTTATTATTTAAAAGGAAAAAATTGATGTACTTTAATAATTATTCTTATTTTTTCATTTTTTAAAAATAAATAATATTAGTAATTTGTTATTTAATTCTTAATTACTAATTTATAATTATTTAAAAATCCTATTTTTTGTGGTGTTGACACATGACACTTTTTCTTCTCCTATTATATATAGATAGATTATAAAATCTTGTAACTCCATATTGATAGTTCCTTTAGGTTCATATGTTATAGGAATGTCAATAATAAAATTCCCAAAAGGATTACTTGCTTCGCGGTATTTAAGTTTACCGCGTAAATTCAGGAGAAATGACATTATTGAAGGCTTCATTTACCCTGTGAGGCCCTGAGTTGAGCCCTCCATAAAATTGCGGTGATCATTTCAACTCTTGATGGATTAAAGCATAGTATTAGTGGTAATTTTAGAGTTATTTATGGAATAAAATAGAACAAAAGGCATATGTGTTTGCTCAGCTAGTTGATAAAAAAAGATAATTTGTAATTTTGGAGGTGATTTGGTGTTGGTGAGGGTGGTTTTATGAGTTTTTTTGGAAATGATTTTAACTTGAATTTGGTCATTAAAATCCATTTTTTATGTGACAAAAATGTTAAGAGGGAAAGACAGACAATTTTAGAAGGTTTGAAGACACAAGTTGATAGGTCTACAATGCTTTCTATTTAAAATAAAATAAAATATATTGGGAAAATGATTGAGGAAATGGTTTCTTAATGACACTTTTCCACCTACTATGTGCTTACTAAAAGTAGTTGTCATTTTGAAAAATTAAGATATACTTTTTATGTTTCATATTAGCTGATCATTTTACTATAAATATTTATTTTATATTAGTTGTCCACCTTACTAAATCAAAAGACATTAATTAATTTTTTGATTTTTTTCTACTCCCTGTACTCCTTTTAGTTGTCATAGTTTCCTTTTTGAGAATCAAATGATATGAATTTTGACCAACATTTTAAGATATATTTTTTCATCATATTGACGTGAAAAATGTTGTAACTTATAGTACTTTCCGTATAGTTTTTGAATATCTAAAATTTTATTTTAAGATATCGAATAAATGTAATTCAATTTTGATTCAAAAATTAGTCAAATTGACTCTCGAAAAGTGTAACATGACAACTAAAAAGGAACGGATAGAGTATATTACCCTTGCAATTAATTCTTTTTTAAAAGTGTTCACATTTGTTTGTAAAAATTTTAATATGTTTTTTAAGGGGTGAATCAGTAAAATTATCTTCTTATTTATGATTTCTTAATATGCATGTAAAACGGAAAACAATCAACTAATATGAGACATAGAGAGTAACTGAAACTCGTTTAATCATGAGAATTTCATTTTTCCCTAGAAAATATTTTTTTAAAAAAATTATACAATGTGTGTCCTTTTTAATACACCAAACCAAAAAAGCATAGAAAGTAATTTCAACATAATTAATACCAGCATAACTAATACCAATATTACTAAACAATACTAATAAAATTAATATTATATTCAACATTATTCTTATATACTTTATTGAACAACCCCTTTTAATTATAAATTATCTCGAAAAAAATGAAAATCTTAAAAAAAAAAATTGTCCAAACAAATAACTATCTATCATGTCCTTCCAAAAATATATTTGTTACAGACCACACAATCGAATATCTACGGAATTATCCAAACACGAAAATCATGTGCAAATTCTTAAATTGGATTAACAGCTATTATTTTTTAAAAAATGGCCCCACTAGCTTTGGTAGTTTAAAATAATTTTGAGATTCAAATGATTTTGTCGCATTACTTAAGTCGAATGTCTTTCAAAAATAATTTCTCTATCTTTATAATGTTGAGACAAAGTTTATGTACACTTTATCATTTTCAGATTCAACTATATGAAATTTCGCACATGATATGTTATTGTTCCTTTTTACTTGTCTATTATACAAAAAATACATTTTTAAAAAAATATAAAATAATATATATATATATATATCCTTAACATAAATTACTAATTCTCCTAATTATTTTTTAAAATTCAATGTTTTCACAAAAAAAAAAAAAACGCTTGAGAGGGGATTGGGTATTCCCACCTACCACCTTTAAATATTATTCTCTTACTCTCTCTTGTATCTCAAATTAATTATCGTAATTTTAAAAAATAAATATCTTAAGCTATTAAGTACTTTAAAAGTTTAAGATAATTAATTATTATTTTTTAAATTTTATTTTTAATATTAATTATTATTAAAAACTACAAAAACATCTTCTAATTAATGATTTTTAAATTTTAAAAAATGTATAAAAAATGAACACCACATATAGGAGATTAGGCTTCCCATATACCAATGAGTAGTATCATGTATTATGTCACTTGGTGAATTTTTTTCGTGATATTTGATCATGAAAATAATTTTTTTTTAATTTTATTTTTTTAAAAATTGAAATTGAATATGAAGTTATGTTTGATCATACTTTTTGCAATAAATAATTAGAACTTGAATACTTTGTTTAAATAATATGAAATATGATTCAAACATAAAATATAATTAAAATAAATTATTTTATAAATATATAAAAATAGGATAAATTTGAAATTAAAAATGCAAATTCGTTGGCTATAACTTTTCTTATATTATTAGTTATTTGACACATACAATTAAATAAAATAATATTTAAATAGCACATATATATATATATATATATATATATATATATATATATATATATCAAATTATGTAATATAAATATCACGTGTTATTATGTAAAATAATATTTCCACTGAGCCTGAGGATATATTTTTCAAGTTGAATAATCATATAACGTGTTATTTCTTGTTTTTTTAATAATAAGAAGAAGACGAAAAAGAAGAAAATATCACACTACAACCAAGTTTTGTCCATTTGATCACTAAAAGATGTTTTACTGCGTAGCTGTAAAAAAAAATATAAGAATACAATGTTGTAACCTGTTGAAGTGTGCAGGACAGTTGGCAAAATAGTCACTCTCAAAACTTATTTGAACGTTTAGACACAAGTCTTGATAAATTAGCTATATAAAAACTAATAATGGCATCGTCAATTATTCTTTCAAAACATACAAAATCAACTCCAAAGTTTTTAATATTACACTTTAGTTCCTCCACCCTTTTCAATAATCTTTTAATTTTTCCACCATTTAATTTCAGATTTAAAAATAATCAAAAAAGAAAAAATTATTCAAGCCCAAAAAAAGCTTTATTTTTCAGCCGGTTTTCACCTATTTTTTTTGATTCCGACGATTTTGCCGGCGAAATCTTCCTCCTCACAACCGAAAATCTCTATTCTTGCTCATTTCCTCCATTGTTATTCCATTTTTTTTTAACTTTTTGTAAAAAAATTTCGCACCATTTTTACTAGCTTGAAAAGCTTGCAAATTCTACTCAATACCTCATTAGTAGATAAAATTCATAGTTTAGAAGTCCTACTAATACGTTATTTCATTTCAGAGCTAGCAGAGAATCTATTATATTCAATTTCATTTATTGACGTTTTTATTTGGAGGTTTTCTTACCAGTCCTCGCCCATTTATAGACCAACATAGGGTGTACATAACCGGGTTGGTTCGGGCTTTTCAAATATCAAACCAAATCATTTGTGTCAAAATTTTAAATTTATAAACCAAACCAAACTAATAAAACTCGGGTTTTTTTGGGTTTTGCAACCTTGGGTTGGTTCGGGTTTTTCAAATACCAAACCAAACCATTTGTGTCACATTTTTATATTTTTAAATCAAACCAAACTAATAAACCTCAGATTTTTTTGGATTTTTGGATTTTTGCGGTAAAGTATTCATACAAACATATAATTAACTTGTGCTCCAAATATTTCTTTAGTTCAACCAAAATACAACTATCTAAGGTGTTTCTTAAGAAACTAACACAAAATATGATGAGTGATGTTACTAAAATATTCAATAAAAATAATAATGAAATCGTATAAAATAAATATTGCAAATTGATAAGTCATAATGAAAAATTATCATAATTTAAAAGTACAAAATCATGCTAAAATAAGTCTAATAAGTATTAATTACATGATTAAACATTAAAGAAAAATTAAAATTAGGTTATGTATTTCAAATGTCTAAACCAATGTAAAACTAAAGAATAAATATTCAACATTATTGTCGTTCTTAGTGTCGAATTAATTTATTTTGTTAGCATTAGTATTGATTTGATTTTGAATTGAGCTTTATTAGAGTTACTAATATCTATGGACTATAACATTTATTGGACCATTCAAAATTCTAAGTTTAAAAAAATTGAAAAAATATATTAAAAGATAAAAATTATGAGAACGTATAAGTAATATTTAGAAATTACATCAAAGTAAATACTTTTATGTATAAAATATATATATATATATATATATATATATATATATATATATATATATATATATATATATATATATATATATATATATATATATATATATAATATTAGTTTGGTCTTGGGTTGACTTTTTTTAGTTAAAACCAAACCAACCAATAGGGTCAATTTTTTTCTTTTTAATACCAAATCATGTCAAACCAAATTAGTAGTCAAGTTTTTTTCGGGTTGACTCAATTTGCGGTTTGATTCGATTTTCGGTTCGATTTTGTACGCCTCTCACCGACACCGTAATATAGAATCTATCATTGTGATCTATAATGACAATAGTTGCAGTAACTATTATTAATGGTGATTATATGGGTGTGTGTGGGAGGAGATCCGTAGATGTTGGATTTGGAAATAATGTGACAATGACCATCACATTTCGTCGCAATGGTTCATACACGACATGATTCAAATTGTAATTAAGATGCGGGAAATTACCTTGCGAGCCAAGCAAAGTTGTGATTAGCTATCTAATGAATGAAGGGAAAAATACATTCCACATTCATAAAAAAGAATGACAATCAAGTGTCCATGTACATGTTGGATATCACTGCCGATAACACTAGGCCAATATTAAGAATAAATATCGTTGTGAGGTCTATAGTACCCCCGTCACCACATCCTACAACCGATGACGATGATTCAATTTAAGATGGAAGCTTGAATGATCATTAATATGGATAATCATCCCAATGAAATTGGAAGATTCCAATTTTTTTAAAAAAAAACAACGGAAGTGTGGGTCGAGATCATAACCCAACCACAAATTCTCTGAGGAAACTAATTTCCAAATAGAACAAACATTAGATGTCCCCCTCTTTGCATACTCAGAATCAATTAATATTATCTTTGTAGAGTTCGAATAGTGTGTGCCACATGAATTATTAGATATATTTATTTTTTCACCTTTGTTTATACCAAGCTCGGAAGAAAGAAAAGAAAATGTGTTAAAGATATCGGCGAGACTTTCAAGACCAAGAGAAGGAATAAGTGTTTATTGTGTAATAGATCCGGATACAAGAGAACCATACGTAATAACAATAAGTCCTAGATAGAATTGTCCAACTTTGTTTTTGTAACTCAAGGTAATGTATGTAATTTGAGACTCAGCATTTTGGTATAACTAGTGGCATATCAGTTTTGTCGACTTTACTCCCTTTCTATAATTAATAGACTAAAATATAACATATATTTTGTATACTGTCTATTCGATTTATGTACTACTTACTATGTGATGTATTGAAAGTTTCTATTTGATTAGATGAATTTATACTAAGCAAATTAAACGGTCTACGAGATCTATGCTTGACTACGACCATTATTATCAAAAAAGAAAATAATTAATTAAAAATAAATTATTAAAATTTACGCAACTAAACGAGCTTAAACAAGTCATAATATCATATAAAAATTCACATACATTGGGGACGATGATTAGAGATGTGTAAGGATGAGCAGGGGCAGACCCACGTGGGATTCAGGGGGTTCGAGCCTCGGCAAAATATTACACTGTATATACAAGGTAAATTTTCTGAATTTCTGTTGATATATATATTTTGAACCCCTCAATGACAAGGAGAAGCTGATAGCGCAGTGGCAAGTCCCCCTAAATTTAGCTTCACGTCACCAATTCGAATCCCTGTGATAGTGTTTTATTTTTTTTCTTTTTTAGTATCAGTTCGGTTTTTCACGCTTTTTTAGTATTTTTTTAAAATTTTAAAAAATGTGCTAAAAGTGTGGTTTTGAACCCAAAAGAATTCAAGGGTCGCATTTCTAAAGGCTTATTTACACATTTATACTTTTATTTTTCGAACCCCTTGAACAAAAATCCTGGGTCTGCCACTGAGGATGAGTAGTAGTTATACAATCAACATTCCCATAGTAATGTTGTGTAACATCTCGCAATTTGAAATAAATAGGAAGAAGCCAATAATTGGAAATAGTCATTTTTGGAAAGAATTAAAATCTGGAAATTTTGTAAGTTAGGAAAAAGTGAGTTTTTCGTCAACTTCGAATGGTCATAACTTCTAGATCAGGATGAGTTAGGAGTACTTCTAGGTATGGTTGGAAATCTCTTGGAATAATTTTTCCAACACCGCCGAGTTTGCGCGATTCCGAGTTCGTATGAGTGAGTTATGCCCTTTGAAAGTTGGGCTGTTCAAATGAGGAAATGTTCAATCCGGATTCTTAAAAGGTGTTTTGATCTTTTCCATACCCTATTATTTTAATTCGTTTTTGGTGAATTAATTAAGGGTCAAAACTGAATTGGTTCAGTTTAGGCAATTGGAGATTTACGCAAGGGTTTTTGGAGAAAGAACGCAAAAGGAGAATAGCGGATCGAAGGAGCAAGAATCGTCAAGATCTTCAAGAATCGCTTGTGGATTTCATCGGGGGTAATCCCTACAAGGTATGTGAGATTACATAGCGTCAGGTTAGTTCACTCACGTGCCAATCATGATTCAATTTAGCGAAATATGTGTGATTTGAAAGTAAATCCTTTGAGTTCTTGATGAAATTCGTTTGAATTCTTGTAGGTTGTTTTGTTAAAGTTTATTGGGATTTGATTCATGTTTCCTGGTGTAATTTCGGTATGAATCTATCATATATTGCGGGTATAAATGATCCTAAGTGTTTGGGGAAAGAACCATTGAACTTTAAAGGGTTTTAGAATTGAAAATCGGAGAAGAAAAGTCGTCAAACACCTGAGGAAGGAGGTGGGGCGTCGCGCCAGCCAGTGCGCCCCAAAGCATTCCCTGAATGTAGGGCTCTGGGGCGATGCACCAGCCAGAGAGTCCCAATTTCTTCTCTGAATATTGAGGGCTGGCGCCCCGCGCCTCTCAGAGCGCCAGGGGCACAAGTTTTTCCCATTCTTCCCCCATTTTTTCGTACTTGTTCCTTAGTAATGTACCTATGTTTTCTAGTTGATTTCAACACTCTAAGGTACATCTAAACATCATGAAATCATCCATAAACATGAGATCATGAACCTTGAATCCATAATCCAATTCAAGGAAAGTTAGGATCAAAGTCAAGAGAAGTTAAGAGTCAAGTCTCGAAGTTAAGAAGCAAGTCAAGCAAAGGTTTTTAAAGTTTTCAAAAGTCTTTCACAAACGTTTTAACTTTGTTTTAAGACTTAAGTTTCAAGTTAAGCAAAGTGTAAAGTTTGAAGTTCATTTCTTCAAAAAGTATATGGGAACTAAGTATTCCCAAAGAGATTTAAAATGTTTTCATATTTAAATAAGAACGGAAACTGAGATTTCCAAAGAGCCTTCGGGCTAGTTTTTAGAAAATTTAATCGCTTTCTAAATGAAGCAAAAGGGGAAACTTTGATTTCCAAGATAACCTTTGAGCTAAGTTTTTTGAGCACTAATCTCAAATCACAAAAATAAGTATGATTTTAAACATAAAGAGCTAGTATCATATTTTGGGAGTAGTATTGAGCACCGATATGGGGTCGAGCTTGAGTTCAGATAACTCACGTCTTCATAAACCATGTAGCTATCATGGGTAGAAAAGGGTCATACTTTTTAGATGAATCATTTTTGCATAGACTAGTGGATCCACTTAGTAGTTCAACTTTTATGTCATTGGCAAGGTATAGGATACGCTGGCAGGATGAGGGAGATCGCTGTTTCATCACAATAACTCTTATGTGATGGTTGTCGGTTAGAGAAACTCTCATAGCAGTACTTTGTATTTTTATATAAATCAGTTTATTTGTATTTTTACATACAACTCAGAATTGTTTGTATCTTTGCATACACACAGAGTTGACATCATATTTTAAATAGTTTTTCTTTATATTGCACTTGTTTTAAACTGCTTTATATTTAAATGAGTTCAGTTATGTTGAGTTGAGTGAGCCAGGTAAGTTCTTCAATTTCCTTTAAGATTCTTTTCAATCCTATCTTGTTTTAGCATTCCAACTCGCATACTCGTACAATTAATGTACTGATGTCAGTTGGCCTGCATCTTATTATGATGCAGATGCAGGTAACTAGGATCGGCATCCAGCGCACCGTTGATCCAGTGAGCAGTTCAGAGTCTGTTGGTGAGCCTCTTTGCATTTCGGAGGACTCCTTTTGTTGCTTTCAGTTTTATTTTCGTATCATTAGGATGTTGTGGGGTTTGCCCTAACATCCATCTCAGTTGTTTTAGAGGCTTCACAGATAGTCAGACAGTTAGTTATAAGTCTTTTAGCTTTGTATTTCAGATGTTTTGCTATGAGACTTGAGTAGCCATTTTGGCCAATTGAATGCTCCTTTTGAGACATTATAAGTTTATTTCACAAGTTCTCTATTTAGACTATTCTTGTGTTTTAAGTCTTCCGTTGAGTAAGTAAGCCAGGACAAGGGTTCGCTTGGGGCCAGCAATGGTCTTCGAGTGTCAATCCCGCCCAGGGTATAGGCTTGGGGCGTGACTGTTGACACCCAATTTTGACCCTCCCCGATACAAGTTAATTCACGAGCTTCTTAATTTTCAAACGCTTTAGAATAACTAATTTTATAAAAATCCAAATATTTTTCAGGTTTATTTTAAAGTAATTTTGGCCATTTTATAAGTTTTAAATAATAAGTATATTTCATATAATTATATGCGTAATTAGTATATTTTACGAATATTAGAGAATTGCCTCCAAAAAAAAAAAGATTTTAGTTTTACTTAAATAGTTGGTTAATTGGTTTAATTAATTAACAATTATATTTTTGAGTTATTAATTTATAATTAAGTTAATTATTTTATTCCGTTAAGATTAAGAAGCTCGTAAATTAATTATATTAAGTCATCTTATTTAATCATTAGCCGAACTTATCCTAAATTAACTAAGTTTGACTGCCTCTTAAATCTCTAACTGGCTATAATTTAAATTCATATGGCTAAAGCTTATATTCAAATCCTAATCAATTAAATTTTATCCTTAATCCATCTAAATTTTGGGCCCTTTTCTTATTTTTTAGCGGCCCAATTCTCTTGTTTCCAATTCCTACAACTCAATCCATTAATGTCTTCAATACTCCAGCCCACTCCCATTAATTCCCCTTTGACCCGGCCCAATTTGCTAATAAACAGAGGAACACAGCAACATCAACGTCAAACGACAGCATCGACGAAACGACAATCCAGACAGCAGCCAACGATGCCTCCAACGTTCATCAACTCACGGCGATTCACGAGAAAGCTCATGCAGTGCCGGCTCTATGCTTTGATAATTAAGGCATATGCCTTAGGCCCCCAATTTTAGGGGGCCTCAAATTTTACCAAGAATAAAGTATGTGTTAATTTTTTTTATTATAAAAAATGATTATTTATAATAAAAAGTGTTTAAAAAAAATTATATTACTTTATTCTCTTTGATCCCATTATGTTCTAACTCTTATCTTTATTTAAAATTTGTCAACTTATTACTTATATTATGTTATAATTCATATAATGATTATCTTAGTTAAATAAAATTTTCTAATATTGAATTGATAAAATCATATCTGAAACTAATAATTGAATTTTTTTTTTTGAAGAAATCATTTATCAAAAAATACTAAGTAATAATTTGCATTTGAAAAGTGTAAAAAAGATAAATTTTAAATAAACACATATGAAGTTTGTTTAGATTTTAGGCCTTCAATTGAAATTTCGCTTTAGGCCTTCGATTATGTTGAGCCGCCCCTGAGCTCATGGTGCGAGGAAACGCGTGCCTGGTACAGCAGTACGCTGCTTTTCGTCGTCCTCTTCGCTGCAACAGTGCAGAGCAGCAAACGCGCCAGCTAGCTGCATCTCAGTCCTTGGGGCTGTGGGATTGATCCACGTCGCGTCCAAGGACGAAGGAGTCGATCTCAACCTTCGATTTGCCTTTTCTTCTTTTGGAATTGGACGAAATTTCAGAAAATGGTGTCTCTCCTTAAAAGGGAAAGATTTTTGGTTTTTGAATTTTGGGAATGGGCCTTGATTGGTCCGAGTTTGGTCCATTTCCCCCGATTCTCCTTTCTATATAGTTGTTCTGTTGTTCACTGAAGGGGGGAGGAAAAAAAAAAAAAGAAAGAAATTTTTTCGGACTAAGGTAGAAAGAATGTTCAAGCAATCAATCACAAAATATATATAAAAATACATTCGAAAAAGGGTAAACTGGGCCTGCTGTTCCGTTCGTGAATCATGTGATAGAACGCTTCGTCACTCCCCTGCTCGTTCTTGTCTCGGTTTGCTGCCCGAAAAAAGGTAATATCTCCTTCTTCACTTACGTTCTGTTCCGATTCCAAGCGTTATGTGATAAACTTGCTTCTGTTGGGTTTCTCGGCCTTTGTCTTGTTCTCTTTTCTTTTTTTTACTTCAACACTATTGGACAGAGGCGGGTTTGGTTCGAATATAAGCTTTCTGACTCATTTGTTTCGCCGTATGGACTCCTAATTGGTCATCATTTAATCGTTTCATTGTCTTAATTAAATGTAGGGAGCTGGATTTGTTACTGTTTAAGTTTGGTTTTCATATTGTTTTGAATGTTCGTCTTGCTTTGATTCCCATGCCTAACATGTCTTCAAGCACCAACTGTTCTTCATTTATCTTGTTACTGATTGTGTCGCTATCTGTCTAGCGTTGCTGAATCTTTGCTCCTACGTTCAAGCTTATTTAATCATTTTTAGCTAATGTTCAAAATGACAAATACAACGATATGTCCTTTCTGTCTAGTTGTTGTTGCTTTATTAGCATGGTCCATGGTCTAATTTTCTAATAAGATATGTTAGCTTATTTATATCTTTAAGTTGTTCGTTGATTTGGTTAAGTATGTGGTAGCTTTAGTGATGTAGTTTTGTTGAGTTTAATGTTCATCTAGACCATAACTTGATTCAATTAATATTATTTTGTTCCATGTTAACTTAGCATTTGTTAATTACTGCCTATCTAAGGGTTGGTTATGTCTTGACCTCTTTGTTTGCCTTTGCTGTTGCTGAAAACCTCAAAAATGCCTATTTCAATTCACCGTGTTAAAATCTAGTGCCATGTGGAGTATGACTTATGTCCTTGTTTAAATCTCGTCTCTTATCCATTTAGGCATATTTGTGAGTGTTTAGCAGGCTTCAAATGTTAGTTTGACTTCTTTTAGCATACTTAAAATATGGGTGGATGTCTTTATTTATTAATCTTGGTGCGTTAAAGGTTTTCTCATTAATTTGTCCTGCCTCTTTAGCTTTGATTGTTGCTTTTATAAAATAAAAAAAAATTAAAAAAATTTTAACCAAACAACCATGCGTCCAATTTCAGCTTACTTTGATTGTTTCCAGCTAAGCATGTTTATGTTTAAGCAATTAGTTTAGAAGCACTGATGTAGTGTGAAATTCAGTCAATTTTCCTCTCGTGTGTAAGGATATTCTCAGTTGAATTAGTTAGTTCGTCCGTGGATATTAATTTCTTTTTTTTTTTTTTTTCGGTGCATGTGACAATAATTCGAGTCCATTTTGGACCCCACCCTCGCATATCCGAGTTGATTTCCTATTGAGTCAGTCAGCCATAAAAATCGACGAACAGGTCCCGGAGTTAAAATTATACGCAGCAGATCGAAAATCGAAAAGATAGGGCCAAAGGCCCACTTTTAAATTCAAATTTGTATTTTTGTTATTTTTGGGTCTAAGCCCACTTATTTGTTATTACTTGTTAGTTCTCAGGACAGGTGGAGGAACATTGGGCCTAAGGCCCAAAAGAAAAACATCTTATATATTAGATTAGGACAGGCGCAGCTGATTTAAATGGGCTAAAGGCCCAAAAATGAAATTAGGCTCAAGTACTAGCCCGGGCGAATAGAAACCAAACTTGGGCCCAAATCTTCCTCTCTCCTTATTATATGTTTCGTGTTAATCTTACTATTAGTACATGCTTGTTTGTTAATTAATTTTAAGGTTCGTAATTCAACTCCCAAAAAGAAAGCCATTTTGAGTTGGAAGTAAACAAATTCATTTTTAAATTGACTTATATTTAGTATATTTCACTTAAGTAAATACCCTTACAATGTTCCCCTCCTCTAAAAATAATTTCAAGTTTCAAACTATTTTCGCAACTTAGTCAGGTATACTCTTACTTTAAAATCGTTTAGCCAAATAGTTAATTATCGGATTACCGCATGTTAGCGGGCATTTCAGGTGCTTTCAAACTCTTTCCAAAATGCTAATATGAACCCCGAACCCCTTTAAATATTTTTCAATTGATTTTCTATTTTAATATTTTGAAAAGTCAGTTTTCTTAATTTCCCTTTAAAAATTAAGTGGTGACTCTAAAATCAGTCTAAAATTACTATTTTTTCCTAATAAAAAACAGTGACATGTTGACCAAACACAAGTATGTTAAGAGAATTTCATTTGTTCTACAACAAATTCATTGTCATACATCTCTGATTACTATGCTCAATTTATGCGGACACTTATATGATCATATGTCTTGTTTAAACTCATTTAATTGTGTAAATTTTAATAATTTGTTTTTTTATTAATTAACCATTCTCTTTTGAAAATTCTACTAGTTACAGTCTATACATGTGTATCACAATCTAGTAAGTTTATTATGGATGAAGGTCTTAGTATAGGCTAGATTATGCTTAATTTCGTACTCAACTTCTTATAGTCAAGTCTATCCTAAGACCTTCCTCCATTATAAACTTACTAGATTAGGATACATATGTATAGACCATACCTAGAATTTTAAAAAAAGAATAATTAATGAATAAAAGAATAAATTATTAAAATTTATACAATTAAGTGAGTTTAAACAAGTCATATAATTATATAAGAGTGCACATAAATTGAAGATAACAATCAAAGATGTATGAGGATGAGTTGTGGTTGAACAAATGAAATCCTCACAAAACATACTTGTACAAGTAAACATTATTTTAAGGATGTTAATTGTATAACCACTATCCATCCTTACACATCTCTGATCGTCGCTCCCAATTTACGTGGACTCTTATATGATCATATGATTTGTTTAAGCTCATTTAGTTGTGTAAAATTTCAATATTTTTTTTATTAATTAATTTTATTTTTTTTGATAATATGCTAGTAAGAGCTATAAACTCATACAATATATTATGGATAAAGAGTGTAGTTTAGAATTTATGTGAATTTAGTTGATGATCCTCAATATAATCTAATTTATGTAGTTATTTACTTTTTTGTAATATACTAATATTTGTTTTACCATTGCACCAACCCGCATATACCTTACAAATGATGGAGTGTCAATCTATACGATCCATCATCTACCAGCCATAAGAGAGAAATAATTGATTATATTTATTGATGAGTAATACAAAGAAGAACCTAAAGACTTTCCGACATTCTTTGCTATTATATAAAAAAAAGGTAATCTTTGTTTTAACTCCCTCATTTTATTGACTCTATCTTTTATTCAAATTTTAAATAACTACAATGTCTCAACATCTTAAACATTCGATGCAAAAAAGTTATTGCTCCATCTAGGTAAATGTGGAATGTGTTGCCTTTCCGTTATGTATCTTCCGTCATGTTGTCTCTATGTTTAAATAAACGAGGAATGTGCAAAGGAGAATCTAAACACTTTTCAACATACTTTCCAAGATGAGGAAAAGTTTCATATATCCAACCCTGCAATCAATAAAAGAATAAATAAATTTATAGAGTCCATGTATTACTGCATTAACAAATAAAAGTTTATAATAAATTGATAAGATGATAGATAATATGTATTAGAAAAGTTTGTATAAAGTGTACAAGGCATTATTCTTCTTATTAATTTTTTTTTGTTTGTTCAAATCAATCTTCTTCTTCAAACAACTCTATGCTAGCTCAAACAACTCTTTTCCTAATGGATAATTCTTGAAGAAATTTAAACCAACCACTGTTTTGATTTGGTTTGAATCCACTTTCTTCAACAAATTCCTTGTCAGCAGCATCGAGTGAACGGACCAACTTAAAACACACTTCAACTTTTGCTCCTTTCTTAATTGATTACATTTGATCAAGCTTATCAACCTTTCAATAGTGATGTTCTTGTTCTTGCTCACCTTGAAATAAATAATTCCACAATATTGAAGGATTTTGCTTGTTTTTTATTCACGGGGTATGCTAACAATTCAACCCTGTAATCAAAGCAAATTTCTTTAAGTTGAAACAAGTTGGCTTATCGTTCGAATAGAACTAGATGTCATGTAACTTTTTTTTTATTCTTAGCACATCGCAACAACATATAACAGATCAATTATTTATTGAATTTAAAATGCTTCGGCAAATGTCTCAAGTGTTCAAAACACATTTTCTTGGAATAGTTAGTTATAAAGCTTTTGATCAATTAGAATTTTTCTAAAATGATCACGATAAACCGTCATCCTTACTCTTACAAAAAAATTTCTAAAGTGATCAACTTCTTCAGCTTTATGTTTCTTAGTGCTGCAACAGTAGAAACATATTCTTTAATGATTTTCTTATCTTTAGCCATATTTTACAATCTATAAGCAGAAATAAATTTGTAGTGATCAATCTATCGACCACTAGTCTATTAATTGAAACAGAAAAGTACTCTATTAAACATGAAGAACAAGTAGCAGCAATTCTAGAAAGGAAGAATGCAAAAGACAACAACCAGAACACCATTAACGTCTACTAAAATGCAGAAAAAAAAATTAAAATTGATAGACAATATAAACATAAAAGTTCAAAAAATTTCTAACCATTATCCAAAGCAAAACACAATTAAAGATGCAGAATCAAGAACATGAGCTCAACACATATCAATTTTTGACAAATTTAATCAAGAACAATCAGATTTTCGTAAAAATTTAAAATTCACTAAACTAAAATACAACAAAAAATAATAGTAGTAAAATAGAGCTAAAACTATTAGGAAAGAAAAATGAACTTACCTGAGCACAAGAGGATGAATGTTTCAACTTGGGGAAGAAGATCGGAGAAAAAAATATTTCAACTCTTTGAGATACTCAAGAAAATAGGAAAGAAGAGAGGTTGAGAAGAGAGAGAAAAATTGTTGAATAATTAAATGAATTTAAAAAAGGTGGAATATTTAATAAAATATAAAAAGGGCCTTTATTGTATTTTTATAAACTTGTATTTATCCCCCAAGTTCTAAAAGTGATGAAAAGGTTCTTGATCCCACAATGCAATCCCACTTTTTCATTTTTTCTTAATTTACCCTAAAAATTAAATCAAAAAGAAATTAAGTGGCTATTTCTCAAATTAAGTTTTGAAAGTGTCTTCCATGCCAATTATTCTCAAGTGTGTGATCGTCTTGTATAAAATTTTAATTCAATTTGTTATATTTTTAAAAGAAAGAAAAATGAGGATTAATATTTTTGTGAGTGTGATGGGTGGGACAATAAGGAAAAAAACTAAATTTTATTTGAAAAACAAATTATTTTTTGGGGAGGGTGGGTGCGTGCGGGGGGGGGGGATTAATTTTTTAAAAAACAAATAAAAATAGAGGCATAACTGTAGGAGAAGTGCGGGGGGGGGGGGTGAAGAGTTATTAAGAAATTTACTTTTAAAACTTTTAACATAATCTCTACTATAATAATGTGGGTATTCATATTTATTCATACTATCCATTTAGTAACTTATTTTTACTTATTTAAAATATGAGTCGAGTCGAGTATTTTGTTTAACTCATTTTCGATTGACTCATATTCGACCCGCTTCATTTGTCACTCTAATTCATAACCATGTATGTAGCAAACTTCAACCTCAAAAAACGTGTTGATGAAGGATATGATCCACACACACATAATGTTGGTCTCTCCTTTGGATATCTTTTTCCTTTTTTTTTCTATATAAATGGGAAGAGTGAAGTGCCTCTACATATCTTCTTCACTTAGCTTGTTTGCTTAATCTCTCTTTTACTATTTCACAACATCTGTGGAATTTCAAAAAGAAAACATGGAAGTTGAAATCATATCCACAAAATTCATAAAACCATCTTTACCAACTCCAAATCATCTCCAAAATTACAAGTTATGTTTCTTTGATCAAGTAACTGATGAGACACATTTACCTCTTGGTTCTTTTTTATCCTCCTACCAACAACATTAATATTTCAGCTCATGAAGAACAACTTGAGCAATCCTTATCTAGGATTTTAACTCATGTTTACCCTATTTCTGGCAGATTTACGGAGGATAACTCGATATCCTGCCAGGACCAAGGGGTTAAATTTATAAAAGCAAAAGTGAATAGTAAACTCAATGAATTTCTTGAGAAAGCACACAAGGATGTCAACGTTTCATTGCTTTGTTGGCCTCAAGATTCATGGAATGCAGAGGCATCCAACTTATTCGCCATGCCAGTTGTCATTATCCAAATTACAGAATTCGAGTGTGGTGGCTTGGCACTATCCATAAGCCACGCGCACATTGCAATGGATGGTTACTCAACTTTTACTTTTATCAACGAGTGGTCCAAAGTGTGTAGACTGAAGATTCCTGTAGAGAAGATCGATTTCATGAGCTTTGAATTGGCTGATGTTTTCCCAACGAGAGATTTATCGAAGCTTCTCTTGCCTCGTATTCCTGCTGAAGATCGTGTGGAGTCTAAATTAGTAGCCAAAAGGCTATACATCAATGAAGATTCCATTTCAAGGCTCAGAGAAGAAGTTGGAGACTTATGCACCTTTAAGCCGTCAAGAGTTGAAATGATCATGGCCCTTGTATGGAGGGCTATAATCCGTGCTTCAGAAAAGAAGCACGGATATCTAAGACGTTCTCTAATGAATATCCCAATAAACTTGAGCACTAGGTTAATTTCTTTACCTCAAGTAGAAAAATCTTTTGGGAATCTTGGAGTTGACGCCCCTTTAAAATTCATACCTGGGGAGAACAAGGTGGAGTTGCATGAATTCGTGACATTAATTCATGACACTGTGAAGGATATTATTATTACTTGTGACAAGACTTCACCGGAGGACATAGTGTCCGCGGTGGCAAATATATATATAATGAAAGTTTCGTAGCACAAGATTGGGGAGGAAGTGATGAAGTTGACAAGTGCACAAGTGCAAGTTTGTGTAAATTTCCTATACAAGAAGCTGATTTTGGTTGGGGAAAACCATGTTTGATGCATTTTGGGTCAAGACATGATCAGGTTTGCTGGTTGTATGATGCAGAATGTGGCAATGGGATTTGTGTGCAAGTGGATTTGAAGGAAGACTATATGCATCTATTTGAATGTGACAATGATATCAAGGATTTCTTTCAGTTTTAGCGTTTAGGTCTCTAAGATTTGGCAATTTTTATTTACTTTATTGTTGTTGTTGTCGTCATTTTGGATTTGGTAATATAATAAAGTTGCATTTGTTACCTTGTTACAACTTAATTTGTTGGAGGGTATTAGTACTTTTACCCGATAATTTAATGCATGCAAGTTTCAATTTATATACAAGACTTCAATCATCACATCATCCGACTCTAGCAAGATCTCAAAGGTCTTTTTTGCAGTCTTGTAATGGGGCTGAACGTAAACGTATGGCCAATTTGACTTTAGTGATGAAAAAACTTCATCAAGTGGCTCTAATCTCTTGAAGCTGAAGATGTGGATTTAATGAATTTTTCAAGTCTATTTTTGGTAGATTCATGGTGGTGTGTTGTATCTTTATTAACTAATAGTTTTTGTCAAAGACAGTGATTTCATGGTGGTGAGGAGAAAAATAGCAAACGGAACTATATCTATGGAGCACAATTATTGATTGAAATTATAGCTATAGGGCTTATTATGTTTGCTATTTCTAAAATTCTCTATAACTTATTGATAATAATCCTTGTTTTTCAAAATATAAGAATTTTTATTAGTTAATTTTGATTATTAATATTTTGTCAGAATATAAAATATTATTTAGTTTTACTAAACCATCATTTTTCGTTAAATTACATTTTTTTATATATGTATCATTAATTACATTTATTTTAGCGCAGTCTATTAATTCACTGAATCACAGATATTTAATTAGCCCATGATTTTGAACCTGTAGTTTTGTAGAATGAGTGATTTTAAATTTTCAAGGGTGATGGATAATTTTTTAGATTTAGGTTGAATAATTTTCAAATTTTTTATTTAACGAACGGTTTCACTATTCATCTTCTTCTCCGGCGAATAGCTCGTCGGAGCTCCGATGAGTCACCAACCTCCTCTTAAATCCAGACAGAACAGCCCCTTCAGGAACACCAATCACAACATTGCTGGAATTGAACAACCACACAACCCCCTTTTTCATTGAATTAAATAATGCATCCCGATATATGTGGAATATAATAAAATATTACAATTTAGTTTTTCACCCAACACCGGTGGTTGAGATGTCTCTAATTTTCAAACAGTTGGTTGAGACGTCTCTAATTTTCAAACATTTATCAATATGTGTCCACATCCTCAGTCTATTTGATTTAATAGTTTCGAAAATAGATATTAAATAACACTATATCTTTATTTTAACTTTGCCATATAAACATGTTAACAAAGTTATACACTATCATGCTGTCTTTGCATTGTTTCTCTGTGAAGAGATAACTCATAAGAAATCGAATCCGCCAAAGTTTTCTTTCTAACATTTGATTAAGTGCCTCTAAAAGGCAAATAAACAGTACTCTAACATATTAGATTCAACTAATAGTAGATAGCAACAAAATGAAAATTACAACAAAATAATACGATAATCAAAGTACAAGAAATAAAAACACAGATAACTATTAACAAAAAAAGAACAAGAAATAACAAGAGAATAGTACTACGTACAAATACTAATATAAGCGGACATAAAAACACCGCACTGTTATCTAGCTACTAACATTTTACCCTAAACAAATAATATTATAATTATTGAATTGTGTAATCGTGTCGTGTAAAAGAAAATTAATATATTATTTATATTTACTTAATTACATTTTTATCATATTTTATCTAAAATAAACTATAAAAAAAAATATTTTACTTAGTTATGTGTTCCAACTTCATTTGGGTAGACTATAAAAAGGTTAGTAATAAAACAAAACTGACGAAGAAACTCGAAAACGTCATAAACATGAATCAAGTAACATGTGTGGTCTTCGTCAGAAACAGGAATCAAGTAACAGGTAACATCAATAAAGGTTGTTGGGAAGTACCGGTAGATATTTCTTCCACCTTAATAAGAGGTTTCGTATTTTAACTTTTTATGTAGGATTTTTTGATGCGAATTTAAATTTGAGTGTCAAAAATATATGAAATACTGACCAATCTAACAGAATCGAACCGATTTATGTTATTTTTTTAATAAAATTGTAGACTTTTATTTAAGTGTATAACAGTCCCGAACAATTGGAATGATCTTTTTAATTTATGAAAAAAATTGTAAAATTTTTGAACCAAACCGAATAACCTTACATGTATATAAATATATTTTATATATAAACAATATGTTAAATTTAATATAATATAATTTATAACATTTTTTAAATATAAATATAATCTATGTCCTAGTCCTCTAGCCAGCGACTTGATTACCTTGAGTCTCTGCACTTTGATTAGTCTTTACTTAATTAAGTTTAAAATTAAAAGATACTTTAATAGATACTCTATCAAACAATACAACAATATCTATGCAAATACTCCCATTAAATATTTAAGATCAAACAATACGGCAATAATGTTTTACATTCTCGTCTTTTTGGTGAAGAATTAAAGTGCTACTTCTAGAACATATTTGCGAAATAAATATTTTAATAGTAGTATATTTTGATGTGATATTTTAAAAGTAAAAAATAACAAAAATTAATCATACCGTATGAATACCGAAGAGAAATTGATACGATTGGGATGATTTTAAAAAAATTCTAATTTTTGGTATATATTATAAAATATCCAAAAAATTGGAACGGTATAATTTTTAAAAAATAACCAACCAAATCATAGCATTGACACCCCTATTTAAATTTAATCGAGATTCAATTAGTAACCGAATACCAAATGGGAAAAAAAAATGTTCATTGTGGTCTCAATAAAACAAGTGTGGTCACTTCTAAAGTTGTCAAGTTTCTTTAAAGGACAGACTAGGGGTAATGGCCCGTACAGGCCCAATATTAAAAAGTCAAAGTTTTATTTTGTTTTATTTTATTTTATTTTGGTACAAAATTACAAAAAAATAAATTGATACCGGTAAACATCAAATCAGATGATCCTCATATGCTAATTAACAAATATTATTACCACATTCGAAGAAAATATCCTCACAGAAATCTTCAATGCTTGGAACATAATCATTTTTTTTACAAACAAATTGATGAACAAAGATTTGAACCTCTTCCAGAAAGAGAAGATGTTGCATGGATTAATAAAAATAATAATAATAATAATAATAATAATAATAATAATAATAATAATAAAAATAAAAATAAAAAAAAAAATAAAAAAAATAAAAAAAATAAAATATATATATATATATATATATCCATGTGGAGGACGTTAAGACATTGTATAGTTAAGTAATTAAAAGTGTTATCTCTCTAACATATGAAGTTCTTAAATGAGATGATTACACACTTCAACAAGATGAATAACGTCTGACTGTGGAGACAGCTAGAAACTGAGTTGGTTCTAAAAGATACCCTTCTAGCAACTTGTGACTAATTGAAAGATACCCTTCTAGCAACTTGTGACTAGTTGAACAATATAAGATATTGCGTGTATTAGAAATTGTTGGAGTAAATAGGCAGGAAAACTTTAAGCAGAAACAGAGAATTGTATGCTGAAGTCTTTTCTATATTTTTCAGTATGTGAAATCACAGGAAAGTACAATTTTATATAGACTTAAAAATAACAAACTACTAAGTCACTAAATGACCACTATTTCCATTAACTAAACAACTAATTACTAACTAAAAACACAACTAGAAAGTACTGCACCATGATCAACATATTTGCTAACAACTAGCCCTAGAATATAGGACACTACTAACAAACTTAATTGACCAGGTCATACTTTGAATCAGTCTTCAATAGAAATGAGAAATATTTATTCATTTTTTAGACGGTTTGATCTTTCACAAGTCACAAAAGTATGTGATATTGCTTGCAGTCTGTTGGTACTACTGTTGGATGATATTACGCGAACAAAATCATGTAAATTTAGGCAGGGACTAGTACTTCTGATCCGATCTCAATGTTTTCGTTGTTTTTCATATTGTTAGTGTTAGGTTCATTGTATAATGTGTGAATGGATAATGGTGCATAAAATAAAGATTAGTGAATTAAAAATGTGAAAGTGCTGCAAGTATATGTAGAGAATAGCAGAAGAAAAGTATAATTGGAGAACCCTTTTGCTAGCCCAAGATCGTTAACTACAATTTATTAATGATTATTTCATTGTCTTTCCAATAAATAACTTACAATTCAAAAATAGTTAAATAATTACTATTTAATGTTTAATTAATTAGATGTTTAATTTAACTTAGGGGCAAAAATGGTAATCTAACTTTTCATCTCTGGAGTTTCCCACTTTTAGTAATATACTAGTTTTTCGACGCGTGCGTTGCACGTGATTATCAATTCAGAAAATTTAAGTGAAGATTTGAATAATAAGCTTTGCACAAAATAATATTGCAGATTCTTTTATGAATGCTCAATGTGGATCGTCATATATATCTCTTACTCACACGAACCTATGAAGATAATCAACGAAAAATTTTATTAGTTAAATGCAATAATGTATATATTTATTTCAATTTGATGAGGTTGAATCATGTAATTAGTCGTATCTTAGTAATATTACCTTATAGACGATTTTGTTGTGTACTTTTCTTGTCATCTGACTAGATGTGCTTTGCACGTGTATTCTACTTAATCTGTTTAGATGTCATATGGAGAACAACTACACTTTATTTTTTAGAACTATTTTTGTATATTAATTTTTATTTTATAAGTTATAATATAATATATGATGTTCTTTTTGTTGGCTCTTATATTTGACTTCTCAATTGACAGTGTACATAAATCAAAGATAATTATTATCTGACTGTCCATAGTTGACTGAGAGTGCTTTCTTTTTTTTATCGAAAAAAATTAAAATTAAAATTAAAGAATATATTCTATATGTGAAATCATATATATAATCACATGTTTATCTTACCCCCAACAAAGATATAGCTCATATACTTGTAACAGTTTTCAATTTATTCAACCAAGCATGTTTTGCATTAATGAAAATATTTATCTCATAAAAATTAGCTATTAAATAAATAATAAAATTAAACTAATACAAACTTCAACTGGCTTTATTAGAAGTCATATGAACTTTTCTTTGTCGAAAATACTGCAATATTAAGAAATAGTAAGTTAGTAAAATAATAGGGCAATGTTTATATAGTATTAACTATTTTGAAGCAAACTTCTTAACAATCTAATTTACAAAAATAACATTAATAAATAAAGTCATCTTTTGTCTTGAGAATCAAAAAAACAAATCGTGACAATTCTCTAACTCTTGAGAAATTTAATAATTTTGGAAAAAGATATTCAGAAACATATATCTACATCACAAGAGAAATTGTTAACAAAAACAAATGAATTTAGACTACAATAAAATTTTCTTCGTCGAAAATATTGAAATATTAAGAAATAGTAAATTAGTAAAACAAAAGGGCAATGTTTATATAGTAAATAACTATTTTGAAGCAAACATCCTAACAATCTAAATCACATAAGTAGCATTGAAAAAAAAAGTAATTCTTTTGTCTTGGACATAAAAAAAATAAATTGTGACAATTCTCTAACTCTTGAGAAGTTTAATAATTTTAGAAAAAGATATTCAAAATTATATATCTACATCACAAGAGAAATTGTTGACAAAAATAATTAATTTAGACTACAATAAAAATTAAGCTAATACAAACTTCAACTGGGTTATTACAAGTCACATAGATTTTCCTTCGTCGAAAATACTTAAATATTAAGAAATAGTAAATCAGTAAAACAAAAGGGCAATGTATATATAATAATAACTATTTTGAAGCAAACTTTCTGACAATGTAAATCACATAAGTAGCATTGATAAATAAAGTCATTCTTTTGTCTTGAGCATAAAAAAAACAAATCGTGACAATTTTCTAACTCTTGAAAATTTTAATAATTTTTGTAAAAGATATTCAGAAGCATATGTCTACATCACAAGGAAAATTGTTAACAAAAACAAATGAATTTAGACTACATCATGTTAACTTCATATATTGGAACATTACATACTAATTTATATACTAAGCCAAAAAATAATTATTATATCATCAGAATTGTTTTCCTCAAGTACTCGATGTTAAGGAATATACCCTCTTAGGATTGAACAATTTACTTCATCAAAATAGTGGTACCTCATATTTTGCTAATCTTCAAACTCACTCAACGACAATAAATCACACGAAATTTTTTAAAATGCAAGAAGAAGAAGAGTAGAAGATTAAAAAAAAATTGTGGTTGAAAAATGAGAGGAAATCCTTCTATTTATAGTAAACAAAGATAGTATAAACAATTATTTTTTGTGTATTATCTGAAAAATTATGACCTTTCTGAGAAGTCACAACCCTTTTGAAAAGTGACGACTCTTGGGAAAAGTCACAACTCTTTGGAAAGTCACAACTCATCGAAAAATCACAACTCTTTGAAAAAAGTCACAACTTATGAGAAAAGTCACAACTCATCGAAAAAGTCACAACCTAAGTTAGGGATGTTATAGTAATTTAACATTCAAGCTAGGAGTTCATGCTTTTATATATATATATATATATATCTTACAATTTAATAATCATAATTTATATTTGAAGTAGATAAATTGAGCTATATCACTCCTTAAAATTAGCCTAAAATAGTGCCAAATTATCTCCCTAATTTACTCCTCCACTCCAAATTAATCCTCTCTCTTAATTCTCGTCTCTCACACATTTATCACCCAATTTTCTCTCCTTCTTCTCCCTCACACAATCTACTTCAATCAAAGTTTATTGATTTTGATTTTGATTTTTCTTAATCTACTTTAATGCCTAAATATTCTTCAAATAAGAGTACCGTTAAGGATAAATTAGCTAAATAGTCAAAATCCCTAACATAATTATTAAAAACATCTATACTTTAAATTAATTATTAAAAATGTCAAACTATCAATATTTTAGCAAATAAAGTGTATTATAATATAATTCCTATACCTTCCTTTTATTTCTCAAATTAGGTGCACTTTTTGATTCCATTACATGTGAAAGGAAAAATCAAAAGACTCCATTACTCACTTCTCTCTCTCTAAATTTTTTACCCAAATTATATCCTTTCTTTTTCTCTCTCTCATGATTTCTTCCATTCTTCCATATTTTCAAGTAACTTAAACCTTGCCTTTTTAAAATCAAATTCCTTCATATTTTTAAGAAATCTCAGAAATCATTCAAAAAATTTTCAACATTTTTTTGAGAAAAAAAAAAGATTTTCAACATTTGTCGAAGTGAAATTTGACTAATTTGCGATTGTTTCGATTAGGGAAGAAAATTTTGAAATAATTGATTGAAATTTCGAAGTGAATTCGATTGATTTTGTTCGACTTTGTAATTATCGGTGAAATACAAAAACGATCAACGATCAGATATTCATTAACTGTTGATTCTTTAAATTGTTTGGAAGTGATTCGAAAAGGGATCTAGATCGTATTTTGTATGTTGGATCTTCACCTGAAGATCTTCATAAGTTACTATCTGAATATTGGGTTTAAAAGTTAGACGGTCACTGAGGTATTCAATTTGGGAGTTTTGAGTCATATCCCATCCAAGACACTTTGTTGGATGACATCAACAATTCTATTTATTTCTTCAATAAAGTGAAGCATTTTGCATCTTTCTCACATGCAGAAGGACCCAAAGGAGATGAAAGTACAGAATCACCAACCATATTTTAAAGTAAAAATATCTTGTACTTTTATTTTTTTAGATTATTTTTTTTTTGAGCCAAATGTCTATCTAATAAAACTTACTTACTTTTGAAGTAGGATATATAAGATTCGCATACGCTCTATTCTCGCTAAACTCTAGTTTATGAAACTACAATAAATATGTTATATTATAGTAATCAATAGGAGATCTATTATTGAAAAGCTATCTTTCCTCGTATCAGTCGTATGTATATTCTTTTCTACATTAATTTTGACAAGTTCTTCTTCATCATTGTCATTCATAAACTTGAGGTCATGATTAATGATCTTAGTTATCACAATAATATGGACATTAATAACTTGTTGAATGGGTGAAAATGATACATGTTCAAAAGTCCAGAGCTTAAAAGAAATTGTGGATATCATTGAAAAGTTACCGTTGATGATAAAGTTGAAGATGATACAATATATTTAGAACCAATCACGCGTAAGAAAAACACTTATCACATTTAGAACTCTTCACAATTTATGATGCAGTTCGAAAAGACAACACCCCAAATGTAATAAGCAAAGTTAGAGATGAGTTTCAACGAGATTAAATTTTAACAATGGAATCATATTTCACTAAATTGTTTTAGATATATTTGTACTTTTAAAGAATTATTAATTTATAATATTAATGAGACCATATATTTATATATGAGTCTTCTGAAAATATATTATTTTATCAAAATTGATAATTTTTTCCATTGGCCTAAGTCGAGATCGGAAGAAAATATTATCTTAAAGAAGTTATTAATTAACCGAGTATTAATTTAGTAAGATTTTATTATATAATATTAATTAAGTGTTTCAATATTTTCCAACATTAACACCTTGTTTGGATGGTTGTTACTTATTGTAATGTATTATATCGTTAGTTTAAATACAATGTTTATTTTGATTGTTACTTAAATTCTATTGTATTGTATCGTTGGGTAACAACGAAAAGACTCATTTTATGTAACAACCAATTTGGTGTGATCGCATCGTTACCTTAATATTTTCTTCTTATTTTATCTTTATTTATAATTTAATAATCATATTTCATCTTTTATACTACCATTTCATTATTGTTTTACTCTGTATCCTACTTTTCTTATAGGTTTATCAATTAATTTATGAATGTATGACATTATGTAGCGACAAAAAAGGATATAATATATCTAAATACTGTATTCATTAAAACATTACAGTACGATATAATATAATATAATATAATATAATACAATATAAAGCAATATATAACAACCATTCAAACAAAATGTGAGTAGGTTGAGTCGTCCTAATAAATGAATTGAACTAATAAAGGCGTCTATTTTTCTTTTAGTTAATGTTTTGCACGTACATGTCCTTACGTATGGCCCATTGAGGTCCCAATTTATTCCCATCATCACCTCAAGACAACATTTTAAAATTAAAATTCACATGTTATTTGGTTCATGTATCTAACGTTATCTAGTTTTTCTAAATAAATTAAATTCACATGTTATTTGGTTCATGTATCTGAACGTTATCTAGTTTTTCTAAATAAAGGGTTAGTTGATTTAAATTATTGTACTGACGTTTCAATGTCTACCCAAATAAAGTGTTAGAATACCTAATTAATAAGTAAAAATATTATTTTATAGTTTATTAAAGATAAAACATTATGTGAGACGATCATACATTTGGTAAGTAAACGCACGAACTAGTTAAATGGGATTTGACATTTACTGTATATACCTAAAAAATAATTTTAATCATATATAAATAATAGTATTTTTCATCGAAAGGAGTTTGTAACCCCTGACAATATGCTGGCTCCGCCCCCGATTGCATTATTGAAAATATATCTTCCCCAATATATCCTTTCCAACATTATTTTTCACATGTTCTTTTTCATCATTATCTTTTTGAAGATCCAGTTCAGCTTAAGGTGTAATACTTGAGATTTAGCGATAACTTTTATTTGTCGCTATTTGTACGTTTTTATGCATAATAATTTAGGAGTTTACTTATTTTTCTTTGAGTTGATGTTTCGATAAATACATAAATTGGCATGTCTTCATTAGTGGAGGAGCAAGAATATGGGAAAAAAGATAAATATACCCCCGAACTATCGTAGATGGTATGGAGATATCCTCTGTCATACTCTTGGGACATTGGTGCCTCTGCCGTAAAAAAACTAGGCATATATGCCCTTCACTTTAACGGAAGACTAAATAGGGACACATGTCACAATCTTATCCGTCGATAAATATCGGATCGGTGGATAAAATTATGACACTATGTCCGTTAGTATAAAGGGTATATAGCTTTTGGATGGCAGTGACACCAATGTCCCAAAAGTTTGACGGAATCATATATTAATCTTAACACTGCTTAAAGTGCATTAAACATGTTTTAGTCCTAAAATGCAAATATTCATTTACTTTGAAATTAAAAATATTTTTCCCTTGTTATTACATAATTGTATTTTATATAGAAAAGTTATAAGATTTTTTTTTACTTTTATGATATAATAAAACTAAATAAAACATTTTCAACATTTTTCATCTAAAAAAAGACAAACATTTTCTTCATGTTGAATTCTTAAGTAGAGTACTATTCACTCATGAAAATATGGGTAAATATGGATAAACTAGTATTTTACCCAACTCATTTCTTACCCAATCCATTTTTACCCCTATCAAATATGGGCGGGTTGAATTATTACCCATTTTATGTTGACCCATTTTCACCCCCCACAAACAAATTTGACCCAACCCGCCCATTTACCACCACCGGTCCCACCTTATAGTACGATTTCCCATTTTCCTTTTTTCTTCACCTACAGTAATTTATTTGTTAAATTTGAATCTGATACACTCATTAAGAAAATAATAACTGACATGATTACTATTTTAGAATGTTATCCCTATTAATTGATATTTAATATTAAGTCTCAAAAATACCTTAAATATACAACATAATTTTTTGCTGAGGGGGTTCAGGTGAACCCCTCGGCAACCTCTTGGTCTGCGTCTGGATACAATATATCCAAACACTGTATTCATTAAAATAATATAGTATGATAAAATATAATACAATACAATATAATACATTATGAAACAATACGTAATAACCATCCAAACAAAGTGTCAGTAGGTTGAGTAGTCCTAATAAATGAATTAAACTAATAAATGCATCTTTTTTTCTTTGAGTTAATGTTTCGATACATACATGTCCTTACACGTGATCCATTAGGTCCCAATTTGATTCTCGTATCTTAACGTAATCAAGTTTTTCTAAAATAAAGGGTTAGTTGAGCTGTATTATTGCATGTACTAACACCTTTACAAAGTCTACCCAAATAAAGTGTTTAATATTTCCTCCGTTCCTTTTTATATATCACCTTTCTACTTTATATTTGCATTCAGGGGCGGATCTATGGGTATTCGAAGGAGTGCCACGACATATAGTGATCTCGGAAAAAACTCTATATATATATATATAAAAGAAAGTAATATATATTTTCTTTGGCACCCACTAAATAAAATGGTGAATTGTTCAATTGGTAAAGCAATTATTTCGGCACACGACACGAGCAGCACAGGTTTGAATCTCGTGGACATCATTATTTTTTGGAGCTTTTTCTTTCTTTTTTTTTTTTTTTTTTTTTTTGTCTTTTTCATTAATGTGTGAAGGCTTTTTCTTTTCCTTCCATTCATTCTTATTTATTTAATAGTATTCTTTAAATTGACTCCTATTCACCATAATTAATTCTTTTTTTTTTTCACTTTCTCTTTCATTAATTATAAATCTCTTGATATGAATATTGTGTGTTTATTCTTTATCAATTAATGAGTACTGAATTAGGAACAGGACATAAATATTATTAAGAATATATTATTAGTAGTTTTATAAAAATATAAGTTTTAAAAAATGATGGATATTATTATTAGAGTTCTTTTAATTTAAAGGTTCTTTGGATCTTCACCGACGTTCTTGCTAAGTAAGATGATCAGGTTGAAACTAAAATTTTTATTCTCTTTGTTATATATTTGAAACAACACTTAAAGTCAATGAAATATTAAATATATTAAATTAACACTATTAGATAGTTTATACAAGTTCAAATTTTAGTGTGAAAAATCTCTTTTTTCCTCAAAGAATAAGGCCACTAATTCTTAAAAAGAAATAAAAATTGAATTGTTTAGTTATCTCTAATCTCATAATATCGAAAAGAAAATATTACTAACATGCATGTTTGATCGATTTGTTTATAAAAATCGAAAAAAGATAAATAACTCAAATTGTAACCCAAAATTAAAGCAACCGACTTGCTTATTTACTTGAACATTGTGGCACCCGGGACCTCCAAATCCTAGATCCGCCTCTGCTTATATTAAAAAATGATGTAAATTTTATAATAAATGATGAATACATTTTCAAGATTAATTAACTACTCTATCAAGGGTATAATAGGCAAAATATGATAATTTATGCATAAATTTTATAAAATAACAAGTATTGTGGTCCATCTATTTATAGAAAGGGATGACATATAAAAAGGGACGGAGGGAGTACATAATTAAGTAAAAATATTATTTTATAATTTATGTTAGATAAAACATGATAAAAACTTAAATATAAATATTATACTAATTTCTTTAACAAATTAAATTAAACTTTTATATGAAACGATCTACACTTATTGCATTACTGAAAATATACCTTCCCTAATATATCTTTTTCAACATTATTTTTCACATGTTCTTTTTCTTCATCATTCTCTAGGGGATGTAAATCGCACTAGAAAAGTTCTTGTTATTTTTTGATACTATGTGTTGTTTTTTGTACCTCGATTATGTGACAAACTCGACTCAGAAAACATTAAAGAGGGATCAATCTCAAATTATCTACATAGATAACTACCTTTCAAATCAACTAAGTCATAACGAAAAATATTATAACAAATCAAATCAAGCTTAATTTTACACGAGAGTATCACATACTTTATACCATTGTGTATTTGTTTTACAGCAAAGCACTAGTGAAATAGACCAGACTTGTGACTTTTTCTTTGTCTTGTTGTAATTATTAAAACAGGAAATCACACGTGAAAGATATGGAATTCTTTAATTTCCACTTTATAGTATGCTTATCCATTTCCCTTTTTTCTTCACCTACCCTAATTAATTTGTCAAATCTGAATCTGATACGTTTATTAAAAAAATAATAACTGATATGATCACTATTTTAGTATATTATCCCTATTAATTGATATTTAGTATTAAGTCTTGAAAAATAATTTGAGGAATAAGTAATTAATGTTCAAGGTAAAAAAATATAATGCCTAAGATTTGAACTTGAAACCCTCAAGGTAAGTTTCGAACCCCTCAATCACTAAGCAAACCTCTAATCTTATATTTAGGAGGTTCAAAATCAATATATAGAATATAAAATTATCAAAAATACTTTAAATATAGAACATAATTTTTTGTTGAGGGTGTTCGGGTGAACCCCTCGGCAACCTCTAGGTCTGTGTCTGAACACAATCTATCCATACACTATATTTATTAAAATAATATAATACAATACAATATATTATGAAATAATACGTAACAACCATCCAAACAAAGTGTGAGTAGGTTGAGTAGGTTGAGTAATCCATCTATTATACATGTCCTTACGTATGGTCCATTGGGGTCCCAATTTGATTCTTGTATTTGTATCTAACGTAATCGAGTTTTTTTTTCTTTTCTAAAATATAGGGTTAGTTGAGTTGTATTATTGTACTAACACCTTTACAAAGCCTACCCAAATAAAGTGTTTAATACATAATTAAGTAAAAATATTATTTTATAATTTATCTTAGATAAAACTTGATGAAAACTTAAATATAAATATTATACTAATATCTTTAACAAATTAAATTAAACTTTTATATGAAACGATCAGACACTAGATGAGTTGTTATTTTTTGTTATTATCTATTGTTTCTTATATTTCGATTATTATATTATTTTACTGTACTTTCCATTCTCTACTAATTTTTTAATTATCTGTTATTTTTTGTAGTCTTTTTTCTTTTAGACTATTTTTTCTTAAGCCAAATATCTATCAAATACAACCTCTCTACTTATGATGTAGGGATAAGATTCACGTACACTCTATTTTCGCCTAACTCTATTTTATATACCTACACTAATTATGTTATAATGTAGCAATCAATAAGATATTTATTATTAAGAATCTATATTTGAATCCATCACTTTACTACTATTATAACTTTTACAAAATGAATTAGCTACGAAATTATTTCTAATTTATCGGTAAATATTCTGTAGCAAACAAGATTTTTTTATCACGTGTCAGCTGTCATAACGTCAAAATCCATATCACCTCAAAATCCTTTCACATAAAGGGTGGTTGAATTATTGTACTAACCTTTTCAAAGTTTGTCCAAATACAGGGTTGACTAAATACTGAAGTAAGGTTTTTTTTTTTTTTTTTTTTTCTTTTAAGTTTTGTATTAGATAAAGCGTGATGAAAATATAATTAAATAAATATAAATAATATTGTAATTAATTTCTTTTCTTTCTAGGATTTGTATAACTCTCAACTGTTATATTCTCTGTCATACCCTCTGTCCTTTAGATAGTCACTCTGTGATAATAGCCTACAAACCACATAATGTAAATCGTATTAGACAAGTTCTATATATGCAACATGCTCGATTTAAAAGACATTGAGGAGAAGTCGATCTCGAATCATTCGTGTGAAGGTGTCACGACCCAAACCGTCGTGATTGGCACCCACACTAATTGTCCGCTGGGAGAACCACTACTACAACCCAAACTAAGCAACTAAACCAAAACTAAGGCAATTAAGTTACGGAAGCAAGTTAATTAACTAAACAAATGTGGAATTAAATACCTAGAACCTGAAAGTCATTGTACCAAAACACTACTAACGACAAGTCTAAGAACAAGGGGTACAATCCCAAAACTAAACAACACCTTAAACAAATAGTTTGAGTCCGAAAAGAGTGGACTTAAACAAGAGAGATCCATGGCAGCCTGAAAGAACTTGCTCACCCTTGAATCCGGTCACGCTCAATAGTCACCTAGCTAAGATCTATCAATAGTCGCAAGAAGATGCCCTATACTCAACAAAGAACAAGCAAGTGCAGTATCAGTACACAACCAAAGTGTACTGATAGGATCACGCGGCTATCCCAATAAGTGAAACACATGCACGTAACCACAACATTATAAACAAGCATATACCAAACATATACAATATTAATCATTTTTTCAGGATCAATATAGCATCCCACATTCTCAATAATACACATTGGTTATCAATTTAGAGCAACATATAGTCTACCAATATCAACCATCATTAGATATGAACATAATCATCACAAGTAGATACACAACACAATTTAATGCTTCTCTCACGGAACCCAATTCAATGGTCCTCTCATGGAACCTACACCTAAATTGTTAGCATATCGGAACTTGGTACTCGATCCAATGTTTATGCCGGAATGTGGCAATCGATCCCATATTTATGCCGGAATGTGGCAATCGATACAATGTTTATGCCAAAATGTGGCAACCGATCCCGGTTAGTGTGTTGGATCGTGACACCGGCCTATTCAACAAACCACAATCACAACCACAATGTATATTCTCACAATCATACAACAAGAGGTGATTTATGATATACAATTATTTCAAACCAAAGAAAGAGTTTTGTTTTTACAAACACATGAGCTAAAGTATATTTTGGGAGTAGTATTGAGCACCGATATGGGGACGAGTTTGAGTTTAGATAACTCACATCTCCATAAACCATGTAGCCATCATGGGTAGTAAAGGATTATACTTTTTAGATGACTCCTTAAGATGCTTTTAGCATAGACTAGTGGATCCACTTAGTTAAGAGTTCTATATGACGGCAAAGTATAGGACAGTTTTGGCAGTGTGGGCAAGATGATGTATCACCACTTAGGCTCATAGTGGTGGTTGTCGGTTAGAAAATCTCCCACATAAACTATTTTACTTTACTATATGAGTAAAATTGAGTTTGTTATTGCATTTTCTTTAACGAACTGAGTTGTTTCCACTATTTTTACAAGCTTTCTATATATGTATATATATATTGCATATGCTTTATTGCTTTATATTTAGTTAAGTTATTCAAGAGTTGAATAAAGTCAAGGTAAGTGTTCCTTTCAGATTCTTTCAAGCTTAAGTTGTGTTCAGCATTCCAACTCGCATACTCATGCTTTCAATGTACTGATGCCAGTTGGCCTACATCTTATTATAATGCAGACGTAGGTAACCAGGATCAGCATCCAACACCTCGTTGATCATGTTGAGCACTCAGAATCTGGTGGTGAGCCTCCTTGCTTTTCGGAGGATCCCTTTTATTGCTTTTAGTATTTAGTTCATTAGGATGTTGCGTGTCTTGTCCCGACATTCATCTCAGTTATTAGAGGCTTCATAGATAGACAGTCAGTTAGTTCATTTGTCTTTACTTTGTTATTGGCTTATGTTCAGATTTGAGTTGTCACTTTGACTAAGTTAAATGTTTATTTCTAAAACATTATGAGTTAAGTTTGAGACGGTTGATTTATCTTGCATTTGAGTTCTTTTCTAAATGCTTAAAGTCTTCCGTTGAGTAAGTAAGTCAGACCAAGGTTCGCTTGGGGCGGTTCTCGAGTGCCAGCCACGTTTGGAGTGTAGGCTCGGGCCGTGACAAAACTGAGAGAGTACCTAATGGCTTAGACAACCTGTTCATTTAATATATAGTGATTATAATTTACTATAATAATTGATTAGTGAATGTCACATTAATAAACTAGAAAACTCTATCAAATTTTGAGAAAAAATTTATTTATGTCATCTGTTAAGAGTTTAGCTTATTTATACTATTTTCATTTGAGAAAAGGTTCATCTATGCCATTATTTGTCAATTAAAATAGCATAAATGAGCCAAACATTTAACATATGACATATATGAACCTTTTCTCAAAGTTCAAGGACATATTTGAGCCTTTTCCGATCCCCTTTAAAAAATTATTTAATAATTGACATGATTGAAAAATCATAATTGACCACGTGTCAAAAATAGTTTTTCATAATTGACCACGTGTAAAAAATAGTTTTTTAAAATGGATTTGGTTTAAGTTAACAAATAATGTCATAAATGAGTCTTTTTTCAAACGTAAATGATATAGATGAAGCAAATTTTTAACAGATAACATAAATGAGCATTTTCTCAAAGTTTAATGATGTATATGAGTCTTTTCTCTATTAACAATAATAATTAATATTATATCTGATATCAAATTTTAAATATTATATTAGAAAAATATACTAGGACTTATTAACATGGATATTAAACTAGATGCGTAAAATTAAATGATGAAGGGAGAAATGAAATTACGAAATTCAACTTGAAAAATATATCCAAACTCAGGGGAAAAATATTTTTCTTATTGTTACAATTATTTATTACTTAATATATTTTAAAATTTTAGAATTTGTTTCCTTTGACTTCCTTGTTTTCCCATTGCCTTTTCAAGAGCTATATGAAAATCTTTAAAAGGTACCATCTCCATCCTGTAATAAATTAAAAAAAAATCAATATTGCTACATTGTTCATTTTAAATTCAAAATAACTTCTTCTTTTTGGTAAAATTATATATAAATTCATAAAGAATTACAAAATTAATTGATCGAGAGAGTAAGAAATTGTACTCATATTGCAATATCCCAGCACGAACGAGGGCCAATAGATGATCAATCGAACACCTATATTGTGCTTCATCTAAATTCTTTTCTTGTAACAGGAATCCTTTCAATGAAATATCCTTTAAAAAAAAAAAGACAATTCAGTATATAACAACATATTCAATGATCTACAAATGGTCTGAGTTTGAAAAAAATAAAACGTATGTAGATTTTATTCCTATCTTATAAAATAGAGATATTATTTCGATATACTCTCGATAACCGATCCAAAGAATTACTTAGGGGTCGTTTGGTTTGAATACAAGATATGTTGGGATTAGTTATGATGTGATAAGTTATACTGGAATAAGTTATGCTGGAATAAATTATGTTGGGATTAGTTTTTATTGCTTGTTTGATTTGTCATATTCAAACTAATATTCATTGTATAATTTTTAAGAATAAATTGTTTGTTTACAAAAATACCCTCACCTTATTTATTTTATTTTTTTTACATTTTCTTTGCAAGCTTTAGTTATTCATTCTTAAAAATAAAATTTCCATCTTATTTAGCTTAAATATTTTTGTGTGCGCATTTCCATGATTGTGCCGTATGTTTTAAAAATTAAACTTTCATCTTATTTAACTTATAAATAAAACGCTCATCTTATTTAGCTTAAAAATAAAATATTCATCTTATTTAGCTTAAAGATAAAATTTTCATCTTATTTAGCTTAAAAATAAAACTTTCATCTTATTTAGTTTAAAAATAAAACTTCCATCTTATTTAGCTTAAAAATAAAATTTTCATTGTAAGTTTATTAAAGTAAAAGAAAATTTATTATTAAAGTTATCTACATTTTAATTATAGATAAAATATAATTTTCAAGTGAGTAGTAAACTATTTAATAAAAAATATGTAATTTAGTAGTGGAGTGAACATTTTAAGAGAAATCAAAATATAAATAAACATAAGAACTAGGCAAATATATTCAATTTATAGTATATTCATAAATAAAAATTATATTTATAAAATGTAAATTTTTAATAGAAAAATATATTTATCATAAAAACAATGAATAATTAAGGTTGCGGATCTTATTATAAATGTTGTTAAAAATTATGTAATATGTATAAATGTAAAAGTGATGTACAAAAGAGAGTTTAAGGGGGGGTATTTTTGTTAATTTACACACCTTATCCTAGGATAACTTATCCTAGGACTATACCACCCCTAGTGAAGGATAACTTATCCCAAGACTAATTTTTAATTCTGGGATAAGTTATTCCTACCTTTGCAACCAAACAATGAATTAAAGGTCACTCAAAAGTTATCTTAGGATTAATTCCTTTTATCCATCACACCAAACCACCCCTTAGTGTTTAAATTTCAGAATTGATCATTTGAAAACTAACCTTGAATATAAAATATGGAGTAGATATAGTAATTGGCTTCTTTGACATCCCTCCATATGTAACCATAGTGCCACCTTGCCTTAAAAATAAAAATAAAAATATTGTATATTTTCAATATTTAACCAAAAAAAAAAAAAAAAGTATAAACTTTAACTTTGAAGAAAACAAAAAGTTTAAAAATAAAAAAAAAAGTATCTCACTTTAAGAATTTTACCACCATATTAGCTGCATTTCCACCAATACAATTCAAACCCAAACTAGGTTTAGGTATATCACCCTACAACACATCATCGATCGTTACAACATATTAAAAAAAATAATATACTATTCGTATATAAAAGTTTTAAATTCATACCAGGAGATTTTTGACACCTTTGACTTCGAGTTCACTTTCAGTAAATACTTTAGTAGCCCCAAGTTTGATTAATTTTTCCTTAATTTTATCAGAATCAGGTTTATCTCTTATGATATTAATGCTATGAATTCCACGAATTCGAGCTAATTGAATAACACATTGCCCTACTATGCTTGTAGCTCCATTTTGAACAATTGTGTCCCCTGTTTAAACGAAAACACTAATTAATTTTAAATCAAATTATATTAAACATGTTTTTAATTAGGAAATTTAAATAATAAACCTGGTTTTAAAGCCACAAAGTCCTCAAGCATTCTCAAGGCACTCAAAGGATTAACAGAAACAGTGGCAGCATATTCAATTGGAGTGTTTTTGTCTATTTTGTACCATAAACTTTGATCTTCTACCACATAGGTTTGCCATGTCCCTGGAGCACAAAGACATATAACTACGACTTTAGAATTTGAATTTTACGAGTTCTCTTTATTTCGTAGATGCTCTTTTGGGAAGAAAAATTAGAATTTTTTATGTGTCTAGCTTTTGGGTTGTACCTGTACAACTAGGGGCACTACAATTAATTAACGACAATAGCTTAATTGCCACTAAATATGTATTTTTAGCTGCGACTAAACACTCTTTGTAAAATGTCCCTTAAAGCCTATAGTGACATTTGGTATAATGACAATTAACTAATGTCAGTAAAAGCTTTAGAACTCTTTGTTAACCTGCATATTTATTTCCGTTAAAAGTTATTTTTTATTATAGTGATTTTGGGAGATGTTAAATAGTAAACTAAATGAAGATGATTTGACAGAAGATCGACATGAGAAGCCGATGTTCTTGATATAGAATCTCATGTTCTGAATTTTATTCTTATGTCAATAATCATTTACAAGATTTGAACTAAAGTTATTGAGAATACTGGTTAAACTTGTAACTTAAATCCTACTTCATGATAATTTGACATATAATTATCAAATATAGCGATAGTTTGAATAATTACCTGAAAGATAAGCTGCATGAATAACCAAATCTCCAGGGGAAAGAGCCACAACAGCAGAGCCCACAGAATGTATTTCTCCAACACCTTCCCATCCCCCAATTGCAGGTGTCGGTGGCAGTACTAGGTACACTCCTGATATGCAATTATTAGTAAAATTTAAGGACTCAATCATAAAAATATTCACTTTTTTTTAACTTCTTTTTCTCAATTATGGAAGTTCTATATTTAACTTGAAGTTGTATTTTAAATTTGAAAAACGGCCTATAATATGTTTTTTAAATTCATTTTTCACTTTTTATGTGTATTTATGTACACTCAACCTTGAAGATTATTCAAATATTCTTTAGAAAAATATAACCAAGCACAACTTCATAAATCTCTCTCCCCCCCCGCCCCCCAAAAAAATGAAAAATACTTGAAATCTGTAAAATTGTGGTGTTCGAAATAGCTAGTTTATTCACATCTCGACTAATTTCATGAAATGCCTGATATATTTTACTAGCAATAGATAACAGATAACCCAGTTCAACAAGACTATAATAGACAGTGGCTTAATTTGCTCACACTTTGACTAATCTCACAGAATGTCTGACATATTCTACTAGCAATAGTTTTTTAAATTCATTTTTCACTTTTTATGTTGTATTATGTACATTCAACCTTGAAGATTATTCTAAATATTTTTTAGAAAAAAAAATATAACCAAGCACAACTTCATAAATTCCCCTCCCCCCCTTCCAAAAAAATGAAAAATACTTAAAACCTTTAATCATGGTGTTCGAGATAACTAAATTGTTCACATTTCAACTAATTACATGGAATGCCTGACAAATTCTACTAGCAATTGGTACAGATAACCATGTTCAACAAAATTACACAAATAGTGACTTTGTTTGCTCACACCTTGATTAATTTCACAGAATGTCTGACATATTCTAGTAGCAATAGTTTCTTTTAACTCATTTTTCACTTTTTACGTTGTATTTATGTACATTCAACCTTGAAGATTATTCTAAATATTCTTTAAAAAAAATTATAACCAAACACAACTTCATATAGTGTAATTTTCCATCAAAGAAATCACCGAGTATTTTTTTCCTTTATTGAAATTAATTAAACCTACAACCTAGTAATTACTATATCAACTATTAGTTTGAAAACTATTCTTTTTTTCATTCAATTTTTTTTTTTTGTAAAACTGATATATATATATATATATATATATATATATATATATATATATATATGAGAGAATTTAATCAAACCCTCTATTCTGTTGATGTCAGCGGGATTGATGGGAGCTGCAAGCATTTTCACGCACACCTCGTTCTCACTCATCTCCACCGGTGGAATCTTCGTAATCCTGTCGGAATTAGGATTTTCACTCTAACGTGATTCAAAATTTAAAAAAAATAAAAACAAACATATACCATGTATACATAAAAAAAAAAAATTAACTGTGTATATATAGTATAATTTTTTATGACGTAGGGGTGGTGGTAGGACGTTGTGAATCTAGAACGGACCTTGTGACGGTGTCGGGAGGGCCGTGTTGGTCGTAGACAACGGCGGTGGATGGCGGAGACATGGTGGCCGGGAAGTTTAGGACGGAGGTTTGTTTAGGGACGACAAAATGTGAGAGTCGAGAAACCATTTTTCGATAATTTTTTTGATGTATTGTATTAAAGTGTTTTTAAGTTTTCACTTGGAAACATTGGGGGAAAATGCAGCTACTTATAAGGTAAGAAAAGGGCATAAAATAGCTCTCAATTATGTGAATTGGTACAAATTACTCTTTATCTACCTACTCAAGCATAAAATATCCCTAACGTCAATCTTTTGGCTCCTTTTTTGCCCTTATCTTTAACGGTCTTAATGATAACCTCAATTAACAAATTTATTATTATCCTATTGATTACCCTAACAATTAATTAAGTTAATTAAAAATATCACAAAACATCCACCTACTCCAAAAAAAATTATTTTGAGCGAGGTACGATCAACTACACTTGTCTAAGATCCGCTGACTTTTAGACATGGATTGTGGGGCTCAAATTGTCATTTAAAGCATTAAATGAAACGAGAGAATGTAAAGTTTGAGGGGAAATTGAAAGAAAAAAGTATATATTATAAGATAAAATAATATTTGTATACATTCTATTCTCTTCAAACTCGCATTATTTTTAAAAATGGTTTTATATTATAAGATAAAATAAGATTTATGTATCTTCTATTCTCTTGAAATTCGCGTTACTTTTAAAAATAGATATTTAGTATATGGACTGAGAAAAAGACTTAAAAGTGTAACAAAGTGAAATTTTTAAAAAATAGATATTTAGAGCTATCAAGGGCATCTTTTGTGTTGTGGTCTAAATTCTTGTAATGTGTTGATATTGTAAGATTTGTTTATCAAGTCTTTCAGTTGTGTACCAAAAATACAAGAACACAATTAGAGTTAATTGTACAGTCTATATTAATTAGAGTTAGTTAATATAGTGGGCGATGAAGGCATTGCTTTGGCTCGATTAAGTAATATAGCTATTACTTGTGGTGAGATTTAGAGTTTAATCTCGTGTGGTGTATTTGAAGTTTGTATTCACTTGTTGCTTCATATTAGTGAAAGCAGTTATAAATTTTGTGAGTACAGGTCATGGTTTTACTCTCTTGAGTTGGGAGGTTTCCACGTAAAAACTCCTTGCCTTTACTGTTCTTTATATCTTTTTACCGCATTCTAGTACTGTCACGATCCAACCCACCGGGCCGTACGGGCACCCACTTTAACACCTAAGTAGGAGAACCCTCATATCCTAATAGTAAAACATGCAGAAATTTTAAGAAAACCATAAATAAATATAACACTATGATTTTATAAATAACACCCTTAGACACAACTGTAGTCAAACTTGACGAGTAATTTGACAACCATCGTGGATCTAATCTAAACAGGTACAAGAGCTACTAAAGTACAATTGGACAAAATAAATAAGAGACACAGCTCCCACCATGCGAAAGGAAGAATAGAAGCTGCTGGAGATTTTCTTCGTCTTCACCTAATGAAACGTCACCAATCCTACATCCAGACTATGTCAAAAGACATAGCAAGAGTAGTATCAGTACAAACACACGTACTGGTAGGCATCATCGGTCAACCCGACGCTCACCACATAACATAAGAAAACCAACTAGTAAGATCATAAAATAAACCACTCGCTCCTCCACCGTCACCCTTTTCTGGAAATACCTCCAAAGCACACTAGCATTCTAACTACTAACCCCTTTTAATCAACCCACTTACCGGATTCTAGGGAATGGCTTAACCAATCTAAACTCATAGTCAACCCCCAAGTACCACCGCCGCCAATTCCATTAAACACTCACGTCATACCCTTGCTTCCACGCCACATTACCCAACCATAGCCACATAATACATTAATTCAACTTTCTTCACACTAACCCAATCTTTTTTTCTCCTAGGTGAAATCCACCTAAGTCTATTCCATCACATACACTATCGCTACTCTCACCATTACACCAATGAACGACCAATTATAAATCGTCATAACGCATGCCCTCTAAGTATAACTTATACAACTAATACAACACTATACTTCACAAACGTATATCAAGCATATACCATGTTATCAACAAACACACGAACAACGAACAACTTACATCTAATAACACATTATTGGTCCTCTCATGGAACCCAAATTCAAACAATTAGCATGCCGGAACGTGGTAACCGATCCCATATTTATGCCGAAACGTGGCAACAGATTCCATTTTTATGCTGGAACACGACAACTGATCCAAGTTAGTTATGTCGAAACGTGACAATCCGATCCCATTCACACACACCACAATTACAAACACAAGTACATCATCAAGATCATACATTTAAGTCATGATTTCATGGCAATGATATTCCATCTATCTCATTTACAACAAGGGTGATTAATATTGCAACATTCATACATATACAAGTATCATCACGAAATAGAACAAGCATACATCACATGATTATAGAATCACAACCATCACCTATGAATTACTCCTTAATCCCTATCACATATATAATAGTTGACCATACTCAATCCTAGTTCATTGTTAGGATTTCTCATTAGGTTTTAATCACCATTTATCATAATTCCTCAATTTCATCACTTCAATTATCGGATGTAACATACATTCATAGACCTAGTTCCACTCTTGATTTCATGTCCTTATTCCTGACCCAATTCTATCTATGATAGCAATTCTAGGTCCTTCTAATAACTCACCAATTCCTCCTCACAAGGCACAAACTCACATACTTGAATTCTAAGGATTATTTATGTAATTTACTCGGTGAATGAGGGTCTACACACAACCTTACCATTGATTTACATATATCATGTAGTAAGCACAGATTTAAAACTACTCAATTGTAAAACCTAGCCTACTTCGGCGCCAAGGGTTGTACGGAGTTTTTGACTTCGATTTGAGTTTTTCGGGTTCGTGACGGTGAATTTGTCCAAGAATCCCCAAGATTTCACCATCCTCATGCTAGAGTTATCTTTCTCCTTCCTTTCCAAGCTTAGAGCAGCTTTTCTGGGTTTCTAGGGTGTTTTACGACTTACTTAGGTATTTTGGGATGATGGAGAAAAATAGGATTTCTCGAAATTTACATTCTGCCTCGCTTATCCCACTCTGGCGCCAACTTACTCCGCCCTGGCAGCGGCGCCCCATCGGCACCTGGCCCGCCCTGGTGGGTCAGTTGCCCAAATTTTTTTTGAATCTTTGCTTTTCCTGATTAACGACTGTTCGGATCATTACAAGTATACTTTCAACCTGGTACTATAGTACATTGTGAGGTAGCACATCTTAACAATTGGTATCAGAGCCTAAACTTTTTATTTGACTAACATTAAGAAAGGATCCTGCGAAGATGGATGCTCCACCAAGTTTAGAAGAAGGTCAGTCCACCACTCGCCACCCTCGGTGTAATGGACAATATTATGAGTGGTGAAAGACTAGAATGCATACCTATATTATGGCAAAAGACAGTGAACTTTGGAACATCATTCTTGATGGTCTTTATGTTTCTACTAAAGATGTTAAAGAAGGAGATCTAACTCGTATGGTTCACAAAATCAGAAGGGTGTATGATGAAGCTGATAGAAAAAAATTGAAAAAAATTACAAGGACAAGAAACTACTAGTTTATGGGATTAGAGCTGATTAATACAACAGAATCTCAACATGTGAAACAACTAAGAAAATCAACGATTGATTGATAACAGTCCATGATGGTACTATTCAAGTGAAAGAATCAAAAGTAGACATGTTTACCACTTAGTACGAGAACTTCAACACGAAGGACTGGAGGATCATTCATGAGATGCATACTAGACTCACTTTCATTACCAATGAGCTTCGATGTCTTGGTAAACTTATACATCCAAGTAAACAAGTTCGAAAGATCCTTTGAGTCCTTTCAAAGTCATGGGATAGCAAGGTAAATGCTATTACTGAGTCTATGGACCTAAAGACTTTCACGATGGACGAGTTGATTGACAACATTCAAACTTATGAGCTAAGCAAACAACAAGATCTCTCTAAAAGAGAAGGAAAGAAAGACAAGTCCTTGGCACTGAAGGCCTCCCCAAGTGAACTGTCAGAAGATGATTAGGAGATGGCCTATGCGACTAGAAGATTTCAGGAAACAGTAAAAAAAACATTGAGAGTTTCAGAGAAAAGAAAACACTAGTCGAATTGCAAATGAAAATGCTTTGTCATTAGTGTGGATAGCCAGGACATTTCATGATAAAATGTCCAAATCACAAGCTAGAATATAAAGACTATGTCAAAGGCGATAGAGAAAATAGTAGGGACCAGGTCCCTGATAATGCAAGGACAAAGGCAATTGCTTATCAAATGGTAAAGAAAGCTCTTGCTATATGGGGTAGCTCCTCCAATGACTCTGAGGAATCAGATCATCCTGAAGACATTTCCATGATGGTGGTCAAAGATGAGGAAGACATATTCAACTATTTTTTTTCATTAATGTACTAACTTTTCAAAGTTTGTCCAAATGAAGTGTTCAATAAATAATTAAGTAACTTATTTTTTTATAGTTTGTTTTGGATAAAGCATGATGGAAAATATAATTAAATAAATATAAATAATATACTGATTAATTCCTTTTCTTTTCTTTCTAGAATTCGAATAACTCTCAGCTGTTATAATCTCTGTCACACCCTTTGTCCTTCATATAGTCACAATGTGGTAATATCCTACAAACCACATAGGGGATGTAAACCGCACTAGGCAAATTCTATGCGACAGGCTCGACTCAAATGACATTCATGGGGGATCAATCAAGAATCATCTATGTGGATGACTACCCTCTAAACCAACTGAGTTATCCCGAAGAAAAATATAACAAATTAAATTAAGCTTTCAAACTTTATAGCATTGTGTATTTATTTTATAACTAAGCATTGAAAGTGTTAGGGTATATACTATTAATCATGTGTTAAGAATTAAATAGTTTTCTAACAATTTTCAAGAATAAATATCTTAGTGGCAGATTGTTAGGGTGTATATTATTAATCATGCATTTAGATATAGTACATTATAACAATCGTGATGGTTAAAATTCTAAGTGGGAGATTGTTGGGATATATACTATTAACCATATGTTTAGATATAGTATTTATTATAGAATAATTATTTATCCATTTTTAATAGATCATATATTTATTTATGGTGTCTGTTTACTTATATAATAGATGATTTAGTTTATAGAGTTTTTGTAACATCTTGCAACTAGAAAGAACTAGAAGGGAGTTTAAAATCTGGAAATAGTTACTTTTGGAAAGAATGAGGAAATCTGGAAATTTTTAAGTAAGTTAAAGTGAGTTTTTGGTCAAATTCAAACGGCCATAATTCCTAGCTCAGGATGAGTTAGGTGTGATTCCAGATATGGTTGGAAATCCCTTGGAATAATCTTTCCAACACCGCCAAGTTTGCGTGATTCCGAGTTCGTATGAGTAAGTTATGCCCTTTGGAAGTAGGGCTGTTGGATTAAGGAAAGTCCAATCCGGATTTAGAGGGGTATTTTAGTCTTTTCCTTGCCCTATTATTTTGATCCATTTTTAGGAGTTTAATATGGGTCAAATTAGATTTTAATCAGTTTTAGAATTTGGAATTTCACGCTAGGGCTAAGGAGAAAAGAAGAAGGAGAAAAAGGGCAAATTCATCAAGATCGATCAAGAAAGTTGGTGTTTCGCCAAGGATTTACTTCTATCAAGTATGTGAGGCTCTCATAACGTTGGGATCGTTCTCCCACGTGCCAAGCATATTAATTTCAGATTGGATTCGACCTAAAAGAGTTTGAATACTGACGATCTTGATATCTATTCTTGAATTCATATATTGTGCTTGAATTTCACTGAGTTAGGAAGTTTTTGAGTTTGTTATGTCGCATCATAGAGTCGTTTCGAGTTAGGTTCTTAGATATATTTGCTGGGTATCTGTATCTAAAAGTAATTTGAGAAAAAAATCGACTTTGGGTGAATTAGGGTTTGAAAATGGAGAAGAAGATTTCGTTGGATGAAATTCAGCACTGCCTACGTGTCGCGGAGCTGGTTCCCAGATTTGAGAATTTTCATTTCGCGTCGCGGATCTGTCACGGAGCGTTCTGCCTAAAACGTCATTTTCGTAACTAAATTTTAAAAGCTTCTTCGCGTCGCGGAGCCATCACGGAGTCTTCTGCCTCAAAAGACGTTTTCAAAACCAAGATTTGATTATGCCTCCGCATCGCGGACCCACCTTCAAATCTTGATTTTTGGTATTTTCTTACGTTTAGCTATCTAAAATCATTCCTAAACAACACGAGATCTTTCCAAACCCAAATCTTAATCCTTGAATCCATAATTCACTTCAAGGATTAGTTAAGAGTCAAGTCAAGATCAGTTTATAGTCAAGTTAAGATAAGTTCTTAAAGTTTTCCAAGAGTCTTTCACAAATGTTTTAACTTTGTTTTAAGTTTTAAGCTTTGAAGTTCAGTAAAGTTGTAGGTTAAAGTTCTTTTTTTCAAAAAAGTATATGGGGACTAAGTATTCCCAAAGAGATTTAAAATGATTTCACATTTAAATAAGAACGAAAACTGAGATTTCCAAAGAGCCTTCGGGCTAGTTTTCAGAAAAGAGTAATCGCTTTCTAAATGAAGCAAGAGGGGAAACTTTGATTTCCAAGATAGCCTTTGAGCTATGTTTTTGAGCACTAATCTCAAATCACAAAAGAAGTATGTTTTTAAACATAAGAGCTAGCATATTTTGGGAGTAGTATTAAGCACCGATATGGGGGAGAGTTCAGCCAACTCATAGCCCCATAAATCATGTAGCCATCATTGGTAGAAAAGGGTCATACTTTTTAGATGAATCTTTTTCGCATAGACTAGTGGATCCACTTAGTAGTTCAGGTCCTATACCTTTGGCCAGGTATAGGATGCGCTGGCAGCGTGAGGTAGATCGGTGTATCATCACTATAGCTCTTATATGATGGTTGTCGGTTAGAGAAACTTCCACAAAAGTTATTGTATTTTTACATACATCAGTTTAATGTATTTTTACATATATTTCGAAATTATGTTGTATCCTTGTATATACACAGAGTTGACATCAAGTTTTTAAACATCTTTACTTTATATTGCACTTGTTTTAAACTGTTTTATATTGAAATGAGTCCAGTTAAGTATTCATGAATTGGGAAGAGCCAAGGTAAGTGCTTCTTTCAGATTCACTTTCAAGCCTATGTTGTTTTAGCATTCCAACTCACATACTCGTACATTCAATGTACTAATGCCAGTTGGCCTGCATCGTCTTATGATGGAGACACAGGTAATTAGGATCGGCATTACAGCGCACCGTTGATCTAATGAGCATTTAGTGTCAGTCGGTGAGCCTCCTTGCATTCCAGAGGATCTATTTTCATTGCTTTATAGTTAGTTCATTAGGATGTTGTGGGGTTTGTTCCAATATCCATCTAAGTTGTTTTAGAGGCTTCATAGACAGTCAGATGTTAGTCCTTTGAGTCTTTCATTATCATTTCTTATTGTTAAGACTTGGGTTGCCACTTTTGGCCAAGTTGAATGTTTACCTTTAAACTTTCTCACATATTTTATTATTCAGTTTAGTTAAGTGTTATTGATCATTATAAGTATGAATATTGTCTTCCGCTGAGTTAAGTAAGCCAGGCCAGCAATGGTGTTCGAGTGCCAGTCCCGCCCAGGGTATAGGCTCAGGGTGTGACAATTTTAGCTTATACATAGAGGATTAAATCATTGGCTCTTATAAGAATACGTTTTTTTGTTCATAATCTAAGATGAGAATTGGACATGTCATCAGTATGATTCTAACACAAGATTATATGTAGTTTATCTTGATTATGAGAATGGTATAGTTTCAACTTCTTGTGCTAGTGTATTTTGTATGCATTGAACGGGACCAAGTAAAGATAGTTGTTTTAGACTGACTGAGAAAATCATATTCTCTAAACTATTGAATGTACTCATATTCTTAATCCTGATATAACTATTATGATATGTATATGTTAATTATCGTTCTGATTTATTAAAGGATGAGATTCTAAGATGGATCAATATGCCATGTAGATTGGATGATGATAATATATATTGATGAAATAATAAGTTAGTTGACGAAACCCATGTCTCGATATAGATATTGATGATATGCCTTTTTGAGAAGTTTAAAAGTTTTTATCGTGTCAAACCTTGCAAGTGGTGAATCTGACACATGAAATAAGCTAAGCAGTGCAGTAAACGAAATTGATCATTGAATTAAATTCATCAATAATTTAATTTATTGATTAGTATCTGTAATCTTAACATTGGGAATTGCATATGTGTTTAATGGGGAATTTCGAAATATAAATAGAGGATTGCAATTACGAATTTCTAGTGAAATGATTTATAATTTACTATGGTGAGAATAATTCAATTTAATTAGTTAGAATTATTTCCATAATAGGAAGCCTCAATAATTAATTTTGTGGTCCCTATCGTGCCCATATGTAACTAGAACTCAGAATCTATTCTAAGGGGAAAGGGAGAAGATCTGTTTTTCTCTATTCTAAGGAAAGGGAGAAGTGTGTGTCTTTCTCTATTCTAAAGAAAGGGAGAAGTACATGACTTTTTTCTATTCTAAGTAATATCTAGAGCTATGAGTTTTCTCCATGATCCTCTCTTGGAGTCCATCCACCTTTGGTACAGACAATCTACCTTGATACCTCAATTCACCATCTCTCCCTTGTTCAAAAGCCATCACTTTCTGCTTATGAATATTTACCTTTAATTCAAGCAAAATAGGATCTTTATCTTATTTCTCTTTCACTTCAGACACAAATGATGATTCAGCCTCATTCATCACCACTACTCCTCCTGCGTTAGAATCTATTAGTCGAACTCCTAGTCGTGCAAGTCTATGCAGATTTTTTGCTAACTCTTTCTTGTCTTCCTCTACATGGGTGGTGCTATCCATAGAAAATCTGCACAAAGCATCAACAACAACATTAGCCTTACCTGGATGATAGAGAATACTCATATCATAATCCCTAAGTAACTCCAACCATCTCCTATGTCTGAGATTAAGCTCTTTTTGTCTAAACACATACTGAAGGCTTTTATGATCGGTGAACACATCTACATGAACACCATAAAGATATTGACGCCATATTTTCAAAGAGAATAATACAGCAGCCAACTCTAAATCATAGGTTGGGTAATTCTTCTCGTGAATCTTAAGTTGTCCGGAGGCATAAGCTATAACTTTCCATTCTGCATTAACACACAACCCAATCCAACTCTGGACGCATCACAATATACCACAAAACCTTGCGTACCTTCTGCTAAGGTCAATACTGGGCAGTAGTTAGCTGTTTTTTCAATTCCTGAAAGTTTTTCTCACAAGCTTCAGACCATTGAAACTTTAACTATTTTCTGAGTCAACTTGGTCAATGGGGATGAAATAGATGAAAACCCCTCGACGAACCTTCTATAATAGCTAGCCAATCCCAAGAAACTCCTAATATAAGTTGGAGACGTGGGTTTAGTCCAGTTCTGCATTGCCTCTATCTTTTGAGTGACAACTTGAATCCCATCACAGGAAATAATATGGCCTAAGAATGCCACAGACTCAAGCCAAAATTAACGCTTAAAAAATATTTGAATTTTAAAAATAAGAAGATTAAAAAATTTTAATTTTTTTTGATGGGGTTGGGTATGGGATATGGAGTAAGGTAACAAAAAAATATATAGTAATTTAATGATGAATTAGAGTTTTGGAAAATGTTTTCCTTACTTTTTGAAGAAAAAATTATTTTCCATAAATTTGAGAAAAATAAATTGATTTGAAAAATATTTTCCTTCTTACTAAACACACCTTGAATTTGATCAAGATGTATTAGCTACAGCTTATAAAATACTCCAGGTGTCAAATCGTTAATTTTTTCACACAATAATTATAATAAACTCCATTTGGTATGTTTGGTTGCATAAATATTTTATAATTATATAATAATGTATATGATAATTGAAAGATAATCTAATTGGGCATTATATTCTCCCCCTATCACGTTTATCACGAATTAAAAGGGTTGAAACTCTTGTTACACTATTTATTTTTTTAATGTAAAATTCACTAAGGGATTTTAACTTTTGAATTTTACAAATATGATTTAAGTATATTATTTACTCCCTCTGTTCCATATTAGTTGGTCACTATACTAAAAATAGTTGTCTCATATTAGTTGATCATCTTACTAAATTAAGAAAGCAATAATTGATTGTTCCCATATTACCCTTGCAATTAATTCTTTTTAAAAGTGTTTCACATTTGTTTGTAAAGTTTCAAAAAACTTCTTTAAGGGGTGAATTGGTAAAACTACCCTCTTATTTATGATTTCTTAATATGCGTGTAAATAAAGAAAAGTGATCAACTAATATGAGACGAAGGGAGTATTATTTTTGATTGTTTCTATATTATACTATTTGAGATACTTTATTCTACATTACATTAGAAGCTAAATAATTGACTATATGTGTGATGAGACAATTCATAACTTTCAAAGGCCTATAGAGGTATAGTTATATTTTCATGGTAATTCAAAGAAATAAATATTGTACTTGTTTTAAACTGCTTTATAGTTACTAAACACACCCTGAATTTGATCAACATGTATTAGCTACTGCTTATAAAATACTCCAGGTGTCAAATCATTAATTTTTTCACACAATAATTATAATAAACTCCATTTGGTATGTTTGGTTGCATAAATATTTTATAATTATATAATAATGTATATGATAATTGAAAGATAATCTAATTGGGCATTATATTCTCCCCCTATCACGTTTATCACGAATTAAAAGGGTTGAAACTCTTGTTACACTATTTATTTTTTTAATGTAAAATTCACTTAGGGATTTTAACTTTTGAATTTTACAAATATGATTTAAGTATATTATTTACTCCCTCTGTTCCATATTAGTTGGTCAATATACTAAAAGTAGTTGTCTCATATTAGTTGATCATCTTACTAAATTAAGAAACCAATAATTGATTGTTCCCATATTACCCTTGCAATTAATTCTTTTTAAAAGTGTTTCACATTTGTTTGTAAAGTTTCAAAGAACTTCTTTAAGGGGTGAATTGGTAAAACTACCCTCTTATTTATGATTTCTTAATATGCATGCAAATAAAGAAAAGTGATCAACTAATATGAGACGAAGGGAGTATTATTTTTGATTGTTTCTATATTATACTATTTGAGATACTTTATTCTACATTACATTAGAAGTTAAACAATTGACTATGTGTGTGATGAGACAATTCATTAACTTTCGAAGGCCTATAGAGGTATAGTTATATTTTCATGGTAATTCAAAGAAATAAATATTGTACTTGTTTTAAACTGCTTTATAGTTACTAAACACACCCTGAAATTGATCAAGATGTATTACTGCTTATAAAATACTCTAGGTGTCAAATCATTAATTTTTTCACACAATAATTATAATAAACTCCATTTGGTATGTTTGGTTGCATAAATATTTTATAATTATATAATAATGTATATGATAATTGAAAGATAATCTAATTGGGCATTATATTCTCCCCCTATCACGTTTATCACGAATTAAAAGGGTTGAAACTCTTGTTACACTATTTATTTTTTTAATGTAAAATTCACTAAGGGATTTTAACTTTTGAATTTTACAAATATGATTTAAGTATATTATTTACTCCCTCTGTTCCATATTAGTTGGTCACTATACTAAAAATAGTTGTCTCATATTAGTTGATCATCTTACTAAATTAAGAAAGCAACAATTGATTGTTCCCATATTACCCTTGCAATTAATTCTTTTTAAAGTGTTTCACATTTGTTTGTAAAGTTTCAAAGAACTTCTTTAAGGGGTGAATTGGTAAAACTACCCTCTTATTTATGATTTCTTAATATGCGTGTAAATAAAGAAAAGTGATCAACTAATATGAGACGAAGGGAGTATTATTTTTGATTGTTTCTATATTATACTATTTGAGATACTTTATTCTACATTACATTAGAAGCTAAATAATTGACTATGTGTGTGATGAGACAATTCATAACTTTCAAAGGCCTATAGAGGTATAGTTATATTTTCATGGTAATTCAAAGAAATAAATATTGTACTTGTTTTAAACTGTTTTATAGTTACTAAACACACCCTGAATTTGATCAAGATGTATTACTGCTTATAAAATACTCTAGGTGTCAAATCATTAATTTTTTCACACAATAATTATAATAAACTCCATTTGGTATGTTTGGTTGCATAAATATTTTATAATTATATAATAATGTATATGATAATTGAAAGATAATCTAATTGGGCATTATATTCTCCCCCTATCACGTTTATCACGAATTAAAAGGGTTGAAACTCTTGTTACACTATTTATTTTTTTAATGTAAAATTCACTAAGGGATTTTAACTTTTGAATTTTACAAATATGATTTAAGTATATTATTTACTCCCTCTGTTCCATATTAGTTGGTCACTATACTAAAAATAGTTGTCTCATATTAGTTGATCTTCTTACTAAATTAAGAAAGCAACAATTGATTGTTCCCATATTACCCTTGCAATTAATTCTTTTTAAAGTGTTTCACATTTGTTTGTAAAGTTTCAAAAAACTTCTTTAAGGGGTGAATTGGTAAAACTACCCTCTTATTTATGATTTCTTAATATGCGTGTAAATAAAGAAAAGTGATCAACTAATATGAGACGAAGGGAGTATTATTTTTGATTGTTTCTATATTATACTATTTGAGATACTTTATTCTACATTACATTAGAAGCTAAACAATTGACTCTGTGTATGATGAGACAATTCATAACTTTCAAAGGCCTATAGAGGTATAGTTATATTTTCATGGTAATTCAAAGAAATAAATATTGTACTTATTTTAAACTGCTTTGTAGTTACTAAACACACCCTGAATTTGATCAACATGTATTAGCTACTGCTTATAAAATACTCCAGGTGTCAAATCATTAATTTTTTCACACAATAATTATAATAAACTCCATTTGGTATGTTTGGTTGCATAAATATTTTATCATTATATAATAATGTATATGATAATTGAAAGATAATCTAATTGGGCATTATATTCTCCCCCTATCACGTTTATCACGAATTAAAAGGGTTGAAACTCTTGTTACACTATTTATTTTTTTAATGTAAAATTCACTTAGGGATTTTAACTTTTGAATTTTACAAATATGATTTAAGTATATTATTTACTCCCTCTGTTCCATATTAGTTGGTCACTATACTAAAAATAGTTGTCTCATATTAGTTGATCATCTTACTAAATTAAGAAAGCAACAATTGATTGTTCCCATATTACCCTTGCAATTAATTCTTTTTAAAAGTGTTTCACATTTGTTTGTAAAGTTTCAAAGAACTTCTTTAAGGGGTGAATTGGTAAAACTACCCTCTTATTTATGATTTCTTAATATGCGTGTAAAAAAAGAAAAGTGATCAACTAATATGAGACGAAGGGAGTATTATTTTTGATTGTTTCTATATTATACTATTTGAGATACTTTATTCTACATTACATTAGAAGCTAAACAATTGACTCTGTGTGTGATGAGATAATTCATAACTTTCGAAGGCCTATAGAGGTATAGTTATATTTTCATGGTAATTCAAAGAAATAAATATTTTACTTGTTTTAAACTATTTTATATTGAAATGAGTTCAGTTAAATATTCATGAGTTGAGAAGATCTAAGATAAGTGTTTCTTTCAGATTCCCTTTCAAGCCTATGTTGTTTTAGCATTCCAACTCGCATACTCGTACATTCAATGTACTAATGCCAATTGGCCTGCATCGTCTTATGATGCAGACACAGGTAACTAGGATCGGCATTCCAGCGCACCGTTGATCTAATGAGCATTCAGCGTCAGTCGGTGAGCCTCCTTGCAATCCAGAGGATCTATTTTCATTGCTTTATAGTTAGTTCATTAGGATGTTGTGGGGTTTGTCCCAATATCTATCTAAGTTGTTTTAGAGGCTTCATAGACAGTCAGATGTTAGTCCTTTGAGTCTTTCATTATCATTTCTTATTGTTAAGACTTGGGTTGCCACTTTTGGCCAAGTTAAATGTTTAACCTTTAAACTTTCTCACATATTTTATTATTCAGTTTAGTTAAGTGTTATTGATCATTATAAGTATGAATATTGTCTTCCACTGAGTTAAGTAAGCCAGGCCAGCAATGGTGTTCGAGTGCCAGTCCCGCCCAGGGTGTAGGCTCAGGGCGTGACAATTTTAGCTTATACATAGAGGATTAAATCATTGGCTCTTATAAGAATACATTTTTTTTGTTCACAATCTAAGATGAGAATTGGACATGTCATCGGTATGATTCTAACACAAGATTATATGTAGTTTATCTTGATTATGAGAATGGTATAGTTTCAACTTCTTGTGCTAGTGCATTTTGTATGTATTGAACATGATCGAGTAGAGATAGTTGTTTTAGACTGACTGAGAAAATCATATTCTCTAAACTATTAAATGTACTCATATTCTTAATCCTGATATAACTATTATGATATGTATATGTTAATTATCATTTTGATTTATTAAAGGATGAGATTCTAAGATGGATCAATATGCCATGTAGATTGGATGATGATAATATATATTGGTGAAATAATAAGTTAGTTGATGAAATCCATGTCTCGATATAGATATTGATGATATGCCTTTTTGAGAAGTTTATAAGTTTTCATCGTGTCAAACCTTGCAAATGATGAATCTGACACATGAAATAAGCTAAGCAGTGCAGTAAACGAAATTGATCATTGAATTAAATTCATCAATAATTTAATTTATTGATTAGTATCTGTAATCTTATCATTGGGAATTGCATATGTGTTTAAGGGAGAATTTCGAAATATAAATAGAGGAGTGCAATTACGAATTTCTAGTGGAATGATTATAATTTACTATGGTGAGAACAATTCAAATTAATTAGTTAGAATTATTTCCATAATAGGAAGCCTCAATAATTAATTTTGTGGTCCCTATCGTGCCCATATTTAACTAGAACTCAGAATCTATTCTAAAGGGAAAGGAAGAAGATGTATCTTTCTCTATTCTAAGGAAAGGGATAAGTGTGTGTCTTTCTCTATTCTAAAGAAAGGGAGAAGTACATGACTTTTTTCTATTCTAAGTAATATCTGGAGCTATGAGTTTTCTCCATAATCCTCTCTTGGAGTCCATCCACATTTGATACACACAATCTAACTTGATACCTCAATGCACCATCTCTCACTTGTTCAAAAGCCATCACTTTCTGCTTATGAATATTTACCTTTAATTCAAGCAAAATAGGACCTTTATCTTGCTTCTCTTTCACTTCAGACACAAATGATGATTCAACCTCATTCATCACCACTACTCCTCCTGCGTTGGAATCCATTAGTCGAATTACTAGTCGTGCAAGTCTATGCAGATCTTTTGCTAACTCTTTCTTATCTTCCTCTACATGGGCGGTGCTACCCATAGAAAATCTGCTCAAAGAATCAACAACAACATTAGCCTTACCTGGATGATAGAGAATACTCATATCGTAATCCTTGAGTAACTCCAACCATCTCCTATGTCTGAGATTAAGCTCTTTTTGACTAAACACATACTGAAGGCTTTTATGATCGGTGAACACATCTACATGAACACCATAAAGATATTGACGCCATATTTTCAAAGAGAATAATACAACAGCCAACTCTAGATCATAGGTTGGGTAATTCTTCTCGTGAATCTTAAGTTGTCCTGAAGCATAAGCTATAACTTTCCATTCTGGATTAACACACAACCCAGTCCAACTCTGGACGCATCACAATATACTACAAAACCTTGCGTACCTTCTGGTAAGGTCAATACTGGGGCAGTAGTCAACCGTTTTTTCAATTCCTGAAAGTTTTTCTCACAAGCTTCAGACCATTGAAACTTTAAATATTTTCTGAGTCAACTTGGTCAATGGGGATGAAATCGATGAAAACCCCTTGTCGAACCTTCTATTATAGCTAGCCAATCCCAAAAAACTCCTAATATCAGTTGGAGACGTAGGTCTAGGTCAGTTCTGCATTGCCTCTATCTTTTGAGTGACAACTCGAATCCTATCACTGAAAATAATATGGCCTAAGAATGCCACAGACTCAATCCAAAATTCACACTTAAAAAAATTAGCATATAACTCCTTATCCCTTAAAGTTTGAAGGACTATTATGAGATGACTAGCATGATCTTCCTTATTCCTCGAATAGATTAGAATGTTATCAATGAATACGATGAAAAACATATCTAAATAAGGGTTGAATACTTTATTCATAAGGTCCATGAATGTTGCAGGAGCATTAGTCAACCTAAATAACATAACTAGGAACTCATAATGACCATAGCGGGTCCTGAAAGCTGTCTTAGGGATATTACTTTCTCTTACTCTCAACTGATGATAGCCAGATTTGAGGTCTATCTTAGAAAAACAAGTGGCACCCTGAAGTTGATTGAAAAGATCATCAATTCTCGGAAAAGGAGCAGCAGTTCATCCAATGTTTCACATTTCTATGTTGAAGAAGTGTATGAGCGATCCTTCACTTATTATACCTTTTAGTATTAAGGATAGCTTATCTTATGATGAGATTCTTGTTCAGATTCTAAATCACCAAGGGTTCGCTTGGGGCCAGCAATAGTTCTCGAGTGTCAGTCTCGCCCAGGTTGTAGGCACAGGGCGTGACATAAATTTCAGAAAGTTTATGTGCTCTAGCATGATTGTATGTGTTGTAGCATAACCTATGTGTTGTCTATTACTCATATAAGGAGTGTGATTCTGGTATGCTTCCGATGTACATATATAGTTTTCCAACAGAAAGATCTTTTAATAAAATCGACAAGATTTGTGATTTTTTCTAGTCTTCTTGTTATTATTAAAACAAGAAATAACATGTGAAAAATAGTGGACTTACACACTTTGGACCACTTATAGATTAAGGTAAAATCCGTCCATCGCAGGGTGGACAGTGCTTGTAGATAACGCGAGTCCCCCACATTGGTAAATCGCGATTTATACAAACATATTGTTGAAATTTGGTAGTTTTTTTTTTTACTTTTTTTCTTTTTAGTCTAAAAATATTTTATAGTATTTAATTTCCTTTCAAAGTCTAGGATTTACATTAATTGCAAAATATTTAGTTTTATTTTAGTTTAGTATATAGAAGGATTCTCCTTTAGTTTAGTATCTAGAAGGATTCTTCTTTAGGAAGGATTCTCCTTAATTATTTATAAATAGGGATGTATTCTTCTATTTGAATCAATGCAAGAATCAATACAAAGAATTATCATTCATTCTCTCTTTAATTTCTCTTTCTAGTTTCTTCAATTTCATAACAGTGGTATCAGAGCCTTACATTGATCTTAATGGATCTGTGAGTTCATTGAAGAAGAACTTTCAACCACTTTTAATTCATATCTATTTTCAACCCAATTTTAACCCGTGCATTTATTTTTAACGTAGGGCTACTTTTAACCAATTTTTAATCTATACTATTTTAAATCTTATTTTCAAACCATGACAAGCAATACTCTTTCTTTCAATGCCCCACAAACCTTCAATGGTGAAAATTATCAAATATGGGCCGCTAAGATGAAGTCTTATCTCGAGGCTTATGATTTGTGGGAAGTTGTAATGGAAGACAAACCCTTACAACAACTCTCTGAAAAACCGTCTGATGTTGAAATCAAACTTCACTCAAAAGAGAAAATCAAAAAATACAAAGCCAAAATAGTAATTCAAAATTCAGTTGCAGATTCAATCTTTTCTAAAATCATTGCATGTGAGACAGCAAAAGAAGCTTGGCAAAAACTTGAGAATGAGTACCGGGGAAGTGAACGAGGCAGACAAAATCAAATTCTGAATTTGAAAAGAGATTTTGAATCTCTTAGGATGCAAGAGGGTGAGACTATCACTAATTATTCTGACATAATTTCTTTGATTGTCAATAGAATCAGATTGCTTGGTGAGGATTTTAAAGATAATAGAATAGTTAAAAAGATTCTTGTAACTATTCCCGAGAGATTTGAGTCTAAAATCTCTGCTTTGGAAGAGTCTAAAGATCTCTCTACCATCTCTCTTGTCGAATTGATAAGTGCTCTTCAAGCACAAGAACAAAGAAGAGCTTTCAGACAAGATAAAATTATTGAAGGTATTTTTTATTCAAACTATCAAAAAAGAAAAGTTGATTATCCTCCTTGCAAATATTGCAAAAAAAAAAAACACTTGGAAAAATTCTGTTGGTGGAGATCTGATGCATTGTGTGGAAGTTGCAAACAAACAGGTCATGTTACAAAAGTGTGCAAGTTCAAAGACGCTCATGATAAATCACAAGCATTATTAGTAGAAGAAGAATGTGAGGATAAATTCTATTAATTGCCACAACAAAAATAAGTAGAAGATATTTTTTTTTGAAGAATAATTAAGTGTTCAAACTCAAGTTAGATACACTGAGTTTGAGGGGGAATGTTGAAATTTGGTAGGTTTTTTTTTTACTTTTTTTCTTTTTAGTCTAAAAATATTTTATAGTGTTTAATTTCCTTTCAAAGTCTAGGATTTACATTAATTGCAAAATATTTAGTTTTATTTTAGTTTAGTATCTAGAAGGATTCTTCTTTAGGAAGGATTCTCCTTAATTATTTATAAATAGGGATGTACTCTTCTATTTGAATTAATGCAAGAATCAATACAAAGAGTTATCATTCATTCTCTCTTTAATTTCTCTTTCTAGTTTCTTCAATTTCATAACACAAATTTGGTGCCGCGTTCACACCCTTAATGCCCCGTGACAAAAATGGCGAAATTCCATCGCGAGATGCAAGTTGTTGTGTGCTTGTTGGAGGAGTTCTACATTGGGGTATCACGATTTATACAAACATAATTGGTATGGTCTTCACATTTTTAATGCCCCGTGACAAAAAATGGAAAAATTCCATAGCAAGATGCAAGTTGTTCGTCGTTCATAATTAAGACGATTGACCTTGGCTTTTATCAATATTGTAACACCTTGGTCTTGACAAATTGAACAAAGGGGACATGTGTTTTCATAGCAACTTGGTCAAAGCAAGATGATTTAACTTGAATTTGGTTAGCTCAAGAAGAAACTGTAAACATAATCTTAGTGTAGCACAGTTAGTTGATTGTACGAATTTTCACTTTGTTAGTGAGTGATTGATACTCCCACCGTGTAATACGCTCTCCCATTTTTCTCTTTTCTTCACCTACCCTAATTTATTTGTCAAATTTGGATTTGATACACTCATTAAGAAAACAATAATTGACATGATCACAATTTTAGCATATTACTCCTATTTATTGATATTTAGTATTAAATCTTAAAAAATGATTTGAGGAATAAATAATTAATACTAAAGATAAAACATGGGAAAAAATAATTATTTTTCTTGATATGTGAGAAATGACAAGTAATAGTGAGTTGATCTAGGGAGTATATTCTTTCCATTTCAATTTGTTTGTCATATTTTTACTTGACACAAAATATTTAGTAGCATGTTTTTTTTTTGTTTGTTTTTCATTTGGTATCCGGTAACTAATTGAATCTCGATTAAGTTTAAATAGGGGTGTCAATAGTATAGTTCGATCGGTTATTTTTTTAAAAATTATACCGTTCTAATTTTTTGGATATTTTATAATATATACCAAAATTAGATTTTTTAAAATCATCTTAATTATATCGGTTTCTCTTCGGTATTGATTATTTTTAAAAAACTATACCGTCCCAATCATATTCTTTTGACACCCTAAGTTTAGATTCGCATCGAAAAATCTTACATAAAAAAGTAGAATCTGAAACTTCTAATCAAAGCCGAAGAAATATCTACCAGCACTCCCCATCAACCGTTATTGATGCACATGTTATTTGCTTGACTTAATGTCTTGATACAGACATAATGTCACGGACTTAGAGTTTTTTCTAAAGCTCCGTGCGGCGCTTGACAATTTCTTTCGATCTTTCTTGCAATCTTGTAAGTTCAATGGCCTTTAACTAAGATCACTAAGAGAATAAAAGAAAAGACTTGAAAAGATTTGAAAAGTTTGGAAGAAGGCTTTTTATTAGACAAAATTTTTAAGAGACTTCATTTATTTTTTGACAATGGAATAATTTGGTCCCATTTCAAAAAATGGCCAAACTCCTTTTTATCTCTCTGCCTTTATGACCTTTTCCTTCTCTCTCTTACTTTTTATTTTTTTATATGATTTTTTTTCAACCAGTTTCAAATTTTGCACTTTCATACTTTAATAATTTTATTCATGAAAAGTATAAAAAATATCCATAAACACCTGCATAAATACATAATCTTTCCGTTAATTTATACGATATTTTTTATTCCTGAAATTCAAGCTAGGTGAAATTTAATAAATATTTTGTTTAACTACTTTCCTTACACGTTTCGTAAGAAATTATAAATAAAAATGATAATTTTATTTATTTATTCCTTAAAAGATTTTTTGCGACTTTACAAATTTTATTTATACTTTTGACAAAAAAATAATTGTTAGAATTAAATAAATAACTGATATCTTGATTTTATAAACGAAAAATTAAATACAAATAACTATTTATTAAAATAAGAATAAATAACATAGAATAGAAAAAAAAAAGTAATATAGTAAAATAAAAACTTATACAATGATCATAAAAAATTAAATCAAAATTCACTACATAAAAAAAAAAAAACATAAACTAATTAGACTAGTTGAATAAAAAAAAACATTTAAAAAAATGGAAACAAAAAATATATTGAAATAAGTGTAAAACAAAAAAAAAAAACCGAAAAAATAAAAACATAAACTAATTAGATTAGTTAAGAAAAAAACATTTAAAAAAATGAAAACAAAAAATATATTGAAATAAGTGTAAAAAAAAAACACAAACTAATTAGATTAGTTAAGAAAAAAAACATTTAAAAAAATGAAAACAAAAAATATATTGAAATAAGTGTAAAACAAAAAAAAAAAAAGTGATTGGGGAAGAAACCATTCGATTTTAGTCGAATTAAAGTCAGAAAATGAGTAGAAAAATTCATCGAAATTGTCTAGGGGAATGGCGGCGCGGCGCGCCATGGATGCATCAGCGGTTTGTCAGAAATGAGTCTCTAAACTTTAGGGGCTGGCGTCTCGCGCCAGCAGTGCGCCCAAATCGATTAGTGTATTATTTTGTTGTAATTTTCATTTTGTTACTATCTACTATTAGTTGAATACATGTTGAATCTAATATGTTACTATTTATTTGCCTTTTAGAGGCACTTAATCAAATGTTAGAAAGAAAACTTTGGCGGATCCGATTTCTTATGAGCTATGTATCTCTTCATAGAGAAACAATGCAGAATCCGTGATAGTGTATTATTTTGTTAACATGATTTTTTATAGGGTTACATGGCAAGTTAAAATAAAGTCATAGTTATTTAATATCTATTTCTGAAACTATTTATTCTCAACCGGTGTAGTGTGAAAGACTAAATTGTAATATTTTATTCCGCAAATATCTTGATAAATCATTTAATTCAATGAAAAAGGGGGCTGTATGGTTGTTCAATTCGAGCAATGTTGTGATTGGTGTTCCTGAAGGAAAAGGGCTGTTCTTTCTGGATTTGAGAGGAGGTGGGTGGTTCATCGGAGCTCCGGCGAGCTATTCGCCGGAGAAGAAGATGAATAGTGAAACTGTTTGTGAAATAAAAAATCTGAAAATTATTCAATCTTAATCTAAAAAATTATCCAGCACCCTCGAAAATTTAAAATCACTCATTCTACGAAACTACAGGTTCAAAATCATGGGCCAATTAAATATCTGTATTTCAGTGAATTAATAGACTACGCTAAAATAAATGTAATTAATGATACATATAAAAAAATGTAATTTAACGAAAAATGATGGTTTAATAAAACTAAATAATATTTACATTCAACAATTGTGACAAAATATTAATGATCAAATTTAACTAATAAAATCCTTATATTTTGAAAAACAAGGATAATTATCGATAAGTAATAGAGAATTTTAGAAATAGCAAACATAATAAGCCTCTATAGCTGTAGTTTCAATAATTGCGCTTCATAGCTATAGTTCTGTTTGTTATTTGTCTCCTCACCACCATGAAATCACCGTCTTCGACAAAAACTATATAGTAGTTAATAAAGATAACACACCACCATGAATCTACCAAAAATAGGAAAAATTCATCAAATCCACAACTTCAGCTTCAAGAGATTAGCCACTTGATGAATTTTTTTCATCACTAAGTCAAATTGGTCATACGTTTACCTTCAGCCCCATTACAAGACTGAAAAAGTCCTTTGAGATCTTGCTAAAATCGAATGATGTGATGATTGAAAAATATGGACAAGTCTATAAATTGAAACTTGCATGCATTAAATTATCGGGTAAAAGTAGTAATACCCTCCAACAAATTAAGTTGTAACAAGATAACAAATGCAACTTTATTATATTACCAAATCCAAAATGACCACGACGACGACAACAACAACAATAAAGTAAATAAAAATTGCCAAACCTTAAAGACCTAAACGCTAAAACTGAAAGAAATCCTTGATATCATTGTCACATTCAAATAGATGCATATAGTCTTCCTTCAAATCCACTTGCACACAAATCCCATTGCCACATTCTGCATCATACAACCAGCAAACCTGATCATGTCTTGACCCAAAATGCATCAAACATGGTTTTCCCCAACCAAAATCAGCTTCTTGTATAGGAAATTTACACAAACTTGAACTTAAGTACTTATCAACTTCATCACTTCCTCCCCAATCTTGTGCTAGGAAACTTTCATTATATATATTTGACACGGCGGACACTATGTCCTCCGGTGAAGTCTTGTCACAAGTAATAATAGTATCCTTCACAGTATCATGAATTAATGTCACGAATTCGTGCAACTCCATCTTGTTCTCCCCAGGTATGAATTTTAAAGGGGCGTCAACTCCAAGATTCCCAAAAGATTTTTCTACTTGAGGTAAAGAAATTAACCTAGTGCGCAAGTTTATTGGGATGTTCATTAGAGAACGTCTTAGATATCCGTGCTTCTTTTCTGAAGCACGGATTAAAGCCCTCCATAGGAGGGCCATGATCATTTCAACTCTTGACGGCTTAAAGGTGCATAAGTCTCCAACTTCTTCTCTGAGCCTTGAAATGGAATCTTCATTGATGTATAGCCTTTTGGCTACTAATTTAGACTCCACACGATCTTCAGCAGGAATACGAGGCAAGAGAAGCTTCGACAAATCTCTCGTTGGGAAAACATCAACCAATTCAAAGCTCGTGAAATCGATCTTCTCTACAGGAATCTTCAGTCTACACACTTTGGACCACTCGTTGATAAAAGTAAAAGTTGAGTAACCATCCATTGCCATGTGCGCGTGGCTCATGGATAGAGCCAAGCCACCACACTCGAATTCTGTAATTTGGATAATGACAACTGGCATGGCAAATAAGTTGGATGCCTCTGCATTCCATGAATCTTGAGGCCAACAAAGCAATGAAAGGTTGACATCCTTGTGTGCTTTCTCAAGAAATTCATTGAGTTTACTATTCACTTTTGCTTTTATAAATTTAACCCCTTGGTCCTGGCAGGATATCGAGTTATCCTCGGTAAATCTGCCAGAAATAGGGTAAACATGAGTTAAAATCCTAGATAAGGATTGCTCAAGTTGTTCGTCATGAGCTGAAAAATTAATGTTGTTGGTAGGAGGATAAAAAAGAACAAGAGGTAAATGTGTCACATCAGATATTTGATCAAAGAAACATAACTTGTAATTTTGGAGATGATTTGGAGTTGTTAAAGATGGTTTTATGAATTTTGTGGATATGATTTCAACTTCCATGTTTTCTTTTTGAAATTCCATATATGTTGTGAAATAGTAAAAGAGAGATTAAGCAAACAAGCTAAGTGAAGAAGATATGTAGCGGCACTTGCTCTTCCCATTTATATAGACAAAAAAAAGAAAAAGATATTCAAAGGAATGACCCATTATGTGTGTATGGATCATATCCTTCATCAACAGGTTTTTGAGGTTGAAGTTTGCTATATACATGGTTATGAATTACAGTGACAAATAAAGCAAATGTGTTTTGAACACTTGAGACATTTACCGAAGCATTTTAAATTCAATAAATAATTGATCTGTTATATGTTGTTGCGATGTGCTAAGAATAAAAAAAAAGTTACATGACATCTAGTTCTATTCGAACGATAAGCCAACTTGTTTCAACTTAAAGAAATTTGCTTTGATTACAGGGTTGAATTGTTAGCATACCCCGTGAATACAAACCAGGCAAAATCCTTCAATATTGTGGAATTATTTATTTCAAGGTGAGAAAGAACAAGAACATCACTATTGAAAGGTTGATAAGCTTGATCAAATGTAATCAATTAAGAAAGGAGCAAAAGTTGAAGTGCATTTTAAGTTGGTCCGTGCACTTGGTGCTTCTGACAAGGAATTCGTCGAAGAAAGTGGATTCAAACCAAATCAAAACAGTGGTTGATTTAAATTCTTCAAGAATTATCCATTAGGAAAAGAGTCGTTTGAGCTAGCATAGAGCTGTTTGAAGAAGATTGATTTGAACAAACAAAAAAAAATTAATAAGAAGAATAATGCCTTGTACGCTTTATACGACCTTTTCTGATACATATTATCTATCATCTTATCAATTTATTATAAACTTTTATTTGTTAATGCAGTAATACATGGACTCTATAAATTTATTTATTCTTCTATTGATTGCAGGGTTGGTTATATGAAACTTTTCCCCATCTTGGAAAGTATGTCGAAAAGTGTTTAGATTCTCCTTTGCACATTCCTCGTTTACTTAAACAGATATACAACATGACGGAAGATACATAACAGAAGATGTCTTTGTAGTTTTTAATAATAATTAATATTAAAAATAGAATTTAAAAAATAAGAATTAATTATCTTAAACTTTTAAAGTAATTAATAGTTTAAGATATTTATTTTTTAAAATTACGATAATTAATTTGAGATACAAGAGAGAGTGAGAGAATAATATTTAATATTTAAAGGTGGTAGGTGGGAATACCCAATCCCCTCTCAAACGTGTTTTTTTTTTTTTTTGTGAAAACATTGAATTTTAAAAAATAATTAGGAGAATTAGTAATTAATGTTAAGGATATATATATATATATATTATTTTATATTTTTTTAAAAAATGTATTTTTTGTATAATAGACAAGTAAAAAGAAACAATAACATATCATGTGCGAAATTTCACATAGTTGAATCTGAAAATGATAAAGTGTACATAAACTTTATCTCAACATTATAAAGATAGAGAAATTATTTTTGAAAGATATTCGACTTAAATAACGCACGACAAAATAATTTGAATCTCAAAATTATTTTAAACTAACAAAGCTAGTGGGGCCATTTTTAAAAAAAATATTAGCTGTTAATCCAATTTAAGAATTTGCACAGGATTTTCGTGTTAGGATAATTCCGTATGTAACAAATATATTTTTGGTAGGACATGATAGATAATTATTTGTTTGAACAATTTTTTTTTAAGATTTTCACTTTTTTTTTGAGATAATTTATAATTAAAAGGGGTTGTTTAATAAAGTATATAAGAATAATGTTGAATATAATATTAATATTATTAGTATTGTTTAGTAATATTGATATTAGTTATGCTGGTATTAATTATGTTGAAATTACTTTCTATGCTTTTTTGGTTTGGTGTACTAAAAAGGACACACATTGTATAATTTTTTTTTAAAAAAATTTCTACTGAAAAATGAAATTTTCATGATTAAATGAGTTTCAGTTACTCTCTATGTCTCATATTAGTTGATTGTTTTTCCTTTTTACATGCATATTAAGAAATCATAAACAAGAAGATAATTTTACTGATTCACCCCTTAAAAAACATGTTAAAAATTTTACAAACAAATGTGAACACATTAAAAAAAGAATTAATTGCAAGCGTAATATACTCTATCCGTTCCTTTTTAGTTGTCATGTTACGCTTTTCGAGAGTCAATTTGAATTGAATTACATTTATTCGATATCTTAAAATAAAATTTTAGATATTCAAAAACTATACGGAAAGTACTATAAGTTACAACATTTTTCATGTCAATATGATGAAAAAATATATCTTAAAATATTGGTCAAAATTCATATCGTTTGATTCTCAAAAAGGAAACAATGACAACTAAAAGGAGTACAGTGAGTAGAAAAAAATCAAAAAATTAATTAATGCTTCTTGATTTAGTAAGGTGGATAACTAATATAAAACAAATATTTATAGTAAGATGATCAACTAATATGAAACATAAAAAGTATATCTTAATTTTTCAAAATGACAACTAGCACATAGTAGGTGGAAAAGTGTCATTAAGAAACCATTTCCTCAATCATTTTCCCAATATATTTTATTTAAAGCATTGTAGACCTATCAACTTGTGTCTTCAAACCTTCTAAAATTGTCTTTCTTTCCCTCTTAACATTTTTGTCACATAAAAAATGGATTTTAATGACCCAATTCAAGTTAAAATCATTTCCAAAAAAACTCATAAAACCACCCTCACCAACACCAAATCACCTCCAAAATTACAAATTATCTTTTTTTGATCAACTAGCTGAGCAAACACATATGCCTTTTGTTCTATTTTATCCCATAAATAACTCTAAAATTACCACTAATACTATGCTTTAAGCCATCAAGAGTTGAAATGATCACCGCGATTTTATGGAGGGCTCAACTTAGGGCCTCACAGGGGAAATGAAGCCTTCAGTAATGTCATTTCCCTTGAATTTACGCGGTAAACTTAAATACCGCAAAGCAAGTAATCCTTTTGGGAATTTTATTATTGACATTCCTATAACATATGAACCTAAAGGAACTATCAATACGGAGTTACAAGATTTTATAATCTATCTATATATAATAGGAGAAGAAAAAGTGTCATGTGTCAACACCACAAAAAAAAAAGGATTTTTAAATAATTATAAATTAGTAATTAAGAATTAAATATCAAATTACTAATATTAATTATTTTTAAAAAATAAAAAAAATAAGAATAATTATTAAAGTATATCAATTTTTTCCTTTTAAATAATAAATTATTGAAATTAATTAAATTTATCAAAGTATTTATTATTAAAATTAAAAATTAAAATTTAATAATTAAAACATTTCATTTAAAACTAACATGAGTTGTATGATAAAATAACCAATTTAAAAGTGATAGTTTTTTTTTTTTTTTTTTTTTTTTTAAAAAAAAAACCTCTTATATCTAAATTAATAACAACCCCAATCCATGTTCCCGTTTTCTAATCTATGGATAAAGCAAAATAAAAAAATTATTTAAAAATATTTTACATAAAGCCAATAATTAGGGAACGGTTATTCTAAACTGTAAAAGAGTTTTTTTTAGGTCTACATCCTTATTCTGTGAATGTGGTTTCTGAACAATTGAGAGAAAGTTAATGCTCTTCAATTGTCAAAATAATAAATACGTCTCTTAAAGCAGAAGTAGTACAACATTAATTTTTTTCTGCGTTTTAGTAGACGTTAATGGTGTTCAGGTTGCTGTCGTTTGCATTCTTCCCTTCTAGAATTGCTGCTACTTGTTTTTCATGTTTAATAGAGTACTTTTCTGTTTTAGTTAATAGACTAGTGGTCGATAGATTGATCACTACAAATTTATTTCTGCTTATAGATTGTAAAGTATGGCTAAAGATAAGAAAATCATTAAAGAATATGTTTCTGCTGTTGCAGCACTAAGAAACATAAAGCTTAAGAAGTTGATCACTTTAGAAATTTTTTTGTAAGAGTAAGGATGACGGTTTATCGTGATCATTTTAGAAAAACTCTAATTGATCAAAAGCTTTATAACTATTCCAAGCAAATGTGTTTTGAACACTTGAGACATTTGCTGAAGCATTTTAAATTCAATAAATAATTGATCTGTTATATGTTGTTGCGATGTGCTAAGAATAAAAAAAAAGTTACATGACATCTAGTTCTATTCGAAAAGTCAACTTGTTTCAACTTAAAGAAATTTGCTTTGATTACAGGGTTGAATTGTTAGCATACCCTTTGAATAAAAAACAAGCAAAACCCTTCAATATTGTGGAATTTTTTATTTCAAGGTGAGAAAGAACAAGAACATCACTATTGAAAGGTTGATAAGCTTGACCAAATGTAATCAATTAAGAAAGGAGCAAAAGTTGAAGTACGCTTTAAGTTGGTCCGTGCACTCGGTGCTGCTGACAAGAAATTCGTCGAAGAAAGTGGATTCAAACCAAATCAAAATAGTGGTTGGTTTAAATTTCTTCAAGAATTATCCATTAGGAAAAGAGTCGTTTGAGCTAGCATAGAGTTGTTTGAAGAAGAAGATTGATTTGAACAAACAAAAAAAAATTAATAAGAAGAATAATGTCTTGTACGCTTTGTACGAACTTTTCTAATACATATTATCTATCATCTTATCAATTTATTATAAACTTTTATTTGTTAATGCAGTAATACATGGACTCTATAAATTTATTTATTCTTCTATTGATTGCGGGGTTGGATATATGAAACTTTTCCTCATCTTGGAAAGTATGTCAAAAAGTGTTTAGATTCTCCTTTGCACATTCCTCGTTGACTTAAACAGAGAGACAACATGACGGAAGATACATAACGTAAGGCAACACATTCCTCATTTACTTAGATGGAGCAATAACTTTTTTGCATCGAATGTTTGAGATGCTTGAGACATTGTAGTTATTTAAAATTAGAATAAAAGATAGAGTCAATAAAATGAGGGAGTTAAAACAAAGATTACCTTTTTTTTATATAACAAAGAATGTCGGAAAGTCTTTAGGTTCTTCTTTGTATTCCTCATCAATAAATATCATCAATTATTTCTCTTGTGGCTGGTAGATGATGGATCGTATAGATTGACACTCCATCATTTGTAAGGTATATGCGGGTTGGTTCAATGGTAAAACAAATATTAGTATATAACAAATGATAATTTTATTTATTTATTCCTTAAAAGCCTTTTTCGACTTTACAAATTTTATTTATACTTTTGATAAAAAAAATAATTGTTAGAATTAAATAAATAACTGATATCTTGATTTTATAAACAAAAAATTAAATACAAATAACTATTTATTAAAATAAGAATAAATAACATAGAATAGAAAAAAAAAAGTAATATAGTAAAATAAAAACTTCTGCAATGATCATAAAAAATTAAATCAAAATTCACTACATAAAAAAAAACATAAACTAATTAGACTAGTTAAGAATGAAAAAAAAAACATTTAAAAAATATGGAAACAAAAAATATATTGAAATAAGTGTAAAACAAAAAAATAAAAAAATAAAAACATAAACTAATTAGATTAGTTAAGAAAAAAACATTTAAAAAAATGAAAACAAAAAATATATTGAAATAAGTGTAAAAAAAAAAACATAAACTAATTAGATTAGTTAAGGAAAAAAACATTTAAAAAAATGAAAACAAAAAATATATTGAAATAAGTGTAAAACAAAAAGAAGTAAGTGATTGGGGAAGAAACCATTCGATTCTAGTCGAATTAAAGTCAGAAAAAGAGTAGAAAAATTCGTTGAAATTGCCTAGGGGAATGGTGGCGCGGCATGCCACGGATGTACCAGCGGAGCGCCAGAAATGAGTCTCTGAACTTTAGGGGCTGGCGCCCCGCACCAGCAATGCGCTCGAATCGATTATTGTAATTAGTTGAATACATGTTGAATCTAATATGTTACTATTTATTTGCCTTTTAGAGGCACTTAATCAAATGTTAGAAAGAAAACTTTGGCGGATCCAATTTCTTATGAGCTATATATCTCTTCATAGAGAAACAATGCAAAGAATCCGTGATAGTGTATTATTTTGTTAACATGATTTTTTATAGGTTTATATAGGGCTGGGCACCGGACCGGGTTGTACCGGTACCGGTCCGGTACCGTTCCGGTACCATTCCGGTTCGTTCCGGTCCAGTAGTCTTCGGGACGGAACGGGACACCATGAACCGGTACACGGGACGGAACGGTATCACGATTTGATACCGGTGTACCGGTACCGGTTTATCCCGGTTTATTTCGGTTCCGTTCCGGTCCGGTCCGGTTCCGTTCTGGTTCCGGTTAATTAATTTTTATTAATTAATTTATATTTTATATTATAATTTATATATATAAAAAAGAAAGATTCAAATCTTGAAATATATATTTAATTAATTTATATTTTATATTATAAATATAACTTATAAGTTATAACATATTAATAAGTAATAACTTACAAACTTCAAAAGATTCAAATCTTGAAATTTGAAAACTAAGCTAAAAAACTTTATTAAACTTAACTTGTAAACTTAATAGGTAAACAATTTTTTAAAAAAATATCTTTAAAATAAACTTAAGTAAAATTACTTTATAAATTTCAAAACTATTAATTTAAAGTTTAAACTTAGAAAAATAAAAAAAAAAACATTCATATTTTCGTTTATAACATATTAATAAGTAATAACTTATAAACTTCAAAAGATTCAAATCTTGAAATTTGAAAACTAAGCTAAAAAACTTTATTAAACTTAACTTGTAAACTTGATAGGTAAAAATTAAAAAAAAATATCTTTAAAATAAACTTAAGTAAAATTACATTATAAATTTCAAAACTATTAATTTAAAGCTTAAACTTAGAAAAATAATTAAAAAAAAAAACATTCATATTTTCGTTTATAACATACTAATAAGTAATAACTTAGAAACTTCAAAAGATTCAAATCTTGAAATTTGAAAACTAAGCTAAAAAACTTTATTAAACTTAACTTGTAAACTTAATAGGTAAAAATTTTAAAAAAAATATCTTTAAAATAAACTTAAGTAAAATTACATTATAAATTTCAAAACTATTAATTCAAAGTTTAGAAAAATAAAAAAAACATTCATATTTTCGTAATTCAAAAAATCAAAATAAGTAAATTTTTTTTTTATCATTTTTTGAAATAGCTAGATGTGTCGTCCCGTTTATCCCATCCCGTTCCATTCCGGTCCGTTCCGGTTCCATCCCGGTATATAGTGGGACGGGACGGAACTGAGTATCCGTCCCGGTAATTCCGGTCCGGTTCATCCCGGTACCGGTCAACAAACCGGTCAAACTGTCCCGTTCCGATCCGGTACCGGTTCGTTCCGGTCCGGTGATTCCGTTCCGGTCCGTTGCGCAGCCTTAGGTTTATATGGCAAGTTAAAATAAAGTCATAGTTATTTAATATCTATTTTCGAAACTATTTAATCAAATAGACTAAGGATGTGGATACATATTGACGAATGTTTGGAAATTAGAGATGTCTCAACCGGTGTAGTGTGAAAGACTAAATTGTAATATTTTATTCCGCAAATATCTTGATAAATCATTTAATTCAATGAAAAAGGGGGCTGTATGGTTGTTCAATTCCAGCAATGTTGTGATTGGTGTTCCTGAAAGAAAAGGGCTGTTCTTTCTGGATTTGAGAGGAGGTGGGTGGTTCATCGGAGCTCCGGCGAGCTAGTCGCCGGAGAAGAAGATGAATAGTGAAACTGTTTGTGAAATAAAAAATCTGAAAATTATTCAATCTTAATCTAAAAAATTATCCAGCACCCTCGAAAATTTAAAATCACTCATTCTACGAAACTACAGGTTCAAAATCATGGGCCAATTAAATATCTGTATTTCAGTGAATTAATAGACTACGCTAAAATAAATGTAATTAATGATACATATAAAAAAAAATGTAATTTAACGAACAATGATGGTTAAATAAAACTAAATAATATTTTACATTCAACAATTGTGACAAAATATTAATGATCAAAGTTAACTAATAAAAATCCTTATATTTTGAAAAACAAGGATAATTATCGGTAAGTAAGAGAGAATTTTAGAAATAGCAAATATAATAAGCCTCTATAACTACAGTTTCAATAATTGCGCTTCATAGCTATAGTTCCGTTTGTTATTTGTCTCCTCACCACCATGAAATCACCGTCTTCGACAAAAACTATATAGTAGTTAATAAAGATACAACACACCACCATGAATCTACCAAAAATAGGAAAAATTCATCAAATCCACAACTTCAGCTTCAAGAAATTAGCCACTTGATGAATTTTTTTCATCACTAAGTCAAATTGGTCGTACGTTTACCTTCAGCCCCATTACAAGACTGAAAAAGTCTTTTGAGATCTTGCTAAAGTCGAATGATGTGATGATTGAAAAATATGGACAAGTCTATAAATTGAAACTTGCATGCATTAAATTATCGGGTAAAAGTAGTAATACCCTCCAACAAATTAAGTTGTAACAACATAACAAATGCAACTTTATTATATTACCAAATCCAAAATGACGACGACAACAACAACAACAATAAAGTAAATAAAAATTGCCAAACCTTAGAGACCTAAACGCTAAAACTGAAAGAAATCCTTGATATCATTGTCACATTCAAATAGATGCATATTATCTTCCTTCAAATCCACTTGCACACAAATCCCATTGCCACATTCTGCATCATACAACCAGCAAACCTGATCATGTCTTGACCCAAAATGCATCAAACATGGTTTCCCCCAACCAAAATCAGCTTCTTGTATAGGAAATTTACACAAACTTGAACTCATGAACTTCTCAACTTCATCACTTCCTCCCCAATCTAGTGCTAGGAAACTTTCATTATATATATTTGACACGGCGGACACTATGTCCTCCGGTGAAGTCTTGTCACAAGTAATAATAGTATCCTTCACAGTGTCATGAATTAATGTCACGAATTCGTGCAACTCCATCTTGTTCTCCCCAGGTATGAATTTTAAAGGGGCGTCAACTCCAAGATTCCCAAAAGATTTTTCTACTTGAGGTAAAGAAATTAACCTAGTGCGCAAGTTTATTGGGATGTTCATTAGAGAACGTCTTAGATATCCGTGCTTCTTTTCTGATGCACGGATTAAAGCCCTCCATATGAGGGCCATGATCATTTCAACTCTTGACGGCTTAAAAGTGCATAAGTCTCCACCGACTTCTTCTCTGAGCCTTGAAATGGAATCTTCATTGATGTATAGCCTTTTGGCTGTTAGTCCATATGTTACTATGTTTGGGCTTTTGTTAATGAATTCCTATTAGGTTAGATTTAGTTAATGGATGCTTATATATAGCCTTCATATTCTTTTGTATTTAGAATAATTCTACTATATTGTAATACAACTCTTGCGTCTTGTTCTTCAATTAAAGTAGTTCTGTTAACATGGTATCAAGAGCTAAATCGATCCATGCTCCTTGATTTGTTGGTTGATGATCTGGTAGCGGTCACCTGTTTAATTTTTGTTTTGGAATTGTTCGTGTTTTGCTGTGTTTACTTCTATTTTGACAATATGACTGGAAAAGATAATTCCCTCTAGTCCATTAATGCTCAATTAGATGGTAAAAATTATGCATATTGGAGTTATGTCATGAAGAATTTTCTTCGTGGGAAGAATATGTGGGGTTATGTCACTGGGGTTAAAGTCAAACCTAAAGATGATAAGGCTGCGGATTTTGCATTGTTGGTAGACTCATGGGAAACTGCTAACTCCAAGGTTATCACTTGGATCAACAATTCTGCAACATAATCAATTGGTATGCAATTGGCTAAGTATGACACAACAAAGGAAGTTTGGGATCATTTAGAGAGACTGTATACTCAGTCTAATTTTGCTAAGCAGTACCAGTTGGAGTATGATATTCGTGCTCTTCAACAAAATGCGATGAGCATTCAAGATTTCTATGCTGCAATGTCAGATTTGTGGGATCAATTGGCTCTTACTGAATCTGCAGAGTTAAAAGCTTTTGGGCCATACATTGCTAGGAGGGAAGAACAACATTTGGTTTAATTTTTGATGGCATTACGTTCTGATTTTGAAGGACTGCGTGAAACAATCCTTCATCGATCTCCTCTCCCTAAAGTTGATTCCGTTGTTCATGAACTGATTGCAGAAGAGACCCGTATCAAGTCTCAAGTGGATAAAGGGTCTAAAGCAACTAATACTCCTGCTGTATTTGCTGTTTCAACTGATCAGTCTAGACCACCACGTTCTCGACAATCTCCTGAAGTTGCATTTGATGAGTGTGCATTTTGCAAACAGAAAAATCATTGGAAGGCTCAGTGTCCATTATTACTTAACAAGGCAAAATTTCAATTTGGGCCGGCGAAGTATGGCGTGATGCAGGTCACGCTCCTTTGATGCTCGTCCTCCACGCGATTCACTGCTGCTTGCCATTGCACCATCTGTAGAATCTGAGTGCATTAGCACTATGCCACGCCTGCGTTGGATCCCGTGTTTCGAACAGTTCAGACAGTTTATGGCTTCTAATCCTACTGCCATGTCAGCATCTATGTCTCATTCAGGTCCAACTTTTTCTAGTCCTTCAGGTATTCCGTCCTCCCTGTGGATTTTGGATTCTGGTGCGTCTCATCATATGTCACCTTATTTGTCATCGTTTGATTCTTTGTCCTCTATTTCACCTATCTCTGTTATGTCCGCTAGTGCTGTATCTATGACAATCGAGGGTGTTGGTTCTGTTACTACATCTAACATTGCTCTATCTGATGTTTATTACATTCCTAAACTTGCTTTGAATCTTGCTTCGGTCAGTCAATTGTGTAAAGCTGGTAATTGGGTGTTTTCTGATTCTATTTGTGTTGCACAGGTCCAACACACTCAGAAGGTGATTGGGATTGGCCGTAGGTTGGGGAAACTCTATGTCTTGGAGATTCTCAAAATGTCTTTTGTTGCTGTTGCTGCCTTTAGTATTGATTTGCCATTTTTTCGTTTGAGTCTCTTGTCTTCTCAGTTTTATCTTTGGCATTACCGTTTGGGACATGTGTCAGTGTCACGTTTACGTTTCTTAGCCTCTACTGGTGCTTTGGGTCATTTAAACACTTGTGATATTTCTGATTGTAGTGGTTGTAAACTGGCAAAATTCTCAGTTTTACTGTTTAATAAAAGTGTCTCTTATTTTGTTGCTCCTTTTGATATTATTCATTCTGATGTGTGGGGTCCATCGCCAATATCCACTAAGGGTGGCTCGACCTATTATGTTTCATTTATAGATGACTTTACTCGTTATACCTGGATTTATCTTATGAAATGCAGATCTGATTTCTTTGGCATTTACAGTAACTTTAGAGCCCTTGTTAAAACGCAACATTCGGCTGTGATAAAATGCTTCAGGTGTGACTTAGGGGGTGAATATACCTCTAATGATTTCACTCAATTACTCGCCTCTGATGGTACCATACACCAGTCATCTTGTACCGACACTCTTGAGCAGAACGGTGTTGCAGAAAGAAAACACCGTCATATTATTGAGACATCACGCTCTTTACTCTTATCTGCAGAGGTTCCTAGTATTTTTTGGGGAGAAGCAGTCCTAACTGCTGTATATGTGATTAATCGTATTCCTACTGCATTGACTTCAGGGATGTCTCAGTTTGAGAAATTATATGGTCACCTACCGAATTATTCTGCATTATGAGTTTTTGGATGTACTTGCTTTGTTCTTCATCCTCATGTTGAACGAAATAAGCTGGGGTTAAAATCAGCTATATGTGTGTTTTTGGGGTATGGTGTTGGACAGAAAGGATATCGTTGTTATGATCCTGTAAGTCAGAAATTATATGTTTCACGGCATGTCACCTTTTTGAAACAAATTCCTTTTTATTCGATTTCAGCTAAATCCCATGATGTAACGAAATCAGATCTTCAGCATATTGATCCTTTTGGCGTTGACATGGAGGTTCCGGTTTCAGATTCATCCATGCCACCTGATGATAGTGCTTCAGCCCCACCTGTGCCTGAGTCTACTCATTTGCCTGTTGGTACTGGAGACCCACCACCTCTGAGGAGGTCTACTCGTCCATCTAAGTCCACCAAACTACCAGATTTCGCTTACTCTACATACTCAGCCTCATTTGCTTCCTTTATTGTAAACATACGATTGGCTGTCGATGGGTGTATAAGATAAAAACAAAGTCTGATGGAGTGCATTGAAGCGTCTGAGCGGACTTGTGGCAAAAAGGTACTCACAAAAATATGGTCTGGACTATGAGGAGGCTTTTGCCCCGGTGGCAAAGATGACGACTGTTCGCACTATAATTGTTGTTGCATCCGTTCGACAATGGAAGATATTTCAAATGGACGTCAAGAATGCATTTCTGAATGGTGATCTCAATGAGGAAGTTTATATGACTCCTCCTCCAGGTATTGACCACCAGCCGGGTGAAGTTTGTCGGCTTCGAAAAACTTTATATGGTCTCAAGCAAGCCCCTCGTGCTTGGTTTGAGAAATTTTCCACTATGATTACTTCTCTTGGATTTGTCCCGAGTAATCATGATTCGGCATTATTTGTTAGATGTACGAGTGCAGGGAGAATTCTTCAGTCCTTATATGTAGATGATATGGTTATTACTGGTGATGATTATGGTGGTATTGAGTCATTGAAGCGTGATTTGGCTCATCGGTTTGCCATGAAGGACTTGGGCTTGCTACGTTATTTTTTGGGTATTGAGGTGGCTTAGTCTAAGAAAGGGTATTTTCTTTCTCAGACTAAATATATATCTGACTTGTTTAAGCGAGGCGCCTTTCGACCATGGGGTGTAGATACTCCTTGAAACCAATGCGATACTCTCACAATGATGGTGTTTCGTTATCGGATCCAGTCTTTATCCAGTTGTTGTAGGAAGTTTGGTTTATCTTCTTATTACTCATGCGATATAGCTCATGTAGTTCATGTTGTTAGCTTGATTTATTCTTGCTCTACTTACATTCAGAAATTTGTGCCGTATTTTGAAATATCTTCGTGGCACTCAGTTTCAGAATCTCTTGTTTCCCTCGACGTCATCTCTCAAGTTGCAAGCCTATAGTGATGCTGATTGGGATGGGGATCTCAATGATCGTAAATCCACCACTGGTTTTTGTGTGTTTCTTGGAGACTCTTTAATCTCATGGAAAAGCAATAAACAGGATGATGTCTCTAGATCTTTCATGGAGGCTGAGTATCGTGCTATGACTGTGACTATATGTGAGATTATTTGGTTACGTTGGCTTCTTGCAGATATGGGGGTTCACATTTCTCTGCCTACTCCCCTGCATTGTGATAACAAAAATGCGGTACAAATTGCAAAGAATTCTGTTTTTCATGAGCGGACGAAGCACATTAAGATTGATTATCACTTCACCCGGTCATCATTTACAGCTCGGGACCATATCGCTTCCTTTTGTTCCGTCGTCCTTGCAGTTCTTGATCTTTTCTGAAGCGCGATCGGCGTCGATTTCGGTTTTTGTGTGACAAACTCTCAATGCTTATTGCTGTTGCATTGTGAGTTTGATGGGGGATGTTAGTCCATATGTTACTATGTTTGGGCTTTTGTTAATGGATTCCTATTAGGTTAGATTTAGTTAATGAATTCATATTATGTTAGGTTTAGTTAATGGATGCTTATATATAGCTTTCTTATTCTTTTGTATTTAGAATAATTCTATTATATTGTAATACAACTCTTGCGTTTTGTTCTTCAATTAAAGTAGTTCTGTTAACATTGGCTACTAATTTAGACTCCACACGATCTTCAGCAGGAGTACGAGGCAAGAGAAGCTTCGATAAATCTCTCGTTGGGAAAACATCAGCCAATTCAAAGCTCATGAAATCGATCTTCTCTACAGGAATCTTCAGTCTACACACTTTGGACCACTTGTTGATAAAAGTAAAAGTTGAGTAACCATCCATTGCCATATGCGCGTGGCTCATAGATAGAGCCAAGCCACCACACGCGAATTTCGTTATTTGGACAATGATAATTGGTGTGGTGAGTAAGTTGGATGGATCTACATTCCATGAATCTTGAGGCCAACAAAGCAATGAAAGGTTGACATCCTTATGTGCTTTCTCAATAAATTCATTGAGTTTACTATTCACTTTTGCTTTTATAAGTTTAACCCCTTGGTCCTGGCAGGATATCGAGTTATCCTCCGTAAATCTGCCAGAAATAGGGTAAACATGAGTTAAAATCCTAGATAAGGATTGCTCAAGTTGTTCTTCATGAGCTGAAAAATTAATGTTGTTGGTAGGAGGATAAAAAAGAACAAGAGGTAAATGTGTCTCATCAGATATTTGATCAAAGAAACATAACTTGTAATTTTGGAGATGATTAGGTGTTGGTGACGATGGTTTTATGAATTTTGTCGATATGATTTCAACTTGTATGTTTTCTTTTTGATGTGCCATTGATGTGGTGAAATAGTAAAAGAGAGATTAAGCAAACAAGCTAAGTGAAGAAGATATGTAGAGGCACTTCACTCTTCCCATTTATAAAGAAATAATAAAAGAAAAAGATATCCAAAGGAGTGACCAACATTATGTGTGTGTGGATCATATCCTTCATCAACAGGTTTTTGAGGTTGAAGTTTGCTAGATACATGGTTATGAATTAGAGTGACAAATGAAGCGGGTCGAATATGAGTCAATCAAAATGAGTTAAACAAAATACTCGACTCGACTCGACTCAACTCATATTTTAAATAAGTAAAAATAAGTTACTAAATGGATAATATGGGTAAATATGAATACCCACATTATTATAGTAGAGATTATGTTAAAAGTTTTAGAAGTAAAATTTCTTACCAACTCTTCAGCCCCACCCACTTCTCCTACCGTTATGCCTCTATTTTTATTTGTTTTTTAAAAAATTAAATCCCCCCACCCCACCCCACCCCCCCGCGCCCAACGCCCCCGCCCTCCCCAAAAAATAATTTGCTTTTCAAATAAAATTTAGTTTTTTTCCTTATTGTCCCACCCATCACACTCGCAAAAAATATTAATACTCATTTTTCTTTCTTTTAAATATATAACAAATTAAATTAAAATTTTATACAAGACGATCACACACTTGAGAATAATTGGCATGAAAGACACTTTCAAAACTTAATTTGAAAAATAGCCACTTAATTTCTTTTTGATATAATTTTTAGGGTTAGATTAAGAAAAAATAAAAAAGTGGGGTTGCATTGTGGGATCAAGAACCTTTTCATCACTTTTAGAACTTTGGGGGTAAATACAAGTTTATAAAAATACAATAAAGGCGCTTTTTATATTTTATTAAATATTCCACCTTTTTTAAATTTATTTAATTATTCAACAATTTTTTTCTCTCTTCTCAACCTCTCTTCTTTTCTATTTTCTTGAGTATCTCAAATAGTTGAAATATTTTTTTCTCCGATCTTCTTCCCCAAGTCGAAACATTCATCCTCTTGTGCTCAAGTAAGTTCATTTTTCTTTTCCTAACAGTTTTAGCTCTATTTTACTATTATTATTTTTTGTTGCATTTTAGTTTTGAATTTTTACGAAAATTTGATTGTTCTTGATTAAATTTGTCAAAAATTGATATGTGTTGAGCTCATGTTCTTGAAATCGCATCTTTAATTGTGTTTTGCTTTGGATAATGGTTAGAAATTTTTTGAACTTTTATGTTTATATTGTCTATCAATTTTAATTTTTTTTTCTACGTTTTAGTAGACGTTAATGGTGTTCTGGTTGTTGTCTTTTGCATTCTTCCTTTCTAGAATTGCTGCTACTTGTTTTTCATGTTTAATAGAGTACTTTTCTGTTTCAGTTAATAGACTAGTGGTCGATAGATTGATCACTACAAATTTATTTCTGCTTATAGATTGTAAAGTATGGCTAAAGATAAGAAAATCATTAAAGAATATGTTTCTACTGTTGCAGCACTAAGAAACATAAAGTTGAAGAAGTTGATCACTTTAGAAATCTTTTTTGTAAGAGTAAGGATGACGGTTTATCGTGATCATTTTAGAAAAATTCTAATTGATCAAAAGCTTTATAACTATTCCAAGCAAATGTGTTTTGAACACTTGAGACATTTGCCCAAGCATTTTAAATTCAATAAATAATTGATCTGTTATATGTTGTTGCGATGTGCTAAGAATAAAAAAAAGTTACATGACATCTAGTTCTATTCGAACGATAAGCCAGCTTGTTTCAACTTAAAGAAATTTGCTTTGATTACAGGGTTGAATTGTTAGCATACCCCGTGAATAAAAAACAAGCTAATCCTTCAATATTGTGGAATTATTTATTTTAAGGTGAACAAGAACAAGAACATCACTATTGAAAGATTGATAAGCTTGATCAAATGTAATCAGTTAAGAAAGGAGCAAAAGTTGAAGTGCGTTTTAAGTTGGTCCGTGCACTCGGTGCTGCTGATAAGGAATTCGTCGAAGAAAGTGGATTCAAACCAAATCAAAACAGTGGTTGGTTTAACTTCAAGAATTATCCATTAGGAAAAGAGTCGTTTGAGCTAGCATAGAGCTGTTTGAAGAAGAAGATTGATTTGAACAAACAAAAAAAAATTAATAAGAAGATTAATGCCTTGTACGCTTTATACGAACTTTTCTCATACATATTATCTATAATCTTATCAATTTATTATAAACTTTTATTTGTTAATGCAGTAACACATGGACTCTATAAATTTATTTATTCTTCTATTGATTGCAGGGTTGGATATATGAAATTTTTCCTCATCTTGGAAAGTATGTCGAAAAGTGTTTAGATTCTCCTTTGCACATTCCTCATTTACTTAAACAGAGAGACAACATGACGGATGATACATAACGTAAGGCAACACATTCCTCATTTACTTAGATGGAGCAATAACTTTTTTGCATCAAATGTTTGAGATGCTTGAGACGTTGTAGTTATTTAAAATTTGAATAAAAGATAGAGTCAATAAAATGAGGGAGTTAAAACAAAGATTACCTTTTTTTTTATATAACAAAGAATGTCGGAAAGTCTTTAGGTTCTTCTTTGTATTCCTCATCAATAAATATAATCAACTATTTCTCATGTGGCTAGTAGATGATGGATCGTATAGATTGACACTTCATTATTTGTAAGGTATATGCGGGTTGGTGCAATGGTAAAAACAAATATTAGTATATAACAAAAAAGTAAATAACTACATAAATTAGATTATATTGAGGATCATCAACCAAATTCACTATAAATTCTAAACTACACGCTTTATCCATAATATATTGTATGAGTTTATAGCTCTTACTAGCATATTATCAAAAACAATTAATTAATTAATAAAAAAATATTGAAATTTTACACAGTTAAATGAGCTTAAACAAATCATATGATCATATAAGAGTCCACGTAAATTTGGAACGACGATCAGAGATGTGTAAGGATGGATAGTAGTTATACAATTAACATCCTTAAAATAATGTTTACTAAAGTACAAGTATGTTTTGTGAGGATTTCATTTGTTCAACCACAACTCATCCTCATACATCTTTGATTGTTATCTTTAATTTATGTGCACTCTTATATAATTAAATGACTTGTTTAAACTCACTTAATTGTATAAATTTTAACAATTTATTTTTTTATTCATTAATTATTCTTTTTTTAAAATTTTAGTTATGGTCTATACATATGTATCCTAATCTAGTAAGTTTATAATGGACGAAGGTCTTAGGATAGACTTGACTATAAGAAGTTGAGTACGAAATTAAGCATAATCTAGCCTATACTAAGACCTTCATCCATAATAAACTTACTAGATTATGATACACATGTATAGACTGTAACTAGTAGAATTTTAAAAAGAGAATGACTAATTAATAAAAAAAAAATTATTAAAATTTACACAATTAAATGAGTTTAAACAAGTCATATGATCATATAAGTGTCCACATAAATTGAGCATAGTAATCAGAGATGTATGGCAATGAATTTAGTTGTAGAACAAATGAAATCCTCATAACATACTTGTGTTTGGTCAACATGTCACGCCCCGAGCCTACACCCTAGGCGGGAATGGCACTCAAAGACCATTGTTAGCCCCAAGCGAATCCTTGGTCTAGCTTACTTACTCAACGGAAGACTTAAAACACAAGAATAGTCTAAATAAAGAACTTGTGAAATAAACTTAGAATGTCTCAAAAGGAATATTCATTCAACTGGCCAAAATGGCTACTCAAGTCTCATAGCAAAATATCTGAAATACAAAGCTAAAAGACTCATAACTAACTGTCTGACTATCTATGAAGCCTCTAAAATAACTGAGATGGATGTTGGGACAAACCCCACAACATCCTAATGATCTGAAAATAAAACTGAAAGCAATAAAAGGAGACCTCCGAAATGCAAAGAGACTCACCAACAGACTCTGAACTGCTTACTGGATCAACGGTGCGCTGGATGCCGATCTTAGTTACCTACGTCTGCATCATAATAAGATGCAGGCTAACTGACATCAGTACATTGATTGTACGAATATGCGAATTGGAATGCTAAAACAAGATAGGCTTGAAAAGAATCTGAAAGGAAACTGAGGAACTTACCTGGCTCACTCAACTCACATAATTGAACTCATTTAAATATAAAGCAGTTTAAAATAAGTGTAATATAAAGAAAAGTTGTTTAAAATATGACGTCAACACTGTGTGTGTGCAAAGATACAAATAACTCTGAGATGTATGTAAAAATACAAATAAACTGATGTATATAAAAATACAAAGTACTGTTGTGGGAGTTTCTCTAACCGACAACCATCACATAAAAGCTATTGTGATGATATAGCGATCTCCCTCATGCTGCCAACGCATCCTATACCTTGCCAATGGCATAAAAGTTGAACTACTAAGTGGATCCACTAGTCTATGCGAAAAGGATTCATCTAAAAAGAATGACCCTTTTCTACCCATGATAGCTATATGGTTTATGGAGACGTGAGTTATCTGAACTCAAGCTCGTCCTCATATCAATGCTCAATACTATTCCCAAAATATGATAGTATCTCTTTATGTTTAAAAACATACTTCCTTCTGTGATTTGAGATTAGTGCTCAAAAAACTTAGCTCAAAGGCTATCTTGAAAATCAAAGTTTCCCCTCTTGCTTCATTTAGAAAGCGATTACTCTTTTCTGAAAACTAGTTCAAAGGCTCTTTGAAAATCTCAATTTCCGTTCTTATTTAAATGTGAAAACATTTTAAATCTCTTTGGAAATACTTAGTCCCCATATACTTTTTGAAGAAATGAACTTTAAACTTTACACTTTGCTTAACTTGAAACTTAAGTCATAACACAAAGTTAAAACGTTTGTGAAAGACTTTTGAAAACTTTAAAAAACTTTGCTTGACTTGCTTCTTAATTTCTAGACTTGACTCTTAACTTCTCATGACTTTGATCCTAACTTTCCTTGAATTGGATTATGGATTCAAGGTTCATGATATCATGTTTATGGATGATTTCATGATGTTTAGATGTACCTTAGAGTGTTGGAATCAACTAGAAAACATAGGTACATTACTAAGGAACAAGTACGAAAAGATAGGGGAAGAGTGGGAAGAACTTGCGTCCCTGGCGCTCTGAGAGGCGCGGGGCACCAGCCCTCAACATTCAGAGAAGAAGTTGGGGCGCTCTGGCTGGCGCGTCGGCCCAGAGCCCCACATTCAGGGACTGCTTCGTGGTGCGCTGGCTAGCGCGACGCCCCACCCCCTTCCCCAGATGTTTGACGACTTTTCTTCTCTGTTTTTCAACTCTAAACCCTCTAAACTTCAATGGTTCTTTCCCCAAACACTTATGATCATTTATACCCTCAATATATGAGATTCAAACCGAAATTACACCCGAAAACATGAATCAAATCTCAAGAAACTTCAACAAAACAACCCACAAGAATTCAAACGAATTTCATCAAGAACTCAAAGGATTTACTTTCAAATCACACATATTTCGCTGAATTGAATCATGATTAGCGCGTGGGTGAAATAACCCAACGCTATGTAATCTCACATACCCTGTAGGGATCACCCCCGACAAAATACACAAGTGATCTTGAAGATCTTGACGATTCTTGCTCCTTCTCCTCTTTTCTCCTTTTGCGTTCTTTCTCCAAAAACCCTAGCGTAAATCTCCAATTACCTAAACTGAACCAATTAAGTTTTGACCCTTAATTAATTCACCAAAAACGAATTAAAATAATAGGGTATGGAAAAGACTAAAACACCCTTTAAAAATTCGGATTGAACATTTCCTCATTTGAACAGTCCAACTTCCAAATGGCATAACCCACTCATACGAACTCGGAATCATGAAAACTCGGCGGCGTTGGAAAGATTATTCCAAGAGCTTTCCAACAATACCTAGAAGTACTCCTAACTCATCCTGGCCTAGAAGTTATGACCGTTTGAAGTTGACGAAAAACTCATTTTTTCCTAACTTATCAAAATTTCCAGATTTTAATTCTTTTCAAAAATGACTATTTCCAATTATTGGCTTCTTCCTATTTATTTCAACTTGCGAGATGTCACACAACATTACTGTGAAAATGTTGATTGTATAACTACTACTCATCCTCAGTGGCAGACCCAGGATTTTCGTTCAGGGGGTTCGAAAAATAAAAGTATAAATGTGTAAATAAGCTTTTAGAAATGGGACCCTTTAATTCTTTTGGGTTTAAAACCACACTTTTAGCACGTTTTTTAAAATTAAAAAAAATACTAAAAAAGCGTGAAAAACCGAACTGATAGTTAAAAAGAAAAAAAAATAAAACACTATCACAGGGATTCGAACTGGTGGCGTGAAGCTAAATTCAGGGGGACTTGCCACTGCGCTATCAGTTTCTCCTTGTCATTGAGGGGGTTCAAAATATATATATCAAAAGAAATTCAGAAAATTTACCTTGTATATAAAATGTAATATTTTGCCGAGGCTCGAACCCCCTGGATCCCACGTGGGTCTGCCCCTGCTCATCCTTACACATCTCTAATCATCGTCCCCAATGTATGTGAATTTTTACATGATATTATGACTTGTTTAAGATCATTTAGTTGCGTAAATTCTAATAATTTATTTTTAATTAATTATTTTATTTTTTGATAATAATGGTCGCAGTCAAGCGTAAATCTCGTAGACCGTTTAATTTGCTTAGTATAAATTTATCTAATCAAATAGAAACTTTCAATACATCATAGAGTAAGTAGTACATAAATCGAATAGACAGTATACAAAATATATGTTATATTTTAGTCTATTAATTATAGAAAGGGAGTAAAATCGACAAAACTGATATGCCACTAGTTATACCAAAATGCAGAGTCTCAAATTACATACATTACCTTGAGTTACAAAAACAAAGTTGGACAATTCTATTTAGGACTTATTGTTATTACATGTGGTTCTCTTGTATCCGGATCTATTACACAGTAAACGCTTATTCCTTCTCTTGGTCTTGAAAGTCTCGCCGATATCTTTGACACATTTTCTTTTCTTTCTTCCGAGCTTGGTATCAACAAAGGTGAAAAAATAAATATATCTAATAATTCGTGTGGCACACACTATTTGAACTCTACAAAGATAATATTAATTGATTATGAGTACGCAATGAGGGGGACATCTAATGTTTGTTCTATTTGGAAATTAGTTTCCTCAGAGAAGTTGTGGTTGGGTTATGATCTCGATCCACACTTCCGTTGTTTTTTTGAAAAAAATTTGGAATCTTCCAATTTCATTGGGATGATTATCCATATTAATGATCATTCAAGCTTCCATCTTAAACTGAATCATCGTCATTGGTTGTAGGATGCGGTGATGGGGGTACCATAGACCTCACAACGATATTTATTCTCAATATTGGCCTAGTGTTATCGGCAGTGACATCCAACATGTACATGGACACTTGGTTGTCATTTTTTTTATGAATGTGGAATGTATTTTTCCCTTTCATTCATTAGATAGCTAATTACAACTTTGCTTGGCTCGCAAGATAATTTCCCGCATCTTAATTACGATTTGAATCATACCGTGTATGAACCATTGCGACGAAATGTGTTGGTCATTGTCACACTATTTCCAAATCCAACATCTAGGAACCTCCTCCCACACACACCCATATAATCACTATTAATAATAGTTACTGTAACTGCTGTCATTATAGATCACAATGATTGATTCTACATTACGGTGTCGGTAAGGGGTGTACAAAATCGAATCGAAAATCGAATAAAAAAAAACCCGACTACTGGTTTGGTTTGACTTGGTTTGGTATTGAAAAAAAAACCGACCATACTTGGGTTAGTTTGGTTTTAACTAAAAAAAGTCAACCCGAGACCAAACCAACCCGATATTAGGTATATAATTTTTAAAAATATATTTTATACATAATAGTATTTACTTTGATGTAATTTCTAAATATTACTTATACGTTCTCATTATTTTTATATTTTAATATATTTTTTTCAAGTTTTTTTAAACTTAGAATTTTGAATGGTTCAATAAATGTTATAGTCCATAGATACTAGTAACTGCTCAATTCAAAATCAAATCAATACTAATGCTAACAAAATAAATTAATTCAACACTAAGAATGACAATAATGGTGAATATTTATTCTTTAGTTTTACATTGGTTTAGACATTTGAAATACATAACCTAATTTTAATTTTTCTTTAATGTTTAATCATGTAATTAATACTTATTAGACTTATTTTAGCATGATTTTGTACTTTTAAATTATGATCATTTTTCATTATGACTTATCAATTTGCAATATTTATTTTATACGATTTTATTATTATTTTTATTGAATATTTTAGTAACATCACTCATCGTATTTTGTGTTAGTTTCTTAAAAAACACCTTAGCTAGTTGTATTTTGGTTGGACTAAAGAAATGTTTGGAGACAAGTTAATTATATGTTTGTATGAATACTTTACCGAAAAAATCTAAAAATCCAAAAAAGTCTGAGGTTTATTAGTTTGTTTTGATTTAAAAATATAAAAATGTGACACAAATGGTTTGGTTTGGTATTTGAAAAACCCGAACCAACCCGAGGTTGAAAAATCCAGAAAAACCCTAATTTTATTAGTTTGGTTTGGTTTATAAATTTAAAATTTTGACACAAATGGTTTGGTTTGATATTTGAAAAACCCAAACCAACCTGGTCATGTACACCCCTATGTCGGTCTATAAATGGGCGAGGACTGGTAAGAAAACCTCCAAACAAAAAGGTCAATAAATGAAATCGAATATAATAGATACTCTGCTACCTCTGAAATGAAATAATGTAATAGTAGGACTTCTAAACTATGGATTTTATCTACTAATGAGGTATTGAGTAGAATTTGCAAGCTTTTCAAGCTAGTAAAAATGGTGCGAAAATATATTTTACAAAAAATTAAAAAAAAAATGGAATAACAATGGAGGAAATGAGCAAGAATAGAGATTTTCAGTGGTGAGGAGGAAGATTTCGCCGGAAAAATCGTCGGAATCGAAAAAAATTGGTGAAAACCGGCTGAAAAATAAAGCTTTTTTTGGGCTTGAATAATGTTTTCTTTTTTGATTATTTTTAAATTTAAAATTAAATGGTGGAAAAATTAAAAGATTATTGAAAAAGGTGGGGGAACTAAAGTGTAATATTAAAAACTTTGAAATTGATCTTGTATGTTTTGAAAGAATAATTGACGATGCCATTATTACTTTTTATATAGCTAATTTATCAAAGACTTGCGTCTAAACGTTCAAATAAGTTTTGAGAGTGGCTATTTTGTCAACTGTCCCGCACACTTCAACAGGTTACAACATTGTATTCTTATATTTTTTTTACAGCTACGCAGTAAAACATCTTTTAGTGATCAAATGGACAAAACTTGGTTGTATTGTGATATTTTCTTCTTTTTCGTCTTCTTCCTATTATTAAAAAAACAAGAAATAACGCGTTATATGATTATTCAACTTGAAAAATATATCCTCAGGCTCAGTGGAAATATTATTTTACATAATAACACGTGATATATATATATATACACACACACGCGCTATTTAAATATTATTTTATTTAATTGTATGTGTCAAATAACTAATAATATAAGAAAAGTTATAGCCAACGAATTTGCATTTTTAAATTCAAATTTATCCTATTTTTATATATTTATAAAATAATTTATTTTAATTATATTTTATGTTTGAATCATATCTCATATTATTTAAACAAAGTATTCAAGTTCTAATTATTTGTTGCAAAAAGTATGATCAAACATAACTCCATATTCAATTTCACATTTTCATGATCAAATATCACGAAAAATTTCACCGAGTGACATAATACATGATACTACTCATTGGCATATGGGAAACCTAATCTCCTATATGTGGAGTTCATTTTTTATACGTTTTTTAAAATTTAAAAATGTCTTTGTAGTTTTTAATAATAATTAATATTAAAAATAGAATTTAAAAAATAATAATTAATTATCTTAAACTTTTAAAGTAATTAATAGTTTAAGATATTTATTTTTTAAAATTACGATAATTAATTTGAGATACAAGAGAGAGTGAGAGAATAATATTTAAAGGTGGTAGGTGGGAATACCCAATCCCCTCTCAAACGTGTTTTCTTTTTTTTGTGAAAACATTGAATTTTAAAAAATAATTAGGAGAATTAGTAATTAATGTTAAGAATATATATATATATATATTATTTTATATTTTTTTAAAAAATGTATTTTTTGTATAATAGACAAGTAAAAAGGAACAATAACATATCATGTGCAAAATTTCACATAATTGAATCTGAAAATGATAAAGTGTACATAAACTTTATCTCAACATTATAAAGAGAGAAAATTATTTTTGAAAGACACCACGACAAAATAATTTGAATCTCAAATTATTTTAAGCTACCAAAGCTAGTGGGGCCATTTTTTAAAAAATATTAGCTGTTAATCCAATTTAAGAATTTGCCCATGATTTTCGTGTTAGGATTAGAAAATTATTTTTGAAAGACAGTATGACTAAATAATTTGAATCTCAAAATTATTTTAAACTACCAAAGCTAGTGGGGCCATTTTTTTAAAAAATATTATCTGTTAATCCAATTTAAGAATTTGCCCATGATTTTCGTGTTAGGATTAGAAAATTATTTTTGAAAGACAGTATGACTAAATAATTTGAATCTCAAAATTATTTTAAACTACCAAAGCTAGTTGGGCCATTTTTAAAAAAAATATTATCTGTTAATCCAATTTAAGAATTTGCACATGATTTTCGTGTTAGAATAATTCCATAGATATTCGATTGTGGTCGGTAACAAATATATTTTTGGAAGGACATGATAGATAATTATTTGTTTGAACAATTTTTTTTTTTTAAGATTTTCATTTTTTTGAGATAATTTATAATTAAAAGGGGTTGTTCAATAAAGTATATAAGAATACAAAAGAGTCCTCGAAGAAAGAAGCTATTTTTACGGTATTTTTGCTTCCAGTCCGTAATTAGATCTTCAAGCTTAGTCCAGTCCGGATCCATCCTAAACCGAAGAGCGGGGCTAAGTGAGGGGCATAGCGATATAGTGTTCATACTCGAGTTGCTCAAATAATATTGTTGAATATAATATTAATATTATTAGTATTGTTTAGTAATATTGGTATTAATTATGCTGATACTAATTATGTTAAAATTACTTTCTATGCTTTTTTGGTTTGGTGTATAAAAAGGACACACGTTGTATAATGTTTTTTAAAAAATATTTTCTAGGGAAAAATGAAATTCTCATGATTAAACGAGTTTTAGTTACTCTCTATTTCTCATATTAGTTGATTGTTTTCCTTTTTTATATGCATATTAAGAAATCATAATTAAGAAGATAGATTTACTGATTCACCCCTTAAAAAACATATTAAAAATTTTACAAATAAATGTGAACACTTTAAAAAAAGAATTAATTGCAAGGATAATATACTCTATCCATTTCTTTTTAGTTGTCATGTTACACTTTTCGAGAATCAATTTGACTAATTTTTGAATCTAAATTGAATTACGTTTATTAGATATCTTAAAATAAAATTTTAGATATTCAAAAATTATACGAAAAATACTATAAGTTACAACATTTTTCATGTCAATATGATGAAAAAATATATCTTAAAATGTTGATCAAAACTCATATCATTTGATTCTCAAAAAGAAAACTATGACAACTAAAAGGAGTACAGGGAGTAGCAAAAAATAAAAAAAATGAATTAATGCTTTCTTGATTTAGTAAGGTGGACAACGTATATTGTTTTATTAAGAAAATATAATTAGACTGATTTTAAGAATCGCCACTTAATTTTTAAGAAAAAATCAAGAAAACTATTTCTTTTTTCAAAAGATTAAAACATAAATCTAATGAAAATAAGGGGTTCGGGGGTTCATATTAGTGTTCTAGAAAAGATTTTAAAGCATCTAAAACACCCGCTAATGCAATTATCCGGTGATTAATTATTCGGCTAAGTGTTTTAAGAAATAAGAACATTTGACTTGGTCACGAAAATACACTGTTTATAACTTAAAATTATTTTCAAAGGAAAGGGAAAAATTACCTAGACAAATGACTTATAAATAACCTAAAAGAGGGTGAAGTGGATAATAAATAACTCTTTTTATTTGAGAAAAATGTAAGTGTTAACTCAAAATGGTTCCTTTTGGAGAATTGAAGTTCTGAAACCTTAGTATTAATTTTTAACAAATAAACACATAATAGCAGTCAAGTAAATAGGGAAAGAAAATTTGGGCCCAAGTCTGAATCTGTCCGCCTGGGCCAGTACTTGGGACTCATGTCATTTTGGGACCTATGGCCCATTTGCACCTGTCCTAAGATAAGCTAATCTCCCCGTTGGGCTTTAAGCCCACTTCTTGCATTTGGTACCTGTCCTAATAACTAACACATAATAATAATGGAAATAAAAGAGCTTAGGCCCAAACATAACAAAACACAACTTCTGAAATTTTGAGGGCTTTTGGCCCTATTTTTACTGATGTATATAGCGTATACAACCATCGTAGATTGCTGTATATTTCTTGTATATCCTACGAATTCAATGTATACGGGCCGTATCTCAACCTTTCTTCCACCTATGTATTTTTGTATCCGATTGTCATATTTCAGATTTCGTTTTTTGAACGATGACCAAGGCAATCAATTCGGATATGTAGGTAGAGTGGAGTCTAGTAGACTCATTGAAGGAGTTCATGCAAAGAACAAGAAGATAATAATCAATAATTAATCAAAATGAGATTCTTAATAAAATACTACACGAAGCAAATGTCTAAAAAGGAGACATCACAATAAACATAAGCTAACCAAAATCAAGACTTTCTATAACTAAAGGCAAATAGGGACAAACCACTATATCAATTATTAAAAAAAAGCTTAACATTCTGTAACTTAAGGCAAAATGAGAGATTAAAGCATTAATAATATAATAAGGGAACAAAGGAAAATGCTAACTCATACAACAAATTGTACCCTACTAATAAAACAAAATGACCATCAAGATACGACCCAATTTGTATCAATTTGAAAAAGGAAAAAAAAACTCATTCTACCCCAAATACGCACATTCATCAAGATTTAACAAAGAAGGGCTAATACTAAGACTCATATAAAGTCATTAAACAAGTAAATATGACATCCACAATTGTGCAATTATCTAAGAAAAATAGAGAAAAAAAAAAGTTATCAGCAGAGTTCCTTAAGAGGGGAATAAAACTGCTTCAAATACACACAGAGGCCTATATCATTTGGATTTCCAAACATACGAAACCACCGATCATATTTTAGCACACCTCCCGAGGTTGAACAAACAGTTAACGACCATAAAAATTTACTAACATAAAATTTGAAGAAGCTAGTACAAACCTCATGCAAACTAATACAAGACAATTGATGGGGAAAAAAACATGTTATAAAGCTTACATTTAAGATTGCAAACAGGAGGCATTTTCGCACAACATGCCAAACAGCAAAAGGAGAATAAAATCAGAACAGGGAGAAAGAAGTAGCCAAATATCGGCAACTGAAAACTAGCTAAGGAACAATCACAAGAAATCAGCCTTGGCATGATTTGAAGATAAGAAAGAAAAAACAAAGACATACAAAAATAGACTTGATAAAAACGAAATAGGGCAAACCAACACAAAACTAACATGAACAGAACTCATACTAGGCAAAATATCATAGACATCGAGTAAGACTATCAAGCAGTAGACGAACCAATTTTACACAATTATAAGGGCTGCAGTCGAAGAATTACATACACTTTGATTTAGAGCTTAAAATAACGCCAACTAGATCATATTTCCAATCCGGACGGGGCAGCAGCGTGGATGGCTCGGATTAATCGATCATCCTCGAAGCTTGATGTGGCGTGCATCCACGCGAGCAAGGACGAACCTGCAAGCTTTTGGAACGGCGCTGTTGTACGGGTAAAGCTGGCAGAAGAGGGAGACGCAGAAAAGCTGTTCATTTTGCCGTGTAATCTGCGTGTATCGCCGTGTATTTGCTCTTCGCGTTGTATCCATTGTCTTTGGCGCGTAGCTAAACTCGTTTGTTGACGTCGTGTATTTGTTGATGAAGACGTGTCTGATGTTGCTCTTCATGCCGTGTTTCTCTCGTTTGCTTGGATTGTTGTTGTCGTTTTGACGCATGAAGGAGAAAATACGCGTACAGGGGGTCGCTTTGCTTCTGCGTACCGGTACGCGCTAGTGTTGCTGATCGCTGGGAATGTTCAGGGTTTCTTTACGCTGCTGGATCTCTTTGTGAAGGGAAAAAGTGGGTTGGGTCGGGTTAAAGGAATTGGGCCTGCTGAATGGATAGAGTGGGCTGCCGTTAATGTTTTATAAAATTGGTCCTTTAATATAGGCAAATAAATTACTGATTCAGCCAAATTGAATATCACTAGTGAATTTGGCTAAAACTTAGATAGGACGAATTAATATAATTAATTTATGAGGTTCTCAAACTTAACGAAATAAAATAATTAATTCGAATATAAACTAACCGATTTCAATAACTCAACATTATAGCTATGAATTATACTAGACTAAATTAATAAAATATTTACTAAAACAATGTAGCACTCTTTTGATATGGTTTTCAAATATTTACAAAATATATTTATTATATATATAATTATATGAAATACGTTTATTATACTATAAAAAGTCGACTGAAATTACTTAAAATAACCTTGAAACTATTGGAATTTTATAAAGCTAATTATTCTAAGTCGTTTGAAATCTAGGAAGCTCAAAAATTAATTATTATCGGGAAGGATCGAAATTGAGTGTCAACAAATATAAAACAAATATTTATAGTAAGATGATCAACTAAAATGAAACATACAAACTATATCTTAATTTTTCCAAATGACAACTACTTTTAGTAAGCACATAGTAGGTGGAAAAGTGTCATTAAGAAATCATTTCCTCAATCATTTTCCCAATATATTTTATTTTATTATAAAGAGAAAGCATTGTAGACCTATCAACTTGTGTCTTCAAACCTTCTAAAATTGTCTTTCTTTCCCTCTTAACATTTTTGTCACATAAAAAATGGATTTTAATGACCAAATTCAAGTTAAAATCATTTCCAAAAAACTCATAAAACCACCCTCACCAACACCAAATCACCTCCAAAATTACAAATTATCTTTTTTTGATCGACTAGCTGAGCAAACACATGTGCCTTTTGTTCTATATTATCCCATAAATAACTCTAATTACCACTAATACTATGGTACAACATCTTCAATTATTTGTCAAGATCAAGTTGTTACATTAATAAAAGCCAAGGTAAATTGTCGTATGGACGATGAATTTCTACAACAAGCACACAACAACTTGGATTTCGTCATGAAATTTTGGTCGCATGACATAAAGGATGTGAAACCAAATTATGAGGTTTGATTTGGCTAAATAACATTTTTGAAAATAAAGGATGGAATTTTTGATCAATTTCATGAGGTTTGATTTGGCTAACATTTTTGGACCACGAAACATGACATTTTCCGATCACGCAAAACCTTTGAAAATAAAATTAGTAGCAAAAAACCAAATTATGGACAAAGTCTCTCTGTCAAAACTCAGAGACAAATTAACAAACTCAGGAGCATTATGCTTTAAGCCATCAAGAGTTGAAATGATCACCGCGATTTTATGGAGGGCTCAACTCAGGGCCTCACAGGGGAAATGAAGCCTTCAGTAATGTCATTTCCCCTGAATTTACGTGGTAAACTTAAATACCGCGAAGCAAGGAATCCTTTTGGGAATTTTATTATTGACATTCCTATAATATATGAACCAAAAGGAACTATCAATACGGAGTTACAAGATTTTATAATCTATCTATATATAATAGGAGAAGAAAAAGTGTCATGTGTCACAGGATTTATAAATAATTATAAATTAGTAATTAAGAATTAAATAACAAATTACTAATATTATTTATTTTTAAAAAATGAAAAAATAATTATTATTATTAAAGTACATCAATTTTTCCTTTTAAATAATAAATTATTGAAATTAATTAAATTTATTAAAGTATTTATTATTAAAATTAAAAATTAAAATTTAATAATTAAAACATTTCATTTAAAACTAACATGAGTTGTATGATAAAATAACCAATTTAAAAGTACATTTGTTTTGATTTTTAATTTTAAAACAAACTAAAGATAAATGTTTACTGCTTCAATTTTTTTAATCATCACGTGCTAGATTTTTTTTTAAAAAACCCTCTTATATCTAAATTAATTATTTGATTCAAAAGAATATGTACATTTTTTAAGAAGGGTAAAAATTAGTATTGTGTACTTATTTTAGCCAAGAGAAGTATATCGTAGAAAAAAAATGAGGAGGAAATTTTTTCAAACAATATCCTTACATGATAATTACGAATATAAAGGAACATGGATGAACAAACTATACTCCTTCAAGTTTAAAAAACAAAACAAAATTGATGATACATCTATTAATTATTTATGACTAATTTATTCTGTCAATTTTTTATAAAGCCATTATTTATCTTATGGTGATTAAATTAATTAATTTATTTATAACTGTTACAATCCTATCCGTAATGAAATACCTTCAATTATTAGCTGAACTTTTAAAACTAATTATAAGGATGTACAAAACAAATAATATATGAATTAAAAGTACGTCTTGACATTATCTTTCTTACTTGACTGCACGTTAAAAAATAAAAAAAATAAAAATTAACTACTCATTAACTTTCCGCTTCTATTTTATCTAAAAAAAACAGTTAAATCAATAAAACGTCAGTATATAGATCAAGGTATTCCATCATGAATATGAATAGTACATCTCTTTAGTAAATATATTAATATTAATTTTGAATTTAATTAATTTAAAATTTAAAAATTTGAATTCAACTTTAAAATTTGAATATAACTTTTTTTTAAAAAATGGTTGACTGCCTCTATATTAAACTGTATATTAAAGATAAATAAAAAAAAAAAAAGAATTACTAATACTCATATCAACTTTTCACTTCATTTTTTTGCTTTGTTAAAAAAATATTAGATTTTGACATTTAATTTAACTGATAAGATAAAGGTTGATATTGTTATGAGAGATTCGTTAAATTAATAACATAAAAAAATACTATTTTGGTTTATGATAAATTGATTCATCCTTCTCAAAAATAATTTCCTAGAGATCATTATACATTTTAGTTAAAATTGAGATGAAAATATGTCATATATAAAAATAATAATTTAGTTTTTTATAAAAAAAAAAAATAAACGTAACAAATTTGATATCAAAATATTCAATCATAGATAGAGGATTATATATATATATATATAATTTAATAATTACTCCTCACATTATTATTTATTTTAAAATTTTATTATACTTCAATTGATTTGTATTACTAACTATATCTGAATTACTTATGAAATTAATTCTTGATGATTTATAAGAATTAATTTAAAAAAAAAAAAAACTGAATGTTATTACACATAATATAAGATCTTACAATAATTTTAATTCAAGTGGATATATTTTCCCTACATTTGTTAGACTAGGACAATCTTTTTAAAAAAATCACAAAGAACCAACAATTGAAAAATACAAAAAAAAAATTATAAATTTAATTATAAAATATCCGCGCAACGGGCGGACACAAATACTAGTATTAATAAGTATTAATAAGAGAAACAATGCAAAAAACTCTTGATTATTGTGGTAAAGCTTCATCAACAAATGAAGTAATTGAAATGGTGGCTAATTTATATAACAAAAGTTATGAAGGTAAAGAATGGGGAACTAATGATGATGTTGAAGAATTTACTTGTTCAAGTTTGACTAGGTTTCATATGCAAGAAGCAAATTTTGGATGGGGAATCCAAATTTAATGCATTTTGGATCAAGAAATAATCAAGTTTTTTGGTTGTATTCTACACAATGTGGTAATAGTATTGGTGTCCAAATGGATCTCAAGGAAAAGTACATGAACTTCATTCAACATGAGCAAGAATTTCTAGCTTTTACCAAATTTTAATTTAGTGTTGTAATAATAGATTTTATTATTTTTAGTCAATCATTTTCAATGTCTATGTAGTGTAGTTAACATTTTGCTTTTCAAAAACACCCTTATTTTGACCTTCATATGTTAGATAAATTCAAATATGAAGAAGTTAAAAGGAGTTCAATATTAGTTATATATAGTGTAATTTTTCGACGAAGGGGATTCAGTTGAATCCGACCTCTTCATGACTTATTGTCGTTCAAAATGTCTTCTTCTATTACAATTTGCAACACAAAGTTCACTAACCACAAAACTCAACACAAATTTTGGTCTGTACAAACTTAAGCATACTTGATAAGATATGCCTGTATGATAGAGAAAACTACACATCAATCTTGATGCTTTACATGAGAAAGTTATTTGTTGGTACTTGGTTACACGACGAAAGTATTTTCCATCGTATCAAACACACTCGATAAGTTTATTCACGAGCAACGAGCACCACCTGTTTTCCAACATTTCGACCAGAGAAGAGGCCGACTAGAGCACCTGGTGCACTTTCAATTCCTTCAGCTATGTCCTCCACATATTTTACCTTCCCTTCTTTTATGTGTGGAGTAACCATTTCTACAAATTTTTTGTAGAGGGGAAAGTAGTCAACAGCCAAAAATCCTTGCATACGGAGTCGTTTTGAGATGAGGCAGAACAAGTTGTGAACTCCTTCATTTTGCTCGAGGTTGTATTGTGAGATCATCCCACATACAGCAATTCGGCCATGGATTCTCATGTTGAGAAGAACCGCGTCAAGCATCTTTCCTCCAACGTTCTCAAAGTAGATATCGATTCCATCAGGGAAGTACCTGGTTGTGTTAAGTAATTAAAAAGAGCGTTCTCTGTAACAACTTAAGCTATATATGCTATTAGAAAAAACTAATAACACCAAAAGAACTTACAATACCATGAAAAAAATGTCATTTGTGAGTCTATCTCAGAGAAAAAAGAAAATGACAAACCTTTTCAAAGCTGCAGATAAATCTTGTTCCTCTTTATAGTTAAATGCTTCATCGAAACCAAATTTGTTCTTCAACAGTTCAACCTAACAACATGAAAATCAATGAAAACATTGAGATCGGATCAGAAGTACTAGTCCCTGCCTAAACTTACATGATTTTCTTCGCGTAATATCATATCCAACAGTAGTACGAGCAGACTTCAAGCAATATCACATACTTTTGTGACTTATGAAAGATCAATCCGTCTAAAAAATGAATAAATATTTCTCATTTCTAATACACGCAAGATCTTATATTGTTCAATTAGTCACAAGTTGCTAGAAGGGTATCTTTAAGAACCAACTCAGTTTATAGCTGTCCTGACAGTAAGACGTTATTTATTTTGTTGAAGTGTGTAACCATCTCATGTAAGAGCTTCATATGTTAGAGAGATCCACTACAGGAAAAGTCTAGGGATTAGTATTAAAATCCGCAGGAAAATTATTTTCCTGCAAATTTTCATACTAATCCCTAGGAAAATCCCCATTTTTTCTTGTAGTGATCACACTTTTAATTTCTTAACTATACGGTGTCTTATTAACGTCCTCCCACATATGAACCTGATTCTTTTCTTCTTAAGCCAACCACATGGATATATTTTTTTTGCTTTTTCATTGAGTGCACAGGAGTTCTGTCTGGTTTGATACCATGTTGAATTGTGTGACAATCTTGTATATTACACTAAAAATTCAAGATGGTATTGGACCTCAAACCTCTCACTTGGTGGACGATGTTCTTGAAAATAGACTACAAGTCACGCATTTACTAAGCAAACAATGGAAAAGGATCTTCCCTCATGATTCCCCTGTTTAGAGGAATGATGGGGCAACGAAAGTCGGTTTGACATTAGCTAAAACGAATATCATCAAGATCCGAACATGCTTTGAAATCAATAACATTGAGCAGATCAACCATTTTGGTGAAGAGCGTTTCGCGAAGAAGGCTTACCTTTTCTTTGCTTCCAGCACTTCCAACAACATAGCAACCTACAAGTTTAGCGAATTGTCCAACGAGCTGGCCTACAGCCCCAGACGCAGCAGAGACGTACACAGTTTCTCCTTTCTTTGGAGAGCATAGCTCATAAAAACCTCCATAAGCAGTTATCCCAGGCATACCTAAGAATACAATTACATTAGTTATTTTTCTATTGTTTTAACGCTAACCGTTTTATAATTCTGGTCTGATGTGTGAAAAATAATCAGCAAGGGATCTCAGGGAACTGTTTTCAACACGAAAGTGCAAATTTAGGATAAACATAGACCTTAATACGCCTTCTGTTTCCACAATGAGAAGAAAAAAGAAAAATTTCTAGCTTGAATATGAAAATGAAATACGAAAAGGAAAATCAAACTTAGAAACACAAACATTGGACTGTTTTTATGTAATGCATTTTAAAAGGAAAAAAGATCAGTTCCAGCAAAGGTTGAAGCGATTAGTTTTATTCGAGATATAAGCATTGAAGTGTATGATCATCTAACACCCTTCCCCCACAAGTCCAGAACAGGACATATCGTGCGTGGACAATATAACATGGATGTCCAATAACGGACAAACATTCTCAAAATTATGTTTCAGAACTCCAAGACTTTACGATATGGAATACGTCTCGACAAGGTACTTTGCATGATATTCTTGACGGAATAACTTACCTAGGATTCCTGTATAGTAAGAAAGCGGCACATCCGTATTGTGAATTTTAAAGAGAGTCTCAGGAGCCTTGATGACACTGTATTCTTCCCATCCAGTTATTCCCCAAACTAACTCATCTTTCTTGAATTTTGGATGAGCTGAATCCACAACTTTAGCCACACCAAACCCCACAATAGGCTACACAATGTAAAACAAAAAAAAAGGATTCAATTGCCATTCATGTAAAAATTGTAGAAGGCCATAATACATAAACAAACACTTAAATTTGGCCTCCGCTGATAAGTAAGCACTCCAACTTTGATAGTGCACATCTAGACATCCCAACTGACAATTAAATCCTCCAACTCATTCCCAATGTGTTTCGTGGACACCTAACACTAACGTAATGCATAAATTTTGGAGATGTTTAGAGGTGCACATAGTCTATTTCTGTTTAAAAATTCAAATTTTTTTTACCCCTTTCCTAGAAATTTCATCTTTTTGTTCCCTTCATGACTCAATCAAAACAACAACCTTAGGATCGGAGATAGAGGGTGTGGTACCATCTAAAACCTTCTCGTGAATTCAAAACCCATAAACTCAAAATTCTAATTCCGCCTCTCTTTATCATAATCAGCTGCATAGCTACAAATTCAGCACAATCTAGTAGCTTTGGTTCAACACACTTAAATTTAGCCTCAGCCGACAAGTAAACACTCCAACTCCAACCGTGCACATCCAAACATCTCAACTTGTTCTGACACTCCAACTCGTCCACATTATATTTCGTGGACACCTAACATGACATGACACATAAATTTTGGAGATGTTTAGAGGTACATATAGACTATTTTGTATTTAAAAATCCATTTTTTTACCCGTTTCCTAGAAACTCCACTCAAACCCACAATCTCAAAATCCGAGATAGAGAGTGCTTACCATCTAAAACATTCCCCAGAATCCAGAAACCATAAACTCAATTCTAACTTCGTCTCAAAACTATAAATCTAGCCAATCTAGTATCTTTTCTAAAATTCAAAACTCATAAACTCGAAATTTCAAATATAAATACCATATTATAAAAAATAAAAAATAAATAAAAAATTAAAAATGTAGACTTACAGAACCAGGAATAAAGGAGTCAGTATAACTGCCTTCAGTTTTCTTCATACGAGGTCTCATATATGGATCACAAGATAAGTAAAGATTTTTAACCAAAACAGTATTGGAATCTTCTGGAACTTTCAATTTCACACTACTGATTTTTAATTCCATATCTGATTCTTTTGGAAATCCATTTACATAATCTTTTAGTAAGATCTGTTTGTTACTAATTTCTTCTCCCATTTTTTCACTCTAATTTTTTTTTTTTCACACACTCTCTATGCAATGAAGAAATATGGAAAAAAAAAAAAGTGAAAAAAATGGGTGGATATTTCAATGTATGTTATTGAATTATTATTGGTGTCACAATAAGATAAGGTGCTTTAATTATGGGTCTTGTTCATGATGGGGATATTGGCTTAGTGGGGTTTTTTTTTAAATTTTATTTTATTGCTCGTCCGTTGTCTGATACTCATATTGAATTTCGCTTAAATCCGAATTAGCTGTGGAAAATTCCACATCAGAGTAAAGTAAAGTATTTTTCTTAAAAAAAATAACTATGGTTTACTCTGAATTTGAACCTAAAATCTTCGATTAAAAAGGAAAGAATACTTATTATTCCACCACGATCTTTATTGGAATAGTGGTGATGGAGATATTGGCTTAGTGGATATAAACTTTTTGACTTTTTCTCCAAAATCAACTTTTGTGAAAGTAAATAAAATAAAATCTCTCAATGTCTTTTTTTTTTCTTTTTGTAAAGTAGAAATTATAATTTGTGGACTCTGTTATTTTATGGAATCATTTTTAAGTAGCATATATATTCATATTTATTCCCAACCATTTATAGTTAAATTATGAGCAAGTCATACATCAATCATCATTTATCACATGTCATATTAAATTTTTTATTGGTTTTTTATTCTTTTTTTTTTCTCCCTATCTTCTTCACCTCAACTTCTACAAAAGTATCTCCAATGTAACAATCATTAATCAACATAACAACTTAGTATATAAATAATACATTATTACAAAAAGAATACAAAATACATCATTATAATTAAATTATCCATCTTCATTATGTATAATATAATTACCAACTATATTTTCATGTATAAAAGTATATTTTTTTTTTTTTATTTTTTTTTTTGTTATTATTTATACGCATCTACTAAATTCTTCAAAACCAGAAGCTCTTCCTCCAGCATTAACACATGAAGCTTCAGCTCTTCCATTTTTATAACTAAGATTCACATCTTCAAGTGTTATTCCACTACATGGATTTGTTTTGCTACAATCTAATTTCACCGCAATTTCTGTAGCTGAAGTTCCATGTATGTCTTCATACGTTACATCACTTATCTTAACACCTGAGCCCTAGAAAAAAAAATGAATCATATAAGGGAAAATGCGATTGATATTATTCATCTTATTATATCATAACTGTAATAATCAATACCTGATTAGGACAAATTTCATGATTAGGACAATAATTTTGATCTATGATTATTGGATTTTGAACATTAGTCATAACAATATGTTGAAATAAAACATTTCTAACAAAACCATTGCTAGGTCTTGCCCATGTTTTTACTCTCACACCATTCTCGGTATTCGTGAAGGTAACAGTCTTAACTGTCACATTTTGTACTCCTTGCTCTTGAGATTCCCAACCCAAGCTTCCAATGCTACACAAATAGCGAGATTTTGAACATGCATTTTTGTAAGAATGATTAATCAAACTAAATTCACTTAAAAGATAGGAATTAATCATTGATATGTTGTGTTTCAAACCTAATTCCATGACCAGGGCCACAAGCAATGCCTTCAATCCATAAGTTCGAATTTCCAGGGCCAATAGATATACAATCATCTCCAGTACCAATATTCGAGTTCATAATACTCACTCCTGAAGAAGATTGTACATGAATTCCATCAGTGTTAGGGCTATTTCCTGGAGATAACACCTTCACTCCTTGTATCATCACGTTATGGCAACCATCTTCTAAAATATGGAACATTTGGCTATTTTGTACCGTTACCCCGTTGATTACAATGTTGTTTGAGTTGTAAAAAGCCAGTGCCTGAAACCAAAACTTAACGTAAAATTTAAAAGCATCGTTCAACCAAACATTTAAAAAAAAATGGAAAACTTAACGTAACGTACCGTAGTTCCTTTAGGGCAATTCTTGTTAGAGTTTTTGCAAGCCCAAAGACTAGCACCTTGACCATCAAAAATTCCACCATAGATAGAAACTCCATTAACTTTTTCAAACTTTATCCAACTTCCTTCATTGCCAATCACATTATAATCATAAGGAGCTAAGAGAGTTCCATCGATACGTATAGTAATAGCGTTACTTTTGCATGTTTGGCCATTGAAATATATGTTACGAATCAAGTAATTTCCACGTGGCACATAAATAGTGGACGCGCTCGTAGAAGCACATGCTGCTCCCCATGCACTCAAAAATGCTTTTGTTGAATCTATTTTGCCATTGGATTTTGCTCCAAAATTTTGGACATTGTAAATGGTGTTTGTTGCTAATGATAAGTTGAAGAAAAAGATGAAGAAAAGTGAGAATATTGCTAAGAGACTCATTTTGCTAAGGGAAAATTGGAATATTAATTGATGAGGAATTGGAGTAGTTTTGAGTGATATTTATAGAGTTTGGGGTATACTCTCATTGGTAAATAAAAATAAATATTATTTTAATAGTTGCTTTTTGGATTAGAATGAAAGTTAGGCTATTTTTTCAATTTGGTCATGTTGGGATTTGGGAAAATAAGACTTCAAATCATAATCCAACATATGCAATCACATGGCCAAAAAATCAAGAAAATTGTTGGTACCTTATTTTAAGGAGAAAACTAAGGGGATAAAAAGTTTCTTATACATTTGAATATTAATTAAATGACTTTAAATGTTAGCAATGTAGTTGTGTTTTGTTACATACAAACATTTAAAATATAGAAAAAAAATGCCCATGCCCCTTTGCAACCTTCCTCTTTCCATTTAAAATCAATATTCCTTATTTGTCCAATAGATTCAATTCAACAATATAATATGAATATTTATACTAAACGATATTCTATATAAATGTTGTCAAAAGACTTATGCGATTTTTAATGTAATGACATTAAGTCAATTATCGCTAAATATTTTTGTTATAGTGTATATGTTACATAATAAATTAAAAGAATACTTTGATTATATTCACGTAATTGAATGTTTCCTAGTGCATACTGTTTAAAAGTAATAAAGTGAGGCTCTAACATCACATGTGTTGAATTAATTACGATGGAATGTTAGGAACAAATTAATTAAAGAGATCCCAACACAAATAACATTAATATATAGCCTGACAGATACGCTGTTTCTTTTTTCTAATTGATATACATAAATCATACGTTGATTATATACATATTCAATTAGGTAAATGACTATTTAGATTAATATAATTCTTCTTAATTTTAAAGGGACTAGGTCAAAAATTAGGTGGATACTACTGTTACAAATTCTTATGGATTCATCCTAGGTTGAAATTTTTGTTTATGGATAGTAATTAATGTTCATGGATTGTTATTTTTGTCTATGGGAAAGTATATATAGGCCAGCTACTAGGTATTTGATAGCTATAATTACGCAAAACCACACATGCATGCTTAAATTGACATAACTTCTGCGTGTACATATCTACTTCCTTCCTCCATCTCATTTTAATTGTCACGTTTCTCTTTTAGCGCGCAAGACTTAAATCATGAATAAGAATTTAGTTTCACTAATTTATATTCTCTAGCATAGCGTACTTATATAGATAAACACACACTATATCTAAATAATCTTTAGTGGTAATTAATTAACGGCAATAGCTTATTTGCCGTTAAATATATTTTTAATAGCAATTAACACTATTTGAAATTGTTTCTAAAGTCTATTATTGTCTATAGCAACATTGTATCCAATGATAATTAACTAAAGACGGTAAAGACTTTAACATCTTTATTAATGTATATATTTATTGTTGTTGAAAGTTATTTTTGTTGCAATGATCACCTAAAAAAGCTAAATTTGCAAATTATAATTTCTAGTTATATAGTTAATACAATATTATTTATTTTTAAGAATAATTCATATTATGAGTGAAATTGATAAAAGGTAATTGAAAATGATTGCATTCTCTACCTTAAACATGTTAAAGAATTTGTTATTGTTGTTGAAAAATTAGTAAAGCCAAACAAAAGTGGACTTTAAGATCTCTATGATGGAAATAATCCTAACTTTGAAATAGTAAAGTTAGCACTACAAATTCACATCATTTTTGTGACTTTTGACATTACATACTTTAATAAAAGCCAACCTAAAACATGGGATCCCAAAAACAAGGATACGTGCATGTATGAAATTAATTGGCATAGTATATAAAGAAAAAATATATCTAAATTGGGTCCGATACTCACTCTGATCAGCTGATAAATAATCACTCCAACTTTGAATTATTACTAGAAACGAAGGTATATTTCCCATTACAAATCATTGAAAAATTTGATTAGAGGGAGTTGCTCAGATGGTTAGCTTCCAATCTTAAGGTTGTAAGCAGTGGCGGATCTATGAAGGGCAGTGGGGGTGCCACGTCACCCCCGAACTTCGACGGAAACTCTAGATATACATAGGTGTATATATATATATATATATATATATATATAATATTTATATAAATATAAAGCGTGCCACCCAGTGAACAAAATTGGCTTGTGGTGCCACGGTAGGAGGGCAACTTTAGATGGCTAATGTTGCGGGTTCAAATCCCATTTGTACCTCTTTTTTTTGAGAAATTTGTTGCAGACATTTTTTAAGAAAAAAAAAAAAGAAGCTCCAAGCACCTTTTTTTAAGGAAAAAAGCTGACACATTAATCGATAAGTCTATTTGGCACCCACGGACTCTAAATCTTAGATCAGCCACTAGTTGTAAGTTCGAGTCACCAAAGGAGCAAAAGGTGGGAGCTCTTGTTTTGGGGGGGGGGGGTTAAAATAATTAATAAAAATTTTGTGCTATAAAACATGATTTTTTCACCCCAATTCCCATCAAACCAGCTCACCAGAAAAACACATGGTAGAAAATAAATTCTCGCTAAAATATTGGAAATCAGATTCCCACCCCAATTCCCATCAAACCAGCTCACTAGAAAAACACATAGTAGAAAATAAATTCTCGCTAAAATATTGGAAATCAGATTTCCATTGAGATACTTGGAATCAGATACCCATTGAAATACTAGGAATAGCACAATACAGTGAATATCTTTCTTTGTTGATTCAATTACTATATCTGTGGGAATAAATATTTTTCAGCAGAAAATTTCAATAGAAATATACTAGTAACTTTTTTAGTAGTGACTATGCATTATGTCAGTTGAACGGTACTTTTAACTTTTTAAATGACTATCTAGACATCTTTAAAATTTATGTCACACAGAATACACATGTTAGAGTATGTAGTTATCCATTGAGGTCAAATTAAAATATATGAATGTTCTATTAATGTATTTACTTGCCTTCTGAAGTTAAATTTAAATGTATATCTATGTATTACAGTAACTTAGCTTTTTTGTTTATACTTAGGTTGATACTATTACAACTTGAATGATTTATTAGGTTGATACTATTACAATTTGAATTTGTTTATACTTAGGTTTACTTTGTACACCAAAAATATCCAGCAGCCATAAAGTTGGCTGTTGTAGAAGAATAGACTACTAGTAGCTCTTTGGGAGCCTATAAAATGCACACATGATTAATAGGCTATTAAATTTGAATGGATCAAAATGATTGAGCAAATAAATTCGGGGTCATTGGCCAACATTACTAAAAGTTACTTGGAATTAGATTGATCGAGTCAAAATGGGCTAAACAATTGAAACATACTTCAATTCATTCAATTCTTATCAAGATTTAATTTGTTTGGTTGTTTTCGTACAATTTATTTAATTATCAAACAAAACTAACAAAACATTTTTTTCTTAGTTATTATAGATATATTATATTACATATCAAATAAAAAAACATATTTTTTATTTAAATAATTTGATAAAAATTTCATGAGGTAATTTTAATTACTTACATACATATATACTTCCTATAAATTAATTCAACTTTTAGATGAGTTGAATTTGGGCGGGTCAATATATGAAGGGCCCATTACCTTTATAATTAGTAAAAATTACATAAATCTCATAATGTTAAGAGCTAATTACATTTTATTCCTACTCTTTTTCAAATTATACAAAAATCTCTTAAAATTAAATGATTTCCGATACATCAGCAAACATGTGGATACATAGGTCGTCATACATTGCTATCCAGAAAAATTGTGGATGAATAGCTCACAGACGTATCCGAGAGAAGAGAGATGTATCCGAGGGGTGATAGAGATGTATCTGAGAGGTGATAAAGATGTATCCAAAAAATTGTAATTCTTATAATTGTATTTTTTTTAGAGAATATAATAAAATAAAATATATATTTTGGTAATTTTTCCCTATAATTAGTTATGAAGGACCCGTTTACCTTTATAATTAGTTATAGATGCATTTCAATTTCCAGGTAGCAGTCATGCCACAATCTTTGAACACAAGGATATTTTCAGTTGATAGTGATAGCATTTTTTTTATTATACAAGTTGAAGCATTTACTACTTATATAAAAAATAATAATTAAAATCCCAAACAAAGTGATCTTTGATACATATGATATGTAAGAGATAATATATACTCCCTCCATTAATTTTAATTTATTTCTTTAATTTTTTTTATACAGAATTCAAAAAAGTCAAGAATTAATATTTTTTAAATTTTGTAATCATAAATTAAAGATATGTTAAATATATCAAAATGTCTTTTTATTTTATGGTTTTAAACATGCCACAATGTGTTTTTCCGAACTCTAATAACTTTGATTCAGATTTTATATATATTCACTAATTCAGAATAAATAATTGATTTTAACTCACTAAATCAAATAAATTAAGGTAAAATCTTAGACTTATCAAATTCATAAAATTTAAATTCTCAAGCCGACTCTCTTTCCGAGCCTATACATATCATCAAACAGAAATAATAGTTGGCCTATATAGCTACAACAAAAAATGAAGGAGGGGGGCTTTAAGAATATTAATTAATTAATTAAATAAATAAATAAATAAATAAGAGAATAAAACAAAATTGATATTTTGAGCTATTATATATCTTGTCCATGTAACGGTTGCATGAATAACAAAGGAGACGTGAAAAAGGGTTTACTGCATATTTCATGCATGCACGTATCCTTATTTTTGGGATTCCATGTTTTAGGTTTGCCTTTTCTCGCTCCGTTCATTTTTATTTATCCATTTTGAATTTTGTACCTCTCAATGTATTTTATTATAATATTTGTATTAATTAATGTATTAGTCCTAGTCTTCGAAAATAATTTGAGGAATAAATAATTAATATTGAGGGTAAAACAGAAGAAGAACAATTATCTTTAATTTAATTTTTTGATATAGGAGCGATAAATATATGTAAAAAATTATTTTTAAAATAGTGGATAAATAAAAATGAACAGACTAGCAAAATATATATTAAATTTATAAAAAATTAGATAAACATATGATGTGAATTTGTATGGCAACTTGACTATTTGGAAGCCACTAGCTAGGCACATATTACAAGAATTGACATATAAGAGAGATCTTAAAGTCCACTTTTGTTTGGGTTCTAAGTTTTCAACAAGTTGTAGTCAATTCTTTAAAATATTTTGTGTGGATAATATGCAAACAGTATTTCCAAATTCCAAACCTTATATTCAAAGATTCATGTAACATGACTTTTACCTAGAAGCTAAAAAAACATACTAAATGTGAATTTTGTTTAAAATATAATTAAGTAAATAAAAATATTCTCCATGTAAGATGATCATACACTTTAATATGGTACTAAAGCAAATAAAAGTCTTGAGTTCGAGCCTAATCGCCACCCTAATATATATATATATATATATAAAGAAAAGAATTTTAGTGTGTTTGACCCATAATGAATCAGGCCAGTGCCCTAAAAAGTGTGTTACAATATAATTAAGTAAATAAAAATATGATCTCTTGAACAATATATTGTTAAAAACAATTTGGTCCTTCCTAGCTAAATTTTGTACATGTAGAAGTTATATATGCTGAGAAAAGATTTCTTAAGTATTTGACCATGAAAAAGAATCAGATAAGGAAGTGTGTTAAAAATATAATTAAGTAAAGGGTAAAAAAGTGTGTTAAATTATAATTAAGTAAATATAAATGTACTTCCTTTTAACAAAATGAGATTGCCACACTTAAAGCAAATTGTTCCTTCCTAGCTAAATTTTTTACAAGAAGTTATATATGTCAATTAAACCATGTAAATTTTTTCTTAAATTCAACTATAGACCAAAACAATACATGAATATTCACAAGGAATAAGTTCCTATTTCCATAAACAACATTCAACTTACTTTAATCCATTCAAACTTGTAATCCCGAGTATATATCCACCTAATTTTTTAGCCTAATCCAAATGATTAATTAGTTCCTAATAATATTCAATCCTAATTAATTTCACAGATGTGATGTTAGTGTTTTGCTTATAACTACAAATTAAATGCATTGCCAAAAATGGTATAAGAGTTTTAATATATCAAATCGAAGCAACAATTCTATGAATCAAAATATCAGTCTTATTTTATTTCCCTCTTGAAAAGTTTGTTGGACAAGTTTTTATTTTAAATGGAAAGTGGAAAGTTGCAAAGGGGAATGGGCATTATTTTTCTATCATTTTAATGTTTGTATATAACAGAACACAACAATACATTGCTAACATTATAATAAGACAGTTAGGACTTGGTGTGAGGAATATTCTGGAATTAATTTTAGAATGAGTTTATCCTATATTGGTTAGGATAAAATTGTAGGATAACTTATTTTGGAATTGTAGTGTTATTTTTATCCCGCATTGAGAGTGAAATAAAAATTTCTGGAATAACTATTTCCGATATAATTAATTTAGAAATAAAATAACTTATCTCGAGATTGTAGTCTTATTTTTATGCACATTGAGAGTGACATAAAAATTTCTGAGATAACTAATCCCGAGATAATTAATTCAGAAATAACTTATCTCGAGATCGCAGTGTTGTTTTTATCTCACATTAAGAGTGAAATAAAAATTTCTAGAATAACTAATTCCAAGATAATTAATTCAGAAATACCTTATCTCGAGATCGTAGCGTTATTTTTTATCCCACATAAAAATGAAATAAAAATTTATGATATAACTAATTCCAAAATAATTAATTCAGAAATAACTTATTCCCCAATCAAACGATGATTACTACTAACCCCCTCCCACCCCCCTAAAATAAGGTGCCAACAATTTGTTGATTTGGCCTCGTGGGGTTACTTATATTATTGGATTGTAATTTAAAAGTCTCATTTCCCCAAATCTCAACATGACCAAATATTATTTGAAAAACCTAACTTTCATTGATAAAAATATCTTCTTCTTTTTTTACCTCTATAAATATCCCTCTAAACTACTCCAATTCCTCATCACCATTCACCTATCCATTTGATCAATTAATTAATCCTTTAAATCCCTCTTAAATCTTTGTACCAATTTTCCCTTAGCAAAATGAGTCCCTTAGCAATTTTCTTCTTCTTTTTCTTCAACTTATCATTAGCATCCAATACCATTTACAATGTCCAAAATTATGGAGCAAAATCCAATGGCAAAACAGACTCATCAAAAGCATTTTTAAGTGCATGGAGATCAGCATGTGCTTCTACGAGTGCATCCACTATTTATGTGCCACGTGGAATTTACTTGATTCGCAAGGCATATTTTAATGGTCAAACATGCAAACGTAACGCTATTACTATACGTATCAATGGAACTCTCTTAGCTCCCTCTGATTATAATGTGATTGGCAATGATGGAAATTGGATAACATTTGAAAATGTAAACAGAGTTTCTATCTATGGTGGAATTTTTGATGGTCAAGGTGCTAGTCTTTGGACTTGCAAAAACTCCAAAAAGAATTGCCCTAAAGGAACAACAGTACGTTATGTTTCCATGGAAAATGTTTTTTAAAATGTTTGGTTGAACAATGTTTTTATATTTTACGTCAAATTTTGGTTTCAGGCACTAGCTTTTTACAACTCAAACAACATTGTAATGAATGGAGTAACTGTACAAAATAGCAAAATGTTCCATATTTTAGTAGATGGTTGCCATAACGCGAAGCTACAAGGAGTGAAGGTGTTAGCTCCAGGAAATAGCCCGAATACCGATGGAATTCATGTACAATCATCTTCAGGAGTGAGCATTATGAACTCGAATATTGGTACTGGAGATGATTGTATCTCTATTGGCCCTGGAAACTCTAACTTATGGATTGAAGGCATTGCTTGTGGCCCTGGCCATGGAATTAGGTTTGAAACACAACATATCATTGATTAATTCCTTATGTTGATTTATCGTTCTTACTAAAATGCATGTCCAAAATCTCGATATTTGTGTAGTATTGGAAGCTTAGGTTGGGAATCGCAAGAGCAAGGAGTTCAAAATGTGACAGTTAAGACGGTTACCTTCACGGGGACACAGAATGGTGTGAGGGTAAAAACTTGGGCAAGGCCTAGTAGTGGCTTTGTTAGACATGTTCTGTTTCAACATATCGTTATGTCTAATGTTCAAAACCCGATAGTCATAGACCAAAACTACTGTCCTAATCATGAAAGTTGCCCTCATCAGGTACTAATTCATCACAATTATGATAAAATAAGATGAATCGTGTGTTTCTTTACCTTAATCTAGCTAATAACATATTTTCTGTTTTCTTAGGGCTCGGGTGTGAAGATAAGTGATGTAACGTATCAAGACATACATGGAACATCGGCTACAGAAATTGCAGTGAAATTAGATTGTAGCAAAACGAATCCATGTTCTGGAATAACACTTGACAATGTAAATCTTAGTTATAAAAATGGTCGCGCTGATGCTTCATGTGTTAATGCTGCAGGAAGAGCTTCTGGTTTCAAAGAACTTACTAGCTGTTTATAAATAACAACAAAAGTTACACATTTAAGTATGTATTTTGTAATTAAATATACAGAATATAACGAAGAAATACACTCGTATACGAATATTAAATTTTCTATATGTACCTAGAAGAAGAAAAAACAGATGAATGTAATGTAATTTTTATTTGTTCTGTTACTTGTTTGGAGTCTGGCCTAGTTAGGCTCCAACTTATTAACTGTATTTTTCGATTCTTTTGTATAATGTATTACTACTATATATATATATATATATATACACTGGTTGTTGATGTTCTATTGATTTTTATTCATCCTAACAAATCCGCGTATAAATTCTATATAACGATGAACTAATGTCATAGCAATAACCTTGTTAACGTTCGTTCTGTTCTGTTCTGTTCTGTTCTGTTCAATGAGTTTCATGGAGCTGAAAATCGCGACTTCTGGTTTTAGTCTACTGTATGTAATTGAAACTTCAAATAGACTAAGTAGAAAGATATTCTATTAAAATGAATAGTGAGACAACAATTTCACTTTCAAATTGCGCTATAGACTCAAGTAAACTTTTCTAATTCGAAAGGTGAAAATGACAAAGCTAAGCTAAATATACGAAAAAAATGAACTATTTTTTTATCGAATTTTTCCTTACAAACAACTAGTAGGTTGAATTACACCAGTAGTTGTTCCTGCAACATTAGCACATGAAGCTTCAGCAGCTGGTTCATTCTTATAACTCAGATTAACATCTTCCAGTTTTATTCCTTTACATGGATTTCTCTTGCTGCAATCAAATTTCATCGCGATTCGCGTTGCTGAGCTTCCATGTATATCTTGATATGTAACATCACTTACTTTCACACCCGAGACTTGTCCTGGACAATTTTTGTTGTACGGACAGTAATTTTGATCGATAACAATAGGATTTTGTACATCAATCATCGTAACGTGCTGGAAAAGTACATTGTTGACAAATCCAGTACTTGGTCTGCCCCATGTTTTGATCCTCACACCATTTTGTGTGTTCATAAACATAACTGACTTTACTGTCACATTTTGCACCCCTGCTTCTTCGAAATCCTTTGCTAAACTTCCAATGCTGCACAAAATAGACGGAGTTTAAGTTATATGCATCATCAGTTTGAAGAATTTTTACATGTTGTAGAACGTCACATGTCTTATTTTCAAGATTACAGACCCTACATTTTAAGAATGTTTACCCATAAATCATGTAACATTTACCTGTTGTAACAAATTACATGTCTTATTTTCAATATGACAGACCTTAACACTAATATTACCTGATTCCATGGCCAGGGCCACACGCGACATTTTGGATCCACAAATTAGTAGTTCCTGGACCAATAGATACGCAATCATCTCCAGTACTGATTATTGAGTTCAAGATTGAGATATCAGACGATAATTGAACATGAATTCCATCAGTATTCGGACTTTCCCCTGGGGCAGAAACCTTAACACCCTGCAATTTCACATTTTTGCAACCATTGATGACAATGTGAAACATTTGGCTGTTCAATGAAGTTAGCCCCGTTATCGATACATTGTTAGAGTTAGAAAATCCCAGAGTCTGCAAAAAATAGCAAGAAAACAATAACAATTTTTTAAATTTAGTTCAAAAAAACAGAACTTAATTAATACTGATTTTTTTTTACAAAAATAAAATTAACCAACCATAAATAACAATGTAGAAAATGTCTTGACAGTTATTCACATAAAGTACACATTTATCCTTATTTGAAGGAAACGTTACACTCATAAAGAAAACTGCTAATTTTGAGTAATGAACAGTCTGTGATCAACCTATATCACCATATCAAATTATCTAAAAGATAACTATACGTAACAGCAAGTTACTTGCTATAACATGATAAAGTAGTACATACAGTTACGTTCTTTATGTTGTCAGTGTATATAAGTTAAATTCGCCCCTAGAACAGTTCTTGCTAAATATACTATCAGGTTATCTAAAAAATCATAACTGCATGTAACAATTTATAAAATTAGCACATAACCTCGATAACAAAACAAAATAGTTATATCTAATGGGGTTGATAACTACATGTAACAGTTCATAAAAAGAGTGAGATTAGTACTAACATGGAAAACAAAGTACGTTACTGATATACTGTCAGTATATATAAGTTAAACGTACCGTTGCCCCTCTGGGGCAGTTCTTGCTAGAACTTTTGCAAGTCCACAAACCAGATCCTTGTCCATCAAGATTACCACCAAGAATTGAAACACCATCTACACCTTGAAATAAAATCCAATTTTTTTCATTTCCAATCACATTATAATCGGAAGGCGCTGCGATTGTGCCATCGATACGAAAAATTATGGCATTGTTGTTGCATTTTCCTTTAAAATATACTTGTTTAACTAAAAAATTCCCTTTTGGTACATAAATTGTTGATGATTTTGAAGAGTTACAAGCTAAGTCCCAAGCAGATGAAAATGCATATGATGAGTCGGTTTTGCTATCTGATTTTGCACCAAAGTTTATAACACTTAAAAACATAACATCAGCTATAGATTTTGTGAAAAAAATTGAAAAAAATGAAATTAGAAGAATTGAAGAAAAGGGGTTGTTAATTTTCATGTTTCTTGATGAAATATGAAAATTATAAAATTAAAAAAAAAAATTAGAGAAGATTTCAAGAGTTGAAAATTATGAGCAGTTTCTGAGTTATGAGCTTTAATTTATAACTTCTTCAGTTTTCCACTTCATAAAAGAATGATCTTTTTATGGAATAAAAAAAGCAAGAAAAACTGTTTTTTTTTTCAGTGTAACTTACTTTTAAAAAAATGAAATTTTTGAGAAAAAAGAAAAGGCAATTAGAAAAATATTCTTTGGTCACATGTTAAAGAGTGTAGCCAAAAAAAAAAATTGTACTAAATAAAAGTTTTTTTTAGCAATAAGCTAAAGAAAACAATTTGAGCTTAATTTGGCATATAATATGGTCAATGACCTGAACTATTTTTTTCTTTTTCGATTTATTAAACAGAAAAAAAATTCCCCGTCTTAAATTATCTGTCATAATTTTTAATAACAGTTGTCTCAAATAATTTTTTATTTTTAAAAGTTTGAGATAAAATTAATTATTTTTCATTTTAATATTTTTTTAAGGGACGTATAATAAAGAAATACGACAAATAATCTGATACGAAATGATTTTTTTTTTATATGAGAGAAAGTGAAAGTTGGTTATGAAAAATTAAACGTGAACTTGTTCAAGAAAAAGAGAAGAATATATATATAAAAGCTTCTTTTTTCATATAAAATGGTTCTTTATTAAGCTTTATTAATTCAGTTAATTGACTTTTTAGGCATGAACAATTTATATCCTATTTTATGGTGCTACATGGGCACGACAGGTTTACACAATTATAGGAAAACCATTTAGCTTTGGAATTAATACACTGTTTATTTTTATTTATTTTTTAAAAAATATGCTTATTTTAGAAAATTAAGATGTTTAACTAAGTTTTTGTGAATATTTTTGAGCAATAGTAGAAGTTATTTTTCCGCAAAAACACTTTTGGAACATTGATCAAACACAAATTATTAATTTTTATTATTGAAAATTAACGTGGTGTCTTTTTTATTTCGAGAGCCAAATGAGTTTTTCTTTTATGTCTTTTAAATATTTTGAATTGTTAATTATCTTGATTTGTAGTACTTTTTATGTAGTTTACGAATACATAAATTTTATTTAATAAACTTAGAGATTATACATAGAATTCATAATCAAAAATAAGAAAAATTGACTCTCCAAATTCCGATTGTGCCATATATATCCGAAAAAAAAACGGAGTATATGATTAAAAATCATTTTTAAAAATAAATAATTAAAATTTAGCCAAACACACTATAAGTTTTTGTAAATAAAAATATCCATACCTATTTGATCTTTTTTAATATTAATAATCATCAAAACATAAAAGGAAACTACAAAAAGTTCAAATTTTGAGCTAGATAAAATGAGAAAAAAAAAATTTCAAACATGTTACCACGAATCTTAATAGTTCAATAGTTCAATTGATTGTTTATATATTTTTTTTAATTTTTTTTTTCTTTATAAAATAGTATGTTATTCCTATATGTTTTCCTCACAATTTTCTTGTTTGTCCAAAAGAGAAGTTGACGACATTATCAATTTATCACTGTTTGTGAAAAAATAACGGCCGAGTATGTGCATCGTGGTGGTGGTGGGGTTTGGGGGCTGGGGGTAGGGGTGGGGGAAGCTGCACCACCATGTAATAAATATACTAGGATTTTTTATTTTATTTTTTTGGATTTTTTGGCTCGACTAATTCAGGTTCGCAAAATGTCATATTATAAAGGATAAAACATACCTTACCATAGGCAATTTCATACATGAACAGAAGCCAAAACCTCTAATTAAAGATAAAAAATATTACTTACTAGTATCTGCTGATCAACTTTTTTTTTTAATTTTAAAAAGATGGGATTTACCAAAAGTTTCTTTTTAAATTTGAGTTATGTGTATTTACATCGTATCAATTACACCATTATGAAACACATAAAAACAAGTATACATTTTTCTAATATACAAGTCTAATTTATTTTTATTTTTTTAAAAAAATATACAAGTCTAATCGACACAAAATACAAATAATGTTTTCCTTGACCTACAAGTTTAATGATGATTGAAAATAGAGATTAAACACGTCAAGTTACATTTGGGAGAAACAAAAAAAGAACACGTCAAGTAATGTAAAGTCATTTCAAGTTGCTTAAGCTTAACAAAAAGAGGAGACCAAATACACCAAAGAAGTGCACCTTTTTAGTACAAAAGTTACCATATGAATATGGCATGATCATTTGCTACATACAATTTTAAAATATAGTTTTTTAACCATTTGGTGCAGTTCTGGAATCATAATCTCGATTAATTCATATTCATGTCATAGAAAGCTTAAAAAGTAAGTTCATCTCTGATAACTAGAGACTACATTTGATTAAATGTTAAAATAATGTATGTAGCCTTCCTTACTGACTAGGCTCAATGTAGTTAGCATCTATACATATTACTGATCAAGTAGCCAGGAATCATGGGCCCGACTAAAGTCAAATTCGCGCATTGCAGGACCTATTTCTTAGGACGGTGCTCCCAACAGGATTTTTTTCATTTATAGGGGCTCAAACTCGAGACCTCTAGTTAAAGGTACGGAGGTTGAAGTTAACTAATTAGTCAATGCTGCATCAGTAGATTCTTTTAAAAACCACAAATGCAATCAATATAACTTTCCAATATTGTAAACTATAAACAATAGTGCTAGTCCTATATATAGACTTCAAATGCCAGTTGAATAGAAGGGAGTTTTCTATACCTAGTCGTCGTTTCGACCTTGAGAAATTGTCTTGAGTTTGTCATAAACTTCCAACATTGTTGGCCTCGTATAGAATAGCAGAAGAAAGGTATAACCGAAAAACCCTTCTGCTAGCCTAAGATCGTTAACTAAGATCGGAAGATTCAACTAAAGAAGAGGAAACTAGAAAGGAGAACTTGTTTATAGAAGAAGACTCATTTATTTTGGTTTGTTCTTAGGTTGCTTTTGGGTTTGGGTTGTTTACAAATGATTATGGCAACCCCAATTTATACTAGAGTAGGGATGTTTCTAGAAATTATTCTAGATAGATCTACAAGAAAAATCTAGATGACCTTATATTCTAACTATCTAACAAGAATCTAGATTTTTCTATAATTCATTATAAATATTTATTTCTCTAGAACATCTGCACAATTCCTAGATATATCAAGTACTTAAGCTATTACTCTACATAACTCTAGAAAGTTTTACTAGATATCTAGGATTATTTGTACGTCCAAAAAATCATCTTTATTTTTCACAGGTCTTTCATTAGGTAAGAACTTCACACAGTCACAAGCTAACTCTAGAAATTCGAGGATCAAATAGTTGATTCCTTTCCCAAGCAAATCTTTATCTGCATCAAGTAGACAAGGCGAGTGATCAAACAGATTTCTCGAGCTTGTCAAATCATGCGGTTCCTTCCCTGTAACCAGCTCGAGAAGTAGGACGCCAAAGCAGTAGATGTTTTTCTTGTAAGAACCTAAACATGAATATTCAGCTACTGGGAAAAGTCTCCAACTTAATGCAGAATCATTCTTACTCCAAATTTTTGCTTCCCAAAAGTTGGCTCAAAATTTTGACCTAGCAAGATACATCGCGTGCTTATGCTTCCGTGTGTAACATGCAATTTGCAACCATGATGAAGCCAAGCTAGACCTTTTGCTATCCCAAGTGCAATTTTAACTCAAAGACGGAAGTCTAAAATCTTGGCCTTGTCTTTGTTCGAGTGCAGCCATTCATGAAGATTTCCATTATGCATGTATTTGTAAACCGGAAGGTTTTTTTCCCTTTCAACACAGAAACCTATAAGAGGCAATAGGTTCCGATGCCTCAGACCACAAAGAGTTCTAATCTCCGAGACAAACTCGTCCTCCAAATTCTCCCAGTCATTCAGTTTCTTGATTGCAAGTGTCCAGTCATTTGGTAGAATTGCTTTGTACACTTTGCCCAACATTCCATTACCTACCAAATAATCTTCACTAAAATCAGAAGTTGTGTTTTCCGGCTCCGTGAAGCTCGTTCTCGTAACAAACTTCTCCAGCTTTTATATCTGTAAAACAGCAAGTTAAATCATTGGAACATACACAGAACAGAACAGAACAGAAGTTTGAGAAGCTTACTTCTATACATTCGATCATCGAATAAAGAATTTATACCTCGATTCACATCTTTAGTCAAGAATCTATAACATGATGGATTTGTAAGGACTAATAACTAAACTAGAACTACAGCAAAAATATGTAGCTTAACAATGCAGGAGAAAAGACGGAAAGTTAGCAAAATCTTTACCTTCTGGTGGCTGCTTAATTCCTCTTCACTTCCTGAAGTAAAGTCCTTTTTCCTCAGCTTCCATATGTTTAATGAGACTATCTTGTTGATAGCCTTGACAGGAAATTTAAATAAGCAAAGGACTAAAACTAATGTAAAGAAAAGTACCCAACCACACACAAATGCTTCGATAAATGAAGCACGATCTACATGTTTCCATATCCAAGAATCCTCATAATACTCACATTCTTTAAAGGGCTTCCCACAAAGTTCTGAATTGTTTGCAAAACTGTGAGCTGTGATTTGTATGTTAACAAATGATGGCACTGGCCCAGTCAAGTTATTGTTGGCTACGCTGAATGTACTAAGGCGAGATCGAGAACCAATTCTGCTTGGAATTTCACCTCCTAGATTATTGTTGTTCAACATTAGAAAGTTAAGGTATCCACAATTAGCTATGTCAGGTGGTATATTGCCAGAAAACTTGTTACTTGAGAGATCAAGTATTGTAACATGTTCAACTATTACGGAAATATCTGAAGGGATAGTTCCATAGAAGTTGTTGTCTGAAAGATCTAAACCAGTCAAACTTGTACAATTTCGAATACCTCGAGGAAACTCACCTATTAGTCCTCAGTCTGAAGTCTGATGTTCATTACCTTATTCTCATAATCATGCCAGCATTCAATTCCTCTAAATTGGCAGATGAAGCCTTCAGTAACATTGCTGAAATCCCAAGAGCCCAAGGAATTACAAGGATCTTGTAATGAATCTTTTATCGATTTCAAGCAATAAAACTCACTCTCTGCAGCACTGCAGACACAAACTCTGCTAAGTAATATCAATAGAAAGCCAAGAAATGTGCAGATGAAAAAGAAAGGTCTTGTTCTGGAATTGGTTTTCTCCATGGTTCACACATATTGTAGCAATGACAAAGTTTCAATTTTTGTCTTTATTTATCGATGATTCTTGAATTCTTGGTTTGATGTTCTCATCACAGAATTTTCAAACATATGGAAGTTGGAATAAGTGAATAGACAAATAAGAATGGATGGCACACTTGGGGATTATAAAACAAGAGAATTTCATTAAACAAGAATTAACAGAATATATAAAGAGGAAATGAGCAGTATACTATAAGATTTTGAGTGAATTGGTAAAAAAGAAAAATTAAGCAATTGTATAGTTTCTTCCTATGAATTTTCTCCGCCTGAAAGCTTCAATATGATTTGTATATTGTTCTGTCAACCCTACACAATATAGCACAATGAAGTCAACTACTAAATACCATTGATTTGTTCTATTAGTATATGCAGATTCATAGTCAACTTCTCTTCTTTACAATATGCAAATAAAAACTATCTAAATAAAGAAACTGCAAGATGTTAATGCCAGACTTGAAAACTGCAGTCAGTAAGGCTTTCCAATGTTGTAGATTATATATATATATATATATATATATATATATATTAAAGTTGCAACAGAAGCTATCAGCATACAGACTCAAAGCACAGATTTCATGCTTTAATGTAGTGTATTCCTAATTTGTTTTTCTCAGTAACCATAAAAACATAAGCACTAGTCATATTTACTTGAAATATCGGTTGATAATGGTATCTTTTGTATCCAGTCCCTTCGACCTTGAGAAATATTCTTGAGTCTGTCATACACTTCCAGCATTGTTGGCCTTTCATTTGGAAAGAACTTCACACAGTCACAAGCCAATTCAAGAAATTGGAGGATTAAATCATCAGCTCCTTTCCCAAGCAAATCTCTATCTGCATCAAGTAGACAGGGCGAGTGATCGAATAGATTTCTTGAGCTGGTCAATTCATGTGGTTCCTTCCCTGTTACCAGCTCGAGAAGCACGACACCAAAACAGTAGATGTCTTGCTTGTAAGAGCCTAAACCTGAATATTCAGCTACTGGGAAAAGACTCCAACTTAATGCAGAATCATTCTTACTCCAAAATTTTGCTTCCCAAAAGTTGGATATTTTTGGTTCAAGATTTTGATCTAGCAAGATACATCGTGTGCTTATGCTTCCATGTGTAACGTGCAATTCGTAACCATGATGAAGCCAAGCCAGGCCTTTCGCTATCCGAAGTGCAATTTTAGCTCTCAGAGGGAAATCCAAAATTTTGGCTCTAACTTCATTCGAGTGCAGCCATTCATCAAGACTTCCATTAGGCATGTATTTGTAAACAAGAAGTCTTTCTTGCTTTTCAGCGGAGAAACCTATTAGAGGCAATAAGTTCCGATGTCTCAGACCACCAAGAGTTGTAATCTCCGAGACAAACTCGTCTTCCAAATTCTCCCAGTCATTGAGCTTCTTGATGGCAAGTGTCCAGCCATTTGGAAGAATTGCCTTGTACACTTTGCCCAACATTCCATTTCCTACTAAATAGTCTTCACTAAAACCAGAAGTCGCATTTTCTAGCTCCGTGAAGCTCATTCTTGTAACAAACTTCTCCAGCTTTAATATCTGTAAATAAAACAGCAAGTTGAATCATTTGAATATACACAGAAGTCAGAACAGGACAGAAACTTGAGAACCTTATTGCTATCATGTTTGATCATCTATCGAACATAATGGACTAGCAAGGACTAATCACAAAATTAGAACTACAGAAGAGAAGGTAACTCTGCAGACTATAAGCAGTGCAGCAAATTTAGCAAGATCTTTACCTTATGTTGGCTGCTTAATTCCTCTTCACTTCCTGAAGTTAAATGTTCCTTTTTCCTCAGCTTCCATATGTTCAATGAGACTATCTTGTTGATAGCCTTGGCAGGAAATTTAAGTAAGCAAAGGACTAAAACCAATGAAAACAAAAGTACCCAACCAATCACAAACGCTTTGATGAACGAAGCACGATCTACATGTTTCCATATCCAAGAATCCTCACACGCTTTCAAGGGCTTCCCACAAAGCTCTGAATTGTTTTCAAAACTCTCAGCTGTGATATATTCGCTAAAAGACGATGGCACTGCCCCAGTCAAGTAATTGTTGGCTACACTGAACGTCTTAAGGCGAGGCAAATAGCCTATTCTGGTTGGAATTTCACCTTCTAGATAATTATTATCCAACTTTAGACCATTAAGGTATTGACAATTAGCTATATCAGGTGGTATATAGCCCGAAAACGTGTTATTTGAGAGATCAAGTATTGTAACATGTTCAACTATTGCTGAAATATCAGAAGGGATAGTTCCATACAAGCTGTTCCCGGAAAGATCTAAACCTGTCAAGCTCGTACAATTTCGAATGCCACGAGGAAACTCACCTATTAATCCATAGCCTGAAAGTGAGAGGCTCAGTACCTTATTCTCATCAGGATGCCAGCAAAAAACTTCTGAAAATTTACAGATGAAGCCTTCAGTAGGATTGCTGAAATCCCAAGAGCCCAAAGAATTGAATGGGTCATGTAATGAATCTTTTATTGATTTCAAGCAATAAATATCACTCTCTGAAGCACAACAGACACAAATTCTGCTAAGTAGTAATACTAATAGAAAACCAAGAAATGTTCTGAAATTGGTTTTCTCCATATTTTGATATTCTTGACAGACTTCCTAGCAAATCAAGAAGGAAAATATCATTTTTTTACACTTATTGAGTTATTGTAGCAATGGGGTCAGTCAAACTAGTAAGGCTAAGAACTCAACTTTCTTGTAATTTGTTGAAGCAATAATAATAAGAGTTTCAATTTTGTGTTTATATATTGATGATTTTTTGACTTCTTCATAGTTTGATATTCTCACGGTAAAAGTATCAAACATATGGTACTCATGATAAAGACTAATCATATAAAAATGAAAATGGAAATGAGCATTATGTAACATGGGGATATTTTCTCGACCAGAGATCTCGGGTTCAGCCTTTAGTGTGAAAAAATCTTGTTAGAAGCATTTTTGCTTTAGTTGAGTCTTAATTGATGCAAATCTGAATTAATCGAAACTTCGATATAAATATTTGTGAAAGCATTATTGCTTTAGCTGAGTCTTAACTGACACAAATTTGAATTAGTGGAAACTTCAATATAAATATTTGTAAAAGCATTTTTGCTTTAGTTGACTGGCACAAATCTGAATTAGTCGAAACCTCAATATAAATATTTGTGAAAGTATTTTTGCTTCGGGTGAGTCTTAATTGACACAAATTTGAATTAATCGGAACCTCAATATACATATTTATAAATTTTATGAATTACTCTTCCTATATTTATAAAGGTTATTTTATAAGTAAAGTCTGAAGAAACTACTTTATATGCAAGATTTAAAAATATTAGTATAATTTTATAAGAAGAGTCCGAAGAAAAAAAAATTTATGCGAGATTTAAAGATATTATATCCGATAGACAAAAAGAAATTGCAACTAAAGACTAATAAAAGTTGTTTTATTTTATTATTTATTTAGCTACTTTCCTAGAAATTTGTCCACTTCAATAATTATGGTGTGTTGACTGGATTCCTTCTTCAAAATTTTGTACTTTTCAGTGTATGGATGGACTTTTTGACTTTTTTTTAAACTAAAAAGCCAAACACGGAATTAGTCCTAATCTATATTAATACTGTGAAAATGATGTTTTACCTTGTTTAATAATAATTCCAAAGTCTAGAATTTGGGAGTTGAATTTCTTGGAAATCCTGTCAATTAGATATACAAGTTTCTAAGACTTCTTGTGACACTTCTGGAATTAATAATGGTATTGTATAATTTACGTTTTTTTCGTCTCAATTTACATGATGTTATTTGTCAGACACAATGTTTAGCCTACTTAACAGTATTGATGTTAAATGGTAAATATCGTGTTGGGAAAAATATATTTTGAGTTTCACTTATAAAAAATTCGAACTTCAATCTATTATGTTAATTGTCGAAATTTTTCCATCTTTTAGATAAGGATATTCTTATCCAAATAACTTTTTTCACATCAAAGAGTGCTAAGCTTATCGAGGACATTACCTTAGATATGAGGTTATGAAGGACGTATATATTAGAGGTAGAAGTTTAATAGGTAGGAATACATTGTCTTGATGTCAGTCCATATTTGTTGTTGTAGTATTATTCTTGTAGTTTCTTGTCCTTTGCTTTTGATTACTATATGTTGTTTCTTGTTCTTTGGCTATCATATTGTTGTTATTGTACTATTCTATTGATTATCGTATTGTTTTGTTGTTGTACTCTTCTGTTGACTATCGTATTGTTTTGTTATTGTACTCTTCTGTTGACTATCGTATTGTTTTGTTATTGTACTGCTCTGTTGACTATCGTATTGTTTTGTTGTTGTACTGTTGAAGGATCTATCAGAAACAACTAGTCTACTTCTGATGTAGCTGTAAAGTGTGCGTACTATATCCTCCCCAAACTCCATTATGTGAGACTAAACTGCGTATGTTGATAGTTGTATTAAAGAGTGGTTAAATATTACCACTTTAAATTTGAGATTTAGCTAATTTTCAATAGCACAATACATAAATGTGCCTTTTAACTTGGGCTTAGTTGGCATCTATGCCTTTTAACTTTAGGTGTGCACAAATAGACACTTAAACTTGTATAAAGTTGAACAAGTAAATACACGTGTCCTACGTGTCATAATACACGTCACATGCCACAAAGGACGTATGTGTCTAATTGTTCAAATTTATACAAGTTTAAGTATCTACTTATGCACACGCAAAATTAGAAGACATAACTCTCAGCTAAAGCCAAGACCCAAGTTAAATGACACGTATATGTATTATGTATTTTTAAATATTAGCAGTGGATGAAATGGGCCACAGCAAAAGGTATTATATTGGGCTAGACCATAATGTTAAAGGCCCATTCATCTCAATAAGCCCAAAACATTATTTCTAGGTTTATTAAAATCCCTAATTCTCCATCTTCATCATATCTCCTTTTAGGGTTTTTGCTTTCTTTCACTGAAACGCGGCCGACAGAGAGAGCAGAAAACGAAAAATGAAGACGATTCTCTCATCGGAAACAATGGACATCCCAGATGGGATAACAATCAAAGTGAAAGCAAAGCTAATTGAAATTGAAGGGCCAAGGGGAAAGCTTACTAGAAACTTTAAGCATCTAAATCTCGATTTTCAGCTCATTAAGGATGAAGAAACTGGGAAGAAGAAGCTCAAAATTGATGCTTGGTTTAGTTCTCGCAAGGCTACTGCTGCTATTCGTACAGCACTTAGTCATGTGGAGAATCTGATCACTGGTGTTACTAAGGGGTACCGGTACAAGATGCGTTTTGTGTATGCTCATTTTCCGATCAATGCTTCCATTACCGGCGGGAATAAGTCCATTGAGATCCGTAACTTTCTCGGCGAGAAAAAGGTTAAATTTTTTCCCTTTTTGTCTCTTTTTTTGGTTATGTATTTAGCTTTTTGGATGATAAATTAATTGAATTTCTGTTTGTTTAACTCTGTTGTTGGTATTTAAATATTTGATTATTCATGGTGCTCTTGTATACCTATACCTATCGAGTTTGTTTGGTTAAAAGGAAAGTGCTTTTTGTGGAAATTAGCTTATGTTTCTGTATCAGTTTCATGTGTTTGGTTTATATGGTACTTGTATGAACTATAATGTGCCTTATAAGGTATAAAGATAGTGGTTTTGATGATATACTCAAGCTATGTTTGCTCAGACTCTCGTAAATGATGCTGCACCTTTGTTTAGTCCTTCGATAAATGCACTACTTTTGAAGGATCTGACAACTCTTTTGAAGAGTCCGAGCAACATAGTATTAACAATGTCTAAGTTCTGATTTAAGCAAGTGATATGTTGTAAGAGTTGAGATGTTTGTAAGGAAAAATGCCTTCTTCAACTAATGGGTGGAACTCAATTTGATCCTTTGGTGGAAATTTTTCGTTGGAGAAAACCATTTCCCCAATCCTAGATACTAATGCCTACCAAATACACTTCGATACACTTCGATCATGGCTTTTTCTATTTCATTAGCTGCTTGGTGATGACTTTTCAAATAGGAAGTGAAAAAGCATTGAGAAGCATTCTGCCCTTTGTTCATGAAGCTTAAATTGTTGACTCTATCCGTCCCTTTACATGTGTAGGTCAAATGGCAAGACTAATAGTCTAATATCATTGATTTTGTATGTCCCTTAACCATGGTTTACTCTATACACGATTTATCTACTATGAGCTTTCAATGCGCTTTATTGTATTGATATGACTGTTCCAAGATTATACAAATGGTGAAAAAGGGTACTAAGAAAATGGTATTATACTTTTAAGAAGGTATTCCAAGTGTTTTTCTTTTAACTGTTTTCTCCTAGTAGGTCATAGCAAAAGAAAAGTTGGCCTAGATTGATTGGTATATTTGACTACTCTCGTACTTTTAAAATTAGAGAATGTAGAACTGATCTTTTAATGTAAATCTTCACTCTTCTTACTGGGTTACTATGCTTGGTGTTGGTGTTAAGTGATTTGAATGCTGTCGTCCCCATCACATTGTTGTCTCAGATTTCAGCTTGATGGACATCTAAATACCCTTGAGAATGTTTACATTTTGGCTCTTACACTTGTTAATGTAAATTAAGTGCAAGCCTGTAAGAGACTGACGTGTTTGCTGTGACTGTATCAGGTGAGGAAAGTTGATATGCTTGACGGTGTCACTGTTGTCCGCTCAGAGAAAGTTAAGGATGAGTTGGTTTTGGATGGAAATGATATTGAACTTGTCTCTCGATCAGCTGCCCTGATAAACCAAGTAAAGCTCCCTTTCTTTCTGTTAATTACATTTTTACTGTAATGTGTGCTTACTCTTTATAGTGAATTTCAAGTTCTTGCATACTGAGTTTACCTTTTTTTTTTTTTTTCTACAGAAATGCCATGTGAAGAACAAAGATATCCGTAAGTTCCTTGATGGTATCTACGTCAGCGAGAAGGGAAGAATTGCTGAGGAAGAGTAGATAATTAGCATTAGATTTGTCTTGGTCTGTTTGTTCCCCATATTTTTGTTTTAAGCGCCGAGATTATATTAAGATTCCTTGCAATTTGAGTTAGATTAAAAAATTTTGATTTTAAGATTTTCTTGCCGAAGTTTCTTTCTAGAGCAAGCAGCTGCTTGTTCTTGGAGTAGGGCATATGAATGTTTTCTTGAGAGCAATTTGGTTATAGTAATTCTCAATGCTGTGATACTGTCTTTCTTGAGTTTCTATCCAGTTTCTCAATGCATTTTGAACCTCTTGGCACTATACTTGTTAAGAGAGGATGATTCTAGCAAATTTTCTACGTGAAGAGTTTGTTTATCGCCTAAGGTCATGACCTAGTGGTTCATGAGTAGTGAATCATGAGGATTGTGGAGGCTGTATTATTAGTGTTCTGTTTTCATTTTTTCAAGTCTTGGTGGGTCGAGTTACGTCTAGTTAGGTAGTAGATGCATTGCGGAATTAGTTGAGATTGCATGTGAGCTAATGTGCTAACGAGTAAACAAAAAAAGTTACTTGTACTACTTGTAAGTTCTCTGTGTTTTTACAAATTTATTCATAAAACTGTGTATTTAAACGGACATACACTATACCATATAAAACAATAATATAGTACTAAAAACTCGTAACTAATTATATAATTAATTTTAGAATGAGTTGTTTCATGTTTTGTTAGTAGTAGTCGAGACACGATTAGAAAATAATTTTTTCCAAATTAGTTATCCCAAAATTATTATATAATCCAACATGGTAATTGAAACAACATAACTTGTTCATCAAGTCAAGGACTAAACAAAAAATAGAAGTCCAAAGGCTATATAAAACCTTATTTTTTTCTTTATAAAACTCCATAGCAGCCCTAACATCGAAACCTAGAGTACTACTATCAACTTGTCCCATATTTAGAACTTCTTGTTTTGCTGGTTGAAGAAGATGGAAAACGGTGAAATCCCAGAGAATGCTCCTGAACATATGTAGATTCTTGATTTTAACCTTAAAGTTTGCATCTTTATTCTTTGAGTTCAGTGTTTAAGCTTCTATGTTTTGTTTTTTTTTTTTAAAAAAAATATTCAGATTGCCCAGGACCACATCTGAAACGGCAGGAAAATCTGATTCTCGTCAAGGATGCCCAAATCAAGAAATTTGTGCTACTGCTCCTTTACCTGACCCAGGTTACTGTTTTGCTTCTTTTCGTGTGCAAAGATAATTTTTTGAGCTTGTTTTTCTTATATTCGTGATATTGGGTGTTAATTTTGTGAGCGCTTGTGTATAGTATACTCCCATTATTACGTGTACCGTGTAAGTATGCCCTCGTATTATAAGATTCTGTCACCCTATGGTCAACATTCCATTCACCTTAGTCGTAGGTGCTTGATCTATTTTGATTTGAATGGGGGTGGTGTTCCCGCGGTACGTCTGGTTGAGGGTGTCTCGGTGATATAAACAAAGAAAAGGTGATGGTTTTTAACATACCCTTGAACATGAAGTCAGTCTTTGCAAATAAGAAGAAATCATCAATCATCTACTCTATTGATGAATTTGAACTCTACTCTCTCCCCAGGCTTAGTTCAAGTGGCAAAGGTTGAGGGACTTGTAACTTAGGTCGCATGTTTGGGTGTTGAACATGCAAACTAAAGCTGGTATTTGAGTGGAGAAGCTTAGAGAGGTGAACGTATTATCCCTGAGTTTGGAAGGTTGTGGTTAGTCCTAAAGGTCTTTGGCTATAACCATGCTCGTGAAGTACCTATAAAGGCACAAAGGATGGATATTTAAATTAGTTATGTTGGAATCTTAATAAAATCATTTACTTGGGAATGAGTTAAAATGTTTAAAGCATTAGCTTGGAATGAGTACTAGGAAGAAAAGAGAGTGTTTAACGTATAGTTCAGAGTAAAAGATAAACTTGGCATGTCATATACAAAAGGAAAGAAAAGAGATATACAAAGCTTCAAAGTGCAATGTTTTGCGATGATTGGTAGGATGTGAGTTTTTAGTCTCTGCAGCAAGAAGCCAACTCAGGAAGAATTTGAAGTCGGTCTATTTTGTTCTATTTTTCTTAAGAAATAGTTGTAGAATGATCAACAACAAAATTATACTGCTGTTTCCATGACTCATTTTTTGTTAATCCAGAATAGGGAAAGAAAGGATCATCTTCTCCACAGACAAATGTGCTAATGTTCACACACTAGAATCTCTAAATGAAACGGTGGTCTTCCTCTGATGTCTCCAAGCCTGCCAATGCCATCAAGCACCTCTCAGGCAGAGAGATCTACCTTCCATTTCAATGTTACCTTTTCTAATTTTAGAACTGTTCCGTCTCAAAAAAAAAAAAAATTTTAGAACTGTTGTTTTGGTATGTTAATTTTGATCTGATGATTTTGTGTAGATATGATGTAACTCAAGTTGCTCTTTCTTGTATGTATAGTATACTGCAACGAGTAGCAAAAAACTATATTGTAGCGAGTAGCAAAGGAAAGTTTTGTGTTTTCTAATGGATAATTTGTTTGATACTGAGAGCTAGGTTGTCAAGAATTGATATGATAAAGTGGTCGATAGTGTAATACTAACTAGATTGTTTAATTTACCAAGTTGGGGCATATCTGAGTTTCATTACATGCGGTATTTTCTAGCTGTTTGTTTTCCCTTAATTATTTTTACATGATAACCTTTATTTATCAATGTTATACACATGGTGCTCATTTTCGACGGTTTTGTGTTGATGGTTTCGTGCAGACTTGGTTGCAATAGTAGAAAGAATGGCAACTGTGAAGCACAAGATACTGGTTTTATCTGGCAAAGGTGGAGTTGGTAAGAGTACTTTCTCAGCTCAACTTGCTTTTGCATTGGCAGCTATGGATTTTCAAGTGGGTCTCCTTGACATTGATATCTGTGGCCCCAGCATCCCAAAGATACTTGGTCTCAAAGGACGAGAGATTCGCCGGAGTAATTTTGGATGGATACCTGTTTACGTTGAGTCTAACCTTGGGGTTATATCAATTGGTTTCATGATCCACAACCCTGATGAAGCTGCTATATGGAGAGGGCCTTGCAAGACTGGTCTAATTAAGCAATTCCTCAGAGATGTTGATTGGGGAGAGCTTGATTTCCTTGTGGTTGATGCTCCACCTGGGACGTCAGATGAACAGATTACAATCGTTCAATCCCTCGAAGCAACTGGAATAGATGGCACAGTTATAGTCACAACCCCACAATAGGTATCTCTGATAGATGTAAGGAAAGAAGTTAGTTTTTGCAAGAAAGTTGGGGTGGAGGTTCTTGGCGTTGTTGAGAACATGAGTGGTCTTTCCCAGCCACTCTCAGAATTCAAATTCACAAGAATGACAGAAACTGGCGAGCAGAAAGACATGACCGAGTGGACCATGTCTTATATGAGAGAGAACGCCCCAGAAATGCTGAACTTGATTGCTTGTAGTGAAGTTTTTGATACCAGTGGAGGAGGTGCTGCAAAGATGTGCAATGATATGGGTGTCCCGTTTCTTGGAAAAGTACCACTGGATCCTCAGCTATGTAAAGCAGCCGAAGAAGGAGATCATGCTTTTCAGATGATAAATGCCGCGCCGGGCAAGTGCCCCTGCGCTCAAGATGATAATAGAAAAGATCTTAGCTCAGAAAAACATCTCAACAAAGAATGGAGCATAGTATTTATACTTTTTTCTAGGCTTTCTTTACCTTTTCTCTCATTAAGTTCCGGGTACTTGTGACCAACATTTTTTCGTAGGGGAGAGCTTTTATCACTCTAGATATGGATGTATTATACAATTTTTTAGTGATTTTTCCTTCCCACTCCAACAGGAGCTTGATGTATTATGCTTTTAGTAGTGTTATGTGGTTGGTTACTGGTTGTTATGCAGTTACTCTTTGGAACAAATTGGTGCTACTCATAGCCTATTTAGGCCAACCAACCCATGTGAACCTTGTGCATAATTATACCAGCACCTTACTCGATATTTATGCTGATGGAAGGTAACAAATACTTGGTTGATTAGTTGTTGTGTGGAAGTAGGTCCACGGTCACTGCATCTGGTTCACATTCCATTCACGAATTAGTTAAAGCATGAGCAACTTGATTCGATATTTGACACCAATCAAATATCTTTCATTAGTATCTTACATTCATAATTAAGATAATCGAAATAAAAATTAATGTTTCGTTATGATCGATGGAGACCAAAAGTATTAACTTACGAAAAACTCAAACGGACCAAACTGTTCATGAGTATATTTAAGGAATTATTTTAAACATATTCCAAACATTAGCAAATTTGTCTTTCTTTATATTAAAAATAAGGTTCAATATAAGTTGATTTTCAGAGGGGTAAAGGTAAACCCCAGAAAAGGGAAAAAAAAAATTCAGAACTTGGAGAATTTATTGCCCTTATATGAATTTGGTGAAACAGGGGAAAAAAAAACTGTTATTTATAGAAGAGAAAAAATTATTTGAACTACTTGTAAGTTGTAAGCTCTCTATCGCATTACAAATTTATTCATAAAGCTGTGTATTTAAACGGATACACACTACATATATAAAACAATAATATAGGACTAAAAACTTGTAACTAATTATAAAAATTTTAGAATGTATTTGTTCCATGTTTTGTTAGAAATAGTCGAAACACGATTAGAAAATTACTTTTTTCAAATTAGTTATCCCAAAATTATTAATTCGAAATAACTTGTTGCTAACCTATGAAGGCAAGGACTAAACAAAAAATAAAAGTCAAAGGCGGTATAAAACCTTATTTTTTCTTTATAAAGCTCCATAGCCCTAATAGACAAATTTACAGCAATTTCTCTGAATCTCGAAAGGGCAGCATCGAAATAGTTTGTCAGTTTATTAAAGCTTAAATTCTTATTGATAATTTGTCAGTTTATTAAAATTAAAATTTTTATTTAGAACTTGTTGTTGTGCTAGTTGAAGAAGATGGAAAACGGTGAAATCCCAGAGAATGCTCCTGAACGTATGTAGATTCTTGATTTTAACCTTAAAGTTTGCATCTTTTTTCTTTGATTTCATTGTTTAAGCTTCTTTTTTTTTAAAAAAAAAATTTCAGATTGCCCAGGTCCACAATCTGAAACAGCAGGAAAATCTGATGCTTGTCAAGGATGCCCAAATCAAGAAATTTGTGCTACTGCTCCTAAAGGACCTGACCCAGGTTACTGTTTTGCTTCTTTTCGTATGTAAAGATACTTTTTTGAGCTTGGTTTTCTTATATTTGTGATATTGAGTGTTAATTTTGTGACAATAGAATGTTATCTAGTTTTTTTTGTCTTCCTGAGCTTGTGGGGCGTGTACTGGGCTCGTATTATAAGATTCTCTCACCCTATGGTCAACCTTCCATTCCCCTTAGTAGTAGGTGCTTGATCTATTTTGATTTGAATGGGAGTGGTTTTCCCGAGGTACGTCTGGTTGAGTGTGTCTCGGTGATATAAACAAAGATAAGGTGATGGTTTTTAACATACCCTTGAACATAAAGTCAATCCTTGCAAATAAGAAGAAATCATCTACTCTATTGATGAATTCGAACTTTACTCTCTCCGTGGGATTAGTTCAAGTGGCAAAGGTTGAGGGACTTGAACTTAGGTTGCATGTTTGGGCATTGAACATGTAAACTAAAGCTGGTATTTGAGTGGAGAAGCTTAGAGAGGTGAACATATTATCCCTGAGTTTGGAAGGTTGTGGTTAGTCCTAAGGGTCTTTGGCTATAATCATGCTCATAAAGTACCTTAAAGGCACAAAGAATGGATATTTAAATTAGTTATGTTGGAATCTCAATAAAACCATTAACTTAGGAATGAGTTAAAAAGTTTAGAGCATTAGCTTGAAATGAGTACTAGGAAGAAAAGAGAATGATTAACATATAGTTCTGAGAAAAAGATAACCTTGGCATGTCATATGCAAAATGCAAGAAAAGAGATATACAAAGCTTCGAAGTGCATGCTTTGCGAAGATTGGTAGGATGGGAGTGTTTAGTCTTTGCAGCAAGAAGCCAACTCAAGAAGAAGTTGAAGTCAGTCTATTCGTTGTAGAATGAGCAACAACAAAATTGTACTGCTCTTGCCATGTCTCTTTTTGGTTAATCCAGAAAAGGGAAAGAAAGGATCATCTTCTCCAGAGACAAATGTGCTAATGTTCACATACTTGAATCTCTAAATAAAATCAAGCACCTCTCAGGCAGAGGCATCTATCTTCCATTTCAATGTTGCCTTTTCTAATTTTAGAACTGTTGTTTAATTTTGATCTGATGATTTTGTGTAGATATGGTGCAACTCAAGTTGCTCTTTCTTGTATGTATAGTATATTGCAATGAGTTGCAAAAAACTATATTGTAGTGACTAGCAAAGGAAAGTTTGGGGGATTGTTGATTACGCTTTCTAAGGGATAATTTGTTTGATACTGAGAACTAGGTTGTCGAAAATTGACATGATAAAGTGGTCGATAGCGTAATACTCCCTCTGTCCCTAATTACTTGTCCACTTTTGAATTGACACACCTATTAAGAAAACAATTACTAACATAGTGAGTTTACCATTTTACCCTATTAATTATGAAGTGGATGAATTAAAAACTTGAGATTTTCAAGAAATTCTACTTTTTTCAAAGTAATAAATTGAGGGTATAATAGGTAAAAACAATTTGTCCTTTCTTGATTACTAATTAGATTGTTTAATTTACCAAGTTAGGACATATCAGAGTTCCGATACATGCGGTATATTTTTTTTAGTAAAGGTAAAGTTCCAATACATGTGGTATTTTCTAGCTGTTTGTTTTCCCTTACTTAATTATTTTTACCTGTGGTACAGTGGTATCATGATAGGCTTTATTTATCAATGTTATACACATGGTACTCATTTTCAACGGTTTTGTATTGATGGTTTAGTGCAGACTTGGTTGCAATAGCAGAAAGAATGGCAACTGTGAAGCACAAGATACTGGTTTTATCTGGCAAAGGTGGAGTTGGTAAGAGTACTTTCTCAGCTCAACTTGCTTTTGCATTGGCAGCTATGGATTTTCAAGTGGGTCTCCTTGACATTGATATCTGTGGCCCCAGCATCCCAAAGATGCTTGGTCTCGAAGGACAAGAGATTCACCAGAGTAATATTGGATGGTCCCCTGTTTACGTTGAGTCTAACCTTGGGGTTATGTCAATTGGTTTCATGCTCCCCAACCCTGATGAAGCTGTCATATGGAGAGGGCCTCGCAAGAATGGTCTAATTAAGCAATTCCTCAAAGAAGTTTATTGGGGAGAGCTTGATTTCCTTGTGGTTGATGCGCCACCTGGGACGTCAGATGAACATATTTCAATCGTTCAATTCCTCCAAGCAACTGGAATAGATGGCGCAGTTATAGTCACAACCCCACAACAGGTATCCCTGATAGATGTAAGGAAAGAAGTTAGTTTTTGCAAGAAAGTTGGGGTGGAGGTTCTTGGCGTTGTTGAGAACATGAGTGGTCTTTCCCAGCCACTCTCAGAATTCAAATTCACGAGAATGACCGAGACTGGGGAGCAGAAAGACATGACCGAGTGGGCCATGTCTTATATGAGAGAGAACGCCCCAGAAATGCTGAACTTGATTGCTTGTAGTGAAGTTTTTGATACCAGTGGCGGAGGTGCTGCAAAGATGTGCAACGATATGGGTGTCCCGTTTCTTGGAAAAGTACCACTGGATCCTCAGCTATGTAAAGCAGCCGAAGAAGGAAGATCATGCTTTTCAGATGATAAATGCCTGGCAAGTGCCCCTGCGCTCAAGATGATAATAGAAAAGATGTTGGCTCAGAAAAACATCTCAACAGAGAATGGAGCATAGTATTTATGAGTAGTACTTTTTTCTAGGCTCTGTACCTCTTCTCTGATTAAATTCCGGGTGTTGTGACCAACATTTTTTTCATAAGGGAGAGCTTTTAGTATGAATGTATTATACAGATTCTACTGATTTTTATACGATGATTTGTTTAACGGACACGTCTCCCCCCCACCCCCCCCCACCCCCAAATGAAATAGACTGAATAATATGGATGATGTTATCGGTTCAGTTTGACTGCTGTGAAATTTTCCTTTCCACTCCAACAGGAGCTTTGATGTGTTATGTGATTACAGGTCGTTATGCAGTTGCTCTTTGGAACAAATTGGTGGTACTCATAGCCAATTTAGGCCAAACTTAAGCAGCCAGCCCATGTGACCTTGTGCATGATTATACCAGTACCTACTCGATATTTATGCTGGTGGAAGATAACAAATACTCGGTTGATTAGTTGTTGTGTGCAAGTTGGTCCACGGTCACTGCATCTGGTTCACATTCCATTTCATGAATTAGTTAAAGCATGTGCAACTTGATTATTTTTTTGTTATAATCAACAGAGATCAAAAGTGTTAACTTACGAAAAACTAAAATGGACCAACTGTTCATGAGTATATTTAAGGGATCATTTTAAACATATTCCAAACATAATAGACCATTGTTGTCATTTTCTCAAATGATTTATGTTGATTGTCCAAAAAAACTGTTCCTCAATATCTCCAAATAGCGGCACCTGGAGATTGCTTTGAATCAGACAACATTCATAGTTTCAACAAACAAAATCTTGAAAGTGCTTACACTGAATCTTTGTGTCACTGTTTCATTTCTGTGAAGTGTGAGGACAGTTTCTTTTCTGATTTGTTAATCTTTGCTTATGCCTACAAACTGTTTGATTATATGCTCCAAAGAAAATTACTTTATCAAATTTGTCTTTCTTTGTGTTGAATAAGGTTGAACATAAGTTGATTGTCAAAGGGGTAAAGGTTAACCACTCAGAAGGGGGAAAAATCTGATCTTGGAGAATTTATTGCCCTTATATGAATTATCTGTTCTTTATCCATTTGGAATGTTCAAAGAGAATAAGGAGGCAGTTACTATTTGCCTTACTGAAATCGTTTAGTTTTTATTCAATCTTCAGAGTCCTACAGCATAAAATGAGATGAAAACCTTATTGAGATTCAAAGAAAACGTCATATCAGTACGTGGATTGGTTTTGTCTGTTCCATTGTCACCACTTCTGCTTCAGCATCTGCGTTGTTGCTCTGGTGCAGCAATTCAGTGGCAGAATGAGAGAGTACCAATCAAATGTAGTGATTTGCTCGATGAGTTCACTACTTACTGCTATGCAAGGGATCTTCCCAGGGCAATGAACGCATTGAATGCCTTGCAAATTCAAAAGATATGGGCTGATGCTGTCACCTACTCTGAACTCATTAAGTGTTGTTTGGCTCGTGGCGCGGTGGAACAAGGTAAACGAGTCCACCAACATGTGTTCTCGAATGGTTATGAGCCTAAAACATTCCTTGTTAACACACTTATGAATATGTACGTGAAGTTTAACATGTTGGATGAAGCGCAAGCTTTGTTTGCTCAAATGTCTGACAGGAATGTTGTCTCCTGGACTACCATGATAGCTGCCTACTCTAGTGCTAAGATCAATAACAAGGCTTTGGAGTTTTTGATCTTCATGATGAGAGATGGTGTGAGACCTAATATGTTTACTTACTCCTCTGTTCTGAGAGCTTGTGATGACCTTTCCAATCTTAGGCAGCTCCACTGTAGCTTACTTAAAGTTGGTCTGGAGTCTGATGTATTTGTCCGAAGTGCTCTTATTGATGTTTACTCCAAAATGGGTCAACTCGAGTGTGCAATGTGCACCTTTAATGAGATGGTGACTGGCGATCTTGTCGTCTGGAATTCCATTATTGGTGGATTTGCTCAAAACAGTGATGGGGATGAAGCTTTGACTCTCTTTAAAAGAATGAAGAGAGCTGGATTCTCAGCTGATCAGTCGACCTTGACAAGTGCTCTTAGAGCTTGTACTAGTTTAGCACTTTTAGAAGTTGGAAGGCAAGTCCATGTTCATGTCCTCAAGTTCAAGCGGGACCTAATCCTTGATAATGCACTTTTGGACATGTATTGCAAGTGTGGCAATTTGGAAGATGCCCATCAAATATTCAGTCAGATGGTAGAGAAGGACGTAATCTCCTGGAGCACCATGATCATAGGCTATGCCCAGAATGGTTTCAGCAGAAAAGCACTGGAATTGTTCAAGGAGATGAAAGTTTCAGGGATCAGACCAAACTACATCACTGTTCTTGGAGTTTTATTTGCTTGTAGCCATGCAGGACTGGTAGAAGATGGACAATATTACTTCCACTCAATGAAGAAGCTCTTTGGTATTGATCCAGGAAGAGAACACTACGGCTGCATGGTTGATCTTCTTGGAAGATCTGGAAAGCTAGATGAAGCGGTGAAACTAATCCATGAAATGGAATGTGAACCAGATGCAGTGACATGGAGAACATTGCTTGGTGCCTGCAGAGTACATCGTAACATGGATTTAGCTGAGTATGCCGCCAAACAAATTATAAAGCTGGATCCAAGTGATGCGGGAACTTACATATTACTATCTAACATATATGCGCGTACTCAAAAATGGGAAGACGTTATGGACTTGAGAAGGTCCATGAAGGAAAGAGGAGTGAAGAAGGAACCGGGATGCAGCTGGATTGAAGTAAACAAACAAATCCATGCTTTTATAATGGGAGACAACTCACATCCACAAAAAGAGGAAATTAACAAAGAGCTAAATCAGATTATTTGGAGGTTAAAAGAGGTGGGATATGTTCCAGACACAAACTTTGTCTTGCAAGATCTTGAAGATGAACAGATGGAAGACTCACTTCTGTACCACAGTGAGAAAATAGCTGTTGCCTTTGGTGTACTGAGCCTGTCTAGAGAGAAGACCATTAGAATCAGGAAAAATCTCAGGATATGTGGAGATTGTCATTTATTTGTGAAACTTTTGGCACAGATAGAGCGTCGAAGCATTGTCATAAGAGATCCAATCCGGTACCATCATTTTCAGGATGGTATTTGTTCTTGCGGAGATTATTGGTAGTAGGGAATGGAGTACAGTTGAGTATGATAACAACCTAGTTAATATGCTTTTGATAGACTTATAAGCTTCACTATCTACATTAAACACATCATACTCACTTTCTCTCATGTTTTATATGTTTTTTCTGGCAGATTTAGTAACATTTGCAGAAATGGCAGCAATGACGAAGCACAAAGTACTGGTTTCATGAAGCAACCATTCGGTTCATAAGAGTGCACTCTCTCAACTTGCATTGGCAGCTATGAATTTTGATGTTGGCAATTAGAATTACTGAAGACACCCATGAAGGTATGCAGCTGCTGAGCAGAACTCCCATGTTTAGACAAATGCATCTATTAGTTGGACTGTTCAGGCCTATGTGATCTTTTGACAATTTTATCCTTATTCAATTTCCAAAAAGTTATCAAAAAAGATCCTCCTTTAATTTTCAGATTGCCTAGGTCCCCTATTTGAGATCTGCTAGAAATTTGATGCTTGTCAAGATGTCCAAATTAAGAGCTTTGTGTAACTTCATTAAACTAGCCTTTAAATAAGACACTTAGGGTTCATTTGGTAGAGTGTATAAAATAGTTCTAAATAGAGTGTATTAGTAATGCTTGCATTAATTATAGATTGATTATTTTTATACATTGTTTGGTTTGGTTTGGTGCATTAAAAATAGCATGCGTTGCATAAAAAATTTTATTTACAAAGATACCTTTCACAATTGTGGTGGAAAAGATGTAAAAAAGGTTTTAAGGGGCAATTGTGTCTTTAACCATGCTAATGCATGTATTAAAACCATTACATTTCTAATACCTAGAAATCCATGGTAAAGTAATACACAATAGCATTAGTTATACATAGGTTAGAAAAGAGCACCAAACAAGGTATTTGCATTATTTTTCCTAATACACTCTACCAAACGACCTCCTAATCTATACTAGAAAGAATGTAAAATTGGGGAAGCTGAAATTTTTAACTGGTATTTGCTTTGAATTATTTGTTTGACTTCAAAAACCAGCCTGCTTACGCTAAAGGTTGTCAAAAGGTGGGATGACAAAGATGATGTTCTGGTACAACACTGATTATATTGGATAATTGCACAGCTGCGACAATTTGCAGATGGAATAAGCAATCTACTTCCGACGGTTCCTTTTATCTACAAAGTAATTATATCACACATAACTTTGGTTCATTAGATGCTTCATTGACGTCTTACGGAGTATTGATCTTTTTTTCTGTTGAGAAAATGCTTTGCTTATATGCTTGTGGTTTAATCCCATAGCAGTCCATTTCCGTACCGTACGGTTTAGTTTGTATGAGGGTTAAGAGTTATTGGCTTCATTTGTCCATATAGGTAACTATGTGCTCATTTTCCACATGTTTGTTTCTTATGATTTCCTTGCAGATTTAGGGCCATCTTGGAAATAGCAAACTTGAAGCTGAACTGGTTATATCTATCAAGGAAAGGATCGATAAGAGTACATCCTCTATGTAACTGGCATTTGCATTGACCGCTAAGGTTTTCCATTTCGGTCTCCTTAACATTGATATCTATGGCTCAAGAGTCGGTAATTAGCTTGGTCTAGAAGGGCAGGAGATTCACCAGAGTAATCCAGTTTTTTTCTGTTGTCTATATTTAGTCTAATGCCAGGGTCAATTTCCATGGTCCCAAACCCAGATGATGCTGTAATGTGGTGCAGGAGTGGTCTAACTAAGTAAGTCCCTTGAATGAAGTTCATCGCGAAAAGCTTGATTGCTTGTAGCTGTTGGCCCCAGCTTGGACGACAGGTCTTGTTATTTTTGTCCCCAGAACTTTGATTCAGCAATTAGAATGCAGTGCATGATATGTGGATTTTACGGATGTCACACCTTCCAATTCTGCACGAGGCTCAAAAGCTTTGTATTTAAGCGAAGAAAGGCAGAAGAAGGGTAGAGGGACGGACTCATTATCTACCTCGTATGAATCGTGCTCCGTTGGCCTTCAGAGATTTTTAGGCTATGAAAACACAAAATCTTGTTATTGCTGCTTTAGTGATGTTTAAATGTAATCTAGATGGCCATGATTGATACTATTTGGTAACCAATTGTTGATTGGAGAATCTAGAATTATTACTTGGAATGGATTCTTGATATGTTCTTGTTACAAAAATTATTACTGTTGGCAATTTTTCTTTTTAGAAAAACATATATTTTGAACTTTATCATATAAATAATAGAACAATGGTCCACAAATTTGTACTATCCCAAAATAGGGACAATCCATGCAAAACCAATAATTTAGTGACTGACCAAGCAAATGTAATATTCCTTGTGTAGAAGCCAAAGAGGTCTATACCACACAACAAAGGGTGGATGTCAGCAGGGTGTCTATTTTTTTTTAAATCACTGATCTCCATTTTTTACTTCAGTTCGAGGAAGCAAAATACGGATTTGCTTTCTTTTAGGATATGATGAAAGAAATAAAGGTTGAAGTTTAGACGACTCATATAATTTTATTTATAGAAATGAATATAAAGAAAGAAAGAAATATTTACCAAAAAAAGAAGAGGAATCTTTTTAATAAAAGGACAGGCATGTCAGAATGGGACTCCTAAATTCTGTAAAATTTGTTAAACTGAAATTAGTCCCACGAGGGTCGGTGTCTTATCTTGATGTTATAAACACTAAATAATAGGACTTAATATGTATTTACTATTTATTAGTATAGATAATTAATCGTTTGGTATGATGGACAAGTAGTATCTGAGTTAATTATTCAGAAACAAGTATGAATATGACTGTGTAATGGCTAGGGATTAAGGGACCCGACTTAGTCTCTTTGTTCGTTTAAAATTGGTTTACTATTTTTACTCGTAGCTTTAGAAATACATAAAAAGAAAAACAAATAAACTTTGATGATCATAAATACTCAGTTGATGGATTTATGATACACAATTTGTCCCATATAAGCTCATGAGAATAGTGCTATGGAACTTCAAATTACAAACTTAACCATAAATAAATAAAAAATAAGTTAAAACTATTTGCTGCCCAACATTATTTTTACCAAAGAAATGGGAATCTTTTCAATAATCCAAGAAAAGACAAGCTTACATTCAGGCGTGTCAGAATGTGCCTCCTAAAATTCTGTAGATTTTGGTTATCGAGAGAATTTTAGTAGATAATTATAATTTATCATATTTTCTACTATCTGTGCCTCACATGACACTATCTTGAGTTTGAGTTACAAGGGAACAATAAGATGAGAATTTCGAAAAAGAAAAACAAATAACTACCTTATGATTTTTATTGATTGATACTATGATGTCCAGTATTTATATTGGAATCTAACTAAATTCATATTTGCGCAAGAAAGTTCCACATGGAGGAGGATAAAGCACGGAAAACTCAAACCTGAAAGCTCTAGTTAAGGATGTCCTGATCGGTTATTATCCCTTCAAATGTTAGGTAGACTCTTCTACTCTCTTGTGTCACATTGTGGGACCCAACATATGGGATGGGGCCCCACCAATTATCTTATCATCTCATGACTCATGAGCTTGCATAAGAATATAGCAATATAACAATGGCCAATGGCCCCCCACTGCTATATATAATGTAATCTCTGTCTTTTAGTGCACGTTTTGATGTTAACAGATAGCATCAATGGAGACCAACAACTTGCCCTGTTTTGATTATCGCTTATCTCAATTAATTTCATGAGATATTTACTATACTCTTTACTTTGTTGATAACTTTTAATTCTTATATGTGACGTGTTTAAGACACAAGACTAAATGATATCTTGCTTCGTGCCAAATTAAAACCTTGTAGTGCATTGATCATTAAGCTACACCCGAGCGCTAAAACAGAATGTTGAACAAGTAAGCCTCTTTATGTAAAAAAGGGGAAGTGTTTTTTCTGTTGATTTATTTCATCTGGGAATTTTAGTATTAGTAAATACTTCAACTTTAAAAGAGCCTGACAAAAACAAAAAAGTGGGCAAAACCATTGGATTCAGTGACCCTTTTGTTGCCTATATTGCTCTTTTGTTTTTACTTGTGTTTCCTGTTCTTGATATTTTTGGGGGGTTTTTCAAGATTTCTTCTGATTTTTAGCTTTTGGGGTTTCATCAAAAGTGAAGTTTGAGCTTTATATTTGTTGAAAGATTGGTTCTTTTTTTGTCTGATTTGAGTTCTTGATATGCTTTTTAGTTCTGTAAGTTCACTGAAAACATTGTTTCTTTCTGGACCTGTGATTTGGTAGAGAGCTCCAAGACTTTAAATTTGCTTCAAATGTTTGTAGGGCCAGGGATTTTTATAGATTTTAAGCTAGAAATGTGGGAAAGGTGAAATTTTCTGGTATCTTAGTATATCCCTTTGTATTTGGATTTGCTGCACTCGAGCCGAGGATCTTTCATCTTTCGGAAACAGCCTTTCTGCTTCCATGAGTTAGTGGTAAGGTTTGCGTACACTCTATTCTCTCAAGACCCTACTTGTGGTATTTCATGGGGTATGTTGTTGTTATTGTATCTTAGTATATCCCTTTCCAAATTGAATTGATAATGATGAAAAGTTTCAATCTTTGTAGTTCTTGAAAGTGGAAAAAGTTGTTATTTTTGGTCTAATATACAAGAAATCCATTAGGATTTTGGGGGTTGAATTCTTTATGATCATGGAGAAACAGGTTAGTTTCCAGGGTGCAACAATGGAAAAACAGCAAAGTTTTCAAAATGGGGCGATGGAGAAGCAGAAGAGCTTTAGAGGAATAATGGAAAAACAGAGAAGTTTTAGGATAGCAATGGAGAGGCAAATGAGTTTTGGTGGTGAGAGGAAAAGGGGTAAGGATTCACCGGGGAAACGAGGGGATTCCCCGTTGCATCTTGCAGCTAGAGCTGGGAATTTAGGGAAGGTGAAAGAAATTATTCAGAAGTTTGATGAAAAAGGCATAAAAGATTTACTATGTCAGCAAAACCAAGAGGGTGAGACTGCTTTATATGTTGCTGCTGAGAATGGTCATAGTTTGGTTGTTGCAGAGTTCTTGAAACATTTAGACCTTGAAATTGCTTCTATTGTGGCAAATAATGGTTATGATACACTCCATGTTGCAGCAAGGCAGGGTCATCTTGGTGAGTTCTCTATTTATTATAAAGCAAATCGACTTCGATTCTTGAAAAATTTAATTAGGCTAATTTAGGGGATAGGGAATGTAGATTCTTTCGCATCTCGATTCAGTTTTGATATTACATGTGGTTCTCAGAGTATCTTTCCAGATTTTCCAGTAAAATGTGGACTTCATGAATGAGATGATACTTCACATGAAATTTTATTACTGCTAATAGTGATGGTGACGGAAGGGGAGACTTGGTGTAACTGGTAAAGTTGCTGCCATGTGGCTAGGGTTCAAGCCGTGGAAACAATCTCTTGCAGAAATGTAGGGTAAGGTTGCGTACAATAGACCCTTGTGGTCTAGCCCTTCTCCGGACTCCGCGCATAGCGGGAGCTTTAGTGCACCTGGCTGACCCAATACTGATGGTGACTAGAGTCTGCAATTTCTATCCTAGATCATAGTTTCCAGAATCCAACTTCTATCCGTCTGTGGACACTTGTCTGATGATCGAACCACATAAAATCGTTGTGTTTTCTTTAGTACATTTCTCCATGTAGTCTCAATTATGTCGTTGAGGGTTGTTTTATCAAACTGTAAAAATCAACAGGAACCTCGATCCTAACACCTAACCTGTGTAACTCTTATCACATTAGAGCTTACATGTTTGTGGTGACCATAAAAAAGAAACTTTGTGGTCAAGTCTTGATTTACTCCCTCCGTTCCAGTTTAAGTGTCTTAGTTTGACTGGGCACGAAGTTTAAGAAAGAGACTGTATTTTTGGGACAAACCAAACGGGAAAGTAAAACACTTAAATTGGAACAGAGAGAGTATTATTGTTGTTTCAAGCTTATTGTGGATACTTGTTAAACATGAATTCAGTTTGTTCCTTTCTTACTTGCACTTGTAAACACTTTCTTGTATAAAATTGCAGATGTACTACAGGAACTGCTGCATTCCTTTCCAAACTTAGTCATGACCACAGATTCATCGAATTCTACAGCGTTACACACTGCAGCTGCACAGGGACATATTCATGTAGTAAATATGCTTCTGGAGATTGATTCTAACCTTGCTAAGATAGCTCGGAACAACGGAAAGACTGTGCTCCATACAGCAGCAAGAATGGGACACTTGGAGATAGTTAAATCCCTTCTTAGCAAGGATCCTGAGATTGGCTTTAGAACAGATAAAAAAGGCCAGACTGCCTTGCACATGGCTGCGAAGGGACAAAATGTTGACATCGTGCTCGAATTAATCAAACCAAATCCTGCTGTTTTGGCCTTGGAAGATAACAAAGGAAATACAGCACATCATATTGCAACAAGAAAGGGACGGATACAGGTTTGTTTGTTTAACATGTTTTTTCTTGTAAAGCATCGTCCGTAAACTTGAGATTTGTTTTATGTGTGAGGCAATGTGGGATGTGTTTTATATCTTGATGAAAAATGCTCGTAGATCAAGGGAAAACTGTTTATTTGGTAAAATCAAGATGGAAATTACAAACTTGAGGGATTGTGGGCAGGCCAAGGGTGACTTCATTGTCGTGCCACGAAATGGTTATTGAAATGACTTACTGATAAGTTCCAGTTTCCTTTCTGGATAGTTATGTACCTGGAGAGAAGGAACATTCAGAAACATTTAATCTTTTAGTACCATGTATCGTGTTCTCCTGCATGAGGTCTGATTTCATTATATGATTTGCAGGGATTTGGTCAGCCTCCGTTACTTTTTAACTTTATATAGAAATTTTGACACACATAAACTGCATTCTTTGTAAATATACCATCTTTTTGGTCCTTATTCAGAAGTAGCTTATTTTTATGAGTGTGTTTTGACACAAGAGAAACCATAAAGGAGTACTTCATTCATGACTTAATGAAGAAGTTGGAAATAGACCACTAGGCGACACCCTTGGGCGCTCTCTGCTATATGTACTTGCAGATGATACAATGTTTTTTTTTTTTACATGTTCAATCAAGGAAACTCAGCATCCTTTGTAACACTATGCTATGTGTAATTGCAGATGGTACAATGTCTTATATCAATTGAGGGCATTGATCTTAACACCCTTAATAAGGCTGGAGAAACAGTTCTTGAGATTGCAGAAAAGTTTGGAACTCCGGAGCTTGTTTCTATTTTGAAAGAAGCCGGAGCTACCCATTCCAAAGATCATGGGAAACCACCCAGTCCTGCAAAGCAACTCAAGCAGACTGTAAGTGACATAAAACATGATGTGCACTCCCAGCTCCAACAGAGTCGGCAGACTGGCTTCAAAGTACGAAAAATTGCAATGAAGGTGAAGAAGCTCCACATTAGTGGTCTTAACAACGCCATCAACAATGCAACGGTTGTTGCTGTCCTTATTGCTACTGTTGCTTTTGCTGCCATCTTCACTGTACCTGGCCAATATGTTGAAAATAAAACAGATGGATTTTCGCTTGGAGAAGCACACATAGGGAGAAAAGCAGCATTCATAATCTTCTTCTTGTTTGACAGTATGGCATTGTTCATTTCAGTTGCTGTTGTTGTGGTCCAGACGTCTGTTGTCGTGATTGAACAGAAAGCAAAGAAACGACTCATGTTTTGGATAAACAAGCTAATGTGGGCGGCTTGTCTCTTCATCTCAGTCGCCTTTATCTCTCTTAGTTATGTGGTAGTTGGATCTAAGGAAAGATGGCTTGCTGTGTATGCAACTGTGGTTGGTTGCATAATAATGCTCACTACAATTGGCTCCATGTGCTATTGTGTGGTTCAACATAGGTTAGAAGAATCGAGGTTGAGGAGCATTCGAAGAACTGAGACTAATTCACGTTCTTTCCCATTGTCTGTGGCATCAGATCCAGAGCTATGCAGTGAGAACTACAAGAGGATGTATGCAGTATAGGTAGAATAATCAGGCAGCTGTCTGCCTATGGCATCAAACGCGGAGCTCGGTAACTGAAACTACAAGCGATTATATGCAATTCTCAACCGTGAAGTTCAACAACACTGACATGGGATCAGATTTAGAATGGTGAAAGTATGTAAGGGATCTATACTGTTCAGGAACAAATGAGTAGAAAGTTTCAATAGATTGACAATAATATCGGAGCGATATCAGTCCCTGCAGCATCTTTCTTGGAAGTTCAAAATGAAGCATTAGTACATAGATTGCAACTGGGTGACAAGAATATGGGGATGGCTGCTATTTATTTTTATGCCTATATACCTGATCAACTTCTAAGTTCATCAAACAAAATGGCGTCATTGTATAATTTATGATAGCTTTTTTTTCCATCATCATGGAAGTTCCATCTTTTTCAGCTGCCATCATTTGTTAGATTTCTGCCAACATGAAGAAAAAAAACCTGAGAAAGAGAGTTCTATGAAAGTTGAGCTCGTAAACAGACATTCAAATTTAACCTCGGCTGACAAGTAAGCACTCCAACTTTGAAAGTGCACATCTAGACACCTCAATTTGATCTCAACTGACAACTAAACATTCCAACTCTTCCTCACTGTGTCTCATGGACACCTAACGTTGACATGACAAATAAATTTTGGAGGTGTCTAAATGTGCATACTCAAAATTGGAGTGTTTATTTGCGAGCTGAAGTCAAGTATGAGTGTATGTTTATGTATTATGCCTAAGAGTAACGAGCACAACTTTGTTTTTTCTTCTCCATCCATAATATCTTGATTTTAGACGCGACGTGGAAATTCCAATGAGGTGCCAGAATCACTACATATCCAGCATTATTTATGTGCATTGGCATGCATACATGCAGGGCAAGAAACTCCCACACTGGCTTTTCGATGAATGTATCTAAAACGGAAGGGAACAGTTTAGTTAAGAAAAAAGGAATGTATAATAAAAAATTCTGCATTTCTACAAGCAAGTCTTTTTGGTGAAGAACAAGCTGCTTTCTAATGAACATAATTCTAGTGAAAAAATGGAAGAGCAAATTGATGCTCTATATCCAGATTTCTGTGATGGATTATTCCAGCATTTATCATCTACGAGTATATACATCAAGACCTACCACACATTCTCAGCAAAGGGAATCCCATAATTTTACATCAGAACACTATCTTGGAACCCTCTTGTCGGGGAATCTTAGTAACTTAGTTCGTTGGCTACTTGAACTTTCACTTTATAAGTGAGGGTTTGATTTTCCACCTTGTAATCACCTCCCCGTACCCCAAGTTTGAGTGGGGGGGGGGGGAGAACCTAGTTTTCTTTAGGTTTATAGGCTTTCATGCAGATACCAGGTACCAAAATGCCTTGATGGTCATTTATATTTATTCATGTCAGAGGTACTCTCCTGTTGAAGAGAAGATCTGGGGTGGGAGCTCCCTTCATTTCTTCTGGAACCGTTTGACACGCTCTCCTGTTGAAGAGAAGACCTGTGGTGGGAGCTCCCTTCATTTCTTATGGAACTATTTGACCTCTGATAGGTGTTTCCTTCATTTCTTCTGGAACTGTTTGACCTGTGATGGGAGCTCCCTTCATTTCTGGTGGAACTGTTTCTTGATAACATGCATACTGCATCAGTTGAGAAATGGCAGCTCAGGTGTACATGATGTGTTCTTACCTTCATTGAGCCACTAGATTTCACATTGATCATTAAAATCACCTTTTCTTCTCTTGTTTCCTCGGACCATTTTCTTGGTGAAATAACGTCAGAAATATCTTCTGAATTACGGAACTCTTCCTGATGTACCAAGATCTCTTCATCTTCACCAGATTTGATCATGCCAGCTGCAGGTGTGACCTGAATCAGATGAAATTATAAGATGGCCTTGCTTGCAGAAGAGGTCTACTTTCAGTACACAGTAGTATAACATGCTAATTTTCTATTTTAGTAAAGAAAGTATAGTATAGTGAACTCTGACTCTTGAAGTTAAGCATATGCTTTTTGCATCATTCACAGACTCTATACTACAAGATGTACTGTACAAACGAAATTTCGCCTTAATCCATTTTATGATGAGAAAAGGAATATCCAATCCAACCATTGAATAAGAGTTTAATAATCCATAGACCTGGAATCACCTTAAGCCAACGGGGAAAGCAAAAGGAATCTCTGGGACGATAGCCTGATGTTTGCTTGTTCTTGTCGGCAGTTGATTGATATTGGCAAGTGATTTGGAAAAAAACATTATCCTGTCTAGTACTTCTGTTGGTAATTATTAAGCTGAATGTTTCTTGATTCTGAAGAAATATCTGGCTGGTACTGACGGCTACTTCAGGTATACAATACAGTTCTTCCAGTATAGACTTGATTTTATCATTATACTGGAAGATCTTCCCAAACTCTTGTCTCCTTACTGATCTATCAACACGGGAAACCTCAACACTAAATTTGCACCGCACAGGCTTGTGATCACTGTCTGTCACTTCCATGCAAGCATCGTACCTATGGCATAAGTGAAATCAGTTTCTACATGGACCAAGAAAGACTTACTTGAAGAAAGCCCTGAGAAATCCTACTGTAAAATGGAAGCAGCTACAGGGCTCCCTAAACTGCATGGCATAGAAGGAGCTGCCCGGCTATCTCGATATAGCACTCTGTCACACCAAGCTGGAATTCTTTTCTTCTCCCCAGAATCATATCCTAAAGTGGAAAGCGAAAATGTCTTTCAGTGCTTTTTGACATTTCATGCATTAAGCAATACAACAATCCAAAAGGGAAATCTTAAACTGGTTCTTGGACATATCTTTATCATAAGAACACTGTAGACAGTTTAACAACTCCCTCCGTTTCAATTTGTTTGTCTGGTTTTGACTTGACACTGAGTTCAAGAAAATAAAGAAAAAATTTGAATCTTGTAATCCTAAACATGCCATGCGGAAAGTTGGCAAAAAAGGGAAGAAACATTCTTTTTTTAAACGGACTAAAAAGGAAAACAAGGCAAACAAATTGAAACGGAAGGAGTAATATTTGGTGCAGTGTAAGAAAGTAATATGTTGAGCCACATGTTATAATCATTACAAATATATCTCACCTCCTAATCCTGGTTTCCCCTTGTCAAACTTGTAAGTTGGAGGAAATTTGATGATTGCTTCACGCATCCCTTGGAAAACTTTACCAGCTTTCATTTCTGCTCTTAGTTGATCTTTCTCTCTAAGCCAGTCAAAGCATCTTTGTGAGACGAAGTCCCTTGCTTCATCATAAGATATTCCAAAAAGACGATAATTAAGATCCCCACAGAAAATCACCATATCAGCTTCAGCAAGGTCAGGCTTTCCCTTCCCGGGACTAATTGCTGCAGCCTGAGATAGAGGAAGTCAAGCTTTAGTTCAATAGAAGAAGATAGTATGAAACTGATGAATACAAATACCACGTCATACATCTGTACCACGAAGCATTTGAGCAGCAGATGACACACCAGCTGCAAGAGAGAGGATCCATGGCAGGCCAGAAGAGTAAAGCAGCCACAGTAAATATGTGGAGAAGACAAGAGAGCAAGTCAAAAACAGGTATCGCAGCATACCAGCAACATTGTCAAGAAGGTTAGAAGACCGAGTGAAAGCCATTGTTCTATATATATGGTCAAAATCAGCATTGCGGCGGTTGACTGCTTCTAAATGTGCTGCAAAGTGACAGTTCACGAAGCACATAATCCGATCAAATACTCTTAACCTCAAACCGACTCCACCCTGCATTATAATTGTACAACCAAGAAATTGTGGTAGTTCATTCCCTTTTCAAAGAAAACGGCAATAATATAGATTAGAAGCTGAAGCCCTTATATATTGTTTTACTGTCTCAATCATCTTCATTACCTCAACTTGAATGAAAACAAATTCTTTATCCAATTTGAACACTTAATAGCTTGATGAATTCTAATGACAAGATCATTGTTTTGTTATTCCTCTTAACAGTAAGAAATACTTGCCTTATTACCAATGGCACGTCCTAAGCCACATGCAACTGCTGCAACGTCAAGGTCCCCCACATGTACTCGAAGGGTTTTTCTCACCCTAAGTTAAGATTAACGGTCAATGTTACATAATGTTCAGGAAAGTAATATTTTAGTAGTATGAATAGGCAGGAGCCAGTGGAAGGAAGATGTTGTTCTACGATGCATGGTTTTTTTAATGAAGTACAACTTGCATTTCAGCTTAAAATGGAAAATAGCTCATTAAAGTAACCACACTAGTTCTTACCAGATAGCAATAAGCAAGCCAGCTAGTTGCCTTGATCCTACCCTTTCAAAACTTGATCCTTCATCCAAAGTCTTCCCTATTGCATCCAGCCACCATTGTCCACTGGATGTTCCTTCTAGTCCTACCTACAGTACACAGTAGACAAGATCAAGATAGCATAAGGTGTCACTATCCCCATGGGTCCAAATATAAGTATCCCTCAATCGTCAAGATACCCCATTGAAGTGTGGGACCATCTCATCTAAGAACCTACAATGTTAGAGAGAGCAAATCTTTTACTTATTTAATTATTTTTCAATAGTATTAGAGCTAAACTCATCTCAACTCTTAGTTATATTGGACTCCGATGTTATATTGTCCACGCTCCAAATGTCTAGCCCTGGCATGCAGGGGATAGAATGTTCCACATCATCGAGGGAGTGTGCTGTAGTTTTCTTATATAAATGGTGTTGGACAATCATCACTTCATGAGCTAGTTTTTTTTTTTTTTTAATCTGAGTTAGGTGCAAGGTTCATTTTCTTAACGAGATGTAAGAGGTGTACTTTGATAGCTTACAGTTTCTTTTGCTGCAGACATTGCAAGAAAACCTGCTCCCATTTCTACTTCTTGCAACCCAATTACTACAATTTCAACATCCAAAGTGGCAGAACTCAGCCAAGTTGCCAGTGCTTCCTGTGAGGTTTTTCCTTCAGCAACATTCCACGTGCCAACCAGAATCTTAAAATTTTCTTGTCTGGTGTATAAATGTCTTTTCTGTGCTCTTTCTGATTGCAATATGTGATCAATAGGTCCTGGAGTGGCGAGGGTCCATCCACGTATGCCTCCGTGATTAGCCAAGCTAAAAACATAATCACCCCCAATTGCCATTTTTATTACAGGATCGGTATGAGCAACCCAGTTAGCTACCAAGTTCCCTTCAAGGTCCAGGACCTGTACCATACCACTAATATAGCCAACCCATATTCGAGAACCATGAGCACATAAGCATAGAACAGCACAAGGATGATGATGGAAATCTTGCAAACGGTTTCCATTCCCATCCCACTGCAGAAGTAAGCCATTTGAACATCCACTCCAAATCATTCCATCAGATGAAAGCACAAGGGCTTCTGTTTTCCGACTATCTTCTGAAGATGCTCCTGATCCCTTTGTTGCAACTCGACGTACAGCACCGGCAGCTCCCATTATAGCATTGCGTGAACGCTGGAAAAAGTTACCTCCTTGTGACTTATCTTTTTTAGATTTGGAGACAGACTTGACATTACTCTCATCTTCCACAGCTTGGTCTGGCACAGATGACATGTCAACCCCATTTTCAATCTGACCATCTACATTATACACTCTCAGGAGTTCCCTGGTTCGTGCATCCCTGCAGTTTTCGAACTATCAGAGTAATTAGTGGCTAGGCAATTATCAAAAAAAAAAAAAGAAAGCCTCAACTCTTACCTCTTCTTTTATGTATTAACATAGAACAAATGCATACGTCATATTCATCTGGAAGAAATGTAGAGGAACATACCATAACGAGAAGGATAAAGATCCTGATGCCCACACTTTTGCTCTTACATGATCAGAGAGCAAACACTTCACATCAGAAGATGAGATGCTACATACACCATTAACTGTAACTTGGCTTCTAAGGTTAACAAGTGACCTTTCCACAAGTAAAGAAGCAATGTGTGTTTCATCTGATGATAGAGAAAGAGACTTCTGTACTGCTTCCCATGGCCAAACCTTTACGATACCGCCTTCAAATCCAGACCATATATCACCTGGACCAAGAAGAGAGTAGTCATGATAAATCGTTCCTTTGAACACTATCAGGGGCAAAATTAAAGATAAGATAAGTTAGTGAGGTATTCACAGAGACCAGTAAGAGAATATAACAAAAGAACTTTGAAGCACAAATCGTTAAGATCAATCCATGAGAAACAAGGCAGACATGGATTTATGGGTTTAAGCTAAAGTGACAGAGACATCCAAGTTGTAACCTGGATATGTCACTTCAAATGCAGTATTATAAAATTGTGTATTTACATTTTTGCTATTGTATGACTTGAAGCACGGTTATGCAAATCATTGGAGAGACCTTTGCACCGATACGATCCATAGCAAGCACACTTCTTTATTTTTCTTTTTGTTTTTTTGAGGAAGGTAACTGTGTATTAATCAGCAGCACAAAGGCTGTGCTGTGAGCCAAACTAGAATTCCAAAAAGCAAAATTTATGCCCTTGTTCATCTCACAAGGACTTCAGAAACTCTAGCAATTTTTCAGCTTCATCTACATAGTTTCCTTTACACCAAAAATGAAATAGCAATGTACAATTCATCTTGACTCTTTGAATTGTGCAACTTATATCTTCAAAACACGTTGCAACCACATTAGTATCTTGATCAATTTTCCTTGTTACTAGGAAAGAAAGATCATATGTTGACAAACAAGTAAGATCCTCTAACTCAAAACAAGATTTAATTTCCAAGGGTTGGGAGTCTTAGCAACCTTAAGATGCACCGACATATCTCAACCTTAAGATAATTAAATCGATAAGACCACTTCTTTCAGTGAAACGTAAGCTAACAAGAATTTCAATAGTGTGATCGGAATGATAAAAACTGTAGGATCATAAGCAAGGAAAATTCAGATATTACCATAAGAAGATAGCATCAATGAAAGAACGGGACCACGATGAGCATTCCAGGAGAGGCCTTCCTTGAAAGGGGAGTCATCAGAATTAGGCTGGTCCGTTCTCCAAGACCTAATCTTGCCATCCTTATGTCCACTCCAGATTAATTTATTCCCAGAATCAAACATCAAGCATAATGCGGGTGATATATCAGCTGACTCGTAAAATGGTGCTGCGTCCTCATCCCCTCTCCTTGCCCGTCCACCAATTCCTATCCCACACTCATATTGATCTGAAAAATTCCACACTCTTACACCTGATTCTTGTCCTGCCCATAATTGTGTCTCGGAACAAACAATGGTCCTCAAAAATTTCCCAACCTGCATTATTGTTTAAAATTTGAAAATGTGAAGGGATAATAAGGAGAAAAAACTACAGTAGTTCATGCATTACTCATCAAAAACATCCTATCCATTTTCAAATATTGTTCAATTGATTTCCGACTTGTTTTTTGCACATTCAAAAACTGTGCTCCCAACATGTGTACCTTTGTTTCTAGGCATAATACTTAAATAAGCCCTTTAACTTGGTTTCAGCTTGCATCTATGCCCTCCAACTTTGGGTGTGCACAAGTAGGCACTTAAACTTGTATAAAATTGAATAAGTAGACACACATATCCTAAGTGGCATAATACATGTAAGACGCCACATAGGACACAAAATTGTCATGTAGGACGCCACATATGACGAATGTGTCTATTATTCAAGTTTAAGTGCCTAGTTGTGCAGACTCAAAGTTGGAGGGCGTAGATGCCAACTGAAACCGAGTAAAAGGGCATATTTATGTATTATGCCTTATTTCTACGAACAAAAATAGTTCATTAGTTGTGTTTGGTATGATGTTTCTTGAAGAAGTCATTCTAGTACTTCCAAAGTGTTTTCTCCAAAGAAAATGTTTTTCACCAAGATAATATTTTATCACTTATGAGTGGATGTCATTAATTTTCATGCTCCGGAAACTTCTCTTTTGAGCCGAGGGTCTATCGAAAACAGTCTCCATACATCCTACCCTCCCCAGACCTCACCTATGGGACTACAATGAATATGTTGTCATAGTGTACACGCCAACTTGCATGCAATTCAACTAATTCCACGATGTACCTGCTACCTCCCACCATCACTAGAAAAAAGCTAACACATCTCATGAATGTCATTTTTATTTTACAAGTATTTCTAACTCTTACCCCATATCACTTGTTTTAACCTTGCTTGGGCTCTTAAAAAATGCCAAAGGGTGCGTGTCGGGTCCCTCCAAAAAGAGGATCGGATACAGGTGTGTCATCATATTTGGAGACTATGAGCAACATATATAGGTTTTAACCAACATTTTTATCTTGTTGTTAACCTTAATGCTAAAAAATGAAAACAGAACACCTATATTACCATTTTCAAAAGAAAATAAACCCTGTCTTCCTCCTAATACCATTACTACATGTGAGATAGATTATAAACAACAAAATAGTTCCCCATGGCAAAACATTTACTCCCGATTTCGTTCATAAAAAAACTTGTCCATGATGAAACAAATACGCATTTCATCACCTGTGTTTCTTTGAGGGGATGTGGCCTGATCTCAAGGTAAGTTGGACGGGCAGGATGCAGAGGCGCACGAGCTGGTACTTTAAAGCTTCCTACTCCACCACCAGTTCCTTCAAACTCCGCCAAAGGCGATTGATGATGATGATTATCATCTAAACCATCCGCTACAACCCCAACACCTTCAACCTTTCGATTGACCAAATGGGAACCTTCTCCATCATTGTTTAATTCTTCTTCTTCTCGTAAAGAGCCATCATTATTGTTGTGAATGAGATTATGCATCCCCTTGTTATAAACCTTTTCTCGAGCAGGTTGTGTGCAACTCGGATTATGATCCAATCCATGTACCTCATAGCCTTTGATTCCATCCATGTAATCAAATATCGCTTTAAATTTCAATTCCCGGACAGATTCATTTGTCAGATTTGCAAAAAGCTTTAAATTTGTGTGAAGAAAAAATGAGAGTGAGTGAAGCAGAAGGAGTGGACGTGCATGGGAAGAGGAGCAGAGTTCGGGGGAATTGTGGAGAGATTAAATGGTCCGAAAAATACTTTCTCTAGAAAAATAAGTTTATTGAAAATAATAAAGATAACTTTCGTAATGGAAGTTTAAAAAAAAAAATTCTAGGAGTGTTATTAAATCACACATCATCTTCACTCGTACCCTATAGCCTCCACCCCATCTACATACTACAGTATTTGTAAGGTGATGGCCGATCGCCGATCCCATTTTTTATCCTTTTTAAGATAATATTTTTTACTTGCGTACTAAACACACCCACTTTTTAGATAATTGTATAAATCATTTGTTAATGCAATAGTAAATTTGTAAGAGAAATAATTAATGTTTTTTTAGAATTTCTAAAGTTACATTTACAGGAAAATAGAATGCTATTGTACACTCCAATAATATCATTTTTATATGCCCAATATTTGATTGAATACAAAATTTATTATTCGACTATCGTGCATTCAGGAAGCAAAATACGGTGACGGACAAGTTAAGCAAAACAAAAAACACAAACCTTTATAAACGGGAGATGAAAGTCATATAGAAAGCCGTGATTCTTATGTTTAGTTGTCATGTGGCTCATTTGGACAATCTAAAATGTGAGTTTACAAGAATAATAAAGTTTCTTTCTTGCATAATGCAACAAAAGTAGCAGAGTTAGAAGAAACTAGTAGGATATGAGTATGAAGACAATGGTAAATGACTTGGTATGTGTCAACAAATCAGGAAAGCACTGTACAAATCTGATACCCAGAAATACAACCACAATCTGAACAAATTACAAGAGATGAGACAGAAACGTCGAAAGGTAACAATTCTTAGCATCGAGGAGACTTTTATAGCATTCTGAAACTTGACAATTCTTTTTGATAAATTTCATCAAATTTGAACTTTATGAATCAACCAAGTTGCGCCTGGGATCAAGCAGGTATTGGTTCCTCCAAAACTGTGCAAATTTAAACGAAAACTCAGAAAAATAGATAATTTAGAAAAGAGTGTGAGTGTGAGGGTGAGAATAAGAGAGAAAAAATGGTAAACCTTTCTTTTGCACAGACACGGCAGTTGAAGTATCTTGAGTGTCCTCCATAACAGCTTCTGTAACGACTGGTGCTTTAGTTGGTACGTCAGGTAGATCCAGTTTCTCTTCAACATTTTCACCAGAAGGTATTGAAGAAGGAACTTCTGGCAGATCTTGAAGTGTTAACTGTACAAATTTTCCACCGTCAGGTAAAATATTAGAGTAATTCTTTAGAAAAGGATACAGCACACAATTCAATACCTGCAAAGCTTTTGCTTCTTTCAAAATAGGAGAAAGCATTACTAAAAACTAAAAGAGGATTATACTAGAACTCCATAATGTTGTTGTGCTATAGTGAAGGTGATCATTTAGTGCAGTTGATTATCTCTCAACCAAGACAGGGAAGTATAGTCCAGAATAAGTAGGCAAAATAAGATGATTTGTGGTGGGAAAAATTAAGGTAATTACTAATTAGTAGTTTAAGCAGATATAGCAGCAGCAAAGCTGTTATGGTGTCAACAACAGAAGAGCATTCAGTCACAAAGAAATGAACTAAGTTTTAACAGCAATTGACTACATTAAAAAATAGACAGACCTGAGATTCCAGATTCTCAAATTCTGCTAAAACTTCCTCCTCATCTTCAGCAGATAGCTTCTCTCCAAGAATAGCATTGACTTCCTGTAAACAGATACGAGCAGTCATGCACAAAAAAAGAAAAGAAAAGGAGCGCTCTTCACTGTCAAGCTGATCTCTCATAATACCTAGTCAAATTATTTGCTCCAAGACTAAAATGCATCAACATTGATCCCTTTCTCCACGCAATTTCTTTTTTAACAGAATTGTTTTGTGAACTAGTTCAACACAGTGCAAAAAGGTTTGTCAAAGGGAGCTCGGTGGACAAATGCCTAGTGGCAGAATCTAATTGGGAGCAATTCCTTGGGGCCACCTCAAGCATAGGTAATTATACAGGATGTTTCTTGTTCAAGTTAATCTATCCTCGAATATTAATACCCTTCCTCACCCAGAAGCGCTAGGAATATACAATACATAGGTAAGCGCAATTACAGGGATAATATCAAGAAACTTTCTTCCTGATGGAAAGAAAATCATTTCGGGAAATAGATTGAGGTTCGACAGTTCCATTATATGAAAAGAATAAGAGGTTATGCAAAGAGAATACAAAGAGAATATCCTTAGCTGGAAATGACGTGTGTCAGGCACAGGAAAACTCTGCTAAACATGGAGGAGGTCCATGACTATTGGGTGGTGTTAAATTCCAACTGATTCAAGAGATTTATACACATTGAATCCAGGCAAGGAAACAGGATTTGCCTGGTATTATACAGGAGATAATCAGATAGCAGATAGTAGGATATAGCAGCAAAATTAAAAAGTTGAATAGATCACTTCAACAGTTGGCTAACCCAAGTGGCAGCAGTGACACCCAGGCAGAAAAATTAACTGAAATTCAAGAAAAACGAACTGATGATAGCAAAGCCAACTAAGAAGAGACTATTCACCACACTACGTAGGTGTGGAACCATGGTGATAATAGGTACTACAAGATGACGAAATAGATTTAAAATCATATGGAAAGAAGTGTCACAAGACCTACAATCTCTTGGAATCCATGCAGACTTAGTGCAAACCAGAGCACAATGGAGAGAAAAGTAATCATTAAGACAAAATCATGTTAGTCTTTTTAGAGATTTGTTTGTCGAAAAATGTAGAGAATTTCTAGTGCTAGTGAACCTAAGTTTTTTTTAGAAAAAAAATTGATAAAGTTATTGTGGTTGTTTAAAGTGATGATTTCATTAACATGAAACTAGGGGGGAACCCCTTATACAAGATAGAAGCAAAAGAGTCGAGAATCTCAACCAAAACACGAAATTCTCAACAAATAACATCTTTTCAGATTAGGTTAGATCTTTTATATTCAGATTTTATCTCCAATCACTCTCTCCATCACCAACTGTTATCAACTAGATTTAGTTTGGTTTTTATTTGCGTTTTAGATACGTATAGAGCCTTAATCATATCAAAAGTTCTAGATTGCTTGAGACTCTTATATAAGTAGGATGCCTTTAATACTTTTGTTTCATATATACATGAATTCTACCCTATTATAATATCTCCTCTTAAAATTATCTCCCTCCACTCATCCTTTCTTTCCCTGGTCTGTCCATCTTTGTCCCATCCCCCTTGCTATAATCTCTTTCCTGTTAAATTTCTTTCTTCTCCCCTTTCTCATTTCTTCCCCTGACCTTTCTCTCATCTCTCTTCCGGTTGTAATCAAAACTACTATCACTATCAAGCATGAATGAACCCCAAATTTCACAAGACTGAGTAGACACTACCAAATATAAGTGAGCAGGGGATGAGATATCAAAAGAGCTTACGTCTTGATAAGCTTTTGCCTCTGCAGTATCATCCATTAACTTTTGAACATCCTCTAGGTTGATCTCACCTTGTATTGCTTTGATTGCATTATTCCCAGTTTTCAAACTCTCAAAGACAGCCTTTTGCTTGCTTGTCAGTTCAATATCTGCCAACTAAAAGAATTTGCAAATAGAATCAGAAAACAATTTAAATGCTTAAGAGAAATAAGGAAATTTAGCATGGTAGCATAAGTATGGAACTGAATTAAGAAGAATTACTTGCTGCTCAACATTTATGAGCCAAACATCAACTTGCTTTAATAGTTCTTCTTGCACTTTCTTCTTTTTCAATGCTAAAAGGGCCCTCTCTTTCTTCTTTTCGCGTAGCAAGTCTTTTGCAGCTTGTTTCTCGGCTTCAATAACAGCATCCAGCTGAAAGCAAAGTATAACAGAAGGGATTAGCAGGCCTGAAACCAACACGTGCATCCAATAGAATATTCCTTGAGGACAGCTTGCAAATCAGTCCTAAGTGGAGCCCTTGGCACCAAGAAAAAGGAGAGAACATCAAGTTCTTATTGTGGACAATCATCTTGATTCTTCAGTAGCACCGTTTAATAGAATTCCGAGAAACTTCTCCTACTTCATGTAAAACCAACTTCTACCCATTTTGGGGTTTTCTTTCCTTTATTACTTTTCAATTTTGTTGGGATTGTTGGCATTCTGACTAACTGCATAATCAAGGTATGGGTCATTCTCCTGTAAAACTTCCCCGAACTATTAAAATTAGCTTCCAGTTTCAATGAAACCTGAGAATGCCCTTTTTTTTTTTTTTCTTTTTGTTCATTTTTAACAGAAAATATGATATAAGCAACAAAGTGCCATTATTTCAAGTAATGGTTGATGCTGAGACTTGAGGTCTTGTATAGAAGGTAAGTGCTCTGAACTACAATTGATAAGTCAACTTTTATCTAGGCTATATGGTTTTGAAGATTTAGGCAATTCACAGATTCTCTTTTCTGGCTCGGAGAAAAGAAAGGAAAGTTCTCTATTAGGTCATTTATAACTTCTTTCATCCAGGAATAGAGTTGACTGATTGTATCCTTGGATGGCAATTACAGAAGACAAAAGCTTCATCAAAGGCTCGCTTTTTCTTATCATCAGCATCATATGAAGCAGTATTTACTCAAACTTCTACAGAAAATGAAAAACCTTTGTATGAAAGGTACAATTTTTTGTTTTTCAAATCAGAACCACCGTATAATAGATCTTTTATGTGTTGAAAGTAAGAACAAGCTGTCAACATCTCTTCCTCCCCTATATAATGACCACTGAGATGCGGGATATGTAATGTGTATTGTAAAATTTACAAATATTCTAGGTAATGCCAAGTTCAGTTGCTAATTCAGAAATATAGAAACTTTGATACACAGCTTCTCTTATGGTCAAGGACGAACCAATTACAACTATGCCTCAGTGCAAAAACAAGTTAGGATCCGCTATATGAACCTTCACTAATCATCTTACTCCACTTAAACTCATTGCATGTCAATATTATAACAACAATATACCCCGTGTAATCTCACAGAGTGGGGTCCAGGGAAGGTAAAGTGTACGCATACATTACCTTTACCTTGAAGGTAGAGGTTGTTTCCAATAGAGAACTAATTCCTCCTAAACATAGTTATTGTTTAAATACTCAAGAAAAAACACATAGTTCCACAACTCAATCTCAACATCATAAATCTAGTATTAACATCATTGTTGAGCTATAATTGTGCATTGCAATAAACACCCAAAATGCCATCTTGCTGTCAAAATTCATAATTTCACCTAATAATTCTCCACAATAACCAATCCCAGAATAAAAAAAACAAATCCAAAAACTACCCATGATCTATCTTAACTAAATTAAGCAATTTTAGTTTAGCCCACCAAAAAGAGAACTGCAATCAAAATTTAAAAAAGAGGCAAAAATAAAGTTCCTTATACCTGTTGCTGATATTGAGCAAGCTTACGCCTTTGAGTCTTCAAAGACAAAATCGCTCTATCAACTTCGGTGATCTTCGGTTTCTTCACAAATATATTTCCCATCTCCCCAATTCAAAACCCACAAAAAAAATACGAAATTGAACAACCCCACAACAAAAAAAATAATAAATTTACAACAAAAATGAGGTCTTCTGCATCTCTTTATGCAAAGACCCTTTAGATTATTTGCAATTGATCTCCCTATAAGCTGAAAAAATAATATGAAAATACGAAATTAATGGATCGGAGAGTCCTCGGCGAGGATCAAATAGACAAAAAGGGACAAATTATTGCAAACAAATCAATGTTACTGTTGTTGAGTTCTAACTTTTTCTTTGATCTTTTTGAGGGGCGTGAAGGTAGAAGAAGAAAGGGTTCTTGTTAAGATTAAAATATGAAGGATAACAATGGATATTTTAACGAAATAGTCCCTTAAGTTTGGGAGTATGACGAATGTCATCATTCAAAGTATACTCTTAATACATTTTTAGTCCTTAAAATTTAAGGAATAAATGGTTTTGGTATATGTTAACTAACAATTCCAGTATTCCACCATACAAATTAGTTGCTATGAGCCTACGACGACAAATTTAGTGTAGTTTCACAAGTGGGGTTTGAAGAGGATGGTATGTACGCAATCTTACTCCTATCTTTTCAAGATAATAACAAATACAACAACGTACTCAGTGAAATCTCACAAGTGAGACCTGAGAGGATAGAGTTTATGTAGACCTTATCACTATCTCGTGGAGGTAAATGGATCGTTTCTGATAGATCTTTGGCTCAAGTACAACAATTTTAAGTGTAAAGACGAAGAAAATAGTGACAAAACATAACAACTAATAGGAGAGGCAGCGCAGAGCCTACAAGGAAAAATTAGAACAACAATGGAATAGTACTGCAGTAGCCAAAACATAATAGACATGAAGATAAATATCAAAAACTAAAACTAACAAGAATATGACTAGTACAACGACAAACAACAAAACCATAACTCTTGAAAACAAGGAAACACTCCACTAGCTACTAACATTTTACCATAATAAGCGTCCCTCCATGTCCATCATATTTAAGGTCAAGTCCTCGGTAATCTAAAGTTGCGTCAATTACTCATTGATATCATTAATAGAGTATATATATATATACATACTCAGATAGCATTTCAGTGAAAAATGTCCAATGATTACTCAGAGTAAATAGATACTATCAGAATATATAAATACTAACAGAGTATATACATATCAAGGATGAAGAGTAGTGGTTCAATGAATAGAACAAGGAGTCCAATTTGGGTCGTGAGTTCAATAAGGATAATATATTAGGTTGGGTCCAATTTAGGTAAATACTTTGTCGGGTCCAATTTGTATAGTTTTGTTATCCGGGAAAATGGTAGGAATGACTTCAATGACAGACAAGATGAGAGAGATGCAAGATTGTGATGGTTTGGACATGTAAAATGGATCGGAAATGCGCATACTTCCTTATGAGAAGGTGCGAGAGGTTGGATGTAGTAGGCACGGGGAGAGGGAGAGGTAGAGATAAGTCGAAAAAAGCATTGGAGAAGCAATTAGAGAGGACATGAGTAGTATTTTCACGCGCATTAGTAGTTAAAAATGGAAGGGAATATAAAGTATGGATAACTGTTTGTAAATAGTTTTTCTTTTTGGATACAAGTGTCTTTTATTATTATTATTAAATTGACCAAATGTTATTTTTGGGTAATTATTCCTTATTAATTTCTGCATAACTTAATTTTAAAACCATATATATAACCTCAAAAAAAAAAAAAAAAATATTCCAAGCTCCCATGCATGCAAACCAATTCTTTATTGAACGGTAATCCGATTATATGATCTAATTCACCACTTTTCTTATTCCTCTTTCTTCCACATGTCCAAATAACATTTAAAAAAAAAAAAGTATAACTAGTTAATTGTAATGACAAACTCAAAACCGAGAACTCTTCTCCATTCTCTTCCCCCACCATTTTCTTCTTCATTTTTGGTTTTTACTTCCATTGAATCTCCTCTTTTTTACTTTCCCTTTTCCCCTTTCCCCTTTCCCCCGTCGTCACGTTAGGGGGAAAGAGAAATCGAAAACGAAAACGAAAACGAAGAAGAAATAAGAAAAAAGATAACACTAATTAATCAAAAAAAAACACTCGATCTCAAAAAAAAAAAAAAAAAATCTGTATCTATATCTATATCTATATACATCAAAAAAAAAAAAAATTACATCATTTGTGCATTGTTATGGCTATAGAACATGATACATTATTCCTCGATTCATTGAATTCAACTGCTACATCCTCATCAGCTTCGCTTGATCTGGATCATCCATTCGAATCAACGCCTTCTTCTTCATCTCCGTTATCTCCTTCTTATACCAAACTCAACGCCCGTGCAATTGCATTTATTCCACGAAGTTCGTCTTCTCCATCATTATCATCAGCTATGTTGTCTAAATCATCTTCCTCGCCTTCATTGGCGACAATGTCACATCCTCAATCCTCCCGGGCCAATGCCGATTTAAATCGGCCCGGGAGTAGGATTGGGCCTGGATTAGGTCCCGTTAATGGACAGACGGTGGTGCATCTGATTGCAACACCGTCTGCTACATTTCATGAGATCACTACGCATGTTCCTGTACAAAGTTATATTTATGCGTCTCAATTGCCTGTGCAATATCCTTATGGTGCCGGAATTGGAAGGGGATTTGTTGATCATGGCGGTTTGCCGGCGGTGGTGGTTATTGGTGCCGATTCTGAACGGTTAAGTGATGAAGCTTGTCAAAAAATTATTAATCAGGTATGATTAATTTGTTTGTGTATTTAATTCGCATTTGGATATAAAATGTGATCACATAATACATAAATACACCCTCCAGCTTTGAGTGTGCACAAGTAGATAATCAATTTTGTAAAACAAGTAAACACATGCGTCCGGCATGGCGTGATGTGCGATGTGTAATATGCTATGTAGGACGTGTGTTTCTGCCTATTCAATTTTATACAAGTTTAAAGGCCTACTTGTGCTCACTCAAAGTTGGAGGGCGTAGATGTTAGCTGAAACGAAGTTAAAAGACACATTTATGTATTACACCAACAATGAAATTTGGAAAAAAAAGTTGAAAAAGGTATTGGAAATTGGATTAAGAATAATCCATTTGAAGTAATGTTCCAGATAGAAAAACTTCAATTTCTTCTTTGTTACATTCTGTGCAGGTGGAATTTTATTTTAGTGATATAAATTTGGCAACAACTGATCATCTAATAAGGATTATGTTCAAGGATCCAGAAGGATATGGTTAGATTTCTAGAGTAATATAATAATCTTGTTTTCATTGGTATTTCAAAGTTCAAATTTTTATCTGATGAATCTTTTGATTTCTTTTCGATTTTTATTCGATTTTGTAGTACCAATGTCTGTGGCTGCATCATTCAAGAAGATTAAAGCTCTTACGAGTAATCATGCCTATGTTGCGAAAATTCTGCAGTGCTCCACAAAGCTTGTGAGTTTTTCCTCATTTCTGCCCCTCACATCTATCATCCCCATCAGGGACGGAAGGGGGTTCATCTGAACCTCCTTTGCCTGAAAATTGTATTATATACAAGGTCAAATTTTTTGTTATGTATATATAGTAGATGTTGAACTCTCACGCTGCTTGAAATATTTTTGCTACCTGTAATACATGTGAAGGTCCTGATATCTTGCATTTAATTTCTTTGTAGCTTTAGTCATTTTACATACTTACATAATTGATTTCTCTGTTTCTAGGTGGTTAGTGAAGATGGAAGAAAGGTTAGACGCCAATTTCCGCTATCTGAAAAGGACTTAGAAGAGCTGCAAGTAGGTTCTTTTTTCTGTGGATACTGTTTAACTTTCCATCTTGAACAGTGCAGTCATAATGTATCGATTTGTTTGAACAAATGTTAGAACAAAGACAGTTGATCATGAATTTGTGAATATTCCCATTCAGTGGCGGAGCCAGGATTTTGAACAAAGGGGATTCAAAAGATCTGAACTTGCAACTTAGCAATTTTGAACTATTTCCCTTATGTCAAGGGGATTAATAAGCTTATATATATATGAAAAAAAGTTACCTTTTACCCTATTTGCGCAGTATAATTCAATTGAACCCCCTTTCTTGACCATGGCTCTGCCAGGACCACCACTGCTCTCATTGTATTTCCGTTGTCTGGTTGTCTTTTTTAACACTTTGATTCTGTCTCTTTTAGTCTCGCATAGTGGTTGCTGAGAATTTACCCGATGATCACTGCCACCAGAACCTCATGAAGATTTTCTCAGCTGTTGGGAGGTATAAACAAGATAGTTTAAGGAAATTTGCTTTTAGAAACAAATCAACAGTTTTCGTTAGACTGATCATTTCTTAATTGATCGTGTCAGTGTAAGAATGATTCGTACATGCCAACCACAGTTAAATGGCGGGGCTTCTGCAGCGTCTAGAACTGGAAAATCAGATAGCACATTGTATAGTAACAAGGTGCACATCAAACATATATGAAATGATGAATCTCGAGTTGAAATTGTAAAAAATCTGTTGAGTAGAACTTGATAATGCATACTTCTAACTGGAAAATAGAAACCAAAATAGGGTAAAATTGCTAGGTGCTACTCCCTCCGTTTCAATTTATTTGTCTTACTTTCCTTTTTAGTCTGTTTCAGACTGATTGACTCGTTCTTTTTTTGACAACTCCTTAATTTCAACTTTTCATGTGGCATGTTTAAGATCACAAGGTTAAAGGACATGTTGGTATATTCTACATATCTTTAGTTTAGGATCGCAAGATTCAAAAGTCTTCTTACTTTCTTAAATTCCATGCCAAGTCAAAACTAGAAAAACAAACTGAAACGGTGGGAGTAGTACTTTTTGGAAGCACAGTGGACCAGTGGAGTAGCTTTTCATTGTCTATCGTTATCTTTCTAGTATCATTTTTCATTTCTAGAATCTGAACTGAAATACCTAAATGCAGTTGCATGCATTTGTGGAATACGAAAGTATTGAATTGGCTGAGAAGGCGGTAAGTAAATCAAAGCTTGTTCAATGTGATACCCCGGATCATCTCTCTGTTGCACCCTTTAACCTTTCGCAATCTTATTTTGTAGGTTATGGAGCTAAATGATGAGGATAACTGGCGAAATGGTCTGAAAGTCCGTATACTGAGCAGGTGCACGGTATGTGTTGGACATATACTATCCTGATAGTTAACCTAAAGCTGCATCTTTTTTTATGACTGAAAAATTTGTCTGGGGCCAAATCTTAGGACCAACTGCAGCCTTTGAAACTCGGGAATTAGAGCTTCTGATTCCATTTTAAGTCTTGAATTCTTGTCTATTAAGCATTGATAGATTTTGGTTGAACTCACAGGGAAAATCTGGTCAAAATCGAGGGAAGAAAGTTGGTTACGAGAGTGAGGTCAGCTTCAAGGAAGACGATACTTCATCAGAGGCCAGCGAGAAACATAGTGACGACCTGTGGCACCACCTTGATACTCACCTGAATGACCTTGCAGTAAGTGTTGTTGTCTTTCAAAGAAATAAATGTGTAATGTAGTGAATATTCTGAGTTTATTTATTGGTGTTTTAAATAACAGGAGGAGCATGGCATCGATGGGCAGAGGAAAGGACTCAATCGCAGTTGGGTTAAGGGACTTGGTCAGGGACGTGGACGTCCTCAGTTTCATCAAACCAGTCGTGGAGTTCATTTAGGTACTCCCTCGGCAAGTATGAGGCGTGCATACAGTGTGGGAAGTGCACTATCAAGCATCAATCGTTTTAGTCTAGCAGGGCAACCCTCAATGCTTTCTGATCAGTCAGCACCAGTCAAGCAAGCTTCTGTGCCTCGCATGCCAGATGGCACCAGGGGCTTCTCCATGGGTCGAGGTAAACCAGTTGCGATTAAAACAGCATAACGAGTGTATGTGGTTATGTGGTCTCGAGTGGCTACTTGTGTGAGCATTTCCAAATGGAGAAGTGGAAATGTGCTCTTTTTTTGCAGTATTGATGGCAGGGTCTTAGAGACACTGTCAATCCAGTTGGAGTTGATATAGTTGAATCGGCGGATTGAGTCTCAACTTGTTTTCCTGTTTATGTTTGTTAAGCAAAGATCTTTCAGGAAATCTGTGCTTTTTTTATGTTTCTTCACTAGGTTTCCGTCGTGTTTATGAAGCAAAACCTGAGGGGTTAAAGTAAAGTCACACAAATGTAGCAAAGAATCTTCCCCTCTAGCTTCATCTTAGTTTTTGTGTATACTAACAGAAATTGAATATATTATCAATAGTTCTATCCTATGTAAATGTATGGAGGTTCTCACAAGAAATTTATTTGCTTGATCACATGACTCTTATTGCCAAGTTGAAGGTCCTATAGATATTAGATTATAATACCTTATATAGTATCCACAATCCAGCAAGTATTTTCACTTCATTGTCCTCTTGATCCATCAATTGATTATATCAAAGTATGAAGGGTTTAATTGAAGACTGAGATCAGTCCAAGTCTAAGGCCGATAGCTGCCGTGGACTGCTAGGGAGCTCAAAAACTTGGACAAAACTGTTAAAGAGTCCCACAACTGATGATTTGCTTATATGTACTTGGGCAATCCTCCCCTCATGAACTAGATTTTGGGGTTGAGTTAGGCTCAAATGTCATATTTTTACATGGTATCAAAGCCAAGTCTATCCTTGTTTGAGCTCCCGATCCATATTCCAGTTGGGCCTGGATGTGACGGAGGTGTTAGACTAGGTTAGAGTCCCATATTGGTTGGGGAATGGACATGTGGTCAACCTCCTTATATGGACTTGGTCAATCCTCCTCTCATGAGCTAGCTTTTCGAATTGAGTTAGGCTCAAATGTCAAATCTTTACACCAAGATTAAATCTATCAGCACACGACTTATCTAGCTGTAACTTATTTTTGCAAGTTCATATTCTGTATATGAGCTGTGTTGCTTAAGATACAGAAGCTTACTGCTTACATTCATTCATCCTTGTTCCTGAGAGTAGTACTCGGTCTATAGTTTAAGACTAATAGAGAAGTTACAGTCACAACAACAAGCAATCATCATGGTGACCGATATGTAACCCGAATTCATAGCTTGTATACTGCAACCTTCCCATCAACCACCTCTTTAGGGGGCAGTTAAGTTTCTGAATATTGAGTGCAGAAAGACATAACATTGTTCAAATAAATGTTCTTATAGTAGCATATGAATACTTCTAAGAATTGACGAGTCATGCCATCACCAATTCGATAACTTTAGGAGCATCAACAGTTACTGCCACTTTAACTGAGGGTTTTTCAGACCATTCAGTGACTTCAACAAACCTTGTAAAACCAATAGCAAATGAAATATGTAAGTTATAGGGAAATATAGCAAACACTTAAAACACTTATTAGGCACTATGAACCAAATACCTTTTCTGTTTATTATAAAAGATTGTGAGACCCTTTGTGATGCCAACAGTCTGAACGCGAACGACACCTTCTGAATAGGTGATGAGTGATGCAAGTAAGGCAGTTGGATCATGAAGGAAGACACCTACATAGAGCCCGTAAAGAAAGTGAGTGGACACCAAATGAGAAATATGGAAACAGACAGACAGACCTCTCGTGTTGTATGCAGTATGATGATAATCGAAATAGACATCCAAAATCTTGCTGAGGTACTTGGCAAATTTTCCGTTGGACTTTGCCAATTCGCCACGATGAGAATCTACCAGCAGTAGATAGATGTAAATAAGATAGATGCTATCTAGAGAAGTTAACTAAAACAGGACCCTAGGAGCTAAGACCGTAAAATAACAAGATAAACAAAGCAAATGAAGTAACAGGTAGTAGTAAAAAATGGAGAATAAGATACTTATGTGTAGATAGGATTATTACCTTAATCCTCAACCTCCGTACCTTTCTATCAAGGATCATGTCCTCAGTAAGTTGAAGACTAGTCATGTCCTGTCTAATCACATCTTCCCGTTCTTCTTTGGCCTATACCTCTACGTCTGCTAAAACTTGCTATAGCCTAACTCTCGCACCTCCTCTTCACTACTCTCTTCGTATTTGTTTCTATTAATCATATTCTATTTAAAATAACAACAGAGACAGTGGCTTGAAATGAAACTTAAGCAACAAAGAAAAGATTACCAGTTAGGACAACTTGATGTGTAATATTTAATCCAACAGCAAGAACATCAGCACCACTTGTAAATACAATATCAGCAGCAGTTGGATCTTTGAAGATCTTGAGCAGACGAAGAATAAAAAGGGTATGAGTAAAAATCAAAAAATAAGTCTGAGAAGTTGAAGCACATATAAGAATGTAGCTATTAGCAACTTACATTTGCCTCAGCTGCTGGACTCACATTTCCATTTACAGCAAAAGCACCACCAAGAACAACAATTTGACCAACGTTTTTGAAAAATTCGGGATCCAACTGAATTGCCTGTTCATATACAAATATGGTGAACATTATTTTTAGAGATAATGGTCAAAAACACACTCACTTGAAGTATCACTTTTTAGCGATTTTCCTACCTGAACTATCACCAACTATTTATCAAAACACACCTCGAAGCTGATTAGACCAGGTGTTTGAATACAATCGCCAAAAGGCACGTGATACCTTAATTTGCTCATAAAATTTTGTCCACATGGCAACTAACTCATTAATTTTGAGGCGTGTTTTGATAAATAGTTGGTGATAGTTCAAGTAGGAAACACAAACACCTGATAGTTGATCAGGTAGGAAAATCGCACCTCTCGTGTGTTATTGACCAATAAGATCTCTTATGTTTATAAGTTTTCTATACAAAATTCAGTTGGGAAGTATGATTCTTACAAGTGCTATATTAGTCAGGGGGCCTAAGGCCACAACAGTGACCTTTCCAGGGTAAAGAGTAGCTTGCTGAATGAGAAATTCAGCAGCAGTCTGTTCAATAGGCTTTCCTTTGGGTGGAGAAATGTTTTGGTTCCCGAGTCCATCCGTGCCATGAACATATCCGCTACTATGAAGTTTTACGCCTTCCTTTACATGAATATAAACAGAGTCCGCGGAATGTGAGGGGAAAAAGTTCTAAGCTAGCTCTGAATGTGCTTAATGAACAAAGGTACACAATCAGAAATACTGTAAACGTTAGAAGTGTTCATTTCATTCTGTAAATCTTATACTCCCTCCTTTTCAATTTGTTTGTCTCGTAATATGGAAAGTTCATACATCATTTGACAGCTAAATAAGTCTAGATGAGCAATAAGACAGAGAACTGAACAAGGATTTAAGCAGTAGGACATACGGTGATTGTAACGTATGAGCCTTCAGCCACTGGAGTATCTGTCCTCCCAGCTACCTCCAACTGAATCATCAAAACCCGAAATCAACATTCATGCTTATGGCAAAAGAACTAAACGTACGTTCCATTTTATATGTCACCATTTCTTTTTTAGTCTGTTCTAAAAAGAACGACACGTTTCTATATTTGAAAACTGAACATCCCATATTATCATGAGTGATATTTCTAGTCATTTAGTATGTGTGAAAAGTAGTTCTTTCTTAAACTCCGTGTCCAGTACTGGTTTATATAATGAAATGAAGGTAGGAACTTTACCAGATGTAAAGCATTCTGGTGGACAGAGTTGTATGAACATTACCAAATATTGTTGTGAGTCCAATTACTTCAATTTCAGGAGATTGAAGTGCCACGAAAATTGCGATTGCATCATCTAAACATGATAATAATTCATATAACATCTCAATTAACTCAACAGTTGAATTGGTAATGACAAAAAAAAGAAATGAAATCTTGAAATGCTCAATTCAGCTAAAACTCTACTTACTATGAAGAAACAAAAACAGGAAGATACCACAGTGTAATCCCACTAGTGAAATCTGATGAGGATAGAGTGTACATAGATCTTACTACTACCTCGTAGAGTAGTAACCACAACTAAACATGTGACATGGGAGCAAGTACACAACATACGAAAGAAAGAACAGTAATGACAACGAAACAATGTGACAACCAAACCACAAAAAACACAGGTAATAATCAAAATCGAAAAACAAGAAACTATTTCTCACTAGCAAGATTAATCTGAGATTGTTGTTTATATTTCTAATATAATAGTGGTAATAAAGCAAAATTACCAATTCCAGGGTCAGTATCAATGATGATTTTCTTGATTTCTTCTGCCATTTTCTTGATTATGCAAATGAATCAAAAAAGGATTGATTATAGAAATATCTAATAGTCTTTCAAATTGTGTATACACTACACTATACAATTAGTGTCAGTAAGTTGACTCTATAATGATTGTATTAGAAAAATTAAGGCTGTTGGAAACATTTGGAATATTAGGATTGAAAATTGGCAAAGATATTTTTTTTTAAAAAAAGGAAAAAAAATTATTTGATTTGAAAATCTATGTTTGTTTTTTTGTTGTTGAAAATAATCTATAACATTTATTTTTTACCAAAAAGTTACTCCCTCCATCCTATTTTGGTATTTTACGGGAAGGGATTCAGAGTATGAGGATCAAAGCATCTATGAATTTGGATGGGTTTTTTAAGTGTTTTTGAATAAAATTTACAAATTTAAAAACTTGTAAAAGTACTATAAGCAAAGTAATTATCAAATACCGTTCCATTTTTAAATAAAAGTTTTGAGTTCGAACTGTGGAAATGAAATCACATTTGATAGGTAGTGTTTTACTCTCAAAATGGACTTCACTTCTCTTAGGTGCAAATCCAATATTTATTCAGGTCCCAAAGAAAATACCAAACACTATATGAATAATTAAAAAAAAAAAAGAGAGCAAAATAGAACATATATAGGGAAAGGTGTAAAATTTGTTAATGTACTATTCAAAATTGATTAAACTAAACTTTATTGTCCGTCTAACTTTTTTTTCCAAAGAATTTGAATATGTGGAATTCATTCATTTTATAGTAAAACTTTTTGTCCTTGATTTACAAACGAAAAGTTTGTAATTAACAAATGTCAAAATTGAACAATTTCAAATAGTATATGGACTAATTTGGACATTTTCATATACGCATTTATAAATTATACGTATGAATTGACGTTTCAACTAACTTATCTAGGTGTATCTCTTAAAAATAAATTGTAATAAAGAGTCGTTAATATAAAAATAAAAAATAAAGTACGTCAAGGCTCAACTATTCTACTATTTCCTCATAGATATTTTTGATATTCGGAAAGTTAATTTAACTAATCTTTAAAATTAAATTAGATTACATCAACTTATAATATATCATTGAAAGTTTACCTAATTTGAATCTCGAAAACGAAAAGTGCAACATTGATATAAGAAGTAAGTGTATATCTTCACGAAATGCTCCAAGTACTTGTTAAGTATCTTTAGATGACTTAATTTTTTTAATATAAAGTACTAATTAATTAGTACATTATTAACTTAATAGTAACTGTTATCATCACTCTTTTTTATGGCAAAAGTGGATTAGGTAATCTAGAAAGTGAAATACAAGAAGAAAAAAAAAAATCAAACAAGAACTCCCACTATTTGAGTCTTAGCAAGAAAATACAATATTTTTCATTCATCTAGTACTTTGAATGGATTTGTCTAATTATTGAGGGTTTGAATTCTTTTTTCGGTACTTTAATTTCACCAACTCTAAAAAATAACAAAAATTGTGTATTTATAGACATACACCAAATGCGAATATTTAAAACTAAATCGGTCATGTTTAGTGTTAATTAAGCTATAAAAACTACATACAATGTTGAGATATAGCAAAGAAAGATCACAATTAGGAAATTTCTTAATTAAACTAAACAAGGTTTTAGGTTGTTGGTACACACGTAATCTTTCACAAAGCAAATTGGATGAGGATACACACAAGCTAAACTAAGTCAATAAAAGAAAAATAATCGTGTTAATTATCGTTTAATAATAAGAAAATAAATAATTAATCAAGAAGAAAAATTCCATCAAATACTATAATAATAATAATAATAATAATAATAATAATAATAATAATAATCAAATTTCTAAAATTAAAGTAGTTAAACTTTCCTTTTCCTTCTCTCATTTAAAAAAGTTAACATTATTGATTTGTTTTTACTTGTTTTAACAAGTTACTTATTATGTTTTGTAGATCACAAAGCTACGTCGATTATAAATAATTATTTATAACTAAATTTCTAATAATATAGTATATTATTTTTTTACACTATCGATGCATATTAGTTAAAGATTATTCTAACGTTTATCCTTTTAATATCTTCTAGAAAACTTGCATCACTAATCTTTTATGTCATGATAAATGCCACATCCAAATCAATGTGCTTTTTATTTTAATGAATAAATATTGAAGAACAAGTCAATCTTCAATTGAGTGTCATTTTCATATACACATTTTTCTCTAGAATAAATTATAAACAAATACAAGAATAGGATATGATTGGGGGGCAAGATATATGATCAAGTCAATGTAGAAATAATGAAAGAATAAAGAGATATATATACTTTCATATCCTATTGGAGATAATTTATTATTTTCAAGATTATATATTTTATATTTTTTTTAAAAATTCAGATATTATTTGATAGACTTAATGGTACAAATTTTTTGTTCTATTTAATATTATATATAGTTAAATCTGTATATACTAGTGTCGTCATGTGAATATCTTTTGATTGTTATAAAAACAAATATTATTATAGAAAACATACCAGTAATATAACATAATATAAAAATAAATTCCAAAATGAATTTGCCATTTTAGTAAAATGTTATCACACTCTACTAATTAAATCACACAACAAAAATTAACCTCCAAAAAATGACCCAAAAAACCGACCTTAGATGTGATTTTTTAATATATATTTTTTAACAAAATCAACTTTTAGAGATCAGCTTTTTTAATGCCAAAAATGTAAATCGCCCTCCAGAGGTCAGTTTTGGTTTATAAAATTTTGCAAAAAATTCACCTCCAATGGTTTTTCTTACAAAATAAAAAAGAAATCTTTTTTAAAAAAAAAAGACTTTTTAAGGTTGATTTTTACAAAATAAAAACTCTACCCACTAGAAATCCCTTTTTTATTGACCTTTGACTTGAAATCAATATCAATTTTATTTTTGATATTTTTTTAAATAATGATTGTTCTAAAAAGATTTGACGGTATAACTTAAACTCTGGATATTTTTTATATAAGAAGAAAAATAGAACTTGGAAACTCTCACCAAACCCCTAATATATAACAAAAACTAGCTAAGCCAAAAGTCTTCAAATAACTCATTTTTCTTCTTCCTCTTCTCCTTCTCTTTCAACTTCAAAAAAAAAAAAAAAGTGTCATGGAAGGACTTATTCCATTAGTATACAAAACCATTAAGAGAACAAAAACTCGTCGAAAATATGAATGTCTCTCTTTTGGTACTGCTAATACTATCGAAAATTTCTATCCAAAAAATACTAGTAAAGAGTACGAAATGTCATCAATTGATGATCAGAAGGTGGTGGTTGATAGTGATGGTGGTAATCAGACAGAGAAAAAACGTCATCATAGACGAACACAATCCCTCCACGTGGAATATACCCGCGGAGTTTTACCGGAGGAAAATATTTCGGTGAAGGATAAACAACTTTTGAAATTTAGAAGTCATCGTAGAATGTTTTCATGTGTTACTGGTGGATGAAGAAATAATTAAAGGAGTATGTATGGTTTTCAAATTGTTTTTATATATATACATTTGATATTAGAAAATTATTGGCTTGATTAATTCAGATTTACTAGAGAGCAAGTAGGATTCCCTTGAATTCGTGATTGCTTGATAGCATTAGGGTGGAGGAGATTTTTCCATTCTATCAAAGGCGGAGCTATGAATTCAGTAGAACGTGTAATTTTGGTCAAAATTATGTGTCATTTAAATATATGTATAAATAATCAAGAACTTAATAAAATTATATTGAATTTAGGATTTGTACACTCAAGATTCTGAATTCGTCTATGTGTTACTATATCACCACATTCTTGATTAATTCAGATTTACTAGAGAGCAAGTGGGATTCCCTTGAATCTATGATCGCTTGATAGCATTAGAGGTGGAGGAAATTTTTCCATCCTATCAAAGGCGGAGCTATGAATTCGATAAAACCAGTAATTTTAGTCAAAATTCTATGTCACTTAAATATATGTATAAATAATCAAAAACTTAATGAGTTATATTTTAAAAAATTAGAATTTATACACTCAAAATTCTGAATTCGTCTATGTATCGATATCACCACATTCTTGGTAGTGATTTTCATTTGTTTTAAATTGTATTATCTTAATTTCATCATTCGATATATTTGTAAAAAAAAATAATTACTGCATATTTATGGTGAAAATTCTGATGTATATATATCAAATAATAACCCAAAAAAGTGAGTCAAATTGGACTTACTAGCAACTCCCTCTCTGAATTTCAATTTATGTGTTTTTCTTTTCAAAAATGTTGAGAAAAGAATAATATTATATTTATTAAGTAATTTTTAAATTCTAGCATTTCAGACGATATTTTTAATATCACAAGATTCAAGAATATTTTTGATAATTTAAATGTACTTTTAGTACTGTTTAAGATATTTTTACTTTTTCTAAATTCATATCTAATCAAACAAACGGGTTAAGAAATTACTTGTTTCATGAACCAACTGGATGAGTAAAGTCTCATTGGCTGTTGTTTTCCAATAAGCTAAAATGGGGTAGGTAGATCACATTTAATTAGACTAATTTGTGTTAGTGGTAGTCTATTTTTTAGGTCCTTAATGGAATTTGGATAATTTATCTAAGAACAAGGAATAATCTAAGTGTGTTACTTTTTATGTTTATCTAGCTTCATGAAATTAGAAATATATAGTAATTAGTAATTTGTGTGCCTCATCATGGATTCATATTAGGCATGATATGTGTTGTTACATAATTGCTGATTTTCGATGGACATATCGTTGGAATTTGATATATTGGTAAGAGGATTTTTGACGAAAAGTCCATCAGAAAATATCTACATTATATTATTGATTATATAATTTTGGCTTAAGTTTATCGATTTAACTTTAAAATCATTCACATATTTCACATTTTAGTTTAAAAATTTGCCCTATGTTGGGCATTTGTTAATGCTGAGTATGCATTATAATTTTCTATTTTTTAGCGCAACGAAACCCACAATAAAGCAACAAAATCGTACATACATTATTATAAAGATCTAAATCTTAAATATTCTAACAAAACTCCATTTTTTCCAATAAAAATAATACGAATTGATTATTTTTTCCGGCAAAAGTTGTTATTATTTTTTATATAATTATGATAATAACTGATTATTAGTGGGAAGAAAATAAAGGCAATGGATTATGGACAGTAAGGTTCAATGGTAAAGAATAAAAAGGTGAGAGTTTGGTTGGCGGCCTGTTGCCGCCGGTGGAAGGGTGAACAGAAGGAGAAGAAGGGGGTTGGGGTAGGGGGTGGGTTGATTCAAAATAATTTTTTTTTGAATGATTTAAATAGAGATTAAAAAAAATTGCATTCAATTGCCACGTGCTTTTATTTTATTGGTCCATCAGCTATGTATATGTGTTTGAGACACACGCCCTTTTATCTTTCAACTGATTTTTATTTTGCGTTAAGTAAGTATAAATTTGTTAAGATTAAAGTGCTCAATAGGTATAATGCTAAGTTAAGGTGTCCAACTGAAATATGCGAACAATTCTAAGGAGCCGCATATGACTTAAGTCTATAATCTTTGAAAGTGATTTTAAAGAAGATATTTGATTAGATACAATTGTATATTTAATAATGGTCCTATCAATAAGTGAACTGATGGATTGATGAGTACTATTTCTTTATTAATGATTCAGGTTTGAGTCTCCTTGAATATATAATAGCCTTTGTTAGAAAGTGTTTTACGTTCATGTGAAGTTTTTCAATGCAAATTTAAATTTTGTTAAGTTTCAATATAAATATCAAATATCAAATGAAAAATAAAAAAAATAATTAATTATGGTCCCAAAACATGTGAAAATCATAATTTTTCGGTGATATGTGATCCCATTTATGAAAGCAATTGATATGTAAGCTCTCCATTTATTTTTACCCGTCCATAATTAACTTTGCGAGAAGGATTAAATATATTTTTATATAAATTTTATTTTAATAAAAAATTAGAAAAAATAAATTTAAATCAAAATTCTCACTTTCGTTAGCCTAAAAGATATATTTGGGCAATTTTTGTAGCGATAGAATTATATGTGAATCACTTTTTTAACGAATGATATATCATTTCTAAATTACAAAGTTGAAAGAATATATCTGACCTTTTTCCTTTAATTAAAACTTTCATATAATCTACATCAATTTCTATTAATTAAGAAGAAGGATAATTTAAAACTTAAAGTTTGCGTTTAAAGTATTTATGGTCTAATAGATAGATATTTTTGAGCTTCTTAAATTCTCTAATAATAGTTAATTCCCTTATGTTTCAAAATATTGCATTTATCTAGGTACTTTTTGTTTGAGTTAAGAGTCAAAAATAGTTAGCTAGAATATTTCGTTTTTTGAGTTGCATATTTAAATGTTGAATTATTAGATGCGTGAGTTTTTTATATAAATTATTATCAAATATTTATCGAAACACACTTCAAAATATATGCCATTTATATATACGTATGATTTGACGTGCCAACCAATTTCTCTAGGTGTATATCTAAAAAAAATAGATATTGTATAATACAGAATATTTGACAAAACTAATTAAACTATGCCAAGCATACATATATTAATTAATTAACACTTAAATGTCCCTTTGTATATTTTAATTAATTTACCCCTTTGCTAACAAAATTTTAGTAAGTATGTAGATCTATATTAAATGCACCGAATACTTGTTGATTATGTAAAGAAGAAAAATGAAGTACATTTATCCAAATAGTGTCATTATTCATGTTCACATTTTTTTTCTCTTGAATAAATACAAGAATAGAATATCATTAATGACAACTGGCAAAATGCCCAAATTAATATATATATATTGTATATATATATATATATATATATATATATATATATATATATATATATATATATATATATATATATATATATAAATTTAAATATATTTCATATATCTAAAAATTAATGTTAGAAATTTAAAATCATTTTTACTTTTTTAAATTTGTGTCAAGACAAAGGTAACAAAATAAATTGAAACAAATTGTCAAGTAAAAATCTGTCAAATAAATTGAAATGATGAAAGTAACATGCGTTTATATCGAAATTTATCACTTAATCACAAATTATGTACTATTACCTCATTAAATTATTTAAAATATAAATAATTTGCTATAAATGTCATGTGCAAATAAATATTTAACTACCGGCGGCTAACACGCATTCCTATGCAGGAAATATGACGTCATCTAACTTTTTTTAATGAGAAAATATGACGCCTGCCAACTCATTTCAATGTATGAGATTAATTTATTTTAATATTTTATGAATACTTAGTTAAACTAAAAGTTATAATTTAATCATTATAGAAATGCTATGATAATATCTAAAAAATTATATTTTTTTAAAGTTGTTCTTCCTTTTTTAAATTTATATCGAATTAAACTGATAAATAAAATTTAGACAAAAGGAGTTGTTAATAAGTCGTTTGAGTGCAAAATTACACATGCAAGTTCAATTTTCCTTATTACCTCTTCCAAATCATATTAGTAGTCCACTTTTTTCTTTACACGTACCTTCAGTAATCATACGTAAGGATAATTTTACTAATTTATCTGTAAAAAAATTTTTGTTGAAACTTTATAAATTTATTTACACTTTCAAAAAAAAAATTGATAATATAAGGATAAAATATGAAAAATTAGTTAATCTTATCTTAATTTTATATATTAGCAAGTAATTTGGAAAAAGTATTTAATAAGGTATATAATTAATACGGGACGAAGAAAATAGTAGATTTTTTTAAAGGGAAAAATAGCTACCCAAAAAGATTCCTTTGAGATTAGCTTAAATACTAAAATTAAGGCAAGTTGCACTAAACAGTCCAAAGTTTTAAATAAGTGAGTTCTTACTAAAAGTTTTGTGCTCAAAGTAAAAAATATAATTCTAAGAGTGTATATTTATGTATTTATATATAATTTAGATATATATTATGAAAGAAGGTATAATTATGGTGGAGATGGAAGCTCGGAAGGTTGGGTGAAGAACTAAAGATGAGGTATGTTGGACAATCGGAGGGTGCATGGAAGACACAATAAATATTGCATGTCACTTGTCAAAATTATTGTTTTTTCTTACTTCCACTATAGGAAAATCATTTTTTCCTCCGTACCAAACGCACCCAAAATTCCGACCAATATATTATGTATATATATATAACTGATTATCTATAGAACCAAAGTCTTTTTTTATTAATTTTCCACCTAATATATGATATTTGCATTAAAATTCAACTATTTTAAATTCACACCATATAAAATTTCATTCGGAAAACCGCCCCCTACCAAGTCTTCAACCAAAGTCAATTTTGAGTCCTTGTTTAGATGGATCATATAATAATTTACGTAAATTAAAATTTTGGCCCTAACTAAATACATCTTGTCTTGTTGTTATACTAGCACATGCACTACATTAAATATTATTTAGACAAAAATGTTCTGTATTTAGGCTGCTAATTTTCTTCATTGGAAATTAATTATTATTATTTTGTAATATTATAATTAGAAGACTATATATATATATATATATATATATATATAAAAGATAAGACTTGGTAGTACACGTTTTTTATTCTATGTTTTGTTCTTTCGATTAGCCAAAGGCTATCTTGCACTACGTGAAAATAAATTGGATCCCAATTGATATCAGATATTAAATATTGAACTTTCAAAGTTTAGTTTGAAATGATAAATCAAATTTCAATATAGTAAATATCGAAATCGCAATTGTGTATATTTAAAATGTTAGTTTTTAGAGACCTAAAACATACACTACATAATAAAACTTTTGGTGTTTGGATCACAAAAAAAAAGAAATGCATTAAATAATATATTTAGTAGTATATGTTTTGTATTGAATCACGATCTAAACTCACATGCACGTACGTTTTATTTTTTCTCTATAAATAGCACTTTACTATTCCAAAGTTTTCAAGCAAAAAAAAAAAAACATTTCATAATTATGGCTTCTCTTTTTCTATCCAAATTTTCTTTCTTTCCTTTACTAATAATAATAACTTTATTTTTTCACTCTTCTCATTGTGATGTCCTAACAAAATGTCGCATCAACTCACTTTTCCAGTTCGGCGATTCTATCGCCGATGCTGGAAACGTGATCCGCATACCTGGTGCCGTCATATCGGCCCAGGCATGGGGTCTACCTTATGGTGAAACCTTTTTTCATAAACCTACTGGACGTTTTACTGACGGTCGTATTATTGCTGATTACATTGCCTCTGCTCTCAATCTCCCATTCCTCAATGCTTACTTGGACAAATCAGGTGTTTCCTTTAGTCAAGGTGCTAATTTCGCCGTTGCTGGTGCAACGGCGATGAATAACTCTTTTTTGTCGGAGAGGGGCATTGGATTTGTCCCGTTCAACGTTCCTCTCCCCAGTCAATTAGAGTGGTTTAAATCTCACCTCCAATCAACATATGGGTCCAACTCTGCTAGAACTCTACGAAACTCTCTTGTAGTATTGGGAGAGTTTGGTGGAGTTGATTATTGGAATGCTTTAGCGGGAAATAAACCTGAACCTAAGGTACGTACATATGTACCCTTAATTATTGATGGCATTATGAGTGCCATCAAAGAGGTGATCCAATTAGGATCAACTCGCATTTTGGTTCCAGGAGTTTTCCCTTTTGGGTGTCTATCAGGGTACCTGTCAAGATTTCCTGACACGAATCCAGATGCTTATGATCAATTTGGTTGTTTGAAATTTTATAATAATTTTGCTACGTACCACAACACTGAGCTAAAGAAGGCTCTAGAAAATCTAAAATGTAAGTTTCCACGTGTTAAAATTGTGTATGGGGATTACTATGGTGGGTTTAGACTTATTTTTCGATACGCCTCTTGGTTGGGATTTAATCCAAGCACATTGGTATCGGCATGTTGTGGAAGTGGAGGACGATACAATACAGCCGGGGGATGTGGGGCATCTAGTACCAATGTATGTCCTAACCCATCCCAATACGTTAATTGGGACGGGCTTCATCTGACAGATGAAGCTTATCATCGTATTTCTAACGTTATCATCAACAATATGCTTCCAAAATTTGGGTGTTACGGACTTGGAAATTCGAGTGTATTGTCTAGTTATTGAGTATTGAAGGTTTTTGTTTAATTTGGGAGTTTTGATTTTGTGTTTTGTGTTTTTCATGATTTTCTTTGTATTTGGGTTTTTTTGATTTTGATGAAATGTGTTGTAGTTGAAATGAATATGAATAAAAGAATGATTATTCTTGTGTTGCAATTCGAGTTAATTTTTAACGTATGAGATAATAATTGAACTTTATTCATAATAAAATAACAATAAAGTTATAATATGAATCTAACAACTTTTATCGCATCATAATAACTAGATTTCACTTGTTATAACAATATAATATATAAACATGTCTCTTAATTTAGTTTCATTTGGCATTTGTGTGCTCCAATTTTGAATATTCAGAAGTAGACATTTAAACTTGTATAAAATTTCTACAAGTAGACACACGCGTCCTACTTAACAATTATCGTCCTACTTGACATCCGACATATTTATTTCACGTAGAACTTATGTGTTTACTTATTCAATTTTATAGAAATTTAAATACATTTGTATTTATAGTTTCAAGATTTTCTTTTTTTGTTTTAGGGTGTAGGTGGGGATTGGGGGGTATTTGGGTTTTTGTGACTATGATAAGATGTGTGATGTCTTCTCCATCTTAGGTGGGGATAGAAAAAAAGAATAATTATTGTTGCAGATAATACTTAAACTCTCATTTATTCAGGTTAATAATTAAACCTTATCCACTAAAAATGATTTTTCAGCATATTAAAATTACCTACCATAACATCAAAATTACAAATATTAGTTGGAAACCCCTTTGATATGATCAAATATGAGTTGTATATCTACAAAATAGACCAAAATCAATTATTTTCTGGATAACTCAAATTCCTTATAAAGCATTTAGCTAAGATTGTTCATGGCATGAGAAATTTGGAGGAAATGAAAAATTAAGTAAATATATAGGGGCCTAAAATGAAAATGCAAAGATTCTAGTAGCAAAATCACTACCTTTTACTAAGATATAAGGAAAAAAAAAATAGAAAAGAATAATACAAGCTTGAGTTATCCGATATTGGTGGGAGGTAACAGATATCCAGTGGTCAATGATATTAGTTAAGGTTCATACAAGCTGGCACAAACACATCGACAGTAATTGTTAATGATCAAATAATCTTGGGATTAACATGAAGTAATGAAGATGTTTGTTGATGTTCATCTAATCATGGCATATTAATGGTTGCAAAAACTATGCCAAATGATATGATGAATAGATGACCATCAACAAACAAATTCATAACTACACAATTTTAGAATATATATACGTATATATACATGGAATTGCTCCATCTAAGTTGAGGGTCTTTCAGAAACAACACATCTACCTCCACTACCATAAGGTTTGCGTATATTCTACCCTCCCCTGATCCCGTTTGTGGGATTTCAATGTATATATTATTGTTGTATAGACCTATATATATTTACACAAAAAGCTTGAATAATGTTGTAAGAAGAAACTAAGAAGATAGTGAATTGACAATGCTTTGTTGTAAGTTGTATGACTAATTAATATATGCTCAGAATATCCACATTCTATGAGAAGTATATGCCTTGAGAATATACCTTACTTGCCCTCTATAAATTTGGGGTTTCTAATATTGGTAGGTGGATATTTTGAGTATTGTTTTCACACACATTTTCAACGATGAAAGGGAGATATTTAAACTTTTAATATCGAAACGGTGTGGCCAAGCTATTAATGAAGTGAGTGAATATGAGTAATCGTGATTCAAATCTCAGCAGAAACAAAAAAAAAACTCACAATTTCTTCACACATGTTAACATTGGTTGACAAAGTTACTTGATACATGTAGTAAGAAGTAATAGGTATCCGATGGAATATCAAGGTATGTGCAAGCTGACGACCCTAAATATATCACTAGTTATAAAAGACGGAAATTGTAATCTGACCAAAGAAAATTGCCATATGCTTCTTATAATTGGGGGGTGTTTCAGAAATAGACTCTACCTTCACGAGGTAGGATAAAGTCTACGTACACTCTATTCTCTCCAGACCCCACCTATGAAATTAGATTGGGTACGTTGTTGTTGTTGCTGCTGCTTCTTAGTGGGACACCTTAGGAGTAAATAACTTTTCTTCCTTTCAATACCTTTCACCCAATTTAAATACCAACCAATCAATTATACCACAATATTACAATATACAAGTATCTAACTTGACTAGAGTATAAGTGTAATAATAACAACTAGAAGTTCATCTACCCAACAACTCCTCCTATGGGAGCTTCACATGGTCGGTCTCAAGTTCGAATGCAGTAGGTTGATAGTCAACATAAAGATTGAACCATGAGTCTCACCTTATAATACAAAATACTATGAAATGGCATACAAGGACCGAGCAACATTATTAAGCTCAACAGCACGAACATGTTCGATCATCATAGGAATCGTTGAGCATGTCATCGTGAGAAGACAATGACGGAATGAGCCAATTGAAGAAGCCTACTCTAGTTTTTTCCCTCGATCTCTGAGATGAGTATTCCACCAACACATTCCAAAGCTCCCCTGCAGTCCACTCATGTGAAACAATCCATTGAATCACCTAGACCAAGTTTTCAACATAGAAATGTCACACGCGGATATAAGCTTCCAAGGCTTTCAGAAACTATAACAAATAAAAGACAAGAAACATCAATCGGCAAACGTCCTTGGGATTAAACGTATCAGTTCAAAGTCGAATGAAACTTCGCACCAGACACATTATAGAATAATTAACAGACAGAAAGTACCTGCTCCAGCATCTGCAATGCTTCTAGTCCAAATGTATAATACAAGATGAAAGGTCTCATTGCCTGTAGGAGATGCAAGGAGATAAAATTTTAATGTAAAAAAGAAGAAGAAGATGTTCAAAGTGAAATGAACATCTAAAAGAAGATATTTGATATTTTGACATTTTACCGCCTCCATCTCTGTCTATATGACATCATTTTCCCTTTCCGAAAGCTTTTAAACGTCTAACACAATTCACAAGTAGCAATAAAGCACAGACCATTACAAGTATCAAGAATTCAAAGATTATTAACCTCAAGTTAAAAACTAGGCATAATACATAAACAGTCACTCAAACTTGGCCTCACATGGCAAATCAACACTCCAACTTTGAGTATGCATATCTAGACACCTCAACTCATCTCCTCTGTGTCAGTTGAACACTCCAACTTACAATGATCCTCCGAACACCTCCAAAATTTATGTGATACGTCAAAGACGGGTGTCCATGAGACACAGTGGGAACGAGTTGGGGTATTTAGCAGTTAGTTGAGACCAAGATGAGGTGTTTAAATGTGCACTTTCAAAGTTGAAGTGGTTACATGAAGTTTGTAAAAACTACGATGTGTCTCAAAAGGAGAGAGAAAGAGAATGCGCCTAGATTTACTAAGTACATTTATCCCCTAAAAGGTGAAAAGCAAGTGCTCTGTGCCTCACATGAGCCAATACTTCCCGTATAAAAATGCAGGAAAATGTCCAAGGAGAATGAACAACCTGAGATGCAGCAATCCATTGAAGCATAGCTTTAAGTTGAGGATCTCCTCCAAAAGCACCACAACCCCAATTTCCAGTCACAACTCCAATTTCATGCTGATTGTCAAAAGGTGGACAACCGTGCCCCTTGTGATTTCTGGCTAATTGATTCCCTGATGTTCCCTCGGTTGCTTGAGATGAAGTTGAAGTATGACCAAGTGACTATCGGAGACAATTAAGATCATGAAAAGATTTAAACACCTATAGATATGTGGGAAAGGGGAGCAAAAGGAAATAATAAAATGAGGGAGATTTAGAAAATGACAAAAGGAAATCCCACCAGAAGATTAACAATGGACCTTCCACCGGTGGCTTTAACAGTTTGATCATCTTTGAAAAGCTGTTGATACTGATGACACTTGCATTGATCCATGAAGCCACAAAATGCTTTGTTAATCTCCCTGCACAACATATTCAACTTATCATCATTATAAAATACAACTACCAAACATTTTTGCTATAAATACAAAAGGTCCATTGGTTAATCGACCAAAAGATTGTACCTTTGAAAAGTTGTATGACTAAACTATCTACTTTTACTTTTTCATGCACTTGGTATTAGAGCAGGCAGATATTCTGGGTTCAACTCACCGCCACCAATCATTAAAAGAAGTTTCACGTGCTTGACCATGAAAATAATCATACCCTCAATTGAGGGGACGTTTTGAAGATATAATTAAATAAATAAAAGTGTACCCTCTCTAACAGCTTACTTCTAGATGAGGTAGGCATAATTCAACATTGTGTCACGAAAAAAATGAAACATATTGAAGTAGATTGTCGTTTGATTCCACAAAAGGTTGAGTCAAGGTGCACTGCGACAAGTTTTGTCAATTGATCAGTCAGCAGATATTCTTACAAGGTTGCTCTGTAGCTCCAGAATTGAGTATATTTGTGGCAAAGAATTTCAAAGAGTACGGAAACTTGTGTACCTTAGAAGGCCTTCAAGTCGGTACTGGCTCTTTCCCGGGCAGCACAGTGCATCTATTGCAACTATCCTAGTCTTACACCTTCCAAGAACATCAATGTCCTTTTTGTCAACATAGTCACCATTAAACCGGAATGAAGAGGCATACCTTCACCAGTTGAAAGACGTGAAATAAGTGGAATTACAGTTAAAGGCCCAAAATGTCAGAAAAAGATTTCCATGTAATTTATAGCTTCAACAAATTAGCAAAAGCCCTATTTGTTCCAAGTTAACTTAGTAATGTGTTGCAAATACGCAATTCATTCTCTGTATAAACTCACCCGGTATAACTTGAAAACCTTTCCGTACCAACAATTTCTATCGCTTCATTGTCTGCCATGCACGGCAGGAAAAGCATGCCAGCGATTAACTCTGGATTGATCATAAATCGAATTTCTTCCTAAAAGGAAAACTACCTATTAGATATTATCTTTGAACATATACACTCCATCAATTGGGGCTTTGTGTATAAGGTGTAACTCTTTATTGGGGCTGAGAAAATCCAGTCCTCCTTTGGAAAATCTATAAAAGTCTCATTTATAACTAAGACATGTGCAGGTCTGGCTGAGAGACTTTTAAGTCGTTTTGGAATAAGTGTGAGATTTAGAGAACTTCTTATATAACTAACCGTAACTTAGTTTGGAACAGAGTTATAGTAGATTGATTGATTAAAAATAGAGGTGTTGAAAAAATCGTAAAACCACACCAAACCTACTTGATAAATAGATATATTCTTCAGTTTGGTTTGGCATTAAATATTTAAAAAAATCAACAATATTTTGTTTGTTGGTATTTAAAAGAAACAGACTGAACTGACAAAAAAGTGGAACTGATAAATTTGTACAATCTGTGGTTTGATTTATATATCTAATAAACCAACTTAGCTGGTTTAGTTACTTTGCAAGTTAAATCCAAGCCAAAACAAACTGCAAACACCTTATTAAAAACACGAAGATGCAAGTGGATCATTTTACCAATCACTACAAAAGACAAAGTTTTGGTTGTAAGCAACAAAATGATGATGGCGATGGCATTCTGAATGTCGAAAATCAACAGACAATATATCAGTTCTCTTTTTCATCAAAACAAAAACATAGGGAGGCGTTTATGCAGTGCATTCACTTTAGGTATTAGACGAAAATCTCCAAAAAAAATTTAACTTCAAAGGCAAAAAGTGTGGTGCATTGTGGCAAAGGAAGGACAAAAGCAACTTATTCGATGAATTACTTTGAAAATTTCTTAATAATTGAAAATAATGGCTAATGGTTAGATTCAAAATTGTGAAAACGAAACGAAAAATGTCCAGAAAAGAACCTGCACACAGCCCCTAACGAGAGCACCACCTCCTAAATACATATTAGCAAAATCAACTTCAATAGCTTCACGTGATTGATCTTCAATTAATCCTGAAACGGAAATCTAAAAAGAAACAGAATGATATCATGGCGTGTGAAAAAAATGAGACTTATAATAACTGGATTGAGACTACAGTTTCACTTCTTACCTCAAAATGGCAAAGGGAAATATTGGACTGGCTCCATAATTTTTCCTTTGGATAGGGAATACAAGATGGACTATATTCTAAAGAAAGAACTTTTCGCTCAAACGACACAAAGCCCACGGGTATAGATGAACATATCCTCCCAAAATAGTGAACAATGCACTTCAATTTATTTTCAAATGCTTCTTCATAATGATCATGTAGACACCTGAAAAACATGTACGTCAGCACATGAACTCCATTGATTCAATTTAGACAGTTCGAGATATTTAAAGACCACAGTGCAACTATGAAAGAGTACAAAATAATCGCTCTGTTCTTATTCTTCAACTCTGTATAACTCATTCTGGTTTACAATCGTACATAACAATTATTGAATTAAGAACTTACAATCTAATAATCAACCTAATGAAACTATTTATCTAAACCGTATCCTAAGATAAGGAAGTTATGTCAAGTTTTCAGAGTATAACAACTCATATAGAGATATGAATAGAAAAACAAGCATAGATGCAATAATCATATCAGACAGTTGATGAAACATACGCAAATAAGTGATCGAAGTTGATCATTGGAAGATGTTTGGCACCTCTATTACTGGTAGGAAATATACAAAACAACGCGCATGAAAGAAGAGCTCCGATTAATTCCTGAAAAAAAGAAGATTAAAAATCATGAAAATTAATGCTACAGATACTTGTTACAACATCTAATAATCAAATTCTGCTGCAGAAATCAGTTAAAGGAGTAAAAGAAGTATGAAACAAGTTTATTGTGGAGTATCCCATACGAGTCTCAGGCTGTGACATGAACTCATTTGTGTGTATTTGGTACAGTAAGAAATCTAGAAATGGGATTCGTCATAGCTTAAACTTAAAAGTTAACTGCTTTAAAGAAGGATACCTCTTTTCCTGCCTACTTATTGGCCATAACCACACCTACCCGCAGTGGCAAAGCCAGGAGTTTTACTAAGGCGTTACACAATATAAAAACTAGTCACACGTAAAAAATAAGGAGAGTTAGCATATAGTATATATATACATAAAATTCTAACTACTACCTGACTAAGGAAGACAATGCCAGGCTCTTGTGATTCCAACAAGCGAAGACCGGTTTTAACTCCTTTCAAAACTCCATCATCAGCATTCTCATAATGAGTTTCTAGCAATGAAGGCAGTCTCAAAAGCAAGTTAGCCAATTGTGGCACCACTTCTTTGAACCATTTTGCAGCTTCATCCCTAGGAAGCAACTGCACAAACAATCCAGCATTTTGTAGACAATTGAATCAGTTCAAACTTTTTCTCGTAATAGACTAGTAGCTTGTTCGACCAAGTTTCTGGGAAGTCAAAATTGTATATTTTTCTTTTTAAAAAGTGTTTATTTTAGAAATTGAGGTGTTTGGCCAAGATTTTTCAAAAAAATAATGCTCCTTTCTCCCTCTATTTAAATTTGTTTGGCTTTATTCAGAGTGCACAGGCAAACGAAATTCGGACATAGAAACTTCAATTTATTTGAAAACTATATATACGGTACTATAAATCACGATAATAAAAACAGAAACTTTTTCACAACCTATTAACATTGATCAAGCACAAATTATTGCGCTAATATTATCAAAAAATGCTTTTCAAACTAATTATCGAAACGCAAACTACTACTGTACTTTTAACAAAAAAGATTGAAATTTGTGCTATGATTATAAAATTTATATGTTCATGAACAGAGAATTAGGGGAAAAGAAGTTTACATCATCGAAGAATAGAGCAAAACCTTGAGAAGCAGAAGTATCAATTGAAAAATTGGGGAGGGAGAGAGAGTTTCGAATATCAGAAATGGCGATGAAGAGGGCTTTGCCGGAGTCAATTTTGCTGTGATGAGGGCCTTTCGAGAGATCGGTAAGTGCTTCAGCTACCGGCGCCGTCCAAAAAAGTGAAGATGATCGGAGTGAAAAGGGTAAAAATGGAAGAATTGACTCCAAGTCTTCTCTCTTCTCCATTAGAAGAAGACTCTTTCTCTCCTGCAGTTACACAATTCGTTATACGTATCGTTTTTTTCATGTTTAACAGAAAAAAATTAATCAATTATTACGTAACATGAGTCTTTTTATCGTTATATATATTCGTAATATTTAAAATTAGATAAATAAATTAAACTTGACGAAAATATTTATTTTAAAACGGACTAAAAAGAAAAGTAATACCGCGGTATAAATTAGAAACACCACTGTTACCAAAACCCAACTGGAAGAAAAAAGTCAACATACAGTCCGAGAAGATAAAAATGGCGGCTTCAGCTTTTGGACAGTGCAATCTTCTTCCTCGTACAGCATCAGTGAATCCTCAGAAGTCTCATCGTCAGCTCTACAGTTTGTCTTTCCATAGACAAAGTGTAAATTCTTCACCTCCTGCACTGTCATTCACTCAATCTATAGGTCAATATTATTTCTTGGTTTATCGATTTCAATTCGATTTGATTTGATATTGTTAGGTTTTAGTTTGGGGATTTTTTAATTTTTTTTTGGATTTGATTAGGTTTCGGGTCTGCAATTGAGAGACATTGTGTGGATCGAAACGAGTCGGATTTGTTTAAAACAGATGCTGTTCGTCAGTTGAACGGTTCAGTTATCTCTGCTAAGGGGCATCGGTTTGCTATTGTCAGTTTTTTCTCTCTTTTGTTTGAATTTTCCTCTGTTTGGTTGCTCGGACTCTTCAAAAATGTTGCTCCACTTATGTCGGATCATCTAAAAATGACTAATTTTGGAGTATCCTATAAGACCCGTGGAATTTTTGAGTCTGAACAACAACACTTTACATTTCATTTTATGTGGTGATAAGAAATGAAGGAATGTAATCTCCTTCGGTCTCAATTTATGTGATGTAGCTTAATTTGACACGGAATTTATGGAAAAAAGACTTTTATAACTTGAAAGTGTATAATAAGTTATAGATGCTTGTGTAGCTATAAATATGTTGCGACAGAGGGAGTAGCTCTTTTCTTACATATGGTTGTGATTTAGTAGACAGGGAATTTAAGAAATGGAAAAAAATGTTGAGACGGATTTAAATTATGTATACTGATAGTGTAGAAGTGATTGATTAAGACACATCTTGTTTTATGACATGACTTGTTGGACCTCACTTAATATGAAAGTTAGTTTTTTTTAATACAAGAAAGAAAGATACTTGGAATATTTTTACCTTATATATTAGAGGTCTTCCGTCGTCTCTTAAACTTCACTTCTAGTCAAACACTGTCACATAAAATAGGACATAGGACGGAGGAATAAACATGCCAAAAGTACCTTAGTATATGGTGGTTGTCATGCTTTGTTAATTCCAATAATAGCATGTCAATTGTCATTAAGGGCAACCTGAAATGTTAAAAAAGAAAAAGAGTATTCAAGAACAGAAGTATGCCAATCATTTTGGAATAGATTAAAAAGGAAAAAGTGTCACGTAAATGGAAAAAGGAATTGTAGTTTAAAGTAGTGATTTTTAATTGCAGGAATTAATAGTTCCATTTGAAGAAATTGTGTAAGTCAATTGATACAATTCGGGTTTGGTCTGTAGTTCTGTTATGTTTTTGGTTTTAGTTGAAGTCATATAGAAGTTGAGTTCATTTCATTGGCAATGTTTCTAATAGAGTGTTATTGGAAATGACTGACCATCTGTTGGTTTTAAAGGTGGTTGCACGTTTTAATGATCTGATCACCAAGAAGCTTTTGGAGGGAGCTTTGGAGACTTTCAACAATTACTCGGTTAGAGAGGAAGATATTGATGTATGTTTTCTATATCTAATCCTCCCTTCCCTCAAAATCTGTATTTTCTCTTAAACTTGATGCAATTAGTACAGAAGGTCCGCTTGCCATGAAAAATCTAAATGAGAGATTGATTGTGACATAATACCCCTCTATGACGCGCTATACTAGAGCATAAAGATCTACTATGGGATAAATGGCACTTCTATGTTATGGAGAATGTTGTATCAGTAGATCGAAAACAGAGTAAGGCGTGGTGGAAAGTTGTCTCTTCCATTTCATGGCGTCATCTAGTTTTGTCCTCATAATGCAGGTTGTGTGGGTTCCTGGTTGTTTTGAAATCGGTGTGACTGCACAGCTTCTTGGAAAATCACAGAAATATCAAGCAATACTCTGCATTGGGGCTGTGGTAAGCTCACTTCCAAATATAAGTTTACCTTGTAGTTTTTCCTCCTACATTATTTGCCTACTCCGATTCTGTTTCATTTGATGATATTTTTTGTATTGTGTATGAAAATATGGATGATTGTGGTAAGATGCTTAAGTTATTCTTTTGGTTTATTCTGTTTTGGCTTGTCTTGCGTGTTCATCATTGTGAGTGAACTGATCTTTTGAGTTACGGAAGGGGAAGCAGCTTAGAGTATGATGTGAAGACTGGCATTTATTTGCTACCCTCTTCCTTCAACAATGGAAGTATAAAGCTGAACAAATAAAACTCTAGCACGGCAGACAGATTGACTAGGCTATTTTGACTGATTGGCCAAATTATTAAATGAAGAAGCTATTGAACTTTAGATTCCTTACAGAAGATATGTACTTGGATTCATTAAATGGAAATCCTTTTACTAATCCACATATATGTGAGGAAGGGAAAAATCTGTGGATTTACGTCAGTGTCTTCTAATTTTTCTTTGTTGGACTGGTCGAACAGTCAGATGTTTTAATTGGACATAGTAGCGGAGGCAGGTGTGAATTTCTGTGCCTTATTCTGAAGTAACCTCATCTGAACATACTGACAAACAGTATAGTATTTTTGCTGTGGTAGATTTCTTTCTCAGTTAATAAATGTCTGGAAAGGGAAAGATAATATAAAACTATAACTCTGAACATTTCAAAGCCGAAGAAAGAAAAAATCCATCAGACACGAGATTGAAGCACCTTCTATGTCGGTACTTGTTTCTGTAAATCAAATAGGCACCTTTCTGCTTTTCCCTATGTTCGAATCATAATCTAATATTTCCTTTCTTCTTGTTGGTGATGTGTATCATTGTCTTTAATTTAACTGTTTTGCTTTGTGGCTAGTAGATCAGAGGTGATACATCTCACTATGATGCAGTCGTTAATGCTGCCACATCTGGAGTACTTTCAGCAGGTCTAAATTCAGGTGAGATAACATACTCCATTATAATCCACATGAGCAATAATAAGTATGCTAATGTTTGATCTTTTTGCAGCTCTTCAGTATTATTGATAGATAAGATTTTGGAACATTGTTTAAACTTCGAATGTAATATCTGGAATTAAATATGATGGTTGAAATAGAGGATTGTTATGGGACCATCATCCAACAAAGTGAAAGGCAAGCTCTACAAAACAGTTGTCACAGGATGAATTTGTTAATCTGGATGTTTGGACATACAAGGTTGATAAGATTAGAAATGATAACTGACAGAAGGTGTAAGTACACATGAAAGATGAAAAGAAGGGTCGTTGAAGACTAATTATGTCTTAAACTGTCGTCTTAGATGGTTAGGCTGTGTCGAACACTTAGGCATAGTACAACAACTTGAAGATTCTATGTTTGAATTCTAGTTAAGAACTGTGTGAGTTCATTTGCTCTAGTCCTGGTGTCATATTTACTCGATAGTTGTGCTTCTGAGCAGTATAATAGGCTTTCCGATGAATTTATCAAGTTACAAGGTGGTTTGATTACCTCTGTTATAAAAAAACTACATCTTCTGTCATTATATGCTATTTTCAGTTCATTTTTTTCAATTGGCTGGCCAAACTAAAATCTCCCTTATGTAATGAGTTGCAGGTACTCCTTGCATATTTGGTGTTTTGACATGTGATACCTTAGAGCAGGTAAGCAATTAGCTGTTATACATGTGTTGATGTTGTATCTTCTTTGTCCATAGTATAAATAGTGGTTGGAATAACGGATTCACGGACAGTATAATCTACCTTGTAGCTTTGTACAGCGAGATAGTCATTGTTGTTTCGTGTACTTTAACAGAGATTTGATAGTGGCTGTTAGTTTTTATGGATTTGTGTAACATATACTCTCCTTGGAACTAGATTTACAATATTCTTCTTGGCTGTGTGAATCTATCTTGCTCATGTATGCTAACCAACATCGTAATATAATGCAGGCTTTCAATCGCGTTGGTGGGAAGTCTGGGAATAAAGGTTCCGAAACAGCATTGACAGCTGTAAGTTGCCTGATTATGTGACAATTATATTTTATCCTCAAAACAAGTTCAATGGTGTCTGATTCTGCTCAAATTTATCTGCCTTAATATGTGATTAAAAGGCTCTGACTAATATAATTGTTGAAACTTAAACATCAATAACTTAGACTCAGTGTTCTGTTTGCAACAAGTGACTGATCTTGAATGCATATATTGTGTTTAATGTTTCAGATTGAGATGGCATCTTTGTTTGAGCACCACCTAAAGCCTTCAGAGTAGACGTCCTTATCGCAACAAGGTTCTGGATTTTCACCTTTAAACAGAACCTCACTCGCAATACCATCCCAACTAGTTACTCCGACTAATAAGGTTAGACATCCGATTTGAAACTGAGCTACTGCTCGGTTTCCTTCCTCGTCTACTCGTTGATGCTGGATGTAATCATTCTTGTAAAAGCTGCACTTGTTTGAGAAAATGTTGCACTTTGTTTCAAGTTTTGAGTTTTGGATAATAGTACTCTTTCAAGTTTTGAGTTTTGGACTTCAAATTGGTTCTATGTGAATTGGAACTTCAAAATTGATTAGTTCTCTCCCACCTCCTATCCAAAATAGGAAAAAGAAGTATAAAAAGTAAAAATGGCAAAGTCAATACTGAACAAGTAAAAATATATGGATGGAGTGTTGATTAAATTTTACGAAAAATCTTTTTATGGTTTGTATCATACTGGCGTAGGTTGATTATAATGATCTTTTCATAGTGTGTGCCAAAACTTGATTTATCAAGGTTAGCATATACTTCCTCCGTTTCAATTTGTTTGTCTTAATTTCCTTTTATCCGTTTCAAAAAGAATTGTCTTCTCCCTTTTTGACTACTACTTAATTTCAATTTTCTACTTGACATGTTTAACGCCACAAGTATAAATAAAAGATATCTCGGTACATTCTACGTATCTTTAATTTAATATTACAAAATTCAAAAAACTGTTTTGTTTTCTTAAACTTCGTGTCAAGTCAAAATCAAACAAACACATTGAAATACACGGAGTAAAAAGAGTTTATACATAAAGATGGTAAAAGATCAACTTACCCTTGGAACCAATGGTTCAAAATTAAAAAATTGTGTATAGAATAGACTATGACAATTAGTTCTCTCTGTAAATATGAAACAAATTACTCATAATTCAAACAAAAATATCAATCAATTGCATTTGGAAATTTGAGGTGCAAACTATAACTAGTCTGATCCTAAGCGTTATATCCACTAATGTTAATAAATAATTGACAATATTTTTTTAAAAAGGAAAAATTCAAAATCGCCTATATAGCTATTTCAATCATAGCTTAAATCACCTATTAAAATTATAACTACCGTCTCTATCTAACTGTTAAATACACAAATAAATACAGGTCATATGTGAAAGAGTTGAGATAACAAATATATACTAACAATACAAAGATTAGTGGTGCGCAAGACTTGGTATTTGGGACAAAAATATTCAAAAAAAAAAAAAGTTCATCTACCTGTGAAAAGAGACTTCTGCAGGCAACTCCGATGAAGGCGTTCGACGTTCTCTTGGTTCCAAGCCTCTCTCTAGACATAGTATATCATGCCAACTTCAATAAGACTAATGTGAGGAATGTTAAGTGCAACAGCTGAAGCTCTGCAGTTCTTGCGCAGAAATGAATATCCAACGTCAATGACAAATTTCTTCCAGCAAGAGGATGATCTACGTGCCTTCACGTATGAGTGTCCCATTATATATGCAACCCCTGCCTCCTTTGCCTGAACCAAATCTATAAGCTCGTCCCGAACTTCAGGATCCATGCCAGAGTTCTCTGGCAAGTTGAACCTGACTCGGCGTTTCCTGTTTTCATGGTTCCCATCATCGTAAGAAGATCTTACACTTTGAAGTGTCAGTGACTTGCTGCTTTGAATGGTGGAACATGTTTCAAAATCATCTATGATAAATGGTGAGTGTGACTGTAGATTTGTGCTTATAACTGCCATCCTACCATCAAGTGATGAACTATCAGGGCTCGATAATTGTGGTTCCACAGCTTCCATTTGGATGAACTCTGCTAGACTTTGGATGAGAAGGTCCTCAAAGTTTCCAGTATCTTGCTGTGCGTCCTTGTAACCATATCGAACAATGCAACGATACATGCGATATGGTCTTGGGCCAACACGACCAATGAGGAAGCGTTCATCGGATGAGACATAAGGTACAGGAACAGATTTGACGCATATAAACACCACTACATTATGAAACGCAGGGAGATTTGTGACAAAGTGAGAGAAGATAGGTGGAACTCCTGTTACCAATTCGGAGTATATTAGCCCTATCCCTGGGACGCGGACAATACCAAGGCTCGGACCCAAGCCAAGGATCCATTTCAATGGAACTTTGTTCTGCAGGTCATATTTGTACTTCTTGCGAGTTCCATAGTGCCACACAAGCATGACGGCTAAGAGGATAAAAGAGAGCAAAAGGGATACCCATCCTCCCTGTGGAGCCTTAATGGCTGCGGAAGATAGGTAGAGACCTTCGATCAACCAGAAGAACAGGAGAAAAGCAGCGGCAAATACTAAACTTCTTTGCCACACAAAGATTATAACTAGTGTCATGAGGAATGTTGTGATAAACATAACTGTCATGCAAGCTAGCCCTGAAAAAAGAAACATTTATAAGAAAGTTTAATTCAAGAGTTATAGAATGACTCGAATTTAGAAAGAAAAAAAATCCAACTATAAAAGGCAAGCTGGACTTTATTAACTGCAGTAATGTAGATAAAAAAGCCCTTGTACACAAGGAATATTTTACTTCTCCATGTCATCCAATTAGAGGAAGGGAACCTTAGCGTAGCTGGTAAAGTTGTTGCCATGTGAATCCTCCTTGTTCACCATTTATGTTTCAGTTTAATTGTTACTCTCTTTTTGCAAGAGATCTTCTTTATTGGACATATATAAATCATCCAGCACAAGCTTGAAAAAAAAAATCGGGAAGACACTAAGAAAAGGAGCAGCATTTAGAAGAACAGAATCAAGTAAACCAAATCAGATTCTGTAGAGAAAATTGGTCGAGAGAGTTGCTTGATATTTAAAGTCTCATAGAGGGATGTTTAGACTTTAGACCAAATAAGACATCTTTAGCACACAAGAAGGCTTACCGTATGCATTTCCAATCAAAGTTGTATCTTGGAACCCAATAGCCACAACAAGAGTGAGAATCATCAGGATCCAATTTATTTCTGGTACATAGATCTGCCCTTTATGCTTTGAGGTGTGGACAATCTTGACCCGCGGGAAGCAACCTAGTGAATTACATTGCTTGACGATTGAGAATGTGGCTGTGATGATAGATTGGCTGCCTACAATGGCTGCAAGGGTTGCAATAACAAAAACAGGCCAGTATACACCATCTGCATGGATAGCGTAGAACAGCAGTTAGGATTGAATCATTTATCATGAAAACATTAAGCTGTTACAAAGAGAAAAAAAAAAGAAAAACCAACCAGGTATTGAGCTATAGAAGCTATTTGGAATGGAATCTAGATTTTTTGACAGAAAAGCAGCTTGACCCATGTACTGTATCACCAAGCACGGATACACCACAAATGCAAATGTAATCTGCATAGGACAAAACGAATTCAGATAGACATGGTGTAAGTTCCAGGAGTCCAGCAATTTAACTAGGACATTGAACAATATGATGCAGGAAAAATGACAACTACGGACAATATAATCTGCCAGACACCAGGACACTCAGCTTATAGATGAGTACGAGCACAAAGTTTTCACGATCCACGGTTCAATCTAGTCCGCTCCAACAAATAGTTTGACTTACCCTCATGGAGAAGGCAGAGAAATGACCAAGATCTGCATACATAGCTTCAGTACCTGATAAATGAAAATAATTGGAAATCAGATCCAAAATTCTAGTAAATCTTTATCTCATCGTCATTCAAAAAGCGTCTTCACAAACAACTGCTTTGAATTCTCAAAGTTTACTATGATTTCTTGTATAAATAACATAAACAGACACTCAAACTTGGCCTCAATTGGCAAGTAAGCACTCCAACTTTGAGAGTGCACATCTAGACATCTTAAATTGGTTTCAAGTGACAACTAAACACTCCAACTCATCCTTATTATGTCTCATGGTCATGGACACCCTACGTTGACATGACACATAAATTTTGGAGGTGTCTAGATGATCATTTTGTAGGTTGGAGTGTTCAACTGACACAGTATAGACGAGTTGAGGTGTCTAGATGTTCACTCCCAAAATTGGAGTGGTTACTTGTCAGACATGTTTGAGAGTTTGTTTATATATAATGCCTAAATAATTACTGAGTTAAGAGATAATAGACTTCATATACCTGCAACTGAGAGGAGAATACCTCCAAGAGAAATCCAACCATCTTTTCCTGTTTCCCTAAAAAACTTGACGATATAATAGGGCGAAAGAGCAGACACAATTTTGGGATTCCAAATGATAGTGTTGTACAACCCAATGATCATAATTGATATCAACCAGATGAGCACGATTGGTGCAAACAAAAATCCAACCCTGTGGGTTCCAGAATGCTGTAAAGCGAACAGGCCAACCAATATTATGCAAGAAAGAAACACCACTCCATCTACAATAAGAGATATTTTGATAGTCAATGCCTTAAGACTATTGTCAAATGCTGACTAATTGAATCCATCAAAACTAAACACAAATAGGTAAATTACGATAACGCTACCATGAGTTAGGTGATCTGCAGCAGCCTGTATCCCTGACATCGATGATATAACTGTCACAGTGAAAAGGTATCCTAATTAGAACATATACTCAAATCGGCTCAACTTAAAGGACTTCAAGCATAAAATAGGCCCCACAAACACTTGGTCCATACTCCTAATTTACTATCTAGAATCGTTCCATGAGTAAGAAACCAACTCATTGAAACAAATTCTAGCTTGTAAGTTACATAGTTACACAAGCTAATACCACATAAAATAATACAGTAGTAGTTGTTATAATAGTTTCTACCTGACATTGCAGGTGTCAGGACACCATCGCCTATGACCATACAAGCAGCCAATAAAACAATAACAAGTAATACTGTGCGTGACTTTTTATGCTTCTCAAGAAATCTCTTCAACTGTAAACATGCTGTTGACCGCCCAGAGTAGCCATATTTATAAGTAGATAGCTCCTCGTCAGCTGCTTGTTGGTTAGGAAGTAGACTAAACTTTGCATGTCTACAGAGCAGAGAGTAAAGAGCAAATGAACCACCTGGATGTATATAAGTGTATTCGTCATAGATAATCAGGTATATGAGTTCTTCCGTAAACATTGACTAACTATCTTTAACATACCTTCACCATTATCATCTGCACACAATACGATAAATACATATTTGAGTAAAGGAATGAGTGTTATTGTCCAGAAGATCAATGAAAATGCACCAAATATTGTTTCTGGAGACTGATAATCTTGCAACTTCCCGTCAAATACACTCCTATAGACATAAAGCGGTGATGTGCTCAAATCTCCATATACCACCCCAAGACTTTGGTATGCCAATACTAGATTCCTGGAAATATTCAAAAAAGGGAACTGCAAGGCAAAATATAAGACGCACGACAGTTACACAATCAGTAGCTACACATATTTGAGCTAGTTAATGCTTCTCTCCCTTACGTTCTTTCCTGTTCATTGTTCCATCAACACGCCTATTAGTCATTCTTCATTTTAGCAATCTTGAAGCCTAAGTTAATTAAATCCTCTATTGACAAAAAAAAAAAAAAAGCAGCACATAACTCACGATTGAAGTCAAACAACACAAACAGATTCAGTATTAAAGATGGTTAAGAAAAAAGCCTGAGAAAGTAAAATAAGGAAAGATTTTCCACCTTTGATGGAAGCTCCGTTTTTCTCTTTCCCTGTGGAGTTTGTCCACCTTTCCCATCTTTTCCAACTGTATCGATTGATTCATGGGCCCCACCATCGGCAAGCGAAGGAGGATGCTCCAAACTATCTCCCTCATGATGGATACCAACTTGATACATCTAATACAACCAAAAAATTTCGAACTTATTTTGATATGCAAATAGAGAAAACAAACAAGACAACTCGCCTTTTACAAAAAGAAAGGGGCAAATAAGCAGAGCAACAAAGGAGTAGGTCAGATTGATCACGGATTTAAATGTTGCAAGTTCTAAGACAACATATTCAATGTTATATACACTTGTTCTTTGCACACACACACACACACATATATATATATGGCATTCAAGTAGAAAGGCATGTCTTCAGTCTGCCAGCGGCCAAAGATGTTATATCTAGGATGTCAATAATTTCTTAGTTAGAAACTACTACTACTACTATTAAATACGAGAGACATCATGGTTTGAAAGATTAAGCTATTTAATCATGGTGACCAGCAAAAGCGCATTAACTGAAGCATTTGTCAAGAAGCTCAGATTCAATGCAAATTCAACTGAAAGCCTCTAATGACAACAAAATTTGCAAACTACCATAAAGTGCAACAACCATACATGCTCCGCTTTTTATACCAAGTCTTTAACTAGATATAACGTTTAAGATGTTAGTTTGACATATATATTACTCACTCTATTTCAATTTGTTTGTCCTACTTTCCTTTTTACTTTGTGTTTCAAAAAGAATGCCTCTTTTCTTCTTTTTTTGGACAACTTTCTAATTCTAATTTTACACATAACATATTTAAGACCACAAGATTAAAGGCCGCATTTTGGTACGTTCTACGATCTTTAGTTTAAGACCATAAGATTCAAAAATTCTTTACTTTCTTAAACTCTGTATCAAGTCAAAACCTAACAAACAAATTGAAACGCACAGAGTATTATGCACCATGAAAAGTTGTTTAACAATAAAAAAATCATATCAAAACTTTGAAAGCAACTATCTAATAGCAACAAAATTTGCAAACTTTCATCATGTACATTGTACAATAAGCATATTTTCTCCATCTTTCATACCAAATATTAAATATGTACATAGTTTAAGATGTTAATTCCACATATATATCATTAGGTATCATGTAATGTTGGAAAAATCACATCAAAATTTAAATTTGAAAAATTTCAACAAGTTTGAATTCATTAAAAATGTGAAAAATTGTATAGAAACGAAACAATATCTGATATTTAGGAACGCCTAAATGAAAAAACAAAATGCCTATAAACAAAAAAAAAAAACACAAAATTGACACACAAATACAACTCTACATAATCGGAATTAATGAAAAAAGTGATTCAAATAAGAAGAAGAACGAACTTGCGCGAGGGACGACGGTTGACGACGGAGAACGGCGACGGCGACGGCGGCGAGGTGTTTGCTCTTAATAATACATGAAGATGGATTTTGAGGGACGATGAAAGGAGATAAAAAAGATGGAGAAATCTCCTTTCATCTCAAAAAAATTTCAATCAAATGACATTATTATGGGGATACCTTTTGCATGTCAACCACCACTCTATACCCATTTGTTTAAAATGTGTTTAACCAAACTTATTACATTACATACTTATCGCCATAAAATTATTGATGATTTTTCTTTTTTTCTTTTTTTTTTTTCATTTTCAGATTGAAAATATCTGATATAAGTTTATATTTTTGAATCAGAATATAACATAAATTATGCTACTTTAACTTAATTTCTATGTAATTTGTGTTATTAGATGTATAAGTTTAGTTCATAATGCATAAATATGTCTTACGAGACATGATTTAGTTCATATATTACTTATGTCAATAGAGATATAAGTTCGATTTCAAAGCTCACGGGTTATTTTATCTCTAAGAAGCATAAGATTATGGGCTTTGACATTTGGGCTGGCCAGCTTTTTGATAGGTTTGGACTGATTTGTTTAGCTTATGTAAGATCGATGCTTTTTAGTATGGGGAAACCCACAACTCTTTTAGGGCTAGGCTTGAAAGAGTTCGAGACTTTGCTTATGAAATTATATTAGATTTTGTTGTCGTTGTTATTGTTGTTGACTATTTTAACGGGGTCGTTGACACTTTTACCCTTATTTTGTGCTTGTGTTTAATTTTGATCTCTTGAGGTAAATAATTTTTCTTGCAGGACATACATTTTTGCATCGTAATATTTCATAATTTACATTTAGCGTCTTTAAGGAACTTATGCTCCGCTAAACATAAGCTTGATTACCAAGAACAAAATTAAAAGACCAACTCATTTGACTAACAGAAATTAAAAATACGCTCATTTGAAAGACAAAAGTGTATTTTTTTTTAAAATAATTGGCAGGTTAACTCGTTGCAGTTTATCTCCAAGCCCTTTGAGGCTAAGCCGGTCCATATTGACAGATCTACTCAAACTATTGGATGCTCGACATTGGAATATTGAGATGGATGGTCGTTCTCTCGTCTTTTAAATATATATAACAACAACAACAACAAAGTATATTGACATGATATACCTTATCGATAACAACAACAATAATAATAATTAATACAAATAAAGCCTTATTAAATTGTATCATTAGCTAATTTAAAACACCATCTAAAAGGTAGTCTCTTTATGAAGCAATAATAACAGCTAGCAAATTAACTACTTATTACCCATTATTCATTTATTACTTAGGACATAAGAAATTAAATTTCATACTTAAGGAACTTTAAAATATCACTTCCAAATGTGGTCAGATGCAGAGTAACTATTAAATATCACTTCCAAATGTCACTCAAAAAACAGGCCAATAATCACAAGCCAACTAGTATGGCAACCTAATATATAAGGACTGACGACGAATCTTAAAACAATGGTAAAGTTATCTCCTCATGATCAATAGGTCATGAGTTCGAGTTGTGGAAATAATCACTAATACTCGTATTAGGTTAGGTAGTCTATAAGACATTTCTTATGAGAGGGTCGTTCCTAAATCATGCTAACGCGGAATATTTTGTGCATTAAACTGTTAGTTTTAATTAATTGCAATCTAAATTTGGTTCATGAACAATTGAAAATTGCAGATCAAGTTCATGTATTCATTCCTAAATTTAGGTATTCCTTTATGCATTTGACTACTACTAGTTGTTTTCAAGAGGTTGCCGAACACATCGTTAGAGTATATTAGGTATGATACCAAAGTTATGTTTCATAAATTTAAAAAAATCATGAAAAAATATTTTTCTAAATTAAAGATTAATAATTATATTAGCAAAATGGGGATTTTTTATGAAAATTTTGAGTGTTAAAGATTAATATTAATGTCTAAAGATTGATTGAGCATGTAAAATGAAGTTGCAAGTTTTAATTCTAACTTTTCCAAAATAGTTGGTGATTCAAATTGTTTTCTTCTCGACGATGAAATTTATTCCATCATCTCGATTTGATATTGCTCTCGTAGTCCCCATTAAAACCGTGCTTTACTTCTTTATATGTTCAGTCAATTTCAATACATTTCACGAAGAGTCAACTAATTCTAAATGAGATAGTTATATTTCACACCTAATCATAACTCACCTACTTATTATTCAACATCATTCTATCGAACCTCCTCTTAATTTCACCCAACTAACCTTCATTCTGATTAAATATTATAAACTTATAAATTTTAACATACGTATATAAAATCAGTAAATTCTCATGAATTCATAAATTACATGTAAATCCGTCTATGTTGCAAATTAAAAGCAAGTGCATGGAATTTAATGCAATAGGGTCGGTTATACGAGGAAGTCGCTCAGAATCATTTATTAATTTCTTCAAAGGTTTTAAATGAAAATTCATTGAATCAAAAGGTCGGTCACATGAAAATTTTTTTTTTTGGAAAAATCTTTTTGGTCAGAATTTGACCGGAATGGTAAAATAACATATTTCATATTGTGTTATTTTGCCTTTTCTAATATTTATACCTTTTAACTTTAATATCTTTTAATTAAAAAATAGAAAAAAGATCAATTTATTTTAAAATAAAAAGGATATTATAGACTTTTTAAATTTCTGGTCAAATTTTCTACCCATTAAGCATTATCTTTTTTTTTAATATAATAAGTATCTTAGAAGAATGATTTTTAACTCAAAATAGAAAGTGTTCAAATATTTATTTTTTCATGAATAGGAATCTTTTTTTAAAAAATAATAATTTCGAACCATGTCCATTTAAGTTTATTTAATGTTATTGTGGAAACATGGACAATACTTTTGTATACTTTTTCTTTCTGCGTAATACATAAATATACTTTTTAATTTAATTTTAGCTGGTTTTTATGTTCTCTAATTTTGAATGGGTATAAATAGACACTTTAATTGGTAAAATTAAACAAGTAAACATATCCTACGTGGTAGCATAATACACGTAAGACACAAATTGTCGTGTAAGATGCCACATAGAACAAATGTGTCTATTTGACTAATTTTATATAAATTTTAAGTGTCTACTTATACCTATCAAAATTAAAGAACATAAATATCAGTTGAATTCAAATTATAGTATACATTCATGTATTATGTATTTCCTTTTTATCTTTTAACTTCTATATTATATATTTTTTAAAATTTAGAGAACAAATTAAATGAATCAAGTGAAATGAAGCAATATGTCAAACATGTATAACATAAGAAAAATCTTGATTCTAGTCTTGTAATTACTAGAGGAATTCATTGTTTCCAAGTCAAAGGACAAATTCATTTTGATTGCTTGACTAAACCTTATACACTTATTCCTCTTTTGAATTGTTCATTAGCCAATGGGGTTTTAGGTTAATATAAAAAAAAAAAGATTATAAATGAGTTGGAATTATAAGAAGTTGAAGAATTATAATTGGTTTGGTTAAGTTGCAAGGAAGCTAAAAATGTTTAGTTTTTCTTTAAGAAAATGTTTATTCTAAAGAGTTAATGTACTTGGTCAAAGTTTTTAGAAAAAAAAAAATTCAGTTGAAAAATTTATATATCAGTAAAAGCATTTTTAATTTTTAGAACTTTGATCAAGCATAAATTATTATTCTAATATATTAACTAAAAAATGCAAATTAATTAGCCAAAAATTATTATTATTATTCAAAAGAATTTTTTTTAAATAGAAATTTTTTGAAAGCTTTATCGAACAGGCTATTATATAATTGAGATAGTTGCTTTTAAATATCAAATGGTCAAAAAAAAAGAAAAGATTGAAATATTTTTTTTAAATTTGAAATGTTATTACCAAGTGGTTAGGTAGGATGGTTGAGTCATGTGATATCTTCATTCTTAGTCATAAATTTCAGTCTAGAATATACAAATTTAAAACTTTTTGATAAATTGTATTTCATCTTTTTAATGAATCTATTCGACATGAATATAAATTATTCTAGTTAATAAATTTTGAATACTAAATAATCAAACAAAAATGTATAAAATGATTTAAAACCATACTAGTAAGAAACCTTTAGTTTAAATCTAGTACTCCATCTGCTTGAAATCATCTATGGCCATTTTCTTCTACACTTTAAGAAATTATGAGGGTTTCTAAACTATTTTAACCTTTACAGTATTTGTACAATCGTAACATCACTTTGATTATAACTTTCAAGATTAATCTGCAAATCACAACTAATAATTTGAGACGAAATAGAATAATTTGAAGCAAATATTTCAAACAAAGAAGTCCTTTTTTTTCTTTTTTCTTATTATAAAAAAAATGATGACAAGAGGGACAAGTGGAAAGTGTGGGGGTGGGGGGTAAGAGACAATGTTGTCTAGGAGTGAAGAACCTTGGACAGTGTGACAATCTCTTGTTTTACCAAAAACAATCAACATGCAAAACATCTTGCCCACTTTATTTCTTAATTCAATGAATTCACCCAAATTCCAACACCCCCTCCCCCCCGCTAACCCCATACCCCCACCCCCTCCTCTTTCCATCTCTAATATTTTCTCTATTTTAATTTATTTTTACATAATTAGATTTGACACAAAATTTAAAAAGAAAATTTCTTTTTGAAACTTATAATCTAAAATAAGTTTTAAAGTTTGTGTCAAATCAAACGTTATCATATAGAATGAGCGGGAGAAAGTATTTTTTTGAGACGGATTAAAGAGGAAAATGAGTTGTATAAATTGAGACAGACGGAATACTAGGCCTACTATATAATATAAGAAACCAAACTAGCAAAATATATTCTCAAAAAGATACTTGTAACCACTATAGATCCATCAAAATCTCAAAAACCAAAGGCCAATATCTCATAATCCCCCAAAACCAAGAAATAAACATCAGTGTCAAAAATCAACATTTTATTTAAATCAAGATAAGGCCAGATTCCCACAACTCTGCTCTACATCATTCGAAAATCTTTCACTTTTTCCCTTTAAATTATAGCCTTTAGTGAAGGCAGCATACAAAAAATTGTGATTTCATTTTCAAGAACTCTTATTAAAGATTGGATTTTTAGAGTAGTAGATATTTGTTATTTCATTCGGTGTCTGAAATCTGCATAGAAAGTCTTATTTTGAAGGTAAAGTGCTTCCTAGTACTCCTCAGGGCGGCTTCATATTCAGGTCTCGAATTCAAAACCTCAGAAAACAACATCTTTAGGAAATCACAAGATTGATTCATTATTAAGAAACTCACATCCTTCTTGAAGTTTCTTCATTTCCAAAGCTGAAACTAGAGGCTTCTGATTAAGAGTTTACGACTACTAATGAACATGGACATGGAATCATCTGAGGCAAAATTGAGATCATCAAGAGGGTTTATTAATTTGGAGGAACATCATCAATATTTCAACAACATTATGGAAGGCAATAAAATGGAGTATAACAGATCACTTACACAAGGACATGGCAAAAAAATGTTGTCAATGAGTTATTTTAGCTTAGAGTCAATAATTTTGCTACTTGGTCTTACAGCATCTTTGTTACTTTTGCCATTGATACTTCCACCATTGCCACCACCTCCTTTTATGTTGTTGTTAGTCCCAATTTTCATTCTTGTTGTTCTTATGATCTTAGCTTTTATGCCTTCTAATGTTAGAAATGTGACTTACTCATATCTTTAATTGTGGTTTTAGAAGAAATTATCAAAATAGATTCACTTGTTTTTACAAAATGATAGTACATTTTTTCAATCTCTCATTCATCTACTTTTTTTTTAATTTCTTTTCAGAACTTTGGTGTTCGTGGTCAGCTAATATCATCCCTCACCCGTATATGTATAGAGTAATTTTATCTATTAAGAATTTGAAGGAATGATTATTGACTCTGCCTATTTGAACATAAAATTTTATGATTTTCAATTTACTTTATTGATCAATAGGCTACACTTTAGATTCTAATCTACCTTATGACCATATTCAATATGGTGTAATATTGTTGTTTCCAGAGGTTATTTATCAAATTCTCTTGGCCTTGTGTACTTCTTTTTCTTCGTAATGATGATTTTGTGGCACATCTCAACTAATTTTGCGATCTTTCGTCAATATAGATATGCAGACATGCGATCTTTTGTCAATATAGATATGCAGACATGCGATCTTTCGTCAACATAGATTTTGGATAACTCTAAGATTCTGGATCAATTAGGGTTACGATCTAGTTTGGGATGATAAATACTTGCTCACATCAAGTGTTTATATCAAATTAACCTTATTAGTTAAAAACTTGTGAAAAAACTTATCACTTAACTATAATTAAGTGATAAATAGATGTTTGTATGTAATAGACTTGTTTTGAATTCAGAAAAGGGATTTGCCTTTGTCATCCAACTTAAGGTACATATTTGTCCTTGAACTATTAAGTCTCATCTCTCCGCTTTTGTCATCCTACACAGTGCCTACATGGTGACATGAGACTTAATAGTACAGGGCAAATATGTGACTAAAGTTGGATGGCAAAGACAAATATATCAAAAAAGTATAACGAAAGACAAATATAACCCTTTTCTAAGAGTATATGTAATTGATTTAGTGAACACTCAATTAGGAGTTTCAATGTTATGAAATTTGTGTGGGAATAAAAAATTGATCTCATTTAATACAAGATTGATTACAAACAGATTTATCACTATTCTTGATTCCCTTTAATAAAAGGGAAAAACAAAGAATCTCAACCTGCTTTGGACTATGGGCAATCCCTTCTGCTTCAGAACATTAACCTAATAGGCTCATCAGAAGCTGCAGTAAAAAATATATAGTTGAAAATCATAAACTATTAAAACCCAAAATTGCATGAATGGATCTTCCATTTCCCAGTTAAGTTTAACTCAATGATGATGCAACTTCAATGGCACTGCCTAATGGCCATGCTGCTTCAACAAAGGAATTCTTGTATTCAACTTTTTTCACCAATGTGATTTCTTGTTGAGGTTCAAGTCCTGCAAAGTAAGAAATAGTATTGAATAACGTATTGAAATGAATGTCGTGTGAACTTACTGAAATATGAAGCTAGTTTTTACTCACCGAATCCATCTACAAGCAGAGTGTACTGATAGACCAGATCCATGCATAGGTATGGCAGGTTATCAGTTTCTACATGAGGAAATTCAGATTTGGCACCCTCAAGTCCAGTTGCACAAACACGATTAGCTGCACTTTCGTAATCAGCTGGGCGAACTTTTGCAACAGCTAAACTTGGATTAATAATACCAGCCTATGCCCACAACATATAACATTTGTGTCAGAGACATACAAGGAAGAGAAGTTTCTAACTCATTAGATTTAACTACAGTGATTCATACCTCAGCAGCTCTGTCAAAGAAAAACGAAGCAACAAACATATTCTTCTGTCCATCTCCTCCTCCACCATTCCACACGCCACCAAAGGTACATTTCATGTGGGTACATACTGGTTCATTAATTTTCAGAGCCTTTAGAGCTACCTCCCTACAAGAACTCATGCTTGAACCTTGAGATGTGGACGATGCTGGGTAAACTGCTCCTCCATACTTGTATGTCCCTGCAAAAAAATATTGTTCATCTTCAATGAGATACTTGCTAATCCAGGAAAATGGATACTTGCTTTTCTAATTACAGTATAACAGGCTCAATGTAAATTAAGGACCCAGTATTCCTACTTTCTGCAACTTATCTGTGTGACTAAGATAAGATATGAAAATTCAGGTAAGGGGAGGGGGGAGTTTTTTCTCTTTGTTAACCTCCGCTTTTACGTTTTACAGATAGAAATGATGCTTCCAGAAAGCACTGCATCAAAAGAAACAAGTATAGAATGATCATTGCACCAGGAGAGAGATAATAAATACCATGATGGCCCCCCAATATGCAAGGACTTCCAGATTCACCGGACACCTTCAAGATCTCAGCTCGAGCTGCTAGTAAACCATAGTGCAAATAGCTGTAAGCAATAAATATAGATCACATTAAGCCGGTACAGCGAAGATGACAAAATACCAGATAAGCCCACTCTGAATAACAAGACAAATATGATCTTGCCAACTAGAAGGATCACAGGTTCATCCTGATCAAAAAGTTGGAGAGCACAAAATGGGTACGCTGACATTCTCTAATATCATCACATAAATTATGTATAAGAAGATGAGAAGGACCTGTGAACATAAAGGAAGTATTTTGTCCCCTTCAAATACATTTCCTGAACGTATGTATCCTCTCCATCTGATACCTTTGGAGCTTTTTGGGCATCTGCCTCTGAGATGGCATACGCCATTTGCACAGATCCACCACCAAGATCAACCACTCCAACTGTATCAGAGTATTTCTTTCCCAATTTGCCTAATAAATAATTGATGGTTACCTGCATTAATATCAGAAACTAAAAAATCAGCTGGCTATACAATTGGTTGACCCATATATTAGACTGAAACATGAGGTGACACAAACTGTATAACTAATATGGTTTGGGGGGGTTAAAGATCAAAGAGTAATAAAAGTATACCATTTTTATTCAAATATGCAAATAACCCAAAATAGTAAAACATTTTTAGCTAAGAAAGTAGCCTCCACAACCTTTTCTAATATATTCTCCAAATTGCATCCAAAGATACTTGATTTTCAGATCTCAGAAAGTTTTTTTCGAGTGCGAAATGGTTCAGAAAGTATTTATTGTACATACTTCTAAACAAAACACTTCAAATGTGCAATGCCGCTCTAGTGCTTCAAAGGATAAAAGTGAAGGGGAGATTTATTGATTTGTTTTTGTCATGCAGGATTACTACTACATAACCACGCCTTAATCCCAAGCAAGTAAGATCAGCTATATGAATCCTCTCTAATCGAATCGCTTCTTTCAAGATCATCTGAGATCAAAGTTATACAAAATAAAAACAAATGTAGAAGCTCTAAAAGTTCTTTATATCTTCTTCGACTAACATAGTAAAAATCTCAAACTAAAAGACTGAAAACATAGGAATTAAAGTAATCATACTAACATGACTAAAACATATTCCCAATTAATTTGTATCCTATATAAATTTTGGTCTTCCAATGTGCCCTATTTTTTGCTAAGCTTGCAGGGATCCAAGAGAATGTAGGTCTTAGGAGATAATTTCCTTTCATTTGAATTTAGGTCTACCCCGTCCCTCTTTAACATCCTCACTCTCTGCGGTTCTAATGGATTGCTGCTTCTCATGCAGGATTACTAATATGAGGGGAATTAGCTGGTCCATGCGAAGACACACCTCAGATTTTCTAGCATGCTGGAATAGAGAGGGGAATACATCAGGCCACAAGGAGAGATGGATGATTGTCCCTGCTTGCATCTGGTAGACAATGTGGAAGGAAAGGAACCAGAGATGCTTCGAAAACAAGAACATCCCTTTCCAGAGTTTGAAGTTGAACTGTCTTTTAACCCTCTATTTTTGGTGTAATCATGTCCTCCCCAAAGAGGTGGAGGATATCACTCACTTTTTAGATAGTTTAGGAGCGGTATAAACGATAGATCCTTTGGTTTTGCTTACTGTATACTCCTGATGTAATTACTACTGAAATACACCATTGGTGTATTGTTGTCTATAAAATGTTAACTTTCTCAAAAAAATATTGCCAAAATGACCTAAGGCAATGTTCAATTGCATAGGGTTGAATAGGGCAATTCATTCTATTTTCTTAACCTATCTTTTATTTCAAACAACATAGGGTAGAAAACAGAATATTTTAGGAGACCGTAGTACTTCTACCAGAAATCAAAGGTTGGAAAATGAATGTCATGAGAACAAAGTGTTTAGATGGAGAAAGAAGCCCTTTAGTTGTATTTTGTCAATAAATTACATTGCTCATCAAATAAATGCAAGTCCTTCTCTGGTTCAACAGTTCCACCTTGACATGGATATTCATTAAACTTGTTTTTCGATATGTTGCTATTCATTTAAATTGTTAAAAGGAATTTGAAGATGTTCATTAGTAATATTGAATTATCTATGCAAGGACCATAACTCTTCCTTTAATAAGCTATAAAGAGCTCAAAATTATATTAAGGAAGCAACTCTTGTGTCGAATAATATTTTAATCTATCGAGAAGCTCATAACAGCTTGAAGTTCATTCACATACCCACTGATAAGCACCCTCCTGATTTCCATCAAGAACAGTGACCGCGTCCGCTTTTGCTTTGAAGCTGCTTTTGCTCTTCAGAAAATCCCTCACCTTCAAAACACATTTACATTTGTTCTAAGTACTGACAAACTTAAGTAGAAAAAACCACTTCAAATTATAGCATAAGACATGCCCAAACAGATGAAGGTCTAGGATGTAAAACAAAACAATCTTACTGCTTGAAGAATCCTGTCAGATGCGTCACCTTCCAACTGCCTCAAACCTGCAGTGGCCTAGATAAACTGCCTATCAGTATTGAGCCTATGGGCAGGCTAAAAAGTTTAAACTTCAATTATACGAAATTTCTTTAAACAATGTTCACTAACCCCAACTCTCACTGGTGTATTACTGCGCAAATTGCGTGGAACTACATTCTCTGCGTCCTTTAAAAGTGGTAGAAGAGAATCCGCAGCAGCCACAGGATCACTAGCAAATGAACTCAGACCTGGTTTTTTCTGGTACGAAAGCCAAATATAGATGAACATCTGTTGCAAATAGAAAGCTTTTCCACAAAATCTAGGGATTCATATATAACAAACTAGAAATAGGGGAACACATAGGCTGTTCGCAAAGATTTTCAGACTTCACTGGAGATGCATTTCAATCAATCTATCAACTACATTTCAATCAGAACATAATCAGTGATAGAGGTGCTTGAGTTCTGTGTTAAGTTTGATTTTCAAAACTTTTTGAATGGCTTTTATTACTAGGCTTGGAATGCGTCTCACTACCAAGTACCACCCATTATCAAAAACATCAGTGGAGACAGATACAAGAGTAGTTCCACTTAAATAGAAGACTCAACTCTTTATCCATATACTTACTTTTAGTCCTTACCAAAATATATCTACTTTATTTTGTTTTTGACTTAATATATAAGGTCTGAGGTAGACACCACAGGTTTGGTCGAACTTGCTGCGTTCAAACTAGATTCTTTTTTTTTTTTTTTTTTTTGATAACCGAGAAATCCGCCTGTGACCCGCCCTTTGGACCAATTGTAGCCTTCTAAACTCGGTGGATAATGGGCCCGCCCCTCTACCCTTCTCCGCTTAAATACCAGGCTTCGCTTTGCATGGTGTGGGGCTTGAACCTGTGACTTAAGCCACAAATCCTCCACCTCTTGCCACTCGAGCTAGGCCTTGAAGGCGCATTCAAACTAGATTCTGTCGGGATCAACAATATAAATCAGCTATAAGCTAGTCAAATACCAATCTATAGCTCAAAGTTCCTTGCTTGCATAGTAAACTTTGATTATACTAACAGAACATATATAAACAGTATAATTTTCTCAACTGTCTTGGCAAAGAATGTTCAACTGAATGACTGTTTCCAAACTAGATCCTACTGGGATCGACAATATATGAATGATTAAATAAATGCAAAATAGAAAGTTACCTGCACGAAAAGTTCGAGTTCATTGCCAATGGGAACAAGATCCAAATTCTCATCAAAACAGAAGACATGAACTCTACTACCCGAACTTCCAGCATCAAATATAACCGCATATTTCATAGATCCAAGATTCGGAGAGAATTTCCGATTTAACGATTCCATCGAATCAGACGGATAACGCGTCGGCATTACATAAAGCACTAGAGAAACGAGAATCAACGGAACGCAAATCACAAGGATCACACCTTTATACCTCTGGATCTTATCGGAGAATGACTCACCACCATACTGTCTGTTGTTTCGCTTCATTGTCTTCTCCATTTGAAGTGGATCGAGCTGTGCCTCTAAAAGCTCGGCTGCCGAAGGTGATCGGTATCGGATCTTGCCGTTTCCCGGCGCCGGAGTCTCCTGGGTCTCCAGCTCGAATTCTTCACCGTCCTTTTAGGTCTCTGGATCACAAATGCTGCTGCCGATCAGAGACTAATAAGCAAATGAAAAATCCACCGGGAAGAAGAGAGACGAGAATGCCTTCAACTCTACAGACAATTATAACTGCTAAACTGGATAGTCCATTTGGTACCCGGAAAAAAAACCAACTCAACCCATTTGGCCACGATTCGTTCGATTCGATTTTGAAGTTTATTAATTTGACTTATCATTTACTCCTATCAATTTATTAGACATACTAAAACAAGTTATAAAATCATTAAGATATAGTTTTATTGGTTATTGATTGTGATCATTGATATAATTACTTAGAAACAAAGTGATGAACCATGTATGTGAGTTGACAAATTATATCTTTCTCAAAATTAAATACGGATACTTTGTAAAATAATTGAGAGTTTGAGACAGTCAGAAATAAAAGTATGAAACTAAACTCTAATTCAAAGATTTTATATACCGAATAGTATAAACATAATTTATTAATTTATTATTAGGTTATCAATTATCTCCTCAAACATTTAAGAATCAATAGTCTAATATAAGCAAAAAAAATAAATTAAAATTGTAATTGAAATTGCTATACGAATAACTTTTGATTTGAATTATTGATCTCGATTTGATTTTGAACAACTCTAGCTCACTTGGTTGGCTACTAACACTTTCACATAGTTAATGAGAGTTCAATTTCTCATTATTACTGCTTAATTTAATTTTTTAACTAATATGAAATAAATCTCGACCAACCAAGTATTTTAATAATTTAATATTCTAGTAACTAATTATTAATACATCTTTATCTTTACAAAATCGGGTAAAATCCACTTATACTTTATACTAAAGTTTCTACTCCTTTCAAAATAAAAGTAAGATATGCAATAAAAGCAAACCATTTATTGTAATCCATGTTGAAAGAATTAATGAGCAAGCCATATATTTGTTTCTCACTTAATTTGTGATATGCTTATTCGAGTCGAAGGATGAGGATGTATCGAAACCAACCTCTCTACTTTCACATGGTGATAAGGACAAGGCGAGATAAGGTATATTAGAGTAGATATCGATATTCTTTTTTTTTTGTGTGAGTTTATAGCTTATTGGGTTCTGAACAAATTATTGTACACATAGGATCCATTTTGTTAACACAAATACAAATTTTAGATAAAAGCTACTAGATTCCATCGAACTGGTAATAAATACTCTACTTCCACCTCTATATTGAAGGATGAGAGGAACAAAACGTGACATATGAAACTTGTTTTTCCTGCTTTTATCAGACATCTATCTTTTAAAAGTAGATTTATTCATGTGATAGAAGGCATCTCTTTTGGAAATATTGTAGATTGAGACACAATAAATCTTGTATTTGTGTGGCTACCATTGGTTCCACAAAACAAGAAGCAACACGAAGTCTTCTCCTTTAACATTTCAACAAAAACTACAAGTGTCTCTAATGCATCCCACTCCTTTTTCCTCCCACAAACACCAAAATCACTCACAAAATAATGGCTTTACAACAACCATTTGTCTCTGAGTTACTCCACTCATCTTCAAAGAGGACAACACTCCCAAATCGTTCACATTTTTCTCTACAAATACCTCAAAGATTCAATCTTTATCTTCAAAATAAGCAATTCAAGAAACAAGGAAGAAGTTGTTATGCAATTGCTGAGAATCTTGAAGCTGAGGATCAAAGTGTGATTTTGGAAAATTCAAGTTTAGATGAATTGAGGGGACAAAGGGAAATTGTTGGTTATGATTGGACTGAAGAATGGTATCCTTTGTATTTGACCAAGAATGTACCTGATGATGCACCTTTAGGTCTTACAGTCTTTGATAAACAAGTTGTTTTGTATAAAGATGGAAGTGGTGAACTTAGATGCTTTGAAGATAGATGTCCACATAGGTAAAAACATACTATATGTTTGTGATATATTGAGTTTTCATTGTCTCGGTCCAGTGTACAAAGCATCTCGCGTTACATATCCTAATATAAATAGTATTAATTAAACGTATAGGTCTCACAGAGAGAACTTTGTTTGTTCAAGAATTTAGCATTTTAGCATGATCTTGTTATGCATAGACATTTCTTGTTTACTTGTTGCTTGTTGACTTGACAATCCCTATTAGGGGTTTGTTTTACTTAATTATTCTTATTAGTTATGCTTTGAAAATTTTAAGTATGATGCTTATACTTTATGTAGTTACTTAATTTCTCTTGATTTGCTAAAATGGATAAGTGAAAGTAAAATATAATTTTGGTACAAGGGACAAGAACTAAAGGAAAGTAGGAAGAAGCGATTTGTAGCAACCACGACTTGAGTTACTAGTCGTTGGAAAGTCTCACAAGACGGATGAGCTCCCTTTTTTTTCATCATACTATGGTGGAAAAACATATGTTTTCCAACACCTATAATGATGTATTTATATGTTATAAATAAAGTTTAGGAGGACGACAAGTTAATGGTCTACTTAGCACCTCTTATGGCTGGACCCGACCATAGCATTTTCCAATGGTTTATGTGGTTCGAGTTGAAAGCAACGAGTTCAAGCAGAATCCACCCTTCACTTATTGTATCCTCTTGAAATTGCTCAAATGAGTGAAATAACATACAAAACTTTCCTCTTTAGTTTTGTTCTTGTTAAGCTGATGAATTTTCCGTGCTTCCATAATCTTAGAGCGAAATATGATATTTATTAGAAGTATTTTTAGTATAAGTATGTTGTGTGTTTTCATGAATGAAGCTTGATATGAGTTCGATTCACGATAATGTATCACTGTCAGTCTGTTATATTTTAATTCTTCATATCTGTTGATAATGTGGGAGATAATCCTCCTTTAGTGTTCCCTGTCTTCCCTCTATCTGGCATGTATCTTTTGTCTATCTATTAGTTTTGACGGAGCGACAAAGGGCTGAATCTCAGTGGTTCGTGACAATAAGGCCACTCTACCACTTACATTACCCCGTATTGTCTGTATATTAGTTAAGGATTCAACTAAATTGACTTCCAAATTGTAGCGGGATCAACTCTTTCGGCTATACTTCTATGCATTTCATAAGAGTAACTCCGGATCGTGACAAATTCCTTCTGAATTCAGATTAGCCAAACTCTCTGAAGGACAACTGTATGATGGCAAACTGGAATGCTTGTATCATGGTTGGCAGTTTGACGGAGATGGTAAATGTGTCAAGATACCACAGGTTGGTTTTATATATGCATTTTCGTTTATGTTTCGTGTTGCAAATGTTGTACACTCCATATTCATTTCCGTTTTTGATTTTGTTCCGTCTAGCTACCTGAAAATGCTAAAATTCCTCGATCAGCTTGTACGAAGACATATGAAATTCGGGATTCCCAAGGAGTAATCTGGATATGGATGTCTCACAGAACACCACCTAATCTTAACAAAATCCCCTGGTTTGAAAACTTTGAGAGGAAAGGATTTCGAGACATTTCTACTATTCATGAGCTCCCTTATGATCACTCTATTCTTCTCGAAAACCTCATGGATCCTGCTCATGTTCCGATATCACACGATAGGACAGATTTCACAGCAAAAAGGGAAGATGCTGGACCACTGTTTTTCGAGGTGACAGAAAGGACTAACCGGGGGTTTGCAGGGTGGTGGGGTAAGGAAAAGGATCAAGGCAAAGCAAACTATACTCCGAACTTCTTACGTTTTGAAGCTCCTTGTGTTCTTCAGAATAATAGAGAAATTGTTGATGAAAGTGGGGAGAAGCATTACTTTTCAGGTCTTTTTCTTTGTAGACCATCTGGTCAAGGGAAATCCATGCTTATCGTCCGGTTTGGTAATACAAGAAAACGAACCGGGATACTTAAATTTATCCCAAACTGGTTCTTGCATCAGAATGCAAGCAAGGTTTTCGAGCAAGATATGGGGTTCCTTTCGTCCCAAAACGAAATCCTGATGAAGGAAAACGTTCCAACCAAGAAACTATACTTGAACCTTAGGTCGTCGGATACATGGGTAGCTGAATACAGGAAGTGGATGGACAAGGTGGGGCACGGAATGCCTTATCATTTCGGTCACAGCACCATTTTCCTGCCCCAACAACCTGCTGTTGTTGAGCACGCCCCTGCTGGTTTCGTTGCCAATTTTTCAGCTGCTCAGCCAGCTAAAGGAGGAATTGGTGATATATATGCTCCGAACCCCGCCAACAGGTACTTCAGGCATGTTGTACATTGCAGGGATTGCAGCAATGTTGTTAAAGCTTTTGAGACTTGGAAAAAGGCCCTCTCTGTTATCGCTCTCGTGTCAACTGCATTCGCGATTCTAGTGTCTGGAAGACAATGGAAGGCCGTACTTTTGCTTTCAACGTCGCTATGTTTAGCTGGTGCATATGCTTGTTCAACAGCCATTGCAATGAACACAACCAACTTCATAAGGACTCACAGAAGATTGTAAAAGTATGTATATAATAGCTATACTCGAATTGATGTCTTTCATGTAAAATAGGATTCAGGTTTATATGCTTTTCATACATACTGCTCCATCCGTCCCAATTTATGTGACACCGTTTGACTTGAAACTAATAAGTAAATCTCATATTATCTTTGCTATGCTTGATCGTTCCGTATGCTTCTTAAGGAAATTGAATGTTCGCAGGATGTTGATGCACCTATCTACCGGAATGAGGTGCGTGCAAGTTGGTCTAGACACTACATTCATAAAAAAGAAACTAAGTTCTGGATGATTGCTTTGATGGGAAGAGTTACTCGGTATATGTGTCGCTGGGAGATAATAAGTACTCAATGAAAAGTCGAGGTGTGTGCAAGTTGACGTGATCATTTATTCTCTTGTAATAAGGTTTTGCCATGATTTAACTAAGTTCTCTATTTCCATTGTCCATGAGAGCTCATGGGATTGCTATTATTTGGTATGAAGAAGTATCTAAATATGTATGTAAAGCCAATTAACACATACAACACCGAAATAGATCATAAGAATTAAGTGATAAATTTGTTCAATACTTATGGCAAATTCAGACACACGTGACTGAAATTTATAGCAATTTTTATATGCATATCAAATGTGAATTTTCAACCTCAATCGCATATGTCTAAATTGCTGTCAATACATGGTCAATCCACTAGATATAGATTTTGGGTTGGGTCCTTTGTTTTGGGCCCTATTTGGGAGCTTACATAAGGTATAGTCAAATCTTGTTATAATGATAGTATTTATATGAAAACTTCATGACATTCATGGTGAGGTGGTTGTTATGTATGTATACTGATACTTGATGTTTAGATCTAATTTAGTTGTTACAAATAAAAGTATGCATAAAATTAGTTTAACAATGTTTTTTTTGTATCAAGAAGAAGAAATGTATTTGTTAATCAATTAAACAAAAAAATAATAATAATAGAAAGAGTATGTATATAGAAATAGCAAACACCAATAGCCTTTTATCGCAAGGTTATGATCATAACCCTATTGACATTATTTAAATACAATTCTTTCTTTTTAGATATTTGTACATAAAATTTAATGTGTGCATGAAATTAATGACGATTATCATAATTTTTTTAATATTTTATTTTTATACATAATAAACTTCTTACAAAATATTTAAGCATGGCTATTATAGAGGAATAATAAAGTGTGTACCACTATAACAAGTCACTTATGTTATTGTAAAATAAAATATAACATCAAAAATCAATTTTAAAGAAGATCAAGTTGTTATAATACAACATTGTTATAAGGAATGACTATTATACCAAAAAGAGCAAAATATAATATCATAATCGATTTTGAAGAATATAACATTAAAAATATACTTCGAAGAAAATCAGACTATTATAATAATTGTTGTTATAACGAATAACTATTTAACGATAAAAGTAAAATATGTCATCAAAATTCGATTCTGATGAAAATTAGGCCATTATAGCGAAATGTTGGTTATAACGTATGTTGATTATAACTTATAACGAATGACTTTTATAACGAGTTTTGACGGTATAACATTGTACAAGCCCATTAGAGCCCAAAAATCCGAACAGGCTTTTTTCTTTCCTAATAAATAAAATCTTTGCGAAACCCTAATTTCTTCCTTCCTATCTCTTCCTCTTTTTGCAGAGAACTCTTCAGCTTCACTTCTCTTCAACGAAATCAAATGGTATGTTTCTGTTTATCTCTAATAATACCTTAAATTTATCGTATTTTATTCGTTAATGGTGTTTTAAATGTTAGTTAATCGGATAATAATGTTGTGTTTGCTTGAATTTCTTAGATTAATTCTTAATTAGTAGTGATTTTTGTGTTAATATACGGAGTAATAGCTCAATTGTGATGAAATAGCAGTACTAGTTTGTGTTTAAGTTGTAAAAATCTGTTTTTTTTTTGTAAATCTGAATAACTAATTACCAGAAAGATAATTCGATGAATTGGGTTGAGCTGTGAGGTCTCAGGTTCAAATCCGGGTGTGGTAAAAAGATTGATTTTTTCCTATCTGTTTGAGTTTTGGGGGACTGATATTTGTGGATTCCATGTTTGTAAAAAGAAATTCAATATAGTGGGTTGGGTTGAGCTGTGAGGTCTGAGGTTCAAATCCCGTGTGTGGTAAAAAGATTGCTTTTTTCCTATCTGTTCAAGCTTTGGGGAACTATTACCTGTGGATGCCATGTTTGTAAAATGAAATTCAATGTAGTGGGTTGAGTCGCGAGGTCTCAGGTTCCATTCCCTGGTGTGGTAAAAAGATTGATTTTTTCCTGTCTGTTTGAGCTTTGGGGGTCAGGGTTACCCATGGACGCCATGATTGTAAAAAGAAATTCAATGTAGTGGGTTGTGCTGTGAGGTCTCATATTCAAATCCCGGGTGTGGTAAAAAGATTGATTTTTCCCCATCTGTTCAAGCTTTGGGGGACAGTGTTACCTGTAGACACCATGGTTATGGTTTTAAAAAGAAATTCAATGCTGTGGGTTGAGCTGTGACCGGTCAAATCCCGGGTGTGGCAAAAAGATTGATTTTTTTGCATCTGTTCAAGCTTTGGGGGACAGTGTTACTCGTGGACGCCATGGTTGTAAAAAGAAATTCAAATAAATAAATTAATTCTCTCAGAATTTCTTATGTGTTTTATCAAATCGTTTTTCAGATTATCTCAGAGAAAAACAGGAGAGAGATCTCCAAGTACCTCTTCCAAGGTTTGGTTTTAATTATTTCTTTCTGTTTTCTTATGTGTTGGATGCTTTTGGAGATCTTTGAAATGATGTTGGTATTTATTGCGGAATTTAAATATATGTGTTGTAGAGGGAGTATGCTTTGCTAAGAAGGACTACAACTTGGCGAAACATCCCAACATTGATGTGCCGAACCTACAAGTGATTAAGCTGATGCAGAGCTTTAAGTCAAAGGAGTATGTGCGCGAGACCTTTGCTTGGATGCACTACTACTGGTATCTTACCAATGATGGCATTGAGTTCCTCAGGACTTACCTCAATCTTCCTTCTGAAATTGTCCCTGCCACATTGAAGAAGTCTGCCAAGCCCCTTGGTCGTCCCATGGGTGGACCTCCAGGCGATAGGCCCCGGTAAATTTCACAACCATATGTGTAGTTTGATTGAAATAAAAGATTCTCGAGTGACTGAGTTGATTTTGATGTATCTCCTTTGTATTTTTGCAGTGGACCACCAAGGTTTGAGGGTGATAGGCCAAGGTTTGGTGACAGGGATGGCTATCGTGCTGGTCCAAGAGGTCCACCTGGTGAATTTGGAGGTGAGAAGGGTGGAGCTCCTGCTGACTACCAGCCCGCATTTAGGGTAAGTCAAAATACTTTTCCTTTACATTATTATGTCAGATTTTCAGAGCATGTTTTGTATTGAGGAGTGAAGGCAATGATATGGCAATCATTTTTTGTTTAGATTAAATTTCGTCTTGGTACATTAGTAAAGCCGATTTTAGTTGCTCTCAGGTCCTCACCAAGATTTCTTTCATTTTTTTCTGTTTAACTAAAGTCACTTTCCTTTATTTTAGAGGAATTGAAATGGGGAAAACATACATCTCTGGTGCCAATGTGCCTTTTACTTGCTGAATTGTAAAATCCCCATGTTATTATCTTGTGTTTCCTGCTTGATGCATTTTGTACTTGCCAATGGGGTAACAATTACTGTAAGGATTCACCTGGATACTGCACCATAGTGAATTTCATTCAGATGTCCCCGTACTAGTTCTCTTCGATGCTGAACTTTCCATATTGCCTATATCATTTTGCCCCCCCCCCCCTTTTCTTATAGAAGCCGGCAAGTGCATTTCAGGGTGTTGATTTTCAAGTACCTTTGCTATACCTTGTCTGCCTCGTTCTAATCTTGTGTCGATTAAATCTAAACTATATTTTTGTACTTGTAGGGTGGTGGTGGAAGACCTGGATTTGGTCGTGGAGCCGGAGGTTTCGGTGGTGCACCTCCTAGTTCAAGCTCCTAGGTTTCTATTGTTTTATCCAAATTTTGATCATCGGACTCAACTTGACTATTATTCTCTCCTCAAAAACACTGCCATGCAGGCAATTTCATCTATCTTGGACCTTTAATGAAACTACTATAGATTCACATGTTCTGGTCATTGTTTTATGGTTCAACAAAACACTTGCAATTTGTTTCATTGATAGATCAATTATTGATGTTTGCATCAAGATAGACTCTCTGCTTTAGGATTGATATAATTCTTCTTGAATTTCATGTGAACGTGGGATATTTTGTGCCCCGAATTTCACATGAACTTAGAAATAAGGTGTCAGATGCAACGTGGGTTGACTTGTAGTATTTAGTACTCATCTGTTCCCCACCTTGCCAGAAATGAGTAATAATAAGTGATGTACTGCCATAACCACACCAAATAAATGTAGCTTTAATGATAAATTAATTGGAGATTACTGATAAATTCATAGCTAATTTCATATATGCTTGTTGTGAGCAACAAGATTTGATTATATAATAATGTGATGAAAAAGACCAATTAGTTCAACAAGATATATATATTCTTTAAAACTTGTCATACATTGTGAAAGAAATTAATTGAAGTTATTTGTATATAACGTAGCTTGAATTGATTAAGTAGAGAATCTCTAAAATGAGTGTTTCACGTTTAAAATTCTCTATGTACTCTCTATCGAGCTTGTTACACGAGACTTACCTAGTATAATTTTCTTTTTTTGTGTGGTTAGCAAACTATTGCACTAGAGTTTCTACATTTTGTGCACTCAAAGAATAGCGATCGTGGTAAAAAATAAGATAATGACAATTTGTGTTGCAACTTAACATAATATGGGTAGCTAGGTTCTTATAAAGGGAATAAACTGATTTTTTTTCCATTTTTTAGTTAAAATATATTAAAGTTAAAAGGATAAAAATATTTAAAAAGGTAAAATACTATTCTCGCCAAATTTTCTTGCCAAAAGGTTTTACTTTAAAAAAAGTATGGAACAAATCATACTATAGAACATGCAGGACATTAATAAAACCAAAAAAATAAAAAATATGTTCACAAGTAATTAATTATTTAAGAATTCATCTGTTTTCCACTCTTGTCAGAAAATAATTAAATTCAATTTACTATACGTAACCAAACTAAATAAATGCACCCATAAATATTCAACCTGTACTTTCCTCTTCTTCTTTTTTATTTTTATTATATTCCTTCATTTACTGGGCAATATACTGAAAACACAAAGGAATTAGCTCTGTGTAACACCAAAAATATATATGGAGAAACTCAAACTACAAATAAATTTAATCCAAACACTATGTTTACACAAAAAAATACACAAATTTTCGTTACTTATTTTCTTGTGTTCGTTAATATTTTTTTCAAAAACATCATGTTCAACTCTTTCATTTAATTTTTATGGATTATCTTGTCCTTCAGCTGAATTAATGGTGAAAAATACAGTGAGATCAGCTTCTGCTATGGATCCAACTATACCTGGGAAACTTCTTCGTCTTCTTTTTCATGATTGCTTTGTTGAGGTAAATTTTCTAGTAATTATGGATTTAACTTATATATACTGCGCTCGTATAAAAATTTTTTATATTATCAATATTTTTCGTTATTTAACATGTCAGTACGTTGCTAATTTGAAATAGTAGCAAAATCAAGGAATTTCTCTATAGATATTTAAGATTTAATATATATGTAAAAATTTTTGATGAAGCGCCATTAAATTCAACTTAATTATTATGACAATTGATAACATGATATGTGTCCTTTATATACATTTAACTAGTAACTAATTTGCATGCAATTAACTACTAGGAGGGTATATTTTCACTTTAATTTACACTTCACTATGATGAATTTGAGCGATCTAATGTAAACACTGAATAAAGTTTTATTCAAATAAATTCGATAAAGTTCTTAAATTCTTCCTCAAATAATACTTCTGATCTTAATTTACATGACATCGTCTGAGCATGAAGTTTTAAAAATAAAATAAATACTTAAAAAAATTTATGGTCTAAAATAAGTTCTAGACATGTTGTATTATTATACATTATCTCATTTAAGCAAATAAGTAATTTTTAATATAAAAAAGTGACATTAATCATTTTCAAGAAGATAAAAAGAAAAATGTGTAGCAAATGACGTAATGTTTTATCATATGAAAGATTTGATCAATTTTTTTTTCCCGTCTACCCTTGTCCACTTAAGTATCAAACTTTACTTTTGTGTTAAGTAGGATTTAAAAGCTCGTAACTTGCGTCTAACTCACACATCTCATAATATATGTTGCACTCTTACTACTAGACCAAAAAGTCCCCGAGGCTAAAATATTGAGGAAGATTATAATATTTTTTTTTTTTTTAGGGTTGTGATGCATCTATATTATTAGAAGGAAATGGAACAGAAAGAAGTGATCCAGCAAACAAATCACTTGGAGGATTTTCAGTAATAGAAAATGCCAAAAGAGTTTTGGAAATATTTTGCCCTTTTACTGTTTCTTGTGCTGATATTGTTGCTTTGGCTGCTAGAGATGCTGTTGAATTTGTATGTTCTTCTTAAACTCCCCCACCCCCACCCCCCACGGTCTAAATTGCTCGTAATTGACATAATTTTTTTTACCGTCACGATGAAGTAATTTTTATTGTTTAGCGATATAAGTTATCTGTTGTTGATTTCTATTTTTTTTTTTTATAGTGAGTTTTTGTTTGTCTAATGTGTGATGACCTTATGTTATTTGTAAGTGACATGTTTAATTTGTGATAAAAGAAATTGTTTAGTTTGTCACTTATAGAAGTCTGATGTTTAAATGGAGAAGGATATAAGGATAAGCTCATTATTCATCGAGTTTTGACTAATACGATGGTCTTCAAGAATTTAGACCAAGATTTGAAAAAAAAAAACTATCATACTTATCATTACGACCTTTTTAACTACATTTTAAACACGTTTAATACGTATTTTTGCTGATTAGAGAAAATTAAATGGTTTCATATTTTGACCGATTCTTGTTACTATTCAAAAATTGACTTGTCAGAAATGTTTTCATATTTTTTTATGGTGTTTTGATGGGAACGTTTGTTGAAAATTCACGATTTTTTAGTAGTAATTAATTATTTGCTTAAGATTAAGGTGTTAATTATTGTTATTTTGATGGTTATAAAAACAGGCAGGAGGGCCAAATGTTCAAATTCCAACAGGCAGAAGAGATGGAAGAATTAGTTTGACAACAAATGTGAGACCAAATATAGTGGACACAAGTTTCACAATGGATCAAATGATTAATATTTTTACTATGAAGGGACTTTCTTTAGATGATCTTGTTATCCTATCAGGTACATACATTATATCATTTAATTACGCGATTTATTTTTTGTTGATCTTTAATTTTTATCCTAAGAAATCGAACTTCTTGGAGCTTTTAAAAAGATGCCAATAGTTTCTAAGGTGAGAAGACAGAGTCATAATGTATGTAGTCAAAAGTCTTTAATATTAGGGTCACAAAACTTTATGAGTAAATAGTACTAAAATTTAAGTAGGGTTACAAGAATTTAAAGTCATTTATTTCTCATATCTGATAATAACTATGACTCAATTCCATATAAAGTGTAATATTAAATCAAACGTTTAATATAAAATAAAGTTACTCAATTTAGCGATAAATTTAATTATTTTCCCATTAAATAATGTTTAGATATGTAAAAAGCAGATCAAATTACGTGTATTCTTAATCTTAAATGTAATGTAAAGATTTAGAGATCCATATATATACATAATTTTTGTTTAGATAGGCCTCAATGACCCCTTCTCATTTTGAAAACTTATTTAATCCTATTCCAACCTAATTCGGTATGGAATGAACTTATAATCATATACTATCGATTCCAGTTCACTCATTTCAATTAAGACGTAAAATTGGAATATTTTTCATTTTATTTCATCATGTTTCGATAAGAATTTATATGGTGTGTGAGAGATATTAGAAACTAATTAGCAATACTTTTTCACTACTGTTGTTTCTTATACTTCAATTTTCTTTTACTAATTAATGTCGCTACTTTTCTGTCTTCAATACTTCCATCATAATATTTTTTCTCTTGCACTCTTTTTTTTCTTGAGTCGAGAATCTATCAAAAACAATCTCTATACCCCACAAAGGTAGGTTTAATATATATGTATGAAAAATAGTTTCTGACTGATCTATATACATAAACATAATATAATTTTTTCGATGAAAAATGTCTGATTGACCACCTTGAGCTATATGTGGCTTCCACCACTGGGTGTAACTATGTAAGATCTTCATACACCACATCCTCCCCAGATCTCACTTGTGCGACTACACTGAGTATATGACATTACTAATACTTTTGTTCTATGCCAAAAATTGTAGGTGCACACACTATAGGATCAGCACATTGCAATGCATTTAGTGATCGTTTTAGAGTGGACACAAATGGCAATTTCACTCTAATTGACCCTTCATTAGACAAAGCATATGCAAAAGAGTTAACAAAACAATGTCCAGCAGGGGCAGCAACTTCAACAATTACAGTAAAAAATGATCCTCAAACACCTCAACTCTTTGACAATCAATATTACAAAGATTTAATAGAACATAAGGGCCTTTTTCAATCTGATTCTGTTTTATTTAACGACGTACGAACAAAGGAAAGAGTCATAGAGTTCGCGAATGATCAAGACAGATTTTTCAGGAGTTGGAGTCAATCTTTTGTGAGACTTTCTGTGCTTGGAGTGAAGTCTGGAGAGGATGGAGAGGTTAGAACTTCTTGTTCGGTTATAAATTAATGCGTGGTAATATAGTGAGGTAAGCAGAATTTTATTTGTGTGTTAGTTTCTATTGTTATAATTTGAGCTTGTAAGTAGGTTTGAGTTTGGGATTTAAATTGTATTATTTTCAAGAAGTGTCAACTTATTTTATATGTATTCATATTTTGTAATAAGTTAATTTATTACACTGTCGGTATATATAATTTCAATTCATTTTTGTGTGTTACTTCATTTGTATGCATATACAGATTATACGTATATTATACTTTTATTTTACATATATATCTAGCAAGATTTTCTTCATTTCTAGACTGAATTCAAGACGACTTTTAGCTAAGGAAGGATTAAACCCAAATTGTGCCTATTATAGATTAATTTTTCTTTTAAAAAAAATTGAGTATCTCAAAGTAGATCTTCTTTTTTAAAAAAATAAAAACTAATGAGAGTTTATTTTGTCTCGATTGGGAATAGTCCAATCTTTTTCAGCATTGATGCAATATGAAATAGTTCTTTAGAATTCCTTAGAATACATATGAGATTAAAAAAACGCTTGGCCAAAACTCGAGTTAAAAGAAGAAATACTTCAACAGAGAACCGTCTCAAAATGTTATTTTGTGATTTGATATAATTATTTGAACAAAAACTAAAGAAAGGAGATCACTCCCTCTAGATCTTTACCTTCAATGGAGAAGATTATTAATAACTTTATATGATATCTTTTTTTTTAAAAAAAAAAATTCATCAAATTAAATTTTAAGCCACTAATTTTATTGAGTCTGGATCTCGAAAATGAAACCAATTTATGCGATTCGTCGATTCGAGGCGGCGAGCCATACTTTATGTAACACACTTAATAAAAAAGTTTGTAGTGTGTATAATTTTAGAAATTGCTAGAAAGGTGTCCATAGTTTTAAAAGTGACATATTTATCCTACTAGCTTACTAAAAGTTAAAATATGACGTGTTATTTTATGAGTTAACAATGTTCTATCTAAAGTATTAATTACAGAAAATATAATTTTGAAAAAAAGAAAGTACTAAAGAACCAAAAACTTAAATCTCCACTTGCATTAGTTTATATTATAATTATCTTTTCAATCTCAAATAAATTAGCGAATATAGTTATTTGAATCAATATATTAAATCTACTCATTTTAATATTATCTGATGACACATTTATCGTAGCATGCACATCTCAACAATACATAAAATTAATTCATAATATAGTTACCATAGAAAATATAAAACTCAAAACTAATCCATGAGGATCAATCATTGAATTAGTGATAGAACATAAATTATTGATTATAATATAATATAATATATTTTGGAGTTGTATACACCTCAATACTTCTATGTATTGTCAACATGCCAAGTGTTGGGTAACCTTAATGTTTAGTTTCATTTGGACAAGTAATTTTATTGTCTTATTGACCTATTCTCTATCTTACACACTACCTTATTTTTAGGTCATTCCCTTGTTAGCTTTGGTCCCCATTCTTTGACATCACCCTCAATAACCCCCCCCCCCCAAACCCCCCTAATATACACAGCGAAGTTCTACTAAGTAGGGTCTGAGAAGGGCAGAGTATATGCAACAAATCTTACTACTACCTCGTAAAGATAAAAATATTATTTCTGAAAGATCTGCGACTCAAGTGTATCAAACTTCCTTTTAAGGAAGTAATATTTAAATATCTTTAAAATTATATTAACATCACAAGTATAGAGTAATACTACAAATTTTGACATAGCACATAGTCAATTATAGTGACAAAATCAAGATTATCACTATGAATAAGTAAATACAGAAACTAGTCAAAGGTGATTCAACATAAACTATATTTACATAAAAGATAATTTTAAACATTTATAAATGATGCAGTTTTCCGTCGACCTAAGCCTAAACTAGCTCTGCCCTAACCTAATTAAGTGAAACAATTCATAATTATGATTAATTTGTGAATATATTCATAAATACAATGAAAAAAAGGACCAAAAGTGCACATCTCACACGTAATTAGAAACTAAAAATACTTAATCAAATATAAAAAAAAATTAAACAGAAAAGGGTCAACATTGATCCTGAACTATGCGAAATAGATTATGTTATACCCTTTGTTATATTTTGGGATAAAAACTGCCCCCGATATTATCTGAAGAGACCACAAATACCCTAAAGAGTTAACAATCCAATTTTTAGTAACGTGGAGGGATTAGTCTCACATGACTTGCCACATCATTAAAAGTTTGTGTTATTAACTCTCGAGGGTATTTGTGGTATACTAGGATAACAATTGGGGCATTTTTTTATCCCAAAATATAACAGAGTGTATAAGTGATTTATTTCGCAGAGTTTAGGAGGAATTTTGACCTTTTCTAAAACTAAAATTAAGATATTAACTTGAAAAATATTTTCATTTTTTTTTTTTTTTAATATTTGAGGCAAAACATAACCACATTACAATCATTTACCTAATTCATTACCAAAATAATTTTAAAAAATTAACAACCCCAACCTCACCCTTTTATTTTTTCTTTCTTGTCCATTTTCCTCTTCCTTTTTTTTCCCTCTAATTTCATTTGCTTATTTCCTTTTTTTTTTTTTCTTTGGGTTAATTTCCTCTTTTGAATTAGGTAAATTTCAACAATTGTTATTATCTTTAATTATACATTAATTTCATGTTTGATTTATGTATTTAGCTTTAGATCTGAATAGAATTTTGATATTTTTGTGTTTTTTTGGCAGATTCAATTGTTAATTTTGTTGATTGAAATGTATTTTGGTGATAATTAAGCATTTGCCATTTGGATAACTTGGATTTTTCTGTGGATCGTAATGGGTTATTTGAATTCGGTGTTGTCATCTTCTTCTAATCAAGTTCATGCTGATGATGCGCCTGTTAGTGGCGGTGGATTGAGGTGATTTTGATTCTTTTTTTTACTTTACAGATTTATTTATTTTTGATGATTTTTGTTAATTTGATTGGAAAATTATGTGTGCAAGATGCAGAATGGTTGTATAAATCGGAGACGGATTTGGAATTTTGAGTTTTATGTGTTATGGATTGTAGAAAAAATTGCAGGTTATTTGGTACATGATACTTGTTGTTGGTGGGAGGTAACGTGGAATTAGTTGAGGTGCCACAAGCTGGCGTGGACATCATGGTTAAAAATCCAAAGATATTGGTTTTTCTGAACCCATAACTAGAACTCTAGCTATGCCCGTGATACGTGTTGTTGGTGGGAGGTGGTAGATATCCCGTGGATCACGGTTATAAAAAAAACAATTTTTTTTGCTAAAGATATGGGTTCTTCTGAACCCATAACTAGAACTCTATCTATGCCCTTGATATGTGTTGTTGGTGGGAGGTGGTAGATATTCCGTGGATCATTGTTATAAGAAAAATGCAATTTTTTTTGCCAAAGATATTGGTTCTTCTGAACCCATAACTAAAATTCTAGCTTTGCCCCTGATATATATAAAGAACACCCAATTGTTTATTTACTTGTGTTTAATTTTATATGGATGTTGAAAGTTCTGTTGGCTGTTTTCGGTTAGCTATATATGAATTGTCGTTTCCTCGTTAGTGTGATATTTGTTTGATTCATTTCCTCTTGGGTGATGAATGCATGTCTAGTTTTAGTTGCCGTAACACTTTAAAGCGATAATTTGTCGTTGAGCTAAAATTGGTTTGTCATTTGCTGAATTCCAACTAAATTTGACGGTTGGATTTTCTTAGTCGTTTAGGAAGCTAAGAGAAGAGGGAGACCGAGATAGATGGGTAAACTTAGCGAAAAAGGAGATGATTGAACTTGGTGGCTTGATGTTATTTCTTCTTCTCCTGGAATGTGGTTATGAGTTGTTTTTGTGAATGAAATGTGTGATCTGTATCATGTGTTAGCTCTTACTTGAATTAGTTGATGAATGTTCGTCATGGAGATGTATGTAAACAAGCAAGTACCGATTCATATTTGCTACTGAAACACGTGTTCAAACTGTCTCTGCATTCAAAGAATTATTATTTTGCCATATGTCCCTGAAGATAAGGAAGTACATGTTTAAGTTGCAACCGATGTGTTATTGACTTTGAAGAATAATTGGAGAGAAAATCAGAAGTTTTGAGAATGCATGAGAGCTACGACTCGAAATCCTTGTGGTTTGTAGATATAATGAGGTCTTATTTACTAATATTTCTTTTCTTACCGCTTACGAACGCCATTTTCAAAGAAGCTGCTAATTTACTGTATATCAATTTTGTACTCTAATAAAGTAGTTACCTGTTTACATAATGTCCTTGTGTACCATGCCTGAATGGGAATACCAAGTTCAGATTTTAATTAGGTTACCGTATAGTCCATATCGTTATCCATATGAAGGTTCACATTTGAAAAAAGGGGACGTAGATCATATTACATTGCTATCAAATCCATATTATTCAAGTTCCATTCACAATATTATCTGACTGGATGTGACAAATACTAGTTAAAACCTGAACAAGACACTGGAAATTACCCTGAGATAATTGGAGTAACTTTTGACAATTTTCTGACCTTACATAAAACTAATTTATGGCGATTCAGGTTATATGCAGTCGTGTTTGTTCAGGACATTTTGAAAATTATATTCTGACCTTTTCCACATTCCATCTTATCCAGAAATCCCTTATATCGTTATTCTCAAATTGCTATCATTGTGATTGTTTGAGCTTTAATGGAGGTTTATATAATATGCACAATGTTGCAAAACTGTAGCCTAACAAGTGCTATGCATTGCAGTCAAAATGGGAAGTTTAGCTATGGATATGCTAGCTCCCCGGGCAAAAGGTCCTCCATGGAGGATTTCTATGAGACAAGAATTGATGGCGTTGATGGAGAGGTAGTTGGTCTCTTTGGAGTTTTTGATGGTAACTCTTCTTTCTCTGTAACTTCTACTTGACTGGAATGAAGTGCATGAACTAGAGTGAATGAGAAAAGGCATATCTTCATTTGTTTTTATGTTTAAGCATTTCTGTGTCATTCAAGATTTGGCAAGTAAGACATTCAGTCTGATGACTATAAATTTGTCTTAAATTTTGTGGTTGGATCAATGCTGTTTCATACTTCATAGATCTTTATATTTTTTTTCTGTTTATATTGGGTTTTGAAGGCGAAGCTTGAGGATTGCTTCCATTGTCTTTTACAAGCATTTTTTTGGGCCAAACACATAGACAGTCGGACCCCTAAACTAATTCGGAAATTCCATCTAGCCACTTGAATTATATTTGTTTCCATTTGAACATTAGATCTGTATTCAAATTGTGCCATTTAGACACGTTTTTCTCAATAATCTCAAAGTAAGATGCGTGTGTTCACACGCGTTGACATGGAGAAACAACCAATTTAGCAATGCCACATGATTTTTTTAACCCAAAAATAATTTTTAGGAAAAATATTTTGACCAAAGGAATAAAGTTATCCTTCAATAGACCAACGCCGCATGGTTTTCTTACCCAAAATAAATTTTAAATAAAAATGACCATCTTCATCTCCTTCACCCGTACACCACCTTCTCCCCCAAAACACCTTTTCCAATTAGCAATCACCATCTGCACCTTAATAAATTCATCAAATTAAGAAAGAAGCTTCCTACCCTCCCTCTCAAATTCCTCATGCAACTTTTCCTCCCCGGCTGCCGCATCTGCTGCATCTTTTGTTGCTCTAAAACGTCTAGATCCTTGCTGGTTCATTTTTGCCCTTGGTGCAATACCAATGTGTATATGTTTGTTAATTTTTTGGAGGCTGCTTAAAGATAATAATTAGACGGTTCCAATTTCATGCCAAGTTGGTCAAATGTTTTCCAATTGGATATTTTTACCTGCATTTTGCACTTATTTCAGGTCATGGGGGTGCTAGAGCTGCAGAATATGTGAAACACAACCTTTTCAGTAACCTGATTAGGCATCCGAAATTTATCTCTGACACCAAATCTGCCATAGGTATGTTGACGTACTGTGAAGTATCGTTGCTATGTTCCTTTTCACAAACAACTTATTTATATCTTTGTCATTCCTATATTTGTTTCTGCAGCTGATGCGTACAACCATACAGACTCTGAGTTCCTGAAATCAGAAAACAATCAGCACAAAGATGCTGGATCAACTGCTTCTACTGCCATACTTGTGGGTGATCGTCTACTTGTTGCAAATGTGGGCGATTCTAGAGCTGTTATCTGCAGGGGTGGCACAGGTAAGGCTTAGGCGATTTGATTCTTATTTGGCTTTTGGTTCCTGCTATAATATTTCACCCCAAAAGTATGATGCATTTTGGTATATAATATCTGGGTTAGAGCAACCTCAAGAATTTGTTATGATTTTGGTATCCCACGATATTTGGTTGTTGTCGTACTAAATATGTCTAAAGGTAAGTTATTCTTATTAATTTTTACTTTTCTAATTACTCGGTCTTAACACTATGATGACCTGCACTGTAAATGTAAGGTTTCACTGCTCTTTGAAGTCAGGAGAACAAGATGGGAGACTTTACTTTTTGTTTTAGAGAGAATTGAGTAAAATAGAAGTGCATTTTGTCCTGAAATAGTGTGGGAATGTGGAAGATGTCATGCTAGCACTTCCAATAATACATATTTCTTAATCCAATAAGAAGGCATTCTTTTGCATTGCACTTCATGTCTTGGCCCACCATTGTTTTGAATAAGTCAGATAGTTGATCGACAAACCACTGCCAAAGATTAAAACTTAAAGAAATTGGTAATTGGTGCTAGATCGTTTCTTCTCTTTCTCTTCTACTCCCATGAACAGTTTGTTGTTGTTACTTGCTAAGTTGATCTTGTAATCTTTACAATCCTTCTATACTATCTTGGCGAATGAATGCAATGGTAAACTCGCAGTGTGACAAGGAGGTCAAGGGTACATGCCCCAAAACTGGCCTCTGCAATATAAGGTTGCTAACATAAGACCCAATGTGGTTCAGCCCTTCTCTGAACCCCGTGTATAGCATGAACTTAGTGTACCAGACTGCCCTTTTTTTTAAATGTCTGTTACAGTACGGTACATCTTTGATTAATAATTCATTATGACCCTGTAGTTTTACTCAGTCACCTGATTGGGGATGCTAATTTCATTCTCAGCTATTGCTGTTTCTCGAGACCACAAGCCTGACCAAACAGATGAGCGACAGCGCATTGAAGATGCTGGAGGTTTTGTGATGTGGGCAGGTAAGCCCATCACATTTGACAGTCCGTTTTTAGTCGATTGATTTTTTTCTAAATCTCGTGCAAGTCTAAACATAACATATTGTGCTGCAGGTACCTGGAGAGTTGGAGGTGTACTTGCTGTTTCTCGTGCTTTTGGCGATAGACTTTTAAAGCAGTACGTTGTCGCTGATCCAGAAATACAGGTGACTTGAAGAACTTGTTTATTGTTTCAATATGTGAATTCATGTTTTGAAATGAATATCAAATGTTCTGTGTGAATGTATTTGTACTTTTCAACCTATTTTCTCGATGTATATGTTGGCACATTTCGGAAACTGTTTAGTAGTTGGTCCTCATTGAATCACATTCCCATTTTTTGCCCAACAGACTCTTCCTGCTTGATTGCATTTGTCCATCTCACAATAATTTTAGGACAAGTCAACTTTTCGATAGCAGCGGATAGCATGTTTCTTTTTGGAAGACACTTTGATTGAATCTTTATTGCTCTTTATATTTTCCGCATCTTATATACCTAATGTTTTTGTTGTATTTGCGGACATAATTTTCTGTTCAAAACACAGGAGGAAAAGGTTGATGGCTCTCTTGAATTTCTCATCCTTGCAAGTGATGGACTCTGGGATGTTGTGACGAATGAGGTTTAATAATTCTTCTCTTTTTTCTGAGTTAGATATCCAATCCATCGCCATGGTTTCACTCTAAATATCAAGTAGTTTATAGTCAATTCCCAGTTTGATCATTACAAATAAATTTACAGGAGGCTGTCTCGATGGTTAAGCCGATCCAAGATCCTGAAGATGCAGCTAAGAGGCTGATGCAGGAAGCATATCAAAGAGGCAGTGCAGATAACATCACCATAGTGGTTGTCCGTTTTCTCGGTAACCAAGAGGGTTCCTCACGTGGTGCCTCGGCTTAAAAAGTAATTGCCACTTCTAACTCGTGGTAATTAGACGACAAGAAAACCCATCCCATAGGACGTACGTAAATATTGAATATAGATAGACTTCTGGGTTTATGATGCAAGGAACCTTTAGAATTGAACATTGTCAAAGCTTTCTCTAACTTGTAAGAAATGTTCAAGAGTGAATCTGGCATAGTCAAATCCAAATTTGTTGTTGTTCTATGTTACATACAGTAGTAGCTTGCTAATATATGCTGTGTTTTCTTGTAATTCCCATTTTATTGCATTTTGATTCACCAGTGTATAACAACATTTGTTATATTATATCTATATATGAAGTGAACAGAAGTATGTATATATAGTCCGACTTTTCTATAACAGTCATCTTTATATGTCTTTACCAGTAGTCTTTACAAGAACATTCTCCACCTTTAAAGTGATGAAACCTGTTCCTATCTCTAACGATGATTTCGCGATCATAAACCTTTGAGATGAACTTACTTGCTTGATGACAGTCCTTGCAAACGCGTAAATTCTTTGTGATTCGAAGAATTTCCCCAGGTTTGCTCTTCAATAATCCGAAAGCAATAGCTAGTTTCTCACTATGATAGTTCAAAGGATTCTCTGTTTCTTCCTCATCAATATCATGTTGCATTCCATCAGAATCTGGAAAATAGCCTGCAGATTTTATACGGTCCAGCATTTCGTTTACTTTTGCATATATCTCTTTGGCTTGAGGATGAGTTCTTCCTCCTGCAATGAACTCGTTAACAACGCCTTCTAATTCAACAATGGAGAAGCCAGGGACCTTTTTCACTCCCCTGTCATTCATCAACTTTCTTATACTGGCAACATCTTCCCATCTACCGGCATAGGCATATAAGTTAGCTAACAACACGTATCGACCACTGTTCTGAGGTTCTAATTCGATCACTTGCTTCCCTATCTTTTCTCCGAGCTCTATGTTCTTGTGAATCCTACATGCGCCAAGAAGAGCACCCAATACACCTACATCAGGACTCATAGGCATCTTGTTTATGACCCTTCTTGCTTCCACCAGTAATCCAGCTCTTCCGAGCAAATCAACCAAGCATCCATAATGCTCCATGCCAGGTTCAATGCCATATGCTTCTTTCATGTAACGAAAATAGTGTTTTCCTTCTTCAACCAACCCTGAATGAGCACAAGCACTAAGTAGATTCACAAACGTAATGTAGTCTGGAGCTACCCTCTCACTCTCCATTTCCTTCAAAACCTCAATGGCAGCTTCACCTTTTCCGTGCATCGCCAACCCTCCAATCATACAATTCCACGACGATATTCCTTTTCTTGGCAACCCTTTAAAGAACTCAACAGCCTTATCTAAGCAGCCACATTTGCAATACATATCAATAATCGTAGCACCCAATTTCGAGTCTAACTCAATCACACTCTTCTTGACATGTTCAACTATCCACTCACCTTGCTTCAACGCTCCAAGTTGCGTACAAGCTGACAACATACTAGCAGCAAGAAACTTATCAACTACAACACCCTCAGACCCCATCCTTTCGAACAAAGCAAACGCCTCATGAAACCGGTTACTCTGCACATAAGCTGATATCATAGCATTCCAAATAACAGAACTTTTCTCCGTAATCGAATCAAACACTTGAAAAGCTTCATCAAGATACCCCAATTGAGCATAACCACTAATCAATGTAGTCCAAGAAACATCATCTCTCTCACACATATTATCAAACACCCTCTTCGCTTCCTCCAAACAACGAAAATTCACATACATATGAATCAAATTATTCTGCGAAAACCGATCAAACCCGAACCCAAACTTCACCACATGACCATGAATCTGTTTACCTTCTTCCACAGCATTGTCGATACAACAAACTCTAATAAGAGGAGGAAAAGTGAAACTATTAGGCCAAACCGAACGTTCCAACATACACAAGTAATAAAGCAAAGAATCTCTCAGCATTTGAGATTTCAATAAACCCCTAATAACAGTATTATATATAAAAGGGTCTGGTTCAGGCAATTTATCAAACACTTGGAGGGCATAATTCAAATCGCCCGATTCAGCTATTGCACAGAACTTAATAACTCGACCCATTGCGTCATTGTCATAGGAGAGGCCATGCTTGACAATTTGGGCATGGAATTGTTTGAGTTTCGACATTGATGAACATGATTCTAAGCCCCTTAAGGTATTGTTGCTAGTTTGGTGTGACAATGGAGGTTGTGGAGTAGGAATAACTTGAAGAATAGAGATAATAGTTGCTTGCATAGCTATTTGTAAGCTGCTCGCAAAGCTACTTGCAAGAAAAAGTTGATCGTAATTTATAAGCTACTTCGATAAGTTGCTCGTAGAACTAGTTGAGGAAGGTGGTGACGATCTATAAGCTAATTGAGGAAGTTGCTCCCAAAGCTACTTGCCGGTTGCTTTGTTAGTTACTTCATGAAGTTGATCGTAATTTATAAGCTATTTCGATAAGTTGCTCGTAGAGCTACTTGTAAGCTAGCTGAGGAAGCTTGTGATGATTTATAAGCTAATTTAGGAAGTTGCTCGCAAAGCTACTTGCCTGTTGCTTTATTAGTTACTTCACGAAGTTGGTTGTAATTTATAAGCTATTTCGATAAGTTGCTCGTAGAGCTACTTGTAAGCTAGTTGAGGAAGCTAATGATGATTTATAAGTTAATTTAGAAAGTTGCTTGCAAAGCTGCTTGTCGGTTGCTTTGTTAGTTACTCCAGGAGGTTGGTCGTAATTTATAAGCTACTTTAGTAAGTTGTTGAGCTACTTGTAAACTAGCTTAGGAATGTGGTGGTAATTTATAAGCTAATTCAAGAAGTTGCTCGCAAAGTTAGCTACTTGTAAACTAGCTCAGGAAGTTGATGGTAACTTATAAGCTAATTAAGGAAAATGCTCACAAAGCTACTTGGCGGTTGCTTTATTAGTTACTTCACGAAGTTGGTTGTAATGTATAAACTACTTTAGTAAGTTGCTCGCAGAGCTACATATAAGCTAGCTGAGGGAGTTGATGATAATTTATAAACTAATTCAAGAAGTTGCTCGCCAAAGCTACTTATAAACTACTTGTAAGCTAGCTCACAAAGTTGGTTGTTTAAATAGAAGTCACTAAGATTTAATTAAGGCTTATTTTTTATATAACCTAACATTTTTTTCGTGTTTTGTCGAGGTGGCATTTGCCTAATTTGGAGTTGGAATATTGAAGTTGATTAATTGCATTTATTTGAAATGTTAACTATTTTATGAAAAATTTCCATGATAGGATTAATATAACTTTTATGAGAACATTATTGCAATTGATGATATGTGTAACATATTTTTCTTCTAACAAAAAAACAACATATTTTAGTGTTTTGTGTTGAAACTAATTAATGATGTACATGAACATGTCATAGGACTAGATACTCATAAAAATGTTTGAGAAAAAAGAACAAGGTGTAATTAATATAACTTTTGACTGAAAGATCACCTAATAAACTAAAATTGATTTAAATACAAGTAGTTGATTCAATAGAAATTACTTCATGTATTTATATTGTAATTAGAATTGTGGTTTGGGGTGGGTGGTTGTGTGGGCGAAGAGATATAAAATGAATAAAATATACCTACTTTGAAACTTAACTATATAATCTAACGTCGAAAAATTTTCACTTTGGTTTCACTGTTAGTATTTGACATCCTCTTTGAAGCTCGGGTATATAATGATACGTCGAAAATTTTCACTTTGGAGAGTGATAAACCACTCCTTACTAAATATCAGGGACGATTCGATTTGAAGTTTAATTTATGATTTCTTATAACGACTTCAAATTAATACTTTAATAATAACTGAATTCACGTTCAAATATTTATTAACATTCTATGAAATTCTTAATATATAATAACTCTCTATATTTGTTCCTACCAAAGACGACTTCATATTTCTTCGTAAATTGTAAGTTAACCTAAACAAGTAGGTGAGAAAGAATGGATTAAGCTCAAATAAAAAAGATATAAATAGATAAGACATTTGACATTATTCCATTTTACACATATTCAAGAATCTAAAATATGTACAAATTTTTTACTTCGGAGTTTGGTGTAATAGTTTCCTTAATCTAAGTAAGTTAAGTACACTTTCACCATATATAATGTATAACACATATAAGCCAAGTTAACGTGAGTATAATAATAAAATATAATAATTGTGCAATTTTTATATTCATATAGTTGGGATATAATAATGAACTACCTAACAGAAAGTGCATAAAATTATTAAAATATAGTGCTTAATATAATCTTTTTTCTTTTCGTTTTTTGTCATTTTTTTTATTAACTAATTTATTTATTTATTAGGGGGTTGGTAATTAGAGGACTGTTCATTTTTGTCAAAGATAGGAGAAAATCTAATCTACCAATAAGCTTTCAGATTTTGATATACTATGTGGTCCACTCAAAATCTAATAATCTCATATGATTCGCGGAATAAATTATCTCAAAATTACAATTATTAAACTAATTTATCTCATCTTGTAGAAATAACAAAAAATAAAGTTAAGATATTAGAGATTAAATGTATTTAATAATAATAATTTTCAAATTAATTTATATATCTTCTTATTTCATGAACCAAACAACTCTAACAAATATACCAAAGTTTTAATTAAACTCTTTTTTTTTCTCCTTTTGGGTTAGTTATTTATTATTGAAAAAGACTAATGCATGAACGTAGGCCATGTGTTTTTGACATTATTTTGGACATTGACTAGAGTGTCAGTTCTTAATTTTCTGACCACAAAAAAGTAGATGAATTAAATATTATTATTATTATAAATAATAATAATAATTATTATTATTATTATTATTAAGTCTTCTCATAATTTTGTCCAAGTAAAATGACAGCAGTGTTGTGAAAAGTCCATTGATCTTATCCCTCAATGTTGACATCGAATGAATCCATTCATAATTTGATATTATTTAGAAATATAATGATATGAATAAAGTTCGTTTTTTCCTTTTACGTAGAAGTCTCGAGTTTGAATTTTGATATAAATTTTTTGGATAGGAAGTATTTTTTCTTTAAATAGGTTTTGCATAAGAGTTTAGGATCAAAATGGACACTTTTCGAACTTTAGCTATCAAAAGTAATATTCTCTAAAAACACACAAAAAAAAGGATTGATTCGCTCATTTATGGACAAATTATAACTATCATCTTTTAACACTATCATCCCCGTTAACTCCAAATTCATCCAAAATGATATTACGTAAACACTAAAGATAATTAACCCTTACAATTCTTTTTATTAACTCCCTATGTGAATTTATGTATCTTTCTTCCTCACGTGAATCAGATGTTTGTAAATGCAAAGAGTATTGTAAATATAAAGAGTATTCACGGGGAGTTAATAAAAGAATTGTGGTTCACCCATTTGTGGGTGAACTACCTTAAAATTTATGTGATATTATTTTGGATGTATTTAGAACGAAGATGGTTGTGTCAAAAGATGTAGTTACAGTTTGTACATAAATGGGCGAACTATCCGTTTTGAAATGGATTTTTAGAGAGCTTTTGATATTTTAGATTCAGAAAGTGTCCATTTTGATGCCAGACTCCCTGCACAACATTGAGATTCAAAGAAAGCTCAATGTATTATCCAAGAAAATGATGAAAAAATTGAAGTAAATTATGGATTCATAATAATGAAATTAGCTAATAGTAATATTTATCATGCATTATGATAGATTGCTATTGAAATGTCATATCAACTATGTGTGAATATTGGACTATATCACTTCGTTTTGCAATTAAAATTACTTAGGAAAGTAAATTTTGGTATATGCATTACTATTTTCAATGATATATTGACATTCACTTATTATGCCGTTCACTAAAAAAAAAAATCAAATCAAATTTCATCATTAATCTAACGCAAAATGACTAAAAAGACATCTATACTTGGCTCGAATTGAAAATTGGACTCTACTCATGACTTTGCCAACTAAACATTTAAATTTGATAAAACTCAACTTTTTGAACCCTTCCAACTCATTGCGGCTCTCAATCGCTTTGATGTCACGCTCCATGTCAGATAAAATTAACCATATCATTTTTTATTTTTACAATAATTCCTTTTTTGACAATAAGAATCCCCAAAATTTTCACCTTTCAACACCACCACACCACCATAATACCTCGGTCACCTTTCCACCTGCAGTCGCGTCTTTCCATTAAAACTTCATTACAGTTGAATAACTTGCCAAAAAAAAAAATCTTTCTTTTTTACCTCTACAAACAAAGATTAAAAAGAAGATTTATGAATTAATAATAAAATCACAATTTTTGGAGAAATTGAAAATGGAAGATTAAGAAATTGAAATTGTAGTCACTTCAAAATCCAAAAAATTTCACCAATCAAGCAATTAATTTTACACCGGAAGAATAAATATCATTTATAAGCCAAACATATTTTGACATTAACCTAATTTAAAATTTTCCTTATCATAGATTTGAAATAGAGGTAAAAGGTGGAGAATTTTTCGTAGGTTTTTGAAGTGGGATAAAATAAAGTCTAGTATTAATGACATGTTTCTTCCTCTTTAAGTTTTTCAATGACTATGTTTGTGTAGAAGAATCTAGTTTACAATTCGAACCAAGTATAAAGATTTCCCAAGTCATTCCGCCTTATTTTATCACAAAATTGTTCGTAACTATTAAAAAAATCAATAATACATCATTAAACTAAATAAAATACAATTTTAATATTTCACTACAAAATTTATCCATTACGAATTTCTAAATTTTTTAATAGCATTTTGATACAAAAAAAGAAACAAAAATTAGATATATACACATAGTTACGATCCTCCTCACTAACAACAACAACAACATGAAGAAGAAAAAAAGAAAAAACAAAGAAAATTTGATTTTTTCTTGGATTTTTTTTTTTAAAAACTACAAATAATAATTACATATAAAAATTAAAACGACGGAACGACGCCGTAGGAAGCATCGGCGGCGATGAGTGAATCGATTTCAGTTTCAGTACGTTTAGCGAATCTCCCTTTGATTCTGGGTCGAGTCTCAGCATAAGCTTTTCTAGAAGCATATCGAATCGTCTTCTCGAACTTTCTATTCTTCCTCTTCTCTCTGTACCTCATTACCCTTGCTTCTCTGTCTAAACCGGAAACTGCATTCGGTAAAGCCTCGGTGCCGGTGCCGGTGCCGGCACCGGCAGATGAGTTCATCACAAAGGTGTTTGATACATCCGTCATCGCACTGTGGTCCGGTACAACTCCGACGTCAAGAGATGATGATGAAACCTGTTAGTTAAACAAAAGCAAAATGAGATGCCGATTCACATGAAAGGAAGAGGAAGAAGGAAATTGAAGGGAGAAGATGCAGATGCATACACTTTGGCTAATGGATTGAGAGGTGAAATTGTACATGTAAGGTTTAGATCCAGCGAAATCGATTTCGTAGGTAGGAAATCCATCAACGACTGGACCTGGTAAATGAGTACTCGTTTCGTTGTTGCTGTTCTGTACCGGCACAACTCCGTCGGAGCTGTAATGGCCGTGTTGATGCTGTTGATGATGAATAATATGCGGTTTTTGCTCACATGACATTAGATCTATATCTAAATACGAATCCATATCATTAAACAAGTAATCAGCAGATTTATACTGATCAGTTCCTTCTTTCGGTGTCGGAAGGATCCACGACGCTGCTTCAGCTTCTTCCTCCGGTTGCGAAGGATTTTCACTAGTACTATCAAAGTACTTCTCATCAGCAGCAGCATCACCACCGCCGTCAGATTTCGCGACGGCGGAGTCATAGAAAGGAATTACCGGAAACCGCTCATGTCGACGAGCTAACGGATTTGCAGAATGAATATCACGGTCACACGTAACGCAGAGAGCAGCAGCGTCCGCCTTACACGTGACACTCGCCGGAGCTTGCTCACACACTTCGCAAACCCAGACACGCGCGTGCCTTGACGCAAGCTTGTTCGCTGCGTGGATTTTGCAGTCGCATCCTAAGCAGAGAAACGCCGAATCTGCCTGGCAGAACACCGTCGCCGGCGTCGTTTTGCATGAGTCACATAGCTTCGCCGTCAAACTCCAATTCTCCGTTCCCATTATTTCGGTTAATTTTCTCTGTTAACTGAGAGAATCAAAAGTTGATTTGCTTTTTTGTCAAAATTAATTTTTTATTACTAACACTGACTAATATATATATAAAGTAATACTAGTAACTGAGTTTTCTTTGTTTGAGAAAATGACAAAAATGGTCCCTTACATTTTAGGACAGCTACAAAATAATCAATTTTTGATTTTTTAAAATTTACCAAAACTAAATATTTTTAGTCTTCGTCGAATATTTAATACTCCCTTCATTCCATATTAAATTTTTTTTTAGTCATTTTTTATTTTTCAAATTAACTTAATTGTTCAGTTTTCAACACTACTTTTAGAATGTTCTTTCAATTTTACCCTTCATTAATTAGTATTGAAACTAGTGATTAATTAATATTTAGTTATTTCAATTATAAATCTGACAATAATTAATAAGAGTAAAAATAGAAAACTAGGTTCAATTTATGTCTTAATTTACTTTTCTTAAAGGGTCTTAAACACCTCAAAAATTACCTTAATATGGAATGGAGGGAGTACTAGTTTATATTAGTTTGCTTTGACAAGAAAAAATTTAATCATAAAGTCAAAAAAAATCCATAATATTCTAAAATATTCGACACAAATGCACTAAACGTTGAGGAGTCGTTTGATGTGAGATATATGATATAATAGATAAAATATATGACTATTTTATTTTATATTTGGTTGGAGGTATTAAGGGGATACTTAGTACTGAGATAAGTTATTTTATATAAACCATTTTATATACATAGTTAAATAACTTATTTCGAAAGAACTTGTTCTCAATAAGATGATCAATGTTTCACCTAAAAAAATTGCACCAAACTAGAAATAATTGATGTTTTGCAAATTACACTAAACTTATAAAATATGAATTTTGCTATATTCTTTGTTTTCTCATAATTACCATAAAATCTTATAGATAATGTTTTATAATTATTTGACATAGATTGAAAGTGTTATCTTTAGCATGCTTAAAAGAATCAAAATTATTCAGTTGATATTTAAGGAACTTATTAAATCTATTATATAATTTTTCTCTTTTTTGTTTAAAGGGCGAGGTATTGAAAATATCCATGAACATAGCATCAAATATTAATTTGTTTTCCCAATTAAGGAAAGTATTAAAAACATTTATCTACTTAACTAACTACACTAAAATTCACCTCCATCTATAACATGACATAGCAACAAGGTGTATTTAAGTTTAGTTAATCAAGTAGATGGTATTTTTAAGGTTGTCAATAGTTCTAGAACGAAACTAATAATTTATGCCCAAATTATTAATTTGTTTTCCCAATATGGAAAGTATTAAAAACATTCATCTACTTAACTAACTAAACTAAAATTCACCTCCATCTATAACATGACATAGCAACAATATGTATTTAAGTTTAGTTAATCAAGTAGATGGGCATTTTTAAGGTTGTCAATAGTTCTAAAACAAAACTAATAATTTATGCCCAAATTCAAATTTTCAATACTATCTTCTTCTTTAAATTCATTTTTTTACTCAATATTTGATATTTATATTAGAAGATTGACTAAATTCAAATTGATGCATTGCAACTCATTTTTAGAGGCGGTAAAACTCTTCTAATATAATTTTTTTATTTTTGAAACTCAAACTCGAGATATCTAATTTACTAAAGATGAAAAAATTTCGAACCATTTAATTATTTAAACAAAAGTTATTTCAGATGAGAGGGATATTTGGAAGTCGACAAATAAGGAGTTGATACGTGGGATGTTTTAGAGCCAAACAAATTTAAGCATTAATTAAAGGTGTAAAATAATAAATTGTCTTTTTATGAGGAAAAAAAAATGAGTTGTCTTCTTGGGCATAAAAGAAGTGGGGTCCACAAGTAAGAAGAGCCGTGTTTGGATTGAATTGTTATTAAAGGACATGTTTGGCAATATACGAAAAAAAAAAACTCGAACTTCATAATGGAATGTGGGACCCATTACTCGTGTATGTGGGTCCCACATTTTAAAATTGGTTCGTGACTAAATTTGTACACTTTTGTAGGGGTTGGCTTTTGAAGCTTTCCAAGAGTCACGAAAAGTATACTTAGCTATTATTTTTTCGATGTTTGATATTTATATTCAATTTTGCGTTGTTGGTAAGTTAGTCAGAAATATTATCTCGAGAGAGATCTTAGTTATATGATATCTAACACAATAATATGCAAACGAGATAGATGGAGAGTTGGGGTTTGATAGTCGGGACTTGAACCCAAGCAAGAGCGATATACGTAGTCCCAAAGTAATGTCATCGCAGAAAACATGTAATATATATAGGTATAACAGATAAATATGTCTTTTTAACTTGACCTCATTTTCATGTTTATTTCTTTTAACTTTGGATATATATAAGTAGACATTTAAATTTGAATAACATAAACACATGAGTCATAAGTGACATAATACATATATGACACAAATCGTCATGTAGGATGTCACATAAGACGTATTTGTCTATCTATTTAATTTTATACAAGTTTAAGTGTCTAATTTGCACGCCCAAAATTGAAGAACATAAATGCGAGTTGAGTCTAAGTTGAAGGACATATTTATGTACAATATAGTGTATATTCCGAATCACGAGACACTTTTTTTTAATTCTTTTCTAAAATGGTCCTATTTTTATAATTGAAAATAATTTTAGCTTTGAAATTTTATTTTACCCGTGATAAAATAGTTTTTATTCCACCAACAAGTATCGTGTATATATCACAATTTTTTTATTATACAATTCAAACTCTCCAAGAAAGATGGATAAGTGGACATTATCTAACAAAAATAAGTATTGTTTAAAGTACTTTTTAAGTGGAATACTTAAGTAATTGACATCTAATAAATAATTTAATTAATGTTTGACCGAACTGATTAGTACATACTTTGCTTTATGTGTTGATAGCCATTTAATATATTTTGTTCATCTCAATTTGTGGTATCTGGCACAAAATTTAAGTTAATAAACATTATTAATTTTTAAAATTTATGATTTAGAACAAATCTTAGATATTTAAGTGATTATTAATCATTTTATTAACAATAAAAATGAATTTTAAAATTAAATTATTTCTAATTATAAAAAGATAACATTCATTTTGAAACAGACTAAAAATAAAAACATGTTATATAAATTAAAATAAAGAGAAAACTATTTTATTAATAATATTATGGAGTAATTATTTTACAAATATTTTTTTCTAAGAGAACACTTTCACTTCCGATTAAACACTACGTTGTATTTTTCACACAAAAAATATTTTATAAATCATTTGATTGTTAGTTAGAAAGTAAATTATTCATGTATTTTATTAAAATTAATATAACTTAGTATCATGCTCGATAGTGTTTTCGTTGTTATATGCTTTATAAAATTCAACACATTAAAGATAATGAATCTATATATTATTTGTACAATATTAAAAATAAAACTAGTATAAGCTACATAACACACTTTGCGTGACTAATTTCGATATTATTAATATTTGCGTAACTTTGTTGAGTAGTCCAACAATCCTACATGGTTGAATACCCATGCCACTATAAAGTGTTTCATTGGTTTGGGACTTTATTATCAACCAATACAAACAAATGCTTCACGTGGGGCGGTGGGGGCACCCATAGAAGTGTTAATAATTATTTTATCTGTTTGTTCGACTCGATATGATATTTTAAAAAATAAAGAAGATTTTTTATGTCAAATATATCAAAATGTCTTTTGATCTTAGAATCTTAAACATGTCATAAAAAAAATTGAAATTGAAATGATGCTAAAAAGGAAAAAAATGACTTTTTTTAAAAACAGACTAAAAAGGAAAGTAGGTTGGTCTTTTGTTTAAAAAAAAGATAAATATTTCTTTTACTTTGTTCCTATCATTTATAGTATGTTTATAGTCTATAAATAGATTAATTAGGTTAATAAAAATATGAAGGGATAAATAAGAGCGAGTACCTTTTATCGTATCACAAAAGATATCACAATTAGTTCTTGATTAGACTTTGGTGTTAACAAATCTTTTTGACTTTGTTTCTACCAATTATAGTATGTTTATACAATATTTTAATTATGTCATTAGAGATTAGTGGAATGAATAAGAGCAAAAGTACTTTTCATTGTATCTATAAAAATAATACCACAATTAGTTCTTGATTAGTGTTTGGTGTTAACAAACTTCTTTGACTTTATTCCTATCATTTATAGTATTGTTTATATAATATTTTAATATTGTAGAAAAATATATCACAATTGGTTCTTAATTAAAGCTGGGTGTTTACTTTGACTTTGTTCCTATTATTTATTAGTATGCTTATTATAGAGTAATTTAATCATATCATTAGGATTGTTTGGTTGCTGATTAGAGAAAAATTATTTATGTATGAGAGAACATAAATTATTTTATATAGACTATAAAATAAAATAACTAATACATATATTAATATTACTTGAATTAAAACACAAAATGACAAGAATCTTGTCATAGTTACTTATTAATACACCTCATATGAGGGGGAGCTATAAGTCTATAAGTGTTTTATTTAAAAATATATTTAAAACTAAATCATATTATAAAAGTATTTAATTTAATTAATTGCTATTTTTAATTAATCTTCATGAGGGCACTCCATGCCCTACAAGGAATCCACTTCCTTTTTTGACATTAATTAGGGTAAAAAAAAGTGTTTTTTTATTACAAAATCTAGTTCAAGTAGGAATTAACTAAAGAAAAATAATAAACCCTATAAATATCTACGTATTTATGCATTGTATGAAAATATCAAAAACAAGAAGCAAAATGTTTTTAGTTATTGGCATACCCTTTTTGTATTTGCTTTACGATGGGATCTCTAGTTTGTTTATTTAGTACATATTCTATTGTTCTTAGTTCATTGGATTAAGAGGGTATGCTTTATATAATTACTTTCTATTTATGTAAAGATTGATTTATTAATTTGTTTATTTAAGTATTTCATGATTTTATTTTTTTTGTTTTTTGAAGTATTGGAAATTTGTATATTCCATAAGAATCTCTAAATTTTGATATTATTCTCAATATAATGAATGGGCCAATGGTTCAATATAATTAAAAAAAATTTCACCAAAAGTATGTATATTACTAAAAAAGATTATCAAATATATACGAAAAGTTACTAGTAATTGAAGTCCTTGCATTACAATTCAAAATACATAAACTTCAAATTCTGAAAAATGCTCGATTTGAAATTTTTTAAACATTCCTATTTCCTATGTTGGCACCCAGAATTTTTTATAATGAATTGGGCTGGACAGGATATGAAGTTTGTCATTCAGAATCATATATCAGCCCAACTTAGCCCAGGACAATAACATGATAGGAACTTGCGGAAATTTTATTAGTTTAGGAGTTAATTATTTTGATATACTGTAGATTGTAATAATACGAATCTTATCAGATTTTGATGTGTTTAGATACTTTCAGATACATGTATCACGAAATACATAGGGCCAAAATTATGTATAATTTGTCTGAATACATTGTATCCAAGTGAATTCGCATCCATCTGGGATACATAACAAATCTCCCTCACCTCCCTCCCATCTCACTTTCTACTCTCCTATGTATCATGTATCCTAATACATGTATATAGTGTGATTCACATGTATTTGGGATTACTCATCTCCCTCTCTTCGTATTTTCGTGTATCTGATAGCAAAAATAAATATATCTAGATATATATCTTATTCAGTATATGATAGAAAGCTTTTAATTAGCGATAAGATACGTAACTATTTAAAGGATAGGTAGAAGTTAGAATTGATATATATGGTATTAATGTAAGCCAATAAGATACTTTTCTCAATAAAACAAAAGCCCATCCCTCATTACTTTCGAGTCTCATCTATTCAATTATTTTTACTTGAAACTTCTGGCAAAAATATCTGAAATTATATATATATATATATAATAATAAAAAATTATAACTAATAAAAATAGAAACAATTTACATGCTTAAAGCGCAGACAAAGAATACAAACAGTTAATATGTCTTATTAAGTAGAATTTATATTTATTTATTAATTCTTTATAATGAAGTTAGATACACTTTTTTTTAAAAAAAAAAAATTATTCTCCATTTTTAATCAAATGTGTCATGTGTGACTAAAGATGTCCAATAAAAACGTTTATCTTCTTTATTAAGTTTCATAAAAATTATATAAAATACTTATTATTTATAATTTCAATTTACTTTTTAATTTATAAGATACGTCCTAATTTATGTGGTACTTTTTGTTTTTCGAGAGTCAAACAGTTTAAGTTTGACCGCGAATGTGCACATGAAATGTTTAAATATTTTGCAATGAAATTTATATATTTGTAAACTATGTAAAAAGTACAATAAGTCACAATAATTGATAATTCAAAATGTTTAAAAAATCTATGAAAAACTTAATTATGGAAAAAAGAATCTTATTAATCCTATTCCAAGTAGGAATCAACTAATTAAACCCTATAATTAATTCCTAAGTAGTTTCGGACAAGGTTTAATTTTTCTTCTTTTTAGTTACCTATAAATATATTACATATTATGAACATATCAATATCAATAACAAGAAGCAAAGAAAGTGAAAAAAAACAAATCTAAATTTTCTTTTCTAAAAAAGATGGTGTCTATTGAGAAGATGATTAATGGACGTTGTCGTGCTCTCAACAAACAATGTCTTTCGATGGCTAGTTTTAATCCCAAGGGTTCTGACACACGTTATGGTCGAAAAAGGCGATATCGGAGTGAGAATGTATGTCTTATTATTAGTGCCACCATGTTTCTAGTCATTGGTGTGCCCTTTTTTTATCTGTTTTACGATGGAATCAACAGTTTATTTGTTTAGTACGTAGTTTCTACTAATTTTTTTTTGTATTTTTATGCGTTACTGTTATGATTATTAATCGAATTTTTAACGTTTTATTATATTTGTGTTTTTATTTACTGGAAATTTGTATTTGTGTTATTAAAAGGGTTTAGAATGGAACTTGAAATCTTGATAAATTTCGTTGGTAAAATTATCTTGAAGTCTTGATTTATTATGACTAAAACGTTTGCATGTCTAATATTTGTTAAAATTAGATACGAATAAAACAAGGCACCCAATGAAATACTTATTGTTGGGAAACTTTGGCAAATAACCATTATAATAAATTTAATTATGCTTCATAGCTATAGTTTGCATTTGTATAATTCGCGAGTTTGTATAATTCACCTTTGTATAATTTGCGGGCGAGTTTATATAATTCGCAGTTACATTTGTATAATTCAGTTATTTTTGTATAAACTCAAAATAACGAATTTATATAATTACAAACATATAGTTACACAAATATTATACAAAATTACATTATACAAAAGTTACACAAATTATATTATACAAATTTCGAATTATACAAACGTGCGAATTATACAAAACTAAAAAGTCGAGCCGCGTAATTATAGCTAAAAGTAGATCACGAATTGTAATTAAGTTAAACTATAGCTATATTAACTAATTAACTAGTATATGATTACTTATACGCGTAATTTATTTTATATCAACATATAATCCATAAAAATGGAAACAATTCAAATACATTTGTACTTTACGAAAAGGTCTAACTTTATCCTTCGATAAAATCTCCAATTTGGAGTAATGTATATGTTTGAATTTTAAGATCTGGGCCTACTTTCTCTTAAAGGCTTCATATCATTCATCCTGAAGCTAGTTGGATAGGCCCAATGTTGCTATGGGAGAAATAGGAAAAACTACAGGGCAAACATCAATATACATTTAAAATAAATAGCTATAGTTTTTTTTTTTTTAATGTTATATGAATATAACTGTACAATAAATAGCAAAGTCAATTATATACCAATAATCAGTTTTTCTTTTATATATTTAACATAAATAAATATTAAATAGAAAAGTTATTATTACACTCATAATTAATTATGTCCTCATCAATACCTTATCTTTCATCAATATCCCTATATCACAGATTTTTTTGTATTTTTTCCCCCAAATTTCTTCCAATTCAAGATATTTTTGTATGATTCTAGGAGCGATTTTTGTGATTTGAATTCATTAGGTATTTTCTAACTGATTTTTTTCCTCGTTTTTTTGAAAAATTTATTTATATACATCTATTTTTATAGGGTTTTGATTGAAATTGCTTTTTCATGAAAATTATATTGTTTTTATACTTTTCTTTCCATGGCGAAATTTCATATCTCCTTGCGAAGAGTGTCGCCTCTACTGCTGGAGCCATTTCCTTGTCCCGGTGCACTGATGAGAGATCCCCCGGCTGTCTATGAGATGGAGCGTGGGGGATATCCGCAAGTTATCGTTGTTAGCAGAGAGTGTAGAGAGAGAATTTTGTTGTTTGTCAAATTTCTATAGAGTATAATACTTATATACGTAGATAATTGTATTGTAATATTAACACAAGTTGAAATGGCAATTTGTGAATATAAGTATATCTGGATACATAAGTAATCTATCCAATTTGATTAGGCAATACAAGTATAGCTGGATACATCAATACTATATTTTTATAAATAAATACGTACCTAAGTTAACACCAAGCCTCAACTATTATAGGAAAAACTTGACCAAAAAGAGATTGACGTTTTGTTGGATTTTTTAATTTTTTATACAGCCGATTACTTACACACATTGATACCTACACATTCTATTGTTTTTCCATTTTCTCATTTAAGAATAGTGCGTTCATATGTATATTATATTGGTGTATTCATTTTTGGTTTAACAATAGTGTATCCATTTTTTAATTGTTGTATTCATATGCTAAAATTGTACTACTTTACCATGTTTGATGTATTAATACATTAAGTTTTTTATAAATGCTTGTATCCTTGATATATTAATACTTTAAGTTTTATAAATAAAAACACCAAAACACCAATTTGAATTCAAAGAATTCGTATGCTAATTGTACAAGTAATACAATTTCCTTATTTAGTTATTGTAATTACAACTTTATTAGTGTATAAATTAAAAGATAAAAAACATATGCAAAAATACATCGAGAAAAAGATATGAATACTCTTTTATATTCAAAATTTTATGAATACCTTTATAATTAGTATTTAGTGAATATATTGTATTTAGAAATATAAATACAACTTATTGTATTATGTGAATGAATCGGGATATGCATACAATATGTAATTATTAGTTGGTAATTTAATAAAGGAAATTTGAGTGATTTAGGAACATAATAAAAGGTTGGCAGTTATGGTAACATATCATACCTTATTTAGTGCATTGAAAGCTCACTCTATACATAATAATAATAAAAAATTAATACAAACATGCAGCTAGAAGTTGACATAAAGTGTAGTCATTTTTAGTAAATAATATATTTATAGTTATTGAACTTCATTAACCCTATAAATATAGTTATTTTTGTAAATTGCTCAGAGAAATACGCAAAAATAGCCAATTTTTGGTAGTAATAATTTGAGACATTGTGGTATTTTTTTTTTTTTAATTAGGTGTTCAGTATCTGTATTAAGATTCTGATTAATTTGGATCGTAACGCATAAGATCCATTTAAGGGGAAAGCACACTTTATTCGGATTACTTTTTTTATATTCAAAGCTCGAACTAGAAAACTTTAATTAAATGCGGAGAGATCATATTGATCCTCGATGCACAACACCAACGAAAAAGGAAATGAAAGGGGAAGTCCATTGACACAATGAATAAAGGCTGATAAAAGATTAGGTTGATCTCCTACCCCACAAAAATACTGCTAATAATATTTACTAGCTGTTTTCATAACTTTATTTAGTGTTCAAAAAGAATTTTTTCCTTTAAAATATTATAATAGAAAAAACTTTTAGAAAAGTGAGGAAACACTAGTTGGTGGTAGATGATGAAATGAGGTTCAACAAAAGTAAAATTAGATTTTAGGATATGGTAGTGAGTTTCCAAATCTAAAATAGTGTATGTCCTTTCACTTAAATGTACGGCCAAAAGATGTTATAATGTTCGGTTTGGATCAAGCTTACACGATTTTCCTCAAAAGGACTTGTATCATTAAGAGATCCTACATCATATAGTTTTCCAATCTTTTCAGATATCAATGCGAGATTTTATTTGTATAACAATCAGTCCCTCAAACTAAATTTCATGTGACCTATCATCATGATTCATTATGTGTCACCCACGTCGTCTGAGTTTATTATGGCAATTGAAGCCTCCAACTAGCTTCTTCTTGTATGTTTGCGTCATAGTTGAGATTGAAACATAATTATACATATATAAGTCATACCTTTGAGTTAGCAATAAGGAAATTAACTTACCGTTCATTCCGTTGATACAATAACAATAATCGACGATTAAATTATAGATTGATTTCCACAATCCTTCAGCTACCATACTCTCTCAGAACTCAACTGCTGAGACATCAATCATTACAATATATTCAAGAACAAAATACACTAGAATTTTTTAATAGCTAGAGAAAGCATGTTGACCTTTATTCAGAAAGAGCGTCTAATCAAGTTTTTAGATGAAACAGTAACAGACTATATTTGATAACAACTTTAGGAAAACAAAGGTACTTAATAAGGGTGCAAAAGTGCATACAACTCTTGTACTCTATAAATTTTGAGAATATTTTTTTTATAAAAAACATTATCTACTATAATACACTATATCTTGTTCCTTTTTCTGTTTTATTTTGTGTTAGTGATTGAACCATTTTTTCCACTTGCAACAATTTTAATGATGGGATAGGCCTCTTTTGTCCTTTTGGCATGCGGAAACACATAATAAAGGACGTTACAAAAAAGTAATATGCCATCTATATACAACAAAAATATATTCTTACACCAAAGAATATTTATATTTATAATAAGAATTTTACACCATTAATTAATTATATTTTCTTAAGATAGAAGTGGCCTATTATGAAAATGAAAGTAGTTCTCTTTTTATTTTTTTTTAAAAATGATGTCACATTGTTCATGAAGATTCTCACATTTTCCTCTATCTCAAATGTTTGTAACTAGATTCATTGTATGTGTACTTCAAATAACTTATTTTTCCGTAACTTTAGGATAATTCGCAGCCGCTACAGTCTTTTTCACAATCTCTGCTTTTCGAGTGAGAACTTTGTGCGCACTGAATAAAACCTCCACTGTGAAATAACTTGCAAATCACACACAAAATATAAATCGCACTAAACAAGCCCTATGCGACATGCTGAACTTAGAATACATAATGTATCTTTTAATGATAAGACTAAATAAAAAATGAAAAAGAAAAATCTAATATATGGATATGTATGAAAGAGAATGGAATCAAATATATATAAAAAAATACAATATATTTTTTGCTGTTGCTTTACCCACCAATCCTATTATTAATTCACTTGTTTGCTTAATGATTGAAAAAGAGAAAAATCCCAAGTGGTTTTTTCCTGTAGCTTAGATTTGTGGACTTAACTGTTGCACCTCAGCCCAAAACAAGGCCCACTAATTGGGGCCCAATATAAAAATATTTTCATTTTTTATCATTATCACGATAGAGACATATTCCTTGTGGGAAATAGGAATTTTATAAAGTTGAGTGAACATATGGAAACGGATAGGATCAAAGTTCAAACATGTAATATATTGACATTTATGAAAGTAAAAAACGACGGATTCATATATTAGTTATGTAAGAACTATATACTATAAGTTAAATTCAACTAAGAAATGAATTCTCATGCAATAAAAGAAGATATTTCATAAAGAAAAGCAAACTTTTTTTTTTAAAATAGAAAATGGAAAAATGTTATATTCCCCTTAATCAGAGGTCTCTTGTTCGAGTATTAGATATGAAGAAAATTCTATTGGGAGCACCATCTTCGAATGAACCTTACAGTACATAATCCGAATTTAATTGAAGTTTTAATACAAGCTCCGAACACCGCCGAATGAGAAATTAAAAGAACAAGAGAATAATTATAAAATATTGTTTATTCCCTCTTTAAAAATTTATGACATAATTTCCTCTTTAAAATTGTTTGATCCCCCATTAATAATTTATTCCATTTTTACAATTTAGTTATAAATACACATATACACCATTTCTTCATTTCTCAAACTAAGAAGAAAAGAAAAACAAAAATAGTTCAAAAAAAAAAAAAAATTAAGGAAAAAAAAGAAAGATGAGAACTGTGAGTACCTTTATTACTACCCCGTCAACAATGGCAGCAATAGAACCAACGGTAAAAACTACATTTTCGCCGGCGGAGAGTGTTCAGAGATCGCCGTGGCATTCTCCGGCGGCGTACCTATTCATCGGTGTCGCAGCGATGCTAGGTTTAATAGCTTTTGCACTTGTAATTTTAGCTTGTTCTTATTTGAAACGCTCCGGCGAGACTAGAGCCGGCGGCGATGATCTGGAATCCGGCGCCGGTGAGAAATCTGCCGGAGATTTATGTAAGGATGCGCCGATTTATGAAGAGCAAATTGTAGTGATAATGGCTGGAGATTTGAATCCAACCTTTTTGGCTACGCCTATTTCGAGCAAAAGCTCTTCGTTTGGAGATGAAAATGGAAGTAAAATCGAGAAGAAATTGGAGATGGAGAATGAAGAATTAGCTGATGAGAAGCTGAAAGATCAAGTAATTAGGGTCCAAAATCATGAACAAAGTCGCTGAGCTCAAAAGGCGTGAATATTCACATGGAAGCTCGATTAATTGAGATTTGTACATACAGAGATCTATTTAGAAAATGCTCCCTAGTTAACAAGAAACAATCTATCCATTGTACAAAGCCTTTGGCGGTTTTTTTTTATATTTAAAAATCCTACTTTTAGTTAGGATTTTCAATATTGACATTTCGGAGACTTGTAATTTTTGTTTGAGATAATACAAAGAGTTCAAATTTTATACATCGTTATAATTTTTGTTTTCTTTTCATGTTAGTAAGTTATTCAAAAGATGACAATAAGTAAATCTCCTTGAATATGTGGAATTTAAAATATTAGTTAAAATAAGATATGTGCTATAATGAATAAAGATGATTTGATTGGCGTAAAAATTATTTGGATTGACGGTATATATTATTAAGCATTGTGAGGATTCTTTCACCTTTAATTAAATATTTCAAATTGATTTTTTTAGATACAAAACCATCTTCTGTTAGAACGCATTTTGTTTTTTGATGTCAATTCAAATTTAATCAAACTCCATTGCAGATCCGAACACCAAGTAGAATATCAAAAAAATTGCTGATAATGTAGTCCTACCATTTGTCATTTCTGTTCTGAAATCGACAATTTTCTTTTGTTTCTCCCGATATTTTATATTCATTTTAGACTCTCGATCAATACAAAATTATGTTGTATAAGAGTCATTAAAAGGTAAAGCCTTGCCCTTTCCCGAACTAGTAGAGTTGTTTTCAATTCTCTAAGTTCAAACCACAGATTTTTAATTAAGGATAAAGAAATTATATTTATTTTATCACAATTCTGAATGATCGAAACAATTAAGTTAAACCTTTTGATATTTTACGTCGTCATCCAACTCAAAGAAAGTGGCAAAAAGATTTAAAAATATCATCTATTCGAATTCTTCCACTTACATAACAAAATATTATTATGTGAGAACTTCTTTAATCCATTTTGACAGTAGAATCGATATCGATAATTGGAAATGACGACGCAAAGCAAAAAGTCAATCTTTTTTTAATAATTATCTGGTATTCAATATTCACTAATTTAAATTCATATAAAATAAAATCTATTAAAAAAAAGAAAATTATATGAAATAGCAAACTATTAATTCAAATTAAATGTTATAGTCATAGTTTATTTTATTTGTAATTCGTAGCAAACATTCTATTTTTTGCCATCTGATTCGATATACAATTAGTCATTTTATACATTTCGGTATAAAATGTATAAAATGTGTTTGTGTTTGTATAAAGCGAGAGAAAAGTGTATATACAAATAAAAATACATATTTTTTTGTCCTATATACTTATAATTATACAAATACAGATCTTATTATACAAATTACAATGTATAAATGAATTTATACAAAACTGAACAATTTGTATAAAATTAAATGTATCTAGCGAATTATACAAATTAAAAGCTCCATAGCAAACATAAAATTTGTTATAGAGCGCAAGTATGCAAACTATAACTATAACATACAAATATGATTTTTATGTTTGCTATACGTAAGAATTGCTCTTAAAAAACACTCTCTATACCGAACTAATTTTATTTTTAAAATTCAAATTTAAAATCTCTAAAAAAAATTAATAATTTTATCTGTCTCATCTCACCCATTAATAATAATATAAAACAAATTTCATAGCAACAAAAGTAAGTGCTATTTTATTTTAGAACTTTCTTAATTAGATGTGGCGAACCATGAAGGGCTCCATACAGATTATCAAATATTCTCTAACCAATATACATGAAGTTAGTGACGATTTACATTTTTTAAAAAGGTATAATTTGTTCACTATGAATATAAAAGTAGCTCAACTTTATTTTTTAAAATAAAACTATTTACAATTATATAATATAAAATTAAAAGAAGTTCAAATAAAAAATTTGCAACTATTCTTACACTGTACAGCTGCCGCATTTGGCGTTTACACTTTACACTAATTTAACAAAAATATGTAACACCACATAATTATTACTATAAAATAATATAATTTGATATAAACATTAGGCGCAAATAAAATTTTATCAAGATAAAACCATTTGGGCTAGCAGAATTACGTGCTCTCTGTATTTAATTTTACGTGGTATGATATGATTTGACATAAAATATAACAGAAAAAAAAAACTTTTAGTAACTTGCGATATTTCAACACTAATTACAAACATTTAATTATTAACATCATCTCTAAGCTTAGTTGATAAGTATGAGAAAATGACACTTTAGTTCATAAAGAATTATAATGATACGATCACTTTACTCCACTAATGATATTTTTAATTATCTTTTTTGCTCAATGATTATTGCTGCTTTACTCATAAGCTTGAGTGTTTTTTCCACTTAGTATCGATAGCAACAATTCAAATGAAAGATTTTTTCATTTTACCATTAAAGCAACGTCATTGATGAGATGAATGCGATTTCTTCATTCTCTATTAGAGATTTTGAGTTAAAAATTCTAAAAATAGAGAAATTCATAATAAGAAGTGTTTCTTTTTTAATGAATGCTACACCGTGCAAGGCACCTGCTAGCAAATGGTTCACATGATATTCTTTCATAAGAAAACTTAGTATTTGTTGATACGTGTATATTACAAGCTAAAAATAATAAATTGTATAATAAATACAAGAGCTAAATTTCCTTAACAAACGAATAACACATATATCTTGGAACATGTTTCACGATGTTGAGAGCACCTCAAAAAAGTGGGGGCGATATCGTGATACTTCTAATTGATTGTCTTGTAAAATCTTAGCTCTACTCTTGCTCCACGCAATATGAATCCACATTCATCGAATTAGCAGATACTTGAAGTGTGACACATGTAAAATTTGAGTTATTTTAATTTATTAAGCTCAATGTCTAAACGAGTCACACATATACTCTAGTACTTGTTTCGCGAGATTGAGAGCTCCTCAAGAGAGCTAAGGATATCATAACATTTCTAATTAATTGTCTCATTCACAATACGATACGAAGTCAAATTAATCGAATTACCAAACATCAACATATGAAATGATTATTATTAGTATAAAATACAAAAATCTCATACATTTAAGGGCTAATTACATCTTATCTCAAAAGTTTTTCCAATTACAAAACCCTCAGATTTTTCATTGTTGTTAGATATATTCTTTGAATGTGCGATACATTGCAAATGATATATTAATTAAAGTGAGAGAAATGACAAGAAATTTTAGAGATTATAATATGTATCTTATTTATGTTATTTTTTCTTTATTAAAAAGATAAAAGGACCTTTCATATTATTATTTTTTTTCTCATTAAATTTTATGATTCCCCATTGATCACTTCACCCTTCTTTTCAACTTGCTTTTTCTTTCTTCCCTATTCTCCTCCACTAAAATTGTTTCATATAAATACACACATCTACCATCTTTGCACTTCTCAAGCGAAGCAAGTTTTATTTTTCCCATTTCCTTTCTTCAAAAAGCTTAATATTCATTTCGCTCCCAACAATCCAATAAGTTCTTCAATCCAAAAAAAAAACATTAGACATTTCATCTCCGAAAATAAAAAAAATAAAAATGCGAACAGTAAGTACCTTCACTACCGCTTCTCCATCAATCTCCCCATCGGCGATCGTTCAAAAATCGCCGTGGCATTCTCCGGCGCCGTATCTCTTCGCCGGCGTAGCATCCATGCTAGTATTAATAACTTTTGCTTTAGTAATCTTAGCTTGTTCTTACTGGAGACGATCCGGCTATCCGAGAGAAAACGGCGATGCAGAATCCGGCGCCGGCGAGAAATCGACCGGTGATGTTTTCAAGTCGGCGCCGGTTTTTGAGGAGAAAATTGTAGTGATAATGGCTGGAGATTTGAATCCAACTTTTTTGGCTACGCCTATTTCAAGCAGAGATAATTCGTTTGGTGCTGGTGATAAAATTGAGAAGAAATTGGAAAAGGAAACTGAAGAATTTGATGATGAGAAGTCGAAAGATGAAGTAATTGCAATGGAAGTTATCGATCAAGCTCATGAAGAATCTCAAATCGGCCATTGATGAAGACACTGAGCTTTTTTTTTTAAAAAAAAAAAAAGCAGAGCAATTTTCTCCATTTTTTTTTTTGGAGTTCTTCCATTTTGGTTTAATTTTCAATGTTTAGATTCGGGAAATTGTACTCAATTTTGGCTGAGATAACAAAGAGATACAAAATTTTTCATTTTCGAGTAATATGCTTTCATGGAAATTGTTACTCTGATTTGACACGGTTCTTACGAAATAATAAATAATTCGTAATTATTAAAAGTCATTTCGTTCGTTAGAAAATAAATAGTACTTAAAAATAATCTAGATAATAAATTGTTTTAAAAATAATCTAGATAATAAATTGTTTGAAGAATCTTGTAAGTGTGTGAATACGTGGTCTTACGCTTGTCAATTGCGATTTTATTTTATATCTTATAAGTTGAGAGTTATGACAATCAAATGTGATCTATAAATCGTGTTTATCATGCGATTTATATGTCGTACTTGTCAAATGTGATATATGAATCGTATTTATCGAATATGATTTATAAATTGTGCTTGTGAAATTTGAGTATAAGCTGTTTCAAATGTAATTTTATAAGTTATGTTTAATGTAATTTGTAAGTGATACCAATTAAATGTGATTTTAAGTTATGTTTGTGAAATGTGATTTATTCTAGTAATAATATAATTCATTTTAAACCTCCATCATAGAGAAGAATAAAGTGGTTAAGAGAAGTGATTATGAGTATATATGCTTCAATGTGGATTTTAATCGCGTTTGGTTCAATAGAGAAAAAAAAGATATTAAATCATGTCGTTAGTTTTATAGTGTTTTTTTTGAATGTTATGAACTATCGAAAATAAAATGTAATGTCATTCGTTTTTTTATTTTTTACACAAATACCATTATCATTAGCTAGGTGAAACATATATGCCCCTCTCCGCTAACGAATTTCACATAACAAAAATACAATTGTTTCTTCTATCTTAGGCTTTTTCCCTCATTTTTTTTTGCACAATAGAGAATTTTTTTTTTTTTAAAACATAATAAGAAAATATAGTATTTCTATTTTCTAGAAGTAAAATAATACTCTTTTTATTCCTATATATTGATATTCAAATAAATTTATGTTTGACAATAAAATTTTATATTTTTTAAATATTTTAAATTATCAATTATTACATTAGCTATACTAAGTTTTCTTCAATTCGTTCTTCCAATTCCTTCTCAAAGTAAAAAGCATAAAAATACTTCCATCTTCCCCAATTCTCCTTCGACGAAATTGAAACTCCGACCACCGCCGATCCTCCGTTGACTCTATTTCTACGGTGAAGATGAACCAAAGTCAAGGTCAGCAAACAAGTGAAGGAAGACACGAGGATGATGCTATTCTAGCCGATTTCCTTGCTTCCTTAATGGACTATACTCCCACTGTGAGCTACTTTTTGCCCTTTTTCTTATAGGCGAGATCAATTTTATGTTGTATTTGTGAAGGTTAACGCTTTTGATCAGATTCCTGATGAATTGGTGGAGCATTACTTGGGTAAAAGTGGATTTCAATGTCCTGATGTTCGATTGTATGTACCTTCTTCCCATTCTTATGTTTGTTTCTGCAATTTAGCCTGCTTAGATTAGTTATAGAAATATTGTTTGGATTGCTCAAAAGGAAGATAATTGATTTTCGTGTGTTTATGTAGAACTATTTTCACTAGGGTTATCCTCTCTCTTGAGCCAACCATAGTCTTCGAAACTCAAATATGATGGACGCGCTCCTCAATCCTTCTCCACTTAAATACTAAGCTTAGTTTGCTTGGCGTAGCGAAAGCTCTACACTTTTGCCAAGTGAGCTGAGCCCGGGGGGTCAAAGGGAGATATTATGTTACTGCAGCAAACAAATAAATTGGGCAAAGGTGCCCATATAATGATGTACAATCCAGCTTGGGAAGAAGTCCTCCCAAGATATTTCCTTCAACGAAGTAGTAGAAAACTTGGCTAAATTATGTGCTAGTTTTGTTTAGACTTCTAGGAATATGAACAAAGTCTACTTGATCAAGCAAAGTCCATAGCTTCCAAATGTCTTCACAAGTCACTTTCATCTCCCATGAGGTAGTAAACTTTTTTCTGAATCAAATCAATAGCACTCTTTGCTTCCAGTAGAATCTTCACATCCTTCCAATCAGTCCTGATTGTACGTTCAAGAGCCATTCTTATAGCAAATGCTTCAACAGTCATAGCTTTTCCCACAAACTGGATTGGGGAAACATGGGCATGAATCCCAAGGCCTTCCAAAGCTGCAACACCAATACTTGCCAGTCTAGTATCCACCTGTAAACCTGCATCAGTAAACAATAATATACCATCTTGGTGGGTTGTTGGTGAAGCCGCAAGGCAATACCCATTTTTAGGACAATTAGATGAGCAAGTGGCTGAATATCTTTATAGTCATAGCAATCAAACAGTGACAAAGCGACATTATTCTCTGCTTTAAGTTCTGTTTTTGTTTTGATCGTTTTTTATTTTTCTGGTTTAGCAGTAAATTCAAGTAACATTTATGTATATGTGAATTGGATTGGTATTTACCTTTTTACTAGTTATAAATTTTAATATTGTAGCATTTGATGTTTCTTGACAGTGATGGCTGGTTTATCTTAAGTTATCAGTTTTTAACACTGTATTGTTATATTGAGTTTATCCGTTGGATATGCAGAATAAGGTTGGTGGCAGTTGCTACTCAGAAGTTTATTGCAGATGTTGCCACTGATGCTCTCCAGTATGTTTCTTAATTATTTTATCTTTCTTGAATTTTGTTTCCGCCTCCATCTTATGTTAAATATGCTGCTAATTCTTCGGCATATTGCTCATTGATTGTCCCTTTCTCTTGAGGCTTCGATGCAATTGTTGTGTTGTGCCTGTCTAGGTGTTTGTCATTGTATGATACTTCCAATTGTTAAGTGTTCAAGTTGCCCCCCTCCCCCAAACCTCAAAAAAAAAAAAAAAAAAAAAAAACTCCTTTTGGTTCGTCTCTAATGAATTAGAAACATTAAGTTCGTAATTTTAGAATCCAAGCCTGTTTTATTTTCAAAGACTGCCGATCCTAACTAGACTACACTACCAAAAATACAACACCTGAAATTCTCTATTGTTAGTGCAATAATACTACTACCTCAGGAGATTACTGTGTCTGTGACACCCCAAAACTTTAGAAAAGAGACGAAGAAACAGAAAAATTCAATATAAAGACACTCAGATACGACTTAAGTAAACATGTAGAAAGACCTTGTTTCAGAATATATGATTAAAAATAACAAAGCATCCAACTTTCTCTGAACTTCCGTTTCCTGATGTTTCTAATGGATTGTAGTAGATCTTCTCAACTGTGAAAAATCAGTTGTGTTTTGTTTCGTTATAGACTCAAGATTTCGTGAATGGCTCACTTTACTCACTATTTTGCCTTCAATAGTCGTAATGAAAGTAACACTCATGAAATGCTGTGAGTCTTTTGAGGATAGAGTATGGCTTTTTCGTTGGAAGAAAGAATAAGAGTTTGTGAATGGTCTCTTATGTATCCTTCATGTTTCGAAAGAAATGGATATTAATGAAAAGGAGCCATTCCAATAGCGAAACAACATAATGCCAGTGGTTGAAGGCAGGAAGGTCGATAAAAGTTGAGGATATATCAAGAGCAAGGGGTATCCCCATTGGTATTCTGTGCAGAGACTAGAAATATGGTTGAGACAACAAGATGACAGTGGTTGAAGGAAGGAAACTTGATGAGTTGTGGGTAGACCAGGATAAAGAGACCCTCATTTTTTGTGTTGAGACAAGAAACATAGTTGAATTTTGAAATTCTTGGTTTATGTTTCTTGGAAACCAAGCTTCTATCAGATTAATTTTCTTATTTTTCATGGTAATGCAGACATTGCAAGGCAAGGCAGTCAACTATTGTCAAGGACAAAAGAGATAAGCAGCAAAAGGTGCATCACCTATTTCTCTTTTCATTTTCTTATGTTTATTGGTTCTAACTCTGTTTTAGCAGGACAAACGCCTTACCTTGACAATGGATGATCTTTCAAAATCTCTACGAGAGGTAATCATTCTTTGCTGGTCTATCAAAAAATAATAAAAAGTTATTCTTCATTGTAATTTCATCTTATTTATTCTGTAAGCAGTCTCCCGTATAATGCTTTTGACCTTTAGTTCTTTGTTGAAGTGGTATACTTGTTTTTACTTTTTTCTTTCTAAATGTGTTTTCCTAGTTAAATAGTTTACAGCGAGTATGTTAGAGATAGTGACAAGACGATCAAGAAATAAGGATGAAGGTTATGCATAAGTGCTTTTAGCAGAATCTGCTGGTTGATCACGGCTTGATGTGGTATTTTCCTATGTGAACTTGGAAAGTGTTTCATATTGTAGCATCTAAGGGTGTGACCTAGTGGTCAATGAAGTGGGAGAACCAATGAGGTTTCCGGTTCAAATTCCCACGGAGACAAGAAAAAACTAGGTGATTTTCCCCATCTATTTAAGCCTTGTTGGGTATATTTACCTGGTACCTATGCTGGTGGGTGGTAGCAAGTACATGTAGAATAGTCGAGATGCACACAAGTGGATCCGGACACGCCGATATAAAAAAAGTGATTAACATTGTTTGAAGCAACGGTAAAGTTGTCTCCGTGTGACCTATTGGTCACAAGCTCGAGCCATGGAAACAACTACTAATGCTTGCATTAGGTTAGATTGTCTACATCACACCCTCTTGGGTTCAACCCTTCCCCAAACTCTGCTAATGCGAGATGCTGTGTGCACTGGGCTGCCTTTGTTGACATAAAATTCTTGGTCTATAGATCCTTCTTTAAATTTTAATTTTTTGGTTTTTTTAATATTTTTGTCAAGGTAATGATTTAATCGATGCAATCAGGCATAATACCATGGGTGTATAACTCACATGTAAACATGTGATTCTCTACAAAGAGCTACTAAATCATCTATGCCATGGGTAGTAAGGTGTTCTCCATTCCTGTAGAACCTCTCTTGTTTCTTCCTCTCCAAAGGTTGTCCTTGTGATGTCAATATTTTTATCACTTCAGCGATTTTCTTTGCATATCAGTGTTTCAACTTTGCTTACTTTAGTTCCCCGTAACCTTTGATTTGCATTGCAGTATGGTGTAAACGTCAAACATCAAGACTACTTTGCTGATAGCCCGTCTGCTGGGTTAGATCCTGCTTCAAGAGAGGAATGATGTAATGCCTGCTAACAAATCTCTGTGATCACATAAATCCGATGGTTGTGAGGTCGTTGCATTGTCATCCTCTTGGTTTCTCAAAAGCTATATATGTATTGGAGGATACTACTCTCGACTACTCTGTATCTCTATATATCTGATTCACTCAACTTACCAATGTTAACTGTAGTTGCCACCATTGATCGATTGCTTGTTTCGAGATACCTTTTGTGGTAGCAATGAGGGTGATGTCGATAACTGGTTTAAATGTTTAAATTTGCTTTGAACTTGTTGATGAATGTACTTTATTTTGTCTAATTATGTTGTCTCGCTTCTTCATTAATGTAGACCAGACCATGTTTGGTTGCGTCTCATTTCTGATGGAATACACTATTGTGGTTGCTGAAACATGACGGCTACACGAGCAGCTCTGGCTGAATATTTTATGTATCGTGAATTACACTTTAATAAATGATCCTTCCAAACAAGGTCATGAGCTTATCGCTAAATGTCTCTTTTATAACGAAGACTTGCAGTCATCTCTTTTATAACGAAGACTTGCAGTCATCCAGGAGATGTTTTTTATTTACATCAAACTGAAGATCATTCACCTCTTTTATAACGAAGACTTGCAGTCATCCAGGAGATGTTTTTTATTTACATCAAACTGAAGATCATTCACCAAAGTTAACTATCAAATTCCATCATTAGTGAACAAAATGCAACATTCACACTATGAACAAAATAAGAAGTTAATATTTACTCTTTTTGGAAATTTCTCAAGTATCTAAAGCAATTGGCAGTCTACAAAAGATAACGATAAAATCCATTCGAAACGTTATGTTTACAAAAGTTAAATTGTCTAAAGACTATCTATGAAGCCTTCACTTTATCACGGGCAAGCATCACACTTACAATCGTTTGCACCACAACTAAACGAAGAGATTTAACCTTTCCCTTCTCATATCGTGGGCGCTAGTCCACCATGAACACAAACACTTGATAAGTAATTGCTAGTTTTCAGGTGAATGAAAGATACACTCCAGTCTTTCCAGTAGATCCTTTATTATTCCTAGAACATGCCAAAAAAAACACCAGTAAGAACGATCTAGTAACCGGAGCAACGGGAAGCATGGATTGCACGGGGAACCACTAAAGGATGGGGCGGGGGAGAGAAAAGGGGGAATACAGCTCCTGATTCTTTTCCAGGTGCAAGCCAGATCAAGTGTTGTTCCTGCATCTAATTCTAATTAAGGTATCTTCAAGGAAGACTACTAATATAATGAAAATAATCCATGTCCAACAGACCATTATGTGGGGGTGGTGATGGTGGTCAAGGCGTTCAGTTGAAGTACTTACCTAATTGTCATAGAAGCGGGAACGTCGTCTTCGAGAACTGTGTCACAAAGGAAGCATGAAAAAAATAAAAAGTTGTGAATCAGACTGAACATTAACAACAGAGACACTATCAACAATAACATATGTAGTGTAATCCCACAAGTGGGGTTAGAGGAGGGTGGTGTGTACACAGCCCTACCCCTACCTTGTGAAGGTAGAGAGGTTGTTTCCGATAAATTCCTGGCTCAAGTAAAGCATAATAAATTCAAGAATGAAAAGGACAATATAATAATGAAGCAATCATGTTGAACATAACGGAGAAGAGAAACAATAGCAACAACACATAATATGGGCAACCGAAGCAAGGGAAACAAAATGTAATAATTGAATCGAAGAACAAGATAGTATGCGACTAATAACAAACACTACTGATAGGGGAGACTACACAACACTCAACTACCTACTAAATTTTTACCCTAGTCGTCGACCTCCATATCTTCCTAACTAGGATCATGTCCTCGGTAAGCTCCGCAAGTGTCCCATGTCCTGTCTAACACCTCTTCCCCAAATTGGTGAACTACTGTTAGATTAGTAACTGGTTCAGTATTGAAAGGTTAACAGTGTATCATCCTACTGTTAGTCAGATATATTAAAAACAAATTACCATAACAAATGACGGACAGTCAAATGTTTCCGTTGAACATGATTTATGAGGCAGAAGAAGGTTAGCACTTGACTGAAAAACTCAGAAAAGTTTATAAGAATCATAGAAAGAATATCTAATGCATCAAAATGTGTGAATAATCTGCTCAGAAAGCATATAGCATGGGGTGCAGTTAGTTTGACCCTCTCTTCACAAGAAGCAACACAAGGGGCCTGGGGAATCACAACTACAGAAGGGAATAGGGAGCCGTTAATCTAGAGCATGCCGCAATAAAAGCTTGATTTGAGGTGGCAGTCCAACAAGAGAATAGAGATCTACAATAATGGATTCTCACATTTTGCAGTGGCTAAAACATTCTCAAATCAAGATGAGCGTAAAACAATGTAGTGCATATGAAAATAAAGGCCATCTATCTAGAAGTTACTGACCTGCGACTATCAGCTCTTCTCCTTGAGAGGCCAGCAATCCTTACAAAACCATCCTCAAGCTCCTCAACCCCATAGTCTACATATTCTACAGATGTCACAGAACTCTCATCAGAGTTTGAAGCATCATAACCCAAATGGCGGTTTCCTCTTCTTGCATTACTAACTCTAGATCTTCTTCTGTTTCTAGACGTCCTAAAGTTATTAAATACTTGATACAAGATACATGATCTCCACCAGTTTCCTTCCGCTGAAGGGAAATTCTCAAATTCATCATCAGAATTATCATTTCCATATTCAATCACATAATCACCTAAAACAACCCCTCGGGGAACTTCTGCATGTATAGTACTCAAGACGTCTATTATTTCAGAGGACTGCTGAAAGTTTTCCCAATCAATCTGTCGAGCAGGATCTATTTTTGAGGGGCGTGCATGAGGGTGGTCAAGTTTAGCATGTTTCTGAAGTTCCACATAGGTACCTTTAAATCTACATTTATCCTCTTCACAACAGCGTTCCTTGACATCGAGATGTACGCGAGCCTTCTCAACAACAACCCATCCAGTAACTTCTCCCCTACACAAGGGGCAGGCAGACCAACTGTTGGCCTCCGATTTTATCACATCTTCTCTCTCATTGGATATCGAAAGTGATGCTGAACCAGCTATCACCCGATGTGCTTGTTTGAAGCGTTCTAGACAGTTGGAATGCAAATGATCCGTGTCACACAAAAAAGGCCTGCAACCCTTGTCATAAGATGAGCACTGAAGGAGAACGCCATTGTGAGGGAAGTCCAAGCAAATGGGACAAAACACATCATCCCAATTGGTATACAACTCCACCTCCTCCATAGAAAACTTAGTCACAACTCCTTTCAGTCTGAAGTTTCAATGATGGGAGAGATTAAAGACCAACTTCCTGTCAGCATGCAGCATCTCCCTTCCTCTGATCAGGATCAAATAATATCGAGATGACTAACTGTGAAATTATGCAAACAAAAGCAACAGTATAATATGAGTACACAAACATTTCACTAAAACAAGCCTGAACTCACGGGGCAGAGAGAAAAAATGTCTCAGAACCATTAAGCAAAAAACAAAAAGAAAGATAACAACTAAAAGAAGAGTAAGCTAATCAGTGAAGGCTATTAAACTCTGGAGGCAGACAACTGATTCATCATGAATTGCAACTTATCAAAAAAAGAGAATTAAAATGTAATTAAAGGTAAAGAGATCCTTATATGACTTCTCTATACCAAAATGTCATCTCCTCAATACATTTTGCCATTTTCACCTCATAATACTCACCATCAATTTATCTTTTTCAATCACAAGCAACTAAAATAAAAGTATGGAAAAACTTCCTCAAGAAGATGCAAATATTGATTCTTTATAAGAAGATTTGATATTAAAAAATAATTTGTGCATCAAAATACCAAATGATCAACTATTGAACTCAAATGCGGACAAATCAGATACTTGTACTCATTCTTTCAGGAGAATGACATGACTTGTAGGCAGCAAGAGGGGCTATTGTCACAACTGAAAATCTGAGAAAGAGAAAGGATAAGATGCGTGAATGTGTCACATGTGCAACTGCGCGGGAAAGATTTAGAGCACCTCTTGCTGCATTACCAGGTCACTACCTAGTTGTGGGAAACTTTTTTGAACATGTTCCGCGTACGTTTGATGATGCCAGCTATAGTCAGGGATGTAATACTCAATCTCAATTGGAACTTCACGTGCGGAAAAGATGCAGAGCTCGAGATATTGCCCCTTGGGCTCTTACAGTTCAGAGAGACGGTGGTTGGAGAGAAAAGACTTTTTTTGGCCATGGATGTTAACTTGGAAAACCAGTGCTCCATATAAAGTGGCACATTTTACCTGGTTCGTTGCTTGAGAAGCAAGCTTAACACATGACATTCAAAGGGGACGATTTCAGTTATGCTCTAACTAATTTATACGTGGAGAAAAGCCGGAGAGTATAAATAATATTTTCTTTTTTTTTGCATTGTCATTTCATTGATCAACTATGGTAGCTGTTTCTTAATACGGTGGAACTTAACTGGAGAACGGGACATATAAGCGAGCTTTCAAATTATTTGAAAAACAAAAAGGAATGAATTCCAGATTATCCCAACATGCATTTGGTGGACTATTTAGAGAGAAAGAAACTCCAAATATTTTGTAGACAAAGGAAATTCTACACAGAAGATCAAACTGAATTGCTTGCTTTTGTTTTATTTTGGTGTAAACAGAGCTATGTAAATGATACTGAACCAGTGATAAATCTCATAGATTCCCTTTAAATTAGAAGGAATATGCTTCTAGTTCTGGTTCTTTTTAAATACTTTTGACAGCGCCTTCTTGGTGCTGCATTAATTATACTAAAGAAAAGGAATAGGAGAATTTTTGAGAATATCAAGACAATCTTTTATTTTTTGTATATCTTTTGTGCAGCCATGAGATCTCAATTAGTATAGATGAATAGATGTACCTCGTAGATAATCATATTCTTTTAGATTCTCTATACCTCTTATACGAGGACTTCCCACTCTATACACTCTCCAGTTTGCACACACCTCGACTACAAGCACTTGCAACCTCCCACCAACCCAAGTAACGGATAACTCTATCTATCAAGGCTTAGAAAGAAATCACATGGTGTTTTTGCCTCTGCTAGGAATTAAACCTAACATCCTCTCTATCTTTCAATTTCTACAACAACAATAACATACCTAGTGTCATCCCACAAGTGATGTCTGGGGAGCGTAGCGTATACCCCGACCTTAACAGCCTACTTTGGGAGGTAGAGACGTTTTCAATAGACCCTTAGCTCAACGAAAAGCATATCAAAACAGATCAGAAAGGAAATAACAAAGTGAAGGGATCACAACAAAATACTATAGAAAGCATGACAAAGCATTCCGAAAAAAGGAACAGTAACTACACCATAAAAGTGCAATAATCCAAGTACAAGAGACCATCTTTCAATTTCTAACTTCCTCTCTTTCTCTTCTACACCTCTACTTAACTATCAGATTAATAATAAACTTCAATTATACCCATTTCTCACTGCATCATTTCACCAATTCACAAAGCAACAAAAGAGGCCACCAAATAGAAAAATCAAAACCAGATAAAGGGTATGCCCCAAATACCAAAATTTCAACATCAAGTGCTGTAAACAGATAAATCAATCTTTAACATAAAAAAACCCCCAAAAAGATCAATTTTGACCAAGAAAGATTCAATTTTTATGGAAAAAAAAAGTCAACCAATACAGAAAATGAAAACAGTAATAGATCATTCAAACTAATCTAAGATACCCATAGAGAAAAAGAACAAATTTTTTAAGGGGGTGGATCAAACCTGAGTAATTTGTAAGAAATCAAGAACAGCCAGAACAAGATTGAAGGGGAAAGAGCAGAAAAATATAGAATAATGTATTTATATGTTGATTATATTGAAAAAAGAAAAGTGAAATGGAAAAGTCAAGTAAAATAAAGTTCTACATAGCTAGGTTAAGTGTTTCAATTTCTTTTAATTTGAGATGTAAATATAAATAACGGTATTTCGAAAACGGTTTTTCTATCCGTAATAAAGTAGTTGTTACCAACAAAGATTGTTGGAGTGGTAAGTAGTTCTTCGTTCTTATCAGGTAAGAGTGTCTCTGGACCTTTTGTTATGGAGCATTTTACGCCTTTATCCCTAATTAGTCGAATTCAATGTGGATATCAAATACTAAATATTTTTTTTTTAAAGAAATTAAAATATACATTCATGTTATTTATAATTTAAGTGATTAGGTGAACATTCATTTAGATTAATTTATTTTAAAAAAATATTTATATTTCTTTTCCCACCTCCATTTTGATCTAATCTTGTTTGGAAGAATATTAGAATATACTAAGTCATTTTTTTGATTTGAAATAACTTGTCATGTTTTGATATTAATAATAAAATTGTCTATTGTCAAGAACAGCTAGAAAAATTGGGCTACCATGTTAATTAGTCACACTTATTTGAGCAAAGTCAAAACTTGTTGAGGCTTATTCCACATAATTAAAAAATGTCAGTTATTTGTTGGGGAAATTCATATATAGATAATAGGAGAATAACTCCTTTTTGTTTTGCCACTAATTAAGTGTGCACTAGAGTTTTCGAGTCCCCCCGGTACAGAGTCACCTTTGTTAGGATTTATCCCCTAATATGAGACTTTTCAGTATGAATCTGGATTTAGTTGGACTTTAATGTGGACTTTAAGTTGGCACATTATTTTTTAATTTTACATTATAATTGTTTTTGACTTAAATTAAATTTGTTAACTTCATGCTTTTAGTATGGAGTGTTGATTTGTTATAACATGAAATTTCCTTATTCGAGCTGAGCTTCGAGACCTATAATTAAGGGGAGAAGGATATCCTTTATACAGGAAGAACTAGTTCTTACAAATACAAGCAATGTGAAGAGCTATACTTAATAATCTTCGATCAAACAATTTTGATAATCAAAGCATAATCAAATAATATTCAATATTGTTATCTAACTCTGAGACTTCTGATCTTGATCTAACAAGTTTGCTCATCAGAAAACTTACTAAAAGATTGCACCATTCAACGTGTATTAAATGTATACTAAGGCACTTGAGAGAATCAGGTCGAAGGAATCCAAACAAACTAGACTCATGTACCTTCTAGAACTAGGAGTATTCGAGTTTTTGCATATAGCCAGCGTTGTGGCAGCAAAAAGATTAGACATGCCCTGTAACACGATATCAAATTGGGAACGTGATCCTCCTGGTGAATTGACCGTAACAGGACTAGCAATAGATATAAAAGTCACTTCCAAACAATCAATATGACAATACAAACCAAAAAGTTGAGAAGTATGAGGAATTACACAAGTTGGAATAACAGAAACACCAAACAATCTCTTAGAAGGCTAATATTACTATTGAAAGGACTAATATGGTATATTCTTAGGGAGGTTGCGAATGACATTGCTTTTCATGCCAATCTTACTGCGCATTATCTCCACACCAGACTTGTTCATGGCTCTCAACACCTTCAACTTAACCATTTGCTCTCTTGACTGCACAGTTGCAAGACCCATGCTTTGGTACCTGGAAGGAAAAGAATTTTTGCTCAAATGACGGTTTAAGGTGGAGGAAGGTGATGAAATGGACGCTTTTGAACAAGTCAATACATACCTTGCGGCTAATGCAGCACTTATAGCCACATCATTGGTCCGTGTAGGCCTCAGTTTCTGTCGGTAGTATCGCAAAAACTCTCTTGATCCAAGAGTCCTAACAGATTTCCCATCATTATTTCTTCTTGTTATTATGAGCTCAGATCCACCACTTCCAAGTTCCACACTGTTGCCTGTGTCATCTGATGAAATGAGCTGTTTCCCAGTTTCATCAACAAAGCTACAACCGAAGAGAAGTCTCAGAAGCAATAACAAAAGGTACACTACAGAGCTTAACTATACACATCCTACCTAAATTTTTTTTTGAAAAGAATATAGTGCTTACTACACTCATCCTACCCAAATTACATCGAAAGCAATCATATTAGAAATTATACCTGCTGCTATAGTCATAAAACTCTTCTAATTCAGCTTCTTCATCATCATCACCATCACCATAATGCACTCTGCAATGATTCTTTGCTTCCATATGCTTCCGAACAGCTTCTAAACTGCTGAAAGGTAGACATCTGTAGTTGCAATACAAGCACATGAAATCCCTTTTAACCTGTACAGGAAAAAAGAAAAAGATCGTGACCACAGAAAATGGTTAAGGAAGGCTGGAAAAAAGTCTAGAGGAAGCACATATTCTACCTTGAGACCAAGGTAAGTAAGGAACCCTTTGGGATCCTTCAGATACTCAACATCAGGTATGAAGAATCCATGATTCTTGTGCATGTGAACCATGCAGCTCTCAATGGTCTTGTGTTCTTTATCACACATGAAGCAACACGATGGGTCTAAGTTTCCAACGTATTCATCATCACTATCTTCATCCATATTGCCATTAGATGTATGCTCATTCATCTTCAAGTCTGTTAAAGAATCGGTGGCTTCACTAATCATCTCTTCATCTGGATCAACCTCCTCCCATTCACTTTCATCACTTTCATCATTCTCCTCAATATCCTCTTTTGCCTTGCGTGAAGTTTCATTTCGAGGGTGGCGTAGAAGTGGCTTGATTGTAACACTATTCTCATCATGATGACCTGGTTGTTGAGAAGCCCGCGCTAGGTGATTTTTAGATTTCAGATGCTGAGCATGAGCCTTGGAGCTTCTGTACTCTTTGTTACACAGACCACAGGCATATAGCAATGGAGTTTCACTTAACTTTTCCTTCTCTTCTGCAAGTGCAGCCTGTCTGGCTAGAAAAATAGTCTCTCTCACTCCAGGAACTCCTGCAACCTGGAAAAAACATGCATGAGAGCAAAAACATCAATTCTGCAGACTTACCATGAAGCCATTCCATAACAAACCATATGGAAGAGACAGACATATATAGTCATCAATCCTAAGCTTTGATGAATGATACATGAACTAAAGTCCCTAGTGAGGTAGCATTCAGTTGAAAAATATCAATTGGACACAGGTTCCTTTACCAGACTCATACTCTTCCTGGCCTATGAAAATAATAGGTAAAGAGGCCAGTGATATGTGGGATTTCGGTAACGAAACCAGAGAGATAAAAAGAAAAAAAATCCTATGAAGCATCAAATATGACTTCCATTTTTCTGTCACCAAGTATAAAGGGTAACAATATGTCATTTCCCCAACAAAACCAACTAGAAATTTATCCTTTCGAGTTAAAAAGATAAGGAGGAAGGTGTCACGTTTGTAAGACACAAGAGTATGTCAAACCCTCCCCTCCCCCCAATCCTCTTCTGATAAGCAAGAAATCCTCCAAGGCCAGCTGTGCATAGTTCAAAACTTGACACACAATGTGTCTGACACTCAACCCTTCTTCACTTTACTATCAGTTCTTTTGTTCCTAACCCACATATCATGCTCCACACTCTTTTACTACTTACCATAATAAATCCCATTCCAATAATCAACTTACAACTACATAAGTCGTGACGATACTGAACTTCACATTATCAGCTTAAAATTGAGTAAGCCTCCCACCCCCACCCCACAAAGAATCCAGGTCCTTCTTATCTTTTACTCTAGCATCTAAACCTTCTCGAATCACTAATCTTCTACACTTCACAAAATAGAGCTTTACCAGAAGAGCCTCTAACTACAGAAAATTTGAATTGGAATCATCAAATCAAAAGCACCCTCTGTACTTATAAAATATCCTCTAAGCAACTGCCAATATTTTTACAATCATATGCTCTCGTGATCTTCATATTCCTAATGTTCATCTCTGCTTCATCCACCTAACTGATCCAAAGCTGATAATACTCCAGCTGTGGACTTGGAGAAGCTCTCTGCGTGACATCAAGTGTATTAAATAGCCCTCTCGATTCTTAGCTCATGGTGACAACTGAACCCCTTCATCCTTTGGTTTCCCAGAAGGAGGGCTAAGGGAAGGGCATAGTTTTTCCCAGCAGGAGCAAAAAAAAAAAGCTATTTCATTTTTTACAACTATCTACACCTTGATGGATAAAATCCTATTTGATGAAAGACGGCAAGTATTAATTAGTTGAGGTTGAGGTGCATCCAAGTTTACTCTAGTTTATGGGTTTCAATCCACAATTCTTCTTTTTCCGACAACCGTGGTATACGGACCAGCTCACACGCACCTCCGCAAAACATCTACCACCTCCCACCTCCCACCTACAACAAGTACTAGGTAACTCTATCCATCATCACCTAGTGTTTTATCTCTACTGCGATTTGAACTCGAGATCTCATGGTGCTCAACACAATTATTTTTCTTTACTGGGTTCTGAAAAGATTGAATCTTTTTAACACAAATACAAGGTCTGAGCCAAAATTAGGTAATTCTATCCATCATCACCTAGTGGTTTATCTCTACTGGGATTTGAACCTGAGACGTCATGTTGCTGAACACAATTATTTTTCTTTACTGGGTTCTGAAAAGATTGAATTTTTTTAACACAAATACAAGGTTTGAGCCAAAATTACTAGGTTATGACTTATGCCAAACCTGCAACAAACAATCTGGCTCTGTCCCTGCACATAGGGGTTACGTTTAATCTGCCTAATAACAGAGGTTCAGAACCATTCAATCCAATACACAATAAACAGAAACTAATACATTCAATTCAACCAAACAAACAATTTCACTTTTTCCAAAAAAAAGGTATCAAAAAAGGGTTTTTGGAGCAAATACCTTGCGTTTAAGATTGTATCGGTGCCATTCAGATTTGTAATGAAGCTTTTGCTCAGTATCATCAACAAATTCCTTGTCACAAGCGTTACAAGTTAAGCCTGGCATTTCAAAATCTTCAAAAATGGCGAATTTTGTAGAGGCTTTCTTCTTCTTCTTCTTCTTTATATACTGCGTGTAAGGGTTTGTATCACAAAAAGCTTTGAAGGAGGCGAGGCCGCTAGGCGGTCAATATTTAGGCCCTAATATCACGAAGTGCTCACATCTTATGTTTATTCCAAATTTTTCCTAAATTTTAGAAGAATTGAAATTTAGACCAAAAAATATTGGGATAAACTTAGACGGTAGTTGGTTTGAAGATAAGTTATGTAGATATTAACTCATGCATAAGTAATAGTACCACGTTTGGTAATTGATTAGGATGTAAGTTAGATGCCAAAACAAGTTCCCTAAGGTTGCACCTAAGATCCGAAGGAATCGCTTGAGAACTAACTGCATACCTGAAGTTAGCTTGTGTGCGCATAGCCTTATCTTATCTTAGAATACTTCCTTTAGGCAGCTAGAAAGCTTGCCGGAGAAAGCCAGGTGCCGTAGGTAAGCTCTATTTGGCCTGGAGCATTGATTTCCCATAACAAATAGGCTAGCTCCATCTCTCAATTACTTATCATGTGCTTGAGAAGGTCCCTCAATTCCTCGGCAGCACGGCAGCACGGCAGCACCTTGAGGTGCATTTAGTCTTCTTACATGAGACGAGGGCTATTCTCCACTCCATGGCATGACACATTTCGCTCATGTATAAAATTAATACGGTGTCTGATTTGCAATTTAGGAACTCGTATAACTAATACATTGTATAATTTATGAGAGAATCTGCATGATAGAAGGTGAAATAAGTAATATATGAATAACTAAACCCGACATAATTAATCTCTTCATAAATAATACATGTATTGCTATTAATGTAGGGTTGTTTATGGTTATGGTTAAAAAATCAAACCGAATCGCAATCCGAACCAAACCGATTAAAAAAACTAATATTTGGTTTGGTTTGGTTTTAAATTTCGAAAATCGACACTATTTGTTTTGGTTTTAGTTTTACTAAAACAACTGCAAAATTACCCAAACCGAATTGATAAATTAAATATATAAATTTTATAATTATTTATATATTATTCATAAATAAAATATAAATATTTTGTTGAATTTTAATTAACTTAAGTCTTTGACTTTACCATTTTATCAAGCTCAACACTTAAAATTTTTAGCCCAACTATTACAATCCAAAGTCCAAGTCTATCAAAATCCATTACTTTAGTTTTTACCTACCATATCTTTCATAAGATAGTTACACTTTTTCTTAAACGAATCACTTTGTTCGTGCAATGATAATTCTGGTATTTCTTAATTGCTTAATTGAATCAATAATAACTTTTTTGTGGATTGTTCATATACTAGGTGTTTGTGTCTAGATATGTATGTCCTCAAAAATTTATCACTTTCAAACTGAAAAACCAGAAAAATCGAACCAAACCGACAATAACCAAACTGATGGTTATTTTTTTCGTCTAGTTTGATTTGGTTTTAGAAATTTTAAAAATCGACTAGATTGATTTGATTTTAATTTTAATCAATAACCGATTCAAACCGAAACACAAACATCCCTAATTACATGCCTAACTCTAACCAACTACCTAAAGACCCTATGGGGGGTGGTTTCAGGTGAGAATTTTCTTACACTCTATAAACTTCTAACTTGTACAAATGCAATTACAACTTTCAAACAATCTTTTTCAACTAGTTTTTCAAATATTATACTTTTTTCTTTAAAGATCACATTTTTTATGTTTAAATGCCTACTTAGTCCATTCACAAAATGGGCGTAGAAAAAACTCACCATGGAAGGAGGGAAGAGTAATTAATTAACCAAATTTGCTTATCTTTTTTTTTTAAAAATCCTAGCGAGTCTCGACTTATCTTTATTTCCACTTAACTCCCTTTAAACATGTTGAGAATTCATAGAAAAATGACATCGCGATCATAAAAATGCAACTAATAAAAGAGAAATTGAATAAGAGGGAGAAGTTTAGGGAGGAAATGAGGGGTAAATATGCAAAAAGAGTATAAGAGCACATCGATACTTATAATGTCTAACGAGAGTTTGTTATACTAACATTACAATCACAAAAAAACTCTAAAAGATCCTATATTGCGTTTTACTATATAAGTGGAGAATGTCAAAACGATAGTTTGTGGATCGCTTTAATACTATATCTACCTATCTCTAGTACTAGTGGGATCAACAGTCTTTTATATGAGATATTGCTCATTTGTACATTACTATCGTCTATCGTACATGAAAATATAAAAAAATGCAAAAAAGGAAAAGAAGTAGCAAATCTAACTAACAGTTCCATTGAATATTAGATCACAATGTACATTGTGGGATCAAAATTTTGTAATTTTAAAAATTAATCTTATGTGGAAAGATATATATGTAGCTAATACAAACCAAAAACTATTCCAACAATTTGTATGCACATCTCCTCCTAACAAAAATATCTCAAAATCAAGAAGAAAAAATATTGTGGTTCTACATGGGGACGGAGCTACAATTATACTTACAGATTCGGCAGAACCTAATAACTTTGACTCGTACTAGTGTATCTATGTTAAAATATCCTCATGTATATATAAATCGAGAACCTATAAACTCAAAACTACAAGAGAGCATCCCAAAGAGTAGCAGCATTTAATGCTTGATTCTCTGGACGGATTTGCAAATTCCACTGCAACTCCATTCGAACGATGCTACACAAACTTTACCAGCTTGTGCTTTCTGCCACTGAACGCGGTGTTTATTCCAATTACCACAAAAGGCTTCCTTCTTATTCCAATTCTTTCAGTATCCGCGGTGATCATGGTAGGTAAGTCTTCCATTTCCTTCGTACCAGGGAACGTCTTAGTTGAAGGCATTTCAAATCTGATCTTAGCAATTGAACTATCTAATGACCTGACTCATATCATGAGAACAAGATTATGAAAATACCACAACAACTACACCTCAGTATCAAACAAGTTGGGGTCCGCTGTATGAATCTCACACTTCTTCATTGTTGTCGAAATTTTAGGTTGGTTCAAATGTCAAAAACATAAGGAATGAAGCTCTAAACTTATTATTAACGATACGAATAAACTCACCTAATAGCCATGGGCTTTGCTAAACTCTCCCAACATATCCTCCTCCTGGTAAAAAAAGGAAAAAATCTTCTCTACTTTCTTAAACTTTGTTCTCGTCAAACTAAGACAAATAAATTGAAACAGAGAGAGTACATTGGTGTGTCCGCTTGTACCAAATGACATATTACATAGAGGATTGCATAACTCTCATGTTAAGGTTTTGTTTCGACAAATCCAAAATCTTTATAGATAGAGCTAGCCAATCATTCATCTCCAAACAATGAGGTGAATGAAATTCGATATATAAATCAGTTAATAAAAGAACAGAAAAAGCTCAAACCTGGATCTTTTTGGTTTCACAGTCATCACAACTGAATTTTTTCTCTTGATTGTACCGCCTTGGAAACGCGATCTCTCCAACTGATTCAGTTGGAGCCCAAATTCTAACAGATACAAAGATTAACACATAAAAAATGGTTCAATCATTGAACAACAAATTGATATGAAAATGAACCTCGAGCCTAATTCAATCCCAAAATCTAACTCAAAAATCACATAAACGATAAATGAACCAAGTCTAGACCAATGTGTGGATTCAACACAAGTGTCCTAGTGAACAGAGTTACCCGATACCTATTGTCGATAACAGGTATCTCAAGAAATTAGTTTAGATGGAAGCAAGTTGGCTCAGACACGATGTTATATTTAAAAAAAAACATGCAAGTATTTACGAATCAGAAAATCGCCATTTTTTTTTTATAATTTCTTCAACAAACTCAAACAAATAAGCACAAAACTCAATCAAAAAACCCCTCCCCAGAATTTTATCCAGAAAATAACAAATTAAACAGTAAAAAAAATAGATTTTTTATACCTTTTAATTTAGAAAAAAACATTCCAAGAGCAAAGCTGAAGAAACATAAAATAAAAATACATAGAGGTGAAATTTTTCCTTTGCTTCGATTTTTCATATTTATTTGTTCTAATTGTAGAAAAGAAAAAAAAAATCTTTTTTTCAATTTCCTCCACTTTGATATTTTTTTTCTTCTTAATAATAATTGTAAAGTTGATTATTGGAATAACAATCGGCTAAATATTATAAAATGAGAATCCAAAACCAAACATTTGACATCCTTTGGCTGTTTTTAATCGAAAATTGTGAATCTCTTTTTCCAGAATTATAGGATAAACAACAAAAAATATGGTTTTAAATAAAGTTCAATTTTGAGTATGCACATATATACGCTCAACTCGTCTCCACTGTATTAGTTGAACACTTCAACTTACAAATGATCATCTAGACACCTCTAAAATTTATGTTTCACGACAGCATTGAGATTGTTTAGTTGTCGGTTAAGACCAAATTGATGTATCTAGACGTGTACTCTCAAAGTTGGAGTGCTTACTTGTCAGCTAATATACCAAGCAACATCTTATGTTAATTTCAGGAGCATTGAAGCCAAGGCGCGACATTATAAATAGAGTATAAGGGCTAATACATTGTACGTGTGATGCTAGCTAGACGACGTTTTAATAAGTTTGATAACGCTGACAAATAATACATAAACATGACCTTAACTTGGCTTCAGCGAACAACTATGCCCTTCAACTTTGAGTGTGCATGCATAAATAGACACTTAAATTTATATAGAATTGAACAAATAGACACACGTGTCTCACATGACCTAATGCATGTAGGATGTCACATAAGACACAAAATTGACATATAGGACGAATATGTCAATCTATTCAATTTTATATAAATTTAAGTGTCTACACGTCCAAAATTAAAAGTCATAATTGTCAGTTGAAACCAAGTTAAAAGGTCATGTTTATGCCTATAAATAAATATATTATATATTCACCTTTTTTTTTCTATCTTTTTAAAATATATTCAACATTAAACAAAATAATTATATTTCTATTGCAATTTAAAACTTTTGTGTCTACTTATTCAATTTATATAAGTTTACGTCTCTATTTATACACACCTAAAATTAGAAGACACAGATCTCAGCTGAAGTAAGGTTAAATATTAAAACAGGGAATAATTTGCAGCAATGGCGGCCAAAAAGGGATTGACGATGGAGATCCTTGCTGAAAAAGGAGACTTAGAAAAGCTGCTAAACGAAGCAGAAGCAACAGGAGTAAAAGGATGTTTTTGCGCTTACGACGATAAGCCATCGCTGGTGGGGAAGTTACATTAGAACGAATTCTGAACCTCAGAGAGGATCCTGACTTCGTGATAACGATGAAACTAGCTAACCGTGCTATCGAGGAATACAATGAAAAACAGACAATGTATGTGTACATGATCATAACTCTCCTTAATTCCGTAGAGCATGATATATGATTTGCTTGATCTCATTACAGGTTTTCAAGTACAAGGTTTTGAAGATTGAGAAAGCGAATTATATGATATCAGGATATGAACAATATTTGATGACGGTTAAAGTTTTAAATCTCACCCTTGTTACTCCTATCAAAACATTTTACATTCATGTTGCTAGAAGAATTCCCGATCGTTTTGAAGAAATCCTTTCGTGTAATCCAAAAGGAGTGGTAAGTAGGACGTAATGATAATCATATGTAGTTGTTTATCGCAGGAAATACGTGTTCTTGAGAACTAACTTTACTTGGTTTTGTTTCTCCGAACTAATTTCCAGGAACCGGATGTTAGTGTATTTGGCAAGAAGAAGTGTTGGAGGGTCGTTCGTTGTTCAGTATGAGTATGAACTTCTGCGTGAAGTGGTCGAGTGGAGAGGAAAAGACACTTGAAGTTTAGCTATTTAAATTTGAACTGTTTGAGATTTAAACATTTTACAAGTTTGATATATGATCTGTTTATGTTTAATATTAGACACCATGAGTTTGAGAACATTTGTTTAACTTGATTATAATTTGGTACACAACATGAGATGAACAAAAATATTTTATAAGATAAAAGTTCGTCACAAATCAAAATCAGATAGGATAGTAATTCCACCATTTTAATACAAGAGATAATATTGTTAATTATTTGATTAGAAATATAATTACAAATTTTTAGATTGACAATTTTTTAAGGAAGTGATAATAAATCCACATCGAAAAAAGAGAAGAAAGTGAGAAATTTTATAAAGCATAACACAAGTTCACATGTGTGACTAGCTCTCAGTACCCAAGTATTATGTTTCACTCTCTATTTTTATGTTAGTAAAATTAATGACATCCTAGATTTATTGTTCTTTTAAGGCTCGTTTAGTAATTGGATAAGAAACAGATTATCCATGTATTAGTTCTCGTATAAGTTATACGATGTTTGGTAGGTAAATATGAAATAGGTAATTCATGTAACAAATTAATACACGTTTAGTTGACAACTTAGAAATCTATATAACTAATATATGTACAAGTTATGAGGAAATCTATGTACAGTAAAACCTCACTAAGTTAATACTCGGTTAATTAATAATCTCTCTAAGATAATAATTTCCTTCGGTCCCGACTTGGGCCAATGGAAAAAATCACTCATTCCGATAAGATAATAAGATAATATATTTTCAGAAGACCCCTATATAAATATATGGTCCAATTGATCTTATAAATTAATAATTCTTCAAAAGTGTAAATATATCTAAGAAAATTTAGTGATATATGATTCTATTATGTTCTGTTTTTTGTTAAAATTTAAATTTAGTTGAAGCTCAGCTCTAACTTTTCTAATTGCATCCAAAAGTTTCGTTGTTGTCTTTTCTAATTGTACCATAAAACTGTGAAGAGTTCTAGATGAAACTGATTCCAAAGATATTGTATTATCTTGAACTTTATCATCAACATTGTTTTTTCAATGATATCCACAATTTGTTCTATGCTCTGGACCTCTGAACATGTAGCATTTTCACCCATCCAATAGGTTATTAACATCCATTTTATTGCAGTAACTGAGATTATTAATCATGACTTCAAGTTCATAAATGACATTTTCACACATGGGTTTTTCTAAATTCTTTGAGATTTCATCCCTGGACAATTTTTTCAGTGTCGAAACACTCTGTAAATTAATAAATATTAATTTATCAATTAAATAATACCTTTATAAAATAATAATATTTCATGATCCCGCCTAAATTAATTTAGAGAGGTTTTACTGTACTTTTATTTTATGCAGTTCCTATATAACTAATACGGGTATAAAATAATACATTCACTCATAACTAATTCATATGTTACTAATACTTTGCATAGGAAACAACCCCTCTACCTTTACGAGATAGTGATAAAATTTGCCTCTTATGATATTCCAATGGATATGTGATTGTACTAATACTTGCATAGCTCTAATCAGCTGCCAAACGACCCCCACTTATGATATTCCAATGGGCATGTTATTATACTAATAGTTGCGTAGCTCTAAGCAGCTGCCAAATGACCTCAAGTGATTGTTTCATGTGATTATTAAACTCCATATAATTTCTCGAAATACAAATACTCGCAATTTTCATGGTCAAACACTCTCGTAAGTCATTTTCAAAAACTTAGAGGGGCATTTTTGACCCAAAGAGAACTCATAAACAAGAACCTACTTGAATTTCAGTTACTAGTATCAACTAACACCAAATTCAGTTACTTGAATTCCCCAAAAAGTTCTAGAAAGTTCCTATAAAGTTCTAGAAACAAGTTGCCTATAAATTTGGTATGTGCAATTCGATACTTCTTTTTCACAGTAACTATACTAACTACTCCACATATTGCCGGTAATTTTGATTCCGGTGATAATTCGCCGTCGCCGATCGGAATATGGGGCTGCCGAGTGCTTGCGCCGTCTGCGGCAATGCCACCTCTAAACGATGCTCCCGCTGTAAGATGGTTAATTACTGGTATGCACACTTTTCGAATTCGCGATATATACATAGATACTGAAGTTTTAGTTTGTAGTTTGTGTAATCGTTTTTAATTGAAGTGAAAGTTACACACATTTCTAGGTAGACTTGATGATTGTTTTTCTAGGGTTAGTTTGAGCTGTAAATGTAGAGAAATGCCACAAGATTTAGGTATAACTGAACTAGAAATTATGTTACAAGTACTCTGTTAGTCGCCTTGTTCTATCTACTTGTTGAAGGTGGTGATGGATGGGGGTGAGACGGGGTAAATTTGGTAGATTTGTTTAATTCCGCGAAGGATGGAGTAACAGTTTGATGAAGCATTTAATAGGGAAATTTGGTAAATTGTTTAATTCTGTGAAGGATAGAACGATAATTTGATTTACTACTTGCTATTCTTAGTGATAGAGTAGGAAGTAGTTTTTGTTCATTCCATTTAGCAAGATTTATATATATTAGGATCTTGTAAATCTTTCCTGATCATCCGCTGGCTGAGGCTCTTATCCTTTTGAGGATGAAATGTTGCTGTTCTTGTCATCATGCCTCTATTTTGGGTTTCTGGTGATAATGTTTTCTTCTGTTGTAGTTTACAGCCTCTACAAAGGGAATAGATTTTTGGGGGGGGGGGGAGGGGGGAGAATCTTAAAACATCTATATTGAATAACAATAATAACCTTATTTTTTTTAACTATATTCTGCTGCCTACCAATCTTATACTTCTGGTAATTATAAGCGTTAAATAGTAGTGATATTTTTACCCCGAGTTGGATCACTATCCATCTTTACATATGAATGTTATGTATGTAACTGATGTGGCCAAGAGTTCAATCCATGCCGCTCAATTGCAGGGGATTACTTGTGTAATGAGTGGGAGGGGTATTTGAAGTTCAGAGAGGTAGAATATATGATAATGAGAAGAGACGGAGTAAGCATGTTCTGGGTGAGGAAGGATTCAAAACCCCAATACTATGGTTCGTAGCCACATGTTCTAATGATTTCATGTGATGTCTTTCTTTACATTTAATATCCACTTTGCAAGGTGTCAAACAGAAAAAATTAAGTCCAAATTGATAGAGTGCTCTTTAAATTACCCAATCAGTGGAGTGTGACGAGAGGCATCTCTCGCCTATAATTGGGCGGAAGATTACCAATTTTATGAACCCCGTCCTCTCTTTCTATGTATATATGTGTGTGTGTGTGTCTGAATGTGTGTTTGTGTGTACACGAAAGTGCCTCACTTGAAGCTTGGACACAGTATACTGCACCTTGCATTAAAGTTTGAGCTCAAGTGTTGATTTGACAACATCGTCAAAGAGGACCGACATTCAACTTAAAGTACTTAACTAAAGAGAAACTCTCCATATTAAGTAGATGTATAAACTTTCTTTTGTGTGTCTATCCTTGTCAAATCATGTTGGGATTCATTAAGATCTTATATTCCAGATATTTTTTAGTGCTGAATAAACTGTTTTGAGCTTCTTTTTATTTGGTATGTCTGCTTCTCTATGTCAGACGAGCTGAGTTGCAACTTCACCGATATATTTGTTGATATACATACATCCCTACTTTTGTACTGACCTGCACTGTACAAAAGTTGGCTGACTTTTTCAGTAATAGAACTTCTAATCACCTTCTATGAAAAAAAAGAAGTTATCGTTGATACGCGTACTCTCTCTCACAACAAGCATACTTGCCAATTACTTCACTTTACTTACAGGGTCTTGATTTATTGTTCTCTTTCATCTTCTCTTCCACTTTTGCTGTTTCCTAGTTCTTCTGGTTTTCATTTCTTTCCTTGGAGTAACCATAATCTTTTTGCTTCTCTTTATATAAATCTGACTTCGAGTGTAGGATAGTGTCTAATTGTTTTATTTCTCTCTCTCTGTCTGTATGCCTATTTATCTATCTAATTCTGATGCTTGCCAAAGATCCGATTGGAACTCGGGGCACAAGTAATGGATGTATGGATTTTCAATCATCTGTTAAAGGTAATTCTGAGCAGTCAGCATCGACTTTGCAAAGGAGGTACATGTTTGGCACTTCATATGTTCCTTTTAGTGGAAAAAATAATATACAGGTACATGTTTCTTCCTTAATTAGCTTTCTATGAACACAAATACACATGTATTTTAAAGACCTGACCGGAGTTGGGATTTAACCTATTTCAGGAACTTTTTCCATATGAAGAATTCTTGAATTACTTTTACTGGGGTGGTTCAGGCTATCCTCCTCGTAGACTCATAAATTGTGGTAACAGGTATCTCTAGTATAGACTCTTAACGACCAAGAATTATCTACCTTTCAGTCTATTCTTTGAGTTCTCTTAATGTCGTTCTTGGGTTCTTATGCAGCTGTTTTGCTAATGTGGTTCTGCAATGTCTAACACAGACTAGACCACTTGTCGCCTACTTGTTGGAGAAAGGCCATAAAAGAGAATGTAGAGCATCAAATCAAATTATTATGATGAACTAACCCTTTGTTTTAAATTATTGGAAAATAATTCTTATATCATGTATTCTCTCTTTCCACCCAGGTAGATCGAATGGTTGGTGCTTCCTCTGCGAATTTCAACTCCATGTTGAACAATGTACCTGGTGTCAGGATCCCTTTTCACCAATTGACATACTATCAGGGTTGCCTAACATTGGTGGTAATCTTTCTTGTGGAAAGCAGGAGGATGCCCATGAGTTTATGAGGTATGTTGTTGTCTGAGCTGAGTTGATGCGTATATTTAGTATAATGCACAACATGGAAACCTAATTTATGTAGATCAATTATGTAATTACTTGTGTTGTATGTCAGTAAACATGTCGAATCATAATAAAGTTGCCTACTTGGTAGGTTTGCTATTGACACAATGCAATCAGGGTTACTTGCTGAATTTGATGGAGATAAGGCTGTACCTCTTAGCGCTCAGGAAACAACTATTATTCAGCATATATTTGGTGGTCGCCTTCAATCTCAGGTAATCTTTAATTCATGAGAGAAAAGAGTTATTCAATGTGATTGTGCAATGTGAAACAGATTGAAAAAAATTACTATCATGATATTTGTTGTATTGGCCAAACAAATTTCTGTGTGTTGGTTTGTACAGAAGATTCATATACCTGATCCTTGAGTTGGTTTGGGATTGAGGCGTAGTTGATTGATGAATATGTGCTTTAAAAAAAATTACATATAAGCTGCACAGTGTTTACACTTCTGTATAGTGTCAATCTCCCTTCCATCTTTTCTCGCATAATGTGCTATTGTTACTTTTAGGTTGTATGTACAGAATGTGGTAATCACTCGAATCAGTTTGAGAATATGATGGATCTGACTGTAGAGATTGACGGGAAAGCTGAGTCTTTGGAGGAATGCTTAGATCAATTCACTGCCGAAGAGTGTATGGATGGTGAAGATATGTATAAATGTGATAGGTAGCTTCTTCTCTTCAATGCTGACTTTCTTCTTCAAAGGGTCACCTGTGACCTTAGTCTATACTTTCAAATACCAGTTGGTTATTCCTTCAAGTGAAGACATGCCAGTATATATTCTGCCAATGCAATGCTGATCATTGCTTTTATTCTCACTTTTATGTAAATCCATTTTAATTACACGACTAGCTAAGTGGCTAGGACATAAAATGCAGATTCACTCTGTCACACCTGGTTTGACCTAATTTCTAGTGCAAAATCTGAACTTTTTTGATGCCAGAACTTCCTCAATTTTTTTTTATTTTTTTTTCAGGAAATATTTTCAAAGTTTCTTGTTGGTAGTACTTCTTATGTTAATCATTAAATTAGTCAAGCATCACCGACACTCTTTTTGGGAGAGCAGGTGTAACTTACCTATAATATCTGGGTGATGTCCACTCTTACATCAAAAAGTTGCTCTTGATGTTTGTTCCAACTGTCTACTGCTCAGTTATTGATTGTTTGAAATTATATTTGCTCTGATATGATATTTTAAAGGTTCATTCACTTGTTTATTCGTTGCAGCTTCACTTGGTTTCCTTTCTGTTATACCTAACAGCCTAACACTAATGAATGACATGTTCTTGCAGATGCCATGATTATGTCAAGGCATGGAAGCGCCTAACGATCCTGGAGGCACCAAATATTCTGACAATCACTTTGAAAAGGTTTCAGGTTGATCTCATTTCCTTTTCATCTATAGTACCTCTTTGGCCTATGAACTAAGTTTTATTGATAACTAGCCATTAAAAGATTGAAAAAAAAGACCACCTTCTGTATTACTTTTTTCAGCATAGATGAAGGTCTGTGCCATTAATGTGACAAAACAAAGGGATATTTTAATCATTTATAAGGATTTGTAGCACCAAGCCTAAGGAAAGCAGAACATCATAGAGGATTGAAGAAAAAATACATGTCCAATTTTCATAAGAAGAATATGTCCAATTTTCATGTCCCCTGTGTGTCATTCCAGAATTAATTTCTCTCTTTCTGTGAAATGGATTTTTATTTGCCAAATTGAAAGGCGCATATGCAGCAGCAAGTAGGTTGCTGGTTATTAATGAAAGCTAAACCTTGAACATGGCTAATTCATAAAAGCACCTCAAAGGAGTTGGGTACTAGAAATGGGAAGTACTCACTCCCAGGGAAATAGTGAGTAGTAAGAAAGAACTATTGGAAAAAGTTTGTAGTACAAAAATCCATTGCATTCCCGATCAAAAAAAGTTGCAGATCAAAAGCTAAGAGTACTCGACTCCCTAAACCCATAGATTTTCTCTCAACCTGTCATGGCTAGAGAGTTGCAACCAAAACTACCAACTGTAGAATTAAAAGAGACTTTGATTTGTTTGTTTCATAAATAAACCAGCGAGACCAATTGGCAGGGTTGAAGTCCAGAAACGAGAAGTGAGGATAGTTGTTTGATATGGAAGGGACTGAAATACTCCCTGTTTCTCCATTTAAGAGGCACATGAATCACATAAAGAATGGGCAACTTCTGACAGAAGTGTTTTGGTTAGCATGCACCAAATAATAGTTTGAAGGTTGAAGTGCTTACCTAATGCATCTCTCACTATTGACTTAACTATTCCAGGATGCAGCATTTTTAATTGTCTCTCTACAATGATAGGCGCAAAGTTTCATCCTTAACTCTCTATGATCCTATCTAGGTATATTAGGCTTAATTTGGCTTGGGGTTTTATATTTAGAATGTTTAACTTTCAGTTTGCTTAATCATAGTGTATGGGAATCGACATCGCAGATCTTTGTTGTTGAACACAATCTGATCCTTCCTCATACATCGTAGGTGAAAAGTGACTATTAATATGTTCTTTTCAAGCTCTTCATCATTTTTAATGATATTCAAGTGTGTGTGATGTAAATTCCATATTTCAGTTATGAATCATATTGCTAGAATGACTTTTCAACAAGTCATAACAGCTAGAATCTCTTCTGAGGATTACGATGGAACTTTGCACTATAGCTGCTTTAGCACTAAAATAGTACATAAAAACATAGACATTGCATAGAAAAGAACCCAGCTGAAGCTATTTATGATTTTACAGATGTACTGAGTTAGGTCTGCAGTGTGCTGGTTGCTCAAGCCCATGTTATGCCTTTATTGCTTTCTTGGAAAAGTGTCTTTCTCTCTGTTGCCCTGTCCCATCTTGTTCTGTCTAGATTTTTTTTCTTGTTGTTGTTAACAGCAAACCTTGTATGAGTCGATGTTTTAGATTTCTGATAGCATAATCTAATTGGGCCTAAAATCTTTTTGCAGAGCGGGGATCCTGTCAAACTAAATAAGAGGGTGACTTTTCCTGAAAGTTTAGATCTAAATCCTAACATGAATGTAACAGGAGATGGCAATGACCATTTCAATCTGTATGCAGTGATTGTTCATGTGGATATGTCAAATGCATTACATTGTGGTCATTATATCTGCTACATCAAGGATTTGAGAGAGAATTGGTATAGAGCCGATGACACTGAGGTAGGAGGCATCTGTTTCCTGGCTTCATCTCCTCTTTTTTACTTTGTGTGTTCACCCACAAGATTCAATAGCGGTGTTCTCTTCATATCTGGAGGATGTATACTATTTGTCAAAAAATGAAGCTTCAGAGGCAACCTTCTGATCCTTTTGGTCTTGTATGGTTTAATAGATGGGTCTAAACTGCAACAAAAACAAAAAATCCTGTTTTGGTAAGACACGGCATGTGACATTTGGCTCTATGCAACTGGCTACATGCATGTAACTGACAAACTTGCCCGGGTATATGTCAAAACAGAAATAAAATGAATAGATCTCAACTTCACCTTGTGTTCCTTCATACATGTTTGGGGTGCGTGGTATGTTTGTGTGTCCTTTCCAACAATTTAGACATCATCTTTGAGACTCTTTGTTACTTGATAGACTATGTCTCATTTTGCAATACAGTTGAAGGTAGCATCTTGCTTACATAAATGCTTGTGGTAAAGTAGTAAAGTTCTTTCTGTCAAAGTCATTAATAAGTATGTGTTCACGCTTGACTAGCCTTAAACGTTCATGAGCTTCCTGTGACAAGAAATTCATGATTCCATACATATCGAGCATCTGTCACCTTCTTTTTCCTCTCATTTTCTTTTCCTCTCATTTTCTAATTTTCATGTCTTAATTCACAATTTATTTCAGGTTATTCCTGTAAAAATTGATGAGGTTCTTTCACAGGAAGCATACATGCTCTTATATAGCAGGTATCTTCATTCAGCCATGGTCTAATTGATCTCTGAAAGCTCACTACTCCTCTGCAAAAAAAACTTAACCCTTTTACTTTAAAAAGTCAAATGAATTTTCCTTTAACCATGATTTTCTCAAGTAAATCTATAGTATTTTTTGAATTTGAGAGTTCAATTTTCTAGTACTTCTTATTTATTTGTTAGTATTATTCTTAAGGAGGATTACACATTCCTCCTCTGAGGTTTCAACTTTGATACATAGACCTCTCTTCTAGTCTCAAACATGGACTTTCCATTTTACATATTTTATGTAACAGAACTACTCTGTAATCTGCGAATGGACAACTTGTTTTATGAGTTAGCTTCAATTTTTCCTCTATATTGTGTAACAAAACAGACTCATTTTATGCATTTCTTCTGATGATACTCTTTTAAAATTATTTTCATTTGTAAAAAGTGATGACAAAAATACAGATAATTTTCTTGTACAAATTAATCTTAGATAAAGTGGTTTGTTTACTCTCTTTAATTCTTGTCTTTATTTTTTGTTTTTAATTTTTGCAATATTTGAGTTGTCTTTCCCTTTTTAGTTTTTTTTTCAGTTCTAATTTTATATATCATTTTCATATATGGAATTGTTTGAAAAAGTTGGATAGAGGATGGGAGGAATGGATCTTGGCATCTAATAATCTTGGTGCCTTTGCTTTTGACAGGCATTTAGCCAGGCCAACATCCTTATATCCTCTTGAATCATTAAATAAACAGGACAAAGCGGAAGGCAAGCAGCATTCCACATTTGCACCTCTTGAGTGCCATAAAACAACTGTGTCTCCTGCTATATGTGCTAATCCTGGTTCATTGCCAACTGATAAGAGATCAGTGATTGTCAGGGAAAAAAAGGAGTTGCCCTCAGTTACTAACTTTGAGGGTGGAAGGGAGGATCAAGATATGGTAGATTCTGGGGCAAGTCGTAAAGTCTTGCAGGAACTTCAGGATGTTAGAGAATCCAGTGCAGATGGAGAAACTTATCTAAGAATGCTATCAACTACTTATTCCTTCATTGATAGTTGTGCTGAAGCTGTAAAACAGAATGCCGAAGGGAGATTCCCTGTTTCTGACAATGAGGAAAACACCGAGACGTGGAAAAGAACTTTGTATGAGTCTCTGTTCGGAAGTTCTAGTGAGGAGGAGGAGGATTCTGTAACCACAGATGTTGAATTCATTGAGGAAAACACCGAGACATGTGAAGGAACTGCACATGACTCTCTGTTTGAAAGTCCTTGTGAGGATTCTGTAGCCACAATTGGTGAAATGCCGTATGATTCTTCTTCCGATGCCTCTGACTCAAGCTCATCTTAAACAAATGCATGCCCGCAGTCTGGCATATCTTGTGAAAGTCCACAATCTGGTTGATTCTGTGAATGAACATACTTGTAGTCACTTGACAAGACTTTATTCTTTGATCTGGGAAAGTGAGTAGCCTCTTCTGATTGTAGTTTACGATAGTATTGGAGATTCAGAGTTGTATAGATGAATAGTTCTGATGATTTACAATAGTGTTGGAGATTAAAGTTGTATAGAGAGAAATAACCAAGGATCATAGTTAGATTTGGAAGTCAAATTCATCTTGTAGACATGAATTGTATATTTCTTTTACATGAAGGATTGAGAGGTTGCTATGTTTCATTTTGTGTGTTGTATTGACACAGCTGCACACTGCACATTAGGTAAAAAAATAAAAGAATGAAGTGTTATCTTTAATGAGAAGTTTTTATAATCATACAAACGTTAAAACGGTTAAAGTATATTTGAGACTAAAATTTTTGAAAGTCTTATAACCACACAAATGATATGAAAGGTACGACTACAAATTTCAAATCTTCATTTTTTTTAAATAGGGAATTAGGCGATTTTAAAAAACTTTTGTGTGTGTTAACTCATGAATATTTAGTGATATGGTTTTGGGAGATTTCTTTTTTGAAATTTTTTTACGAGACCCTCTATAAGGAGTTGGGTGAGTAGTATGTCTAGCTTCACCATGATCTGCAGCATTTTAAAACATTTAGGAGCCATTTTATGGGAAGTAAACAATTTTTTCAATTTTTTGTGTGTGTAAGCCTATGGATCTGGCCCCTTGGAGCACCCAAATTTTTTTTTTCTAAAAAAACTTTATGAGGACCTCTATGATAAGTTAGGGAAGCATTACGTCGTTCAACCATTTTTCAGGCATATTTTTGTATTTACAAGTCAACTTTTAGGAATTAGATGATTTTCTTTGTTTTTCGTGCGTGTTAGCCCATGACTTTGTCGCCTCGAAGCACCCAAAAAAAATTTCTGAAAAAACTTTATGAGGACCTCCGTAATGAGTTGGGGAAGCATTACGTACAACCCCACCATTTTTTTCAAGCATATTTTCTCATTTAGAAGCCAACTTTTACGAATTACGTGACTTTCTTATTTTTTTGTGTGTTTTAGTCCATGGATCTGGCGCCTTAAAGCACCAAAAAAAAAATTCTCAAAAATTTTTATGAATACCTCCGTAATGAGTTGGGAAAGTGTCACATATAGTCCCACCATTTTTAAGACATATTTTCACATTTACCGGCCAACTTTTAGGAACTATACGACTTTCTTGACTTTTTGTGTGTATTAGCCCATGGATCTGGCGCCTCGAAGCACCAAAAAAAATTTATGAAATTTTTTTATGAGAACCTTCGTAATGAGTTGGGTAAGCGTTACACATAGTCCCACCGTTTTTCAGGCATATTTTCGTATTTACAAACCAACTTTTAGAATTACGCGACTTTCTTGATTTTTTATGTGTATTAGTCTATGGATCAGGCGCCTCGGAGCACCCAATTTTTTTTTTTTAAATTCTTCATAAAGACCTCTGTAATGAATTAGGAAAACATTACATATATTCCACCATTATTTTTTTTCTAAAAAATCTTTATGTCTCTGTAATGAGTTAGGGAACCACCACGTATATTTATACCAATTTTTAACGCCTATTTCTGCATTTACAAGCCCCTTTTTAGGAATTATGCAAATCCTCAATTTTGTTGTGTATATTAGCCAATGAATCTGGCGCCTAGGAACACATAATAATTTTTGTGAAAAAACTTTATGACGACCTCTGTAATGAGTTGGAAAAGCACCACGTATACTTACACTATTTTATTAATGCCTATTTCTGCATTTACAGACCATTTTATAGAAATTACTCAAATTTCTCGATTTTTCGTGTGTATTAGTCCATGGATTTGGTGCCTTGGAGCATCCAAAATTATTTTCTGAAAAACCTTTATGAGGACCTTCATAATGAGTTAGAGAACCACCGCATATACTCACACCATTTTTAACACCCATTTATGCATTTCTAGACCCTCTTTTAGGAATTTCGCAAATTTTTCGATTTTTGATGTGTATTAGCTCATGAATCAAGCGCCTCGAAGCACCCATATTTTTTCTTAAAAAAACTTTATGAGGACTTTCGTAATGAGTTTGGGAACCACCATGTATACCCACCTCATTTTTTTAACACCTATTTTCACAGTCACATTCCCTTTTTTAGGAATTATGCAAATTTCTTGATTTTTCATGTGTATTAATTAGCCCATCGATCTAATGCCTCGGAGTATCCAAAATTATTTTCTGAAATAAACTTTATGAGATCCTCTGTAATGAGTTGGGGAACCACCACGTATACTCACACCATTTTTAATGTTTATTTATGTATTTACAGGCTTTTTTTTAGAAATTACGCAAACCCTCTATTTTTTTTGTGTATTAAGCCATGGATATTGCGCCTCGAAGAACCATATATTTTTTTCTTAAAAATTTTTATGAACACCACCGTAATGAGTTGGGATCCAACATGTATACTTACACTTTTTTTTAACGTTTATTTTCACATTTACAAGCCCATTTTTAGAATTACGCAAATTCCTTAATCTTTTAGTGGTGACAAAAGTTGACAGTACTACAGCCTTTTGGTGGCGACAATTTGATCTTTTAGTAGCGACAAAAGTTGACACGAACACAGTCTTTTATGGCGACAATTTAATCTTTTGGCAGCGACAAAGTTGCTACTAATATAATCTTTGAGTGTCAACAAAAGTTGACACTAATACAGTCTTTTGGGGCGAAAATTTAATCTTTTAGTGGCGACAAAAGTTGACTCTAATATTGTCTTTTAGTGGCAACAATTTAATCTTTTGTGGCGACAAGAGTTGACACTAATACTGTCTATTAGCGGCGACATTTAATCTTTTAGTGGCGACTAAAGTTGCTAGTAATACAGTCTTTTAGTGGCGACAAAGTTGACAGTACTACAGTCTTTTGGTGGCGACAATATATCTTTTGGTGGCGACTAAAGTTGCTACTAAAACAGTCCTTTAGTGGCAACAATGTAATCTTTTGCTGGCGACGAAATTGCTACTAAAACAGTCCTTTAGTGGCGACAATTTAATCTTTTGGTGGCGATGAGAGTTGCTACTAATACAGACTTTTAGTGGCGACAATTTAAACTTTTAGAGCGACAAAAGTTGATACTAATATAGTCTCTTAGTGGCGATAATTAATCTTTTGGTGGCGACAAAAGTTGACACTAATACATAGTGGCGACAATATATCTGTTGGTGGCGACTAAAGTTGCTACTAATACTGTCTTTTAGTGGCGACAAAAGTTGACACTAATATAGTCTTTTAGTGGCGACAATTTAATCTTAGTGGCGACAAAAGTTGCTACTAATACAGCCTGTTAGTTGCGATAATTTAATCTTTTGGTGGTGATACAAGTTGCCACTAATACAGTCTTTTATTGGCGACAATTTAATCTTTTAGTGGCGACACTAAAATCATTAACTCGAACTAAGTGATAGGTGCACCTCTTAGAGACTAACCTTTTGGCCTTAAGGTATGAAATGAAACGATCCTTAGGCACTGCTGAACTACTCCTCTACTCTAGAACATGCTCATTAGGAAACAAGAACTTGACTACTCGAGTTCTACAATCAACTGAGGCATAACAAGCATGAAGTCAGTCCATACCTAGAATAACATCAAATTCCACCATGTCTAACTCAACTAAGTCAGCCATGGTGTCCTTGTGATTGAAAGAGATGGTACAATCACGATAAACTCTCTTGGCTGCTAGAATAGACTCACCAACAGGTATGGAAATACTGAATGATAGACTCTCTCGGCTAGAATCACGATAAACTCTCTCGACTAGAATAGACTCAAGAAGTCGTTTAGAAAAAATATCGAATCTCATAGCAATATACGGAGTCACAAACGATAGACTCGCACCTGAATCAAGTAATGCATATACATAAAAAATATTGATCATATTAATCTTTTGATCAGCATAAAAATTTACTTACAATTATATTATATATTATATTATAAGTGTTTTAATTGTATGATTTTTTTTTTTATTAAGTAAAATATTGATGCATAAAATTATGTTCTAAGCAAAGAGCAGGGCTAGAATTTGAGGTTTGTGGGTTCAGAATTTTTTATTATTTTGAGCTATTGAGTTCTAAATTAATAATTTATATACTTGCAGTGAATTTCTTATTACAAATTTAGAGTTTGAACTAAAACTACTAAACTCGGCTAAACTCGTAACCAACATACCGGCTTAGCCCCTAACTTGAAAGATTTGGTTAAGATAAATCTTAAAGAGAAAAAAAAATAACACAGTGAAGACTTGTGTATTATAACACATTTTGTGATTTCTCAATGTTCACTCCTACATATTTTGTAACACATAGATTGAAACACTTGGTTATATCTCAACCTTAAGCATTTACCATAGGATTAAAAATTCATTTCTTTTTGTTCCCTTGGCTCACCTCTTAGTTGGGCTCAACTCCAACAACGACAACAAACCCGATGTAATCCCACAAATGGGGTCGGGAAGGGTAATATAATGCAGACATTACCCCTAGCTCTGCAAGGTGATATTTTATGGACTAATGGTCGAAAATGATATGCATAAACTCTTTTAAGGAATGTGTTAATCGATATAAAAACACGATTAGAGCAAATGATTGAAACACTTTAGCAAAGGTTGAAGGAAATGACTATGAAACATTCACCACCACAAAGCCAGAAAAAGGCCTGGGTTTATTGGTTCATATGGCAAGAGCAATTAAGTAAAAGAAAAGAGAAAAAAGAAAGTTCAAGAAAATAGAGAAAAAAGAGAACAGTAAATATGAATTGCAGGAATCCACAAGAACCAACCCCCAGATGAATTTGTACACAGGGAAACTGTTACAGCTTTCCCACATCTGGGGTTTAAGGTATCTAAAGATTTTGCAACTAAGATGTCGTTTTCGATGATTCTACTGCAGCCTTACAGATAGGGCACCAATTCTTGAGCTTAAACCACTGCTTTATGCACTCCATATGATATCCGTGTTCGCATCCCAGGTTCCCTATTTCATCTCCGATCACGTACTCCTCCTGCAAAAATGTATGATTGTCGCAGTTAGTAACTCGATTCATTTGGACTGAGATGAGCTTAAACAGAGCGATATGGTCAATAAGGATTCATATAGTCGACCAAACTAGCTGAGAGTTCATATATAAAGCTTTTGTCTCACACAGAGGATACATCATATTTGCTTGGAAATGTCGACAGCATGGTTAGAGCTGCCTAAATTACAACCTCAAAAAGTCTATGGACCCGGACCATTGAAAGAACATAAGCATTCAAAAGAGTTCTAGGTCAATCTTTCAAACACCAGTACGAAATTTTATCAAATGTCTAGGAGATCAAGGAAATATATTCTTTCTTCGGAAAAGATTCACCAGTTTTTAAGGTTCTAATAAGGTACTCAAAAAAAACTAGTAAGCATCAGAAGGACTTACAAGAGGGAAAATACTTATGTAGTCAGATGAATGTTATCTATAGCATTCGGCTTCTCTCCATTTGAAAAGATATTTCATTAGACAAAGGCAATACACAACACAATGCTATAAATATCGAAAATTAAAAAGATACCTATGAATGATGAATTAAATTATAAATATGCTTAAAATAGGACGACAACCTGACAAATGCTGCACTTGATGTCATCTCCATCCTCATTAGCTTCTAGTGTTTCTGTTTCTGAAGCCATACCCTGATAAATGTTTCTCCTGAGGCACTTCGATAGTTCTTCCTCGGGCAGAGCGGTACTAACAGAGCCAATCCTCTCCTCAAGTGCTAATAATTCCTATTAAAAAAATCAATTTATCAGATGATGGATGTCAAGGGAAAAAAAACATTTCTCAGACGATGTAGAAATTATCATACTAGACTGATGGGTAAACTTCAATTGAGGAACTTTCAGCTAAGAAATAACTTCAAATAAATAACTCTCAAGCGTTCTTGCAAAAGAGAACACCACTGAACATTAAGTAGTCATAAACTCTTTTGCCATCCTCCAATCGTGAATGATGGGGTTCGACAATGAGGACTAACTTTTTACTCCCTCTGTCCAAATTTATGTAGCACCCATTTTCTTTTTTTAGTCTGTCCTAAAAAGGATGTCACTATTCTATATTAGAAATAATTTAACTTTAAAATTCCACGTTTAGCTGGTCAAAGAGGATTTTAGAACACAAATTTCAAATGTCTTCATTTCTTTATTAAACTTTGTGCCAAGTCAAACGGTGCCACATAAATTGGGACAGATGTAGTAAATTTTAACTTGATTTAGGATATGAATTTTCCATACTTTGAAGACAAACTACACAGTTCTAAAAACCAAAATGAGTACTATAGAACATTAATAAGATTATCAAAGTATTTGAGGAAGTCATAGTAATAAATGTCTTATAAGTTGTGAAAAAAGAAATAAAAACAGACCTCATAGGACATGCCATCGATATCTAGTCTCATGTCTCTATGCTGGTCATAGAAGTTAAGGCCACTGAGGAACAAATTGGACTCCAACGCCAGTAGTCGCTGTAGATAGAAAATAAGAGCTCATTCACAAACCGAAATAGTAAATTCACAGGAGAAGAAAAATAATCAACATTGAATACCTCATAAGATAACTCTTCATCTTGTTCGATTCTCTCAAGTGCCAGCAATACCTGCAAGTAAAAGCAAGACCAATATACTTAAATATCAGTAAGCTTGTAGGAAGTAGATAAAATCTGAATTCCTCCAAGAATACCTGAGCAACTCCATCCATGTTATATCGCTGCAATGCTTCACGGTTCATACCGTTAATGCCGATTTCTGCTGAAGTGAATGGTACCACACCAGGTAAATCATCATCTTCATCTTCATCGTCATCATCATCATCATCATAATCATTTGCAGGTAAACTATAAGTGCTATAATCACTTGATGAAGAATCCATGAAAAGTTGACTGGATGAACTAGGCATATCTAGATTTGGAGTTCCAGGCTCAGGTAAATTTTGTCTTAAGCCAGAAGACTTGGTATGCAATGAATCCTGTACAGGACCCCTTAACCTAGTACTCACATTCATTGACCTGTGGGTCCGAACTGATACAGCACGATTACCGTCACTGAAATCTGAGCTTCTACTACTCCTTGAATCAGAGATGGAGATTCCAGTAGCGGGACCAACTGCACGTCCTTCATTTGGCGATGCACCACTCATTTTTTTCCCTTTAGATGATGAACTGCTTTCACCTTCAGTATTTCTCCTTTTTACTGTTTCCCTTCTACTGATACTTGATTCTGATGATGAAGAACTATATGGGAGGACATCTGGAGTGGAATTGCACTTCAGATTTCTCAACCTGTATCCCTCCCCACTACTACTGCTCCTTGTCCCAGCACTAATGGATTTAGACGATGAAGAAATAGAGGAATTCATTGGACTCTTTTGGTTGGAAGAACCAGGTCCATGACCAAATATTTTTCGAGGTCTACTGTTTGATGTTCCACTAGAGCAACCAACTTCTGTAAATACAACTTTGCTGGATCCAGTATCTCTCTTTGCTGAATCAAATTGGAATTGACGATCTGTTGATGACTGCATCTGTTTTAAAACTTCTGGCTCTTTACGTAAGGAACTGGTATCTGATCGCTTGTTTTCAATGTTAGAAGAGTATTTTCTGTGAGATTCCTTGCCTGACTTTCTCGCAGTAGTCATTCCAGAGGATGTCACAGATGAACTCCCAACTACTTCCTTTCCGTTTGAAGAACCGAAAGTAGGCCTTAGTGGTCTAGGTTTCTCCATGCCTCCAACTCTGGTACTCTTAGTATAATTGACTCGGCCACTACATCCAAGTCTAGAACAATACTGAACATTTTTATCTTTGTTTTCAGCCGTATCCCTTAAACCTCTTCTGGGGGCGGCAAGCCCATTGCCAGCTCTTTTAACAGGATATTCATCCATGTCTTACACGAAGCACCATTTATATCTGCATAAACCATATAGCCTTAAATTAGAAATCATTGATTAAGCCTTACAACAAGTGGCTAAGCAGACATTTCTTTTGCAGCTCTCACGATAGAACAGGATTTCAGTAAAATACTGAAGTAATCTCTCAAATTTCAAGAACAATGACCAAGTTCAATAGTTCAAAGTACTGTTAGCAATTACTAGCTAAGAGGAACTTCATTCATGTTAAGTAGACAACTGGTTTTTAGGTGATCAACATCAAAGATATTCAAGCATAAATCATAACAGTTCATCTCTGAGTAGATTACTAGAACTCTATCTAACTCATAAATATCATCAAAAATTGTCCCCTTAGATTCTCTTTCCAAAACTTGTCAATAGTACTATCACAACACCAACAACATACCTAGTGTATTACCACGAGTGGAGTCCTTACCTCGTGGAGATAGAGAGGTTGTTTCCAAAAGACCCTTGGCAATAGTACTATCACAACCAAAAGCCAAATTCTTTTTCCCTACATACTTTTTCTTTTACCAAACGCATGCATCTAATTGGTAATTCACATATCTTTAAACCGAATTCAAAGATCAATACATCCCCTTAATTATACCAAAATCCCATAGCTAAACTAGTATAGATGACAAGAATCATTTGCTAAACCCCACTGCCCAATATTCATATCTGACATAAACATACTTCGATAATGCACAAAGGGGTGTGAAACTAAAAAACAAGTGAAAGAAATAAATGAAACCCAAGGATATAACATAAATGACAACCTAAAAGAATCATCCACAAGGGAACAATAAGAAAGAAATACAATATGAATTCAACCACTGTCACATAAAAAATTAAAACTAAAAGCTGTCAAGAGGCTTCAAACCAACAAAAGTAGATACCAAAACTTTCATCAAAGGCATGTAAAGTTCATCAATCAATTAAAAAATTAAACACAGAGACATAGAATACCAATAAAACTGATCAACAAGACAACAATCAAAATCAAATGGGGGAGAAAGTAAAAAACACATCAAAAGCCCATCTCTAACTACAAAACTCAATTCATTAAGTCGCAGGAAACTGAACTATAACACCATAATCAGCTATGAACGATAGAGAAAAACTACTAAAAATTCATTTTTTGCTTCTCTACTTCCAAAGCCAATTCAAATTATCACAAAAAGTGAAGTATAACAGTATCATAATCAGCAAAAAATTCATCTCCGACTCTGTAACTACAAAACCCAATTCACGAAATCACAGGAAACTAAACTATATCACCATAATCAGCTATGAACCAAATGAGAAAAAGGACTTAAAATTCTTTTGTTGCCTATATAACTTCAAACCCAATTCACCAAATCACCGGAAACTGAATTATATATCACCATAATCATCCAAAAGAAAACCGATCAGAAATCCTGTTTTGCCTCTTTAACTTCAAACCCCAATTCACCAAAATCCCAGAAAACTGAACTATACCACCATAATCAACCAAAAGATGACTGAAACAAAACTAAAAATTCATTTTTTGCTCCTCTACTTCCAAATCCAATTAGAAAAATCGCAGAAAACTGAACTATATCACCATAATCAGCCAAAAGACGATTGATAAAAACTACAGAAAATTCATTTTTGCTCAATACTTCCAAACCCAATTCGCAAAATCGCAGTAAACAGAACTATACACCACCATAATCAACCGAAAGACGATTGAATCAAAACGACTAAAAATTCATTGTTTACCCAAACCCAATTCATAAAAAGACTAAAAATTCATTCTACTTCAAACCCATTTCAGAAACATCACAAAAAGGTGAAAAAACTACAGTATCACAATCATTCAAAACGAAAAAAAAAAACTTTTTTCTTAAATTAATCCACCTTTTTTCTCTTCTGTTTTCGTTGTTTTCTTCTTCTTTATCCAAAGGAGAAAAATCCCTTTTTCACGAGAGAGATTATAGGATCGAAGCTGATGAAAATGGACGAAGACTATATAGAGAAGACGAACAAATCCTCAACAAACAAACGCTGAAATGCCGTAATGCCAATTGAGTCTTGTAAAGAAATATCAACCGTTGGATCAAAATTGTGATTGAAAAGTTGAAAATCAACGGCTTATGATGATCTATATGTCATGTTTCAATTATAACTAAGTTTTTGACTCTTTCTTCTTGGTCCCTGCTAAACTAAAAAATTAGTGAAAATTACTACTTAATTAAAATAAAAGAATCATCCTAATTTTGAGAATTTTGAAGTCACTCATGAAAAATGTGAGTTAATTTGAGTGGTCGAAATTCAGGTTGTGAGTTAATTTGAGTGGTCAAATTCGGATTTGATAGATGAACATATCAGAAGATGATATGTGGTAGTCAAAATTAATCGACTCCAGCTTAACAAGAATAACATTATAAGATACAACTCCGTTATTGCTTAGAACTTTAAAATTTTTACTAATATACAAAAGAGGAGATTTTATTTATAGTTTTATTAATTACAAATCACCATATTACAAGATAATTTAATAAAACTTTGAGTTTTTATTTAAGAGAAAAGACTTTTTACAAAATAACAATAATAATATATTTAATGTAATTTTACGACTAAATTTTTTGGGAAACTAAAATATACAAAAATGTTATCATTATCTATTAGAAATTATTTTCGATACATTTTCGGGAAAAAAATATTTTAAAAAAGAAGGTCAATTTTTTTGTTTAAAGTATTTGGTAGATGGCAGCATCGCTATCAAATATGTTGGATATTATTTTAGGAATAATAAATGATTAAATAATTAATCGAAACAATATCTTAAATGGACTTGTGTTAGGTGGGGTGAGAAGGTTACTTTTTAGAAGCCAAATATTAGTTTATAAATTTCTAAGATTAATAATACTAATTGAGAAATTTTATCTTATTATTTATTTATATATAAATTTAGGTTAACTTTGGGAGTACACAAATTGAGTGTACACGATATACTTTTTCTATAACTATTTTTTTCTTGACGTTATGTATAGTGTTGCTAATAATTGTTATAAATAAATCTTAAAATATTAAGGTGAGTCTTAAGTGCGATTTATTGATTTTGACTTTGAGGATTTTGATATTGAATAATCGAAATTTGTATTTAAATCATAAGTAATTTAAACCTACGGATTGAATTTAGGGCATCATTTTGATGTTTAATAAATGTGTGCTAAATATAATTAGTCAACTGTTATATTTAGTAAAGTAAAATTAAGTATCGAAATATTCATAAAAATAATTGAACTGATTGAACAGCTAATTTTTTAAATGATCAAGTAGATAAATTCTAAGATTATAAATAAAGATAAATATAGAGAATTATTTTAATAATTAGAAGAACCACAAATATATTAATATTAATCTCTAAAATAAATGAGTGGCCAACTCTAAATTATAATTGGAGCCATATACTATAGCTGTTGCTATTGTGGACAGAAGAAAACCCCACCACTAACATATAAGGAAAAATAAATAATTCAATCACACGTATTGTTCATTTTGTCTAATAAAAATTTTATAAATTTATTTTTGAGCTATGCTATTATTAAAATTGATATTATACATAACAACTTGTGTTATAGTTTATAAATATGAATTTGTCATACTTACTTCTTCAAAATCTTGTCAATTTAATAGTTTATCAATCCTTTTCTTCGAATAACTTAACATTTCTGTTGAGATTTATCTCATCATTATACTAAAGAAACATCTAACTTCGATATCATATTTATCATGAACCAAGCTCATGACATGTATAGTTCGATTTACCCAAAAACTTTATGTATTTATCTCTCGACCTACGTTATATTATTATCATGTCCATATGCATGTAGCAAGTTATAAGTCTGATTAAAGCTTTCATCTTCTTTTTTTTTTTTTTCTCATTTGGATATAAATTTTGTCGATGGTGTAACATATATACATTCTTTTTTAAAATTTTGTCGATGGTGTAACATATATACATTCTTTTTTAAAAGTTTGTCAATCTAGAAGTCTGTATTTCCTATTTTCGATTTGTTCTTTATGATGGACGTCCCAAATATACTACACATATTTTAAAAAGATAATTAATTATAAACTAAGTTATTATATTTTTTAATAAAGAGTACTTTACACTGTAATTGATTACTTTTTAGAATAAAATAAGGTGGTGACACAATCATTTGAGTTCGTGGGGAATTCACAAAGGCTGTACCATTTATTTTCTGTGTATTTTTATTTGTAAAAAATAAACAAGCAATCATTAATTATATATATTTTGTTCCTTCTTTATCGCTGTAATTGATAAAATATTTAAAGAGTTATGATTAAGTATATTAATATTAACAACAGAAAATAAGTTAAAACTTACACTTTCCATGATCATTATATGCATGTTGAGATAAAATTTGTGTACACTTTACGTTCTTATGACTATGTTATTATTATATATCGTAAAAATTGTCTTTTTTCTTATTAATGTAGTTTAATCTATTATAACTGGTTAATTGTTATTTTTTAACACAAACAACTTATATTTATTATAGATAGTTATATCTAATTACTATAATATTTGATGTATATTAAAATTGACTTAAGTTAAAATTTCAAATAAAATCTAATTATTTGTTTTCCTTGAAATAATTGTGATTTAGGTGGAACACGAATGGATTATTAGATTAACATAAAGACTTGTGTACACGAACTATCTTATGGACCCACCGATAGTGTTGATTAATTGACCACAATAATCCAATAAAAAAAAAGATATACACAAAACTTTCATTTTTTTATCAAACCTTTTCTCCGTCATTAGTGAATTTGAATTTTTGAATAATTTTTTTTTTTCTTTAGGGGCATTTTACCTCCTTAATAAGCTTATTTGATGTACATCGAAACTAATCAAGTCAAGTTTCTTTTGATTTTCGGTATTCATATTGTAGTCTGACTAATTTGAATTTGTATCAATTAAGACTCCATTCGGGGATAGTGCTCCCTACCAAAAATTTTGTTTTCATACTCAAACTCGATCCAGAGATCTTTGATTAAGAGGATCAACTTCATCCATACCGCACCAAATCTTCCGATGGTGGTGCAAGTCAAAGTTAGTTTTAGGTCTTAAATTTAATTTTGGTAGAACAATAGTTTACTATATAAGTGAAAAATTTGTTGCAACTAATAAACATATCAATTAGATTTTTTATTTTCTAAGAAAACATTTTTCGTAAAAAAAAAATTTCCTTCGTACTAAACACATTCTTAAATCTTAATGACCTAACAATAATCAAAATTAGAAGACAAAGATATTGGGAGGTTTTGATGCACTATAATTAGGCAACTAAGCAATGACACATAATTTTGACCATCATATTAATTGTGGATCTAATAATTAGCACATATGTCTTAGTGGTATTATATTGTTGGGATTAAGACCTAAATTACATCATTTTCTACATAATTAGCAATTCCACTTGCTATTGACAGAAATACTTTGAGTTCAAACAAATTACAATTAGGTGGTTTTTATTGGATACATATAGTAATATTGTTAGGTACTTCAAACTCAAAATCAGTGTTTGGTACTTCCATTGTCTCAAATTATCTGCCGTGTTTGTTTTTACATGTTCATTAAGTAAATATTCGTAATTAGGAAGGATTTTCACTATATTACCTTCATTTAATTTGTATTAAGATATAGTCTTTCATCGGTTAAAATTTTACTCTGTGAATAAAATAGGAAAAAATAATTAATTTATCTTAAACTTTTAAAATTACAAATAATTTGAGATAACTATTTTTAGAATTTACAACAGATAATTTGGGGAACGAGTATATGAAAAGAAATTTAGCAAACTTTGTTAACTTGATACCCTTTATTTTTTTTAGGTATTTTAATCTAACACGATAAGCCTACAATTAGGGTTGGATACTCACAATTGAATATGAAAATTTTGGATTTTTTATTATTATAGGCAAGAAATTACAAACCAAATAAGTTTATATTGAGTAATTATATATTTTCAATTTGGATCGGATTATTTTGAATTTTCGATTCTGAACAAATAAATTCAACTTCTCCTCCTCACAGGGATGATGATCCATATGAAAAACACTATCACTATATAATCATCCAAATAAAAGATTTATGCGAATTATTGAAATTGTTATTATAAAGAATAAAAGCATTAAGAATACGAGCTAAACGATGAAAAGCCATTGTTATGTTGATTGTGTAATTATTCTTCAAACACGAATCAATATATATAAGTTAAACTCGATCAAGAAAAAACCTAAATCCTAAATAACTAGGGTGTGTATTATTTCTTGTCAAAAACGACACTAAAGGAAAACAAGAATATATTTACCGAAAATTTTATAAATTACATATAAACATTGACTATAAAATAATAAGGATTAATAATGAACAAATTATAATTATTTTCTGTTAATGACTTAATAAGAATATAAACATTATTATTACAGTATTCTTTTGGCGAACAAACATATTTATTATTTATTTATTTATTATTATTATTATTATTATTATGCGGGTGGGGGGGGGGGGGGGGGCGGGGAAGAGTTATTAACTTCTAGATTATTTTACCATCCTAAATATTGACGTTGCAAAGAAAGTACATTGAGAAGCAAAAGAATATTTAAAGTTGTAATTTTAAAATTTGACATTGCGTTTGGTCATGCATTAATATTTTATTATTTAAAAATATTTAAACTAAGTCCTAAGAACACATAAGTTGAGTTGATATGAGTTAATTTTTGAAAACTTGAAATTTGATCAACTCACTAACGTAAGTACGTTATAACCTTGTTTTCCCATCATCTTATCGTTACTTATTGTTTGATTACCTTCCTTTTTTATATAATAAGTTTGTCATGCATTGTATTCTTTTTTTCTCGTAATATTATAAGCTTAGGATCTTTAAATTGTGATATATATATATATAGCATTATAAAACCTCAAGAAAGAACGCAATTTGTTCAACTGTCACATTCATCTAAACTTAATACTTTTGTCACAATAAAAATGCTTAGTAAACACAAACATCTTCTTCAATATTAATTATTTGTTTAACTTATTTTTTTATCAGTATTATTTTCCGTGAATCTTACAATACTCAACATGTGTATTTTATATTTATTAAGTTATCAACTGTACTTTAAAGCAAGTGGATTCAACATATTTTCTAGAGAAATCTATGGGCATTGTCACGAGGGTATGTTTTATTAAATCTCAAGAGTCAAAGGGAAAAACAATTTACAATAGATTTTAAGAGACAAAGGTTCAAAGGGTAATGATAAAGTCGCGAAAATTCAAATCTAATCGAGTTTCAATACAGATATCGATAACAGGATAAAAAATTTTAAAAAAAAGTTTTTATTTTTTGTTTCTCATTTAGTGTTTGATATTTGTATTGAAATCTCAATTGTTTGAATTCATGTCGTATAAAGCCCATTTAAGAGGAAATTACTTTCTTTAGCAATTTATTTTTTTAATTTAGGATTTGAAAACTCGAGGTCTCAAGTCAAGAGAGGCGATTCTATCCATAGCATTGCAATTTTTATTGGTGAAACAAAGTCTTTTGATGCATTATGGTTATAAGGCAACTAGGAAATGACAAGATAAGTTTAACTTTTAATTTATTTATTGACAATATAAAATAATTTTTACACTAATAAATCGCCTAAATAATAATTATAAGTAATTGTTCATATTAAGTGAAATTAATAACTTGAAGAATATTAAAATTAACATGCCATAATAGGTTAAAATACATGATAGCATACTAATGCATATTAATTAAAAATCCATAACAAATTACTTTGTAATCCATTATAATTTATATGTATATAATATTAATATGTTTTAGCACAATTATTTATTTGACTTTTAATATATATATATTTGGAAACCCGTTAGTGGTATGGTTGAGAAACAAAATGATGTAATTCTTGTTCAAAGTGATTATTATAATTAAAGATCTTAAAATGCAATTCCACTTATTAATGTCTAGTTATTGATGTTGAGATGGGGAACAGTAAGAAATAAAATATTTAGCTTCTTGTTGTTAGAGATATTGTAAGACTGGTTTGGTTTTGATGAAAATTTGTTATTCTGAATTTGTCGTGTCGAATAATTTTTTTTTAAAAAAGAATTCATATCAAAAGGCTCGAAAGCTTGAAGGCTCGAACTTGAAAATTCTAATAAAAAAAATAATCGTATTCATCGCATCATGATTGGAGTCAAATTTGTATATGTCTTAATTTAATTTTATGTTTGCTCTTTCCCAATGTAAAATAATGAGAATTGTCTCATAGAATTATGGATGTCACCACCCTTTTTATTTTATTTTTATATTTTAAATTTCTTTCTCTTTTGATTCTCGTGATCTTCTTCGTGCAAATCACAATGAATATATCATTAGGTCAAGTTTTTCTAATTTGTTCATTTTTCTTTTTTCACTTTTTTCGAATAAATAAATCTTACGAAGGAATGATTGAAATCCCTTTATCCTTAGACAGAAGTTTTGAATTCGAATCCTTAAAAATGACAAAAGAATCATTGAAAACGTCTCCAAAAAATGGGCACTACATTTTTGTTGGATATTGTTATAAGTGTTACCTAATACAGCAGGAATCTTGCAAAAAAAAATTATTAGTTCTCTTTCACCACCTTCATGAGGTAAGGATACGGTTTACGTTTCTTCTAGACCCCTTTGTTGTAGTATTTCGGGTGTATTTAGTATGGAGGAAAATATTTTCTAAAAAAATTATCATATATTCTAATCTGAATTATACATTTTTGTTTTCCAAATGTTATATTTTCACTTTTCTGAATAATAATTATAATCCCATTAAACATTTTTTTTTAAAAAATAATTAATTATGTGTCCGTGAATATAGGCCTATTAATAGGACAAACATATTGGGACACAACTGGTTTATTTAAAAATAAAAAATAAGGGAACAAATCACAATCAATAATTAATACAACCTTAACAATAATTAATACAAAGCATAAAAGGAAGCATTTGGTGGGGACTTTTCGTTTTAAAAGGAAAACTTAATTGGCAATATTAATGGTAATAATATACAAACACAAAATTAGGCATGTGCACAAATTGGTTCAACCTAATCATCGAATCGATTCGAATCAATTCAAATAATAGTATTTATAAAATTTGAATTTGATTTACAAACTCAATTATAAAATATTATGGTTTTCCAATTTGGATATAATTGGGTATATTTATAAATCGAACCGACCCAAAAATTGAATTGTGTATACACCACTAAAGAGTAAGTATTAGTAATGTAAGGACTTGTTCATTCTAAGTTGATGTTCTAAAGGAACGTGTTATAAGAGTCAAGTTATGTTGAGATTAATAATACTAAAATTATAATGTAAGAATTATATTTTGTTGAAACTTTAATTTGTTGTATTACAAATATCGATATACTCACATAGTATAATAAAAATGGATATATACTTTTCAAGCAAAATATAAGTGTTTACCATATGAGAGTTATTACTAACACTTTTATTCTTATTCCATGTTCTATACTGTATATAATAATATACATAAATTCATATATGGTTTATTTGGTTATTTGTCGTAAGGAAAAGAAAATCAAGAAGCAAATAATGGTTTATTCTGTTCAATTCTTGTTACATTGGGCTGCCCAACAGGTATTGAACTCCTAAAATTCCCAAAATTATTCTAGCCCTTGATATTAGGCCGTTCTGAGATTATTTATCCTACTATTTATAACATAGTGATGAGATAAGTTATCTCTATATACATGATGGAATAACTTATTCCGAAATGATTAATTTTGGAATATCTTGTTCCCAACCAAACGACCTCTAACGGTCTTGTTTATTTGACATGACCTATTGTTTAGTTCACTCTAACTTTGTCCATAACTCTATTTCAACTTCCATAACCTATTAATTCGATTTATTTACTAACTTAACTCATTTTGACCTATTCAGATTTAGCCCAAAGCACAAATTTGACACTTCTAGTCTCGATGGTTGTTGACAAATTAATACATAAAAATTAGATTATGATGAGAGAGAAGGTGCAGGCAGAGCACTATACTATGTTGTGCTTCCCATTACTAATTTAAAAGATTATATTATCAAACTAAATAAAGAATATTCATATAGACTAACGAATAAAATTGTGACATATATTCCTTGGTGAAATAGCCAAAGTAATATTATAATATATAATAATTTTTATATGAGCTGTAATGATAATCACATCTTTGTGTTTATGTGCTTCCACAACCTTGGGTTATCCATAATTATCGTACTTAATATAACAACCAAACTCCCAAAAATAACTCTTTCCAAATTCATCAATCTCTCTATTTCTTCACCTTTTTTTTCCTTTTCTTTCCTACTTATTTTAAATCTTTTTTCTTCACAATTCTCTTTTAAGTTTCTTTACCCTATCAATCATCTATCTATCTATCTATCTAATATAGTGGAGGTCATGGATCATCTATTTTGATTAAAAAGGTGCTATTAATTTGTCTTTCTTTCTGTTTTCTTTTGTTGAATATGTGTATTTTAACAGGTGCACAACATATTATGCATTCATGTAGGGTTTGAGGAAGAGCCGCACCTCAAGGGTGTAATGTAGATAACTTATTCTAATGCAAGTATTTAGTCATTGCTTCAACAGAAACAGCTTTATCATTGCTTCAACAGAAACAACTTTATCATTGCTCTAGAACTCCCATTTAATATGTGCATTTCCCTTATATTGCATTAAAATCATGATCGCCAAAAGTTTATCTTTATTTTATTTTTTTGCAATTTCCCTTGAATGTATTCCTAAAGATTGTTTTTATATATTGGTAGTTGTTTCTCTCAATTATGAGCAACAAATGTGTACAAAAACTTTTGGTTGGTAGGCTATTGACACCAGAGGGGGGGGGGGGGTTATGGCTTAGGATAAGAAAAGGAAAAGGGAACAATATAAAAGATCGGACAAGAACACTAGGTAATTTCCCCCCATATGTCTTAGCTTTAGTGGATAAAGTTACGTGATACCTGATATCTGTTGCTACTGGTGGGAAATGGTAGGTATCCCTGCAATTAGTTGAGGTACATGCAAGCTGACACAAACACCACAATTATAAAAAGAAAGGGTTGAAAGGAGGAATATATAAGATTGTTTCTGGGATCCATATTTCTAATTTGTGCAGAAACTGGGCTAAGATTTAGAACAATGCATGCATTTGTCTTTCATTGAATTCAATGATGGCAAATATTAAAAGTAATGCTTGTAGCCTGTAGGAGCTTGTGTTAAAAGTCCATTTGGTGACTTTTTCATAACTTTAACTTATTACTACTCTTTTGCAGCAAATACAAGTTCAAAATCTAGTTAAGCCAAAGAATATAATGGCAACAAGGGCAAAGGACACTGCTCCACCAGGAAAGGAGAAGAGAGGTGTATCTCCATCACATCCCATTCCTAATTATCTGAGAAGTCCTAATTCATCAACTACAAACTCTCCGGTGCGGAAGCGAGCAGATTCAACTACATCAAACAAGAATGTTCCCAACTATCTCAAGCCTACAATGTCTTCATCAGGTGATTCCAACATTCACAATAAACCTACTCTAACTCGAAGAAGATCATTTGATAAGCCTCCTCTTGCTACTTTGCAAAAAACCGCTAATCCTAAAGAGAGAATTCTTCGGTCATCCTCATCGTTTTCAGGCAAAAGTTCAACTTCCCAGAAACCCCCTTCAGATAGATTATCCAGAGCATCTCATATGAGTAAGGATGCCACCAGTACACAACATGGCACTAGCACGTATGCTAGACCAGGGACAATAAAGAAGAGCACAACTACCAGCACAATCTCCAAGAAACAGGAGGCTGGCAGGACTAGTCATAATGGCACACACAAAACAAGAAATGATCAAGATGGTCATAATAGTTCAACACCAAAAGCATCAATAACTAATTCTTCTCATGCTGTGGAGGATGTCATTCTGCAGGCTGAAACTGATGAAGACGACATATACAAGTCGAGCAACGATCAGGATGGTCACAATGATTTAACACCTAAAGCATCAATAATAACTGATTCTCTCCATGTAACTGAGGATGTTAGTCCTCAGGCTGAACTATCAGAGCAAGAATATAATCAAGAATTTCCAGTTACTGATACTGAAAGTGATGTGATCATTAACCACAGTGCAGCTGCTGCTTCTGATGCAGGAGAAAACAATTCAGCCATTGAAGATCAAGAAGAGCATAATGGAAATGTAATCAATGCTGAAACAGATCTGGAGAACCAAGAAACCAATAAGATGGAAGAAACAGAAGAGAAACAACTTGTTGAAGAAACCAGCACCTGCAACACTAAAGAACCAGAAGAAATTACTAATGATCCTAACAAACATCATCTTGAAGAGAACACGGTAAAAGTAGTGGATGAGACTCAAGAAGTGAAAGAAGAGGATGGAGGAAGAAACCAAGGAAAGGAAACTGTAATGGCAGAGGAGCATGAAGTGGTGCAACAGACTAATACTATGGTGGCTTCATCAAGGCCTCAATGTCAAGTGGTGCAAGGGAAGAAGGAATCCGTGGTCTCCAATGATGTGATTGAAGAGACTGCAAGTAAGCTTAGAGAGCAAAGGAAGAACAGAGTGAAAGCACTGGCTGGTGCCTTTGAAACTGTCATCTCCTTGCAGGAGCCCAAGTGAGTATTTCTGTTTCGAGTATACATATCTTCATTGGTAGCTGTATGATTATAGTTACCATTCAGTTTATTCTATTTCCAGCTTTGAGGAGCCTTCAGTATTACTTATATTTTTGTTCAGAAACCAATAAAAATGATGATAATGATAAAATCATAGTAACAACAACATGAGCAGAAACAATAATATAATTGTAATCAAATCACCTTATGTTTTTATCATGTGTCATGATTTCTAATTATAATCAATATGTGTTTCTGTTGAAACACTGATGCTTGTGACATAAAAGTATATTTAACATTTGCAGCTTAATCATACACAGTTTTCTGATTAACGTTTTGGAAATATTCTAACTTCAGGGCTTAAATTAGAACTTTTGGTAGAACTGGACATGCTTGGAGTGGAAGATCAGAGTCAGACATGCTGCTACAGTATGGCTGATAGGGAATGCATCACCAAAATTGTATTCATCTATAATTGTTGGTCAGAAAGGTATTTCCGTAAGTAAATTTTAGGAACATACAATTCTTTCACAAACAAAAAAAAGAAGAGAAAAGTTTAAGAAAAAAGAAATCCAAACAAAAAAAAGGATAGGACATATATGTGGTTTTATTTTGTATTGCTTTAGAGCTTTTATCTTGAACGGCTCTGTATAGAAGTACCAGTGAGAAAAAAACCCTGGTGATTCGTGTATAAATCAGATTTGTATACACATGTAATATTTCCCTTTGAATTTGCCACAGGTTCTGGTGGTAGTGAAATTTATTTTATAGGATTGTTGATGGCCAAAATGGTAATGTATCAGATCAAACGATAAATCAAAATATCATTGAATGATTATCAACTGCTATTAGAGTATCAATGTAGAAAAAGGAGATTCTACTTCTCAACAATAAGTTCCTAGACTACTTGATAGCATCCTAACACCGAAAGTTACATTAAAAGTTAAAACTAAAATGAAAGAATTGGACTTAACTGATAACTAACATAAGTGTAGTGTATGGTAAGAGAAGTTGTAATAAAGCTTGTAATTAAAAGTAATATGAAATGTTTGGACGAATTGAAATGGAAATGATTGGATTGAAAGTTGTCATGATTGATTAGATGATTGCATGATCCAATTACTACCTATTTGTAGACTTAAAATTGGAAAATCTCTCTAACTACTAGGGGGCCATCCTTCAAATTAAGGGCTACATATGCCAGTGTACAGCAACTGCTACAAAACTGCAGCAGTATATCCATTTCAGTTAACAACAAAATAATTCAGAAGATTTGAAGAATTTTCATATTTATCTAAGAAGATGCAAAGTATAATAATTTTTAACATTTCATGAAACTTGACTGCTGATAGAGACAACATGGAAGGCAAAAGACTTTGATGACTCAATCGATGGTAAAGAATTTTCATAGCCAAAAGAAAGAAATGCCACAAACCAATTTCCCCAAAAAAGTTTTGAAGGAATTTGGCTTACCAGGTTCCTCGACCAACTAGGTTGTGTTAGGTTCTTTACGTACGGCATTCTTCAACGAACCCATCTTCCGGTAGTTTGGTCGATTGCCAAAAGTCATTACAACTTATGGAGAGATAGGCCAAACACGCACAATTTGGGCTGATAATTAAGAGGACAAGCAGCACAGAAGAATGGAAGCGCAACAATAATGTTGTGAAGCCACAGTAGAAAATAAATAAGTTAATCACCACTACCAAAAGATTAGAGCTGGAGAGACAGGCCAAACATGAAAAGTTGGCCTGATAATTAAGAGGATAAGCCACACAGCAGAGTGGAAGCTCAGAAATAAAGTTGTGAAGCCATATCAGAAAATACACAGGTTCATCACCACTACCAAAAGATTAGAGCATAAATCAATAATGCTTCAAATATAGCTAAAAATTAAGACCAATATTCATCTGGACAGAATCACCAGATTATAAAATAGAAATCAAGATGAACCGCATGCAAAGGTCAAAGGGTTCAGCAAGGAATATTAATCATTACAAATAGCTCATCATTAGCAACGAGGTTTAATTCCATAGCACCGAAACTAGGCCTACTTGTGTCAGTATCACATAAATGGATGGCACTTGAAATTCATCATTTACAAAGTTTTAGCTTCTTCAAAAATGAAGATACCAGGGATTTTGGATAAGGTTTTGTAGCAAGACAGGTTGGTATGTTTTCTGGTTGTTCAATCCACAGTTTATGAGCAATGCCCCCAGCTTTTAGCTTTTCTGCCAAGTTCAATATCTGGGCTTCACCCTTCACTTCAAGGGTTACCTACATAGCCAAGAAAGAAAGTTGTATTGAATCTTTGATTTTCTCTAAATTCTCTATACCAAGGACTAATCTAAGTTAGAACTTAGAATGCATCGAAGTGGAACACATGCAGATGTCATTGTGAAAATTATTTCCTGATTATAAGGAAGTTGCTTACAAACAATCTTACTTCATTTCCTCCTCAAAAAAAAAAAAATCTTACTTTATTGCATAATATAAGTTAACCATAGCGTAAACTAGAATATTGAACTTCTTTAGAAATGTCCAACGGCATTTATAGACCCCAAGTTCACAGCAAGCAACTTCAGTGTAAAATTCTGCATAATTCATGTTTTACATACTAACCTAAGCGATCACTAGTTCACTACAAAGGAGCTAACAGAGCACCAATCTGGCTTTTGTTTTTCTATAAGCACCATTTGCTCTTTTCAACTTCATACAACTGAAAATTGAACACCTTATGAGAATAAATCACACAGGAGCCAGTGCACCAGGAAACCAACCACACAACTTGTAACATGTGTAACCATTTTGGCCTTTTCCTGACATAACACAACGCATCAAACAACCTTACCCATCAGTTTCATTTGCTAACCTTACAACCACGAGAATTCTTAGCCTACTAATATCTAAATTAATAATCTAATAACTAATATACATTCTTCACTAGCACCTTGTGTATTGCCTAACAGTCAATGTAGTGGGCACAAACGTTGGAGATCAGAGTCAAAGTTCCAGCAGGAAAAGAAAAACTAGATAGTCTCTTCCTATGAATTCCATCTGACTAAGCCTTGGTGGACAAAGTTATCTAAAAGGTAATAGGTACCCAGAAAATAGTCGAGGTGCACACAATATGCACTTTTACCCTCAGTTATTGCAGTCAACATAACTATTATCATTAAAGTTGTTGCAAGAACCACAATCTTATTAGCATATACTATGTTAACCAATAATAGTATGTTCTTTACAATTTCTTCAGCTAAAGTATTGTTTTTTACAGAGATATACCTCCAATTACCTTCTAGCTGACTTATAGTACAAATACTTTAACATGATCAAATGTATTATAACTAACTGATCTGGTAAATCCGAAACAGTAATGATGAATCTTACTAAACAAAAATCAACTAATTGACGATTTACCTTATGCATCGAATCGATATTGGAAGGGCTACAATATTGAAGAGTAACAGCTTCGTCTTTGTGAGACCAAATGGCGGCGACGGCGGCATGGCAGCCTTGCGTAACCACACTTCCTAAAGGCCACGTATCAATCAAATCTCTCCGTAGAACAACATACTGAATCACCGTATCGGTAATCGAGCTCTCCTCTGTACTATTATTGCCGGTTGTGGTCGTATCGCCGCCGGCAGCAGTGGCGCTGACGGCGGTAGTGCTGGAGTCGGCGGAAGGAGAAATGGATGTTGATTCCATTCGAGATGATACGACGCCGTTCCGGCGCCGGAGATTAGTATTGAACGTTAACTGAATCGCCGGAGCTAAGCGGAGGGGAAAATGCGTGAAGTTGAGAGAAGCATAACGGGAGCAGAATGGAGTGCCCATATCTGTTTTTTTTTTTTTTCAAGTTCCTTTTTTGCCCTTTTCTAATTAATTTCATGATGCAAATATTAATTACTTCTATATGTTGAAATGCTTTTACAAAAATTATCGAATTTAAAATAAATGTCCGATAGCACATCGATTGATTAATTCAATAAAATTGAAATTATCAAGACTGGAGATATATAACTCAAACGACATAATAGAAATATGTACGTGAAGAATGTTTGGGAAACTATAAGGTTTCATAGGAAAAATACAAAAACTCGATAGGTTTTTCATGCAGAGTGTACCCTTTTTCGCTTATCAATCAACTATAGGTCAATTGGGTGCTTCAATAAAATTAAGACATAATACATACTCTATTAACTTAATTAGACTCAGCTGGAATTTATGTTCTTCAATTTTGGTTGCGTACAAGTAGACATATGCGTCGTATGTGGCATAGTACACGTAGGATGTCATAGAAGGTGTGAATTGTCACGTAAGACGTGTGTATACTTGTTCAGTTATATACAAGTTTAAGTGTCCATTTTTGCACATTCAAAGTTGTAGAGCATAGATGTCAGATGAAGTCAAATTCAAAGGCACGTTTATGTGTTATGCATAAAATTAAAGACATATTTGGATCAACTATTGAACGATATAAACAAAAAATAGTTCATTTTTTGGAGTGTGTTGCTAGCTGTTTAGTATCTTTTGCCGGACGATGAATTCAGAGAAAATATCGTTAATAAACACACATTTTTTTCTTCTATTTATATATATTTATTAGTATATGCAAAGTTTATATTGTGATTCTGTGAATATCTCTTGGAGCTCTAATAGGTACATGCATGATACTTTTATTTTACTTCAATTTCCATATATTTTTTTCTAGTTTTTGCTTCAATTCCCAAAATATAATGATGAATTCACATAGTTATATGTTTGGTGTGTGGAAAGGAACATAATAATATATACGTTTCTGTATAAAATTGAACAAGTATACACATGCGTCTTACGTGACAATTTGCATGAGTGACACTCGTCCTGCATGGCAACTTATTTGTATTATGTCAGTAGTGCGTTTACTTGTTCAACTTTATACAATTTAAGTGTCTACACACTCAAAATTGGTGGGTGTAGATGTTAGCTGAAGTCAAGTTAAAAGACATGTTTATGTATTTTGTCTTTATTCAATGTTGTTGACTTTATTACCAGTCGAGAATGTGATAAGTCAACATTAGGAGGTACATGTTTTTCTTTTAGACGTTGAATCTTGTACTTGCCTATGTACATGTTTGTGTCACATTGAATCTATTTGATTTAATATGTGTTTTTCTTGTAGACGTTGAATCCTGTAATCGTCTATGTACATGTTTGTATCGCGTTTCTATCGTCTCTTTATGTTGAAACTTTTTAAATTTAGGAGGCAAGTTGTGAAGAATGGGTGTTGAGGGCGTAGATCAACAAACAAATTCAGAAGGAGGAATAAGGAGAAGAGTATGTTCATGCACGAAAGACGATTTTCTTCCTGAGGAATCGTTCAAAAGCTGGGGAAACTACGCGAATGCACTGATACAAACGCCAACAAGACTAATCGATAGGATCCTTACACGTTCTGAAGACGAGGAAGAGTTGGAAGCAAAGTCGCGGAGCCAGAATGAAATGAAGAAAACACTTACATGGTGGGATTTGATATGGTTTGGAATGGGAGCTGTTATAGGAGCTGGAATATTTGTTCTTACAGGCCTTGAAGCTAATCAAGAAGCTGGTCCTGCTGTTGTTTTATCATATGTTATATCTGGTGTCTCTGCTTTGCTCTCTGTTTTTTGCTACACGGAGTTCGCGGTTGAGATTCCTGTAGCAGGTAATTGTCGATTCTAACTTGTTTGGAGGTGAGGCGTAGTTGTTACATATATATCATTTCCCTTTTTTGTGTGGTGGGAGTCAGCTATGAGAGTATTTAAACAAAAGAATAAAGATTCCGATTTTGATATACCTAAGGGGGCGTTTGGCCACGAAGATTTGAAAAAAGTAGTTTTTGTTTTAAAAGTGAAAAATGACTTGAAAAATTGAAGTTGTGTTTAGTCATGAATACAAACTCGAGTTGTTTTCTAAAATTTTTATACATAGAGACCGAGGCTAAGTTGTTCAGACTCTCCAAAAATGCTGCAGCACCGGTGTCAGATTCTTCAAAAATGTACTACTTTTGAAGGATTCGACACACACCTAATGACATTTTTGAAGAGTCCGAGCTACATAGGACAAAGTCTCAACTATGGCAATAAACATTAGGTAAGGTATAATGAACTTGTTATTTATGATGCGTTATAGCAGGTAATCTGTCTTATTTTTCGGATTACTAGTTTCACTTTTTATGAATGGTAACGCGAATGAAGTTGTTTACTGATGTTTTAGGTGGTTCATTTGCCTACTTGAGGGTGGAGTTAGGTGACTTTGTTGCCTTCATTGCTGCTGGTAATATACTTCTTGAATATGTCATTGCTGGTGCTGCAGTAGCTCGTACGTGGACTTCCTATTTCGCGACTCTACTAAACTTCAACTCGGATAAATTCCTCATCAAAGTGGATAGTTTAGCAGAAGGATACAACGAGTTAGATCCGATTGCTGTTGGAGTTTGTATCATCATCTGTATGATTGCAATTCTTAGTACAAAGGGCTCGTCTCGTCTCAATTACATTGCCACTATTGTTCACATTTTCGTGATCTTTTTCATCATCATTTGTGGCCTAATAAAGTCGGATACCAAGAACTACACCCCCTTTGCTCCATTTAAAGTTCGCGGGATTTTCAAAGCTTCTGCAGTTCTGTTCTTCGCGTATGTTGGATTCGATGCTGTTTCCACTATGGCTGAAGAAACTAAAAATCCAGGCAGAGATATTCCAATTGGACTAATTGGTTCTATGGTGATCACAACTTTTCTGTACTGTTTACTAGCCATAACTTTGTGCCTGATGCAGCCATATCAGAAGATTGATACTCAAGCTCCATTCTCCGTGGCGTTTAAATCTGTTGGATGGAATTGGGCACAATATATCGTAGCTGCAGGAGCGTTGAAAGGAATGACATCGGTGTTGCTGGTGGGCGCAGTTGGTCAGGCTCGTTATCTAACTCATATATCACGAACTCACATGATGCCTCCTTGGTTTTCTCAAGTAAATGCCAAGACAGGTACGTATTCAGGACGAATTCAAGACCACGAACCTCAATGTACTTTTGCAATTATGAGTTCATTTCTAATATTTATTGAACGTTGAACCCATTGGCTGTATGTTATATCTATAGGTACGCCAGTCAATGCCACAGCTGTCATGTCATGTGCAACAGCAATCATTGCCTTATTCACGAAACTCGATATCCTCTCCAATCTCCTATCAATCTCCACTCTCTTCATTTTCATGCTCGTTGCCCTTGCTCTCCTCGTTAGACGTTACTACGTTCATGGTGAGACAACTATAACAAATCGCAACAAACTTATCACGTTTCTCTTGATCATTCTTGCATCCTCAGTCGCCACGGCTACTTATTGGGGACTAAGTAAAGATGGATGGATTGGCTATTGCATTACCTTGCCAATATGGTTACTAGCAACAATTGGACTATGGTATTTTGTTCCTCAAGCTAGAAATCCAAAGCTTTGGGGTGTACCACTAGTGCCATGGTTGCCATCAGCTTCAATTTCTATTAACATTTTTCTATTAGGTTCACTAGATAGGGCTTCATTCATGAGGTTTGGTGTTTGGACTGGCTTTTTGTTGGTGTATTACTTGTTTTTTGGACTTCATGCTTCTTATGACACTGCAAAAGAGTTTGAAAGGGGTAGAGGATGGAAGAATATTGAAGAGGGAAATGGTGTAGATAGCAAAGATATTGTTCCTAGTGCACCTATGTAAAAAAAAAGATATACCTGTATCAGATGTTTACATCAAATCAATAAATGCATGACATGTGTTTGTAAGTACATTTTTATCAGTTAACTATGGTTAATGAATGTATTTCTTCACTTTATTAAACTACTTAACCATGATATATGCCGTTGATGCGAATAAATATTGTGTTCGTCACACAATTTTTTTGACCTTCTTTGATAATGTATATGTTCATACTTGATTTGGTTGGGTAATAAAATATTTTCAATGTGTACGCCATGACAGTCACAATATTTGTAACTCCTAAACCTAGGTAATAGAGTTGGTGTATATACGTTAAATTCTCAATTAATTATTTTTTAATAGATTCGGTGTATATACGTTAAACTCTTAATTAATTCACTTGATCGTTGTTCCTTGAATAATGCCTCTCCTTCAACCTTCTACTTTTTAGGCTTGCTTCTATGCTTAGTTTATAGAGTTTAAACTGGGTATTTATCTCGAACGATTAATAATATTTTTACTTATCTTTTTCATGACTCGAACTTTCAAACTTCAACCCAGTGTTACTCATTACTATTAAAAAAAAAGTTTTAAAAATATTTTTAAAATGAAACAAAATAATTATTGTTTTTCCAAAAATAGCACAAGAAAACCAAAGGGGGTGCACAAAGTAGAATCAACACAAGATATGATTTCATTTGAACAAAATCATTTCATAAGATCTCAAACTTGTCAAAAAAGTTTTAGAGAGAGAGTGAGAAAAAGGAAGAGAGAGAAAACAAATGGTGTAGTGTAATAGTACTGTCCAGCACTTTGTCATTGCCAGGAGGACAAACAATTTCTTGGACTAAGCAAAGAGTGTGTTGTGAAAAAAAGCAGTCACTTTTCATTTCCCAATTTATCTTTTTAGGGTTTACTTTCTCCACCCCTTCTCTTTTCTTCTTCCCAAAACATTCATTTAGTATATACAAAAAGTCCCAAATTCAAATCTTGCTCATATTTGCTGGATCTTGATTTGCAATTTATCTGTGAGTGAGTACTTCTGACAACTGCATTTTTTCTCTCTCTCTCTGTCTATATATATATATATATATATATATATATCAGTCTTTTTGTTGTTGTTGTTGTATGAATAGTTGTTGATTTTCTTGATTTGGGGTGGGAATTGTTTGTTGGGGTTGTGTTCTTTTGATCATTTGACATGATGAAGAGCCAAAAGATTGGATCTTTTTGAAGTTTGTTTCAGTGTATTGCATTTATAGGGCTTTAGGGCTTTGGGGGCAGTTTTATATAAGGAAAGATTCAATCTTTATGTGTTAAATTGTTTGATTATTCAGATTCATTTGTGGGTTCATTAGTGGATTAGTGGGTTTTTGGTGAATTTAAGGATGACCCAGATGGAGAAAGGGATTGAAAATTTGATGTCAGCAAGAAAATGTTTGAGGGCAAATTTTGAAAAGTCAAAAGCTTTAGGTTTATCTATTGAAAAAGCGGGGCCTAGATTTGATGAGATTATTCAGAGATTGCCAGCTTTGGAGGCTGCTATAAGGCCAATTAGGGCTCAGAAAGATGCTCTTGGTGCTGTTGGGGGACATATTAATCGTGCTGTTGTCCCTGCGACGGCGGTTTTAAAAGTGTTTGATGCAATTCATGGACTGGAGAAGTCGTTGTCTGATCCTCAATCGGACCTCCCGGGGTACCTTGGTGTGCTTAAGAGGCTTGAAGAGGCATTGAGATTTTTAGGGGACAATTGTGAGATGGCAATTCAGTGGTTGGCAGATATTGTGGAGTACCTAGAGGATCATGCAGTTGCTGATGACAGGTTTACTTCAAGTATGAAGGAGGCATTGACTTCTCTAAGGGAATTGCACAGTGGGGAGGAAAAGGGTCGGCTTGACGGAGGGCTTCTTGAGGTTGCGTTAGACAGATTAGAAAGTGAATTTCGACGGCTCTTGGTTGAAAATACTATTCCACTGCCAATGTCTGATCCAGCCTTGCCAGGTGAACAAGCCTGCATTGCGCCCTCGCCTTTGCCAGTGATGGTTATCCAGAAGCTACAGGCTATAATCGGAAGATTGATTGCTAATAACAGGCTTGATAAGTGCATATCTATTTATGTTGAGGTGAGGAGTTCTAATGTCCGGACAAGTTTGCAGGCTCTTAATTTGGATTATTTAGAAATTTCAGTCTCCGAGTTCAATGATGTGCAGAGCATAGAGGGTCACATTGCTCAGTGGGGTAAGCATTTAGAATTTGCTGTAAAACATCTTTTTGAAGCTGAATATAAACTTTGTAATGATGTGTTTGAGAGAATCGGGTTGGATGTGTGGATGAGCTGTTTCGCTAAGATAGCTGCCCAAGCAGGCATTCTTGCATTCCTTCAATTTGGAAAAACGGTTACAGAGAGTAAGAAGGATCCTATCAAGCTGTTGAAGTTGTTGGACATATTTGCATCTTTAAACAAGTTAAGATTGGATTTCAATCGGCTCTTTGGTGGAACTGCGTGTTTGGAAATACAAAATTTGACTAGGGATTTAATCAAGAGTGTGATTGAAGGTGCTAGTGAGATCTTTTGGGAACTTCAAGTTCAAGTTGAGTTGCAAAGGCAAATGCCACCTCCTCCTGATGGCAGTGTTCCGAAACTTATCATTTTCATCACCGACTATTGCAATAAACTGCTCGGGGATGATTATAAGTCTATCCTCACCCAAGTTCTGATTATTGAAAGAAGTTGGAAGCAGGAAAAATTTCAAGAGCGCCTTCTCATTACTGAGCTACTGAATATAATGAGAGCTGTTGACGTGAATTTAGAGACATGGTCAAAGGCCTATCAAGATGTTATTTTGTCATATGTGTTCTTGATGAATAATCATTGGCATCTGTATAAGCATTTGAAAGGAACTAAGCTTGGAGGTCTGATGGGAGATTCTCGGTTAAAGGAGCATGAACAGTACAAGGAGTACTATTCTGCCTTTTTCTTGAAAGAAAGTTGGGGAAAGCTTCCTGCTTTATTAAGCAGGGAAGGTCTTATTTTGTTTTCAGGTGGGCACGCCACCGCTCGGGATCTTGTCAAGAAACGATTAAAAGCTTTTAACGAAGCATTTGATGAAATGTATAAGAAGCAGTCTAATTGGGTAATGCTGGACAAAGACCTACGGGATAAGACATGCCAATCAATCATTCAAGCAATTGTGCCTGTTTACCGGAGTTACATGCAGAACTATGGACCATTGGTTGAACAAGAAGGAAATGGCAAATATGTGAAATATACAGCTCAATCTTTGGAAAAAGTGTTGAACAGTCTGTTACATCCAAAACCTTTGAAACATGGTAGTTTTAAAGTTCGACATCCTAGTGGAAAATTCAGCAATGTTATTACAGATCAGAATCAGACTTCTCCTACTGTTAAGTAATCGTTAGATTGTTATTGTTAAGGCAACAGTTAAACTTGACAGGTCTTCTGGTGTTCATCTGTCACTCTGTGTATAGTAAGTTTCTGAAGGATTCATTCAGTACCATTTAGCCAGGTCGGATTTCAAGCATCAAGAAGCACATCGTCGCCACACAAAACTGTTGACACACTGGGATGCAGCTATCCTCAACTGGCCCCTTAGTTAGATCTATGGAGGACTTTTCGGCTAAACTTATTCAATTTGTCTCGCATACTTACTGATTAGTTCAGCGACAAAGTAAGAAGCAGTACTGTCACCTGGATTGTTGTTGCAGCTATCTTGTACAATATAGGTAATTTTCATTTCTAGAGGTTTACCAATTCTTATATGTATCTTTATGATCCTTACATAATATGCAACATGTTATTTGTTCCTGTTAGATGGAAATGTTAGTTGAAGTAGAGCTCTGAGCTCTGAGCGTTAGTCAGAACGATGTTTGTCAATAAAGATAATATGCTGTCTTCTTTACTAGCAATTACCATATGATATGATTCCCATTTGATAATTTGGTTATGAATACATCTTTTACTTGAGTTTCTTATTGCACTCGAGCCCTTTAGTCGACTAGCTGAGGCAATGGACCGAGTTATACAAGATTTATCTTGGAATGTCGATATTCTTATGTTTCTTGTTAGATTATAGTATCATCCTACTAGCTTCTTGTGTTTTGGGAAGCCTTATTCACTTTCTATGCTTTTGTTTTCCATTCTCCCTATCGAACACCATTACGTGCCTATGTTGCTCAGACTCTTCAAAAATGTTGTTTGGTGCACGCCAGATCTGACACGAGTGCGGCCATGTTTTTGAAGAGTCCGAACAACATAGTGTCTCAGAAAGGAGATTAAAACCATTGGAATTCAGTACCAACAGGAAGAATAATGAGAGTTGAAAGAAAGTAATCATTCTTTTCCGCCATTCCTTTGTGTCAAATCTCTTGTTGCTTAAATTTGCCTTTCTTCTTCTCTTTACAATCATAGTTATTGAATGCTTTCTACCCTCCAATGGTAACCTAAAACAATTATTCCCTCCGTCCCAAAATAAGTATCGCTTAAGCGAAAAATAATTGTCTCTTTAGGAATTCAGGATGATAAATAGTGATTGTTTTCTATATATTTTTGTATTAGTGAACTACTTCTTCTTCTTAATAATGCTCGATTCTCAAGAAACATATGATAGAAAAATGGGTAACTTAGTAAACTATACCTTCTATTTATTGTTTTTCTTAATGAACATGAAATGAATCAGAGCGACACTTATTTTGAAATGGTGGACTACATCATTTCAATTATCTATTGTCCGACAAGCAACAAGCAACGAGAATTGCTCAAGACCATATAAGGTGATAAAATAACTCATCACCCATCGATGAGGAAACTCAATCCCCACATTTCCATGACATGATATTTGGAGCGACCAATGTAAGATGAGGGTCTAACATCGAGTGATCCTAAATAGAGATTGAGCTAGCTCTAATATCTTGATAGAAAAAATATATAGATTTTCAGAGTCTAACTCAACTCTAAAAGTATTAGCTCATGGTATTTAGATTTTAATCACTCCCCTTTTGCTAATCAAAATTATTGTTATATCTTGATCTTGCAATAACCCTATAATTTAAAATTGGAAAAAGGAAAAAAATGATTAAAGAGTGTGCACACCCATCAAATGTAAATCAAGCTTCTAATTTACAATAAACAAAGCATTTCATTAATTAATTCATGCAACTCTTCAAAGAAATTTCACTCCATTTTAATTGTCGTTTTAAAATAATTGAAGGATTTAATTCTCAGAACAACCTTTGATAAGCTAAAGCCATAATTATAATAGGACGGAGAAAATAATAATAAAGAATTGAATAATTTTTTAAATTAAAAAAAAAAGTAAAAAAAATAAAAAATTGAATGGAATCCATGTGCCTAACCCATTTTATAGCACAACCTTTTTGACTTTATCATTAAGCATTTCTTAAATAAAAACAAGACTCTATGGGAAGAAGACAAACATCATTACATGACAAATCTCGAAGCATGTTTGGTCAAATTTTGTTAGCAAAACTTAGGATCCTTTAGGACATCCTACACATTTTTTTATTTTAATTTTTTAAAAGACCATTTTGAATATATATTATAGTCAAATTTATGTTCCAACTTAAAACTAAAATTGCAAGTTTGAAAAATAAATTTTGATCACTTTTTTTAGTGAAAAAAAGTACTCCTAGTCGTTGGGTCCTTATAATATTATTTTTATCGTGATAATGCTTATTCGATCAGATAAAAAAAATTACTGAGACGATAAATACCTTTCACCTTTAATCTTGAAATTCTGAATTCAAGTCATAAACGAAGTAACAAAGAAAATGAGAAGTCCTAAGAGGATTAAAATAATAAAGAAAAAATATTCTCATACCTATTCTTCCACATTCAAAGAACGAAGGGTGTATACAATAGAAAAAAATCACCCTAAATTACTAAAGAATCGTCAGAGTACCTTTTCTTCCACACCCAAAAGATGAAAGGGGTATACAATAGGGGGAAAAAACGTCAAAAAAGTTGAACCATCCTATATTACTGAAGAGTCATCGGATTTCTCAATGACATATTTCTCTGGTATCCATAAAATTACATATTGTTTAAAGTTAGATACATATTCAAATATAATTTTTATTTTTATTTACTTTTCTTAGCTTAATTTTAAATTTTCTCTTTTCCAAATATCCTTAAATTCATATCCAAACGTTTCATGCTAATCATAGAGGAGTAATAAATAAATAAAAAGGTGAAGGAGTCAAAGATTGCGAAACTTTTCTTTTTTTCTCTTTCAACCCCTAAAATCTTTCCAAATTTACCTAACAAACCAATCCCAGAACTTCCTACTCTCTACTCTTTTAACCCCTAACTTTTCCCAAATATAACTTTCACCCCTCCACTACATCCAAACTACAAAATCACCCTACAACTCTCCCCTATCTTCCTTTCACTCCTACTTCTTTTCCATTGACCCAAAATTCACCATTTGAGAATTGTTCCCATGCATCGCAACTGGCTTATGACAATGTTCACCTTCATACGTCACAATCAGCATCGTTGGATCATCCATCGCGCGCTCCACGTGTTTCCTTGCTGGACATCCACGTAAGCTGCTACACTTGTAATAACCCCTGATCAAACAAAAAAAAACACGTAAATAATCGTTCATCCAACTGATTAAACTAAAGTAACGGATGTGATTGATGGTGCATTGTAATTACCTTGGGTATGCTGAACCCTTGATCGGCTTCTGCCCGTATTTCCTCCACGAAAACTCATCTGCCGGTATATCAGCAATCCTGGAACTTATCGCCGGGATTCTTATCACTTTCTTATCACGAGATTTCCTATTTAAAAAAAATCAAATCGTCAAATTAATCATATTTCATAGATATGAATAAGACTACGTACATGCAATTTCACCAATAAAATTATTGATTTTTCCTACATTACCCTCTCGATTTCACCAATAAAATTATTGATTTTTCCTACATTATCCTCTCGAGACCTTACTTAAAAAAACGTGAATGTTATGAAGTCAACAAAGACGGAGAAAAAATGTTATCAAACGCGATACAAAGAGCGTGGATATCACGCGCTATTTAGTCAAAAACGAAGAAAGTACCTCTTTTTGCAGTGACACTTGCCGGAGCCGGTGGATTTGCTGCCGGAGATATTATCAGATTGTTCATGCTCACGGCAACGTTTTCCGGTCATCGGAATATTCCCAGCCTGTGCCGGAAGCAACAACATAGAAGAAGAAACTTGCTTACCGTTCGATACAGTTGCTTCGCCGGTAATCGACGACATAAACGACGACGAGTTCGTCGGCGTCGGAGTCGCCATTAAAACCTCCTTAGATTTCACAGCAAAAGCAGTAAACGCACTAGAATTCCCGATCGAACGTTCAACACTCGGCTTCGTAAAGTCAAGCGTCAACGCCGTCTGCAGCTGCACCGCCGGTGTCTCCTTTGCCGGAGCAAAGCTCAACGACGGAGCAAGAGACAGCGAAGTAAACGAATCAGGATGAACCGGAACCTGAACCGGAGCCTGAACCGGTCCACGGCGGAACCGAGCATGACCAGTCCGGTCCAAAATAGAAATCACCTTTTTAAACTTAGAAACCGTAAAATCAGCAATTTCACGGCAATCAACCTGACCCGGTTCACGGGAAACCAGCCGGATCAAACGCTCCATAGATTTTAAACCGGCCGAAGCTGCTTCTTGTACAGCAAAATTTTCAGCCATTTTTGAAACTACGGCCATTTTTTTTTTCTCATGAAGAAGATGAACTACAAGACTGAGATATTTAAAGGAGAAAAATGATGACCGGTAACCGGTTAATCAAGAAAGTCAAATTTTCTCCTTTGATCAAACGGCTGTGATTTAATTTGATAATTTCTATGTAATTTACAAAAAGACAATCAAGTAAACCTCTCTTTCTTTGCTGGTAATAAGAAAAAGACAAATAGAGGATTGAGTTTGTTTTAATTTATGGGGTGTTTACATTAATTGAAATTATACAAACATCATATCACTTTTCTTTTACAAGTCATTTTCACATTGAAAGATATTTTTGTATAATTATCTGGTATTAGATTTTCGGTTATTCAATTATATAGTAACGGTCCAATCTGCTAGTGATATTATTCAATTATATTGTCACTAGGTGGTAAAATTTGCTGACTTATATACCCAACATTTTTCATGTGTATGTCGATATGAAATTTCTAATCTTAAGCTGAGACGTCACACACACACACATATATATATAGCTAAAATCAAGCTTTTTAAAAATCGATAGTATAATTTGATTGATTTTTGGTGATTTACTTTTAAAATGTCATGTACGATTCATGTTATTTTTAGGATCTTTCGTTTGTTAGGTATAAGATGATAATAAGTTTTAATATATCGCTTAAATGATGTTTTATCAAAGAAATTTTTTTTGATGTTTTAGCAAAGAACCTTGTTGCAAAGGAAGTGTACAAGAACAAAAGTGTCAAGGGTATTTTTGTAACATATATTTTTCTAATAGAAATTATGCAAATTTGTTATTTCTAATACATCAAACCAAACAGTGTATAAGAAATAATGCAGGCATAAGTAATGCAAGCACTACTAATGCATGCATTACTAATACACTCTATTTTGCATTGTTTTTATACACTCTACCAAACGACCCATAAGAGTATTATATAATTGATGTGTATAATTTTTACTCAAAAAATTGTATACATATTACAAGGAGTGTGAATAGTTTGGTTCATCTATTTATTTTGTAAAAAGTATACCATGTTAAATTATTTGTAATTCAATATTGTATCATTAAATTAAACATTTTGATATCGTTAAAATCAATTAGATTTCTCTTCAATTTTGGTGTGATTCAATTATTTTTTGGTGATTTGGAAACGTCGTGTAAGGTTGCAAGTATTTGGCAAAAAGCTCTCTAGTCATTTTTACTATTTGAAAAGACGATGAATCAAAGAACGTAAAGAATGAAAAAAATAAATAGAGATCCATATATTTATATCATTGTTATAATGTATTGAGCAAACACTAAAGAAATATAAATCATACGAGTGAAAAATATTAATTAATCAAAAACTTGAGATTTCAGAACATATTGTAAAGGATTGAGTATCCAAGAAAAATTAAATTAATTTTAATAGGATGTAATAGGTTTGAGAAATTAAACTTTGGGTGTTATTTACCTATTAGCTTGTAGTCGTTTCTATCACTCTAAATTTAAAAAAAAAAATCAATAAATAAATTGATATGATATGATATTTTTGAATTTATTTTAATAAAATTTATAACTTACTCTAATCATTCAATATGCTTATGTATTTATATAAAAGCCTACGACTCTATATAGCATTTTATCATAAATGGAACACATTAGATATTGATATTTTAGGAGTTATTTGATCATCTATTAAATTAATAAAATTTAATTAAACTTGAAAGTTATATTATGCAATGTAAGAGTAATGTTAGATTAACAAACAGAAGATATTTGTTATGTATAATTGGTTGGGGGGGGGGGGTATATAAGGATATTACATTAAATTATAATGTCCATTTTATATTTTTTAGCAATTTTTATTTATTTTAACAACTAATATAAAATTGGAGTTAGAGTGTTCTTTTTTTTTTTGGTATTTCTGTTAATGAGTGAAAAATGCAAAGTTAAAGATCCATTATCCCTAATTAATCAAGTACATTTTTTAAAAGTTAAAGTTCAAGGTTTATTTTCCTCCAATAATTAATTAGATTCGTTTTTGAAATTAAAGTTAGTCCAAGTACATTCCCCTGAATAAAATAATTTTTAATTTGCTATCCAAAAAATAAAACATATTACATTAGATTATAAGTTTGTCCGTTTTATTTATCTTTTAACAATTTTTGTTCACATACCGATGTGATTATTTTAAAAATCAAATCTCTAAATTCCAAAAATAATTGTAAACCTCTCTTTGGATCAAAATATAACCATTGGAACTATTTTCACATTTCGAAACTTGCCTCATACTTTATTATTCAGCGATGATCAATTGTTGAGACATTGATATATCTATATTTCACAAATAAAAGGATGGGAACTCTTAATGATATCATCATGTCGCATTCATAGTTACGATTTTTTTAATTTTTCACTTGATAATTGATATTCATTTTGAGATTTAACTTATTTAGATTCCTGTCAGAAATTTCCACTCTATAAGATAAAACATTCATAATTAATTAGTATGATTAGATTATTGTCTTGTCATATATTAATGGAACAAAATAAGCAATTTTAAGTTCAAACATTTCTTGTATCTTCAACATGCCATTTACTATAGTATGCCACAAATTATAGAAGCATTATTATATTCCAAGAAGTAGAATTAGGTACCAAATAAATTTAAAACAATATTTTTTTAATAAAAAAATTGATTGGACAAATTGGATGCAATAAGGCTATAAAGTCTCTAATATATTATATAATTTGAGAGTTATATTTGTTGAACCATATAATATTGATGCAAAATCAATCTAATAATTTTAAAATATACATGGATAAAAAGATTATATTGCAAATAAAGCATATATATCCTACATGTTGCAAAAAAAATCACAAAAAATCTTCAAGAGATAAAATAAGGGTGGCTGGAATCCAATAATCAATTAAAAATTATCATTACTTGTTTTTTGCTTTTTACCCACTTGGAAATGATTCCTAGGATCATTGACTAAACAAGATCATAATATTAAAATGTAAGCCACCACTCGTATGTATTATATTATGATAGGTAACAAAGGTAGTACTAATATTTTAGGTATCAAATGACAGATCAACAAGTGCCGTGGTCGGATTCATATGATAATATTAGCTCATAAAAATATTAAAAATAACTTTTATAGTCATTCATCAAATAATAATCAACAAATATTTATTTTTATATAAATACACACACAAAATAGTGTATATAATTTTTGTGTATATTTAACTAACGAATTTAATTTTTGTTTGGACACTTAGCAAAATATATATGTAACTTTTCCAAAATGTTATTCATACAAGCCATTCAAGTTTATCCTGATTAACGACACACTTATTTGTTAAATCATTCAATTTTGATTTGTCCAATTCAGTCATTCTATAAGTTGGGCCGATATATCATTCATATGATATTTGTAACTGTGATTAAAATAAAACTTGATAAAAACTCGACAGTTAGCCCATGACACATTATTTAATCCGTTTGATCTAGTTTATTCGGTCCACATTATAATTCATTTACTAACTCAGTCCATTTTGATACAACTTAAATTCAACTTAGGATGAACAGGATGCTCAACTCTTATTTAAAGATCTTGTACTTCAAGTCTTAAAAATGAAAAAAATATCATAGTAAAATTATTTTTCTTTTTAATTAATTTTATATCATATAAATTTAAATTAATCGAAACCCCAAATTAACCGAATGAAAACATAAAAAGGGTATCAAAGAAGAGAATAAAATCTTTAAACGATTTGACTTATTTGTACTTTTCTTCTAATTAAGAAACAACACACGAAGCTACATTTGACATTGTTATCATTATTATCATCATCATCATCATCATTATTATTATTATTATTATTATTATTATTATTCAAAGGACAAATATACTTCTAAATTATCGTAAATGATATGCAGATATTTTCCATCAAACTTTTGAAATATTGATATCTCTGCTGTTCAAAAATTAGAGTATATACATCCTTCACTCTAACGGAAGACGTGGTGCAATCTTATCCGCCGGATCGGTGGATAAGATTATAACACGTGTATATCCTTTAGTAGGGTATATATATATGCTCTAACTTTTGAACTGAAGAGACACCAATATCTCAAAAATATAACAAAAAATATTTGTATACTATTTATAAAGTTCGAGAGTATATTTGTCATTTTTCACTCTAAAGTCATACTTACTAAAGCTGACTCTTTGTGGAAAACCATATGGAAATGTATTTGCTTTTTGCCTATTCGTTGACTACCTTTTTTGTCAACCGGCTATGGCCGGTAACTGCTTCATCTAAAATCCTGACCGTCCATTACCTGAAGTGAGATTGGACGGTTGAGATTCACTAATAAGAGTTGACGCTGACCTTGACCTTTATTTAATTCTAGAAAACATCAACCATGTTGTAATGCTAAGATTATACTCTAAGAGTAATTATTTTTAGTTATAATAATGATATTTGAGTCAGTTTATATTTACTTTGATTCGATCTTTGTTATTATCTTTTAATAATATATATTTGCCTTAATATTTAGGCATGAAAAATTCAATATTGTTAGTTTTTAGGTTTTACTTTATAGTTTTAGTAGATTATTGTGATAAACAAGATTCTTTTATAAAAACTTAATTTGTTAATATCTTCTAATATATAAGAGTAATTAGTTTTAGTTAACAATGATATTCGAGTTAGTTTATATTTACTTTGATCCGATCGTTGCTATTATCTTGTAATGATATATATTTGCCTATTAAAATTTAAGCATAAAAAACTCAATGTTCTTAATTTTTAATTAAGTTTCACCAGATTATTTGGAACGAACAAGATTTTTTTATAAAAACTCAATTAATCAAAGGTTCTTTGTTAATATCTTCTAATATATATTTGTACAACTAAGATTATGTAGGAGTAATCTTTGTTTTCACTTGAAAATATGAAGAACAATAAATAAAGATAACAAAAAAAATAAAAAATAAAAAATAAAATAAATAAATAAATAAATAAATAAATAAAAATATATATATATATATATATGTATGTATGTATGTATGAAAAAAAACAAAGTTTATAACAATAATAACATATTTAGTGAGGTCAGAGAAGATGGTATAACAATACACAATCTTACTTCTATTTTGTGAAAGTATAAAGATAATTTTCGAAATATATTATGATTTAAGTTAAAATATACTAGATGAAGTATATAAAACAAATATAATAGCGAACAAATTAGGTTGAAAATGTAGTTTATGTGGAAAAAAACATAAAGTAGTCAAGGAACATATTTGACATGACCAACTTTGAAGAAACTAAGGTTATAAGTTAGAAAATAGAAATTAGAATGAGTCTACTATCATGACTTTGGTCAATAAATCTTTGTTAAAACAAAAAATCACAAAATGAAATTTGATGGAAAACGACCTTTTCCTACGCGTATATTATATGACTTTTTTGGTTCTTTTGATTTTGTTGATTAATATTCGATACTCACTTTGAAGTTCGATTAATCTGAAACCACTCCATGTAAGGCTAATTAAAATGAGAGAAGCATTTTAACCAACATGAATTGTGGTGCAGTGGTGGGACCGCTTCACTCTTAACAAGAGGTCTCGGGTTTGAGTCTTGAGTATGGAAAAAATCTTGTTGGGAGTGTCACCCCGAATGAGTCTTGCAGTGTGTGATCCGAATTTAGTCGGGACTCCAATAATATGGCTTCGGACACCAGGTGGAAAACCAAAAAAAATGGAAAGAGAGAAGCATTTTCTGTCATCTTTTTTTCCATTTGTAAGGCTAAAATATGAAATATCTAGTTGAGAACAAAGAGATCATATCCATCACACGATTTATCTATAACTCTTGCTGATTTTTTTTTTTTTTTTTCTAAGTCTTTGGTCACCTTAAAAAGAAAAAGTCTTTGGTCATTTCCAATAAAATAAAAACAAGTTTAGTAAATGTGTTTTTCAACTTCATATTTTGTTCAACATGAATAGAGTATGACCTATCTAAAGGCAAAGGATTTACAACCTCATTCTTCTTGTTTTTTTTTCTTCTTGGATAATATAATAATCGGACTCACGTTAACTATTTTATCGAATATCTATTATCTCTAACTAATATATTAGTACAGAATAACTTAATGTGCACCAAATACCTATTATTTAGAAAACATCAATCATGTTTGAGCCAATTTATACGTACTTTAATTATTTTAAATAATTTTTATTATCTTACACCAACATAAATATCATATAATTGTTCACTAAAACTTAGACATAAAACAATTTTCATGTGAGAATATGAAATATTTTGATATGGACTTTGAAGTGACTAAGGTTATGACATAGATACTCATTTATTATGACTATGGACCATAAATCTTTTTGTCAAACAACAATAGAAAATGAAATATGCTGAAATATCTTTTCCTACGCGTATACGTGTGGAATTTTTTCATTTCCCACTCGATATATCGGGTACTCTATGGAGCTCGATTAATCTAAAGTCATGCCGCATAAAGAGAATTAAAAGAGGAGAAGCATGTCCTACAAAAAAAAAAAATTTTTGCTGGAACTCAAACTAGAAACTTCTGATTAAGAGTAGAGGAATCTTAACCATCCCACGATAACCATTACTGATAAGATTCGTCCTCGATAACAAGAAGTTCTGGTTTGAGAGGGATAATATCAACCACTTAACATCCCTCCGATGCATCCGTTATGGTTATCTCATACCCCTTTTTCTTTTCGTATGATTTTGCTTACTATAACTTTTTTCAAGTCTTTTGTCATCTAGAAAAAAATCTTTGGTCATTCTCAATGGAGTAAGGAAAGCTGGTAATTGGTATATGACAAATGTTTATTTTTCCATTTCATGTTTTGTGCAACAATAGTGATGTTCGAACAAAGCCTGCTTGATTATTTTATCGGATACCTATAAGATAAGTACGATACAACGCTACCTACATTAATAACCCGGCCTCAACTACCTTGGGTAAGTTTAGACAAATTTCTTTTGAAGTAAATTCACGACCAAGATTTAGACAGATGAAAAGAAATACTCTAGCATTTCAAGACAAAAAAGAGTTATACAACATCTTCAATGTTTACATGTAAACAACAAGTACATGTTCAAGGTACTATCAAATTGATTGTAAACAAAATCCATGGTGAATGTAACTTGTAGTTTCCTCTTCACAACTTGTGAAGGAAGAAAATTATAAATATTGAACTCTATGGAACCAACTTGTAATCTTTTTATTTACGATGACTATCGATATCGGACATTATCTTAGGCAATTTGCTCTTCTTCTGTTGATATTTGGCTAATGAATACCACACACCACCAGCTGTGTTGATCACTAAACCAGTGACATTCAAAGCATGTACTTCTACTCCTCCCAACAGGACAAATCCAAGTGTCTGTGAACGAAAAGGGGAAATTTTGAACTGAAATGTAGGACTCCGACAATCGTGGTAATTGAAGAAATAAAAGAAGATTTAAGATGTACACATACCGTAGATCCAACTCCTTTGAGGACGCCAACGATTGTGGTAGTTAAAGCTGAGTTAACAATGGTGCACAAGAACATCGTATAGTTCAAGATGATGCCCATCACCAATGAAAGAATAAGAATTGCAAGAAATGATATTGAACTACTCTGTCCATGGGGGAAAGAGGCTAGTTAAGAACCACAAAATTTCAATAAGCCAAGGGAAGATTAAAAAATTTTCATTCAATATTGTGATCTAAAATTCCAATGAGACAAATAGTTTCTTTTCCAAATTTGGAAAAAGTATATCGAGCTAGAATCAATTAGGCTTCCCTTTTTTCAGCCTGGTCGAGTTCCAGAGGATAATTAATCAATTGAACCAGAGGCAGATTCCAGGCTCCCAAGTGGTGAACACGTTTAAGGAGATCGTGAATAGGAGTGGCTGATGGATGCATAAATGCCCAAAAGACACAAAAGTTTGGCGCAGGAAATAACATGTCTCACGAAATCAGTAACTAAGCAGTTGAAACCACCTACTGCTACACTGCATGTTCCTCATTTATCAGTGTGAGGATTTTGCTCCATTAATTCTACAACTCCCAAGCACTACTCCATTCTGATGAAGTCTAAGTGGATGAAAGGAAAAGCCGACACAGAAATTATAATACACACACAAGTGACAATGCTCAGATGAAGCATCATCCAGCCAGATCCATGGAGTATCCATTTCTTTGAATCTACTTTAAAGATGATTAAAAAAAAGGGAAAAACTAGGACCCTTTTCTATTTGATTACTCGGACCCCTATCCATAGTATGTTTCAGTGTTCTCTTTCCTGTTGTTTCCTCCACCTTCATGTTTGAAACGCCTGTGCGGCTACTACATTTTTTTATCTTCTTTGAAAAAAAAAATTCTTTTCATTATCTAAACAATGACTCTTTCTCTTCTTCTTATAGTATGTGAGTCCCTTCTTCTATTATGCTTCTCTCTTCTACACTTATGACTCTTTAGCGAACCTATAAACTTTAAGTATTAGGATACACAAGTATAGAGGATTCATGTAGCAGATCTCAACTAAGAAAAGTATAGTTAAACCATTTCAGAAAAGAAAGTATAAGTTGAATGATTAATTTATATATATCCTGATTCCTACAAGTTGGCAATATCTCAATTTCTTAATTTTGTAACAGGGGTGTCTGATTCAATGCACACACCTTACCTAATCTACCGTGTACCCGCTACCTTGTACATGCACATATGCTGAGCAACCGTCACCAATGCTTAGACGTGTGGAAGAAATCCTTGTCTCATAGTTCATTCTAGCTTTCATAGATCATTCTAATTTATTGATACATGCTTCTGTATTATCTCCCTTTACGTTTCCCTTTTATCTTTAACTTGTTTGACAACAAAAGGCAATGATAACTCAAAATTGTTCAGCACTACTCAAGCACTAACTACCAACTAATTTGCTTCTTAGTATGAATAAAGGACGATGTTTGACCATACTGAATATAGCTAAGAAACTAACCTTCGCAAATAAAAGAGATAAAGAATTTGGAAATTCTCCTGTGGCTATGATGAGGAATAGCAGAAATGGCAAAGATAAGAAACTGTTGTAAAACATGATCTCAATAGATGAAAGCCCATCCTCTGCTCCTGACTTTTCAACCAACACAAGGTACATGGTCTGCAAATGAAGCAAGGGCATGTAACTAAGATGTATTTATAATTTTAATTAATCTCAATAAGTGAAAAGATACATGCAACAACGCAGTAAATGATAAAAACAAGGCAAGACCTGGAAGAAAACTGAAATAAAGGCCAAACTGTATCCAAAAAGATCAAAGGAAAAATCTCCAAGAGCTGCAATAAGAACTCCGGCAGCAATAAGTAATACAGAAAGTGTAACCTGAAATAAGACAGAAAATCCCATTAGTAGGTTTACCTACCAACTTTACTCATTCTTTTTATCATTGACACACTATAGGCGGTGCCACTTAGTACATGGTTAGACAAAAACCCAATGGTTGATAAAATGGTAGGCGATAGTAGATGGACATAGCTTTCTCAGTAATCAACGATATATCAATTTGGCATCCATAGGGAAGAATATATAATAGAAAACAAAAGATCAAGTCTAGTGCCTTATTATTGAGTCAAATTCTACTCGAGTCTTCAAGCCAAACCCACCTATACTTTACAAATGTCGGAATAAATGCCCTCCTTCCCCAACTTTTCCTATGTCAGCTACTATTTTGTCAGAGACTAACAATCCTGTATCTTAAAGGGGTAGAAGAAGTTCACTAGCCAACCAGTTTGGTGGTGAACACACTAAATTGTTTACCTCATGAATACATTAGACTCAAGGTTAATCATAGTGGCTTAAGCATTGAGTAAGGATCAAATGATGACCATTACGTTAGTTAAGGGGTTACCATCTTTTCCCAAATTAATACTTCTCCAAACTAAACTTCTGACTGCATTTTGCTATTTGCATTAGCTTTGTTTTAACTGTTTGCCCTGATAGAATAGTCAATGGTAGGTTGAAAGTAAATACAACCGTTGGACAAGCCCGCTAGCAAGAAACTCTACACATAGCTTGAAATCCATCCCTTTGGTTACGGGCCTGACTTTTTAGTCAGTTATCTTACATAGAGTAATTCAGGCAATATCATCTACATAGTAAACTTAGGAAAAATGTTACCTCTGTGGTTTTCACTTCTCCAAAATTCATTAAAGCCACAAATAGACTAACTATTAGTATAAAGCTTCCACTCGGTTTCCTCACATGGAGGAATGAAACCAAGACGTAAACAAAAGAATATGAGAAAGCTAAAATGCAGAATCAGATTACTGGTGTTTACAAATATGTATACACATTTAGATTCTCTTATTTATACTGACTAGTGCATGAACATCTGTGTAGAAGTCATGGAAAGCAAAACAAAAACAACTACGTAAGTAGAGACAGTCTATCAATTTAAGTATACTGCCACTGCCAGGCATATAATAGCTAAATAAGAAAATCAGAGCTCTATGTTTCCACACTCCCAGAGCCCAATTTTTATCAAATTCCAAATAAAATACAGTAAGTTACAGTATACACAGAGATGAAAAGATATAAAGCAGCATCAAGAGATTCACAGATCTATCAGGTTAACAAGCAACACTGAGAGCACTTAAAAATGGAGTTACTCTACCCAACTAGTACGAAACCAGGTAGATATCTTAATCACCAACCTGAGTTGTAGGTCTACCCTTTCCGGTAAAGAATCCAGCTACTAGTACAGCAAGTGGCGTAAGCCTTTTGATGGCAATATACATTGGAATATTTACTCCTTTCAAGCTTGCTAAAGCAAATCCCACATTTGCATTGTAGAACAATGAAACTGGGAAAAGTCTTTTCGCAGTCTCTGCATTTAATTCTTTGGCTTTTGTGTATCCCATGACTCTACCAAGGTGTATGAGCAAAGCTGTTGCTATTTGCTAATAACAGTGTATAGTCCAGCAAAAAAGGAAAAAAGGTAAGAACAAATGAAACACAAGTTAACAGTTCACAAGATGATAGAAATCGAATATGTTTTCTGTGTATTCAGCATACTGATAAGTCATGTTATTGTACCTGAACTGCTAGAAGAGTCATTGAGTGGGCATATTGCATGATCACAGCTTTGTTGATGAAAACCATAGCCATAGATGCAATTCCATACGAAAATGCAGCAATTAAACTGCCATTTAATACATTTGTTCTGTTAGTCAATACGTTCCTAGAAACCATATACAGTGATATAAGTTTAAACAGACAGGAGATGGTTGGTCTTTACTACTGTACAAGACAGTCCACTTCCAACCAAGAGGTAGCAGGTTAATTTGTTCAAGTCACGAAGAGGGGGAAAAGAGGAAGAAGCCATTGTCAGCCTATGGGTTGCAGTAAGGTTTATCATATAAAAGATGATATAACTCCAAACAACATGATCATAATATGCTTCTATGTTCTCACACTTAACGTATCATTTTCGTTCTAAGATTGCGAAGAGTAGAATGCGACTACTCTTAATTCCCCGATCAGTTGGTCTTCCTAATATATATATTGCTTTCTAAAAGGATGTAAGGATGTCTCTACCTCCGTCTATGTACTCCTTTTTCACTAGGCTATTATTTAACAAAGCACTACGAGCCTATCATGCATTCTTGTTGGGGAGTGAAAGATATAGGACTCCCTCAAAACCCCCAAGCTCTTTGGAAGAGTGGTACAGTGGAGAAGAAACGTGACACTCAGCGAACTGAAATAGATCTTGTTCCATTCTTTTTGCTTAATTCTTCCAGATATTTAAACAGATTTCAGAAATCACTTCATTCTTTAGTCATTAACAGAAGTGCTGCTTAATCAGCCATTTCAAATTTTGCTTTCAGCAAGTTCTCACAAGATCCAGTGGATGCAATTTATGAGTAAGCTACCAAACGAGGTGAAAATGTAGAAAGCAAATAACAAAGCTAAAATAAAACAAGGAGATGAAGAATTATTGCCTAACTATGAAGAGAATAGAATTGCCAGAGAAATTACAATTTACTTGCATGCAACAACAACAACATAGTCAGTGTAATGAAATCCCACTTGTGGGATTTGGGGAGGGTGGTGTAAGCAGACCTTACCCCTACCTTGGGAGGTAGAGAGATTGTTTTTGATAGACCCTCGGCTCAAGGAAAAGCATATCAAGGCAGATCGAAAGAGAAATAACGAAACTGAAGAAATCATGACAAAATCTCATAGAAAGCATGACAAAACATTCTTGAAAAAAAAAAGAACACTAACTACAACTTACTAACAGAAATTTAAGGACAAGAAACTACAAGAGAAATACCACCATTACTGGTATAAGGATGCATAATCTCCATAAGAAATTTACTTGCATGCAAGTAACTAGAATAATTCAGTGTAAGTGAAATAAAACGAACCTCAAATACGGACTCGAGTCCATAATCTCCATTTGTCCAATGAAACAAAAAGGAATGAATCCTTCAGTAACAGAAAATCTTTGAACCTCAAAGACAGCTTATCACTTACTTCATTGACAGTCCTTTATTTACACAAAAAATATCTGCAATTGAATCAAGAAATTAGAAAACAAGAACAACCAGATTGATATAAAAGCCAAAAAAAAGTATCACATGCACTCCAAATCTACTAGCCAAATCAATCTCTGCTTGAGATTGCTCAATTTGAGCTCAAATACAGCTTTCAATTAACTCAAAAACAAATCTTTTGCACCAATTTATCGAAATCTCTATAACTTAAGCACGAAATTAGAAAATGAAAAACACCCATATAAGGAAAAACCCAAAAGCACAATATCCACTTCAGATACAAGTTTTCAATTAAACTCAAAAACAAATCTTTTGCACTAAAATTACTGAAATCTCTATAATCAAAGCACGAAATTAGAAAATGAAAAACACCCAGATAAAGAAAAACTCAAAAACACAATACCCACTTCAGACACAAGCTTTCAATAAACTCAAAAACAAATCTTTCGCACTAAAATTACTGAAATCTCTATAATCAAAGCACAAAATTGGAAAACGTAAAACATCCACTTCAGATACAGCTTTCAATTAACTCAAAAACAGATCTTTTGCACGAAAATGGAAAAATGAAAAACACCCATATAAACAAAAACCCAAAAGCACAATACCCACTTCCCAAAATAGCAAAAGTTACCTCCTTTATCTATAAGTATATATAAAAATTCTCGTGATCACGTGATTTTTCTGAGTATATAGGAATTGAAAAGATGGTTTTTTTTTTTTGGATCAAGGGATGTGTAGTGTAGAGAGTGTTACAGTGTGAAAAAAAAACTTGAAATTTGGTGTAAAAAAAAAAAAGGATCTTTTTGTTACTATTAATATATTTTGTTTGTTGATGATGGCCATTGGCCATTTTTATCGGCAGCTAACAAAGAAAGAGAAATTTGCCGGAACTTTCTGTTTAGGTAGTTGACTCTTAACGTGCTGTTATTTTATATTTTATTTTTCATATTTACTTGCAAAATTTACCCGGGAGATAATCAATTGTTTGTAATGTGTATTTATTGGTTTCGAGATTAGGATATACACAGATTTTATTTATGTCGTTTAAGAGGTAAGATAAAATACTATCTCTAAATATTTCTATTAGATCATGTCTTCGGTAAGTCGGAAGTGTATCATGTTCTATCAAATTACCTCTCTCAATTCTCATCTTTTACACATTCTCTTTATTTATCTGAATCATTTATGTTTTGCTTTTTCTTAGTTTATATTTCACGAATACCACTCACCTTATCCTGAATAGGTTTGTTCTTAATCATATCTCTTAGTATGCACACATATCCATTTGAGCATCAACATCATTGTTGCTTTCGTCTTCTGAACTTGTATGTTCTTGATGGGCCAACACACGACTGCATACAACAATGCAGGTCTAATCATTGTAGAATTTATCATTAAGCTTTTGTGACATATTCTTATCACACAGACCCCTGAATATGAGCATCCACTTCACCTATCCGCTCCAATACATTGCGCTACACTCTCGTCAATCTCTATATTATCTTGTATTATGAATCCAAGATACTTGAAAATGCTTCTCTTGAGTATAGCATGTGAATCAATCTTCACTTCCATCTTATGTTATGCTACTGAACTTGCACCCTAGGTATTTGATTTTAGTTATACTAAACCTAAAATCTTTAGACTTTGAAGTCTGTCTCAAAGGTTCCAATCTCTCGTTAATTATGTGTATCTCGCCAATCAATATTACATTATCTATGAGAATAACATACATAACAACACCTTTTCCAAGTATGTCACGTCAATTCATCTATCATCAAGGCATGTGTTAAAATGAGCGTAGGACTAAACCCTACAATCCCATCAGGACCGAACCTATTATTTTTACTCGGATCTTAACGCCATTGTATTTGTCCTTAATTACCTAATATAAGCCACTAATACATCTTGAGACTCCCGACATTTACATAAACCTTTATGATATGTCAATATTTCTTATTAAAAAAAAAGGGAAAAGGTCAAAAATACCCCTCAACTTTAGTTTATTAGTTAAAAATACCCTTCAACTTTAGTTTATTAGTTAACTATATCCCTAACGTTAAATAAAAGTTATTTATACCTTCGCCGTTATTAATTTCACCATTTAAACCCCTCAGTTAACGAAAATTCCCAAATTGACTCAAATTAACCCGAATTTAAAAAAAAATAAACTCATTCCCCATTTTATACCCAATTACCCAACCCCTCTATCTTTTAACCAGTATAACCCATTCTCCTTTTACTCAGGCAACTATACGGTCTCGATTCACCGGTATGATCCATTTCGTTTCCGTTTCATTCCAATTTTCAAAGTTGCCAACTTTTTCTCTCTGGTCTCAACCAAAAAAGCTCACTATTTTATTCACACACAAAAAAGAGATTCAAGTTACAATTTCTCTAACGATGTAACAATGAAACGCATGAGGGATAGCAACAAAGATTTCGATTTCGTAACGGAATCGCCATTTTCACAGTTATCTCCGTTATCTAGGGTGGAAGAAAGCCCCAACCACGACGTACTTACTCCGAGGGAAGTTCGAGTTTCTTTCAATGAGAACCTTCCCGATAATGAATCGATTCGCCGCCGATCTAATTTGAGTACTGGACCGGATTTACAAGATGAGGTTGTGCTCAGTACCAGCTCTTCGTTTAGGAGAAAATCGCATGTTTTAGCTGCTACTAGAACAAAATCAAGGCTAATGGACCCACCAGAACAAGATCAAAGGTCACAGAAGATTACAATGAGCATTCTTACTCACACAATTGTACGGGTTAAAAAGATAGAGGGGCCGGGGTACTGAGTTTAAAATGGGGAACGGTTTTTTTTAAAAAAAAAATTGGGTTAATTTGAATTAATTTGGGGGTTTTCGTTAATTGAGGGTATAAATTGTGAAATTAATAATGGTAAGAATATAAATAACTTTGATTTAATGATAGGGATATAATCAACTAATAAATTAAAATTAAAGGGTATTTTTTGACCCTTTTCCCTAAAAAAAAGAAAATCTTATGCATTCAACCAAACGACTTCCAAAATTAACTTTAAAAACCCAACTCAAACAAACTGTAAAATTTTCTGCCTGCAATTCAGAGTTCATACTTCTCAGCTAAAATGGCAGTGTCCCCTGTAGCTGATCTCAACTCCAAGCTTCCACTTCCTTCAGGTTCCTCAATTGATTGGGCCGCTATTTAGGTTAATTCTTCGTTTCTATTTTGTGTATTATGGGTTTTAATCTTTTGATTATTTCTTCAGGGAAGCGGCAACACTCCAAATTCACTGGCCAATCAGTGGTAAAGTTCCTTAATTTCTCTTAATTAAGCTAAAGAAACTCCTCATATGTGTAACAATTGCTTGTAATTTTATTTTTTTTGGATATAGAGAGCAATACCTATACGCATATTAACTGTGGGGAAGAATAGGTCACAAGGAGTGCAGTTAATAGTTGATGAGTATATGAAGAAGCTCAGGAATTATTGTAGTGTTGATGATGTCCGAATAAAGTCTAATCCCAAAAATGCACGGTATGTTGAAGTATTGTCGATTTTTTCGGGTGGATTTGATATATTTTTATTGGAAATTGGTGAAAATTTGTGAGTTTTAGTCTTTGTGTTGAACACTAGATGTAATGGTAATGGTAAAGGTAATAGTAATTTCACTTAGGGATTGAGATGTTGAAGTGATTGACAGAGTTACTACCTGGTACGTGTTGTTGTTGGGAGGGGATAGGTATTTGTGGAATTAATCGTGGGACGGATACCACAGTTATCAAAAAATGGACCTTCCAACTGAACAACTACGCCTCAATACGGGTCCAAATAAGTTGGGGTTGGCTATGCGAATCCTGATTGACCATTTTCTTCGTTTAATTTCTTCTCTGACTTTTCTTTTTTTTGCGAAGTTGGTATGTTTCAATTGGAAATTGGTGATAATTTGTGAGTTATGGTCTGTGTTGAACACTAGATGTAGTGGTCCATTTCACTTAGACATTAAGATGTTGAAGTGATTAGACATTCCAACGGAACAACTATGCCTCAGTCCTAAACAAATTGGGGTCGGGTATATAGTTCTTCATTTAAATTCATACTAGAAATGCTTGGTATGTTGAAATTTTGTCCTTATCTTTAATTTTTGCGAAGTTGTTATATTTCAATCGGAAATTGGTGATAATCAGTGAATTCTGGTCTTTGTAATGAATACTAGATGTAGTGGTCCATTACACTTGGACATTAAGTTATTGAAGTGATTGGACCTTCCAACAAAACAACAACTACTCCGCTATCCCAAACAAGTTGGGATTGGCCGTATGAATCCTCATTGACCATGTTCTTCATTTAAATTCACCCCCAAAATGTTTGGTGTGTTGAAATTCTGTTTTCTTATTCTTGCTTTTGGCAAAGTTGGTATATTGGAAATTGGTGATAATTTGTGGGTTCTGGTCTTTGGATTGAACACACTCTGTTTAGTGGTCCTTCTCACTTAGATTTTAAGAACTTGATGTGATTGCACTCTCCAAAAAGAAAATAAAAAATTAGGTGGTTGTTTGATGATTTCATATCATTAAATAGAGTTGTTTACTTTACAGATATCCCAATGTCCCTACTGGAATCCGTGACAATGCGTTTTACCTATCATGGATGGGATGTAAGTCCTGGAAGTGTTAATTTCTAAAGCTTGTTATTTTAATTTGAAACAGTGACGTAGTGGCTCAAATTGAACATGAGGACATTGCTGTTATGGGCCTCATCAGGCCTGATGAATGGGTAAGCGTTCAGAAGTATTTAGAAAATAAAAATTACCCTCTCACTGTCCTAATCTGTTTAAAACCAGGTTGTAATGTTGGATGAGCGTGGTCATGATGTGGGATCCGAGCAGATGGCTTCTTTAATCGGAGACGCTGGAAACAAGGTGAGTTATGCTTCATCATGGCAGTCTTTTGTTCCTGGTATCATCTATCATGGTTCAGCAGCAAGTATCCCGGCGAGAAATGAAAGTTCTTTCCTGAAATGACCTTACAAATTTTAAAGTCATCACTGGAAAGGGGATCTACGCAAAAAAAATAAACACTAGAATTTTTGAATGACTCTTCTCCTCTATCTTGTAGGGAGCATCAAGCTTACTCTTTTGCATTGGTGGACCTTATGGACATGGTAGACAATTGCGAGAGAGAGCTAACGTATCAGTTAAATTGTCATCCTTAGTCTTGAATCATGAGATTGCCTTAGTTGTACTGATAGAACAACTTTACAGGTAAGAGACTGGAACAAACTATTATTCTTTTGAAGTGCTGGTGCCGCTAACCCCTCCCCCGGTTCCTCATTTATGCTGGTAAATATTTCAGTGTTGAGAGTATAGTTTCACAACTTTATGTATTCATGCGTCCTGTGCCCTAGTTGCTCTGTGCTCATTAGTCTTTCGAACTAAAAGGCAAACATATATCCTCTGTCCCTCTCCGTATTAGATACTGTCTGAGATAGTATTATTTTAGTCAAGCAAAAGCTTCCTGGAAACGAGATTCAGTGACATGTATTGCACAACTTTGGCGGATACTGTGCTAAAAATGGCTAGCCACCTAATCCTTCTTTACCTTCTTTATAGGTTCCTTTCATCCATTTATGTACATAGCGTCTTGGCATTAATCTTTTTCACCCAAATCTGATTGTTTATCTATCATGTCCGTGCATGAATTTCCAGAAACTTAATCGATAATTGTTCTGAATATTTTGACAGAGGGTGGACCATTCTTAAAGGACAGAAATACCATCACTAGACATTGATGTCTTAACCATGATAAACCAATACAGGTACAGGTAGTACTTCTGCCTAAATATTTGAACTTCTATTCTATTTTCTGTCTTGGTGCCTTGTAATTTAAGTTAGATAGATCAGGTTTCAACATATGCACTGTACTGACCTTGAGTAGTGAGTATGGAGAGTAATGGTGTAATTACGTATTTATAAAAAAACAAGTTTATTACCCATTGTGCTTCAGTATTTCAAGTGAACTACTTAGCAAACAATCACATGCATTAGCATGATAGCATCTCACACCCTTGTGTAGGTTACCTGATCTGCTGATCATGGAGAAACTTGTCAAAGTCTCCTAACACGGTTGGCTCGTTGAGATTAGATTATTGCCTTTATTGATATATATATTCATTTTGATAATTTTCCTGATCAAACTAGAAGTTAACATCCATCAAATGGAGTCGATAATTCATTGACTGATTTTTTCAGGATTTCTATTTCTTGGAGTTGGAAGAAGGAATTGAAATGACTTCCAAATTTCATTCAACCACCATCAGAGCAACTAAACTCAGGTTTGGAATGTCTTTTGAGGATGACCTTGGCCCCTATTATAGATATTCGACGTGCCTAAAGGGAAGAAGGTGGTTGAGAAGTGAGCAGAACCTCATTCTTAGATCCTAAAAGTCTGTCAAGGTCTTGACACGTCGAATACTTGATGTTTTGCTTGGTTTACTACACGGTTTGTGAAACCAGATAGTACTTCTATTGCTATGGTGTGTGTCATGTCACACCTCTTGATGTGCCTGTCCAGATCTAACGTTGCGATGTTGACAAGCCTGGCCTAGACATTTTATCCACCACAATGATCTAATTCATTATACCATCTTCACTATTTCTAATGAATGGAGTAAAGGTTTTGTGTATTTATATCCTTTTTGAGTCTTTGGATACCAAGTTAGACAATGTATTGTTTCTTGTGATAAGACATTACTTCATTTGAATCATTTGCCAAACCAATACACAAAAGACACTTTTGTAGACCAAACTATCTTTTTGATCTTGTCAGAAATTAAAATGGAATATAGTAATTTTCACTTGATATATCTTACATGGTATATGTAATTTTGTATCTCCTATTGCCATTTATCATATCGTAATTTTTGCAAATCTCACCAAAGCTTTTGTTTCTTATTCTTTAGGGATGACCAAGTGATAGCTAAAATAAATCTTGGCTTGTTCCAATTGAAGTTGATGTGTATAATCAAAGGAGGCGACATATTTTAATCTAATAGAAGTTTGTGAACATAGACCAAAAAGTCTTAACATAAACACTTTATCATGCGTTTAGGTGCTCATAATAATTCACGAATCCATGTTCAAACTGGCCACAAAGTCATCTGGCTGGTTAGTATGTCAACTCAACTCATTATCCTATCCCCACCCTCAATTCTAGCTTCCTAGTCTAAGTTTAGAGGAAAAGTAAAAACACAAGGGATACTTCTAAGAAACAGATAACTAGATTGGTCAGCTAAAAAGAAGAAAAGATCTTCCTAAAGATCTCAAGATCAATTCCTTTGTCAAGAGTCTGCAGCAACAGCAGCTATAGCTTCTGATAAGGGGAGGATTTTCACAGGCGAAATGTGGGATTTGAGCGGAATTTGGGAAGGACTAAGTAACTTCTTCTCATTTGGAACAGATTCCGTGATTCCAAGAACTTTGCGCACTTCATTTGCTAGCTCTATGATGTAGTCGTCTTCGTGACTAATGTCATGTAAAGCCTTCTCCATTTTGAATATGTATTCCTGGTTATTTCCGCAGGGACCAGAGGCAGTAGCAATTTGCCTGAAAATGGATATGGAAAGTTAAGATATGTTGAAAACGTTCAATCTCAAAGCAAAAGATAAGATAATAGAACAATGATCCTCACCTAGCCATCTCTTCCAGTGGAGCAGGACCAAGATAATACTTATTACTTACTTTGTCAGGAGTGGACGTAAACCTGAAAATAGATTTTTGAATCAATTCAACGATCATTGAACAAAATATTTACCGTTTTGATGTTCTTTGATTAGAGGGTGTTTCAGGAACAGCCTCTCTACCTCCACAAGGTTGGGGTAAGGTTTGCGTATACTCTACCTTTCCTAGACCCCAGCGGTGGATTTTCACTGGGTATGTTGGATTGTGCATGGAGGGGAATTAGCAAGAAATGCAAATAGAATAGCAACCATAGAACTTACACTATCACTCCAGTTAAGGCAGGATGTAAGGAGTCTTCTTCCTGAAATAGAAAGAAGGAAACATTTTCCAAGTTAGCCAAGTGAGCAACTCTATGTTAATGTCATTCCCCTTTTGTAGCAGAGTTTTACTAAACTTCAAAGGTTATCGACTTACAGTGAAGAAGTCCACCAAGGTCTTGCTATCATACTCGCACTCTCTTCTTTCTAAATACTGTAAAGCGAAAAAATAAACTCAGGATCAATTCCAAACAATGTTCAGACTCCAAGTGATATTGATCAAAGGATATGTAACAAAATTGTAATGCTAAGTCCCCAGAGGCGACATAGTCTGATTCATAAACATTTACAGTGAAAACATTATTGAGGAGTCAAAGAAGAACCAATGTACCTCCATTGCCTCCTTCTCTTTTTCAGGTCCTCCTCTCACACAATAAGCAGCACCCCACTAAAAGAAAATACACAGATAAGTTAAATTATGTCGTGGAAACAGCTATGAATCAATAAAAACATTTACTTTTAGAGAGTACACAAAACCAGGTCAACTAAAAGATAGCTATAGTTGCTTGCAAACAACTGCTATAACTAATTTCCTGAAACAAGTTAAATTAAACAGAGCATATAAATTAAATTCTTGTTCTTATTATTATGAAAATCAGCTTCAACATGGAGAAAGAGTTACACTAGGAGATAATGGTCAAAAACACACTTGAAGTATCACCTTTTTGCGAGTTTCCTACTTTAACTATCATGTATTTGTGTTTCCTTCCTAAACTATCACAAACTATTTATCAAAACACACCTCAACTAGTATTTGATGGTGCATGCCTGCGTGGTGCAAACTTGCTTTTTTGTTTTCAAAATGTTTCCAATGACGAAATTTTTTAGGCAAATTAAGTTGTAATGTGCCTTTTGGAGATTGCATTAAAATATTTGGTCTAATCACCTTGAGGTGTGTTTTGATAAATAGTTAGTAATAGTTCAGGTAGGAAACGCAAACACCTAATAGTTCAGATATGAAACTCGCAAAAAGTGTCAATATTGAAGAAGGTAATAGATGCTAATATGTAATATCCACTTACACAAATGGCTCCTTTGCTTGCATCTAAAGTGCAGGTTCTTGCGGGTTTTTCAGGTGTACCTCTATGATCAATGCAAGCTGATGATTGACATTCAACACAATCAAAAAAACGTTAGTATATTATACTTTAGACAAACAAAACTCAACAATTTTGAAGCATCAATACGAACATACCGAGATCAAACACACGCCTATAATCCTTAATGTATCCAATCAATTTCTCATCATACTCAAATCCAGGGTTCCATACCAATGACCCATAGCCAAAAATCCAAAACACCATGTTTCTGAATCTTCCTCTAGTTAATATCTGCACTATTAACCATAAAATCAATTAAAAATATACTTTTCCTCCACTTCGGCAAAAGAAACATACATGAATTTCTGAAAATGGTGAAGAATTAGAGATTGGACACGAGTTATGATAGAAGGTTAGTAGGTATGTTATCAAAAATGCGCTTTAAGCGCGCTTAAGCCTTGAAGTGAGGCTCAAAACGTGTTGAGCGCTTTGCCTCGCTTTATGTGCACTTTAGTGTTGTCATCAAGGTTCTAAGGCAAACATTTCCTTGCCAATGAGCCTCTTATGAAGAATTTGAAGCTAAATAATTGATATATCACTTTATCATAATTTTTTTCAATTTCTTTGGTCATATATTTGTCATTTATGTTTATAATTATTAGTCTTGGACTAAACATATATATATATATTTTTTTTCTCCCTTTGTGCCTTTTTTCGTTAAAGCCCACGCTTTATTTGCGCTTTGCGCTTAAAGCCCCCACAAACTAAGAGCTTTTTTGTGCTTTTCGCCTTTGATAACACTGGACTCACTCGTGATTGTCTAGCTTTTCATCACATACATGTAGTAGTAGTATTACTCTTGTATTTTTTGTTCTTCGATTTCTGTTAGTATTTATTGTTTCTTCTACTTCGATTATCTTACTATTTAATTGTCTAAATGTTCATTTTCATTGTTTCCCGATTATTTGTCATGGCCGTTTCTTTTCCTTACTGCTTTGATATGCTTCTCCTTGAGTCGAGGACCTCTCAGAGATGGTCTCTCTACCTCCCAAGGTAAGGGTAAGGTCTGCATCCACTCTACCCTCCCCAGACCTCTACATGTGAGATTACACCACATACGTTTGTGGTTATTGTTGGTTAAAAATTAGAAATTAGAACAAACTACAGCATAAAAAGCTATGGTTAGAGGTATTCATTAGTCCCGGGATTATTTATCCCACCATTTGGTCAAATCAGTTTATTCTGGCAATAAGAGGGTTAACAACAACAGAACAGTACAAGTGCTGCAGCTCAATGTACAACATAGTGAAGCATGGGATCCATAAAATTGCTAAAAATGATGAACATACAGAAAAGAAAAAACTCTAAAAATACCAAAAAAAAAAAATGAGAAAAAATGGAAATCGATAAAAATACTTACCAATACAATGTTGTTATGTTCGCAAATCAATGAAAATCCAATGCCTTTTACAAAAATTTCCCCTTTTGCTCCACAAATTCTTCAGAGAAAAATGAAATTTGAGGGTTTTGAAATAGGCAAATTGAATACGGAATTAAGGAGAGATAAAGAGAGAGCAATGTGGGTAATTTTTCTCTCTCTGTATCTCTCTCTTTGTGTGTGGTTTATGAAGAAGAGAATAAAACTATTTATAGACTCCAATATATTTATATCAAGTGGTCGTGTGCGAATTTTCTAACTGAACTATTCCTAATTATTTATCAAAACATACGTTAACTATTAATTTGTCGTCCTCTAGATAGAAAAAATGGAGTAATAAATGGTTGAGATATGTTTTGATAAATAGTTATTGATAGTTCTGAAAACTCGTACGCCTGATAATTCAGGTATGAAATTCGAAAAATCAAAATACTTTAGATATGTTTTTTATCATTAATGATTTAAATTACGATCTATTTTGATTGAACATTTGAACATATTAGAATTCTGATCAATTCAAATTTGTGTTGCGGAAGATTTTTTTTATAAATATAACTCGAGACTTCTGTAATTAGAAGGATAGTTCTATTAATCCCATCCTATCACATCAACCCTTGTGGTATGAGAATATATTTTCAATGTGTTCTCCATAATATAAAATAAGAGAAAATCTATATTGACTTTTGAAATATTCTTCTTGATTTTTTTATAAAATGGAATAAATTAAAGAGTACACGAATCATGATAGTGCTATTGCACCATTGGAGAAACAAATGCACTCCTACAAGATATTTTGCTTTCATTTCCTTAAGAAATGCAACTAAAAAAGAATAATTAGTATACTTTATTCATGTAAAAAGACATTAAAAAGATAATATTTTATATCATTTTGTAATAGCGTGTTATTTGAGTCGAGGATCTTTTTGAAATAGTCTATTTACCTCAACAACAAGAGAAAAATTGGTGTATACGTTACTCTTTCCAAATTTCACTTGTGAAATTACACTGCATACCGTTCATATGTCATCAAAATTCAATTTTCACCTAACTACACTTAATTCAAGGTCATACCAAAGAAACCAATTTCACCTAATTAATTTCATCAAAATATCAAAGTCATGCCTAGCATGTGGAAATAATATTTTAATTTTTCCTATGTACTTCTCATAATATTTTATTTTAAATTTACTTTTTCAATTTTCCACTCTTTGACATTTGAGTTAGTCAACAAAATTGTACATATGTTAATGGCATTTTGCATGATATGAAAGAACATTTCAAATAAACCTTACATTTTTGAGTCCACAAACGTTAATTTCAATTTCCTTAAATTTTTTTTTTTTAAAGGAAAAAATAATAATTGTTTTTTTTAAAAAAAAAAAAAAAGTTCATTGAACCTAGACAATTTCTTGAATTAACTCGTTGTCCTCGTTTTGGGACCATAAATTAATGTGGGTGATATGGGGGAGTTAAATTTTATGGAAAAAAAATCTTGAACTCAAAACAAGTTGCCCAATTGGTTTTAAATATATTAACCATAAATAAATGCATGATACGTGTTATTTAATTTAAGCTATCATCAATATCCTTTAACATTGGGTATATATAAATAGACACGTGTAATACATGATATAATACACGTAGATACAAATTGCCATATAAGACGCATGTATCGATAAGTTTAATTTTATATAAGTTAAAGTGTTTATTTGTGTACACTCAAAGTTGGAGGACATAGATGATAGTTGAAGTCAAGTTAAAGTGCACGTTGATGTATTATGTCATAAATAAATAATTTAATTTAGACTAGTGGTAAAAGTATAGACTCTTGAAGGATAAATACAATAACATATATATTTAGTATATAGTGGTGAGGGTACGCATACTTTACTTCTATCCTTTGAGGGTATATAAAAGATGTTTCTAATAAACACTTAGCTTAAGGAAATTATTTTTCTGTTTGAAACAAATACAAGAATCAAAAACGATGATGAAAACATTAGTGAAATAAAAGAATTAACAGTAAAAACAGTAAGAATAATCAAATTGAAAGATATAATAATAGTACTAAACTTGAAAAATAAAATATAATAGTACATTTAAGAATAAATATAGGTCCTTCATATTAGAACCCAACGTTATGACTAGAAAGAGAAAAAATACTCGACTACCGATTAAAAAAAAAAAAAAAAAAAAAAAAAGGGACATAAGGTGCAAAAATTGATGGCATTGCACATGATTTTTCTTGTTGGGCTAGTTATCAATAGACATAACATGTGTGATATGCTGTCCAAACTTCAAAAAATCCACAATTCTATCTGGCAAAAAGGTGCAACAAATGGTGTTATAGTCAAAACTTCTCTCTAATAACGTAGTTTATTAGGATATTTTTAATAGTTATAGAAATATATTGTAACAAAAGATATATAGTATAGTATAAAGGTGCAACAAATGGTGTTATAGTCAAACTTCTCTGTAATATCGTAGTTTATTTGGATATTTTTAATAGTTATAGAAACATATTGTAACAAAAGATATATAGTATAGTATAATATGAAAGATCGATTTCATAGAAAATATAATTATTATAGAGAAGTCTGATTATATTTGACTTTAATTAATAGATCAATCAAATTAATCTTTAGATTCTTGTTTTAATTATTTTTTTCTTTTAGTTATATGTTAAAATAAAAAATATATAACTTTCATTTATTAGTTTAATGTAAACACTAAACAGTAATGTCCAATAAAGTGAGCTCTTATTATGTTTGAAGTTGTAAAATATTCTAAAAATAATCATCTCATCTCACCATCGACTTCGTAGGTTTGTTTGATTTTCTTTCTCATCAAAAGATAAATGGGTTTTGTTTCCCAAAGTTGAATGGAAATTATTCATAAAATGATCCAAAACAGAGTTGATAATTGCAATTCAAGATTAAATATAATGACTTAAATAACTAATATAGATTGGACAAAGTTCAAAATAATACATCAATTACAACATTCATATTGATAATATATAGTTTATCAAGATCATAAAACATAGGAACTATACTAATAAAACACAAGAAGACTAATTAAAACAGGCCCAAATTAAAATCCAGAAAAATATTTATTCTGGACTTACTATGTCCAAATGAGTGTCCATCACTATTCACTAATCAGCAATCATTAATTATTATTATTGATAATCATCATCAACCATCATTATATATTCTTAAAATATCAGCATTAGATCATCAGTGGCGGAGCCAAAAATTTATGAAGGGTGTCCAAAAAAAGTGAAATAAAATAAAATTGTTGCTAGTGAAATTTGAACACATGAGCACCCTAAGCACAAGTTCTTTCAAGGTGTACAAGTTCTTTCAAGGTGTCTCAAATCATTGGGCTATAACACTTTATTCTGTAAGGGTGTCCGGAGTTTATTATTTAATTACTTTGTGTATTATTTTACTAATATATACGGTATTATATTCCGACGAAGCGTATCCAATTGGACACCCTGACTATAACATAGATACGCCCTTGATCTTGATCATCACCATCACCATAATCATAAATTATCACTATATATCATCCACCACCAACTGGCATCATCAACCATCACTATTAACCACTATTGGCATCTACCACACCACTAGCTACTATGTACACACAACCACCACCATCAGCCAAACACCACTACCAATCATCACCACCAAATGACACCTACAACTCCAATCGTTAGTCATCACCATCACCAATAACTATATAATATTTAATAATATTCTGTTATATAGTATTAGCTTAATTTAGTATGTTATATTAGAAAAACGAATTAAAACACACTCCAACTTTATCTTAATTTGTCGTTACACACTCCAATTTTGTGGAGGTCCTATAACACCCCCCACCCCATCCTATACTATTCCCCTCAAATATTGAGAAAACAAACATACATTGATCAAATATTCTGAATACAACATCTTAATATTCACATGTCTAATCAGATTCAAATGTCTTCATCATCATTAAAATAAATGAGGCATAAACATAGTAACTTAAATATAACTAATATAAATTAGACAAAGTTCAATTATACATCAATAGTTACAACATTGATTATATTGATAATAATACATAGTATATCATTTCTTACACAACCACAAATTGATCACTACCACTAATACTCCCATTCTCACAAGGGCACTCTATTTTCCCCTTTTCTTGATTAGAACACACAAAATCAAGATTATAAAACATAGGTACCATAGTAACAAAACACAAGAACACTAAAACAGGACCAAATATCCAAAGCAAAAGTGGCAAAGCTACATAAAACAACCTATTCCCCACAGTGTTCAAACCAAATCCTTTTTCTAACAACTCAGACACATACTCTGGATTTACTATTCCCAAATTGTCTTGTGGACAATTGATGAGGAAATTGACTTGGTTAATGAACCTAATTGATAATGTGTGACATAAGAATGAGAATAGGAAAATCAGTAAAAGTGTAACATATTTTAGTGCCACCATGAATTCACCATGTGCACCATAAATTGCATCATTTAGTGGTTGTTTGACACTATAAGTGCTGCTTATTACAGCTGCAAGACCAGAACATAGAAGGATTGATGTTGTAGCCATTAAGGTTGCTCCCATTATTGTGTTTCTTAGTGTTTGGACAGCTAAAATGTTTTTCTTCTCATTGTCCTGCAAAATTTAAAGACAAATGGAAAATATAAGAGTTTAAGTTGTATGCACTGAGTGATCAGTGGCGTAGCTACATGGTGGTCAGGGTGTCCAATTGGATTCGTCGGAAAAAAAAGATAGTATATACAAGTAAAATGATACACGAAATGATTAAATAACATATTTTGGACATTCTTAACAGCATAAGTTGTTATAGCTTAGTGGTTTCAGACGCTTGGTATGAGGCAGTGCTTGCAAATCTTTTTTCCACTTTCTATTTCTGGACACCCTTTGTGAAATTCATGACTTTGCCACTGCGACTATGATTTAGAAGTGTTTATGTACAATTGGATAATCACAGTTCAATGTTTTTGAATGATCTAGTTTATAAAATATCCTACAAATGTATATGTTATGCATATTTAAACATATAATGTGTATATATATATATATAGTCAGTATATAGATTTTGTATATTTCACTCATATTGGTAACACGTTTTATCGAACGGTAAATATAGTATACCCTAGCTCCAATCCACTTTATATGGTGGGATACAGAGTCATAAAATCTTTAAGTTTTTGAAATAAATTTTCATACTTAATAGGAAAATTTTGTACATAAAATATTTTCCCTATTTCAATTTATTTGAGTCTATTTCCTTTCTAGTCCATTCAAAAAGAACAATCCATTCTAAATCAATCTGGAGACAATTTATAAATTTAAACTTCTTATTTTACTCTTAAAGACAAACATTTTTCGGACATACACATATTATGACACGTTAAAAATTAAAAGTTTTAAAAGTTTTATACACTCACATATAGTTGCACCTTTGATATTAAAAGTTCTTTTTTCTTTCTTAAACTTAATTTTCAATTATGTAGATTCACATAACTTAAAACTAAGGAAAAAGAAGAAGAATATCAATTTCTACCAACAGACAAAAAGATGGATTTTTAAAAGAAAGATTGAATGATAAAAACCACTAGTAATATAGTGGAAATCCTTTGGTTAATGAGTGTAAGTAAAGAATATTACCAAGAATTCATATATAGTGAAGGTGAGTTGGATATGACATATTGATTCATATATTGCCTCTTCCCATTAATTTGTTATTTTTCCACACTATGTTTGATATTTTGTTTAACATTTAAGAGTTTAAGTTATACATATTATTAGTGTAAAATATCATAATTATACTATCAGATTATCTGAAATGTGTTTATATATAAGTTCTCTTAAAATGTGTGATTTGTAATTTTAAAATTAAGACATGTTATAACAAGTGAAGGTAATTTACTCGTGTAAAATTCTTTACACCGATAGAGTATGTTAATTAAACTCAACATTTTATCCATCTCATATTAGTTGTTCACTTTACTATAAAACGTTATCCAAAATTATCTGTCAATTTATAAAGGGAAAAAGGACAAATATACCCCTGAACTATTGTAAATGGTATGTAGATATCCTCCGTCATACTTTTGGGACATTGATGCCCCTGCCGTCCAAAAACTAGAGCAAATATGTCCTTCACTCTAACGGAAGACTAAATAAGGACACGCGGCACAATCTTATCCATCAATCCATCGATCCGATATTTAATAAATATCGGATCGGTGGATAAGATTGTGACACACGTATGTCGTCCGTTAGTATAAAGGGTATATATGCTCTAGTTTTTGGACGGCAGGGGCATCAATGTACCAAAAGTATGATGGAGGGTATCTGCATACCATTTACGATAATTCGGGGGGTATATTTGTCCTTTTTCCCATTTATAAAATCAAAATAGAATTAATCAATTTTTTCCCCTTCACCCTTACAATTAATTCTTTTTTTTAAAGTGTAAACAAATTTGTAAAGTTTCAAAAAAGTTTATTAAGGGATAAGTTAGTAGAACGAGGTCTTAAGGGGCGTGTAAATGAGAAAGTGAACGACTAATATATAGAATGAAGTCGGATGGAGTATAACAATTAAATAAGCCAATCGATCTAAAGTTAAAAGGTAGTACGTTATAACACTTTTTATAAAGATTAATTAAACACAAACGTATAGGCAAAAGCTTAATTAGTAAGAAGCCAAAACATTGTTTAATGTAATTAAATTGCTAATTACAAGTGATTATTACTTTCTTCTAACTCTTTTTCTTCCTTAATTCATCCGTTACATAATTAGAGCTACACACGAGAATAAATGCTTCTATCATTTTGTAACAAACCCCACCACCTCTCAAAAAGTAAGGAAAAGTAAGAATTATTTGAAATTGATATATATATATATGTGATCTATGAGGTATGAAAGAAGTCGTGTTAGTTGAAACATACAACTATACCATCTAGAAAGGTCAGGTGTGACACCTAAGTTGACTCTCAACTGACGATGACTATATATTAATTATATGAAAAGGTCAGGTAAGTCACCTTATGACCTGACTCTGTATTTCCTTGATAGACGCTATAGGTTCAACCTTTCAAGGATATGACTTGACTCAAACAAGCCACTCCCCCCCCCCCCCCTCTTCTCTCTCTCTCTCTTGTCTTGAGAAGGTCATCGATAATTATGTACCATTGTTTTGAAGCTCAACTGTTTGGAAAGTAGCTAAAAACTACTTTGAAAGGACATAAACATTGCCTACAAACTTAGCATTCTTCATCCAAAGAATGCTAAATGCTAAATGGCAATTACTAAAGTTATCCCTACCGATAAACCGGTCCATTTGCCTAACACGATTCATCCCCTCTCCTCCAGCCCTAGCCCGCGAAAAGGAAGATATGACTCTTAGGAGATACACCAAAAAAACTAAAAGGTAATCGAATCATAGTGTAAAATACAAATGAGTGAAACTCATTGATCTCGAATATATATGATATATTATATTAAATGTACTAAAAAAGAAGTTGAGTATATCATGACTATCCACACCACAACCAACTAGCTCATACAACCACACTACATGAGTTGATGAAAAATCACACACATGATATCCTTATTACTCCTTAGAAAATTGCTAATTTCCAACACAATCCATTAGAATTTGACTCATCATCATCAATAATGTTTCAAAAAATTATCGAAAATTCTTACCAATGAACTGAATTCTGACAATACTTCAATGAGAAATTAATGATTTTCTGATAGTAGTGACGATATTCAAAAAGAAGAACTACTACAAGAAATTAATTAATTAATTACCTTCATGATGGCTTCAACCCACAAACGTCTTCCATTAGCATTAGTACCAATAATTGTAGTAAGAGGTTGATTTTTAACCTTATGCCATAACCAAATATGATATCCCATGCATATTATAAACCCTAATGGCACCAATATTACATCCAAATAACACTTCCTCCATTCCATTTTTTCTAATGTTTTTTGAAGAAGAATATAATAATGAGTTCCTTTCCTTTCTATATTACAACACATATATATAAGTAGCAATAAAATGAACATAGACTAAATTGGGTGTTATGTACAAAATTAAAGTAAAAAAGAGGTATGTCCAAAAAATAAAAATAAAGCAGAGTTCCACTCCATAAAATTAGAGAAACATGCTGCTAATCATGTGTTGGAAAATTATTTAATTTGTCTGTTTTTTCTTTCAACTTTTAAATTATTATTTTTTTTCTTCAGGTGGTTGCTTCTTTGCATGCTTTTTTTTTTCTCTTTTGAGAGAAAGATAATACATCCAATAGCTAGAAAGATAATGTCTACACATATTGTACTACAATATTTAATTATAGATACTAGTTTTGGAGACTTACATATTCTTTTTTGCTGAAACGAATTATCTATAATAATTATGATTTGAGTTATATATCGATCAGTAAAAATTATCACAAGACGAATGAATTTCTTAATTTCTGATCCACAATCTAGATACCCTCCAAAAGCCACACAAGACATATTTCTCTTTGTAAATCTTAGTCGTCATATATATCACAGTGAAGAATCGATTCTTTGTTAATGCCTTAAGTTTATCGACTAATTAGCACTTCTTAAATTGACCCGACCTAATATATTATCTGTAAGAATTATTATTAATAATTATTAATTATTACTTACTTATGGCCCATGTTTACTTGTAACCCAAGTAATACCATAAATAATATTTAATAAGGAATAGATCTCGTCTGTTCATTGGTTACTTGATGGACGTACCAGATTAAGTCATAACCTCTATAAATTGTTCCTCCCTCCACCAATTAGGGTTATCACATATTCTCTATAATAATTCCATCGTTGACGGTTGTGGTAACATAAAGTTAGGGTAAGGAGGTAGAAACCAATTTACGACTAACGCTTCCGCTTCTTTCTGTGATTATGTCTTCCGCATCAGGTATGTGCCCCTAACGATCTCTATGTAAGATTATCTTTAATATTATGTTATTAAAGTATTTAATCTTACATTATCTGCATGCATGTTGAAAAGATTAAAAGAAAACATAAAGGAAAATCATTTTTTTACTAATTTTTTCAAAGTTGTAATATTTTTTTTTTCCGTTGACTGACCATGAGTATGAGACTGTTGATCATCTAGCAAAACCATATTTAAAAATTAACCAATTAGATACTGATTTGATGTGAAACAAATAAAAAAATCATGTCTCTTATGATATAAATTTTTCATTGATTCGTGTCAGAGAATACATTTGTTTATGATAGTTACATAATTTGAGTTTTAATTTGTCACTCACCAATTTTTTTTTTTTTTAAAAAAGACTTATATCTATTCTAGGTTGTAGTCAAATACGTCAAGGCATGGCTCATTTTGTTTTAATAAATATATACTGTTGCGTCTCTTCAAGGAAACACATATAAAAATGCAATAAATAGAAATTTTGGTAAGTGGACTCATACATGTACCACTTAAGATTTTTTGGATTCTTTTTGTTTAATTGATTATGTTGTTTATTAGTACTTCACAAAGTTGAGTCAAAAAAGTCATAAAAATGAAAAAAGATAAAATCATATATATATAAAATAATTATTTTATCTTGAAGTAGATTAATGGAGAATTACTTTATGAAGTGCATTTTGAGAAATGGAATTATAAAGTAAAAAAAATTACCTTTTTATCAAGTAGAGTTAAATTATGATAAAGAAATCACTATAAATTAATCTGAGGAGGATTCTAGATTTTTATCAAAGATATTTTAAAGTTTTGGGTATTATGTCAAAGAGGACATTTTGCATTATTTCTTTTAAGTAATATAGTCGATTTCAGTTCACGTAAAAATTTATACAGTATTTAATGTTTATATTAAGTCAATAAATACATATTATGATGAATTATGATTAGTCAATATACATTCTTGCCTCATTAAATCACTTATTATAAAAAATATAGAAAAAATATCCATATGTTATGAGTGCAAAATACAAAGAACTCTACATACAACTTGAATTCTTCCCTTCCCTCATTTTTTTTTTTTGGAATCGCAAGTTCGAATTCTAATAATTAAAAATCTTCACCAATAGCCAAAGATCGATTAGCCATTTTAACTGATTTGCTGACTCAATTATAAATTAGTCGAACTAGTAAATTGGAAATGTTGAATGATTATACCGACAAAAACATCATTTTGAGAGGATTGAAGGGGAGTTTCACTATGACAAATTTTAAACTTATAAACTTAAAATTCTAACTCTACGTAACAGTTATTTTTTGTTTGTCGAAAGTAACCGACATAAAAGGAGACAAAACACATTTGCGGCAATGCGTTACATTTCCATTTCTTTTTGTGAATGGAAAAAAGGCAAATGAGGCATGCAATACGTGCTAGGCTTGTTCGCCACCTTTCTACTTTTTTTCCGTTTTTTACTCGATGTCTGGTATTTATATTAAATTTGACTAATTCATATTTGTATCGGAAAGTCCTCGTTTTGAAAGTAAAACGCTCTATACCAAAGGTTCCATGCATACACAAATGAGATTCAAACATGAGATCTCTAATTAAAGATAAAAGAATACTTACCACGTCACAACGCAAACTTTAGTAGGACCTTTTGTACTTATCTTTCACATTATCTATCTTTTGGTAGACAATTTTTTCTTGTTGGAGTCTCACTATGCTCCCACCTGCTTTACATTTTTTCTTTGGAATTCCACGTTTCTCATCATATTATTTTTTCCAATTTGCCTTTAACTTACCACTGTCCTATCTTCTCATAACCCACCTTGTCTTTTTTCTTTTTTAATAATTAGTAGCGGAGTCAGAAATTTAATTTTAAATTATCTACGTAGTGTATATATAACTTTTTTCGACAAAGAGGCATCAATTTGTTTCCCCAATTAAACAATGATGGTATTGTCCCTGCATTGAGGATTAGCGAAGCGAAAGGGGATGGAGACGGCAAAAATTGAATTCACTCCTTTTCGTAATAGATTTACTATTCAAAAAATGAAAAAAAATAGGGACAGATGAAATTTTGTAGCTAAATAGTAAAAATCTCCTGCTAATGATCTCATATAGTTACATATTAGTAACGAATAATAAGAAAATTCAATTAGCTCATAATGAGCTATCTAAAAATTACCGATAAATTACCTAGCTAATTTCATATTTTCTTGCCCGTAATTTTGTAAGTACCATTAGAGTACCTATTAATCTTGATTATAACCACCTTTTTCTTTGGACTCAAACTTTTAAGTTTTCTTTAATAAGAAAATGTTATAAATGTTACATGTACTCAAATGGAATGAGGAATTAGCTCGTTTAGTTTTGGACTAAATGATAAATACAAATTTAAATTTTATTAACATATTTTTTTTAGGAGATATGTTATTTGTACTTATTTTAACACATATAAATTTGAGGTAAAATTATTAATTCGTCAATACTAGAGGACACATTTAGTAATACATAAATATTGTAAAATTAAATTTAAATATGTACATATTTTCCCTCCCTACTAATTTTTTGTTATTATTCTTCCTTTTTGTAAAAAAAGAAGAAGAAGAAAAGTCTCAACTTCTTGTAAAATGGTGATTGCATATGGTAAACTAATTGTTTTGAGACATGTATCGAACAATTATTGGTATATTCGAAAATCTTACGTTATCTTATTTTTCCTTTTTGTAAAGATGACATTATTAGAAATTATAAAGTTGAAAAAGATTAAATTACAAAGAATTGGGAGAATATCTATAAACAATCATTCACAGAAGTTATTATCATAATAAAGCAAAGTACCTCACATATTTGGCAATTTCAAAAATATAATACCACAATTATTTCAACTTTATCATTTAGTTAAATAGATAGGATGATTGACCATGAAAATGGATTTACAAGATCATAAAATATCCATTTAATTAACTCATCAGAAAACAATATAATTTATAAATCTTTTAGATCACGATAAAGATGTCAAATGAATAAGTTGAGTTGAATTTGAAATTGTCAAAATGAGTTGTGTTAAGAAATAACAAGTTAATGACCCATTTAAGTGTTGGTTGAGCTGAAGTGGTTGTGCTAAATGAGTTGAAAATCAGGTCATAACCCAACAAGCCATCAATTCCTTATAAGTTTAAATTCAAAAATTGGTTTCTCATAAGTTATTTGAATACATAATTTTAAAAAAAAAATCCTTATTATTATTAATATATAAAATAATCAAGTAAAAAATCTAATCTTTTTTAAAAAATTCAAACAAAGTTTCTCATGAGTCAATCATATATCATTCCGATTTTTAAATGAGCCGAACTAAACGAGTTAAAATGAGTCCAATTAACTAGCACAAGTTACTAACTTATCCAAACTTTAAAACAGGTTGAAAAATCATCATTTTATGACTGATTTTGCCACTCCTAGATCACAATATATAGTTCCCTTCCGAGCAAACTGAATTTTTTTATAAGAAAACTATATACCACTATCTAAAACTTTACAATTATTACAAACTTTAGATCACAATCTAATAGTTTATCCGTAAAGTTAAACAAACATTAGACCTCACTTTAACATTGCTTAGATGGCTAATTTCTCAATAGGCTATATTTGCACAACTTCTAAAAATAAGGACAAAATTTAAATAGTAGCCTAAATCTAACATTATCAAATCAAATAGGCCTTTTTTTGAAAGGACATACCCATATAGAAAAGCCCAAATACTTCACAATGACCCAAATTTCTAAAGCCCAAATCCCAAAGCCCATTACATAGCTGACCTAGAAAAGCCTGTATATAAAAATGTCTTCTCTGTAAACCCTAGCTCAGAGAGTGAGTGAAGGAGAGAGGCTCAGCGTGAAATTTTCAGAGTTTCATCGCCTCCATTGAGTTCAATCGAAGATGAAGGTACGTTAATTAATCCTAAATCTTCAGCTTCTATCAATGTTGTAGATTTGTACGAATTTTTCTTTGTGAATTTGCTCAACTCATAATGATTTTGCTGTTTGTTTTTGCAGTTCAACATTGCGAACCCGACTACTGGGTGCCAGAAGAAGCTCGAGATCGATGATGACCAGAAACTGTAAGGCTATCATATTCGTTTTATGAAATGTAATAGGATTTGCTGTTTTTGGTGTAGTTTGTATACATTTTTTATGGTTCATTGTTAGATAGCTCTGTTTCTTATTTAATTGAACATATTTTTTGGTACGTGTGAAGAATTAAACTCAAATTATACAATTCTGCTGTTAATATCCTTTGAAAGTATACAGTTATGGAAGTTTGAAGTAAGCTGAATGATTTGAGGTTTTGAAATTAAAGGATCTGTATGTTTTGATACAGTGTTTTACATGAACCTTAGTATGGAATAACAAAACATGTATTAACCATAGCTGAACAAGATCAACAGCAACAAAGTAATCCCACAAATGGGGTATAAGGAGCTTAGAGTGTATGCAGACCTTACTCCTAGAAGGTAGAGTTGGTGTTTCCGATAGGTCCTTGATTGAACTAACGATGTAAAAGAGTCAATAGCAACAACTTGAAGATAGGGAGATACCAATAATGTAATTTGCAATGCTACTTGTGTATTTTGCTATTGATTATCTCTCATTTGTTTCTAGTAAATTCGTTGTTATGATTTTGAAGTTAGAAAAAGCTAATCCATTCAACCTTTATATATCCATTTACCCCATACTTAGTTTACTGGCATTTCAGATTCCTCATTAGAAGTATTCTTTATTTGAGATAATTAGAAATGGATAATCTGTTATAATTTTACCTTTTCATCTGAAAAAATGGACTTATTGTCTCTCTAGTACTTTAATATCATAACATGACAATAGAACTTACAAAATAGAATATATTAATTTAAAAATAGAAAATTATTTTTTGAGAATTTCCTAGTGCAATTTAAAACCAATTCCATTATAGATATCTCAATAACAAATCAAAAATTCGGACAATGAAGTAATTATTGTTCTCTTATATTGTTTTTCAATACTAGTCAATGAACCAATCCTTGAGTTCTTAATTATAAAAAAACCAATCTTTGAGCTCTTTTTCATCTTTGCCTTCTGAACTTTCGTTGATATTTTAATTTACAAAAAACTACTCATGATGCCATCTGAATTTATTTTTTGCCACTGTTGATAGAGACTACTGTATATACATATGCATGCTTGTGTTTGGTTCACAAGTTCCCCACCTAGATCTGTTATTATATATCTAACAGGCCCACTATAGTATTCAGTCCCATGCATATGATGATGTAGTGAGAAATTCTGGATATTATTTCTTGATGAAAAGATGAGATATATTTTCATTTCTGCTCTTTACTCGAATGTACGTCTGTTTTGGAATGTTACTTAGTTTGATGTATAGTTGTCACTGTCAGATTTATTTGGCAGTCTCGATATTTCATTAGCACATTGAATGTTGAATTATGATTGACTGACAAGTAAATGTGCATACGGAAGTACTGTTGGTTAATGTTACTTTATTGTTATGCAGCCGAGCTTTCTTTGACAAGAGGATCTCCCAGGAGGTTAGCGGAGATGCTTTGGGAGAGGTAGAGGTCTAATGTCCACTTTGTGGCCCGGTGGTAATTTAGCCATTGCAGTCAAATTCATTTCAGACTAATGTTGTGTCTCCCAATTGACAGGAGTTCAAGGGATACGTTTTCAAGATTATGGGAGGATGTGACAAACAAGGTTTCCCAATGAAGCAGGGAGTGTTAACTCCAGGCCGTGTTCGCCTTCTGCTTTACAGAGGTATCTGTAATGAAGTGCTTTATGTCAGATATGCATTTTATTTATTTTCTGGTATAGCTGTTGCTATTTAGTATCTAATTTGATGCACATTAAACAGGCACTCCTTGCTTCCGTGGTTATGGTAGGCGTAATGGTGAGCGAAGAAGGAAGTCTGTCCGTGGATGCATTGTCAGTCCTGACCTTTCAGTTCTGAATTTGGTTATTGTGAAGAAGGGTGAGAATGATCTGCCCGGACTGACAGACACTGAAAAACCTAGGATGAGAGGACCCAAAAGGGCTTCCAAGATTAGGAAGCTCTTCAACCTTGGAAAGGATGACGATGTTAGGAAGTATGTCAACACCTACCGCCGAACATTCACAAACAAAAAGGGTTCGTTTTCTACCAATACTTCTATTTGTTGGCAGTTTCATTCTTGAATGTTGACTGTGTTGCTATGGTGTGACAGGGAAAGAGGTTAGCAAGGCTCCTAAGATCCAGAGGCTGGTAACACCATTGACTCTCCAGAGGAAGAGAGCAAGAATCGCCGACAAGAAGAAGAGAATTGCCAAGGCTAAGTCAGAAGCAGCTGATTATCAGAAGCTTTTAGCGTCTAGGTTGAAGGAACAAAGGGAAAGGCGAAGTGAGAGTTTGGCTAAGAAGAGGTCTCGACTTTCTGCTGCTTCCAAGCCATCTATTGCTGCTTAAGTTCATTGGGAAGACGCAATCTATGATTTCTGGATCTGGTCTGTTTAGCTATTGCTGGATGTTGCTTGTGGTAGCTTTTTAATGTTTTGAGATGATGAGTTTAAGTTAGTGTATCGTTCGTTTACTATGCGATCTTTCTGATCAAAGATTTTGGTTGTTTAGTACTTGTTGAATGAAATCATCCCAACTTTTATTATTTTGTTCCTTCTTTATAATTGGTTTGGGTTCTTAACTTGTTCTATGATAAGTTTTAAATTTTCATACTACATTTACATGAAGTAGCCAAGAGTCTTATTAGAAACAACCTCTCTACCTCCCTCACATAGGGATGGCACATAGTATCCTTATTAGACCTTTTAATCTTCATGGCTGGGTATGGCCTAGATGCAAGCTACCTCTTTGCCTATCTCACCTCCTTCTGCGTGAGCCTTTGTTTTTCTCCTCTTTCTGATAACCCAAAAATCCTAGAAGGTTAAGTTTTGAATTAAATATTTGTTACGATCTCTTTCTTTTTTATAACCGAACAATTCTCAAGGGCTAGGTGGTGGACTATTCCAATCTCGATGGATAATGAACATGCTCCTCTACCCTTTTTCCCATTAAAATACCAAGCTTCTGTCCGACAAAATTCTTAACACATAATATGCATGTTCAAGTTTACCACTAGCCCAAGGTAAACATTCACTTTCTTTCTGTGCATCCACTATTGTTGAGGATGATCAACGACATACACGTAAGTCTAATCCCACAAAATGAAGTCTGTGAAGGATAGTGTACGCAGACCTTACCCCTACTTCAGAGGTAGAGAGGTTGTTTCCGATAGACCCCCTAACTCGAGAAAAAACAGTTCAAAGCAGTCCAGTGAAAGAAGTAATGGAAGTACAGAATGACCATAGTATGAACTTCAAGGACATGTAATTTTCATATTCATAAAAATTACCCACCTAGAGGTAAAAAGCATCAAAATACATAACAATATGAACAAGTTTGCTGCCCTCAACAACTAGATAAATCAGGCTAAACCAAAAAAGAAGAGAAGCAAAACACGAGATTGGTAACGTTGAGAAGGTAACTACAGCATGACTTTCTGCAATTGAAAGCCATAAGCTTTACCTATAATAAGGCACCAGCATCAAGGATCTGCCTTCGTTCAGGAATCAGGATAGACATGCGGGTGGCACGACCGAGATAGAAAATATGAGCAAAACATTGGTGATGTTGGTTCTTCAGGCACTGAACGACAACCAAGCATTGGAGTCATCAAACCTTTGCTACATAGGCTATCAGAAGGAAAACCACTTGATAGAGAAGGATTATGGTAATCTCTCGACATAGAATTTGGTATTATAAGGCAAGGTAGAGTCAAGGGTACACAACTTCCACGGAAAGTATTTGGCATAACACAAACTGGAGTAATGACAGAAAGGAAACCAATATAAGTTGCTTATGGGACGGTACTGATCCACTTTCCTTCAGATCCATTAACCTCCGCTTCATTGACAATACAATGGGAGTCTTGTATTGATTGTCTGGCTCCGCACGAGATTTTGCTGCAGATACAGGTAGAGTTTCTGCTGTAGCTATTGGTGTGGAGCACTTTGCAGAAGTGCTAAATTTGTGCCTGATGTCCTTGGAGAGGATTCACCGGGAAGTGATTTTCAAGACAGACCAAGTGTTAACTAGGCTACCGTTAGAAGTGCAGTTGCAGTCCTGCCAAACCACATGTTTGTAGTTGTTAATGGATGAGTAAAAGTTCCCTGAATTTGAAGGTAGAAACCATTAGAAGTTGAAGTGCATACAATTTGGTTGAATATTATTTGAAAATTTTTTTTAAATTGTTCACCTTTACCTAAGTATAAAATCCAAGCTGTATAGACTTCTAAGATTCTTTAAGAAAAAAATCTTTTCGAGAAGAACAAGTTGGATTCTATGAGATAGTGAACTGAAAAATGAGTTTGCATTGCAGAGTCCAGGTACTTAGTAGTTACTCTAGATTACGAATATTTATCGAAAAGGAAAAGGAAGAACACCATTGAAGTTAAATATTTGAATCAGGGAAACACCAACCTCACATGGCATGTGACTGGAGTAGCAGCAGCTATAGTAGCTCTCGCTATACACCTCAAGGTTGGGGTAGCAGCATCTGTAGCCGCTATGGTACTGGAACACCCAGAATCAGTAACAACCTACATAAATAACAATTATTGCTATAAGCAACTTGTAATACTAATTAAAAAACTACCACACTACTCCCTCAAACTCAAAGTTACTGGACCCGTATCTCTTTTTCATCCATCCCAGTTTACTTGCTCACTTCTCATCCAATAACAAAACCAATACAACCTCATACTATCATATTAACGATGTAATCATTATTAACACTTGCATCTAAATTAATTTCCATGCTTGACAAACTAGGTCATCTATCTGGGGTAGCAGTGTAAAATAAGCAATACGTACTTGCTTGTTTTAAGCTACCCCACTATGGCTTTGGAGGTGCTCCCTCAAGACTACCAGTCTACTGAACAACATGAATGGCCTTAGCTAGGAAGAACTATGAAAGGACTCACAAATTGTTACAACAATGAAACACTTGGATCAAAATTTGTAAGTCAGAATGTCAAACAATAAAAATGCTTAACGGCACAGGTAAAGCACAACCTAGATAATACCCCCCTACCCCCCTACACTCCCCATAGAGATCAATAAAATCAACATCAATTTACGCCTCCTTCTGAAAGCAGTGAAAGCACAAAGGAGAAATGATATTTGGTCTTATCGCGTGTGGAAAAGCAATATTATTAAACCAATTTATCCTGTTCCAGACCATCGAGGTCCAAGACTGAAGACTACTATACATAAAACTGATTCAGCTGTGGCCCACAGACAGCTACAATGCAGGTCTTGAACATATTGAGAATTCAGGTTGGACAAAAAATCTTAATAAATGTCTAATGAGAATGACTGTTCCGACTTGGAAAATGAACTAAAATGAAATTCATAGAACAATCAAACATCTCGTACTTGATGCAATATGACACACATTTGCCATTCTAGGCGTCTCATAAAGAAATCCCTCTGGACGCCACCCAAAATGCAGACAGAAGGGACAACCAAAAATTCACAAAACCCTTTGGTCTTGAATAAATTTAAATGTTATTATTCCCAAGTCTATGTTACACATGATACAGGTTGACACCATAAAAATCACATTTCATAGTTTTCATTTGTAAATACGAAATATCTCTAACCTCCATACTAACCTAACAGTCCAAAACAGTAACTCTTATATCAGTGCACACATTTTTTATGAAGACATCATTGCAGACATTAGAGACATTCGATCAAAATAATGGGCCACTTGACCAATAATACTTGTCATTTTCTATCTCAACCTTGATGTAAGACAATCCAGAGCAACTGCAATTATAAACCAATAGATTGCTTCATTTTAATGGCAAAAGCAAATCCAAATGAAAAATTATGTAGTTTCATAAACCATATTTTATTCACAAAACATGACTTTGTATGTATCTAGAGTGATTGAAACATATCTTAGACATCACCACAGACGCAAAGAAAAAAACACTAGAAGAAGAAAAAAAATAAAAACATGAAATTGCATGCAGTAAAATATTTCAACAAGTAGTCATGAGTCCATACCAAGGAAGATTTAATCAAGCAAGAAAGCAAAACAAAGCGGTCTCTCAAAACCTATAGTATGTTTTACTTGTATCCATAGGGTTCAACACAAAAACACTTTCTTAGGGGTGGAAGTGGAAAAAAAGACAAGTAGACTAGCAAGAAAGATATATCATAATGCACTAGTAGCATGTGGAAGAAAGACGGAAAGAACAACAAGAAAATCATAGAGAAGCAATGGATGTTTACATAGAGCCAAAGAGTAATTCCATTTTTCATTTAACTAGTTATATTGACAAGCAGGAAGTCTGATACCAGCTGAGTAGACACATTGAAGAGCGAAATTTACAGCATCTCTAGTAAAAGAGGAAATTATTGAAAAATCAAGATTAAGAGAAGTTCAGAAAACAGTAACAAACACTAACCATCTGTATCAAAGTGACCCATGCAGAACTCATTATTCCTCTGAGGATTGAAATATGAGAGGAGAAGACGTGACGGAGAAGTAACAAAAACAAATTGTCAAAAACGAGTCACAATAACAATAATAGAGAAGTAAATTGAACGCTAAGTTGTTCAGTTCACAACAAATTAAAGACACTTTTTTCCCTCAATTGAATAAACAAATTTCCTGACTAATTTATTTTTTCAAAAAGATAAATTAGTCAGGAAAAATAGGTAACTGAGTCTTGAAATTCTGCAACAAGAAAAAATGTAAGTATGCTATGAAGGGAGTTGCACCAGGGGTACATGCGAGAAGACAGTCTGTTATTGATCTAAATGAAATGCATCTGGAGTTCCACTAGCTCCATTTGCATTTTGTTTCACATAATTGCTACGAAGACATTCTATCAAACAGAGTCAATGGCATCTTATCTGCAAAACTGATGAGTTCTTATCCAAATGACCAAAGTAGTGCTAACATGATTGAAAACGAAGATACAGCTAATGTGAATCTTTCTGAAGCAAAATCAGCGGGAAATAAAGGTTTTCATTTATTTCTAACAGAAGAAGCTAGTTTCTCATTCATTTATCACAAGTTTCAGTTGAAATCCCGCAATCTCTTCTTCAACACATCCATTGATTTTTTACGAGCACTCTGCTTTGTGTTTCTGGTTGAAAGACTTCCAAAGAGTCCATCAGCTGAATCTTTATACTTGTCACAGATAGTAGAAACTTTTTTATAATCTAGAGCATTATAGTTTTTCTCCCTTATGACAGGATTCATGAAGTTCTCTGGTTGACTGCTTAGGAGGAGGTTTATTAATTGTCTAACTTCTACCAAGCAACTTCGAAAGCTATCGTCTTTGTAAACTTCACTCAGCCCAGTACTGTGAAACCTCTCATCAGCAAAAGATTCCAATGCTTTCAAATCGTGGTTGATGCTCATTACTGCATTAACATTGAATCTCTTTATCGAGTCACTCAGAAGAGTTCCCACAATTGAATTGGAGATATGCTCAAGAGCTCCAATCCCAACTTTATACAAAGCATCCAGAGGTAAAATTTGTTGAGCAGTAGACAAGAGGGTGTCGAGATATATAACCACCTCATTCATGCATTCGTTGCCTTGCTGTGGGGCATCATCTGCTGTCCAATGGACATTTTCTGTGAGTGACATGAATTCATCCAATTTTGCATTTACTAAGCTTAGTAATGCAATATAAGCAGCATCTCTTGAAGTCTTAAGGACAATCTTGGCTGTTAAACTGCATTGAGGCCTTTCAACTAAACGGACAGGAATGCCGCATTGTTGGGCTGCATGTTGAAGAAAGAAATCACAAGCCCTTTCAAAAACAGCTATATTTGCAGCAATTTGCATTGCCTGAGACACACCAGTTGTACCACTGTAGATAGTCTCAAGTAGGACTTCATTCAGTACATCAATCAAGAGCTTATCCAAATACTTTTTGACAAAATCAAAAAAATTCATTTGGCTCCCATATGATAAGTAATTGACAGAATCTTTGATGAATGACTTAACAATGCGACAGCATTCCGGCACCATGGAAGAGAATGGAGCAATAAAAGGGAAAGCTGGCATTATATCAGAGGTCTGTAGATGGAACAATAAAACATTTGCCTGATAATCCAACTCCCTCTTCATTACCATCTGCTCAAATGTATCATTGGTGACTATAGCAGTTATTTGTTGCCTACACTCTGCCAAAAGAAGTTCATGATATTTTTCTCGACTACTATTTAGAGTCCCAAGAATCGCGCTCACTTCATAGCCATATTGTCTGAGGGTTGACCCAAGAAGAGTCACATAATCCTTGACCATGAGAAGATGACTGGCACTATCCATGTGGGAGAATTGTTCTTCCAAGAGTGCAGTCACTTTACCTACAGCTGTTTCCCACATTGTCTCAACCTGATTAGGCAAGAGCAGACCGCCAGCAGTCCTTAATACTCGATCCTCAACAATGAAATAACCTGCAATCTGAGCCAAGAAGATTTGATGGGATTCTAGGAATGGTTGTGACAATGAAATCTGCAAATCTGAACTCAGCTGCAATAAGCGATTCTTGTAATAATATTCACGAAACTGCTCTTGGATCCCCATACAACCATGAATGTGACATGCTCGATAAAGAGGCGTCAGGTCAAACTTCAAGACAGATTCTTCATTAATCTCTTCAACATCTAGGGTATAAGTGAAGTCTCCTAACCCCAAACAACTTTGTTCCTCGGCTTTTCTTTGACGGCCTAGCATATCCTCATCCCTCTGACGAGCAGATGCAGCATATCCTATTGCAGTTTGCCCAATATCCTTTGCTGTACTCCTTATGTGAACTAGCCATTCATTAACTTCACTGGTTACTCTCTTCTCAATATGCAATTTAATCAGTGGTATTCTCTTCTCTATCATAGTCCTGAGTGGCTTGACGGGAATGTTCTGCAAATAACTTTTCTCAATCAGATCAATAGCCTTGATAGCAGGGTAAAACCGACCTTCAGAAACGTGGTTGTTACACTTTGCACAAAGTTCTAACACTTGGACACAGTTGCGTGACATCTTAATTGCTTCTGTAACATTTTTCTTAATTGAAAAAGATTCAAGAAGCTCGTCAAGTTTTAAGAGAAGGACGCTCCCCACATCTTGCAGCTTCAGATTATCAGTTTGCAACTCAGCTTTTAACTCTTCTGCATCGACCAAGACTCCGCGCAGTTCATCCACCGCAATAATAAATTCCTCATAGTGAAGCTTACAAAGCTCCTCTATTTCAACTTCTTTCTTTTTGACAACATTCTTAAGTTGCTGTAGAAGGGCATCAGGCTTCCCGCTTTCAAAAGCAAGCCTGACCATAGGACCTAGATCTTCCCCATTACTGATCATAGTCACAAGAACAGAATCTTCTGCTGTAGTTGTGTCCCCATTTTCTGTGGCCGTTCTCCTCCTGGTTTTAGCAGTCATGGTTACTACCTAGCCCTGCATAGTCAAATTCAAGACACTTCAGTCAATGTGTGACTACGTTCACATACAGGGGAAACATAAGTACCATCCCGCAAAGAGAAAGGAAAAGGAAAAAAGAGAAAAAAAGAAGAGGTACATCTTAATCTTATTTCCAAACAATGGAGAAGGGAATAATTCCGACGTTTAAATCATCCATCCATTCCTCTCCCTTCCCTCGTTAACCCAGCCAAAAACAAAATGGGAGGGAGATAATTTAGCTTCATCCAAACTATTACATTGTTCCATGAACACCAAAAAATATTTCCTACAATTATATGTTCATCTCTGCACAACTAAAACTAGAATTCAAGTTCATTCCAATTTCACCAAACCACCGGAAGGGGTGTCCCAAATAACATGACAAGAACACAAAAAAGTCAAAACTCTGCCAAAGTAAGAAGCTCAAAGAACACATCATCTGTGAAACAACTTGACAAATTCGCAAATCCACAATTCAAAAGCAAAGTGTTAAACATTGATGCAAAACTAGATCATTTCAAACATTAACCAAAGCAGGAAATACTAAACCAACCAAAATCATCGGATCACAAAGACTGAACCAGGTTACCTCTAATAGGTCTACATAACAAACATCACCAGTGTAAAATTGAACAAAACCCATATAAATAATAACCAAACAATGCTATAAGTAAAAACTTCTCTACTTTATTTTAACCATTAACCAAGCAAATAACAGATACACCCAAACCATCAAACATCAACAAATTACCCAAAATCTGAACATAACAACCTCATCTCAACCAGAAATCACAGATAGAAAAACAAGCAAATAAGCTGCAAAAAGAAAAATTTAAGCAAGTAAATAGTAAATACACCAAAATCATCAAATTTCAACAAACTACCCAAAATCTGAACATAATACACTCATCACAAACAGAAGAAACAAGAAAATAAGCTGCACTCTAATAACAAAAAAAAAAGCATAAAGTTTACAACTTTAACACAAAATTGAGCAAAAAAAAAACACTACAACACACCTAGATCATCATACCATAAACAATACACCAAAAAATACCCAAATGGGTCTATATTATAAACCTCACCCATGATGCAAAAACATGAAAACCAACAAAAAATCAGAAACAAATGAAGCTAAAAATGGAATAAAGATTCAGTAACTTACCCAAAAGAAGTAATTTCAGAAAGTTTTATGCTTTCCCCTTTTCTTTTCTTGATATAAAAATTGAATCTTGGCTAGATTTTGTACCTTGTGATTTCCTTCAGTGGCATTTTTTGCCGACCAACACAATGTTTCTCTGTTTTCTCAGATGTTCTTTAGGTTTGATTTGAGAATGATAATAAATAATTAATTTTTAAAATAATTGAAATTATTTCTTTATGTTTTTTATAATTTATTTATTTATTTGTTAGTATTATTTTTGTGTTTTATTATTTGGAAATCAACAAAAGGGTGTTATATCAATGTCGGAATAAAGTCATAAACATCATCTTCCTTTGAAGGCAAGTTCCGGCACTTGTTTAGGTGACATAATTAGTATAATAAGAATTGGTGAACAAGTTATGTATAAATTAATAATATAAAAATATTAATATGGAAATTAATAATGATGGGATGGGATTGTAATATAGACATTATGAATGTTTGAATTATAATATATGATGAACAACTTAAAATGCAATATGAATTATTGTGGGAAATATCGTCATTCTTGATCAGTCATTTCAGATTTGACTTTTTATAGGAATGAAATGTTTATTGTTGAGAGCGTTGTTTCAAAATGAGTCTTGCAATACACTAATTTCAAATTTAATTAGATTCTGTTACTACTATTATATATCGAATGATAAATAAATAAAAAATACTTAAATTATTCATTCAATGAGTCTTGCAATGCAAAATGTTAGATTATATGCTTTCCATAAGATTATAATCAATGCACAAGTTGTTTATGCAAGCAATATTTGTTAATTATTGTACGAAAATTAAAAATGAAGTAATTGCTATATTTGGATTGTACTTTACCTTTAAATTGTATAATATTTTTAAATAGTTTAATTCCCATATTATCAATATATTTTCATCTTATTTAATAAAAAGTAATACATATATTTATGCATAACATCAACGAAACTTTTTATATTACATTCTATCCTCTTTTTTGATAATTCTTTAAATTTAGTGAAATCCGGATATATCCCAAAACGTCCTGATACACCACATTCTGATTTCAGTTACATCTCTCAACGTTCTGATACATCATATCTCAGTTTCTGATACATCATTCAAAGTTCCAACATATTGCGTAAAATGATGTATCCGATTGATATATTGCGTAAAGTAACGTCTCAATACATCGAGTACGTCTCGATATATCGCGTAAAATGATATATCCGATTAATACATCACGTAAAGTAGAAATTCTTTTAATTTTTTCAAATGGCAGAAAATTTTAAAGAATATAGTAAACTAAGTGGTATATTGAGTTAATTTTTCCATATAGCCAAAGAAATCACATTATCCTATGCAATTTTTTATATTGAGATTAATTATTACATTACATTACAATATAATATAAATTAATAGAGCATGTTTAGAATAAATTATTCAGTTTTAATGGACGGATGATCACAAAGTCGATGAAAATGTCTCATTTGGGCGTAGAAAAATTGTGGAAAATTATTAACGATGCCAAGGAACCCTCTTCTTCAAACAGTAATTTCTCTAATGAATTTCAGAGTTCACAACAAATGGATTGGGTAAATATCAAAAAAAAAAAATTCAATCTTTCTTTCCTTTTATGCTTCAATAGTTATCTGCCCTTGTTATTTTGTTGTCCTATTATTCTTTGCAATTCTGTTTCGAAAACTTTGTTTTTGAGTCGAGAGTCTATTGATAACAACTTCTCTGCTTCATAAAGGTAGAGATAAGTTCTGCGTACATCTGATTTCTCAGATCATACTTATGAGATTACGCTGGCTATGGTGTTGTTGTAAAGTTTGAATCTTTATTAGTTGGGTACTGTTTTAATCAGCTTAGGATTCAAGATTCTCTAATGGGGCAACTGATTACTGAAGATGTGAAGTTTTTTGCTTCAGTAGTCATTTTTGCACATGTAAAGTTTGAATCTTTACAAGTTGGGTATTTTAAATAAGCTTAAATTCAAGATTCTCTAATGGGGCAACTGAACACTGAAAATGTAAAGTTTTTTGCTTCAGTAGTCATTTTTGCACATGTAAAGTTTGAATCTTTACAAGTTGGGTTTTTTAAATCAGCTTAGAATTCAAGATTCTCCAATGGGGCAACTGATTACTGAAAATGTAAAGTTTTTTTTGCTTCAGTGGTTATTTTTGCACATGTAAAGTTTGAATCTTTACAAGTTGGAGCTTAGAATTCAAGATTCTCTAATGGGGCAACTGATTACTGAAAATGTGAAGTTTTTGCTTCAGTAGAATTTTTTGCACATGTAAAGTTTGAATCTTTACAAGTTGGAGCTTATAATTCAAGATTCTCTAATGGGGCAACTGATTACTGAAAATATGAAGTTTTTTGCTTCAGTAGTAATTTTTGCACATGTAACGTTTGAATCTTTACACGTTGGAGCTTAGAATTCAAGATTCTCTAATGGGGCAACTGGTTACTGAAAATGTATAGTTTTTTTGCTTCATTAGTAATTTTTATACATGTAAAGTTTGATTTACAAGTTGAGTGCTGTTTTAATCAGCTTAGGATTCAAGATTCTCTAATGGGGTAACTGATTATTGAAGATGTAAAGTTTTTTGCTTCAGTAGTAATTTATGTACATGTAAAGATTGAATCTTTACAAGTGGGGAACTCTTTTACTCAGCTCAGGGTTCAAGATTCTCTAAAGGGGAAATTGATTACTGAAGATGACTTCAAATGGAGATTACCTACAAGAGAAAAAGAAGGAAGTTGTGAAATACTGAAGTATGTTGGTGGGGTTGACTTAAGTTTTTCGAAAGATGATTCATCTATTGCCTGTGGCACACTTGTTGTGTTGGACTTGACAACTCACGAAGTTGTTTATGAAGATTCTTCTATTGTTAGGCTTCACATTCCATATCTTCCTGGCTTCCTCGCTTTCAGAGAGGTCTTATACATATTCTCTTATATTTTCGGTTGCTTGCAATGTGTTTTGACTTATCACCTTTGTTGTTTGTCTAAAAAGGAATGATCAAGTCTATATGTTTTGAATACGACTTTTTTTGTTAGAAGTGTTTTCGGAAAAGTAATTTAGGAGAGTAGTGGTTTCTGTTTTGCTGATAAATTTGCAAAATACTTTTGCCAATATTAAAGCAGCAATTTGTTCTTGGCCAAAGTTTCAAAGTGCTTCCAGGAAAAGTCCTACTTTTTTCATATACAAATTTTGCTACTACTCAAAAACACTTATTTTTTCTTTAAAGATTGGCCTAACACATCAACTCTCTAAAATAAGAACTTTTGGCTTTCCTGAAGCTTCGCCTCATTTCACTTATCACTGGAAATATAATGATGGGAGAAAAGATATGAATAGATTTTACAGGATGTTGTTTTTATGTTTGTTAGAGAAACTAAATCTTTTTCGAGTTTCGACTTTTGTGAATTGTACAAGCTCAACAGTGTTGCAAGTAATGTAAACTGATTGCTGTAATATTGAACTGGTTCTTTAGGCTCCTGTGCTTCTAGAGCTTTTGGATAAAATGAAGAACAATGCTCATTGTTTCTACCCGCAGGTAAATGTTGATAACTTTCCTCCTTTGTTTCCCCCCTCTCCCTACTTATTTCTCATTCTACAAATGGTGAAACTTTATTTAAGAGTGTATATATTGGCTCGAATCAGCCACATGTCATGATAAGTTTGGTATATACCATGCAGTAAAAGAACTTTTAGAGCTGCAATCCTATCCTGGAAAGACATTGTATAGTATTGGGCAGGTTAGACCAAATCTACACCTTCTGCATACCATCAGTATTCTGCTTCACACCCAACCCGCTCCCGATTATAGGCAGGAAGTTTGACCTCATCTGTTAACTCAAATAGATGAAGCACATTCTTATACTCTATCTACTATAATGTACTCAAGAGGGAAAAAGGCACAATTTGGGTGAAGAAAATAAAAGAATAATGTTGGAGTTGTACAAACGGAAGCCTCATTTGGTGGTGTAACAGGACCAAAACATCTAAGAGTTAGCAGTTGTATTTAGTTTTAGGGGCATTTGAATGGAACTTTGACTTCCAATATAGATGCTGCTAAGAAAATGTTTATGTTACAAAATTTGCTCTCACTGGTAATTCTAATTCTCCCCCCTTCCGTTTTCTCTTATACCCAACCTGTAGTAGAAATCAATGGACATTATTGAGCTGGACTACGTAAAATCTAATACCTGACATCTATTTAACCCTTGTGTTGACAGCTGCTAATGGTTGATGGCAATGGATTGCTTCATCCTCGAGGCAAGTTTTGTTTCTATCTGAAGCTGGAAAAAAGAAAATTTCCAAATCTAGCAGATTGTTTATGACTCTACATTATTAGATACCATGCTGTCTCCATCTTTTGTGTAAGGTACTCAGCGATATTGAGGAGATCGTCCAACATCATGATCATATTCTTCATCTAGTGTTTACAACCTAATTTGTGTGTGTGTCAAAGTAATTACTAGTAACTTCTATTCCCAAAGCCTATTCTAAGAAAAATGTATTAACTAGTTTAAGTTGCTTAGGTAATTCCAGATACGAAAACTGAGTTTTCCAATCTCTTGATACCATTTTAGCTTTTTATATCCTCTGAAAGCGTATATCAGCTAGTTGGTTCTCGGATATTGATCTGTAAATGTTAATTCTCTTTGGATATTTCTCTATTTTATATCTCTCTTCTTATATATGTGCTGCTAGTGCTTTTTCCTAACAGATGAGACCTGAAACGTAATGTGTACTCAGCTGACGTAAATCTGCAGCTCCTTTAATCATTCTCTAAGACTTTCCACTACATGTCGTGATCAATGTGCTTAATCTATGAAACTAAGTTGACACTGTCATATTTGTGTTATCAGAAGGAATTGCTTACTGCTAATCACGATCTTCTTTATCCCGATGATAATTTGACTGGATTAAAGAACACTATCTTATGTTGGTGCTAAGAGTAGTTTCACGACCTTCGAAATCAAGTTAACAAGGGTCTGAACTGTTTGAATCCGAAGTTCTGCCATGGCATTGTAAAGATATTTCAGCTTTAATCATCCCTTTGATATATAACTTACGATTAAGCTCCTCTTAGATGCTCTTTGGGCAAACTGTTGTTCATGAAATCTAATAAGGGGGCTAGAAAGTTTGACTTCACTGATTAGTTTTATCTGTATCACTGTCTGCTCAACTTGAGAGAGTTGTTATATTTCATATCATATGAACATGAGTCATCTTTATCAATTCAACTGTACTATTTCACACTTATTTTTTGCTATAAACTCGACAACCACAATTATGTTCTGCAGGTTTTGGTTTGGCTTGTCATATTGGTGTCTTAGCTGATCTTCCTACTGTTGGGGTGGGAAAGAATGTAAGTTTAAACGTCTTTATCCACCTTAAGTTTCTTAAAAATCTAGGTAGACTCAATTGAAATGTGCTTTTGTTTGTTCCCTCTTAGTGAAGGAACATAAAGCAAACCTAATATGGGAAGGAAAGTGAGATCGTTGTCCGATCTTTATCATTGAATCTTTAACAACAACATACCCAGTGTAATCCCACAAGTGGGGTCTAGGGATGGTAGAGTGTACACAAGCCTTACCCCTACCTCATGGAGGTAAAGGGTTATTTTCGAAAGATCGGACACTACTCTATGCAGAATACTGAACTGTCAAACATCTCCTAGTATTCTGCCTGTCCTGCTAACGCGGGATGTTTTGTGCATCGGACTGGCCACTTTTTCTCTTTTACTTGTACATAGACTTAGCTCGATATTGAATTATTTCTGTATAACTAGTTTTGCAACAGTTGTGAACTGGTTTATGAACATTCCATCTCTCTGTCTTTTCTTTTTCTAGTTACACCATGTTGATGGTCTTACACAATCTACGGTAAGAGAACTCCTTCAAGCAGCAGACTCTCCCGAACATGTCTTACCGCTAATTGGAGACTCTAGATGTACCTGGGGAGCGGTAAGACACTCTTTCTTTATCCTTGAAATATGTCAACAACAACTATGCCTCGGTCTCATATAAGTTGTGGTCGGCTATATCAATCCAAATTATTTCATTCCCATGAATCATTTAACTACTAGTTCCAGAAATGAAAAATGAGCTCTAACTCTGGGTTGACTCGATTACGTGTGAATTTTGCCGTAGTATTGATTCTATTTCATCACAAGCTTCGAATGAGATGTTAGTTGATTAAATCTTATGCAGGCAATGCGATCATCTCAGGGCTCTTTGAAGCCCATATTTATTTCAGTTGGTCACCGTATATCTCTCGCCACTGCCATTGAAATTGTGAGGATGACTTGCAGATTTCGTGTTCCAGAGCCCATCCGGCAGGTTAGTGTTAGAACTTTTTTGCATAGTTGCTGCTGGTGATGTCTAATTTATATTTCTTCATTCTCATCGGAAACAGTCTCTCTACATCACCTCTGTGGTAGAGGTAAGGTCTGCGTACACTTTACACTCCCCAGACCTCACTGTGTGGGACTACACTGGGTATGTGGTCATTGTTGTTGTCATTCTCTTACATCTGATGTTGCAGGCTGATATAAGATCGAGGGAGCGCCTGCGGAACAATCAATGATTATGTTCATAATCGTTTCTTTGTATATTTGCTGAGTTTTGGTGAACTATGATTACCATGGAAATTTTTGTTATGTTATATGAACTCGTTTACGGGTGACTGCAAGTATCTAGCATGGATGCGGATAGGTGTATTTTTTTTCCCTATGTTTGCTCGAACTCTTTAAAAATGTTGATATCTGCGTGTCAGATCTTTCAAAGGTAGTGCATTTTTGAATGATCTGACATGGGTACACCAACATTTGAGGAGAATCCGAGCAACATAGTTGATTAGGAAAAAAACAACTTGATGTTCCAATAATATTTTGATGAACCTAACATATCGGAATTTGGAGGTATACACATTTCCATATACAGATATAACAATTGACTCCGATAATAGTTTAAAGCTCTATAAATTAGTTAACTATTTCTATTCATGTTCAAATTTAGTAACTTTTATTTGTCACGTTTTGCTTCATGAACATCAATTTAACTAATTTTTGGAGTTATGAATTAGATTAATATGATGAAAAAAATGCATCAAAATAATTTATGCAATTTTTTGAAATTGTCTATAAAAATGACTTTGATTGGTTTTAGGCAATGTAATCATTCAATTATTGCTTTTTTCAGTGAAAAATTTAAGCCACCACAAAATCTCATTTTTTTTTCTTAATTGGTATGCCATTTTGAACAACAATAATAATGTATTAAGTGTCTTATTACAAATAGGATCTGAAAAGAATATTATATACGTTGTCTTACCTTTTCCTTGAGAATAACCATAAAAAGATCATTTTTGAAAGATCCACAACTTTAGTTAAACATATAAAAAATCAAGTATATAAAACAAATACAGTAACGAAGCATTCATTCTGGAAAAAGAAGAAGAGAAATGTAACCAACAAATAATATGATAACTAAAGTTAAGAAATGCGTAATACTAAATTTGAATAATAAGATATTTAAAAAAGCAATAGTTACAATATTTGATAAGGAATCTAGACAAATTCAATATTACCTACTAACATTCTATCCTATTTATTGAACTTCATATTTTCATGTTAGTGTCTTATCCTTTATAAGTTGCAGGTACATCCATCCTATCTAATCACTTCTTCTAAATATTTCTTCGACTCTCTACCTCTCCTCATACCCACCTCAGTTAACCTCTCAAACTTTCCTTAGTGGGACATTTGTGCGTTACTTCTTTATATGTTTAAACCATCGGTCTCACTTTACTCATCTTATTCACTGTACTAAATTTCTTCGATTTTAATTTTATCTCTCTTAATATATCACACATTCATCCTAATTTTGAACATGAGCTTTATTTTCTCCGAATTCTACTTGTGAAATTTCACTTGATACGTTATTATTTTATTACTTCTTCATTCTAACTCACCTTTTTTGACCTTTATTCATTTCCTTCATCTGTCGGTCCAACCTCTCTCCCCCCAAATAAAAAACCCCAACAAAGAGAAAACACAAATCGATCTCCATTTCTACATCTCTCATAGCTCTAATTTTGGAGCTTTAATGGAGTCGTCGTCATCAATACCAGCTTCACGAGAACTGAATGAGGTACAAACAGATCTTCCTTCATCTGTAAGATCCGTTTCGAGAACTGGAGCTTCGAATAATATGGTTATGGGGAAACATCGTCTTGCTGCTGCAATTTCTGCTCTCAATCAGCAAATCAACATCATTCAGGTAAGTATCCTATATTTTACTGGGTTTTGAGTTTTTCTTCTTCTTTGTAATTTGGGGATATTTTTGTTGTTATTTAGGAAGAATTGGATCAGCTCGATTCATTTGGTGAAGCTTCACTCGTTTGCAGAGAGTAAGTTTTCGTATAACATATTGTTTCTTCCATTTCAATTTTGAAAGCTTACAAGTCATAATAAATCATGGTGGTCTTTTGACTTTGAATGTGCACAAGTATACGTTTTAATTTGTACAAAGTTGAATAAGTAAATATACATGTCTTTTATTACATAGTATGCATCCTATATGACATAATATATATTAGTTCAAATGTATCTCATGTGAATTGCCATGTAATAAGCATGTGTTCTTCAATTTTACGTAGTCTACTTATGCACATTTAAAGTTTGAGAGCGTAAATGTCAGATGAGGCTAAGTTAAAAGAGCACATTGATGATGATGATGTGTTTATTATAATTGGAGTGCTAAAAGAAGAATATGCAAATTTTATATAAGAACTCGATGTTTGGTATCTACATTGATGTCCAACTAAGTCAAGATTCACTTTGCGATCTGATAAAGCCTTTCCTAACAAAGGAGCGATCGTGCTAGGATTCAAACCCCGAAATCTCTGATTATGAATGAAGAAATATTGATCACTACACCATGATCCTTGTTATTTCGGTCGACACTTTAGGAGCCACCGAAATCTATTTTGATAATCCAAACCAAGATAGATATATTCTGACCAAATGGTCACCATGATCAGGCTTTGCTTGAAACAATAAAACATCACATTATGAAAATAAAATATTCATAGAAGAAACACGAAGTCTTTGAAATAAAAAGAAACAATTCTGTAATTAACTTAATTAGTTGTGTTTTATTTTATTGCAGATTAGTTTCAAGTGTTGAGTTAATACCTGATGCTCTCCTTCCAGTGTAAGTATATACCTTAATTTTGCTCTTTTATTTTTATCATCATTATGACTTAGAGAGTGATTTCTTCCTATCGTCTAAGTTGGGTGGACAAAATTACTCGATACCCATGATATATACCCGTATTCTGGTTAAAATTTGTATGATTATTTGTTGCAGGACTAGAGGGCCAATAAATGTTCATTTAGATAGATGGTTTCATGGAGGCAACGACTCAAGACGCAACAAACGCTGGATATGAAAAAGGAATTTGTACCAAAAACTACGTAAATCTATTCGAATACCCTCTTCTTTTTTGGTTTATTTTGTAGTTAAATTTTTAAATTTCTGTGTTTTCTTGACTGCTATATTATTAGGTCTTTAAATTCTATATATATCTGCTGTTGAATATTGCAGATAAAATAATGTAGGTAAGTATGTTTTGTAACTCATACACTTCCCAAGTATTAATAACAATGTGTTGTAAGTATAAAAAACTGTTTCAACTTTCAACTATCAAGTTAATTTAACTTGACAAAAATATCGTATTTAAGTAGAGAAGAATAGAAGAGACGATCCATTATCCATCGAGACTGTAACTGTGGAGTTTACTGATGACAATTCTAGATGTGACGAAGTTGATTATGAAGGGAGAAATCTAGAAAATGGCTATGCTTGTAAACGTTTCTTCCTCGTGGAACATATGCTGAGAGAAGTGTTGTTGCACCCTCAGTTTCCTGAGGTGTTAGAGGATGAACTCTCGAGTTGCAGCAGTTTCATCTCCTCGTAAGCCCATTCGAGACCAGGACAATAGTGAAGTGGAGGATTGAACCTGATATCATGGATTTCATCTGGCAAAAATGCACCATTTCTGATCAAGAATCTGATTACTTTCCTCTTGCTTTCTTTCTTTAGCTGCATGATGGAGTGGAGTCCCTGCAACAACAAACAAGCACAAAGAAGATAAGGACATCATAGAGGATGAACGACGATTACATGAAATACAGGTACGTACATCCACAGACACCTTTGGTTCTTGCATCAATATCAGCACCTCTCTCGAGCAACTCATCCATAACTTGAACATGACCACCCTTAGCAGCTAGATGAAGTGGAGTCACACCAAGTGATTTAGGCCCCCCAGCAGTCACATTTGCATCCATGCCTTCATTAAGAAGTCTCTTGACCTGTTGTAACATAACGAATGGAAACCAAGACAAGAATATAAATGCGGATCTCTCAGAACTACTATTAGTATTAACTGAAACGAACAAATAGTACCTTCCTAGCAACAATATGAAGTAGACTCCAACCTCGATCATCCATATAACCGCCTGTAATAATCTGCATTCGCCTACTTATATATACAATCGCTCTTCTTGCATTTTTCTTTACAAATTCCAGCAACAGATTGTTAAAACAACCCAGAAATTCTTCAGCTACTAAGACCCAAAAAAGGCGATGAAGGAAAATATTTCTTGAATCTTACTTCAGGTTCTATGTATGTTTCTGTATATTGAAAATAACTAGTAATATACCTATTTATAATAGTAAGCAACCAAATTAAACTAGGATTAAAAAACATATTCATATATATATATATATATATATATATATATATATATATATATATATATATATATATGAATGAATTAGGACAAACAAATTCTAAAAATACATTAATTAATTAAATACGAAAAAATCACAAGTCCTAAACAACTTAGGATTCCTACTCCAACTTTGAATTATTATTCCAACGGGCAATAATTTCGAAAACAAGGATTCAAACCAGGACCAAAAACACGAAGATTAGTGAGCTTAATCGCATTCAAAGACGAAGAAGAAGCAACACGAAGGAGAAAAAAGATCATCATAATGAAATTAAATACCAAAAGCAAGCAAATATATATAAACCCAAATTCTAAAAATGCTGAATTATATGAATCCGAAACCAATTTGGAATGAATTTGGCGGTTTCATATACGAATTTTTGTGCTTGAATTGTAAGCAGAAAAAGGGGTTTTTGAGAGGAAAATGGAACCCTAGAAATTGCAGAGAATTTTTTCAGTATAGAATTTGGTAGGTTTACTTAGTATTATGGGCTGCGCATCAGTCGGTTCGATTTTTGAAGTTAATCAGTTTGACTTGTCGATTATCAGTATGTACATATGCTAAATTGTTATAGATTCGTTAAGATACTTGTTTATCGTCGGTTCAATTGGTTTAACAATTAAGATTTGTCACACACAAAAATGATGAAAAATCACTTAGAAACAAGGCGACGAATCAAATGAACCACGCACATGAGTTGTTAGAATGCATCTTGTTCAAAAGCAAACATTTTCACATTATAGAACAACCGAAAGTTTGAGACAATATATAAAATAAAAGTATGAAATTAAACTCTAAGGATATACACCAAACTAATGCAATTTCCATTATTATGTGATTTAATGAAGTAAAACACATGTTAATTAATTAAGGTTAAGTAAAATGAACTATAGATTTAAACACATGGCATGCATGTATTGAATTGGTGTATACACCCGGTGCGGGTAAGTTTTACCCAAACTCTAAGTCAAGAACTTTATATACCAAATAATATATAATTAAATAATATATAATTATTTAATTTACTATCGGGTTATCGGTTTCGATTCAGTTTTGAACAATCCCCACCTAGGACACATGCATGTGTCTACTTGTTCTAACCCATCGGTGGCCCCTTAAACTTGGCACAATCTTTCACTTAGACACCTCCACTGAAGGATTTTCATTTTAAACACCTAACGTAGGGTCTCCACGTGTCACTTTAACACTTTTTGCACAGCTGGAGTGTCGCGTAAAAGTATGAAACTAAACTTTAAGGATATACACCAAACTAATGCAATTTCCATTATTATGTGATTTAATGAGTAAAACACATGTTAATTAATTAAGGTTAAGTAAAATGAACTATAGATTTAAACACATGGTATGCATGTATTGAATTGGTGTATACACCCGGTGTGAGTAAGTTTTACCCAAATTCTAAGTCAAGAACTTTATATACCAAATAATATAAATATAATTATTTAATTTACTATCGGGTTATCGATTTCGATTCAGTTTTGAACAATCCTCACCTAGGACACATGCATGTGTCTACTTGTTCTAACCCATCAGTGGCCCCTTAAACTCGGCACAATCTTTCACTTAGACACCTCAACTGAAGGATTTTCATTTTAAACACCTAACATAGGGTCTCCATGCGTCACTTTAACACTTTTTGCACAGCTGGAGTGTCGCATGATTTTCACTGATTCAAGGCGCGTAAACATCAAAATTTCGTCTGATGTGGCGTCCCCAACGATAATATTACTCCACATCATCTATTTATATTGTTTTTTTCTCCAATTGTACCCTAATTAAGACCCCAATTTCTCTCTTCTTCAGCATTTCTTTAATTCTTGGCCCTTAATACTTTCATATGGAGCTTCTCCAATTCTTCCATGACATCCGTGGATGAAGGTCGATACTGTAGGTGTGGTAATGAAGCACTATTAAAGACTTCATGGACCCAATTAATTCAGGGCGTAGTTTTTTTACTTGTAGAATTTCAAAGGTAAAATTCTTTGTTTCCCTTATTTTTTTAAAGTCAATTAGATGATTAATTGTTGGCGTCTAATTCTTTTTGATTGATTTTATAGAAAATGGGTGGCTGTGACTATTTTCTTTGATATGAAGATCGACACCCTCCACAAGCAAACAGGATAATGTGGGGATTGTTGAAGAAAGTCAATGTTTTTGATGAAAAATTAAAGCGAGCAAGAAATATATTTATTGTTGGTATCGTTGCTACTGGGTTGCTGATGTTTGGAATATGAAAATTGAAGCCTAATTGTTAGTGTTCTTGAGGTGTTCGGTCTAGTATTATTTTGATGTTGTATTTGGTGTTCGGTCTAGTAGTATTTTGATGTTGTTGTTGCTGTAAATTTTCGATGTAAATGTGCATTTTGGATTCAATGAAATTCTATGTTCTGTTGCAGTAAAATTGGTTTTTTGGCTACATACAAATCTCAAATTCGTTCTCACAATGTGACACCAAAAGCAAATAGCCAAATTACACAATTGGTCATATTCGTCATAATGTAACACCCAAATTATACAAAACATAGGCAGTTATATTGCATGCTCCATAATGAGCTCAAAGTTTGCATTATGCTACATACCATTCAAGGCTACAACCTTCAAAAAAGTGTACCAAAATAAGGCTACAAAATAAAGCTAGCATAATCAAAAGCTACATACAATCTTCACAAAAGTGTTTACTAGTACCAAAATAAAGCTAGCATACTCCAAAAACATTAGATAGCAAAATAAGGGTTCAAATTCAACCTATTCTAAGTTGGTGTTACTTCTTCTTTTTGTTTGTCATTTGCTACAATTGGGAAGTGGTGACAACATCCTTGTTTTTCCATCTCAAGCCTCTAGGCTTAAAGCCAAGGTTTATACCCATTAAACTTGTATCCTTATAACTTGAACCTGTTGGTAGAATTCTTTGGCTTGAAGTCCCATTTTTTGAAGAAAAAACCAAAATTAATAGATAAACTTGCATTTATTTAAGAGACAGTTTGTGACAAACTTACGTTTGGTATTTGGGTTCCACTTGCACTTGTGTAGATGCCAAATCCAACATTACTTGATCCACCATTAGTTGGCCTCTTTGGTCCCCCTCTTGCAGAATCTTCTCCAGTTACAACTCTTCCTCTCTTTTGTCCAGCAGTTTGTCTTGTCCTTGGAGGTAGTTGACTGGTTATTCCTTTTGTAACAGGAATACTTGTATCCACAAATGGTGGTGGTTGGCTTGTTTTTGCAGTTTCCCTTGCCCTCTTAATTCTACTAGTATCACCACAAACTATTGTTGAAGAAACATGATTGTATGATGTTGTTGATGCAGGTTGGTTGAATCGTGTTGGTAGGAGCTTGTTGGTTCAGGAGGGCTACTTCCTTGTGAACTTTGACTAGCAGAAAATTGTGAACTATGGCTAGTTGGTTGTGAAGTATGGACACCAACCTAAATATCAAACATAAAGTTTGTTCATTACATTCAACAAGAATTTAAAAAAGGCACAAACAAATAATAAATTATTTTACCTTGCAATATTTCTTGTTGTGGCCTTGTTGTTTACACTTGGAACAAGTAATTTACACCCCTTGTTTGGACATCTTTCCATACTTCTTTCTTGGTTCATCTTTACTCTTTATTCTATTTCTTGGAGGTCTACCAGACATTTGCTTAGGTTCAGGAGGCTCAATCTTTGGTTGTTAGTTTCAGGCCACATCTTCATATTTGGAATTGGTTGAATGAAATGACTGTAAGCCTTTAAGAAGGTATCCTTCCTATACCAATGCTCCACAAGTGGTTCAGGTTCCTGTTCTATGTGGTACAAAGCAGAAATAGCATGTTAGCATGGAATGCCTCTCAATTGCCAAGTTCTACAGCTACAAACTCTATTAGTCAAGTTGACTGTATGCCTATACTGCCCTTCTCCAATCTCAAACTCAACATTAGCATTCCAAAGCACCTTGCATGCCCTAGACTTTTCCTTATTCTCCTTCAACATAAGTCTGGCCATAGGTGCAATATCACATATCCAGGTGTCAGCAAACTTAACCATATCCACAGTTCTAGTCATTAATTTTCTCCTAATTTCCTCCAACATGGTTATTATAGATTTGTGTCTACATGATAAAATCCATGAGTTAAAGGTTAAACCACTTTAGGGGGTCACCGATGGGTGTAACCAAATTTTAATATAAGATTTCGTGATTCTCAACCCTTTTACTAACTATTAAGTCACATCTTTAAATGTGATGGTCTTAATATTAAGTTGTTTTTAATCTAAACACATGCATGATTATTAAGATATTATAACTAAACTTTCACAAAATAAGAAAGATATCTTCTCAATGTTGGAATATGTTTAGTTTAATTTTATGTGTAGTCATACAAATTTTTGCAACATTAGGGAGTGTCACATTAAACTAAGTACATTCACTATAGTGGTAAATTACAATAAACTTTATTACTATTAAATTACAATAAAACTTGTTATAATAGTAAAGTCAAGAAACTTTATCGGCGTAGGTCTATTATAGTAGAGTTATAAAATTTTCTTTTTTTCATATTAAAATAAAGTATTTCTTCGGTCTTAATCAAAGATAGATTCAAACATTGAAAATAAAATCGGCTTTGATGTAAATACCTTATCCCAAGTGAAACTTTTCAAGAAAAATTTAATATTTAGTTCATCGAATCTAAAGAAAGAATCGCAAATCTTCATAGAGAGAAGGGGAGGAAGATCTTAAGAGGAGAAAACAACAAGAATCACATCAAACTCTGATATAGTACATTTTTGAAATCTCTATCTATACCTAATCCTTAACAAATCTCAGTGGATCAGCAAATATTAGGTTTAAAAATATATGTCAAGTTCACAAATATTTTCTTAATTATATGGCCAAATATTCTTCTTCTTTTTTTAACATTCGAGATTTATAATAGATAAGTTCATTATTCGTATGTTCTGAACTTGCTTCTTAATACAAGAAAAGGAGCAGAGAATTCTAGTTCTAATTCTAATTCTTTCTTCTGCCTAATCTTTAGTACCGCTTTGAGATTTAATCTGTAAAAATATGTGTCTAAAAGGGCGAGAATTTTTATATCCATAATCCCCCCTCCCTTCTACCTCCTTTCGCAATTCCACCATCTTTATGTTCTAGTTCTTTCTTTTGTCTAAGCGATTTATTTTAATCTGTCTTAACCTAGTAAGATACGACTAGTTCTCCTGTCGCTTTCCCAACAATCTCACTAGAAAATTGAAACAATACCCTAACTTCAAATACTTCCTTTTTTTCAACTAAACAATCCAATCAATCTTTGTCCAGCCAGCCAAATGTTTGGTAAAACCATTTAATTTCAGATCTCAAGGCATGTGCTTCTGACCATGTCATGATCAACTTGCATTAATATTATTAATTAATGTTACCTTTATCACCCCAACCTAGAAATGGTTCAACATATTCTTTTACCATCATATAGTATATGTTTGAAATTGGTTTAACTCATAAAATTATTGTCATATGCTTGTGAGGTAATAATTTGAATGATAGAAATAATCTCTTAACAAAATTAATGCAGAATAAGATTGTATATAAAAGATCGTTATGATCAAATCTTTTCTTGAACTTCTCATATAACACAAGTTTGTAGTGCATCAAATCAAATGGTTCTTTTTCAATGTTATTTCATATTTCAATAACTCTGTCATGTGATTCCCATTAGTTATATTTTAAGTGATTTGATATTTTAAAGAAATTTTTTGCAACTACTCCATTATATGCACCTACTACACTCTAACTTTTCTTCAAAAAACCATAAACTTTTCATTCCACTTCCTCCTTAGAAAAAAAAAATGGAAGAAATTCAAATCATCTCTACTTGTTTAGTTAGAGCATCTTCAAACTCAAACAATGGCAACAAACACATTTCCCAATATATTGAAATGACACCATGGGATTTACAATTCCTCCTTGTTGAGACTATTCAAAAAGGTCTTCTTTTCAAGAAACCAACTTCACAACAACAAAACAACTTGGTAAAATCACTCAACTCTCTTTCTTTAGTTGACGATTTGAAGGCCTCGCTTTCGCGCACCTTAGACTTTTTCCCTCCACTAGCGGGGCGTTACTCCACTACCAAAAACCCTGATGACAACACAATTACTTCCTTCTCCATCGCTTGTAATAACTTTGGAGCTGAGTTCACTCATGCCATTGCTCCAAAGCTAACAGTAAAGGAGATTCTTGAATCTTGTTACGTGCCAACTATAGTACATTCCTTTTTCCCACTAAATAAAGTATGTAACGTGCAATGTGTTACAAAGCCTCTACTTGGAGTACAAGTAACCGAGCTCGTAGATGGTTACTTTATCGGTTGCACTATGAGTCATAGTCTTGGGGATGGGACTTGTTTATGGCATTTCTTTAATTCTTGGTCCGAAATAACACGTGGATTTGAGTTAATTAGTCGATTTCCGACTTTCGAAAGATGGTTCCCTCAGAATGTAAATCCACCAATTTATTTCCCTTTGGAATTGGATGATGAAAAATTAAATGAGTGTATGGAGATGCCAATATTGAAGGAAAGGGTTTTTCATCTTAGTAAAGAAAATGTGTGTAAATTGAAAGCAAAAGCTAACTATGAAATGGATACTAAGTCCATTTCTTCTCTACAAGCTTTCTTGGCTCATCTATGGAGGTACTTTCCCTTATTTAATTTCGCGCGATTCAAAATTTAATGTGCCTCTATTGTTTCAATTTTTATTTACATATGACAAATTTATGAACTTTTCGAAACTTCTATTTAGTAGGGGCGGAGCTATATAGAGTTAGGTTGAAACATATTCATCTCTAATATTTTTTGAACAGGTCCATTACACGTTGTAATCATGTCAATGCCAACGAAGAAGTCACACTCAACATTGTCATTGGTACAAGAACAAGGCTAAATCCGCCTCTACCCGACGAGTACTGGGGAAATGCAGCTATTTTCAAGCCAATTAAGGTAAAAGCAGGGGAATTACTCGAAAATCAACTTGGCTATGCAGCATTGCTAATAAATAAAGTTGTTGCTTCACAAAACTACGAAGAAGTGATCAATTCATACAAAGGATGGGTTGAAAAACCCGTGATAGTTGGTAAAAAATCATTTTTTGTGGCTAATAAATTGACAATTAGTAGTTCTCCAAAATTTAGCGTTTATAGTTGCGATTTTGGTTGGGGAAAACCAGTGGGAGTGAGAAGTGGAATGGCGAATAAAGGCGATGGGAAAGTTACATTATTTCCTGGGGTTGAAGAAGGAAGTGTAGATATTGAAGTTTGTCTTGTGCCTTCCACATTGTTAGCAATGGAGAATGATGAAGAGTTCATGGAATTTGTCACCGTCTAGAGAAGACTACGAAGAAAAAGTCACTTAACTTTATCTAAGTATTAGAAAAGTCGAGACAAATTATACTTTTATAATGAAATATTATTCTAACTTTATCGAATAAAGTATTACATAAAGTCATTGGATGGTGAAATTTGCCTTGACTGAAGTAAATCTTGGGTTGGGGGTGGGCGTGGGGAGGCGAGGGTTATTATGGTTTGTACCAGATTTCAAATATTATCTTTTTTACAATATATATATATATATCAATCCCATATTTTTGTGATATGATATTTTTGTGACGTACTATCCTTTTTTAAAAATATTATTTCATCTTTCACTATATCTTGGGTAAAATTTATCCGCACCGGATGTATACACCAATCCAATACATGCATGTCATGTGTTTAAATTTATAATTTATTTTATTTAATCTTAATTAATTAACATGTATTTTACTTCATTAAATCACATAATAATGAAAATTACATTAATTTGATGTATACACCTGGTGCGAATATGTTTTTTCCCTCTCTAGTTATATTTTAAGTGATATAGTATTTTTGTAACGGACTATCCATTTTTAAAAATATCATTTCATCTTTCACCATGTCTTCACACAATTCCTTGGTTAGTTATATTTTAAGTGATATGATATTTTTGTGACGTACTATCCTTTTATTAAAATATTCTTTCATCTTTCACCATCTCTTTCACATGATTCCCTCACTAGTTATATTTTAAGTGATATAATTTTTTTAAATAAATATTTTACAACTGCTAAAAAATTCAAATCATCTCTACTTGTTTAGTTAGAGCATCTTCAAACTCAATCAATGCCAACAAACATTTCCCAAAACATTGATATGACACCATTGGATTTACAATTCCTCCTTGAGTTTCTAATATGAGCGCTAAATCAATAAGTCATTATCAATAAATTGATAAAAAAATTTTGGTTGGGGTTATCAATTTTAAACGGCCCTACACCTAAGACGCATGTATATGTCTACTTATTTAATTTTATAAAAGTTTAAGTGCATAGTTATATATATTTAAAGTTGGAGGGTATAAGTACCAATCAAAACCAAGTTAAAAATATATTTGTGTATTATGTCAATTCAATAACATAGATACAATCCACGCTATGACGCTAACACATTCTATAACTTTGTCTACTAAGAGTTAGACAGATAACATGTAACAAGTAATTATGTCCACTAACATTTAGATAAATGAGAAAATTATCTTATATTTTAGTCTCCACCAAATTTTTTTATATAAGATTTCTTAATTCTCAATATTAAGTTGTTTTAATCTTAACACATGTATGATTAGAGGTGGGCCCACATGTTAGGGTGGGCGCACGTGCATTCGTTAACTTTGAAAAAATAATATGTATATATGTATATCTATCTTGAAAAATTAGCATAAATTAGAATATAATTAATAGTACACCCATAAAAAAACATAGGAGTGTCCTTATGTTGTTGGTAAATTTTTTTGAAACAGTCTCTGATTTTAAAGAAAAAACTGAGGCAAGAGCTATACCTTAATTTCAAAAATACTTTTTTTTCAACTAAATAATCCCAGTAGTCTTTGTCCAGCCAGCCAAATGTTTGGTAAAAAAAATTTAATTTCAGATCTCAAGGCATGTGCTTCTGACCAGGTCATGATCAACTTGCATTATTATTAAGGCTTAAGTCATCTGCTGTCTTTTAAAATTATCTGTATAATTTATTTAGATATTTTAACTCTGACATGTATCTATTGAACACTTCTATCAACTTGAATTAGAACCATTTAAGCATTTTTTTTTTGACAATCAACTAAAAATATAAAAAAAGTATATTACACTCGCGGTGATGTGGCAAATTCACGAATAAACAACGTACATGTGGCATTTTGAGTCAAAATAACAATGAAAAAATTATGACAAAAAAGGAAAACTATTTTTAGGTCAATGTCCACCCATCATCACCTCTTCAACTTTTCTTTTCCAGAATGACGCCGTACACCATTGTCGTGGCCACCAACACCTTCGCAAACCGATCCTTCTTCAATTTCATCAGTTATTTCCTCTTTGTTTCATGTTTGGACAAAAACTGAAGAAAAGTCAATAATTAATGGTGAAATTGAGCTATTTCAATGAAAAAAAAAAAATTCTATTTTGAAAAAGGAAAGTCAACAATTAATCTTTTTTTCTTCTTCTTTTGGTATGAATAGCAGATCATTAAATTCCAAAATAGAAAAAGATGAAGACTTTTAACAGTAACGGATCCACTCCCCTCTATTACCTCTTTCCTCTATTTTGTCAAGTGCATGTCTAGATTAGAGACATGTGTCATATTTAAAGTTTATTCAACTAATTTTAGAAAACTACTCTCCAAATTTGATAAGGATTACAATATATTCTATAAAAAATTTGATATTTATTAATATTAATATTATTATTATTATTTTTTTTTTTGTTTTTTTTTTATTCTTATTATTATTGTTGTTGTTGTTGTTGTTGTTATTATTATTATTAGAGTTGAAAAGGTAGATGAAAATAACAATATACTTAGTGAAATTCCGCAAATAAGATAAAATATAGGCAATTATATCACAATCTTGTGGTAGTAGTAGAGAAATTATTTCTGAAAAAAGTGCAAATCATATCAACTAAATAAAGAAATTATATTAATAACTGAAATCTAACAAAGTTTTAGAATAAACATTATACTTGAATTTATTCACCAAATTGGCCAAGAATTATGAAAATGAAATTCCGAAAATTAGCATTAATTAATTAATTAAATTTTGGGGCTTGGAATGCCGGAGGCAAAAAGATTTGAGTCTTTTTAATCCTTCTTCAAGAAAAGATGACTCAACTGCAAATGTGATTCTGATCCAATTTTTAAGTCCCACAGAAGTTCCTGAAATTTAAAAAATAAAAATAATATAAAAATTTGTGTTTATAAAAACAATAATAAAATCAGGCTAATTAGTTTAAATTTGTTGCATAAAAAAGGACAATTTCATTTATCATGCATAACTAGTGTAAATAATTTATAAAATATAAGTAGTTTACATCACATTTTACTCTTCTGATTCATTTTCTGCGACACTCTTTCTAATTTATTCCTTTTCAAAAGAAATATGGTACTTTCTATATATGAAATTCGTTAACTTTAAACTTTTATGTTTATCTTTTAATAACATGTTCTCTGTCAAAACGATTATACGGATAATTTTGCTATTCATTAAAAGTCTCTCTTTTTTCATAAATTTCATGTCCAATCGAACACATGTATATAAACTATAAGGGTTATATTCTGTCAAATATTTAACAAGCTCTACTTGTTAGATTAATTTAACAGAAACTTTGAAAAAAAGAATTTAACGGGATCACATTTGAAGGTATTATTTTGTAGTTTCTGTTTTTTTAAATCTATTTTCTAGTCTACGGTATGATTCATATAGAAAAATCATCTATAAAACATCGTAACTTTAAACGTCTAATTGTACTCGTAAATCGTAATAACATACTCTTAATAATAAATACAAAAATATCATGACATATTTAGAACCACAAATACTTATGATGTTTTTGATATCCCCAAAAATCTCTCCTTCTTTTGTAAACTCCCTATTTAATCAAACACATTTTAGATTAATATTTGAATATTTAATTTTCACCTTTTAGCATTTCTAAATTGTTTTATATTTATATTAATTAAAAAAAAAGTAAAACATATTTATATTCTGAATTGGTGTACTAACCAGGAAGTAAAATGACATATTCCTCCTTGGCAAGCTTAAAACAGAAGTCCATATCATCAATTATATTTTGGAGGAGAATTATATTGAGATTCACCTTCATATAGAAAATTAAAATTAAAATTAAAAAATAGAAGGACCAAAAAGAAATAAAAGCAAAAAAGAAGGGACCAAAGTGTATGAAATTAAAAGTTTTGGGGAAGTTAAAGAGTTACCATAACAACCATTGAACCTTGAGGTTTATAAGGGCAATTTAGGCATGGAATTTCAAGTATCTTTTCATAACATATATCTGAATTTTTCTTTAACATTTTGAGTGTATTTTTGAAGAAATCCTCTTTGGTATTTTCAATAATTTTGGGGACTGCTGCCTGCAACATCAAAATAATTTTTACAAAAAAAAAATAAGTTATATACCCTGTCAATATAGTTTAACGTTTAATTTATATTAGGTAGGTGTAGAAATAATGTCATCTGTCTACTTTTTGATCCTATATTTGAAAAATAGTCAATGTTTAAGAGTTCAAGATTCAATAAGTGAAACTCTAGGACATTCTCACGTAGTTGTAAATTTTGAAACTTTAGAACATAGATTTTTTTTTTATGAGTTTACGTGATATATATACTGTCGGAATAAATAATTTTACACCGTCAAGTTATCCATACTTGTTGTAGCTTATAACATATCTTATATGTTTTTAAGATTTCAAATTTTATATGGTAAGAAGACTTATTTATAGATATCATTTAGTCTAAATTGATATCGTGAAAAATTATTATTTACACTGACGATATATAGCCTTTACCTGTATGAAAGTTGTGGGACTTGCACATATGTCACAATAATTATTGATACGTTCAATAATCTGAGAGATGAATAAAAAAGCTTGTGATGATTAGTATCACATATAAATAAGTACAACACTATTAAATATAAAAAAAAAAAAAAAAAACAGGAATTAACTATGAAATTTAATTTGTCCTTAATTTGTCACTCAATATAGCTAACAAGATCTTTTAGAAGTCATCATTGTCAATAGAGGTGGAATCAGAATTTGAAACTTGCGAAATATTTAAGATTCTAATCATTTTTAAGTTATTGAGTTCTAAATTAATAACTTATACATATTAATTATCAAATGACGCTTCAATTGAAAGAACTTTTTGCGCAACTCATATATACCTCTTAGTTATTTTTATATAAGAAATACTCTCTAGACTTCCCCCTTAATCTTAACAAGGGGCTTTCACGAATAAAGTTTATTCCTTGCCAACAATCTTTTCTTATCACTTTACTTCGCTTTAGAAATCTAATTTCACCGAACATGGCGAAGAGGAATGAAGAGATTTGGGGTGGTCAATCCGATAACAACAATGAGAGTCGAGAGAGGGCTCGTAGCCTCCCCTCATTGTCCCACTACCCCACACCTATTTATTCATCTGAAATGCAGAATAATTGAATTTCTTTAAGACAAACACAATATTTGGACTAAGGTTAGGCCGAACCAATATGTACATTATTTTCTAGCTCCACCCCTGAATAAGCAACAAATTTTTACTATTTAGCAACAAACTATTTTTTTTTTTTTTTTGCAAAGTTGAAGATTATTAATAGTACTAATTAATTTAGAAACATACCTTAGGGGATTTGAAAATGCAATTAGGATCATTAATGACAAACCAACCAAGTCTCCAGCCAGGAATTAACCATCTTTTTGACAAAGAACCAAGTGTTAATATTGGAGTTATTGAACTAAATAATCCCATTGGTATAAAAGGGGTTTCTCCAAAAGCAAGATGTCCATAAACTTCATCTGCTATGATCAATGTCTTCACTCTCTTTGCAGTTTCTGCTATCTAATCATAAACAACAGACATAATATATAAATGTGTCATCATTTAACTTAGCCTCAACTGATATTTATGTCCTCCAAATCTGGATGTGTACAAGTAGACATTTAAACGTGTATAAAGTTGAACAAGTACCAGACACACACGTCCTACGTGGCATATTAGACGTAAGATGTCATGGAATTGTTCAATTATATACAAGTTTAAGTGTGTTCTTGTGCACATTTAAAGTTAAAGAACATAGTTGTCAGTTCAGGTCAAGTTAAAGGACATTTTTATATATTATGCCTAAACAAAATGAAGCAAATTTTAATTAAGGAGATGCCGTAGTTTTCGTGATTAATTAACTACTAAATAGACACTTGAGAACACTTGCAAAAGTTTTTCCAAAAGTGACTAATAAAAACCCTTTATATATTCAGAATGCTCAATTGAAACGAGTCGTAGCACAAAATAAATAACAAAAAGTACCTTCTTTAAATGGTCATAAGAGTAGACATTTCCACAAGGATTTCCAGGATTTATAATAACAATTGCAATAGTATTTTGGTCAACCAAATCTTCAATTGCCTCCAAATTAAGTTGCCAATTATTTTGAGGTAAAAGATCATAGTACCTAACTTCAATATTTCTAAAAGAAGCACAAAGTGCATAAGTTGGGAAGCCAGGCCTTGGTAGCAAAATGTTAGAATTAGGTTTTGCAAGAAAAGACACTGCTATTTCTATAGCTTGTGTGCAACCAACAGTAATATACACATCTTCTGGTGATAATTCATAACAAAGATCTCTTGATAAGTAGCTTGCAATTGCCCTGTTAAAATATAGGGGGGAAAAACTTTAGTATATACAAAATATAAATTAATATATACATGACATGACATGTTTACGGTTTTTTTCAGTATATATAACTTAAATTCTTTAATAAACATGTATTAACTCTCATGTTTGGTTGGCTTAAATGTTATGAAAAATGTTTTTTTCTAATAGACTTGTTTTCCTCAAATTTAAGAAAAATGACCGCCTTTCATAAAGTAAGAAAAACATTTTCCAAGACTCTGTCTCAACCTCAACATCTGAATTTTGATGACCCGAATCGCAAGTCTTGACCCAGACCCCAAATCGAGTCATGATCGGGTCCCAGGTCGGTTATCGAGGTTGAGAGATTGATCTTGAGTCGGAATATCGAGAGTCAGATTTTCGAATCGAGGTAAGGAGTTAGGGACACAAGTCCGGTTTGGAAAATGGGTTCGAATTAAGATAGTTGGGATCAGGATTGGCTTGAGAGTTAGGTCCTCGGGTTGAGAGTTTAGTCTCGAATTAGGGTCGGGTTTTGGATCGAGAGACGTTTCTCAAGCCAGGGTTGAGTGTTGAGGTCGGGAGTTGGATCTCAGATTGAAAGTATGGTCTTGGATAGATAGTCGGATCTTAAATCGGGGTCGAGGGTCTGGATCGGGAATTGGGTCTCAAGTCGGGGTTGAGTATCAGGATTGGGAGTTGGGTCTCGAGTCGGGAGTAAGGTCTCGGTTCGGGGTACATAGTCACGTCTCGTGTCTGTTTGGGAGTCGTGGTTGTATCAATATCATAGTATTTATCCAGATTATACCTAAATTCTCTTAGGACAATATTTTCTTACTAACCAAACACCAACAATAAATGAGAAATCACTTATTTTTTGAGAAAATATTTTATCTTAGGAAAACATATTTATCTTCATACTAAACACACCCTAATAGTACAAATCATAAATTATAAAATATGAATTAAATATGAAAAAAAAAATTACTTTCTAGTAGTTGGAAGACCAGCAGAGGGAGAATAGCCATTAAATTTGTCAATAAGAAGACTCTCAACAACAGCTTCCTTAGCTACATTTGTTGTGTGAAAGCATGAATGAGCTGTTGGATCTCCTATTCCCAATGAGACCACTTCCCTCTTCCTTTCATCATCTGCGGAAAAATCAATGACGGAATCAGAATTTTCAAAAAAAAAAACAGCTAAAAAAGTCAAAATGATCCAACATACAATATATATACATACTTCGACCGTCTCAATTTATGTATTTTAACTTTCGTTTTAATCTGTCTAAAAAAAGAACATTCATTTCTATATTTAATAGTAATTCTATAAATCTCCAACATCATTCCTGACATGTAACATGTTTTAAAACCATAAGATCTAAAAAATATTTTGATACGTTATACATATTTTTAATAAATCTATAACACAAATAATTGAAACAAAAGCAACACTACATAATAAAAACTTAACCTATATATCAAACTTAAAGACACAATTTTTCATTTATAATATAAAAAAAATTACTTATTATTTATATTTAAATACAATTTTTAAACATTACCTTCATCTATGATGCCCATCAACAAGCCAAGAGTCTTTTTTATAGTGATATTTGTAGGTGTTTCCAACTCTTTTGTGTAATTTTCACCTAAATAATTTGTTTGGCTTCCCATATTTTCAAATAAGTTAAAAAATGCAAGAAAAAAAAAAGAATTGACAAAGGAAAAAATGAGAGAGAGAGAAAAGAGTCTAGTGCAAAATGCAGTCTTAGAATTATCCATATTAATACTTTTTTCCAAGGAATTATGTTCAATTTTCTAAGTTGACTAGCCTCTCGATTACGTGCGTAGCACATGTATTTCATATATCGATTAATAAAAATTATCATGTTGATATAAATTATATTAGAATAAAAGGGTGTATGACTTAGGATATAAGTTAGTCAAACTGTCTTATACATTTTTTTATATTAGAATAAAGGGTGTATGACTTAGGATATAAGCTAGTCAAACTGTCTTATACATTTTTTTTAAATGACTCATAATATTGTAGACACTTGAAATGTTTATAAACAATACAAGTTTTGGCTTGGGAAAAATCTATTGATGAGCAAGAATATACAATTATTTTTGTTAAATTTAATTGATATAATTTGCCTTACAGTCTTCTTTGTTAAAATAAATATAGATGGGTGTTAATAAAAAGTTTTGTGCGTTCAATCAATCTATGTAGCGTAAATACTAAACCAATCAGAAAATCATTAATAAGTTGGTAACCCCCAATATATTTGACATAATATTATGCTAAAGGGGATTATAGTCATTTTCTTTTTGGGATTCCTACCCTAATATAGTATGGCACTCAGTCAAATATTATATCAATTTAGTCAATTAATTGGACTAATTTGGCGGAGCATGTTAAAACTACATGGATTACCATTGACCTTTATGTAATTAATTCATGCAATTAATTAAAAATGGAGTAATCAGTACGCAAATAAAATAAAGCTCCAAATTAAAGTCCCATGTTGAGTTTTTGTCATAATTTACATTAAATTATCATCCTATTACACTTTGTTTCGACAGTTTGTTACGTATTGTATCATATTGTATTGTTTTAATGAATATAATGTTTGGGTAGATTGTATCGTTCTTTATTGTTACATAATGTCACATATTTATAATTTTAATGATAAACCTACAAAAAAAGAAAAAGGATATGAGATAGAGCTACCGTGAAAAGATAGGGTAAAAAACAAAATATAATTATTAAATAATAAAAAAGACAAAATTTGAAGAAAATACTAGCTAACCACGCGATCACACCAAATCGATGGTTACATAAAATGGATCTTTTCGTCGTTACCTAACGATAGATTTCAACGATACAATCCAATAGAATTTAAGTAATAATCAAAACAAATATATTGTATTTGAACTAACAATACAACGAGTAACAAAAATCCAAACAAGGTGTAATACTATGAAAAACTAGCTAGAAGGTAACTAAAGTCTAAACCTATATTTCTTTCTTTTACTTAACGGAAAATAGTCCAAAATGCCCTTAAACTATGTGAAATCGAATGAGAAAAAAGATATGTCCTGGAATTCTGCTACAATAGGCCAGAAAACAGAAAAGGACACAAGAAAATTTGACACTTACTCATTGCAACTTAAATATAGAGTTCAGCTAAAAACACAATGAACCTCTCAGCTTTATATCAAAATTCTCAACCTCGACCTAGTTGTTTAAATTCACCAGAAAACGGTTCAGACAGAACATAACCGCGCGGAATGAAATAAGCAATGATCACATCTTCTGGTTTCTGGCAAAACATAATCAGTGTATAATTGTCTTTTACTTCTGAGAATCACAGTATTCGTGGAACTCGCATTCGCATGGTCCTTTTCTTACCTGCATCAAGAAGGCAAAGATCTTCATAACAAGGGGACATAGCTTAAAACTAACAAATAACAGCCCTCACTAGTAGTTCAAGTATTTTCAAGATATGGTACTTCTCTTGAAACTTATACCGTTATAACGTGCTAGTTTTTTTCACAACTTATATGTATGACCATATTATTCCCAGTCCCAAACAGGGGCGGAGCTAGGAATTCTATCAAGGGGGTTCAAAAAAAAAAATTAAACACGCTAATATTATCACTTAAGCGAAATCTTGAACCCCCTCAACCGTTGGGCTACTCCTTTGATATATATTCAGATGGTTCAATTTTAAATATATACATGTACAGAAAAAAATCAATCTTATATATATAGTGTAATTTTTTTATCGAGGGGGGTCGGATGACCCCCCTGGCAGCACTGTACATCCGCCACTGGTCCCAACTTGTTTGGGATTGAGGCGTAGTTATTGTTTTTATATTACCATTATTCCTCTTCACTCTGCAAGTTAACACTCTTGTACACGTTGTACAGAACGTTCAACTACACTCTGGAAAAAGGTAAAACTGAACGTCCCCATCAAGAAGGTAATGTGTGAGAGCTATTATTACCATCCAAGCAACTAGTTTGCAGTTTGAAGTAAGAACCACATCGAAATCCACATACCTTGCGCAATGTAAACGACACTCTCCTTGAAGCCCTTCTGATTTTGGTGTCGTTTACTACATCAATCTGCAATGCGCAAGTTTGGAAAAATCAATGGAATAGAACTTACCGAGATTGTCATTATAGTTGCAGAACTTTTGAAATGCAGATGCAAGAAAAGATAGAAGGAGAAGCAAAATTTGATCAATCAAGCACATATATTGAACATGGAATCTGAAGTTCACAAGGGAACAAAAATGAAACAAATTAACAATAAAGGTTCATAGGTTGAAGCAAAGACGCAATAAAATTATCAAGGGAGCCAAGACCGTAGTGCCGCATTCTACCAATAAGATTGACACTGGCATCTCCAATAATGACACCACATCCTCAGTTACATACCCGGATTAACACCAAAACACTTGTTACGTCCCACTTAAACCATTATTCTCCCGATAATCCAAAATATTTTTTTTGTTTTCCGAGAATTAAGAAAAAAGTATCACTTATTGATGAATACTTGGTGTTGGTGCAAAGTTTAAATTTTTTTTGATGTTCCCCAAAATTTTCAAGTTTTGCAGGATAGCAAAAACTTTCTTGCAGGAGAAATTTGATGTCAATGAGCTCCCAGTAACTAGGTACACAAGTAAATGAGGCCAAGTTTCGAGTCATAATAGTTAGATGTTTAAAGTAAATCATTAAGTGCACAGTTGCAGGGAGAAAAAGTTGACTTATTGACTTGGGTGGGGGTGGGTGTGGGAGGTGATTAAAGAACATGCATTGGCAGCAGGAGTTACCTTATGGTGTGGAATGTAATGATGCCAAGCATAGCGTGCTTCTCGTGATAACAACAGTATAGATCGAGGGGGTAGATAAATAGCTCTCCTCAAAAACTTTGAGCTCTTGTCGGAATTTTGAGCCTCTTCATCACTCAATGTGTTAGGGTCTGTAGGCCAAACACTAGTAGAATACTTTCTGAACTCCATGATGCAAGGCCCTGCCAATGAAAGGCTGAATATTAATCCTTCAAATGCTGAATGGGTGTCAATATGTGGAGACAATCCCACTCCGGGTGGATATTCATTAACCTGTTAAAGATTGTAACACATTTCATAAAGTTTAATGACAAAAGTTCATGACATACAAAACATTTGAAAACTAAAGCTATTGCTGAAAATGAAAATCCTTACGACATTGCAAGTCAGACAAGATCTAGTTCCCTTGCCCAGCATAAAACTAGACAAGTCATGGAGGGACAGCTCATAAATGAAGAAATATAAGATGCGAAATTAACTAACCGTGAGCTGGTCCAAAAGTACAGTTTCAGTGTAGCCAAGCTTTTGAAACTTTGACATCTTGTCAAGTATTGGCGAAAGAAATGATGGAAGTTCACCCAAGTACTGATTTGTGTTGACATTCCTCGTCTGCAGTGGCGAATAGAGAGAGAATTTAATAAATGCATTTTAGATCTTAAAGCCTACCAGCCTTTGAAAGCATAATAATCTAAAGAAATAAACAATATAAGAGAGATCGGCAGCTTTTAGCAGAGAGTGTCAAGAGTTTCTAACATCTGCAAATGAACTTTTTAAGCAGTTGTGAATTGTCAAGGGATTAAAAGAAAACGAGAAGGGGAAAGTTAATGTTGATAGCTCAGAAGTAAGTCTAATAGGTCCATTAGGTGGCAATTAGAAGTTCTCAAACATTTTAATCAAACCAAAATTGGGGTTCAGTTGTCCTTGATGGAACTATAAAGTATTTCGTTGGGGCTTTTGTATGATTTACCAGTATTTTTTTTTCAAAATCGAGATATCCATTGTTTTCAACTTCTAACGTCAGTAGATAGTGGGTCCTGCCCTCTTCCCTTCTCCACTAGAATTCGAGCTCATAACTGTGTCAACCACACATCCCCCACTTTACCGAGTTACTGGTTTTGGAAATGTTAATTCCCTCTGATCCAATATGCTATCCTTACCTCTTTCACTACCACAGGTTATGGGAACAAGAGTGCATACTTATGTAGTCCTTTGGTACAAAGACAAAGGACACAAGCAAGAGAAAGCAAGAAAGTTCAATTAAAAACATCCTACTCTTTTCTTCTCTCATATGTGATATGATTTGTTCGTTTGACCAGGCTGAGGTGGGGGGTGGTTTTTAGAAGATCCAATAGGATTTTGATCTAAGATAACAGGTCACAGCTGTAAACAAGAGTAAAGAAACTAATTCTTCATATACATACATCTAGCAGCGAAAAATAAAATGCTTCTGCTATATGCCGGTATAATTACTTGCATTTCCACAGTTCCAAATACCCACGTGATCTGCACTTACATTATAGTGAAACTCATAACCATAATGCTGAACCCTTCTTTTAGCAAGTTTTTGCCAAGGCCTTGAATCAACTGCTGCAAGTAGTTCCTAAAGATTCAACAAAACTGAGTCAGACTTGGGTGAAACTTTTCAGATAAGGTTTGAGAAAAGATGGTGAAAATATAAGAACAGTGTAAATGCCTATAGGATTTTCCCGCAAAATGAGATCCCTGACCTCCTCCTCTTTGGCACTGATGAAGTCATGAATCAAGTAAAGACCAGGAATATCTAACTCTGAAGCTTCCATCGACACCTCAATTGAGTCATCCACTGCAACCTGAACCAGAAAGCAAGCTCATAAAGAAAAAAAAAACATATACAAACTATCAACAGAAGTTACTCAAGGGAGTAAAGACAAAAGAAATCGGCAACCTCTATGCTAAACTGATACAAGTTCCACTTAATACCCACAGTTCACACACTGACCAGTTCCTAAAGTGACATGGCCGAAATTGATAAAAGAACACAAACATTAATTCATGAAAATGGGCGCTTACGTCAAGCATGAGTGCACTGTTTCCTATATGACTATATCATCCTTCATAAATTCGTTTTTCATCTAGCAATGACTAGCAAGAAATGCAAACATGTTAACCGAAAGGAAGAATGGTGAAGGTCCCTCAGAAGCTCTATGCAATCAGTTATGTTATATCATGCTTTAAAGCTGACTGTCTAATTCCACTGTACAGTACATTCAAAATAATAATTGAATCAACAAGCTCAAAAGAGAAGCACAGTAAACAATCTCATGAAAATTACTAGACTGTAAAAAAAATCAAGACTTTACAGTGGATAAAGATAATCACCTGACAAATAGAGGATACTGAATACTGAATGTGCAAAGACCGGCCACCAAGCTCAGGACATGCTCGTCTATTCAATGCCGTCAGGGCAGATTCTGCAGACTTTTCTTCATGATAAGACACAATAACTCTAGTGCCACTTTCATCAGCGAGATGGACTCCCTTAACTTGACCATATGCACCAAACACGGCTTCAATTGTGTCCAAAGTTAGTCCAACTGCAGGTCCACAATTGGCCACATAAAGATTTGAACTTTGTTCACTAGTCCCTACAGGACGTTTAAATCTCGGCAATCCCATGTATTATATTAAGATCAATACCTACAACCAGAAAATTTGGGGCTGTACCTCACCACATAAAAGTTACTCACATATCAGACAATCATAGAGAAAAACTCATAATTAACTAAACAACAAGCCTAACCTTCGATTATACGAAAAATGGAAAATCTATCCTTGATAATCAAACAATGAAGCATACCCTTGTTTTCAATATTTACTAATTCTTCACGCAAAATAGAATTTCAGATAGCTCAATAGTATCACATCACTACAAATATCTTACTCTACTACTTAGCAAGCTCACCAATATTCACAACGAAACGGGACCTAATCTACATTTTAAGCTTAAAAACTTCACGGGGTTGATTTCTTCAACACTCAACTAATATTTATCATCTCAGAAGGGTGAAAAAGTCACCCTTCTTCTTGATTCCAATTTTTTTCAACAAAGATAGTAACTTTCTAAGATAACAACTATTAGTCGAGTGACCCATGTGAGAAATCAACTCAAACTTCATGCTAAATCAAGAAAGTACTATTCTTGCATCTTCATTTAGCTAGAATATATTCACAGTGTTACCTATGGGTGCACGGGAACCCACTAGCTTTGCTCAACTACGTTGTACGAATAATATAAATTTCAAATGCTGAATCCGCCTCTGACCCAGTACAAATACAGTGAAATCCTACCTACCTAAAAACTAATTAGACCCTTCAAATCCAATTCCTTAGTAACATTCCTACCTGAATATGAAACAAAGCTTAAGAACAAGAATTTGAAAAATCCATATCTACATATTAATTTGGTCTCCTCATTATTTTTTTGAAAAAAAAAAATCTGAATTAAACAACAATTCCATTGATTTCTTTATGATAAAAAGAAGAAAATAGAAATCTTACCAGCAAAACTTCACCGCCGACCGCCGCTCTCTGCTGCAACGAATAGAAAATCTCAACGAAGTCCTTATAGTTATCACTAAAGTTACAAATGAATCCCTTGTTTTATTTTGATGTGTTTTAATTCACCATATCTTTAATTAATACGATCAAACAAAATGTGAAATAAAATTAATCCGAAATTTTACGTTCGAGTTAATTATTCTTATTTTATGTACCAAAGGACGAATAATATAATAAAAATGAAAAGGTTTGTAATACATAATTTTCGCCTTAAATTGTAAAGATTTCTCTTCACGCACATTGACTTGTATATACCTCCACCGCACACCCCCAACTTATAGAAAGTAAGTCTGAAACCCCCATTTTTATGTTAGGTATATATATATAATTGCATTGTGTAACTCAAATCTGATAAAGCTTTAAACAATTGACTTTTTGAACGAAAATGCCACTTGATTGTAAAGAGAGATGTTAATTAATCAAAGGTCCAACCAATCACCATTCCTTGGCTGTCAAGTCTGGTCACTTGAGCCGTTGTACCTTTTAATTACAGTATGTTATTCTCAGATTCAAACATAGGACTAAATTTATTTACGATATTAGGACCAAAATGGATTTATGTTGCAAGTGTTGATCGATCTACTCTACGCATTTAGATCGTGAATGTAATTAAACAGGAGTAATGCAACAAAAATGGTACATTCAACATTCATGAAAAGAAAAAACACTAGATAAGCCTTCGAAACCAAAATGAACATAAATTCAAAAATCCAACAGAATACGATAGACTGGGGGGATCAAAACAAAAATAATGTCGTATACTATCATTAAACCAAAATAACATCTCAAATGGAAGAAATTCTGAACTGTTGATCACTAAAAATGCCTAGAAAACAAAATTTCAGGCACTCTAGTTCATCCTCCTGATAAGTTCGTTAATGAAGTTCTCGCGGTTACCAGCATCACCACCTTCAACGTAGTGATTTCTCTTCTTCTTGAGTCCACCCAAAGGTGCCTTCAGCTGGAATGGCCATAGGAAGTTGTTGGCCTGTTTGAAGCTGGACCCGACAGTCATGATCTCGTGGACAAGGTCTTCAGCACAGATAATTCCATGTTTGCCCAATCCCTGAAACATACACGGAGAACTCTGAGTTGTCAACACCACGAAACACTAAATTCGGAGATGAAGAACTGACAGAAACTTACCTGCTCAATGACAGAATTGTCGGTTAAAGGAATTCTCTGCTTGTCAAGCTTTCCATAACCTCTTTTGTAGATCAATTCCCTAACACTCTTTAGGTTTGGGTAACTGCAAGATACAAAGGAAATAAGGGATTGCAAGTTTGCAACAGCTGGAGAGGAAGACTTGAGAATGCAGCAGCGCACTAAGCGATACCTACCCATAGGTAACGTAAGGTTCAACCCTATGCAACATGTTCACTGTGGCTTTGTTGACTTTCAAAAAGACACCATTAAAGATCTGTCACATGAAATGTGGGAAGGAAGAAGAGCTCAATGTTAGAGCAGAGAGGTAACAATAAAATTAACTCAGAAGTTTAAGGAATTATGTAAAGCATGAAACAGACCTAACCAAAATCAGACACATACAGAAAACCTAGAAATATTTTTTATTTTGTTTCCAACGGGGGAGGGGAATCAGAAGAATAACATAAGAATTATACATTATCTTGACAACAATACAATAACTTAGCTGATGATCAGACATTTGGCGTAACAAGCCAGCCCAATCATCAGGATCTACACATGTACTTAACTATCAAGTGGGATAGCTATAACCCCAACACATACTCAAAAGTGGATTTTCAGCAAAAAGAACAATACAAGGAAATCAAAAGTAGTTTATACAGCAGCAAACATCAAATTATGCTTGTCTTCTTCGAAGGGTATAAGAAAGGAGTCGTGTGTACCTGGCGCAAACGTAGTAGCTGCAAAATCTTTTTGGTCTGTGGGGGCATAGCGTTAATCCTGAAAGATCAAATTTTATGAGTACCACAGTATTAATCGTTTCATCATACTATAGAACGAAGAAGACCAAAATAGTTCTTACCCGCGTATCCTGATGATAAACAACAACTTTGCCTCAGGATCCACATAGAAACCACCTTTCAATCTAGCCTCACGTTTCAAACGGATCAATTCCTTGTCCTAAAAAAAGGAAATTGAATACACTGATAACAAAGCTAAACATCAAACGAGCATGTTAACCAAAAATATGGAATTTGATAGTACCTGTTCTGCATACTCCTTTGCATACAGCTTTGCCCTGTTGTAGATCAATTTCCTGTTCTCAGCATTCTTCTTCTTTGCAGATTCAAGTTCTTGCTTCTTTGCAAGAGCCCATTCCTCACTCCTCTTCTGCTTCTTCAAGACTGACTCTGGAACTGGTGTTTCACCCATCTCTGTACAAGATTAACCAACATTAACTCTCAACATAAAGTAAACTATGTCTAATTTCTCCGTTCCATTCAAATATCAGCAAAAAGGTGGATCATCCCACGGAGTTTCTGGTTACTACACCATCAGCACAACACCTTGCCTTATGCCAATATTGTGGTGGGAGGATATTCACTTACATGTGTATATAGTCAGATTCTGTGTTAAAAAGTAGAAAAAATTTAAAGCCCGGACACCAGACTCATTTTGTTTACTATTACACCCCTTCATTTCACTTCTTTTCCCTATACACCACAATATCCCAACTTCATAGAGATCAGAATACACATGCATAAAAGCAACAATAATGACTAATTCTTTCTATCCTCCTCTAGTTTTTTTTTAATCTTTTCAGCATTCAAAACTCGAATGCTTTACCTAAAACTCAAGTAATCTTTTAGTGACTGCTAACCTTTCAAAAAGACCTAACGCGCTTCAAATACTCAACAACAAGCACACACACTTTAGCTCAACTGTAAGGGTAGAAATCAACGTTCACTCTATGTCTAGGCAAAAGTAACAGACCCTTCACTTCACTTATCCCTATTCCAACAATATATCCCAGCTTCATGAATCAGAATACACATTCATAAAGTCAACAATAGTGACTACTGACTAGTTCTTTCAATGCTCTTCCAGTATTTTATATTCTTCAGCATTCAAAACTCTAATCCATACACCAAACTACAACTAAAGCAATCCTTCAGCTGCTAACATTTCAAACACAGCAAAAAAACCTTCCTTTTGGCTTCAAAACACTTAACAACTTAAATACACACACAAACACTTGCTTAATTCAGATCTCCAAATATAACAAAAAACAGCCCGATACACTAAGCTCCCGCTATACACAGTGGTTGGACCATAAGGATCTATTCTACACAGCCTTACCCCTGCATTTCTACAAAAAGCTGTTTCCACAACTCAAACCCGATAACACAACAACATCTTCAAATACAACAAAACACCACCAATTTCACATGAAAAAAAATCTTCAAAAAAAGGAAATCGCACCAAATGTGTATGAAAACTGATAACAATTCACATAATTAGAACAAAAATAGTTCTGTCAATAGAGATTTACCTTGAAATTGTTGAAGAGAATGGCTCTGATCGGCGGGAGGGCAAGAGGGAATGTGACTGTGACCTAAATGCGGCAAATATATGTTGATTTCTTATTAGGGTTTTGCGAGAGGTTATACTTATTCGGGTCTGGCCCAAATAATAAGTAAAGATTTACACAAATGTTCACTTTAAGGGTACTATTTAAATTTTGTCACTATTTTTAAAAGTTAGTGCAATATAGGCTAGCGACTAATATTTGCTCATATATTTTTTAAATATATAGATCGTGGTCTAATGTTTTCTTATAAAATTTCATCTTGTTAAGAGGAACTTTTGGATTGTGATAAAAAAAGTTATAAGTTGCAAAATAACAAAAAGAGGGTCATATAAGTAATGATAGGTGAATTTTTTCTAAGATCTAAAACTCGAATATGATAGGTTCAATTTGGAATCAGAAAAAATATCTCGGGGTGTCCTATTTGGACACTAATGTTTAACTTGTACCTAGATTATTACATTTTACTTTTTTTTTTTGCAAATCTATCGAAATAACTTTAGGTATGTGGTGTTTGAAGTTTTATTGGCTGAAGTTCAAACAAAAATGATTGAACTCTAGTCATATATATGCATGAACTTCAGGCAAAAACAACTTAGCTTCGTGCAAAGAATAATTGAATTCTTCCACGTATGGTTGAAGTTTTAACAAAAATTATGAACTTCATGCACATATACTTGAATATCAAGCAAAAATGATTGAACGTCCATCAATATGTTAAAATTTATAGATATTTATATCAAACCAACATATACATGACACATATCTTTTTATACTGATTTTATCACTAAACCATAATCAATTAATCACACACTCTTACTTGAGTTTATCGCTTAATCACAATAAACTAGTATGATTGATGTAAACATCATATGTGAATAACTTTTTTTACACAATCGGTATTTATACCAAGTTGATATATGTTTTTCATACACACATTTTATCTCTTAATTGAGTAACATATACTTATATATCACAAAAAGATTTGCACAAAAACTCTGTTGAGGTGAATCTGCAGTAGACATGCTGCTACAATCTTCATAGGAGTCTCTAAAATGTCCATCAGCTCTGTTCATCTGATCGATAAACGAGTGTTTCATCACTCGATATAGGACTCGAGTAGACAGTAGCTGCAGGTGAGTTGAGGTTGCTCGAGAAATCTACTTGCAAAACTTCTCCTATCCGTGTAAGAATGTTGTATGCTAAGTTTAAGAGAACTCGAGAGTATGCTTCCATAATCAAATGTCCAATGTCCTACAATGATACAGAAAGAACAAGGATTAATCGCAATGTTATTGAGCATTTAACAGCACGTTCGTGTACATCATAGCAGCATAGAGACATATATACATATAATCTTAACGCGAGTTAAGGACAAGACAATTATCTCACATCTATAATGATATATCGTTATAACAAAAGCTGAAATGTGCCTTTTCATAAGTGAACGTAGTTGCATTTGATGAATTTTACTAGTAGAATCATCCTTATTAGTTGCATTGAACAAAATTTACTAGTGGATACGATTATCTCACCGTGCCATACTGAATTTTTGTGACATTGAGGAACGTCTGCGGAAGGTTAGGATGTTCAAATTTCAGCTGTTGTACAAGAGCTTCTGCTTGGCTCAATAAGACCTCCAATTTGTCTAGCTCAGATATTGGATCTTTTCCAAAAGACCAAGATCTTCGAGCTGGAGATTTTCCGCTAGCTTGATCAGTTATTCTCTCTTTCCAAGCAAGAATGGATCCTTCTAACCTGTTAACAACTTCAACCGCGCTCTTTTCAGATTTCAAGTTCAAAGAATTGAACATTTCCTCAGCAGAAGTTGATTCTGCAGTCAGGATCCTATAAAGGTCGTCCCCGAGGCTTGTCCTGCTAGACTGCAGGAATGAATCGATCAAATTGAGCAATTTCAACAAAGTAAGTACACCATATAGCAAAGGATATGAGTTATATACAGTATAAAGTTTTAAAACTATATAGTGTAGCTTAATTTGTGATAGTACGTTAGTTACCATTTTTAGCGATAAATTTGGTTCTTTTTTTGTCATAAGTAGGAGAGTAGCCATTTGTGTTTAGCTAATCAATTTTTTTAAAAAAACTTTTGTCAATACTAGAGCAATAATTTGTTCTTGTGGTTCGGAAAGTGTTTCCATGAGTGAACTACTACTTTCAACATCTGAAAAACAACTTATCATTTCCTAAAAGCTTGGTCAAACACCTCGACTCTTTCAAATAAGCACTTTTTGGAAAGAAAAAGATAAGAACTTTTTTACGATGTCAGTACGTAGAACGTAAACTCAATAGTAAAATAGCTTTAGTGAGAAATTCTCTTGCCTTTGGAAGTGCATCTTTGATAACTGCTGGAACAGGCATTTCAGCCAAGACATTTTCATTGATAGCTTTTGCTGCCTTGAATATTTGATTCACCAATTTTCCTTGTTTCACCAATTTCTTTCTTTCGACTTCAGAGAGTCCAGCTACGGGTACCTTAGGTGAAGGAAGACACCACTTTATGCTCTTTCCTTCTGCTCGGGAACTCACTTCAGTATACCAAAACTCAGTACTAACCATTGAACCCAGCATTTCCTATCAAGTCGAGAAGGAAACATTAAGAATGTGGTCCAAAACCTGGTACAAGTTAACAGGATTTTAAGAGACCACCTACAAGAAGCATCGAATCCAATTTCCGAAGTGCTGGAAGATTCATATGGATGTCAGCACGAACTTTTGGTGTCATTATCTGCTCATCAAATGAGAAGTGGAACTCAATATGTCGTTTTGAATAACAACTATGCCTCAACCTCATAGTAGTTGGGGTCGGCTATATGAATTCTCACTAATCATGTCGTTCTATTTAAGTGAATTTGTCATTTCACATTAGGGATAAATCGAATGAGTTATTACCTCCAAACTTTGGCCATTCGAACCACTTTGTCTTGCAGGAACTAACTCAATCATATGATTGGTAGGTGAGAGTAACCAATCCATTTCCGTTCTCCATTTCATCTTTCGTTCCTCTGCAAGTGGCTCCAATTTCCACAGCTCTCCAAACACAGACGCTTTAAATCAAGTAGTATAGCATTAGACAGAACAAAAATACTATTAGAAGAACCTCAAGTATCAGAGAGGATTGAAGACTAGACCGTTAACAGTTGTTGTGAGTTAACTCAGAGTTATAGAAGATGTAACACAGGAATTTAGAGTATACGTGGAGTTTTCTTAAACATATTGATCGATAAAGAAGTAACAATCAAGTACCTGCAAGATTTGTAATGGCATGGGACAATGCTAATGCAGTAGAAACCCCCTTGCTTCCTCCGGTCACATCCTCCCCTAGCAACAACTTTGCAAACCTCTCTTTCATCATTTCCACATCTGAAAGTTGTGTTGTACAACCAGTTTTTTCGTTCACATAAAAATGTTGAGAGCTTGTTGTCCAGTGAGATGAAAATGATCCAAAAACATTGTTGCTAGAAGAGCTACTCGAGTCGTCATCATATAAAGAATCTGCAACACCAACATCAACTCTGCTATTGGCACTTTCATTGTCATAAGCCTGACTGTTCAGTATGCAGCTCTCGAGGCCATCATACGTTGTAATTCCTGAAGTACCATTCGTAGATTTAGTTAGATACAGGGCTTTCGATCACGTACGAAAAAACTATATAAAGATAACAATATAATAGTTTCTTGTGTTGGTTACAAGATGTCCCAAAAACAGATTGTACAGAATACTAAACAACTCGAGGTATCGATCAGTTGCAAAGAAAATAGATACAAGTTAAATGACTTCTCCATGAAGATTATGATCACATCTATATATCTACCCTTCTTCACTTAAATACAAGACGTTCACGAAGGGATTTTTAACTCGTAGAATGTACCTACGATAGATCCCGAGTTGTACTACATTTACCATTTCACTAGCATAACAGAAGAAACCATATGCTAGCTGCATTTTACTTTCCTTTTTCATTTCAAAGACCATATCAACTCATATTGCTTGAAGAACATAAAGGAGATAATTCACAGTACTTCAAAATTGATAGTAGAACTTAAAAAACCGAACTCTTCGCCCTCCGCCCTTAACTATAGGTCTCAGTAGTAAAAATCTTGATAGGGAGTACTTCCTCTTTAATAGGTTAACGTGGCGATTTGGAATTAGTCCAGAACCAAAATTGATACCAGACAGGCGGACACCAAGTGGGAAACAATAAAAAGGTTATCCTTATTACTTCTGCTATTTCAATTTGTTTGTCTGCCTTTCATTTTTTAATCAGTTTTTCAAAAAGAATGCCTCTTTATGTTTTGACACTTCTTTTATTCTAACTTTGTCGTGACATATTTAAGGTCACAAGATTAAAAGGCATAGTGGTACATCCTACATATCTTACGTTTAAGAGTTTTTACTTTCTTAAACTTCGTGTCAAGTCAAAACTAGACAAACAAATTGAAATGGGGAGAGTAGTAGTATTTTGGGATAAGGCACAAGTACCCCCTAGACTATGATCGGAATTCCAGAGACACGCCTTAACTAAACTAAGGTCCTATTACCCCCGAACTCATTTGTTTTGTAATTTTATACACCTTTTGGTTTACATGGCACACTCCGTGACTCCACGTAGTTGAGGCGCGTGGGAGATGTTTGGATGCCACGTAAGCCAAAAAGGTGTATAAAATTACAAAAAAAATGAGTTTGAGGGTTAGGACCTTAATTTAGTTAAGGTGTGTCTCTGAAATTTCGATCAGGGTGCTTGTGCCTTATCCCTTAAATATGCATAGCTAATCATATCTCAATGATTCTTTTTTAAAAAAGAAGTTTTGAGAGGTATTTATGCTTTACAATAGAAACAAATAGAACCATTAATAGACCATACTGAAAAGAGAATACCAAAAGTAGAAATTTTGATACCAATAGACAATGATTATTTTGTCCCCATAGTCACTTATGTGCTTCATGAAATGAGAGTTAGGTCCACATTTTACAAATTAGACAATATATAAAAACCAAGAAAACTCCCAAAGGTGTGACAAATTACTATCACTATAATGCCATCTATCTATTTCACATTAATAAATGGAAGATTCTTCCTCATTTTTCCATTTACAAAATAGACAAGAAAAGTTGAAAGTTTATGTTCCTCACATGTTACACACATAAGTTCAAAACATGTTGTACCTAACAACTTAAGGGTCCCACAAAAGATCTTGAATTATAAACTATGAAAAATATAAATTTTTTTTTTCTCTTGTAACTTCAAGACATTGATGCTCTACATTTGGTTGTTAAGTTTCTTGACTCTAATAAATAACAACAACAACATACACAAGTAAGAGCCGAAAAGGATAGAGCTTACACAGACCTTACTCTTATCTCGGCTCAAGGCACTTGACTTTAATAAGCATTCACATATAACTAACATCCCATTATTTTTAATAATATTGGTAAGAGACAGCTTAAATGGAGTGACATAAACAGTTAGAGACATAGTAATAATCGTTGTAGAATAACCAATGTGTAAATATCCACATTCTAGATTTAGGGGCTGATCTAGAAAGTTGGTTACAAGTAATAAAATATCTATATATATTTAAGTTTAAGTCGTTATAAAAACTCATAAACTTCATATCTTGAATCTGACTCTGTCTAGACTCGCCTAGTTCACAAAAGTCAAGAAAGTTACACTAAACATGAGGTGGTTGGAGTTCAATTATATATAGTAAACTTAATCTATATGTTAGCATTCACTTGTGGAAAAGTATAATCCTCATTTTGTATGAAAAAACTTAGATTTACCTCAATTATAGGAGGGAAATTAGCATGTGACATTCTAAAAAACAAATAAAAGGAACACAAAAAGGGAATCTTACTCTCTTCTCCACCAAAGTCAATACTAATCTCTCTATCTCTTGTATAACAAGCTAGTGTCCGTCTCACGATCATCATATTTATCTGATAAGAATAAATTGTACGTAGATCTTAATATCAATCTCGATTAATATCAGCCAAAATGCAGCGCATCAACCTCCTATATTACAAATCATGATATTGACAAAACATTTAAAATAGAAGTGTGATATGCATTTCCACTTTTGTTTGTTACTCCTAAAGTTAACATTATGTAAACAAAAAAGGTTTAGGAAAAGAAAATATCACTTTTCCATTATAAGAAAAAGGTTTATATGATCATATAATAATTGGCCAAAATCCTCCTAAAAATAAACAACTTTTTATACAAGCAATCAACTTTCTTTATTACCATAATACAAAGAGTGTTAATAGTAAAACACACCTCTAAACTAATATGCTCTTTGTGTTAAAACACTCATCGATGCTGAGTTGACCAAATATTTGATTTTCAATTAATAAGAGGCACGAGTAGGCGAACTCAACATCAAGTTTTGTTTTAATAAAGAGAAAATTGAGTTACAAAACTCGTGAAAAAGCAATAACGTATATTTTTTTTTCACCATTAACTCTAATATTAAAAGAAGAGATTAAAAATGTTTTTGGATTATTTCAGACGATTCAGATTTATCATGATGCTGATTTCATTGTTCTTCTGGACTGTATAAATAATAATTATAAAAAAAATAAATAGAGAATCATACGTAAAAAATAATTAAAAATTGAGCTTGTTGCACCTACGACATTTTCACACTCATTCAAAAAAAAAAAAAAAAACTTAGATAAGAATGAAGCTTTTTTTTGTGTGTCACGCCCAGTATCATCCCGAATGCCGGATTAATTTGAATTCACATAGCATAAGACCAATTTAAGAAGGAAGCATTTCTACCAGTATTTTTCCATATCCAAAACTCGAACTCTAGAGAGATGATAAAAATGATTTTTTTTTCTTGTTTCTCTTCTGGTGTCTAGTATTTGCATTGAAATATCCAACAAATCCGAGTTCATTTTTTTTTTTTCATACTCAAAGCTTAAATTCAAGATCTCTAGTTAAAAGCTCTAAAATGAAAAAGAGAGTTAGAACAAAAAGCTAACCTTTTTCTGTTTTTTTCTAATTTGATCAAAATTGGAGTTCTTCAATCTTCTAACATATCAAAATGGGCACCATTCAAAAAAGAACCTACATCAAACTTTTTTTTCACAAGAAGAAGAAAAAAAAAACAGAGAAAATATTTTTTTTCTTATTTGTAAGTGTGAAATGGTGGAGAAAAAACAGAGGTATAATTATTAAATCTTTTTCTTTTTTTTTTAGTCAAAAGAAAGAAACAGTAAACGAATGCTGAAAATAGAGTGACAGAAGAGAGCAAAAACAGAGAAGAAAGGAATTTGCGTGTGTGAGGAATGGGGGAGAGGATGTCAATAAATACATTTATTATGGTGAAGAGAGGATGACATACTAAATTTAACGGGATGTGGTGGAGTGAATGATACTTCTCATCATTTAATTAAAAGTTTCGAATTTGAGTTTTTGATATAAAATAAGTCCTTCATTGTGTAGAGAGTGCTCCCTTTTGAATTGAGCCCTACATTGCACGAATTCGAAATAATTATACTTCAATATAGGTATCAGACACTAAATAAGAAACTCAAAAATAAATAAATTAGGAGTGAAGGATGGGGTGGGGTATTTTAGTATTTCGATGAAAATTTGTTTTCTATTATATATTTTTCCAGTGAATTGGTTTGATGAAAATAATATGCTTTATAATACAATTTTTTCATTGTTTTGTGATGGCAAGAGTCTTTGTCTCTAATGCTCTGATAAATCCGATAAGGTTTAAAAATGATTAATTAAAGTAATAATAAAATATATATATTTAAACTATTATTTTTTTCACAAATTTCACATTCTACCTACATAATTAGTAGAAGGTAGTAATTCAGATAAAAAAATTATAATGCATCCAATCTTAAGCAAATTAAATTAATTATATTTTTATGGCTAATTTTTGCCTAATATTGGGGGGGGAGGGGTATTGATACGTGTTCCCCAAATAAAGTAATTTGAACTTAAAAGTGAGTGTAAATTAAAGTAAAATTACACACTAATCAATCATTTCTCCAAATTAAAGTAATTTAAACTAAAAAGTGGGTGCAAATTAAAGTAAAATTACATATTGATCAATAATGATGTAATGAAGCTTATTCAAAAGACTTTTGTCATACTAAATTTCTTGGTTTTTGTACAAGATTTTGATGTATTTGTATGGTTAAATTAAAAGTGATAGTAAAACAGATATTTTTTTTCATTTCATTTCACCAAAATCAACTCATCAAAAAAATACACAATGAAAAACAGATTAACAATATTGACAATAATCCAAAACAAATTTATTGCCTTTGGATTTTATTAGGAGATGGTGTTGTCTCCATTTTTGTCACCATCTCTCTCGTAACATCTGAACTAGTAAGTATTGCACTGTTACACGAGAGGAAAGGTAAATTTGAAAATTACGATGTGTATCATCATCTTCAATTAGTCCCCACTATATTTCTGTTATGATCACTAAAGAATTGCTTATACACTAAACAATCGCTTAGATACATTTATTAAAAGACTTGCTTTCATTCATTATCATTAGTCCATCACGAAATTAAGAAAGAGAAACATGCCTAAGACGACATGTAAGTAAGTTGTCTAGGCTAAGAAAAGAGGGAGATGTTCTCAATTACAACCACAATAAAGTTATCGCCTATCTTCTAATGGGGCCTATCACTTCGTTCGTATTTTCTTCCAATTCTTATGAAAGCTCTTTCTTCTCAATCAATCAAGTATTGCAAAAATTGTATTTTTTTCTTATAGCCCGACGCAATTGGTCATTAAATTAAGTAAATAGAAGAAAATATTGGAAAGATAATGAGTAGGTGAATGAATAAGAGTCTTCACTGACCAAAGCAATTTTGATCACCTAGCATACCTTTTATTTGGTAGGTAACATCTATAGAACATTTCATCATATTCAACTACAAAGGAAGGAACCTCAAAGTGAAAGGCACCATCTTGTGCAACACAATAGTTGACCCTTCTATTGTCTTTTATCTAGTAGACTTGGTCAAAAGGATCGTTCACTCCCCATTTTTTGAACAATAGCTTGCAACAATAATATTATCTAGGCCAATCAAAGTCATTCCTTAGGTGACAGATCATTGGATGAAAAATAAATTGAGCTAACTAAAACAATCCCAAAAACGAACACTTTCTAGCATTCCGAAACTACTGACCTAACTAATCATGATTCACTTCACATAAGATCCGTATTAGGAAAATCGCTTCTTATAAAAAATTTCTTCATACTCTAGGCTCGAACTAGAAACTTCAGGATAGATAGATTTGATTCATTCAACCACATCCTATTATGTTGGACTTTCTCTAGTGAGTATGTTTTTCAATGAAACTGAAGTCTCTCTATTGACAGTGTAATCTTTTCTATATTACTCATAAGTAGAGTAATATTGATCGGTTACCAACATGGATTGTGGTGCACTGGTGGGAGTGCTTCACCCTTAACCAGAGGTCTCGGGTTCGAGCCTTGGGTATGGAGAAAAATCATGTTGGGAGCGCCACCTCCGATTGGGCCCTGCAGTGTGCGATCCCGATTTAGTGTGAACAAAAGAAAAGGAGTAATATTTATTGGTTTCAAGAGAATCTCCACCAAATTTGAACACAATCTGTATTCTCCTGTCATTTAAGATATGATCACTTCAGATTGCAGCCATCACAAAGAAATAAAAAGCACAAACATATTGCTGAACTGGATCAGTAGTTTACAAATTAGAAGCAATGTCATTTGGAGCTCAAAAAAATCAAATACTTCCCAAATTCTATTTTCCGGGCATCAGATGTGCTAGATGCCTAGATCTATACAAAAACTTCATCATACACAGCATTAGGCGACCTAAATATCTGTCGATAAAAGGTTACTTAACAAATGTGAACAAAATGGAACTACGAGAAACGGGAGGGGTCACAATCTTACATTATCCAAGTCCAACTTGTAGCATCAGTTTCACATGGTAACTAAGTTAGTACAGTGACCTTGTATCCTTGGAATGTTACCTTCAACCACACAGAGTCCATGCTTGCTTCAGGCCATAAAGTCGATCCAAGAAAAACAGCTACTATTACCTAAATGTTACAGAGCACAGCCTAAATTCCTTTACAGCACCTAGAAGATCCTCAGCTTCATATTCAATTTAGATAAAAGTGAAAACATAAATGATGTTAGAGAAAGGTGGTGGTGGGGAGTGAAACATTTTTGACTGTGAAGACATAAAGGGAAAAGTTTGGTCAACACCCAGCAAGTAAACTCTTTAAGTAAATATATTGTTCTCACCCTTGTGCAAGAGAATACCAAGACTGGATATGACTTGTTATACGGCCTACTATCTCAAAAACATGTAAACACAGACAAACTATGCATCAACCAAACATGCACATGAGTTACTTCTGAACATGTTTCTTGGACAAAACTGGACTATTGTACAATTCAAATCCTACAACATAAAACTTTCCAGACTGAACTTTTTAGTTTGATTAAAATTTTAGAAGTTTAGTACAACGAATGACAATGTTACATAATTAACACATAGGTTCAGACACTCAGAGAAATTCTCAATTTTCTTTTCCCATATAACCAAAAGAAAGTGGTTACAAAATGCTAAGGAAAACTATAACCATTAATTCAACTACCGCATATAAAAAAGTTATAGAGACAAGACCATACTGAAATACGCACCATTAGCTTCCAAGTTAATCTAAAACCTAAATATAAGTGTGTGCTGAGTTGATGGAATCAAAACAACGTAAAAAAGAAAACATGCAACAAGTACTGCTTGGTTTTCCTTTGTTTAGAATGAAGTCTTGCCTGCACTCTGCAGTAAATTCCACATAACTAGGTTCGAAAATAAAAGCTTTATACTAATATTTGATATCAACATATACCTAGGCAGATTATGCACTTAGAGAATTCTCAATTCCATACAAGTCGTAGATTATATACTGTCTACTATCAATTTACAGGTGCGTAAGATGACTTGGCCATTTTTATTGAACATTTCTCTCAAAAGATAATTACGTAATACTTATCACATGAAACAAATGATTATAAAGGAATGAACTTTATCATATGAAGAAGTCATTTTCTTCTTTCGATGAAAAATGTTTTCCTCAGAAAATTCTTTCTGGTAACTAAAAATTGAAAAATGATTTTGTCATATACAACCTCAGTCCTAATACAACAGTGAAGTGCAACAAACATCAAAAAATTGGCACTAGTATCAAATGAAAGATTTAAAGATGGAAGACTCTTCCTTCTTAACGAATTGTCTGCATTATTCAATTTCTATGGCAAAAACAACAGCACTAAACTTCTCTAAAGTTGATCTACTACAGTGTAACAAATATTTAAACAAGTTTTTGATTGCCTCCGTCAAAAATCAAATCTTCAAGCAACTATGTCTGCACTCTTCCTTCTTAACGAATTGTCTGGACTATTCAATTTCTATGGCAAAAACAACAGCACTAAACTTCTCTAAAGTTGATCTACTACATGTAACAAATATTTAAACAAGTTTTTGATTGCCTCCGTCAAAAATCAAATCTTTAAGCTACTATGTCTGCACTCTTCATTTTTTCTTAACTAATTGTCTGCACTATTCAATTTCTATGGCAAAAACAACAGCACTAAACTTCTCTAAAGTTGATCTACTACAGTGTAACAAATATTTAAACAAGTTTTTGATTGCCTTCGTCAAAAATCGAATCTTTTAGCTACTATGTCCTCCTAACGTACCTAAAAGCGGAATCGAAAGTAGAAAGCTTCTAGCTTAATAAAAAATTACCTAAATCTCACAAAATTAAACTGTTTTCATTAATATTAAGCTTCTCTACTTCACTAACGGCATCGAAAATTTAAAATCTTAGATCCAACGAACAAATAGAGTTATACAGCATTAAGATCTATACAGGAATTGCAAGCTGCGCAATTAACAAAGTTAGATCCAGCTGAATTCAATTGAAATACCACAAAAACAAATCAAATAGATCAACATCAAATTCAAACCTCATGTAAAACAAGCTATAGATATTAGATCGATCCATAACAAAGCTGATTTCGTCGAAACAAAATTCACCGCAGTCTCCTATTCAGTTGATGCAAGGCGGGACCCAAACTACGCCACAGACAACATGTAAAAAATTAGTTTTTACCGGTACGCTGCCGTCGCCGTCAGCTACCGCCATTGTTGCCGGCGAGGTAGGTCCCGACCTGCACCAAGCGAATGAGAGGCAGCCGCAACACAAATGCCAACTTTCTGTATCTATTCTGTACGTATGTAGATCTGAGATTTTTAGAGAGAGTAAGAGGAAAAACCTACTCTCCCTATAAATAGCTAGAGAGAGAAAGTGAGAGATTAGTTAGATATTGTAAGGTGATTTTATAGAGAAAACAGACGAATAGGATGCTGACACGTGGATATTGAATGAGGTTGGTGAAAATGATGACAGATCTGAATATAAGGGCTTGGAGTTGGGGTATAATTACGGGGGAATGCCACTAGTAGCGGTTAATGACGCAATTTCAACATATCGAGGCATAATCTTAGATAGAAGAAAGAAGTATTGAAAACACTTTTAAATTCGACATGAAGTAACTGTTTTATCTTCAGACTGTTGATAGTCTTAAAAACACTCATTTAGTTGACTAACACTTACGTACACCATCAATCTTGCAATATGAGTGAAATACATCCCTAATTTCCCGTCAAATTTAGGGGTGTTTTCAATGTTTCTCTCAATCTTTTTATCAAGAGTTTGAGACCATTAGTTATGTCATTTCGCAGCGAGGTTGTAGCTAAGTTTAGTTAGTATAGGATTGTCTTTAAGGCTATTAATAGTTTAGAAACGAAAGTAATAATTTGTGTCAAGTCCAAAAGTGTTTTCAATACTTCTCTCTAGAAAGAATAATGTGGAGGATGCAGATTAGGATCGAAGGGTAATAGTGTGTTGTCTTGTTCTTTGTTCATATTTATAACACCCCAGAAAAATATTGAGCTAAGACTTGAACCATTCTTCGTTGTGAATAGGATATTACCGAGGAATTAAAATTTCTTAAGTGTTAAGTTCACTAGATATAGCACCTTGAGTTCGAAAAAGAACTAAATTGGAAATAGCAAAAATCTAAAAATTTGCAAGTTAAGCTAAGTATGAGTTTTGGGTTAACTTCAAACAACCATAACTCCTATATCAGGATGAGTTAGGTGTGCTACCAGATACCGTAGGAAAGATCTTTGAATTATCTTTCCAACGCCATCGATTTTGCTCAGTTTTGAGTTCGGGTGAGTGAGATATGGCATTTTGAAGTTAGGTTGTCCAGTTAAGGAAAGTTAGCCGAACATAGTGAGGGGTATTTTGGTCTTTTCCTTACCCAATCAAATTTAATTCATTTTTAGTAGTATTTTAAGGGTCTAATCCTATTAGGTTCAGTTTTATAATCCTAAAATTAGCCTAGGGTTTTAGTTGAGAGTTCAAGAAGAGAAAAAAAGAGAAAAGAGTAGAAAAGAGGAGTGATCAAAGCGTTCGTTGAAAGTCTTGCATTTTGTTGCGAATTTTTGTCATGGGTTTAATCCCTAAGAGGTATGTAAGCTTCCATAGTGTTGGGTTAGTTCACCCACACGCCAATCATGTTATTTTCTGCGAAATTTCATTCTTGAAGTTGAAAGATTAGAGTTCTTGATGAGTTCTTGATAAGTGTTCTTGAAGTTTATTCTAAATCTTGTTGTGTTGGGGTTTTGATGTTTTTTTAGATGAAATTTAGTAATTTGAGTGTTGTTTTGAATATATTAGAGTGTAATTATGTTAAGTAATCGAATCCAAGTGATTAGGGAAGAAATCGTACGATTCTAGGCGAGTTAGGGTGAGAAAACGAATAAAGAAAATCGTCGAAGTTTTCTGGGTTGGGGCCTGGCGTGGCACGCCAGCCAGAGCACCCCAACCACTTCTCTGAATGTTAGGAGTTGGCGCCCTGCGCCATTCAGAGCGCCAGGGTCGCCTGCCCCCACCTATTCTTCATCGTTTCGTCCATTTGAGTTCTTTCAAAGGGTATCTTTACTCCCCTTTAATTCTAAACACTCTAAGCTACTTCTAAACACCTAAAATCATTCCTAACATGATAATAACCTTGAATTCATAATTCAAATTCAAGGAAGAGTTAAGAGTTAAGTTTTGAGAATTCTTTCAAACATTCTAAGAAAATCCCTTTGAGTCCTTTTGTGGAGTCTTCTACAACTTCTAGTAACTTGTTTTAAGACTCGAGCAAGTGAGTATGAGAATGAGGAGAATGTATTCATGAGTCTACTTTGTCATCATGAGATCTTTTATAGCATGAACTATAACTCTTGAATTCATAATTCACATTCAAGAGAGAGTTAAGAGTAGAGTTCCAGAAAGTTTTGAGTTCAATTGTGAATCCTTTGAGATCCATAATTGATTTGAGTTAAATTTAGAGAAAGTAAGTATGAGAATGAGAAGAGTTGTATCATGAGTTCCATAATGTTATGTAGACCTACGAGTCAAGTCGTTGATGCCCATAAATTCCGTATGAACTTCATAAGTTGAGTATCTATGAGAGAAGTAATATCTCCATTTCCTAAGTCTTAAGTATTGAGTTTCTAACCCATTTGAGATTACATTCTTAATCATGGGACTATTACATGTTACCCATAAAGTCCTTGAGTTGGGTTATTCATGTCCATAATTCCGCATAAACCCTATAAGTCGAGCAGTCTTGAAACAAGAAGTATATTTGAGTCTTTGAGTTGAGTAGTTCATGCTCATAAATTCCGCATGAACCCCTAAGTTGAGCATTCTTGAAGTGAGTAGTATTATTGAAGTTCTTGAGTTCTATCTATGGTTATTGAAAACCTTTCATTGAGTGGTTCAAGTCCATAATTCGGCGTGAACCATATTTTAAGAAGTCTTTTACAAATGTTTAAACTTTGTTTTAAGACTTAAGCTTTGAAGTTGAGTAAAGAGTAAGAGTAAAGTTCATTTTCCTTAAAATGATATATGGGAACTAAGTATTCCCAAGAGTAAATGTTTTCACATTTAAGATGAGAGGAAACTAAGATTTCCAAAAGAGTTTTGAGAAAGAAAGGGAACATCGATTCCAAGAGAGCTTTTAAGCTAAGTTTTTGAGTAATTATCTCAAACCAAAGAAAGAAGTTTTGTTTTTACAAACATATGAGCTAAGATATTTTGGGAGTAGTATTGAGTACCGATATGGGGACGAGTTTGAGTTCAGATAACTCACGTCTCCATAAAACATGTAGCTATCATGGTTAGTAAAGGATCATACTTTTTAGATGACTCCTTAAGATGCTTTTAGCAAAAGCTAGTGGATCCACTAAGTTAAGCGTTCTATATGACGACAAAGTATAGGACAGTTCTGGCAGCGTGGGCAAGACGTTATATCACCACTTAGGCTCATAGTGGTGGTTGTCAGTTAGAGAAACTCCTACAGTAACTATATTACTTTATTATATAAGTAAAGTTGAGTTTGTTATTGCATTTTGTTTAACGAACTAAGTTGTTTTTACTGTTTTATAAAGCTTTCCACATATTGCATGGGTATTGTTGCTTTATATTAAGTTGAGTACCCAGAGTCGAGTATCATATCTTTGAGTTGAATATCTAATCTTTAAGTTGAGTATCTAATCTCTGAGTTGAGTATCTTATCCTTGAGTACTTCTGAGTTGAGTAAGTTGAGTAGTTTTGAGTATCCTTGAGTATTCCTTGAGTTGAGTAAGTTTGAAAAGAGGTAAGTATGTTTCCATTTTTATCAAGTTCAAGCTTATGTTATGCTTTAGAATTCCCCTTACATGCTCGTACATTCCACGTACTGAGCCATTTGGCCTGCATCTTCTCATGATGCAGACACAGGTATTCAGGATCATCAACAGGAGCTTTGTTGATACATCCGAGAGTTCGAGTTAGCTATGATAAGCCTCCTTGCTTCTAGAGGATTTCATTTACCTTTCAGTTATATCAGTTGTTAGGATGTCATGGGTCTTGTCCCGACTTTCATCTTTATCAGTTAGAGGCTTCATAGATAGTCAGTATAGTTGAGAAGTCTGTATTATTTATTTATTTTATTAAATATTTTAAAGACTTAAGTTGTCTATTTTATGGCGAATTGAATATATTATTTTTATTCTAAATTGTTCATTTGAGTTAATGTTTTACAAAGTTGAGTTTATTGAATTTTATTTAGTTTTAAGCTTTTGCATGCTTAAGTTAGTCTTCCGCTTGTAGTCAGCCAGGATGAGGGTTCGCTTGGGGACCAAAAATGGTTCTTGAGTGCCGGCCATGTCCAGGATGTAGACTCGGGTTGTGACAATATTAATAGTTATAATATTGCTCTTCCAGTTTCTTGTCCTTTAATTATGACTCCATTCGTTTTTAAAAAATGATATATTTTCTTTTTTAATCTATTTAAAAAAAATGAATGACCCGCTTTTTTTTGTTTTTTTTCAACACTTAAATAATTTCACCCCAAGACATGACATATTTTAAGAGCGGCTCAAACACATTAATGACTTAAAGCTAAGATCAAGCTTTAAACTTTAAAAAAATTGCTAATAACTAATAACTTATTTCTTCTATTATATTTTTTCATTCAATTATATAACCAATCTACTTTATTTTTCCTGAGGCATAGTACTTCAAATATATTAAAATTCTTCTAATAATTTTTTTATTATATACAAAAAGTTTACTTTTCTTACAAATAGTAAATATCTTTTTAAAAAATTAATAATCTATTAGTAGCTGTTATTATTTTAAAAAATGAGGTCCCTCAAATTTTGATGTGTACCACCAAAGGCACATATCTTTTCTTTTACATAGTTGAACCGACACTATCATGTTTAAGGGCACACAATCAAATAATATTTTGATACATTTTATATAACTTTAATTTAGAATTATAAAATTTTTTAAAAAAAATTATTTTCTTAAATTTCGTATTAAGTCAAACTAAATTATTCTTTTTTAATATCTCTATATTTAGAGGTACATTTTAAAATTTAACGTACTCACTATCCTCTCCAAATGTCAATTTATATTTTATGGGACTACAATAAGATTAATATATTGTTGTTATTACTGCCACCTGTAATTACAGTAATTTTGGATGTAAATAAATTTTACATTAATTGCACGTGGGCGTGAAATAAAGTTTATAATGTTCAATTATAGTTACTGATTGTTGCAGTAAAACGTGTAACAATCAATCAATGTAAGTTAGATTTTCTAAATCTACTTTTTCCTTCCGTTTCTATTTATATAAGTATTATATATGTCGTTTTTATAAAAAGTAAATGTTCATTAGTAATATTTATCATTTCATAAAAAAAGTGAATGCATAAACAATATAATTTTTTCTATTTTATCTTTGAGAGTTATTTGTCTTAGACGTATGAATTTAATCAATATAGGATAATTACGTAATTTATTCATGTCCATTGATCAAAATAAATTAATTCATATTCGTTTATTGAAAACGAGATTTCAAGAGACCACTAAATAAGGGTATAATGATAAACTTATAGAGTTTCTTAAGGGACGTGAAATCTAAAATGATGACAATTAAAAAGGAATAGAGAGAATATTGGTTACAAAAATTTTGTGTTGTGTATTATTTCAATATTTATTCATAAAGTTATTTTTAAATGGTGTTAATTAAATGATATTAAACCGGTCTCATGAAATGTAATATAAATATATGATAAATATTATTAATATTAATTATTTAAGTGATATTAATTAAATAATTTATAATATTTTCTCTAAAATAAAAATTTAATCGGAAGAGTTCTATTGTGGTGTCAATAATTAAAATATTTTTCTTCATCAATTGTTGATTTCTTACTCAAAGTAGTTACAAAATTTATACAAATATTACTGCTTTCAAAGAAATAAAGCTCCATAACTAAAATATATGAATTTAAAACTAAAGGACATAGCTAAAGCGGGTCCAATAATTTCGAAGAAATTCTACGCTAATTACACTTAAATAGAACCAAAAAACCCATTTTTTTCTATTAAAAAAATCAAAAATACGCGTGTTGAAGTAAGCACGTCGACAGAGATGAGTCTGCTTCCACCTCAAACTCTCTATTATATTACAATAGAACTCCTTCCGCCTCGATTTTAGTGATGTTAATGAATATGAAATATTACTCGTTCTGTTTATTTTTACTTGTCTCCAACACACTCGTGACTAAACATATTAAAATAATACCAATATAAAATAAATATCAATAGTAGCTAAATAATGAATTGGAAAAAAAAAATCAGACTCTGATATCATGATAAAAATAATAATTAATAGGCATGCAGATTGACACCTTTCTAAGTCCTAGTCCATCTCCAATAACACAAAAAGCCACTCCACAAAAACTCAATGGATAATGACCTAAGGAGAATCTTTTAGTTTGTAGACACAAAAAAAGGAAGGAAAATGCAAGAATGACCATACCATGAATTGACTTTTATTGTATTTTATAATTATATTTTTTTAAATAAGAATCTTTATTTTTATATATAAGAAATCCAAAAAGATTGTTTTTTTTTATATTCAAAGTAAACATAGAGAGAGTGAAAGGTAAAAAACAATACATAAAATATTTCAATTTTTTTAATTTTATATTTGAACAATCAAGTGTGTGAGTTTTCGACCTGAATTATCACTAATGTTTGTCGAAACATACTTAAACTATTATTTTGTTCACTTTTTCTAATGGAAACATCACTATTATTTAGGTAGAAAAAGTGAACAATTATTAATTCATGTGTGTTTTGATAAACATTTTGTAATAGTTCAAATAAAAAACTCACTCACATGATTGTTTAGATGTTAAACTTAGAAATTCGGAATACTTTAAATATATTTTTGCTCGTTAACATAATAAGATTATTTTCTCTCCAAAATTACTTCCTTTCCTTTAAATTTATGCAGCAGAAAGAAAATGTAATTAATTATCAATAGTTTATTTTGTAATTTTTTTTTTTTTGGTTTGAAATAGTAAGTATATACAAAATTGTGATTACCAATTAAAAAAAGGTGTAAAATCGTTTAGTGCATCAAATAATCTAATGCTAGAAATCACATCACTTCCCTTAAAAGAAAGAAAATGACTTATATCAGTGTGATAGAGATTTTACTTATAAAATAAAGTTGCTTTAGCTATAAAGACACATTAACATTATTGATTTTGGTAAATTATAATTTTCTGTTTTAATTTATTTGTTGTACTTTTTATTAGTTTGTTTAAAAAATAATATAACTTTTCTTTAAACTTCACATAATATGTTTAAGATCACAAAATGAAAAAGATATACATTTTGATATTTTTAGTTTAAGACTTTAAAATTCAAAAGTCTTAATTAAGTATATTTCTTAAACTTGATGTTCAAGGGGAAGCTAGGTAGAGTCGAGGAAGTTCATCCAAACCTCCTTCAACGAAAAGTTACACTATTTACATTTGGTTAAAATTACTTTTTATGTGTATATAAATTATTATAGCTTACATTGAATCTCTTTTAACTTCTTCGTGTGTTTACTTTTTATATATTTTAAGCTTTCTTGATAAAAATTATAACTTCATTATTGTTTATATCAAATCAAAACTGGACAAATAAATCGAAACAGATAGAGTATCATTTATATTACTTCACATCAAGGAATAAACTTTTTTTCAAAATTAGAACAAATTAAAGTGACAAGTACTACTTTCTTTTTGATGATTTTCTTGAAACTCCCTGACCACATATATAGTCCAATCTTATCCTCGTGGTTCTAAAGTGGTCCAAGTTAAGTTGATTTTAATTTGGAATATATATATCTATATATATATCACGTATATCACTATTGAAAATTAGTTGATTTGATGAGAAGTATTTTTCTTATAGTAATATAAGTTCATGGCATCTGACCAGGAGTGATTAAGATTCCTTCACCTTTTCTTAAATGTTTTACAAATTCGAGCTCATGAAATGAAAAAAGTTATTGTCTTTTCTAGAAATGAGTTCTAAAATGCATAAAATTAAATTTAACCGCACTTTAATATAGCTATCGAACACCAAACACAAAAAGCAAAAAAAGAAGAAGTTCATACCATGTGCCAAGGGCCCAAGACCAATATGAACAAATTTTAAGACCATAGAGATAATATCCATTAATTAGTCATTGACTCATTGCACAGCCTTTTAACTTTTTTTTGGGCCCAAAATTCTCAACAACTATACTATAGAGAATTTTAGTGTTCCAAAGAGATAATATGGAATCAATAAGAAGCACATATATACATGGTCATTTACATATACTTTTATTATTTAAGTAATAGTCATAATTAGTTAATACACAATATTTTTATCTCAATATATCACTTTGTTGGGCTAAAACAATTTTAATATGATTTAATATTGTCTGTTTTGGATTAAACTAGCACGAGTATCTCCAAAAAATTTCGGGGTGTCTAATTTCTAATTTTTTCATATTTGGTTGGTTAAAACGTTTTGAAAAACATTTTTTCTAGAAAAGCTCCCCCCACCCCCCCCAAATACCTACTTCTCACCTCATCTCACTTTTATGTATTTCACTAATTAATTATATATAAATGCTTTTGAAATATTTTTAAAATTTACTTACCAACTATTAAAAGAAGTATGTCATAATTATTATGTAATTATAAAAGTTTTTCACTAAAGTAACATGCAAAATGTAAATTTATTTATAAAAAATTTAGAAACATATTATACTTTTAAAATGAAACACAATAAAAGAGTAAAAAAGCATTTGGACAAGTTGTTACTATTTAATAGAACATGTGCCTCTTTGCTTTTTAAATAATTAGTCCTTTATCGAAAGAATCGATTCACCTGAAACAAAAAGTAAAACAAAACTTATCAGGTGTTTTATTACTATAATATATAGTAATTCCATATAAGAGATTATAATAATTAAAACACATTCGAAACTGTCATTTTTTTACGAGTTTCACAATTCTAATTTTCAGTAGTTTCCTTTTTCTATTTGAATGATAGTGATACATAAATCATGTAGAAAAATATACTAATAATTATAGTTAAGATGTATTTTTATACATAAATGATGATCAGTAACGGAATCAAGATTTTTATTAACGAGATTAAAAAATATAAAGAAATATTAAACATATATATGAAAAAATCAAGGAGATTCAATATCTACTATAAACACATAAGAATCTTTTTTTTTTTTTACCTTACATATATACAATGTAAATTTTTGATGAATACAAATCCATTTCTGGTAATACCCCAGCTCTACCACCGTAAATGGTGATAGGTCAGATAGTAAAAGAGAATAACGCTAATAGTTGAGATATAAAACTCACAATATAGACAATAATTTCGATATGTTTTTGACCATTAACTTATTATATAAGTATAAATATTTAAAAAAATATACTAAAGTACTAGTGTGGTTTTGCTAGATCTGCTCAGTAATTTAATTATAAATAAAAACCTTCCACCTTAAAGAAAGTTTTATCCCTTTTTTATGCCTTCTAAATTCTACTATCTCTCTCTCACACACACAGTATTTCTCAATGGGAAGAGCTCCATGTTGTTCTAAAGTTGGAATGAAAAAAGGACCATGGTCTATAGAAGAAGATATGTTGCTCACTAATTACATTCACCTACATGGTGAAGGTAATTGGAGATCCTTTCCTATGCATGCTGGTAATAATTGATATTTATATTTTTGTTCGACGATGATATGATATGATATGAGCTTAAATGAAGAAATGAATATTCAGTTAGTTGATCTTTACTTGTTTGAGATTGAGACAATTATTCTGATCGATACGATATGAGCTTAAAGGAAATAATGTAGATTCATATACAATTGATCTTTAACTTGTTGAGACTGAAGCATAATGAAATAACTTGTTATAGTAAATGTAAATAGTACAATAGGTTTGAATGTTTTTAGTGTATCAATGTTAGTTATTCATGTGCTCATGTTTGATGACCTTTTTTTCTTTTCTTTTTTGATATTCAGGACTTCTTAGATGTGGTAAAAGTTGCAGATTAAGATGGGTGAATTATCTTCGACCAGGTATTAGAGGTAGATCTAGAGTAGGTCCTGTTGATTTAATTAAATGACGAAGTTTAGTGTATGAATTGAATAAATCCCCACTATTGAAAAGATAGTGTGATAAAAGGTTGAATCCTCTTATAGTCAAGTGGCATAAAGAGTTCAAAAATTGCTTTTGGTTCATTACATGTTCAAATTTCATGTGTCACACTCTAGTGTTTTTTTCGACTCGTCTCGTATAAATTCATGTTGACTTTGCGATTGTTTATATATGTGTTTTGAAATGTATGCATGTAATACGATTGCATTCATTCAACATGAATATAATCTTATTCAAGCAATATACGGGGGATTAAAAAAAAATATGACACCTAGGATTTGAACTGGCTGGTGACCTAATTAAGCAATTATTTTTTTGAAATATTACATGTAATAAGCCAGTTTGCTCAATATAATCATAATGATTCTAAATTCTAAATTTGTCTATGTCAGGTATTAAGAGAGGAAATTTCAGTCCAGAGGAAGATGATCTTATCATCCATCTTTATTCACTTCTTGGTGGTCGATGGTCTCTGATAGCTGGAAGATTGTCAGGAAGAACTGATAACGAGATCAAAAATCATTGGCACATCAATCTCGTGAAGAAACTCAAGGCATTAGGAATTGAACCAAAACCTAAAAAATCCCCTCCAAAACGAACTACTAAAAAGAAATGTAGACAAAACAAAGAAGAGAAACGGCGAAGACAAGGTAAAAAGGCAAGAAAGACAGATTACCTGCTACAACAGGAGGTCGAAAAGCGCGAAAGCCATATGGAAAAAGATGAAGTAGTTGGGAAGTTTCAAGTGGATACTCCAAAACCAATAAGGCTTATTCCATATGGATATTCATATTCTTCTTCAAGCCAAAGTGATTTTCAAGATTAAATTGGAGAAAATGATGAAATTTGTAAGAAATTTCTATTGTTTGATGAATTGCTGAATGGATGTGATAACCATATTTCAAATGAATGCTTAGAGGAAAATATGCTAAAGGAGGTTTACAAAGAATATTCTCAACTTATTTATGAAATTTGAGATTATGCCTCAAGCAATTAATTAAATGTTTGATGTTAATTATATTATTATGGTTCTAATTAGATTTATTGATTGTTTGATTTTGGAGAAAACTAGTTTCAAATGTTTCTTTGGGGTGGGTGGGGGGTCGGTTGATGATTGGTAGCCGACTAAGACTATTCTAGTAAAAAAACAGAAGGAGAAGGACAACTCTGAACACCAAAAGCTCACCCCCAGTCTCTGACCCATAGCTGCTTCGCATGAGACATGCACACCAATGATGAGAACTCGTACTATGATCTATATGGTGCAAAAGTGTAGTATGAGTATACCAAACATGTGATACTCAGTAGGTATAGATCTATTGAACTCCAAAGATAAAGCAAACATATATATATATTACAAGTAGCTAGAGAAGAGATAACACGCAATAAAAGTAAGCAGAGACAAAGGAATGTATGATGAAATTAAAGAAACGGATAACTGAGGAAGAAGAACGTATCTAGAGGCGCTAGCCCAATAACCTAACCACAAAAAGATTCTACTATGGAAATCAATTAAAAGTATTTCTAATTAAGATTAAAGGAGCATACTAATCGGTTATCACTCCACCACAATTTTTTTATCAGTATTATTAATACCAAACAACATTTTTGGTACTTCCAAATTCATAACATTTACTCAAATAACATTTGAATGTGAATTGGGTTCATATGTTATATCTTTATATAGTATTAAAATCAGATCTATCTCTATTTGATCGCTGATCCATGCTTCATTAACACATCGACGTAAAAAGAATATTAGAGTGAATTAAAATACCACGTAAAAGATGAAATAACTAAAAAAAAAAAAAAAATTGTCACGCTTCTAGGTGGAATTTTATATAGTAAAGTGGCCGACAATTTCCCTTCTACATAAGGTCCTTAGATTCACCAAATACACCTTTCCCCAAAGTAAACTTTTCCTTATTCTCTTTGTTGTTTTATTTATAAGAACACAAAAGGCTTGGAATTCTTTTCTTATCTAAGGGCACGATCCTATCCTATTTTCGATATCCTACTCTCGAACTTCTGGTTGAGCTTTACCTTGTCCATATTTCTTCATATTTTTGAAGTGGAAAAAAAGAAATTTCGTTACTTATTATCAACCGTTTTTCTTCAGCGTGGCATCCTTTTTATTTTAGCAATTTATTCGAAAATCTCCTCGCCAAGAGCTCCCGTGGAAGGGGGGGGGGGGGTGTTAATGAAGAGTCCAACTTGTAATTGCATTACTACATGACCTAGTGGTGTAACCACATATAGCCCAGAATAGTCAATCAGATACCCTTCGTCGAAAAATTATATTATATATATAAAAAATTATACAAAATATATCAGTCAAATTTTTTTTTTTTATATATATATATATATATATATATTAAATCTTGGACACACTTAACAAATTTCTGACTTTACCACTAAGTCATGACCTAGTTATACATTTAGTTTTTAAACTTTTAGTGTATAAAATTAAACTCATACATATTATTTTATATACACACATTATTAAATAGAAGAAGATTTCTCAACATGTATTAGTATTATCTCGAACTCGAAATGTACAATTTTTGTATTATTTATAAATAGTACTAATAAACAAGTAAAAGTGAATCGAGAGAACAAATAAGTTACTCTATTTGTAACTTTATCAACAACATTGTCAAAGTTATATTAGCAAATTCTTTAAAGGTAAATTATTTAGTCAAGTCTATAAAATTTTATAATACTTGTCTTAATCAGCTTTTTAGTCAGTTTCTCTTTCGGCAACGGGATTTAAAGAACATTTTTTTTTAAAATAAAATTAACATCACTACAAATATATTTAATATATTTTTATACGTGGAGTTTGAAGAGGACGAAGTATATGCATATGTGATTTCTAATTTCATAGAATCACAAGATTAAAAATGTTAAGCTGAAAATATCGAAGAAAGAAAAGTATGAATAACAATATAACTACTATATGTTTACCCTAATTCTCGACCTCAATGTTTTCCTATCTATCGTCATGTGCTCAGTAATGTGTAGATATATCATGTTCTGTCAAATCACCTCCCCCCAATTCTTCCTCGATTTATTTCTACCTCTCCGCAAACTTATCACCGTCAACTCTCACACTAGGACTTCCATGCTCCTTAATATTTACATGCACGACAACTATTTCCATCTTGCCCCATATATCTTCATTCTTGATCTTTTCTCCTTTAGTATACACGCCCATCGAATCTAAGCATCCTCATTTTGCTACCTTCATTTTCTAAATGTGAACTCGTGATTGATTAATACTTCACCCTATACAACATAGTCGATTTAACAACTGCTCGATCTATTGAACTTACCTTTGATTAGATTTCATTAGTAATATAATAACTATTGACATTTTAGGCTTAATGAACAACACTGACAAATTTAAATTACTTACCTCAGCCATAGTGACAACCTTGACATATTGTCCTACTTTTATCGTTGGAAGATGAATTACTTTTTTGAATTATAATAAATCAACACAAGTGGCATAATTAATTAATTATGATATGAGAAACATAAGAAGTTGTATTTTAGTTAAATGCCCTAAATTAAGGACTTCATAATTAATAATATCAAGTTGCTATATTAATTAATCTACTTTTTTCAAAGTAGTGATTGCCATATGCTCCAATGGTTTAATGAATCTTATCTCAATTAATTAATAATTAATCGTTGATTTATTTAATTGGAACGTGTTCTCGGAATTCAATGTTTTAATGGAAAAAAAAATTATATTAGCAGCAACAAGTTGCTTGATTACTTTATTACCCTTTCATACCTAAGAAGGTGCGGCCCTTTTCCAAACCATTTATCCTGTACTCCGTTAACATTCTTGTTCGTTTTGGACCAAGTCTGCATGATTATCTCAGAAAACCTCGCGCCTTTAAGGACTTGTTTGATACGGGGGATAAGTGATAATTAATCCTGAAATTAATTTTATAATGAGTTTATCCTATATTTGGTTGGAATAAAACCGCGTAATAACTTATCTAGTTATCTTAAAATTGTAGTGTTATTGTTATTCTCACATTAAGGGTGGATAATTAACCTCAGGATAGCTTGCTCCCCAACAAAACGAGCTCTAAAAGTATTCATATACTTTATATGTAGCTTCCAAATCTTTTGATCACTATTAATATGGGACTTTGTTCTTGCACCCAATATCTTCCTTCGGAACTAAGTTCAACGTGGTCCATCACCATGATCCACGAGTCAATTTCCAAGATTCAATATGTGTCACCTACTAGACCGAGCATTTATGACCCACGAAGCTCAGAGCTAGGTTCTTCATTTGACGTGCATTTCCGAGCTACCTTTGTTATGGTAAAGGTAGTAAACCAAGCCCACACTATTCACTCCATCTCAATACTCGTCTCATCGACCATTGACTCTGATACCAGTTGTTGGAATAAGACACTCCATATATATTCTTAATATGATATATGTACATACTATCCGCTTTAGGTTAAGCCAACACTGTTTTCTCGAAAAAACCTCACCCTGTTAAGAGAACCTCCTACATACACTTGTTACAATACTGCTACACTAAGAAGGTGTCTGATGCTCATCACAACAACAACAACATTACTATCTTTAATCTCAAACACATTAGGATCGACTATATAAATCTTCACCGACTCCAGATAAGTAAGGATGAGACCTCAGCTAGTATGTCCAATGAAAAGATATTGAACGATACATTAGTAGAGATCGAAAATTTTTTAAAAAAAATCAACAAATACTTGGCACAAAATGATGGAATGCCACTCCTAGATCCTTCATTGTTGTCAAGTCAATCAAATAGACGATTACATGCAACTCGAAAAATGAAGGCCAGACAACAACTTACAAAGCTACAACTAATCCTATCAAATATTATTCGATCAAAAGATTGAGGTGGTCAGGGAGCATGTTATTCTTCAACTTGGCAGAACTAGGAAAACATTATTCGTGGAGAAAAGTACAAACCAAATTCCGATCACAAAACAAGGCAAAAAAAAAAAAAAAGAGTAAGCTCAATTTGGAAACCAAATGTGTAAGCTACTCTCGACATACCTCCTATTTTCATCGTCTCCTCGATTTGGATCAACTTATGATACTGGTCGGGGTATTTTGGCGAGTGAGGCTTTTATTTTCTCTTCTGAGAATGACAAATCAACCAAGCTTCCCTGCAAATATTTATCATAAGATGACAAATCAAAATGTCCATGTCCACACATCGCCATGAGTATAACTTTCGATTCTCCAGTCTCTTTACATCTTAGAGCTTCCCTGATAGTAGCGGCTATAGCATGCGTTGGTTCTGGTGCCGGTATCAACCCCTCAGACCTCGCAAACTGAATAGCACCTGAACGGAAAAATTACATAGTTGGCGTTTGGACAATATTTTATGAAGTTAACTTAGCTACCTAATAGACGAATGAAAACACATGCAAAAGTTTTTCCCAAACTTGAACTGAAAGTGTCTAATTGGAACACTTTATCATGATTGAGGTGTTCGATTGGAACATGACTTAGCTCGAGTGTCTGATTGGAATATCATGACAAGTTTAAGGGGTTGGCTTTGTATTACGCCTTTTAATTATATACTAAATGTCAAAATGGAGAAAGTGGCTTGATATGACGGTAGTAAAGATACCTTGGAAGCATTCAATCTGCGGAATTGATATTGCTTCCATGAATCCGAGTTCATAGACGTGTGATATCAATGGCGCCATGCCATGGTAACGGAGACCCCCTGAAAATGAACTCAAATCTTTATAAGTAGTAGTCAAGGGGGATAAATTTAACCATCCTACGCGACAAAGACTTACCGGAATGGATGGGATCCGGTATGAAGTCATGACCAAGTGTATGCATTTTCATTAAAGGAGTCATGCCTGCTGTGTCTCCATAGTCGTAAGCATATACACCTTTCGTCAACGAGGGGCAAGCTGTAGGTTCAACTGCTCTAATAAGAGGATTAATTTTTCCCTTAAGCTTCTCCCGGATAAACGGGAAAGCAAGTCCTGCAAAATTAGATCCACCTCCGGTGCAACCGATGATCACATCTGGAGTCTCTCCGAAATCTTCCATCTGTTTTATACACTCCTCACCGATAACGGTCTGATGTAACAAAACATGATTGAGAACACTTCCCAAACAATACTTGGTGTCCGCATTCTTAGCTGCAACCTCCACAGCCTCTGAAATAGCTATTCCTAAACTTCCTGGACTTGAAGGATCCATTTGTAGAATAGTCCGACCGGCCTCTGTAAGGTCGGAAGGAGAAGGATGCACCTCGGCACCCCAAGTTTGCATCATCATTTTACGATAAGGTTTCTGATCAAACGAAGCTCGAACTTGCCATACCTGCATTAAAATTTTTAGATCAGGGGCGGATGAACCCCCTCATCGAAAATGAACACGTAAACTATACACATTCAAGCTGAAAATGAACGCATAAACTATTAGGGGCATTTACCTCACAATTGAGACCAAATAAGCTGCAAGCAAACGACAACGCGCTCCCCCATTGACCTGCCCCGGTCTCTGTGACCACATTTTTAACATTCCCCATTTTATTGTACCAGGCCTGAGGAACAGCAGAGTTGGGCTTGTGCGACCCCGCGGGGCTACCACCTTCATACTTGTAATATATTCGTGCGGGTGTATCAAGCAGTTTTTCCAACCTCTTTGCTCTAAAAGTTACCTCCACATGTTAAGAATTTTCGCAATATGAAAGTTGATACTTAAAAAAAAAAAAAAGAATACGAACCTAATCAAAGGGGTTGGCCGCCAAAGGCTGTAGACGTCTAAAACTTCTTCTGGTATATCAATAAACTGTTCGACGCTTGCCTCCTGCTTAATCAACTCATCACAGAAAAGTGGAGATAAGTCATCCGGTTTGATAGGCTGAAAAGTCTTGGGATGCAACGGCGGAGGGGGTTTGATTGGAAGGTCTGCAACTAGATTGTACCACTGACGAGGGATTTCAACAGAACTCAAACGAGAATTAAGAGCTGCCTTTGCTCTTGCTCTATAGCTAAAAGAAAGTTTCAATTGACTTGGCTTTGTTTTAAGCACAAAATACTTTATCCCGTAAGCATCACCTGAAAAACAAGATGTAATTAGATAAAAAGACCATTTGACAATCACTTATTCGTAACATTTTTCTATGTTTGTATTCCGCGGTGGGGAGACATTATCAACTTTTTATTTAATGACCGAGAAATTGGTCTGGAGCCAACCATTTGGACCAACTTAGCCTTCGAAACTCAAGGATGATGGGACTGTCCCTCCACCCTTCTCCGCTACTTAAATACAGGACATAGTTAGCTTGGCGGAAGGACCTTTCCCAATTGAGCTAACCCCTGGTCATGGAGACATTAATTAGTAAATCACTTTGAATTTAGTCCACACTTCAAAGCTAACCCCGTCTCTTAGTACAGTCGCATTCAACCCCATCTTTTTGCCCTTTGGCTGGTAATCAAATCGGCCATAAGGTGGTCTATCACCTCGATAGGGAAGAAAATCTTTTCTGTTGTCGGAAAATCCCTCTCTGCTTTATAAAACTCTTCTCTTTGGCGAGAGCTCACTCATCACTTCAACAAAGGGATTGAAGCCGACCCCTAAGTTTTTTTCTAATGGATCTGCAATTACATTAAAGTTTCCCCTATTAACCATAGGAAGTTACTGCAATGCAAGACGATATGTCCTTCGATCATCGAGTACACTATCAACTTCCCACACTTATCATCTTAGCTTTAAAGATTTTTGCACAACCATTTCCTCTCCTTAAACAGCTCACTTATTTAATACTCCATTATTTCGAATCAACAACGCTAAATTTCAGGGAAAAAATGACTTATTGTTTGTCTAAGCAAATCAAATTACTAAAACAACTAGTATTCATCACCAAACACATCAAACTGTGTTTTTCACTAATAAATACTTGTTGATTCATTAATTTCATTAGAACTAATCAAAATTAATCAAATCTGAAAATAACCCCTAAAAGTCAAATTAACCAAACAAGATTAGCTAAATCAATAAGAACAGTCATTTCCCAAAACAGAACAGTTCAATACTCTGAAGTACCCAAAACACAAACACTAAAAAAAGGAAAATAAACAACAGCTCAACACAATAACAATATATATATATCAATTAGAATCAACTTCAAATATGAAATTAAAAAAAAAAAAAACCTTTTGGGTAGAGATTTGGGAGGGATAGTGCCATTTCTACAGAACCTTCCAGTGATTTGCTCGTAGAAAGTTGGATACTGAAACACTAGTACTAGTATATTACTACTAATAATAGTAACCAACCTGGCTGGTAGTAGTGAGACTGTTTTACCTTAATTAAAAGTCTTAAGTTCAAGTCCGAATATGAAAAAGTTTCTATTGGGAGTACCATCCCCCAATTAAACCCTGCAGTGCGTGATCTCCTATGTGAACTCCATACATGGGGTGGAAAATCAAAAAAAATAATAGAGAAATTGTCTATCTTATTTATATAACATTCTTTCCTTTTTGATCTATCTCATCTAATTTATGTAATACAGTTTTCTTTTTATCAGTAATGTCTTCTTTCCTTATTTTTTTTTTGTCTCAATTTATATAACGTAATTTGACTTGACGTAACAGTAATAATTTCTTTTTTGAAAATTTACATTCTCAAATAAGTCATATATGTTCACGAAAAAAATCAATACTAACATAATTTTTTAATAAACATAATAAAAAATACCTCATTATTTCTTAAACTTAGTATTCGATTTAACAAAAAAGTTATGTAAATTGGAATAGGAGATTTGTCAGCCATGGATTTTTGGGGGTTTTAATGAAAACAAAATAGTTTGGTGGAAGTGATTAATTACGTTGACGATATGGCAATCTATTTGTCTGTCATTGACGAAACAAAAGGTTGTCTTTTTTATAATTTATTTATTATTTTTTCGTTCACTTTCAGTTTTCAAATATTTTTTAATTTAATTTTTAATGTTATTTCTCAATTTTTGATAATTAAGAAAATATATTTTTGTCTTTCTATTATATTTTTAATTTATTTACATTGAATTAATTTTTTTTTTAAAATGTGGTCAATAATTACGTTTAGAACTTATTAATTAATAAGAATAAAATAATAACTTTTTATATTAATTAATTTTCATTTTTTAATAAATATGTCAGTCAAAATTTGACAAATAAATTTGAACTTAGGGAATAGTTTCTTGGGCAAAGATAAAATTAATGTCTAGTTCCTTTGTTTTTGTTTGTTTTTCCGTTTTGTTACCAAATCAATGTATCAAACTTTTTTTTTTGTCTTGGGTCAATAAAATCATCATTTAAAATTCGTTTTGTTTATAGTTTATACCTTTGATTTGAATTTTTTATGTAGTATTTTGTTTCTCTTAAATATAATTTTTTTGCCGATTATGAAAATTAACAAAATTTCTCAACTTTTATATAGTCTTACCAACTAGTAAATCACGATGGACAATCTCTTCAAGTCAAGCATGCATGAATATTTTGTTTTTGCAAAATTTAAAATGATGAATTTTTTTTTTTTTACATAAAATATAAATTTATGATTCAATTTTACATGTGTGTTTGTATGTATGCAATAATGCAAACGTGCATGTTAATATTTCTTTTAGAACCAACAAAAAGTCGCAAATTAAGTATATTGTCTGCAAGCTAGGTATATAATTTTTCACCTAAAATGAGAAAAGCACAATATACAAGTTTTCATAAGAAAACTTTATCTTAAGGAAAAGAAGATACCAAAACCTTCTCCACCAATTATAACCAAGTGTACTTCAACACATGCACCTATCCAAAGAGGGAAAAAAAATATTTCTTTGGACTTCTTCTAATGTTGTTACTCTATCATGATTTCCTAGAGCTCTTATTTCAAGAATCGATGATATCGCAGATTCAATAGCATTGATTATGAATCTCACTATCAAGAACATTAAAAAAGAGAGAAGTGTCTACTCAAACTATCGTATCAACAACGAGAGCAGTAACAACATATAGTTTGTAGAATACAGATCAACGATCAGTGTTATTTCACAGGATCAATCACATAAAGTTGATCTCCCACTTGCTCCTCTCGTCTGTCCACCCAATGCCAAAATCATCAGCAGCGAGAGCGGTAACAACAGATAGTTCGTAGAACATAACAAATAAACAACTAGGTATTTTTTCACCACCTCCTCCTCCTCATCTTCATCCGTCTTACCAATAATGCCAAAGCCTGTTTTAGGCCCGGAAAGACGCACCAATCCTTTAATTTGGTGTGTTGCCCTACTTTGCACCTTCATAACCCTAGCCGTGATCATCACCGGCCTCATCGTCTTCATCGGATTCATGATTGTTAGGCCAAAAGTTCCACAAATGAGTGTGACAAGTGCAAATATAGACACTTTTGCCTATGACATGTCTAATCTCCTATCAATCAAGGTGTCGATTGTGATCAATGCCGAAAATGACAATGTAAAAGCCCATGCAACTTTCTATGAGACAATTTATACACTATACTTTCATGATGTGAAAGTTGCATATTTAAGAGCTGACCCTTTTGATGTACCTAAAAATAGTTCTATCCCATTATATTATCCTGTGGAGTCAACGTCGATCGCGTTGACTCCACAGGAAGGAGCAAATGCTGAGGTGGCATTAAATCAAAAACTAGTAGTTCTTGATCTTAAAGGAAGTTCAAGGACTAGATGGAGATTAGGGTTAGTTGGCTCTGTTAAATTCTGGTTGCATCTTAATTGTAAGCTTAAGTTACCATTAGATGGAAGTACTATTTACCCAAAATGTAGCACCAAATCGAGATAATTCGTGTTTAATTCAGACTAAGTTTTATGTTATATACATCATTAGTGTAATTAAGTTATATCGTATACATGGTTAATGGTTCTTGTTTTCCTTTTTGTACATCCTAGAACTTCTTTAGATTAATGTAATGAGATTCATTAAGAAGTTAATAGTACGTATTTGTTAATTTATTTCTATTGTTTTCTACAATTTTTTATTTTTCTAATCTTGGAAATATTAATGACTTGGATTTGAATCTAATTATTTCATTGTTTATTCAAAATAATAATTATTTATATTCAGAAGAAGAAAAAAAGAGTTATTCTATTAGTAAAGCTATAAGACAATTTCTTTGTGTAGTTAGGTAGGGAGACATTAATAAATAAAGTCAATGATGACTCGATCGGCCCACAATATTAGGAAGTCATGTTTTTTAACACTTAACCTAACTAAAAAGCCCATAGTTTCAATCTCAGCCCACAATAATCCTTACATTGGCTTAAATTGAATCCTAGCCCAAGTTGCTTGCATGACGAATTAACGAGCACAAAACACGAGTAATGTTTTGTATCTAGTCCAACAAAACATGAGAAAATTGAAGTGCGCTAGCTAGTTAACATTTGAAGCATTGACATGAAATATACGACATAGTTGGAGTCGCGCTATTGAGGCAAAATGAAGATTAAGATGAGGCCCGAGCTTCACTTTAATTAGGGCATAGAGTCGTGTCATGAAACATGTTCGGTGGGTATTTCCATAGATATTTGATTGAATCAGAGAGAAAAATAAAATAAAATAATAATGTTATTTATCATATGAAAGAGAACTAGGAAGTTTCCCACTATTTTAGTGAGAATCTATTTCCAACCATGCATTTTTCCAATGAGTTGATTCTGCGGGAAATAATGAATGAAAAAATCATATTATATAACACGAATATTCCACTAATTCACGATGGAACAAAACCTTGTTTCTGATAGTGTATGACACTAGAGAAGGTTAATTAGCTTGTGGTACTATGGGTGTTGCCTGCACAAGGTATTTGTATGTCGTTGCGTTATAATTATTGCATATATTTCTACGTTTGCATAACATATCATATAATCTCATATAATCGTGATCCAATTATATTCGAATTTAATACCTTCAAATTTATTTTAACTCGATCTAAGTCTTGTATTGTATATATTTGATAGCAAATGGACATAGTATATTAGTTGTGTCATGATAAATCAAATAAGATCACTCTCTATATCCCAATAGAAAAATAAAAAGAAAGAAATAAAAACAGACTTAATTAATTAAAGGAGAAAATGGCCAAATGCCCCCTCAATCTATTACTCAATTCCCAACTACACACCAATACTTTACGGGGGTCCTATTACCCCTGAAACTTTTTAAACTAAGATATTAACAATCATAAAACGTCACCCCCAAATCTTTGTTGGCTAGTGTAATACACGCGCCTATTTTTCTCAGAATAAAAAAAAAACCCCAATTTTCTCCACCATTCTTGCCCTAATCACCATTGCCAAATCTTATCCTCATTCTTCCTCTTACTAAATCTTCTTCTTCTTTTTTCTTCATTGTTTCTCATCTCCTTCAGTCCACCTTCATCTCCACAACACCACACTATACCCACCAACCTTTGCCCCTTTTTTTTAATGTCTTTTCAATCATCTATTTGCACAAAATTCAATTGTTATTGGAGATCTCATTGTTATTGTTAAATTTGTGATCATCGTTATCTTTGAAGATAGTTCTTTTCCCATTGGTTCTCAATTGCACTTCTTGATGGATTTGAAGATGAAATTTTTCTTGGGAAATCTCAAATTTTAATACCTATTTTCAATTGCAGTTAAGAAACTTCGTTGCATCAGAATGAAAAGATGTCTCCGATGAAAGCTGCAATTTTATCTTTCGAGGTCAAGCTAAAATTATTTTCCGTCTAGGTGAAGGATTTGAAGTGGTCTTTTTTCTTTCTTTTATTGTTCTGTCTAAAATTAAGGAAAATTTTAAAGGTATTGCTACGGAAAAGTATTGTGTGAATTAAAAATGAAAGTATAAAAAGATAAAATTATTGTATTGATAGCCATGGCAGCCAGTCGAGTTGAAGAGATTTGTAAAAGAGGGGATGGTTAGAAATGTGTGTGAGAGTGTGTGTGTGTGTGTGAGTTTAGTTGATTAAATTTATTAATTATTCTAGTATTTAATTATGAACTGACAACTATCAACTTAATTAATGTTGACTTGTTTATTTGTCTCACACTTGCCAATAGGAAAGTGAATACACTTGCTATGTCACATCACCATTTTAGGGTGTTAAATCTCTATTTAAAATACTTCAAGGGGGATAATAGGACTCCCATAAAGTATTGGTGTGTAGTTGAGAATCGGGAAATAGAATGAGGGGGCATTTGACCTTTTTGGGTAAGAAAACAGTCACACAAAACAAAAATAAAAATACAACAATTTTAGAAGAAATAAAAGAAACACTCATTTTTGTGTTTTTACCCTTTGGACCAAAAAAACCAAAAAAAAAAAACAAAATGAATTTTGTAGTACTTCTACCTTCTACAACTTTGATTGTAGTTCTTGTCTCCCTTTATATCCCTTCGTAAAATAGTCATATTAATCATGAGGCACCCGGAGGAGTATCGTGCCCCATTCCTGGGCTATGTCCAGGAGTGACATATGGTATATCTTTTTTTTCGTAATTGCTTTTGGAACCGTTGAATGAAAAATTATCAGATGACAGACTTTTTACCTCCCCGTGTGTAATTTTGACCGGAGGAGGAGGTGGAGGATATCTTGAAAATGACCTTGATGCATCTACCAACACAAATTGTTGAAGAGCAATAGAAATTATAAATATGTACAAAATAAACATACAAATGATTTTGTGATATGATAATATGGCCATTAAATTGAACAAAAATGCACTAAGCAAGATGGTTTGTTTAAATCACTTTTTTTTGTTTTTGTTTTTGATGTTAGCATACAATTAATATGGTTGCCTATTTAAGGTTATCAAAAAAGGTCTCAACTGGCCTGGTTGGTTTATAAAAACTTAGCACTATTTATTATATAATAAAGTTGATGCACACACATGATGTTGCTTTTTCAGAAAAATTAATGTAATCAAATTACCAAAAAGAAATTAAGTCCTATGAAGAATATTTTCTAATTTGGGAAAAGGATAACATTCGTCACTACCACTCATTGAAATTCTAATAGACCTTTTAAGAAAGAGCATTAGAGCATGGGGACTTTGATTAGACATAAATTAAATAAAATAGAACAATTTGCTTTGTAATTTTGTGTGTAAGCTTTTTTTCATGCTTTCTAGGGAAAATGCTCTGTCCACTATGAATTTTAAGGATCAATTTGTTGTTTATAAATGTTTCGGTCTAAGCGGTAGGTCACAAGTTTGAGTCGTATAGTCAAGATGTTCGTTAAATTAGGTTACACTATTTATATCATAACCTTAAGGTGTGACCCTTCAACAAACTCTGCGTGAATACATAATGATTTCTAAAGATCAATTTGTTGTTTATATTTGTTTGTGTGTGATATGTAGGTCACAAGTTTGAGTCGTGCAATCAGTCATATTAGTGTTTACTTTAAGGTAGATTATCTATAATTTTATATCACATACAAAAGGGTGTGAGCCTTCCTCAAACCATGTGTGAATACAAAATGATTTTTAAGGATCAATTTTTTGTTTATATTTGTTTGTGTGTGATTCGTTCATAAATTTGAGTCGTATAATCAGTCACTAATAATTACTTTAAAGTAGACTATTTACATCACATATCTTAAAAAACGACCCTTCCTTGAACCCTGCGTGAATAGAGAATGATTTATCCAAGGGCTGCCTTTTTAATTTGTTGCTTGTATTTAGTAGTGAAAGAGAGAGTTGAGATATAGAAAAATATTCTAAGTCTTCAACTTCTCAGAAATATACCTTTTTAAGTTTATCTTAGTTTTGTGGGGCAGTAACATGTATATACTTTAGATTTAGTTATGTGATGTCATGATAAATAGCGAGTTGATAAGGGCGGATCAAAGAGAAGAACTAACATATTTTTTAGGTTGATAAGATTTTAAAGACGTGATGTATATGATATTTTAAATGAATTTCAGACCAAAATATATAATAGTACTTATGAAAAATGAAGAGTTCATAAAGCAGGATATAAATTTATATGGTATGAGCACTTTTGGGCTCGATGATGACATATTCAAGCCACAAATATGCCACAAATATTTCATAGGGTCAGTTGGGCTAAAACAAACAATACGTATCATAAGCTTCGACCATAACACTAACCTAAGAATCAGCCTACCAAGAGCCTTAGGTCCATTTCCACCTCCATTGATCAAGTGTACATTTTTTTAGCAATTTAAGTCAATAGTCTTGCAGCTCATTGAAGGATAAACAATGAAAATAAATTGATATAGGTTATTTGTTTATTCAAAGTTTCTCATCTAAAGTTAGGTATTTCCCTTTCGAATCGACTAATTTGAATTTGTGATAAAAAGTCCCATTATCAAAAGTGATCTCATTCTCATAACTCGAATGAAAAGCACGTTTTCATAGTTCGATTATCTTTCTCAAAAAAATGTGATCCAATAAGAAAATACTATCTTAAAGTATTATTTTTACGATTTGAATCTGAAACATTTGATTATGAATACATTACGGCCCTCATGTGCATAAATGAATTTATCCTTTGATTACTTTTTATGCACTTTTTACTCCTGTGCAAAGCCTCTAAATATAATACATAGTTCTATGTATTCCACTTTGGAAAATATTATTAGTCAACATCAACTATATACTCTTTTTTAAGGAAATCTTGTCCCCTAGGAACTACTAGACTTGCAAAGTTCACCTAATAGGTCAATTTTTTTAAGATACTTTGCCTTTACCACTATGATCAATTCCATTCGACTAATCAGAATTTGTCACGTAAAATCTATTTAAAAAAAAGGATTTTCTTAGAAAAAATTATATCTAGCACTCGAATTGAGACTACTACTAATTTAGATAAAGAGATTCATCTCGCTACAATTTTTAGTAGCGATTTAAAATTTAATAAACTTCGTAGGTGTAACATCTAAGGTTTTTGTTACTTATAAAATTGACACACTTCTATTGCAACTCGATATTATTTTTCTTACTCATTCTCAAAAATAAAATTTATTTAGCGTTTGGAGTTTACACTAAACTAATATTAATATATGTGTATTTTTAATCATATATCATTTTATTATTCAATTCAAAAATCTATAATATTGTTATATATCTTTAAGGTATATGCTCCTTTTGTTGCTTTTGAAGATATTTTTTAAACTTCATTTTCTCATAAACAAAAATGAACAGAAATCCCACTAAGATTTGTAGGCCATGTGTTTAGTACCTTACCAAATATCTTAAATATTAATTTACTCTTCTCAAATTTTCACTTTACAACAAGGCATTTGATTCTTTAATTTGTGTAAGGAAAATAAAAAAACTTAAATGTGTTATCTTCTCCTTGTCTTGTCTTCTTTTTATGAAATTGAATGGCTTGATTTGATATAAATATTAGGTACGAATAAAATAATATCAAATAATTAGATAGATTTTGAATTGTATAAAAGAAATAAAAATATATATAAAGTCATAAGTTTAGATGTCACTTATAGTTGCTTCTATTTGAAACTTTCTCCACGTCTGATTAATAATTTTTTCTGGTGAGCATCAATTCAACTACTTTCAATTGCTTTGAAATTGATCTTTTTTCAAGTGAAAAGGGAAACGTTAATGTGGGATCTATTGCATTAGGTAAATATATGATGCGATTGAAGAGACCTTTTTTTAGGATATAGTTTCTCCTATTTGAGAAAACACAAGTTATTTACCAAAACTAGTAGGTCTTTGAATGAATCCTACACTAGTTTTTCTCTTTTCACCTAGAAGACGGTCTGTCGCAAAACAAATGAAAGTGATTGATTTAATACTTGTCGGGAAGACTATTGGTGTGACTTTTACACAATGTTAAAATACAAAAAATTAACAAAATCATACCAATATCAAAGAATAGTTGAGATAATATATAGAAAAATCTAAATTTTATTTGTATATATATATAATAAAGGTAACTGAAAAATAAGTACGATATAAAATTTTCAAAATAATCGACTGAATCGAACTATTGATACCTTGAGTATTAAACGTTGATTTTGGAGTCATCTAAAGTACTATGTAAAAGAAAAAATAAAGTGAAGTTTCACTTGCCCGTGAAATAAATTTAAAGAGTTTTTAACATCATTTCTCCGTACTAATTATTTGTTCATTTGACTATATTATAAAAAAAATTAAAAGCACGGAAGGTATGTATTTTTTACTTTTTCTTGGGTCTATATATTTTTTTATTTTTTTTTGGCTTTTCACTCAATATTGATATTTATATCGAAGTTCGACAAAATTTAAATTTGCATATTGTAGAGTCTATTTTTGGAACAAAAACTCTCAATATGATTTTTTAAAATTTATTTCTAAGGGGCTTGAACCTAAGACTTCTTATTAAGGATGAAGAGACTTTGAACCATTCCATTACGATCCAGGTTGTTGACCTCATATAGTTGTCACTTATTTATCATGTGTAACCATTTTTATAATAAAAGGTATATTTTGAGATATCAAATCTTGATAAAGAAGAAGTTAAAAATATTATCAAGACAGAATCAAGTTCCCTCTCATGAATGGCCAAATTAATTAATTAAATTCAAATAAGATTTTCTGAATAAGAATAATTTAAAGGTGATCCTAGGAATTTCTAATAATAATATTTTATTTAATTAAAAAAGGATCGCCGAAAAAATAAAAATTAGTTTAATAAGAGTTGAAGTGATTCCTCATATGCCAAAAATCTATCTATATATAATAGAAGAAGGAAAAAGGACACATGTCAGCACCACAAAATTCAGAATTTTAAATTATAAATAATTAAATATTATATAACTAATTAAATATTCTAAATTCAAATTTTGAAATAAAAACATGTCAAATAAAGATCAATTGGTTATAAAACTCCACTTCAAATCAGTTAAAAAATTCAAAATTCAATTTTAAAAAAATTATATCTAGGACAGATTTAATATTTTTTTTAAAAAAACTAATTTATACCTTTTTTAAAAAAATGCATTTATATAAACACTGACAAAATGTCATCTATTTTTATATAAAAACGCTGACAAATGTCATCACAAAAAAAATGTCTATTTTATTTTTAATATCGTACAAAAAATTGCTTTTTAATATCATATAACGCGGTTTGTTAAATAACTTTTAAATCTGCTTTTTTTTATGCTGATTTTTTTTAAAAAAAAAAATGTAGTATTGAAAAAAAAAAAAACTGAATTTGTTTAGCAGATTTCTAAAAAGTACATAAACGGTTTAAATTCTTAAAAAAAGTTTTAAAAATAAATTTGTAAATTTCAAAAGAATTCAAACACACGGTTTGCAAATCTCTCTAATAAATGAGTTAAAAAAAACGGTTACAGAATTGAAACTATTTATATATATAGTGATTTTGGCAAACCATTCTTTCAACTTTCTTTGTATCAGTTTTTGTTCTTCTTTTATCTCTGTCTTATTTATATGTCTATTCATTGTTCTTCATTTTTGTTAAAATTGTTCAATCTAAATATTAAATTTCGATATATTTTTTAGTGCGTTTGTGTGTCACTTCAAAATGTGACAGTTTAATATTTGGAAGATTCTTGGAGTATAAAATCAACACTAGAGGTAAGTATTTATAATTTTTTATTTTAGAATTTAACAAGTTTGTTCACCGTATTAATTCATGTCTCTTTTTTTAATATAGAATTTTTATGTTAACGCAAGATAAATTAGTCATGATCATAAATTTAATACAAAATTTTAACATATGTTTTTATTTGATTATATAAACAATATTGAAATGATCTCAATATTTTGTTGAAGTTATCTATAAGATTCTATACTATTTTAGTAGTATATTTTGAGTTTGTTGATTTGATGCTCAAGTTTTAATTAGTCGAATAAGTAGTGTGTTGATTTTGTTTCTTTGATACTTTATAATAAGGAAGTAAGAAACTATTTAGAAATTATAAAAATTATTTTTTTAAAGAGTTACATAATATTTTTAATTTATATTTTTAAATTTTAAATTTGAATTTTGAATTGATAGTGGTTAATTAATTTTAAAAATATAAGTTTTAAATTAGAAACAAAATATGTAGTTTTAAAACTAATCATAACCGTTTAGTTTTAAAACTAATCATAACCGTTTAAGGATAATATTTATTATAATCTTAAATTTTAACATTTCTATATAGACTAATTAATTAGTTGGCCTAATTAGTTTTAAGGATCGCGCATTATCCAGTCTTTTAAGCCTTCTGTTTATTTAGTTTAGTTTTTATTTCATGGCCTTTAAGTAGTATTGTTATGAAGAGTACGATGTTTAAACATATGTTATTTACGTTTTTCCATAAAGTTCGATAAAACTATTATTTGTCTTATAGATGGAATATCTTTGATAATTCTATCTTTTTTTATTAGAGCATGTTTGGATAGATTTATAACTTATGGTTTATAAGACAAAAGTCACAAAATAGAATTCCTAAAATCTTATTGCATCATAGAAAAATAATTTCCTTATTAAAATTAATTATTTGTAATTTGTAATCATATTAAATTCTAAACTAAAATTTTAAAAATTAAGTTTTATTAAAGAATTACTTAATTTTATCGCGATATAACCATTTTAAAAAATATATATAATTTATATAAACATACGATTAAAAAATTTAAAATTTAAATGATCCACTTTAAAATTTAAAAAAATATTTAAATAAAGTGTGAATATAAAATCGAATTACTAACTAAATATTATCATTTTTTTCTAATATTAAACTTTTAATTACAATTAGAATTTAAATAGTTGGTTTTACAACCTTTTATTACATTTCCACCTATACACGAACTCTTAAAACTGATTAACAAAATATTAATAAAATAAAAAATTAGATTTTGTTAAGAATAAAAATAAATTTATTTATTTGCAAATTCATTAAATATGGTTACTAGAAAAGTGTAAATCATGATTTTTTTTTACCCCTTTTGAATAGCAACTACAAAGCAAGTTTTTGTCTCTTGTGATAGTTAAAATAATTAATTTATCTCCAATTATTATTGTAGTTATTTTTTTTAATTATTAAGCACAATTTTAAATTTTCGTATGATAATTTTATGATGGAATCGTAAAATTAAGGTAACTAACTAAGAACTTCTTCGCCTAATATATTTTGGATCATACTTTTATCATGAAAAAAATTTTCAAAGTAAATTTTGAAAGTATTTATTATTAACCATAGATAATCAAAAAATTTCACATGCTTAACTTATCCATATTCAAAATTACAAATTTTTTTCAAATAAGACATGCAACATATATGTTGGGTTATTCAATTATGAATATGAATAGTACGTATTAGTTAAATATATTAATTTTTAAAAGAATTAATTTAAAAATCAAATTTATTTATTTTTTAAAAATGGATAACTACAGTTATATAAACTGCATACAAATAATTAAATAACCTCATTAATTTTTAGCATAATAAAGCACTACAAAAAAATATTATGTTTATGGCCTAAATTTTGTGTTGATAAAAATAATAACCATATCTTTTTTTCTATAAATAACAGAAATATTAATGGGAAGAAAATAATAAGCTATAGTTAAATATTTTCTTTTAAAAATAAATAAATTATGGAACGAAGTGATGAAATCATATTATATGTTATTTATTTGAAAAGTAATTTTTTTAAATTATTAGTATACTTAAGATAAATGAACTGTATTTAACTTTTAGAATATAGAAATCTATAAAATGTCCATAGATTCTTAAAGAAAATGGTACAAAAAAGACCTATTATTTTTCAATTCTAATCTTATACTAATTTAAGGATGTAAAAAATATTTTGAACCTTTTTTATTCAAAGAAAAACATATGCAAAAACAGGGCATTTAATAACATTTCATGTGAAAAGTTTGAACTAATAAATTGTTAATATGAAAAAATAATAATTTATTAATACAACATAAAAATAATACATGACAAACATGTAAAAATATTTGAACTATTTTATATTTTCTAAAATTAAAATAATCAAAAAATTAATATATCCGCGCAATGCGCGGGTGCGTATACTAATAGTGTTAATAGAAGGCGGAATGACCTGGGAGACCCTTATACTTGGCTCCATTTGTCACCTGCCCTCTACTCGCGACTTTGTCAATTGAACACTTAAAGTTATTAAAACACACTATTTTAAACCCCTCTGATCATGTGTGTCTCTCAATCGCGCTGATGTGGATAACACCTCACTACCACATCAGATATATATTGCCACGTCATTTTTTATTACAAATAATATTTTTTAAAAAAGAAATCTCATACTAATCTCCAAAATCATTCTTTCTTGATTTCTTTCCATTTTTTCTTTTCTTGCCATATTTTTCATCTATTTTGCTACTTAGATTTTATGTTATCGTTCATTTTTTTTCTTTCTTGGTGAATTTTTTACCTTGAAGAGGAATTAGAGATAAGTAAAGCTTTGTTATGTTTTTTATTATAAATTTTGTTGTTTTAATGGTGGTGAAAAATAAAGGGACTAAAATGGAGGATGAGAAAAAGAAGAGAAAGGAGACAAAAAATGGGTCATTATAGAAAAACTCTTCCAAGATGCTCTCAATAAAATTGTGTTACATTTAGAAAGAATTAAACATATGTTTTTCAAAAACCCATCTAAAATCCACATTTATTTCACAATTTAGAACCTCTTTTTTTCCCTCTTTTACCAAAATCTAAATAAGTATATTTTTCCCCAATCATTGTAGAACTCTCAAATGATAGGATACATCTGAGAAGATAAAGAGGAATAATTGTGTGTAAGAGCGTTGGAAGAAATCGAAGAAGATGCGTGTGGTGATGGTGGGTGTTGGGTGAAATTATGAGGAAGAAGAAGAAGAAATGTACAGCATTTTGGGAATGGAGTTTCTTTTCTTATTTTAATTTTTTTTAAATTGTTGTATTTTTCTTTTAATTTAAATATTTTTTAAAATTTAATAATTGCCTTAACTTGCTTTTAAACGTGTGTAACCACGCTCTTGATCCGATTCAGCAAAAAAAGGCCACATAAGCTTAGTCAACGGTCAAAGGGGTTTAAAATAATGTGTTTTAATTACTTTAAGTGTTCAGTTGACAAATTCGTGAGTTTGGGTCTAGGTGACAAACAGAGTCAAGTACAAGGATCTCTCAGCTCATTCCACGTTAATAGAATAAAATTGTTTCCTTATTTAATTTATTTTTTTTAAAAAAATATTTCACTTAAAATAAAGTATCCACAGGGTCATTAACGCACAATAATATAGCATATAATAAAAATTAAATAAAAGTTTCATGCATAAAATGCAAAAAATATTTACTTTAAATATTTAATTCTTAAATAATTAAAAAAAGTATAATAATTTGAACCTTATATACAAAATTAAAGAATATAAAATGTTTTATACTAGTGCGGCGAACTGACGGGTAATTGGTTACGTTGCCCTTTTCTTATATAGTTTCCAATTCATATTATATAATTTCTTTTCTTTTCTTTCTTATTCGGTGTTCGATATCTGCATTAGAATTCATATTATATAATTTCTCTTCCTTTTCATTTTTCCTTCAAAGTTTGAATAGACAAATGATTTGATTGCAAGGGAAATATAAAATACGTCCAAGATGCTGTATGAGTCATATTTATTATTTATAACAGGTCTTATATATAATAACAATAATCATTTTAACAATAATACGAACTTTTAAAATTATGCAATAATAATAATAATAATAATGAAAAATTTCAGAAATAATAAAGATAATAGATATAATAAGGTTCTATAGCTATAGTTTCGATAATTGTGTTTCATAGCTATAGTTTTGTTCGTTATGGAGGTAGCAATTTGTATATTTCACTTGCAAATATACAAATATGATAAGTATATACAAATGGAAATTGTGGTTAAAAATACTTTATTTACCCATTTGTATATTTCGCTTGTAAATATACAAATATGATAGTATTTTTTGAATTAATAATCGATCCTTTTTTCCCTATCCTTCTTGAAATAATATTTTTTTGAATTAATAATTTATCAAAAATAATAATCCTTTTATATAACAAAATGGGTATGTAGTAGTTTACCTTTTATAGATTTCACTTATAAAATTACATCAATATAAACCGATAATTAATTATTTGAATACACTTTTTTATCACACATGCCTTGCTTTTTATTTGTTACAACTTACATTGATTTGCTTTTTGCAAGTGGAAATGGCGGCTGCACCAAAATGAAATTATTATGCACAAATAGTCGTACAGATTTTATATATATATATATATTATATTTGAGTTATTTTTTCTTTTTGAAGATTACGTATGAAGATTTATTTTGCGAGGCTAGATTTACATACTAAAACGTAATTTTGTATTTAAACATGTCAAGCCCTTAATATTCAGATGCTCATTCAATAAATTCAATACAAATTCTATACCAAAATTTTTAATTAATATAATAAACTTTCGAAAATTTTAACATATAAATATATTTGTTTGTACCAACACAATTCATATGTCAAATTTCCTCATTAACATTATCGACTTTCAAATTCTTTACAAATGAATGATAAATAATCGATATATAGAAATATGATACCATTGAGAGTAATTCAAATGAAAAGACATAATATTGCATATTATTTACTAATTAAGAACAACATGAAAACGAATATTATTTGAACATTTCTTCTAAAATTAAATGGTTGAAATTTATTCAGGTCGAAAAATAAATTCAAAGTTTGAAAATAAAATATAATAATTGGTACACTAAGTATCAGTTACGTCGATACTGTCCTCTTAATGTGAGGCCAATATCTCTCATAAAATTCCTTTTATTCACAAATTTATTACTCTTCAAAATTTCAGTCACCATGAAATTGACTACTTGTAGCTTAGCTACAAACTCCATATCTCCATTATTGTACATAAACTCAAAATCAGCTTCAATAATCAAATGGGTACCTCAATTTCAGCCTATTCGGGTCAAATTCCGGGTCGATCTGTCAAACAGGTCAGCTCGGTTCTCTCATTCATCGGTTTGTGCTTCATCGCCGGCGATTCAATCGGACGTTGATTCAAAATTACAAATTGTAGAGGAAACTATAGAGAAGGTTAGATTAAATCTGCTTTACCAATTGAATGAGAAGTTGTTTATAGGTTTTTGAATTCCATCGACGGACTTCGATTGATTTGAAATTTGGTGGGTAATCAGAAATGGCACGGTGATCAATAAGGATACTCTGAATATAATATAATATAATATAATTTATTTAACATATTTGTTTTAGTCGGTTTAAAAAAATTATCCTTTTTTTTGCAATATTTTTTAATTTTGATTTTGCAACATATTTAAAATTAGAAGATTAAAAAATATTTTGATATATTTGATATATCTTTAATTTTAAATCACAATATTCAAAAATATTCTTTATTTTTTAAAACTTGATGCCAAATTAAAATAGATCAAACAAAATAAAAGAAAAAAAAAACTTTTTGTATGAGACTTTATTCATGCACACTTACTTATCATTTATAAACGAAGTTTTATGTGACGCATCACCATTCGTGAACTAATTTAGAGATTAATTATGTGTCACCTATTGAGTATCACCTAAGTCCATAACTTGTTTTTGATGTATGGGAATCATCGACTCTGGTACTAATTGTTAAGGAAAAGTAAGCGTAAAATAATCTTAACATGGTGTGTTACTGTCCGTTATATCCAAGCCTGCGTGGTTTTCACTTTTCACCAAAATGCTTTATACCATAAAAGAGTATCCAACATCTTATAAATAGCTCTCGCTTCTTTTCTAATTTTTTTACATGAGACTTTGTTCATACGCACCGAATAATTTTTTAAGATAATGAATTCTTAACCAATAATTTCAAAAGTAATTGTGTTCGGTGCGAAAAGGTACCCATCCAGTTCAAATTCTGAATCTTTATAACAACAACATACCCTGTATAATTTTACAAGTGTGGTTCGAAAAAATCCTGAATCCTCCTCTGTCTAAATATTTGCCTTTTTGTTTCTTGCAGGTGATTTATAGCTGTCGTTTTTTTGCTATTCTTGCAGTTTGGGGTTCGTTAATTGGATCATTTCTTTGTTTTATCAAGGTACTTTGACTGCATATGAGTACATAACATGTTAATTATATTAGCAACACAATATATGACTGCAGAGGCAGAGCCAGGATTTATAATTTATGAGTTTTGGATCATAATTTTTTTTTTGTTTATCAATCATTTGCTCGTTAAGTGAAGTTAAAAAGAAGCTGAATCAAGACTCAATGGTTCGCCTATCGACAAATAAATTTGAAATGACGAAGGATTACTGCTGGATGGGACTCAACACTCCCCTTCTATACTACCTAGAGCAATTTACTTGCGATACTTAGTTGACATTCATAAAAAACATTTAACGAATTCCAAGTTCAATCCATCTTGTTTAGCAGAAAGACATATATTCCTTGCTCGTTATCAGGCAATCACTTATTCTACGAATTTATAGTTTATGAGTTTTGGACCATATATCTTTTTTGTTTACTGAGTTTTGAATACATTATTTATATATATCAAATGAGTTTCTTAATCGTCTTGGCAGGGAACTCTGTTGATTTCCCTTAACTTCTTCCCATTATGCAAGAATAGTTGGTTGATTGATTGATCGATTGACTGGTTTCAATAAACAAATTTTGTACAATGTGAAAACTTTTCCATATCTTCTTTGTTGGAGAATGATTGTGTAACTTGGTTCCATATGTAGGGTTGCACTTATGTAACTGCATCATTCCAAGAATATTTTCGAAGTCGAGCTAACATCATATTGTTGCTTGTTGAGGCTATAGGTAAGCTTGTATATAGCACTTACTACTTGCATTTTCACTCCTGCAATGATCCTTTACTTGTCGTGTGCATGTTGATTTCATTACGATGCATAGAAAGCCATTGTACCTCCTAATGGTTCTTAAAACTTATCGCGTAATCAATGAGTTTTCACTTCATTTATGCAAGTTTCTTGAGGCTTTTTGTAATGCAAACAAGAAGAGGGGGATGTAAAACGTTACTTCTTAACAGAGGGGAAAGGGAGCCTTGGAACAGCGGTAAAGTCGTCTCTGTGTGACCTATAGGTCACGTGTTTGAGCCCTAAAAGTAGCTACTAGTGCTTGCATTAGGTTAGGCTGTCTACATCACACCTCTTGGGGTGCGGCCCTTTCAGTACAGACCCTGCTAACACAAGATGCTTTGTGTACTTGATGCCCATTTACTACTCTAATTTAAAAATCAGTTTTTATGCAGTACTAATATAACAATTTCAATTTCTCCTCTAGATATATATCTCCTAGGCACAGTGATGTTAGTCTTTGGCATGGGTCTTTATGAGCTCTTCATCAGCAATCTTGACAAGTCAAAATCAACATCGGAGGAAAAATCTGCGTATCAATCAAATTTGTTCGGGATATTCACTCTAAAGGTTAGTTTGTATACCTTAAAAAAATGTCTCTTTTGGAGCTAACCAGTAGCGGAGTCACCCTTGTTTTCAATCCCCTTGGTTTCTTTGTATGTTTCCTTATTTCCATACTGACTTCTCTTAGTGAAAATCCTAGTTTTGCCACTGGAGCTAACAACTACATATTGGTCGTGTTTCTTGCACATAACGTCTAATTCATGTTCTTTTTTTCTTATCGATACAATTGTCAGGAACGACCACGATGGTTGGAGATAAAAACTGTTAGCGGAATGAAGACTAAAGTCGGTCATGTTATCGTGATGCTTCTTCTCATCGGTCTGTTCGAAAAGAGTAAGAAGGCTGTTATACACACACCATTAGATCTCCTTTGCTTCTCAGCTTCAGTGTTGCTATGCTCTGGCTGCCTATATTTACTTTCAAGACTCACTGAGGAGCATTGATCATTTTTTCTGTTTTGTAATTTGTATAGTCCAAACTGTTTTAAGTCTCTGTGCATTGCTACACCTCTCCGAAAATGATATCGTACTCGTGTCAGATTCTGTAAAAATGTACTACTATTGAAAGATCCGACACACATCAATTTGACATTTTTAAAGAGTCTGAGCAACACTGACTCAAATCATGTTTAATCTTGTAAAGATATGCATATTATTGTCTTTGGGTGACTTTGCATCAACTTCCTCTTTTTTTTTTCCTAAACTATTTTGCATCATTCATCAGTAGCTGAATTTTTTTACTATAAACTAACTTTTACCATGAAAGTATTATATTTATAATAATTTGATGAACTTGAATCTCAAAACTAAATTTAGTAAGGGGTCGTTCTATCTGATTAGAGTTATGCAGATATTAGTAACGTATGGATTAATAATGAGTAAATTTATGTATTATTGTATGCAGATTTTAGTTAAGCAAGAATTAGTTTTTCCACATTTTATCATGCATAAAATAATACATAAATTTTCTCATAATTTAATAACCAAACATTAGTATCAGTATTATGCAAACATTAGTAATAAGCAAATAATATACTATATTTTGCATTATTTTTATACACCAACCAAATAATCCGGTACAACTTTTAAAAACTATCAACCATATCATATATACAACTTGAAAGATAAAATATTACTCTCTTCGTTTCGAAAAGAATGACTCATTTCCTATTTTGACAACACTTTAATTTTAATTTTTTACATGACATGTTTAAGATCACAAGATTAAATAACATTTGGGTATATTTAACATAACTTTAATTTATGACCACAATATTAAAAAGTCTTTTTTATTTTCTTAGACTACGTGTCAAGTCAAATTAAATCATTCTTTTTAAACGGATCGGTAATTACATTAAAAAATGGACCAAATATAAAAGGAAGATAAAGCAGTAATATTTTTTTTAAAAAAATCAAAACCCAAAAAATCACTTCATTTTTCGATCTCCCGCCATTGCTGAAGAAATGGAGAAAACGAAGGAAGAGATTCCAGGAACAAGGCAGACGAATTTGAAAACTGCATTTGAGCTTGGAATTCACACTTTGTTAACTTCATGTTCTAAAGAGGTACAATTTTTTTTTGAAAATACAGATCCATAGGTTGTGTAAACCCTAAAAATTAGCTCTTTAATGGTTTATCTTCCTTTTTTACATGAATTAATTGAAGGCATTTTGTAAAGCTTTCCCTAATTTTGCTCCAGCAGAAGTTGAACGCCTTCATCGGTTGTTCATTCAGGTTAGTCTTTTGTTCTTATTCTATTCGTTTGTTTTGAAAATTTTCTAAGGGATTCGGAATTTGAGAAATTCGGAGCATTTAATTGGGAACTGAGTTTGAAGAAATTTCAATTTTTTTTAAAAAAATTCTAAGGACTTCGGAATTAGGTTTGGAGAAATTGCGATTTTTTAGTTTTCTAAGGGGTTTAGAATTTGAGAATTTGCAAGGTTTAGTTGGAAAATGGAGCTTGGAGAAATTGTGATTTGTTTTATTTTTAAGCTTAGTTCTAGATATGTAGCATTTTAACTAGTTTAATTTAATTTTTTTTCCAGGTGATTACTTCTTTGCACGAGGGTATAGAGGTATGCTATTAGTACAATTTTAATGTTCTTTTCGTTCTAGATGAAATTTAATGTATGGAAGTATGGTATTGTTATTTCAGAGAGTGAAGGTTTTGGTAAAAAAAAACCTCTTTTCTTTAAAAGAACATCTTGGTTTGTTTGTGATAACTGTTGAGCTTGTTTAACCGGCAGTTTCAGTGCATACTCCCAAACTCAAGCATCTTTGCTTTTTGTTTTCCTTATTTAGTAGCATTAGTTAGTATTCGTGTAGTATCCCATTCTTCAATTTTTACTATTGTGTGTTGCTTCTTTTGCTTTGTCCATCTTGTTGTTTTGTTGCTATTATTTTCTTTTCAGTCTTGCTTTTGATTTCACTTCTTTTGAATTGAGGGTCTATCGGAAACAGCCTCTCTACCTCACAATGGTATGGATAACGTCTGCGTACATCCTACCCTCCCCAGAGGCCACTTGTGGGATTACATTGGGTGTGTTATTGTTGTTGCACATGTGATGTTTGTCCGATAGCAGGTGTTTCTATTTCACGAAATGCCCAACTGCTGGTTGGATTTTAGCCCTGAATAAACAGTGGACATGCTTGATGCTTCTGGCTTAGATAGTGTTTTTATGAATTACTAGTGTTTTGCTTCTGGAATATCATGATTCAACATCAGTTAGAACTTAGAAGATACACAAATAACCAAGGCCAAATCCTGCTTACTCTTGCTTTCTTTTTGTTTCATGTGCTATCTCCTCTATATTAAGAGTAATTAGAAGAATTATACTTTACTTCATTTCTTCAAGTTGCATGTCCACCTCTTCCCTCCCCTCCTTCCAATAAAAGGAAGAATAGGAATATTGATGCATAAGTTGAATATGTACTTGTATTTTGTTTGAAACTTCTAATTTAAGTCTTCATTTCTTCACAACATGGTTAAGAGGTCATCTGGATAATAGTTCTCATTTGTGGAAAGATAATACATCTAGAGTGTCCCCCAATTAATTTTATTTGACCTGAATATTGACTTTATTTTTGCTATTGCTATGGTGCTATGTTGACGTATTATTCCATGTTGGCTAGTGAACTTATAGAATTTCAATGAGTTTCTCATTTCAAATTGATCAGATATATTAGTTGTTAGATTTTGTTATCCTTTCCTTTAAGGGAAATATTGAAAGTGTTGTCTATTTTAATGTTGCAGGATGAATTTGAGTCTTTATGCGTGGAGACACAGGTACATATCACATGCTTCTTACTGTATAAAAGTTATTCTAAGAAAAGATGCACTCCTTCTAGATTTTCCTCACATCCATATTTTTAAGGTCAGTAGAACAAGAAAGATTTGCAAAAGTTGCACCTTCAGTCTATGAGGACTGCCAAATGCTAACTGGTCTTCAGTTGAATGCTGCACTAGAAAATTTTCCACATGTGGATGTTTTGACCAAGATATAAGTTGTTATTGCACTTGCTCTTCTTCTGGACCAACTCTGAAGAGGGTAAAGCATTGCTGAGGATCCTATGTTGTGTAAAAGAGAAATTCTTTCAAAATATGTACCATTTTACATCTGGATTATCAAATGTGCTTCCTAGAAGTCTCTTTCGTAATATTGAGAATTTTAGATAAATCTTTGTTTTCATATGGATTAAGTGTAGGCTAACCTCCAGATTAGAAGTTCATTTACTGTGATTACTTAGAACAAAAGTTCCATGCATTGAAAACTGTTTGGAGAGGTCTGGCTTGAAAACCTAGTTTTTATTGGAGAAGAGATTCATAAGAGAAGGAAATTAAGCTATATGAGAAATTTTAAGGATGGACCAAAAATATCCATTTAAATTCGTTGGTTCCCATCTTTGTTTGTTTTATTATGTTCTTGTTATGTATGACACAAATCAATGTTATAGAAGAGAGATGCCAACAAGTTAATTATATTCACATTTCTGCTGTTGTGAGACTGATTTATTTTATTAGGAAAAATGCATTTGTTAATACCATTTCTTTTGAATTTTGATATGAAGTTAAACTGGAAAGCTTATGTGAGTTCGGGTTGCTAAGTTAGAATAATGTACCTTATATAATTTTCCTTGGGATCGTATTTCCTACTTGTAGACAGGATCAACTCTCAACATGGTGGAGCAGCTTGTGGAAGAACAAAACTTGGACCCTTTGTTTCCAGAGAAGTATGCTTACTCCCATTCAGATAACTTGCATAGCCAGGATTAAAATGGTTTTCTTTACCACTCGTTTGTTTCGGCAAAAGCTTTCTGGAATTCCATTATTTTCTGTCTTGGTCGCATCGTGTGTAGGAAATTTATTTGATCAAGACTTCTATTTTGTCAAGTAACCACCACCATCATCCTGGTGAATCAGTTTAACTGAAAGAATGTTGCTGGTTATCAAGGCTTCTATTTTGTCAAGTATTAATAGGTTCTCTTTAGGTCTTATGTCTTCCATGCTTGTAGAAAATATAGAGAAGTATATAGTACTTCCTATTTTTATTTTGTCTAGCATTTGTCCGAAATGAGCTTAACTGGAGCGCCATGGTTAGTGAGGATTCATATAGCTTGAGCCCAATTTGCATGCTTGTAGAAAATATAGAGAAGTATCTAGTACTTCCTATTTTTTTTTTTTTGTATAGCATTTGTCCGAGATGAGCTTAATTGGAGCGCCATGGTTAGTGAGGATTCATATAGCTTGAGCCCAATTTGTTTGGGATTTGAGGTTCTGTGTATATAGAAATGTCATTGCCTAGTCTATGAGAAGTACCTTGGCCGAATATTATTTCAATCTCAACATATTCCCTTCTATTCAAGGATGAGATATTTCTTAACACCTCGAAGTTGGAGAGAAATTTCATGAAAGAGAATGCTACAAATTCATGTTTTAAGACTTCTTCCAGTATCTTGTTTTATTAAGTATAATATCCAGTAATTTTGCAGGAGCAATGTTGAAGAAGTCAGGCACTACCTATCAGAAGCAAAACAGAATGAGATCAACTACTTGACGACTATGTTGGAGACGGTAATCTCTTGTTATTTCTTGCAGTCCTTTCATAAACGAAGAGCTTATGCATCATTTTTCAAGAGACGTGCATATAATTTCTTAGACTGATTGGTTGACATCCTAAAAATGATTTGTTAGGCAGAAGAACAGAAGCGTTCCATCACTTCTCGTCTAGAAATCCTGAAGAAAGAAAGACATGATTTCTCTGATGCTGCTGCTACCGACATTGTTAATAAGGTACTACTATAAAGCTTCTTACTAACTATTTCTTTCGTGTAATGGTAACACAAATCTCTCAGCTTAAAGTAATCTCTTCGTCTTTCTCCGTGGATCCCTGCTGAAAACAGTTGTTTACTTGCAAATTCTTCAGATACGAACTGGGAATCAGAAGTACAATACGAACAACAATATTGGCTTCAATAGTTGATACTGGCCTCGGCTAATGCATCCTATCCGCCTTAGTCCTGCGTCTACTCGAGAACATGGATTAAAGTAGAGACTATCAGAACTTCCATTTCAGTGTGCCTGTGAAATCTGAAGTAAATTAGTTGCATTGCTTTCAATTTCAAGCAAGTAAACAAGCTTGTTTATTTCTTGTTCACTAAAATGATTGTATATGACATTTGTATGTGATTAATTAAAGCACTAGAATAAGTGAAAGGACTAATGGTTTCATCTCTTTTATACGTAAATATAATGACAATTTTACTGCTCCCTCCGTCCCAATTTATGTGGTACTTTTCAGGTTTTGAGATTCAAATAAGACTATTTTTGACTGTAAAATTTTCATATATCTTTTAATTATTTTGAATGATCAATTATTGTGTCTTATAGTACTTTTTACGTAGTTTACATATATATAAATTTCATTTCAAAAAAATTGAAGATTTCATGTGCAAATTTTCAGTCAAACTTAAACTATTTGACTCTCGAAAAGCAAAAAGTGTAACATAAATTGGGACAAAGGGAGTATATCACTCATTGAATGTAATAAATTCGACGTTTTTCAAACTGGACAAGCAAAAATGAATATCTACTTTTAGTCTAGTGAATGTAGTATGGTTGAGAAATTTACTTTAATTATGTGGCAATTAGCTTTGCTTATACATCAATCAAACACGATATAATTTTATGTCGACTAGAGAAATATTTAACATAATCAACCAAACGTCTTAAATATTACTAGTATGTGCTATTGCTACTCGCAAGTTGCGATGAATGTAAATACCTAATATAAGCGAGATCAAAGGGTAAGTGAATATTGAATGCATGAACAATCTATCGAGTGGTGGTTGCACGCTATTCTATCTGATATTGATGTACAAACAATTTATACGATACATTATAAAACAATATGTAACAATTATTCAAATAGAGGGTAAGTAATAAATTTATTTCTTTAATTTTTAAAATATTTATTTTTAGCATAAAGTTTATTTCTCTGTCTCTATTTGATAGAATCTAATTACTGAAATCTAGATATTCCTTTTAAAGTCCAATAAAGAAACCAACTTCATTCTTTATTGTCCCCTATGACTAGCAAAGATTACATTTTAGCCCCACTACATGATTAACCTCTTACACTCTGTTTGGGTGGTTAATATTTCATAATGTATCGTATCATATTTATTATATTATATGATTTTATTAAATATAATATTTAAATAGATTATATTGTTACATAATGTCACAAATTTATACTTTGAATAATAAACTTACAAAAAAAAAATATATGGTAGAATTAAGATAAATCATAAAATAAAATAATTAAATAATAAGTAAAGACAAAATGAAAAAAAAATATTAAAATAACGATGAAATAAATTTAAACAATATAATATAATTTAAGTAACAATTAAAACAATAAATATTATATTCAAATTAACACTAGGACACAATAACAACCAGTCAACTATCCACACAATATGTTTAGATTTATAGAAAAAAATGGCTAAAGACTAAAACTTTACTCAAAGATCGATGCAGATTTGGATGTGGGTCACTCCAATTTGTTGAAATCTCAGCTAAATTCTTGATTTTGAACCAAATAGCAAAAACCCCAATTCATGAAAACAACGTGGTGACTGAAAATTTCTGTAAAAATTCACACTTTCTGTTCATTCTGTAGCTTTATTATCAAGAATCTTGAAACCCCATCACACCAACCATCACTATTTTTCACCAATTCCATCATCACAATCGTTTAGGGGTATAAAGGGGTGTTGGGGGTGGGTTGGGTTGGGATGAAATGATAAAAATGGCAGCTGTATCAGTGGGGAATGGGAATGAGGTATGGAGAGCTCATGGAACAATGGCGATGATACAGCTTTTGTATGGTGGGTACCATGTGATTACCAAAGTGGCACTCAATGTGGGAATGAATCAAATTGTGTTCTGTTTGTATAGGGATCTTCTTGCTCTATCTATTCTTGCACCAGTGGCCTATGTTCGCGAAAAGTTAGTTCTTTTTTTCCTTTATGTTGCTTTTGAATCTATAATCTAACCATGTATTTGCTTATGAAAACATACATAGATTTAGTTTTTGTATTGTGGTGTTTGGGTCAGCTTGCTATGACTGATCACTTAGCTTGCTAATAGGCACAAGCTACGTTGCTCGAACTCTTCCTCCGCAAATGCACTGCTTTTGGTGTAATTTGGAGGATCCGACATGAAACTTGTGAATTAGAGCTAATGAACTTACACTAGGTGTTGTAGCTAGGATTAGGAGCTGGGATCCCAAAATGTTTATGCCTGTGCCTGAACTGCTCAGCCATCATTTTGAGGACACAGATTTATTTTTTTGATTGAGCCAGTGTGTATTTGTTAAAGACATTTGCACTGATTTATTTGTAAAAAGAATGGACTGGAAGATGCATTTCTGAAAAATAGATGTTGCTATGGTTAATTAATGTTTGAGTCCTTTCTACAATTGAAGTTAAGTTTCTGGATTTACTGAAATTTGTTCTCTACAATGTCTAATAGTATGTGTTTGTGAGAGTCTCGTCGCCTGCTGGAGCTTGTTTACCACATTTCAACCTGTATTTGCATTTTGAGCTGTTGTAGTTAAAGCAAATTACATTTTTAAAAGTTTGGTTTGTTAATACTTAAATCTTTCATAAAATTGGTATGTTGTCATTTTCCTCTGTCCTTCATGTGCTTTTGACCATTATGATGGGGCAATATAATTTCTGTTTCTAATTGATACTTGGTAATCCACTATGATTACACCTCAAATTGTTCTGCTGATCTCCCATTTGGAGGTTTGAAAATGAAACCTCATAAAAAGTAAGGACTCATCACAGCCTCTTAGAAAGATAGTTGACTTGCTTATCTTGTTGTGTGAGTTGGATACAAAGAAAAGCTTTTAGATTTAGTAAAATGGAATTACAATACCGATTTAAGAGCAAGCTTAAAGAACGTCTATCCATACATTCTCAAACTTCAGATACAAATACATATGCATTCTCAAACTTCACATAAGAATTCTTTGTTGATATTCTGACTAGTAGCTTGAAATTGTCGCTCATGTCTCTGGCGTTTACTCTTTCTTAGTTGTTACCTCGTATCCTTGTTCGTACATATTTCCTTAAACCTCTACTTGAAAAGTTTTGGGGTAAATGTATGCATCTAAACTATTGTCTTACTTTTGGAATGTTGCCTTTCCTTCTATGTATAGGAGGTCGAGGATTCCTTTGAATAGGCGGCTTCTGCTATCATTCTTCTTTCTAGGATTAACTGGGTAAGTTTGATGTGCCTGCTATTTCTGTGGTTAACTTGCATAGTTCTTACACTGAACTAAAATCGTTTTTTTTTTATTGTTTTTTTCGTTTTTCTTGGCAACTGCAACAGTATTTTTGGGAACCAACTTTTGTTTCTTATTGGTCTTGGCTACACAAATCCAACATATGCTGCAGCTGTGCAACCTGCAATACCAGTCTTCACATTCATATTTGCAGTATTGATGGGGTAAGTAAGAAATCAACCCCCATTGTCTTCGTTTCTGTATTTGTATCTATTTCTCTTTCAAGATATATTCATGTACATTTCTGTACTCAATTGGGGGATTACTTTGTCCATGAACATGGAGAAGGGGGGACCTGGAATCTTGTGATTCCTTACTTTGCATAGGGTGAAAAGATAGCAATTCAGTCATACCATTGTATTCTTCGGGAAAACCCGAAATTGCTTGCGCCTAATTGATTTAGTAGTACCTACAATGAGAATCAGGATTTCCATCAATATGATACTCCATATCTTCCAAATGTGCAGCAGTGAAGTTAAAACTTCTATTGTTTGTAAATATTTTTGGTCATCCACAAATCTGCATTCAGAGTGAAATAATGTTTTAGGTGTTTAGATGAAGTTTCATTATTATAGAGCTGTATTGCAGTCAAAGTAATATAAGTGAACCAGTTCAGTAATTTTATAAGATGGTGGATATCAATATAACCCTTAGATATAGGGAGACTTTACCGGGAAATATGAACATTATTGTTGAGGGATGCTAAAATCTTTAGTTATCAACTGGTTCTTGAAAAGAAAGGAAGTTATGCACATTGTATAACTATTTACATTTTCCACGGAAGAACTGGGGTCAATCACAACAAATAATTTGTGGGGTACTTTTTGAAGATATAAGAGTGGGCCTGCTAAATATTTGTCTTAAAGAATTTCATTTAGAAAAGGAGAGTCCTGATCAAGTTATCTGTTCTTTATTGCTATTCCTATTTTATTTTGATAATCGTAGTGTCTAGGCCAGCTAGCACGCACCTCGACTAATTCCATGTGATACTATTACCTCCCACCAACAACTACCGGGTAACTCTATCTACTAAGGCTTAGGCTGATGGTTGGAAATCATCTAGTGATTTTGTTTCCGCTGGGATTTGAATCTGAGACCTCATACTTCTCCTTCCACTTCATTAACCACTAGGGCGCACCCTTGGGTGCTATTGCTATAGGCCTGTTTATATATGACATTTTTCAGGTCTATCATTTTATTTTAGTGATAAAAGCAGGGCAAGATTGACACCCTCGCTACTTATACAATAGATTCTTTTTTTCTTTTTCTCTGCTAGGCTTAGTTGTCCACACAGTGGTTGCCATCCTCAAACTACCAATCTGCCTTCTTTCTGTGTATTTTTCATGTATTTTCACATTCAGTAGTCTGTTGTAGTTGATGATCTGCTCAACTTTACTCTTAAATGTTACTTATGCAGTACAGAAACAGTGAAGCTTTTTACTGTGGAAGGTCAAGCAAAGGTTGGAGGTACAATTGTTTGTGTTTCTGGGGCAATCTTAATGGCCATCTTCCGTGGACCTGTGGTGTTTGGAGACAGAGGCTCAGAATTCATACACAGTGATATAAGTGCTAAGGGTCAGCCAGAGCCTACTGGATGGTTAATGTCAAGTTTCCTGGAATTGGGGTTTGATGATTGGCACCTCGGTGTTTTATGCTTAATAGGAAACTGTATGTGCATGGCAGCATACTTAGCCATTCAGGTAATTTGATTATCTTTTTGCTTTCATTGATTTCAATTGACTCGATGAGAACCAGATACTGTTCAGTAACTAAACTGAAAGGCTGCACACAGATATCTACATACTAAAATATACAACATGGTGGCTGCAAACCTTTGAGACTAGGTTCAACTCTCAGCAGAGAAAAAACGCTAGGCGAATTCTTTCTATCACCTAAGCCTTTGTGGGAGAGTTATCTAGTACCTGTGCTGATGGGAAATAGTAGGTACTCGACATGGTGTACGCAAGTTGGCCCAAACACCATCACTGTAAAAAAAAGTTTATTACGCCAATTGATCAATTCCTCAAATGACATGCTGTTGAATGTGAATTGACATGTTTTTATTGGGTACATATGCTTGTTCTTAAGATTGACAGTCTGAAATTCAATGAGACAACCTGGCAAGGGAATGAAAGGAGACTTGCCTCAAAATGGAAATGGAAAAAATGATTCCATACATCAATAGAATCTTGAACCTTTGATAGTTCAGAGAGTTTAACTGTAGGAATAAATGAAAAAGTAAAAACATAATAATGGATAATGATGACTTTGTTTTTGAGTCAGCTGATGATAGTCAATCCAGAAAGAAGACAACAATACGCAATACGGTGGGAAAAAAGGATCTCATTGAAAGGCTCAAGCACATACGAAGTTTCTTGACAGCGGTTAAACACTTTTTTAAAAAATTTGCAGTCACATAGAAGACTTAGATAGTCGGGAAAGGAGACGTTGCGACTAGGCAATGAAGCCATTTGTTTGCCAGTGGAGTGAATGAGAATACCGTGAATACGAGGTCATAAGAAAGGGAGATTTGGGACCTCTATATTGACAGAAAGAACCTAAAAAAGAATATTATCTTTGAGAGAAAGTATCATGTCATTAAAATGTTAGCATCTTTGGCTTGATGAAGAGGAAATTTATAATAAATGAGGAATATAAAAACATTGGTTTCCAGGTTCGTGAGAGTGGTTCATATTAATCCTTATCCTTTTAGTTGATTAGGTATTACGATTCATGGAGTTCAATGAGAATTTATATTGATGAACGTATCTGTTAGTCAGAAATACCACCTAATTTAAATTTGAGTGTGTTCATATAATCTTTGAGAAAAAGCATCATATCATTAAAATGTCAGTATTTTTGGCTTGATGAAGAGGGAATATTATAAAAATTGAGGCTTTTAAATTTTTCTGTTGAAGGAATTTTATAAAAAATTGAATATGCTCGAACATGATCGGTCTTTTTGAGTTATTGTTCAACTTGACCCTCACTATTAACTGTTGTGCTAATGGATGAAATATTATTTGTTCATTTTTCTCTGTAAAGTTGGAGGGAGCAGGGGTATAAGTGCCAACACACTGGTAGGGGGAGCAGTATGGAAAGCGAGGCTCCACACTCTTCTCCGTGGGCTTTAGGAATCGAAAAACTCTGAGTCCATAATTCTAATGCCCCAATCATGTCCTCTGACCACATGCTATCACTCTTTTTCTTAAATTCTTTTTCCTTGGATCCATTAATTTCTACTGATCAGATCGAACAATTACTTGAAACCTTCAAATTTAATTTTAGGCCTTCTTTTTATTGTATAAAGTGATTCCGAGTGTTAAGTGTTTGATTATTAGGTGATTTTAACAGAAATGATTGTCTTGCCAAAAAACATACAGCCTATATTTTTCTTGGTGAACGATGTTCTTTTTGGGATATAGTTGGCAATTTATATTTTAGCATGTCTTGAACCATTGTCTAAAAGATCCTTGACTTTTCCAGATAAACTGTTTCTGTTTGTATTGTTTTGGAATATTCTAACTTAACTGAATTTTAAGAAATTTTCAGGCTCCAGTTTTGGCAAAATACCCTGCAAGTATATCAGTGACAGCATATTCATACCTTTTTGGTTGTCTTTTAATGGTAGCAACAGCCTTCTTTGTGACCGATGAGTCAACCGACTGGAACTTGACACAATCTGAAGCTTTTGCTGTGTGCTATGCTGTAAGATTCTCATTCTCCGTCTTTATAGTTCCTGTTCTGTTGCGAGTTCTCATTACTATGTATGTTATGGAGTAAGCAAATTCTTTTCCACATGAATAAGTATTCTACTCATGACATCAGTTCCGATTTTTTTCAACTTGAAGCTTAGCTCCTTCCTCTCTTACAAGGGGAAAAGATGCCTTGAACTATAGTCTATAAGATGTGTATATAATGTGTACCTTATAGCATACATCTAGTGTACAGTAGACACTTTAATGCGCTTCAAGATTCTCTTCCCTGGTGTTGCTTTCCAGATTTCCAATCATCATCGACTACTTAGCCATGCCGATAAGTGATAGGGGATGACAGCCAAACCATGTCTACTATGAATGCCAAAATATCTGCTTAAGCTTTATTTGAAATGTTTCATTGCGGATTATCTTCTCCATCTGCTTATCTTACCCCTTGTGGTTAGTTAGCATGTGCATTTGTTTTGGAAAACAAGAGACATATTTTTAGTTAGCGGCAAAAACAAAGTAGTTATGTTGCCATAATATCTATTTTTCAGGGAATTGTTGCATCTGCCCTGAACTACGGAATGTTGACATGGTGCAATAAGATTCTTGGCCCTTCTATGGTTGCGCTATACAATCCAGTTCAACCTGCTGCTTCAGCATTTCTATCAAGAGTTTTCCTTGGGAGCCCTATTTATCTAGGAAGGTCAGTGCTTAACTGCCCGTATAAGCAAAACTTGTGTATATCAATCCTTATTATCATTTCCTCTTTGTTATGCTTCACAATTTTGGGTATAACGAGGACCACATAGTCGAAAGAGTTCTGAAAGCTCTTTCCCCCGGAAAATGAGCATATTCATATTTGTTCATACTAGCCACATTTGGCTATCTCATACAATTTTATTTTTTTTACTTTACTTTCGTCTTCTACTCTTACGATCTCATGAATTTTGTCAATGCAGCATATTTGGAGGACTTCTCATCATATCTGGGCTTTACTTGGTAACTTGGGCATCTTACAGACAAAGGCAAGCAGCCATTGGCATTGATCCTCATGCTTCTCGATCGTCGGATCCTCCAATTACATATCAACTAGGACACCTTTTTTCAGTTCCTCCTTCCTCAATACCAAAGATCATTGATTAGGTAGTGCTGTGGATATTCATATTGAAGCGGCTACTTTATCTAACTTTTTTCCTGCACTAGTCAGGAAGCATACAGAAACTCTTTTATCTCAGTTGTTTCTTCTCTTAATTTATACTAAAACAGCTTGTTGAATCTCGATGATACACTTATACCTGCGAAATATACTCAAGGACATTGTCCTTAATACAAGAATTTCCATGTTTTTTTTCCAACAATATTCTCCCCAACAAAGAAACAAGCTTTGAAATCTACATATGTAACATCATCTACCAAGTACCAAATCCATTTGTTCAAATATAATCCAGAATGCAGGGACAATATGAATAAGAATATTACTCAAAACACTATAAACAAAAGTCATAATATATGGATAGACATCTTAAAGTGGCAATAGACACCTCAACTTGTCTCTATTGTGTCGGTTGAACATTTTAACTTACAAAATTATCATATAGACATCTCTAAAATTATGTGTTATGTCACTGTTGGGTGTCCACAGGACACAGATGTACATTTTCAAAATTGGAATGTTTAGTTGTTAAGCAAAAATAACTATGCATTTATGCCTAAACAAAATGATATGTTCACTGCTTCTCAAGGACAGATGACTACTTGTATCAGTGTTATAATATAAGATATTACTGTCCAAATATTCTAAATCTTTGAATTTCTGGTAATTACGTAGTTGTTTAGAAGTTCTATGTAAATAAGCTAGAAAGTTGGGACTTATCTTGAGGTGATTGTTGATTTCAAGATCAACATAGAAAATGCTTCTTAAGACTTGTTTTTTGAATCAGCACTGATTAGATGAAAATCATGAAGCTGGAGGAATAACCAAACACAAATCATCTAAAACAACTATCGATCGTATATAACATAACTCTTTGGATAAATAACGATGCAGAGAACAAATCAAACACATCAAGAGCTAGAATATAACCAAAACCTTACTATGGAAGTTATAGTCTTAACTCTTCATAACAGACTCCATCAACAAGTACGGAAAAAAAAAATCTTGAAATAATAGTACTCAAAAATAATTCATCATTCAGACTCGTCAAAAAAAAATTAGCAATGCTAGTGCGCAAGGCTGTAAGACATTTAAAATGTCTTATTTCTTCTCTTCCTTCTCAGCTTCAGCTGCTCTCTTCAACCTCACACCAACATGACGAGCATTGGTACGCTCAATACGCAGCTTGCCATAAGCTTTGAATGATTTCATTTCATCTGTGACCTTCACAAGCTCAATAGCTGGCTGCTCTCTAACAATAGGCAAGTAAGGACCCTGGACTTGAGTGGCATTAGCAAGTTCCTCAGCACTAGAATCACCAGCCTGTGCATTTGTGTTGGGAAGAAGTAAGTTCAAAGACGCTCCAACAAAATACCATTAAGCAAACAAAAAGTTGTTCAATTGTCATAGCAAGACCGGTTACCTTGACTTTCTTAGCATGCCTTGGGAAGATAACTAGCTTAGCTTTGTATGTCTTGAGCCTCTGGACATTGGTCTGGAGACCTTCTAGGGATCTGTTCCTGCGCCTGTGATCCACAGCAATGCCGATAGTTGGAGCAAGTTTTTTGGGGATACCAGCTGCCTGAAAACAAAAAAAAAAAAGTTGCTTGATATACTGGAATCTCGAGATACAAGTACATGGTAAGGAGGGCTTCCTTAGGAAGATATATTTTGGCATATCATATCTAAAATATAAAAAGATAATGATGTGATCAACTTCAAATTCCATAGCTGCAACTTAGATAGAGGTGTAAAATGGAGTCGGCCCAACTCAAAAAGGAATCGACAACAAAAAAGCTTTTGGCATGTGAACTTGCTTGCGCAAGAACCAAACTCTATATAAACTGAACATGCCAAACTCTGATAGAAGCTCAGCATCAAACATAGATCCCAACAGGGAAACGAGTCTCAATTGAGCCAGACACTCGTAAATTTTTCCCGTGTCTAGTAGATGGTTGCTTTTTACGACAATTTAGAGCAAGATTAGACAGAAAAATCTTACTTTCAGCTCTTCTAGAGAGAATCCCCTGCCGGCTCTGACTTTCATGTTGTATTTTAGTGTTTGTCCATGAACAATAGGTCTGAGTGATCCTGCTGTTGGCCTAGGGAAGATTGTTGCAGCTTTCTTCTGCCTAGCTGGAGTTGGCAAAAGCAAAACAGGTCAGGAAGCGTAAGTATTCTTGAGCCAAAGTTGAATTTGAGGCTTAAAGCCATCAAAAAAAGGGGAAACTCACCAGCGCGTCTCCTTGTTTTGCGAGCAGGTTGGTTAAACCATGTCCTTACATAGTTTTGCCAATGCTTCTTAAAGTGGCCGTTGGGGATAACATTGTTATGCTTCATGGTTTACCTGTGTATGCTGAAACATGGAATTAAGTTACTAAGAATTGGAAACACTTTAGGAAATATATGACGAGGATAACAAAGCACCAATGCAACATGCAATGGAACATAGTTTTTTAATTAAAGAAGTAGGTCTATGAAATTCGAAAAGCAATTTGAGGCTGCCCTAGGAGGCAAAAAAAGCATATGAAAACATTATGATTCAAACAACAAGAAATAACTCAGGAATAATAAGGTAAGCATTTTTTAAGAACTTATACTTGATCGTGTAAAAGCTTGCAACCTAGTTTAACATTATCAATTAAAAAGACATGAAGCATTCCAGTAGTTATGATTCAAACAACATGAAAAGTTTCAATAATTATGTGATTTCATCAAAATGAATACAAAGAAGTTCAAGGGACACCGGGGTAGCAGTAATTCCTGAGCATTTCTTCTCATACATTTATCCATGCAGAAGTTGCACTTACATTAACTTCCAAGACACTGAATACCAGGACATTTAACAGAACAAAAGGCACAAGTAACGATATATATTGAACTGCAACAGTATCTAACATCTTCCTCCACTCATACATTAATATGACACCATCCCAAACAGTATCAATAAGAGATATCATTGCTGGAGCAAAATGAAACCATAATCACATAAATTAGCGAATTTCTTGATAGGATCAGAAAGAACATATCTTAGCAAGATACGCAGTCCAACTAGATAGGCCAAACCAAACCTAACTAACTACATAGGCAAAAGCAACTCTCATTTTTACAAGTCCATTCCACCACCCCACTCCGCCCTCACTCTCCAATTGAACCCAAATTTCCATCAAGGATAAATTTTTATGACCGTGGTGTCCAGGCCAGCTTTCGCACACTGGACACTTGTCACCTCCCGTGAACTCAAATTTACGAACTCAATCAATGGTTCACTAACTGAACTTACATCTAACTACATCCATAACCATCTAAATTAATCAATCATCATTATCTAGCAAAAACACCTAACTCCTAAATAAACAAAAACAAATAACAACCTATCAACCAATATATCCCAGAAAATTCATTTACAGCTTCTCAGAAACCTCTCAACACTTCCCCTCACCATCTCCGGCCTCAAATCCAGAAAACACAAAAGCAATACCGGAAAACAACACTTAATCACACATTTGATACAATATATACACATTCAGCTCATTAGAAAGCAAATTCAAACTGCACAAACAATTTCATACCCAAAATTCAACGATAAAATAACAAAACATTAGCAAATCTAACTGAAAACTCACCGAGAAAGCAAGCGAAGCTGAAGTTCTTTCTCCTTAGATGCTTTTGGAACAATAAGGTTTGCTTTTATGTGAGAAACCCTAGACGAAAGAGTTTTTTGGGCTTCTAATAGGCCTATTTTACTCTTTGGGGGATGAAGTTGCAAGAATAGACATTTTAAACTATAGCCATATTAGACAAAATTTTGCAAGTTTAGCCGATTTGAAATTAATTTTGGACATTTAATTTCGAATCAGGAATAGTTATTGATTTATTTGTAATGGGTTATTGGTTTATTACATTGTTGATTTTTAACGGTATAATTTTTTTTCTTAAAGGGTTAATCGATAATTCGATAGTAAATTAAATAATTATATTTATATCATTTGTTATATAAAGTCCCATGACTTAGAGTTTAGTTTCATACATTTATTTCAGGCTATCTAAAACTCTCGGTTATTCTGTAATGTGTCAGTGTTTGCTTTTGAGCAAGATGCAATATTTCTACTCATGTACATGGTTCATTTGGTTTGTCACCTTTTTTTAAGTGATTTTCAATGTTTTTTTTTTTTGGTCTTAAATCTTAATGGTTAAACCGATAACAATCAATAATTGATAAGCCAATATCTTAAATTGAAGTGATAAACTTCAAAATCGAACTGAACCGACCAATACGGCTACGATGTGCAATTGTCACACAGGAAAGGCCCATAATATTATTGGACTATTAACTCACACAATGCTGGCCCAAATCCAACACAACTGCACTTTTTGTAATGTTGTTTACAGTATTCAGTTCCTCCATTGTTGAACTCTCTTTCTGGCTTCTGCGGCGAAATTCAGCTCAAACGGTAAGTTCACTTTCTTAATAAATATGGAGTAAATTGTTTTTGTTAACATATGTTTTGTAGCGATGAATTTCTAGTGTTTTTTTTTTGGAAGAACTCATAGAATTTGTTGTAAAATCCAACAAATGAATTGCAAATTTTGATTATCCAAGTGCGAATGTATATAATATTTGTTATCAAATGACGGAAATAGTTTCTCTACCTCGACAAGGTAGAAGTAAGATTTGCATATATACTAACCTTCTCTTACACCAGTTGCATAATTATATTGGGTATGTTGTTGTTGTTGTCATGGAGAAGAGGAAAATGATTAAAATGTTGTAAATAGTTTCTCTACCTCGACAAGATAGAAGTAAGATTTGCATATATACTAACCTTTTCACACACCAGTTGCGTAATTATATCGGGTATGTTGTTATCATGGAGAAGATTAAAATGAAGGAAACCTTTTCTCTACCTCGATAAGGTAGAAGTAAGATTTGTGTATATACTAATCTTCTCAGACATCAGTTATGTAATTGTATTGGGTATGTTGTTGTTGTTGCTGTCATAGACAAGAGGAAAATGATTAAAATGGTGCTTTTTGTATTGGTGTTATACTGTTTTGATCCTTGATGTATAGCACTTAATGTGGTAAAAAATGGATGATTGTAGTCTTAAACCCTAAAGTTGACATTTCCACCCAAAAAACTGTGAAGGTTTTAACCATGGAATCGGATTTTGTTCCAATCGGTGTTGGCTTAGTGAAAACTTGGTAGAGCAAACCCTTCAAGTGCGACTGTTTGAATTGAGGAAACAATAGGTTTCAACCAATCAATGATCTAAACAACTGGGGGAAATGATAAGTTTTGACTAATCAAATGATTCGAACAATGTAGTTTTTTGTGTGTTTTTTTTGCAATTTGTTTTTCAGAATTCACAGTGATCACTTGAGAAACAATGGCTTGATGGACTCTTGAAGTTTTTTTTTAGGCTTTCTTTATGGGATGTTTACCAAGGAATATTAGTGATGCTCATGCCTTTTCTTGTTCACTCTTTTAATACTAATAAGATTTCATAAGTTTCTACCTTAAATTTGATTACAGTTACAATGGGTTCACAATCAATTTTAATTATTGAAGATATTGGAGAATTTATCTGCCTCTCTTCCACCGATTTTCTTGTTTGAGAAATACAATTGGTACTTTTCGCCCTTCTGGTTGCTGCAAGAAAATGATTCAGTGAATGTGGAAGTTCGAGTATTTGCAGAGGGGACTTGCTAAGTTTAACAGTGTTTTTGGGGGTCGAAGTGGTTAAGTTTAGGGTTTAGGACTAAAAAAGCATCCACTTATTATATACAGTAAGGACCAATTTGATCGGTACAAGGAGAATTGCTACTAATATTTGAGTTTGAATCTTTTCTTAAAAAACAAATCTTGTCCCATTTAGCTCAGAAAATTAGTCAACTTGACTGTATATACAATTGAACTACATTTGCTATGAATGTTGACACTTTTTTCTTAAAAGTTGGTGAATATCATTGTTATTTTTTTGTACTTCGACAAGCCAGAAACTTCAAATTGGAGATGCGTTGATGTGTTTAGACCTTCATTCTCAAAATTGGAGTATTTAGTTGTCACTTACCGGTTTAGATGTCTATGTATGTATTATGCCTTTTGTTTATAGTTTTTTGAGTAATATCCTTATTTATATTGTACCTGCATTCTGGATTATATTTGAACCAATAGATTATGTACTTGGTAGATGATGTTACATATGCAGATTCCAAAGCTTGTCTCTTTGTTGGGGACAATATTGTTGAAAAAAACACGAAAATTCTTGTAGTTTGAGGCGTGTTAAAGACATTGTCCTTAAGATAAGCATATTCTCGAGATTTAACAAGCTATTCTAGTATATAGATTAAGAGCAGAAACAACTGAGATTGAAAGAGTTTCTGTATGCTTCCTGACTAGTGCAGGAAAAAAGTTCTGATAAAATTGTTACTTCAATATGAATATCCACAGCACTACCTAATCAATGATCTTTGGTATTGAGGAAGGAGGAACTGAAAAAAGGTGTCCTAGTTGATAAGTAATTGGAGGATCCGACAATCGAGAAGCATGAGGATCAATTCCAATGGCTGCTTGCCTTTGTCTGTAAGATCCCCAAGTTACCAAATAATGCCCAGATATAATGAGAAGTCCTCCAAATATGCTGCATTGACAAAATTCATGATATTGAGTAGAAGACAAAAGTAAAGTAGAAAAAAAAAAGATTGTATGAGATAGCCAAATGTGGCTAGTATAAACGAATATGCTCATTTTCCAGGGGAAAGAGCTTTCAAAACTCTTTCGCCTTTTTAGGCCTTGTTGTACCCAAAATTGTGAAGCATAACAAAGAGGATTCAACATATCATAAATACTACTCTGTATTTTTCCCTGCAAAGGGGAGTCAATTGAAACCCGCTGAACAGTGGTGGCACCGCCACTGTGTGAACTTATCTGTTCTTGGCACATAGCTGACTGATGTTGTGCCGTTAGCTGCTGTATTGCTTATTTTCTGTCTTAGCCTTTGATTTCTGACACCTTTACTATTACTGTCTTATCTTCCACTGCTGCTTCACATGCTCTTGTATTCTATTATCGTCGGTCTCATCATTTTTATACTCTCATTACATGTAGTTAAATCTTCTATCCAATTTTTTATAACACTGTTCTCTGTGGGTGAAAAGTAAAAGAAAGTGCATTAGAGTGCTATGCTGTCTTTGAATGCACTGTATAAAAGACTTTTTGAGCTGAAATTCTATTTTATTGATCTTCAGGATAAAGCCATCTTTGCTTCCTTGAAAAACTAGCCTGCGTTGTTTCGAAGCGAGTATATAAGCATTATGAGAACAACATTAGTGAGACAGAAGGGTATTAGCATCTATTGGAAATATTACAGCAGTTTCTGTTGTCCTAAGGTAAATGTAAATGAGATACTTCCTTCAACAAAAATACGCTCATTTAGCAGCTCAAACAGCAATTACTCTGATGAATTCACTCAGTCCAACTATCCTCCTCCTCCTGATCCTATACCGAATAGGCCCTTAAGAACTGATTCCAAAAGGCCCTTAAGAGATGACTTCAGAAGGCCCTTAAGAGATGACTTCAGAAGGCCCTTAAGAGATGATTTCAGAAGGCCCTTAAGAGATGATTCCAGCAACCCCACCCATTCTACAACTCTTAGAAGATCCGGTGAGAACAATGGAGGTCAAATGAAGTCCCAGGATAGTGAAGATTTTCTGAAAAGATTTCAGCTTGGATTTGATCATAAAGAGGAAAACCCAAACCCGAACCCTGCACTCCACCCCAAAGGTGAAAGTAGCGACTCTCCTGTTTCGGAGGCACCTCCAGCTCCACCAGAAGATGCTGATGAGATATTCAAGAAAATGAAAGAAACTGGCCTAATACCAAATGCTGTAGCAATGCTTGATGGGCTTTGCAAGGACGGCTTGGTACAGGAAGCAATGAAGCTCTTTGGCCTGATGCGTGAAAAGGGTACAATACCTGAAGTTGTTATCTACACTGCTGTGGTAGATGGCTTTTGTAAAGCCCAAAAATTTGATGATGCTGTGAGGATTTTCCGGAAAATGCAAGGTAATGGCATTATTCCTAATGCTTTTAGTTACGGTATCTTAATCCGCGGGCTCAGTCAGGGCAAGAGATTAGATGATGCCCTTGAGTTTTGCTTGGAAATGTTGGAAGCTGGACATTCCCCCAACGTGGTGACCTTTGTGACTTTGGTTGATGGATTTTGCAAGGAGAAAAGTCTTGAAGATGCCCAAAACATGATTAAAACGGTGAGGCAAAAAGGCTTCGTCATTGACGATAAGGCTGTTCGGGAATATTTGGACAAGAAAGGGCCATTTTTGCCAGTGGTTTGGGAGGCAATCCTTGGGAAGAAAGCTTCACAGAGACAATCTATTTTCTAAGTTATTTTTTCCCTTTTTTGCTCTGAAATATTCTAGAGTTTTATCAACATATGGACAAGCTGTATGAGTATTATCATGTTATTCAAATTTCTATAGCTTTTTAGTGCCTATTTGGAATGTTGCAGAGTCGAAGAGTTTTTGTATAAAGCAGGCCATTACAAGAACTTGATTAGTTATATGATATACGGTGTAAGTCAGAGGAAACAAAGCACATGATATAACTTATACCTAAGTTATTCTTTGTGCCACCAATATCGGTTTATCCCACCCAAAGCTGTATGTTTTCATGCTTTGCATTAGTGGCTTCTGAACGGCTTTTGTTCGATCAAGGAGCAGAGATATACAAACACCTTATACAAATAGTCCTCAATCAAAAAGTTAGCTCAACTCAAGTCGACAAGCATGGTTTTGGTTTCTTTCACCAGAGATGCCTGGTTGATCAAACTGGAAGGGGAACTGACGACTTTGGTAACCACTACAATTGTTAAGGTCTCCTTGTTACATGAGATCAAAACAAACCTCAACATCCTTTTATCCTATAAGTTAATTGTTTAAACAATACTTAAAAATTTTAAAACGATGCACTTTTTTATATTGTTGAGATTTTGAATAAATTATTTTGCTTTACAAGATAGAAGATTGCATACACACCACTCTTTGGTCATAATTCTTGCATCAAAATAAATTACCAATATAAATTGTGAGGTATCATATTAAATAGTTTTCACAAGTGTTACAAAAATTCACAGCTTCCTTGAGTACATAGTTCACAACATGACTATACTACTCTATTTGAAAACAGTGGAGGAACTATGAAAAAGGCTGGTCTTCCAAAATTTCAGCAATTGAGGCTTTCCCTGCTGAGCCTGTCCACCACCTTGTTTCCCTCCCTGAAAGTGCTTCGAATTGTCGCCCACAGTTCCTCGTGGTTGTCATGTTGCAACAGATCAATCAGTTGTACTACATTCAAATGGCCGGTTTTGAGATTAGCACCACTCCTACCAGAAATGGAATCGAATACAAAATTCAAATGAAAAAAATAGAAAACACTAAGACTTCTATTTGATATAAAATGATTGTATCCATAAGTAGAGTAAGAAACAACTATTACATATCTAAAACATAATATAATAGATCAAATATAAACAGTTGCAAAAATGTCAGTCATAAAAAACAATGGAGAAAATCCTCAGAAAAATTGCTTGTAGTTGTCATCAAAATTGAGAATTCAGGTCTCAAAGATTTCATGCAATCATTGGAATTCCCCATATCCGCTACAAAAAAAAAAATACATGAAAGGAAAACAAAGAGAAAATGGAAGAGGGTTGAATTATGATGTGAAGTCAGAAGTAGCTGGTTGTAGTAATCACGTATAAACATCAGTGGGAATCCGAATGATTTCTTCATCATTCTTAAACACCATAATTCAATAAAACAAATTATTTGAAGAAAATATCCAAAATCGATGTAAATCATCACAAATTGTACAAAAATAACACAGAAATTGGAATAATTGCACTGAAAGACGTGAATAGACAACTTTCAACTTTATAAATGCAAAAAGCGCTCAGTAATTTCAGCTTCAATCATCTGGGGAAATAATCATCATATCCACACACAAATTCCACATCAAATCAAATTTGTTCATAAACAAACAAAACGATCAAATTTCTTTCACATAAACAGGGACTGATCAGAATATCTGGCTTGGATTTTCCATGATTAAGAGAAAATACATAAAAAATGCTCAGCAATTTCAGCTTCGATCATCTGGGGAAATACTCATCACTTCAATCTCAATTACAAAAAAAAAACAATTTTGCTAACAAAGCTTACACACAGTTCAAGTGAGAAAAACAAATAGATACTCAGAATTGACAGTAAAGCCTAAAGGGTCATTCAGTCCAGACAGATGGCGTTCTTTATAATGGATTTCACAACATGCCAAACATAAAAAAATTAGTTGTGAAATGAATGTATATCTCATGGTCAATCCCAAATAGTAATAGCAGAGATTCCGCTCCACAAGGCAATAGGATATGAGATCTCCATCTTCGGATTAAAACACAGGATTCTTCTATCTTCCCGAAGGAAAACAGAAAAAAACAAACTGCTAAATCAACAAAGACAGCATATTCTATGATGATATAGATACTTTGGGTTATACAAAGTACAGAAAAACTCGCCCCAATTACAATAGTGTACCATCAAAATGAAATAACTACAGGAAGTACAAAACAAAATGTGAAATTTATTGATCTCACATGATTGAATTCACAAGTACAGTAAGAAACAACTATTACAGCTCTAAAACCTCATATATGATAAAGAAACAACAATTACATAGCTAAATCGTCATATGTATGGTAAAGAACTACATCTGTATCTTTCAAGGCTACATTTATACATCAATATAAACAGTTATAAAGAAGTCAGTCTCAAAACAACAGGGAAAATCCTCAGAAAAGTTGCTTGTAGTTGTCATCAAAATAGATAATTCAGGTCTCAAAGATTTCATGCCATCATTGGACATCCCCAATCACATTAATATAACAACAAAGAAGAGAACTTTGTGCAATGATTTTAGCATTTTGAGTCCTACAATACAGCAAGAATGTATCCCAAATCAATGTAAATCATCTCAAACTACACAAAAATGACACAGAAATTAGAGTAATTGCACTGAAAGACATGAACTGACATAAACACAAAACACAAAACATAAATTGGTATATGGATCAGAATATCTGGCTTGGATTTTCCCCTATAGGGAGAAAATACAGTAAAGCGCTCAGTAATTTCAGCTTCGATCATCTGGGGAAATATTCATCATATCCATACATACAAATTCAATAATAATCAATCAAATCAGTTCATAAACACACAAAAAGATCAAATTTTTATCATTTGAACAGAGACGGATCAGAATATCTGGCTTGGATTTTCCCTGATTTAGAGAAAATACATAAAAAAGCGCTCAGCAATTTCAGCTTCGATCATCTGGGGAAAAAATCATCACTTCCATCTCCTACTTCAATCAATTAAAGAATGAAAATATATCCAAATCTGATTCAAACAGCTCTTTAAAGAGCTAAATGAAACAAACTATGAAGCAGAAATGGAATATATATATCGCGTCGGCTCATACACAGCGATCATTGTATATAAACATCGATGGTAATCAGTATATCGACGCATTACAACATAAATAATCGTATTGTAAATATATGGATCAGAATATCTGGCTTGGATTTTCCCCTGAACGGAGAAAATACATGAAAAAGCGCTCAGTAATTTCAGCTTCGATCATCTGGGGAAATAATCATCACCTCCATACAACAAATTAAAATAAACAAATTAACAATACTGACAATCAAAACATAGAAAACAATTGAAATTAATACATATGGATCAGAATATCAGGCTTGGATTTTCCCCTAAAGAGGAGAAAATACACTAAAAAGCGCTCAGTTATTTCAGCTTCGATCATCTGGGGAAATATTCATCACATCCATAAACAGATTAATTCAAAAAAAATCATATTAAACAATGAAAGACACATTATTGAAGATTGAAGAGAGAAAATTGAAGAAAAATGGAGATGAATCAGAATATCTGGCTTGGATTCTCCCCTATTAAGGAGAAAATACATAAAAAGCGCTCAGTAATTTCAACTTCGATCATCTGGGGAAATATTCATCACTTCCATCTCAATCACAAAGAAGTTTACACGTAGTTCAAGCAAAAATCTAATAGATATTCAATGATGAAGGCCTCAGAATTGCAGAATTGACAACAAGGCCTTAAGGGCCATTCAGTCCCGAAAGATGGTGTTCTTTATAATAGATTTCATCACAGGCAAAGCATATAAAAATTAAATGAAATGAATGTATTTCTCATGGTCAATCCCAAATAGTAATAGCAGAGATTCCGCTGTACAAGGCAATAGGATATGAGATCTCCATCTTCGGATTAAAACGCAGGATCCTTCTATCTTCCAGAAGGAAAACAGAAAAAATCAACTGCTACATCAACAAAGACAGCTTATTCTATGATGATATATATACTTTGGATTATACGAGTACTGAAAAACTCGCCCCAATTTCAAAAGTGTACCATCAAAGTGAAAAAACTACAGAAATAATTAAAGCAAAATGTGAGATGAAATTAGTAGACAGGAGCAAAAAGGGAACCAATCTGTGGATTCATCTCAACGGTTGTCTGGCCGCCGCTGATAAATTCAGCTTTTCCTTTATGCACTAATCGCTGTAAGACTGCACTATTTTGAGAATTTAGCGAAGCTTATAGAAATGCGAAGTGCAAAATATACAAAAACAGTTGATATATGAAAACTAAAACTACACAAATCTACAATGGCGGCCACTGAATCGGCGCCGGAAAGAGAATGAGGAGCTAAACCCTAGATGATTTTGGAGAAGAAGGGAGATGGGCTTTTATAGAAGGGATTTAGGTTTAGAAGTTGTCTTCAATTGGGCTTTTTTGTGATCTGCTAAACTCAATGTGGGCCGGGTTAAACAATTTTAGCCTAGGAGACTTGAAAGTTGATTTTTTATTTATTTATTTTTTTAGCATTTGTCAATATTCAATAATGACCTTTTTAGTAAAATATTTTTTATTTTTAAGTTGAGAGGCAAAAATGAGAAAGGATGCCAAAAATTGTGGCATGTATAATAGGGTTGTGTATTGATTGGTTCGATTTTGACGTTTATTGAATTGACTTATAAGTTATGGATTTATAGACTATTTAAGTTGTTATATAGTTATTATGATATCGATTATTAATTGTTTCGTTCTAATGTTAAAATTTCACAAAAATAAAATCATTTAGAAATAAGGTGACTAAAATCGAATGAATCATGCACATAAGTTGATTGATTGCATCTTGCTCAAAAACATTCATATGTGTACATTATACTATCCTTCGGCCTACCTTTACTTCTCTTGAAATTATCCATATCCAACCTGTCACACCTTCACACATGGCATCCTTGCATCTCCTTTGCACAATGTCTGAACCATTTCAATTTTGATTCTCCTATCTTGTCCTTTATCAGTGTCACACGCTACCTTGTTTCGGATATCTCCATCCTTAATTTTGCTTTTTCTAGTATGCGACATATTCATCTCAGCATTCTCATCTCCGCGACTTTCATCTTCTAAACATTAGAGCTCTTGACTGACCAACACTTCACTCCATATAACATGATTGATCTAACCACCACTCTATAAACTTGTCTTTAAGTTTTGGTGACACATTCTTATCGAATGAGACTCTAGCTGCGAGCTTCCATTTCATCCCATGTACTTATACAATATGTATCATCATCATCAATCTCCCTATTTCTTTGAATAATAGACCCAAGATACTTCAAATTTCCTCTTTTTTGAATGACTTGTGTAGGCTCACTTCTGCACCAACCACAAGCATTCTTGCACTTTAGTGTTTTGTATTGGTTCTACAAGTGATGAAAAATGACAATAAGGTTATATTTATTAAAAATGTTTAACAAAACACAAATATAACCTCCGTCTATTTTTACTTGTTTAGTATACTAAAAATAGTTGTCTAAATTTATTTGTCTAATTTAGAAAATCAAGAGATAATTTATTATCTTAGATTTATTTTATCCTTACTATTAAATACTATTTATTTTTCATTATCTAATGACTTATAACTAAAAGGAGTAGTATAGTAAAATTACTCTTCTTTTTATTATTTTTTAAGAGATGTGTCAAATCTAACATGAATAAGTAAAGATAGACGAAAGGAGTATAATTTATTTTCCACGGTAAACATGCAAATAAGACCCTTTTTTCCATCCCTTCTATCCTTGGTGGTTATCTCATACTTGTTTCTGGTATGAGGTGACAAATATCTCGTTAAATTAATCGAGTTGTACAACAGCGGATTAGAATACCACAATTATAAATAAAGAATAAAAATAAAAATAATAATAATAATAATAATAATAATCTGTAGTATGGCAAAATGTTGTTTGACCTCTTATTAAATGTCAAGTGTCAGACTAATCTTAAAGATTAGAATTATATTATAACACAATAATAAGAGCAACGTGGTAAACTGTGCCTGAACTTTTGCTTAATTTCTACGCCCATAAATCCAATTCCGTAACGCTTTTCTCCGTCGCAACTCCGATAGGAAAAAATGGCGACCGGCGGCGGTGCTACTGGCGGTGGAGGAAAAGTTTCCTTCAAAGTCACTCTCACTTCCGATCCTAAATTGCCTTTCAAAGTGTATGTATTATTTTTGATATCTGAAATTCTCTTTTCACTTTGATTTTTACACCTTATTTGTGTTTTTTTTGCTTCAGTTTTAGCGTTCCGGAAGCTGCTCCGTTTACCGCTGTGCTAAAATTTGCTGCTGAGGAATTCAAAGTACCTCCACAAACTAGCGCCATTATCACTAATGGTATATTTCCTTCTATTTTATACGTTTGTGTATTTATTTTTTGGCTGAAGTTGCTGTAGAACCATTGATTACATGTACTGTAGTTAATTTTTTGTTTATTTGTTGAATTAGTTATATTGTTTGGTTAGATTAAAATAGAGTTCGATGAATTTACTCGAATCAAATCAGGAGCAGTAATCAAACTAGTTTGATCCAGCTGGGTTGTAGTTTCGCTCCGGGGCAGAGCTAGAAGTTGCCTATTTGTATTAAGAAATCTACTCAATACAACAACAACATGCCTTGGGAAATTTCACAATTGGTGTCTAGGGGAGGGTAGTATGGTCGTGGAGGTAGAGAGACTCTTTCCGAAAGATCCTTGACTCAAGTGCATCAAATCAAAGTAGTTGAGAAATCCACTTAATATGTACATAAGTTAAATTAGCACCTACAACTTGATTTCAGATGTAAAGGTCAAATCGTGGCTCCGCCTTTGGTTTCGCTTATAACCATGTAGATGATTAATGTAATTCACGTCAGTGAAAGCAAATAGTTCATGTTTAAGAACATTGATTATGGTGATTGAGAAATGAACATTATGTAATTCACCTTAGTGAAAGCAATTGATTCATGTTTAAGATAATCGTTTATGGTGATTGAGAAAATAAAGATATCATCCTTATTGTGGTGAAGAGAACGATATATTTGGTTTATTTTGACTATGTTTTCTTATTCGTTAGTCTAACGAGGAATAGGAAATAAAGCAATTTGGAATTTGGTTTTCTTACTTATTGCCTGTATAATTAGAAAAAAAAAAGCATGTGCTTTTACTAAATGTATGTCTTGTTTTGACACTATTTGTTTGTCCTTTTTATCTTATTTTGCAGATGGAGTGGGTATTAATCCTCAACAAAGTGCTGGTAACTTTATGCTTTACATTTTTGTTTATTGTTACCTCCTGTATGTACTTCATGATAGTTTATTTTTGATTTATGGATGATAAACAATCTGTGAATTGGGATACATGTGAGCAAAGTTCAGTGCATTAAATAATGTTATGTACCCATGGATTGCTTAAAGAATTATATATGAGCTCTTTAGTAGATTATTGACCAAATCTATGTCGGAAGTTTATGATAGTCAATGAGTTGTTACAAAGTTGGTTTCGGAGTGTTGATGAATAGTGATAAGGAGTAGAAACTAGAAACTAGAAACTAGAAACTAGTCAAGAATCAATAGGGTCAATTCGAATAATCTAAGTTTATAATGAGAAGTGCTAGAATAAACTTCTCATCACGAAGTTGTCATCTTGAACCCCTTTCTCAGATTATGATGTGTTGGTTTACCGAGCATTTTGCTCACTCTTTAACTCTATGTGCATTTTCTTAGTGACCTTTGTGTGTTCATCGTACATAGCTCAATGTGTTGTATCATGTATGCGTCTGACCTAAAGGTATATACGGTCATGAACTTTGTGCACCAACCTAGATTACTTTCTGGGTTGCCAGATAGCAATCTACTACTGCCTCTTTGCCACTGTTACGCATTTCATCTTCCCATGATCTTAGTTCTTGTTTCTTCAAGTTATGTAGTAACTTTCTGGATCTGTGCTTATGAATGGATGTGTGTGGTATTTATTTATTTTTCCTGTTTTCTTTTTGTTGTAATATTTACCAAGAGGCTCCATCGTTATCGCAATGACCTTACTTTTCCTATTGATTGACAATTCATAGCATCTTGATCCACTTGGGGAAGTTTCACTTTTTGACTTCCACAGTGCATAAATTAGTGCAGAGGATTCTTCTTTCTCCATCATAATCTGACAGTCTCAAGTTTTGCAAATCTTTTCAGAACATTTGATGCATTCCCAGCTCTCTAATCCTCTAATGTTTTCCCCACCAAGTCACCTATAATCTTGATATGAGGAATCGGACATTAACCGCCTTCTTTAAAAACTTTCGGAAGGCAAAATCAGATTCTAGTCCTTTCTATCATCTATGGGCTCTACATCTTGCCGCTACTCTTCCAAACTGTTGTTTTACATTTTCGAAATATTGGTGAGGATTTACCAGTCTTTGCCTACTAAGAAGCAACATGATGCCCAGTCGTGCTTTGACACTTCTTTCAAAGGTTGTGAAGTACAGAGAAAATATAGTATAAATTCCGAGGTTGATTTGTATGACAAGCAGATATTCAGAAGTAAGATTTTTTTTGGATATTTGGAGTGCAAAGGAAACCTGAATTGAAAATCCATGTCGTCATTTAGAAGATTTCTCTGCCTGACTTGTTTTAGGTGGTCTGGTCAGGTTTTGTGTTTGCATTTACGGTAGTACGTAGTAGGTTCTCATTTAGCTTTTCCTTTTCCCCCTTTGCATATTTGTACTACCAAGTAATGTGGACTGCAAGTTTTTAGAGTTATTGGAAAGTGGAGACGAGTTCAATTGACTATTGGTTGACATAAACTAGACTTCTAACATGCCTAGTTACCAAGTAATTTGCTTCAAGAAGAAGGCCTATGTATCCTTATGTTTTCGGACCAAAGTTCTCATTTGCTTACCAATGCAGTGCATATCACCTATAGTTACAATTGCATCTACTTTTGAGACTTCTTAAGTTCTGTCTCTTTTTGCCAGAATATTTGTTTATCTAGTTTTCTAACTTTATATCAACTCAAATGGCTTTTCAGGTAATGTCTTTCTGAAACATGGCTCTGAACTGCGGCTGATTCCGCGCGATAGGGTTGGTGCTCACTGGATGCCATACTGAGTAATCTATACCCATGTATTTAACCTATACTTTTCCCCTCTTGAATAGCACTTTATGGTGTTATGTGCTGCAACTTTCGATGTTGTAATATCGAATATAGTTGAATATCAAACGAAATGAATAATGTCCTTTTATCCATGGAGCTAATAAATATATTGTGGATTACATATTTGTTGAGAATCCTAATTGGTAATATGACGTCTATCATTTAGATAGATAGTTACTAGTTTTGATGCTTAGAAAATATGAAATTTGGAGATCCATAGAAGTAGGAAACTGAAAGGATCAAAATGTGCTCTGCCCCCCTTGGGCCTCACCCCACAGGGGCGTAGCTAGAAGGTTACGTAAGGGTACAACCGAATCCAAATCTACTATATGTGTACAAAAACTTATCTCCGAGCCACATTACAAACACCTAATGTTGCTATTTTAGAATTTAGAACTCATAAAGCTAAAATCTTGGCTCCACCTCCGTCACCGTTATCATAGATGATGTTAACTTTGCTTCGAGGATGGCAAAATATTCCATTTTGAGTACCCTTATAAGTCCTGGAAAATGCTGATAATTTAAATGGAATACATGATTCTAAAGGTATTGTGCTTGTATTCTCTCCCAGTTCTGCTCCCACCACTGCTTCGCGTTCACCTCTCCAAATTTTTCGCGACTGAGTAAATGAAAAAGTTAGAGAAATGCCAGTTGAAATTGCACTATCAACACATGAACTTGTCCAGACTCTCGGAAAAGGAGTAGTAGAAATGACTTCTCTCATACCAGACACTAAAGGTACAGTGAAATGTTTACACCAGGTTTCCCATGCTTCCTCTTATATGGCACGTTAGAACGAAATAAAATAGAAGTTGTGAGTTACCTGAATCTGACTCGACGTAGCTCTCTAGTTCCATCAGCTAATTGTCTGATAGTTATACACACTCCAGGTTCATCTTGTTCTATCCATTCTGACTCCATATCACTAGCATTACTTACAGAAACTGAAGCCTCGTCTCTAGAGGAGGTCGTCGTTCTTGATGCCCCACTACCCTTTGGGAAACTAGGGACATGAGCACCTAATCCAGCATTACATTGTTGGAATTCCCTCACAGATCCAAGCCTTGACGAATAATTTGAATCTCTCTGCAGAAAAAAGACCTTAAATTTCATTTATTTTCTTATACTCCGTGTCAAATCAAAATCAGACAAACAACTTGAAGCGGAGGGAGAAGCATACCCCATCCTCAGACTGTGAGGGTGTGTGAAGAGCATGCTTATTAAATCTCTGAACATTGTAAAGCTCCATAATTCTGTCATAATTTTCACCCCACCATCTTTGAGCTTGCCATTTGTTGAACACGTCCCGACTTCAAATTACAAATAAAAAGTCAAATCTACTTTCTTAAACTCCGTATCAAGTCAAAATCAAACAAACAAACTGAAACACAAGGAGTAAAAATGAAAGGAGATGATGAATAGATACCTAAATCTGATTCTTTTAAGATCATTTCCACCATGAGGGAGAGAACCAAAAGTAATCTGAATTCCAGGCTCCACTTGTGCTGTCCACTCTTTAGCCTCTTCTTCATCTTCCAACATCACATCACTTAATCTAGAATCAGTCCTAGTTGGTGTTTGGAAATGACCAGTACTTGTAAAATCCCAAGCTGGAGTAGAATTTGAACTTCCTGTTTGGTAATTATATAAAACTCCCTCAGAGATTGCATCAAACTCTGGATATGGATATGGATATGGTCCATGCCCTTTCTTGTAATTGTTGGTGGGCATACTACTTGACTTGCACCTATAAGCACCAGTGACCTTCAATGCTATATCTTTAATCTGCAATGATTAAAAAAACGATTGAAAAAACTGTAATAATAACATAAAGAGTACTGAATAGTAGGTCTCTAACAGTCATTGATCCATTATAAGTTCTCTTTATTTGTCAACGTGCACGATCTAATCCAGAGGGCTTAGGTGATTCATGATTTATGTTTCATCTTTCGTTTGTTTTTAGAAATCTATTGATCAGTTCATATTCTTTCTTTTTCTCTTGAATCTTTTCCAATCAAGATGTATAGATCTTATTCATGGATTAACAAAAATGTGCATAAACTCCATTCCTATCCCACACTACTCGAAGGTTTCTATCTTGTGAAGGTTGCTATGAGGAGATCCTTGTGCCAATGAATATTGTTTCCAATGATCGAGAAATCAAAAATACAGAAAACATTGTTATATTTCCAACACTCCAGGCGGAAGGATCCATCTCCATCCTCAACTTCCTTTCAATCCACATCGGAATATTTAGTCTTTCTCTACGACTACTAGGAGCCATCAAAGGAGGAATGGACATACACTAGTTCAATAAGCCATGCAAAAACAACCAATATATATATTAAGTGCAAGCAAGAATAGAGTAGGTGAGGGTGTAGAACCTGTGCTGTCAGGCTTTTGATAGAACCTTTAGTATTGGGAGAACCTCGAATACCTTCTTCTTCTCCACCATCATCTTCAACTTTTTGCTTACATGTAATGCATGTCAACATTTTTAATTCCCTTCTGTTTTGTTCCTCTGTTTATACTCTGTATATTCTGCTTTCTTCTTCTAACTGCAAATGAAATATAAATGAATCATGAAACATAAGTAAACAATCATATAACACTGATTTTTGATATATTCATTTTGTGTGTTTTTGCTAACAAGATCAGTTTAGATCTTTCATTTCAAATTTAAATTACAAAAAACTTTCCTTTAATAAAAATGTAGAGCTGTGATTTTCAATATTTCGAGATATTAGGAGATAATGCATTAATTTTCAGTCGCTATCTTTTAAGGTAAAAACATTAAATAGCAAATGATAGCTGGAAAAAATTTAGATTTTTTAAATTCAACTATCCAAGGGTGTCAAAACTATAGAACCACCAAAGGTTATAGCGAAGTAGCAAATATTCGTTCATCTTTAATCAAATATCTCGAATTTGAGCGAGTCGTATTTGGTATAAATCCATGAAAAACCAATAAAGTTAAAATATACTAGAAAAGTAGTTCAACAAGTTAATTATTACTGCTTCGTTGAACATTACAATTGGGTGCATAGGACATTTGCAAAAAGTAGGACCACCCTATGCTGACAACAAGGGAGGAAAATAGGATTCTAAATAGAAAATGACAATATATTGGAGAACATATAGATATAAAAGTTGCTCAAATTATCTTTCACTGAAGTTTTAGGTTTAAATAAACTACAAAAACTATCAAAAGTTACGATAGAGTGACAAATAATCGTCTATTATTAGTCAGAGGTCTCGAGTTAAGTCATTTTTTATAAGAAATGTTTTACCTTTAAAGTAAGACTTTTCTGTGTGAATTCAAAGTAATCAATTTTCAAAACGGATACTAATCACGAAATGAAAAATTAAAAAAAAATGTTAAAATAAACCAGAAAAGCAATTGAACAAGTTAATTATTTCATTGATCATTAAAAGTTAGATACAATTGGGTGCAAGGACATTTTTAAAGATTGGGACCACTATGCTATTCTAACAAGAAGGACAAGGAAAATAGGATTCTAGTTAGAAACGGAGAATATATATATATATATATATATATATATAAAAGGAAAAATTACTGACATATTCTTCCAATTCGAAACCATAATTTTTTCCACTAAAAAGAAGCCGATATAACATTCTTGTACCTTACAGAAAAAAATATTGACATTATTTTATGAGTGATCTAGTTAATAAATAACTCCTTTTTTTTTTTTGGTAAAAGGATAAATATACCCCAAACTATCGTAAATGGTATACAAATATCTTCCGTCATACTTATGGGACATTGGTGTCCATGCCGTCCAAAAACTAGAACATATATATACCTTATACTAACGGACATACACGTGTCATAATCTTATTCACCGATCCGACATTTATCGATGGATAAGATTGCGCCACGTCCCTATTTTGTCTTCCTTTAGAGTGAAGGGCATATATGCTCTAGTTTTTGGACGACAAGGGCACCAATGTCCCAAAAGTATGACGGAGGATATCAGCATACCATTTACGATAGTTTGAAATATATTTGTCTTTTTTTCCTTTTTTTTTTTTTTTTTGTTGTTAGTACGTAATACTTTAGCTCGAATAAAGAAAAAAGGACAAGAATTGGGGTTTTTAAAGGAGAAAAATGACATAATTAAATATTGAACGCTTAAAATCGCAAGTGGTGTCCTTATGTACTTGCTTTAATGTGCAAGTATGCCCAAAAACCCGAAGAAAAAAAAAAGAAAAAATAAAGAATAGCAGAAGGTTTTTTGTGAATTTATTTCTGAGATCGTAAAGACTAGAGAACCGACGTTTCTACGCCTATTCATCATCCATTTGAGTCAGCTAATTAAAAATAGTCGATACATATTTAAGTGTTCAAAATATATTTTTAAATGTACTATTTTATAAATAAGTAATTACATATTTAGATAAAGTATTAAAACTAATAATAAACATTTATGTATTTGATGTTTTATCAAATGGGAGTATTTTTTTAATTTTACGAGTAAGGGTGGTGAAGCTAAAAATCAAGATACGAGTTTGGTTGAACTTAATAACTTTAGAGTGGTTGGTACGGAGAAACACATTTTTTTAAAATACTTTTCAATTTCTATATTTTTGGTTAGTCAAAAGACAAATTATTTAAAAATGATGAAAATGACTTCTCTAATAGAAGTAGAGAAAACAAATTGAATAAGTGACATTTTTAAGTTAATTGTCTCCTTCACATCACCCAACTGCTCGAACTCTGACCCCGTGACCATCCCACCGAAGCCCTACTCCCCACATCATCCCACCCTCATATTATTTTGTTAAATTACATATAAATACTTTTGAGATACTATTTTTTTGCTTATTTACCAAATACTAGAAAATATTCTATAGAGAAACATCTTCCCAAACACAAGTTTCTACTCCTTAATAAATTCATTCAAAATATACAAAAGTTAAATTCAGAAACCAGCCTAATTACTATTCAAAAAATGCTAGTTCTGGCTTTGCTTATAAACATTTAACTCAATAACCACTTTAAATAAAAACAAAAGAATACTTTATATAATTTTTTAGAAATCATATGATAAAATGTATAAAAATAGTAAGTATCAAATAAGATGGATTACTAGCACTGTGGAGAGAGAATTAAGTAGCAGTCGCGTGCAGTAGCAGTATTAACAACAGAACTAGCAGAGCAGGAGATGTTTGTGGAATGAATGACCAATCGCTTTACAAATGAATGAGCATTTGTCCACCTTTGAAAGGTGCCATTCAATATTCAAACAGACAATAACTCTCTATATTCAACAATTCCGTACACTTTTATTTTTTTACTCTATAAACTATATATTCATTTGCAAATAGTTGTCAATAGATAAGATCTCTAATATTTAAAATATGACTTTTATGTATATAAAATTACTAAATTTGTTATTGTTGTTGTTGATATTTTATTTCATTTTTTAAAGAATGTGAAAAATATTTTGAAATCTTATGACTAATATACATATGTTGAACTTCGAATTTGACTTTTCAAAAGGAAACTGAAAATCTATAGCCAAATAATAATATAACTTAGTGGTCTACATATAGTCGGAGTACTATTCAATGTCTAGCAGGTGAACGAACACTAGGTTAACTCTTTTATCTGCAGAGTGACCCAAAATGGAGCTGTGGTTTAAAGAGGCTTATTTGAATCTTTTTCTCTGGATAATTATATAATATGTACAAAATTAAAATATTTTACATTCATATATATGGTAAACATTGAATTTTAAAGCTTTTAAAGGTATTTATTTCTTTATTTTAAAGTCTTTTTTAGTGGAAAAAAAAAAACTTAGCTCCAATAGGAATTTCACTCTCTAAAGTTAACTCGATATTTGTAGAAATGAAGGGGACATATAGTGAGGTGCACGTAAAAGCAATGCAATAGTGACACAAAAATGGAATTGAAGGAGTTGGAAGATTCATACCTCAAACCGCTACTGGCCGGAGCTAGATAATCATCTGAAACTCACTGATAAAAATGGCGTTCACAAGCAAAATTCTGTTCTGCTCCGTTCTTCTTACATATTCAGTAACCAGAGAGAATGCAGGCGAAAATCCTTAAGCAAGCCATTCAAATTCCAAATCAAATCAATAACATCGAAAAATCGGCTCACACTCTCAATAGCAATAGTGTGTCACATAATCAAATGGAGTGAAATAGATGTAATCGGTAAATCCATACCTCCAATCATCATATCACGAGTTAAATGGCGTCCGGAGCAACAAATCTGCTTTGCTCTATTCTCTTTACGTATTCGAAATACGAGAAAATGCAGGGGGAAATATCGTACAGATATCAAATCAAATAACAGCGAAAACATTGAAAATCCGTGGAAAAAAAAAGCTCTCACTCTCAGGGAAATCCATACCTCAAATGGCTACTGACCGGAGCTGATAATCATCTGAAACTCACCGGTAAAAATGCCAATCTGTGCTCTATTCTCTTTACACATTCAAAAGAGCGAGAAAATGCAGGGGAAAATCCTTAATCAACGGTCCCAATATCAAATCAATAACAGCGAAAATATCGAAAAATCCGCTCTCACTCTCTAAACAGAGAGCAACAATCTGCTTTTGCTCTATTCTCTTTACATATAAAAAAAAACGAGAAAATGCAGGGGAAATCCTTAAACAACGGTTCCAATATCAAATCAAATCAATAACAGCGAAAAATATCGGAAAAATCCGCTCTCAATCTCTAAACAGACGGATTAGGAAAATCCATACCTCAAATGGCTACGCACCGGAGCTGATAATCATCTGAAACTCACCGGTAAAAATGGCGAACAAAGCAATAATCCGCTTTGCTCTGTTCTCTGCACGTAACAACGAGAGAAAATGCAGGGAAAACTAAAATCCTTAAGCAAATCATAAAGTTATCAAATCAAATAACAGCGAAAAACTCCGACGTCGGAGTAAAACCTCCAGTAGTACTCCGTCTAATTTTCCGGTACCGATAAAGAGATTTCGAATTCGCCGGGAAATATCTGTGTTTTTAGAATGGAGACAAAAAGGGAGATAAACAACTCGTGGGAAGTGTTGAAAGGAATTTATAGAAGAACGTGACGCCGTAACACTATTTTGTGTCGTTATCCAACGGAAAACGTGTATATAAACAGTGAGTATAAAGTGGTACTGTTGCATTGGTTGAGTTGTACGTTGTGCATTGACAAAGTCGTTTCGCAGCACTGAGTATGCCACGTAACCCAAAGGTGATATAAAATTACAAAAAATGAGTTTGGAGTAATAAGGCATTAGTTTAGTTAAGATGTATTTATGAAATTTCGATCATAGTTTAGGAGGTACTTGTACCTTATCCCAATAATATATGAATTAGTTACGAGAAGAATTAGTTAAGTAAGGTTCAATTATTCATATGAATTACTTATTTCATTTTCTATTCTGCATAAAATTATGAAATATATATTTATTAATTATTTTAATAATTATTCATGAATAACTTATTTTTAACCAATTGATAATATTATTTGTACACAATTTAATATATTCATAACTTATCTTCAAATCAGCTATCAACTAAAAAGTTTGGACTTTTAGGTGGGTTTCATTGTTGGACCAAATGGGTTTTTTGTGGTCTTGTTCATGGTGGACATGTGGGTCCCACATGTCTAATAAATGGTTACTTAGAACCATCATATTAAGGTGGGATTAACCCTTTTTTTGCCTTTTAAATTAGGGTTGGATATTTAATTATTTTGAGTTTGAGTGTTTTGCATAGGCCATATAAAAATAAAATAAAAAATTACATTACTTATAACCTCATTTTTCCTTTTTACTTTCTTACCTGATATTCGGCAATGTATTAGAGTTTGATTAAATTTATATTCACATATTACTAAATTTATGTTTGAGTGCAAGCTCACAACAATTTTTTTTTATTTAAATCTAAAATATTTAATTAAAAATAAATAAATTTCATTCGTCTATGACAATCCATATTGATGTTAAACTCATTAATTATTTGGTGGGGATTTATGAAAATGACTAAGCTATTTTAAGGATATGATCAGATAAGAATCAAATCATTATGTTTCTCTTTTGTTTTCTTTTGGTTATAGCGTTTCTAATTAAAAAATAATCAAGGTGGTTGTATCTAATCGAAATGTATACATATAAAAAATGATAAACAGGTGAAAAGTAACTGATAAATATCTAAGTGTTGAAAAATATTTTTGGGTGTTAAAATTATTCTTAAGTAAATAATTATGCGTTTAGATAGAAATGTTAAAGCTGATAATAAGAAACACAAGGCAAAATTGTTAAATGTCTTTAAGGTTATAATGACCAACGATGAAATATTATATTTATCAAATCAAATATGATTCATAAATTGCAAACTCATAAGTTAGGAATAATAGACTTATGATTTTTGACTACTTTGAGTTTATAAGCACTTGATTTATACATTTTTAGTTATCAAATGTGAATATATGTCTAAAACTATTTATAATCTAGTTGATAAATTAATAAGGTTAGTCAAACACCTTTGTGTAAGTGCTAATGAATATGTGATTGTTTTATCTCTTATAGGTAGGGATGGCAATGGGGCGGGGTGGGTTTAAGGCTTTGCGGGGCGGGGCGCCGGTTTAAGGTTGTGTGGGGTGGGTGGGATGCCGGGTGGGTTGAAGTGAGTTTTTTTAAAATTAATGCAGGGCGGGGCGAGTTGCGGGTATATGTGATTTTATGTGGGTTCAAGTTTAATTTTAACTTTTTACATGTTATAAGAGTGCTAGAGCATTATTTATTAAAATAATTTCTCTAAAGATAATAAAATATTCAAGATAGTAAATGAAAATGGTTCAATAAAAAATAATATAATTTCTCACATGTTTCTCAATCGACCTCTAAAAAATAATTTTTTAAGTCACTATCCTATCAAATTAATATAACTAAATGAAAAATGAATTTATTTTTATGAATTTTATTTTTAGTATCAAATTTAACTAGAAAAAAAATATTATAAAAATTATGCGGGACGGGGCGGGTTTAAAATTTTGCGGATAAGCTCAACCCGCTCCGCCCCCGCCCCATTGCCATACCTACTTATATGATACTCCCTCCATTTAGTAATTATGCTTCACTTTCCGAGAGCCAATTTGATTAATCTTCAGAGTTAAACTGGATTCAATTAATTGAATATTTTAAATTTACAATTTAAATATTCAAAAACTAAACTGAATATATTACAAATTGCAATTCTTTTCATATCAATATAATAAAAAAAAATCTTAAAATACGTATCAAAATTAATATAGTTTGACTCGTGATAAAAAATAACAAGTATTGCTGGAGAAAGGGAGTAGCAATTAGCAAGTAATGAATACAAACTTTCTTACTAAATCATATTAATTTTTTTTAGAGAAAAGTATAGAGAACACTCATGAACTTAACTCAAGTTATAAGTTTCATTCTTGAACTATTGATAGCCTTAAAAATACTCTTACTTGATTAATAACTAAACTTATATACAACCCCGATCTGCTATATGACATAATAAGTGCTCTCAAACTCTTGTAGGAGCATGAGGTTTTTAATAAAAAGCCAAGAAAAATGTTGAAAACATCTCTAAACTTGGCGAGAATTTAGGGAGGTATTTTACTCATGTTGCAAGATTGAGGTGCATTTAAGTTCAGTTAGTCAAGCAAATGAGTGTTTTTAAGGTTGTCAATAATTTGAAATAAAATTAATAATTTACACTGAATTTAAACGTGTTTTTAATACTTCACTTGTTTTTTAATAACCATGTAATATTAATTAACATGACAAGGAGTTAAAAGTGAAAGCTACAATTGTTTAAAGAGAGCAAGATCTTGTTAGGCAAGAAAAGCAAAATCAATGTTCCAATGTTCTCTTTTCTATGCTTCCCATCCTTAACTTCTTGTCTGGCAAATACTACCATGCTGTCCATTGCCATTTTTGGGGGGTGACAAACTGTCATTTGTTTCTTCATAATCCAACATTTGAATGGACCACTCATGAGAGCTAGGGGTGGAATAGTTAAAAATAGGTGAAATTGTCTTGATAACATTTACCCCTATGCAGGAGTCAAATGGATGGATTGAGTTGAATTTGGACGAATCTAATGAGCAGATTGAGTTGAGTCATGGATCAAACGGTCTAAATTAATAAATTGACGGATCATTGAAGTTTCCAAAAGTTAACTACCAACAGAAATTGATTAATTTTTTCATTATTATGATTTTACATAGCATATCATACAAAAAAAATCTTATGGATTGCTTTGGACTAAATATTAATATATTATGCCCTAATGAACTCAATGGAGTAATTAATTATAAGAATGACGAATCTTGTCAGTGTGTGATCTTAAACTTTTGACCTCGCTTGCTCCATGAGCATAACTTTAAGTTTAACAAGCTCATGCGTTTGAAGTTTGAAGTGGGACAAACAGGGTTCAAAAGTTCAATACCCCCATTTTCAATGTCATTAAGTCCTGATCTTTGAATGAGTTGAACACGACTAATTAAAATTGGTTGAGTTAATAAATAGGTTGACCATTCACTTGTGCAAACTTGGCTTAGTTAGGTGGATTACACCTCAAATTGGTACAAACTCAAATCAATCAGTCTAGTAAATTTCAAATATTAAATTAAAAGAAAATATTACTCTCTTTATTCCAATTTATGTGACGCGTTTTATTTTTGAGAGTCAAATAATTTAAGTTTGAGTGAGAATTTGCTCGTGAAATTTTCAAATTTTTGAAATGAAATCTATATATTTGTAAACTACGTAAAAAATACTATAAGTCACAATAATTAACAATTCAAAATATTTAAAAGATATATAAAAAATTTGCAATACTTATTTAAATTTCAAAATCTAAAATGTGTTATATAAATTGGGGCATCGAGACGTACTTTGAATGGGGTGAGAGGAAAACTTTTCAATTATGTCAACTCTACCTTCTCTTTATTGCCTTGTACAGATTTTTGTCCACATTTATGTGTAACCAATAATTGTGAGCCAAAGCAAAACACACACTGCATTAGTTGTACTATGTTGTCTTTGCCTTGTGGCAAAAGGTCTAACAAAATTCTGTCATGTGCCCTTGCATACATGCAATGCTTTTAATTCATATTTGGTTTGGCTAATTACAGTTTAACATCATCATTAAACATTAAGCAATGATGTGAATAACAGATTTATGTTGATGTTCTTATTTTAGTATTTTATTATAATGTTTTTAAGTGATTTATATATTATATTTTCCGTATTTTCTATTGTTGCTACTATTTTTTTTTTTAATTATGTTGATTTTTGATAGTCCTTGAGATAATCAGAATCTAACAACTTGTTTGGATGGTTGTTACATGTTGTATTGTATATTTGTATTGTATTGTTAGTTTAAATACAATGTTTGTTTTGATTGTTATTTAAATTATATTATATCTTATCGTTTAAATTCATCGTTAGATAACGATGAAAAGACCCGTTTTATAGAACGACGGATTTTGGTATGATAGCGTCGTTATCTTAATATTTTCTTCTCATTTTATCTTTATTTATTATTTAATAATTATATTTCATCTGTTATCATACATTCCAATACTAATCATTAGTAAAGATGGGGGAACATGCATGAAAAGCAATGGTCGAGATTAAACTTTGTTCAAACATTAGGAATGTTCGTTTATGCAAGTAAAAAAAAAAAAAACTAAATACAACACAACACAATAATGCAATTTTTTGCTGAAAAACCCTTACGTGAACGTTTGGACATAAAAATTTCAATATATTTCGTAAAGTTTATAATAATTTTATATCTAAACATGATTCCAGAACACAATTCCAAAAAAAGGTGAAAATTTTTGTCAGATCACGTGACATTATGTAATGTCATGTGTATATTTGCTTATGAGTTTACTATTTTGTTCTTGTATTTTCGGATAATTCAAATCGAAGCAATTTGATGTATAATTCAATCCTATATGATACGGAAGCAACATATCCATCTTTGTCATATATTTCATATATCATGCTAGATATATATCATATATTAAAGAATATTAAAAAGGATAATTTTGCTGGATTATACTTTTTTTTTTACACAAAAAATGAAAAAGGTTAAATAATTGTTATAAAAATAAAATAAAATAAGAAAGACATACGTAATAGCGTAAACTATAAGAAAAATTAATGTAACAGAGCCAAATCTGGGAAAGGTCTCTGAAATTATTTTTACATGGAAGTAAAACGAATAGCAAAAATAAAGAATAGAGTAATTACAAGTTATGTTCTAGAAAGAGTATATCCAAGGTTACAAAAGTATTTGGAGATAAATAATTAAAAAAATTGGTCAAATTAAAAGTACTTATAAGCTAGTCATAAATCATAGATTGGGGTGATCAGTTTTTTTTTTATATTTATCAAATGTGTAAATAAACTAAATGAGCGATCTTTTCGAAACAACTTTTTTTCCTTATCGAGGTAGTTATAAGATTTGCATATACATTACTCTTCGCAGACCTTACTTAGTGGGATTTTACTGGATATATTAGTATTGTTGTAAATAAACTAAAAGATACTTATAAACTAACTGGATTTATAAGCTTGTTGAACACCATTTGTATTATAATTAGTTTCATATAAAGTATTGTTTGATAACCTATAATAAATGGTATGTGACCTATTATAACATTTGAAATTACATTGATAATACAAAATATCTTTACACTGTCTTCACCTTGTTGTGTATTTCTCGTTAAGAACATTTGAATTTACTTAAATTTTATTTACTTCTAATTATTTTTATTTAGCCTCTTTATTCTTTGCAGTCTAATATCCCTTACTGGGCTTATGTAGATACCCAATCAACAAATAGGCTTTTTTCTGTACAATTGAGAATGGCCCAGCCCAATTTCATGTTTTCTCGTTGGGTCTTTCAACATCAATAGGTTGATTGTTTCACTTCTGTATGTTCGAATAATTCAAATCCTATTAACTAAATGTTTAACTCGATCCTATATAACATGATCGATTAATAGATTCATCGTCATCATATATTCATATATCACATTAGCCAGATATCATATTTATGGAAAAAGGACTAACTTTAAAGATGTCTTCGATGGTGAAAAAATAATCACGTGAGAATAAAAAATCTTTTAAAAATAATACAAAGTTAATATCAATCTCATACGGAAGACAAATCATTTAAATCACCATAGTTTCGGACATAAACAACTTTAAAATCACTTGTTGACTATAGATAGACATTGCGTTTGCACAAAATTACATACCCCACAAATCAAGAAAATACCTCCTTAAGAAAAGCTATTTAGATGAGAAATTTATAACAAACTCAAGACAATAAAAGACATGTTCAAATAGAAATGCATAGTCAATCGCCCGTCCAACTTATTTCAATATTATGACATAATCGATTTTAAATTTAGTTTGTGACAATAGATTGATACCATTTACACAAAATTCTATATACTCTACGAATCAAGAAAACACCTAATTCATAAAGAATCAATCTAAATAACATGATTATAATTATAAAGATTAATATAAAAGACATATTCAAAGAGCCAGAAGTCCTGCTTCTTTCGATATTAATTTCATATGAGGAATAAATCCTTGAAATCACCATAATCTCAGATATTAAAAATATTACTTTGCGACAATATATCCACATCGCGACAATATATCCACATCGTTTATGTAAAATTCTACATACCCCACAAATAAGAAAACACCTAAATCATAAATAAGCAATTCAAATGACAAGGTTATTATATAACAAGATCAAGATTTAAACATGTTATATTAATGAAAGATGCATAAACAAAAGTCCTATGCCTGTAATTCATCATAATCTCATGGGATTCATACATAAACAATTTAAATATTACTTTGTAACAATAAGTCAACACCATTTATGCAAAATTCAACATAGACACCATTTATGCAAAATCCAACATACACACAAATCAAGAAAATACCTAAATAATCATAAATCAGCAATCCAAAGATCAAGATTTAAACACATTATATTAATGAAAGATGCAAAAACCAAAAGTCTTTCGCCTTTAAATCATCATAATCTCATAGGACTCATACATAAACAACTTAAATATTACTTTGTGACAATAAGTCGACATCATTTATATAAAATTCTAAATACCCAACAAATCAAGAAAACACTTAGAATCATAAATAAGCAATCCAAAGGACATAGTTATTATAAAACAAGTTTAAAAATTTAAACACATTACATTAATGAAAGATGCATAATCAAAAGTCCATGCCTTTAAAATCATCATAATCTCATAGGACTCATACGTAAACAACTTAAATATTACTTTATGACAATAAGTCGACTACATACCCCACAAATCAAGGAAACACCTAAATCATAAATAAGCAATCCAAATAACATGATTATATAATAAGATCAAGATTTAAACACATTATTATATTAATGAAAGATACATAACCAAAGTCCTAATACTTTTTTCTTGATCCACCCCCACTAATTGATTGCCAAAAAACAGGCCAATTCTTCTTAGCTTCATTCCAACCCAAAGTTGACCCTTCTCTCATTGGATCCCAACTAGATGAAACTATCCCATAACTAACTCCCAACAAGGCACTCCCAAAAAACACAAATGACACAATAAAAGGTACCCAAGTAGGTACATCAATTTTTAAACCAACCTTAAGATAATAAAAAAAAGGAAAAAACAATAAACCAATAAACAAAGGAATACCAACTGAAAATCCCATTCTACTTATCATTCTATTTGTTACTATCTCTGGTATAACTCCTCTTTCTTGTTCTTCATCATCATCATCATCCTCATCGTTATCGTCATCTTGATCTTCATTTTCTTGTTTTGGTATTTTCTTGGATTTTTTGGTAATTTTCTTAGGGGAAGGTCCAAAACCTTTTGGAGAATTGAGTGTTGCAAAAAGAGGTGTGATTTTTTTATGTAATTGTTTGGATTTGGGAATTTGGAAGTGTTTGTTTTTTGAGATTAGTGGATTTAAAGGGGATAGTACAATTCTTGGAAATGAACATGTTTCCATTATTTATTTTTTTTTGAACTTCTTCACTAGATTTGCTTTACAACTTCTTCACATTGTTTTAATTGGTTGGTGGTGTGTGAGGCCTTTAGTTCAAGATTTTTGTGAGAGGCTTATCTAAAAGCTGTTGGATACCATGGTCAATTTACTATATTGCCCATGTTGGTAAGTTTGTCCAAGGGCTTAGTATTAAAGTGCTCTATAAGGTTAAAGAAAAGTATCACTTATATGTGAGATAGTTTAGTTTGGTTTGTTGACAAAATTATTTTGAAATGATAGTGTTGCAATTATAATTTTTTGATTAATTATCAGTCGTTTCGGAAGAAATAAATATAAAGTTTGAGATATAAATTTTTAACTAAACAAAATATAAATTTTATCTCATAGTGATTCTAATAATCTACCTTATTTCATGAACTAAACGATCCTTTATAGTATAATTTCTTTTCACTAGTTGTAACTCATCACTAAAGTTGAAAGTTTCAGTTATTATTTTTAAACTTTCAAGGTCGAATATTAAAAATTATAATGATCCAACCTGCTAGTGACCTTATTCGTTTTGTTCTTAGACTCACATAATTTAAAACATGTTGCGAAGACGTAAGTTCTCAACATCTCTTATGTTTTGTCGTTTTGAAAATCTTATCCTAAGCTAGGGTGTTACGGAATAAAGTCGCGCTCTACCCAAAAATAAATGAATTTAGAATTATTTAGGTCTACGGTATCAAATATCGAATAATTTTTTTAAAAAAAATTAATAAATCATGGGTTCTTTTTGTACTTTATACTACTATGTATTATATATATATTATGGATAGATCACATTGAATCAATTTTGGCCATAAGAGGTAGTAATAGTATTTTAACAAAATTTCCATCAAATTTCAATTTCAAATTATGTTTCCTCCAAGCTTCGAGAACGTTACACTGAGAGTCTGCTACTGAGCAGCACCCTTTCATGGTAGAAACTTAAATCTCTATATTTTTTATTTTTTCATTTTCATTTCTAAGTGTTGATGCTTGCTTTCATATGGTTTCATTGTTTATAAAGGGTATTTTGTGCTCTTTTTTTCTTGGGTTTTTGTCTAATTTATAAGAGCATAACTTGTGTGAATCAATTATATTGAAGTGTCCATTTGGTTTCTAGTTGTTGTTGCTTACTTTGAAGTTTCATTGTTTTTTTTAAAAAAAGGCTTTTGTGCTATTTTGATCTTTTGGGTATTCTCTAGTTCTTTAAGAGCACAATTTTGTGTGAATCAAAAATACTGATTTGTCCATTTCAATTCCAAGTGTTGTACTTATTTTGAGGTTTCTTTGTTTAAAAGAGGGCTATTTTGTGCTCTTTTGTTCTTGGGGTTTGTCTAAATTTTAAGAGCATGACTCTGTGTGAATCAAGTATACTGATATATCCATTTCAATTCTAAGTGTTGCTGCTTACTCTGAGGTTTCATTGTTTAAAAGAAAGCTTTTTTTACCCTCTTTTGTTCTTGGGGTTTTCTCAATTTCTTAATTGCATAACTTGTGTGAATCAAGTACCGTATACTGAATTGTTCATTTCATTTCTAAGCGTTGCTGGTTACTTTGATGAGCTTTCATTGTTTAAAGTGTGCTAATTTGCGCTGTTTTTGTTCTTGGGTTTTTTCTATGGTTCTTAAGAGGATAGCTTGTGTGAACCATGTATACTGAAATCTTCCTTAGAGTTTCATTTGGTAAGGGAGCAGTTAGCAAACTCTTCTGGTTTGTGAACACGAACAGAATTAGGAATAAAGGGGTTAACTTTCTAGTTTAACTTTCAAATTATTAAAATAGCTCCTTTTTTTCCACAACTTGATGGTCAACTGGGACGAGTGAGGAGAATTAGTACAAAAGATAGAGAAAGAGAAAACTCCTGATCCAACTTATGTGTCGTACTTGCCTTTTTGGTATGTCCAAAAAAGAAAGTCACGTTTATTTAGAAAAAAGAATCAACTTTGAACTTCTCATTTCATCCTTAATGTGATGATTTATAGTCACGTATATGTCTTGTTTTAGACCACAAGTTTTAAAAGTCTTTTTCTTTTCTTTCGTAAACTGTATGTCTTATCAAACACAACAACATAGATTGGGATGGAGGGAGTAAGACACAGAACCCCCGTGGAAGTAAAATTTGCCTTCCAGACTAGTCTGTTAGAAAGCTTTGAGAGGACAACTTTCCAAAAGGAGTTAAAATTTGCCCTCCAGACCTAACATTTCCATTTTGGTAATCTTAGGTTATCTCTCAATAGAATTTGATAGACTTATGGGCTTGTGATTGTAGGTAGAAATGATTATAAAGGGCCTGTTCAGGAGATACGAAAGATGGAATCCAGTGCATCCTACATATGGAGCCTTCTGGGGCATGGGAATAGGCATTGGCTGTGGGGTGGGATGGGGTCCTGGATTTGGTCCTGAGGCTATTGGTTATGTTGGAGCTGGATGTGGTGTTGGATTCAGCGTTGGCTTCTCTCTGCTCGGCGTTGGCATTGGTCTACCTGCCAATTACATTTACACAGGTCCTTACAATGGTAAAAATTAACCAACTTTTCATATTCACCTTCTTAATGAATTTGGACGTTTTACATTTCTGTTACTTTTCGTTTATATTTGATGAATATTGCCAACTGTCTGAAATTTGAAACTACTGTTGAAGTTGATTTATTAATTTACCCATATATCCTTTCGTAGCATTCACAGCTGCCAGAAATGGTGCTATTGAGATGTCACGATCAACTGATATACAAAGCATGAGAAACATTGTGGAAGACAGTCGGTGTTACCTCGATTCAAATATTGCTGGCTTTCAAGAAAGAGTGATTCAGACTTTTTCAAGCATAAGGGTCAAAGAATCAGTAGGGAAGGCGGTAGATTCGTCTGAAATGTCGATCAAAATGTCCTTTCCCGATCAATGCATGGATCGTCTAAAACAAGGCATCAATGGCTTACTTCATCCTTGCAAAGGTATCCTACAGAGTGCTCACAAATGGAAGTAGTACCGTATTGCAGTTTTACCATGATTAGACTTTTCATGCTACTATGTTCTACATGTTAGTCCCTGTCAAATCTATTCCTTCAAACTAATGGAGATAAGTTTGTTGATAGAACACCAATTACTCCCTCCGTTTCAAAAAGAATTGACTTGACACGGAGTTTAAGAAAATAAAGAAGACTTTTGAATCTTGTGGTCCTAAATTAAAGTTATGTCAAATGTACAAAATTGCTCTTTAATCTTGTGGCCTTAAACATGCCACGTGGAAAGCTGAAATTAAAATGTTACCAAAAAAAAGAAAGAGGTCATTCTTTTTTAAACTGACTAAAAAGGAAATAAGGTTATTCTTTTTTAAACGGAGGAAGTATTAAGTTCCAAGCTGCTCTTTGGTACGAAGATGGGATCAAATGTGATTGTTGACAGGAAAGGAACTTGATCTACCCTTAGTTGATATGGTTATTGGTTCGGATTGGTGTGCAATTCGCAACTAAGATTGCTTTTTCATTTTACAACATATCAACCACTTTTTCCAACATTGACCATCTCCCGACTGTATTAAGTTACTATGATTGAAGAAGTACTCACCAATTATATTCGTTTTTCGTGGAGCACAAAATCAGTTGTAGATGACATTTTGGTGATAAAAGTGGGAAGAAGTAAAGAGTGTTGTGTGTGTGTGTGTGTTATCGATGTTTTTGTAGACTTCTTAGAATCCCTTCAATCATAGGGGACAAGGAAGTTCTATTGAACATGTTACTGTTTCCATCAAGACTTGTTCAGGGATCGTTGAACATGATTACTGTTTCCTTCTGGTTCACTGAAACTGTGTTATAGTCTTATCTTGAATCTGTGTTAAACTGTTAAATGTTCTTGAATATCGAAGCCGGTACTACATCTGCAATCATTTGTTCCCATAAAACTAAGAAAAGGTCCACACAATAGAAACTTGAATGTTCTTGTTTCAATATTTTCTATTGCCAATGTTCCCTTTACATCACTTCCACACTAATATATAACGCGTTGTCATCTGTGTAGTCTCTGGTGCTGTCATTTATAACTGTTTTGCAACCATGACATTGCCAGTGTTGAGTACCTCATATGGATACTTGCACACACTCATACCCGATAAATACCATAAATGAATCCGCGTAACATACATGTATCCACCTTTTTCTGCAATCCAGAGAACATGAATAGCTTCTCACGTGTCGTGTATCGATTTCTTGCAGGTTCAAAGGATTAAGCAAACATGTTGAGGAGCACAATGTTTTTCCATCCCAGAAGGGTCAATGTACATTGTACACTTAATAGCATTGGCCTTTGTTTGTGCATTCCCACAGATATTAGGAAGCATAGGTAGAAGAAAAAGAGTATTTACAGTTGCATTTGTTAGGTTGCTACTATATGCCAATGTTGTTAACATGCTTTGATTTCTTTTAGTTTGGAAAACGTTGTTTGAATGAAAGTTAGAATTTGAATTATACGGAAAAGGGTCAAAAATGTCTCTGAACTATTGCAAATGGTCTCAATATACCCTTCATTCATCGATTCTGCTAATAATACTTCTCTGATTTTTAGTAGTGCGCGTATGTAATGATAGAAAACGATACAATCTATTCAAATTAACATTGTATTCATCAAAATACTCACAATTATAAGACTCCTTCTGTTTTAATTTGGTAGTCCACTTTCTTTTTAAGTCGATTTCAAAGAATGTTTTCTTTTTTGGCAACTCTTTAATTTTAACTTTTCATGATAGTCGACGTAATTATGACTACTAGATTAAACGATATTTTAGTTTATTCTATGTATCTTTAATTTAAGATCATAAGATAGTACTTTTTTAAATTTCTTGTCAAGGCAAAACAAGACAATCAAATTAAAATGGGAAAAATAGAGAGAAGTACTGAAAAACACCCCTAATCTCGACGCAAATTATTAGTTTCATCCTTGAACTATTAACAGCCTTAAAAACACCTATTTACTTAATTAATTGAACTTACATACATCTGCAATCTTGCAACCTGAGTGAAATATACTTCTAAATTCTCACAAATTTAGGGGTGTTTCCAACCCTTCTCTCAGCTTTTTATCAAGAGTCTCATGCTCCTACAAGAATTTGAAACCACTTGTTATGTCATATAAGACAGATCGAATGTATCCAAATTTATCAGTCAAATATAAAAATATTTTTAAGACTATTAATAGTTCGAAACACGAATCTCATAAAACAAGACACCAATGGCTTACTTCATCCTTGCCAAGGTAAGCTAGAAATTAGTGAGCTCAAGAAGTGTGTGCCAGAATGTATGCGTTACAGCACTAGAAAATATAATATAGTACAAGTGGAATTTACATGCATGAATCTTTACACCTAGCAAGTGACACTTGTTTCCTACTTTTCGACACGTAATATTATACGTGTCATCGCGTCTTGACTCACCGATTTTTTTTTTTATAAAAAAATATTCTTTTAAAGAACGTACTTGTAACGTTTTACCCAATTTAATGTATACGTCAGGAGTTCATTGATAAAATACCTTGACGGTTGATTAGAAATAAATTCGAGGTTTTTCTCTTAAGAATAAATACGAAAAAACTAACCAAATTTCATAAACAACATGGAGAGTGCTATTGGAGAGATTTTAGTAGTGCCATTTTTTGGGCAAGGCCATGTCTTACCCTTAACTGAGCTTTGCAAAAAACTCTTTTCTTTAAATTTCAAAACTACATTTATTTTATCGTCCGATATCTCCTTCTCCATTTCCTCTTCCCTGGTACACCATCCGTTAGTTAACGTAACGGATGTTGATGCCCCGATACCGCCCCCTCCTCGCCCCGAAATTAAATTCGACCCGCAACCTATTATGATGCATTACAAGCAAATGAGACAAGGTGTAGAATCAATTTTAACATCTTATTATAAAAATAATAATAATAATAATGTGACTAAAAATAATAAGTTGAAAATTGTTTGTGCTATAGTTGATATAATGATTTTGCCATATTTTGGAGATGTTTTTACCAAATTTCATGTGCCAATTGTGGCTTTCTCCCCTTTTAGTGCTGCTTCACTTGCTATGGATTATGCTGCTTGGAAAGCTGATGTAGAGTTCATCAAACCAGGTTAGTGCAGTCAGAATTTAAATTTTATCGATGAATCTAACTTTTAATAGTCAAATCCTAATTACATGATCTAATATTTATTGAGTCACGAGTTAGGATAGAAAGTTAGAAAATAATAGTTCAATGTTGTCTCGCTCTCCTACGGGGTAGGCTTGATAGGTAGATAGTACTAACATTATTTTGTACCAGTAGCACAATGACACTCCTATTCTTTTCATGGGTGCACTGTTAATTATATCCTAATTTCTGTCAGTTTTTCAAGATAGATATTCCTATATATATATATATATATATATATTTATACATGATTTTTTTTTCAAAATTAACGGTGCACGTGCACACCCACTTAGAGGGGTGGGTCCGCCTTTGGAGCCTACTACCTATCACATTACTACGCTTTCTCAATTATTTGTTATGTCTTGTTTTACCTTTGTATGTGTTAGTTGAGTGGAAGGCTTTTCAGAAATATCTTTATCTCCACACGAGGTAATTAGGGTAATATCTACGTACACTGAAACAACTACGTACATGCAATATATCTATTTTTTGCGTGAAAATAAATAAATATTACGTAACTAATAATCTCCATCATCCACCTACCAGGTGAAACCCGGTTTCTTCCGGATTTGCCCGATGAAATGGCCATGGATTATGGTGATATAGTAAGGAGATACTATAACTCATCAGAGGAACCATTAATTGGTACAAAGAAGAAATCTTTTCCAACACAACCTGGTGATGAGCCAGTATGGGTCCAAGAGGTAATTAATATTAATTTATGCAACATACTTTTCTGTTTACTCTATATTATTACTTTTAAGAAAATATTATACTTTATAATATTTAACTTTAAACTTATCATTTAGACGACAAACTTAGAAAAAAACAATTCACAAAGGTCATAGCCCCCCGCCAAACCCAACCAAAACACAACCCTTCATTCTATTTCACTACTAGAAATAAAGGATTTTCTCACGGTAAATAAGTGGAAAATTGTGTTGTAAAACATGATTTTTTACTCTTTTTTCAACGAACTAGCTTACTGAAAAGTAACATTCTCAATGAAATAGTGGAGAACTTTCTAATATTTTCGTATGAAAACATTACTATTTTTTTTTTTTTTTACCAATAAAATAAAAACATCTATCAGAATAGCCACCGGATATTTTTCAATGAAAATTTAGCACATAATAATGACTTTTTTTTTATGATCGTGGTGTTCGGGTCAACTTTCCCACACCTCAACTAATTCTACGAGATATCAGCCATCCCCACCTCTACCAGCAACAGATATTAAGTAACTCTGTCCACCAAGGTTAGGACAGAGGAAAAGAATCCCCTAGTGTTTTTTGTTTCCGCTTAATTTTGAACCGAGACCTAATCATTGTCAACCACTTTATTAATCATTAAGCCACACCCTTACCTAATAACTTTTTAGTGGTGATTTAAATGTATAGTCGACAATTTCACCAGAGTTTAGATGTGTTTCTAATACTTTATTCATTGACAATTATGTCTTCATATTCATTCTTCTTTTTTGGATTGTAACAGGTAAAGGTTACAAGTGCCATTCTTGTGAACACATATGATGTACTAGAACACACATTCTTGGAATATTTAGCCAAACAAACAAGACTTCCAATTTATGGAATTGGCCTTCTACCAGAAAAAATCTGGTCACTTACATCCACCAAATCCCTCATACATGACAAAGAAATTAGAACAATTAATAATTCAAGTCAAAAATCAAATTATTCAGAAGATGAAGTACTCAATTGGCTAAACACAAAATCACCAAATTCAGTAATTTACATTTCTTTTGGCAGTGAACTTTTACCAACTTTACAAGAACATGAAGAAATTTCAAAGGCATTAGAAGAGCTATCAAGTCAAAATTTCATATGGGTAATTTCCAAGAATCAAGATTATTATCCTAATGACTTGGAAAATAAAGTTGGGAATAGGGGTTTGGTTATACATGGATGGGCCCCACAATTGTTGATTTTAAGTCATCCGTCGACTGGCGGATGTCTATTTCACTGTGGATGGAATTCGACTATGGAAGCGATTGGACAAAAGGTACCTTTATTGGCATGGCCAATTAGAGGTGACAATTTTTATAATGCAAAATCAATTGTGTGTCATCTCAAGATTGGCTATATGGTATCATCAATTAGAGAAAATATTGGGTTGAAAAAGGTTAAGAAGGATGAGATTATACAAGGGATTAAGAGATTAATGGAGGATAAACAAGTTCATGATATAGTTGAAGAACTAAGTGACAAACTTAGAAATGCTAATTTTCCAGTTGGTTCAATTGCTAATTTGCAAGATTTTAAGGATTTTATTATGCAAGCAAAGTGATGATTGGAGATTGTTTACATCTGGTTGTTACCTATTGTATTGTATTATCGTTAGTTTGAATATAATGTTATTAATATTCTGTCGTTAGTTTGAATATAATGTTATTAATATTCTGTAATGATCAATTTGATGTAATCATGTCATTTTGAATATAATGTTACTATATAACAATAAAGTCTCATTTTCTGTATTGATCGATTTGTCATTTGCTTTCTTTTCCCCCATTTTGTCTATGTTTACTTTTTAATAATTCTATGTTATCCTTTATTTTACTTTTTCATAATAGCTCTATTTTGTACCATATTTTAAGTTTATCGTTCAAATTGTTGATGAGTAGTATGATGTAACTACAGAAAACGACACAATCTAAGAAATTGGCAAACAAACATCATCTAAAGATGAGAAATTCCAAATAAAGGATACACAGAATAAGAACTTGGTGATTATAATATCATCAGCTTATTTGAAACAAGATTACATGATTTGCAGTCTTTAAACTGGAATCCAGCAAGTGAAGACAGGCAAAGTACATTTATTTTCGTTATACGGCGAAAACTGGCTGCAATTGTCTTGTAAACCATCTAAACACCATAAAGACATGCATAGGTACCAGGAAGTTCTCCAGCAACTGAAGAGGTAACTTTGACATTCAGGGCGGGGGTTCATTCCCTTGTGACTCGTACTGATGAGAATTTGACTAGCATATCTGTTCCTCAGCACAGCACCGGAAACTGTTTATTGCAATGGTAGCATTCCTCAAGCATCTGCACGAGATGCAAAATCACAAGTCATGGCTGTCTTGCTATAGAATACGACTTTAATTGGATAAAAAGGTTGCTCGAGGATGTTAACTCACCGTTTGGGGAACAAGAACTCCTTGAAGAGAAGTCAGAAGGAGCCACAGGAATGGATATGGACAGCTGAGTAGTGGAGAAATTATTTCTGTCGGATCCCTCATCATCAAGATTGGGCCATGATTCCTTAGTAGTAGGCCATTCGTCAAAGAAAGGGCGCATTGAACGTTGCTCCTGCTTTACTGTCCCGGGAGAGCCTATGTCACTGCTGAAAAAGCAATGTTGGTGTTGTCCCGAAATAGTTGTATCACTCATAGGCTCGAATGGATTAGGCATTCGGATTTGTCGCGAGCTATCTAGCAATTGTGAATCATTTTTTGGTTTCACCATGGGACTTGAGGGAAGTTGTGGAGGCATCAGACACCACATGCTGTCTGTGTTAGATCCCATCCCTAAACTTCTTGTGCCTGCCAAAGCTTCGAGAGAGAAATTCTGCTCATCAGCATCAGCAGTCATTCCATGGAAATACCTGTGTTGCCAATTTGCATTTCATGAAACTGGATGTTACACAAGTGTAGCTCAAATTGCTATCTCAATAATTTATATGTTTTACCAAATTCTTATTTTGTAAGTCATGTAGTCTAGTTTCAAGTTACACCACTTATTTCTCGGAAGACAGGAGGGCGTATTAGACAGATTCAGCTGCCGCATCGCACTCAATAATAGTATGACATGAGTAGGATGGACCTACCTATGGTACCAAACATTATACACCACAAAATTTAAAGACCAAACAATGCCTTATTTTCTTATCTGAGATAGGGTCTGAAAGGTCGAAGTTTCTTAAATGACAAAAGTTTGTTCTCAACTATCTTCTTACTACTTCATTAAGAATGCAAAATGAACTCCAAATAATCAGGCATGTGAAAAGAAAAGAGGCAGAAAAATTATAACACATAAAAGTATGAATGACTCCTTGTAGTAGCATAACCAATTCTACCATGCAGAATACTTTAGGTGGAAGGCTCAGGTCATAATCACCTAAACAGAATACCACTTACTAGATCACTATAGTTAGAAATAAAAGATCACCGTGTATCTGAAACATAATCTGGAGTTAGAACGCCAAATTCTGTTTACCATTTGGAAGTTAAGCTTAACGGAGGGGGAAAAGGTGGATGATAGTCCAACATGTCCTATTTAGAATCCTTCTGAATGTAAAAGATTTGATTGTAACATTTTTATTTTAATCGGCAACAGAAAACACAGATCATAGAAACAAGCCTTTTCACATGTAACCAGTATTGAACATCACTTGTGCAGCCAAAGACCAAATTCAATGCAGGAAGATCCTCTTAACTTAGTAAAATGCTAGCTACTTCAGATTTCTTCTAAAGTAACAAGTAATTAAAGTTGACCATCAGAGAAAATGCATCTAAGGATAAGAGGAAACATAGAGAACAAAGAAAATTTACCCATACCCTTTGCTGTCTATTGCATAGGTGGCAGGCTCCATCTGCATCTTTGTTGTGGCAGTTCCATAACTTGGTCCTTCAGAATTAGCAGCAGAATATAGTGGCGTGTTCTGGAAGCTTTCACTGCTGCTACGTTGGAAATTTCCACTTGTTTTGCTGCTCCCAGTGGTATTATGCGACATACTAGTCAACAAGGACTGGGCAGTCGATTGAGATTCCACATGCTTTCTTGAACGGTTGCGACCTCGATGCATGTGCCGCTCACAATACTTTGAGTCAGGATATGCATCTTTGGCGCACCTCCACTTCTTTCCGTCTGTCCTTCGACACCTTCCTGGCTCAGGATCAAACTTCTTCCCATAATAGGAACAATAACCCACTGACAGCACAAGATACAAACTAATAAGCTTCATATTTAGCAAATACAGTAGGGCTTCAACACCCGTCCCTCAGACCCCTTGAAAAAGAAGAGATTTATAGCACGAAAAGAGAACATTTTACTACATTTGATTGAGTCATCCGCAGTCAGAACTCCAGAAGATAGGAGTTTACCAGAATAGAGATTGAAATTTGGACATTGAAAAATAAATTACTTATAAATTATGGCATAAAACCAAAATAGATACCAGATAAGCTACTACAAAAGCACTAACATGCCACCTCTTACATTATTGTACAATAATAAAGAAGCGCAAAAGTATAGTCCATCACGTCACATATTTAGACTACATTAACAACCTACTCGAACCCAAAATCTGCTTATCCTGCAGTCCTACCCAACGAATAAAAGAAATAAATGTTCTCCCTACAATAACTAATTACAGAAATATGCTGAAATGAAGGGATCAGCAAATCTTCAAACAAGGAAATGGAATGAGATGAAGACAAAATGAATGGCTACCAATGATTGAACTGCCTTACAGGGACAGAGCTAGCAGGGAAGAAGTGGTTCACAAGAAAATCACATTGTATATACAAAGTAAACTTTTTTTTATGTACATATAGTAGACAATGAACCCTTTGGCGAAAATCTTGCCTCCGACAATGCTGCCTTAACAAAATATTGAGCCAAAAAGGAATCAATGACAAAAGAGTTATCTTTATGACTTTATCTACATGCTCCAATTTCATTATCAAACCATACTAAACTTCCCTTTAAGAAATGCAGACATTTCCATCATACTGCTTAGCTGAAAGAAGATAAAGGAATTAACTATAATAAACAAACAAGCTAACTTACAAAATGAATAGAGGAATGCTTTCAGTTAAAAATGATAAAAAAGAACATCTGAGTTCTTCCTATCAGTCTAAACACTATGTTATAAGATATCCTTTTTAGTGAGAAGCAGATTTAGTTTATCCAAACCCAGTATTTATCTTTTGAATAACCGTAGTGTCCGAGCCAACTTGCGCCAAACTTTCCAGCACAACTGCCGGATAACTCTGTCTATCAAGATTTGAACTGATAGGAAGAGCCCAGTATCTTTTTAGACTAGAAGATGATATCTAGTGAAAAACTCAAAATTTTCAATAAAGATAAGATTTTTAACACATAATTTTAACATTACAATGAATTAAATGCTAAAAAACTTAAAAAATTACAACCCAACAAGCTTAAATCTGGATCCATCTTTGCATGCAAGCTGACCAATACCAAAAGTACTGAAAAATAAATTAAAAAATTGACAACCATAAGAAACTAGAAAGAGATACATACAGCTAGGATGATGAAAGAACCTCGCAGAAATGGGTTCAAAGCTACGTCGTATAGGTACAACAAGGTCCGCAGGCACCGGAATACCCGCCACCAAATACTTATATATCATTGCTTGATGCTCCAATTCCTGCCACTGCACCGCCGTGAACGGCGGCCTGTACACATTCTCCGCCGCCATACTCATCTCCCACCTAAAAAAGAACAAAAATCCCCAAATACCCACTTCACAATTCACCAAAAAAAGCTGTACCCAGAAATTATTATCACAACTGGAGTTAATATAAAGGTGTTTCAGACTTTCAGTGTGTGAGATATAGAGAGCAAAAGTTGTTGGAGTTACCTAATAGGGGGACAGATCTAGGGTTTTGGATAATTATCATTAAGGGGGTTGATTAAGTTTGATTAGTACCTCCATTAGCTTAAAAATGGAGATTTTTGAGGTTGATTTAGTAGAAATTTGGATGAGTTAATGGAGAGATTACGCTGAAAGGAAGCATTGGGACATGGGCATAAAGAAGTGTGGGGTTGAAGAAAAAAGAGATGATAATATGGGGGACCTTAAGGAGTGGGGAGAGGTAAATTATGTCTTGTTGTGGTCCATGGTTCAGTGATGTAACATTTTCAAATTTTGTATAACGGTGATGTTCGGATCAATTTGAGTATATCTCAATTAGTTATATGAGATATTTGGTATCTTTTCTTCGGTTAGTTTATATGTATTTCTCGATTGATTTCACATAGTAATTAATTACGTCACATCAGCACATATATTGAGTAAAGGGGCTTTATTGATCAGGTGTTTCTCGGTTATGTTCGAGTCAATTTGTGTGTGTATCTCGACTAGTTATACGAGAAGTCTAGTACCTCTCATGGGGTTTAGCTTGTTTGTATTGATCTCGACCGATTTCATAGAGTAGTTAGTTACGTCTCATTAACACATATACTGAGTAAGAATATTTTCTTAATCAAATGCTTCTCGCTTATATAATTGTTAGACAAGGTGAATCGTCTCTTTATATAGAATGCAGGTTAGGTTTTCATATCCAATGAAGTTAGTATGATAGGCAGTTAATGGGACATAAGTAATAAGTTTGTCAGTCCTTTCCTTGATGCTTTCTGCTATGTTTAGCAAGGATGCAAATCGACTGCTTATATAGAGTGTAGTTTGACATATTCAATGAAGCTAGTATGATAGACAACTAGCAAGTCATAAGTAACAAGTTCGTCTCGTCAATCCTTCTTTTAGTGCTTTCAGCTCTGTCTAGCACGGTTTAAACTTAATGGAAATAAGTCCAAATATTTCATCAGTTGAAGTATCAATATGAGATTTCATGATTTTTTTATCTATTTTATATTACACTATTAAATATTATAATACTATATGAATATAATATAAAATTGATATTTTATAACTTGCTATGATAAAGTAGATTATCTTATTTTATAAGTTATTGGTCTCGCTTTTATTAAAAAACTATATGTAATTAGTTTTTAGGTGAGTTAATAGTTTTTTAAAAAATGTAGATGGTAGTAATGTATATGAATCATGACACACAAGATGCAAACTTTGTCTTTAAGGTTCAATCAATAATTGTTGAGGACTATGACTACAAAAAGACCTAGTTGTAGCAAATCTTTTTTTTAACTTTCGAATTTTGTTTGTGTGAAGTGGGAAATGTCTTGTAATTGAAGTCTTGAAATTTTGGGACAAAGTTATTTTCACATTTAAGTTTCATCCATGTGCAATTTTATGAACTTTACTTTAATTGTTTGTTACCATTGTGTCATATTACCTTTTTTATTCTTCAAGAAAGGTATATTGTTACTAATATGAGAATGATAGAATTATTTTAAATATGTATATATATATATATATATATAAATGGGCTACCTATGTAGTTTTTCAATTAGTATTTCAAAATGGGCTACTAAAAATAGTGGCTAGTTTAAAGGTTTTCTTTCTTATGGTTGTAAAATCCTACTCAGTACTCCCTAATCTAGTAATATTTCATGTTTTGATTGTCTCTCTCTCTTAATTATTTATTTATTTATTTATTTTAATTTAACTTCTGAGTGATTATCTCACCTGCCTGTTCATATCTTCTTCTTAGCCATTAGCATAATATCCAGCGTCTCCAACCACACCCCAGATAACTTGTTCTTAGGAATTTACAGGCTGATCCATAGGGGATATTATACAGCTTAATGAAGAGAACCACTACTAAAACAAGTTTAATAATTTTTTCATGAAGTTAATCAGATTCACAACATTTCCTTAAATTACTAGTTTATCCTGTTCATCTCTTCTTCTTAACCTTTAGCATAACATCAATCGTCTTTAGCTCCACCCTATATATATATATATATATATATATATATATATATATATATATATATATATATATATATATATATAATTACAATTCATTTTATATGTAATGAAAATTACAATTACAATTCATTTTATAATCTTTCCACTTCCTATTATCACAATTGTCACCATTATAATTGTTCACAAAAATGCTTCTAACATCAAAATTTAACATGAAAATAACTAGTCGATAAAAAACAACAACAAGATAAATCTAACCACCCAAATTAACAAGATTCAATTGGATTTTCAAGCTTTCTCAACATTTTAGTAATAGTGTTTTAGATTTTGTCACCTAATTTTTTTAAAAAAAGTGTTAAAACTTTTAAATCTAACACAAATAAATAATTTTTACAATATTTGAACAACAGAAACTTACTTTTTAGATTTAAGTTTTGTATCTTTCGAAGAAAAAGACTAATATTTGAGAAAGAAGATCATATGATGTACATCAATTATACTCAAAATATTTGACGAATAAATAATTTTTCATATTCAGAAGATATTCCTAAGGTACCTTTTTTCTACTTCCACTTTTTTTTATTCTAGTCCTATTAAATTATTCACTTACATTTTTTTTCTACTTTTATGATTCGCTTAAGCCGTATAAGAAGAATCCACATATGCGGTTTTAGGGGAGAGCTAGTATCACATCCTAATCCAAACTTTCAAAACTATCTGGTTAGCCCATGGATTGAATTGATCATTCATGGAATCATGTGGGATCACTAGGGTATATAGTCATAGTAATCGATCTAGAATGCTTCATTAATGAAATACTAATTTCAATCAATAGAGAATTATTTTATTTAAATTTATAAAGTATTTAAAGAAACACATATTTTTTCAAAAAGTCGTCAACAAGATTCATATGTGTGCCACATATAGGATCTGAAGATTGAGTCACTTCTCATTGAATCCTTATATGAGTATTATTTCAACAATCCATCAAACCAAACAAACACTAAAAGGAAATCAACATAAGTTGTGATCAGGGACGGATCTATGTAGATTAGAGGGAGTGCCACCTCTCCAGATTGATATTTATTTATATATATATATATATATATATATATATAAATATTAAGCGTGACACCCTTAAAAATAATAAGCCTTGTGGTGCCAACGATTAAAGCTTAGATTTACCACCTTAGAGATGCGAGCTCGAGCCTTGGCGTGTGGTACTCGAATATTTAAAATTTTAGATTCGCCTCTGATTGTAATCGAAAATAATTCCTCTATACTTGATCAAAGATTCTGAATTTGAACTTTTGAGAATGAAGAGAATTCTGTTAGAGCATCATCTTCAAAAATACGTGAATTCAAATTCAAATTTAATCCGAGTCATGGAATGAAGAAACCACGTGTCAATCAAACATGCATAGATGCGATCACGTAAGTTAAATGTCAAAACGTTTTTCTCTATTTTTCATTTCCTTTTATTTAGTAGAAAGTCAGTGGGAGACGGCTTTTTTTCAATTTTTTCTGTGTCGTAAAACTAAAAATGATCATCCTAACCAGAAAAAAATGGTCATTTCTTAATTAGAGGTCTCGTAATATAAATCTTAAATATAGAAAAATCCTTATGAAGAAGTGCTTTCTCCTGAATAAGGTCTTATGTAGTGCGAATTCAAAATACTCATATTCTAATATGAATACTGAACACTTATGAGAACCCAAAATAATTACCGAACAACTTAAAAAATAAAAAATTAAATTGCCTGCCCGTAAAAAATTATAAAATAAACCTCTCAAATCTGGGCAGCTTCTTTTTCGCTGCCCCTTTTTTGCTCCACTATCTTTCTCTTTTGCCACCATTTCTCTCTTCGCATTGCAAAAAAATAAAAAAAATAAAATTCAATCGAAAAAGCATTTTCTAGAAATCCATTTCCATATATATAAATTTTTAAAAAAATGAGTCTATTTGGTCTTGGAAGGTAAAATTAATCATCTGTTTTTCCTTTTTTTTTTTTTGGTATGATTTTGAATTGATGCATGATATCTGGAATATTTTTTTCTGAATTTATGATTTTTTTTTTGTTGTTGTTCCATTGATGTTTTATTGGTTGTAGAATTTTAGGTTTGTTTATTTTCTACTTGAACGAGTTTTTAGAAGATTTTAAATTCATTCACTATATTTGTATGTGCATTACATGAGATTGAATTTTGTTAGGAGCTAAATTTGTTAGGTTTACAACTTTTACATGTGGGATTGAGGATACTTTACATGTATATATTTAGAGGCGGATTCAAGATTTGAGGTTTATGGATTCGAACGAATTATTACTCAAGTTAATATATAATAATAACTGGTTTCACAATCAATAACAACATATCTAGTGTAATCCCACTTGGGTCTGGGAGGGTAAAGTGTACGCAGAGTGTTTTTGATAGACCCTTAGCTTATAGAAATACAGTCCAATGTAGTACTACAGAGAAAGATATACAGAAATGGAGAAAGGTCCGGGAAAAATACTGTAGATTACTGATTGAATCATCCTTAACAATAGTTTGTGTCTGTGAAACCAGTTACTATAGGGGTCGTTTGGTTCATGGACTAAGTTATCCTGTGATTATAATCCTCAGACTAATTTAATAACACCAAGTTTGATGGGGTAAGGTGGGATATCTAGGATTAAGTTTGTGATTAAATTTATACTTTGTTTGGTTGAAGCTCTTGGGATATCCACCTTATCCCATGAACTAAATAACCCCTTAGTGGTCGTTTGGTAGTTGGTTGGGATGTAAGTTATTCATGTATCAAATCATGCATAAGTAATACCATGTTCGGTAGCAGTCTTTTACTATGTATAAAAATAATACGTTGTTTGGTTTGCAATTAGAAGCCTGTATAACTAATACATGTGTAAGTTATACATGTGTAAGTTATGGGAAAATTTATGTATTATTTTATGCAAGATAGAAGATGGAATAACAAATAGTACATGAATAACTACATAACTAATCCTTGCATGATTCTAACCAGGTATCAAAGGTACTTGGTTCATGTGAACCTGAAACTCATAGGCTAGCTCCGCCGCTGAAGTATATTACCATTATGTTGTTGTTAGTTTCACTTGTTTTGGGATAGAAATCTAGGATATTTAGTTATTACTATTTCAAGATCAAATATTTGATCTAGTGTTGTATTCAGTGAATAGTCGCCTACCCTTTTTTTTCTTTTAATTGGAGATGAACTTGCCAAAACGGAAGGATAGCTTGCATACATTTGTCTACTGTAGAGATTGTTTGTACTTTGTAGAAGGATCAAACTTTACCACAGTTTTTATTTGAAGAAGTCAACCTGGAGGTTTGTGTATAAGAAGAGAGAATTATGCTTCATAACTTATCTCCTTTATTGAACCATAGAAAGTTTCACATGTCACGGAAAACGTGGCCAAAGTCTTCTCTATCTCTTTATCTCTATGTGTCCTCCCGGTTTTGTTTTAATGCCCAACTTGGCTTTGTTTTAACGCCCAACTTACTCAATAATTGTAATCACCATGTGAATATAAAAGGGTAACTCAATTACCTTAGCAAGTTTGCGTTTCTAAGGCTTTAGCTCAATGAAGATAATGCTATTTCTTCTATTCATATCTCACATATAAATTATATCTTTTAACAGGTGACTATCACATTAATTCTCAAGTTTACTAGTTCCATTTAACCTTCTTGTAGAATATTGCATACTTTGCATTATGTTTCTTGTCATTATTTTAGCTTTATTTTAAAAGTGTGCTGCTATCCTATTTGGCGGATTGGTACATAGCATTATTCATCTGATGCCTTATTTGCTATTGGTTTATAGGAATCAGAGAACATTCCGTCCCAAAAAGAGTGCACCCTCAGGGAGTAAGGTTATGCTCTTTCCTTGTTTAAGAAGAAATGTTGCTGTTACTCGTCTTGGTTTTTTGGTAGTTACTTTTTCTATGTTAAGTGTTTGGCTGCACGTGCTGATACCACCAATTTCTATAGCTTGTTCAAACAAAAGACATCTTCAAGAAATCAAGTTTAAAAGGACACTAGATTTTTTGTAATCCTCAAAACATGCTTCGATTTCTACTTGATTATTTTTCTTGTGCTAATTATAAGCTTTTAAGTAGTTGAATTTTGAAACGAAAAAAAAAAAAACTATGTTTTTAGTTGCATATTTGTATGCTTGTTATTATGATTTTATCAGACACGGTATACCCTACACTAAACCTCCGGGTCATTGGTGACTTTTCACATCTGCACCTTTGGTGACTGATCTCAAACTCATTGTAGGAGATGGAGTGCCTTTTTTCACTGCACTATCCTTCCCTTGTTATGCATGCTATTATGTGTTCAACAAGTTTATAGCTAAGTTGACTTGCTTTCTAATTTGCAAGTATTATTATGCAGCAAGTTTGCATCTATGACACTAAAATTGTCAGGATAAGAACGAATTAATGAATTCAAATGATTTGACATATAATTGTTTGGAGCTTTTGGAAGCTCATCCAACTTCAAAATTTGGCATGTTAAAGTTGATATAGTTGTCTAGTTCTAAATCTAAAGTATCTCATGCTAAGAGTTTAGATCCTTGATGGTGAAAATTTTCATTTTCCTTTTAGTCTTCTTGCTTGTTATTCATTCTTCCCTTGTGTCTTTATTTTGATTTGCAAGTTGATCTAAACCATTGAATTATGAGTAGAAAAGTGTGGTATTTTTTGTCCTGAACGGGTCAACTTTCTTGCTTTGCTCATCGTTTTCTTTGTTGCAGGGCGCACAATTAAGACAGCACATTGATTCTACATTAGGCAGCGGAAACTTGAGAGAGGCTGTAAGGCTTCCTCCTGGGGAAGATATTAATGAATGGCTAGCTGTCAACAGTACATCCTCTCTCTCCCTTTTTCCTCTTGTTTACTCATACATAATGATGGGCATCCATTGGCACGTTAATATTACCTATATTTCTGCTGTTGATATGATTGCAATGTGATTGCCCGATTTGGTGTCTTAATTGAATTGCAGAGTAGAACTTTCACGCACTCTTGGTCTCCAATGTCTCGACTCCTGGAACCAGAACTTCAGTCTATCCTCCCCTTTTCTCTTTGGGCTATAAGGAAGTAGGAAAAAAAGAACAGAGACCATCTACTTTATTTCTTTGAGTTGTCCTAAAACTATGTTCATTTTTTGGAAATGATATTTTTGCTTGCTATATATTATTATACCTTTTCAGTATACAAATCCTAAAGAGGTGTCATGTAACCTACTTTTGTACTAGTAAAACTTCACATTCACCAAAACATTAACTCTATCTCTATCGTAGACCTAATTTTAATGTAGATACTATAAAAACATGATTAAACTTTGGTTCATTCTCAAACAAAAGAAGTGTTATTGAACTCTGGTCTTAACCTTAAGGCGATGTCTAAGGCCTATTGAAGGACTGTGTAGATCCTATCTGAGTATCATGAATGAAGTCCTTAGTAATGCTCATCCGTGTGAAGATCACTTCTTTGATACCAAGTAATTGCCGGTCCTGTGAGACCACTTCCTTCCATGTATTTTAGGTCTTCCCCGTCCCCTTTTAAATCCTTCACGTACCATAGTTTCACACCTACGGACCGGTGCATCTATAGGTTGATGTAGAACATGTCCATACCATATCAAGCAACCTTTTCGCCTTTTATCCTAAATGTGTGCTACTTGCACCTTCGCAATCATTTCTAATCTTATTTAATCTGGTATGACCACACATCCATCTTAACATCCACATCTCTGCAACACTCATCTTGTGGATAAGGCAATATTTTCACACATTCCCAATATTTGCTGGTGGAATGTACCATATTCAGCATGTGTATCTATGATGATGCTTATTATGTGACTCTCTGTTTGAAGCCAATGCCGCATATGTTACATTCTGTTTGCTTACGTGTTGCTGTAAGCTGATCAAGTTTAATTTAATGGTGGTTGTTTATTCTTTAATATGCAGCTGTAGATTTCTTCAACCAGGTGAATCTGCTTTATGGCACCCTCACTGAGTTCTGTACGCCAGAAAACTGCCCGACAATGACTGCAGGCCCCAAGTATGTTTTATAAATAAGTTGGTTCAAGGTTAATTCTATTATATACATTCACTAAAGTTGTCCTTGGTTATGGGAGTTGATTCTTGCAAATAGCCTAAGGACCATCTTTGAATTCTACTGTACAACAGTGGAATCTGTGTGGCTTTCAATCACAGGGATATGGAAACACACAGCAGTTTCCTCTGTTCCAAATTACCTGCCGATAATCACAAGTTATAAGGGGGTGCTTGATTCTTGCCTAAGCTATTATTAGAAATTAATCTGAACAGTCCTCTTACATGACATGACATTAAGTCATTTGGTCTAGGATTTTACAGACATGTAATACTCTGCCCAGAACATCGTAACTGGAACAGTTTGAGAACTCCATGAACATTGCTGTAGCACGTTCCAAGTGTGCAGCAATCTCGAGAAAGATGTCTTGATGCAGCTTTGACCAGAATAATTAGAAGTGGCAATCTGTTCTCTTCATTTTGCGATATATGAGAAAACATTAACACTAGGATAAGGCTAGGTGGAAATTTGATCCGGAGTATTCTTCAACAGGCTACACCATTCTTAGCTTCTTCATATATTGTGTTTCAGGTATGAGTATAGGTGGGCTGATGGTGTACAAATCAAGAAGCCTATTGAAGTTTCTGCTCCGAAATATGTTGAATATTTGATGGACTGGATTGAAATTCAATTGGATGATGAATCTTTATTTCCTCAAAGGCTTGGTAAGTACTAATTACACAGCTTCCAGACTCATGTTTTAATGTCATTTTGGAGATGTAAACCATACTCCTCTGTCCCAACTCATATGACATACTTTTTCGTTTTGGAATGTCGAATTTTTTTTTGGATTCTTCTAAGTCATCAGTATTCTAGTTATGATCTTAAGTTTGAAAATGTCCTGTTTCTTTCAATAATTTGATTTGGACTACGTAACTTTCTTCCTAGTATGCAAGTCATATTAACTTCTTGTCTCTATATAAAAATGGAGGGAGGGAGTAATCTCGAGTGAAGTGAAAACTTCCCTCTTGGGAGCCAAGCCGGCGGATGTGTAGGATTAGGTGGCTTTGAGTTTGATGGGGAATTCTAGCTAACTAAAATCAACTGCTTTCGTTGTTCAGACAATACTATGTTACCTTTTCTCATTGTCAACTGGGCTATGTTTTTGTAGGTGCACCTTTTCCACCTAACTTCAAGGATGTTGTCAAGACGATATTCAAACGTCTCTTTCGTGTATATGCACATATTTATCACTCCCATTTTCAGAAGATTGTGAGTCTTAAGGAGGAAGCACATTTGAATACTTGCTTCAAGCATTTCATACTCTTCACCCATGTAAGTCGTCTAAATCGTTGATCCTGAATGGACTTCCTTTATTGTTTGTGCATGTTACTGGATTTTCTTTCTTCCTAAGTCTTAGACATGGTCATTGCATATGTCTACGGTCTATCGTTTAAATTTGGGGGTAGCGGAAAGGGGAAATGGAGATGCCACAAGGTAGGAAATCCGAACCCTCACCAACAAGGTGAAAGTTCAGGTAGCCAACTAACTGAGCTACTAAGATTCCCTGTTGCTTTGAAAATGTTGATTATGTCAAGAACTTTATTATGCAGCATAATTTGTTCTTATGGTTTTTATTGATCCTTTATCTATATAATTTATGATGTTAATTCTTATAACATAATGTTTATTTTGTAGGAATTTGGGTTGATTGACAAAAAGGAGCTGGCTCCACTCCAAGATCTCATAGATTCTATTATTGTGCCTTACTAAACATCTCCTTTCAGTTTGATTTTAACCTATTTTAATAGGAAATTAATGAGTATGATGTGATAATAATGTATTTTAGCCTTCTATATATATATGTAGCCTAAGGTGACATTTTAAAATCATTATTGATATTGTGCATGTATTGCTTCATTTTACTTTTTCATGTTTGTAATTATCGGAAATAATCTTCCTACCTTCTCAAGGTAGGGGTTAAGGTTGCGTACACAACACCTTTTTCAGATCTCGCTTTTGGGATTACAGTGGGTATGTTGTTGCCCGTAATCAAGCAATGTTTTTTTTAAGTAGCTCTTTGCAAAAATAAATAAATTATGTCACTCCTGTATTCCTAATCATATCTATAAGCTTGGCTATTTGATAATTTTACCCTCGGCCTAGCTAACGCGTGAAACACTACATCTGGAGAGTATAGTCGCAAGATTGAAACTCAAAGTAATTGAAAAGGACCGATCTCACTTTATGAAGGTAAGAGACCAACCTGTCATGTAACAATTGTTTTTTTCAAAATGAGTTCTACAATTTGTAAATTTGAAGTTAACTGGATTATAATACAAGTACCACACATCAAATTATATAATTAAATTTAATTAGATTATAATGTAAGTATCAAACGTCGAATAAAAAGGAAAAACTTAAGATCTACTCTAGGTTCATTTAATTTAGGAAAAAAGTATTAGATACCATCAAAATTCAAATTGAATTGTGATGTCTCATAAAAGCAACACTAAAAGAAAACAAACACAATAAAGTGTTATTATTACAAACAGAATAGAGTAGTTTGCAACTTTGAAGTATCAAACAATAACTATCAATAAAAGTTCTATTTATATATCATGAAGAAAGGGAATCACAATTCACAATAGAAGTTTTAAAATAAATAAATAAATGGAATTTATTTAATTTAAAATTAATAATAAAAAATGTATTTAAAGTTTCTCTTTTTTTGGACTTTTGTATATCAACTATCTATTATTTCATTTATGTATCTAAATTATTATTCGTTTTATATTAAAACATACCTCGATACTGAATAGACCTTACATGCATCTTATTATTTGTTTTATATTAAAACATACCTCGATACTGAATAGACCTTACATGCATCTTATTATTTGTTTTATATTAAAACATACCTCGATACTGAATAGACCTTACATGTATATATTATTAATTGAGAAAAAATATGGTGAATTGAACATTGAGGCGTGTTTTAATATTAAGAGAGTGATGGTTTAGGTAGATAAAAAAAACACTGAATAGTTAATGTATATATGAAACTCACAAAAAATAATAGTTCAAGCATATTTTTGACCATTAACTCTTTAATTTATGTGCCTTGATTCAAAAAATGATATTTCAAATCAACTAACATTTACTCTGAATTTGAATATAAAATCTATAATTTTTTAAAAATAAAAATTTACATATTTAAAAATCACGAGTATTATAAAAATCATTCAAAATATTTTTAGATTTTTTAAAAAAGATTATAATCAATGGAGTACTCTCTATATTTCATTTTACTTCTCCCCTATATTAAAAATAAATGTTTCAATCAGTTATTTATATTAGCAAATCAAGAAAATGTATCACTAAAAAAGGAAATGAATTTATTACTTTTTCTTATATTAATTAATTCATTTTTAAGATGTATCACATCACCATAATCCATAATAAAAATTTATATATTTAAAAATCACGAGTATTATAAAAATCATCAAAATATTTTTAGATTTTTTTTTTTAAAAGATTATAATCAATGGAGTACTCTCTATATTTCATTTCACTTCTCCTCTATATTAAAAGCAAATGTTTCAATCAGTTATTTATATTAGCAAGTCAAGAAAATTTTATCACTAAAAAAGAAAAAGGGATTTATTACTTTTTCTTATACGATCCTTAGAGTACTAAGTAATTATACTAAAAAACAATAATTAAATTTAGAATCCAAAAAATATCATTAATATAGCTAATTCAATAAAACACTTTTTTTAATTAATTTATTTTTAAAATGTATCATATCAACATAATCCAAATAATATGTAACATAGTAACACTTCATATAAAATTTATACAACTCACATTAAATGAGTAATGCTTGTAATTATATTTTTATTAAAACTTCGTATCGAGTCTTATTGCTAGAGTCCCCAAAAGAAGGCGTGCGCGCATATTTTGACTATATATATATATATATATATATATATATATATATATATATATATATATACACACATAGTAACGCTACCAAATTTTTCTCTTAGCTCATTTTTTTTCTGCTCAATTTTTTCAGAATTATTCAGAAGAAGATTCGAATTTCATAGATTCATAGTCTTTTTGGCTGCGATCATCTTTTCGGGATTGAAAATCAACTTTTTTGTCGAATTTTTCATTTTTTTTTTGTTTTTGGTCGAGTAATTGTTTGCAAAAAACTACAGATTTCGCCGTCATTTGTAGAGATTTTTCAATAGGTTTCAGTGAAGAACTTTTTCAAATTTGAATTTTGAATTTGGGTTTTGCTGATTAGTTGAAAAGATATGATTTTTTTTTTTGTTTCATTCGGTGATGATGGATAGAGTTGCATAGTGTTCATCGAACTAGCGGAAGCGAGGATACAAACTCTAAGCTTCCGGATTTCTGGCAATTTTTTTGAGTTTTTTTTTTTTTTTAGGGATTTATTGTATATAGTTGTTGATTGTGGGGGTCAGAGAAAAGGGGTAGGAGAAAGTTTGATTTTTGAAGTGAAATGTCAAAGGTGGTGTATGATGGGTGGATGGTTAGGTATGGGCGGAGGAAGATAGGCAGATCCTATATTCACATGCGGTATTTTGTCCTTGAGACGCGATTGTTGGCTTACTACAAGAGAAAGCCTCAGGATAATGTGGTTAGTTTCATGAATTTGAATAATTTGTTTGAAGTTTTAAGGCTACTATAGTAATATTGTAATTTGCAAGTCTTATATTCACTAGGAAGAGTATTATTATTGCTCTTTTTGTTTCAATTTAAAATAAGCTAGATTAAATTTTATGGTGTTAAACTTAATATGTTTGTAATGTATCAAAATCAAAATGCCTTTTAGATCTTGTGATCACATGCTCTGTAGAAAGTCAGAGTTGGATAGTTACAAAATATATAAAGAGGCATACTTTTTGAAACAAACTGAAAAGGAAAGTAGAACTTTTTTTTTGAAACGGATGGAGTATACCTTTTCTTATTGAGATTTGAATGTCACTAGCAAATTTAGAGAACTAAGTGTTAGAGAACTTCAAACTACTGCATATCGGATAAAAGGAGTCCAAATGGAATGAAATGTCAGTGAGAATTCATATTATCAGATCCGAATTAGCTTGGAATTGAGCCTTGTGACTTTTGAGCTCAATTTACTTGACCTTTTGATTTGATAGAAAATAATTTCTTGATTGAAGTCTTACATAAATGATGCTTTTTCAGGATATCATCTTTGCTTAGTGTAGGATGTTGAAATGTGAGTCAAGGAACTTCAATTGGATAGTTGTTTCTAATAGTGCAGGATCAGTGGAGAAACTTGTAGTCTCTTAAACCCCTAATAATTGATTTATGATGTTGCTGTGATTATTAGGTTCCAATCAAGACACTTCCCATAGATGGTAATTGTCGGGTGGAGGACCGAGGCCTGAAGACTCATCATGGACATGTGAGCTGTTCTTTACCGTTGTTGTTTGCTTTCTCACAAGTATACATGGAGTAATAAATTTATTTGAGAGAACCTGATCGATTTAATGGAACATCAAGCTCTTTTTCTAGGATTAATTGTCAATTTGTCGTTGTTCATCTAGCATTTTCTTGTATGGACTTCTTATACAACAAACAACAACATACCCCAGTGTAATCCCACAAGTGGGATCTAGGTAGGGTAATGTGTATGCAGCCTTACCCTTACCTTGAGGAGGAACAGAGGCTGGACTTCTAATATGCATGAAAAATTAGGTATTAAGAAGATGTGAGCATGGGTTGTAATAATTTGAATTGTTTATTCATGATATCTGTCTTTGCGTTATATATTGAGGGGATGGTCCAGTTAAGAATGTATGACAAATGCTTTTGGTAAAAAGAAATCCCTTTCTTACTGTTTGATTTTTGAGCTGTGTTTTCTAGTCAAGCACAAACTATAGTTACTAAATCTAACAATGAAAAGTGGCACATAGGCTTAAAATGTGTAATTCTAGTATTCTTTAAGCCATCAATGGTTGAATTGCATTGTTATCTGACCTGGATGTGTAATGCTAGTATTGTTTAATCCATCAATGGTTAAATTGAGTTGTTGTATGACCTGGATGTCTCAAGTACTTAGTTGTACTGTTACTTGTGATGGTCAAATTTAGAGTGACTTTTACAGTTGAAAATTCTTGGATTAAAAGGTTTTTATGATGGATAAGGGCCTAGAGATGCTTGAACCAGTGTGGGCCAAAAATGATGAGAAACATGCTGCATTAGAGCTGGGAAATTGATGATAGTTTTTGAAAGGGAGGGGGAATTGACGGGGGAGATGTTGTAGGAGTCCCTCTTACATCCAAGTGCATCATACAAATAAAAAGCAACAGAAATCTTCTGATTAGAAAAGTAGCTTAAATTGCCCGAACTTAAAAACATTTGTAATGTCACTCAGTTATAGATTCCATGACTTAATCCTACCCTATAAAGAATTCCACAGAGCCCACTCTCTTACATATCATTCAATTGATTCAGATTACCGAAATAATTGGCATACTGAATTGTGAGATGGGGTATGCACCATCTTGCATTTACTTCATACTGTTAGGATTTTTTGAAGTTGTTTCTCAAATTATGAAAGGTTAAAAATCATATTCTGGCTCCATCTTTGTGAGATAAATTTATCTTCACTGTCAACTTTAAGTTGTAGGGATTCACCCCTTCCTGTTTGGGTATTTCAGTATACAATAACTGAGGTGGTTTGTATGGGCGAAGTCTAGTTTATTCTTTAGATTATTAATATGCCCATGTGGAATTCTTTTAGTATTCCGTCATGTGTAATTCCATTGCTAAAGCGTCTAAATCTAATGTGTATTTTGCACTTCAAATTGTTAACCTACCTCAGACTATAAATTTTTAGTATCAATTTTTCGCTTATTTAGCTAAAGGGTCCATTATATATGGCATAACAAAAAGAAAAAGCTTTTTTGGGAAAAGAAGAAAAAAAAGGGCATGGACATCTATGGCCTAATTACAGAAGTAGTGAGCTTGATCAAATTTAGTGAAACATATTGATGGAATAAAGAAAATTGACATGATGAACATTTCAACCAAAATCTTAACTAGGTTCCCGAGTTAAAAGAAAGGCTGTTACATCTTTACTTTAATGTTTATTTGTGCATTGTTAGCTTAATTATAAACGTGAATCCATTTTCTTGAATTCTGAAGTATTTGTGCCGACAACAATTTATTGCAGTTGAATTCTGAAATTTTTAAAGATGTCCTACAATAACTTTTGACGCGTGTTGTGATATATGCTTGATGAATAGACATACTTAACATTTCTGTTTGAGGATGTTAATCTTATGTACATCTTTCAGATGGTTTATGTCTTATCAGTTTACAACAAGAAAGACAAGTATAACCGTGTCACGGTGCGTGATCTTCTCTATCCACTGTGTTCTTGCTCCAAACAGTTTACTTCACCATCTCAAATGTGTATGCAAGTTTTCAAATGCGTATTTCATTCTTGTTGTATTACATCTCAAGTTGATCTCATTCTTGAATTGCTTTAGCCCCTCCTCATAGTTATTGTTGTTGTTCTCCTGATAGTTATGTCATATCAGTCCAACCTTTGCTGATAAAACTAATGCAGATGGATACTGAGGGTTCTTTTCTAATTTTGTTAATGGAACTTTTCAGGACTATCTCACATATATTGGGGATATTACATTTTCCCATTCAATTATGCATACAAAGTTCAATTTGCAATGCAAACTATATACTGTCAGCGATCAGATTCGAAAGCCATAACTAAGCATACATGACCTTTATTTGACTGTTATTAGGGTCAAAGCACTGCCTTCTGAATTGGTAACTGTATTAATAAAAACACCTAGAAGGTGCAAGCAAAAGTATTTACAGAACAAAAGAAAAACTATGTTCCTTCTCTTCTTAGAGAGATCCTATCAGGTCTATTAGTTTCTCATTTACTCTAAATATCTAATTCATTTTGATCTTCTGAATAGAACTTCTTTTTATCTTCAAAGCACCTCATATTTCGTTCCCTCCAAATAGACCGCCAAATACACGAAGGTCTAGAAATAGAAGAAACTTATTCACATTAATCATTATCTTGTTCCAGATGGCAGCTTTCAACATTCAGGAGGCACTTATTTGGAAAGAAAAAATTGAATCAATCATTGATCAGGTTGTTTTCTCTTGTGTATTAAAGCTTCCCCTTGATATTTCCTCCTCAGATATAGAGTTCTTTCACCTCTTCTTGTCTAGATATACTTGAAGGTAGTAATATGTCTTCAGTTTGCAGCATCAGGAGTCTCAAGGAACTAATGGCAATAAGTACAATTCGTTTGAGTATAAATCTGATATGGACAATGGGAGGAATGCTTCCTCATCAGATCATGAAAGTCAGTAAGTATTCTGCTTTTGCCTTCTGCGATTTATGGAGGTGTTGGTATATTTGATTCAGAATGTAGAAATACGTCCATCCCACTATTTCTTTATGTTCTATTTCTGTTACATTTCTCTTTTGAAGTTAATTAGCTCTTGACTTGTCATTGCATTAGTAAGTTTGGTTTTTAAATTTAACTGTGAAAAAAAAAGTGTGCTGACAAAAGATGAGTTTGCTAAATACTTCCTATTGAGTTTAATATTTGCTGATATTTGTTCATTAAAGAGATCACTACTACTAAATACAATGGCCAAAAACAGAAAGCAAAGCTAAATTTACTAGATCTATGTCCTCCATTTTGTTTTGGTATCGTTGTTAGTTATATTGATAAGGTCTATGAGAATACTTCTCCAATTTCTTGAGGGAAAACCTAGTTAACAAGTGATGTATGTCCACCTTAATCCAGGGCACTGGGGCCCTTAAAATGGACCGGGTCTGACTTCCCTCAATCTCAAGCACTGTGGTTTTAATTGGCATTGTACCTTTAGGTTTGATCTACTTGCATAATTTTTTAGAAATGTTTTGTTTAAGACTTTTGAGAATGCAAAAACGTATATCCTGTAGTGTATTCATGTTTCAAGTATCTTGTTTTTGAAAGATAAATCACCTTCTGGTTTTGCTTCAGAAATTGGTCTAAAATGACTCTATGAATGAAAGAAGGCCTTCAATTTGGGAGGACCAAACAGCTAATTATTCTTACTAAGATTGTGAAGCACACGTTAATAATTTGAAAGATTGTAGTTCAGTCCTCGATTGTGCCTTTTACACACATAGGCACATGACACATCTTATAAGATTTATCTACCTATGTAGCACATATCTTTTAGTCCAAGCACTTATCTTTCAACTGCTCCAGCTTTTACAGTTGTAATGGTCGTCCAATATTATAGGTTTAGTGCTGCTGAGGATGAAGATGATTCTCATCCGAACTTGCTGCGAAGAACAACCATTGGAAGAGGTTGTTAATTTGTCACTTGTCTGGTCTTGTTTTGCTGTCTACATGTTTGCTCAGCTATCCATTTTACATCTTAAATGGACAGGTCCTCCCGAGTCTGTATTTGACTGGACCAAGGAAATAGATTCTGATTTGGCAAACCAGAATGGGAGTAACCAAGTGTTCTCCAGAAAGTACTGGCGCTTACTTCAATGCCAAAATGGTTTGTATAATGTTTTCATCTTTATCTTCCTGTAAACATGTGTTGTCTGGCAATGATTTGAATCTGTGTTCTTTTATGTTTACTTTTGTGTCTTTCAGTGTAGTTAAGCTGTACAACATATAAAGTGGTATCTTCATAGACCATTGACAATTTTCCTCCACTAATCTGTGAATGCAGGCCTTCGCATTTTTGAGGAGCTTTTGGATGGCGATTTACTAGTATTGAGTTCATCTTTCTGTTCTATGCTGGCTCAAGCATTTCCTAATTTACAGAAGTATGTTTCTTCAGGGTATTTCATGTAGTCCTCTTTCTCTATGTAGCCAAAAAGCTGTAGTAGAGCAATGAAGGCTGTTGGGGTTGTGGAGGCTAGTTGTGAAGATATATTTGAGCTTGTTATGAGCATGGATGCAACACGTTTTGAGTAAGTAATGTGAACTGTCTAGTTATTCATTGTTGTCTTCGTATTTACTTCTCGTTCCAAAGTGCTTTTGTTGTTTGTAGATAGGTTCATTCTGGAAATTATCATTTAACTTTTTTGTTAGAGCTCTCAATTGGCAGTAATCTCTGAATTTGTGCCTTTTGGTATCCAGAAATTGCTGGTCCTCGGTGTGTAGCAAGTCTACTCAACACCTTTTTGGCTTATGTTGGTTACACTATGGCTTTAGTAGTGATCTAGTGACTAACTCTTGTCGTTCCATTTAGGTGAGTGTAGAAAAGATATAGGGTAATAGCATTCTGAGAATGCATGATAACTCTCTCAAGTTATTGTGAATTAAATAGTGTTTAGAAGAACTTTGGAAAAAAATAACTACAACCTTATAATTCTCCAAATTGTATAATTTTTAATAAGGATTATCCTAATTACATTATTATGGGTATAAAGGATCCTTTCATATTTAAGTGGAAAATGGTAGAGGGGCGGGCCCATTGTCCACCAAGTTCCAAACCTTGTGCCACTAGCCTTTGTAGATTTCTCAGTTATGCCAAGCACTTCTTTCAGATTCTTTTTAATTACTTTCTCACTTTGGGGAACTAAGTCTAGACGGGGTGATTATATGCAGCCATTTAAAAACATAATGTCTATGTTAACTTAATGCTAAAAGTCATTATCATTACATTCTTTGTTAGTTCAGTCTCTAACTATTTGTCTAACAGGTGGGACTGTAGCTTCCAGTATGGTAGTTTAGTTGAGGAGGTAGATGGACACACAGCAATACTATATCACAGACTTCAACTTGACTGGTTCCCTACGTAAGATTACTGACTTCTTTGCCGTAATGATTTCTTTTCTGTTTTGTATTTCTCATTGGACTTCTGCTTTAGTTTGGTTAAATTAGCTCCATCTCCTAATATACTGGTTCTGAATCACCATCATAGTTCATGCATCTCCTAGTTTGTTTCTTTTTTTTTTTCCTCTGACAAATGTAGTTAATAAAAATTATGATTTTCTTTTGTGCTCCCCATCCCTCCAAACACACTCACAAAAACAAAGATAGAAAAGGAATTCTCATTGCAAAATTCCAGTCCAATCAATCAAGTATGCCTCCGTACCAAGTTACTTGTGGCCGGCTGTATGACTCCCTGTAACCTTGCGCTCTATGCTGGCCCAATTTTTTTTTTGAAAGATTCTTGTTATTTAGATTGACATTAACTGTATGCAGGTTAGTATGGCCTCGTGATCTTTGCTATGTACGCTATTGGCGTCGAAATGATGATGGAAGTTATGGTAAGTATATCCAAAGGCTCTTATCTTGTAAGCTTATATTTTGTTCCAGTTTATTTATGACTGTACTTGATTTACCATCATTATTCTGCAGTTGTGTTATTTCGTTCCAGGGAGCATGAGAACTGTGGTCCACTACCTGGATATGTTCGAGCTCATATTGAGAGTAACCTCTTTTTCCTTCCACTCATTTAGTTAGTTGCTCTGAATACATATGAAAACCATAATTGATGATTCTCTATATATCTTCGGCAGAAGTATTCTGAAGGTTTTATCTTATAGACTAACCAATTATCACCACTCACAGGTGGTGGATTCAATATTTCCCCACTCAAACCTCTTAATGGGAGGCCCAGAACACAAGTGCAACATCTTATGCAGATTGATTTAAAAGGATGGGGCGTGGGCTATGTCTCATCATTTCAGCAACATTGTCTGCTGCAGATGTTAAACAGTGTGGCAGGTTAGCTTTTCTTACGCTCTGCTGAAGTCACATAGTTGAGAAACTTCAAGTTTGTTATGACATACTTTTTCATTTGCATTAAATTGTTTGGCATTGGAGAGTCACTAGTGCTTGTAAGCGATTTCAGGAAGTTTCAGCCTTCCTCTTCCACCTCTTCACTTATTGTTGCATGTAGGATAGTGGAATTGATAGTTGTTTGGTCAACAGAAAGGCGAGAAGGGAAAAGTAACTAAGTTAATGATTCTTTTCCCTTTGTTCTTTTTCTTTTGATCAACTAAATATACGGAAAAGGGCCTAAAATACCCTCGAAGTATTGAAAATGGTACACAACTACCCCTCATCCACCTATTGGCTCCAAAATACCCTCCTCATCCACCTATTGGCTCACAAATACCCTCCCCATCCACCTTTGGGTCCAATTTTAGCCACTTCATTAATGGAGCACCATTTAAAATAATTAAATAATCCTTTTAATTACGTGGCGCTCAACCATTGGTTACAATTTAATTATTTAATATAATTTTAAACCCACCCATTTTTAACTAAACCCGCCCCAATAATTATTAAACCCGCCCGACCCAATACAAAAAGAACCCAATATTTTCATATGGCGTATCTAGCTTATCACATACGAGTTCAATTGAATACAATATTTTCAACACGGAACATGGATATATATATATATGTGTGTGTGTGGGGGGGGGGGGGAAGCCTCTAACTTTTAGCAAATACAGGGTAATAACTAAAACAGCTCAATCAATCAAGTTTTTTGGTATGATGTTTTTCTAATCATCAAGTACGAAAACCTGCACAACAATATCAACAACACATAAAAATGCCCACAATGTGAAAGCCTGCACTTCATCAATGGTAGGAGGCACATAAAAATGCCCACAATGTGACTGCAAAAAATATCAACAGCACCCTTGATATAAATGCAATTTCACTTCAAAGTACAATTCTGTATTTCCCTATTATAGCTAACAATCATGAAAATGAAAATCCCACAAAACCACTCAAACAAATCAAAAAAATCAAACAAGGAGAAATACTAGTATGAAAATATTGGGTTCTTTTTGTATTGGGTCGGGTGGGTTTAGTTAAAAATGGGTGGGTTTAAAATTATATTAAATAATTAAATTGCAACCAATGGTTGAGCGCCACGTAATTAAAAGGATTATTTAATTATTTTAAATGGTGCTCCATTAATGAAGTGGCTAAAATTGGATCCAAAGGTGGATGGGGAGGGTATTTGTGAGCCAATAGGTGGATGAGGGGTAGTTGTGTACCATTTTCAATACTTTGAGGGTATTTTAGGCCCTTTTCCGATAAATATAAGTACAACCAATATGGATGGTCAACTAGAAGTAACAAATTTTATGGGTTGTGTGCGTGGAAAAGGTTAATGAAAGGGGTTTGGGAGACTTATCTAAATAAATGGATTTCCTATTTGGGAATGGAAACCAGATACATCTTTGTCTCATCTTTTTCTGGATATTTGTTGTGGGGAATTAACATTAGAGCCATGTTCCTTTTTATATAGATGGTTGGATAGAACTGTTAGAAGCTTAATGCTGCACATTCAGTATAAATTTCGACATCATATTGGTGCTATTAATGAATTGATTTGATTTATTAAAAAAAAAATGGAAAAGAAACTGTACTTTCTTGACTGATATTTTGATGAAAGCTTAATGTGTAACTTACTTTTCAATTGTCCTCCTTCAGGACTTCGTGAATACGTTTCTCAAACTGATGAAAGGACTGCTGCTCCAAGAATCCCAGTTATGGTTAATATGACATCTGCTTCAGTCTCTTCCAAGAGGAATCAAAAACTCCAGGAGACTCCTCATCATCGTACTCGTTCATTGGACCAAATACGAGCTGCAAATAGAAATGCTTCAATGATGGATGAGTACTCTGATGAGGAGGAAGATTTCCAAGGGGCTGATCAAGAGGTGTGGAGTTTATGCATATTCATAGTACTTTCAGCATCTCCTTCGTAAATACATGCTGACTACTGAGCATGTGGTTTGGAATTTTTGCAGGTAATGCCACCCAGCCCTGAACGTGAAATGAAGAAAACTGGTGTGTGCTGTCCATTATGTATCATTTTCGTAGTATTCACTAAATATTTGTATTGTCTGCACAAGTTCTTTACTGACATTAGTTTTGTACTTGTGAAGTACTCGAAGAAGAACCTTTGGATCAAATTGATTTTTCCATCTTTTTGGGTAACCTTCGACGTGATGACCGTGATAATAGTCGTAACTGCTGGAGAATATCTGATGGAAATAACTTCAGAGTTCGTAGCAAGAACTTTTGCTATGATAAATCAAAGGTGTCCTTTAGTTGTTTCTCATTTCCTTGATAATCTCTTCGGTTTTTAGATAATCTATGTCACCATGATCTAAAATCACTTTGGAAAATGCTTGTAGATTCCTGCTGGTAAACCTCTGATGGATCTTGTTGCTGCTGACTGGTTTAAAGATACAAAACGGATGGACCATGTTGCTAGACGTCCTGGTTGTGCAGCACAAGTAAGTAATACCTTAGCTTAGTTTCAAGGGATGACTACCCATTTAGGGTATTTTGTGTTGATAATTGAATGTTAACCAGCAATCGAAAACATCACATTGCAGTCAAGATGTTTTCCTCATTTTCATTTGGTTCCAATAGAAAATGTTGGAAGGAAGAAAGGATGTCATAATCACACACTCACACACACTGTTAATCAAAATTCTCAAGAACATAGTTCATTCTATGAAGGTTATACGTAGAAATAAGAGACACACTGAAAGAATGGGAAAAGAATAATGTCTTCGCTTTTGCATAACTGTGTTTTCTCTATGGAGAACACTTACACTAAGTATAACTATATATACTTTGCTACTTAACTATCGAAAACTCTCCCTCAAGCCGGTGCATACAAGTCATCATACTGTGCTTGTTACATAGGTAACTAATGTGGGGACAAGTGACAGGTTTGGTGAATATATCTGTTAACTGATCTATATGACTTCACAAACTTGCTAAGGTGTCTCCTAAAAGTTCTTTTATCTGAATGTATTTTGTTCTCTCGTGAACACCAAACTTGATGCAATATGAACAGCAACTAATTATCACAATCTTTTTCTGTCTGTGAAGATCCCACCAGAGCGCCCTCTACTTCTAATAGGCCACAATTGTGTTCCCATCTAGCTGATTTCTCCAAATTTCGATTCTTTTAAGAAGTTGTTTGATCTATGTTACTGCACGTAATCTAGCAACCACATTTTTTCTTACTCGTCCAAGGCACCAAATTACCTCCAATTAGAAAGCAATATAGAGAAGTAGTGTGTCTATTAATATATAGGGAGCAACCATCAGGTTTAGGGGGAGTCTAGTGTTTCTGAACACACCTTTCTCTTCCTAATAAAATCATTCGAATTGGGATGGAAGGCTGTGTGCCATAAAACTTCACTACTAGGATAGGAGAATATAGATTGAGATAAAGGAAGAATAAGCAAGATTAACTTTTGAGACATGGAAATGAAGTTAGTTGTGATACTATTTTGAGATGCTTTCCCAAAAGCATTGTCTATTTTTTAGAAAAGTAAGATTCCTGCCTTTTTTACTTTACTCTTAAGCAATAGCTTTTGTACAGATTTATTACACTGAGCATTATAATACTAGTGAACTTTAAAAAATCAGAAGTCCATTTTGCCATAGGCTAGAGTTCAAGTCCCAGTGATGGACTGTTAATGTTCACTGGTATTGGCTTATGTTGGAGTAGGGCTCTCCAGAAGACCTGTATGTTTTTTTAGGTTATGGTTTCTTTACCAAAGACAGAAAAGTCATATTCCTAATAACAGTGTGGTCCTTCTTAAGTCTCCAATTATGTGCTTTAATTTTGTGCATGCTATCAATTTTAGCTGTAGAACTTAAGCTTACCCTATTTGTAGTCAAGACATCAAGTACCATAATTTAATTTGTTTTGGTGCATTTATTTCCAGGTTGCTTCAGAAAAAGGACTGTTTTCTTTAATTGTAAATGTGCAAGTAAGTTATTCCACTGCTAATTTCTGTTTTGAGTTAAACTTGCAAGTGCTCGGGAAAGAAATAAGTGAATACATTTGTCTTCTGAAAGGTTCCTGGATCAACACACTACAGCATGGTTTTCTATTTTGTCATGAAAGAGTTAACATCTGGTTCTCTTTTGCAACGGTTTGTTGATGGGGACGACGAGTTCCGTAATAGTAGAATGAAGCTCATCCCGTCTGTGCCAAAGGTACCTTCATTTCTATCAACTTTTTGAATGATTTCCGGTAATAGAATGTTTATTGATGACGCTTATGATACTATGGCGAATACAACCATAGAGATGCTTTTAACTAGTTATGATTTTATATGATTCTAGGACAAACTTGGTGGTTTTACTTTAAACTCATCTCTTCAGAAAAAAATTGTTCTGGGTGGGCTGAGATAGATAATTGTTCTCAGGTTCATGCAATGATTTATGGGTAGTGGATGACAACGGAGCAGCATATGTGAGAACTTTACCTTTTGAGATTGAATAAGTCAGATAACTCAACTATTACATTGGAACTTTAACCAATAGCTGAAGAATAAAGATGTCACCAGAACAGAATTTACTTGAGAAATCAGGGACACTATCTTGGAATGAAAGTGTAGGACTCCTCTTTCAAGAAGATGTTCTCGGTTGAGATTCTTGTGCATTTTTATTCGTCAGAAAAGTTTATTGGTTCTCTGCATTGAAAATTTCTGTTTCTATTTCCTGGTTTGAAGTTGCCAGTGTTTGGTCAATCTCTGCGTATAAAGTAGTTTGAAGCCATAACAAGTTTCCTTTTACAACATGCATGTGATCATCAAATGCATGTTAAACAGATGCACATGCTGAAACTTGTGGGCTATCTTTGAGTGATTTTGCTGTGTTATCCACGTCCTTCTATATCTTTATTACAATGTATATGTGCTTAGAATTGACAACTGTCATGTACATGAAGGGCTCATGGATTGTGCGTCAGAGTGTCGGAAGTACTCCTTGTTTACTGGGGAAGGCAGTTGACTGCAACTATATCCGCGGTCCCAAGTATTTGGAAGTAAAGACTTATGTCCCTTTTCTTTGAGTTATTTAACAAATAGATACACAATGTTGTCTCGGATTTGATCATGTGTTGTTTATATTCTGTAGATTGATGTTGATATTGGTTCTTCCACTGTGGCGAATGGAGTTTTGGGGCTTGTGATTGGTGTAATTACGAGCCTTGTAGTTGACATGGCCTTTCTTGTACAGGTATGTGAATGGACCCTCACCTGCAAGATTTTGTTTTCTTGTTGATATATTTATCTGTACAGTTTGTTGAACTCTGTCAAAGTACGTTGGGTCCAACTTCTTGGAATGTGGGAATAATTTTGAGTTATATAGGTACAAGTATGACATACGTCTTCTGTCCCATTTTATATTGCACCATTATTATTTGGAGAGGTCAAACAGATTTTTGAATAGGACTTTTAAATACTTTTTAAGTACAGTTATAGAAAATTGTGACTTGTAATGCTTTCTATGTAGTTCTTGATTATGTGTAAAATTCATTTAAAATAAACTAAGGAATTGATGTCCGAATAGGGACCTAAAGTCAGATGAGTATTCCTCAATTCTTCTGGTCCTATCATTCATTTTGGGATGAGAGAGTAACTAAATGAATTGATGAAGTTAGTCTAATACTCTAATACATGAAACTTGAAACAGTCAGATGTTTTTCTGTATAGACTTGTAAGTTGGATATCTGGACTCCCGTTTAAGTTACCATAAAGCCAGAAATTGATAACTAGACGGATAACAACATACACAGTGTAAGTGGGGGTCTGGGAACAGCAATGCCTACGCAGCATACCATATCTTGTGAAGGTAGAGAGGTTGTTTCCGATAGACCTTCGGCTCAAGAAAAGGAAATACGGTAGTGAAAAAGTCATGTAGAAATAATAAAGAACAATCTTTACGTAAATTGCAGAGAATTTCCTGACTCAACCAAAAAGCTTAACATAAATTTCCTGATAAGAACATAGTATGTACACACCTTTGAATTGAGAGAAGAAGAAAAAGAGGTAGTAGCGACAAGAACAGAGTATCATTGTAGTTTTATATTATACTCCCATCATACCTAATTAAATATTAACATTTCTATGTTTGGTATATCCCAAAATAAGTATTCACTTTCTTAAAAAACAGATATCTATTCAAACATTATATGAGGAAGAAATTATGCAGGGGCTACTTTTACACTCTTTGATAAACTTGTTTCCCGTATAAACAATCTAAAAGAAGTGGTAAGGAACTTAATACTTACTCTTAGTGATTGTATTAAGTCAAAGCAAAACATTGATTTGAGGCATATGGTTTATAGGACAATCTCTTCTTCTTTTTCTATGATGGTGGTGTTCGGATCTGCATGCACCTAGACTATTCTACTGGATACTTGTTATCTCCTAAGTCCCACCAACCTAGTTGCTCGGACTCTTCACTTTTGGTGCCACACCCATGTCGACACGACATGGGTGTGGGTGTGGGATCCGTGTCCAATTTGGTCAACTGATTTTGGGTACTTTGACCAAAATCGATGGGAAAAGTCTGGATAATTTTATTGATTTCTGTAGTCAATACAGAAGCTAAGGTGAAATTGAAGAAAATGGAATACCTTTTATATAGAAATTTCTATGTCACTCTTTTTCCTTTATTCCAAGATTCTCCTCAAGCTTTCCACGTAATATGTCATAATTCAGGTTTAATAATTCTATTTTTAGATATTTTAATTATTTTGAGGTGAATCCCCGTACTTGTATCCATACGTGGATCCATATCCCTGAATCTTTAAAATTAGATAATGAAGGATCCGACCTCTAGATCCCCACCTGTATCGGACACCCCCTCCCGAGTTCGAGCAACTTAGACTGCACCAACATATGGACTGGTTAACTTTGCCCATCAAGGCTTGTTGATATGAAATCTTTCTTCAAGAATATGGTAATCATGGAAAACTCAAGGAGGATAGGTGGACCATTCATTTCGGTAGGATGGAAATTAATCAATTGTACGATGCTTGATCTTGCAGTGTTGGTCTCATCTTACTGCATGGAATATAGAAAGTTTTTCAATGTGGAGTGATTTCTTTAGGTGGAATGAAATCGTCACAATGTCAAAAAAGCATTCAGGTTCACAGAGAAGGCCTCTAGAACCATTTCACACACCACTCAAGTAATTCTCCACAAACACTATACGATATCTTGAACTTTAAGAATATTTAGAAGTGCCTGCATCGTTGTATGTAAAGTAGATAACAGTGCCAAATAAACTATCAAAAGGAAGCATTTGAACTACTAGAGCCTAGAGGGAAATAAAAAAGGCAACTCTTTTTTCTACTTAGTAATGAAGATGAATTAAAGGAGATATCCCAGTGTACTATTTTAGTTTGGTCATTGTATTTTCAGTGTATGTTCATGGTTTTTTTTGTAAACATTCATTTCTAGTCGAAATTTTCTGTAATAATAAAATTCATATCCCCGCCAACCCCCATGCATCCCCCCTCCCTAATGACAAAAAGAAGATGAAATTGATTCGGATTGATGTATTTGACATTTTTCCCGAGGTCATGCAAATGTGTAATTCATTTTTTCTCTGAAACTTCCTTACTAATTGTAATCCTCTCTATGGGGTTGCTGTGTATATGCTGAATCTGATAATGTTATTCGCTAATTTGTGTTAGGGAAACACCCCCGATGAGTTGCCTGAGCAACTAATAGGCGCTGTACGTGCATCTCATATAGAACTCTCAGCTGCTATTGTACCAAAGTTGGAGCCTGATACTACAGAGTAGGTCAAACCACACACATAATTCACCTTCTTCAGAAGTGATTCTTGAAACATATATATACATAGATGTAGTTCCTTTCTATTTTTCGTTCATCGTGTTCTTAAAATTCGTTTCAGCTCAGAATGGAACTAAGTCTGTTTATAGACGTCAACTTCATTAAATTCTTTTTTCTGAGCTCTTTCGATTATCAGCAAGAGCAATGAACTATTGCCTTATTTCCAGGTGCTGATCCAGAATAAAAAAAACACGATGTTTTTTCTCTTTGTAATTGAGTTCTGTCTGTACAGATATGTGAATTGTGTGATCTTTTTGTCTGGAATTTTCCAATTTAATTCATGTCATAGAGATTATACAGCCTCTCTACTTCCGTGAGGTACGGGTAAGGAGATGAAGCTTCAATGTTTTGGGTCAATAAGCCCCCATGTAGTCATATGAGATAGTGTAATGGCATGACTTTAAAACGCGTCATTAGTTTTTTCTTTTTTGATGACAAGGGAAACCCGCAGCCACTACCCGTTGGGTGCGCACAGGGTCCCCGCTTCAAATAACTCACAAATCATATAGGAGAGGTAACCTGTACTAGGCAAGCTCGGTGTGACGAGCTCGACCTACAAGGCAAACCACTGGACCACCCTTGCTTTTGTTGGCAACAGGTTTCGAACTTGATGGAGGTCTCAAGCTCAAACCACTGGACCACCCTGAAGGGTAACGTGTCATCAGTGTGTAAGGTCTTCTTATTTATATACTCAACGTCTGTTTTGTGTTTTGTTGATGCGAGACTTTTTATCCAAAACTAGGGCATCACAAGAATGTGCCAACAAAACTTAAAAAAATAAGTTTTTTAATAGTGGTTATTAGACCAATTATGTTGTATGGAGCAAAATATTGTTGGCTAGTCAAGAATTCACACGTTCATAGAAATAACGTCTTTTTTTTTATTTTTATTGAATGTATTCAACCAATTTGAATCCATAAGTCTAATTATGTATTTATCATATCACAATTCCAAAATATACTTTTAGAATATGTTTGAAAGACCCACCAAAAACTAGGTAAGAAGAATTAAAATAGAAATAAAAAGCTAAAAAAGGAAAAAAAACTAAATAAAGAAATGAAGAAGGGTAAATATGGATTAAGATCATTTTATTCAATTCATATTTCACCAAATTCATTCTTATCCACATTTTTTATATAGATGAATTGCAATTTAATCCATTCCATTTTTCTCAATCCATTCTCAATATAATTTTTGAGGAAAAAAATATATCACTTAAATTTCAATGCCGCGTAAAAAATCAAAGTGAGACATGAAAGTAAAAAAGAAAAAAGATCTCCTTAAAAGTACAAAACCTAGTTCGATATAAAGGAAATATATTAAAAAATATAACAAACGATAAATATAACTTACTTGTAAAAACATAAATAACAACTCTTTTTCATTTAAAAATACAAACAATTTTTTTTTTCAATAATTTTGTCAACTATGGATGAAAAAAAAGTCAATTTAGACATTTGAAATTTTTTTTTAAAAAAAAAAAACCTTTTTTACTCCGTCGTCTCTATTAAAACCCCCTCAAAATTTCCGTCTCCCCCAAAATTTTCATTTTCCCCCTCTCCCTTCCCTCCATTCTCTCTCTCTCTCTCTAGCTTTCTCTCTCTAACTTTCTCTCTCATCAGCAAAGCCATTTCTGTGTCTCATGATGGACGGAGCTCAGCAGTACAATCCTCGAACTGTTGAAGAAGTGTTTAGAGATTTTAAGGGTCGAAGAGCTGCACTTGTCAAAGCCCTTACTACTGGTAAAAAAGGAAAAAAATCACGATTTTGATAGTTGATATGTAACCCCTTTTTAATTTTTATTTATGGGTTTGTTTTTTATTTTTGTTTTGTTTTTGGGTTTTTGGGTGCTGTGCTAATTTTATTTTTGTTGTTGTTTCATGCAAGTGTATGGTTTTTAGCTCAAATTCACATTTTTAACAGTTTATATGTAACCCCTTTTTGTTATTTTGTTGTTTTTTTGGGTTTTTTGAGTGCTGTGCTAGATTTTTTTGTTTTTTTTTTTATATTTATTTCATGCTAGTATATGGCCTTAATTTGATCTTTTTTGATGTGGGGTTGTTGCAGATGTGGAAGAATTTTATCAACAATGTGACCCAGGTAAAAGAAGTTTTTTTTTTCTTTCGGATTGTTGTGTGCATTTTGTTTTGTTAGGCTTTTGTTTTTACCATATATGTTTTTCGGAACAATATTTTATGTTGATGTTGTGGAGTTCCTGGTGCTAGTTTTTCAATGAATTAGTAATTAGTTTGTATATTTATGTTTACATGTTTACTTTTAGGTGAAACCACTTTGCAGTGTTACTGGTTTTAATTGTTCATATCAGATTGCAGTGTTATACTGTTTTTTTTTTTAGTTAGTAGGGTGAATGATGCAGTTTCTCTACCCTACCTTCCAAGGTACGGGTATGGTTTGCATACATTCTACTCTCCCTAGACCTCATTTTGTGGGATTACACTTGGTATGTTATTGTTGCTGTTGATGGGTGAAGGGTGCAGTTGTTGGTTGTATGCTTCAAATAATTATTTTAGTCTATTCTTCCTGTTATTGCATTTTACTGATCAGTTGTGGAATAGTCCTATAATCCAAGTTTTCTCATGTTACTTTGATGTTTCACTTTGCTACCGTGCACTGTCTCAAAGCTTGGTGAAACAGTGGCACCTTCTGAATGTTGTTTCGTATCTCAATAGTAGCGTACTATGTGCAAGAGCAGTAATTTGTAATGTCTTCTGTCTAATAGTGTCATAGCCTTGCATACTTTCCTGAGTTTCACTTCAAGCCCCATGAACTTGTCACATTTGTATGTTTTCGCTTTAAAACATTGGCTAGAGCTGGATTTTTGTCGAGAGAACATATGTACGTGCAGCATACATGCATCAAATGCTGGAGCTGGGCTGTTTTTAAACCTGGTCCTGGGGTGTTTAGACTTTCACACCTAATGCATGTTTAGGCACTTCCATATTTTGAATAATTTTTGCTAAACTTGGGTTAAGATTTATTGTGGACTTGCAATTTTTGATACTAAACTACCTCAATGAGAAAAGAAGCTGAGCAACTTTTAATCAAGTTACATAACTCTCTTTTGGTCCCTTTTTTGTGACCGTGTTGTCATGGCCAACTTGCGCACACCTCACCCATTTTACCTGTTACCTACCTGCCATCTCCCACCAACTTTGGTACGTGTATATTTGCTTATTGAGACTAAGGTAGATTGGAAGAAATCACCTAGGGCTTTTGTCCCTGTTGAGACTTGAATCTTGATCTCCAAGGTTTGCGCCTACTTTATTATCCACAAGGCCAAACACTTTGGGTTTTAACCTTCTCTTATGGTCTTGACACTTGGATTCTCTCCTTTTTTGGATGTAGATTTTATAAATGACATCAAAACAGAGGCATAAATTATAAATGAAGAGTACAAAGAGAAGATTAATTCAACTTCAATATAAAAGAGATTAATAGCTTGTTTAGCCAAGCTTCTGTGAAGCAAAAAGTGCTTTTTAAAATTTTTTAAAATGCTTATTTAGTGGGTGTTTGGTCAAACTTCTAAGTAAAATATAATTGGTCCACAACGGAAACACCTTTAAAATTTAGGTCTAGGTGGAAGCTTGGATGAGACTTGTAACCAATGAACAAAGAGAAGAAATCCTTGGTCCAAAGGACTGGAGAGAAATTCTAGCTTATGGAGGGTAGGAGGGTTTGGCCACACAGGTGTAATGACATGTGGGCATGACAATGTTGCATGAAATTTTGAATATTTTAGCTGGCCAAACAAACACATGCTCATGTGAGGAGAATAGGGTAGATGATCTTTTTCTGAAGGAGAAAAGAATATTGTGCTGGGGAAATTTGGGCTTTGACCCAGTGGCCCACGTTGGATTAAATGATATGATAGACCCAAATAAAGTTAGTTCATATGTTCCTTTGATCAATGGAATTTTAGCAAACTAGACCAGAGAACCTCTTTCTCTACAGATCAGATGAGAGAGGCCTTTGTCACTTCAACAGAGCAAACATGAGATGTGGGAGATGATTTAGATTAGGAACTCCACGATATGATGCCAACGGATGATGATGATATGTCAATCATCCAAGTGGACACTAGATGACTTTTGAATCATGTGATGTTAAATTAAAAATATACTAAATGTAGCAAAATTCCCTTTAATCTTGTGGTCTTAAACCGTGAAAAGTTAAAACTAAAGAGTTTCTAAAAAAAGGAAAGAGGCATTCTTTTTGGAACGGACTAAAAAGGGAAGTAGGACAAGCAAATTGAAATGGAGGGAGTATTTGTTTTTGTTATGTCCAAATACACCAAAAAATAGCCTGTATCATGTTCCAGATTTTCTCAATGGCTTTACCAACCATGAGTTCCAACTTTCATAAATATCCCTTAAATTGAATGGGATGATCCAAATTAGCCCAAAAATCAAAAGAAACATGTTCCAGAGATTTGCTTCAATTGAACAATGTAGAAACAAATGGTTGATGCTCTCCGAGTTCTTTTGGCACATATAACACTTGTTTACGAGTTGGATACTTCTTTTGCTGATATTGATACTATGACCCTTATATTTGTATGCCTCACTCCCCCTCTCTGTTTAAACATGATAAAGGTTATTGCTTCTCTTATTGGAGTGTTATGATAACTTATTTATTTTTGAACTCATTGCTAAAGACCTATCATGGTTATAGGTGTTATGATAACTTATTTATTTTTGAACTCATTGCTAAAGACCTATCATGGTTATAGTTGCATCCATATCTTTATGTAGCTATTTTCCAAGGTTACCTTCTACAGTTTCTTTCAATATTTTCAAATTTTCAGATGCTTTCTTGTCATGCACAATGTGTTGCATTACACTCTTGTGATTTATTCAAAACTCAGTCTGAAGCTGAAACTATGTTTTTTATTCTCAATCAATTACAGAGAAGGAGAACCTCTGCCTTTATGGATTTCCCAGTGAAAGTTGGGAAGTCAATTTACCAGCTGAAGAAGTGCCCCCAGAGCTTCCTGAGCCTGCTTTGGGCATAAACTTTGCCCGAGATGGCATGCAAGAGAAGGACTGGCTCTCCTTGGTTGCTGTGCATAGTGATGCGTGGTTACTTTCTGTTGCCTTTTATTTTGGTGCTAGATTTGGGTTTGATAGAGCTGATAGGTATGTTTCTTTTTTCTTTAAAAAGAATCTCTTTAGCTCAAATGAAATCACATCTTTCCTAAATTTTGTTGCCACTCAGTATCCGGGTAAAATTTTTCAACTTACAAACTAAAAGATGATTTTCTATATCTATCTCAACTCACTAATGTAATTTCATGCCTTGCAATATTTCTCTGCTGTTTCATCTGATATGATTTACAAGTATGTGGCACTGATAAACACAATGGTGTGAGTACATGGCTTGTTAACTTATGTTACATACATTTATCTTGTAGCTAGTTCCTTTCCTATCTCTTCTCCACTTCTTTCATATTATGGTGTTAAACTGATGCAATTATTGCTTCTATTGATTGATCTTTAGATTGGAGTCCTGCTTTCTTTTTTTCAGCTTTATGGTGTAGGATATCTGCCGACTCCAGAGTCCAGTCATTTTCTTAATTATTACTTGTTCTTGCAAGACTGTACTTCTTGGGTTTGAGATCTTGAGTGGGAGTGACCGAGTGAGATCAAGAGCTTTCATTTCTAAAATAAGCTTATTCATATCTAAGTAGCTATTTTTTCTTGAGTTGCAGGAGAAGGTTGTTCAATATGATAAATGATCTCCCTACAATTTTTGAGGTTGTGTCTGGGACAGCCAAGAAACAATCAAAAGACAAGTCATCAATGTCAAATCACAGCAGCACCAAGTCTAAGTCAAACTCAAAGGTAGTAATACTGGTAACTTTGTGTGACAGATGGAATTTTTGCCTTTTTTGTTTGTTTTTTGGATTGAATACAGTAGTGGAACGTATGCTTCATGAAAAGCTCATTGCCATGAAGTGATTACGGAACAATTTCTAGCATTAATCTTTTATAATTGGACTTACTCCTTATATAGACTTGGGCAGTTCTCCCCTCATTAACTAGCTATTGGCGGTGTGAGTTAGGTCTCTCCTCAAACTTAGTTCTAAGTGGCCCATCACCACAATGCCAATTTCCAAGATTCACTATGTGCAACCCACATCGTCTAAGTATTTATGGCAACTAGATTCTTTTTGTATGTGTCTCTAAGTTCGCAAGGGGAAGTAAATTGAACCCCACACCATCATCTCCTTTCCTTATACTCATCCCGCAGTCCCGCTGAACATGCACTCTGATTGAATTGATCAGTTACATGTCACTTTATGCGGTGGAGTGGTGTGAAGCGGTAGAGTAGCGCTTCAAGGTGCTGAAGTGAAGCAGTTGAAGAGAAGCGTGTGCTTCAACAACAGATGTGTTGAAGCGGTGCTTAGCGTGAAACAGTGCTTTTCTGTTTTAAAAGGTTTAAAGAAAAAGAAGTCAGTGACTTCTAATCAGACTTAAGTTTTCAGGTAAGCTTGCTCTTTTTTCTTTTATCTTCTTCTCCTTTCTTGTTCTGCTTCTCGATCGACTTTCTTCTTTTGCTTCTTGATTGATATTCAGGCCTGCGGGTTTTCTTTTTCTTCTTCTCCAGCAATCTCTGGCCTCTGGTTTTTCTATTCTTTCTTCTATTTTCCTCTGCTCTGTTCTGCTGTTTTCCTGTGCTTTTTGCAATATTTTGCTTTTTTTCTGTACTGTCTGTTCTGTTTTGCTGATTATTTTTTTATTAGCAGTGATTAATAATTTTGTGATCATAGTAATAGTGATTTCTTATTAACAGTAATTATTTTTCTTAAATCTTAACTGTGATTAAAAATGGGTGACCCAGCTTGGAACCATGAGTAACTTTGATTTTGTTTCTCCCAATGGTCTATGGAGGATCCTTTTTAAAAAAAAAATGATCTATGGAGGATTGTGCTATCTACTTTTTATTTTTAATTTAAACTTCACTTATATGTATAGTCTCTATATATATATTTTGGTCTTTTTTACTTTAAATTGCTCTTCACTTCAATGAAGCAAGCGCTTCACTTGAAGTGTGAAGCAAGGCCTTGTCTCCTTTTTTTTGCTTCATACTTCCTTGAACATTGCCATAGCTAGACTGCATAAAGTCAAGCTTCACTTTGAGAGGGTCAAGAGTATAATAATTGATCAATTTTCTTAAGTTGTTAGCATCTCCAGGTTTGGTAAAATATTTATGAAAAATTTAGCCACCACATTCAATATTGATATCTATGAGTGCACATGTCTTACAACAACCAATATGTCATTGATTGAAACTAGGTTGAGTAGTAGTTGAGGATGATGGTAATCTGTTAACGATGCAAAGAGACCTAAATTTAACCTATATATTTCTTTAAGTTTAGGCTATTTTTACCCTTCGAGGTGGCCTAGTGGTTTGGGCTTGGGACTTCCATATTGGAGGTCCAAGTTCAAAACCCCTTGCTAGCGAAAGCAAGGGGTTTGCCTTCTGGGTCAAGTTCGTCACACCAGACTTGCCTAGTGCGGGTTACCTCTCCTGTGTGATTTGCAAGCTATTGCATAGAAGCGGGGGTTTTACCCTGGGTGCATCCAAAGGGTAGTGATTGTGGGTTTCCCTTGCCATCAAAAAAAATGTTTAGGCTATTTTTAGGTGATTGGCCTTAGAAGATCACTCACGCCTCAACTCAAGGTTAGAGGCCTATATGATAACGACTCGCCATCTTTTCAAAGATGCATGGTGAGTCCACATCATGTAGGCGTAGTGTTTAGAAAGTGAGAAGCGAAAAGAGATGAGGGCTTGCTTCATCAGAGCGTGAAGCAGAGCACATGTTTTTTTTTTTTTCCATCTAAAGCATAGTTTAATAAAAAATATTAAATTTGCATAGATAAGTAACCAAAAACTTTGTAGAAATATCGTATTCCCTCTGTTCTAATTTATGTGATTTACTTTTCTTTTTAGTTGGTCCCAAAAAGAATGACACATTTCTATATTAAGTAACAATTTAACTATAAATTGTCTATTTTATTCATAATGAAATAATTTACAGCCACACAAATTTCTATTATTCATTTTGGACCATAAGTTTTAAAAGTCTTCCTTTCTTTCTTAAACTTCGTGTTGAGTCAAACTACCTCACATAAAATGGAATGGGACGAAGGAAGTATTAAGCAACAACATACCCGGTGAAATCCCACAAAACGGGTCCAGTGAGGGCAGAGTATTCATAGACCTTACCCCAACCTCGTGAAGGTAGAGAGGTTATTTCCAAAGACCCTGACTCGAGTACAACAAACACTAAGTATGCAAAGGAAAAGTTATAGAGTAGAAAATATAACAACTAGACTAGATAGTGGTAAAAATCGAGACACTATAAGATTAAACTACTACGACTATTGATACCACTAAGCCTAAACTTTTCGAGAAGCAAGAGAACACTTCACTATCTATTAACCTTCTACCCTAATTTGCGACCTTCACACCCTCCTATCTATGGTCATGTCCTCTATAAGTGCTTGACCCTCACCTCACTTAACACTTTAAGCATTGAAGTGAATGCTTTTAGCAACATTGTGTAGGCCTTACTTGAGGCGTGAGTTTGATTTTTTTGTGTCCAATGTTGAAAAATAGCCCAAACCCTACGAAATATATAGGTTATGCTTAAGTCTATTTCCATTCAATATCATCCTCGATTGCTACTCAACTTAGTTTTCAATCAATGACATTTTGTTGTAAGGCATATGCACTCATAGATACCAAGATTAAAAGTGATGGTTGAATAATTGATAAATATTTTATCAAACCTAAAGATGCTAACAACTTTAGAACATTAATTGATCATTATACCCTTGACCCTCTTAAAGTGAAGCTTGACTTTATGAAGTATGGTATTGAGTTTGTCAAGTTTTTCGGTGAATTGCTACTCGAAATTAATCAAAGTGTCGATACAATATGACATAAGTAATTAATGGTGTGGGGCTTGGTTTACTTCCCCTTGTGAGCTCAGAGACTCACATACAAAAAGAAGCTAGTTGTGGGCTTTATTTGTCATAAAGACTTAGACGGTGTGGGTTACATAGTGAATCTCGTAAATTAACCTGTGGTGATGGGCCATGTGGAACTTAATTCGAGGGGGAGATTGTTGGGTGTGGAAACAAGGTCTTATTTTGGTTGCTAAAAAGATTGGGAAGCTACATATAAGATATATGATCTCTTAATGGTGTGTGGCTTTTTGAGGAAAACTGTGTGGGCTCAACCTAAAATGGTCAATATCCCATCATTTTAAGGGAGTTTTGGGTTGTCTTCACCCATAACTGGTATTAGAGCAAAATGCACCTCACTTAATGTTGGGCCCCCAAATTAAATAGACCATGCTTTAGATGTCCAGACCCTCCCCCCTCACATGCCTTGGGCATGAGGTTAGGTGTTGAAGAATGAAAAAGTCTCACATTGATGGTTAATGAGATGGGTGATCTCCTTAGTAGACTTGAGCAATCTTCCTCCCTTTGAGCTAACTTTTGGGGTTGAGTTAAGCCTAGGATTCATTCCAATGATTTACCGATGTTGTTAGGCCCCCATATTTAATTGTTTTGGACATGATGCAGTGTTAGGCAATCCTCACCTCATGAGTTAGCTTTTCAGGTTGAATTAAGCCTAAGATTCATTTCTTTACATGTCACAAATGATATACTTAGATTTTTTTTATTTTTTAAAAGAGACAACTTGTATTATAAACAAAAGAATACACAGAGTGTTCTAGTAATACTTACAGCCAAAAGTCAAAGAAGAAAATAAATCTCCTATGGAACTCATAAATAATAAAAAATACTAGGAATATGAGAATAGGCCTCTCACTGAGGACAATGTTCTGCTGGATCTATAGAGGTACTGTAGAATCAGATGTTGGTTCGATAGTTTCTGACAATTGAGTGGAATTCAATGGAATGGCTTCCTCAACATTCAAGGCTCCCACTTCTTTGTTTCATTGCTCTGCATGTTCATCTAACTCTAATCTACTGTCCACTTGGATGATTGACATAGCATCATCACCCCTTGGTGTCATATCCTGTAGCTCATGATCAAGACCTTTTCCATCGATTTGTAAATCCACTGGTGGAGGTTCAAAAAGGCTTTCTCCTCTGATATGTTGAAGGATCTCAGCTCCTTTAGTTTGGTTTGCTAGTATCTCATCAACAAAAGGATTAGAGGGCCTTTTATGTTTTTTCCTCCCCTTTATTAATGCTGATTGGGCTGCCTAAAATTTCCCTCTTCTCATTAAATCTGCCCACCCGTGCTTCCACTCATATAACAGGGCCCACACACCCCTCACGTGACTACACACATGTTTGGCCAGCTGTATAATTTTTCAGCTCCTCTTACCTTCAATCTGACCCATTTTAGATGATTCTGGAGCTCTGTTTCCTGACCTCTGTTTGCATCCATCTACTGCAGAGATCTCCAATCTCTTGAAGGACCTTTTAAGACCAAAACTGGATTGGAAGACCTACCAGTTTGATCCAAACTTCCTTCAGGCTTTCCTAGATGGATTTTGAGAATGGCGTCTACCAGTCTAGTTGGAATTTCTGAGATTTCTAGAACCATTTCCCTTCAGTTCATGGTCTACAGCTGTCGTTGTTGGAAACTCAGAGAAACTGATTGTGTTCCTTCTCATATATGTTAATGTCATGGTGGTTTTTCCAGGAGCTATTTGTCCTTCGGCGAATCTCAGAAAGATGTACATTTGGTATCTCCTCTGATAGGCTTCCTACCACGTTCCTATCCACTTAGTCCTTGGAAGATTTATGGGTTATTCCTAATCAAGCCATCCTGAAATTTTGTCTATTTATGTTTATTGTGGCATCTGGCACTTGTTAGTTTTATTGTGTTGATATTATTCTGTAAAACTGCAAGTGGAATTACCATTTTTAACCTGATATGATCTGATCACAGGTGGCACAACGTGGTTCTGAATCTCAGATCAAGTATTCAAGACCACAACCAAAAGATGAGGATGAAGATGGTTTGGATGAAGATGACGAGCAAGGAGAAACATTATGTGGTGCTTGCGGTGAAAACTATGCATCTGATGAATTCTGGATCTGCTGTGACATATGTGAGATATGGTTCCATGGGAAGTGTGTTAAAATCACTCCTGCCAGGGCTGAGCATATCAAGCAGTACAAGTGCCCATCTTGCACCAGCAGCAAGAGAACACGCCCTTGATTGCACCTGCGTTATTGAGGTTCATCCTTTGTGAAGTCATGAAACTGTTAAGATCTTTTCGCGGTATGAGAAATGGTTTCTTATGGGAAGCTCTTTGATGCCATATGTTCTATTCTACATTACAAGTATCTATTATCTAGTTGCAAGAATGTCGTTGTCTAGTTTCTTTTTCTAGTATGTCGTGCTGTGAATGATGTAGGTTACCACTCTGAATTAGTTGTGTAGGTTGAAGTTATTGTGTCATGACTGTTCAAATCTCAAGTAGTTGTCTCTGTACTGTTGAGGGAAACCATTTTTCTCAGTTATGTGATGTTAAGGAGATATTGTTCTTCCCCAAAATTTGTTTGGTCAATCTTTTGTTTCCTGTTGATGTTGCTTTGCCTGCATGAATGGTCTCATAAAATTGTTCACAATGGACTGCAATTTATTTGCCCCCCCCCCCCCCCCACAACCACACACACATTCAATCCATTCTGAAGTGGCTAATGATACAGTTCAGTGCACGAAGCATCTTGTGTTTATGTGGGTTTGGGAAAGGACTCTATGCAAGGGGTGTAATGTGTTTAGTACATCTTAATCCTTTAAGTAATAAGTCTAGCTCTGAGTATTTGATTAAGTTGTTGCCTATATTTTTTTTTGGTTTTCTATCTTATGTTTTGTGTTTGTTTTGAAGTTCAACTAATTTGGATTTACGCTTAAAAGTCCCACAAAGTGTGAGGTGACCCCATATCTGGACTCGAACGCAAGACTCCTTTTGATTTTACCATAACCTTAGGTGTGATGAATATTTTGCAATTAAATTTTGCTCTTTTTATTTTCATGAAAGGAAAATATATTGCTCTTTTTGAAAGGAACTATAATAAATAATGCTACATAAAAATAAAATTGAACGAAGAGAGCACATATTATGGGATCGTTTGGTTAGCAAAGAAGTTATTTTGAGATTTTAATATGATGATCAAATAAAGATGGAATTATTTGGTGAATTGATTTTTAGTTGACTAAAAATGGGATATGTTTTGGATATAAATATAATGCATGTGTTTGGTGTATACTAGATAAGTGGATTTATTTTTTTTATTTCCAATATAAACCTTGAATTTTTTAAGACTTTGGGGGAAGTGCCTTGAAAAAAAGGCATCTTTGTCATTGTAGTGTTTTTATCTCGGGACTAAGGTATCTCAAAATTATTATTTCATTCTCAATATGGAATAAAACAATATCACAATTATAACATAAATTAACACCGAAATTATTATCACTTATCCCTTTGACCAAACGATTCCGAAAACCAAAAGAATCCCATTGTCATCATGTAGATTTCTTTTTCCTCATTTTGTAATTGAAAGGGTGGATTTTGTTAGGAGCCATCAATCAGTGACCTAACCTCTGACCAATGGTTGTTGTCTCTTCATGAAAGACAAAGACAATCACACTTTGTAACCCTATGCTGATGTACTAAAAAAAAAATTGATATCTGTTTTGGAGCTCGATCAATTTAAACTTATATCATAAAGTTTTACGTTGAGAGTAAAAATACTTCTTACTAAAAACGATCTTATTTTCAGAATTCGATCTCGAGACATATTGAAAATGAAGCAATACTTCTCATCTCATCACAATCGTTAGTGGTGATCCTAGATCTCACTATAAATTTGATATTTTTTCCCTTTTTGTCTTCTCATTTAGTGTTCGATATGTCCTTTTAACACTCTATTGATTTATCTCGGAACAAAATGCTCTCTATCAAAAGTAATTACATTCATGAATTTAGTTTCAACACCTCTAATTAAGAAAATCTTTGATGACAATCTCAAATCTCAATATATATAGTACTATATAATTGCACTCTTCACCAACAAACAAGTGATAATGTTGTGTTAAACATTATCTTTAAGTTAGGTAATTTGTAGTTCTTAGAATTTATAGTATTATACTCATTTTTAAAATTTGTTAGTCATAAACAATACAATCATTTTTTATGATTTTTTTTTTTTTTTGAAATTTGGGCTTGATTCATTTATAACCATTCCCACCACAACACCTTTCTACGCTTTTCAACCAACCATTTTGACATAAAAAGTGGCTATCTTCCAAATCCATTTGACATAAAGGTGGCTTAGAAAAAGGTCATGGTATTGGGTACCAAAACAAGAGTCTAAAGAAACCACCTCCCCAAATTGCTACATAAAAGAGTTACTTCTTCACATAATCACATGTATATCATTGCTAATCAAGGACCACTTTTTTGTTTTTTGTTGATTGTTGATAAAAAAGAAAAAATATATATATATTTAGCTTGAAAAGGAGAGAAAACAACAAGGCCAAAAATGTTCCATAATGTAATGATGATACGTCTGTAATGCATTGTATATCTTTGAATAAGTCTCATTCTTTTACTCTTTTCTGAAAATCAATGATTATTCGTAGTTATTATCTTTGATACCAAAAAGAGTTCAAACATAATGCTTTATTTCAATCCTAATTAATCCTGATTCAATATTACAAGTATATAGATTTTTACTCATACTTGATTCCATCCATAAATTGATTATTCCAATATATAGATATGTGAAGATGCAACAAGAGGCCAATCCTCAATTTACACTAAAAAGTTTCAATCTTTCATAGATTAGAACATCTTTTATTATAGATAGGATGGTAGTTAGACAAGTAAGACAAGATGAAAGACAAAATGGAAATTAACATAACATTGCTATAACATAACATTGCAACTACATTTTTTACAAAAATTTACATTAGGTTAGGTAAAACATAAGAAAAAGTAAACTTCAAAGGATTCTAAATATAGAACATCTTCTCCATCTTCCCTTTTCTTTAGGTTTAAACCATTGTTATCTCACTAGCCCGACTAATTTGGATTCGCGCCATATAAACACTGGCCAGACTAATTCAGATTTCGCCGTGTGTTCAGAAGGGCTCCATTTTCCCTCATTGGTATCTGTGCTCAATGTCAATCCAAGATTTCATCAAACAAAGGTTTCTTGATTCTTGGTGGATAGTTTCTTGAGGAACTCATATGTTGTGATCATAGTTATTGCAGACATGGACATTGATACCCATCTTGGACCTAATCCTCTATAACAAGCACTAAATCCACCTTCCTTCACTAAATTCTTCACTGTTTGTAAAACTGTTGGTGTTCTCCTACTACTACTACTACTACTACAACAATCATCATCTAATACTTGTAATCTCGTTTTCACGGTGTCGAGTGGCATTGTCACTAATGCAGACACTCCACTAGCCATAGATGCACTCACTCCTTGAACTGCAAGCATTGCCTTCCCATCTGGCTTATAACCGCCCTCGGTGTCTTTCTTGCAACAATAGCAACCAATTGAGCCCCAAACCAATCTATGAGCTATAGAGTATGAACCCCACCACACTGCATTTGAAGGTGCATAAGTCAGTATTGAAATACCAAATCCTCTATACAATCCCCTCAAACCATCACTACAAATAATCTTCCTAAATGCGTCAATCCCACCATTATAACACTTCAATCCAACAACACCACAACTAGAATTTCCACTTCCTTGAACCATCAATCTCTGACTCACAACATCAATTGGTGTCCACACCAATTGAGCTGCCATCGCCGCGCTTAGCCCAGCAGCAGCACTAGCAATAGTCGAAGACGATGCCTCGGAGAATCCCAACTGAACAGTTGCAGTTCCAACACTACTTTTAGTCACTTCAAGTGCCCCCATGTAAAGTGCTCTAGCAGGAATAGTCCCTGTTAGAGAAGTACCAAATCCTCTATAAAATCCTCTATACCCTTCATTCCTCAACATAGATCCTGCCATTTTTAGACATGGAATTTGACTACTCATAACTTGCTGCCTAGTTTTCAACACTACAATTGGGTAAAGTGCACCTGAAACACCAGAAAAAAGCGCAGCTCCCAAGAAAAAAAACTTAGATTTGTCAAGCATCTCCCAATTTATATCTGCAGGTAGATGTATTTTTGAACCTGAACCATCCTCCTCCATACTCACACTCATTTTTCACCCCTTCCCAAATCGCAAAAATTTCAAAATCAGCAAAAAGAAATAATCTTTATCTCAAATCCACTAACAATAAACTCCCTTCAAATCAAATATCCCCCAAATCACCACCCAATCAAGAACAGACAAACAAAACCGCCATGAACGTAAAATCAAGAAGAGATCAAGCACAAAAAACAGAAACAAAACAAAAACCAAAACCAACCCTTATACTAACTTCCCAAGATCTCAAATGGGTCAAGCTCGGATCAACAAAAAGCTACACATACATACAAAATTCACAATGTATACACTATATCATCTATCTATCCATATACTGTATCATTTTTTGTGTTTTCTTTTTCTGTTTGTAGATGCAAGATTTGAGAGCTAAAACTGAATCAACATAAACTGAAACTCAACCCCATCAAATAGTTTTTGAGAATTGTGAAAAAGTTTCGATATTTTATAGTGACAAAGAGGTGGGTGGCGGAACAACGGAGAAATGAAAGAAAAAAGAAGAGAGGGTTATGGATTTCATAAAAACTGAGGGTTTTATTTTTGGATATGGACACGTGTCAGTCAACATCTGAAAATATACTTACCATAACCCTCACACTCTTATCATGGGTCTATAATCCCGTCTCCGTAAGTACTTATCCGCATCGAGATATTATATCATATGATATAAAATTTATCGTGGATATAAGTGATATAATAGGATATGCTAATTTACATGTATTATGTGTCTATTAGTTTGATCTAAAAATTGGATAGCATCTCAGTAAGTGTTTATCTATATCAAGTTGATATTAAAATATCTAAACTTATCGTTGGTAAGTAATATAGTAAGATATAATTTACACATATTATACACATATTAGCTTGATCTAAAACTTGGATAATATCTCAGTAAGTGTTTGTCTATATCGAGTTGATATCAAATTATATAAAAATTATCGTTGGTAAGTAATATAATAGGATATAATTTACATGTATTATGTATCTATTAGCTCGATTTAAATATTGAATAACATCTCTAAGTACTTATCTTTATCAAGTTGATATCAAATTATCTAAATTTGTCATTGGTAAGTAGTTACACGTATTATGTTTCTATTAGCTTGATCTAAAAATTGAATAACATCTCAGTAAGTACTTATATGTATCAGGTTGATATCAAATTATCTAAATGTATCGTTGGTAAGTAATATAATAGGATATAATTTACCGGTACTATTTATCTATTAGCTTGATCAAAAAATTGGATAATATCTTGGTAAATATTTTTTCGTATCGAATTGCTATCAAATTATATTAATTTTATTGTGGATAAGAAATATGATGGGGTTACATATATTATGTATATTTTAGCTTGATCCAAAAATATTAACTCGATAAATATTTATCTGTATTGAGTTTAAATCAAATTATTATCATGGGTATATAATAAAATTGAATGTATTTTACATATATTATATATCTACTAGCTTGATCCAAAATTTGATATGAATTAAGTTTTTATCATTATGTTTGCTATATTTGAATTTAAATATATATTTCTAAGATTAATTATAAGTTTGTTTAGTAATTTTAAAAGTAAAAAAAATCATTTATAAGAAATAATTATTTAAAATGTTTTGACAATTTGATCAAGCTTTTAAGAAAAATAACTCGGTGTGTTGATAGAATAAAACTTTTCAAAGACCAAAGAAACAGAGCTTTAAGAAAATATCTTCTCTTTTCGAATTTGTCACATCACATTAATCAGGGTGAAGGTTGCCCTATCTTTTTTTTCTAATATGAACCTTGAAATATTAGAAAAAATTGACTCTACCTAGTTTGATCGCTCCGTACAATTGCACTTTAAAAGATAAAATTCTTTATCGTAATTTGACGACCTATCTTCACTCAAAAATTTTAATCTTTTGATAAGAAGTTGAAAGCGTACCTTCATTTTCATTTGGTATAATAAGTCAACGAGTTTCCATGAGAGATTTTACAAAAATTTTAAATCGCAAGATTAAAGAATATTTTAATATATATGTTACATATTTTTAATATAAAATTACAAAAAATTAAAAAACACAATTTATTTAAACTTCATATCTAGTTTAACTAGAATAAATAAATTAAAACAGAAGAAATAATATTTTATTATATTATATATTCTAGTAATAAAAAGAGAGTTTAATTTGTGTGGGAGTGTGTGCAATAATAATTGACAAGGGGTATTGAGATTGGTCCAGTTAAAATAAGGGGTGCTCTTGTTGATTGTACGAGGACAATATTTTCTTTTGACATGGTCCTTTTTTTTATCACATTTTCTTTCTCATACTTTCATTTTCTCATATTTTAGTCCTTTCTTTATATGCATTTTTTTTTCTTTGCCAAACCCATTTTCTACTTTATCTTTTTTACCAATGTTTCTAAAGCTTTTTTTTTCTAATTATACCTCTCAGTGCAATATATATATATATATATATATATATATATATATACACTGCTATTATCTTATGCTTTTACAAATTTATTTGATTAACTCTTTTTTTTAATAATTCTTATAACCCACAAGAAAAAAGTGAATTTATAAAAGTTTCGTTTCACATCTTAAGACACTAAACATAAAGAAATTATTTTTAAAAAATCTTGAACGAGAAACACAAAATTAATATTGGTAATAATTATTCGATACATGCTTTAGAAATAGAGAATTTAACAAATATGGAAAAGAAAAGATAATTGAGTGTTTGATATCATTAATACATTATTATTAATAATAAACATTCAAATACATTAAGTGGTTATAGAATAAATAAAATTAAAAATATATTTGACAATTAAGAAATGAGTGATTAAAATTGAAATCTCAAAAAATAAATTTCTGACTAAAATTTAAATAATTAAAATTAAGTTGTATATTTAAGTGTAATAAATAATGCCGATTGAACTTTAGTAGCTCAATTGGTTAATTACATGAACTTTTACTTTGTTGATGAGAGTTCAATTTTTTTTTTTAAATTTCACTATCTTCAATTTCTTTGAATTCATCCAAATAAATTAAATTTAAATTTTTCTGACATATTACTTTAATTTTCTCTTAAATAAATGATATATATGCACATATATATGGGTGAGTTCCAATATTTATCAAAATAAAATTACAATAAAAAAGAAAATGCAAGTGAAAAAGTAAAAGAAAAGATTAAAATTGGAAGAGAAAAAGTAAGAAAATGAAATAAGTACAGTATTGGGTTCCACATATACAAATGGCCTCACACAACTAATAATATGTGTGCCTCACACAGAATAATTTTTTTCAAACTGTGGGTAAACAGGTGCCTAACACCAGTGGGCTGCCTCACCACTTTACCCATCCCCATATGCCTGTTGGCTGTTGGTACTTGGTAGCCCCTTATCATCCTATTCCGTTTTTTTTGTTTTTCATCCGGTGTCGAAATTGAAATTTTTCATTACAGATGAAACACTTTTGAATAAAGATAATTTCTTATTTGAAGAGATTCAAATTTGAGATCTCGAGTTAAGAATGAAGAAGTACTTACTGCTCTACCACAACTTTTATTGGACACTTATTATAAATTTCTTTTAATTTTTTCACTCGGTGTTAGGTTCGGAAAATTCCATATTAGGAGTATAAATGTTTGTTTTTTTGGTTTCTCATTTGGTGTCTGATACCCATATTGAAACCCGACTAATTCGGATTCACGCTGAAAAGTCCCACATTAAAGGAAAAATGCTCGTAAAGGTGATTTCTTATCTAAAGAGATTCAAATTCGAGACCATGAGTTAAGAATTAAAAAGTACTTACTACTCTACCACAACTCTTATTGGTCCCTTATTATTCTTTTCTTTATTTTTTTGTTTTTTCGCACGGTGTTAGGATCTTAAAATTCCATATTAGGGGTATAATTTTATTTTATTTTTGATTTTTCACCTGGTAATCGGTACCCATATTAGAGCCCGACTAAATCTGAATTCACATCAGAAAATTTCATATTGGGAGGTGAAGCGCTTGCACTCACTAATAAAGACGATTTCGTACCCAAAAAGACTCAAATTTGAAACCTCTCGCAAAGGATGAAGAAGTACTCTTTCTTATAAATGTAAAATTGCTAATTGTGTAGACTTTAGATATATTTTTTTATTGCTCTTTGAGCATGTGAGATTTTTTTTTTCTTTTCAAAGAATTTTTATTATATTCCTCGTCACTTCTCCATTCGCTTAATGGAAAATCAACAACTTCTTGGGGTTATCATGGAATTATTTGTTCATAAGTTATGGTCAAAAGACATATTAATTTTCTTTATTCACATGCTAATATTCCATATGTTCCTAGGTGGAATTTCATTATGTTCATTAGGACTACATGGTATAGATTGTTTACCAAAGAACATTTTCTCTCAATGGTATATTTCTGAAAAATATTTATATATAATCTAAACAATATATGAAGTGGAGGTGGGAGGTAAAGGGTGTGGATAGTGGGAAATGGGGGCTACGGAGATGAAGATGATGTTTGTTGGTGGATAGGACACAATTAGGGTAGAATGTCATCATTCGTAAAACTTGTTTCACTAGAAAAATCATTTTCCTCATTTTTCTAGAGAGAAATATTTTTTATCTATACTGATCAACCACATACGTAATGTTTGTTTTGATACAATAATGATCTTAGAGGTATGGTGGTGCTTTTGAACTTTTGACTTTATTTTCTTTATTGCACACTTGTTTATAAGAAAATAAACGAACGGTTACAAATTCAAGATCGCTCATTTTAAAAATTTTTTAATACAATTTAGTGCTCTTTATCTATTGGGTAGCCAACCAGACTATAATTGGGCCAAATACAGGCCCATAGTCCTAACCCAATAAAGTGTGATATAGGCCCACATGAAGCAATAGCATTTTTACATGCAAGATAATCAGAGTGATGTCATCTCTTTGGGCCAACCAATCTAAATCTTCTCTATTATGTCATCTATTTTACCAATTAACACACAAATTAATCAAAAGTAAAATTTCATTTGTTTTTCTAATCACATACCCTAATAATAGAAAAGATTATTATGAAGTTTTTCAATATCATTTATCGGGAAAACAATCTTATTTCAAAAATTAAAATTTAGGCATAATACATAAATATGCTCTTTAACTTAATCTCATTTTACATTTATGCCCTTCAATTTTGGGTGTGTACAAGTAGACACTTAAACTTGTATAAAATTAAACAAATAGACAGACGTCCTACATGTATTTTATGTCATATAAGATTCATGTGTCTACTTATTCAGTTTTATACAAGTTTAAATATTTTTTTGTGCACATCCAAAATTAAAGGACATATATGTGAGACTAGGTAAAATGACACATTTATGTATTATGCCTCAAATATAAGATATCTCATTGCGAATGAATGTTCAAACTTCTTATCTTTAGATAAAAGCATCTAATTGGTGCATTTTAGATAAATAAAAACATCCAATTGGTGCATTTTTTTTTTTTATAGTTGAATAATGGATCCATAGAGTGAGGGTCACTATAGAAGTCAATTAATTTTTGTTCACAAAAAGACTAAAGGGAGTGTGGTGTGTGGGCATTGAATTGGAGAGTGGAAAGTGAAAAGTGAAAGAGAAAACATTTTAATTTGTGGCGATGCTTTAATGTGCTCTCTCAATTTGACATCTGTCCTTTTTTGTCAGCTATTTTTTTTTAATGTTTTTTTCTTTAAATTCTTATTTCATTTATTAATTTTAGCAGTAATTTGTTCTTGAAGATTATAAATATATCAACAGAGTAAATCTTTAATAAAGAGGTATTATATCTTAAGATATAAATAAGGGTAAAATATAATTAATATATTTTTAAAAAGTGTCTAAAAAAGATGCACGATAAATAATTTAAGATAAAAGAAAATAATGAGATTTTTGCTATTTCTTTTATATTGAGTGAAGATTTTTGTGTTAGATTTTTACAATTTAATGAAACTTTTGGATGTTTTTGGTTAGCTTTTTTTCCTTCACAATACTTTTTAAAACTTAAAAGATTAATATTTGAAGAGAAATTTTAATAACTTAATTGATTGACTTATGACTAGCTGATTTTTATATTATCAATGAGAGTTGAATTTGCCACACATATTGTCGATGAGAGTTGAATTTCCCACGTTGTAATTCTCTTGCTCATTTTTTCTTAAAACACCAATATTTGAGGGATTATTTTGAATAATATTCTTGTCACTTTCTCACTCCTGAACTGAAGATATAAAATAATATATTAAAAATATTTTAAAAAAGGAAAGTCTCCACCATTTCTTTGTATTCTTGATTCTTTGATGCAATTCTACTGTCTTCAAGTTTAACCAGATATCAATAGTATAGAAGACTGCCATTCTTGAAAAGAGCAGGATAAGTTAGTGGCAATTTTACCTCATATGCTATTTTTTATGTGTTTTTTTTACATACTGGTGTCAATAATTGTTTGAAATTTTGAAGAGAAAAGGACTAGTTTTCAAAGAGGGGTTGTTATGAGTTGCCTCAGATCCAGGGTACCGAAGTTTTTATGAGAAAAAGGTACTTGCTTTACAGTGATTTCATGTGATTCTTGGAAGTTAGCTTTGCTTTTAACAGGTTAATTCACATGACCCTTTTCTTGTTACCTATCTTTCTTGTGTTTTAAGGATTAAAGATTTATGCCAAGTTTGGATTTTTGACTCATTACCTATTTGGGGTTTTAGTAATTGTGTGGATGTAAGGATCTTTTGTGGCTGTAGTTGCTTGGTGGGTAGATAAGGAAGAGGGAAAGAAGAAAAAGTTGAATTTTTTGTAGAAAAAAAAGGTTCTTGCTGTTGTGGCTATTGTTGTGTTCTAGCTGTGGTTAGTGGTGGGTAGATAAGGAAGAGGACAAAGAAGAAAAAGCTAAGATTTTTGAAGGGAAAAAAGGGCTGCTTTCTGTTTTTTTTGTTAAACAGATCTGATTAGCAATTTCTGTTAAGTATCCTGATTAATGGGGCGTGGCGAAATGTAAAAGAATGTTCTTTTACTAGTTGATTCTCTTAGGCAATGGAAAATGGTCCGTTGAAGCTCATGGTAAGACTATTAGTGATTCTAAAGAGAGGTGATGAATTAGTTTAACAATGAAAGGCACTGTAGTTTTAGAGTGGTTGATGGTTAGCTTTTACTGCGTTCAGTGTAGTCGTTTCGATGGAGGAGATGTATATGGTTGCAGTGCCATTTGTATTTGGTAGTTTGATCTGTCACAAACCAAGCATAGGAATTCATATGGATGTAACTAGGATAAAATCGATGGATGATGCAACGAGCTTGTATTCTAATTCCGGGACTAAAACGTTGGCAAACACTGTTTCTGGTGGCAATGATGATTGTAGTTCTGCTGATTCGGAGAGCGACCTTAGTATTACAGCATCATCTGTGCCTGAAGAGAGCAGAAGTGAAGGGACTATGTCGCTTGATGTGATATCTGAAAATGAAAGCAACTGGATTGCTGGTGATGCTGTTGTTAGGGAAAGCGAGGATGATGATTCCTTATCACTGGAGGGTGATCAGATTCCCGATAATTCATGTTCCCTATCAGTGGTGAGCGATTGTAGTAGTTTATGCGCTGATGATTTTATAGGCTTTGAGATAGCGTCTGACATAGAAGGTCAAGATTTCGTGGATTCTCAGAAAAGCATCAGCCATGACGAACTTATTGGTAAGACTGGGGTTTTGGTTGAGTCAGATGTTGAGGATACTTTGACTAGATCAGTGGCAGTTCCGGTCAGACTTGAGGAGCAGATCACTGATAAAGGTTTGAGTGCAACAGTCAGCCGCAGTGTTTTTGAAGTGGACTACATACCCCTATGGGGATATACATCTATCTGTGGAAGGAGACCAGAAATGGAAGACGCATTCGCAACTGTTCCTAGATTCATGAAAATTCCTCTGCAGATGTTAATTGGTGATCGTTTGCTTGATGGACTGTCTAGACGCTTGAGTCATTTGACGACTCATTTCTTTGGAGTTTATGATGGCCATGGTGGTTCTCAGGTCTCTGTCTCTCTTTCCGACTTTGGTTCATACAACTCCTTGTTACCTAAATATGAACAAAGATTAATTGATTCCTTTTTTTTTTCTCTTTCAGGTGGCAAATTACTGCCGAGACCGGATTCATGCTGTATTGGCTGAGGAGTTGGAAACTTTTATGATGAATCTCAGTGATGAAAGTATTAGACAAAGTTGCCAAGAGCTCTGGAATAGAGCCTTTACCAACTGTTTTCTTAAAGTTGATGCTGAGATTGGAGGGGGAGCTGGTCACGAGCCTGTTGCTCCAGAAACTGTAGGCTCCACAGCTGTTGTTGCCGTTGTTTGTTCATCTCATATTATAGTGGCAAACTGTGGTGATTCGAGGGCTGTTCTGTGTCGTGGGAAGGAACCCATGGCATTGTCAGTGGATCACAAAGTAAGCGAAACTTTGAACTAAACTTACTTCCATAGCTAATAATCCCTGTATAATCATTTTTCATTTCTGTTCTCTTTTTTCAGCCAAACCGAGAAGATGAATATAAAAGGATTGAAGCAGCTGGAGGGAAGGTGATACAGTGGAATGGCCATCGTGTTTTCGGTGTTCTTGCAATGTCTAGGTCTATTGGTATGCTTTCTCCTAGCTAACCTATTTTCTGGCATTTGCAAGATACTTTAGTTATCTATAGCTCATAACATAAATCCCTATCTCTTTCATTAGCTACCTTTTAAAAGCTTGATCAGCAATTCTTGTGTCGTAGTAGAATGATACATGCATTTGCAGTTGTCCCAATTACTAAATGAGCAAACAAGACAATCCTTATAGAGGTCTTGGGGTTAGATGATCACTGTTAGGCTTGATTGGATCATCACTGCAAGGCTTTTGGGCCATGTAGACAATCTGTCCTATACGACTCAGGTTCATGCATTGGCCATAGGTATGGCATAACAATACTAGTCTGTTGGACCGTGTGATATCTGCCCTAGTGTGCCAAATGCTCCATAAAGACATTCTACACATTCTTGAACTTGTAGTTTGATATGAGAAGTAACCTGTGGGCTACTTATGTGTTCTCTTGGTCCATTTATCAGTTGGACAGAGGTCCTAATTTTTGTTATTAAATAGGTCGTATGTCTCTTTCTTTTAATCCGATTATTGATTGCAGGAGATAAATACTTGAAGCCTTGGATAATTCCTGATCCAGAAGTAACGTTCATACCTCGAACCAAGGATGATGAATGCCTCATTCTTGCGAGTGATGGTTTATGGGATGTCATGACAAATGAAGAAGCTTGTGATATGGCTCGTAAACGTATACTCATGTGGCATAAAAAGTACGGTGCAACGCTCCCCGTGGAAAGAGGTGAAGGAATTGATCCAGCATCACAGGCAGCAGCAGAATGCTTGTCAAATCGAGCTCTTCAGAAGGGCAGCAAGGACAACATAACAGTGATTGTGGTGGACTTGAAAGCTCAAAGAAAGTTCAAAACCAAAACTTCAACACAATTGGCCTCATAATCTGCTGTTCCATTTATGTATTTGCAGTATAGACTGAAGGCGACACACTTTAACTTGGCCTCAACTGGTAACTAAACACTCCAACTTTGAGGATGCACATCTAGGCACCTCAACTCGTCTAACCATGTCAGTTGACCTGTCCAACTTACAAAAATGATCATCTAGACACCTCCAAAATTTATGTCACATCAACATTGGTTGTTCACAACGACACAGTGGGGACGAGTTGAGGTGTCTAGATGTGTATTCTCAAAGTTGAAGTGTATAATTGTCCGTTGAGGCCAAGGAAAGTTGTCTATTTATGTGTAACATTTTTTTTTACCTTGGGATAAATATAATGGCTATTATTGGAGTAGGTTTCTGTATGTATTTTAGTACATGCTCCATTCCGTATGTAATTAAATTTCTTTATTTAGCTATTTGAAGTAGCAAAAACTACTACATTATAATCAAATGTAATATGGTCATTAAGCCTCCATAGTTAAAAGGCTCTATGTAGGTATTTTAATCTACTGTTTGACATCATGTCTTGTACTTTATGTGTGTCATATTTTAAAGGATAATACATACATATCTCCCCAGAATTTTCAACTACACACCTAAACTTTGCGTTCGACTTATAAGTGTGTAGTTGAAGATTTGGGGACAGGTCGAGAGGATATTTATGTGTTAAACCTACATTTTAACATGCAAAATATGCAATCAAAAAGTTTGATCTTGTGGTCAATAAGATCAGAGGTATCAGTGCCCCGTGCACGTGGTGGAGTTGTAACTTACAATATTTCTTGTTTGAGTAGGAATATTTCGTCTATTCGATAAGAACAAAGATTTATTTTTTATTTTTCTATTATACTAACGAAATTCATTTGAAAGGTTAGAAATCAACAAAAGCAAGTAGACTATCGATTGAATTATGACTATCGCTATTCTGATATTAAAATTCGATAGAGATGAAATTCGAGGCATTTGATTATTTTATGTTTTATTTTGGACTCCATAATTTTTTTTCTATATTTTTTATTGGATCTTTATTATAGACATTTTAGTTTGCCTTGAAATGTCAAACCAGCACAATAAGCATTGTTATGAGATCCAAAGGTCTCTTAGTGATCAGGAACAAAGATAGAGAACGATATAATCTATTTAAATTATGGATATATGAATCATGTAATGATAGGAGAACAATACAGTTTATCCAAACACTATATTCATTAGAACATACAGTACGATACAATATAACATAATACAATACGTTACATTATGAAACAAAATGTAACAACCATCCAAACAAAGTGTAAGTGATCACAAGCAAAGACGTCCACATCCCCAAAGGGCTCTAGGTGATCACGAGCAAAGATGGAGGACGACACAATCTACTCAAATTATGGATACATGAAATTATATAACGACGGAAAACGATACAATCTATCCAAATATTATATTCATTAGAACAATAATATAACACAATATAATACGATACATTATGCAACGATACGTAACAACCATCCAATCAAAGTGTAAGTGATATCACGAGCAAACATGTCCCACATCCCCCAAAGGGCTCTAGGTGATCACGAGCAAAGATGGAGAACAATACAATCTATCCAAATTATAAATATGTAATGTTATATAGCACAATACAATCTATCCAAACACTATATTCATTAGAACAACGCAGTACTACACAATATATCACAATACAATACATTATGAAACAATACGTAACAACCATCCAAACAAAGTGTAAGTGATCACGAGCAAAACCGTCCCACATCAAAAATATATTTAAACTATCACTATTTTACGAGTTTTATATCAATAAAAAATGGGGGGGGGGGGGGTTGGAGTTAAAACATCACCATAGAAATTGATCCATTTTTTTTGGGAGACAGCACAAATCCTTTTGGGCAAAACTAATGGCCTTCCATTTCATGCCGCTCTACCAATTTTCCATTTTTGTCAAACGTGAAAAAAAACTAAGAAATTTTTTTCAGCCACCGTTATGGTGGCGGAAAGGGGCAGAGCTAAGTAGCGGCAGCCTCTTTCCGATCTGTTTAATATATAAATTTATGAACAAAAAATGGGTTCCCAAAATCCGGGAGAAGATCCTATTGTTGTTGCCGTTGATAGAGATAAGAATAGCAGCTCTGCGGTGAAATGGGCTATTGATAATCTGCTTGGAAACAATCAAATTCTTGTATTGGTTCATGTTCGGGTCAAGAATTCACCAAAGCGTAGGTACCTTCTCTCTCTTTCATTTACATTTCTAGGTTTGGTTTACCCTAATGGTCAAATGTCAATGAATTGAATTGAAATAAATTATGGTGGGCAGAGTAATCTGATACATGTGCTGGTGAAAGATAATAGGTATCCCGGAAATTAGTTTAGGATAATGTAATTGGGATTTATAAATTGGTCATTCATTTGATGATGAGAAAGGGGACCTTGACGTAACTGGTAAAGTTATTGTAGGAGGTTATGAGTCCTCTTGTAGAAATGTAGGTTCCCTACGATAGACCTTTGTAGTCCGGTCTTTTCTCAGACTCCGTGCATAGTGGGAGCTTAGTTGCGTCCTTTTTTTATTCATTTGATAATGTAAGTGGGATCAATAATTTGGTTTGGAAAGAAATTTAGAATTCTATTTTGTACTAAAAAAGAAGTCTTTGTTAGGGGAACTTATTGCTTTTTAGTGCACCTATGATTGTTGGTTAAATGTGCTTTTGGTTTATCACGAAGGAATAGTAAAATAGATAGGATCCTTCCCTTGATCCTAGTACTGGCCGGAGTTAATAGGTACGGTGGAGTTAGTTGAGGTGCGCACAAATGGACTCAAACACTACTTTTTTTTTTTTTATATATAAAAGTCATTTGTTTGATAAATGTAATTGGGATCAATAATTTTGTTTGGGAAGAGATTTGAAATTCTATTTTCTATTAGAAAATAAGTCTTTGTAAGGGGAACTTAAATGCTTTTTATTGCACCAATGTTAGTTAAATGTGCTTTTGATTTACGGCGAGGAGTGTGGTAGAATGGATAGGTACTCTCCACGCTTAACCAAAGGTATCAGGTTTGAGCCATAAGAATGGAGAAAATCTTGTTAGGGAGTTGTTTCCCTTTTATGGACCCTATAGGACCCAAAACCGCATTAGTCAAGCTAGTGGGCTTTGAATATTGGATTTATTTTTTTTAAAAAAAAAAGTGTTTTTGATTTCCCAAATTGCCATCTTTCTATATCTCAAATAATTTGAACTTTTCGTTGTTTATTGTGACACTGATGCTAATTTGTTGTGGTTGGTGGAAATGAAGCTACTTTAGATTCAAATGGAGGATTAAGTGATGAAGCTACTCAAAATGTCTTCACACCTTTCAAGGCCTATTCTGCACGCAAAAGGGTATGTGAATTAATCCATGATAAGTTAGCCCTCTCTTTTCCTCTCCAAGCATGGTTTGATCCTTTATTTTCCTTTGTAATCCGTTATGTTTAACACAATCCTCCTATATTTGTAAGTTCATTAACTTTAACCTTCTCATTTTACAATAACGAAAAAGTCTTTATTTGTCTTTTACGTTAGTCTAAGTTGCTCGGACTCTCCAAAAATGTTGCCGCATCCATGTCGGATCCTCAAAAATGCACTACTTTTGAAGGGTCCGACAAGTACCCGATGACATTTATGAAGAGGCCGAGCAACATTGACGTTAGTAACATAGGTTAAGAAGCTTAAACACCAGATTGTCCTCTGTATGGTTTTCAAGATCACTAGAAATAGGTGTTTTTGTCTAGTAAAGTCTGTTTTATGTTCTTTTTTCCTTCTAAAATCTCTTGTTCTACTTGAGTGTTTTGCACATTCAAAGTAATTCATAAGTTACCTAGTGTAGCATCATGTAAGTTTAGATGAAACCGGGCTCCTCCCATGATGGAAATTTAACTAAATCTTACTTTATTCTAAATGGTTGTTGAGGTTATTGCAGATAGTAGTGAAAGAGATTGTCATTGAGAATACTGAAGCATCGAAGGGACTTCTTGAGTACATCAACAGTCACAGTGTTACCAACATTGTTCTTGGTGCATCGTCTAGGAGTGCTCTTGGCAGGTTATTATCTCAGTGTATCTGTTGCTTATTCTTCATTACAAAGGAAAGAGCTTGACTTATATTACTTCCGTTGCAGAAAATATTGGACTCATGATGTGCCAACATTGGTAAATAAGGCTGCACCAGAGTTTTGTTCTGTTTATGTAGTTTCAAAAGGCAAGCAACAATCTGTCCGACCAGCAGCAAAATCTCTTCCTTCTTCTGTACCAGCAAGACAACCGTCTTCATCAGCATGGTCAGCACCTAGGTCAAGTAACTCTGGATCAGAAGATTCAACCAGGTATAAAATAAACAAGTGATGATATAAAATTGGTCAATCTTGTTTTCATTTTGTTGTCCTTATCTTCGATGGATTTATTACAACTTTCTCGTGTCACTTGATATTTATGAATTGAACCCGAAGTATCAAAAGAAAACTTGTCATGCCTTTTACAACACACATCATTTTGAATGCAGAGCAACTAAACTTAGTTTAGTAAGCTGGCAATTTTTTAATTCAGTTTGCTATGATGAACGGTAAAAAGACAAGTAGTTGAATAAGATTTTAAGAATCAATATATGGGACATACTAGTGTTAACTCAAACAATCTTTTTGTTTATTTCTAAGATATTATTATGTCCTCATTTTATGTACTACTCCTGATTACACTATTTAGGGGAGTCGAACACTTTTTTCTTTGACTGTCATCTTTTTTCTATTCGAATTATTAACTATCGTGACTTATATTACTGTTTAGGTAGTTCCAACATGTGTAAATATTATTCGAAAAAATTGAAAAACTTGTGTTTGAATTCAGACTGAAAATTAGAAGTTTTGCTTGTATTTCAAACCTCATCATAGTATTTGGAGTTAAAAGTTTGTACTGTTGAACTAAGAAATAGATGAATGAACAATTAAGGACCCTTATGCTCTATGCAAAAGTGTTAATTCTTTCTGTACTATCTCTAACTTTAATGAATCAATGGTACAAAGTAGGTTTTCATACACGAGATCAGAGCAAAAGATTGTAGAATCCGAGAAGACGAGGGGTGAAAAAGGACCATCTATTGTACCGATAGATAATCTTCATTCTCCCGAGATGACAAATCCATATAAGCACGCTTCTCAACCAGATGGTAACATGCGGTATGCTCGTATTAGCCCTAGATCAGTTGATATGACGTCCGAAAATCTTGACTTCACACAAGTTGCCATCAGAGAAACTCCTATGAATGGAAGCTCCTCATATTCAGTAAGTGCAATATAATCAATCATATGAACTACACTGCAACACAAATTTGTTGCTTAATAGACATTTTAAGCATTTCCATTATGTGAAAAGTATCAAAATTGTTTAGTAATAATCTTTATCTCGTCATATGTGATAATGCAGGTGGATGCTGAGATGACAAGACTAAAACTTGAGCTAAGGCAAACTATGGATATGTACAATGCAGCTTGCAAAGAAGCGGTCGTGGCCAACCAAGCGGTAATAGCCCATTTTCTAACTGCCTAGAACCATAAAGATGAAGACCATCTAAAATAGCAAGAAAGCGATAAATATATGGGCCTAACTATCTGCAAAAAGCATTAAACATAGAACTTGCATTGTATTATGCAAATCATATTTTCAGGAAACCTTGTTTAACAGTTAAATGATTGAAAAGATATTATAAGGGAACTCATGTTTCTACAAATTTTACTACCATGCATAGAACCATGCGGCTCCCAACTCCCAAAACTAAATGAGTGCATTCAGCATTTTTATGGGAAGTTATTCCTCCAAGGAATATATAAGGTCTGAAATAATTGTTAAAAGTTGGTACAGTTCTTATCTATAGATGAGTAAGAAATAGCATCACATCAGTTGTTTACTTTTCTGAAAAAAACGAGTTACAAATTTATGACATCAAACTTGAGGACCAAGGCTTTCTCCCTCTTCTTATCCAGGAGTAAGTTTTTCATGTGTCATATTTCTACTAAGTTTCAGGCTGATGAGCTTAATAAATGGAAAATTGAAGAAGCTCGCAAGTTTGAACAAGCCCGTTTTGCTGAAGAGGCAGCTCTCGCAATTGCTGAGACTGAAAAGGCTAAATGCAGAGCTGCTATTGAAGCTGCTAAGAAAGCACAAAAGATGGCTGAAATAGAAGCACAAAGAAGGAAGTATGCGGAGTTAAAAGCTAAGCGAGAGACAGAAAAAAAGAAACAAGCAATGAATGTTCGATCTCAGAATGATATACGTTATAGGAAGTATACAATAGAGGAGATTGAGGCAGCCACCAAAAAATTCTCAAATGCACAAAAAATTGGAGAAGGTGGATATGGACCTGTTTTTAAGGGTAAACTAGATCACACACCTGTTGCCATTAAAGTTCTGAGTCCTGATGCTGCACAAGGGAAGAAACAGTTCCAACAAGAGGTAACCTTTTATACTCCTAATTCAATGATACCTTCTCTTTTACAATATGTATCTAAGATATGAAACATTCTGCATTATTTGGGCTGAACAACTTCATTTTCCGTAGAACTTGTGCATTCATTGAGTCACTTCTGGAGTTAATTACACGCAATGCAATCGAGGGAATCATGATAAATTGTAGAAAGTGGGAAAATACATGTATACTGATGCAGTTTGGTGCATGGCATGATTTCTTTTGATTAATGGATAACAGGAATATTTTTGACTAATGCATAGCATGATAGTTTTCTCTTATTTTAAGTATGTATGCTTTATCTAAAAGCTTCTCTATTATGCTTTGTGTAGATGAGCCCGTCTTAGAGATGTCCAATGAAACTTTTGTTTGAAAATGATGATTTACTAATGTAAATGGGACAGATTTTCACTTGCTATAACTAGAATGTCTAAAAGATGTTGTAGCTTGTACTCTCTCATGTTATTAGATGCCCTCTTTCTTGGTTAAATTGTTGATTGGTGTTAGTATGAGTATTTGACAAGCCGCCTGCTGATGCACATGAAAAATGTTTTTTTCATTTACAGGTTGAGGTCCTCAGTCTCATTAGGCATCCAAATCTGGTGCTACTATTAGGTGCATGTCCCGAGTATGGGTGCTTAGTTTATGAGCTTATGAATAATGGCAGCTTGGAAGATCGTCTTTTTCGGAAAGGTAATACCCCTTCAATTCCATGGGAAATTCGCTTCAAAATTGCTGCTGAGATTGCAACCGGGCTTCTATTCCTTCATCAATCAAAACCAGAACCTCTTGTTCACCGGGATCTAAAGCCTGGAAATATTCTGTTGGACAAAAATTATGTCTGCAAAATCAGTGATGTTGGTTTGGCAAGGTTAGTGCCATCATCTGTAGCTGATTGTGTGACACAATATCACATGACTTCAGCTGCCGGGACATTTTGTTATATAGATCCTGAATATCAACAAACAGGAAGGTTGGAGACTAAATCAGATATATATTCGCTTGGTGTGATGTTGCTCCAAATTATTACTGCAAGGCCCCCAATGGGTTTAACTCATCACGTTGAAAGGGCCATCGAGAAAGGTAAATTTGCAGATTTTTTAGATCCAACAGTGCCAAATTGGCCAGTGGAAGAGGCTCTTAAGTTTGCAAAATTGTCACTCAAGTGTGCTGAGCTGAGGAAGAAAGACAGACCAGATCTTGGTTCAGTAGTAGTTCCTGAGCTTACTAGGCTTAGTGAATTCGGAATGAGCAGCATGCCAGGTATCGGTTAGCTAAACTTTGCCCCCCGTGCATACTCGAAGATTGCTCCCACACATGATGGATAAACTACTGGCAACTCAGGTCTGTGGCTTCTTCCCATTACCAATATTTAATCGAGTGCAGTAAACATCAGCTGTATTGTTCATTTTCCCTTTTCACGAGTTAATCTAACTGAAGTTGAAGGAAAAAATGATCACTTAAGAGTATTCCCTTGTTGAAACATTTCGATAAAAAGCAAAGTGAGTGATGATATGATGAACATATCGACATTTTTACCTGTTCTTGGACGACTTCTGATATATAAAATGTTGTTCCAATCTTTTGAAATGCTGCCTCTGTTCCAATTTAAATTCTTATGTTATATCATCTTATGTTACACATCACCACGAAAAGGTTGTGATGGTGTGGTAACCAGAGGTCTCAGGTTCGAATCCTAGATATGAAGTCATTTATGGTAGGGAGTGCTTTACCTCAAAACTGAGACTTTTCAGCATGAACCCGAAGTAGTCAACCCCCAAAGCCAGTACCGGATACCGAGTGAATAGTACAATATTTAGCTTTAAGGCTACCTACATATACTCGGGTGTAAAAACTTACTGCACCTAGTATTTACATCAAGTCAATAAGGGGTCATTTGGTAGGAAAACTTTCAATCAAAGACGACTTCATATTCGGGGCTTGAACTCGAGACCTCTTGAATGAGAGTTTTTGGTGAATATTATCCAAACATATAAACATAAACTTAAAATTAGTTAATGTAATGTGGAATCCAATCCAAATGTGGATGATTTCGTCAATATTCAACTAAATTAGATTAATCAATTAAGGCTCAATGATTGGATTAAATATTCAACACGATTAGTGTATTGATATGACGTGACAATCATCACAAAGGATAATTATAATCTTCTTTGTTTTTTTTTTATTAATCATGGTGTTTAAGACAACTTTCTTTTCCACTAATTCCACGAGATACTTGTCACTTTTTACGATATCATATAACTCTATCTATTATGATTAGGACATATGAAAAAAAATCACTTAATATTTTTCACGAAAGTAATTATTTGATTATTGCAAGTAGTTTACACTAATTAAGCATCAAATCTAAGCACCCTCAAAGTGGAATTAAAATTATATTTTATTTAAAAAAGAAAAAAAGAATAAGGGGAATTTGTTAAATTCTAGCATAGTCACACATTAAGTGGATACGTCACTTTTTTCAACATTTTGTCAAAGGTTCCTTTTTCCTTTTTTTTTCAGCATTATTGGTATTTAATTATTAATTAATAAAAAGCATATATACTTTATGCTGCTTTTGCACCATAAAATATATTTCTCGTGGCTTCAAGAATAAAAAAATCAAATGATAGTTCTCGATCCGAATTCAAATTTAAACGTCGAATGAAAAAAAGCCGTTACATGTCAAGACTTGAGAGTAGTTATTTTCTGAGAGAGATTATCTAAAATAAATATATCTTATATGTTGAAGGTGCTCTTTTCTCACTTGATAAACTAGTCTTTCAGATCAATTTTACATATTCCGCCTATAAATTATAACAATTATTAATGACGCAGGTTGATTAATGCTTGAGGACGCGACTCAAAGCGATCACCTAAACCCAACATTTATATCAGATGATAAAATTAGTCCATAAAACATAATCAGTATGAAGCAATAATATAATTCATCCATTTACTAGTTCAATCCACCTAAAAAATGAATTTCATTGCAAAGAGTATAGAGTCTACTATTGAGTTTATAGAATATTGAATATGTTATCAATCTGATCAGTTGTCGTGCAGTGGTGAGATTGTTTCATCCTTAATAAGAGGTTTTAGATTTGAGTCCTGGATATATATAGAGAAAATCTTATTGGGAGTGTCGCCCCCAAATTGATCCTACAATACACGATTTAAATTTAATCAGAGCTCCAATGCAGATTCCAAACACTAAATAATTAAAAAGAAAAAAAGAATATTGAATAATTTTTTTTATTTATAAATTAGTTTTGGATTGAACTCTCATGTTCGGTGTGCACATATAAATGATCCCTATCTATATTATTATACATAAAATATTAAATATATATACATAAAGAGAGACATAATTATTCCTTACATGATTGAACTGTCTGGTTATTTTCATCCTCTATATAAAGTCCATAAGAGTACACACTAATTCCTCACACAAATCAAATCATAAATCATAATCTTTGTTCCTTTCTTAAATATAGAAAGAAATTTCGATGAACAAAGTATTTTGTATTAGCACGATTTGCACGATTTGGAGAAGAAGTGCATCTCAAAAAATATATAATATTGTAGTCAGTCTATTTTAATGTAAGTATTAGTGACTGTTAAAAGCAGTAACTAATTAAGAAAGGTGACAGAAGAGAGTGAGCACACATGGTATTTTCTTACATTATAGTATATATGGATGTTTGAAGCTATGCGTGCTCACCCTCTATCTGTCACCTTCCGTTCTCTTTCTCCCTAATTAGATATTACAAAGCTTTTATATCTCTATATATATACTTGTTCGTAGGGAAGGTTTAGAACAATAATAATATTATCTTTATATGATCTATTCACCACGAATTAAACAAGAGAAATAAAATACCTAAAACTTCTTTTATGTTAAGGAGATACAATAATTTTAATTTACGCATAAATATTATTTTATTTACCTAATAAATATTTTGAATGAACGGTATTTAATTGGACCTCTTTCATATCTTTAGTTATGTTATGATCATAACGTTTAAATTTTGATGCTCTCACCATTTCCAACTTTCTTATCCATCCTCTAGATTTTGATCCTTCTCAACCCTTGAAGAGAGTTAATTATGGTGTCTATTTTTTTTCGTACTGTGAGTATTCCACTTTTCAATTTTATGATTATAATTTTTTATCAGTATCTAAGTGTTTTTATCAAGTCAATAATAATAATATATGTTGAAATATACGCACATACATCTAATCATGGTTTAATGATATATATTTTTACTTTATTAAATCATTTAATTATAAAAGGGTTGCATTATTTGGTTGTAAGCTACCCATATGAATTAGTATTTACTATTCTAATCGTTGTGTCTAAATAGAAAATTGTCTAGACGGATGTCTAGCCAGAATTAGGCTCCATCTTAATCTTTTACCTCTCAAAATTGATACTTTTTAATTATTATCCTTTAGAACTGTTAGTTTAAAAAATAGCCGAAAATGCTCCTAATAGTGAAAAGCAAGACAGAAAACTCGCAACGTATAAGTTCAGTTAAAGTTATGCATTAAGTAGAAGTTTAATGACAAGTTAGGACATAAGTTTAGTGACACAAGTTATGCCCTAAAACAAATTATGTACAAATCACAATTTATGCCCCCAAGACACAAGTGTAGTGTCACAAGTTATATCTCATAATATAAGTTTAGCGGCATAAGTTACGCCCTAAGATAAAATAAATTATGCACAAGACATAAGTTATGCTTCAAGGCATAAGTGCAACAATACAAATTATGTCTTAAAGCAAAATAAATTAAGTTCAAGGCAAAAGTTATGCTCCAAAAGCAAAAATTATCTAAAAGTTTTGCCATGTGAAACATATACTACATAACTTATATCCCAAAGCAAACACTCTAAAAAGGAAAAAGTTTGGCCGTGAGAAATTAGGTCAAAATTACAAATTTTTTAACCTACAATTTTTTTTTATTATATGATCAGTAAAATAAAAAATTAAAGACCACCACAAAATAAGAACAATCCGTGCAAAAAACTAGTAATGAACATCCATGTTTGTGTGGGAAAATAGAAGTAAAAATTACACGAGGTATGTTTTCTTCTTTCTCCTTCATATCTTTGGCTCTTAAAGTTTGAACTACCAAAATTAGAAGTCAAGATCTAAAATTTAATTAAACTTCTGACCAGTGGGTCTTAGTTTAATTGTGGTTAGATGACTAATAATTTTTGTGAAGTTTGATTATTTTTAAAATAATAATCTTAAAAATTCATAAGTGCTTGTTTTACTTAAAAATATCTTTAAATTTGAAGTCTGAACTATTTAAACTAAAACTTCATACATTCTTTTTTTTTAAAAAAAAAAATTGTTATATGATACTTGAGTCAAACTTCAAACACCAGTAAACACTTGCGTAAAAAAATTAAAAATTTGACCTTTAGAGCTAAATTTGATAGACTTTGAAAATTTTTATTGTTTTTTTTTAAATAGCATTTTTTTAAAGATGACAATTTGTTCATTTTGTGTACTTTTAAAGTCTCATTGTCTATTTTTCCAATTTTTCTCCTCCACTCCCCCCTCTCATCTTTCTTTTAAGATATGTTTTAAATTATTTTACCTGAGTCGAATATTTAAAAAAAAATACTTTTTGTCTTCAAATATAGACATAAAATTTGCAAACATATCATCTTTTTAAAATTTTACTTAAAAATTACACCATTTAAAAAAAAATACTTTTTGTCTTCAAATATAGATATAAAATTTGTAAACATATCATCTTTTTAAAATTTTACTTAAAAATTATACCAAATATATTATTATTGGCATTGTCCTCTCATCTTTTATGATAAACCTTTTTTTTCTTTTCAATTTCAATTTGTGGAATCCACGTTAGTGAATACAATTCCCCTATTGAAGCGGTCCAAATTTCTTAAAATACACTTACACCCCCAAATATTCTTATAATATTCTTTTACCCCCCAAAAGTTTTAAAAAAGAACAAAAAAATCCACACTCATAAAACTCATTCTACTTCAGATATTGTGGTTCCTCAACTCCGCGGCGTAGATCCGAGGAGTTTTTGGAAGAAGAAAAAAAAGCTGCAGTCTTCGAAAACCCTAGTTCTCAAATCTTTCAGATCTTTCTTTAACAAACTTCAAATCGTTATCAAGTAGGTTACTCTTCTTATTCTTGTAACTTCCTTTTTTTTTCGATTTTTCTTGTATTTTGTAGATTTTTTTTATGTGTAAGTTTTTGTTTGATTGAAAGTCTGTGTTTTTATGATTCATTTGTGTTGAGTAGTGGTTTTGGTGAGTTGGGTGTTGATGGTTTTGCTGTTTTCTAGTGTGGGTTGGTTTTGATTTTTGTTTTAAATGATTGGAAAACGAGCGATCTAGTGATTCTCGTTTTATCTTTGTGTATTCAAGGATTCATATAGCACCCCCTCCAAGCTGTTGTAGTTGTAGATGAGTGGTGTGCTAAAGGGGTTAGCTTTGCAAAGATTAGAGGGGGTGGTAAGTTGGGATGCAGACGAGGAGACTATAATTCCTCGATGTGCTCTGTGTAACTGTGTTGTTGACATTCTTCTCGTTGTTTTGATGTATATTTGGAGCTATCTCAGCTCCATGAGTGATGTGTGTCTTAGTGGTGTGCTAAAGGAGTTAGCTTTACAAAGATTGGAGGGGGTGGTGAGTTGGGAGGTAGGTAGGCTAGGAGACTATAATATCTTGATGTGCCTATGTTGTTGACATTCTTTCTGTTGTTTTGACGTTTATTTTCCGCTCTCTCAGCTCCATGAGTGATGTGTATCTTAGTGGTGTGCTAAAGGAGTTAGCTTTGCAAAGATTGGAGGGAGTGGTGAGTTGGGAGGTAGGCAGGCTAGGAGACTATAATATCTTGATGTGCTTGTGTTGTTGACATTCTTTCTGTTGTTTTGATGTTTATTTCCCACTCTCTCAGCTCCATGAGTGATGTGTGTCTTAGTGGTGTGCTAAAGGAGTTAGCTTTGCAAAGATTGGAGGGGGTGGTGAGTTGGGAGGTAGGCAGGCAAGGAGACTATAATATCTCGATGTGCCCTGTGTTCTGACATGCTTCCTGATGTTTTGACGTATATTTTCCACTATCTCAGCTCCATGAATAATGTGTATCTGAGTGGTGTGCTAAAGGAGTTAGCTTTGCAAAGATTAGAGGGGGCGATAAGTTGGGAGGCAGGCAAGGAGACTATAATTCCTCGATGTGCCCTGTGTTATGGACATTCTTCCCGTTGTTTTGATTTATATTTTCCACTATCTCAGCTCCACGAGTAATGTGTCTCTGAGTGGTGTGCTAAAGGGGTTAGCTTTCCAAAGATTAGAGGGGGTGATGAGTTGGGAGGCAGGCGAGGAGGCTATAATTACTCAATGCGCCGGCGCCCTGTGCTGTTGACATTCTTACCGTTGTTTTGAGAGAGAGGATGCATCTTGATTCTTGTTTATGACCTCTATAATAATTGAAGAAAGAATGGATAATGTCATTTATACTCGATGAAACAAATTTTATTTGTGACTTTGTTGAAGTGTTTTGGGTCTTAAAGTAACTTACCTATTATTTATATGTCATCGAGTTAAGCTTCGACCTTCACTTTTTATCATCTACAAAATGTTCAATGAATTGCCATATGACTGATAAGATTTATTATTTAATTTATAGAAAATATTAGTTTCGAATAAATTTTAAATTTTTTGCTTAAATCAGAATCCCAAAACTATTTTGAGATTGAGGTGCTGTTAATTAATTAATTATTTAAAATTTCCTGCAGTCATGGCAGCAGAAGGTTCTCAGTTTGATGCTCGTCAATTCGATGCGAAAATGACAGAGCTGTAAGTTAACTCTTTCCATCATATATTGAGGTCATGTTAATCTGGCTGGAAAGCATCCTTGTCTCTCTCACCCCCCACCCCTCTTTTTCCAATTTATTGATTATCACTTTCTGCTGATATTTGGCGTCTAGCCTTAGACATTGATTTGATTGGCTTTTGTGGTTGTTTGATATGCCAAAAAAAGGCTTGGTACTGAACAACAGGAATTCTTCACGTCATATGATGAGGTTCACGACAGTTTTGATGCCATGGGTTTGCAAGAAAATCTCCTGAGGGGCATCTATGCGTATGGTAATTTGACACCTCCTCCTAATTCTGGTTTCCTTTCCTCCATTCCCAGATTTTACGGGGCACTGAACAGTGTTTTGAATTTCTTCAAGGTTTTGAGAAGCCATCTGCTATTCAGCAAAGGGGCATTGTTCCTTTTTGCAAGGGCCTTGATGTTATCCAGCAGGCACAATCTGGTACTGGGAAGACGGCAACTTTTTGCTCTGGAATTCTCCAGCAGCTTGATTACAGTTTAGTTGAGTGTCAGGCTCTGGTTCTTGCACCAACCCGCGAGCTTGCACAACAGATTGAGAAGGTTATGAGAGCACTTGGTGACTACCTGGGTGTGAAGGTTCATGCTTGTGTTGGGGGTACCAGTGTCCGTGAGGATCAGCGCATCCTTCAGAGTGGTGTTCATGTTGTGGTTGGTACTCCGGGCCGTGTCTTTGACATGTTGCGCAGGCAGTCTCTTCGCCCAGACCACATCAAGATGTTTGTTTTGGATGAAGCTGACGAAATGCTCTCTAGAGGTTTCAAGGATCAGGTTGCCCTTTTACTTAAATTTTTGCAGTTTTATTTCTTAGTTCAGAGCAGGATTTGCCTTTATTTTCTGTCATTAAATGATGTTTCTGTGCTCGAAGGTTAATTAACATTTAACAATCTAGAAGTGGAGATTATTATCTCATATTATCAACAAAATAAAAGAATTCACCTTTTCTATTTTTGATCAAGTGAAGCAGAATTCAATTTTAAATGTGGTTATGTAGTTGATAGTGAACTAATAAAGCTAGGGCTAATTTGTTAGTAATATATTTCTCCCTCAAATTATCAATCAACAATTCCTCAGTCCTAAACTAGAGTTCAGTTCTATGGATTATCTTTATCCAGCTTGAAATCCGACCCTTTTCAGGCCTAAGCTAAATAATTTGAAATCTAAAACAAGTTAAGAGGTTCTCTAAACTTCAAAGTTCCTCAAGTCTCACAGCTTATCTCTAACTAGTACAAAGATCTCCAACACTACTAGATCAAATGCAAGGGCGGCAACAATTAAGTGTTGACTCTCAACTAGTTGGTATTGCTATATGGTTCAATTGCTTTCGTTGTTATTTATTCTTACTGAAGTATGCATTTGTTTCTAGGGATCGCAAGTCTTCTGTGATAATTAGTCTTCCATGATATCTGAGGTTTACCTTTTTCATTGCTACTATGTTCAATCATCATAGTCACAGGCCTATGGATCAAGATCATTTGAAAGTCAGATAGGCCCTTTTTTGATGTTATCTTATATGTGTAAAATTTATATTCTCTGTCGAATGTGATCATGTCGAATATTGTCAAATTTCATATGAGTGCACATCTGTAATCCTTTGCATATACACGACACTTATTTTGTGGATAGGTTTGGTCTTAAGAGGCCCAACATTCGCCCTCATGGTCAAGTCTGCATTGATTTCAAGATGTGTAGGTCTCTCTTTCTTTTATAATTTTCAATTTGCTTGAAAATATATGCCGGTTATTGATCAGCTTGTTGGTGTATCCCCCCCCCCCCCCCCCCCCCCCCCCCAAATTGTAGCTTTGATGTTCTCTAACCTCCTTCAACAATTGCTGCCTCGTCTTGCTGGTCTTTTCCTCCTTTGTTTTGATGATTTAGGTTGTCCCATGACACAATTATTATTTTCCAGATTTATGATATATTCCAGCTTTTGCCACCAAAAATCCAAGTGGGTGTTTTCTCTGCCACTATGCCACCAGAGGCTCTTGAGATTACTAGAAAGTTCATGAACAAGCCTGTGAGAATTCTGGTGAAGCGTGATGAGCTCACTCTTGAAGGTATCAAGCAATTTTATGTCAATGTCGATAAGGAAGAGTGGAAGCTTGAAACACTGTGTGATCTTTACGAGACCTTGGCCATCACCCAGAGCGTCATCTTTGTTAACACTAGGCGAAAGGTTGACTGGCTCACTGATAAAATGCGTGGCCGTGATCACACAGTATCTGCAACTCACGGAGACATGGATCAGAACACAAGAGATATCATTATGAGGGAGTTCCGATCTGGCTCATCTCGTGTGCTTATCACAACCGATCTCCTTGCTCGTGGTATTGATGTCCAACAAGTCTCTCTTGTTATTAACTATGACCTGCCAACTCAACCGGAAAACTACCTGCATCGTATTGGTCGTAGTGGGCGATTTGGAAGGAAGGGTGTTGCTATCAACTTTGTCACCAAGGATGACGAGAGGATGCTTTTTGACATACAGAAGTTTTACAACGTCGTAATTGAGGAGCTCCCAGCCAATGTTGCTGATCTCCTTTAAGGCGATTTTGGTATATTTATTCTTAGATTTAGTTTCAGTTTGTACTAGACTTGGAATTAGGAAATGCTGGTACCATGGTTTGCCACAGCACCAGTTACTTTCCTGATTCAAATGAAACTTCAAGAGTCAACTTTTGCAAATTTTGTTTGGTTTGTCATTTTATATCTTAAAGCATCCAAATAACTTTGGATTTGGTGTTTGAATTGTTAAATTTATCTATTTCCCTATGGAAGGTAAAGCTTTAAATTGGATATATGTTTTTCCCATTTTGATGCTATATTTCATATTTGTACTCCAGATTTTGTGGTTACGTTTCTTTAACATAGCAGGTAAAACATCTAACAACTATTGTTTCTTACCCAATCAATAAAGATTCAGATTGAGTAGGTCCTCTAATATTTGCCTAACCAAACAAGGATTCTTGTTGGATAGATCCTCTAATCGAAATCAATCAATTAAGATTCATGTTGGGTAGGTCATCTAATTGAGAAGCTAAAATTTGTCCAATCGGATTCATGTCAAGTCGGTCCGCTAATGCCTTATCTTCCTATTTATAAGTCGCAGCCTACTTCGACGTTTCCAATTGCCATAGAGGAATTGTGTCTGCGGCCGTTGCAGCTAAACCAACAGAGGAAGGAGGATTCATAAACCCTCTTATAAAGAAGGTAACATAACTATGAGCAAAAATAGAAAAATCTCATCCATTTTACTGTCACACTTAACAGTGTTTTATTGTGGTCTATATGATGGCATGATCATCTATATGACCTTCTCAATTGTTCATATTGAGCTATTATGTGTCAGAATATGTCAGTTAAGTCTCAAATTTCAATTAGTTTGGGGTCAATAATATAAATCCACTCTATTCATACTTATTCCAACACTATTATAATATTTGAGACTGATACATGTAGAGGTAGACGTACAATATATGACTTCGATATAACTCAATCATATATATGTATTGAAATTTCACTAAATAAGTATATATAATAAACTGTGAACTAGGTATCATTAATTAATTATAGTTTATGTGACAAGTACTAAAACTCGCAAACTTAAATTGTACAATAGTTTTCAAGGGTTCAATTAAATTTATGATTAGAAAACGAGAAAATTTCTACTATCATTGTCAGGCCAGTTGGGCCGTGAGCATATGGGAATGGGCTTCTCATAGAAGTAGGCCCCGATAGGGGTCATCATAGAATGAAGACAACGGTGAAAATTAATACATAAACATGACCCTTAACTTGACGTCAGTTGGCAACTATGACCTTTTAACTTTGGGTGTGCACAAGTAGACACTTAAACTTGTATAAAATTGAACAAATAGACACATTCATCATACATGACACCCTACATTGCAATTTTGTGACCTACATGACGCCCTATGTGTATTATGCCATGTAGGACACGTGTGTTTACTTGTTCAATTTTATACAAGTTTAAGTGCCTACTTGTGGACACTCAAAGTTTGAGGGCATAGTTGTCCGCTGAAGCCAAGTTAATGATCATGTTTATGTAACAAAAATGGTCTCTTGTCTTTAATATTAAGTTCAAAATAGTCCCATAGGTATCACTTGAGCAGTTTCGATCCTTTTAATTTATCAAAAAATAAGTATATTTTCTACCTCTATCAAATATTTATCAAAAACCTAGATAAACCTAGTTGTTAAATTTAATTATGAAAAAATATTATTAACCGTAAACACCAAAAATCTCCGTCAAAGTCTTATATATTGCAACATAATAAACTACACCATACTACGAAAAAGTAAAAAAATAACAGTAATTACTCCTAAAAAATTGTACCATAATTTTGAATCGACAAAAAATAACATAAATTAAAAAATCATGTGAATTTCTGATTAATATTTCTACTATATTTAAATTAAATTTAATAATTAAAATTTATTTTATACTATTTTTAAATTTAATAATTAAAATTTAGTAAATATTTAACGAAGACCAAAAATACTAACTTTTAATAAATTATGAAAATATTTTAAACTTACCACCAAAATATAATAGGTTTGGGAATTTTTTTTGAAACTTTTTTCCTTTTTTTTCCAACTCAATTTACATAAGGATTTGGAAACATAAAAAGACAAAACATAACACAATCATAAAAACTCTCTTTCACACATATTGTCTTCCTGAACTCCGCGGCGTAGATCCGAGGAGTTTTTGGAAAAAAGCTGCAGTCTTTACAAACCCTAATTCTCAAAAATCCCCTTTTCCTCAAATCTTCAGATCTCTCTTTAACAATCTTCTTATTAGCTATAAGGTAACTCTCTTCTTTCTGCTGAACTTTTTTTGGTTTTTTGTTTTGTGTGTGGTTATTTTTTGTGTATTTTGCTGGGTTCTTGTATCTGTTTGGTTTAGTTTAAATGGGTGTTTGAGTTTTTGATGATTCATAAGTAAAGTTGTGACCTTTTTGCAGTTGGGGTTTGTGGGGTTTGGATGTTCTTGGTTTTTACTAATTTGGGTTGGTTTTGATTTGTGTGTGTTTGTTTTAGTTTAGATGGAGTTTGAGTTTTTGATGATTTGTAAAGTAAAGTTGTGATTTTTATGCTGTTGGGTTTTGTGGGGTTGGATGTTCTTAGTTTTTACTTATTTGGGTTGCTTTTGATTTGTGTATGTTTGTTTTAGTTTAGATGGTATTTGAGTTTTTGATGATTCATAAAGTAAAGTTGTGATTTTTATGCTGTTGGGTTTTGTGGGGTTGGATGTTCTTAGTTTTGACTTATTTGGGTTGGTTTTGATTTGTATGGTGCTTGAGTTTTGATGTTTTGATTGGCGTAAAGCAGTGATTTTTTCAGACAGTTTGGTATTATGGGGTTTGATGTTCTTGGTCTTCACTAATTTGGGTTGGTTTTGATATGTATATGTTTGTTTTAGTTTAGATGGTGTTTGAGTTTTTGATGATTCATTGGTGTAAAGTTGTGATTTTTTACAGTTTGAGTTTTGTGGGTTGGATGTTGTTGATTTTTAGTAATTTGGTTGGGTTTGATTTGTGTATGTTTGTTTTAGTTTAGATGGTGTTTGAGTTTTTGATGATTCATTGGTGTAAAGTTGTGATTTTTTTACAGTTGAGTTTTGTGGGGTTGGTTTAGATGGTGTTTGAGGTTTTGATGATTCATTGGTGTGAAGTTGTGAATTTTTTCAGACAGTTTGGTATTATGGGGTTTGACATTCTTGCTCTTTAACTAATTTGGGTTGGTTTTGATTTGTATCTGTTTGTGTTTGTTTTAGTTTAGATGGTGTTTGAGGTTTTGATGATTCATTGGTATAAAGTAGTGTTTTTTTTTACAGACAGTATGTGGGGTTCGATGGTCTTGCTCTTCGCTAATTTGGGCTGGTTTTGATTTGTATATGTTTGTTTAGTTTAGATGGTGTTTGAGTTTTGGATGTTTTATTAGTGTAAAGTAGCTGTTTTTCCAAACAGTTTGGTTTTGTGAGGTTAAACGTTCTTGCTCTTCACTAATTTGTGCTGGTTTTGATTTGTATATGTCTGTTTAAGTTTTAGATGGTGTTTGAGTTTAAAGTAGTGATTTTTCTGCAGTTAGGTTTTGTGTGGTTCGACATTTTTGGTTTTGATTTTTATGTGTTTTCATAATTTCTTCCTTCACCATCAGAAAGATGGTGTTTTAGTTTAAATGATGTTTTAAGTTTTTGATGTTTAATCGGCATAAAGTAGTGATTTTTTCAGACAGTTTGGTATTGTGGAGTTCGCTGTTTTTTTTGCTCTTCTCTAATTTGGATTGGTTCTGATTTGTATATGTTTGTTTTAGTTTAGATGGTGTTTGAGTTTTTGATGATTCATTGGCGCAAAGTAGTGATTTTTTCAGACAGTTTGGTTTTGTGGGGTTCACGTGCTTGCTCTTCACTATTTTCTGTTGGTTTTGATTTGTATGTCTGTTTTAGCATCTCCTTCAACACTTCCTCATTATCGTCCTTTGTCACCTTGACCCTGTGTCAAATAGCTATAGAAATAGGGTTGAGCGGTCTGGCAAGTAGTCAAACAGTTATTTCTATCGGCTTTCTGCTCCTTTTACTTCTTCAGGAAAGAAAAAGAAAAAGAAAAAGGAGAAATGATGTATATTGTCTCTTGTGCATGCCCTCATGAATGAAGGAAGAACAGATAATGCTATTGATATCTGGTGAATAAATTATATTTGTCTAGTGTTTTAGGCCTTAAACTACCTTTTGTTATTATCTTATATGCCATGGAGTTAAGTTTTGACCTTCCCTTGTTGTCTTCTTCATGATGTTTAATGAATGTCCATGTGACTGATAAGATTTGTTATATTTTATTTGAGAATTCTAGTTTTGATAAGTAGTTATTGGTACTTGGTGAATAAACTTTTTTTGCGCTTTGATGAAGTGTTTCGGGTCTCACTCTAACTTACCTATTATTTTATATGTCACGGAGTTAAGCTTCAACCTTCACTTTTTATCTCCCACAAATCTTCTGATAAGATTTGTTATTCACTAATTGAAAAAAGTAATCTTAAAAGAAAATTTGCCTACACCAGTATACCAGAACTAGTTTGAGATTGAGGCATAATTAATTGATTTATCTGTTTTGTTGTTAAATTCCCTGCAGTATGGCAGGCTCGGCACCAGAGGGTTCTCAGTTTGATGCTCGTCAATTCGATGCGAAAATGACGGAGCTGTAAGTTATCTCTTCTCCATCCTGTACTGAGCTTATTGATCATCACTTTCTACTGATATTTTGCCTCTTACCTTTGCCATTGATTTGATTGACTTCTGTGGTTGTTTGATATGCCAAAAACAGACTTGGTACTGAACAACAAGAATTTTTCACATCATATGATGAGGTTTATGACAGTTTTGATGCCATGGGTTTGCAAGAAAACCTTCTGAGAGGCATCTATGCCTATGGTAAAATTGACATCTTATAATTCTAGTTTCCTTTCCTCCATTCTCAGATTTTACAGCCACTGAACAGTGTTTTAAATTTCTTGAAGGTTTTGAGAAGCCATCAGCTATTCAGCAAAGAGGCATCGTTCCCTTTTGCAAGGGCCTTGATGTTATCCAGCAGGCACAATCTGGAACTGGAAAGACAGCAACTTTCTGCTCTGGAGTTCTCCAGCAACTTGATTACAGTTTAGTTGAATGTCAGGCTCTTGTTCTTGCACCAACCCGTGAGCTGGCACAACAGATTGAGAAGGTTATGCGTGCACTCGGTGACTATCTGGGCGTGAAGGTTCATGCATGTGTTGGGGGTACCAGTGTCCGTGAGGATCAGCGTATCCTTCAGAGTGGTGTTCATGTAGTGGTTGGTACTCCAGGCCGTGTCTTTGACATGTTGCGCAGACAGTCTCTTCGCCCCGACCACATCAAGATGTTTGTTTTGGATGAAGCTGATGAAATGCTCTCCAGAGGTTTCAAGGATCAGGTCTCCCTTTTACTTAAACTTTTGCTGTTTTATTGTGTTAGTTTGAAGCAGGATTTGCCTTTTTATTTGTTTTACTCTGTTATGTTTCTGTGTTCGAAGGCTAACACATTAGAAGTGGATTATTGCCTCACTTTTCATCACTTCTGAAATATAATTCAACTTCCCTTTTTTGATGAAGTAAACTGGATTACTTTTTAAATGTGTTTACTTATGAGTTGTTGGCGAACTAATAAAGTGATGGCTGATTTGTTAGTAATATGAGAAACAATCAACTTCTTCTCAGTTATATGGACTCTTTAGAATTCAAAGTTCTTAAGTCTCGTATCTTATCTTTAACTAGTCCCAAACACTAGATCGGATGTTAATAAAACAACTAAGTTTGACTCTCAACTAGTTGGTATTGCTGTATGAATCTTCTGCTTTCATTGTGTTTTATCATTAAGTCTTCTGGGATAATTTATCTTCCATGAAATTTTAGATCTACTTGTTTCCCTTCTGCCACATTTCAATCATCGTAGTCAGGTGCCTATTGTCCAGGACACTTTAAGGTTTGCGTAAGACATGAGAAAATTATCTCTGGCAACTTGTTTGATGTGGTCTTTTATTTTGTGCTATTTATATTCTGTCAAGTGTTAATCTTGTCAAATCATAAAGGAGTGCACATATGAAATCCTCTGCATATTGACGACCACTCATTTTGAGGATATGTCTGGTCTTAGAGGCCCAAGATTCATCCTTGTGGCCAAGTCTGCATTGATTTCAAATGTGTAGGTCTTACTCTTGCTTTTATAACGTTCAATTGGCTTGAAAATATATGCTGGTTAGTGATCCGCTGGTTGGTGAATACCCCCCCAATCGCAGCCTTGATGTTTTCTTACGTCCTTTAGCAATTGCTGGTCTTTCCCTTTGTTTTTATGATTTAGCCTGTTCCGTGACACAATTTATATTTTCCAGATTTATGATATATTCCAGCTTTTGCCACCAAAAATCCAAGTGGGTGTTTTCTCTGCCACTATGCCACCAGAGGCTCTTGAAATTACTAGAAAGTTCATGAACAAGCCTGTGAGGATTCTTGTGAAGCGTGATGAGCTTACTCTTGAAGGTATTAAGCAATTCTATGTCAACGTTGACAAGGAAGAGTGGAAGCTTGAAACACTTTGTGATCTTTACGAGACGTTGGCCATCACCCAGAGTGTCATCTTTGTTAACACCAGGCGAAAGGTTGATTGGCTCACTGATAAAATGCGTGGCCGTGATCACACAGTATCTGCAACTCACGGAGACATGGATCAGAACACTAGAGATATCATTATGAGGGAGTTCCGATCTGGCTCATCTCGTGTGCTTATCACAACCGATCTCCTTGCTCGTGGTATTGATGTCCAACAAGTCTCCCTTGTTATTAACTACGACCTGCCTACTCAACCAGAAAACTACCTGCATCGTATTGGTCGTAGTGGACGATTTGGAAGGAAGGGTGTTGCTATCAACTTTGTTACCAAGGATGACGAAAGGATGCTTTTTGACATTCAAAAGTTTTACAACGTCGTAATTGAAGAGCTCCCAGCCAATGTTGCTGATCTCCTTTGAGGTGATTTTGGCTCTGTGAGGGGAATCGTTCCTTCCCTACAGGAAGTAGTCTAATATATTTATTCAGAGTGAACTACTGCAAATTTTGTCTGGTTTTTGTTATTTTGTTTTTGGAAGTGTCCAAATAACTTTGGATTTGGTTGTTGTTTGAATTTTGTTTATTTGAACTATTTTTCTATGGACGTTAGGCTTTTAGTTCTATTTTCTAATGTTGGTGCTATATTTATGCCCCACTATTTCTTGCCCAATCAATCAAGATTTATGTAGAGTAGGTCCTCCAAGATTTGTCCAACCAATCATGATTCATGCTGAGCAGGGTCTCTAATCGAGAAATACGAGAAGTAAATTATTGTGTGGATGAATTATATATATACCTAAGTCAAGAGGTAGATCTTGTATCACTCCATCTAGTCGTATGAAACTTGCACATACCCATCACTTTTTGAAAGGTTTGAAATCCTTACTTCATGTAGGGTCCAAAAATTTGACATTCCCATTTTTTTGTTAAGACTTGTTAGTTGTTTTTCAACATTTCTTGCTTGAATGGTTGACCATTACCTAACCTCACATGGGAGGTTCCGCGCCGAGTGATTCTCCCTTCAAAAAGTCTACATGATATTCCTTTGATCAAGTAGATCCTTTAATATAGAAAGTAAAACTTGCTCAACTAATTACCATTCATACTAGTTAGATCCTTTAATATGAAAGGTAAAAACTTCTTCAAATCGTTGTTTCTTGCCTAATCAATCAATTAGAATCCATGCCGTGTAGGTCCTTCAAGATTTGCCCAACCAACAAGGATTCATGTTGGGTAGGTCCTTTAACTGAGATCAACCAATTAAGATTCATGCATATAAGGTCCCCTAATCGAGAAGGTAAAACTTGTCCAACCAATCAAGATTCATGTTGGGTAGACCCTCCCTTTTAAAGAAGGTATTATGTTTCTAAATAAAAATGTCCATGCAACAACTTATGTTGTGTTTGGGTAGACCCCTTCTCTTGTAAAGAAGGTAATACGTTTCTAAATAAAAATGGAGAAATCTCATCCATGCAACAACTCTTAACAATGCCTATACTCAATGTTGTGTTTGAGTTGATGATATGAATTTCTCATAATTGACTCAACCCCATTCAAACTTGCTCCAATGCTATTATAATGCTTTAGAGTGATACATGTAAATGCAAATATACAATGTATGAATTTGACATAACTCAATCGTATATGTGCTAAAAGTTTCACTAGATACATACCTATAATAAACTATATAAACTCGATAACATAAATATGTTGGGGCTTTTATGGCAGGAATTTTAAATTTTGAATTTGCCTCTTAAATACAAAACTATGTGTAAATTAGGAAATAATTAAGACTTGACTGAGATCTACAATGAAATTAACTAGAGAGTAATTTTCTTTAGTACTTAATAATTATGATTGTCTGATTGATAATAAAGTATTCTTATTATAATAAGATAATAATATCTAAAAAGGTATTGTACTATATCAACAACAACAAATCTAATATACCACATAATTGGAGTTTGAAAAAGTTAAAGTGTACGTTAATCTTCTGTCTACTTAAGAAGATAAAGATATTTGAGATAGACTCTCAATTTAAAGAATGCAGTAGCAACAAGCTGAAATAACATCAAGAGTTCAAGACAATACGAATAATCGAGGCTAAAGAAACATTAGTAAAAGAAATAACAAGGATAAAAATCAATACTTGGGAAACATAATACAAATTTACATAAATATAACTACTAAGTCACATCAAAGAAGAATTATTAAGAATATATCAAACTCTTTTTTTTTGTTTGCTTTTTGGTACATTATAATTATATCAAACTCTCTATATTTCACCAAAAAAAAAATCTACATAACACCATTTTCTCCCTCCATTTGCCATATCTCTACTATATAATAGTATAATATTATGAATAAATTGCAAAAATAAAGCAAATAATTGATAAATAAAAATAAAAACAACGAAAAAAGAGTTAAGAATCAAAAAATACATTTAACTATCTCGATTTTTTGAATTTTCTATCCAAATTATCACGTGTTTATTTTTTCTATCTGAATTATTACCAATTATTCATCAAAACATACATCAACTATAACTATTCACATTTTCTACTTGAATTATTACCATGTTAAGGTAGAAAAAAGTGAATGACTTATGATTAACGTGTGATTCGATAAATATTTTATCATACTTCCGATAAAAAAAACTTCCACACCCAATAAATAATTCACCGAGATAGTTTAGGTGCGTTTTTCAACTTTTACTCACCCAAAAAAAATGAATCAAAAGGTCCATTTTAAGATCTTCATGCGTAAATCAGCCTTACATTTAGCATTTGTAGTTGAAGCTACCGCCGGAGTTTTCCCCGTCGGAATTCTTCCATGGATTCCGTCACAAGTAACTCTGATCCCGACTTCCTTACTTTTCAGTTTATCCATTTTCGCTAACACCATTGTATCCAACAAGATCTTCATCGGCAATCCATTTTTTCTCTTCAGATCTGATTTCAACGATGAAATTAAATCCGCATCGAGCACTTGAGACGCCATTGATAGAGTGGAGTGAATGATCGTGATGTTATTAGGACCGCTGCTGAATCCTGTGAACGATCCATTAGCTAGTAGAACTGAATTCGCGTTCACAGTTAAGGAAATAGGATCGTAGTTGTAAATCAGCTTTTTGTTAGGGTTTTTAGTGGAGAGTGTGAGATTGAGCTTAACGGTGAGGTGAGTAATGTCGTCGGAGGTAGTAGTGAGTTTGAATTGGATGATTTTGAGTGAGGAGACGGAGAATGCCGGAGGTTTTGGGCGGAATAGGAAGTAGAAACCTGCGCCGGCGATTGCAGCGAGGAGTAGGACGGTGCAGATGAGGAGGAGTGACCAGAAACAACAGAAGCAGAAGCACCGGCGGCAGGTGCAACGGCGGCGGTTGTGTCGGTGGTAGGCAGTTGGAGTTGGTCGGTAAGGAATGCGATTCGGGTTGTACATTTGGTTCTTCGCCGCCGGAGGATGAGATTGCGGCTGTTTTGCGGCGGCTTTGGCATTGACGGCAGCGCCAGCGGCAATATTGGTGGCATTGCCATTTGGCTTAGCTGAAGGGTGAACTCTGTCAGCCATTTTCGGAGAGAAAAAATGAGCTAAGATTTGGCAGAAGAAAAATAGAATTTATATTTCTGTCATTTCACTAAGGTGTTTGACCAATGTCGGTGGATTCGGCGATTTCTATTATGTTCGCTCGGATTTTTAAAAAATATTATCGAGATACGTGTTATATAGATGTCGGAATATTTTATACACTCTGAATAATATAGGAACTAGTCGATCTCAATAGAAGATTTAGTAGATAATTAAGTGTTGTTTTATTTTTTTACGAATTAGACTTAGTGGTAGTTTAACGTTCAGTACATGTTTCGCCTTTGTACCAATAGTATTAGAAGCTTTGTGAATTGTGATTTATGTTACTTTCCATTGTATTTTAATAAATGTATTATTTTGTTATATGATGTATTCTCTAGTACTTATATATGTTTCTTGATATGTGTTACATTCTACCTTTTATGATTGATTAGTATTGATGGACTTCTAAAATTCGTTAATGCTATTCGGATTTTTAAAAAATACATGTTATATGAGTTTTGAAATATTTAGAGTCCGAGTAACATAGGAATTAGTCCATTCCAATAAAAGATTTAGTAGATAATTAATTGTTGTCTTACTTTCCTACAATTAGGGGTTGTTTGGTTGGAAACTAGTTATTTCAGAATAAACTATCATGGGTTTAGTTATCCTGGGATAACTTATCCCATATACACTGGGATAACTTATCCCACCATGTATATGGGATAACTTATCCCATCACTATATGTTGTAAATGGTGGATAAGTTATTACAAACATGTCAATCAAACATCTAAATTTTATCCCAGGACTATTTATATTTATCTCTCACACCAAACGAGCCCTTAGGGTTTGGGGTAGTTTGATGTTTCATGCATATTTCTTCTTTGTATCAATATTATTAGTAGTTTGTGAGTTGTGATTTATATTGCTTCTGATTGTGTTTTAATTACTCCATTATTTTGTTATGTGATGTTTTCTCTATTGCTTGTTTTATGTACTTATGTACAGAGGTGGATTCAGGATTTCAAGTCTCTGGGTGCCAAGTAGGTTCATCGGTTAAATCAATTTTAGGCTTCAGTCGAATTATTCGTCTTTTCGGTCTACGACAAATATGAACAATAATAAGATGACAATTTATGTATTATATATACTACAACTTCTTTGCGCATGGGTCATGCTAATCTTCTCCGCATTGTTTCAATTTTATCAGATGTCTCCAACGGAGCAAAAAATTTATCGTTTTAATTTAGATGCTCTTGTTGAAAGTCGAATTCAAAACCGACAACGGAAGATTTTTTCTCACGTAATATTTGGGAAAAATCATTTTAGCTCAATTGGTTGACTATTTGAACTCTCACCTTACCATTTTCCCTTCCCTTCCCTACCTCCATATATAAATACAAATTTGCACCCCACATTTGATTGAGATCATAAAGTAAATAAAGTTAAAACTTTCAATTATACCATAAATATCATAAATATTCATCATTCATTTATAATTGTGCTTGACAAGTTTTCATATTTTGAAAATGATCAATGACGATATTATTGCTTGTATTTACAAATAGATCACGTTTTAAGTAACACGCTAGTGAAATATACTTATAAATTACTGCTCCATATTAAGACAACTATTAGAAACAAAAAAAATAAAATAATGTGGCGCTGTCATATTCAGTGAGCAAGTTAAAATTGCAAATTAAAAAACTGTCAGGGCCTCAACGAGATTCGACCTCGCGACCTCGTGTTTTGTCGATAACCTCAGACCAATCAATCGACTATTGATTAATACGTAATCGATCGAACACTACTTGAAAACGGCTCTTCTGCTCCGAAACGGACTGTTCCAAATGTTCCTGTAAACTCTTGCTCCCATTGGACCATTTGTATCTATGTGCATCATGATAGAATATGACCCTTAGCCAGCCACACCACAAGGCATTTTGGTTCCCTGGGTGGCACGTTTAGTATTTATAATTATATTGTAGATATATACCTATATATACTAGAGTTTCCGTCGAAGCCCGCGAGTGGCGTGGCACCCCCACGAACCTTACTAGATCCGCCCCTGCTTATGTATGTTGCTTGATTTGTGTTACATTCTATCGAAATGAAATGTGAGTAAAATTTATGTACTTTCTATCTTTATCGACCTCATTATGTAAAATTATATTAAATATGTTGTTAGTAGGCAAAAATATTCGTGTATATTGATAAGTTATACTCCCTCCGTCCCATTTTATGTGGCATCATTTCCTTTTTGGTCAGTCCCAAAAAGAATATCACATTTCCTTATACATTTATGAGGAAAGAGAAAAATGAGTCAATTTTTTTGAAGGGCAATTTAGTAAACATTTCATAAGTCTTTTTTTTTTTATATATATATAAAACTAGTTGTTGTGCACATAAATTGATGCCAACACCATGATTATGACAAAGAAAAAAGTGTTTATCTAACACCTTAGGATTTGATGAAATATATATAATCTTTTCGCTTTCAATTATAAATTTTTTGATTTAATATCCTAAAATCAAATAAAAATAGAGAAGATTTTTTTCGTACATACTTCAGTATTTATGTAACAGATTAATCAAGTCAAATATCAAATATGATAGTTAAAACCAATTATCAATCGAGCCATTAATTACCAAACAACAAATGATTAAATAAATAATAAATAATAAAATAAAATAACTCTTAAATATAGAAAAATGCCAACTTTTTTTTTAACAAATTGATAAGGAAAGAATAAATAAAACAAATAAAGTAGAGTAACTTGGTTAATACAAAAGGAGTATGAAATTTGTGAAGTATAGGCAAAGCAAGCGTCAAAGTCTCTCTTCTTAGTTTTTCCTTCACTTGGTTCCAAGTACTTATAAAATTTTAGAATTTCAATTTTATAAATTTATTTTAAAGATTTTTTATGTTGAATTAAGATGTTTTTAAAGTTATAAACTTATATTTGGTGGTTATTGTATTCGTCATGAATTTTTATGCAAATATATATATATGTGTGTAAAAATACTAGATTCGGATGAATATGGTACTAGTACTTTATGTTTGCCTCTATTTGAGAGGGCGGAGGGGTGAGAGTGAGGATAATTTATGACTTTTATATTAAAATATGATTAAATAATAAGTTAAAATTTAGTCATAGAAAAGTATGTAGTACAATAAATTCTACCAAAAATGTAGTACAATAATAACTATGTGCATATATTTATTAGGTTGATTTGGATATTAATAAAATTTAGTAATAGAAAAGTATGTAGTACAATAATAACCGATCTCCTTGCTCGTGGTATTGATGTCCAGCAAGTCCCCCTTGTTATTAATTTTGTCCACCGAAATTTGGATAGATGGGAAGAAATCATCTATTAATATCTTGCCTCTGCTAAATTTTGAACTTTGAATCGGAGCCTTAGTGATTCTCTCATTGACCACTGAGCCATACTCGTGACTCTTCCTAGTGTCTGTGTTCTTGTATACATAAGCTTTCTTAAGTTAGAGAAAAGAGAGCATGTTTGAACTTTGAAGTAAAGAAAGAAACACGAACTTGAATATTGTAGAAACAAAATTTCAATTGATTGAAAACTAACAAGAAATTTCTAAGACTCCTCAAAAATAACGCAGAGTATGTGTCAAATCTTTCAAAATAACTACTCCTTATACTTGAAGGATCAAATATGGATGTGATATCATTTTTGAAAGGTTCTAACCTATATCTTTGGTTGGTGCAACATTACTCGACCATTTTGATCCGTCCAAATTCAATCTAACTTGCTAATTTGACACCCCTAACATCATAGTTTCACATATGTCTCCAAGTCCTAACCTAGAACTCTAGTTGGCCTGTGGGATGAGATAAGCAAGAATATCCATGAGATTATTTTATCTCACCTTCTATATGGGATAATAATACTACTATTTCAATAAATAGTGAGATATAAAATAATCTCCGATTTTCCTAATATCTTAAATTAAATATGAAATATAATTAATTTATTCCAAAATTATTATCTTTATCTCACGTACTAAACAACGGTCCAAGAAAAAGTTTGTGAGTAGGGTTGAATGCTGCAAAGTTGAGTTTTGATCACGCGAATGTGTTAAACTTTGTCACATGATCCTCGAATGTACAGCTTTGCTATGTTTGTTGTTTTTTCTTCTTTCTTTTTTTTTTTTTTTTTTTTGATATTCGATATTTTTTTCGTATCTTAATATAATTTAAATTCAGGCCACATATATAAAAGCTCAATTTATTTTAAAAAAATGTACTTTACCAACAAATTATATCTAATCCATGTAGTATGAACTCAAAATTTCTAATTAAAAATTTAAAAATCGAGTTAATTTTTCAAATAATTACTCGATAACAATTATTATCTCAAAAAGTCACCGAATTTTGTTTTATGACATAAAAATCACTCAATTAATGTTAATTATCTCATAAAATCAGTTAATTATTATTATTTCACCTACAAAATTATGCATAGTTTATGCACGGAACTGCCTACGAAACTCTAATAAATAAAGCCAAACAACCCATGCCCACATGTATTTTCCCTCTCACAAAAAGAAAGCCTATAACTTCTCTTCCTATCTCCCAAAAACCAAAAGAAAGATAAAACAATTTGCCATTTTTTTCTCCATTTTCAATCAATCAAATTTGTGATTTTTTTTCTCTTCAAGGACACTCGCCTCGTCGATTCTTCCCCTCATTCCTTAAATGGATGGTGATGGCCAATTATTAGTTCCGCAAGGGCTAACACAAGAAGAATTTGCAGAATTGGAACCATTGATTCGAAATTACCATACCTTTGAGGATTTATCAAACACTTGTACTTCTCTTGTGACGCAGCGCATAGACGCGCCTGTTGATGTCGTGTGGCCATTCGTCCGTCGTTTTGATAATCCTGAGAAGTATAAGCACTTCATCAAAAGTTGCAGAATCGTGTCAGGTGTGTAATTACTTCCATCTAAAAGTTTAAATTGATGTTATGACAAACATATATTATTATAATAAGTGATAATTTGATTACATTATAATTCAATTTACCTTTCACGTATGGACAAGCGAGACTTCATCTAGTGGTTAAGGTCATGCCGGAGTAAATAGAAACACTATTGATCTTTCTCAATGAAAAAAAATAATCTCAACTATGAACCTTATTCATTTTTCTTGTTCAACTTAAACATATAAAAATTGTCCAAAAATGTCGTAGTGATAATATACTTTGAATTATCTTTTATTAAAATAATGTCAAAAGTTCGTTTTTTATTTGTTTAATTCGATCAAAATATAACTCTCATTTCTCTTTGTGCTTTTTTATTTTATATATGTACTACTTTGCTAGACTTAAGAAAAAAGTTTTCAAGTATTTCACAATATAATGCATTTTTGTGTTATGATTTCAATCGTTTTGACGATCCTATCTTAATCATCACAATTCCTCTCATCGACAAAAATTGCATTTTTATAAAATAATTGGAATATTGTAGCAAGTAATCGATCTTTCTTACAAAAAATTAAATTCAAAATAAATGGCGGAGTCACATGTAGTTGACTTACATTATGTAGCTGGATAAAAATATTCTTTTTATGTATATACATATTTACATATTGACATCACTCCTCTTGATTTCTTTGTGAATTTATTTCTATTGGCGTATATGCATTTTATTGTTGAAATAAAATATTAAACCAACAATTTCTTTATATTTTGATTTTTCTTAGTAAAAATTCTGACTCCATCACTCGATACAGGTGACGGCGGAGTTGGCAGCATAAGAGAAGTCACAGTTGTGTCAGGAATACCTGCATCAACAAGTACAGAACGTCTAGAGATATTAGATGATGAAAAACATATTTTAAGTTTTCGAGTTGTTGGAGGTGAACATAGATTGACAAATTATAAATCAGTTACATCAGTAAATGAATTCAACAAAAATGGAAAAATTTATACTATAGTTTTGGAATCATATATTGTTGATATTCCAGAAGGGAATACTGGTGAAGATACAAAAATGTTTACTGATACTGTTGTGAAATTGAATCTACAAAAACTTGCTTTAGTGGCAATGTCTGCTATGCATGGGCATGAATAATTAATCGCAATAAAAAGAGGATTCAGGATTTGAATTTGATTGTTTTGTTTTTTTTTTTTTATTAATAAGTATGGTGTTTGGGGCGAAATGTGCTTCCTTTCATCACGATAGGTATCGAATAAGATTTGACAATTTTTATGTATTACGTACGTACAATTGTATGCAGTTATGTAAGTGTAAGTTTGGCCTTTTGAAATGTTCGTTGTACTTTTAGTGATTCTTGAAAATATATATATATATATATATATTTCATGTGCAAAATATATGTACGTTTGTATCCGACTCAAAATTCTTAACGGAAATGGTGACATCTCTTACATTTTATGTTTTACGAATATAATCTGTGTATAGTTATACTTTACTTTCTCAAAATTTTACTTACGAAATAATATTGAATATGTTGTTGTCGTTATTTTCTATAATAAAGAAAAAAAAGAGCCTAACTTTATATGAATGAAAAGCTGGCAAAATGCCTTATCAATGTTTGTGTATACTCCAACCTTAAAGGGGGGGAATTATTGTTGAACTACTCTATTACTTTTTGAATAAATGTGAGGGAGAAAAAAGAGGAGAGAAATAGATTAAAAATGTATACACACAAAAAAAAGATAAACGCTAGTGTTGTTGCCATTGAGAGACTTGTGATTTACACCTTACAACATGTGATATTAAATTTGCTTTATTAGTCACTTATTTTCTTCTAGTTTATACATGTTTGAAATTTGACTAGAAGAAAATAATTTGAAAAAATATTATATATATATATATATATATATGAGATTAGAAGAAAGAAATTTGAAAATATATACATGTGTATGTACATTCTTTTCAAAATTATCGAATGTTCGTGTTTTTTACTAGGTCCACCTCTTCCTTTGATAAGGTTGTATAAAAGCTCAAGTAGAAATATGATCGATAATATGGAAAAGGTTTGAAACTAATATAAGGATCATCTTACAATAGAAGAGACATGCATCATACAAATGTAGTAATTTTAATATAAGATTTGAAACTAATATACTACTCTAATGTAAGTGTAGTAATTTTAGCTTTTAATGTGTTTGAAAGTCTTCGATCAAACGAGTATTTTTATAAAAAGCTTATATGATTTAATTTCATTCTTCAACAAACAAAACAGAGACTAATCGATGCAACAAATTGTAAGAGCATCATTAAAGATCAGGCCCAAGCTATTTTGGACTTTTGATTTGTCATTTGTGACTTCGAGTTTAGAAAGGAAAAATTACAATCTAATATTTTTGGGCCATCTAATTTACAAATTATGAATCTATATATATATAAAGCTGGATGTAAAAACGCTAATATGGCACCTCTTAGAAGCCAGGATTCTTATTTATCTATTTTCTCAATTTTTAAAATTTTTCATCACACTAAATACAATATAATTTAATATTATATTCAATATATTAAGCATTAATTGCATTGCAAGAATAGAAAGAAATTCACCATTTATGGACAATAAAGGTTTAAATACAATATATATATATATATATATATATATATAAAGCTGAATATAAACAATCTGATGTGGCACCTCTCTATGGCCAGCATTTCTATTCTTCTTTTATCTCTTTTTTTTTGACATTTTATTTTTACTTTCTAATTTTTATTTGTAATTTCAAAAAAAAAACCGAAAAATATTTTAATGCATTACATCATGCTCATTTAAAACTTCCATCATACTATTACACATTTAAGTAAATGGAAGATGAAAAGATCAAGACCTTTTCATTTTTCATAACTATTTATAATTATTTAGGCAATAAAATAAAAGGTTTTAACTATTGTAATCAACAATAGTGGAATTCTTCACTTTCTCTCTTCTTCTAATGATGATGAATATATGAGTATCAAATTTTGATATTGAGATGTCCAGCGAATTTCTAGCCCTTGTGATTTTTTCAAGAAAAGGAAAAAAGAGAGTATCTCATGATCCTTTGATGAATATATGGGTATCAAATTTTGATATTGAGAAGTCCAACGAATTTCTAGCCCTTGTGATTTTTTCAAGAAAAGGGAAAGAGAGAGTAGCCCATGATCCTTCTAAAGATATTGATGATGATGAAACTTCTAAAGATATTGATGGTGATGAATATACAGATATCAAATTTCGTCATTGAAATGTCCAGCGAAATTCTAGGCGGCGTGATTTTTTCAAGAAAAAAGAAAGAAAGGGTATTCATGAACCTTCTAAAGATATTGGTGTAAAGAAAAAGATTATGTAACAAAAATTTATGTAGAAGTCTTTTTGATAGAATGTTGATTCCTTCTATATTGAGAAAAAAATAAATCTTATTGATTGAGAAATTTATAGGAAGAGTGATTAGTATTTCAAAGGGTAAGAAGATTTATTTGGAGAAAAAATCAATCTATTTAGAAAATTCGTATTAAATTAGGAGGAGAATAAGTATTCACCAACTCCTTTCTTCTTTTATTCTGTCTTAATTTCTTTTTATATATCTTTAATTAAAATTTATTTTATTTTTTGTTATTTATCTTTACTTAAAATTTACCAACGACATTATTTCTTCTTCTTTATTCTACTAATTTTTTTCTTCTTTTATTTTGTTTTATTTTTTGTGTCTTTAATTAAAGTTTATTTTATTTATTTATTTATTTTTAATTAACGTTTTTATGTATATTTTTTAATTTCTAATGCCTGAAATTCTATTTATTTTTTGGTGTTTAATTTGTTTTTGCACTTTGTCCAAATTTTCTTAAAAAGATGATCATATTTAATCTCTTTCATCATTAAGGTTATTAATCTCTTTTACTTTAATTCTTTAATCTTATAATTAATGTTACTTATATAATTTCTTAAAATCACTTCTTTTCCTTTTATTTATTTCAAGAAATTAGTTATTAAAACTTTATAAGAATTGCATATATATTTTTACAGAATTATTCTTTCTTTATTTATTTAGATATTTATATATGATAGTAAAGCTAAAATAGAAAATGTGATGTGATATTTTTAGTCCAATATTGGTATTTATTTATATTTAATAATGTTAAACAATTTTTCTTGCATTTTTATTAAAATAATTGCTCAAAATTAAAATTACTCTTCCCAAAAAAAATCATGCCTCGAATTTTATTTTATTTTTTGGAGTTTTTTCTAATTTTAAAAAAACTGAAAAATTTATAAAATATAAAAAATGACCACATTTAATTCTTATCATCATCAATGCTATTAATTTCCTTTACTTCCTTCCCTTAATTTCACTATTAATGTTGTTTATATTATTTCCTTAAATTACTTATTTTCCTTTCTTTTTTATTTTTCTTTTATTTTATTTGTTTATTCCGGATCTAATTATTATACTACATAAGAATTGAATGTTTTTTTAACGAATTTGATTTTGACATTCTTCTTATAAATTTTAGACCATTTCTTAGTCCAACAATGATAATTATATGTTTTATAAAAAAAATCTCATATTTATTTATTTTTAAATATTTTTTCTAACATTTTTATTAAAATAATTGCTCAAAATTAAGATTACTCTTCTCAAAAAAATTGTGCCTCGAATTTTATTTTATTTTTTTAGCATTTTTTCTAATTATAAAAAAGCTTAAAATCTTATAAAATATGAAAGATGACCATATTTAATTCTTATTACCATCAATGCTATTGATTTCTTTTACTTCCTTCCCTTAATATCATTATTAATGTTGTTTATATTATTTCCTTAAATTACTTATTTTCCCTTTTTGTAATTTTTAGTTTATTTTATATTTTATTTCTACAAATTAATTATTATAACTATTAAGAATTACAATTTTTTTTGCAGAATTTGATTTTGCCTTTTCCTTATACCATATGCAATTATATGTCTTTTGTACTTTAATCTATTCTTTATTTCGTTTTCCATTTTTTGATTTGATTAAAAAAATAATTAAAAATCTTGTGATTTTAAACTAAAAACATATAAAACATATCAAATATCATTTAATCATGTGATTCTAAACATATTTTGTAAAGAATTAAAAATTTTAAAAATTATATATAAAAAAAAGGCATTATGTAATGAAATTTAAAAATAAGGAAACCAAACAAATTAAAATATATAGAGAAGGAAAACATCAAATCATATAATTGGGCTCAATCACAGCCTGGTTGACTCACTGAACTATATTCATTTGGCTTGAATCATTGCCCAAAAACAAAAAACAAAAAAATAAAAAATTACGCTAGCGATAAACAACTATATATATTATCAACAATTATTGATGAATCGACTTAGCCCACCTTATAATTGATCATTCCTTAGTCCAACATAGATATTTATATGTTTTTATCAAAAACAATTTCTCTCATATGTTTCTTAAATTAATTGCATAAAAAATAAAATCACTCTATCATATTTTTTAAAATAATAATAAGTGTTATCATTCATTGCTCAATTTTTATATGTATAAATAGGAAAACAATCATTATGTTTTTCATAATAACGCTATATCTATATTGTCACATTTTTTTGTTAACATTTTTTTCTTTTCGATCGTCTCATTCTGCCATCACTAACTTTATATGTTTTTTAATATTGACTTTGAATTGTATGTAATGGTGATTTTTCATAGGTTATAAAGTTTTTAAAACGAGTTTCAATGTGCAATTGATGTGATATCAAATAAGGAAAAAGGAAGAACATAACGAGTACAGCAGATGCAAAATATCATTCTTACAAAATTCTTTTATTTCAGATGTGATATTAAATATTTAAAGTCGATTCACAATTTCGACATTCTTAAAATGATTTTTTTTTAATATTTTAAGTAGGTGTTCGGACATAGATTTCAATTGTTTTTTGTTATTTGATATTTGGTATTTAGAAAAATTGAGATGTGTTTTGTTATACTTATTGTAAAAAATATTTGGAATAATATTCATATTTGAATGTAGTTAAATACAACTTCAAAAATGATAAGTGGGATGAAAAACATAATTCCAAATTTGAAATAAAACTTCAACCAGGATTTGAAATTTTCATGATCATATGCTCGTTCTCAAATAAAATAAAGAATTATTCCCAAAAAAAGAGCATAATTTTTATGATTCAATAGAATAATGTATTTAATGCATCATTCATTCATGTCTCTAATTAAATATATAAATCTGGCGAAAAAAAAGTCATTTTATAATAACTTTATTTATTTTTATCATATAGAAGTATAGAGTTATTGTGTTCAACTATATATTTTATCTTAACATTAAACGTTTTAAAATTAACTATATGTAAAGGACTTGAAAATTACATTGTATCTTAATTTAGTCTATTTTGTTCTTGAAAGTTAATTAGAACAAAAATGGGTTTAATTTGATACTTGTCATGTATAAGAATAATTGCACTATTTAATTAAACTTATCACTTGAAATAAATTAATTTTAATCAAATTTAAATATATAACATGTCTTCGAATAAATAAATAAATATCCCTAAATAGGATCATAGTCCGGTGTTTTTTTCTATGGGGAAAACCTAATTCAAAAAGACAATTATCTTTTCTTTTGATAATTTTTTATGGTGTTTCTAACTTATTTTGAAGATTCATTTTATTTTTTTGTATTGTTTGTTAATAGGTAAAAAAAAGTTTACGGGTCTAAGCAAAACAAAGTCTTTCATCAGTTTCAAATTAATTTATAAAAGATCATTAATTTTAAATTTTATTAATATACCGCGCGAAACGCGGTTAAGTTTACTAATATAATATATGTTGTATATTAAATATGTACATCCTATACTTATAAGATATATATCTATACACACATATATAATTGAAATGTATAAATAATATATACTATGATCATGTTAATAAATGAAATGGTTCGATTATATATTTAGGAGTCGTTTGGTAGAGTGTATATGAATAATGTTAAATAAAGTGTATTAGTAATGCTTGCATTAGTAATGCATGTATTAGTTATGCTTGCATTAATTATACATGGATTATTTTAATGCATTGTTTGGTTTGATGCATTAAAAATAGTATGTATTGCATTAAAAAAATTATTTACAAAGATACCCTCCACTTTTATGGTGGAAAAGATGTAAAAAAAGTTTTGAGGGACAATTGGGTCTTTTATCATTTTAATGCATGCATTAAAACTATTGCATTGCTAATACCTAGAAATCCATGGTATTAGCAATGCACACCTTAATACACAATAGAGTGTATAACTAATGCAAACATTAGTTACACATAGGTTGAAAAAGAGTACCAAACAAGGTACTAGTAATACACAAAGCTAATATATGCATTATTTTTCCTAATACACTCTATCAAACGACCCCTTACATAAATTTTCCTTAAAACAATGAGTAATTGACTTGTTGAGATTTGGGTTGTGAAGAGGTTGCAAAATAAGTTTCCTTTAAGAAAATGAGTATTTTTCTTGTGATTGTCTCTTCAGACAAAATTAGTGACTAAAGATAAATTGTTGAAAATGAAAATTTCTTGTGTTGATATTTCTTGTTATCTATGTGATGATAGTTTATTAAAACTGCTCATCATTTATTCATAAAATGTATTTGGTTTACTTTATTGTTAAGTGACGAGAAAAGATATAAAGTCACCACTAAAGTTGTTTCGAATTTTCAAAAAAACACCTTAACTTTGTGAGCATCCTATTACCCCACAAAAGTATTGAATATCTTTGTAAAATGATAATTTTGACCCATTTTCTCACTATGTTTGTGAACACTCAAATAGCAGCGCGTGAAGGTCTATTTTAACTGCCAAAAACCAATTAAAAAATGCCACATTTCAACCGTTTCCTTTATTAATTAATTAAATAATTAAATATTTCATCTTCCCCAAATTTGTAGTTGGAGAACATTTTTTCAAACAAGTACTTTTAGGAATCAACAATGGTGACATCAACCTCGACACCAGGTTCAATGGTGATTGAGGTGATTTGCTTGACAACATTTGGGGAGCTAAAAAGGTCAATCCGCGCTCGCGAATCCGCAACTCAAACTTGTCCCATGTATTTGTACCTTCTCCACTGAAGGACTTCCTAGGGATAATGTTAAGAACCTTTGTTGGCATTTCTACAGGTCCCTTTACTCTAATCTCCTGTTCTTAGCACCACAGACCAAATTCGTACACATTTTCTCAAGATTGTTAACGTTTTCGGTAGAAAGAGTGATCCTAATCAATCTTCTCTCGGGCCCCTCTAGCCCTGGTTTTGTCAGCTTCGCTGTCGCATACGCCATACTTTGATTTGATGAAGAAGATGAAGACCTAGCTGCAATTTCGATTTTCTTTAAGGAGGGTGGGAGCAAATTTCAATAGAAAAGAAGAGAAAATTTGAAAAAAATAAAAGAAATGGAAGTGGTTTTGTTAAGATTCAGGTCGGATTATCCTCACTTTTATTAATATTTAAATTTAATTAAAATGGTCAAAAAGGTGAGCATCACGCGCCTCTTCATAGATGAGGAAATGAGTCAAAATGGTCTATTTACAAGGGTATTTAATGCTTTTATGGGGTAATAAGACGCATGTAAAGTTAAGATGTCTTTTTGAAAATTTGGGACAACTTAAGTGGTGACTTTATGTCTTTTTTCTTAAATGACTTTAAAACATTGTTTTTGGTGAAGTTACAACGAAATGACATTGAAAGGACTTTGCATCAACTTAACAGAAAGCATTGAAGATGATGAGAAAACATATTGTGATTGCTAATTTAGGAAATTTGATTTTTCATATTTGAACGTCCAGAAATTGAAAACTGTATAGAGATCACACTGTCAATAAACACATAAAATCACAATAAATTTAATTACTATATTTGAAAAGAACAAAAAAAGAAAGTAATTTTTGTCATTAGAATCTTTTTAAAATTCTGGACACAAACTCCTACAAGTTACAACTGATAACAATCAGTAGTAAAATAAATTGTACAAACTTAAAAAGATAGTGCATGAATAATACACATACAAGAAATATAGTTTTACTACTTTTGAAGAATACTCAGTATCATCGAGATATCTTGTATTAATTGAAAGACGGTTTGTATAACTGTACAAATCTTGTCAAAACCCATATGATTGCTATCACTAGTCTAAAAGGTAATTATCAACTAAAGATAGATTGCTGAAAATGAGAATCTTATATGTTGGCGGTAATTCATTGAAAATTGTTCATCATTCAGTTATAAACAATGAATATGATCTACTGCATAACAAATCACTTTAAAGCATAACTTGAGAAGAATTTACAGCAAAACAGTATCTGATAAGACTCTGCATCAACTTAACAGGAAGCACTGAAAAACTATTAGAAAACACATCACAATTTCTTATTTGAGAGCATTGATTTATCATATCTGAATTGGTAAAAACTAATCTGTATATAGATTATGTTATAGATAAACAAACAATATTTCAATAGATTCAATTAGAAATTACGAACATAATTAATATGTTCAGTAATTCAAAAAAGATCAAAAAACACATAAACTTGATTTTAAGATTGTATAACTACAATCGATCAACACTGTAAATTTATCTGACTAATTGATCAACCTAAATTTTGCTCCGAACATAGATACCTCACCAATGCTTTAGGACACGATCTTAGATAGATTGGGGAGAGACTTTGAGGCCCAATTTCTATCAATAAAAAAAATATCTAATCTAGTCATGGGTCAAATCCATATAAAACTCATTGTTGACCTGAACTTGTACATTCTCCTTACTACTACTTCTCTCTCTAGGGTTTCGAAAACCCTACCGCCGCTGCTCTCCTTTTTCCCCAAATCTGCGTAAATCGAAAGTAACAATGGCGGAAGAAGCACAGTACGGAGCACCAGAAGCCGGTAACAACAAGAGGAAGTACGATGATCAAACGACACCGTCTCCTGGTCCACGTAGACCTACTGGATTTTCTGCTCCGATCGCTTCCTTATCTCCTTCTGATGGTGCTGTTCCTCCTTCTTCTTACAACAATGTTCCACCGCCTATGGATGATTTCCAGTTGGCTAAGCAGAAGGCTCAGGAGATCGCTGCTAGGTTGTTGAATAGTGCTGAAGCTAAGAAACCTAGAGTTGATAATAACGGCGGTGGTGCTGGTGCTGGTGGATATGATTCCTATGAACGTAAGGGTTATGAGCTTTTTCTAGCCTTTTGCTGTTATGGATTTTGTGTTTTCTGTAGTTTGTCTGTTTTCTTTGCATGCTTTGACACGAAATTGAGATTTTTTTAAAGAATTGTGATTTTTTCTGTAAGTCTTTACTGTTAGAGATACTGCACTATTAAAACGAAGTTCATTTTTTACAGATATCGTTAAACCCCATATCAAAATAGTGTTTATATTGGCTACGATTGATTTAATTAGTTAGTACGGTAGTCAAGCTTACACGATTTATGAGTTTTCTGTCCTTTTCTGTTATTGATTTTGTGTGCTCTCTTATGATGGTTTTTGAGATGAAGGTGAGATGTTTTTTTTAATTAAAAAGATGTATTTTCTCACTGAAATTCTTTTCCTTTTGGATACTGCTTTATGGTCACCAAAAAGAAGAATTTGAGTTCGTTATTTACAGGTATCCTTATATCTTATACAGCCCGTTGTAGTATTTTTTCTATATCCAAATAGTGTTCATATTTGCTACAATAATGGTGCTGGTGGATTTGATTCCTTAAGAGTTTACTTCCTTTTGTTGTTGTTGATTTGTGTTTATGCCTCCCCTCTTTGCTGTGGGAGAACAAATTTCAGGAAATGAAGTTTTTTTTTGTAATTACTGAAGTGTTATTTTATTGCTCATTGTTATTATAATTTACACGTACTTCTGTACCCACTAAAAATAATCTGTTTTCAAAATATTTTGATGAAATACTATTATCCATACCAATTCGTGTTTGTAATTGGCTACCCCTGATGTGATTAGTTGGCAAGGTAGTAGGGTTTTAGCTTTCACTATGATAGCAAATCTGGTCTATTAGATCTTGTTGAGATGTTAAACATTTGTGGCTTTTCTTGACTGCAGACAAGCCCATTGTTACTCCTTCAGTTACAAGTTCATATGGTTATCCGGGGCAAAGCAAGAAGATTGAAATACCAAATGGCAGAGTTGGTGTGATTATAGGAAAAGGTGGGGAGACCATCAAGTATCTTCAACTCCAGTCTGGAGCCAAAATTCAGGTTACTAGAGACATGGATGCTGATCCTAATTCTACAAATAGAGCAGTTGAACTCATGGGTACTCCAGACCAAATAGCTAAGGCTGAACAGTTGATTACTGAGGTTCTTTCTGAGGTACTAATCTTTGCCTTCCAATACCTGAAAGAGTGTCAAACTCCAGTAATTCTTTTGTTGAATTATATCCATCTTCTCATGCTTTTGACCATTAATTGATCTGTTTCCAGTTTGTTAATAATGCATTATGTATCTGAAACAGGCTGATTCAGGTGGTTCTGGTCTAGTTTCCCGAAGATTACCTGGACAGCAATCTGGAGGAGAACAGTTTTCCTTGAAAGTCCCTAACAACAAGGTGAGATTTAGTGTTGTAGTTTAGTTGTCTCGTGGTTGGCTTTCTAATGTTTGTCTCATGTGTATTGGTATGTGTTTTGTTAGGTTGGTCTTGTTATTGGAAAAGGAGGTGAAACTATAAAAAGTATGCAGGCAAGAACTGGAGCACGTATTCAGGTAACTGCAAAGTACTTTTCCTAAATAATTTGCAGTTTTTGGTTGGCAATGGCACTTATCTTTTATGAAGAATTACAGTCCTTTGCAGTGTGTGAAGCAATTGTTTAAGGGATTTTTTTCCAGCTTTCTTTCTTATCTTTTCCTACTTTGTCACAGGTGATCCCTTTGCACTTGCCTCCAGGTGATACATCACAGGAAAGAACAGTTCAAATTGATGGGTCAAGTGAACAGATTGAGGCTGCTAAGCAGCTGGTGTATGAAGTAATTAGTGAGGTATGCGTAATTGGATATCACTTTCTATTCTTTCCTTTTTATTGCAAGAATATAATAGGCAGCAAAGGTAGATGAACTCTTGCCTCATGATGATGCATTTAATCTCCTTCAAATTTTGAACAGTCTATATTTGTATGTTGTTTGCTGTTTGTAGTTTGTAACTGTGTGTGTATGTTGCATGTTGCATGTTGTGGAAGACCGCACTTTTATACTTTAGTCCTGTAAGAGTTGCTTTTGTAGTTCTCCTGATCCTGAATGTTCAAATTTCATCTCTTAGCATCTTGAAGATGCAGTGGTATTAATTTTTTCAGCAGTGGTGGAATTTCCTGACACATTTAAGTTGCAGTTTACTTCTGTTGCTAGAGCATCATGAATGAGCAATTACTAATCCAATATACGACTTTATCAGGATGTTCATAATCTATATCTAAAAGTTTCATGTATCTATGTTGCTGTCAATTACCTATATCCGCCCTTGCATCGCTCGAATTCATAGTGTTTGCAGATATCATTTTGCCAGTCCTCTTCTTGGTTGACAGCGTCAGTTAATGGGAATTGTAGTTCATTTCAATGACCCCTGGATGAAGGAGATTGGCTCTTGCTGTGCTTCAGTTTTTGGAAGGAAGTATTCTTATTAATATTGGAGATATGCTTTCTAGTTGCAAATAGGTCTTTGGGAGTATTTTGCTCCACTCTTAACTATGGCTCCATTACTTTAAATAGAAGGATTAATAGTTTGTTATCCACATAATATATCTGTAGTGTGACATGACACCTACATATGTCAACATTTTTTCCCATCGGTTCTTTTTAATTAGTTGGATGTTGCTGGAGCAAGAGATCAGTTTCTAACCCAAGGCATTATCAGGTTTAAGATGGCTTATCAAAATGTTTAGTTGCCTCAATGTCTATTGATCTATATTTCATTGGACTTTAGATGTTCTGATTTTTGTGAGGCGCAGGTTTTGGGGAGGTTCTCCTTGAAGGTAACTAAGTCTGTCTAAAAATTTCCCTAATATTGAGGATATATTCTAATCTGAGATGTGCAATAACTCTTGGTTTGGGTACTTGGTTAATATCAAGAGACAACATATAACTATGCTGGTTAATTTTGTATCTGATCACTGATATTATTATTGGAAAATTTGTAGGCTTAGTATGTATTGGACAATGGTGACACCAACATGGAACCCTAAGTGTTGGTGTTCCCTCAGCATTGTTCTGGTATGGTCTCCAACCTAATTATTGATAACTAATGTCATATTCTGGGAGTAAATGAGGGACTGATTTTGCTAGGATGCAATGGAGGAAACTAAGATTTGTTGAAATTATCATTGCATCTTTTGGGTGTCGATCTTGAGATATTAGATGAATGTACTAAGTGTTGTAACAAATAGTGTTTGGTGTAATTATCTACTGTTGATGTCATTATTCAGCCAGAGGACAACTTTTTTGTGCCTCAGGATTTTCTAGTGCTTTATTTGGTTTCTCTAACTTCCTTTGAGATTTGGAGTGCTTTAAGGACCATTAGCATGTCAGTTTTGCGTGGTCTCCTCTTGATTGTTAGCAGTACTGCTAGGTTCGCATTTCTCATTATTGAAAAATGGAATTGTTGCCCATCAAGTGTGATGTGGCATGTATGAATCTGCTTTCTGGCAGTGTTATTAATGACATACATTATCACTCTGTGGTTTCCCTTGTTTTTGGTGCCCCTGTGGTCCACTTCTTTTATGGGTGAACCCAATTCAAGTAGTGATTGCTCGTCTTGGAACCTCAAGGTGAACTGCTCTTGCTGCTTTGCGAACACATCATATTTGTTCTTAATAATGACGTTCGTCGTTTGTCTTATTTGCATGTCATTGAAATAGTTATTTAACTTCTCTGGTTATATAAATTTGGATACACCATAGCATTATCATATAAAAATCTGAATACTCTGCTTATGACAGAATGAACAGATTACCCCATCATCTTTTATTATTGGTCAAGTCCCTTGGCCTATAGTGATGCCTTGGTCATCTTATAGTGGTATCTTATAGTGGTATCTTGCCATCTTAAGAGTTATCTTGCCTACATATAGAATGTGTGTGTATTTGTTTTTTGCTTTTTGCTTTGGTATCCTTCACTTCAAATAGGGTGAGGATGAGCATCTGCCAGGAGTTTGTACCTCCCAACCAGTAAGTCTTACATCTGCCTTGATGATACCTAATATCAATTGTTATATGTTTGTGGTATAAGTTACTGTTTTATCTGCTATGATTATGCTACCTGGGTGTGGCTTAGTCTGCGCTTGCAATGTGAGTTATTTAAATATGCTTGAATCAATCATATTCTTGGTTAGTTTAGACAACAATTCTTGTGCAGAATCGTGCTAGGAATCAAGGGATGTCCGGAGGATATCAACAAGGTTATCAGGCCCGGCCTCCTACAAGTTGGGCCCCTCCTGGTGCACCTATGCAACAATCTGGTTATGGCTACGGTCAGCCTGGTGCATACCCATCTCAACCATCTTATCCTGGCTACCCTCCACAACCTGCCTCTGCTGGATATGCCTCTGGTTGGGATCAGAGTGCTGCTCAAAATCAACAATCTCAGGCAGGTGGGTATGATTACTACAACCAACAGGCTCCACAACAACAGCAGCATACTGCTGGAGGTTCAGCTGCTTCAACTGATAATAGTGCCTATGGTTACAACCAGCAATCTGCCTCTGGTTACAGCCAAGGACAAGCCTATGCCCAGGATGGCTATGGTGGATATCATGCACCTGCCCCTCAATCTGGTGGTTATCAGGGTTCTGGTTATGAGCAGCAACAAGGTTATAGCTCTGCTGCTGGCTATGGGAATGCCTCAAACCCAACATCAGATGGCCAGAACTCGTCATATGGTACCCAAAGTGATGGCAGTCAAGCACCTCCACCAGCATCAGCCATGGGTCAACAAGGATATCATTCTGGCCAGCAGCCAAGCCCTAATCCTAGTTACCCATCTCAAGGTTCGGCTCAGGCTGGATATGGGGTGCCCCCAACTTCTCAAGGTGGGTATGGTACACAGCCCGCTGGAGGCTATGCTGCTAGTTATGGGGCCCCTCAGGCTCAAAAGCCTCCTAGTCAGGCAAGTTATGGTCAACCACAGCAGTCTCCTAGTGCACAAGCTGGTTATGCCCAGCCTCCCACAGCGCAACCCGGGTATCCTCAACCAGCTGCTCAATCAGGTTATGCCCAGGCTGATCCCAATGCTCAGCGACCTCCCTCTTCTGCCTATGGTGCTCCACCAGCTCAGGCAGGTTATGGTGCCCAGTCTTATGGTGCTCCGCCTAGTTATGGCCAGCAGCCACCACCTTACAACAGTGCCTATGGTGGTTACTCCCAGCCTCCAGCATATGCTTCTGAAGCAGCTCCAACCTCGCAGTCTGTTACACCTAGTGGTGGGGTTGCAAAAGCATCACCCCAGAGTTAATATCAGTCTTTTTCATATGTTTAAGCGGATCTTTTTAAGACAATTTCTTACTTTTGCTGCTTAGTTATCTTTAGGTTTTGTAGTGTATCAAGCACTGTTTTAAACTGTAGTTTGTTTTTGTCCCCATATCTGGGCTGTGTATCGTTTTCCTTGCTATATCTTTCAATCTGTTGGATGTGTTCTCAATTAAATTTCCTAGGGGCTAGGCATGTTTGTGCATGTTATTCTATGCTTCTTTTCAAGTATTTCAAATGGTTTACGGAGTACCAGCGGAGACCTCAAAATCATGGAGGTTTCTGTTTCTGTAAGTTTGTTTTTGAAGGATAGTATGCTGAATTCAGATTTCTTTCAGTTTGCAATATACTTCTGATGTCTTATGTCTCAAGTATTTCAGATATAGATGCATGAATTTAATTTGAGAAAAAAGTTTAAAAGTTTATATATCCGTGTCATTTATATATAACTTAGAGGCCATTCAACAAATTTGGCTGTTTTTAAAAGTTTTTTCATGTGCGTGTTATTTAATATTTTTTTTGTGATGTTTTTTTTTTTTCCAAAACCTTTAGTAATGACCAGGGAAATTGTATGTACAGCCTCATCATGATCTGTTCCATTTTAATAGCATATAGGGGCCACTCAAAAAATAGTTAGAGTTTTTCTATTTTTTGTGTGTAACTTCAATGATAGTTTTTGGAGATATGACTTTCGGGCACTTGTTTTTGCAAAACAATTGCACCTTCCGTAATGACCTGGGAGCAGTACATGCCTTTTTTTTTTTTTGCAAAACCATGGCCCTTTTTTGGAGGTTTCTGTTTCAGCAATGACCTAGGGAAATTGTATGTATGACCTCACAATTTCTGGATTTACATGTCTTTTTTTAGGAATCGCGCAAATTTTATAATTTTTCGTGTGTATCTGGCGCCCCGGAGCACCCAATTTTCTCCCCCCTAAAAAAACAGTATGAGGAACTCTGTAATGAGCTGGAGAACTATCACGTATTTTCACATCATTTTTGACGTTCATTTTCGCATTTACATGCCCTTTTTTAGGAATCGCGCAAATTTCTCAATTTTTCGTGCGCATTAGCCCATGGATTAGGCGCCCCGGAGCAACCAATTTTTATTTTCCGAAAATCTTTATTACGACCTCCTTAATGAGTTGGGGAACCATCACATATACTCACAATATTTTTTTAATGCCCATTTAAATATTTACATGCCATTTTTTAGGTATCACACAATTTTCTCATATTTTCGTGTGTATTTGCCCATAGATCTCAGACCTCGGAGCACCCAAATTTTTTTCTCAAAAAACTTTGTGAGGACCTCCTTAATGAGTTGTGGAACCTTCACGTATACTCACACATTTTTTTAATGCCCATTTCTGCATTTACAAGACCTCTTTTAAGAATCACCTAAATTTCTCAATTTTTCGTGTGTATTAGCCCATGGATCTGGCGCCCCCAGAACACCCAAAATTTTTTTCTCAAAAAACTTTTTGATGACCTCCGTAATGAGTTGGGGAACCTTCTCGTTTACTCACACCATTTTTTTAACTATCATTTTCGTATTTACAAGTCTTTTTTTAAAAATTACCCAAATTCACCGATTTTCGTGTTTATTAGCCCATGGATCTGGCGTCCAGAGCACCCAAATTTTTTTTCTCAAAAATTTTTATAAGGACATCCGTAATGAGTTAGAGAACCTTCACGTATACTCGCACAATTTTTTTAGCCAATTTCCGCATTTACAAGCCCTTTTTTAAAAATCGCCCAAATTCACCGATTTTTTGTGTTTATTAGCCTATGGACCCGGCGTCCGGAGCACTCAATTTTTTTCTCAAAAAACTTTATGAGGACCTCCGTAATGAGTGGAGGAACCTTCACGTATACTCACACCATTTTCTTAACGTCCATTTATGCATTTAAAAGTCCTTTTGAAGAATCATCCAAATTCCTCAATTTTTCGTGTGAATGCCTATGGATCTGGCGCCCGGAGCACCAAAATTTTTTTTCTCAAAAAATTTTAAGAGGACATCCGTAATGAGTTGGGCTTCACGTATACTCACACCATATTTATAACGCCATTTCCATATTTACAAGCCCTTTTTAAGAATCCGCCAAATTCACCAATTTTAGCACCTAATTTTTTTTTCAAAAAACTTTATAAGGACTTTTGTACTGAGTTGGGGAACCTTCACGTATACTCACAAAATTTTTTTAACGCCAATTTCCACATTTACAATCCCTTTTTAAAGAATCGCCCAAATTCACTGATTTTTTGTGTGTATTAACTCATAAATCTAGCGCCCGAGGCACCCAAAATTTTGATCTCAAAAAATGTTATGAGGACCTTCGTAATGAGTTGGGGAACCTTCACGTATACTCACACCATTTTTTAATGCCCATTTTCGCATTTACAACCCCTTTTCTGAGTATCGTCCAAATTCATCGACTTTTTGTGTGTATTAGCCCATGTATCTGGTGCCTAGAGAACCCAATTTTTTTTTACTCAAAAACTTTATGAGAACCTGTGTAATGAGTTGGGGAACCTTCACGTATACTCACAATATTTTTTTACCGTTCATTTTCGCATTTACAAGCCCTTTTTTAAGAATCGCCAAAATTTCTTGATTTTTCGTATGTCTTAGCCCATGGATCTGGCGCCTGAAGCACACAATTTTTTTCTCAAAAAACTTTACGAGGACCTCTATAATGAGTTGGTGAACCTTTACGTATATGCGCACCATTTTAACGCCATTTCCACATATATAAACTTTTTTTTTAAGAATTGTCCAAATTCACCAATTTTTTGTGTGTAATTAGCCCATGGATCTGGCACTCGGAGCTTCTAAAATTTTCTTCTCAAAAAACTTTATGAGGACCTCCGTAATGAGTTGGGGAACATTCACGTATACTCACACAAATTTTTTAATGCCCATTTTCCAATTTACAAGCAATATTTTAAGAATCGCCTAAATTCACCAATTTTTTGTGTGTTAAGCACATGGATTTGGAGCCCAGAGCACCCAAAAATTTTTCTCTAAAAAAACTTTATGAGAACCTCCGTAATGAGTTGGGGAACCTTCACGTATACTTACACTATTTTTTTAACGCCCATTTTTGCATTTACAAGTTTTTTTTAAGAATCGCCCAAATTCCTCGATATTTTGTGTGTATTAGCCTATGTATCTAGAGTCTGGAGAACACAAATTCTTTTTTCTTAAAAAAACTTTATGAGGACCTCCGTAATGAGTTGAGGAACCTTCATGCATACTCACACTACTTTTTTAACGTCTATTTCCGCATTTACAAGCTTCTTTTTAAGAATAGCCCAAATTTTTCAATTTTTCGTGTGTATTAGCCCATGGATCTGGTGCCCGAAGCACCTAATTTTTTTCTCAAAAAACTTTTTGAGGACCTCCGTAATGAGTTGGGAAATCTTCACGTATACTCATATAATTTTTTAACCTCATTTTCGCATTTTTAAGCCCTTTTTTAATAATCACCCAAATTTCCTAATTTTTCGTGATATTAGCCCATCGATCTGGCGCCTGGAGTACCAAATTTTTTTCTCAAAAAATATTATGAGGACCTCCGTAATGAATTGTGGAACCTTTACGTATATTCACACTATTTTTAACATCCATTTTTATTTTTACAAGCCTTTTTTACGAATCGCCAAAATTCACCAATTTTTCGTGTGTATGCCCATGAATTTGGCGCTCGGAGCATCCAAAATTTTTTTCTCAAAAAATCTTATTAAGACCTCTGTAATGAGTTAAGGAACGTTCATGTATACTTACACCAGTTTTTAACGCCCAGTTCCGTATATACAAGCTCTTTTTTAAGAAACGCCAAATTCACCAATTTTCGTGTATATTAGCCAATGGATTTGGCATCCGGAGCACCCAAAATTATTTTTCTCAAAAAACTTTATGAGGACCTCCATAATGAGTTGGGGAACCTTCACGTATACTCACACCATTTTTAACGCCTATTTTCGAATTTACAAGCCTTTTTATATGAATCGACCAAATTCTCAAATTTTTTGTATCTATTAGCCTATTGATCTGGTGCCCAGAGTATCACAAATTTTTTTCTCAAAAAACTTTCTGAGGACCTCCGTAATGAGTTGGGAACCTTCACATATACTCACACACAATTTTTAATGCCCATATCCGCATTTAAAAGCCTTTTTTTAAGATTCGTCCAAATTTCTCAATTTTTTGTGTGTATTAGCCATGGGCTGACGTTCGGAGAACCCAAAATTTTTTTCTCAAAAAATTTTATGAGGACCTCAGTAATGGGATGAGGAGCCTTGACGTATACTCACACTATTTTTTTAACGCCCATTTCCGTATTTAAAAGCTTTTTTTTTTCTAAGAATCACCCAAATTAATCAATTTTTCGTGTGTATTAGCCCATGAATCTGGCGCTCTGAGCACCCAAATTTATTTTCTCAAAAAAATTTATGAGGACCTCCGTAATGAGTTGGAGAACTTTTTGTAACACCTCGGAAAAAAATGAATAGGTGAAACTAGAGCCTAGTGAGTGTGTTGTTGAGTTGATGTGAGGTTTCATGTTATAAAATGAGTTTCCGAGTTTAGATTGAGGGGTTGAACGTCAAGGTACGACTCCCCAAGGACCATCCAAGGGGACCTTGAGGAGGACCCTAAAGCCTAGCCCCCAAAATTGCCCAAGCAGCCAAAATAGGGCCACCTACGGATGACACCTACGGCCAGTAGGTGGACCCACGCCCCGTAGATTGGGGTTGTGGGTCAGGCCCTCAAGATGATAAGTTGCAGACCCTACCTACGGACCTGCAGGACGGGGCGTCAATGCACCCACGGTCCGTAGGTCTAGGGGCATAGATTACCCCAGTGTTGTTGCTTAAAGTCGGCTAAGGTAAGGGTAGGTTGGTAAATTCCTTTTAAGGTTAGTTAAGTTAGGGGACTGTTTATATTGATTATTTAGAGTTATTTAAGGCTTTTTAAATTATTAAACTACATTTTACAATTCATTATTCCCCAAACTAAAAAATTGAAACCACCTCTCCTCCAAATATTCTCTCTCTAAAAACCTCCATTGAAGAAGAAGAAACCAAGGTTTGGAGCTCAAGAGTTTATCCTTCTCAGTCAATTTCATGGAGTCTCTTCAATCAAGGTATGGTAGTCTTCATTCTTGGTTAAGTTCCATCCAAGGAGTCCATTCAAAACTCTATTTCTCAAAGTTGAAATTCTCCAAAACCTCGGGTTTTCAATCTATAGCATGAATTTACTTTCAAAACGATTTCAAAGTGTTTATTGTCCTATATTATGATCAATTTGATGAACTAATACTGTTTTTATGATGAATTACCTATGAATCCATGAATTTCCCTATTTTGTCAAATTGGATCTCAAAGTGTGGGTGATGATTGATGTGGGTAGATTGTGATCAAATTATGCATGTAGTAGTTTATCTAATTGAAATATGTGAATATCCATATATAGAATAGTGATGCAAGATGTGAATCATGAATTGTGATCTAGGGTTATTGAAGGGCTATGAATGAAGAACATATACATGACTTTGAGAATTATGCATGTGCTTTATTGAAAAGCAAGGTTTCTATGTTTATGAAAGTAAGGTGATCATGTCTAGAATGCAATTGTGTTATTATTGAAAGGTTATTCTCAATTATACACTTATGAATGATGATGATATATGTGAAATGTTTCTTCAAAGTAATGTTACTTCTTGAATTGGTAGGCTTAGACATCCTCTTCTTGTGTAAGTAATTTAATGATGACTCTTGAATTGATAGGCTTATGGCATTCCTGTCACCATGAGTCAATGAACTAATGTAATGATGACTCTTGAATCGATAATTATGACATTCCTTTCACAGTGAGTCAATGAACTAATGTAATAATGAATCTTGAATCGATAGGCTTACGACATCCCATTATAAATGACTAATGAAGTATCCTAAGGCTTTGTATCAAATCGATAGGCTTATGACATTCATTTCATAAAGAGTCAATGAACTAATGTAATGCTGACTCTTGAATCGATAGGCTTATGACATTCATTTCATAAAGACTCAATGAACTAATGTAATGATGAATCTTGGATCGATAGGCCAATGACATTCCTTTCATGAGGATTCAATGAGCTATCCTAATAATGTACCATGAATCAATAGGCCTATGACATTTCTTTCATGTGTGCAATAATGTACCTTAGGTTGATAGGCCAATGGAATTCCTCTCAAGTGTAATAATGTTAATGAAAATGAACTACTCTATAGGAATGCAGGCTAAGTACCGAGTAGATATGATAAAATGGAAGCTCTCCCCACGTTAGGTCGGGTTTCAATGAACATCTTTCTTATCCCATAACTATGTGCCCACATAGGTTATTAGCTAGTGGATCCACCTAAGCTAAAATGTTACCGATTCTACCTTAGGCAAGCAGACCAACCCTTACGATGTGGGATAGTACATCGAATTCCATGTTAAGCTCACATGGTCTATATCGGTTAATGCTTATTTTCATCATGTGAGATACGTGCTATGGTTGCTTGAGAAGTTCTATGAAGTGTGGATGGTAGTATGAGATATCATCCATGCATTGCACGAATAGGGTTTGAGAGGGCTATGGTGTGATTCTCCAATGTCTTAATGTCTAATGAATGAATGTTCCCTTAATGAAGCTAATGGGAAAGTTGACTTAAATGCTTAATGTAATGATGCACGTTTTACTTGGATTGTATTATGAGTTACTTTCCTTGTCATGACTTATGAAATGTTTATATTCCTTATGCATGAGTATTGTCTAAAGATGAGTATGAAGAATGGTAAGTTCATCTATGATGGTAAGTTCATCTATGATGGCCTTAAAGAGTTGAAAACCTTCATGTATACTCACACTATTTTTTTAATGCCCATATCTGCATTTACAAGCATTTTTTAAGAATCTCTAGAATTTATCGCTTTTTCGTTTGTATTAGCCCATGGATCAGGTGCTCAAAGCACCCAAAAATTTTTGTTGAAAAAATTTTATGTGGACATCAGTAATGAGTTGGGTAACCTTCACATATACTCACATAATTTTTTAACGTTCATTTTCGCATATATAACTCCTTTTTAAGAATTGTCCAAATTGACCGATTTTTCGTGTGTATTAGCCTATGAATCTAGCGCCCGGAGTACCCAAAAATATTTTCTCAAAAAACTGTACGAGAACCTCCGTAATGAGTTAGAGAATCTTCACGTATACTCACACAATTTTTTTAATGCCCATTTTCGCATTTGTAAGCCCTTTTTAAGAATAACCCAAATTCACCAATTTTTAGTGTGTATCTAGCGCCCGGAGAACCTAATTTTTTTCTCAAAGAACTTTAGGAGGACCTCCGTAATGTGTTGGAGAACCTTCACGTATACTCACACCATTTTTTTAATGTCCATTTCAGCATTTGCAAGCCCATTTTAAGAATAACCCAAATTCACCCATTTTTAGTGTGTATTAGCCCATGGATCTAGCGCCCGGAGAACCTAATTTTTTTCTCAAAGAACTTTAGGAGGACCTCCGTAATGTGTTGGGGAACCTTCACGTATACTCACACTATTTTTAACGCTCATTTTTGTATTTACAAGCCTTTTTTAAGAATTGCCCGAATTAACTGATTTTTCGTGTGTATTAGCACATGGATCTGGCACCCTTAGCACCTAAATATGTTTTCTCAAAAACCTTTATGATGACCTCCGTTGAAATTGGGGGAACCTTCATGTATACTCACACTATTTTTCTAACGCCCATTTTTCGTATTTACAAGCCTTTTTTTAAGAATCGCCAAATTTTCTGATTTTTCGTGTGTATGAGCTCATGGATCTGGCGTCTGCAGAATCCAATTTTTTTTTTTTTGAAAAAAATTTATGAGGACCTCCGTAATGAGTTAGGGAACCTTCACGTATACTCACCCCATTTTTTTAACGTCCATTTCCGCATTTACAAGCTATTTTTTAAGAATCGCCAAATCCAATTTTTCGTCACCCAATTTTTTTTTCAAAAAACTTTATGAAGATGTCCTTAATGAGTTGGGGAACCTGCTGTCACAACCCGATTTCTTGAGCCATGATGACACTTACTATAAACCCACTAGTAGGTAAGCTAAGCCGTAACCCAGAACAACAAGTAATGGGTTTGAGGGCAGAAACTAAATAAGAGTAGGCAGAATTTAAGATAATAATAAAAACAGGCGGACGCAAACCAAAACATATATACAAATAAAGATTCCTCCCAGAACCTGGAAGTCACTAGTACAGAGCTACTACCAAAATGAGTACAAGTCCCAAAAGTGGACCACAGAAACTGGACTGTCTCAAAAGGTAAAAGACAAGTCTATATATACAGATGGAGACTGAAATAGTACAAAATGATGTGTGCTCACCCCCATCTCCGTATCAGGCTACTCCAAACTAAATCAATGCTGGCCACTGGTGCTCGGACTTGCATCACGAAACAGATGCAAAGCGTAGCATGAGTAACAAAACAGCAGGTAACCAGTAGGTATCATAGGCCAACTGAACTTGAAAAGTAAAGGTAATATGAAAAGAAGATATAACACAAACAGAGGTCAAGAACGAAAAACTAAGTAATAATGGAATACACACGAGTGTAGAAAGAACTAACTAAAGTAATCTATAAGCTAACTACACCTAACTTGACCCCTATAAGCCTAGAAGGTACACTCGTGCGCAAGTTTAATTAAAAACCCAAACGGACCCCCATAAGTCCGACGAGTACACAGAATAACTATAACTAAAGAGCATTGCATAAAAGAACCAAAGAATGGAGAACATCGAACCAGAACCTCAACCCCAATAGTAGAATATAACAGTACGGAGGCCAGACCTCAAACCGGATGCTCACTAGAAGTACCCAAGTAACCAATCACAAGTATCAAGTGACTGAGATGGACCTCTAACCGGATGCTTTATATAAGTATCTGGACGATAGAGGCCGGACCTTAAACCATATGTTCTACGAAAATATCAATGAGGTCGAGGCTGGAGATCGAATTCGAATGCCCGATAAAGGTGCCAATGTAGCTGCTGAAAGAGTCCCAATCGATCCATGCTCATAAATGTCTGTGGAACACCGTCCTCACTTAGCCAATCAATGTAAGTCCTTGGAACCGAATTGAAAACCAACATCAAATATCGAAGCAGAATCAATGTCGCCAACGTAACTCGTGAAGCCGTAACATCGGGGAAAATAAGGATAACTATCGCCAAAACAAATGTATTGCCTAGCTAAGGGCCAAATTATCAGACTCAAGTCTGCTACACCAATCTACAGGGATCTAAGCTAGTCGAGGGACGTCGGGGATAAACTAAGGCCTATCAATTCCGAATCATGTATTTCTAAGGCAAGCCCTAGTCAAACCTAAACTAAGGCCCAACATGCTTTAGATAGACAGTAATCCAGCATACAAGCACTCCACGTAGCAAGGAGGGTCAATTAGTAACACATAACGTGCTCACAGTTACTCGATAATTCACAAAAAAGACCGAAATATGATTTCTAAACATATATGCATGATTCAATAACTACCAACCCAAATCCCAGCTAATCAACATGCATTCACACTCTCGAGTTCAATCTAAGAGAGGGAAGCCGTAACTTACCTGAAAATCGATCACGCGCGCTCCAAAATCAATTCTACGGAGTTTTTTCTTTTTGAACGACCTCAAAATGCTGCCACGCTATCAAAAAAAGTAGATCAGTAATGTTATTACGGTCGTTTAGATACTAAAATCGCAACAAATGGAGACGGACCAATTTCTGGGTCAAAACGCGAAAAGTAGGATCCGTGCTGGAAATTCTAGAATTAACCCCTAAAATAAGTCCTAAACACCTCCCCAAAATTGTGTTCCAAATTGGAACACAATTCGGGCCTCAGAACAGTCCCAACAAGAATATGCAACAAAAAACTCAAAGTTACATTAAAAGGGACAACAGTAACAGCAGCTATTTACAAGAAATTACTAGAAACGAGGCTTTAGCAGCTGAAACCAACCACACCACGATGATCATCACGAAAAGGCCCACAATCTAGGCTCTTGAATCACCAAATATGGACCTAAAATAACCAAGAATCATCTTCTAAAATTTCTCAAAAATTGAGCTCTAAAATAAGCTATGGCAGCAACTAAATAATAATTTTTACCTCCAACAAAGCTTCAAATACGAAATCCAACCACGCCAACGCGTTCTTCTCGAACACCACTTAAGATAGCCCCAAGAATCACTATAATCGGACTTGAAATGAGAGAGTTACGAAGGTTTGAAGTTTGACAAATAATACTGAAATGAGGCTTTAAAAAGGTGAAACTGGTCGCTAAAAAGACCTAAAATTTGGTCTTTAAAAGGGGTTGCACAGAATTCAGCTATTGTTGTTTATTCAAAGTCTCCGAAAGGGGGGCTCGGAATTAGTTCGGCCGATAAAGATAAAATAAATATGCTACCCTACTAAATTTGACATTCCAAACTCAACGTCTCAGTCGAAATTTCCATCAAAGGCCACCTCGATAAAAAGTCGGTCCCACTCCCGAAGACGATTTTTAACCAAAATCTATCGAGCGGCTTGAAATGAGTTTGGAGGCCTCTGGAGTCGAACGAAAGGTCGTTCTAGACCAAAATCGATATTCTGGGGCTAACTACATTGATGGAATTTTCACCCGAGCGTATTTTTCAAGAATGTTGACCAAAGTCAATCTTAGGCCAAATTCAATGGCTGAAATGCCTAATGGTCCAAACTCGCATCGAAGTCCTCGATATTTGTGTCAACCATGCTACTAGCCTAATTTGGCCATTTCAGAGCTGATGGAATCATCATAATTCCATGCTGTGGTTGTTTACTTATCGTTTTGACTAAAGTCAACTCTTCATGCTTCAAGGTCTCTAAAGCACGAAAAGCTGCACAAAGTCCAAATGCATGACTAGGTGACCGAATAGTCAGTGCCAGCAAGTCATAAATGACTTGGGGTTGCTATAGGAATGCTTTAAACGACAAAAAGGAGACATTAAGGCAAAAATGACTTGGAGGAGGGTCATTACACCTGCACGTACACTCACACCTTTTTTTAACTCCCATTTCCGCATTTACAATCCCTTTTTTAATAATTGCCAAATTAACCAATTTTTTGTGTGTATTAGTCTATAGATCTTGCGTCCGGAGCAGCCAAAAATTTCTCTCAAAAAACTTTATGAGGACATTCGTAATGAGTTGGGAAACCATCATGTATACTCAAGCCATTTTAACGTTCATTTCCGCATTTACAAGCCTTTCTTTAAAAATTACCCAAATTCACATATTTTTCGTGTGTATTAACCAATAGATTTAGCGCTCGGAGAATCCAAAATTATTTTCTTAAAAAACATTATAAGGACCTTTATAATGAGTTGAGGAACCTTCAAGTGTACTCACATAATTTTTTAACTTCTATTTTCGCATTTACAAACCCTTTTTTTATGAATTGCCCTAATTCACCTATTTTACATGTGCGTAAGCCCATAGATGTGGCGCCTGGAGCATGTCCCGACCCTATTTCTCGAGTCATGATGACACATACTGTACCCTACCGGTAGATAAGCCAACCCGTAGCCCAGAACATCAAGCAATGAACATAAGGGTATAAACTAGCCAAAAACAATAATCTAAACAAGGACAACAAGGCAGAAGCAAACCAAAATAAATATATACAGAATCCCACCCAAAACCTGGAAGTCACTAGTACAGAGCTATCTAATAAAGAGTATAAGTCCCAAAAGTGGACCACAACAAAGCGTGTCTCAAAGGCAACAAGACTAGCTAAAACAAAAAAAAGAGACAAGACAAATCCAAAACGCCAAGTGCTCGCCCTCGTCTCCGAATCACAACTGTAAAAGAAGGCTGGAACTACTCACCGCTGGTAACGGGTACTGGGACCTGCATCACGAAATAGATGCAGAGCGTAGCATGAGTACCAAAGCAACAGGTACTCAGTAGGCATCAAAGGCCGACTAAGCAAAAAGGGTAAAAAAAAAACAATAAGAAAGGATAGAATCTAGACACAGAGAGGTCAAAACGGATAAGAAAAGAAAGCAAAACGGATAAGAAAAGAAAGCACACAAGCATACCAAAAATAAACTAAGTATAACTAAGCTAAACCTAACTGGACCCCCATAAGCCCAGAGGGTACACTCGTGTGCAATTTTAAGTAAAACTTGAACGGACCCCCATAAGCTCAACAGGTACACAGAAAAGCTAAGTTTACTGAGAAAGAAGAAAACCAGGCTCCCAGCCCAAAGTAACCAAGATAACCTATTAGACTCCACCTTGCCAGCAGTGAACTCCCAGCCCAACTAGAAAAAGTGACCCCAGGGGGCACTCTACCAAACAGCCCATTCTAAGCCCAATTAGAAAGAGGGACCCGAGGGTGAGGTTGATATCGTGAGTCGTCCTACCATGCAGTCAGCTCCCATCCTAGCTAGAAAGAGAAGCCTAGAGGCGATCGCTGAAATCACCGAGTCTACCTAGCCAGCGATACGCTCCCAACCCAGCTAAAAAGAACGATCTCGGGGGTGATGGTATCTTAAATAGGATCCAATCCAACAACAACCACAATGGAACGCCGTCCAATCTAAGAAATCACAGAAAAGGCTCCAAGCCTATACTATCTCAATCCCATGCCTCTGATGATGCACCGAACCTTTGAGAACGCATTGAAACCGCAAAATTAAAGGGAGAAGATACAAAATGCAGTAAGCAGCGAAAACACCTAATCTAAGGCTCAACTATCAGACTCAAGTCTGCTACTCCAATCTACAAGGAGCTCAGTCATCCGAACGGCGTCGGCAAAAAGTCAAGGCTATCCAGCTCTCATGGGTCATAAGTCTAAGGCAATGCTAGCTTAACCTAGACTAAGGACATCATGCTTGCGATTAAGGATGATCAAAATATACAACACATAGCATGCAAGCATACAATAGCATTTAGCATATAAGCATGCAACACTATTAAACCGGTTAACATGATACTACACCCGAATATAGCAAATCGATCCATAAGGTATCTAATCAAAGTATTGTAGAAAACTGGTACCCACCCCCAATTCACTCCAATTGACATGCTTTTACGCAATTAAGCTCAATCTAATAGAAAAGAAGTCGTAGCCTATCTTAAGACCGATCACGCGCGCTCCAAATCACTTTGCCGGAGTTTTTCCTTCCCGATGACCTTTGAACGCTATCACTCTATAAAATATAGGATCACAACATTAGTACGGTCATTTAGACACCAAAATCACAACAAACGGTGATGGGTCAATTTTGGTGTCAAAACGGGAACCATGGGACCCACACCGAACTGTTCGAATTTGACTCCGTCAAGACACCCAAAACAGTAGCCCATACTCGTGTTTCAAAATGGAACACAATTCGAGGCTCAAAACGCAGTAACAACCAACATAAAAGAAAACCACGCTTTAATCAACTTAAAAGAAAACATGCAGCAGTCTAAACTCAAAATTTACAACGATCTAATGGTGCCCAGCACTCCTTGAACACTCCACGACGAAGCCACGACAATTCCCAACATATGAGACTTCGAATCACCCAAAACCGAGCAAAAATGAGTCAGATATAACCAAAACAAGAATGCCAAAAACAAAAGCTCGAAAAAGGGTACAACAGTCAGGTTTATCACGAAGTTACCTTGAACTACGCACACCCGACAACTTTCGAACACTCTATAGCTAAGCCACCAAATATACGAAGCTCCCGCACTTTGAATCGCCTAATTTGGTTGAGAGATAAGAGAGTTATGAGGGTTTTAAGTTTGGAAAAGGGTTGTTGATATTTCTGCATTCTATAACAGATTTTTCAACATTATCTTTCCAAAAACTTGAAAACTTCGACGGGGTGCTCCGAACTTATTTGGAACCCCGTGCACGCAAATTTGATATGCACCCATACCAAATTTGATATTCCGGACTCAATGGCAAAATTAAAATTTTCATACGAGGTCAGCTTGACAAAAAGTGGGTCCCACACCCAAATGCCATTTTAAGTCAAAAATCACAAAAGTGTTCGAAAAAATATCAAAAACCTCGAAACACAAAAGAAGGGTCAGTCGAAACAAAACTTGACATTCTAGAGCTGATCGTGCTGATAGAATTCTCATCGGAGCTCGGTTGCTTAGAATGTTTACTAAAGTCAAACTTAGGGTTAAACTTAAAGTTAAAACGCCTAATCGCACCGACTTACACTGAAAACCTCAGGAATCATGCCAACCATGCTACTAGCCTAAACTGACCCTTTTGGATCTGATGGAATCATTAGAATTGAATTCCGATGTCATCTTCTTGAACTTTTGATCGAAAATGATCGTTCAAGGTTCATAAGCTAAAAAAAACTAAAACTCGCACAATAACCAAACAAACGACTAGGTGACCAAACTGTCAGTCCCAACAAGTCATAAATGACTTGGGGTCGCTACAGGAATGCTCTAAACGACACACAGAAGGCAAAACACAGAAATGACCAGGAGGGTCATTACAGAGCACCTAAAAGTTTTTTCTAAAAAAACTTTTTGGAGACCTCCGTAATGAGTTAGGGAACCTTCGAGTATACTCAAACCATTTCAAATACATATTTCTGCATTTACAAGCCCTTTTGAAGAATCGCCCAAATTCCATGATTTTTCGTATGTATTAGCCCATGTATCAGGCGTCGGAGCACCAACTTTTTTTCTCAAAAAACTTTATGAAGACCTTTGTATTGAGTTGGAGAAACTTCATGTATACTCAACCCCTTTTCAAGAATTGGCCATATTCACCGATTTTTCGTGTATTAGCCCATGGATTTTGCGCCCGGAGCTTCCAAATATATTTTTTTTCTCAAAAAACTTTATGAGGACCTCCGTAATGAGTTGAGTGACCTTCACGTATACTCACACCATTTTTCAACTCCTATTTTCACATTTACAAGCCCTTTTTTAAGAATCGCCCAAATTTCTCAATTTTTCGTATGTAATAGCGCATGGATATGGCACCCGGAACACCCAAAATTTTTGTCTCAAAAAACCTTTATAAAGTACCTCCGTAATGAGTTGGAAACCTTCACGTACTCACACAATTTTTGTAACGCCTATTTTCGTATTTATAAGGCTCTTTTTAAATATTTGACCTTATTCTCCAATTTTTCGAGTGTATTAGCCCATGGATCTAGCGCCTGGATCACCCAAAATTATTTTCTTCAAAAACTTTAAGAGTACCTCTGTAATGAGTTGGGGAACCTTCACGTATACTTATATAATTTTTTTAATGCCATTTCCACATTTACAAGGCTTTTTTTTAGAAACCCAAATTCCTCGATTTTTCATAAGTATTAACCCATGGATCAGGCACCCAAAGCACCCTGAATTTTGATCTCAAAAAATGTTATGAGGACCTTCGTAATGAGTTGGAGAATATTCACGTATACACACACCATTTTTTAACGGCCATTTTTGCATTTACTAAGCTTTTTTTAAGAATCGTCCAAACTCACCAATTTTTCGTGTGTATTAGCACCCAAAATTTTTTATTCAAAAAACTTTATGCAAACCTCCGTAATTAGTTGGGGAACCTTCACGTATACTCACATCATTTTTTTAACGCCCATTGTCGCATTTACAAGCCTTTTTTCAAGAATCATCCAAATTCCTCAATTTTTCGTGCGTATTAGCCCATGAATCTGGCGCCTGTAGCACTCAATTTTTTTTTCTCAAAAAAACTTTATGAGGACCTCTGTAATGAGTTTGTGAACCTTGTAACACCCCCAAATGCTAATAAGAATTTGTATATTGATTTACCTTTGCTAAACTACTTCAATATGGTTTATTCACATTTTGGAAAACTTGAAATTTTGTGATATTTGCAAACTTGCTTAGCATAGATTGTAATCGTAATTTATGGGATTGTATGAGGGTATTTACGTAAGAGTTTATTTAGAATTTTGTATGATTGTAAAAAGAAGGTGAAGGATATATAAATATATATGTATATGTGTGTATTTAGGCAGCACACAACACTATTATGGGCAGCCCTTTCATTTGGACAAGTGTCCAAGTGATAAACATCACTTGTTGACTATATAGTTCACTCCTCTTTGAGTAATTTCGTGGACTTGAAGATTAAAACCCTTAGAAACCTAGCTTATCATCTGTTCTTCAAAAATCACAAGAAAAAAACCTTGGTCTTTTGGCTGGAATCAAAGAGACAAACTGCCTTGTTGGTAAGTGGCTGAAATCTGTTTCTGAACTGGTACTGTTTGGTAAATTGTGTATATCTTGTGAGCTAGAACTCCGTTTTAGGTGAATAAAGATGTTTTGGAAAGCTGATTCATGTACCTACAACTTTTATGTGTATGTGAAAGTCTAATTTATCTGTTATGGATGTGAAAAATTGGACGCAACACAGGACAGGTTCTGTCCATATTTCTCTGTTGTTGTAGCTGAGTAGGTTGTGTTACATTTAGAATATCTTAGTATCTATAACTCCGTTTTGGGTGAATAAATATGATTTGAAAAGCTGATTGATATATCTACAACTCTTATGTTTATGTGAAAGTCTAATTTAGCTGTTATAGATGTGAAAAATGGGACACAACACAGGACAAGTGTTGTCCAGATTTCGGATTCAGAAATTCGGTAGGAACCACTGTTAGTGTATTGATGATATCTTGTTGTAAAAAATGTATTTTTCAGCTATTCTTGTCGCTTTGCAATCTTAAGAGATGTATCTATAACTTTCATAAGGTTACAAAGTCTAGTTTCGCCGTTTTCCTGTTCAAAAATAAGTTACAATATGGAGTACTAAATTGGCCAGAATCACTGTTTTGGGAACAAAGTTGTATCTGTGTGGGCTGAGCTTACTTGTGATGATAAATATTGTTTAATTCGACATTATTGAGATGCTAGGAATTAAAGAAGTTGTTTAATTGTATTTTTAAGGTTATATATACTTGTGAACAAGTTGAGGACCTTGATACGTTGGTTGGTCTCCGGTTTGCTTGCGAAGTTTGTTGGACTGTTGCTATGCTAAAGTATTGAGGTTTGTGTATAAACTTGTGCTTGCACTCTTGTAACGGCTGGTATATATGAAATTTGATCTTGATACCTCAGCTACCTCTTGTCACTTTGCATTGTCGTGTTGGTATCATGCTTGTGTAACTCGCCACTTGTACGGATTGTTTGATCACTTGGCACTCTTGTTGGGACCATGTCCTTCTTGTGGTTGTGGCTTTGTCACTATTGGCAGGCCTCTTGATTATGATCATTTGCCATCTTGACTCTGGATTTGTAGTTCGTCTTAGGAATGGAAGTTATCCATTTTAAGTACGAACTAGAAAGCCATTTTTAATATGGTTCTTGGTTCTCTTGATACAGGGCTTCGGTCCTTCTTGATATAGGGCAGCGACCCTTCTTGATACTTGTTTGTGCCGGGTGTGACGACATGAAGTATATATGGGGCGAGCCTTGCTATTGAAATTCTTGGAAAATGGTGCTATGAGCTTCTTGACATTTGTATCTTTGAATGTAGCACTTGATACTTGCTATCTATTGGTACTTGATTTATTTATTATGTTTCAAGTATGATGCTCATTGACTTGGAAAATGTAGCTTGGTGAATTTTGAGGATTCCGACCCTATAATTTTTACACCACTAAGCTATATACTTAGCGATAGTTGTTTCTATCGTAGGGGCTGATCGAGAGGAGGCATGAAGATGGCCATGGGAGATGGAAATTTTGAGAACTTTTAAGAAGATCACATTTACATATAGGCATATATATTTTGTATAAATTTTGGTACTTATACCCGATCTATGTGATGTATATTTGCATTCGATTTTGAAGCCTAACCGTATCATGTCCATGGGTTGAAATTTAAGTATGGCTATATGTTTGGTTTATTTAGGGTGTGTACGCCAAAGCTTGTAATATATTGCATGTCCTACTTGTTTGGAATAATCATATGACGCATGAACCCAATTATTTTGGGTACTTAGAAGTTGATGATAAATTTTTAGGATCATTATCTACTTGTATGGGAATATTATATGCCAAAAAAAAAATATATTTAGTGATTTATTTGCATATGGAAATTGAAAAGGGTCGCTACAAACCTTCACGTATACTCACACTATTTTTTTTAAAGTCATTTCCGCATATGTAAACCTTTTTTTAAGAAACGCCAAAATTCACCAATTTTTTGTGTGTATTAGACCATGGATCTGACACCCGAAGCTTCCAAATTTTTTATTTCAAAAACCTTTATGAGGACCTTCGTAATGATTTGGAAAACTTTCATATATACTAGCACCATTTTTTTAACGTTCATTTCGACATTTACAAGCCCTTTTTATAAATCATCCAAATTCATCAATTTTTTTGTGTGCATTAGCCTATAGATCTGGCGCACAGAGCACCCAATTTTTTTCTCAAAAATCTTTATGAGGACTTTCGTAATGAGTTGGGAACCTTCACGTATACACACACAAATTTTGTAACACCCATTTCCCAATTTACAAGCTCTTTTTTAAGAAACGCCTAAATTCACCAATTTTTTGTGTGTATTAGCGCATGAATTTGGCGCTCGGAGCACCTAAAATTTCTCTAAAAAACTTAATAATGACCTCCATAATGAGTTGGGGAGCCTTCACGTATACTCACACTATACTTTTAAAGTTCATTTTCGCATTTACAAGCCTTTTATAAGAATCATCCAAATTCCTCGATATTTCGTGTGTATTAGACCATGTATCTAGCGTCCGGAGAACTCAATTTTTTTTCTCAAAAACTTTAAGAGGACCTCCGTAGTGAGTTAGGGAACCTTCATGTATACTCACACTATTTTTTAACGTCTATTTCCGCATTTACAAGCCCCTTTTTTAAAATCACCCAAATTCCCTAATTTTCATGTGTATTAGCCCCTGGATCTTGCGCCCAGAGCACCCAATTTTTTTTCTCAAAAAACTTTTTGAGGACCTCCGTAATGAGTTGGGAAATCTTCACGTGTACTCACACCATTTTTTAACCCCCATTTCCACATTTACAACCCTTTTTAAGAATCGCCCAAATTTTCCAATTATTCGTATGTATTAGCCCATCGATCTGGTGCCCAAAGAACCCAATTTTTTTTTTAAAAAACATTATGAGGACCTCCGTAATGAGTTAGGTAACCTTCACGTATATTCACACAATTTTTTTAACGCCTATTTCCCAATTTACAAACCCTTTTTTAAGAATCGCCAAAATGCACCAATTTTTCGTGTGTATTAGTGCATGAATTTGGTGCCCGGAGCACCCAAAATTTTTATCTCAAAAAATTTATGAAGACCTCTGTAATGAGTTGGGGAACCTTCAAGTATACTCACACTATTTTTCTAACGTCCATTTTTGCATTGACAAGCCCTTGTTTAAGAATCACCCAAATTCCTGGATATTTCATGTGTTAGCCCGTGTATCTGGCTCCCAAAAAACCCAATTTTTTTTTTGTCAAAAAACTTTATGAGGACCTCCGTAATGAGTTAGGGAACCTTCATGTATACCCACACCATTTTATTAACGTCCATTTCTCCATTTACAAGCCTTTTTTTATGAATCGCCCAGATTTTTTGATTTTTCATGTGTATTAGCCCATTGATCTTACGCCCAGAGCACCCAATTTTTTTTCTCAAAAAACTTTTTGAGGACCTCAGTAATGAGTTGGGGAACCTTCATGTATAGTCACACCATTTTTAACCCCCATTTCCGCATTTACAAGCCATTTTTTAAGAATCACACAAATACCCTAATTTTTTTCCTAAGGACCTCCGTAATGGATTGAGTAACCTTCATGTATATTCACACTATTTTTAACTTTCATTTTCGTGTTTACAAGCCTTTTTATAAGAATCGCCCAAATTCACTGATTTTTCATATGTATTAGCCCATGGATCAGGCGCCCGGAGTACCCTAAATTATTTTCTCAAAGAACTTTATGAGTATCTCCATAATGAGTTGGGAACCTTCACGTATACTCACACCATTTTTAACGTCTATTTCCGCATTTACAACCCTTTTTTTATGAATCGCCCAAATTTCTGGATTTTTCGTGTGTATTAGCCCATTGATCTGTAAAACTTTATGAGGACCTTTGTAATGAGTTGGGAAACCATCACGTATTCTCACATCATTTTTTTAACGCTCATTTTTTTATTTAAATGTTCTTTTTTAGGAATCGCGCAGATTTCTCAATTTTTCGTGTGTAATATAGCCTATGGATCTGGCGCCTCGTAGTACCTAAAATTTTTCTGAATTTTTTTTTATGAGGATGTCCGTAATGAGTTGGGGAATCATCACTTATACTCACACCATTTTTTAACATTTATTTCAGTGTTTTCATGCCTCTTTTTTTGAATCGCGCAATTTTCTTAATTTTTCGTGTGTATTATTCCATGGATATGGCGCCCTAGAGCACCCAAAATTCTTTTCTCAAAAAACTTTATGAGAAACTCCGTAATGAGTTGGGGAACCATCACGTATACTCACACATAATTTTTAAAGCTCATTTTTACATTTACATGTCCTGTTTTAGGAATCGCGCAAATTTCTCAAGTGCCCCTCATATAAGGTTTTATCTTCCAAGTTCTCTGTCAAGTTTTTTTTTTAATGACCATGATGTCTGATTGTATTCCACAAAAAACATGTCACTTCCATCAGCAACAGGTATCAAGGGTGCCCCTCATATAAGATTTTATCTTTCAAGTTTTTTGTCAAGTTCTTTTTTTTTTAATGACCGTAGTGTCCAAACCAACTTTCGTGTAGCTCAACTAATTCCATGGGATAATTGTCACCTCCCATCACCAATGAATAGCAGGTAACCTGTTTATTAAGACTAGAACAGATAAAAAATAATCTTGATATTTCTTATCTTCACTGAATTTTAAACTTGAAATATCAGAATTCTCAACCACTTCATTAACCACAAGCCATCTTGGTTGCTTTGTATCTCAAGTTGGAGCTCCAACTAAATTCGGATCGCGTACTGCAGGATCCATTCGGGGGTGGTGCTCCTAATAAGATTTTCTCTATGCCCAGAGCTCAAATCCTAAACCTCTGGTTAAGGGTGAAACACTCCCACCAGTCAGGGGCGGACCCACATGGGGTTGTCCGGGTGCTCGAGCACCCATTAAGTTCGTATCGAACTATATATACTGATATCAAAATTAAGAAAGTATTGTATAAAATAAAAGACGAGCACCCAATAAACAAATAGCTTGGATGGTGTGGTGGTTGTAAGTGGGTGCTCAAGGTCATATTACTTTAATGCCTATTACTAACTTTTCTTAAACAAAATTCCTTTTTCAAGATAATTTTTGTTCTATTTTTTCTTATTGGTTTTTTTGCTATCTTATTTAAATGTAATTATCTTTCTTAAGACAATGTTAAATTTATACATTTATATATTTTATGATTGATAGCTTAAAAAGTAACCGCGATCTTAAAATCTTGAATCGGTCACTTCTCATGTCTATTATGTAACTTAATCTCCCAAAAATATAAATAATCATGATCTTCCATGTCTATTAACTTTTCTTTCTCATCAGTCTAATTAGGAAAAATGAAAGGAGAGGAAAAAAACAATTTGTTCTAGCGTCTTTATTTCAGTTCCCCAATTCAAAAGCAAAAAAAGTTCTCCTTCTCGCTAGTTTGCCTTTTTGGTAATTACATTGTATGTGAAGGTATACTGTTTCTCCTTATTTTTTTTCTTGAACCATCCAAAGATTCCAACTGTCTTTTGCATTGAATTGAAAACAAAATTAATGCCTATGTTGACAAATTTTAGTTCGTAATTACACTCTTTGATTGATATAAATTTATGTTAAAAATAATGAGCACCCATAGCCGTAAAATTCTGGATCCGCTACTGCCACAGCACACCACAACCCATGTTGATTAAAGAAAAACTTCTTTGCATAGTAGTAGTATCTATTTTGTGTGAAAAAAGAAAATGGAAATATCTTTTGTGTGAATAAAAGTTGGAAAAATCAAGTAGAACCAAAAGATGTCTGTATTTTTTTTTTCGTTCAAATATACAATTACCCAAAAATTATATTTTATCAAACTCTCAATCTCTATAATAAAAAAACTAGTCATGTATTATCGCCAACTGCTTATGATAAAAGTCTCATTAACATATTACCTCTCTATTTTTGATTCTATCTCTTTTAGACTTCATTAAATTTAACTATTCATAAATAGTATTCCCTTTGTTTTAATTTATAGAAACAACTCAAATTTCGAAAGTCAAACAATTAAATTTTAACCATGAATTCAGGTATGAAATATTTAATACTCGTTTGAATCTTGAAATACTAAAGGTGCCACTTAATGGATGGAGTATCGAATATTACCCATAATTGAAGAGGGAAGAAAAGGTCTTCAGGAAAACCGGCCCTAAAACTTTGGTCAATGGTTTAGTTAGTACATAAACCTCAATGTTAAACGAATTATTAAAAAAATATCAAAATAAGGGAGGTAAGCATAATATTGTGAGCCACAAAGGAGATCAGTATTACGAAGTGAAATCTATAGTCTGAAATTATTTCAAAAATGTTATCACTCTTTTAGAATATTCCAAGCAAATGAAATTGGTGCATTACACTAAATTGTGCAAGTAATTCTTCACAGTTCAAACAAGTAATAGGCACTTTATGAGGCCTCCGGGAAGAGCTAGCTGGAAAAACAAATGTTTAGTCGACTAGTAAGACGAAAAATCTTTCAGCTATATAAAGAACCAAATCGATAAAAACACGTGACGATGCTTGTAATTTTTGTATCTGTTACGACCTTAGGTTAATTGCTCTCCTCTTTCTAGCTGCACGCACAGTCCCTCTCCTCAGCGTTACTGACTCACGGGTTACTCTGACAAACACCTCAGCTTTTCTCCCTCCATGACACTTTTATGTGCCAATTTGCCAGCCTTCGCACATTGCTCTGATTGCCATCAGCATGCTGCCAACACCATTCTCTAGACTTCGACTTTGCTGCTTTTGCTCCTAGCGCATTAATTTTTTTCTTCCCATCATTTGGACCCTTTCTTCACATTAAGGACCTTGTTCCAATTTCCAGATATGCTACGTTAAGGAACTACTCGAAGTGGTTTGATCTTTTTCTAACTGGTCCTGGAAATGTTGGTCAGATCGGTGACTCCAAACTCCCAGATGATGAACCATCTTCATCAGATCACCAAATCTGGAACTAATTAAACAGCACAAGCATGCCATTCAGATGGATACATGCAATGATCCATATGGTCTTATCCCCACTTCTTTATAATTACCTGATTGTCGCAATGCTTGGATGATATTGATACCAAATACCACTTCCTACATTAAGTTAGGGACCTGACTACTTATGTGTTTATAGGTAAGCTTCATGAGCTTGTCCATAGACGTGCGTCCTACACCCACAGTGTCTACACTGTACTCATACTGGTCTACCTACCTATTTCCTCTGATGCCTTAGTTATCATGGCTTTTCGCATGATATCATCTCTAACTTTTGCAAAGTTATGACCAAGGCTGATTATATATGAAGCATGTCTTGATGCAACTGCTTATACCTTCCTGCCTTAGCAGTCATTCATGAACACATCTAACAATAAATTAATGCAGAAGGGGGTGAACATGAACATCCTGGCTACCACAAATGCAATGACCAACAACCAAAATCAAAATGAACAGTTTCAGCATGCTTTCTTCACTGATCGACACGTCCTTGGGCCTGTCCAGCAACCAGTTTTGTAGCAAATTTCTTCCCTCATATCGGCACAGCTCCATCGTGTAAAATTTACGATTTGGTTGGTAATTTGGCTCTTTTGTCCATCCTAACCATTCAGATGTAGGGATGTCACCTTTATCCTCAGCTTCTGGGTCCATTATTCTCTAGTATAAAAGTGATGACAACTATATCCTAGCCTTGCTAGGCAAGAGTTACCTAGCAATAGACCTATTGCTAGTGGGAGGTGATAGGTTTTCCGTGGAATTAGTCGATGTGCATGAAGCTGGCCTAGACACCAGTCATTGGTGTCCTGTCCTTGACAACAACTCTCTCTCTCTCTCTCTCTCTCACGCTGGTCCATTTGTCAGTTCGACATTAAAGATGTTCTTCTCAAGGGTTAGCTGACAGATTATGTGGAGCAACTGCAAGACTTGTTGATCCTTACTAGTCTACCTAAGTTTGCAAGCTGCATATTTCACTGCCTTAACCGAACTCTTTAGCCTAGTTACTCTTCTTTGTTCCTTTTTCTACAAGCATGGATTTTTTAGTGGTGGGACAAACAACTCAATGTTTAACTCCCACAATGAGTATAGTTACCTATTTCCTTTAGCATAGATATACTAAAGATATCATCTTTACAGTTTCCAAAAAATATTATTGTCAGATTGGTTTTATGGTCTGTGCTATAACTTTTCCTTGATGAATTTGGTGATCTGGACTACTTCCTCCGCATGCATTTTTCCATCACATTGTCTAGCTCCTTTTATCCAAAACCAAATATGTCAACGACTATGAGAAACGGGCGGTGTATCTACCTATCAGCAATAAGAATACTTAAACAGCATCAGCATCCATTCATAGATCCAGGAAATCATGTTACAGATAACCATCTAGGATTTCACTTGTAAGCTAAATACCGCAGCCAAGTTTGCTTATGCAGAACTGGAAATCATACATACATCCTTTCACACTCAACACCTAACGCAATAAGCCCTAATCTATGTTACATGGACCATTTTACAGATACAATCAGGTGTACTCAGATTTTTCTTCAATCTCTAAGGGTATTGTGAACAATTCCATGAATACACAAACCCATGAGGCATTCATTCAGATTTCAGACAAACGTTTAAAAGGTACTTGCAGCATAGCCTCTAAACTCAAAAGTTTATACTTTTCAGCTTCAAAAAATCAGACAATTCAATATGCATCACCAAAACGAACACTTCACATCTATAAACAATATTCCTCATGCATTCAAATAAAACTGTTACAACTACACCAGTCAGTAAAAAGAACAAAACTTCATCCCCAAAACGGACATATACTACTACAAATTCATTACAAAACTAATATCATTCCTTCAATCTCAAACAATTCTTTCAAAATTCACTAAAAACAACAGTCACAATCAAAAGGGCAAAGTGAAGTACCTCCAGCATTAGACCTCCCAATACCCAACTCCTCTTCTGTGTATAAAGTAAACCCATCTGCCGTTTTCTTCCTCGACCGACGTCGTGGCTCAGATAACACATTATCTTTCGGAATCCTACTACTTGTTTCCTTGCTTTTCTTCACCTTTTTCGGCTCTGTAACAGCAACTCCGCTTGATTTTTCTTGTAATTCCGGTTTCTTCCTCTTTTTTCCGGCAAATATATCGTCGATTTCACTGCCTGGCTTTTTGGGTTTGGATGAAGAAATTGGTTTCTCCTTTTCTACAACAGCGGCTGCTGCTACTTCCACTGGTTTAGGCTTCTTCGAATTACTATTTTTTGGCATTGTTAGAAGCGAAAACTATGGAATTATACTTAAATTCAGCAAAATGGTGAAGAACAAATTGAAGATTGAAGAGTAATTTGATCAGCGAAAGAAGAGAAAGGGATTTGGGGGTGGTTTCTATCTTAAACCCTAGTTAGGGTTAATTAGACGGCAAAAGGTTTTAAACACTCAACTATTGAAAATTGAAAATAGAATAAAAATGCTCTCCGTTTGGTTGTGGTTTAAAAATGTCCTTGAACTATTAGAATTGAGATAAAAGTTCTCTTACTAGTACGAAATGCATGTATTCCGTTTTACCATTCTCTTCGTCCAACCATAGTTGTTCACTATTCTATTTTTGGATGTCCAACAATTCTGTCTACTTTATGAAATTGCTAGATAATTCTACACTAAGGATCCGTTTGGTAGGCGATATTAAATAAAATAGTCTATGGATTAAAATCTAATCCATCTAATACACCGTTTGGTTACTTAATTTAATTTAATCCATGGATTACTTATCCACCATATGTGGTCTCATCTTATCCCTAGAAAATGGAGGGATAGCTAGTCCAAGGTTTAGCGAACCTTGGATAAGACCGCTAAATGACTAAACTATCCTCTTATTCCTTTTTCTAAATTTCTTTTGTAATTTAATTTCCTTTTTATTTATATTGGATTGGTTATAAATGTTCTTTTTAAATCTCCAATTCCATTTAGTGTAATTTAATCATTTCACTAATAATTTTTTCTTCATTTTTTTTGAATTTTTTTTATTCAAGGTAGTTTGTCGATTAACCACTTGAGTTATTTGTTTTTTTTTTATAAGCTTTAGGTATTGAACAATTTAAGTAGTCTTAAATCTATGTTAAGTTTAAGATATATTTGACCAACAAAAAATTAGAAATACACTATGACATCAAGGATCTTCTTAGTGGTACATCACACCTTAAAATTAATAACAAGTATATATATATATATAACTTAACTAGTTAAATGGAATAGATAATGTTACAAAATAAAAAATTATTGTCCGGCGGTTATCTACGTTAACCCAATTACATGAAATAAACAATTTCATAATAACACAAGGGTTAATAGGAAAGAATTTTTTTGTAGAGTTTTAAAATTAAAGACAAGATCAAGTGGAAAGCAATGAACCAAACACTTGACAAAAAATAATCTCTACACTACTAATCCTTGCATTACTAATCAATGCGTTACTAATCCATGCATTACTAATACCTGCATTATCAATGTTTGTACCAAACAACCCCTTAGTTCCTAATTCACCATTATCATTAGTTATAGTTATTTTTCTATTACATTTTTTAAATGGAAAAGGGCCTAAAGTACCCTTCAACAATGCAAATTGGTACAAAAATACCCTTCTTCTACCTTTCGGGTCTAAAATGCCTTTGACGTCAACCTTTGGTCTCTATTTTACCCTTATCTTTAACAACCTAAATTCATTAATGATGTGTCACTATCCTATTGGCTATCCTAAAAATTAATTAAACTAATTAAAAAAAAGCCATATACCCGCCCAATAGCCCACATGTAAACTTACCCAAATACTCAAACTGCAGTTATTTTGCCAAGATGTTATGTTCTTTGATCCCAGACGAAGTTGTCAGGGACTGCGGGAGATTGCTAATGTCTAAGCTGCTTTAATTTGTAAAGTTGTGGTACTGCTACTTTTGTCTGTGTTCCTTTGTCTATCACTCTTGGATTGATTTAAGTTATGATTGAGGAGTAGAACACATGAAAATTTAGTTGATTGATGTTATTGAATGTGGATATGCACCTCTAATTACAAGCTCTCAAAAAAGTTATACTTGTTGATTTTAAAAATAGAACAATTTAGAAGTCTTATATGTTGGTCTGCTAATTTTGGAATTTTCATTTGTTGGTCTGACTTAGAGATGCCAATTTGAAGATGGTAATAGTGATTACTTGAAGTTGTTGCTTCATCTTTTTTTTTTTTTTTTTTTTTTGAAAGTAATCTACCAATGTTCTATTGATTTTACTTCCAGGTGTGGTCTGAGTAATCTTCTATCTAAGGTTATGTCCTCAATGAGTTCAAATTTCATAGGCAGAGAGAGAGAGAGCATTATCAGATTTGCTTAGAACTTGCTCCCTCGTGTAGATAATTTTGCTCAAGTATCTTCTATTGTTTTGGAGTTAAAATCCTGCTGATCATGATCAGGAGCTCTGATGAATTGATCTTTGGGGATAAAAACAAAGTCAGATTCGGCCAGAAAGTTTGAGTATTTGGGTAAGTTTACGGGTGGGCTATTGGCTGGGTATATGGTTTTTTTTTTAATTAGTTTAATTAATTTTTAGGATAGCCAATAGGATAGTGACACATCATTAATGAATTTAGGCTGTTAAAGATAAGGGTAAAATAGAGCCCAAAGATTGACGTCAAGGGCATTTTAGACCCGAAAGGTAGAAAAAGGGTATTTCTATACCAATTCACATAGTTGAAGGGTATTTTAGGCCCTTTACATTGTATTTATTATATTCAAATGATGATACAGTAAAATTACTCTTATATTTATAGTTTCTTAAGAAATGTGCAAAGTCAATAGTAGACAAGTATTGTTAGACGGGGGGAGTAATAGATAGTATGGGGGCTATATTTGTTTTTATTGATAAAACATTATTTAAGCCGTAATAATAATATTTGTACGCGAAATAATGACTCACTAATTTTTAATATGGGAAAAAGGATTGAAACGTACCAATAAAAGACTATACTGAGACAAAAATGAACGTTCAAGATTGTAGAGCATGTATAATGATTGTCCATCTAGTATGGATCGTACATGGATGGTAGCTAAAATCAACGACGATTCTATTGCTGTTGAGGAATGTATCATAATATGGGGAATATCACGACTTGAGTCAATACGGATAAAAGAAAGAATTCAATCTCCTTCGTGATCTTATTGACTTTACAACAGACTCAAAAGCAAGGAAGTTTCAACTCCCCAATTTAGAGAAAGAGAGTTTTCTTCGATCATTCGCAATGAATTCCCCCTTAGAAAAAAAGAAACCTACCACACTTGTTGTCTTTTACATTGTGTTTGCTCCTTCAATGGGAAAACAAGCTTATTTTTTGTTCTTCAAAAAAAGCTTGAGCATGTACGTATAATTGTGACCTCTAAATTCTAATAAAGATGGATAAAAATTCATAGAAAAAACATTTACCAAGTATTTCATATATTTCCTCCACATTTTCAAAATTTTGGATCACTTTTTCCATTTTAAATCCCAAAAGGGGGTGGGGGTGGGGGTGGAGGTGGGAGACAGCATTTCATGAAATCATCCTACTTTATCAAATGTCAAGAATCTGCCTGTTATACTATTCAGACAACCAGTTTGCTACTGAAAAATCTCCACCAATGTTTCATCACAAGCCGGGCAATGGATATTGGATTGTCAAAGCTTCAACTCTTCTTTGCAGGTCTAACACCTTATCGATCAAAGGAAACTCCGGTGAAGTAACAAACTTCATGAAGTCTTGGAGTTTAGAACCAGAGACTAAGCTCTTGGCCTCAAGAGTTATCTGCACACCCTCGTTAATGAGGTCTGCAACGGTTACAAATTCCTTCTCTGAGAAACCTCGAGTTGTCATTGCAGGTGAGCCTATGCGTATACCACCAGGCACTAGTGCACTTTTATCACCTGCAGTTTCATTGATGGTGTAAGGACAAGATAATAGATGTCAATAATAAATCACAATGGTTAAAGCTTTCTAAACTTACCGGCTACTGAATTCTTATTGAGTGTGATTGATGCCATGTCAAGTATTTTCTCCACTCTAGCACCATCAGTACCCTAATTGGCAAATGCAGACGGGTTAATCTAAGTTTACAAGACGAGGTTGGTTTTATCTTGCTGCTTATAGCTGGTAGAACATAGATGCTAACAAGTAAAAGCCAGAAGGATCCTTTAACAGAGTTTGCCAACCTGTTTTAGACTTTCTATATGGATACATTAATCAACCAAATAATATTTGCCATCCAATATTTACCAAATTCATATGCTTGCACTTCAATTCTGCAGTAACCACCAGTGCTTAATAGTTTAGTAGTTCATTAACTACTATTCCGTTACCAGTACATTTGCATGTCCTAGTTGGATTTTTTTTCCCTGGACAAGAAATAGGGTAAATGCAGAACTTACCAAAGGCCTGAGATCAACTAGGACCAAATGATTGTCAGTTCCTCCTGAGACCAGCTTGTACCCCAACTCCATTAACCGGCTTGCAAGAGCTCTACAGTTAGAGACCACCTGCAAACACAAAAATTATGTTTCCCTCATAAATGGCCACAATCTAGTGAAAAGACAGGAAAATGTTTACCTTGTTCTGATAAGCCTTGAAATCAGGTGATTTGGCATGCTTCAAGCAAACAGCTAGTCCTCCAATTGTGTGATTATGTGGACCACCCTGTGAAAAAAAACCATGCTATTGCTCGTCAAACTCACCACATTATACAACATACAGCTAAAGTATCAATAGTCCAAGCATTGATAGGTTTTAACATTCCGGGGAGCAAAAGAAAAAAATGTAGAGTAGCAATTAGTGTTGAGAGAAAATGGAACTGACCTGCAAGCCAGGAAAAACAGCATTGTTGATGGCAGATTCCAAATCAACGCCTAGGACAGGATCTTTCTTGAAGAAGATCATTCCTCCTCTAGGACCTCTTAGAGACTGAACAAAAAGCATTCCCATTAAACTTAATCAGGCCAATGGAAATAAAATCATCAGAAATATTTTTGCATTTCATTCTCCATTTGTTTTTTCTGTGATTTTCTTTTTAACTTTATTTTTCACTGGGCAGAAGGAGCTGGAATGACTATGCACAATATTCCAAGAATTTTAAATCATACCTTGTGAGTTGTTGTGGTAACAATGTCACAGTATTCAAATGGATTAGCAACTACAGAGGCGGCAACAAGCCCACTGATGTGAGCCATATCCATCATGAGAAAAGCTCCAACAGCATCTGCTATCTTCCGGACGTATAGCAAAAGAAATAATTAGATGCAGAAAATAAGATATCAACAAGGTGAATTATCAGTGTGAAACAGTAACTCCAACTAGCAAACTCCAAATATTTTCTACCTTTCTCATACGAGGATAATCAAAATCTCGTGGATATGCACTAGCACCAGCAATAATAAGTTTTGGCCGAAAAAGGGTTGCAGTTTTCTCAAGCATGTCATAATCAACAAGGCCTGTTAAGTCAAAACAAAAATCGGATTACAATAATAGTTAAAGCTTAATGCATCTACAAAGATAGGCATGCGGTACCTGAAGATTCATCAAGGCGGTAAGGCATGGACTCAAAGTAAATAGATGTGCCTGAAACTCGTCTTTTAGGAGTCATAAATCCATGGGACAAATGACCCCCATGAGGCAAGTCCAATCCCTGAGTGATAAATATTAAAGATAAATATTAATCCATGTAATCTAGAAGACCAACAGGAAGAGACTGCTTACAACTAACCATAATCCGGTCATGTGGATTGAGAACTGCTGTGTAGACTTCAAAATTTGCTGGAGAACCAGATAGGGGTTGAACATTGACACCCCACTGTTTTCCATCTAAGTTAAAGGCTGCCAAAGCCCTCTCTTGACAGAGTATTTCTAACTCATCAATGTACTCGTTTCCACCATAATATCTGATATAGGGAATTTATTTACAAGAACAAAGGAAAAAAATTGTTAAATAAGCTACGCAAAAGGAAAAAAAAGAACAAGCTTGTTACCAGGAAGAGATTCATATTTCGTATCAAACAAAGTAATCACAAAGATAAATAATAAAGAAAAATTAATGTGAAAATGCTTATTTTTCATTTTATTTTCTCATAGGGATAAAATTTACCTTTTGCCTGGTAGTCCTTCGGAGTATTTGTTTGTAAGGCAAGAACCCACTGCCTCCATCACTGCTCGAGATGTGAAATTCTCAGAGGCAATAAGCTCCAAACTCCGAAATTGACGTTCCTTCTCTTTGTCGATTATACCACGAACTTCAGGATCAGCTTCACCCAATCCATAATCTACAAAGTTGTTTCCAGCACCTAGAAAGTGCAACGGACAGCTTTAAGTAACAGAGTAACAGAATAAGCTAGCAAGCATAATTCAAATTCATCAACTTCAACTATCACATACCACTAGAATGAGTAAATGAAAAGCGCCAAGAAGTGGCTTGACTACCACAACCCTTACATGGGAAAGAGAAGGAAGAGAAATACTATTCAAGTACGAGAACCATGGAACGTTTTCAAAATAAAAGAAAAAATGCATCCATTTTCGTCAACAAAGACGAATGACATACAATAAAATGTTTCAGAACTTCACTGAGTTCTAACAATAATGTCAGTGCCCTGGTTGATTGCAAGAAGATTATAAGATCACAAGCTGATGGCTTTGCATGTACCAATGGTAGATATGAATAAAAGGACAGTCACAGACCATGCAGTAAATTGGCAGGCTAACAAGGACTTAATGCAAAACCCCAAATCTGGGAATGTCAATGTGTTCCACATTTCCTGAGTTACGTGATTTAAGAAGTCACGCCAGAGGGCTGTAGGTGCACTAAGTTGGATCATAATTGTCAAGACTCTACTATGAGCAAAGAATTAAAAAAGGTCAAACCCTACGACAAGAAGGTAACACATGAAACAGAAGTAAAAGTGAAACCCCAAATCCCAATCGACTACACATTAGTCAAAATGCTTTTAGCATATATAGCAGTTAGCCAATTGTATTACCTAATCTTTTAACATGTGCATTAACTAGTATGGTTTATGAAATAACTTTAAAATGTAGACAGAATAACTCCAGAAAACAATTTCACACCCCACAGAATATAAAAGAACAAACACATCAAAGACTAGTAGTAGTATACAAACTAGAGCACATAGAAAAGCCAAGAAGACGCTAAAACAGAAAAGTCCATCACCAAGAATCTGCTGCATAGTTTTTATGTGTATGTACACATGGAATAAAACGTAAGTTGAAAAATTACCTCCCATTTCTGGAATAGGAACAGAAACTGAAGAAGGAGGCCTTCCTGAAACCAAGCTCCCTTCAAGTTGAGAGGCTTTGCAAGGCTTAACAGACCATAATTTGACCCCATTAAGTTTAACTTCACCCTTTAAAGGGAAAGCTGATCCCTTAACCCAAACAGGTTGCTGAAGAGAAGAATGCATCACTGCAGCTCTGCTACAAGCCTCCATATTAACTTATAATACTGTATACAGCCTATATGTAAACCACCAACTCCTTCACATAGCAAAGAAGAAAACTTTATTATAGACCGTGCAACTTAATTAAGGAAAATAATTTAAGTATTTGAAAAAGATGAATAATAAATCAAAAAACTGCACTTCTGATACAAACATTCTTCGTCTAATTTTATCAAACAGAAAGAAGGAATAATGCGTAAGGACACAAAATTTCCTCTTTGTTTTAAAACCGTGGTGTCCAATGGCAGAGCAAGCATTTTCACTTTCATTAAGGAGTTTAAAATATGAAAAAGTAAACACACGAAGAAGCAGGATGCTCAACATCTACTATATATCCATAAAAATAATATTAACCATATACAAACAAAACAATTTTATACTTAAGTAAGTTTGATGAACCCCTTACTCCACCCATTTAGTGTCCGGGGCCAAACTTGTGTTGTGTGCATCACATATCGGACACTTGCTACCTCCCAACAACACAAGTATCAGATAACTCTATCCTCCTAGTTTGGATGACATATATGATAAAATCACTTAGTGTTTTGACTATGCTGGGATTTGAACCTGAAAACCCATAATTCTCAACTCACCTCATTGACCAATTCCCTCAATTTGTATAACTAAAATAAACAGAAAAATTCAAACTTGATACAGAATTCACTCTAATTCCTCAATTTAGAATCAAAAAATTTCAAATTTCGCAGAATAATAGAAAGGCAGTACAGTACAGAAACACATATAATTCAAACATCAAAAATATTGCTTCACAGATAAGTTTTTTTACCTGGTTCTGTTTTGTTGCTCTGTTTTTTCTAGCTTCGTATAAACTATAAAGTGCTTATAATAGAGAAGATGAAGAAGAAGAAAAAGTAAACCCTAGCTAAGCTGCAGCTTATATGGGAAAGCGCGCGCTGAATATTGGATTATGTTAATATAACTCGATTGATGGTTAGAGTTATGTGATATTGTTATTGCTAATTTTACTTATGTACTATATTAAATTTATATTTTTTTTATTTGTCATTTTTAATATACAAAAAAAACTTATTATTTTACGTTTGATCTTCAATATTAATTATTGTGGGCAAGTAAAAAGAATAAAGGGAGTATTAGAGATAAGATATAAGACATGAATTATGAAAAAAATTATTAGTTACGAATTTAAATTATGCGAAGATCTTATTATTTTTGAATTTAATTATTGTTTTTCATATTAGTTACAGTTTTAAAATGCAAGGAGTGTTGTGTTGGTAGAAGAAGAAAAATGTTGGGTCTTTTAAAACTCGATTCGAGATTAATTACAGATGAATCAATAAAAATAATTTTACATATTTAATTATTTAATTTAAGATGTCATGCATAGCTTGTGTTTAAAAAAAAGGACAATTTAAGATATAAATTCAGAGTTAAAAGCATTTTAATAAATCTAAATAAGTGGAAGAAAGACAATAAAAATAAAGTGAGAAAAATGACATTTTAAAGTAAGAGTTGTGCAGGTGCAGATAATCTGCATCTATATAGATATATTTATTTTACCAAGTTGCTCTTCGAGATAGTACTTAAGATTGTTACGTTTTTTTATGCGTCAAAACTCGATAAAGAATGTTGTTATCTTAAAATCGTTATATTTACTATCGTCTCTTCATAAAACTTCAATCATCAGCTACACTATTATTAGGATATTAACTTTTTTAACCTTCCGATAATGTGCACACGTCAACCTCCATATTTTTTACAATTTTGCGGAGACTTGTATTTTTTATAATCAATCATTTAGATTTGATTATCGTAATCCCCTTTGTGAGAAGGCATCCATTCTTCCGAAGTTACGAACATATATTTTGAGTTTCTTAGAGAGTTGTCTCGCGCCTCTAGATATTCTCAATTTACTCAGTTATGTCGATTTCTAATACAAATATCATCTTGCTTAAAATCGTTTGATCTTTGCCTTAGAGTATTACATGGATTACCATATCCTCTTGCATGACTCGAATCATTTTTTCTACCTTTTCTTATCTTAAAAAAAATGAACTACTTTATGTTCTTGAATCAATAATCATCTTTCGATTAACTTAGCCTCCTCCGTTCCTCGAGATATAGTATAGGAATATTCACTATTTCTAAGTAATGCAATTTTTACAACAAAAAGGGGCTAAAACGGAAAAGTTAAAAACACAAAATCCCTTCGAAGAGAGAGAAACCAAAAGGGAAACAAAGAGAGTTGTCTGAAAGAGCGAGCTAGAGAGAGAGTGACTGATCGGAAAAAATGGAGGGAGTAGAAGGACAAGGTTCAGGGCCACCGGCGGCGAATCGTTACACTCTGCAACCAACTCGATTAGCAAGCGAAGACATACTGTTCTGTGTAGATGTGGACAACGAATCACTTGTTGAAATGAAGGTTGCGGCTGCCGGCGGCAGACCGTACACCAGGTTGGACTCAATTAAGCAGGCAATCCTTCTATTCGTCAATGCCAAGCTCACTATTAATCCAGATCACCGTTTTGCTTTTGCTGCTCTTGGCAAATCCGCTTCTTGGGTAATATTTTTACTGCAATTTCTTCAAGCTGATTGAAGTTTGAATTGGGTAATATTCATAATATATGTAGAATTTTAGATATGCAATTCTGGAACAAGTGATTTTGCTATCCTTCCCATAATGTGATAATAGCCACTCCCTTTTCAATTTGTTTGTAGGATTTTGACTTGATTCATAGTTTAAGATAGTAAAATATACTTTTAAATCTTGTGGTTTGACATGTAATGTATCAAAATATCCTCTAATCTTGTGGTTTTAGACATGTCGATTGAAATTAAAGAGTTGTCAAATAAGAAAAGAAATATTCTTTTCTGAAACGGATTAAAAAGGAAAGGAAGGCAGACAAACTGGAAAGGAAGGGGTATTAGTTTTTTCGGTTGCATAATTAGGCAGACCTTTTTCTTTGTTCTGGTATTAAATGAGGCAGTTATGATACCTTTTTTTTTTTTTCTTCAAATGCTTGCTAACATGAGGCATTCTGATATGTGTATAAAAAAATAGTTCTTGCTAATATCATGCAAACTAAGTCTAGTATTTAAGTGGAGAAGGGTAGAGGGACGGCCCCGTTATCATCGAGTATCGAAGGTGTATCCCCTTCTCTGTCATACCTCTTGAGTTAGAAATGCTTCATGAGGTGTTAGCCATCCAAATCATGCAACTTTAGATGGTGCATTAGTTTTCTAAAGTATTTTCTGTGGCCACACTCTTAAGCTTGGAATGGAGTAGTCTTCCTAGAGCTATTAAAGAAATTCGATGCAGTTAGTGGTGGGGATACTTCAGATACTGTTTCAACAGGTTTTCCATCACTATTCTATTGTTATCATACAACTTGTCAAACTTAATCATTGCAAGCATGAAACAATTTGTTATCACTGGTAGGAATACTTGCTTTTTAAGATGTAGAATCCTGCTTCTTAGCATGAAATGGGTTTGACGGAGTTTGTAAAAGTGTATGAGTGGTTTAGAATATCTCCTTAACTTTGATGCATTTTCTTCTCACTTTCCCCCTTCGCTATTATGATGTATTCCTGTTTGATGAATGATTTCAAACATAAACTTATGCTGCTTTTATTGATGACTTCCAAGAGCTGCTCTGCTATATATTTATGTCCTTATTGTAGTATATTATGATGTATTCCTGTTTGATGAATGATTTCAAACATAAACTTATGTTGCTTTTATTGATGACTTCCAAGAGCTGCTCTGCTATATATTTATGTTCTTATTGTAGTATAAGTTCTTTGAAACTTTTATGGCCTGCGTAAGTTATCTTATCAAATCTATATCTTCCTGTTCCAATTTACTGGTGGGAAGATAGGTGGACGTAGAGTATTGAAATTGACTTGTCTTCTCAAATTTCTATTGATGAAGGTTCGGAAAGAGTTTACTAGTGACATTGACTCAGTAGTTTCTGCATGCCGGGGTATTGCAGCAGATTCACCTTGTGGCCATGCAGACCTTACTCAACTATTTCGAGTGGCAGCTCATGAAGCAAAAAAGACACGTGCACAAAATCGGATACTCAGGGTGGTAAGGATGTGATTAGCAAAGTATCTTTTCATTTGACTTTAGGACATCTGGTGCTGAACTTTTTATATTGAGAAGGTTAACATTTGGTTTGCTAAGAAAATTATAGAAGCTATTTTGCATATAAATGACGCATGGTAAATCAGCTACTCAGTTTTGGTGCAATGTAATGAGCAGATGTGTTCTATTTCTAGAATTATCTCTTAGCTATTAATTTGAGCACGACTACTCAAAAAAAATGGTTTTGCTTCATCATGTGGTTGATAGCTCTGTAGCAATAAGTAATGGTATCTGAGTTGTTAAGTGAAATACAACTTTGATTTTGTGTGTCTCAACCAATATTGAGTCTTCGGTTTCTGAGGTTGAATGTTGCAGAGAACAAGCACCATATGAGTGACTACTCTTGATGCACTTTCACCTTAGCAAACAAGATATTAAGAACACAGGTAGACCAAATATCCTAGCACCAATGTGAGAATGGGGAAAATAATTCTAATTTTGGTAACGTATTTTGGGTTCTTTTTCTGAATAAAATGAAAAGATAGTTTCTCAGCATAATCCTTAGTTTGTTCTCAGAAAAGCTGGTAGATCCAACTGAAGGACGAAAGGAGATCAACTACTTGATATACATGCATTTTACAATTAAATATGTAGTTTTCTTTTGATGAAGTTAATAATGTAGTTTTCTTCTTTCCTTTATTTGCTCTATTTTATGCCACTTATACATGCTATTGTTGGAAAGAAACACTTCTTCTCTAGTTGATTTAGTCGGCCTAAATTAGCCTAGATTACCAAATTAAGGGATTTATCTTCTTTGTTTAGTCATTCATCTTATTCATTATCAGTCCTTGATTCATTAGCGGTGAAATTAACTATCATGATTTTAGTGGGGATGCTTATGTATATGTAAAAATAAAAGATGTGTTTTGTTTGTTTGCACATCTCATAGCCACCTCAAACGAGATTTTCATTTTGGAAAACTTGCCGACTTTAAGTTTACAAACATATTACTTTTCCATCTGTTAATTCTTGCACTAAAACACTTTAAAGCCCAAGAGATTGGTCTCTCCACTCCAGGGAAAATGCCTATTTAAGGCGACCTAAAGCAGGATACTAGTCTCTAGTATTAAGGTTGACTAGAAAAATTTGAAATAGCTTCCAGGTGGCATTAGCTATATCTAGACTGGGTCATGGGCTGCCAACGCGTAGAGAAACAACTCCTATAATGAAAAAATGTTTAAGATGAAAAAGAATGAGATCTAATAGTGGGTTTTAGGTAGTTGTTTATCACAAGGAACAGATGCTGAAAAGCTACAGAAGAAGGGAAGATAAACTTCTTGAAATCATATGAACCTGAGAAAGATCACACCAGTTTGGATTGATGTTAAGTTAGACGTGAGGTATATCTGATAAGGATAACATATGGTGTTTGTCAAGACAAATGAAGGATGCGACCGAGAGTAGGTTCAGGTGTCTATATGCATAAAAGTATCTTCTACTTCCTTCTGAAAACTAAAAAGGTCTTTACTTGTATCGAGGTCATAGCAAGCATAATCACCAGCTGTCACCTCCTTCAACTATCAATTAGTTTTATTGACTGAGAAGTTCTAGTTTATACAGGAAACCTCCAACTACGACGGTGTCAAATCAGAAGTGTTTTCTTTTGATTATTTGAACAATGCTTACTGCTTGTGTGTTAAGATTATATTTGAGTTGTGTGTGCAGGTCCTTTTATTCTTTCATGTCTACGGAACCATGCCACGTGCAGGTAGTAATAAGTCTGTTACAATAGCAACATTTAAAAGTACTGCATCAATCAGTGGCAAAAGGTCTGAAATTACCTCAAAAGATTGCCACATAGAAGCTAAGTAATCTTTTGAATGTGAGACTCTGAGAGTGCCTTGAAGATCTTACTTTTCCTTTATCAGTGAAGGGCTTTTATCTTTCAGTGTCTTGTGGGATCTAAAATGGTTTTTTACCTTCATGAAATTCAGTTATTCTCATTTCCTTTGATCTACTGGTAATTTTTATGAGTTTGAACCATTCTCATTTCTCACTAGATGCTCTCTTCTGAATGATTACAACTATAGCTCAGCCCCAAACAAGTTGAAGGTCGGCAATATGAATCCTCACTGACCATATTTCCTCATTTAAGTGTATCCTAGGCCAATATTATGCAAATGATTATTCGATACATTTTCATAAACATCTAATGCTTGCAAATTTATTCTCTCTGTACAATTGGTTGCTAGGAAGTGTTAATTAACATGTATTCTCTTTATTATGCAGGTACTTCTATATTGTAGGTCATCTATACCACCACAGCATCAATGGCCTGCTACCCAAAAGCTCTTCACTTTGGACGTAGTTTACCTTCATGACAAGCCCGGACCTGACAATTGCCCTCAAAAGGTGTATGATGCCCTTGTCGAGGCCCTGGAACATGTCAGTGAATACGAGGGTTACATATTTGAGAGTGGTCAGGGGCTTACTCGTGTCCTGTTCCGTCATATGTGTACACTTCTTTCCCACCCTCAGCAACGTTGCGTGCAAGATGACCTTGACATTCCCAAGTCCCTTACAAAGAAGTCAGCTACCTCTGACTTGGCATTAACTGATGAAAATGCTGCTGTTGTTTCTAGCCAATGATATCATAAACAGTTGACAAATCAAACCAACTCTCTATAGTTGTACTGTTTCTCATCCTTCTTGTTTTAGTGTTCTATGGAGACGGAGACTAGGTAATCTGGTCAGTATGTCACCCCCGACCCCTACCCCCACCCCACCCCTCCCCTCTTCCTTTCCACCTCCGTTTTTTTTCCTGTATAGTAATCATTTTGTTGTGAAGTTTCAAGTCTCTAAGAACACAAATGGATCAGTGTTGATGAGCTCTCTTCTTTTTTCCATTGCAAAATTATCTGATCTACTGTTGTTTCAAGGCCTTTAATCCTTTCTTTTACTAGAAGTAATCTTGTTTTTACTTACGTGAGTAATTTCCAAATTTTTGTGTCTGAATGAAGACGTTGTTCTTGTTTTCTTTAAGATACTCTTGGGAACAACTTTAGACACGTGGTGTTTGAAGTTTCATATGGTTGACGTTCAAGCATCTAAGGTAAATAATTGTAGAAAATTGGACACGTGTTATAGATAACGGTTGTCCAAATAACGTGCCCTGGTGACATTCTTACATATGAATTATGATACATCTAGTATGCTTATTATTTTTGGCATATCATTGTGACAAGGGGAGCTTAGAAGCAATGGTAAAGTTGTCTCATGTGACTAGTCACAGATTCAAGCCGTGACAACTGCTAACGTACGATGCTTTGTTTTCAGGATATGACTTTGACTAATGAAATTGCAAAGTAGATGCACACAGGTGTAACTCTCCCTCCTATCGTTAAGTTTTCCATTCATCAATGGGTTCCCTTTAATTTATTCGAGGGAAAAATCCCATATTATGGACTTGACATTTACTTGCAATGAGAAATGTGCTTTCAAATATAATCAGGACGATAAGTTGTGCTTTTTCAGCTGTATTTACAGAGCATCAATTTACTAACATTACATGAATCATGATTAGCAATAATGGTAGACTTCAGTATACCAGGATCAAATTGCAATTTACAAATAGGACACGAAATGACTGATAACAGCAACTATTATTATTATCAGCATCAAAGTGAGAAACTGCACATTCCATGGCGCTTACGCACTAAAGCCCCTGTGGAGGGAACTCCAAGTATTGGAGGGGATTCTAGGACAAGCTTGTACTGATGCCTCCACCATCTGCTCCATCTGAATTCCAGCATTACAGATATTGGCAATGGAACGCATGTGTTTCATTCCATATTGGGATAACGATCCACAGTGCGACTCAAATGTTCTTACCTGTAGATTGATAGATTAGTTTGATTTCCAAGGCACAAAAGTCGCAAAAAAGATAATTGTGTTCCATGCGTTCAGTCAAACTACGATGATGAACCAAATCTCAAACAATTCAGAGTTCTATGAGATTGCAGTTTTGTTTGTGCTTACAAAAGATTTAAGGCAGGCCCAATCATCAACAAGAGGCTGACCAGCAGATCGAACATGCTTCAGCACCTCAGGACCTTTTTGAATTCCAAACAGAAGCTTACCAACAAGGGCAATGCGCTCATCTAGGTGCATTCTGTGTGACATAGCTTCAGTGAACTGTTTCTGAGCTTCAACTTTCCGAGCAGAGCCTTCAGGAGCCTTGCGGAACTGCCAGCATTGAGGAAGAATAGGAAGTCAGCAAGAAAGCATTTCACATCAAAGGCACAATGGCCACTCAGCTCGTAATGACATCATAAGCAGCCAAATTGGGCACCAATTTTCAATAATACAGCCAAATGCCAATTAATACATTAACACACAAGGACCAACGAATTGCAATGTGACTTGTTAAAAATAACTCTTGTGGCTTAGCACAACCTTGGAACACCACTAAGTTTCCCGCCTGTTTAGCATCACTATCGTTCATAAATGTAATGCTAGTGTCTTTTTGGAAACCAGCTATACCACATTAATATGGTTATGAAACCATCCATGGTGGCAACATGGTGCAAAGATATTTTTTAAAGAGGACATACTGTTAACTAATATGTGCTTTAAGATTCAACAGCTTTATTTCCTGTGGTTTGTTATGTAGTATTTGATATTTTTGCTTCTTATGTTAAGTGCAAACTCATTTTCCTCAAACTCAGGAATCTCTGAGTTCTACCAAAACACTAAGGGGGCGTTTGTTGGGGCATACCTTGTCCCAGAAATGTAAAAGATCTGCATCACGCTGGTTTACAGCCTTTGATGATGCCCACAAGGAATTGTCATCTACACAAGTGTAGTTATCATTTGCAGGATTTGTACCCATAAAGCTGAATAGAGACTCCATACTCAGTTGTAGATCACCAAATTGCATGACATGGGAACCATAGGCAGTATTTCCATTAGCAGTTCTCTTTTTGACCTGCAAAAAACAGCAGTAGAGATGCAAATACACAAAATAATTAAAAGGTCATCATAATAAAGGATAGAGAGAAACTATATCATTGGATCGGTACTTGTGAAACCCCTTTGTTCTTTTCTCTTTTAACAACACCAATACATTTGCTTCAGCATTCTAAATTCCTTATTTTGTTATTATTTTTACTTTCTAAACTACCACATCAGCTAGATGACCTAATTCTCAATGTCCAAAAGTACTTACCAGGTGATACTGCTGCCTCAAATTTTCAGTCCGCAAATTGTGCATTTCACTGCACAGAAATAGAAACACAAAATGGTTCAGTAACAACGTATAGGACTACTGTGATCATTTATAAGCAGAACCATAATTCTTTAAACATAAAATCCAGATCATAGTGTAAAATCCAAATTTGAAAAGGACAAGTAACGGAAACAGAAATCCACATATAACAAGTCCCTCCTTGCATTGGCAAGTCACATGCATGTAATTTTATTTGCAATTGACACATTCTTCCGCATGGAATATAAGAATAATTCAGCCTCTAAGATTGAGAAAATAATAAATCAAGAGATCTCAAGAATTTCAGGCAAAGCCAGAAAAAAAAGGACAAGAACAAACTTCATAGTCATTTAACAACAAAACAAGTAAAACTCAAAATCATCCAGCAAAGTTCAGAAGCTGCATATACCTGTCCTCCATCCAGGAAACAGCATACAAATCACCCAGACAGGTCTCATATTCAGGAGGAGGACTAGGATATTCTCCGGGACAATAGGTTCCCCAGCTGCTCTCTTCAGCATTTGAAGCTGTTGTGGCATAAATATTTAGACCCTTAGGAAGGAGTCCTTCAAATATACTTCCAGACTCACAAGCTTCAATGTACAATACCTGGAAATAGTAAGCAAAAGAAGAAACAACTAAAAAATTAAGAGAAAATACGGAAGTGGCTTCACAAATATTTAAAAGACAATTGAATATAACAGCTCACCAAGCTTTTATATGTCCCAGCGGCATGCTTCTTTTTCAACACAGCAATCAGATCATTTGCATATAGATAAGGATTGGTAGGCATCCCTAGTACACATGACAGTATAGCAGATATGTAAACATAGCAGTGATATAATTTATCCAACCTATAATTCAATAAACCAAGTTTATGAAAATATAATTGACTGACAGCAAACATGCAGAATTAAAAGGACATTCTAGCGGTCCTAAAAATTCCTTAAACATTTTTGAGGCTACAAAACTTATGAAACTTGTGGTCTTAAACATGCCATAGCCTTCCTGTGGCTATAAAAGCTTCTCATTAAGTAAATATTGAAATGTGTCGTTCTGTTTGGAACTGGCTAATAAGAATATCATGCCAAAGTGGAATGAAGGGAGTATCTGTTAAAATTCACTTCCAAGAAAATACCACTTTCTTATTGATCCACACAATATAGAACTACAGACATAGGTGCTCAATTCAAAGCTTGATGACTGAATGTGAAAGTGGTTCATGAACAGATACTACAAAGAGATAAGATAGAGAATATGTTGAGTCCTTTGCTGGCGATAGATTCACCTCAGATATCTATATTACAAAAAATCAGACATGTGATTGTCAATTAGGATGAAAGAGGAAAGGTTAAGCTGTGATATTGGATCCCTGAGTATAAAGTGTTCTTTTTGTTTTTCTTAGAGATTTTTCCCCAGACATTTTTTTTTAGTTTGGGATTGGGGAGAGGTTGGATTAGGGGACCATTACCATAATTTCTATTGATGAACCAATTGGCAGGCTGAACTCAAAAACAAACAGAATGTTCAAAGGTATAAGCAGATTCAGCAGACAAGAGAACCAGAGATAATATTAAATAAAGATTATTTGCTTGCCTAACTAGAGACAGAACGAATAGGTATCATCTATTTCTCAAACAGTAGAAAGCAGTGAGACAATGGTCAATAATATTCAATACACGTGAAATTCTCGAGGTGCAGACACAGATGCAAGCCTTCAAAAATTTCATGACGAAATTAGTATAAAAGCGCTAGATATAGAAAGCAAAACAACAACCAAAAGCATACATAAGCTACTTACCAAGCACCCCAGGGCCACCATGATCACTATAGAATATGAAAATATGATCATTTGGACCACTATTCACCACCTTTCCGCTACCTCCAGTAAGAGCAGTTTTGTTACCAAGGAGAACAGCTAAAAAGTTGTGCACATTAACATCATCTCCCGTGTAATCCTGCCTCGAGATATAGCACATGAGACAGGAGTATAGTTTAGGTATATACTAAATGATGATGAAAAACACCAACCTTAGGAACTCCTTCGTAAACATCCTCACCAGCAGGACTATTAATGATAACTCCTGGTCTTGGGTTCTCTTCATGGTAAGCAATGTCATCATACATGAAGACAATAATATTTTCATCTTTGAGACCACCTTTTCTCAATAGCTGATATGCATGGCATACATCAGCCTGATACAGAAGTCAAGGTCGACAAGGCTTATCAGTAAACGTATGAGAAAAGAAATATTATAAAGACACTCCCTAATAGTTACAGTTAGGAGCCAGTTTATTCCATTCTCTAGTCCCAAATCTAATCTATCAAAAGAAGGAAACTGTTGTCTTAGCAAAACTTTTTACAAACTGATTCGTTTTTAACTGGCTGGTTGTCTTAATGGGATGCGTTTCACAAACTTGGAAAGCTACCACTATAGATTTTGAGAGTAATTTTTGAAAATGTTATCTTCAAATATCAGTTTGGCCATGAAATTTGATCAAAATCTGAGCTTCAATATTTTCAAGTTCCCAAGAATTGGCTCAGACCAGTTTTGGCGGGTTTGGGACTTCCCCTCACAAATTTCAATTTTTTTCCAAGTAAAATGCATGTCCAAACACAACTTTAAATTCCAAAAGCTCAAAAATTCAAGTTTCAACTTCATAATCTATAGCCAAACGGGAGCTAATAATGATGAAAGTCTTTGTTTATAACTTTAATTCTAACAAATACTGCACAATATATATAACCAAAGTCCAAATTCCAATAAGTGCAGTATAACCTTTTACGGAATCATCCAAGTGCAGCATTTTCTAGCTCGCTAGCTCATTCAACCAAACAAAGAATAAATTATGCAAGCATCTCAATTTTCATTTAATCTGTTTAACATAACATCAACATAGATTTACTGAAAATTTTCCTCCTTCATTTCACCAAAAACAGCAATAAAGACAATTATCCAAGTGCACTGTTTCCTAGCTCATCAGCTCATTCAACCAAACAAAGAATACATTATCCAAGCAGCTCAATTTTCATTTATCTCTTAAACATAACATCAACATAGATTTACTGAAATTTTCCTTCCTATTTTCACCAAAAACAGCAATAAAGACAATATCCAAGTGCAATGTTCCCTAGCTCACTATATCATTCAACCAAACAAAAAATACATTATGCAAGCAGCTCAATTTTCACTTATCTCTTAAACATAGCATCTAACATACATTTACTGAATTTCCCTTTGTATTTTCACCAAAAACAGCAATCATCTATAAAAGATGATTATCCAAGTGCAGTGTTTTCTAGCTCACTTTGTCATTCAACCAAACAAAGAATACATTATGCAAGCAGCTCAAATTTTTCATTCATCACTTAAACATAGCATCGACATACATTTACTGAAAATTTTCCTTCATATTTTCACAATAAACAGCAATCATCTGATACCTACTATTCAAAAAAAAGACAATTTCTAGATATTACAAAAACAAAACGAAGTAGATCGGAAGAAAACACGAACTCACACTAATTCAAAAAAATAAAAATCAAACAATAGCATTTCTAATACGCAAAATATACATAATAACCACCTGATGTCTATAATTCCAATAACCATTTGATCCGGCGAGAAGGACAGCCCATCTGGTTCCAACAGAGTCATCTGCGTCATCGAAGAATCTGGAAGCTTCCGACGGAAGTTTCAAAACATTACGTCCTTCGACGGCGGCAAAGACGGCGACTCCGACGAGGATGAAAACTCCGGCGACGTGAATCATCATTATCGGAATTTGCAATAATGTAGTAAAGTTTAGTTTCTGCCATGGATATTATATAATACAGAAAATATCTAATAGCGATTTGATGTGGACGGCTGAGATTGAAAGAAGCTTTCATGCTATCTTACGCAATATGCCTATTTTTATTCTTAAAGTCAAGGGGAGTGGGTGATACATAAAGACAAGTAATCAACAATAAGTCGATATTCATATTAAATTTCAATTAATTTAAATTTGTGTTAACGTCGTATAATTATTTTTACATTCTATTTAAATGGTTGTTACATTATCTTTTTATATTATGTTGTAAAATACATAATTTTAATGAATATAATATTCAAATTGATTATAGCGATTTTCATCGTTATATAATATCATACATAAGTAATTTAAAAGTTATACTTATAAGAAAAATAGGAGACAAAGTAAAGTTAAGATAAAACATAAAACGTAATTATGAAATAATAAGTAAATCTAAAATGGGAGAGAAAAAAAAGCAACATTACGATCATAATCATCATTAATAATAAATTTAATTATATACTATAATAAAATATTTTTAGATAATCAAAACAAATATTTATATTTAACGCTAAAATACAATAGGCAACAACCATCCAAAACAACTTGTCCAAGTAAACACGAGACACATGACAAAACTTGTCTCACATGTTTGGTGGGTATATATTTAAAAAAATAATCTTTTAATTATATATTTAATTTTTTTATGTGTATTTTGAATTTGTTAAAAGTGATTATTATTAGCTTTTATTGATATTTTACAAATTAAGTGTGTTAAATTTAATAAAAATTGTGAAAATGAAGATTTAAACATAACTCTGATAAACTTATTTAACTCAATTCAATTTTTTTACAAAACAATAAGTTGTTTTATTTTATTGTGTGGTATAAAAATACCTCGAAAGCTATAAGTAATTGGTTCAAGTTGTTTAAGTTCGATTGATTTGGTAGGTTTTCATAATTTTTATTACAAGTTTGAAATTGAAGTATTATATGATTATAATTCTTACACTAAAATTAGGATTATAATTTAGATAACTTACTTCAACATTTATGTGAAAAAATTATCTGAAATATAGTCCTTATTTTAGTACTAATTTTAGTTATTATCTTCAACCAAATATGAAATAATTTAATTTCAAAATTTAAATCGGAATAACTCATCTAATGTCTTGAACAAAATGACCCCTAAGACTAATTAAGAGTCTAAACAAATAAGGTTCATGATAAGGTTGCAAGGCAGTCATTCATTTTTGTCAATAACATACCCTATGCGAAGACTTCCTACTACAAGTTTAAATTCAGTCAAATTTCAATATAAATATCGAATATCAAAGATGAAAAAAAAAAAAGGAGAAAAATCTAACTTTGTTGTTGTAATCGCAAAATAATGGTGATGAGTATACCACGTTGGCTTGCGGAACTCTGCACATTTGGGGTAGAATTTGGCATCTTCGACTATGTACAAATCACATTTTTGTTAACTTCAAATTATTGTGGTTCTTTTTTGATAATATAATGACTACTCGAACATTTTGTTTTTTACAAGAAAGTTCAAAGTTTGGACTAATGTATAGTACTAGTTTGTAGAATGTAAAATATGTAATAAATGATGTCATGTGAATTGATTAATTAATTTTGAGAAATGGTTAGAATATGTTATTCATTAATAATTGTGTTAAATATATTCTTATTGTTACAATATTGACTCAAATCGTGATTATTTTATTTATATAAAAAATGCTTAAATTATCTTTGAACCTTGCAAAATAGTTTAGATTTGTTTTGGATTTTGAAGGCTTCATTATCTTTCTATAGCAACAATGTTTTCCTCTTCAATATTTAAAATTTCTAATGATAATGCATCTATCTTTCAAATTTAGATTAGTTACCGCAAATCTTAAATCATCTTAAATAAAACTTAATTAACATCGACTTAAATTTTTACATTTTTCGAAAATCAATTAACACAATTCTATCACTAAACCTTCTGAGATCATTAATAGCAAACTCAAAGCTCCACAACAACATCATAATGCCAAAGACTTCTTTTTCAACCTCTAGCTTCTAATTTGCTCGCAATAATATTATTGTAGTTAAGGGTGGGTTATATAGTAGTTGAGGGGCAAAACGGTAAAGTTAAAGACGTGAAAGAGACTATTTGAATGAGGTGGTTATTTACAAAACTTATGTGTTTTTTTGTAAGTGTTGTTGATGTGAAATGGTGGACCAACAATAATTCGAATGACTTTTTTAGAGTGGAAGAATTATAGTGGTGATTCATTTAGTAGATGGGTGATTGAGAAAAATGAAAAATGCACAAATTTGTTAAGTTTATAAACACATGTTTTGATCATTTTACAAAGTTTTAAGGGTAATGAACTTACGTGACTTTTTTATAATGTCATTTGAATTGGAACAACACTTTTAATAACAAAATTTGCAATGACAAGTGAAGCTATATACTTTGTCTGTCACCAAATTCATATGAATTACAGAAGAGTAGGCAAAATGTGTAAAATGTTCTTCTCAAGATTAATCTATCTTAAAATGATCAAGAAAATATATTATATCAATCATGCTCAAATATATTTCTACCTAAGATTGGTCTTAGTTGTGACATTTTTTCTTAACAAGGAGAAAAGCTCAAATTTGTCCCTGGACTTTGAAAAACAGGTTCATTATTTCCGTGACGGTATTATCATCTTCTTCAACACTTCAAAATCTTTGATGATAATGTAATTGTCTTTTAAGTTTATACTAGTTACCTACAAATCATAAATTATCTCGAATAGAATTCAATTACCACCAACTTAAATTTTCATATTTATCGAAAAACTCAATTAGCATAATCCTTTTGAGATCATTAGTAGCAAACTCCAAGTTTCACAACAACCTCATAGTGCCAAAGACCTTTTTTTCTTTCAATATTTAGCTTCTAAATCATTGGCAATGATATTATGACAGTTAAGGGTGGGTTATAGTGGTTAAGGGGCAAAGTGATAAAAAAAAGGTGTGATAAAGAGTATTTGAATGAGGTGATTTTGTATTGAATTTGTGTGTTTTTTTGTAAGTGTCGTTGATGTGAAATGGTGAAGCAATAACAACGATTTTTGAATGACTTTTTTTTAGAGTAGAGAGAATCAATTAATATAGCGATGATTCATTTAGTGGATGAGTGATTGAGAAAAATGAAATATGCACAAATTTGTGAAGTTTATAAACAATTTTTTTGACCACTTTACAAAGTTCAGGTATGAACTTGTATAATTTTTTAATAATGTCACGTAAATTGGAACAACACTTCTGATGACAAAGTTTGCAATGACAAGTGAAGATACATGCTCTGCCACTAAGCAGATTCATATGAGCTACCGAAGAATAAGTAAAATGTTCTTCTCAAGATTGATCTGCCTCAAAATATAAATGAACAAAGTGGAATAAAGTGTTGTTTTGAGAAATATAAGTATTGAAAATCTTAAAAACTCGTAGATTTTGAATTTTAAAGCAATTTCTATTAAGATGACTGAAGTAAGTGTACATGAGATCCCGAATAACCAAATATGAACGGATACCATAGACATTTCGATAGCAAAAGAGATGAATACAGTCTTACAAAATCAAAATATGACGAACAAACTAAATTATCGGAGAGTGATCCCAACTGGATATTTTAATAATCCTAATAAATAAATACTCTCTTATTGGATGTTCGACATTTCTCTCTGTTATATCCAAGAAATATTGGGTCCTCCAATTTTGCACTTTTTTGCCCCATCCATTTTCACACAGTCGTTTGATCTTTTGCCGACTTTTCCAATTACTTCTTGTTTTTTTCTTCACTGTTATCTCTTCCCTGATATTATTGTTCTCATCAACAAGCCCTCTTACCTGATCACAGAAAAATACAATAGTAATTTTGAGAAAGTATACATCTTTTTTGCTTCTGGGTGCTTCAGAAATCGCTTGATTTCTATGTAAAGATTCTGTTTTGGGTTTCTGGGTCGGTAGAATTCTTGTTTTTTTCATGTGGGTTTTGCTTGGTTTTCTTCAATTTTGATTGGTTTTGTTGAAAAGGGCAGAAATTTGATGTAATTGGACGGATTTCTTTGAATTTTGGAACTTGAATGTATGGTGAAGTTTCCTTTTAAGGATTGAATTAATGAATGTTGGAGATTGGGTGAACCTGTTAAGAAGCTATTAGGGGGAAGAAATGAAGAGAGGAAAGGGTGAAGAGAAGTTAATGGGACCTATGTTTCCAAGGCTTCATGTTAATGATACAGAAAAGGGAGGTCCAAGAGCACCTCCAAGAAACAAAATGGCTCTTTATGAGCAGCTCAGTATTCCTTCTCAGAGATTCAAATATGGAATTTCGAATAATCCCAACAGTGCAAATATTCAGGTATTCAAACTGAAATTTATCCCTTTTGCTGAGTGTACATGAGTAATATATGTGAGCTGATTCACTAATTTGGTCAATAGAGTTGGAATTAGCTTTGAATGTATGATATTCCTTTTTGCTGAGTGTACATGAGTAACATATATGAGCTGATTCATTAATTTGGCCAATAGAGTTGGACATTAGCTTTGAATGTTATGTTTTACTGTTATGATTGGTAGCTTTTGATTTTAAGTCTGTTGTTAGACCTGTTTAAGATAAAAGAGTTCATTTTTATCCTTTTTGAATTCTTAGTTTTGTTTTCACCCAAAAAAAACACTCTTATAGGATAGGATGGTTGTTTTTCTCACAGGAATTGGGTTAAATTGCAATGAGTTGCTGAAGAATTATAACGGAATCAATTGTCTTAACTTTGTGATATAGTTTAAAATCATCTAGATTGACCATTGTGTGCCAATATTATTGAGATAATCACTAGATGATATGCACACCGTTCACTAACCTCCTTTTTTTTTTTTTGTTTTATTGGGAAAAAGGTTGGGGTGGCTTGACACCACTTCCATTGGCATGTTTTGCATAACAATTAGGAAGTTAAGTATTACCTCGAAATTCTTAAGTTCTTCACCTTAATGTTCCAGCAGGATGTTATTAACTAATATATGTGATTGTCCTTCTCTTAAAGGTCTGTTGATGAGAATTTGAATTACCTCATTCAATTAAGTGAATGGTTTTGTCATTTCCTTGCTTTCTTTTTTCTGATGTTTTTCTAGGAAACTAAAGATAATGTACTAGTAGCAAACGGACTGTTACATCAAAATGTGTTCTTAATGTAAGCTGGTATTACCTTTAATCTTTATGCAGTTAAGAGGTTTCATGATGCTATCTGTTTCACTCTGGATTTGATTTATATTTTTTGTGCATGGTGATTATGAATCTTGTAGATGTTTGAATGTATGACCTGACTGATTTAAGCAATTAAATTGTGCAGGGAAATGGATGTGAAAATGATGAATTTTTCTCAGTACAACTTCCTCCATCAAGACATCCTGCTGAAAATCCACATTCCTGCAGTTCAAATTCAAAAACTCCTTTGCTGCCAGTTGAGTCTAACAAGAAAACAGAAGAGGATGACTTTAGAGTTCCTGTATTTGTTAAATCCAAGGTGGGCCAAGGAAATGGAAAGCTTTATAGTACTCTGGATGGTAGAAAGCTTTCTGCCTCTACTGCAGTACTTTCGGGGCATTCTAGAAAAGACTTGAATGATGAGAACTCCAAACAGATCGCCATAGGCAGAGAGATTTCGTGCAACTCTACCTCAATTCCATCAATAGATAAGCTAGATGATGTTCTGAAGAAAGCTGATGTACAATTGCAATATGAACCGAGAGATGACCCTGATAATACTTTTGGCATATTTTGTAAGAATGATCTGCTACGACCGGAATGCAGAGTTGATTCTCAAGTTGGTGGGACCATGCTATGTGAACCTGTTAGGGTTGTTGATAATGGTGATTCTTCTCTTCTTGCGAAGGATGTTGCATCAAAAGAGCAGATAATTCCTAATAATAATCACAGTAATGATAAGGAATCAAAGGAAGACAAGGCATCTGAATCATTACAAACAAAAATTGTGGACCAGGGTGACGACTTATCAGAGACTTCCATGGTGCAATCTATATCTGGAATGTACATATCTCCTGACGATGTTGTTGGGATAATAGGTCAAAAACATTTCTGGAACGCCAGAAGAGCTATTACCAAGTAAGTTCAACTGTTTTGTATTGGCTTGGTGAATGATAAGTATTTGAGCTTGACATTTGAATTTTATCATCATATGTTAAATTTGAGTCTGCCAACTCTTTGGTAGTTGGGTGGATGATCTTGTATGTTGGCTTTTGTTTTAAACTTGATTTCCACTTAACTGATGATGTACTTCCAAGTGCTACTCAGATCGTCATTTATAGAGAAAGTGACCAGTTGACCTCTATGTGTATCCTCATGGTATTTTATGTAAATGAGGTACGTTCTCCTGGAGTAATTTTGCATGCTGTAACAACATTATCTGTTCTGTGAATGTATTACATGTTCTCTTGAAATATCTGCCTACTTTATCAGTTAGGTCACTTGTTATTCAAAATGATACCGAAGGATATTTATCACTTGTTAGACATCTGTTCCTACTTAAATTTGACATTTGAACTGCAATATGTTTTATAAGAAGGACCTTGTCAGATAATTCATCTTGATAATCTTTCGATGTCATGGTCTAGCCTTGCCACTGGGTGCAGTTTGAGTGGCATGTTTAGTTATTTAGATGATTACGAGTGACATGAGCTTTGCTACAACATGAAACTCCCCCACATAAATAGTTTTATTTTAAAAAAATTTGTACTCTACTTCTTCGTTTGTTTTTTTAATGCTAATGGTCTTTATTCAATTAGAGCTTTCTCACCTTATATTAGGATATTTATTGGTTTTTGTTTGTCTCTGCCGGGGGTCTTTAACAATTTAGACTCAGTGGTTGCTGACTTGGTGCAAGTGAATGGAGTGTGAAAGGTCTCAACACCTTTGAATGGGATAATGACCCTTTTGAATACTACCTCCTCTTGTCCATTATAAATGACCTTTTAGCTCAAAAGTATTGATCCAAAATAAGTGTCTTCGAGAAATCAAGAAGACATTAATTTTTTCTTTTCAAATAATTTCTTGTTCTCTCTCTTGCAAGATTGAATAAGCTCAATCAAATTTGACATTCCCATCGCCTCCTTTACAATGGAATTGGAATTCAAGCTCAATTAGAAATAAATAAATTTTGCCTCAGTTTCAATGTCAATGTGTTATATTCAATCAAAATAAATGTTGGTAAGCCAAGAAAAACAATTAAAGCTACATTATAAAATTTAAAGAAACACAAAGTAAGTGACTACATCCAGATCACTATTGAAGAAACTAGAAACAAAACTTAACTGAAATAATTGAAAAGTATTTATACCATTTTAGGATCACATTTCAATTGAACAAAACATCGGTTTTTCCTTTATAACATTGCTTTTCTAAGATGTATAATTATGTATTTATGGGAACCTTTTGCTCACACAATTTTGATCATGCATGATTGCAATTTCGAAGAATATGATTGATTTCAATGTTAAAAAAACTTCATTTGATTTCGTAACAATTGTACAAGCTCATCAACAATTTTAGGTGTCCTTTTATGTTGTAAGGATTGAATAACTCCAAAAAAATTCAAGGTCTAAAATCTTCAAATTCATGGAATTTAGTGATCAACACATTAAACGAATATCAAATCCATCTTGTGTTGCTACTCGACAAAATTCTTCATCATCAAGATAAATATATGTTCTTTGCATTATCTTACTGAATGAATATTGGATAACTTCAGTCTCCTCATGACCATTTGCCTTGATAGTAAGAATAATTTATAATTTATTCAATGAAGTATGACCTTACAATGTCTTTGGTTATTCAAATTACTGGTTTTTGTCTCTGGATTATGGAAGCTCTGTTACGACTCTTTAGCTTGTTCTTATGTGATTTAGGGGAACATACCAATTTTTCTAAAGAAGAGTTAATTTCCTTGTGCATCAAACCCTGGATGAGCTATAACAACTTGAAGCTTAGATTCTTATGAAGTTTCTGAAAAGACAGTTCCTAGTCTCTTCGTTAGAACTCATATATTTGTTTTGCTAATTCACTACTAGAGCTCGACATATTTCTTTTTCCATATGTCTCTATTGTTGTGTGAAAGAAAAAGATATTCAAGGAAAGAAATTGAAGGAGAAAATCAGTCCAGTCGATACATGTGTATAAAGAAACATAAAAATTGAATTAAATTAACAGGAAAACAAGGAGAGAGGCAAAATCGGTTTTCCTTGCTTGGGCTGGTGACCCTCTCTGTTTTAATAAGTTTACATGAACAAAATTGGTTCTGTGGTGGAGAGAGGCAAAATCTGGTGCTAGCATACTGATGCATTTTAATGACTTCTAAAGCTCTAATTTCAATGTGCATCCTAGAACTACATAAAAGGGTTATGCTGTGATGGAAGCTGTCTCCACCACATATTAGTTCTGTAGGAAAGGTCATTCTGTGGACAGCCTTATATTTTTTGATTACGATATAGAAGAGATGTTGTGTGTGCCAAATCCGTAGAAAAACGAGAGGCTTTAAATATGGCCTTGTCTTTTGAAGCTCTAGAATTTTTTATCACCCGGTTGGTTGTCTATTGCTGTTTTAGGTTCTCTTTTGTTCAAGCGTCTTGATGGAACTGACTACTTTTTAGATGGGTGAGGATATCCATCCCCCTTTCGTTCGTCAGTATTTGTTGTTTTCTTGTCTCTAGATTAACTTAGCGGTACTTTCTCTTTAAAATTGTTTTCAGCAGTGCACTAGTCTTTTTCTTTTTCATTTTTAATTGATAATTTTTTTCTCAATGCACTTGAAACAGCTAACTTCTTTCTATTTGTTTGCCTGACGTTTTCCCTGTTGTCCTGGAACAGCCAGCAAAGAGCGTTTGCGGTTCAAGTTTTTGAGTTGCATCGTCTAATAAAGGTGAGGTAGTTGTAGAGGCTAAATTTCTCATAATATTGGAATGCAATTTTGTACTGTAGACGATATAGATGTCATGTTGGACTGGATTGATTCATTACAGAGACAATAGGAGTCAGTCTAGTCCTATGATGTAAACATTTTTAGCACTATCGTGGGTGCTGTGCCTTTTGAACTAATAAACTTACATATCAGAAAAACACAATTTACATTTACTTTTTTTCCTATTGAATTAAGTAATTCTGCTGATGCTTTTGTGTAACTATAACAGGTCCAGAGACTCATAGCTAGTTCACAAAGCATGCTTGAAGATAGTACTTATTTAAGCAAAGCTGTAAAGGATTCATCTGCTAAAAAACTTCCGTTGGAGTATATCGTCAGAGATGGTCACAATGTTTCGAAGCAGAGGAAGAATTTTGAGAAGCCAGACACTAGGATGGAATGTTCTGCAGAAAATACAGTAGGCAAACCTGTTAAGGATTCATCTGCTAAAAGACTTCCGTTGGAGTATATTGTTAGAGATGGTCACAATGTTTCAAAGCAGAGGAAGGATTTTGAGAAGCCTAACATTAGTATGGAATGTTCGGCTGAAAACACGGTGGGAAAGGCATCCTTCTCTTCTGTGCAAAATAATAGCCAGCCTTCAAGCTACAGTTTGTTTTCAGGTCACCTAATAACAAATGACTCCACCATGGGTCCTTGGAGCTTCAATCAACCCTCAGGGCACCAATGGTTGATCCCAGTCATGACTCCTTCCGAAGGACTAGTATACAAGCCATATCCTGGACCCGGAGTCATGAGTTCAATCTGTGGAGGTTATGGACCCCCAGGATCGACTCCGATAATCGGAAACCATTCAGCTCCATCTTATGGAATTCCAGCTTCTCATCATCAGTATCAAGGGGTCAGAATGCCTTTTGCACCTCCAGCTGGTCACAACTACTTCCCTTCGTATGGCATGCCAGCTATTAATCCAGCAATCTCATCTTCAGCTGTCGATCAATCAAGTCTGTTTGTTGCTCAAGGTTTACAAGGTCAGTTATCAGGAGGAGGAGCTAATTTTTCTGTTCAACGTCAGAACTCGAGTAACATGCCAAGCAATAAGAATGGAACTGCCCCAGATGTGAAATCTCATTCCTATAGAGATGCTGAAATGCAGGCCAGCACTGCAAGCAGTCCAAGTGGAACAGCTAACAAAATAGTTGTGGATAACGCCACAGAGCGAAGAAATGTTCTTCCTCTATTCCCAACTTCTCCAGCTACCAAGAACCTGGATATAAGCTCCCAACCTCAAGTACCTAGTCATCATGCTCGAGTCATCAAAGTTGTACCTCGTAATGCAAGGTCTGCCACAGAATCTGCTGCTCGGATTTTTCAGTCTATTCAAGAAGAGAGAAAACAATATGACTCTGGTGTTAATTAATCATCTATAGACGGTAGTTATCTAGTCATTAATGTGACCATTAGTTCGTTATGATGTGTTTATGTATAATTTCTTGTAACCTTTTAGATAGCAAAATATTGTAACTAGAATTTATTTGGTAAGTGAGTCATTTTGTAAATAACGTACTTACATTATAAATTATATCACTATTACATGATTTTTCTTCCTGGTGTTGTATACAGAATAGTGAACATTGTATTTAAACCCTCATATAAGTTATAATTTATAGGTCTTTTGTTTATCTGTGTTGAGGTGAAGCTCTCACAAATATCAGTTTATCAGAGATGTTGAAGCTTATGTTGCTCGGATTCTTCAGAAGTGTCGCAATACTTACATTAGATCCTCAGTCAATAATGTTGTAGCATCTGTGTAAGATTTTTTATGTCGTTATAGCTGTGCTACAACATTTCTGGAGGACCAATGCAGCATAGGTTGAAGCGTGCATTTTTAGAGGATCCGACAATAGTTGCAGCAATATTCTTGGAGAAACAAATCAAATAGTTTTCATATTCAAAAGCAGAAGCTTAATAAATACTAATAACATATATTTCAAAGTTCCAAAACTACATAGGTAAACAAGAAGATGACAGAAAGCTAGGCTATGGTTAAAAGGCTCTTTTTATAAGGGTAACAAGTATATGTTGTTGAGCCTTGTGGACCTTCAATATTCCTTAAAGTATTATGATCCATATTATACATAAATAACCCTTTGTTAGACCAATAAAATACCAATTCACCATCCAGGAAGTGCAAAGGCTTTATCATCCAAGAGATGTACATAACAGTTCCCCAATAACTATAGCACCGAAGAAGACGCGTACTGTGATGAATACCTTGGTTGTTAAATACAAGTTTAACCTTACATTTTTTGGTCCATAACCGTGCTTAGTCCTCCAAGATCCATATATCCAATCCATTCTTATAGATAAACAATTGGTAGAGAGACAAACACTCATCCTTCACTAAAAGAGACATTGAGTAATGTATTTTCCATGAGCTACAACTTCCTCCAGGATGAGGCATATTGGTAAGCTCTTCTTTGTCCATATTAAGCACCATGATTCCTTTAGCATAAGGAGGAATCTTTGGATTCTTTGAATCTCTATCCACGAGCAAATGCACTGCTCCGTTGACAATAGCCGGAGGGATATCTGGCATAAGATTGGGAGTGGGACAATGAATTTTCTTCCACGTCTGTGTCCTGACAGAGTATATGGAATATTGACACAGAAAATTTCTTTCTCGTGCATAAAGAAGTTTGAATTGTCTTGTTAACGAACACTAATAAAAGGCAGACAAGCAGCCAGGGTTGAATTTATGTTGTACCATTACTTCCTCTTGTGTTGTTGGATTGAAAATGATACAAGTAGGTGGAGAATACACAACACTGAACAGAAAAACACCTTCACAGGAGTATTGAAGTCGAGGTTGGTGCTTTCTAGCCACATTGATCACAAAGTCGCGGTTGAGAACTACTTTCATGAACATGTTCTTCTCCCTTTCATCAAATACAAAAAGTTTCTGCTCATTACTAGTAAAAAAGTAATTGCTGCAGTGTATGATTAGTAGAGGTCTAGCTCTTGTGAGATGTAAGGTGGAAAAATATCGCGATGAGATCAATGTCTTGGGAATTCTAACAAGGCAATCCGCTGGAAGTCTACTGAGGATTTCGATGATGAGACAATCAGGCAAACGTCTAATAGATAATCAAAAATTTTCATCACCATAATCATATCTATGAAACAAAAGTTGTGTAATCCAACTGAAGCATTCAAGTGCCATCATCACCTAAGTATAAATTAGAAAGACAACTTTAGACAAAAACAATGGGTGCATATATAGGGAAAAAGGACAAATATACCCGAACTATCGTAAATGGTATGCAAATACCCTCCGTCATATTTTTGGGACATTGGTGCTCCTGTCATCCAAAAATTACTTGGCAATAGCTCTTCTGGTGTTTTTGATCTATTATCCCATCAACATGAGATATGTACATTCCACCATGCAAGTCTCTGATAAGTCGTCACCCTGGTCCACAATTTTTGTTTGTAATGATTCAGATGCCTTGTCTTCCTTTGATTCCTTATCATTACTATGATCATTATTAGGAATTATCTGCTCTTTTGATGCAACATCCTTCACAAGAAGAGAAGAATCACCATTCTCAACAACCCTAACAGGTTCACATGCATGGTGCCACCAACTTGAGAATCAACTCTGCATCCCGGTCGTAGCAGATCATTCCTACTATATCATCAATTTAAAGGAGAGAAATGAGTCAGGATTGATGAAGAAAGGGGTATTGATTATCAAACCAAATATTTTATAATAGTTTCACCTCATACCCTACTTTTCTGGTAAATTTATTCTTTAAGTTGACATGTGACATTATATAACAACATAAAATTATACAATTTAGCCAAAAATATTATATTCATCAAAACAACAGAATACCATACAACACATCATGAAACAACCCTCTAAACAAAATGCTAATATGGCCTTTTACAAATTCAGTCTTTTCACCATCCATGTTCTCTCTCTTTCAAATTTTGAAACTTCTGTCACCTCAATAGCTATGCTTCTGGACTCTGGTGCTGCTTTCTAGTTCTACTCTCTCTTGCTGTTGAGTTTTTGTTGTCTGGGGAAAATCTTTATTTTGCTAATTTGATGAAGTTGTGCTGCCTTTAACCCCTGCTGCTGGATTTGTAGTGTAGTTCATGCACTATCCGATTATCACTTTGACATCCATCCCACACAACTGAAATCTAGTCTGCGAAGCTTGTATCATCCTGCAATGACTCAAAGCTTCCAGTCTCTCACTGCCATCGGCCACTATTTGTAAGCCAAAAACTCAGAGACTCCTCAAGAGGTTTTGAATTTTGGAATTTGATGCGAGCACATTTCAACTCCTTCACACCATCCACCCACCTCAAGTTCGTATACCTGGTCCATCGAGCTGCTCATCATCATCCACCTTTTTGTCATCCTGCATAGCCTGCGAAGCTGGGGCACCTCTAGAACATTGTTCACAAGTACTAAGCGCCTCCTGGCTACGGAAGAATGTTATGTTGGACTGATCAAGAAAACCTTCTTTTATAACTCCCAACAAGTTCCTTGATGTGGTGATGTCTAAACTATAGGCTGGAACTTTCATTTCACTCAGAAATGCATGGTTTCTGCTCCCCAGTATCCTCTGTTGATTTATCATCAGAACTTCGGTTTTGAAGGCCAGCAGCAGTCTTAACCTCCTGGAGTGACTCCTCAGGAGTGATTATCTGTGATGATCCGCCTGACCAACTAAAAACACTTGCAGGAGACACAGATCCTATATCTTGAGGACTAATAGAAGCACGTTTCGGCAGTTTGTCGGACTGTACATCAACTGTATGGGTTTCCTGCTTCCTCTTTGAACGCCTCTCTTCAGAAGACATGCAACCTTTGGCATCTTTCTCGCGAGTATGCTGAGTTGTATTTCTAGATTGACGTGGTCTCTTATACCCATCAGGAAAGACATAAGCAGGAATTTCCCTCCTAGGAACATGAGAGACATAGATATCCATGCCCGGTCTCCAATAAGAGTACATGCTTACATCTTGCTTAAACTCATCGACTGTTCCACGAATATCAAACTGTTGACCTTCTTGTACTTTGACACCCTTTTGCCTCTGCAAACCCATGAAAAAAGCATAATGCGGGCATGGCTTCGACATATCCACAAATTCATTAGGATAAGGATGGCACTGCAACGTCCCATTGGTGTCCCGCTCTATCTGCAAAGCATCAACCGAAAACTACACATTATAATTCTAGAATAAGAAGAAAAAGGACAAGGAAATTAGATCTTTCCCTCCCGGACTTTATCTTTCTGTGCTAACAATTCTCATCAACCTGAGTTAACTAAAAAAACTACCAACTTTCACCTTTAGCGTGAGTTGTCGAAGCCGTGATTCCACCCAGCCTTTCCAAGCTAGCAAATCATCATTATCTGCTGCTACGATTTCAACCTGGAGATAGTTTTTGTACGCCTCAAAGAAAAAATAATGCTCAAAAAGAGCAGGCCACTGTGCTTTATTCAACTCCACATCCTGGACAAAAGAATAAACTAAAACCATCAGCACTACTTACTAAAATTTGTTACAAGAAGGGGAAAGAAAGAACACTGAACCTTTATAGCTTACCTCACAAATCTTGTTACCAATCTGAAATTGGTCCATCATTACTCGAAGAGTGCTTGGTGAGACGTTATAGCTAGAGTTCATGCAAGGGTAGGCAGGAGTGATGATTGGCATATGATGAGTTCTGTCTTTAGGATTCTTGCGCGGATCCCAAACAAGAAACCCAAGTTCATCCTCTTCTATTGGGCATAACATCACAGGATTTGGCCAACGCCATTGTGTATAAACACGGAAGAACCTAGAAACAAGCATACTAGGGATTGCATTTGGGTAAAACTGGCAAATGCGAGCAACCAAAAGAGCCCAATTCACCCCACCAAGAAATCCAGTAACCTGAATAAGAAGTACAGAAGAGGCAAACCAGAAAATAATGATCAGATTGGGATATTTCTAAAGAATGACGCCATCATGTCAAATTAATGGTAAAGATTATGACCAAACAAGAGGAATGACTAGAGAGAGAGACCACTGAGATGGTTCGAGGGACTAAGAACTCACATTGGAATAAACACCACGTCTTTTGGCCCAGAACTTCAGACATCTAAGAGTTGTGCAGAAGTGCTGCAAAAGTTTTAAGTAAACATGGAAATGATCAATCATTTAAGGGAAGGAGGAACACTGATGGTTACCTTAGCATTGGGAACTAGTTTCAGTATTTGATCAGCAACTCGGCAACCATTCAGACTTCGAACAGTTGGTCCATCCACTTTATAGAGTATAGATTGGTCTGAGATATCCAAATCCTATTGTCAAATCAAAATTACAAGTTGGACTTGAATTCAATTCAGCATAACAATATAATCGAAGCCTGAATAACAATATTCAAGAACCACATGTTTCATATCCAAAGCTCGCAAGAAAAGGTGAAACACAGTCAAAATACACATAATAAATGAAAAGTTGTTGTATTCTCCATTGAATGAACGAATCGACGTAGACCAACTCTTCAAGTACCAGCCTTAACAAACAACATCCATGAAATCCTTGACATACCACAAGTTTCAAAAGGGAAATAAAAAGAAAAAGGAAACTACACAAATAAAGAACAATTCATGAAAACTTAATTCCAACTTACTTCAGGAATAACCAAGAGAGTTATACTTGCATAAAGAAGATCAATTGATATCCCTTGAAATTTGAATTTCATAACAGGGACATGAGCATCGGGAACTGGTTGAAGTTCACGAACTTCTTCCATTTCAGCTAAAATATCATGAAGAAGGATAAAGAAATCTTCCTGCATAGTAATAAAAAAAAAAAAAAAAGATGGGTAAACACAAAAAGGAACAATTTTAATCAAATTATGTCATGTTCACTGAACCAAACAACAAAAAATTTGACCAGTGGGTTGTACTCACTTCTCGATTGACATAGGAGGGACCAACACACAATGTGTCAACGTCAGCTCCTGGTCCATGAACCTGCAAGGAGTATAATACCAACTTATGCATTTGTTGAGCCAGAACCTCAAGATAGTGAACGAAGGGACCATACAGATTCTAAAGTAACTTACATGTGAACCAGATTTAAGTTAGGGGAATAAAAATTCATGTGGACGCCACGTAGGAAATAAAGTAGGGGACAAAGGGATTTAATGGTCAAGGGCTTATATGTGCTCAAAGTTGGACGGTACGGGAAATATATCAAAAAGTATAAATATAACCTTTTTTGAAGAGTACATGGGAAAATCTGACCCTTTCTGCATATCCAATACTTCCGTTGGAGATGTGTTTAATGTTGTTAGAGATTTGTATGTCAGTACAAAATGTTGAGAACTTCTACTGTTTAAGAATCTAAATTGCTGAATATTAGACTGAGATAGACATAACTATGGATAGTGAGGATTCGTATTACTAATCCCAAATAGCTCGGTGTATGTTGTTTTTTCCAGTACTGAACACATTTACCATCTGCAGAATGAAGACGCATCCTGTTCAAACTTTGTTTCAGGTTTTTCATGGATTTCCATACCTTTGTAAAACTAAATTACAAGAACTACAACCTCATGGAATTCCTTCATCACCTTAAGTAGACCCAAATAAAAGCACTGCCTCCATTCTAGGACAAAATAGTTCAACTACTTAACAATCCCGTGAGATATTGCACAAATCTAAGTCCATTGGTTATTAACCAAGGTTAAACTTGCAGCACAGAAAACGGAGCAGCATGAGATCACTTAGAGACTAATTGCAAAACAGGAATAAATTGGAAGTCCTAGACTAGTGTTGTTACTCAGTTTCTAAAGGTGCCGTCCAAAATTTTATTAAGTTGAACTTCACATAAAATGGCCCATATAATGCATAGCATTTCTAACCTCCAATCAGAAGAAAGCTAGGAACATAAACCAAGTAGAGGGCATGTTAATCTTACAGGTGAAGATTTGAAGCATAATTAACATCCAGAGAAGGGGATTCTATTAAGCTGCTTCCGGAAGAACTAACTACAAGTAAATTCCATAAACGCTGAAACATTTACTTACCCCTAGACGATAAGAGCCAAAGGTGACTATGATAGCATTTGCATCCTCAACCATTTGATCTGGGTAGCCTCTCTGGCGAGTCAATTGTTTCACCCATTGTTTTACAATCTACAACAGGTTAGTGACTGGTCATTACAACTTCTTTCACTACACTTCCATGGATAGATCACCTTATGAGAATCCAACACTATTAGTTGGATATTATGGACATATGAAAGGAATTCAATATGCAAATGGTAGGATAATACAAGAGGGATTATTGCAAGGAGCTAAATACCAAAATAACCAACAAATCCAATGCATACACTGAAAAGTTTTTTCCTAGTACATGACAATTATGGCAAACAATAAAGCATATTTCATCAAATTCATGAAAACATAAAGGGGTCACCTGGTAGCTGGATAAAAAACAAATTATCCATGTATTATTTTCCGTATAACTTGTACGAACTATGACGTATAACTCTAGATAGGAAGGAGTGGAGGTTGCTATTAGGGTAGAAGGTTAATAGGGGTAGAGTGTTGTTTTTCCTTGTGAGGGTTTAGACTTGTTAGTGCCTGTCGTAGTGCTAGTCATACACTTGTAGTTCTTGCTTTTGTTATCTATAGCCACATGTTTTCTTATTAAATGTTCTGTTTTCTTCATTGTTTTCCACTTCTTTTACTTGGGTCTGATACACTTGAGCTAAGGGTCTTTCGAAGACAGCCTCTCTAGGATTTCACTAGGTATGTTGTTGTTGTGGACGTATGAAAGGTAGATATAAAATTATTTTTGGTATAGAATTAATATGACGTTTGGTTGACAATTTAGAAACCCGCATAACTAATACATGAATAACTAATCTCTACATAACTAATACTTGCATAAAATAATACATATATTCTCTCATAAGTCATAACTAATCCAAATTATTAAAGTAATTAATGTGGTTCAGTTACCTCATCAAGTCGCCGCAGTACTTCTTCTCTCCTTGCAGTCTCTTCCTCACTCTCATACAATATTGATTCCCTCAAAAACTATCCCATCACCATAAAACCCAAAAGTCAATACATATTCATGATTCGAGTGAAATCAACTCAGACAATCCTAGAACAAAACATATAAGGAAAAAAAAAAGAACTACCTTTTCTAGTTCTGCATTTCTTTGAAGATCTGCCTCAGTCGGCCCAGCAAGAGATAATGGCTTTGTGACACCATATTTCATTGGTGGTGGTGCAGCAGACTCACTTAAGCTCTCAGAACTCACCATCACACTGACGAGAAAAGGAAACAACCCAAGCCAAAAAGAATACCAGTCTGAGTTACCAAACTTCAGATCAGCATAAAAGCTAAACTTTACAAATCATTGAACAATTGAAATACAGACCACTTTGTGGGATTTCACTGAGTATGTTGTATGTTGTTATTGTTGTTTGTTGTTTGTTGAACTGATGAAATGCAGAACCAGAACAATCAAATGAAAAAAGCCAGTCGAGTTACCAGAATTCAAATTAGCATAAAAGTTAAACTTCACAGATCACTGAACCCATCAAATGCTGAACCAGAAAACCAAAAAATGAGAAATTTTTAACTATGAAGGAACAAAAATTGAAATGGAAAAACCCCACGAGAAACCAAAATTCAGATTAGAGTAGAAGCTCAATTTCACAGATCACTGGACCAATCAAATGCGGAACCAAAAAGGAAAATACAGAGAATTTTTCTACTCTATGAACAGAAATTGAAAAGAAAAAACGCGAAAAAGACCAGTCGAGTTACCCTGAATTCAAATTAGCATAGAAGCTGAACTTCACAGATCACTGAACCAATCAAATGCCGAACCAGAAAAGGTAAAAGGGAGAATTTTTTTCAACCCTATGAACAAAAATTGAAAAGGTAAAAAAACCTAGAGCAGAAAAAGACCAATCGAATTACCCATAATTCAAATTAACATAGAACCTGAACTTCACAGATCACTGAACCAATCAAATGCCGAACTAGAAAATGAAAATACAGAGAATTTTTCAAACTCTATGAACAGAAATTGAAAAGGAAAAACCCTAAAGCAGGAAAAAAAAACCAGTCAAGTAACCCAAAATTCAGATTAGCATAGAAACTGAACTTCACAGATCACTGATTACTGAACCAATCAAATGCTGAACCAAAAATCGAAAAAAAAAGCAGAATTTTTCAACTCAATGAACAAATTGAAAAGTAAAACAAAACCCAGAGCAGAAAAAGACCAAATAGAGTTACCCAGAATTCAGATTATCATAAAAGCTGCTAAACTTCACAGATCACTGAACCGATGAAAAACTGAACCAGAAAACAAAAATGGAAGGAAAAAAAGGAGAATTTTTCAATTCAGTATGAATATGAAAGCTCTAATAAATTTGAATGAAGGAATATTCAGTGTATATAGAAAGAGAAAGAGATCTGGAGAAGATAAAGCGGATTTTGGGGGTTTTGCCGCTGGGTTTAGCAATTACAAGGGGTTGGGGGATTGCTTTACTAAATTAGAGGTTTCGGTTCGAGTTCTAGGGAAAAAATCTTGTTGGAAACATCATATGAATTCGAAACACTGTATGAAAATTAAAAAAAAAAAAATTAACCATTTTAAATTAGTCAATCAAATACTATACTATCTTTCTCTCTTTTTCTAAAAAAAGATCTCATTTAATTGATTAGTAATTTAAAATTTTACTTTATTGATTGTGATTCGATTTTCGTTGATTGATTATATATAAAAGAGTATCTTTTTAACGAATGTTTGATTCCCACCTTTTAGTTCTCTTCTCTATTCTTTCTTTGTCTATCTTTATTATTTTTCTTATAGTTAAATCGTAAATAATTAAGCATTAAATCTATATAAAATAACAAATTATTTTAGTCTAATTCAAATTTTTTTTTCCTCTTAAAATACTTTTTGTTTTTTATATATAGCTCAAAATGTACTACTTGTTTCTTGTGCTATATTGTTCTTAGTTTGTTAATTTGAAAACTACATATGTTTTAATTATGACATATATTTATTTTGATGAAAGAGACTCGCGGAGTGTTAATGATAAGTTAAAGGTATGAAGACAAATTTTGGAGTCTAAAATATTAAGTTTTGAGTAGGATCAAGATTTGACTATTTGGAGTGTTAATTCGAAAATATGATATATGAGGCAAGCGCGAATGACATTCAAAGTGTCCTTGGGTTTCTGATCCATGAAACTAGAGAAATTGACGATAATGTCACATATTATATTTGTGCGGCATGAATAAAGTAGAAGCTTGCGTTCAACGTTTTGTGCGACAAAAATATACCATCAAAACTAAAGATAAGTTTTATCAAGTGAAATTATGAAATAAAATCACATATTTAAATTCTACTTGATTTTTCGTGGACTAATGAATTTGAATTAATACAACAATACACATTAATCATTTTAAAGTATCACCCAAACTATGAAGAAACAACATCATTTAAGGATTAAAATGTTTAATAAACAAGAAACTCATCTATCATAAAAATAATGAAACATAATCAAACGTCTACCAAGTAGTATATAGGAATATTTTTTCTTATTAATTACATATATTATTATATTTAAAATATTGAAATGATATGATAAATGCCACCACCGGCCGACCAACTTCCATATCCATATGTTTTCACTCTTTCTGTAAAAAAATATCATTTTTTTCACTTTCCCCTTTGAAAATTCTGACTAATTTTTGCTCCTTTGATTCGTGTGAAAGAACAAATTTCCAATTCACGTGTTGTACTGTGACGCTTGTTTTTGTTATTACTACAATATTCCAGTTTCTTCTCTCAGAAGAACCAAAAAATACAAATCTCTCTTTTCTTGGGTTGACTCAAATTTAACATATATATGTATTTTTTTGTTTTTGTGATTCTGTTTTCAGATACCTTTTTGAATTTCCATTGAGAAAGTTGGAATCTTCTTTTATTTTTGTATATTTGGGGAAGATGAGTACTGAGAGTAATTACCAGATGAAGGTGGTGAAAGGAGACTATGGCTATGTTCTTGAAGATGTTCCTCATTTGACTGATTATATCACTGATCTTCCTGTATTGTTCTTGTATTCTCTCTTTTTTCTCTTAATTTCTGAATGATTTTGAGTATGCATGTATTTGGATGTTGTATGTGTGAATCTCTAATTGTTTGATTTTGTCATTTTGTAATGTTAATTGATTGGGTTTGTTTAGTTATTGCATCTTGCGTTGTTTGTCCTTCACTTGATCCTTAAAAATATACAAAGAAATGTGAAAGAAGCTATTTTTATGGGATACCTGCCACCTTCCACCAGTAGCAGTAGTATGTACCGGGTAACTCAGTCTAGTTAGGGCAGATAGAAAAATCACATAGTGTTTATGTTGAGGTGCGAGCAAGTTGGCTTGGACACCACAGTTATAAAAAAAGAGTGAAAGAAGCTCATTGGGCCTATGCATCGGGATGTGTGGCAATCGCACATATTGAGTTAGCTATTGAATGGAGTATGTAGTGCTTAAGTGGAGGAGGGTAGAGAGATATGGTTGTTATCTTTTGAAGCTGGTATAAATGGATTTCTGGTTAAACGTACAGTGTCATTTGCTTTCCGTTTTGAAAACAGTTAAGAATATGTTCTATGTTGTAGTGAACTGAAAAGGCACTAATATTGGGAGATTTTTGAAATTTATTGATGACTTCAAATGTCATGTAATTGGGGAGCTGGTTACAGAAGTATGATATCCATAAAGCACACATGGTTTCTCATGCTTAGTTTAATTTTTACTGTTTGAAGTTCTTGGAGAAATGATTATTGGGCTTCTGATGAAGTTTTGTCAGAACCTAAGAGATAGAATCAGAAGCCCTTTGTATGAAGGGTTTGGGGGGGGGGGGGTAGGGGGAGATTTTCTACTCAATTTCTTTGGGACACGTTTGTTATAAAAAGATGCAAGGCAAAATTAAGATATCAGTTTTGTGCTTTGAGTTTTAAGTAGCCTGCAAAAGGAAAGAGTTCATAGCTATCTCGATGAGGGGACATCCTAACTTGTTGGAGGATGATTAGTTGTCTGAACTGGCATTTATGTAAAAGAAAAGATGTTTTTGGGGCGCCTACAATTTGGTGTTCAGCACAGCTGCTAGATGCTATCTAGATCTTTTATTTTGTGTCAGTAAACAAGAGGCATCAAGTGAATATGCATTGGCTTTTGTTGTATTCTAATCAGCTGTTAATGGAGAACTGTTATATGTATGAACTTTCGTTCATTTTACAAAACGTTTTCGTGATATCTGCAATTTCGTTTTGAACACGATTGCTAAGTTCAGGTTTTGTTGGACTGACAAGTATTCGTACATCCTTCTGTCCACAAACCAATCCTAAAGAAACCATATCCTTTCCATCACTCTCCTTTGTTTTCTTTCATGTTCTCAATTCAATCACATGGTTGGAGAAGCTCATTCCTTCTGTATTTTGTTTTTGGAAGGGAAGCAGTTTGTCATCACTTTAAATATTGTGAATGCTGGCATGTGACCTTTTGTGACACAATATCCTAGTTCCTCTTGTTCTAACCCCCCACCCACCCCTCCCCTCCCCCTTTTTGAAGTGTTTTAAATAAATGGTTCAATTTTAGCTCTTATAGGTATTATCTTTTCTATACTGCCAACCTTCATGTCTCTTGTGCTGGATGCTGATATTTACTAATTGAACTTCTTTTACATCTTGTTGCTTGACGGCAGACTTATGACAATCCATTGCGGTCCAATCCTGCATATTCAGTTGTGAAGTGAGTCGATCACCAAAAATTCTTTAGTTATGCTTCAAGCTGATGTGGCTGTTACTTTACAGTTAATTATATATGCATTTCATCCATAACAAGTTATGAACTTTCATTGTGGTTTCAGGCAGTACTTTGTTGACATGGATGATACTGTCCCCCAAAAGGTGAGTCCTGCTTCTTAACTTGTTCCATGGGTCTAGAATTCTCTGCAAAGAAGAAAATATTATACCCATGTTCGTTCCAATGTTCGATGAAATACTAAGACAAATTACATTTGACTACATAGAGTCTTGAGAAAGCTGGGCTTAGGATTCTCTATTTTGCTACCTTGGGAGTGCAGGTGATCCAAAGAATGTACTAATAGGAATAACTTGAAAGCTAGAGTAGAGGACTATTACACTTCAATCTAGGTTTTGGGAAAATGAAGATCCCGTATTTTGTTGAATTTGACATATCTTGTAGTTCTGCGTAACATATGAACACTTTGTTCTCCACCCTTGCCACAAATTTCATCTCAGGAAACAGAGTCTAAGCATTGAAATGGAATGCTTAAAGGATAAACAAAATCAAGGTATATGTCAAAAAATTGAGAATTTACTCCATTATATAGCTGAAAGGTACAAAAAAGAACATGCTGATATGATTAAGAATAGGTGTCTATTAAATCTGTATTTTATGTGTAAAAGGAGTATTATGGTAAATAGGGAGCAATACATGGAATTCCCAGAAGAGATAAGAGATCTGTACTTTCATGTTAGTGATAGATGCTGATCTTTTGTAATATGTACCATCTTAGTACCTTTATTAGTTAAATCTTAACTTATTAAAATAAGAACATGCTCTCTGACTCTTCAGAATGTCCGGCCAATCATTTTGCTAGCATCTCGCATTCATGCCCCCATTTGACTGCCGTTCGGGGATGTAGTTGTAGATAGGTTAGTCTTAGTGGGTCATTGACTCCACCTGCTATCTCCTTCTACGGCATGCTATTGCTGTCTCCATATACCACAAGTCACTTAAACATCTCTACCTCGCTGCGGGTCAGCACCCGGTATTAAACCCGAAACTCCTGGCAGATGGCCAGTCGCCCAAAGAAACAAAAGAATCTGTTACGTTTTTTGATATGATCTCTTCTTTTAGATAGACCAACCTAAAAGCAGTACTTTGCTCTCCTTTTCATTTTTTTAGTCTTTTCAGTAGTTTCCAAGATGATATAGCTGTGAAGAAGCGTGGAAATTATCTTTCATGGAATGCGCCCTTCATAATCTTTATATTCTTATGCTAGCTTGTCTTTCCATCTAGGTACCAGGGAAACTTGTATCCCCCCTCCTCCTCATTGAAGTAATGTTTAAGTCTCTTTCCAGGTTGTTGTTCACAAGGACAGTCCCAGAGGGGTGCATTTCCGGCGTGCTGGTCCACGTCAGAAGGTATGTACTATGTACTTTCCTCTGGAAAGAGCAATTCTCCTTTTTTTCATCAATCAGTAGAAGTATGAACTCGCTCTTTGTTGCTCAGGTGTATTTCAGTTCAGATGATGTTCGTGCTTGTATTGTAACTTGTGGTGGTTTGTGCCCTGGGCTAAACACAGTGATCAGAGAGATTGTACATAGCCTTGATTATATGTATGGGGTCAGCAAAGTCTTTGGTATCGATGTAAGTTGTTTGAACTTCAAACTTTTATGCTTGTTTAGGCATTCTGCTTCATATGGGAAGTGATTGAGGCATGCACAGTTAGTTGCAAGGGGGTGCAGTCACTATTTGTTCGTACTTGATTCCATATTGATGAACAATGGATTCTGTACATTCATGTGCTTATGTTATTTCATAACTTATCACAGTTTTAAAAGCTGGCTGCTGAATATATATTTTTTTCTGCAAATGTTTTTGGCATTAGATCAGTTATTAACTTCAGCAGGTAAAGACTTTGTAGGACTAGATCAAATAGCACCACTTCTCTAAGTGAAGACTTGCAACATGCAGAGTCCCCCCAAGGTGATTTGCATCATGTGCTCAAAGAACTTGACCATATCCTTAGTCAATATTAGAGCAATTTGTAAGACTCAAACTATTAGCTCAATACTTCACTATTAAGCCTGTGGTACACAGAGCCATTCATGGATTCCCTTACTGAAAAAGAATGAAGATGAATTATGGTGACTGTATCAAAACATTGAGATATAATGCTTCTGTATTCATGTTGAATCCACTAACCGTAGAATCCAGAGGAATCAGAGGCCGGTTCTGGAGTTTGCGTTCATTCATGGTCAAACCTTCTATCTAGGAAATGATAATCTAGCTCAATCGGTTGCTAGTTCTGGAGTTCAAAAAAAAACAGAAGACATCTTCTATCCATCTTATCACAATTATGGAAAAAGAAGGAAGCACTACTTTGTGGGAAGTGTAATATGACAACGTAAATGAGGTAGATAGAAAGATGAACTTTTGAGTGATATGAAGTTGTAATCCTTGTTAAGTTTCTATAGCATCAGTTTGCTTCAATTCTGAATAGAATACCTATAAGGAGGTGGGGGTGAGATGGAGGACTCTGGTGATAATATCGATAAAAAAGATCTTGAATCTTATTGATTCATAGACAATGCTTAAAGAAACTTAAGACATAATTCAAATTGCTCAGACCTTGGGTCTAACTCAACCTCAAGTTAGCATCTAGCACAAGGACACCAATTTGCTTTGTGTGGCAAGTTTTGATAGTAAAGCAGATTCTTTTTGCTGTTTTGTTTTTGAACCATTTTTTGCTATTAAATATTAATGTTTGACAATTGGAGATTGATATGGCTTTTTATTCTGTTTTCACATCTTCCTCTTGGAAAAGTTTTATATTGCACTTGATTGGCAGCTGATACTGTAATTCTTTTTCAAAAGGGAGGCTACAGGGGTTTCTATTCCAAGAATATCATCAATTTGACACCAAAGACAGTTAATGACATTCATAAACGTGGTGGTACAATTCTTGGATCATCACGAGGAGGCCATGATACCACAAAGATTGTTGACAGCATACAGGACCGTGGAATTAATCAGGTATCTCTAGTGCGAGATTGTCCATAAACAAGTTTTCTTTGAGATAAGTTGTCCATCCATAAATAGGTGTCGGAACTGGCAGAACACTTTTCCGCTTTCATCCCTCACCATTCAAGCTATGATTTTCTCAACCTTTTACAAAAACTGCTTATTAATGAAGAAGGAACTATACTGGTCATGAAAATCTTCTTTGGGGGTAAAGAAAGTTGAGCTTCTGTTAGCATGCTTGATGTATTCATGCAAAAGACTTTATCTGGAAAAGAAGCTAGAGGGAAAAAAGGGGTTTAGGAATAGAATTTTAGCTTTGTCACAAACAATATGATCTTTAGGGATGAACTTGCTGTTTATACCAGAAGTCAGTGACCTCCGAGGCAAATCTTCTATCTCACTGCAAAATGTCTTTAGTGTGGTTTTGTCACTTAATAAATTTCCACTGGCTATAACTTGTGTTTTTTACTGGTAAGGTTTATATAATCGGTGGTGATGGAACTCAGAAAGGAGCAGCTGTAATATATGAGGTATATTATTTCCTGGAAATTCCAGCTTCAAGATTTAAAAGATGCCAGCTCAAATAGTTTCATTTTTAGGGCAACAAGGTGCTCATGGATTGTATTGTCTTGCTGAGCTTTTTAGCACTCTGCTCAGAGTTTTGAAAACCAATTCTTTTATTAGGTCGTTGAGGTGATATAATCACTTAACAGTCACTTGAATTAAGCTATCTGTGACAGTCTGTATTACATGTTTACATCATCTTAATCCTCCTTTAGCATATATCAGTTAAGCTCGTGGATAGTATATATACCTATATATTGTACTAAGTTTGTCTGACTTTGATGGCTTTTGCATATCGACGTAATAGTTTCCAGGGATTTTCTGTTCTCTTGAAATTCTCATGTGGTTTTAGTATGATTTTTAAACATCAGGTTGCAAGGTGCTTTTTGATCATTTTTTTCCAATATTACGAAGCAGACATTTTTATATGCTTTACCTTTTGCATCTGATTTTGACTGATGATATAGTCCTTGTTTTGGGTATTCTCAATACTTTGGTTGGTGAAAGAGTAATTATCCTCTGGCAAGCTTGTAAGAACAATCCTACTGCCATTGTGCAGGAAATCAGGCGGCGTGGTCTCAAAGTAATTGTTGCTGGGATCCCAAAGACAATTGATAATGATATCCCTGTAATTCTCTTCTCTTCAGTACCACTTGATTTTTTTCTTTTTTGTTTCCATTCTATAAACAGTTTAAATAATCTCAGGAAATACAGTTCGATGTTTCTTGCAAATGAGAAACATAAATGTATTCCGCAGCACATTACTTGTTATGATGTCTTCAAAAGCCTCTGCTTGGGACTACCATCTCTTATTTGATCGAGTCAAATTGAGCTCTTCATTTATATCTGCTGATCTGTGAAAATAAAACTTTTTTCTGTTTTCAGGTTATCGACAAGTCATTTGGTTTTGATACTGCTGTAGAGGAGGCTCAACGTGCCATAAATGCAGCTCATGTTGAAGCTGAAAGTGCTGAAAATGGTATTGGTGTGGTGAAGCTAATGGGACGCTATAGTGGTATTGTGCACCTTGACCTTGAAATCTTATTAACCCATAGCCAATACGCTAGTTATGACAAGTTTTTTCCAAGTTCTCATGAGTCATGGAGAGCATTTATTGTCCATCTCTGCATAACATCTCTTGCACAGTGTCGGTTAATCTTGCTCTTAAAAAATTATTGCTTCTGAGTTAGTAGATGCAAACTAGATAATGGTAATAAATAATGTCTGCTTATCTAAGCTCTAGGATAATCATTTTGATGTGGAGAATTGCTTATAATATTTGCAGTGATCTCAGTAACAATGCCCTGTAAAGTTATTTTTCCAATGCTTATCTTATTTAAATTTTCCTGGCTTAGTTCAAATTTCTGGAATTTTTTTGCAGGATTCATCGCAATGTATGCCACCTTGGCGAGCAGAGATGTTGATCTCTGTTTAATTCCAGAGTCACCCTTTTATCTTGAAGGAGATGGTGGACTCTTCGAATACATTGAAAAACGGCTCAAAGAAAATGGGCACATGGTTATTGTGATGGCCGAAGGAGCAGGGCAAGAACTTCTTGCAGAAGAGAATGCGCATGCAAAAAACGAACAAGATGCTTCGGGGAACAAGCTTCTCCAGGATGTTGGTTTGTGGATTTCCCAGAAAATCAGGGTAATGGTTGTAACTCTTGGAGTTCTCCTTTAAAAATGTTGTTAAACTCAAAAATATCTCTCCATTCGTCTGTCTGTAAGTGTGTTTGTCTCCACTTCGGCGTGCAGATCAGTGTCAAATTAAATCCTATTAATGAAGGAGTATGACATTCAACTTCTACCCTATTTCTAGAAAGATGGGAAGTATCCATTTAAGAAGGATTTAATCAAGATGAAAGAACTTGTAATACATTATTACTCTTACCAAATAATAACTGCAACATCACTACTAGGCATATGCCTCTAATGAAGACATTGTTATGGTAAGAAAATAGCTAACGCATTATAGTGCTATGTTTATATATTTTAATGTATTGCTGTTATCTACTTATCTATCAAAATTGACTTATGTGTTGGTGTAAATGATGTTAAGTGGCTGTAACTACAAATATTTGTTGAACGTTCTGCTTTATGGTATTACAAAGATGAAAATTTTTCCAACTTCATGGTGCAAAGCACCCTTGATGAGCAATCTGCTGAAGTCTTACATTTCCCAATGTCAGTATTAAGACATTAACTCTGGCTAAAACTGTCAACATGGTGTGTAGTTATTCTTAAAGAGTCCACAGAAATGTCATGGTTGAGTTGAGTTAGAGAGGAACTATTTTGTCTTGTATTCTGTTATACTCACCACTTTGTTTTCTTGTAGGATCATTTTGCTAAAAAAACTAAGATGCCCATTACTCTTAAATATATAGGTAAGAAATTTCAACCATCTTAATTAGTGGATTTGTTGCAAAATATATCAAGCTAATCGCTTTTTTTTTTTTTCAGATCCGACTTACATGATTCGTGCTGTTCCAAGTAATGCCTCTGATAATGTATATTGCACTCTTCTTGCTCAAAGTTGTGTTCATGGAGCAATGGCAGGCTACACAGGTTTCACCTCAGGACTTGTCAATGGTCGCCAGACTTATATTCCATTCAATGTAAGTAGTTATGCATTGACTGATCTTTTCAATGGAAATGATCTTCAGAATTTCCATACCTGTATCTCTCAATGTCAAGGTTTTGGGCATCTTTTATGAGTACTTTTTTCCATTATTAAGTAAATAGCTTAAGATGACAAAAATAGTATTACTGTAGTTGAGATCCACAGGCCATTCACCCTTGAGACAGTCTCGGCCTTACACATTCCCTTTAAAAGCTCCGGAGTTTGGGCAAAAGTAATTGTTATCATACAATATTCGTTACTAATACACATCCCATATTAACTTACCCATTCAACATCCTCTTTTTGCATGAGGAAAAGTACCCAGGCATAAGACACATGAGAATGGGTAAAAGACAAAAATGTCAACAGTTTTTCATATCATTTGACTGCCTCGAGACAATTAGGAATTGCCTCTTCTCTAAGCACATCTGCACATGTGAAGGCACACCTCACGAGTTACAAGTGTCTTTTAGAACATCGTGCTGGCATTTTATGCGCTTTTCTTTATCAGGTTCTGGTTGGGAACTCTCATTTTAGGTCAAGGGTGCAACTGTTTCTTAAATTCTTTCATTCTTCTACTTTATGATCTGTTCTTCTGCCATATCCATCTGGACTCATTGCTTAGCTTTTCTCAAGCTTTCCTTATTCAAGGAAAGACATTCGACATGTTAACCCAGTCACTGGATAATTTTGTTCTATCGTTGATAAAAGATGCATTTCTATGATGTTAAATAAGAGCATCCCCACAGCTGAAAACCAAGGCTGTCATTGCCATGGTTTACACCACAGTTACAAGTCCAAGCATATTCTATTTAACACCTCCTTTCATCACCAACACTGTTAAGCTTTTCCAGGCTTCAAAAAGCACAATTGATTTGCTATGAAGGTTTAAAGCCATTGAATTCTGAACTCCGTAGAAGCACAATCATATATGTTTAAGTTTAACCAACATTTTTGTTTGCAGCGTATTACCGAGAAACAAAATATGGTGGTTATAACTGACAGGATGTGGGCACGTCTTCTTTCGTCAACCAATCAGCCAAGCTTCTTGCGCGTGAAAGACATTGAAGAGATTAAAAAGGAGGAGCAGCCGCAAACTCAACTGTTGGATGGGGATAACAATGTACATGAGAACTCAGGTCACTGATACAGTAATTACGAACTTGGCGCGACACACTGAAGTAACTCTGTTGTAATCATTTGCCTGTGCAGTGGTTCTCTTGTTGTCTTTGAAGCTTTGCTGCTTACCATTGTGCCTTATAAAACAGTCCTAGGAACTTATTTGTTGAAGGTTTTGGGATCTTCTGCATCAGATGTTGGCAGTAGTAACAGATATTTCTGCCTAATTCATCTGGAGTCCTAATTTCTGGAAGTGAAGTTAGACATCTTTTTATAAAACATTTTGTAATAAATTTAAATAGTGAGAACATTTGCTATGCACATAAATGATGAAGTCTTGTGTGGCTGGATGGTCTTTTGAGATTTAAAATAGTCCAAGATTTTGGCAGAAATTTTAAGTTATTGCAAATATTAGATGAATGCTCAATGTGTTGTTTGTAAGGATTATCAAGATCGACCTCTGAAGAATGACATGTTCTCCAAGTACAACTGTATAAAGATATGGCTGGTTAACCAACATGATAATCCAAACGAAGTGTCGAGTTGCCCGTTAAAACCAAGTTAACTTTAATATGGAAAGATACAGAGACACCTAGGAAAGAATGGTAAAATGACTTACTAGCTACATAATAAACAGTTGGAAAAGTAATTCTTCTCATTTTCAAGCAACACAGATCAGCATTCATACAATGTGATTACATGACAATGTTTTTCATTACAGCTCGTAAAGTAATTCCTCTCATTTTACATGACAATGATTTATCCTATCTGAGATATCAAAGGCTTCTTGAAAAATATAAAAGAATGTAGTATGATTGGAACTTGCAAGAAGATGTATCCATTAACCCCTATAAACACCAGAAGGATCTGCATTCTGCACAATCCAAGGATGCTCAAGTAACTTCTTCAAGGGCAAACGTTGCGAAGAATCCTTGACTAGCATCTGATATGCAACATAATATAAGTCTAGCTAAAAACATAAGTATAGTAATCTATCTGAAAAGTAGCTGAATAAGTTTGAAACTAACCTGAGTAATAAGATCCTTTGCAGCTGATGAGACTACCGGTCTGGAAGGAAATTTTAGATCCACTTGTATAATCCTGTGTAATGTCATCGCAAACCACGACACTTAGTGGCGTTTGGACATGATTTGGTTGAGATTTTGAGAAAATGTAATATTTGAAGTTAAGTTGAAGAAGAGAATACGAAAGCTAAAGTTGTGTTTAGACACGAATTGAAGTTCACTGAGTAAAAACTTGAAAACTCCTTAAGACATGTTTTTCAAACTTCAAATTCTATAACAAGTTTGAAGTTGAAATAATCTCCTCCAAATATCAAAATCTTATTCATGGCCAAACGGCTCCTCATAATTCTTTTATTGTTTCTTTTAGGCCTGCTTGTTTTGCTAGCTAAATAAAAAACCAATGGGACACTTTCTCTCTTCTACCTTTTCAGTTTCACATTCGTTGTATAAAGAACAACTCTTAATAGTTTCCATTTGCTGAGAAAGTTTACCTTCTATATGTGTCTGAGTGTTCCTTTGCTTCAAATGGAGGCACCCCATATAGGAATTCATAGCAGAGAATGCCAAGGCTCCAAATGTCCACATTTGCATCATGCTCCACACTTTCCACTGCAATATTCAGCAATCAACCATCACACTTATGTAATTCAGTTAGGCTTGCTTTTAACAAAACCAAGCAGGCCATGTGAAAAGCACAGATGAACTTGGAGAAGAGATTATTTGCATCGGGCCATGAGAACATTAAGTTACATCAAGTACAATGTGCGTACCCATCTCAGGTGGCAAATAGTCTAGAGTGCCACACATAGTGCGTCTGCGATTGAAGGTGTGCACCGACCAACCAAAGTCTGCAATTTTAAGTTCACCCTAATAGTAGAAAACCATGAAAAATACAGTTAACAACTCTGCCCCATTTTACAGCAGCAAGCAAAACATAAACTCCAATAAAATGCAAAATAAGTACCTGTGCACCAACCAAAAGGTTCTCTGGCTTAATATCTCTATGTATCACATGCTTCCCGTGACAGTATATGAGGGCTCGCGCCAATGATGCAACATACTGTTCCACGCCCATGACAAAAACAAATACGTAAATCTTTTGATCCATTTAATAAAGGTAGGTAAATTAGCAAGCATATTAAAATGACAGAACGTGTTAAAGATCTATATATTTTAGTTGCTCAGACTCAACTCAAGGCTACCTAGAATGGGACCAAAACGGAAAAAAAAAAAAAAAAGAAGAAGAAAATGGACTCCCAACAATTTTAAAAGGAAAAGAATAACAGGAAATCCCAAGGCTCCACAATAATGTCAAGGCAGAGTTCAACCGTGTGAGAAGAACTCACAGTTGCAGCACGCCTTTCACTAAAATATTTGCATTTTTGCAGCTCCTTATAGAGTTCACCCTTGGCAGCATATTCCAGAATCAAATAAACCCGTTTCTGCAATAATAATGTGATAATAAGTCTCTTATAAATTCTTCTCAGGTCACAAATTGAACAAGTAAAGCATTAGACTGTAGAATTCTACCTGATCATAAAAGTAACCATAAAGTCTCAGGATATTTGGATGTCGAAGGTGGCTTTGTATTTCAACCTCACGACGAAGCTGATGCTCAACTTGGGACTGTTTAAGCTGGCTCTTGAAAAGCACTTTTAGTGCAACAATATGATTGCTCTGTTTACATGAAACAACTAAGATTATTATAGGCGTTATTATTTGTAGCATGAATTGTATATTCAGATAAACAAAGAAGAACAACAGAAGAAGGATAGATATGAAGATTAGGGAAGGATTTGATCAATGGGCTAAGAACTTTCTAAAATCTGAATAGTTCAACACAACTTAAGCTGACATACAAAAGCACAATACATTTCTTTTTCCTTTATACTCCAAAAACTTTGATTTCCATGAAGGATGAAAAATGAGGATCAGATGTCCAACAATTTCCCATTTAACAGTGTCACAGAAATCAGAAGATGAATAGTATGCCAAATTACCAAACCAGTGAAGCATAAGTAGTTGAGTAATTAAAACTAATAATTATCCACTAACCCTTTTCTCCCTAGCTAAATATACATGACCAAATTTTCCTCTTCCAAGAGGCTTTCCTATGTCAAAATCATTGAGAGTCCATCTCTTTTGATCCACCGCTGCACCCTCAGACGAATCCTGCAAAAAATAAAATCCTAATCAACCTAGTATACAAAAGGGAAAATTTATGCAAAAAAACTAAACATACGTTTCTATCGTTTAAACCTTAAAGCATAAATCAACATGGATTATGGTGGAGTGGTAAGTGCAGCATTATTCTTAACTAGAGAGGTCTCGGGTAAGGTAAACGTACACTCTACCCTCCCTCAACTCCACTTGTGGGATTTCACTACGTATGTTGTAATTATTGTTGTTGTAAACTTAAAGCATAGAAAATCTTAGAATTTCATAACCATGATAACTGTCCAGGAAAATGAAAAACAAAGCTTAGCAAAGTCAACCAGTCCATTTTGTTGATTTGTTCTACAACATGCCAACATTTTCCATGAGAAAATCCTACTCCACAGCCCTAAATCCTTTTTCAGTGTTCAGTTAACTAGCGATCCACCCCAAAATTGCCACATTTCTGTTCAGAATACCTATCAATATAATTCAAAATCGAGAAAAAAGAACTCTTTACAACAAATGGTATTCAACTAAATCGTCAGAAATTCAAGCGCATAGCAACATTCAAATCGAACAAAATGAGCACGCATATAACTCAATAAGTTAAAATTCCTAAAAACCGCTCACGAAAAAACAAAAATTGATATTTTTGCTCTACTATTCATCTAATTAGGTCAGAAAAATTGTTACCTTCGGCTGTTGATGTGGCTGAGTCTCCGGTGCAATCGCCATATCCCTCTTTTGCCTGTATATGATGCCCTAAAATATAGAGAGAGAAAGAAGAGAGAGAAATGGCTGAATGAAGAGCAATTTGGGACTCGTTAAAAAATGTCTTAAAAGTTTTTGAATAGAAGGAGATCTCTCCTTTGCAACGGTCATATTATTATTTTTTGCGCAAACATGACATGTGCCATGTGGGCCAGGGGTCAATTATAGGTTTTTTGTTGTATTGACGAAATGCTTCGGAGAGTTAAAAAATAAGTATGTATTAAAAAAGAAGAAGTTAAAAATAAGTATTGATTTGGAGATTTTTTAGTAGGGTGACCTTTTGAAGTGGTGTTGAATTCATGGGAAGGCAAGAAAGAATTAGGCAAATCAACATGTATTTGATAACCAACTTTAAGTTAAATATTTTTGAAGAAGGGAGCTTTGTTTTACGAGGTGTTAGATATTTTTGAAGAAGGAAGCTTTTTTTTACGAGGTGTAGTGGGACTGCAAAGTTTCTAGACCTTTAATTAGAAGTAATGAAAAGAATTACTTCTAACAAAGACGGATTCATAACCTTTGTTTAAGCAATTTATATATACATAATGATTTGATTGACCAAGGAAGCAAAACATATCAATATCGTTTTGCAATACATTTCAACACTATCTTGGTCTTGAATTATTAAAGTGTTATAGATGTTTGACATATCATATTGCTCGGGGGGAAAGACTATATCTAGTACATTCTGACGATTTGAACAATATCATAAGCTAAAAAAAGTTTGTGGAAAGATCAATAAAATAACTTGTTTTTCTGACATTTAAGAATTCTTTCAAATAATTTTAAATTTGATTATTTGAACCATTTAAAACAAAAAAATTCTAATAAAAATTATTTTTTTTTCTCTTTATTGCATTTAAAAGTATCATGGACATAGATACATTTGTCAAGGTAACAAAAGACAAAGACAAAGCTTTTTAGTCATGCTAACTTATTGTTCGTAGTAGTTATGCTAAGTCACTTTAATTGTATTGACTAAGTCGATGATGATAAATTAAAGGTTAATAGAAATAATTTTTAGTTTTCTCACACTAACTATAAAGTAGGAATCATATTCCTTCGCATAGCCTATGAGAGAAAAAAAGAAGAAAAATAAAATAAACTATACGTACCCTACAACAAACAAAATGAATTATATAACAATATAAATTTGATAGTCATAAAGTAATAATCACCACAAACATATATTGAAAAATACATACAATACAATATACATGCAATCCCAATAAATTATTAATTTTCAAATAAATATTAATTATTCTCATTTATTTGTATTTTAGATAATTTCACTCTGTCAACTATTATATTAGCATATAGTAATAGTATTAGATAAATCCAAATGCCTAATATCAATCAAAAAGAATTAAATTGATAAATTGAACCGTAAATACTCAAATTAAACTTTTATTAGTGCAAAATTATATTAATATATATGTATATATATATATAAAATTAAAGGAAAAAAACATTAAAAAGTAGAAAGAAAATTGAAGTGAAAAAAAAAAAATCAAACCAAAATTAATAAGATGAGGTAAATAGCCTTTTTCTGCCTCATATATTAAAGGTGGACTTGCAAGTCCAACAAGTGTTCCCTGTGGTACAACTACAACAGCAGTTACTCCGTCTCCGCCAGTACCGCCGGCAGCTTTTCATCTCCGATCCTCCGGTTCACGACGGCGATATCCTTATCTAGTCATACTCAAGTGAGTTACAGTTCGTTACCCTAATTACATTTCCATAAATCTTCGATAGATTCATAGCTCTAGTTGTTGTTCTTTTGCTTCTGATTATTGTGGATGAGTGACATTTCGTGTGTTAATTTCCAATGAATTTTGAGTTTCTATAAGTTTGTTGCTTGCGTTTGATCATTTTGCTGCTGATTTTATAGCTCTTTAACTGTTTTTGTTTTTGCTTCTGATTATTGTGGATGAGTGGCATTTTGTGTGTTAATTTCCGATTAATTTTGAGTTCCTCTAAGTTTGTTGCTTGCGTTAGATCACTTTGCTGCTGATTTTTGGGGGTTAGGTTGGGGAAATTCGAACTAATTACCTGTTTTGTAAATTGGAGATCTTCATTTTGATCTCTAATGTGTATTAAGATAGTGTTGTAGTAAATTGATGTTGTTTCAATTGAAATGGCGTACTAGCAACGAGAAGTATGAGATATGAAGTGGGTGGAAGTTAATTTTTCCCTCTTAGTTCTACAATTGCAAGTATTATCCGGGAGTATTCTAGTTTTCTCTGTATATATGCCATTTGGAAACCTTGCTTGGTTCTGCATTGAATTTGAAATGTACTCAAAATGTTAGTTGTTACTTGTTAGTGTAGTGTACATGATCATTTGGTATATTTTTCTAGTACAGCTTGGCAAATTACCAGTTATTCCACATGTTTGAAACTCGGGTGAGTAGGATTTCTGGGCATTTGCCCCTTTATGCTGCTCTTATTTAGTAGTGGCAACTTTGAACTGAATGTTGATCCAAGTAAAAAAGGATTGATTGAACAACAGATAATGTACTTGATCTTAATCAAAATGACTAAAAAGGTATCAGTGTCAAATTTTCTTTCTTACTACTTCTTTTCATCTGAATTTCTTTTTTGTTCCTCTTGCTTTGCCTGTCAGGAGTCCATCCAGTTTGACCTAAGATGGACCAGGTAAAGGAGTTCTCATCTGTATCATTAGTTGCTTTCTGTTTACCTGATGCTTCTATTGGAAAGTGATATTGTGGGTAATTACAGTATGAAAAAGTTGAAAAGATTGGTGAAGGAACGTATGGCGTAGTGTACAAAGCTCGTGATCGTGTAACTAATGAAACTATTGCACTGAAGAAAATTCGGCTGGAGCAGGAAGATGAGGGTGTGCCAAGCACGGCTATTAGAGAAATCTCCCTCTTGAAAGAGATGCAGCATGGAAACATTGTGAGGTATACTGTAGCAATATGGTCTTTATTACTACTTCTGTAAATATTACTGTATGGATGTGATTGCGATGAGAGTGGTTGAGGCTGTATTCTCTATTTGTTGTGGTTATTCAATAAATGTAAAGTTGATTAGGCAGTTTATGCATGCCTAGTTCCCCTTCATATCAGTTTAAGCAGGGCCTCCACTATTACAGTTTCTTGAGTAGTAAAGTATTGATTTATTTTCTGGCATAGGCTGTTTTCCTTTTACCCCTTGTTTTGCCGTGTAAGAATTTTTGTAACTATTTATCTTCTTAAATTCTTCTATATGGAATACATAATTGGGAGATGTTCTTCTGCTCTGGGGACTGGGGAAGGCTCCATGGGATGTACTGGTTCTTACTAGGGAAAACTTCACCCTCTATGTCTAGTGCTTCTTCAAGTGTAACTGGGTTGCGTAAGGGCTGTTTCTGTGTAATGGATATAGACCTAAGTTTGCTACAACTTGTAGTCATATTCATAGTTACTTAGATTCAGAAAATAAAGCTCAGCATCTAAACATTTTGGATTGAAGGTATTATAGATTATGCATCTATTCATACAAGCTTGTTTCTATAGAGATGCATTTAGGGCTGTGCAATAATTTGTAACTTCTGCTGATGGTAGAATGGGTTGAAACCATTTGTATTTTTGGAGCTTATTAATCATTCCTTACACTTCCGAAATATTTAGGTGATAGTGGCTAGGAGACAAGACATCTTCTGACTTCCCATTCATTGTTTGTCTGAGCTAGCTTATCTTACATTTGAAATCACTATTCATTTGGTCCTCTATCTAATTATGTTTGGAAGGTGAAGAAACTGGGTGAAAAGGTTCATTTAGTGATGATAGCTAAATAGAATTTGTGCCATTATGGGATTAGTGAGTTTAGGAGTGTTTTTTGGGGGGGTTGGGGTTGGGGGGCGTTAATTGAATCAAAAGGAATTGGAGACTAGAGAGAAGATCCAAACACGATCTGTATGTTGGATACCAATATAGAAATTCTCTTTTATAATATCGGAAAGGTATTTTTGCATTTTGTAAGATAGTTTACTTCCCATCTGGTTACAGGTTGCAAGATGTGGTTCACAGTGAGAAGCGATTATATCTAGTGTTTGAATATCTCGACTTGGATTTGAAGAAGCATATGGACTCATGTCCAGAGTTCTCCAAGGATCCACGTCTTGTAAAAGTGAGTAAGAACTGGATGATCCTTTGGAGGTCTGGTTTCATTATGTGCTGATGAATTTTGTAACTCTATTATGTCTTTGTGGAGGAGGAAGGGAGAGGCACTCTGACCACAAATATGTAAATTTGAGGTTATCTGGTTATGTGGATTGAGAAAGTATCTCTATCTCATGATTATTCCCAAGTTCACAGGCTTCTTGTTCATGATCATCCATTAAGCAATCTCTCCAATTTTGCAGATGTTTTTGTATCAAATTCTCCGTGGAATTGCTTATTGTCATTCTCATAGAGTTCTTCACCGAGATCTGAAGCCTCAGAACTTGCTGATAGATAGACGTACGAATGTTCTAAAGCTTGCAGACTTTGGATTGGCTAGAGCATTCGGCATTCCTGTCAGAACTTTCACTCATGAGGTATGAACATTGTGTTTAGCTCTCTGAAACTTTCATTGTGCCTTCTCTTAAATTTTTACCAATTGTTTAATGTTCCCTAGGACTGATGAGAAGCTAGTTATAGCAAAGCATAAAGTTCTCTTACATCTGACGCTCTTCTTCAGGATCTGATACATCTTCTCTATGCGAACAACTTTTTTCTCTTCAAAGTTTTTCTTTACCATTTATAGCTTTAAGTTTTCTGATAAAGATAACGAGTTTGATCAGGAGTCAGGGGTTTGGCCCTATCATTTAAGATAGACTCTTTTATCTTCTGTATTAACCAAGCAATTGGAGGAGCAGGGGTATTTATCTAGCTTTTATTTCCTTGGATCTTAAATAGTTGACTTTTTGTTTCAGGTGGTGACCTTATGGTACAGGGCACCAGAAATACTGCTAGGATCACGCCACTACTCTACTCCTGTTGATGTTTGGTCAGTTGGCTGCATATTTGCTGAGATGGTGAACCAGCGGCCTCTGTTTCCGGGTGACTCCGAGATAGACGAACTTTTCAAGATTTTCAGGTTTTAATATACATAATCATTCTTATTGATAAAACAATGTACATCACTAATTCTTTCATGAAGACAATGTTCTTTATGGAAGAATATACTTTGATGATCAAAGTGTCCTCCTTATCTACAGACTGCAGATCCCATTTTCATCCTTGTAACTAGCCCTTCTTAGAAAGGTATAATAGGCACGGAACATTCTACTGACCTCCTTTATGCATCACAGACTAAAATAATTAGAACTCAAAAAATAAGGCAGAATGTAGGGGGCTGAGTGAACAGAATATAAGAGCATGGATAAACCTCATGGTTCGGAATTCCATAACCATCATTATGGATGGCCTGTGATGCTCATTTCCTTATGGTGATATGCATATTAGCAATTTATTCTATTTACTTTCCCCTCTATGGGGCTTAACAAGGTTCATATATTGCCTTTATGATGTTTATCGCCATAATATCACTGTTAACATGTTTATAACTATTAATTTCATGAAATTCTATAAAGAGAATGCTAGAGTGAGAATTATTTCAAAAAAAGAATGCTAGAGTGAGATTTCTTGAATCATTGAATGTCAGCTTTTCGTTTCCTTCCGCATCGTGTTTATTGAATATTTCCAATGATGTGATGATTCTCTACTTTTTCCTTCTATGAAGAGTTGTGGGTACTCCAAATGAGGATACATGGCCTGGAGTGACTTCTCTGCCTGATTTTAAATCTGCTTTTCCAAAATGGCCATCTAAGGTAATTTACGTTTTTCTTATGTTTTTTTTTGCCCTTAGCAATTTGACTCCTGCTATACTATGAGGATAACATCCTATGAATTATATAATTGGAGCCATTTAAACTCGCAGGACTTGACAACTGTAGTCCCTAATCTTGGTGCAGCAGGCCTTGATCTCATTGCTGTAAGTTCACATTTTAGTTAAAAATGGTATATGCATCTTATGAGCATGTAAAACATGTTTGAATGTAGATCCTGCTTTATGATTGATTTCTAGTGAGAGATATTCTAGTGAAAGACATAAAAACATCTACAACTGTTTTGTGAATCTCTTCCGGTGATACTGTAACAGCAGCAAGAGACTAACAATTAATTTTCTTTAAGGAAAAGGGTGTTCCAGTTTCTGTGCTTGTGTTACATTTCTTTCTTTTTAATCGTTTCAGAATCTGCATCCATATACTTGTTTCAGTCTCTTGAGTTTATGCTCTTCTGTTTTCCTTCCATTGTGCGTCTCTTTTCATTTCCTTCTCAATTCTCCTTTTTATTTAGAGAAATTTACTAGGAGGTGGGTCATTATGGTGCAGTTTGTTTCTTTGGGAATTAACAACTTTCATGTTGTAAATTCGATGAATCACTTTGGTACTTCTCTTCATTTGAACTATAAGTAAGTCTTCACGTGGACAATGAATAGCGTTTGATAGATTAGATGATTGAATATTTTAGCCTTCAATCTCTCATACTGATATATGTGCCCCCATTACTCATGTCATGGCTTATTGATGTTTCAGAAAATGCTTTGCCTAGACCCCAGCAAGAGAATCACTGCCCGAAGCGCCCTTGAGCATGAGTACTTCAAGGATATTGGGTTCGTTCCATGATTAGTGGCACATGTGCTAATGTAAAAGAAATTTGGATTTCTTTGCACCTGCATCTTGAGTTCTAATGTAAATTTGAGTGTGTTATCTACAAGGTTTTCTTGTTAGGAAGTTGTGCAATCTTTAGGCTTTGTATGTCCTCTACTTTTAATTATATTTCCTCCAATGCTATCCAATCTGTTCACAATTCACGCTAAATGTTTGAAGATAGTTTCACTGCAATTTCATTTGGTTTTGTATTTTGTGGTTCAGACCATACTGGAAGACAGCAATCCATACTGCTTTCTTGCATTAATTTTATTTTGGGGTTCCCTTAAGTGTGTTGTGCATAGTTTGCTATCTGGGCTTAATTTGAGTTTATTACTGGAGCTTTTTATTATCCAAAAGTGTCATTCTTGAGAGCATTGTACAGATAAGGTAAAGACGATTGTTATCATATATAAATCGACCTCACAAGGAGCAATATTGATTAACTGTTAATTAGATGAAATTAACTACATGTTAAATGAGGATTTAACTTCATTAAATAACCCAACTTTCTAACTTCCAGTTTAATTCGCAGCTTGTGATGTAGATGAATTAGTCTAGCCAAAATATTCAGAACTTACTGGATCATCTGCATAGTTCAAAAAACAAAAAAAAGAAAGAAAGCAGCATATTTTGTACCAACTTTTTACTTGTTGCATTACTTCTGCAAGCAGTTATTGATGGATTTTTATAAACCAAAATATAAAGTTTTGGAAAAATTTCTTCTCCATATAGGTTTAGCCAATACTATAGTAAGTGTATAAGGCTAAAAGCAACTTGCAGCATAAAAATTAATTCAAGACTCGAATTAATACAGTGAGTAGAAAGGAGTACAAAAATTAGTTATACAACTTGACTAAGCACAAATAGCAAAATCGGTGATACGTCCTCCATAGAGATTGTAACGCATATTGATGTATAAAACAACATTTCTAGTGTAATTCTGCAAGTGGGGTCTGGAACACATACCAATGCATGTATGCTTTAAAAATATCACATCGACCTCTGCATCTTTGGTTTTCATGCAGCAGTGGTCATGCTCATCTCTTCAAGAATCCCATTGCCTGGTAGACATTATTTACAGTAACATCTGCTATGTCTGCTGCTTTTCTGGCTCCCTCTGCTAAAACTTCGTCCAAGTAACTTGAGTCTGATATGATTTCCTCATAGCGTACCTGCAAAGTGCAAACCAAAAGAACTTGTGCAAAACTATCTTTGAAGGAATAAAACATTGGATAGACACTCGGCTTGCAATCGAGATGAATTATCTTTATACTTGCAATTGCCTGATGCGAAACAGAAATGTATCCTGCTAGAAAACAGAACACAAACAATTTCACAGGAAAAAGGAAAAGGCTATAGAAGAAACTATAACCCCATAGTCAAAAGTGAAGTTGAAACAAAAAAAGACGTTACAGATGAAAATGAAGAGTTAGAACACAAAAGAGTTGATGTGACAAGTTGATACCTAGATGCAAAATACTAGCAAGAAAGTTTATTGTTACCAAAAGGGTAGCACCAAACTCATATATAAAGATGCAAACATGTGAATTCCCACAAAGCTATTACAAGAAATGTAACTATAATATTTGGAACCAGAGAGCAAGTGTCGCAAATTAAAACCTCAAGGACAGTTCATATCAATCACCCTTATATTATAATAAACTTTGTCAACACATGGTGGAAAAGGATCAAAAAAGGAGGTATATAAAGAGATACTAGCACTATATGCACTTTATTGCCACTCTCAAACCTATATTTCTTAATAAGTTTCTAGCTCTATGACATTGGCTACACTAAGAAGTAGGCTACTAGGTCACACACTCATGATTCTCCAATATAAGCATGCAGATGCACGTTTGCAAAGTTGCCAACTAAATCCAAAGCAATTGACAAGGAAATCTAAAACAAATATATCATGGATACATCAACTACATAAGCACAACATCCAACTAACACAAAGCTATCAGGAACGCATCACATGCGAAAGAAGAAACCTGGATAGGGTGTAGATGATCAACTAAAGCATCTGTAAGCACGATTTTGAATGTTCCCCAATTCATATCTCTGCATTCTTCTGCAACCTCCTGCGACATCAAGTCATTGAGATTAAACTTCTCCATTAGTGCTTGGACAATGTAATGAAAAAGGAACCAATTTTGCACCCTCAAACTCAACCACCCAAAAGAAAAAAGAAAGAAATTTACCTATTTCATGACACATTTTGCCGGACCTTTAATGTGAGAAGTTTCTTTTTGACTTGCATACTAAATTTATAGCAGTGAAAGAAAAATAATTGAAGTTGTTTACGTAGAATGAGGAAGAATTTTTTTTAGAATACCCAGTTTGATTATTCAGAGAAGGGTCAAAGACTTTAGTCTCATGTAGAATGAGAAGAAATGAAGGAATTTGGAAATACACAGCTTAACTTCTCCCTCAAGCTATTGATAATTTAAACAGTGGAAAACTTGGTTAGAAAGTCTGCATTCGTTAATTTGTTTCTGCCTCTGATGGATTTCTCAAGATTTCAGAATTGTTAGAACATTGCAGAATTGAAATTCTCAAGATTTCATGCTATTAGTCTCTGCCTCTGATGGATTTTGACAGCCATAAATATATGTTCAAGAAAATTTGTCAGAGAAAAACATCTGGTAGACAATTTGGAAGGAGAGGTACTCTAGATGCTTCGAAGACGCAAGCTATTTACAGAAGATTAAACCCAACGGTGTTCTTCTTTTTGGATTTTGGTGCAAATCTGATCCTTGTAAGAAGAATGAGGATGTTCTAAGTATCCTTTTTGGATTCCAGCTTTTTTATGCTGATGATTACTTATATATAAAAAACATGTTACCTTGATCAAAAATAAAAAATAAAAAAAATATTGACTCTCTCAATTGTATGCATCACATAAAATGGGACCAAGGCAGTGGCTTGATTTCCCAATACCTTAGGTCGTAATTAACAGCACAAGGAACTGTAAGAAAGAATCACAGAATAAACTGTGCAAACTTAAGTTACAGTTGCATGCTAAAGTTAACCTGTCACCCATTTGGTGAAAGAAAAAAAAACACAGAAGGGTAATTCTCAAAAGAAAAAAAAAAACATAGAAGGGTAATGTACACTAATTATTAGTATTGAATATGAGGTGATTCACCTGCTTGGTCTTGCCTGAAACTAGCTGATAAATGGAAAGAAGATTGTTACATTCAGGTCTTTCCGCATTGTCAAACTCCAAGCTGTGTATTGGTAAATCAAACAACAGAAGAAATTATAACTCAACACAAGAAAGTCGTCATTGAGAATTTTTTTAATGCTGGATGTATTTCACGTGCCTTGTCACGGTCTAGCCTTTAGAGAAGCTTTTTCTTTTAGAAATTATAAGACATTAAAATCTCAATGGAAAAGACAAAATAATACTCTACAAGCCTCCACACCAGAAGTGATTGGTTGCTTACCCGGGAAATGCATCAGTCTTGCACCGTTTTATTTTATTTGCTATTACCTAAGAAAAGAACAAAAAATCCCACATTACGCATGAAATAGGTCTAATGTTCAACATACAACAATTACCCCAACCAAGCTTTATTTTGGTATCAAAAGGTCATCACCGCTAAAGATTTATTAAAAAAATACCTACAACTTCACATTTCATACCTAGAACCTCTACTCAATGGAAATGACACAAGTATTGAATTTGAATTTAAACTGTAATTTTTAATATAAAATAATGGACGTGAGATTTTTTTCTCAAAAAAAGAGATTATTATTTATTTATTTATGGTTTCTTACGGTCAAAATTGAAGATACGCTTTGTTGGGATGAAAGGAAGTGTAGTTTAATCTATTACCATTAATAAAATATGGTTAGACTTTCCTTTTTAGAAAATATAAATTAATTTAGGACAAAGTTGGACATTCAACCAAAGACAAATAATCCTAAAATATGGTCAAGTGTGCATGTTAACTCTTAGTCCAATTGCTTATCTATTAATAAAGCCACTACAACCCATGTTCCCAACCAATGCGGACCTGTAATGCCTCCGCATGCCAAAGGCTGGACATTTGGAGCACAGGCAACATAACACCCCGGCAAGACATTGCTTAAACTGAGAATGGATATAAATCTGAATTTAATAACATGTTTATAAAAATGAACCTTGCACTTAACTCAACTGCAACAGCTAGCTTTTTTAAGTTGAATAAAGGCCTAAACAATGTGAACCTCTAATGTGTCCACATGCCAGAGGCTGAATATTTGGAGCACATGCAACATAACACCTAGGCATGACATTGTTTAAACCAAGAATAATTATGATTCTAGCTTTAATACCTTGTTTAGGAAAATGAACCTTGGACTTAACTCCAACTGCTAGCTTTTCAGATTGAGTTAGCTTTGATGACACTAGACCCTGAAATCCACTAATGCTCTAGACATTCTTTTACAAATCGTAATTTTCAGATATGTTAATCTGAAATCAATAAATGGAATGTGGAATAAACCAAATATAAACAAAGAGAGAAAAAGAGAATTGAAAAGTATTTATGATGAACTTCAAGGTGGAATTGCAGATTTCCAAAGACGAGAAGCTGCAAAGTTGTCTTTTTCTCTTTCCTTCTTACAATGACACATCCAGAATATGATTAGTCTATTCAAGTTTTTATTATCATGTTCAAATGCATCAACCCACATTTGAAAGGGAAATACATAAAGAATGCTGAAAATAACAAGCAGATGACCCAAAAAAAATTACTTACATCTTTTGAGTCTAGCAAATTGATTCTCGACTGATCAGATGGTGCTGACTTTGACATCTGTCGAACACACTTTATTAGAAAAATATATAGGAAAGATGCACAAATTTATCAATGACACTGAGACAAATATGACGAAGGCTTTAGGCAGTAACTATTGCAAGATGAAGATCAATTTTCTTAGATGGGGAGGAATTACTTAGACAGTCTCCAAGAAAGGTTCACACCATACTTTCACATTGGCTATGCCTAGGTCCACTCATGTAATGGTGAATGCCTTAACCATTTGAGTCTTTGAAATGTCACAAAACTATCTTAAAAGTGAAGTTAGGAAGTAAAATGGTGTTGCAACTTGTATGTAGATTGAAATCCTTCCTCTCCCATTTGTACATTGTGGACTACATTTCCAGAAAAAGTGTTATCAAGTTGACAGAAGCAGAAATTTCTAACAATAACATTATATCATGTTCTCTTGGGAAATGCTACCACTCCTTTCGTAGTAGGATTATCCCAAAAACATTCTTGGCTGTAGGTCAAATGGAGTAGGATGGGTATACAGCACGTGACAAAACCCAACTAGTTTCGCATTGAGGTGTTGTTATAGTTGCTGCTGCAGGTCAAGTGGAATCAAATCAAATACATTTGTTTGTACTAGAATGGTAATTTACTGTCTCTATATACCTTCTCATCAGAATTCACCATTAGCAGGATACTATAAAGTGAAGTGTGTGAAACTCTATGTATATTTTTCATTCATTATATATGAAAAGACTTTTCTCGTCCGCACTTCACTGAAATTTAATCATTTCAGAGTTTAGTTACTGAAATTCAATTGCCTTGCTGTATATTTGTGCATACACACCTTTTAAGCTTCTAAGAAAGAGTCTGTGCAGGAGAAGAAACGAAAGAAAAAAAGTTGTTTGAACTTAAGAGATTGCAAACCTTGGAAAGGCCATCAGTAAGGGACATGATTCGAGCCCCAGTGGGTGGAATAAGGGGCTCAGGAACCTACATTGACAAAATCATACTGACAAGTGTTTTCACCTATACAAATAATAATGTACAGAAGTGAAGGGTATTAACCAGACAACATTTGAGAATCCACCTTGAAGAGTGCACCACCTCTCCTGTTACAGAGAAATGACAAAGTGATTTTCTTTTGACAAGTTGAAACAGAATCAGCTACTTCCTAGTAACCAAGAAAAGAAGGGACACAAAAAAGTCAAACAACAAAAGGCAAGTATCCAATCAAATATATGTATTTAGAGCAAAACGTGACTACCTTATGACTTACCCTCCCAGCTTCTTCCACTTCCTTCCTCCATATAAATAGTTTACACGCTCAGCCAGCTCTCGTGTCAACTCCAGATGTTGCTTCTGATCCTCTCCGACAGGGACAAGATCAGACTGCAAAAAAATACTCAGATACATCAGATCCACACATATTTACACACTTTCAAGATTACAGTTGGTGAAAGATTGTGCCGCGGACTGCAGTGGCATTAGCAAGCTCACCAAGGATACTCCAAGATATTATGATAATCAAAATACTGAATGCAACAAATCAAGATTCATCTTCATGAAAAATAAATCTGAGGCATATCATCTAGGGTTAGTGAAATATGGAGATGGGTAACACCTGATACAGAAGAATATCAGCAGCCATTAGCACAGGATAGGTTAAAAGAGCAACACCCACATTTTCATCCCCCTGCATAGAGAAGAAATGTATTAAAAAACAACTGGTAGAGACACTAAAAAACAGTCAGGTACAAGATAGAGCTAAAGGTTTCAATATAAGAAATGTATTAAAAAAACAAGCAGAGTTATGATGTTTCTGTAAAAGATGGGGACAAAACCAGCAACCAACCGTCTGGAAGTCGTTAAGATAAAAGGTTCATTTAATTTTTTTGGTTCCAATTTCAGGTAGTAATTATATTCACCAGCTATTTCAACAATTCGAATAAGTCTAGACGCCTGAAATGAGATAAGTAAGAACCCCGAAGCATACATACATGTTTCTGCTCGAGATAGGGGGTCCAAAGGCATACCCATTAAAAGCATGCTTATATATTTCAAGCATTCATATGGTAGTAGGTACACATACTGGGTCATGGGACTCAGACAAAATTTGTCCTCTCAATGAAGTTAAGATCTTCAAATCAAAATGATGTTTGATTAATGTTGTTTGTAGGAAACAGTAAAGAAATACCAAAACTGATCTTGACTACTAACTGCATACGATAGAGGAAGTGATCTATAGAACAGAAAGGATGACCGGTAACTAAATAAGTGTGTAAACAAGCAAGATTTTATGCAGCATTAAAGGTCATAAGTTCAAGAGGCAAGCAGCAAACACATGTTGAGCAAAAGTGTAATCTGCAGATAAAAGTAGACATTATATTCACCTGAACACATTTATGTTGAGCCCAACGACATCAATGGCACTTATAAAGATAGTCAGAGAAAAATAAATGAATTATCTTTTGCCACTTATAGAAGTTCTCCCCAGGTTGTGTATTCACACTTGATATAAAATCTACCTACTATTAGTTTATCCAAAACATCCTTTGGTTCGAGTTCAGACTTATAGCGCCTTTTACATATGCAGCATCAAATTACAGCTTACGAGATGATAAGTTTAAAATAGAACTCCTTCAAAAAGATTTGATGAGTCAAATATGTATAGCTGCCTAATCCTAAAAGACAGAAATTGAGATATTGAAAGATTGACACTGTGTGGAGACAGGGCTGCATACAGCAACAACGCACCGCCTTCCGTGATTTCTCTTTAAATTGAATCATTCTATTGAGCCAACCAATCGGTGTTGCAGAACTCAAAAGCCACATCAACTCTACATGAGCACGAACATGAGACTGCACAAAGACTGAAGCCTGAAACCAAAGTTGCAGTGATCAGAATGCAAGGGATATTGCTACAATGTAATATATATGTTAGAGAAGACAAACAGTAGACCTTAGAAGGATCTACACCACATGCTAGATAAATAGCAGCTGTATCCTTTGTTGCCCTTAGCAATTGTTGTGCTTCATATTGCAAAGTTATCTGGAAACATCTGAAACAATATTACCTTCACCAAGGAGGAGGAATTCTTTAAGAATGAAACAAAAAGAAATCTCTAATTTTTGGGAATTTCTCCAGATGGAATAAGCCTCAAACATAAAGTGACAGAAAAGACCGAAGGACAAAGGATATGATAGCACTATTACTTGATAATGCAAGTTCATATATATCTTCCACAAAATGTAAAATGACACGAGAAAATTGCAAAGAAACGACATATGATTAAGGAATAGTCTGAAAATTTGAAAAATACCGCATGAAGGTCCACAATGAAGAAGAATGTCTCGTATGTATCCTGAAAAGAGAAATCTCGTCGGTGAAAGAGTAATACAAATCTATATTGAAATTTCTGAAAAGAAAATATAATAATGTGAGAAATAGAAAAAAGTTAATAGCAAAGCTCTTTTCTTTTATATGTACAATGATAGTAAATCTCTTCACACGTCTTATATGTTACAGAGACTGTAATTTCCAATCAACTGAGTACTAGAATTATGGGATTTCCCGAATTTCTTTTTAAAAATGTCATTACTATCAACTGAATACTAGCATTATGCCATTATGGGTTCCAATCAACTGAATACTAGCATTAAAGGGATTTCCAGAATTTCTTTAAAAATAGGCCATTTAATTGAGTATTCAAATAATTAGAAAGAAGAACCCAAACAAAAACAGGAACCCATTAACATGTATGTGTTATAACATCCACTGTTTCCTCATCAATCTGTGTTAGCAATTGGGTTCACCATTCCATTTGAAAACCCAACTGAGGCAACAACATTCACACAAAATGCAGTGGAAACCAAAGAGATCAGCAGATATTCGATTCATAATGAGTTGATAAACATGCTAGCATGTAAGTTCGAAGCCTGAAACATTGCCCATCAGACCTTGATGGGCAATCCACAGTAACATATAGCAAAAAGATGTTGACGAATGATGACTAAGAGGTATGGATTTGACAATGTTCATTCAACAAAGTTTTCCTGGCTGATACTGGCCTCCATTGTGAAATGAGTATCAGTGAGGAAATGAAAACCAAACTAGTCACAGAAATTTGGAAGTTTTAGATTCATGGTATATAAATTTCCAACATAGTGTAAGCGAATTTGACCACACCAAGACAAATCTACAAACATATTTTAACACAAGAAGTTCTAGAGCATAAGCTAAAAGTGGAAAACTCAATCACCATTCAACATGGTACATTAGTAGGAAGCACTTGCACCTTCGCTTAACATCAATAGGATATTCAGAAACTATAATAAGAAGACAGCAACAAAAACAAAGAATCTCAATTGTTAGGAGTATGTTGTAACTAAGTTAAAACTTCTATTACATAGACTCTTTCCCCACAGAAAGTATAAGAAAATACAAAGAAGCCAACCTGCAATCGTATCCAGTTCTTTATGGCACCAAGGTAATTCCCCAGATGTATCGATCCAGTAGGCTGAACACCGGAGACTATTCTCTTCCTGTTTTAAGAAAAAAAAGAAGAACAAAAGCACAACGTTCTAATCATGAAAATCATAAACTATCATGGTGATCTGAACTTTCAAATAACCAGCAAGTGTGTAGCACTTTGCGTAAATGCCTTCTTTGAAAATCGCCCATGAGAGGTTCAGATGATGCCTCATGGTACCATAAACCCCAAGCATCATATTTCTCCATATCTTGAGGCATGCCCAACAACTTCGTAACTTCTTGATGAAGTTGTTCATTCTTAGAATTTTTCATTTCCACAAGTATAACAACATATTACCCATTGTAATCCCACAACGGCGATTTCCACAAATTAAACTAGGTTTAAAATAGATTGAAAATAAAAATAACAAAAGCTTCTACTTTCCGAAGTACTGATATATGGAACCACATAATAGGAGTATAAAGTCCAAGAAGACTAAAAGTTAAGAATTAGACATAAATCATAGAACTATACTGTAAAAATTGCACGATAGTTTAATTATTACTCTTGTAAAACACAAGCTTTTAGCATTCTGGAACAGCATAATCATTAAGATTTGGAACCAATCACTGATTGTTGTGGATTAACTATACTCTCTAGTTCAAAAAGCCGAAGACCATTCCAGGACTGCTGTGGATGCTGATTGAGGGGGAAATCAATTGTTATGAATTTACTCGTTCATTAACAATGACAGGAACAAATTAACTTAAAATCACCTAGAAGTAACAAATCAACCTTAAAATTGAACTTCTCAAACATTAAAGTTCAAGCTGGATAAACAAGTCAAGCAGGCAAAATAAATTATCAAACACAACTAATTTGACAATGCACACATGAATCAAGAGTTTGTACAAATTAATCAACAAGCCCATTAATACCAAGCTGTCAAACTGAAATGCTTGAAGAAAGCAATGAAATATCTGAGTTTTTTGTCCAATTAAAAAATTTTATCTCTCAGTTGCATTACACAAAGTGGCAAGTTAATGACAATCGATTAATTGAATCAGCATGTCCTTCAACAATCAGGCAATCAAATCAAAATGCTTGAAGAAAGCAATGACATATCTGTGTTTTTTGTCCAATAAATCTCAGTTTTTCGAGTTTAATACCTGAACTATCACCAAATGTTTATCGAAACATACTACAACTATCTGTTCTTCCCTTTTTCTACCTGAACAATGATGATATTTCAAGTAGGAAAAGGAAACAACTGATAGTCAAAGTCTGTTTCGATAAACATAGTTCAAGTATTAAACTCGAAAAAACAGTATGGTTCATGTGTGCTTTTGCACATTAACTCTCGATATTTCTCAGTTTGCATTACACAAACTGGCAAGTAAATCACAATCGAGTATCATTCACTAATTCGTATGTACAAAACAAATCCAGTTTACATAATTCGAGCTGCATTACCTTACAGGACTTGCAGAAGACTCAGAATTCACAGGTTCAGACACCGCTACACTACTGCAAAAGCACCGGAAATCTCCACCGGCTTGTTGACGAATTAACCGAGTTCTTCTCAAGTACCCACTGATACTTAACCCGCAAGACCTGCTAAATACAAATAAATCGAAACAAAATTGAAGATAATCAAAGGATAAACGGAAAATCAACAGAGAATGAGAGTGAGAGAGAGATGAATACGTTGAAGAGGCGAAACGAGGAACATTATAGGTGACCATACTGAAATGCGTGAGAAGAGAACGACCCATTGGTGTGAAGCTATATGGATGAGATGCTGAGACTGAACAATAAAAGAGGGAAAGATGAAATTGAGGAATAAAGAGAAAATTATAGAAATAACTATAATATATACTCACCGCATAGTGCTCACCAAATAAAGGTTATAGCAGTTGCGGATTATCCTCGTATATCAAAAGGAAAAAAAAAATTAGTCCATTGAGTTTGCCACTACTAAACAAAAATGGTCTAATAGGATTGTGTATTGATTGGTTCTGTTCAATTTGATTTTGAAGTTTATCGGTTTGACTTATCAATTATCGATTTATAGACATGTTAAACTATTGAGAATCCTTAGGATATTGGCTTATTGGTTTACCCATTTATTGATTTAGTTATCGGTTTAACTTTCAAGATTTGACACACAAAATAAATACTCAATTGAAAATCACTTAAAAACATGATAACAAATCAAATAAATCATTTACATGAGTTGATAGATTGCATCGTGCTTAAAAGCAACATTAACACGTTGTAGAATAACCAAAAGTTGAGACTGTCAGAATAAAATATGAAACTAAATTCTAAGTCAGGAACTTTATATACCAAATGATATAAATATAATTTATTAATTTACTACTGAATTATCGGTTAACCTGTTAAGAATTGATAACCCGATAATAAAAAGAATCAAAATCGTTAAACTAATAATATCATTAAGCCAACAAAACAATTTCAATTCGAGTTATTGGTCTCGACTTGATTTTAAACAATCCTACTTTACAAGAACAACATATCAATTGTAGATTCATAAGTGAAATCTAAAGAAAAAAAATAAGTGTATGAATGAAGCCCTACTTTATATTGTGAAAGTAAATAGCTTGTTTCCTATAAAATTTTGATTCAAAGAAAATATATCAAAAATAATATGAAAGGAAATACGATAATAAAAAAGGCAATTAAAAGTAGAGAAAAGGGACAATAGTATGAATAAATAACACAATAATCAAAACAAATGAATAAAATTGAAAAAAAAAAAAAAACTAACGTGAGAGACTACTAATAAAATAAATTAGACAATACTTGACTACCTTCTTAAAAATTCTTATTCTCTCAAACAAATATGTGGAATTTTTTTTAAATAAAATATCTTATACCCATCCCTATGACTTTCACTTTTTTATTTTTAATGCGAAGTAAAATTCTATGTCTTCTTATTTATTGTTGAAATTACTATATTACCCTTTTCGTTTAATTTTTTTTGTCCACTATTTTTAAAATATATTTATTTATTTCATTTATTACATTTATAATATCAAGAAAAGATAAATATTTTATCTTTTTAAAAATCGTCATATCGTTGAAAACTTGAAAAATCCTTATCAAATACTTAAATAGAAAGAGCTGAGAATGAAAGGCATAAAACGCATTTACCCCTTCCGTTTATTTTATTTGTCCATTATTTTAAAAATATATTTATTTATTTCATTTATTACTTTTATAATATCAATAAAAGATAAATATTTTATCTTTAAAACAAAGTCATGTCGTTGAAAACTTTTAAAACTTTTCTCAATAACCAAAATAGAAAAAGCTGAGAATGAAAGACATAAAATACATTCAGTTAATGTGATTTATGAGTAAAATTTTGTGTTTCTTATTTATTGTTTAAATTTCTATATTACCCCTTCCATTTAATTTTATTTGTCCACTATTTTTAAAATATATTTATTTATTTCATTTATTACTTTTATAATATCAATAAAAGATAAATATCTTATCTTTTAAAACATGTCATTGAAAACTTGAAAAACTCTTCTGAGATACCAAAATAGAAAGAACTGAGAATGGAATGCATAAAACACATTCATTGAATGCAATTTATGAGTGAAATTTTGTGTCTTCTTATTTATTGTTGAAATTACTATATTACCCCTTCCGTTTAATTTTATTTGTCCATTATTTTTAAAATATATTTATTTATTTGATTTATTACTTTTATAATATTAAGAAAAGATAAATATCTTATCTTATAAAAAAGGTCATGTCGTTGAAAACTTGAAAAATCCTTCTCATATACCAAAATAGAAAAAACTGAGAATAAAAGGCATAAAACACATTTAGTGAATGTGATTTATGAGTAAAATTCCGCGTCTTCTTATTTATTGTTGAAATTACTATATTACCCCGTTCGTTTAATTTTATTTGTCCACTATTTTTAAATATATTTATTTATTTATTTTATTTATTAGTTTTATAATATCAAGAAAAGATAAATATTTTGTCTTTTAAAAAAACATAATGTCATTGAAAACTTGAAAAACCCTTCTTAGATACCAAAATAGAAATAGTTGAGACTGAAAGGCATAAAACGCATTCAACGAATGCGATTTATGAGTAAAATTATGTGTCTTCTTATTTATTGTTGAAATTACTACATTACTCAATTGAAAATCGCTTAGAAATATTGTAACAAAACAAATAAACCATTTACACGAGTTGATAGATTGTATGGTGTTCAATATCAATACTAACACATTATAGAATAACCGAAAGCTTGAGATTGCCATAAATAAAAATATGAAACTAAATCATAAGTCAGTAATTTAATATACTGAATGGTATAAATATAATTTATTATCGGGTTATCGATTAGCTCGTTTAGACAAAACTTCAAACCGTTAAGAAACAATAACTTGCTAATAAAAAGAATCAAAATGTTAAACTAATAAATTTTTTCGATTCGAGTTTTCAGTTCCGACTCGATTTTGAACAGGCCTACTTTATAAGAACAACATATCAATTGTAGATTCATAAGTGAAGTTTGAAAAGATAGTTTGTATAAATGAAGCTTTACCTTAGAATTTATATTGCGAAAGTAAATAACTTATACTAATAGATTCTCGATTCAAATAAACTATATAAAAAATAATATGAAAGGAAATACGATAGTAAAAAAGGCAATTAAAAAATAGAGAAAAAGGACGACAACATGAATAAATAACACAATAATCAAAACAAATGAATAAAAAAGTTAACACAATAGTATACTAATAAAGATAAATTTGATAATACTCAACTATACATTCTGAAACAAATATGTTGAAATTAAAAAAATAAAAATAAATTTTTATATCCCTCCCTAAGGCTTTCACCTTTTTATTTTTAATGCAACTCAAATTCACAAACTTGAGACCGGCGGTGGAGAACAATTTTTTTCTTTTTTTCCATATTTCAAATAACCAACAACATATTCAGTGAATTTTATAAAGTGAGATCCGAAGATGATAAAGTGTACGTATATCTATCCATTATGTGTACGAGGTAGATGAACAAAAACATGACAATCAATAGCTAAAATGCGAAAATAAAAATTAAAAAAAAAAAATAAAAAAAAATAAAAAATAAAAAAAAAAAATAAAAAAAAAATATATATATATATCATAACAACAACAATTAACGATCACCTAAACACATGAATAAGTAATATTAAACATAAACAATCAAAGTTACATAAATATACCACGATGTCACAATACTTTATACTACCACCAAGTCAAATACATAATAGGCTAGTAACCGAATATTAGGATTAATAAGTGATTATCATATAAATGATGATGAGACTACTTGATCCTTAATTAGATAGCTCGCCCTCCTATTCGGGCACCCAATAATGTTGAGCGAATTCATCGTTAAACTTCCGTTATCTTCGCGGTTTACTTAAACTACTTGTGCCGCTACTTGCAGACGGCGTTTTAAGGATCTCGCAGGTTCATTATATATCTACTCGCATAAAATGCTATAGTAACATTTTCGACTGAATCGAAGTACGCCAGAGAAGCAACGAAGGTAGAAAAAAATGGAGGACGATAGAATTCTAGAGAGAGAAAGGTATCAAATGGAGCAAATACGGGAGCTTGAATCGGAGGAATTGCAAGTTGAAGAAGTCGATGAAGAATCATCAGACGATGAAACTAAGTAAAATTATACATTTTTGCTTTTGCATTTTGATTTGTTGTTAAATTTGTGTGCTGATCGTATTTTTTTAGGGTTTTTAGTTTGATTTATTATCAGTGTATTATGGCTTTTGGTATCAATGTTTCATGTTTTGTAGCCTTGTGGTTTATTTGTTTTCAGATTGGAATAGTTTTTGAGATATTTATATGCTTAATTTATCTATACCATATCATGTTTCTGCAATTTGGAAATGGAAAGTGAAATCTGATCATTTTGTGCTTACCTAGACTAATTCCACGGGATACCTATCACCCTGCATCAGCCTCGCATCAGGTAACTTTGTCCACCAAGGTTAGAGCAAATGAGAAGAACATGAGGCCTCATGGTGCTCAACCAATTCATTGACCATTAGGCCACATCCTTGGGGGTGTGCGAAAATTCCATAAATTATAGTATTAGTTTTCTTTGCTTGGGTACCCAGATAAAGGAGAGAGAAGTGAAATGTTGGCAATTGGATGACTTGGAGTATTAGAACTTAGAAGTATGTCGTTTCTCTTATGCGAACTGGGAATCACTTGAGAATGCCTATAAGAAATTTACTTGGGCTGTAGGTATCATCATAGTAAGAGAAGAATGTAAGAGAGAGATCTTTGTTCATTATTCAGATCACTTCTGTTTTACCTCTAGATTTGTCACCTATAAACTAGTCTGTCTAGTGCTGCCTATCTACTTTTATTTTTTGGAGGGATACATCTTTATCTTTGGATCATTTAAAATAGGATGGATTTTTCATGTTCCTTGCATAGGTTTGTGTCTGATAGTTACATCAATGCAATATCATGTTGTGTATGTTCAAACATATATCAGTAAACAAAAAAAAAAAAAAAAAGGGGGGGGGGGTTATAATAACTTGAGAAATTATAAGTAACTTTAAGCCTAGTAGTCAAAGCATGTAGAAGTATACTTTAGTTGGAACCGAAGAATGTGGTTCAGCGGACAGTGAATTGGGATGAAAACCACAAGACCATGTTCAAATCTCAGCAGATAGTTCAGGTGCGTCCAAGTTTGCTATGACACTAATATATCCAAATATAAGTTGGAGGATTGTCAGTTCGATACTTCTAACACAGTCCCCAATGTGCTGATCAATATATTTTGTCTAATAATCCCTCTGATTATAATATGTCGGTGCTTAATTGGGTGTGGAGTTCAAGAAAGAACACACATATGACACACATAGTACCCTGGAAGTTGGAGCTGCAGTGTTAGACATGCCACAACATTTTGATGGCTATAAGAATTCATTAAAGGTAAAATGAGAGGTTTAAAGTTGAAGAATTTCCAAATATAGAAAGTTGTCATGCTTGCTTTTTTTGCATCCAAAGGTGTGGTCTAGTGGTCAATAAAGTGGGTTGAGAACTATGATGTCTTAGGTTTAAATTCCATCGGAGACAAAACACTACATGATTTCTTACATATGTCCTAGCCTTGGTGGATAGAGTTACATAGTACCTGTTGCTGGTGGGAGGTGACATGCATCTATAGAATTAGTCGAGGTGCTCACAAGTTGTCCCAAGCACCACGATTACTTCAAAAAATTGTTGTCATGCTTTTTTGGAATAGACTAAAAATGGAACAAGTGCCATATAAAAAATGAAAGGGAGGGAGTTGCTCTTTTTCAGCTATTTGATATAATGGATTTTCATTTTCTCATTACAAGTATCAATCAAGAATTTCTTTACTAAAAGTACCAGAAATGTTTTTTTTTGTACTTGGCTTCTGATCGTAGTTACCGTAGTTCGGGGGGAGCATCTGCATCTGGTGAAGTTACTTACAACACCTCTTTGGCTGCCTTACATTCTTACCTTGGTGGTAGGTGTAATCTGCTTTTCCCTTCTCATTTTTCAATTACGTTTTTGGGATGATGCAACTTTCATGTTATTTGATTTTTCAAACATTTTCTTGTGTCAGATGTTGAAGATACTCATAACAGGTTGGCCTTCTTGGATGGAGGAGCTGTCTTAAATGTTCCTCTGTTCTATCTTGAAGGTAAATTTATTACTTGGCTTGGACTGTCTTTTTTTCAATTAAAAGTATTTATGGAGGAAAAGGAAATGTGATCATTAACTGCATGAAACACGTTGTCTTGTTTGTACAATTGTAGATGTGAGGTATACTGCCACATGATGTTTGTGAGTTCAACTAGATCCTATATTTTTGTAGTTTGAGAAGTGACAGCCATGCATGAATCTTTTACCATTAATACATGGTATTTTTGTTACTTGATCCCAAATTAGTCAGCTCAACAAATGTTTCAGAGTTCAGCTTTCTACGCAGCAAATGTTAACTCATGTGGGTTTGTCTTGGGTAGTTTAACATCCTTCACAGTGTCTTATGTGCTTTATTTTACTTACAGGAGTTGTTTTATTTCCCGAGGCCACACTTCCTTTGCGAGTCATTCAGCCTAATTTTATAGCTTCTGTTGAAAGAGCACTGAGGCAAGTTGATGCTCCTTACACGATCGGCGTGGTAAGTGAATGCCTAATGGCACTGATGTTTTGTTCTCTTTCCCTAGATTTTGTTTCTCTTTGTGTTTTGAGTGTGATTGATGGTAAAAATTTATTCCAGATCCGAGTTTACAAGGATCCAAATAATGGAAGGATAAAACTTGGAACCACCGGTACAACTGCTGAGGTAATGGAACTTGAATCCTCTGCCTTTGTTGATAGTTATTTTTGTGGATCCTCCGTCCTTTTATAGTCTAATTGATTATATTTGCTAGAAACTGGTAGAAATGTTTCTGAGCGTTAATAAGTAGACAAGAATCTCAACTGTTTCTGAAGAAGAAATTTCATGTGGGCTTTGTGACATTCCATCTTGTTACTAGATTTTTTGCAGATCACATTTATTTCTCGTGACTGGTATAACATTGAAAGATTTCTGGGTCTAGGAAGAATTTATAGTTCGACATAATCTAAATTAGAACATATTGGAGCTTCCTGGTTTTAGTTTATTTGAAAAAAACATGTTCTAGAAGCCGATCAAATCTGTATTGTCAACTCTTTTTGGTAATACATCCCTCTTTTGTGAAGTTGGAACTTATGAGGTGCATACAGTTAATTGATGGCAAGTTCAAAATGGTAAAAGCAATGTTTAAAGTTCTTTTCTTTCTGTTGTATATGATAGTTGCATGAGTGAGTTGTATTTGTTTCTGTTATTCCCTCTGTGCTTTCGATGTCACCACTCATGGTTGCTTGGGATATTTAAGCTTAGAGTTAATTGCCTATATTTTTATGTTAGTCAGAAGACTAGTGGAAGAGACTATCTTGTTTTTTTTTTTTTGGAGCAAAAGTGATCCCATGTAATCTTTGCTGTTACAAAACATTCAAGGTAATTATGAACAATTAATGAATTTTCCTTGGAGCTGGAAGAAGTTTCCAATGCCCCAAAGATAGCAACCAGGACTTCCAATATTGGAGCAGATTGTTAGTGCTAAAGGATAATTTTATATCAAAGATGATCTTGCCTGTAACTAAAGGAAACAACTGAAAGATATACATCCTTCCAGTGAAAGCTGTTTAGTGTGGATTACAAAATGCATGCATATTGAAATATGGAACTGATTTATGTTTAAAATAGTATGAGCCTTGGGACTGTTAGAAGGTGCTTCATTATGAGAGTGATGTAAGTTAGATAAGGGGTGAGCATTGCTGCAATTATGATCTAAAAAGTGGCTAAAATTTGACACAATGATTAGCTTGTTCTGCTACAGAATGAATGTAACTTCAGATAAAGGGTGAGTTTGTCACATTAATAAGGTATTTCCATTACAAAATTGATTGTTTGCCTTGCTTTTTCTTGAAACAAGACAATGATACAATTAAGATTTACAATAACATACTGTCTTGTACATGATGTTTGGTGCTGTCAATGTGACTTTGGTTAAAATCTTCTTTGTGATTATATGATGGGCATCTTGTAGGTATATTTACGCCTATGTTTATAGATAAGTGGTACGCTAAGTAAAATGATTGGTGTCCTTTGGCAGATTAGTACATTTTTATGACTTATAAATTCAAAGTCATGCTTACTTATGCCATGCATTTCCAGAGCATTGACACTATCAAGTGATGTTTTTGGTACAAGCCTAACTTTCCCAGAAGAATTATTACTTCTCCTACAGCCAATATATGTTAGTCAAGTTGATTGCTTAATCACCATGCCCTTTCAAATTAACATGCAAGGAGAGTATACGCATTGTACAGGGAGTCGATATATTTATGTTTCAGCAACATATCGAAGATGGCTTATTGTATGACTTGCTGATCCTGGGTAGCTATGTGTATACTGTTTCAGATTAGGCAATACCGGCACTTGGAGGATGGTTCAGTGAATGTTGTAACTCGTGGGCAACAACGTTTTCGTTTGAGGCGCCGCTGGATGGATGTGGAGGGATCAGTAAGTGTACAACATATATTATTATATTTATTTTTAAAATGGCATCCTTAATTTTTTTATCTTCATAAATTCATGTTCCGTTGCATCTTTTTGTCTAGCCTTGTGGGGAGATACAGATCGTCAAAGAAGATTTGCCGTTGAGAACACCCAGAGAGGCTGTTGGAAGATTAACACCATTAAGTATCTTCCGATCTAGTGTACATAGTCAAATACCACCGATAAATCGCTCTCGAGCTGACCAATATGGCTTTGGGAATGAAAATGATTCGGATGCAATGTCAGAGGAAAGTTTTGAAAGTGAACTTTCACCCACAGAAAGGAGGTTGCACCAGTCTGCTCTTGTTTCTTGTGATATGCTTGACGAGTCGGCAAGCAGTGACGATGAGAATATTGAACAGCAGTTTCGTATCCAACCTTCAAGATCTCCTTTTGATAGTTTTAGAAGGTCATTCAGCACGGGGAAAAAACAAGAGGCTGACGGTTTGAGGCTTGCGTTTGGAAAAAGGTCTATGCCAACTGACAACACATGGAAAAAGTATTCTCTAAACCAGTTTCGTGAAGCTCCAAGGGCCTTCTGGCCCAGTTGGGTTTACCAGATGTACGATTCATACTCTCTTGCTCAAAGGGCAGCAGGTCAGGTGGTCTTCACTTTCTCCTTTTAGAAAATTATGGATGATGAATGTTCCAAATTTGGTCACGCTAGTTTGGACTCTTTAGTAGCTGCAGTTATGACATTGAAATAACGGTGAAAAGACTTCTCTTCCTTTTCTCCTCGTAAAATCATTTTAGAGAAATTACATATGCTAAAATTTGGGTATTTCGAATTGAAATTTAACTCATGCTACGTTTGGTTTATGCCATTAACGTGTTTTCTCCTCCATCTTGCCATAAGAGGGGCTTCTCTTTGCTTAACACTGAGCTATCAACTTGTCTTAGATGGAAATCGCCTGATTTCTTGACGACAATCATGGGTAGACTAATCCATAAAAATGTGAACTATGTTTACTCTGTTAATCTCAGTTAGTTTGTGGTCTCGAGCGCACCTTGATAATTTATTCTTCTGGTGTTTTCTCGGCTTTGATTCAAGGGGGTCATTTGAGTAAGAAGTTACATTATTCGTAGAATTGAGACGGTTATATTAATATTGAGTTAAAATTTTGCAGGTCGATGGAAACAGATAGTCAGGGCACCAAGCATGGACAGTTACATAACAAAGCCAGATCTTCTTTCATTTCATATTGCTAGTAAGATGCCCGCGTCTGAATCAACAAGGCAAGAGCTTTTGGAGATTGATGGAATATCATATAGATTGAGACGGGAAATTGAATTGCTCGAGAGTTTTGACTGTGTTCGGTGTAGAAGTTGTGAGGTAATGTAGAAAATGACGCTTACTGATTTTAAATAACTGAATATTGTGTCACTAGCTGTTCCATTTTTCCCTTCTCGAGGACACTAATTGTGATGTGGAAAATGACACCGCTAATCTGCTGTTTTAAATAAGTTAAATATTGTGTCGCTAATTGTTATATTTCTCACTTCTCATAGACTCTAATTGCCAAACGGAGCAATATGTTGGTGATGTCTAGTGAAGGCCCTCTCGGTGCTTACGTTAATCCACATGGTTATGTACATGAGATAATGACACTATTTAAAGCAAACGGGTTGGCTGTTATTGGATATCCTGTTAAAGAATACAGCTGGTTTCCTGGGTAAGTTAATTTTCACTTGGCTGATTTTTATGGTCAACTATGTCTTGTGTCAATTATTTCCATAACTTGATCTTATTTTTGACGAAATGCACGAGTAGTGGGATATTACGAATCACACTAAGATGTCGGATGAGAGTACGTTGAAGAACTCACTGCTCGACATCAGTTGTGATAGAAGTGATTTATACTTAGAAACATCTTCATGGTTTGTTTTTAGCCTCTTGTTCACTCATCTGCTCCCCTGCATTTAATGGAAATCAATGCAACTGGACATCAATAATAGAGTATAGTGATTTATTTTTCAACGGTGAATTGCAACCATATCTTCGTACTCTGGTTTCTGCTGCAATAAGATATGATCTCTCAATTGCTATATCACGAAATCTCGGTGTGAAGAGATTTGATAACTAAGAATGACGTTGTTGTATGTAGGTATGCCTGGTCAATCGCTGAATGTGCCACTTGTGAAACTCAATTGGGATGGCTTTTTACTGCTACAAAGAAGAAACTTAAACCCAGATCATTTTGGGGGATTCGAAGTTCCCAAGTTGCTGACGATTCACGTTGAAGCTATGGTATTTGTCGACCTGGTTTGTAAATTTGAATGCTAACTTCTGTTTTAAAGCTTTTGTACTTCAATAATAGCTCTTTCCTAGCTAATCTGAGTCGTAATATTTCATTCTCTTCATTACAATTAGAGCTTTGTCTTGGTTAAGATTTGCATTGGCTGGCCGCTGGCATATCAGTTTTGAGAGTGTTATGAGATTGAATTACAACAATATTTTTACTTGGAGAACATTTACGTTAGTTGCTTGGGGCAATGACTAATAGGTACTTCAGTAACAAATGTTATGGAGTATCATTGTAGTGGGAAGTGTGAGTAAAGACTGCAAATCACACATGATTTTTTAGTAGAGTCATGAGGTGGATAATTCAAATCCGAAAACATGTGGTAAAAACAAAGAGTTAAAACAATCATGAGAAATTTGGTAACGCTCATATTTAAGGGTCTATGGAAATTGCCTCTCTACTACTCTACAGTGATAGGGGTAAAAGCTACGTACACCCTCCCATCCTCCAGATATAGAGCAAACCACAAGGCATCGCCCATCCCCCCCCCCCCGCAACCCACCCTCCAACCTTTTTAAGTATAAACATAATGTTTGCGCACACTTTTTTTAGACCACTAAGCCACACCTTAGGGTGCCAAGACACCAAATGAGCTACCAACCTTAGCTCCATCCAAGTGAGCTATGCACCAGTTTGATGCAGAACAAACTATTACAAAATATCTGTATTATCTATTACTAGATCCTCGAAACATTCTGAAGCTGGGAAGCGAAAGCAGCTCCAGCCAATCGTCAGATGTAGCTAGAGAAGTATGTATACACACCACAGAACTGTGCATACCAAAATTGACATGGGGTCACCTAAATACAAAGACACACCACAAGACTAGAAAGAGGCTAGGATTGTATTTGCAAGTTGGACCACCCTTCACAGAAAAGACAGGTTTCCAAGTAACAAATTAAGTTCATCCACAAATACTTGGTAACAACTCTCATCGGATTAGCAGCTATCATAACCACGTTAAGCCACAGGTAGGCAGACACCTACCACCCAAATAAAATTGGTTAGTGGACTCTGGAAGAATATGACATTACAGTGTAGCCACAATTTCCTGCACACACTACAAAAGATAGAATATCGTGTAGACAACATAAGGGCAGCCTGGTGCACTAAAGCTCCGGCTATGCATAGGGTCCAGGTAAGGGCCCGACCACAAGGGCCTATTGTAGGCAGCCTTACCTTGCATTTCTGCCAGAGGCTATTTCCAAGGCTTGAACCCATGACCTCCTGATCACAATAGCAGCAACTTTACCAATTACTCCAAGGCTCCCCTTCACCATGTAGACAGCATAAACACATAAAAAGGATTCCTGCAACAAAAAGTGCAAACAACTGCCATTTGCATTACCTAAAACCCCGTAGTCATCAGAATCCGGGCACCACATGATTGACCAGCTGATAATGCTTTGCGAAAAAGCTTCATTTTTTTCCAGAAAGGGGAGGGGTGGGTATATCAGCTCTGATAGGGAACTCTGCAGATTCCAGAATCCTCTGGTATCACCCCCAAGAAAATACCAAACACATGAGAAAAGGCAATATAAGTTTGAAGCAAAGACGCGGCAGTGAAAAACAATTCTAAGAAACTTATAAAGTAGACCAACAAGCAGATCAAGAGAACTGAATTAGTCGAGGTTGAATTAATCAATGTTAAATGGAGCAGGAGCTTGTTCATCTTTTGGCATATATCATATGACTTCCTCCACTGTGAAGGTCAAGAACATACAACATAAGCTGACCACTTTCACGTGAATTTAGATATATTGTGGTGTTTGGTATGAAGTAAAATATTTTCCTAGAAACTGTTATCTTGGAGAACAAGTGGGTTTCTTACTTATTACTTATTTTCTAATGTTTATCTCAAGAGCATTTATTTTGAAAATCTAGCAAAAAATACTATGGGAGGTAGCATCTAGCAAAATCTAGAAATTTCTGATACTGTTCAAGTAAAATAGAAGTAACATGGGCAACAGACCAACCTTCCACCAGAATGATAGCGCTTCTAAAAAGCCTTAGATACTCGAAATCCTAATAGTGGCAACAGAATAATTAGCAGACTGGTAACTTACACATCTTAAGTAACTCCCGTGCTGCTACATGGTAATTGATATCCTACAGCACCAGGTATGCAACATATTGCAAATAAGCATCTTTTCAGACGATAAACTATTGAGTACACTTCAGTATGGTACCTCAAATACATCTTAGAAGTTTCTGACCTACAAATACTTCGTGTTTGCAGGCTAATCTACCGGAACTACCTATTACATCACTCTAATGCAGGCTAACGTATTCATACCCTAAAATTTTAATAATGGGGATGACAACAGAAATGGGGGGTGGGGGTGCATGCACAGACAGTACTACTGTCTGGTGACCAAAGTGCCAAGACGGTCACTAGTGCACAGTGCCTTTTTTTTTTTGGATAAGGTACGATTTTATTGAAAACAGTATCAAGATGATACTGTGAAAGTACAGAGAAAATGCAGGTTAGATTACATAAGAATCCAAAGAAGTCTAGCATGCCCACCATGTTATCTAAATTCACAACATTTCCATCTTTCCAATAGTACAGGTGGTGCAAACAACTATACTTCACAGACTGCAACTGCTCCTTTTTTCCTTCAAACTACCTCTTATTTCAGTATAAGAGCAACAAACTAAACAAGGACAACTTCAGAATAAGAGTTTACTGTAGAGTAGAGGTATGACAGAGGAGGGAAGCCTGTGCTGAAAATTAAAATTTCCAGCGACCGACACTCCAAAATGATCATGAATGAACATAAGGAGTGATAGAGCTAACATATAAAACAACAGGAACAGGGTTCTACCATAAAGTAAGTAAAAATGCATTTCCAGCACAAACTTGCTGTGAAGAATTAACTGATATAATATATGGTCTGACATGAGCCAAAACCATGAAGGGGCAAGAAAAATAGAAATAGAAAATAAAATTACTAACAGTGTTCGAAATCCCTTACAAAATATTAAATTGCAGGGTCCATAATACTACAGAATATCCTGTTTTGGTCGTCTCTGAAAACTAATTATTGTTCAAGCTGTACAATCTTTAACCATTATGTAAATTACTCCCATCCTAGCTCCAGAACTGCCTATACTAATATTCACATACATTGATGGCAATATATTTTGCAAATAGCATCCCCAAATAAAAAGAAAAGCCGGGTTGACAAGCACGAAACAGTATCATCTATTTTTCTCCATTAGTTAGAAAAATATGCAGGATGTTGCTCAAGGCACATTCAGGGTTATCACATGGCACCCAGGAAAATTAGCAGCCAAACCTTGGTGCCTCAAGAAACAGTTCGCCCATAACAGACGGATGCAAGGTAAAGATTTTTTGCCCATTTCTCCTGCAGCGAGCATAATCAATAGTTAACTATGGAACATGGAGTCAAAAAAAATCACAAATAGAGTGGTTCCTATTAAGAAAAGAATAATTGATTAATTAAACAACCTTGACATGAGTGCTAGGAAAAGCAGAAGTACGAAGTGTCTCTTGTGTTTCATCTGCAGGTTTCCTTCTTGGAACACTTAGAACTAAAGCAGCTTGATCCCATGTGGCTGCAGTCGACGTAATCCTATATCCAGCATCCCATCTCCTATGGACCCCTTCACTAGGATAGAGAAAATCCAATTCCACCACCTGCAAATTATATACCGAATTTCAAATTTGAACACTAGCAAATGACCCTAAAAAATCAAAAGAGAATCCATGATGAAAACCTGATCAGAGAACCCAGCCCCACGAGACATAACAATTGCCCATCTACTTCCTGCAGTTGCCATGGCAGTGACATAAAAACCCTCTCTCCATTTTTTGTTTATCCACTTAAATGGGAAAGACTCGCCGACTTTGTATGACTGCTGCAGATACTGCGTACCTAACATTTTACAAACAAAACTAAGTTTAGTCTGCCCTAATTCACAGATTATGGTGCAAAACATGTATAGCATGTTACAAGAGCTTCACTAACCCTTTGACATGATAACTAATGAGCTCCCATTAGTAGCTCCAGCAATAGCACTTATATAATAATTCTTCTCCCATTGCTCCATAATCCATTCCTATGTTTAAACATACACAGAGGGAATTAGATAAAGCCTGAAGGAGTAAATTGAATCATGCATAAGTTAGCTAGAGGTATAGCAAATATGCAACATAATTTATTTGAATATGCTTAAAGATAGACCACACTCGTTGGGGGCATAACAGACCTTGTGAAGAAATAAAGGTGACAATTCATAAACTTGGGCACTGAACCCAGTTCCTGCATCCATGATTAGCGCCCACAAGCTTGAAGAAGATGCCACACTGCTGATAAATAGTCCGTCTTCATTTCCTTTCTCAATGTGCTGAGCTAGCCTCATATCAGCAACATTATAGTGATACCTGCAAGCCGAAACAATGTCACTGCATTGTTCAAGCTCAAACCAAAGAGATTCCAAACTGTATATACCTTTGCTTCATTGGGCGACGAGCATTGTAAACACTGATCCATTGTGTCGCAGGCATTCCCATGCGAACCTTCTTCTTCGGCTGTTCATCATCTTCTTCTTCCATTGTCAATCTTCCTCTTTTCTGCCCAACTTGGTAAATAAGCTTCAGAAAATGAAAAACATGTTAGCAAATTCTACTTCTGTTGCTGATTCTTCAACATCAACCAAAACATAGAATACAGATGTATGCAAATAATACCTACCTTCTGTGCACCATCAGTGTTGATTGGCCTGATTTCTGGATTTGGACCTACTACTCCATCAAACAAGGAGATATACTTAGCATAGTTAGGCTCCTCATCGAACTTCAAGTTCACAACATATTCCACAAACTGCCTAAACGGAGCAGGGCAGAAGCAGCAAAGAGTTTCTGGAGAAGATGCCATCTTCTTCTTACAGACAAGGAAACCTTTGTTCTCGCCCTAAACAGAAAAAAAATCACATCACCGGAAGGAGACAATTACAAGTAAAATGCCGCAAATAAGTTGAGAAAAAAGAAAACCTGGTATCCCTGCCAAGGCAGCCGGCCTCGGAGAAGAAAGATGAGCGTGTAAGCCAGTGACTCTAAATCATCCCTCCGGCTTCCAGTCCTTCCCAGGTGAGCATGCACACTAGCATACCTTACAGTTCCTCTGAGGAAATGGTTCTCTTAATAGTCAGTGGAATCAGATGCAAAACAAATGTAGCGAAACAAACAGATAGGACAAATTGAATTATTGAATATTGTACCTAAAGACATCAGGCCGTTGATCATACTCGACATGTAAGCCGGTAGAAGCATCACGCCACCTTGTTGCTGGACCATTCAAACAGGTAAATCAGCATATGACCATATTATGCTGAATAGAGCATGATGAAGATACCAAAGAGAGAATATGGGAAAGATCAACAATAAATTGTTTTTTTCCTTCTTCTGTTCTTAGCTACAATTAACTCACCTAATCCAAGGTCAACAAGAAACAATTTTTTTTCATCAGGAGTTCCGGGGGTTCCAAGAAGAAAGTTTTCAGGTTTTACATCCCCATGCACATACCTTCAGAACAACATCAGCCAGACAAACCAATCAGATCAATCTACCTAAAGATAGAAAACAGCTTCATACATGTAGTACACTAGGAACTGTTAATCTAAGCATGACATACTTACCCTCTGGAGTGCAATTTCTCTAGTATGGAGATTGCTTCAATGGCAATGCATGCTACCATTTCAACAGACATCCTAAATGGATAACATACGAACCAAAGAGCTGGAAATGAGGCCCAGAAAACATAAATATGCTTAAAGATAAGCATTTTCTATAATAACACGGATGGAGAATACAACTTACGTGTGGGCATTATTGTTCCAGACATCCCATAAACTAGGACCAAGCATATCCATAACCTGTAATTTCATTACAAGAATTCAGCAGTTCTAATGGAGATTGGAAACAACTGTAACTTGAAACAAATAATTAAAATAAATCCATTAATTTAACTGCAGAAGACATACCATAATATAGTAATCACCTTGACGTCCCTTGTAATGTACACGTGGTATACCATGACTGCCACCAAGTGCACTAAAAAGAACAGGAAAGGGGCATCAACTCTTAGAAAATCTTTAATTACCAGATATCAGTAATATAAATAAGATAACAGAAGGAACAACAAGCGTTAAATGACCACATACTTGTAGACCTGCCACTCATAAGGTGGTCCATGGTTGCAACCTTTGCTGCTTCTATGCTCGAATTTCAGGGCAACCTAGAACCAGAAATGATAATTCATCATGATAAAGAGAATCGTCTTCAGCAAACAACAACTAGAACAGTAAAAAATTGGAGAAGTAATGAAGTACCTCTACTGCTCCTGGGCCAGTTCTTTCATGTGGATTGGGTGGATTCGCACGACGACCTACAAACACTTGACCAAATCCTCCTTTACCAAGTTTCCTGTCAATCCTATATGCTGGCGATCCACCAACCTGGACCTATTGGACGCAAAAGGACACATTTTAAAACAACAATCAAGTCAAGTGCTTCAATGTAAAACTAGGGAAAATAAAGTGGAAGAAAAACAGTAACATGTCTCCACCTTGACGGGACTAGAGAATTCATAATTTCGGTAAGCTAATTTATCAGAACCAAAGTTAGTGAACAACTTTTTCTGTGTGTGTCTATTCGTGCGTGTGTGTAGTAATGAATGTGATGTTACAACCAAAACTAGACCATACCAAGCGAACCATATACCCCAGCACATACTCGGTCTATCTTTCAATTCCCCAAACAAGACCACAGAAACAAATTCTCACTGAGCTAGACTTACGATAAAATTCAAAGGAGTCAGAAAGAACAAAATGTAGAAACTAGTAGTACACCTAACTGCAGTACTTGCAATCCACAGTCAAACACTACCTAGCGTTTGACCATAGATTTTGAAAATTTGTCTTCAAACATCTGCCTGGCCATGAAATTTGAAGTTAGCAAGAACTGACCAACACAACTTCAAAAACTCAATTTTCAAGTTCCAACTTCCAAGTTTCAACTTCAGAAACTCAAATTTTCAGGTTCAAAAACTCAAATTTTCAAGTTTCAACTTCAAAATCTCAATTTTCAAGTTTCAACTTCAAAATCTCAATTTTCAAGTTTCAACTTCAAAATCTCAATTTTCAAGTTTCAACTTCAAAATCAAATGGCCAAACTACATTACTGCAAAAAAAATTAAATCTTCCACATAGATGTTTAAGAAAAATTACACATTAGACAGACCCAGAAACCTGCAACCTCGCGACTTGCAGAGTTCAAACTGAAAATTACATCCAATAAAACTCAAGACAGTTATCTAACTTCACAGACTAATTGTTGAAAGGAGAGAATGAGTAGAAAATGATACCCTTTCAGGCAGCGGAGCGGTGCTGCCTTCATCCTCAGCAGCCAAACCCTTATCACCACTCTGACCTCCACTGTCGTATTCATCCATCTGTTTTTCTCCTACTTCTTCCTCCTTCTCTACTTCCTTCTTCTCCTTATCCTCTTCTCTAGACGCTGTTCTCCTTACCGTATTCTCATCACCTACTGGTACAACCTCCTTCTCCTCGTTATCTGTACTCTTCTTCTTCCTTCCTCCTACTCTAATTCCACCAGCTCCCCTCTGCCTCGTAGTCCGTGCAACAGTTGTTCTCCTTGTAACCCTCTTGTTCTCGTTATCGTTGTTTTCTTCCGGTTCGATCGCAGCAATCGGTTTACGGCCTCTTCGCACTCCACTACGCAATTGAGGCATATCGATCATCCATCAAGTTGTGAAAACCCTAACTCGATCTTCATCAGTCAAAGCTCACCTTCTAGACTCTTCTTCAACTCACTCCTTTACAACCAACAGATCTCCGATAACTAAATCGGAATTACAGAAATCTAAGCACCGGCAACTCGTCGACGGTCGGTGACGGATAAAAAATCAAGGTTAATTGTGGAGATCTATGGAAAAGAGAAACGATGAAAACTATGGGTTTGCCTCAAGAGAGACGACGAAAAGTGATGAACAAAGAGGTGACAGCTCTGTTAGTAAGAAAAATTACTTCCCTATTCACAATTTAGTCTTTGTTCGAATTTCGAAAGTTAAATTTTATAAAATAAATTTAAAATTTTATACATCTAAAAAAAATTATCATAAGTTATAATGGATAATGAATGATAATTAAAATATCATTAACATTATGATTTTTAATAAATCTAAAAAAGAGGGAGTACATAATTTAAAATAGAAAAAGTATTGAAAATACCATTAAATCAATATGAATCTTGCGATATGAGTGAAATAAGTTTCTAGATTTTCTTCAAGTTGAAAAGTTTCAACCTCTTTTCGACTTTTTAGTAAGCTGACAATAATTTAGAAACAAAACTAATTATTTATATCAAATTTCAAGTATTTTCAATACTTCTCTCTTTAAAATTTTTATTTTTTTCTTAATTATGTACTCCTAATAATTCTCATTTAGTCATATCCCACGTAACTCGTATTTTCTTGATTAAAATTTTACGGTTTTTGGTAATTTAATTTGTTGGTGGAATTATACGTGGCGGATGATGAATGATAATACGACAAGAAAGAAGAGGGATAACAGATAAGTGATTCTTTTGGACCATTTGGTCATAACTCATAAGATTTCTTAAAGAACTAATATTATCTTCTACTTTATATATTTATATTTATATTATTATATACCAGAAGGAAAATGAGGAATGAATAGAATTTTTTGCTAGATTCGAGTTATAATCATACTAAATCAATGAAATATTAATTATTGATTTTCGAGTCTTTAATTTTTGCAAAGAAAATGAAAAATTCATAGTTCAAACTTCAAACTATAACACTTTTGTTTATACAGTTCAAACTATATAAAGAAAGTCTAGTATAATGTCATGGAGTTCGAAACTTCATACATGTAAATTCAAGCACAATATAAAGTGAAATTTTATTACAATATTTTAGAATTCAAGATTTTACAAGTGGAACTCAAAAATATCGTGGTGACTCAATACAAAGAGAAGGAAAATGAGGAATGGATAGAATTTCTTCGCTCAATCCAAGTTATAGTCATACTAAAATCAATAATCGAATCAATAAAATATTGATTATTGATTTTCGAGTTTTTAATTTTTGCAAGAAAATGAAAAATTCATAGTTCAAACTTCAAACTATAACACTTTTGCTTATACAAATCAAACTAAATCAAACTTTATAGTGAAAGTCTAGTACAATGTCATGGACTTCGAAACTTAATACATGTAAAACTCAACCAGAATATATTGAAATTCAAACTTTTACAAGTGAAATTTCATAACAATATCATCGAATTCGAGCTTTTATAAGTGGAACTCCAAAATATTGTGGCGACTCTATACAAAGTTATGAACAAACTACGTGTTATTATCTCAAGCACAATATATTGAAATTCAAACTTTTACAAGTGAAATTTCATTACAATATCTTAGAATTCAAGCTTTTCTAAGTGGAACTCCAAAATATCGTGGTGGCTCAATACAAAGTTATGAACAAACTGCGTGTTCTCCTAATGTAAGAAAAGGAAATGAAAAAAACAATTTCCTTACAAATTTCATGTCCCCCTCACCCCTCAAGGGAATGAACAAATTCATATGTCTTATCTGGCACCCTTAACATGTTTACCTGTAGTTTTGGCAGGAAGTTCGTGGGAAGAACAAGAGTGATTAGTATCTTCAGAAACCGTGTGAGAATGAATAACATCTCCTTCTATTGGGGTTGGACGAACAAATGGGAGATCGCGAATACCTTTCGTGTTTGACCTGCAGGAATGTTACAATGCATTTGTTTGGGTTATTAACTCAACATTCATGTTAGAAGGGTTCAAATCAGAATAAACTTGAAGCTAACATAAGTAATTCCTAACCGTGAAGCAGTAGTTCTCTCAGGCTAAAGGTAATTAAATATGTATACAGAACGTTTATGCTAACAAACGGTAGTTTCACAGCTCTGTGAATTAGAATAACAATGTTTGACAACCTAAATTGTTTGTTCCAAGTATGTCAAACAACACATGAAACAAGGAATCGAGCAATTCATTTGTCTTTGGGGGTAAAATGCAACGAAATGGGAAAAGATCCTATGTTTAATGACAAAATAGATCTACAGCATTTCATTGATCGAACCAATGCCCCCACCCCCTAAAAAAGATACCTTTGATGATCAAATGGGAAACAGGGTGAGACGGAGAGATCAAGAACGCATTATCTAGCATGTAAAAATAAGATAGAAACCAAGGTATTGAGTTGTTCCAAGGGTCAGGGGGGAAATAAGCTGTTCCAAAGGTTTAAGGAAAGTTTTAAGAGGATTAGAACTAACTGCTATGCAAGGAATTAGATAATAGTGTTGGATGGAGTCAAAACTGTTTATTTTCAAATGAAACTACTTCGATGTTTTGTCTTGAGGCTTATTGCTTATTTGTTTTTTCCATTTTCGTGATAATTGCTACCAAGCTCTGTCATGAGTGAGTTTCAGTCTGACATATGATGCAGACAAAACAGTCATTGATATATTTTGGTATGTCGCTTGTACTTCTAATTGTATGTGCAAAGCAATGGGCAGAAATCTATATGTTTGTGCAGATGACTAACTTACTCCACTTAATAAGACATAGAAGCACGAAGCTTTAGAAGTAGGAGAAATACATCCTTTGGAAACCACATGGATAGCAATATCAGGAGAATTGTACCACCTCGTGAAGAATCCAAGAAAACATGATGTGCATTGTGCAACAGTGAATTATAAGGTTATGTGAATGAACACAAGCAGCAAAGAAAAACATATATACATGGTGATGGAAAGCACGTAAGTTGAGGTATTCAAAGTACTTTAAAGGCTCTTAAACAGTCACAGGTCACCATTACCTATGTTCCATTTACATAATCCAGAAGTCTTTTGTCAAGCTCAAAACGCCCACAAAGAAGTCTCTGCAATAAAGAACTTGCAAATGTCATCAGCACATGATTTCATCGTTCATAAACAACAGACAGCTGAAATTTGAAGACAAGATACAACTGATTCTAAGATGCTAACTTCAAGTACCTATATTTGCACTAAAGAAGGAAAAAGGTATTGCTATGTATATTTTTTTAGAACAAATATAGTACTGACAGCAAGTGTCAGAGGATAGCCATAGAAAGCATGAGGCATGATTGTGGTTGCATTTGAACTTTTAGAGGAACTTATTAAAAGTCAAAGGGATTAATGAAGTCATATTTTAGAATATGTCTGAGATTCACAACATCCAATATATTTGTTGAACTAAGATATCATTTGTAAATGTGAACTACTCCCTAGCTGGTCGTTGTTAAAGTATGAAAAAATCTGAATCTCTAAAAATATATGAGGTCAACAATCAGGCATTGTGCAGAAATACATTGGTGAAAGATAAAAGGTGAATACTTCTATTATATGGAAACAGAGAACCACAAAGTGGAAGCAAGCAGTTTAAATATGCAATAGGAATAAATTACTTCGCTTAGGAACAGAAAGGGGAAGCAGGGGATGGGGTAGGAAGATACAACACTTGCACCTTGCGGTAGCAGAGAATACCTTTGTAATGGTAGGACCAAAAATGTATGGCTCAGAATGAAACTCTGGAAAGCGTGCAACCTCTACAGCATTCTCAAATAGAATGTACACTGGAAGTTGGTTCAAGCTTCCTAGATAAGATCTCCCAATGAACCAGTCAATTGAAAAGTCAAAGGAAACAACAATAGCACGTAAAAGTCTTAAGCACCACAAAATCAACAAATCCAGTTCATATAACACATGTAACAGCAGAGTAAATAATAACACACCAAGAGAAATGCCAAATCTTTCTGCAGCATTAGGGAAGAGTCCAAGATCAATTGTCCCAAAAGATAAATTTGTATTTGAGTATCTGTTCAGGAAAATATATAAGAAACTTGCCTTTACAACAAAGAGAGAAACTCTCAAAGAATTCAAATTTGGGTGAACAAATGACCAACTTCATAAAATGCCTCTCTAAATTTTAATAATAATTTTAATCATAATGGAGCATGTCACTCACGTTATTGAAAGTTCTGGAAAAAAGGAACTTGTGCATACGCAAGCCGATGTGGAGAAAGCGCGAAATTCAACCTGCCAAAGGTGACGACCATAAAGTATAAGAAGGAACAGAGATAAAAAAAATTGTATACAAAAAATAGAGAGGCCATTTTCATGTCATCTCCATTTTCTTTTTGCCACATGACACACACAAGAGTGGGATTAGATCCTCTTTATTTCTTCTATTCAACTTTCTGATGCAACTTTGTAACACGTGATAATTTTTTTAACATGATCATTTACAAGTTAAACAGTCTATATTTGGTCATTCAAAATAGTGAAATTTGCTAATAAAATTTTTATTGATCAGAAGTTAAAACATTCTAATCAAGCAGAACACTCACTCTATTATTCTTAGCATCATCTACTAATTCATTAAATGCAAATTAAAGGAATTTCAACTAAATATTCTAGTTTTACTTCTGTACCAGATAACTGGAAGAAAAGGAAGAATATAAATTGAAAAAAGAGCAATTAGGTACTGTTGACTGTTGAGAGCCAAATTGGCTCACTTAGGAATGGATGTCTCTTTATATTGTCTTGAACTCTTGGGGAATCCTCTCCTCATGAACAAGCTTTTAGAGTTGAGTTAGGCACAAGGTCCATTTAACATGGTATTATAGTGAGGCCTTTTCCGATCATTATTTACCCGATTTGGTGCCACCATCTTATATGTTCCACGCTCCAGATTTTCAGTACTTGGTGTGCAGGGGATGTTTGAGTCCACATCGGCTCACTTAAGGATGGGAGGTCTCTTTATATCGTCTTGGGCAATCCTCCCCTCATGAACTAGCTTTGGGTTGAGTTAGGCCCAAGGTCCATTTAACAAGTACCACCACAAGAATAATGTTAACAATAACATAGTGCTGACCACATTGCGGAGCAAAATAAATTAAAAAGATTTCTCCACTCAACTACACAAGGATTAGAGGATAACTACAGTGCTTGTATAGCAGACTTAATAGTACCTTTACCATTTCAAAAGAAAAAAAAAGTTTTATAGCAGACAGGATCAGCTAGAAGAACAAATATGTGTTACATTTTCAAAACAAGGTCTTTGTAAGTTTCTGTTTCCACAACACCATTCAAGGGTATTTCCAAATGGCCAAATCTCCTAAGCATTCACAAGCACCACAAATAAAAAATGCTTGTTCTTATCTTCAGGGGGGCACAATGCTAAGTAGAAACTACAGATAAGGAACCTTTCCAAAGAAAAAATATCAATAAAAAACTGCAGAGAACCAACCAGCCAAAATCGTGATGTATTTCCTTCAGTAAGCAAACTCTCCAACTGCAATGGTGTCAAATGATTTGAAGAACCTGGACATTTACATTTACACACTCAGTGTACCTTAAATTTTATTTTTACAAGTCACTCCATGTACCTATTAAGCTCAGAAAACTATAAGAAGCAAATGTAGCCTCATAATGGGAGTAGCGAGAGTACCTAGTCCTTCATATGGAGGCTGTTGTGCAATAATGTGTATTACTGCAAGGAAGAAACCGATACGACAACTGCATTAGATAAAATTACCAAGTATAAACAACAACAACATATCTAGTGTGATTCCACAAGTGGGGTCTGAGAAAATTATCAAGTATAAACGACATTCTCAAATAAGGGTAACAACGAAATTGCAAAAAGCTAAGAAAGTCAGTAAGCCATCCATCTAATAGATAGATTTCTCATAATGCTTATTCATGCATCACATTATGACAATCATAGTGCTTTTGAACTTCCCTATCAATTTTTAGAGCTAGCATTATCAGAAACTGCAAACAAAGAGTAGAACCCACCTAAAAATGCCAATGCATACCAGAGAGCCAAGTGATAATCCATAACTAAAGCAATGGCAGTAAGGAAAATCTGAAAAGATGCAATTTTGTGTTAAATATTCCAATGTAATTAATAAGAATTCAACAGAAACTATAAAGAACTACTCAGCTGTAGATGGTAATGAAATTTGAAACCAGATTTCCAATATTAAATTTGATGCCCAAGTATGCACAATCAAAGAACAGAAATTTGAGAGATGTCAGGATGAACCCTATTTACAGTATTTATTTCCTAATAAGAATCTCTCTGCTTGCTACATATCATACTAACTGAACGCTATGCAATGACTATTCTGCTAATCGCCACAGATTTGTTTTTTCTTCCTTCTTTTGTATAAGCATAGTGTCATATCAAAGAGGATCAAGATAGATTGAATACACCACTTTCACCATGTTCGTTCTTACTCCTTAGATTTCTAAAGTTTTCAAACCAGCACCACTAAGATCAATATGGGAAAGTCTGCAATGTTTTTTTCCAATCATGGGAAAAATCTGAAATGCTATGACTTAAAAGTATCATAAGTTGTAATTCAAGTTTATCTTTCCATTATAAGTTTACAAACTGCCATTGCTCAAACATCAATAAAATTGTTACTTTATCAACCAAAAAAAAAAAAAATACAAACTGCAATTGGTCACTGTAGCACTAATCCTATGTTTACGAAAGCTCTTTTTGATGTTTTTTCTTTCAAGTAACTGCTGACTGATAACTTCTTTTAATTCCTAAAGGTAAATGTGGAAAAGAAACCCACTATAATAAAGGCCTTTTGCAAAATTAAGGTTTTAAATGATTGCAACAATTTTCCAATTTTACTGTGATCCTTTTTATTTAGTTAACTACCCATTTTTGGGGGTGGAGGTGGGGGTGGGGGGATATATCACACACACTCCTGACAACAGTTTTAAGTTGCAGGGTAAATCAATCAAAGTACGTGGTATAAAGGGAACTGTGTTTCCTTTTTTACTTCTAGAAAGAAAGTACACATATTCCCAACAAATTTTTTCAAGATATAAAAAATGATAGGTCAATGTAAGAGGTGTCATTTTCTTTACTGTACAAAATGTTACAGTACTACAAGCGCACAGTAGTCTTAGCAGCCATAACTTAGCTGAAAGTTCAATAGAATATTTAAGCAAGTAGTGCAACAATCAATAGTTTCTCATACAAGTTCGACTAGTTCTTCCTTTAACTCAAAAGCCCTGATGAGCTGACTTCAGCTAGTACTACTTATGTCCTATTTGATTATAACCTAATTTGGCTTATGAGGGTTGACTGATTAGTTTTGTTTCTTCTATTGGACATTGATTTACTTATTTACTGAAACTAGACATCAATTTATTTTATCAAGCTTAAAATGAAGAAACTATATGGAAAATAATACTACTGATCACCAATTTGGAAGCTAACACGATTTAAAATATGGAGTAACTAAGCAGGGTCTCACACAAAGAAGACTCTAGCTGATTTTCTACATAATATCTTGGTAAACAAAATGAGATGGGGGTTAATATTACCAGCATTTTGGGTAAGTTAAAGATTTTGAAAATCAGAGATAGCTATATCCAGTCATCCACAAACATACTAATTATAAATCATGATGAAGAGGGCAGAATTATGTGAGGATTGAGGATGAAGAGCATAAAAATAACAGATATAACCTTAGCAAACAACAAAGTATCTTGAATGAAGGATTCCCAGCTTTCTGTCCTTACAATCTGTCGTGCAAAGTAAACAACAATGTCAAAACAACAGGTATGGATCTCTCCTTTACAAGTAACAATTTAGGCATCAAACAACAGAAAATTCAGGGGCAGGACAGCAAATTGCATGCAATGGAAATGTTATACTAGTTCGTTCAATAGGATAAGGAAAAGATTTAATGTTCCTTTAATGCTCCAATTGAGCAAATTAGGTGATACTGATACATATCAAAGGATAAACTCCAACCTGAACAGTCTGACTATGAACTCCCATTGAAGTGAAAAAACATGAATTTAATTTTGGATAAGTCTTTGGGATGAGCAAGGAATGAGCAAAAATATGAAGATAAAAAATAAAAAAAGCAAGGTCGCATATGCACATTTTTATTGGAAAAGGATCAGTTAAATATTTACCTTCACAACAGTTAAGACACAGCATGCAACAAACACTTGAATCTCCTGCCAATGAAACAGAAAATCGCGAATAAGACTATAATGACAGCACAGAGAGGGACAGAATTTCAAAAAAGTATATCACCAGCTTGTTCACATGGTTGTGAAATATCCTTTCATAATGTATCCTATTGTATTGTACTATATTGCTTTCATAAGTACCCTTTTTGGATAGATTGTATTGCTTTTGTCTTTCATCATGGCAGATGAGAAGAAAAAAAATGTAACAACACTACATACGAGTCGTTACATAACTGAACACTTCTCATTGTTACATAACAACAGTTTTAACAATATGATAAAAATGGTAACACAGAACTAACACTTCTGCGAGAGTTTCACACTCCAACTATCATTTGTTACCTTTATACTATCACCAACTGTTTCGTTTTCCTACCCTAACTATCACCATCTATGTATTAAAACACACCTAGTTGAGTAAATGGTGATAGTTCAGCTAGGATAAGGTAACAAAGCCATCATACCAGTCATTACATAAAACGACACTTTTCATCTTTACATAACAACAGATTTAACATTATGATATAAATGGTCAAAAACACATTGAACTGTCACTTTTTCGCGAATTTCACATACTAACTATAAGTTGTTCCTTTTTTCTATTTGAACTATCATCAGCTGTTCCATTTTCCTAGCTACGTATTAGATAGTTAGTCCAACCAGCTTCCAGGTGTGTTTTACTACATATTTGAAGTAACAAATACAATACAATAGGTAACAACCGTCCCAAACAGATTCATTCTCATCAGCCATTGCATGTATCAATATAGCTACAAACAAAACCACTTCATTCACAAAAAAAGAAAACGAGATTCAAGCCGAGAAGAGTATATACTCGTTTAAGCAGGAACGAATTGCGAGCAGGATCAAGGATTTGGAAAGCGGAGCAACGAACAGGGATGTATGAGAAGAAAACTAGCAAGTGAAACAGATAATACGGCTCTGAAACCATCAGATTCAACCATCTCACTGGATCGTAAGAAGATTCCTGATCTCGTTGAACACTCGATCCGCCATTGCTGTTCTTCGACATAGCTGCAGATCCACCGAATGAGTTTTCTGATTCTGCAAAATCTAAGAAGAATTCATTTGAATATTTAGCTGAAGCTTTAACGAACTGGGAAGAACTCAAATACCCAGTTTTGATTTGAACTTGACCCGTGAGAGTAATTTGCATTTTTGCACCCTTAAATTTTGCAACATTTTTATTTGCACCATATTGTTTAAAATGTATGATTAACCCCCTTTCTATTTAATTGCAACATTATGGAATGAGAACTTTTAAAATCTACTTAATTTTAAAAAATATGTTAAAAGTGGTTTTTGAAAAAATAGTTTTTGTGTTTGGCAAATTAATTTGAACGTATTTTTGTCGATATTAAAGTAACAACATATGTTTAGCTAAAATTCGAAAGTATTTTTGTAAAAAATAAAATAAAATAAAATTCACCCCCTAAAAATAAGTTATGCTACTATTAATAAAGATTCTTGTTTTTTTTTTCTTGAAGTTTGACCAAATAGATTATCAATCAAATTTTGCGTGAAAAAATAGGATTTATTTTTTTACCTTAGGAAATTCAAGATGGATGTTATAAATATGTTCCTTAAATAAATTAACCGTACATACTACAAAATGTATGCTTTACAATATATACCATAGCTAATCATAATAATTGGTATAGTTTAGTTTAATTTAGTTTTGTTAACCATAATTGTTGTTATTAAATATTAGAGTGTGGATAAACATCACATAACACTTATAAGTGGCATACAACAAGAATAGTTTTCAAGAAGAATCTAGTATCGGTCAAAAACATAAAAAGGATTGAAAACAAAAAATTTTCCTTATCTGAGTTATAGCTACAAATCAAGTTTCGTCATCAATCCGTGAAACTTTTCAAGCTCAGTATTTTCCTTCTAGTCTTTTTTGTTGTTCAGAAGCAAGAGGACAAAAAAAATGTTGGACAAATTCTTGAACTTTCTATTTAGTTGAATATTTTATTTTATTTTATTATATTTATTTACAAGTATATAAGTACACAAGATATATGTATATATACGTGTATTTTAATATGAAATAAGAATTCTTGATATGAAATAAAATAAGAACTCAATTAAAAGTTAATTGTATTACATAAAGCATCGTCAATTCAATTTAATGAAAAAGAAGAATATTTTATTTTGAAAATAGTAAATTTGTACAAGTTCTCTTCTTCTTCTTCAAAAAAATGTCAGTATGAAAAGAAAAGGAAATTGTGGTTTTTTTTGCAATATTTTAGTTTTATCTCTGAAATTTATTACTGGATAAATCATTGATGTAATGCATACTTTTTCATCGACATCAAAATAACTGTCTACTTATCAATCTGGAAAAAAAAATCATGGTTAATGCAACACAAAAAAAAAGTGAGTTAAAATATGAATTTTAAATGTAATTGATAGAATAAAAAGTACGAAAAAGATCTTATCAAACTCTCCCTAATGATAATGTTTTGTTTGTTAAATCTACATCAAAATATTTTTCAAATAAGGGCTTATACCTTTTCTTATGATTTCTTTTCAAGCATTAGGAATTCAATGTAAATGTAAATTTAGTCAAGAAAAATATAAACCATCATCTACCAAATATGTTAAAGTAAATTTACAAACAAAACATTAAGCTTTCTTTGGGTTGCATTTCGGTCCACTTCATGAAGTTTATACAATTGTCAACTACTTATTTAGTTAAAAACTTATTAAAAGAGACATTAATTGCAGAATGATATAAGGGTTACTCCAAATTAATAACTTACCATGTGTATGTAATGCATTATCTATAGATCTTGTTGCATAAGAAATTTTGTCTAATAATATAAAGATTTGAGTAGTTTAATTCGAAGTCTAAAATATTTTTACAATTGAAAAATATCAACCTCTCTTTCCTTATTTTTTAATAAAGATTTTGTAGTTTTTTTTTCTTGCAAATTGCAATATTTTTTTAAAGTAAAAATAAATTGATAAATCAATATTTTTTGGGACCATATTTTACAAGAAGCCCCCAAAAATGGTTTTTCAAAAATGGGAGATCAAAAGATCGAATTACTATGCCTATCTTGGAGGTCTTTCTTTTTGGCTGACTCGTTTAAGTACTCTCCTTTGTCTCACTATTTATCTCTTAATCATTCGATTCCGCCCCTAAAGCTAGCTCCTACTCCTTCTCCTTCTCCTTCTCCTTTAGGACCCAAATCCACGTACCCCTTAACACGCAAGTACGCTTTAGCTACCAAGTTTCGAAACAATTCCATCGTGGAAGACACAATTTTTTCTGAAGAATTCGCCATGATATACCTAGGCTGTAATTATCTTTTTGGGTACAATGTGAGAGGACATCCTTGTGTTTTTTTCTTTTTTTTTTTTGTATAATCCAAGAGGATTTCCAAAGGTATATATATGTACCAAAAAGAAACTACACAAAAATATACTTCTTCAAGTATATAAAGTTATTTACACCAAGCTAAAACTATCTTCTCCCCACAAAACTTAGTGATTACAACTTCATTTGATACCTACATTAGCATCAGTCATGCTCAGCTGAGAAGTGTATATAAAAAAAGATGTTAAAAAGAACGGAACGATGCACGAAGTTCTTGCTATGTACGGATTCAGGAAAGGTCTGGATCAACCGAAAAGTATATATATTACTACTAACAAGCTATGAGGAAATAGGCACGACACTATATGGATAATGGATTGGAGCGTTTCGATATACAAGTTCTTGTACCCATTCATGGCTTCTCTTCTTCCATCACCTCTTCTTTGCATGGACCATAAGCTTTACTACAAACAATATAGCACAGTATGTTAACCAGACTAAATCCTGCAAGAACGAGATAATAGTAGTCGTAATGGCCCTTGTTTATATTGCTCGATACCCAACTTTCTTCCCCTCCTCTTTTAGTCAAGTCGTCGATAGTACTCATTATAGAGCTAGCTAGTAAGCTTCCAACTCCCATACCAACTCCTAATAGCGAAGCAGCTACACTAGACATGCTTTTAGGAAATTCTGAAATGTAGAATTCGTTTTGGCCAATGGCATGCAGGGCCTCTGCAAAGCCAGTAAGGGAATTCTGGGGAAGTAGCCACATAGCTGACATAGGGATCACGCCTTCTGGATCATCCGAGTACCCCTCCTTGATTGCGATACTTCTCCGGACACCTTCTACAACTGCAACCACTAAAACTGACAGGAAGGAAAGAAACAACCCGAACCCCATTCTCTCTTTTGTGCTGAAATGAGCAGGCTTTCCAGTCAATTTTGATGCAATGGGAAGAATCAAATAATCGTAGAGGACAATCCAAAGTATAGCAGAGATGACAGCAAATATGCCAAAGGAGGCAGCTGGGATTTCAAAGCTTGAACCGATATGTCGATCCATGGTATTCGCTTGAAGTACAGGAAAAGTGTTCTGGCTTATGTTTATGGACAATACAACTCCCGTCAACCAGATTGGAACAACTTTGAGCAATGCTTTCAGCTCCTCTACTTGATCTACAGTGCAAAGACGCCAAGGATCTATTGCTTCTCCATCTGGGCTCAAATCTAGTCGATAATCTTGTACAATGCAAGCTTTATTCAAAAACCTAAAGGCAATATATTGAAGGTAAAACGCAATACAAACAAATATATCAGGACTGGAAAAGGGCATCACTAATTTTGAACATGACATGAGGCCTCTTTAAACAATAAAAGCTGGAGTCAGTAGCACAATGAGTTATATATGTCATCAGCTGGTGCAGGTTAACATAATGAACTTCACAATTGCCTATATAGGTGAGAGAAGCAACAGCTATAAATGATTGATCAAATAATAGATTAGTTCAGGAAGAAAAAGCATACAGGCAGATAACCAAACAACAATTTACCATTACATAGGTTCTGTTTCAAGCATATGCAGAAAGTAAGATGACCAACAGAAAAACAAATGTTTGGTAAGAATGAAGTTACCTTAGTTTTTCACTTGGAAGAACTACGGTTGACCCTTTTTTCTGATGATATTGTATACCTTCACTCCGGGACAACAATTTGAGACATCTATTTCTATAAGAGGCTACAATCACTTGAAAAAGGCCAGTGATTAAGCTCGATTTAGGCTTCAGCTTCACGTAGAATGGAGTACCCAAATAAATTAGAAGAGTTGAAAACAACATTAGCAAACCAGGAGCTCCAAAACCTAAAGCCCACCCCATGTTGACTTGGATATAAACAAGACACGTGAGAGCAACCAGGATAGACAAAGCATACGAGGCGTAGTACCAGCTGAAGTATCTCTCCATTAAACGCGTATTATCTTGATATACTTCCCGTTTCAACTGATCAGAACCAAATGCTAAAGATGAGGATTTGACTGCACCTGCTCCAATGGCAACGATGCCCAAAGAGAAACACAGGAAGAAGAGTTGGAACATCTCTGCTGATCTGCAAATGTTGTTGGAATTGACACAGGGCGGGGGCCTTGCTTGCGGAATCACTGATGTCAGCCAAAACAGAAACATCCCCTTCAAAACACATCAGATATCTAGAATTATTATCAGTAAATTTACCAAGTTCAAACAGATTATTATGATTCTTCATATTACAAAAAATTGCATCAGATGGGTGATAATGATTCCTCCAATTGTCAAATTGTGAAGAGGGATCAAGAAATTAATGGGAATACATGTCGCTACATCCTCCCCCTCACCTCAAGTTGAAAACTTGTCAACTGGAAACACAGGTTGTGCATTTATTTTTGCATGATCATACGATAACATTTTGTGCACATTGAATGTGGCTCTTAAGTTGTTAGTTACAGCCATACAAGGGGCTGCAAACATACAACGCCAAACACAAGATATTGTGCTGAAAATTAAATACTTACTTAGCTTGCTAACCTACAAGTTGAATCATTGTTATCCTGAGGTCCATCGGCTTACTTAGATAAACAGCGGTACTTGAATTTGGAATCTGAATTGTCTTCAGCAAATGTACTGCTTGATGCTTTGCTAAGTCTACTTCATTCAGATGCTGCTCAAGTTCCCGTATTTAGGTTCAGTGAACTTAAAGACATTAGTTTCTTTTACAGCATGGTCAAATTTTTGGTAGAGAAGAAGTTCTCCCTTCTTCCATGTAAAAAGTGGCTTCCTTTGTTTGGTTTGTAGCAACAGAAACATGTTTGACTCAATAAAAATTGGAAAAAGGGGGGATCCAACTATGCTCAAGACGTTATTTGACGCCCTTTTCTAATTGAAAGTTAGGTATTCGATGTCAACCGAAATGTTCCCATAGATGTGACAAAGAAACTAGTAGAAAAAATATAAAGGGACAGAAATGTACATTAAGGTTCCTCATAATCAATCGAGGTTCTGCCAATTAGTAGTACTCCCTCCGTTTAAAAAAGAATGACCTCCTTTCCTTTTTAGTCTGTTTAAAAAAGAATGACCTCTTTCCTTTTTTGGTAACATTTTAATTTCAGCTTTTCATGTGGCATGTTTAAAGCCACAAGATTGAAGGGCAATTTAGTACATTTGACATAACTTTAATTTAGGACCACAAGATTCAAAAGTCTTCTTTATTTTCTAAAACTTTGTGCCAAGTCAAACCAGGTCACTCTTTGTGAAACGGAGGGAGTAAAAGTTATGGGAATCCATTAACAAACATGAAAAATAAACAATTATGAGTATGTTTGATATGACAGATTTGGTCATTACAAGGAAAACATTTTCCATGGTGGAACATGACTGCCCTCATTTTCCTTTCGACTATCTTAACTTTCAACCTCATATTACTTGCTCCAAATAAAACTACGACGTCACTTTGCTCCTTAAAACTTAAGGCAACTAATGAAAGAAACCAACTTAGTTAATGAACTTTACCACAAGGGTGACAACAGATCCCAATCCTATCATCTGGAACCGACCCACAAAAGAATCCGCCATAAATGCCCCAACAACTGGAGCGATGTTGGTAACTGCTGACCACATGTAGATAATATTGGACCCAGTAGTCATATCCATGTGATATTCATTCATCAAATACAGGATCATATTAGGAGTTAGAGCAGACGTCGCCGCATTCGTCAAAGCCGCATTTCCTATCCAAAATCAAGAAAATAAAACATTAAACAGTGAATCAAGAACTCCCCAACTGTTTCATTGGAATACACCCCTTCATTTAATTTCATGTTAAATCCATGACTGACGAATCAACAACTAGGTAAAAACCATCAAATTGAACCTCTCTAAAGGGCAATTACATGTGTTTATCAAGAATTCAACAAATAAATGAACTTATTCCAGAAAGTTAATCGACAAAAATCAAAAGAATTAATGATCAAAAACACATTTAAACTATCACTTTTTCACGAGTTTCATATCTCAACTATCCATTGTTTTATTACCTACCAAAACTATGACTTGCTTGACACTAAGTTGGCCAACACACCTCTTGTCTATTGGGGAACAAATATTTGGCCAATTCAGCAAAATTACCAAAACTTTTAATCAACGAATCAACAACTAGGTGAAAATCATCAAATTGAACCTCAGTAAATGGCACTTACATGTGTTTATCTATAAACCAACGCATAAATGAAATTATTCCAAAAACAAACTCGACAACAATCAAAAGAATCAATTAGTCAAAAACACACCTAAACTATCACCTTTTCATGAGTTTCATACCTCAACTATCCGTTATTCCATTTACCTACAAAAACTATAACTCCCTTTGCTCCACACAAATTCATCCGGTAAACATGACACTGGACCGGGAGTATATTTCATAACCAACATGGTCCCTGGTCCCCGACCTCCACACCGTACCCAGTAAGTCTACCTTTGATACCATGTCAAATTAGGCTTTAGATCTAACTCACCCAAAAACTACAAAAACTATCACTCCCTTTGCTCCATGCAGATTTATCCTGTTAACATGACACTGGACCAGGAGTATATTCACAATCCACATGGTTCCCGGTCCTAGACCTCGACACCATACCCAACGGGTCTAGCTCAAATACCATGGCAAATTACACTATAGGCCTAACTCACCCAAAAAACTAACCCGAAGATTGCTCAAGCCTTATAAGGAACCCACAGTCTCGTCCCAGTCCATGATCATTCCATTCATCAACAACTCAGCAAAATTACCAAAATATTTGACCAATGAATCAACAAATAGGTAGAAAAAAAACCCAAAATTGAACTTCAGATAGAGCAATTACACAAGTTTATCAAAACATCAACACACAAAATGAAAAAAATAGGGAAGTAGGTCATACCAAGTATGAAAGGTAAAGTTCTGAATCCACCCTTTTGAGTTTCAGAATCATCTAATAGCAAAGTCTGTTCGATCATTTCACCTTTTTCACACAACAAATTCTCCATATGTGTACGATCAGTCTATAACAAAAAAAAAAAAAAACTCTTTCCCTCTTTCAACTTTTGTTGGCATCACAGTCCACTGACAGTCAAACACTGCGATAACAACCAAGCTTCGACTACAGGTACATATACAAACAAAAGAGCTGATCAAATAAAACAAAAAACAGAGCAATATTGCAGAAAAAACTATTTGTTTTGGCCCTACTTCGTTGCGTTTTCCCCCATTTTTCATGAAGTTTCTTCGTGGCGACATATGCCTCTGCCAAGTTTTGCTCTTACTTTCTTCAGATTTTTCTTTTCTCAAATAATATTATTATGATAATATCAACGTGTGTTGTGTGTTGTGTGTTGTTAAGATTAAATATAATGTTTGTTTTGACGGTTGCTTTAGCAATTCTAGATATAGCAAGTCATAAGGAAATATCACAAAGTCTACTAGGAGGAAACATAACTACAACAAAAAGAATATCAACATGTTTGTGCTGCACTGATGTGAGTGAGATTTTGGGATTGAGTCTGGGTATGGAGAAAATTTTATTGGGAGGGCCACCCCTGAATGGGCCTGCAGTGCGTGATTCGATTTTAATTGGAGCTCTAATGTGGACTTCGGACACCGGGTAGGAAAACCAATAAAAAAAAACTACAACAAAATAATACAATAATTGAAGCACAATATACAACATACTAGAATAAAGTATTGAAAACAATACTCTCTCCGTCCATTTTTAGTTGTCACGTTTTTCGAAAGTCATTTTGATTAATTTTCAAAGTTAAATTAGATTACATTTAGATATTCAAACACCATACCGAAAGTACTATAAATTGCATTTTTTTGCATATTAATATGATGAAAAAATACATTATAATATGTTAATCAAAATTCTTATCGTTTAACTCTAAAAAATGAAACTATAATAACTAAAAGTGGACGGAGAAAGTAATAAACAATGATGAATCGAAACAAATACTACATCCGTCCACTTTTAATTGTCATAATTTCTTTTTTTGGAGTCAAATGATAATAACTTTAACTAACATTTTATGATGTATTTTTTCATCGTATTGATATGCAAAAAATTGAAATATATAGTACTTTTTGAATAATTTATGAATATCTAATTTTTTTTAAAAAAATATCGAATGAATGTAATCTAATTTAACTTTAAAAATTAGTCAAATTAATTTTTAAAAAGTGCAACATAACAAATAAAAATAAATATAGTATCATATTTAAATACAATACGATTAATAATAACGTGTTCATCTTTTTAGTATTTTGAGACGGAGAAAGTAAATACATATGGCCAAATTTTCAATGTCATGAACTTTAGGGACCAAAAATGTAGAGTTGTGACCAAATTACTTTGGCGGAGATAAAATTGTGAAAAAAATTGAAATTACGAAAACTCGAAGGTCCACCTGTAGCCGCCCAGCCAGGTTAACACCGTACACAATTAGTCAACAAAAACCGAATCAAAATTTCAAAGAGAGACAGGGGCCCGAAGCCAACACAGCATGAATAATCAATTTCCATCTTGCACTTTATTCATCATAAATCTCAAATTTACTGTCCCTTTCGGTTTGTTAGAGGAAAAAAATTGATTTTTGTACGTGGAGGTGATGTTTTCTGTTCTTCGATCCCCTTTTTTGAAACTTCATAGCAGTTTCATTGTTTTAATCTCTTAAATTGCTGGGCCTTTTGGTTTGTTAGAGGAAAAATTTGATCTTTTCTTCGATTTTGTACGTGGGGTTGTTGTTTTCTGTTCTTCGATCCCCTTTTTAGAAACTTCATAGCAGTTTCATTGCTTTAATCTCTTAAATTTGTGAAATTTAGCTGACCCTTTTGGTTTGTTAGAGGAAAAATTTGATCTTTTCTTCGATTTTGTACGTGGGGTTGTTGTTTTCGGTTCTCGATCCCCCTTTTTTTTCTGATCCTTTTGGTTTGTTAAGGGAAAAATTCGATCTTTTTCTTCGATTTTGTACGTGGGATTTGTATTTTCTGTGTTTCAACTTGATAGCAGTTTCATCATCATAATCTCTTAGATTTACTGGTCATTTTGGTTTGTTAGAGGAAGTCGATTGAATTTTTTCTTTGATTTTGTACGTGGGGTTTGGTATGTCGTGCTCATTTATCCCTTTTTGTCAACTTGATAGCAGTTAAATAACTGCACCTGGTGGTTTTCAGTTTCGAATTTTATTTCCTGTTTTCGTTCTATCAATTGGTCAATTTGAAAGGAAAGAAGGAGAAAAGATTTCGAGATCATGGTGAAGGAGACCGAGTATTATGACATTTTGGGGGTTAGCCCTACTGCTACCGAATCTGAGATTAAGAAAGCATACTACATTAAGGTATATATAATTATCGTATTTGTATTAACCTGTTATTTATCATTTTAATACACTTAGGGATATAGTTTTAAGTACGTGCATGAAGAATCAAAGAATTTTTTTCTTTTTGCACTTGCTTGTCTGGTTCAAGTTGAAAGCTAAGTTGGGCGGACTCTTCACTTTTAATTCCACACCCGTGTCGGATTCTCCAAAAATATACTACTTTGGCGAATTCGATATGCACATGTTGACATTTTTGAAGAGTCCGAGCAATATATTGGGGCAGTGGAAAGGTTTTATGCTTGAAAAAGAAGCTACCTTCAATCCCATAAGTATGATTTCTTTATTAAGGAACTACAAAGAATAATCCTTTTTGCTATCTATCAACACACACACACGCACATGCGGAAGAATCTTGTCTAGGTAATAGAAGGAGATTGTAGACAGAAGTGTTCCTTTGGCAAATTCCATCTGCCAAAAAGGATGTAAGCGTTTGTTATACATAGATGGAATGGAGCATGCAAGAAATAGAAGTTTGCAATTCCTTCTAGGATTGTGGTAAACATTGGGGATCTTCGAGCCTCTATTTAAGGCTTCTTTTATACACATTATCGCTGAAAAGTTTAAGACTAAGACTGAAAACTTGAATAGCATTTATTTGTTGAACGTCATGTCATTGTACTTTTTTCCTACCCATATGTGATGCCATTACATTTGAGGGAATAAACTTGATGAATTGGTGAATTATAATAAATCTCTTCTTTTAACCAAGTTTCATGCTAAAGTGACCGTTTGAATATCAAATCTACAACCAGTCAAATGGGCACTTACTACCAGTCAAATGGGCACTTACTTTTCACCCTGATTTAGCCAATTGGATTTTGATAAAGAGGAGTAAGTTCTCAGCTCTATGCTTTACTTCATCAGCCCATAGACAAAAGAATTAGATTGTTGGACTTGACAATCTAATTTGAAGACTAATTTAATATTTTGGGTTACATTTTTTTAATGGGGAACTTATAGTGTTTGGAATCTTCACCCAGCTATGTATTTATTTTCTTTATTTGCGGCTTTCAGTTGGTACCTTGACTAAGTTAGTTATGATTTATCCATAAGCAATTGTGCTTTTGTTTTTTTGTTATTTCTCGAGGTCCTGGTCATTTTTTTAAAACTCAGCCTTAGGAATGAGCATACTGCCACACAAGTACCACAATAAAAAGTGATGAAGATTAAAATTTGTAGCTCACAGAATTTGAAAACTTCCAACTTTAGTTTTCCTTATTGTAGTCGAATTTGCCCTTTTTTGTTTTAATTTTCAATCTTGACTCTGTTTCCTATTCGAGCTTTCCATGTTTTGACTTCTTCTTTACTACTAACTTTCATATGTGGTATAGGCACGGCAGGTTCATCCTGATAAAAATCCAAATGACCCTCTAGCTGCACAGAATTTTCAGGTAAGTCATTAGTCTACCTTTTTTTTTTTGAGAAGTCTCTTGATGATTTATCTTTTAACTGTTTTTTTTTTTTTTTTTGGTTAATTAGGAGATATTCCTGCTGTTGGCTCAATAATTCTTGTTTTCTCCTTGGTTGCAGGTGTTGGGAGAGGCTTATCAGGTACTGAGCAATCCATCTCAACGACAGGCTTATGATGCACATGGAAAATCAGGAATCTCAACGTAATTTCTCTCTTGTATTATTGATACCCAGGACATTTGTATTTCTCCTAGTACAATTGATATTTGGTACTTGTATGTACATATAATTTGCTCTGATGTTCTTCTGTGTATTCACATGTTAATTCAAACTTCTATGCTTTGAATTGTTCTCAGAGATGCAATCATTGATCCTGCAGCAATTTTTGCTATGCTTTTCGGAAGTGAACTTTTTGAGGAGTACATAGGTCAGCTTGCTATGGCTTCAATGGCTTCATTGGATATTTTCACTGAAGGTGAAGATTTTGATGCTAGAAAGTTACAAGAGAAAATGAGGGTACAGTTCTTCATTTCCTTTTAGCATTTATAATTGTAAGAGTATTACTTGAGAAAATTGAATTCAAACATTTTTATTGACTTCGTGTATATATGGGTAAAACTTGCAAAAAGATGAAGTAGCTTGAGAAATGGTTATAGTGGCACCTCTATCTATATGCTTATATGTAAGTAATAACATTTATTTCCATGATATTATGAACTATGGCTTGTTAAACCTTTGTTGTTGCTACTGTTCTGATTCTTCACTGCGATATTTCCTTTTCAAACCTGCTTTTAAAATTGCTTTATTTGAGCTGAGGGTCTTTCGAAAACAACCTCTCTTCTGCCTCCACAAGGCAGGGATAAAGTTTGCATACACACCACCCTCCCCAGACCCCACTTGTGGCATTACACTCGGTATTGTCGTTGACTTGTTTACCTAGAGTCCCACATGGTGCCTCATTCTTTTACTTTTAAAGCAAAAAAAAATTCCCGAAAAGCCAAAAGAAGAGAGACTGAGAGAGGCCTAGAGATATAAATAAGAGATAGAAAACATGCATCTAGTTGTATAAATTAAGGGAAATGACAGATGATTTGGACATATACATCAACCTTAGATAGAGTCAGATGCAACTGATGATACAATAAGTAAGAATAGGGGAATCATAAGAAATAACAAGCCGTTTTTTCTTTATATATTGATTGACAAGTAAAGAAGGATCGACATGTGTAGTAGTGGAACTCTGCAGTGTGATATTCTGGATCCAGGTTTTCATTGTCCGTACTACAAATATTTCAGCTAGCTTATCTGTTGCTTGTTTGTTTTGTAGTACAGTTTACTGGTTGAAGTTCTCATCATAAGAGATATCCAATTATCTTACACCTTGCAAGATGTATTGCTTAAAAAAATCTGTGGGGGTAATTCTGTTGCTAGTGGATGTAAATCGACTTCAAGACAGCAATGTTCTTTTATTTACTATTTGAATGATATATTTACCTATTTCTCTATTTATCAAGATGTTAATCATCGATATCACATTGTATGTTATTCACAATGAATTGGATATCGATGTCACAACAATCTGTTTGAGCACATTGCAGCTTTACATGACAATGAGTTGGATCTCATAACAATTCATTAAAAAGATGCTAATATGTAGTCACATGGTCTACCACTACTTGGCTGGAGCTACTGTATTCCATAGAAGCTGTATCAGGATATGTATACAATTAACTTCTTTCCTTCTTAATCTAATACAGGTTGTTCAGAGGGACAGGGAAGAAAAGCTTGCTAAAACTTTGAAGGACCGGCTCAATCTATATGTACAAGGGAATAAAGAGGACTTTGTTCGTCATGCAGAAGCTGAGGTGTCGAGGCTTTCAAATGCAGGTTAACATTGTCATACCTACTACATAATTCCTTCAACCCTTTTTTTGTATTGAATTGCTTTTCTGACCTCGGCAATTATACTTAAGGGGTTGTACAAACAATATGCATATTTACAGCTGTATTATGGGCTGTGAAAAGTTGGTTTCGTGAGTTGTGCACACTAAGATCTTTAAATTTCCAATAACTTTTGGAGTCATGACAATTCATGATTGAAAGAGAGGTATCTAAATATTAAGGGTTGTTTGGTATGTAGGAATGGCTAAGGTTTCTCGTCTCTCCATAACAAGTGAAAGATTTAATGCAAAGCATGGCTCTTACCGGACCTTGTGTTGGACATTGGAAAAATAATAAGTCAATAGGGGCCATAGAGATACCAAGATGGTTAAAGGTAGAGGATGTGTGAAACTAAGCAAATCTAAAGAAAGTGACAAAGACTAACATGATGTGTTCACGAAGGTTGGGTAAATAGCAATGATGTCCCATTTGAATCTGAGAATAACCTAATAACAGACATTTATCACCGGGAGAGGTTATTAGGGTCAAGTTATGAAGAAAGCAAGTGCTTCTAGAGACACTAGCCAGAGGGAATATAGAAGTGAATATGGCAAGCCAACAACGTGTGCAACTTTATTCTTATTTTAAAGAAGGGCATGTATTTAATCAGATAATGAGATGTGGGTGTAACATCTCCTAAAAATGCAAGTCAACATGAGATCTATTAGGCGCAAGCAATTTCAATGAGATATCTATTCTTCTATCAACTACTCTATTTTGTTAGAGTGTAAGATCGTTTTCTGATAAATAATTTTTGGCGAGTTCTTGTACTAAAAATAAATTTTGGTGCATTACACTATGGAACATCCAAATAGAAGTGCCAATTTGTTTTATATTTCAACAAACAAAATCTAAAAAATGTAAGGCAGCTCAGAACAAATTTCATGCAAGTTCATATGAATAATCATATCATTTAAATCTACCAAACAGTGAAAATGCATACAAAAGGTGATTCAGCTAGGATCTCAGACATCTGTTGGACTAAAGACAAATGAAACTATATCCAATTATTAGGATGAAAAGGGAAGGAAGTACTGATTTATCTACCTAGTTGGCATGACTCATATTTTAAAATAGACAAGTGAGAGATACTAATTATAATTTTCTATAGTGCAAATGAACTAAGACAATCAATGGGTATTCTCGGATGGTGGAGATAGTATAGTCCATCTGATTCAAGTTACCTTTTCTAAAATAAAAAGCCCGTCTGATTCATGTCCAATACCAATTATATATCCAATAACACAAGTTTGTGTAACAATGAAGTTATTGAAAAGGATCACGGAGCAGCAAAGTGTTTGGGGTAAACAACTAATTGATATAAGGTAAGAAAGAGAATCAGGAATGTAAAGGACTAACTTTATGGCCAGAAAGTTAAAACTTATATACTCCGGTTGCCATGGTTTGGTATCTATTGGCTAATGTGATTGTCTGAAGAGACTAAGATATAAGGCTATAGAGGAAGATGTGATACTCGACATATGATCAGAAGCACATGAGTCAGTGATTCAAAGGTTCAAACCCTAGCTGCAGGCAAAAGTTTGGTATATAATTGGAAAAGGGTAGAGGGGAAGCGGGCCTATTATTTGCCGAGTTTCAAACCGTGCGCCATTGACTTTCGGAAACTTCTCAGTCGTAACGAAAATATTGAAGAGACTAGTTTGAAAAATAGAAGTTACTTGTGGATACAATTTCCATAGGAACTTGTAGTCATATAAGGAAACACGTAGTTTGGTATTGAGGCGTAATAGTCGTATAAGCACCATTTATGGCATTGAAGCTGTCTTGTCCTATTCTACCGACTTACATTCTCTCTTGGTCTGCAATCCCCTTTCCGTTTCTTTCCCTCTCAACTCCTTAGCTTTGACTTTCTTGATATTTTTGTTGGTCTCTTCCAATTGACATGGATATAGTTACAGAATCTTTTCTCATCAACTTAATGTTTGATAACAGCTTATGGTGTTGATATGTTAAACACAATTGGATACATATATGCAAGACAGTCGGCGAAAGAGCTCGGAAAGAAGGCATTATATTTGGGTGTGCCTTTTATTGCTGAGTGGTTCAGAAACAAAGGCCATTTTATCAAATCCCAAGTAACTGCTGCAACAGGTTTGTTGTGCTGGCTTTAAGCAGTGGTTTGTGGTTAGCATTGTGCTTCTCATTTCCCAAGTTAGGACAAACCATTTGCACCTTGTTTGCTCAATCTCTATATTGATCTGTGCATAGAGCTTTCTAAAGAATAATTCCTTACGGTTTATGCTCTTCTTTCAGTTTTGTGATTTAATTAGTCCAAAATTAGTTTTTGACTGTTTTTTCTTCTGTTGATTGATGTCATATAATCTTGATGAACTTAGGTAGACAGTAGGATAGTATAGGTAGAAATATATGAGAGGAGTATTAACTATTAAGCTGAGGTCAAATAAAGTATAGAATCTTTCTTCAGTTTTCAGCATGTACACCTATCTCTAACCAGAAATGAGGCCTGCACCTGGTAGACAAAAAAGTGCATTGCTAAATCTTTTCCCACTCGGAGCAGCATCCCTGCAATCATTTGTTGGATCATTTGAAATGAAAGAAATGCAAGATTCTTTGAGGAAAAGAATGTTTCAGTCCTTAAACAGAGTTGTATATCCTTGCTTAGTTTTGGCGTAATATGGCAGTGGCAAAAGAGTCCGAAACCATGCTAGATTCTGTCACTGCATTACTCCCTGGAATGTGTTTTTTTTTTAATGTTTTCAGTGCTAACGCTTTGCTGGTTTTGCATCAATAAATTTTTACCTTATCAAAAGAAAAATAAATTGTATGGTCTAGTTTTGGTATAGACGTGCTAAGAAATTGTTTCTCTCTTAAGTGGTTTTAGTCTTTTTTCTATTGGAAAAATTTAATTCCTTTCTCTTGCATGTTTCTTTACAGACCTTTGCCTGAAATAGTACAAGAAAAGTTTGATTTAAATAGTTGTAGCTCATAAATGCCTTCCAAACTATCTTCCTTATCCAAATACTTATAAAAAGGGAATTGCAAGGTTTGAAGATAAGCTTTTGGGTCTTTCTTGTATCACTTCTATCATAATGTGTCCTCAATTATAGCTGATGTGATTGTGATTAATTTCGATCATTCATCCAAACCTGCATTACGGTAAAGTTATTTTTGTGTGACCTATAGGTCATGGATTCGAACCATGAAATCAGCCACTGATACTTGCAAGTGTCAGGGTAGGTTGCCTACATTACAACACCCTCTTGGAGTTCGTTCCTTCCCTGAATCATATGTAAACGTTGGATGCTTTGTGCACCGGGTTGTCCTATTCATCCAACCTTTGCGTCTATTGAATGATACTTGATTGTCATATGTGGTAATGTTCTTCTGAAAAAAAAATACGTCATGCTTTTGTAGGTGCAATTGCTTTGATTCAGCTTCAAGAGGACATGAAAAAGCAGCTCAGTGCAGAAGGAAATTACACTGAGGAAGAACTTGAAGAGTACATGCAATCCCACAAAAAGCTAATGATTGATTCTCTCTGGAAGCTTAATGTAGCAGATATTGAAGCCACTCTTTCTCGTGTTTGTCAAATGGTTGTTCACCTTTATCATGTTGTGTTTGTGGCTTATTCTTGTATTGTTCTTATTTATTTGTGTTAATATTCATTACTTTGTCAGGTTCTACAAGACAACAACGTAAAGAAAGAAGAGCTTCGTGCTCGCGCAAAGGGGTTGAAGACTCTCGGCAAAATTTTTCAGGTACTGTAGTTGACCAATATTTTAAGTAGGTAGCGTGATCCTCACAATTGGTTAACCTTGTTGTTCTGTTGAATGATATTCTTATGTACAGAAGGTTAAGTCAGTCAATGAAGCCGAAACTACAGAAAACGGCGTCCACAAGTTGGACGGAAATGAACCAAGCTACGACTCTTGTTCTTCAACTGCATCAGTACCATCTCAAAATAAAGAAGAGGTGCCTTATACAGTATTTGCATCACAGGTACCGCTCTGATTTGTGTTCTATTCCTTTATGAACAGCTAACTTGCACAGGTTTGGTTCCTTTACTGGCCTCTTTCTTTGGTCAATTGCCTTTTTGGTCCTCAGATTGTAAGTTCAAAATGGATTTCTGTTGTATATTGCTGTGCCAAGAACACTTAGCCTTTGTTATTTTTGCACTTAGCCTTTGTTATTTTTGAAAAGGACGCATTGTTCCTTTTATAAATGAAGTCAACCAAAGAAATAATTATCAACTTTATTGCATTATGGCTGCCATCACCTTCCTAACTCCCCCCCTCCTCTGCCGTCACCACCAATCCCTGAGATTTTTTTCCCCAACCCTTCACTGACACTTTGGTTTGAGAGGTTTGGTTGCAATAGATAGGGAGGTTGGGATAGGTTTTCAGGGTAATATGCTTGGGTGAGGTGGGGGGTTAGAGAGGGGCTGAAGAAAGCAATGGAGCTTTAACGTTTCAATTTGATTTAGTTGATTCTATTAGTGGGGGTAAATTTGCTTGTTAGGTGAACGTGGAAGTCTACTAATTGTGATAACATAGGCATCAAACATAACTGGTTCAAGACACAAAGACATGGTAAAAAAAAGAGTACAATTTCTCTTTGGGATTGTTATGCTTGGAAGGACAACTATTTTCTTCTTTTAGAGATACAAGAGGAACTAGTCGAAAGTAGATTTTCTGCTTGAGAATTGCTACTTGCAACTGCAGCTTAGCGAGAGATTTACTTGCCATGCGTCGCATGTCAGTGTCATGTAGATGCAAGGGCAGAAAAGGATTCAGAGAAACAGGTTTCTCCTGACTTGTTTTCTTTCATCTTTTTGGAGGTTAGTTTGTAGAACAGTTTAAGATAAAAAACCTTCGGCTCTATCCATACATTCGCTGGATGACAATATCATTAGGAGATGGTAAAGTGATTAAGAAACGGGTGGTGGAAAGTATTCTTGCTGTTTTTCTGTCAATCTTAATTTCCTTTTTCTTTTAGTGTTGTCAAGAAGAATATATTGCGTTTTACTCTCCCAAAACAATAAAAGGAAGATTCCATTGTAATGAGTATATCGGCTATTCTAGGAAATGTTCCAACTTCTAAGATTCATTTCAAATGAAGCAAAGATCATGTCATAGTGTCTTTTTACATTATCTTAACTTTTGGACATATTTTCCAGAGCCCATATGTGGAGGCTCCACAGTTTACCGGTGGTCAATCCAGCTATAACTTCCCCATGCCAACTGCACCACCAGGAGCACAGAGACACAGGTAGACAGACAAATGGTGGACGCCGCAAGAATGTGTAGCTTGTGAATTTGTAGTGCTTGTTGGTATTTGCTTATTCTTAGGAAAAAAAAAGAGGGAGTTTGAGTTTCTTATGTATCCCTAGTGTGCTATATTTAAAGCATGATTCTTGCTTAGCAGAGAAAAGCTTACTGTCATATTGCTTTTATGAAGGACTGCTTTGTATTTAATATAGTTAGAGTGTAAGTTGTGTGGCCTGTGAATGCAAAATATTGTATATTGCATTGGTCTATTCTTCTTGTTGTATTAACCAATTTAATGTTTTTGTTATTGACCTATTCTGCCAACTCCCTAGTTGGTGTCTTTTTGTACTTAAAGAGCACTTTCTTGCTGGCCTGCTTGAAACTTAATGATAGTGACTATTTCTAATTAATTGCTACAAGGATTGAAAGTGATTATATGTAAACTTCACCTATTTTTTGTGGGGATGAGAAGAAAAATATTTAAAACATGTTATGAAAACGTAATCATAAAAGATTAGTAGGCTTAGGTAGTTTTTTGTCCTTCGATATTTGTTATTATGTACCTTGATTATCATATTGTTTTGTTGTAGTTTTTGTTTTGTTACTATTTGTTGTTTCTTGTACTTCTGTTACTTCCATTTTTGGATTACTTTGGAATGTTTTACCTCGAGTTGAGGGTCTAACAGAAACAACCTTTCTATTTCTTAAGATAGGGCCCTATCATCTTCAGACTCCTACTTTGTAGGACTATACTTGTAAGATATTGTATACACTTGAGATGGGGGTGATAACATATAGAATGAAATGTAGGGCGTAGTAACCTAACTGGTTACCCCAACCTCCCTAAAGAAAACACATAGAGTGAGATGTAGGACTTGGTAACCTAATTGGTGCTTTTCGATTACGTTCAAGCCGCTCGCAAAGGTAAAACATTTCTTATTTTTTTATAACTGTAGTTAAAATTACCCTTGAGTTATAACTTTATTAGTAGTCAACAAAATAAATAGGCAGAAAATTATACGAAAAGTCTAATGAAGGAGAAAGTTACACAATTTTAAATATATATGAGCAATTTGACCTTACATTATTATCTACAATTGCTCTAAGATATGCCTCTCTAGTTTCGAAATCAAATGTCATAATTACCTAAATATAACATACTTAACTATAGTTGAAATAGATCTGCCAAATTTCATAAATATAAAGGTACTACATTGATTATTTTTTCTTGTTAGCCAAAACAACTTGCCATTAGTCACACACATTAATACGACTGAAAATCGAATTTCACTGTCAATATCTACGTGCTTGGTTCATGAAAAAAAAGAATTAGACCTTCATGTGAAGGGGCGTGTTGAAAATATTAAAGATGAGATGGACACACACCTTAACAGATGAAAACAAAATTAACTTTTGATAGATTTGAAGGATCAAAATTGTAATATATATTAACCACTTATAATATTTCTTCCAAATAGGAGTATCTATTCCTCTTAACTACTCTTTTTCCTTTTCTTTATTTGATAGGGATGGACCACACAAAATGAATCTATCATTCTACTTAAAGGGACTATTAAATTATTTTCCCTTTAATTGATTTTGAAGAAGGGAAGAGAGATAAGAGAAAGTTGTATTTGGTAGTTGGTAGGTGGTAGGAAGGACAATGATTTTAACAAAATATATCAATGAAATATAAGTATTTCATTTATTTTTTATTTTTGATAAGTAAAAAATTATTATTTCAAATGCATTTGTATATCATATATCATATAAGTAAATGAGCAAAATGGAATTAAGGCGGGACACGGGTAAAATGATGGTCAGATATGAATCTAAAATTTAAATTTTATAAATTAAACTTTAAAAGTTCTTGATGTCAAACCTATGTTTTTAGAATTATTGATCCAGATCTTATATGTAGCAGTTCTAACCAAAAAATTTACACAAATATTTCACATTTAAAGTACTAACCTCAAGTAAATCCAAAGGTGTTAGTAAAGGTGGGGCATAGTGTTGGAGGCACGAACGAAATAGGGGTGTTAGAAATCAAATCATAACTGATAAATCAATTTGATAATGTGTTATTAAAATCATGTTATCACATTACCGACTTGAAAGTGATTCATAATTTTATAAATAACACATCATATTTAAAACTATAAACTCCATTGCCTCAAAATATCTCTCTCCATTTGCTGCTCACCCCAACCATCATCTCTATCGCCTACCAACTATATTCTTCATCGATAACGACATTGATATTTGATAGATTCAAATCATATTAAACGAAAAATCATCAACAAAGTACACAAAAACTACTCAATTTATTTTTTACATCAAAAAAGCTAAATATCCCAAGTGATAACAGAAACAAATAATTCCTTAAATCAAAACAAATCAATCAAATCTCATTAATTCAATTATTGCTTAGCACATATAAAACTCAATAATCAACAAATCAAATTATTAAGTGCAGAAACCAAATCAAACCACATGATAAACACTCATAATACAGTGGCTCAGTTAGTTAATAGACTACCTGAATCTCACCTTATTCGATTCTCACATTGTAATTTCGTACCCCCAATTTTTATTTTAAAAAAAATAAACACTCCTAATACAAATATCACTTATAAAAATAATTTTTTCTTGAAGTTTTTTTATCTATAGAAAAAAAATTTAAAATATTTATTTCCATACCAAATACACCCAAAAAGAAAGAAAAAAAGAAGGAAAGAAAATGGAAAAAGTGACAAACAAAGTGATGTATAGTAGCATCGAAATTGCCGGTGGAGAGTTCGTAAAAAACTCACTCTCTCTCTCTCCTTTCTCTCTCTTCAAATTCCAATTTTTTTCAGATCTTCACTTCCCTCTTACTTCTGTCCTCTCACACGCAAAGGAGAAGACACACATCCCACATGCTCCTTTCTCTCTCTTCTTTCTCTCTCTACAAAATAAAGCAAAGTGATATGCTTTTAGTAGTATCACAAAAATATAAATCTGAATCTACTCAATTGTGCTTATTGTTATTGTAGATCTAGATATTGTGTTGATAGTTGTGTTATATATTGTTTTTATTTGAAAAAAAAATCCTGCCCCTCTCTGTTAAACGAGTTGGGTAGGTGATTTGGTTTGATCTTGGATTATTAATAATTGTTGTTATAGTATAGCTGTTATTGTAAGTATGGAGAGCGAGAAGAAATCGTCTCATGTATCGGATATGGGAGCATGGGCGATGAATGTTGTTAGTTCGGTGGGAATTATTATGGCAAATAAGCAGCTTATGTCGGCCAATGGTTATTCATTCACTTTTGGTAAATCTCGTTTAATTTTGCCGGTGTTGTTTAGATCTTGTGAGAATTTTTTGATTTGTACGTAATATGTACTGTTTTCGTGGCGGATCAGGATTTGGAGGTTGTGGGTGCGGGATAAATATAATATGTTGTAATTGTCTGTATTCTGGTTGATTTGGTGGATTTTTGTATTAAATTAGCTTGTTTTTTGTTCATAAATGTGCAATCTGATCTGAATTTTGAATTTGTATTCGTTCAATTATGAATGTAGAAGAAGGAAAAGAATTGTTATTTTCGGCTAGATGGATAATGGATGTAGAGTATCATGTTTACAGTTCATAATGAGCTCAATGAAGCATTTGTTCAATTCTCAGACTAGAATCATATGTTAACTATAAACCTCAAATTTATTACTAAAGTGCGAAAAAAAAGATGTTTGATATTGGCGGGGGGGGGGGGGGGGGACTGATATTTGAAAAAAAAGATATTGACTTTAGGACCTATTAAATTGAGATTAATAAAGATCAACTCTTTGATTTGCCTTTGCTAACCCGTGCTCTCAGATTCTCTTTGATTTTTGCCTCCACTTATGTTCTTCTGTAGTTTCTCGTCCAAGGACGTCTTAAGATTTGAAATATTGTTTGCATGGTTATATACAGTTGTAATCAGATTTGCCATTTCACTGTCTTTATAGTATTGGTTTTGTAAAGGAAGAAGTCGGCTTGAAATTAATCCCTCCCCATTATGACTAACAGATTCCATTTCAATATTGAGCTAGTGTATCTCAACCGCGTCGGACATTCCTCTGGTTGCTTTGTTTCGTCATTTTGAATTAGCTCGTATAGGTCTAGATACATTGTGCTATTTTGATTACAAAGATCTCTAAGGCTTGTATTTGAACTGAAATAACCTCCTTCTGGCTTAGTGGTGGAAGCTGACATTTTTGGCCCTAGAATTTTCTACATCTCTTTTCCTTCTTCTACTTCCTTAGGTTTAGAAGTCTGTTGTTCCTATTACATCCCAATTCCCATCCTCTGTATGTATGCTTTTAAATTTGAATGGTCTACCTGTCATTTTTAATTTCATGGTTTGTTTCCTCCAGCTACAACATTGACTGGGTTCCACTTTGCTGTGACGGCACTTGTTGGGATGGTGTCAAATGCCACGGGGCTTTCCTCATCAAAGCATGTACCTTTGTGGGAACTTATCTGGTTCTCAGTTGTTGCAAACATGTCTATCACAGGAATGAACTTAAGTCTCATGCTCAATTCAGTTGGATTTTACCAAGTATGATAATCTCTCTTTTGTTTTTTTACCCGTGACGTGACGTTTCTTGTTAAGTCTTGTATTTTGTTCTCTTGAAAAAGAAAGTCTTGAATTTTGGCTATGTCTATCAGAGGGTGAATAATATTTGCTTTGGCTATGTCTATCAGAGGGTGAATAATATTTGCTTTGGCTATGTCTATCAGAGGGTGAATAATATTTGCTAACAACGTGATTATGCTATCAGCTTTCAGTCCTTTCTTATAAAATGATTTCATCTTTTGTTGTTTTCATTCATGATCTATTGACATGGAGTTAAATTATACCGATCAGTATCTTTATTACCTGAAATGACAACACGGCTTGGGTTTAATTTGAAAGAGAAAGAAAGGATAGAAAATTGAAAAATGGGAATAGAATACAAGTCAGGGTATGTCATTTTCTTTCTTTGATTGATCTAAAAGGATAATTGCAGGAAAGGTCCCTCTTCCTCCTTGATTGCAAATCAATTAATAGAATGGAAACCAATAGTAAAAAGAAAAGTTGCTTCCTTTCATTTCCTAGAGATTCATACTTAACATTAGTTGTACTCATGTTTTTGCTATGTTATTCAATTCAATCTCTTAGTCCTCCTTTATACTTTTTTAGGATATCTCCTTGGTAATCATTACAATTGATTATTGGTTTTATCAAAAATTCAAGTCCATATTTCTATGCCTTTTAACATGTTTTTGATGAAGACAAGTGGCCAAATAAAGTTATTTTTCCTATTATTTTCGGGGAAGAAGTGCCCATTGAGCGTGATGCTTTTTCCGGTATGGAGGTGGTCTGATGAAGTTTTTATATGTGCAGAAACTTCTAGTAGGTTTGCATCCACTAGTTGGTCCTGTTTTTGCTGAAAATTCATTTAGGTTTAGAAAGTTATCATTGGCAAACTTTAATGGTTGTTGAGTTGATGGAATTCCAAAGTAGTTTTGTTGACCAAATTTAGTGGATATAGAAGAATAATTTTTCTTTTGTTAAAGAAATTATGAAAGATTGACTTGAAGCATTTAGTCTTTTTTGTCTAGTGGCTGAATGAGTTTCATAGTAGATCAATGTATTATATAGTTAATAGTATACTAGCAGTGCCATTTGTTTTATTTTTTGTTCCTTGGTGAAATTTCATTTTATATGGCTAAGTGTTTTTTTTTTTTTTTTTTGGGTGTAGATCTCAAAGTTGAGCATGATTCCAGTGGTTTGCATTATGGAATGGATCCTTCATAATAAGCGTTACTCGAAGGAGGTTAAAATGTCTGTTGTGGTTGTCGTTATCGGTGTGGGTGTTTGCACAGTAACTGATGTCAAGGTTAACGCCAAAGGTTTTATTTGTGCTTGTGTTGCAGTTCTGTCAACATCGTTGCAGCAGATTGTGAGTATACTCTGGTCTCTTCATAACTTTACTGCAAAAAGACTGAATGATTGAAAAGATTTCCGAAAGAGAAATATTTGGTTTTGTTCTGATTTAAGATCACTACGATTAAAAGTTAACAATTTCCTAGACGTTTGGTAATTTCTCCTCTGACCATGATAAAAGATCCCATTGAAGCAGCTACTCCGATGTATACATAAATTTTTTAGTAAGTTAGGTGTCTTTTGTAATTTGACTCTACTATTTGTGTGGGTTTAATTTATGATTACAAACTTAGTTTTCCTTTCTGAGAGACAGTTAGTATATTTAGGGAGCCTGCTATAGTGCTATCGAATTTACTTATCTTTAACAAAGATCCTTCTTTCTATTAGAAGCTAAAGGATAGATGTCTGAAATTTTTCCCTTTTTCCTTCTTCCCTTGTCTCCCATAGAAGTGATGAAAGTTTGCTTTCTTTTTGTTTCCTACTATAGTGTTGAGAAGAAGTAACTACTCTATCAGACCTTTTTATCCTTGACAAGGGTCGCTCTATCTCTAAAAAGCTAAAGAAAAGAAGTCCCCTAAATTTTCATATTCTCCTCTCTCTGCTTTTACCCTTAATTAAAAGCTTTACAACAAGAAATATGCCTCAGTCCCTAACAAGGTGCTACATTTGTTGTGTTGCTTTTAATCGAGGGGTAAAAAAGGGAGAAAGGGAAACATTGATATGACTTTTTTATTTGCCTACTGCTTTGGTCCTTGTTCAGTGGTATGTGGAGCAAAAGCTTGTCTCTTACCATTGCAGAGTTTAGAACAGTTACCTGCAGATACTCAAAGGGACAAAGAAAGAATTCCCTGCTGGCCCAATTCATATAGTACATTTTGTCATCAAGCTCACTTTCTTCTACCAAATTAAATCCTTGCTTCATTGTTACCCCCCCCCCCCTCCCCCCGCGCCCAATTCTCTCTTTGTTCTCTTAAACTTGTGGTTGCATTTGTGTGATCAAACAATGATTTTTTGGTGCAGTCAATAGGCTCTTTGCAGAAAAAGTACTCAATTGGATCCTTTGAATTATTGAGTAAAACTGCTCCGATACAAGCTTGCTCCCTCCTTGTGCTGGGTCCTTTTTGCGACTACTATCTTAGTGGAAATCTATTACTAGACTACAAGTATACTTATGGTGCCATTGTAAGTATCAACCAATCTTCTTATTCGCAGATTATGATGCATATTTGATTGGTCCTTTTACGCCCTATACAACTTTATGCGTTCTGATCATGGATGTGTGTGGCACTTTCTGCAGTTCTTTATACTCCTGTCGTGTTCATTAGCTGTGTTCTGCAATGTGAGTCAGTATCTCTGCATCGGGCGATTCTCTGCAGTTTCCTTCCAGGTTCTAGGCCACATGAAGACCGTGTGTGTCCTGACTTTGGGCTGGTTGCTCTTTGAATCTGCGTTGACTTTTAAGAACATAATGGGAATGCTCGTTGCAATTGCGGGCATGGTGATCTATAGTTGGGCCGTGGAGGTCGAAAAACAATCCAACACCAAGAGCCCACACGCTTCCAAAAACAGCTTGACAGAAGAAGAGCTGAGATTATTGAAGGAGGGAATGGAGAAGGCGGACGTCGAAGTCGGTCAGTCCAAGGCCTAAATTTTGAGGTCTCTTATTTAGTAGCCATCATCACACAATAGTTTATGATCAAATTTGCATGTAGTTCATGATATTTGTTGCATTATTTATTGGACATCCTTCCATTTGGTCCCAATTTGGTGACCTTGGCTTGTTTTTTTTGAATAGTTACCGAATGTTTTGTTCTTTATCCAAGTCTACCACTACCAGGGTTCTTTTATACCATTTTTAGCTAATGTTATTTCACATAAATTCATTTGTTTTTATTTTAAGTGCAGTATTCAATCTTGTGCTTGATTCATCCATTTGAAATTATTCAAGAAAACAGGTTATTATTATCATCATTAAAGAGGTAATTAACTTAAGCAGTATTTAAGGTATTTAAAGCTGATGATTTAGCAAACTGTAAGTGTTATATCAAGACTAGAAAGTTCAGTCGATTGGGATTCCTACAATCAAACCACTGTGTTTGTCGACCAATTTGAAGCGGGATCAAATAAAGGTAGCTTGGATGGATGATGATTTACATAGTGGTCGGCTTCTTCTACCAAAATGCTTTTTTGGTCGAAGATCCTTTTTTACTAGTAAGGATGCCTGAAGTACAATAACTTACCGAAATTTAATGATTTTTAGGTTGTACACTTAATTTTCTTGGAATTGTAGTCCAATTGATCAAAGCACCTAAGTCATATTTTGATTCAATCATTTTTACCTTAACTTTAAATATAGATTATATAACAATGTCTTAATAAAATATCAGGTAAAACTTTTACCAATTGAGTATGATTGTGAATGAAACCACAACACGCCGTGTCATGTTAATATTATCTTTTTCTTAAGATATAGAATAATAAATATTGTGAACAAATTATATTCTTGAAGGACTTTTAGCATCATACATCCTTGAGTCGTTTAGTGTGAAGTATAAGGTATAATAGTTTCAGGGATAAAATGTAGGATTATTTTATCTTGCGTTTGATTGTGGAGGTATTAGGCAGTCCTAAGATTATTTATCACATCATTTATACCTTAGTGATGGGATAAGTTATCTAATATACATGATGAAATAACTTGTCTCAGAATAATTTGAGCCCGAATAACTTGTTCCCAATCAAACGACCCCTCAATGTCTAGCTCTAACAATTTGTAATATCAAGTATGGGGGCCAAAATTAGTAGTTGCTCATTTAATTAAACAAAAGTTGAAGGAGAAACTCAATTATGGAAAATAATATAGATTTTTTAAAAAATAAATAAATTGGGTAGGAAAAAAGGACATGGGGAAGACATTATAAGGTGGGGAATCGAACTCATATCAACAAGAAAATAGATAGTAGAGCTTTGTCTTGCTTATGCTTCCTTACTAACAGACATATTATTTCTCCTATTGTTGCTTGTCGTAAGATTTTTGATATTTTGTTGTAGCTACCTCTTTATTTTGTTATAATTATTGTTTTTCTTTTTTCATATTGTTTTCTCATATTTTTTTTAGTATATGCTTTGATATGTGCTTTTCTAAGCCGGGAGTTCATTGAAAACATGCTATCCACCTCTCAAGGTAGAGTTAAAATTTGTGTACACACTTTATCTTTTCAAAATTCACTCGTGAAATTATATTGACTATATTATTATTGTTATATTTAACCATGATATGTATTTTTTCACTTTGATTTATTGAGTTTTATAGTGTTAAATTATTTCCCTAAAAAGTGTAAATATACTGTGCAAATGACTACTTCTACCCTTTTTCTTTTATGTTATGTAACCATTGCATTGTTTTAATTATTAATTTGTTTAAATGCTCATCGTTTATCTTCATGAAAAAATCCTTTATACTTTTACTTGTAATTAGAGTTTGTATTGTCTCGATTATTAATTTTATTATATCACATCGTTAAATTTATTATTATGTATTATAATTTCTTTTAATTAATGGTCTGATTGATTATGTGTGATCTCATTATTATCTTTTTTTTCTTCTCATTTTCTCTTTGTTTATTATCTACATTATTTTATTTTATCATTTATCTACCTTTTTACAATAATTTTCTCTTTTTTTTAGGCTTTATCCATTGATGTGTACATTATGTAATAGTAATCAAAACAACATAACATAACACAATCTATATTATGAAATACTACATAATAATAGCCATCCAAACAAAGTGTAAAAGATTTTTCCTTTGATTTCTCATGCATTATATGATATTCACATTTATTCAAATTTGTGCCAAATAAACACCATTTGAGAGTTACACTGTTTGAAAGCAACTCTCTATCAAAAAAATTTTATTACGAGAATTCTGAAACCAAAATCTCTAACTAAGGAAAATACAATCTACCCCAATTCATATACTTACTAGTCAAAAGCTTAATTAAATATTAAAAAAATTAAAATTCTACTACTATAATTATTATTAACAAGAATAAAAATAACAAAAATGAATTAATTTAAAGCTACTCTTTTTTTTTTTTTTTACTTTTTTCCTTTTCACATAAAGCATCTCTCTTTTTCTTTTCCCCCTTTCCCTTTCTCTCTCTCTCTCCCCCACCGTTTTTTCACTTTCACTTTCACACACACAATTTGGCTTTATTTGTGCTTTCTTTGTCTTTTGATTAACAAAAAAAAAAAATTATTCTCTCTCTGTCTCTTCCTGTAGGGAGAAGGAAAAAAATAGCATCAGTACTACGTCTACTACTAGTAGTAGCATCAGCAGTACATACACTCTTCTCCATTTTTTTTTTCAATTTTTATAGACCAAATTGTTGAATTTGTCTGCATCTGTTGAATGAACAAAAGGATTTTGTTGTTTGTGTGTATAACAACCATTTTTGAGTACTTTTGAGTTTTGAGTGTGTATATGTTGTGTTAAGTGTGTTTTTTTGTGTGGAGATGAAAGAGTAAGTGCTGAAAAGGAGAAAGAAAAAAGATTTGTTGTGTTTAAGCAGTGGTGAAAACTACTGAAGTGAAGTGAAAAAAAGTAGTTTGATTAGCTGAAGTATTGTTCAGATTGGTGATAGTAGAAATGGGGTCGGAGCAGAATAGATTTCCGCAGCAACAAGGACCGCCACTTCCTTCTCGGGTACTGTGCATTTCAGTTTTCAGATCTACTTGCTTACTGTGTAATTTTGTGTGTGTTTTGTTTGTGTGGATGAGAATTTGTGCAATCTGTTATGGGTTTACTTGTTGTAATGTTTTAGTAATGATTAAATTGTGTGGTGGAATCACATTTGCAAACAGATCTGAGGTTTTGGTGAAATGGGGTTGTGGAGTTTATATGAAGGAATAACTTTAATCTACTAAATAGTGGTGGTACGGAGTGATGAATCTAGTTTCCTAATTGATACTATTAGATAATGTCTTTATTTTCAACTTCAATTTATGCCGCCAAGGGTGTCGTTTAGTGGTCGATGAAGTGGGTTGAGAATCGTGAGATCTCATGTTCAAATCCCACTAGAGATTAAAACAAACATTAGGTGATTTCTTCCCATTTTTGTCCTAGCTTTTGTGTATAGAGTTACGTGGTCCCTAGTGCTAGTGGGAGGTGATAAGTATCCTATGGAATTAGTTGAGGCGCGCGAAAGTTGGGACACAACGGTCATAAAAAAATGATAATGTAGTTAATCTCACTCGTAAGAAAATATAGGAATTTATTTAATGCAGTAATTTTGAGGGCAGCGGGGATGATGATCTTATTGAGGCCAAAATTAAGTTTTCGTTTTGTTTATTTTGAGAAAGGAAGCTGTCATATTTCACTAGCTAACTTGATGGATGTTGAGTTTGGCTCCACTGTGTGTGGACCATGGTATCTTTTAGATGTGTGAAAATGCAGCTGATACATGAGTCTAATGGGTTGGTGATAGACACTAAATAAGCTTTTCATTGTTGACTTAGATACTGTAAGGGAATATGAAAAAAATTACTTTGACTATTAATGATTTCGCACTTGGTCTTACTTCTGTATATTATGATTTTACTTTATTGTTATCGGATTTTGCGTGTGAACCACTTAGGCAAAGAGGCAGATCAATGAATTTTGATTTCTGGGTTCTGAATTACGATCCTTTTTGCTTACTGGTTTTTGGATAGCATAGTGAATATATTTTTAAATATAAATAAAGTGCTTGAGTGTAAGTTGATGGGTTTTGCTGAACTCGTAGCTCTAAGGATGACTCCTCCCCTGCTTAGATAGGCAAACGCCTTGTAAATTTTACATGAATGCGCCTTTTATCCAGCATCTTCCCCTTTTTTCTGTTTTTATGTTAAGAGTACACCCCAACAGTTAATGCTCTATTCTTTGACAGCATAAACGATGGGGAGGATGCTTGGGAGGATTGTCTTGTTTTGGAAGACAAAAAGGTGGAAAGCGTATAGTGCCTTCATCTCGTATTCCCGAGGCCAATTCAATGCCAAATCAGCAGAATGTTCCCCAAGCTGGTGGGCTGAATAATCAGACGGCGGCTCTTTTAGCTCCACCGTCTTCACCTGCATCCTTTTCGAATTCAGCACTCCCTTCAACAGCTCAATCACCAAGCTGTTTTTTATCTAGCAATTCACCAGGAGGTCCTTCATCTTCTATGTTCGCCACTGGTCCATATGCTCATGAGACCCAGTTGGTATCTCCTCCCGTGTTCTCAAACTTCACCACTGAACCATCTACTGCTCCTTTCACACCTCCGCCTGAATTGGCCCACTTAACTACTCCCTCTTCACCAGATGTGCCTTTCGCTCGGTTCCTCTCCTCTTCTGTGAAAGTTAAAACCAACACTGGTGCCAATGATTTTCAAACAACATACTCTCTTTATCCAGGAAGTCCTGCTAGTACTCTCAGATCCCCTGTTTCGAGGGGACCAGGTGAAAGGGAACTTCCTCAATTGGATCCTTCTATCCCTTCATCCGAGATCAAGTATCCAGGCCCTGATTCAAGCACCTCCAAGTTGACTCAAGATTCAAATTTCTTTTGTCCAGCTACATTTGCCCAATATTACATTGACCACTCTTTATTTCCTCATTCTGGTGGAAGGCTGAGCGTTTCCAAAGAAACCGATGCTTATTCAACTAATAATGGGAATGTCCAGCAGAGTTGGCAGAACAAACCATCTAAACAAGATGCAGAGGAAGTAGAAGCTTATAGAGCATCCTTTGGGTTCAGTGCTGATGAGATTGTTAGTACGACGCAATATGTGGAAATTTCTGATGTCGCATTAGATGAACCCTTTAGCATGACCCCTTTTACTAAGCCCAGAGAAGAGGAAATCATATTAACTATGTCAACAGCTGAGGGAACAGAAGGAGGGAATATCTCTATTATGGCATCTCCTCTGCAGTGCAAACCAGGGATGCATCATTTTGAAGGAGCAAACAATTGCATGAAAGGTGCATAATTTTTTACTCCCTTGCAAGTTTTGAATAGTAACAGTTGGTATGAAGTTTCAGTCGAATGGATTTTCTTTCTTCTCTCTAGCCTTTGCCATGAGGTGTTCCTAAATTCATGTGTCTTCTGTCGTTGGATTTTATCTCATGCTAGTATTTGTAATTTTCTACTTAGCAGCTTCCAAATTCAGTTTAATATTATTCATGGAACACGACTAAGTAACTGTTAAAAGCTCCACCGTTCTATACACTGACCATTTCATATTCTTGGGATCCTTAAACAGTTCTATATTATCGGGATATTGTACAAAACTTAAACTGACTGCTTCTGTATTCTACATCCACAGATCATAAGTCTCCGAAGCAAATTGAACCTGCTAACCATGCTATGAGTGATGATGAAGGTATCTTCTCCAAATTGGGAACTCTAAGATTAAGTCGGAAACATGACCATGGTTTGGCAAGCTCCGATGCAGAGATAGACTACAGGAGAGGAAGAAGTTTGAGAGAAGCAAAAGGCAATATGGCATGGTAGCACTAATATTTAGAATATTATAGTCTCCTATTAGCTGAATTGCATGGTTCTCTTCTTTTGCTTTTGTTGGGGGTCTTCTTCTTTCGCAGGTGATCTAACCTCACTTGTGAAACCCCCCCACTGAGTCCTTGTTTATTCTGCTGTTTTATTCAAGAATGTATTGTCTGTATATCTTAAGGTTCTGTGGAGTTATGTATGTCAAAAGTCGTAGCAATATACTTTCAGCCATTAATGTCATTAGGAGTGGGAATGGATCTTGGAACTTTTCTACTGTGGATTGTGTATGCTTGTTTCGGAATGTCTTAGGCTTGAAGTCTTTGGAAATGTATCTTATTGAATATGCATTTCAACCAGATATATTGCTTTTAATGACGATGCTTTTGATTATTTGGCTCATAGACGTCATTCCTTGGATGACAAATCTCAATTCTTTCACATCACAATTCTAAGATGTACTAAATATGAACTTTTCTGGTTTTTATGTTTCTACAGTAACAATATACTAGTAAGATTCCACATGGGTGGTAGGGTCGGGAGAAATATTCTCGAAAAATGTTTTCCTCATTTTGTTAAGGAACTTGTGTTTTTCTGGAAAAAATGTTCTCCACAAGTTTTGACCAACTGAACATGGGAAAATTGAAAATTATTTTCTGGAAAATATTCTCATCAGTACAAAACACACCCTCAATCTTGACTGCACATCTTTGACCGATGTTTCCAGCTAGCGCAACAGGGAAGAGAAAGAATACAGGTTTAGCTTCTTCATTACATGAAAATGAAAACACATATGGTGCTAACCTGCTCCATAATAAGTAGTAAAGATGCAACGCTGGAACGATAACTTCCACGTACAAACTCGTTGGTCATAATGAAAATGGGACACAGAGACTACATAGTAGGTTTATAACAGAAATGGCGAAGAGGCTTTCATCACACACACATCATTATAGACTGAAATGGACTAGAAAAACATCACAACCAGAGAAAGTGTTATAGTATTACATGTGAAGTAAGATAGGCGTTGGTAGCTCATAGTACTTCTTTAACATTTCACTTTAGTGGCTCACATTCCATTAAGGGTGATCACAATTCTGCGTGGGGTGGCAGAATCACGGTGCTCACACAACCATATGCCCTGAGATTCAGAAAACATTAGTTGCTCATCATACCTGTAAGCCTTATATTCAGGAATCAATAAATTGACATGTAATGGTTTGTCTCGATAGAAAAGAACAATTGACACTTGGAAAGAACTGTCTCTGTGGAAATCTTTTTATCCTTGCGATGGTTTGGATCTCTACTATCCGAAAAGGAACTTTGCTATAATTACATGTTCAGACCATGGGAAGAATTGGTTGTGTAAAAAAGAGATTGAAGGATAGATTTGACCAACTTGGTAATGACAATAGATGTAACATCTTTAACTGTCTGCTTTTTTAATCAAACATGAAGGTGAAAGCGTTTGAATTCATTGTTCTAGGCTTCTAGCCATGCTCAAATCAAATGACCTAAAAAGAGGTAGCACAAGTACCTGCCAGGTTCCCATGTTTAGCTTTCCATCTGTGATCGGTATCCTGAAAATCCAAGATGTGGTAAATATCAGTATGGAGAAGGCGTGAAAAAATATATGGATTAAATCAAAGGAGATATTCAGACGTCAGGTTGCAGCCAAACATTGATGACTTAATATGAGCGGGCATGTCATCTGGCCCTGTCAAAATTGCAACATACTAACGTCAAAATTACAACCAATAAAATTGAGAAAGACAAGTTAACCAAGGAGTTAAAAAAAAACAAAGAACTTAATATAAATTCAGTCAGGAAGATCGAGGGTGATGCAATAGAATATAAATAGATATAGATAATATAAGTGGCAGTATTATCAGTAGGTATGACACAATCTGTAAAATGGAAGTCAGAATCGTCAACAAAGAACTAACAGATAATTTTGCTAAACATTTAAACTGACTGCAAAGTTCTCCAAAAACAACTCAAATGCAGTAAAAGAGCAAAATTCTTTTATCATGTTAAGATATAGTCAGTTTTTCAGTCTTCATTATTTCACTGTGATTAATTCTGAAAAATTAATGTACAAGGAGGATGAAGGGTCTAGTATGCATTGGCTGATCACATGAAGACGCAGACCTGGATGCTGAAGTTCGCAACGACTGAGCTAGAATATAAGATTGAAGTAGTTGAAGCTTGAATCTAACCTAGAACTCTCTCTCTCTCTCTCTCTCTCTCTCTCTCTCTCTCATCTCATTTTTCTTCTCTTTGCTAATCTATCTACTCGTGTTTTGGTACAGATATTCTCCTCTTGTAATTTCTTGACTCTCATCCCATTGCATCGTACGTTTTCTTGTATTGAGAACAAGTCTGTAGACGTACATTTCACTGAAAGGTGTTACAGGGGATCATGGCGACGTCAGCCTGAGGACTACTATGGATCTCATGTATTTTGATTCCATACCTTCTATTTGTAAGATATAAGTTATTGTCTCCATTATGAAGATGCATTGGATGAAATATTTTGAGTTTGTCGCTGTTCTGAAATAGGAAATTTTAGGTTTTGACTAAAGATTACTTGATTTTCCAGTAATTTGTGGAGTATCATATTGAAAATGTGGTTTCTTGAGTTGGGAAATCAACTTTCAAGCATCTCAGGCCCGAGCACAAGCTCTTAAGTCATAATACAGAGTCAAGCTCAGCCACAAGATTTTGAGTTTCACCAAGCTCAGGCAAAAATTGATAGGTGTTTGGCTCAGATAGTTTTCATCCCACACTTACAGCAACCCATTAAATAGCCACCCCTGGAATAAAATCCAGAATTACCTGACGAACCAAAAAAGAAAAGGAACAGCAGTACAGAGGACAGGGATTACGTTACACACTTACCCTCAAGAGTATGTTTCCACGGTGCAGAAGTCCCCTGAAATTGTCATTTCGAGACAAAATGAGACTCTACACAACAATGAGCGACTATTACTCAACTTGGCAGAATATAATCTTACCTCTGGGACAACCCTACTAAGAAATGTCTCTGTATCATCTCGAACATCTGAGTCGTAATTTTCATTTATAGTTAAAGAAGCACTTGTATGCTGCACTGGTTAAACACACAGCTAACCATACTCAGTCATAGTAGAATTCTGGTGCAAATACATGTGCCAATTAAGAGATCCAGAAGAATTTCAAGTGAAGATTGTCAGAATAAGATTACTTACGAAAAAGATGAGCAAGGCCACATTTGAAGCCTGCTATCTCTTGATTAATTTCCTTCATAATCTGATGAGGAGATTAAGATGGTATTAATAAGAAGCAGAATATAATCTTTTTGCTGGAGTGGGAGGGGGATAGAACACAAAAAATTGGGCTAGAGAAAGAGAAGCTCACTCTTTTGCGAGTACTTTGTTTGAAAATAGAAACATGTTGTCCCATTAGCGAGGTACGTAATGCTCAAGTTTAGATAAGGTTATCGTAAGAACATTTTTCTTGTTATTGTCTGGATCAATATATTAACAGCACTAGTCTAGCAACTGAAAAATTAAAACCTGTGAGGCAGCTAGAAATACTAAAGCTAAAAACTGCCCAAATAACTGTATATGAAGTCAGGATATCACCTTTGAAACCCGATCAAAAGATGTTTCATAAGCCAGAAGAGTAAGAATGTAATTCGAATACATCCAACTTTTGTAAGAAAACATATCAGTTTAGTTTGTGCGCCAACTAATAGGCCACTCAGTGATAACATTTTCACAGTTCCAATTGTCACGTTTGTTCTTGTAAGGGCCAAAATAAATGTAATTCAAAAATAAATCTTTCCATGTTGATTATGCCTACTGACATGATACATATTTCCCACTCCCCTCCACCCACCCCACCCCATGGCTAACCACTAGACAGCTTTGCTGAACTGATACATTCAATTCAATTTTGATTCTCTATGCACAAAATAACATAGGATAATTTGGTTCTCGGTCATTTTTGTTATGTATTATTTTCAAAAAGTTAAGCAATATCTTGGAAACCTCTATTTGAGAATTCTAGTTTTGTTTCTGATATCAGTTCAGGTTAATCTTAGAACAACAAATGGATGATTGATAGATTCAATTAGTTTAATAGAAACATAATGTTTTTCATTGTTGTTACCTAAACCTCAACTGGAACCTAGTTCCATAAAGTTAATCAAGCAAATATAGACACAATTATGTTTTGAAATTTTAATTTGAGATAAAAGGATTAGCAACCAATAGTGTACCCTAGCGGTCAATTAAGTGGATGAAAACCTTGGAGTCCTATTTCAAATCATGAGACTTATAGGAGCTAGGTGATTTCTTTCCATCTGCTTAAGTCTTGGTAGGCATAGGTAGCCATACTAGTGGGATAATAGGATTAACATAGATACACCAAAACGGGTTGACCACTACCATCAGTTTCTTCGGAAAAGAAAGAATTAATACAAAAACAAAAAGTTGCTATCAACCAGGCAGAGCTCATTAAAACATGGAACCCTTAGGTTTAACAATATCACAATTCAATCTGTAAAAGTCCATTAACGAATAATCGTTCAAAAACATAATCATCGGCAGCTCAGAAACACATCCCAATTATATCTAAAGTAAATATTTGCAAGTAATCAAAAGCAGACAAAACAATGAAAAAGGAATCTTAATAGCTCAGTTAGGCGACTACTTGAACTATCAGCTGGTTGGTGATACTTGGTTCACTTAATTGTCAGGGAGCAAATTAACACACAAGAAACGAATAATCGCTCAAAGGCTTAATCATCGGGAGCTCATAAACACATCCCAATTATATCTAATAAATATTTGCAAGCAATCAAAAGCAAACAAAACAATAAAAACGGAAATCTTAGTAGCTCAATTGGTCGAGGTAAACCTGAACTTTTACCTTGTTGGTGAGGATTCAATTCCCAATTCCCCACCTTATAATCCCCTCCCCATTTTCCCTCCCCTACCCCCAACTAAAAGAACAACAGAAGAATAAAATGGATCAGTTGATTGACATGAGACACAGAGGGTGTCCACAAAATTCATTAATAACCTAAAATATTGAACCCATAAAGCTTAATTCCCATATACATGCATACCTTGGATGTAACAAGATGACAGCCTCGCCTTTGAGGAGGAAGAGTTACAGTTTTTTGAGCCCATTTTGGGGAAGCCATTGAATCAGAAGGGTTATTAATTGTTGTTCTCAAAGGAGTATACTGACACTTTAACCTGATCGGAGCCGAAAATGGCTTTGCAATTCCACCGAACGATACTAAAGATGAAGACGAAAGAGAAAGCATTTGCTGCTGTTTCAAGAACAATTTTTTGCTATTTGTTTTGGAGGACTTTGGACCAAAAGTAATAGTGAATTATGGGCTTCAAAAAAAACTTAGCAAAGTTTAAAATGAGGCCGATAGAAGAGTTTGTGGTGATGTTAAATGTGAATGGTCCAAATAGCACTCTTACCTCCACTAAAATGTTGAGAGTGAAATGAATGTTCGAATCAACTTAGGCGTATTTTGATTGATTTATCAAAATATTATGTTATTTTTCATTAGATATATAATATGTTATTTAACTCGCTTTATTGATTTTTAAAGGCAAAAATGTTCATTACCCCCTGAACTTGAAGTTTTTTGTTCGGTGTACGCCTAAACTATATTTCGTTTTAATTACCCCCGAACTTGTTTATTCCTCCATCGCTTGCACCTTTACTGTCCACTGGCGCAGAAATTGACAACAAACTCTAGCAAGCGCGTGAGGAAGTAAATTTTTGCCACATCAGAAAGCTACAACAATAAAAAAAAAAAAAAAAACATAAAATCTCCATTTTTCTTTAATTTTTGGCATCTTTTCAGAACTTTCTCTCTCTATTCTCTAACTATTTTCTCTCTTTTTCAAATTTCAGAATTTTTCTCTTTTTTTCGTTTTAATCGACCATCTTCACGTCTAAGAAGACCCAAATCCAGAAAGAAATCAGCGAAATCTGTCCTTTACTCCGCGAAATTGACCAACTTCACGTCTTAGAGAGCCAAAAGCTTTGAAATCTGCAAGAACTTCACGTCGTCGATTATAGTTCTTAGAGCTAAGGGAGAAGTTTTGAGCTTAGTCCGGAAGTTTTAGGTGAGAAGCTTTGATATTTTATTTTTGTCATATTTATTTATCTAGGTGGCTATTATTTATCCAGCTGGAAATCCACATCACCACTTTTGTCAACCTCTCACGCGCGTGTAGTCAGGATTGGAGTAGGTGGACAATAAAGGTGTACGCGATGGAGGAATAAACAAGTTCGGGGTAATTAAAACGAAATATAATTTAAGTGTACACTGAATAAAAAGCTTCAAGTTCAGGGGGGTAATGAACACTTTTGCCATTATTAAATTGTGCACTTATTTTCATATGAAGAAAGCTTAGCATCATTAATTTGTGCTTTTCTGCCCCCAAGGCCTAGTTCGAGTGGCAAAAGGTGGAGGATTTGTGACTTAGATCACAGGTTCAAGCTCCACACCAAGCAAAATAAAGCTCAATATTTAAGTTGAGAAGGGTAGAGGGACGGACCCATTATCCACCGAGTTTAAAAGACTGTGATTGATTGAAAGGGGCGGCGGTGACTGATTTCTCAGTCATCAAAAAAATAATTTGTGATTTTCTTGTACGAAGGCAAGTCTAGCTTACTTTGATGACAATGAGAACACATTTAATCCTAATTATTAACAAAAGGTGAATTTACACCATTTCACATAGTTCAGAGGCAATGAACTAGTTTTTTATTTTATTTATTTTTTATTTAGGAGCAAAAAGTCCTTTGTGATTAGGAATAGGTTTGAATTAGTTCCTTTAATATATATATATATATATATATGATCAGATTTAATTTTTAAAACTGATCAAAAGTGAGCATTTTTTCAGCTCTATCAAGTATTTAATAAATTTTGTCTTGTCAGATTTGATGAGAGATTTGAAGATGCAATTATTGCATTTTTTGCTACTTCATGTCTATATAGAGACAAACTTGTGCAAATTTCAGTATTTGAATGTTTAATTTAATTTTTAGGATACGATGAGACTTTTCTATAATTCTGATTAAATCTTATTTTCTACGTTTTCCTCAAATTTAACCGATACGATCAATCAAAGTATTCAACGAAAATAAAAGTAAAAAACTCACTTTTAATAAACTTAAAGGATTCAAATTACTTAAAAATATATTTTGGGGACTATTTGGAACCTACACCAAACAATGAGGACCATTTTCATCATTTTCTTTTTAACTTGGTCGTATCGCCACCCTTTAATCCCTCATATATAAGCCGTATTTTCAGAGCGGGTGAGAGAGAAACACAAACAGAGTTAGTGTGTGTGTGTAGTAGGTGAAAAATATCACAAATGGATGCAGATTACGGCATAGCTAGAGAACTCTCTGATCTGCAAAAGCTTCGATCTCAGTATCAACCTGAGCTTCCTCCTTGTCTTCAGGTTTCTCTTCATTTTTTTTTTTTTGCATTTTTTAAAATTTTTTTATGTATTTTTTCGTTGTTATTGCTCTACTATGAACTGTGATTTGTTAGATAATTTGTTGTTGATTCGATTGAGAAGTTGATTATGTTTAGCATTTCGAAAAATTGGGAAATAATTACCGGCGCAATGTATATATTGTAGATTGTTTCGGTATACTAACATCCTTAACAATAGAATAGATCTGACGTTGTAGATCAGATTTGTTCTTATGCTATCTGTATAGGTACAGTTTTTTGGTGTAAGGTGTCTCTTGTTTTATTTGAATTATGTTATTCGTAGCCGGCGCGATTTTATGTTTGATTTTGTAGGCGTTGTGTTTATATATGATTTATTAGTATTATGATGATGTGAAATGAGTTTGAGTGAAGAAGTTAGGATTCATATAGAGGACCTCCTTGTTTGGGACTGAGGTGTAGTTTGTTCATTGTGTTTACATACGATTAATCAGATTTAAAAGTAAGGTTATCAAGTAGTTGTTAGAAGAAAAAGAAGAGAGAATGTTAATTGGAGAAAGGTAGAAGGTGGGTTCATTATTTACCGAGTCTCAAACCATGGACCATTTGCCATCAGGGATTAAAAAAAGGAAAAGTGAAAACACATTCTACTTACCTGTCAAGTGTTTCCAGGAAGAGATGCTGATTGTCTCTTGTTTAATGGATACCAGAGGGGGACTTTGTATATGGAGTCTTATCCTTGCAGAACATGTGTATAATGCAATTGTTTTTTGTGTAAATCAAGGACGATTTTGTATGGACTTTTTTCACGCATGCTATAATGTATTTTGAAGTCTTTTTGTTCATTCATCTGATTATTCTGTTTGATGTGTATTCATTTTGAATTAATTATCAACTTCCACTGGATTGGTAATGAAATGTGCTGCCAATTCTTTGTATCTATAATATTGATATCCACCAAAAATTGCTCTTGATAGCTGCTCAGAGAGTTCAATCCTACTTACTCTTATAAGGATGAAAGATTTTTCTGTCTGCAATCCCGAGTTCATTAAATCTGGTTAAACTACAACAGGGTACTACTGTGCGGGTAGAGCTAGGTGATGCAACCACTGCAGCAGATCCCTCTGGTGAACATGTAATAAGTCGGTCGTTTCCTCACACTTATGGTCAGCCATTGGCCCATTTTCTCAGGGCAACTGCCAAAGTCTCTGATGCTCAGATAATTACCGAGCATCCAGCGAAGAGGTATGCATTAATAATCTTTAGTTTACTTCATCAAAGAAAAAATCTACAGTTAGTAATCAATGACATCAGGGTTGAAATCATGAGCTGTTTGCTCCAAGTCGATGTTGGAAGTAGGCGTACGGTAATTCTTATGTTTAGGTGACTAAAAGTTCCTTCGTTTTAGTTACCCATAAAAAAAGAAAAAAAAAGAAACACATCCTTCCTTTTAATTGTCTTTGGAATTCCATTTGCATTTACTGTCTTTAGAATCTTACTGAGGGGACTAAAAGTCTAAAACTAACAGTTCCTATCAAAACTGATGTATTTATTTATGTATAGACATAAGGATAAAAGTTCACTGAGACATGGATTTCTGTGAAATGAGCTTTATTCATTTTTAAGAGAAATAAACTTGTTTTATATGGGCAAGCTTTTTCCCTTTATTTAATGAAATTTATTACTTTATCAACAACAACAAAAAAAAGAGCATCATAAACATCTCTGGTATACTAATGTTTTCATTGTACTCACTCTTTTTCCTTTATAGGGTTGGAATTGTTTTCTGCGGGAGACAGTCTCCTGGTGGACATAATGTGATATGGGGTATTCATGATGCCCTTAAAATTCACAATCCTAACAGTACTTTGCTTGGTTTTCTGGGTAAGTAGTTTTTTTGTGTTGGTGTTCTATGTTCTGTAATGCGTCTGCACGTGTACTCTCCTATAAATCTGCTAGACTTTGAGATTGTTTCTCATACTCTCCTGGTTGAAATGTCCTGGCCATCTATTCTTGGGACATCAGGGCAGTAAATCTTTAGAAAGATCTACTGCTACACCATTTGAGTGTCACTTACATGTCATGTCTACGATGCTGTGTCATAATTTTTTCTGCTGAATCTCTCCTTTTCAAATGTCAACAGGTGGTTCTGAAGGTTTATTTGCACAGAAAACCCTAGAGATCACCAATGATATTCTTGCCACCTATAAGAATCAAGGTAGAATCTGGTTTTGAATGAAGTCAGTATAATTCCTTTTTGCCTTAAGCTTATCATTAGTTGATTTTTCCCCATTAAGGTGGTTATGACATGCTGGGTCGGACAAAAGATCAAATTAGAACAACCGAGCAAGTTAATGCCGCAATGGCTGCATGCAAAGCTTTGAAATTGGATTCCCTTATCATTATTGGAGGTATTTATCATGCAGTTTTTTGGTTCATTATGGATCTTCTGTGCATACACACAGAGAGATATACATCCTAACATATGCATTATATTTTGAAGGGGTAACATCAAACACTGATGCTGCTCAACTGGCCGAAACATTTGCCGAAGCAAAATGCCAAACAAAAGTATGCATGGGTTGAGGCTATTCTCTTTATCTAACTTACTGTTATACTTCTGACTATTCATGAACTGAAGTGCATAACCTAATTTTTTCTCCAAATGTTTTTGCACTATTCCAACTTTAACCTATGCATTTTCTTCCATTTTATCCTCTCATTATGGAAGGTTCATACTTTCTGATTGTTCTTTCTCCAGGTGGTTGGAGTTCCTGTTACATTAAATGGAGATCTAAAGAATCAGTTTGTTGAAACAAACGTTGGTTTTGACACAATATGCAAGGTATTAGTCCAATTATGTCAATCATATGAAAGGAAACATTCATCCAAGGACTGTTTTTTTAGAATACGCATAGTTAACATCTTACACCTTTCCCTTTGAGAGGCATTGCCATTTAGACTTGTGGTCATGCTCCCCACTTAAACTTTGAGGGTCTTGTATATGGTGGTGTGCAGGTTAAGTGTTCTTTTTATTTGTTATTTTATAAGTGATGGAATATGAGGTGAAATACATTCCAGCAGATACCGAGTGTTAAATTTGTAGGTCATTCTGACGATTTCTGCATGAGCAAGAGACCTTGTTTTTTTTCTAGTAATGATGCTATATTGTGTGCTTCAACTGAAAGAAAATCCTAATAAATTATAAAAAAATTCCCTGGGGAACTTATTATTATCTTTGTGGTCATCTTAGGTTAACTCCCAACTCATTAGCAATATGTGCACTGATGCGCTCTCGGCAGAAAAGGTAATTTCATGTTCTTCACATCTCTTCCAATTTCTATGGAATATTTGGGTAAATTTTAAATATATGTTTCTGGTGGGTTTTATTTCTGTTATATAAATTTGTTTTGATGGTGTTGACTGTCTGTTGATTATGTTCACAACCTTATCTTTTATATTTCCTACCTGTGTCTTCTGCAAATGCTTTACTATAACCTGGTAATCTTTCCTTTTCAGTACTACTATTTCATCCGACTCATGGGGCGAAAGGCATCACATGTTGCCTTAGAATGCACTCTGCAGTCACATCCTAATATGGTTAGTTTTGCAGCTTCACTGAAAAATTAATGAAGTAATTGTGCTGTTTAGAACTTGCAAGTGTTCTGTATTAAAAAGTGTTAGTAAATAATCTTGCAGGTAATTCTTGGTGAGGAGGTAGCTGCATCAAAGCTTACTCTTTTTGACATCACAAACAAAATTTGTGATGCAGTTCAAGCTAGGGCTGAACAAGGTATGAAAACTTTACCTTTTCTTTGTTGTCTTTTGAGGTGCTTTTCAAAAAAAATTGTCTGCTCACTAAGTTTTTGGATTTAGATAAAAACCATGGTGTGATCCTGTTGCCAGAGGGGCTTATTGAAAGTATTCCTGAAGTATATGCTCTACTGCAGGTAAAATCCAAATAAAAGAGTTCTATTTCTTAGCCTGCCTCCCAGTGTCCGTAATCACACCCTCTTCACTCTCACCCAAGGATAGATAAAATAAAGGGAAAAGAGAACAGATAGACCAAAAAAGAATTCCAAACTTTAATTGGCGGGCTTCTATGATTCTTTGTTTGGAAATGGAATTTTTGGTTTTCACAGTGCCTTGTTATGATCCTGTGTGTTACAGGAAATTCATGGTTTGCTCACACAAGGCGTTTCCACTGATAAGATTTCCTCTCAACTATCACCTTGGGCATCTGCGCTCTTTGAGTTCTTGCCGCCCTTTATAAAAAAGCAGGTACCACTTATGTATTGTTGGAACTGAGTACTCAGATATGACAGTTAAGTTTCACTTGGATAGTTCTTACATAAAATGCTTATGATGTTGTAGCTCCTTTTGCACCCAGAATCAGATGATTCTGCTCAGCTATCACAGGTAACTAATTCTCCCTTTGGATGGTGTGTTTGGTGATGCGTGTGAACTATATTTTAAGTTGATTATTCTTTTATTCTTCCTCACAGATTGAAACTGAGAAACTTATAGCTCATCTGGTGGAAACAGAAATGAATAAGCGATTGGTATAGCTTCTGTCTTCCTCTATTCTGGAATGTAAAGTGTTGCATGTAGTATTTCGTACAATTTTTCTTTAGGAGCAAATAAATGAAATATCCCATCTCTAAAGAGGAAAGAAATTTTAGCAAGGATATGTATGTTGTTTTACTACTACAAGCGTTTGAGCTTGTAAGTGAGTAGCTCACTGACTTCTGCCAACCTCTACATTGTTGTTGACTTGTTGTGTTACATTTCTTGGCGAAATTATTTGATGCAAAGTTACAAGAGTGATTTTCTTTAACACAAAATCATACCATCTATCAGAGAGGATAAGGACCACATTTGTGCAAGTTTGGAGTGGGGTGAATAATATATTTAGACCTTGGAAAATTCAATCAATTTTTCTCTCTCCTTATTTCATGAAATACAGCTCTTCTTCATGACATTTTATGTTGGAATGCTAAATCTTAAAGCTGCTTGCTAAATTTTCCTCCCAAAAACAAGGTTATGTTATATGAACTCGCTTTGACTTAGACTTATACTGGGCATGGCTATTTCATATGGTCTTTCATCAGAAGCTTAACGTTTGCTGTATTGACTACCTAACCGTGTCCACTAGTATTGACTACATTACCATGTCCATGGCTAGTACTAAAGTTTATTGAACATATAAGGTTGTTACTTTATATGCCATACAGATCCTTCAGCCATTGCTATGTTTTCACTGAGCAATCTTTCTTTGTAAACTTTTATTTGCTTCAAAATCATTGACATTACTCTACTAATAGCTGGTTCATTCGAAAAAGTGAATCTCACATGATTTAGATATTTTCTGCCTTGGTCAGCGTTACCTTTATTAAACATGTTTTGTATCTTGTATGACTTTACAGAAAGAAGGAACTTACAAGGGAAAGAAATTTAATGCAATTTGCCATTTCTTTGGTTATCAAGCTCGGGGATCATTGCCATCAAAGTTTGATTGTGACTATGCATATGTAAGTTTTATATTTTTCCTAGCTTTTCCTTCCTTTTTCTTTCAAGTGAGACAAACTCCCTCCGTCTTATTTTATGTGATGTTGTCCACGTGGTTTTAGAAAAAAAAAGACTTTTGGACCTTATGGTCTAAAACCAATATTCGCTCCGTCTCAATTTGTTTGTCTTATTTTCCTATTTAGTATGTGTAAAAAAGAATGCCTCTTTCCTTTTGTGGCAACTCTTTAATTCCAACTTTTCACGTGGCATGTTTAAGACCACAAGATTGAAGAGCATTTGGTATATTCTACATAGCTTTAGTTTAACACCACATGATTTAAAAGTCTTTTTATTATTTAAATTTGACAAACAAATTGAAATGGAAGAAGTAATAGATATTTGTATGACTATATATCAACTCATTAATGGTATAATGGGAAAGTTAAAGTAAGTTGTTTCTAATTATAGGAAAATCAGGACAAACAAAAAAGGAAAGTACATTACATAAATTGTCCCGAGACAGAGGGAGTATAAGATTGTTACAATATAAGAAAAATAGTAACAAGAATTACATGCCAGGTACTTGGTCACGTCTGCTATCATATTTTGGCTGCTGGCCTCAATGGTTACATGGCTACATTGACTAACTTGAAGAATCCTGTCAACAAGTGGCGCTGTGGGGCAGCTCCTATAACTGTAAGCTCCTTACTGTATTTTGTACTTGTGTTTCACACTGTCCACTAACTACCTAAAACAAATAAAAGAAAAGAGGACAAAGATTGACCTTATCACTGTTTGTTTAAATTCTAGGCTATGATGAGTGTGAAGCGGTATGGTCGTGGTCCTGGCAAGGCATCACTTGGGAAGCCTGCTGTGCATCCAGCCACTGTAGATTTGAAGGGCAAATCATACGAGTATGTCTATGTTTTGATTTTTTGCTTATTTACAAGCAAAGCCTAACGAGGAAGCTGAGCTTTTGTGATTGAAAAGTAGGAAGTAGATGTGAATTCCCAGGAAAAGCTCTTTTAAGAGCTGGCATTCTAAAGTGAATTGTGTGCATATAACTGACGTGTATCTTTATTTTGGTGCAGATTATTGAGTCAAAATGCAACAAAGTTCTTGCTCGATGATGTTTACAGAAACCCAGGCCCCCTCCAGTTTGATGGCCCTGGTGCTGACGCAAAGGCTATTACTCTTTGCGTTGAAGACCAGGATTACATGGGTCGTATCAAGAAATTGCAAGAGTATCTGGACAAGGTGATGATTGCTCTGCAAGAATATATTTACACTTAAGTAAAAGTATAGCATCATTTATTTATCATGGCCACCTGCTATCAAAGCCTGGCTACACGATTACGTTCTCTCTTTTAAACTTTGGTTTGGTGCATGCATTCTCATTTTACTATCTACTTTCCAGGTTCGTACAATCGTGAAGCCTGGATGCTCACAAGATGTCCTGAAAGCTGCACTGAGTGCCATGTCTTCTGTCACAGAAATTCTTTCTGTGATGACCTCGCCTTCAAGTAACGTCAACACACCATTCTAGATGAGAACACCCCTTAACCTCGCGGAAATTTAGAGGCAGACGTATTTGTCAAACTTAATAGAATTCATAGCCTCCCCCTCCCACACACACACACCTTTTTTTCCCTCCAATCATCTTTTGCACTTTGCAGAAACAGAAATGTTAGTCGGATTGTGTGACATTACAGAGGCCTTCAACTGTCTTTACTCTTTTAGTTTGTTTCTTTATTTGTGTTTTTGAAATTTTGACGACCCGAATAATGTTGAGATTTGAGTACATTGTATTTATTATGGTTTCAATGGGTACATGATTTATTGGTTCCATCTGTCACATCACATAAAAAGTGATGTCTAACTCTGGTAGGAGCATGACTCTCTTAATAAAAAGTAGAGAAAAGGGTTAAAAGCACCGTTAAACTTGGTGACAATTTAGAGGTGTACTTTATTTAAGTCGCAAGATTGTGAGTATGTATTTAAGGCAAGATTGTAATAAATGTGTTTTTGATAGTTCTTCATACTTCCAAAATTTTCATTACATTATTAGTTCACTATCCCCTTATCCATTTCCCTCTCCCACACTACTTATACAAATTCCCTCATACCCCCAAATCCTCCATTTTTTTCCCTTTCCCTTCTTTACATACCAAAAACAACAAACACCATGTGAGAAATCACTATGCAAGAAACTCTCCATCTCTCTTCTTCCTTCTCACTTCCTAAATCCTCCATTCCTCCTCCCAAATCCTTCAAATCCTCCACCATTTCTTTCCCTCAACACCCAAAACCACGCACCCCCATCTCCACTTTCCCCCCTACCCCCAAAAACTCTCATCTCCATGAAAAACTCCTTTTTTTGGATTCTCTTGGCATAGACTCTTTACATTGCCTTACTTCACAAGCCCTTATCATTTCTTCCTCTTTATCTCATCTCAAATCAGTTATTCACTTTCTTTATTCCCGTAATCTCACCATGCTTGATGTTCGGAAAGTTTTGCATGTGACCGGAGATTTTAACCGCTCCAATTTCCACCACCCTTAGACCCGCCGTCACTTTTCTGCTCTGGGAAGTTCATGTCACCGGAGAAAATCTTCCGGGTGTTCTCCGTCGACGACCCCGGCTACTAACAAAGTGTGTAGACAAGCATCTCCGACCGACCCTTTACTTTTTATAGAGTAGTATTGGTATTGAGGATGTTTCAAAATGTGCGAGTTTGCTCTCTTATTCTGTGGAGACTAAGTTTATACCGCGATTAGATTACTTTCAGAGAATTGGGTTTTCGAGGAGAGATGCGAAAGTTATGTTTCGGAGGTTTCCTTCGTTGTTTTGTTATAATATAGAGGAGAATTTGGAGCCGAAATTCGATTACTTTGTGGTGGAAATGGGGAGGGAGATGAAGGAATTGAATGTGTTTCCTCAGTATTTCTCCTTTAGTTTAGAGAATAGGATAAAGCCAAGGCATATGATGTGTGTTGAGAAAGGTGTGTGCTTGTCATTGCCTGTGATGTTGAAGTCCCACGAATCGCGATTTCGTGATAGGCTGGAAGTTTGTTGTAGCTCTTCTATGCCGGTGAGACAATCTCCCTTTTGGTATTGTACAAAATTTGATCATAATGTAACATAGATTGATCTTAAAACCATATTTTGCCCCATTTTGTTTATAAAAGTATATGTTTTGATGAGCATTTTTATGCTACTTGTTTCCCGGTGGTATAAAATCTTGTTAATTTTGTACATGTATAAAATCTTGTTAATTTTGTATATTTTCAAGCTTAAATGGAGTGACGTGGTCAATGAGGATTTGTAGCTGACCACAACTTGCTTGGGATTGAAACATAGTTGCTATTTGCTAGTTTTGTATACATGCAAGTTGTAGTAACTATTGTGGTTTGATTGAATATGTGGTAATATTGATTGATACAGTCTACAAGGAGTCAAGTCGATGTATCCAAAGTCCAGAGTTCTAACTGCGAAACTATAGAACCAAGTTAATTAACTATGTAGTTAGTATATGTTGGTGATTATCTTATTGGTTAACTATTTCTGGTGGTATAAAATCATTTAAATTTCTTACTAGTCTAGTTTGTGTACATTCAAGCTTAAATGGAGTGACACGGTCAAGGAGGACTCATAGCTGATCATTAACTTATTTGGGATCGAAACGTAGTTGTTATCTGCTAGTTTGTATGCATTCGAGTTGTGGTAACTAATTTTGTGGCTTGCTTGAATATGTGGTAAGCAAAGTATTGATTCGATACCCCTACAACTCGGCCCCCTTTTCGTACTAGAATGAAGTGGATGTCTTGTTTACTTTTCCATGTAATGGAGGTGAGCAATTCATCATTTTCCATTTCTGGCATTTCTCTGATTAAATCCTTTAGCTATTAGGAAGAAAGTTGCATTAGTCAGCCATTCTACCCCACAAAGGTTGGTTGTAGGGGTAACGTTTGCGTACATCCACCCTCCCCAGATCCCACTTGTGGAAATATACTGGGTATGTTGTTGTATTAGGGAGAAAGTTGCATTGATATCCTCTATCCTTGGCCTTTTACATCTGTGAAAGCAGTAGAATCATTTTGCTGAGTATATTGAAATCTTTAATATGCACTCCACTCAATCCTCTATCCTTGGCCTTTTACATCTGTGAAAGCAGTAGAATCATTTTGCTGAGTATATTGAAATCTTTAATATGCACTCCACTCAATCCTCTATCCTTGGCCTTTTACATCTGTGAAAGCAGTAGAATCATATGCACTCCACTCAATCCTCTATCCTTGGCCTTTTACATCTGTGAAAGCAGTAGAATCATTTTGCTGAGTATATTGAAATCTTTAATATGCACTCCACTCAATCCTCTATCCTTGGCCTTTTACATCTGTGAAAGCAGTAGAATCATTTTGCTGAGTATATTGAAATCTTTAATATGCACTCCACCCAAGGGCTTAGTTCAAGTGGCGAAGGTTGATGGACTTGTGACCTAGTTCGAGCCCTATGCCATGTGAACTAAGTCTGGTTTTATCATCCGCTCTGTTTTTCTATCATTCCCCACCTTCTCAACTGAGTAATATTGTGTTTTAAGTACTAGTACCACCTTCTCAACTGAGTAATATTGTGTTTTAAGTACTAGTACCACTTCATATGAAGCATTGTCATGGAGAGTGAAGTCTACGTAAACTCTACCCTCGGATATCACCTAGTAGGATTACACTAGATATGTTATTGTAAATTACATTATTAATTCTACTTTCTTTTTTCTAATTACAGCTTTTCAACAGAATCAACGTTACAGCTGCTGAATGGACAGAACAATTTTAAATTTAATTTTTTGAGATAAAAAATTGTTTTTAATAACTTTTCTTTGTAAATTTTCCAGCTATAGAAGAGATACTCATTGATGACATTTTAATAGCATGTATTGAGTAGTTGATTTACTAATTGAATATTTTTAGATGTTTGAAAAGGCAAGCATAATTACAGAAATATAACTTAAATCGCTTAACCATGGTAAATTAGATTGATTTGATGTAAACAACCGATACATATTTCCCATTTTGGGGTGCAAATCCTTATTGTACACGAGTAGAACCATCATTTTTTCTCCTATAGTCATTTAATTCATTTCTAATCTCTGTTTTTTCTCAAACAACAATAACATATCCGATATAATCTCACACGTGGAGTCTGGCGTTTTTCCTCTAGAAATAGTGTGCTCATGATACAAGCCACATGAAGAATGCTGTCCATAGTGTAAGTGCTGCTGAAGCCAATGCATAAGCCCATAACATAATCACTGAACACTCACTCTCACCAGCTCCAAACAACTGTGTTATGGTTGCTGCAAATAAAACCGCATTTGCATATACAGTCAAATCTCTCTATAATAACAACAAGTAATTGAGCAAGATGAAGCAAAAGATACGTTCATTAACAGATGATGAACTGATACATACACAAACAAATAACAATCTCTGCTTGATTTTTTATATTGGCTACTATATTTTGTTTTCATACAGTTTTTATATGCTTTATTTGAGCCGAAGGTCTATGAGAAACAGAGTGAAGGGTCAAAAACACGCCCAAAGTATTCCGATACTTTTAGTTTTTCTAGCTGAACTATCACTAACAATTCGTCAAAACACACCTTAACCATCAATTGTTCATTTTTCCTACCTGAACGGTTATGATATTTCAGCTAGGAAACTCACACACCTGATAGTTCAGTTAGGTTTTGAAACTCAAAAAACTCAGATACTTTAGCTGTATTTTTCACCATTAACTCGAATAAAAATGATAATAGAACAAAAGCATAACTTGTTGAATCAACTTACCAATGTTCATTGCTGGTGGAAGTGCAAAATGAAGTAAAAGAATAAACTTATACAATGGATCATCATGTACCAAGCCTAACCAAGAAGCGCCTTTGACAACACCAATACCAATCACAGGCATCGCGATGTATTTGACAACGATAATGCCAGCAAGAATAGATTTCGGAACTACTGAGACCCTCAAACCTTTTAAAAGGTTACCTCCCATGATCAGCGTTAGAAGCGGAACAGCTCCATCTCTGCAGTCATTGATGAAATGTAAATATCCATTTCTTCAAGCAGACAAAAGGGTTGACAATTTAAGTGAACACACTCAAACTTGATCTTTGTTGGCAAGTAAGTACTTTGAGTATGCACATCAAGATACCTCAACTCGTTTTCACTCTGTCAGTTGAATACTTAAACTTACAAAATGATCATCTAGACACAAAATGAGAACGAGTTGGAGTATTTAGTTGTCAGTTGAGAGTTTAGACCAAGTTGAAGTGTCTAGATATGCACTCTCAAAGCTCGAGTGCTTACTTGTCAGCTGAAGCCAAGTTGAAGTGTTTGTTTATGTATTATGTCGTTTAATTATGTTATTGAACTTTTCCTTTTTCAGTTCAAACATCCCATCTTTCCAAGTGGTTAAGCTAATTTTGACACAATGGATTCAGTGTTCAACTGACACAGTGAAGACGAGTTGAGATGTCTAGATGTGTACTCTCAAAGTTGAAGTGCATACTTGCTAAGCTGAGTCAAAGTTTGAGTGTTTTGATTTTTATATATTCATGATCTGAATGTGAATGAGTCGAATGACTCATAACTCGGTCTATTAGTGAACCATTTTTCTAGGGATTGTGAAAGATGTTCTACTAGAAATATTCTTGTTATTGCTTCGACTCATATTCCCCCAAAAGTGGATCCTGCTCTAATAGCTTCGAATAAATTAAATACGTGCATTATGATACGAAAACTACCTCTGCTAGTTTATTTAAACAAGTTAAGAGAGTCTCATACCCAAGTATCAAAGCTGTATCTTGAATCACATGAAGAGGAGCTGCATCACCTATAACTGCATTTCTGATCTGAGGTATAAGTCCAACAACAAAACCTGCAATCTATACAAGGCCAATAGTCAATACTACTACTCTCACAATAACTAGATTGTAAACAAGACGAACCCTGAATTGCCTTTCATATTGATGGAAACATCCAGGAAGTTACACGTTCTAGATACGAACTAACACAATCACGCAATACAAATGAGTTCAGAACACAGATAGGATAACAGTGGGAGAATACCGCTCCGCAGGTAGAAGGGGCTAATAATTTCTTCAGGTTCATCTTCTTTGAAAGCACTCCCATGTAGTGTCTCGACTTAGTCCATAGCGAAACCTGTTACAGGAACTCAGAGATCAAAATTCAAAGCGCACTTGTCGTAAATGATCACTCGTTACTACGTGGAAAGTTGAAATTAAAGAGTTGTTAAAAAAGGAAAAAGACAAAATGAAAGTAAGACGAACAGATTGAAATGGAGGGACTAGTTAGTTTCAAGTATGCATGATTGAAATGTGATCCATAATCAACCTGAGATTTATCGTCAAATCTAGTAGAGGGCAATGCAAGTTGTTCAGATTGGTGCTCTGATAGTGCTAAGTCATTAGTCTGAAGCAGTGGCTCCGTAGAGACCCCGAGTTCTGGTATGGACCTTTCTCTGGCAGATTTACTTATGGAGGAATCGTTAACTTCTTCAACCTCTTCGGGGCTCTTACTTGATGATATTCTGACAATATTATACACATAAGACCATAGAAAAACCGCGCATACCTGAAGAAGTGAAATCACCAGAGAAACATTGCATTAGATTTCCCTTGCATGAAAAGTTAATAGTTTTTGCTATTGAGTGTTTTTTTCTTCGGAGTGAAGAGGTAGCTCATAGCTGATACTACCTTTGTTGCAATAACTCCGACTCAAGTCAAAACCAGACAAACAAATTGAAACAGATGGAGGCATGGAGCATTCAACACCACAATTTCACATCGGAGACCATCCCAAACATGAAAGTATTGTGAAACAAACTAATCGATTAAAACACATACCGCCATTGAAAGGGAAGCATAGCCCATCCCATATGTATGGCAAATGTCAGGCGCCCCGAATGGGCTTCCTTTCTCCTTACAAACAGCTGGAATTATGATGAGAAGCATGTTGCCCATGTTTCCTGTCGACATTGTAGGCGCAAAATTATGTGGAGAAAGTAAGAAAGACTCATGTTTGTCTGGTTTTAACTTGACACGGAATTTTGAGAAAGCAAGAAAGGTCATAAACTAAGGATACATAGAATGTACCAAAATGTTCTTTATTCTCGTGGTCTTAAACATGTCATTGACTAAAACGGAAAGTATGACAAACAAATTGAAACGAAGAGAGTACATAATTTTGGCGAGAATACTAATGTCAAGTTGCCACATAACGTGAAAGCTGTGGAAAATCAATTACAAGCATCATATTGACTTGAACAATAGTCGTCTTCGTGACTGATGTTCTTTCTGGTTATACATACCTGCAGCACAGCAGCCTATGACGAGGCCTCGTAGATGTTTAGGAGGTTTTGTTATTTGATTGACAACCCAAGCAAGAATCGAACCAACAATAAAAGTGATGAAGACATTCAAAGGCATGAACCACCTATAATAACAGAGTTAATGGGACAGACAGGGTACACATAACAACACAAGAGATTAGAAATCTCGAAAACTCACAATCGTTTCATGCTTTCGTATGTAATTGTTTTGGATAAGTTGCTTGAAATCAGGGATGGATTGCATATGTAAAACACAATCTGTTCATAGAAAAGTATACAACAGGAAACATCAATTTTCTATGACAGAATTAACCACATAAAGTGAGTTGAGAACATGAGGTCGACAAAAAACACTAGGTGATTCTTCTCGTCTGTTTTAGCCTTGGTGGACACCTCTTCAAAATATGAAGAACTAAACACACGAAGAAGCTGAAGAGGTTTCAACATCTACTATATATATGCATAATATTTTAACCATGTATAAACATTATAATTTCCGCTCTTAAATGGCATGGTAGTAGTGCAGAGGACGGAATAAACTAGCAAATTCACGTACAAGTAACGAGTAAAATGGGAATCAACGAGCAAACTACGAAACATGAAATGTATTATATATACTCACATTATTCAAATGATTCCTTGCATCCTCTCCTAGTATGGCGAATCGATCTAATGCAAGAGCTAGTCCGAGTGCTGTTATCAAAAGAATTTGAATAACTGGCATTGATGCTGCAACTAAGAGATCCAAAAGCCCCATATCGAGTTCCTTTTGTGTGAACGATGAAACAGAGGATCAAGTTGAGTCGTCTAGACGTGCACTCTCAAAATTGGAATGCTTACTTATCAGCTAAGACCAAGTTTGAGTATCTGTTTACGTATTACGCCTATTAAAAAAAAAAATCAAAATACATCATACAATGATACTGAAACTCAACAATAGAATTTACAAACAAAAAGTCAAAGAAAACTAAAAAATGCAAATTAACTACTTAAAATGCTTCTAAAAATATGAACAACTCGTTTAATCCCCAAAAATGCTTCAGAATCTTTTTTATTACTCATTCACGAACTACGATCTTTAGCTCTGAAACTAAATCATTTCGAACTTCGAGACTAATAGGAAGGAATATTTATTCCACATAAGTGAATTCTCTAATAACTTATTTATTTTATATCACATAAAAGTTATCTAACTTTAAAATTTATCACACATAAGTCATTTGTTTTATTTTTTGTTACATAAAGTCATCCAATTCTACTGAAGTTGACTAAAAAGTAAATTTCACCTGAATTTCTGTTCTATTGCTCGTTCGAGAACCACGATCATAATCTTTTCCCTGTATTTTGAGAAGAACTTCGAGATTAATAGGAAGGAAACTTAATCAAAATGAATAATAATTTTTCTTCTCTCATCGACCCATATAAATATCAATTAGACTATCGCTGCACAAATGGGTACCTAACTCCTTTACAGGGAATTTTGCAAAAATGGATACCTAATTCATTAGGTGAGGAACTTTAAGAGGAATTAAATACTGGAGAAATATGGGCACCAAAGGCATTTGCATGACAATGACTACCTTGGGTCTCACATTGGGGTAAAACACTTCTTAATAAAGGCGATTATGTATTTAGAGTATTCGAACTTGTGACCTCTAATTAAGAATGAAGTAGTACTTATCGTTCCACCAAAATCCTTGTTGGTGACAACAACTTCACCAACATAGGTTGTGATGGTACGGTTCGAGATCTATTCACGTCAAGGCGGAGTCAGGTAGAGTTGAGGGGTACATCCGAACTTCGTTCGACAGAAAATTACACATAAGTTAAAGTTATCTTTTATATATATATATATATATATATATATATATATATATATATATATATATATATATATATATATATATATATAATAGATGTTGAATCTAATCGTGTGTTTCGTTTTCATATTTTGAACTTTGTTAGTGAAATTTTTTGCTCGCCCAATGCATTCATCCTGAACTAGAGTTCTCAGTTTTGAGTACCCAGAAATGAAAAAAAAAATCCTTTGGGAGGCTATTGTGCAGCGCGAGAATCTGAATTTTATCGAACTTCAATACAAATATAAAATATTAAACTAAAATAATGACAACAACTTCAGAGCAATAAATAATGGAATTAAAGCCAAAAAAATGACAGCAACAGATAAGGGAATTACTTGAAGAAGAGAATAAGAGGACCCAAGAATAATAAATGCACAACATATAAGCAGTATATACATGTATCTGTTCAATCGAATTCAGCAACTTGATATATATATATATTAAATTCTAAGAAAATCCCCCCTTTTTTCTCTGTCATCACATCATTGAACGGTTTCAGATAAATTATTTAAATTAAATATCTTTCAAAAATAACATTTTTTTATTTCTATGAGGTAGGATGGTTTGCTTACATTACATGTGTTATTGTTATTGTTGTTGTTGGGTTTAATTTTTAAAAAATAATCACCCTGAACTTACTGTAAAATTATTAGTCCAAACTTACTATTTATTGCAAATTTAGTGAATTTTTTTGTTTTATTTTATATTATTTGTTCATTTTTATTTATTTATTATAGTAAAAATAAATTTTATTTTATTTGTTATTTTTTACATACCAAGAAAAAAAACTATTTTTTCATTTTCATCCTTAATATTAATTATTTTTCTCCAAATTATTTTTTCAAAATCTAAAAATATATACATAAATTAACATAAATATTATAATAAAATAAACAAATATATTAATCAATATTTTTTTAAAAACATGTAAAATCTAAAGTAGACAAGTAAAAATAAACGAAATATATTTAGACAACATTTACACTACTTGATATATTATTGTTGTTGTTACTATTTAGCAAAAGTTATCACCGAATTGTACCTTAGTGAGCGTTGTGCGATATTGATTGGATTAAATTTAGACGAATCAAAATAATCATTATTCACCAACCCTGAAATTTTCCATATTATTTTGCACCTACCCTGAAATTTTGCATTGGCCAATTTCATTTTGTACGCATTTAATTTGAAAGTACAGAAATTAAATTGGACACTATTGTATGGTTTATGTTACTCACTTCGTGCACTTTTGTTAGTCACATGTTAGGAATTTGAAGTAATAATATGGCCACACACGTAGAAAGTTCATAATAATTATTAATTGATATTTAATATTTAAAAGTTTAAAAAATAAAATAATTAATATTAAAAATAAATATATAATTTTTTCTTATATGATTAAAGTGAGAAATAAAAGTAAAAAATTATTTTTAAAATAACGCATCACTGATATTTCTTTTAATTAAAATAGAAGTCTTTTTATTTCACTTCCTTGTAGACTAAATATATGGTTTATGCTTGTGCTGAGGACATGTGTTTGTGATTTGATTATGATAAGATATTTTTATTGGTTAGTAATTTTACATAATATTAAGGCGGTTTAAAATTGAATGGAAATTGATAATTCGAATTGAAAAAAGTTATTGATTTATTGATTTAGCAGTTTTGGTAATGATTTTGATTTCTTTTTATTGTCGGGTTATCAATTATTAGTGATTTGAGGTTTTTTCTTAATGGGTTTATCGATAACTCGACGATAAATTATATTTATGCTATTCAGTTTATAAAGTACTTGACTTAAGACTTAGTTTCATACTTTTATTTTTGTCTGTCTCAAATTGTCGGTTATTCTACAATGTGTCAATGTTTGCTTTTGAGCAAAGATGCAACGGTCAAGTCATGTGTCTAGTTCATTTGGTTTATCACCTTGTTTCTAAGTGATTTTCAATGATCTTTTTGGTGTCAAATCTTAATAGATAAACTGATAATCGAACCAATAACGATCAATACCAATAGGTCAATATCTTAATGATTCTATAACTATTTTGCATGTCTACAAAATTAATAACGGATAAACTTCAAGAATTAAACCGACCGATTCACAGCCATACGTAATATACTTCACACTATGTACATTCATTTGCAAAATGAAGTTGCACAATTACATAGACAAAATCAATCAAATTATTTATGTTGATGTTCTTGTCAATGGTCCAATTATTTTATTAATACAATAAACTGTGCTATAATAGGACAAAATTTAATTTTTAACGAAGTTGACAGTACATACTTTATTTGGGTATAAATTAAAAGATGAAAAAATAAATATTAAAATCAGAATATAGCATACCAAACTAGAGGCGTTTACCAAACTACTTTAGAGGGTGTTTGGATTAACTTAAAAGTTGGTCAAATTTATTTTTAAGTCAATTTTCGACTTCTGCAAATATTTGACGAATATAAAAATAACTTAAAATAAGTCAAAATATGACTTAAAATAAGTTAGGAAGTGTTTGACAATATTAAAAATAACTTAAAATAAGTTAAAAACAAAAGTAGGTTTCTCTCTACTTTTTATTTTTTGACTTAAAAGTCATTTATGTTTGACTTTTTCTTTTTAACTTAAAAGCTACCTTTTTAGGCTAATCCAAACCGTAGGATGATCCATAAGGGGTCGTTTGGTAGGAAGTATTAGAAGAGATAGTCCATGTATTATGTATGATATTATTTAGTACTATGTTTGCTAGGAATTTGGGCCTATGTATGGATTAGTTATACATCCTACATGGTATTATAGGATGTATTACTAATATCTTCCATTTGGAGGTATTAGTAATACATAAAATTTAATACCATGAGATAAGTGTATGTAAAGACAAAAATATTTCTCAAGTCATTTTAATTATTTTGTTTATTTTGTTTATTTTATGTTTTATATTTTATATTTGTACTAGTAAATTTATTCAAATAAATTAGCTTACAATTATTTGGAGAGTTTACTAAATAAATCCAATACAAATCAATACAATATTTGAAATGTGAGTTGTTTAATATTTACTAATTAAAAAGGCAAATATATCACCACACGACGTTTGTTATATATATATATATATATATATATATATATATATATATATATATATATATATATCTACTACCTTAAAAGTATGAACTCCCTAACTTGAATGTTAAATTACTATAATACCCCTAATTTAAAACACCCAATTTATTATATATTCTATATTTAATATTAAATTTATATACACTATATTATATTAAATACATATACCTTTTCACATTGATGGATAGTGACTTTTCCGAAAGGTTCTGACGTTTTTTTTTATAGAGTTGTGACTTTTTCGACGAGTTATGTGTAATGACCCTCATGGTCATTTCTGTATCTTTCCCTCTGTGTGTTATTTAGAGCATTCTTGTAGCGACCCCAAGTCATTTATGACTTGCTGGGACTGACAGTTCGGTCACCTGGTCGTTCATTTGGTTATTATGCAAGTTTTAGTGTTTTTGGAGCTTATGAACCTTAAACGATCAGTTTCGATCAAAAGTTTAAGAAGATGACATCGGAATCTAATTCTGACGATTTCATCAGCTCTGAAAGGGTCATTTTAGGCTAGTAGAATGGTCGGCATGACTCCCGAGGTTTTCAGTGTGAGTCGGTGCGATTAGGCGTTTTAGCCTAAGGTTGACTTTGGTCAACATTCTTGGAAAATGCGCTCGGATGAAAATTCCGTCAGTGCGGTTAGCTCTGAAATGTTGAGTTCGGTCTAGAACAACCTTTTGTTCGAATCCCGAGGCCTCCGGACTCATTCCGAGCCCCTCGGTGGATTATCGTTAAAATGACTCTTGAAAGTGGGACCCACTTTTTATCGAGATGACCTCTGATGGAGATTTTGACTGTGCCATTGAGTCCGGAATATCGAATTTGGTATGGTTGCATATCTCGTTTGCGTGCACGGGGTTCCGAACGAGTTCAGAGTGCCCCATCGGAGTTTTTTTTTATTGCTGAAAATCTGGTGCTGAAACAGCAACTTTTCTAAACTTTAAAACAGCTTAACTCTCTCATTTCTAGTCCAAATTCAGTGATCCAAAGGTTCATCTTGTGGGGTTATTCGCAAGGAACGCGTTGGTGAGTTCAGAAACTGATTTGGGGTCCCCGTTTGAGGTAAATCTCATAAAATACCTGCTGCCGCGATTCTTTTTGTGCGCTTGATTGTGGAATTTTTGAGACTTGTTTTCTCAGTCATTTTAGGTCCGATTTCAGTGATTCTTGAGGCTATCTTGAGTGACTTTTTGAGGAGAACGCATTGGTATGGTTAGATTTCGTATTTAAAGCTTTGTTGGAGGTAAAAAGTTGTGTTTTAGTTGCTGTCATAGCTCATTTCGAGCTCAGATTTTTGGGAAATTTTAGAAGTTGATTTCTTGGTCATTTTAGGTCCGAATCTGGTGAATCAAGAGCCTAGCTTGTAGGGTTTTTCGTGAGGATCGTCGTGGTGTGATTGGTTTCAGCATCTGGACCCTCGTTTCTGGTATTTTCTCGTAAATAGCTGCTGCAATTGTTGTTCCTTTTTAGTGTGATTTGGGTTTTTCGTTGCATGTTCGTGTTGAACTGTTCCGAGCCCCGAATTGTGTTTCATTTTGGAACACAAATTCGGGGAAGTGTTTAGGACCTATTTTGGGGTTAATTTCGGAATTTTTAGCGCGGGTCCCACTTTTCCCGTTTTGACCCGGAAATTGGTTCATCTCCGTTTCTTGCGATTTTAGTGTCTAAATGACCGTAATAACATTGTGACTCTATTTTTGATAGTGTGTTAGCATTTCAAGTCCGTTCGGAAGGGGAAGGCTCCGGAGAAGTGATTTTTGGAGCGCGCATGGTCGGCCTACATGTAGGCTACGGTTTCCCTCTCTTAGATTGAGCTTGAGAGTGTAAATGCATGTTGATTAGTTGGGATTTGGGTTGGTAGTTATTGAATCATGCATAGGTGTTTAGAAATCATGTTTTGGCCTCTTTCGGGATTTATTGGGTAACTGTGAGCATGCTTGGTGTTACTAATTAACCCTCCTTGCTTTGTAGAGGGCTTGTATACTTGATTACTATTTATCTGAAGCATGTTGGGCCTTAGTTTATATTTGACTAGTGCTTGCCTTATAAATTCATGATTAGGAACCGATAGGCCTTAGTTTTGCCCCGACGTCGCTCGGTCGGCTTAGATCCCTGTAGACTGGTGTAGCAGACTAGAGTCTGATATTTTGGACCTTAGCTAGGCGATACGCTTACTCCAATGAAAGTTATCCTTATTTTCCCGATGTTATGGCTTCACGAGTTACGTCGGCGACACTAGTTCTGCTTCGCGATTTGAAGTTGGCTTTCGATTCAGTTCCAAGGACTTACATTGATTGGCTAAGTGTGGACAGTGTTCCACGGACATTTTTGAGCATGGATTGATTGGGACTCTTTCAGCAGCTACATTGGCACCTTTGTCGGGCATCCGAATTCGAGCTCCGGTCTCGACCTCATTAATATTTTCGAAGAGCATCCAATTTGAGGTCCGGCCTCTATCGCCTAAATACTTATATAGAGCATCCGGTTTGAGGTCCGGCCTATATCACCTAAATACTTATATAGAGCATCCGGTTTGAGGTCTGGCTTCTTTCACCTAAATACTTATATAGAGCATCCGATTTGAGGTCCGGCCTCTATAGCCCAGATACTTATATAGAGCATCCGGTTCGAGGTCTGGTCTCTATCGCCCAGATACTTATATAGAGCATCCAGTTCGAGGTCCGGCCTCTATCGCCTAGATACTTATACAGAGCATCCGATTAGAGGTCCGTTACTTGATACTTGTGATTGGTTACTTGGGTACTTCTAGTGAGCATCTGGTTCGAGATCCAGCCTCCTTATTGTCAGATTTTACTATTGGGGTTGAGGTTTTGGTTCGATGTTTTTCGTCTTGGGTTCTCATATGAATTTCTCTTTAGCTATAGTTTTTCTGTGTACTCGTCGGGCTTATGGGGGTCCGTTCGGGTTTTTAATTTAACTTGCGCACGAGTGTACCTTCTGGGCTTATGGGGTCCAGTTAGGTGTAGTTAGCTTATAGATTACTTTAGTTAGTTCTTTCTACACTCGTGTGCATTCCATTGTTACTTAGTTTTCTGTTCTTGACCTCTGTTTGTGTTATTCCTCCTTTTCATATTGCCTTTACTTTTCAAGTTCAGTCGGCCTATGATGCCTACTGGGTACCTACTATTTTGGTACTCATGCTACTCTCTGCATCTGTTTCGTGATGTAGGTCCGAGCACCAGTGGCCAGCGTTGATCCAACTTAGAGTAGCCTAATCCGGAGACGGGGGTGAGCACACAGCATTCTGTACTATTTCAGTCTCCATCTGTATATATAGACTTGTCTTTTGCCTTTCGAGACAGTCGAGTCTCTATGGTCCACTCTTGGAACTTGTAATCTTTTTGTTAGTAGCTCTGTACCAGTGACCTCCAGGTTTTGGGAGAGATCTTTATTTGTATATATTTATTTTGGTTTGCTTCCGCCTTGTTGTCCTTGTTTAGATTATTGTTTTCACTAGTTTATGCTCTTACGCTCATTGCTTGATGTTCTGGGTTACGGGTTGGCTTACCTACTGGTAGGATATAGTAGGTGCCATAATGACTCGAGAAATCGGGTCGTGACATTATGACATTTCCAAAAGGTTGTGATTTTTCTGAAGGGTTGTGACTTATCTTAAAAGACATGATAAGTACCTTTTCATACTATCCTTTGTTGTCTGTAAATAGAGGGGGTTTGTCACACTTTTAAACTACGAATTTTGTAAGTTTCCTATTCTTCTACTCTAAACAAGGAAGATTGTGAGAGTTGTTTGATTATGCAATTACAATATTTTTTTGTGGGTAAATTAGATAGATCAATAAAAGTTGATGCAAAAAGGAGAATGAAATAACCCAACTTCAAACGAGAAGAGTATCTTGATAATTAATATGCACTGATTTTCATAGCCATAAAATATACTTTTGAAGCAACTCTTCCGTGACAAGAAGTTCAATGATTTTTCGTTGCACAAACTACAACTTGTTGTTCAGAATCTGAAAAGTCTCGAACTGTTGGAGAAAAAGTATTTGATCAAAAGCTTGTTTGGGGAATCCAAACTACATTTAATAAGTGCTCTTTCGTTTTCAATTTAATTGTTGTACTTTTATTTTTATTCAGTTTAATATAGAATGTTCTTTTTTTTTTGGGGGGTGAGGACGCATCTTTAAGACCACAAAGTTAAAAGACATTTTTATATATTATACATATGATCCTTAAATTAAAAGTCTTTTTTATTTTTAAAAATTTCATATCAAATTAAAATTAGACCAATCTATATCTATCCTTTTTTTTTTTAATCTGTACTACCTTGAAAGAATGAATTAATAACTTAAATATTAAATTATTATAATACCCCCAACTTAAAACACCAAATGTAGTATATTTTCTATATTTTATATTGCATTATATTTATTTTTGTGTATTATATTATATTATATTAAAGGCAGACAACTTTTCATATTGAAGGGTTGTGACATTTTTGAAGAGTTATAACTTTTCTGATGAGTTGTGACCTTTTTGAAGGGCTGTGACTTTCTATAGGGTTGCGACTTTTCCGAAGAGTTGTGACTTTCCGAAGGATTGTGACTCTGAAGAGTTGTGACTTTTTCGATGAGTTTTGACCTTTCTGAAGGGTTGTGACTTTTCTAAAGGGTTGTGACTTCTTTTTGATAAGGCACCATGAGCAATTTTTCATACACTACCCTTTGTCGGTTGTAAAGAGAGGCACTTCATCAAATTTTTAAACTACATTTTAAAAAAATATTATTATTATTATTATTCTTAAAACACACAATTTAGCATATCTTCTATATTTTTATGATAAGAAACAATATGCACATACTAATACTACACATTTTTAACTATAAATGGAGGGGTTTCCTCACATTTTTAAACTACATTTTTTTATGTTTTCTATTTTTCTCTTCTTAAAACCTCAAGTTTGATTTACAAACGTTGACAATCTCAAAGTTCAGTGAAATTAGAACACTCCATAACATGAATGTTAAATTAATCTAATACTCCAGCTAAAACATCCAATTTAGTATATCTTCTATATTTGATACCAATATTTATTTATATTATATTATATTAAAAGTAAGAACACCTACAAAACAATAATAACATAGTAATGCACTATGGGGAATGGAGTAGAAAATTTATTTAAGAGGTGTAACTAAGAGATTTTAAGAGTGACTATTTTTTTATTTAGAAATATTCATATTATTTTTAAAAATAGTGTGATACATGGTTTGATTTTCACGTGCAACGCACGTGCGTCAAAACTAGTATATATATATATATATATATACATATATATATATATACATATATATATATATACATATATATATAGTTTTCTAATTATGTTTATTTTGAATAATTTATAAAATTGCATACATCTTAAACTACAACTTATAATTTTTATGTGTAAATATAGATGATTTATTCAATTTTACAATTGTTTACCGTCTTTTCGGTTTTAAAAGTAGATGGTTTATCCTTTTTAAATTGAAATTTAACATTTTGTGAGTGATCAATTTATTAAGATGACAATTATTTATCCTTAAATAATGCAAGTGAAAAAAATAGCAAACATGACAATAAAATTGTTCTTCTCCTAGCTAGTTAGAAGGTCATAGAAAAATAATATTGTCCGACAATTATCTATCTCGACCCGGTGTAATTGGAAAGAAACTTTTTATAGAGTTTTAATCCAAACACAAGATGAGGTGGAAAACAAGGAACCGAACACTTGGTAAAAATAAATCCTACATTGCCGATTCATGCACTACTAATTCCTTCATTACTAATCCCTGCGTTATTAATTTTTGTACCAAACGACCCCTAAGTATTTTCAAAGGGAGGTCTAGCCTTCTATTATTGAGTGGTTGGCAATTTCAAAGTTTGTTTCATTCCTCCATTCACTTAATTAATTATGCAATTAATGTGATAATTATTTTTTATTATCAAATATATATTAGGGATACTCGCAAAAATCTCACTAATTTAGGAGTTAATTATTTAGATACATGTTAATTTGCAATATTACGAATTTGATCATATTTTGGTGTGTCCAGATACATGTATCTCAGGATACATGAGGTCAAAATTAGGTGTAATTTGTTCTAGATACACTATATTCAAGTGGATTCATATGTATCTAGGATACATTGACAAATGTCGTTCATCGCTCTCCTATGTATCTGGTATTCCAGATACATACGAATCACACTACCTAGATACATTAGTGTGATTCACATGTATATGTAATACATAGGCAGATCTCGCTCGCCTCCTTCCAGTTCTCGCTCGCCTATCTCCCTATTTCAGTGTATCTGGTAGCAAAAAACATTTATCTTGGTGTATCTGACTTGAAATTTGGTACGAAATTATTAATTAGTGATATAAAGTATAATTATTTTAAATTCTAGAAAAAATTAATAAATATGGTAGGAATATTTAGATAGTTAGGTAGTTTCTCTTATATAGTAACACCATAAAATTAGACTCATTTATGAACTTTTGACAAAAAAGATTTATTTCTAGCTTTTAATTGTTACCAAAGTAACAAATTATACATGATATCAAATGACTACACAAGTCATGGCAACTGATTAGTTTGAGAAATGAAGCAAAATCAGTGAATTAACCAAACAATTGTTTTTGTCTTACTTTTATTTTTAAACCGTTTCAAAAAGAATATTTTTTATTATTTTCTGGCAACTCTTTAATTTCAACTTTTCACATGTCATGTTTAAAACAACAAAATTAAAAAAAAAAAAATTTGCTATCTTAAATTCCGTATTAAGTCAAAACAAAACAAACAAATTAAAATAGAGAGGGAGTAAATAATATATTTCGTACTATTTATATTCATTTGTGAAATAAAGTTGTACAATTTTATTATTGGGCTTGCTAATGAAAGAGACAAAACTCAAAACTAGTTAAATAGTTCATGTTGGTGGTCCATTTAATACAAAAAATTGTGCCACAATTGCACAAAATTTGATTTTTCAGTAATTGAAGTTGACAATACATACTTCATCTAGTTATCCACAAAAAGAAAAAAAATAACATTAGAACTAGAACATAGTACATAGCAAGCTAAATCTAGGATGATAAATACTAAAGTAAAATAAAGGTCTAATCTTCTATTATTGAATGAATGATGAACAATTTCAAGAGTTCTTTCATTCATTCACATAATTAATTTATGCAATTAATGTGCTCATCATTTCAAATAATAAGATCTATACTAATTAACACCATAAATGACTTATTTAAACTTTCATAAAAAAAGTTCATTTTTTGGCCTTTTATTGTCATTAAAGTAAGAAATTATTCATGATATCAAATAATTACATAATTCATGCCTACTAATTAGACCTATAAATAAAGTAAATTCAATGGATCAACCAAACAATTAGTCCATCAATTACAAACAAATTGATCACTTAGAAATTTAATAACAAAGTTAGATGACTAACAAAATACTTGCAAAGATTGTGATACTTCATTGTCACAAGTCACAAATGTTGAAAGGTATTTTATTATTTTTGTTTAATCCATTTTTATCTTTTTTTTCAGTCTCAATATATATGACGTCGTTCAAATTTTGAGAGTCAAATAATTTAGTTTTGATTGTGAATTTAGACATGAAATTTTTGGGTTTTTTTTAAAATTTTTTTTTTTACATATATAAAAACTACATAAAAAGTAATACACACACACACACATACACTTATGCTTACATTTAAATCTAAAATTGTAGAAAAAGTATCACATTAATTGGGACAAAGGAAACCAGGAAATGATCAAAATGGTCTTTAATGTATGGGTAATGTTTAATCTTGTCCTTAATACATTTTACTTGATTGAAATGGTTCTTAATATATAACAAAAGATGTTCGTTGTGGTTTGCAATATTATGAATCTCACTAAAGTTTGGTGTGACGAGATACATCCAAAAACATGTATATCGTGATTCGTGATACATGAGATCAAATTTATGTGTAATTTGTTCTAGGTACAATATATCCAAGTGGATTCGCATGTATTTAGTACATAGACAAATCTCCTTCTCCACCCTCGCCTCTCTCACATCTCGCTCGCCATTCTCTACATCACTCGCGTATCGGTATCCCGATTACATGTGAATCACATCAAATAAATGTATCTAGTGTGATTCACATGTATTTGAGATATATAGACAAATCTCACTCGTCTCCTTCATGTTCTTGCTCGTCTTTCTCCCTACTTCAATATATCTGCTAGCAAAAATATGTATTTAGGTGTATCTAATTAAAATGTGATTGAAATTATTAACTAACGAGACAAAATATAATTATTTCAAACTATAGATACAATTAATAAATATGGTAGCAATGTTGTGTAATTAGATAGTTTCTCCCTTTTTATTTGATAAATCTGTTAGGTTTAAGGCAAACAACTGAAATGAACACCTTTTATTATTTAAAACCATTTCAATCAAGTAAAATATAGAAAAAATGATATGGAATGACCATTAGGCTATTTCTGTTACCAAAATTTTAGCTAAAATTTGGGGAAATGCACAAGTACCTGCTATGCTATGACCGAAATCCAAAGACACACCTTAACTAAACTAACCTATTACCCCCTAAACTCATTTGTTTTGTAATTTTATATACCTTTTGGCTTATGTGACACACTTAGTGACTCCACGCAGTTGAGGCGCGTTGAGGATGTTTGGATGCCACATAAGCTAAAAAGATGTACAAAATTACAAAAAATAGGCTGGGGGTGGGGGTAATAGGACCTTAGTTTAGTTAAGGTGTGTCTCTGAAATTTCGGTCATAGTATAGGGGGTACTTGTGCCTTATCCCGCTAAAATTTCAAAATTACTAAAATTGGCCAAACCTTCTACTCTTCTTCTTCTTCTACCTTCTGGTTTCGCCATTAATAACTTCTTTTCCTTCTTTCTTCCCCCTCCTCCTCTTTCTTCTATTCATGCGTCTTCTTAGTTGTTTTTTCCTTTTTCTTTAAAATTTGACGCACCACAAACACGAATCATTTCGAGCGAATTATATATCAAAAGACTGAAAACATCGAGATGATTTCATATCTAAAATTTGAGACTATTTAGAGGTGGTTCTGAGTTGATCGAGATTGAATAGTCAATGTATATTTAATTTTTTGAGTGTACCGTAATGTATAGTTAGTGTATAGCTCACATATGGATACACTATATTATATAATCAGTACTCATTATATACTGTATATGACTTTTAACAAACTATATACAGGGAAACCTCACTAAATTAATACTTGATTAATTAATAATCTCTCTAAGATAATATTTTCCTCTGGTCCTGACTTGGCCGCCAATGGAAAAAATCACCCATTTCGATAAGATAATAAGATTATATATTTTCAGAAGACCCCTATACAAATATATGGTCTCATTATTATTCAAGATGATAAATAAAAATGGTTCAATAAAAAATAATACAATTTCTTACATGTTTTTCCAATTGACCTCTAAAAAATATAATTTTAAGTCACTGTCCTATTAAATTAATACAACGTAATGAAAAATTAATTTATTTTTATGAATTTTATTTTTAGTATCAAACTTAACTAGAAAAAAAATATTAAAAAAATTATGCGGGGCAGGTCTATGTGGGACAGAGTGGAGCAGATTGAAAATGAAAAAAGTTGTTATGTGGGGCGGGACAGAGCAAATTAAATCTTTTGCAAGTTAAGCTCAACCCACTCCGCACCGCACCGCCCATTGCCATCCCTACTCCTCCTCCTTTTTCTTCCGCACCGTCTTTCCTTTTTTCTTTTTGTGTCTCCTCCTCCTCTTCTTCGTCGTTGTTTTTTATTTTATTATTTAAAATTTGATGTACCGAAAATGTGAATCGTTTCGAGTGAATTATATATCAAAAGACTCAAAACATCGAGAAAAATTCATATCTAAATTTGGTACTATTTAGAGATGAATTCGAGTTGATCAAGATTGAATTGTCAATATATACTTCATGTATAGTCAATGTATACTTCATATAATTAAACTGTATTTAGTTTTTTGAGTATATCGTCATGTATAGATATTAAATAGCCAGTACTCATTATATACTTTATATGACTTTTAACAAAATATATTATATATATAGTCAATGTATACTTTCAATGATTTTTTAATTATATGACTATATTTATTGTAAACTAATTACTAATTTATTATATATAATTGAAATTATTCCTAAAATATATTAAAAACCAAAATAAAACATTACTACTAAATTAAGTACCATTTTAGTCATTTTCTCAAAAAGTCTCACGTAAAGACAAAAGAATTAACTCATATCCTACTCACACTCTTGAGTTACTTGGTGCCAAAAAATATTTGAAGAAGCAAAAGCCGCCATTGGAGGGTTAAGCTCACGATCGTTTCCTTTTTTGTTAAGCTACTTTGCTTCATCAACCTCTGATTTCGATTGCAGATTCCTACCTGTTGCTGAATTTGATGGATTCCTGTAAGTTTTGTTACTCACCGGCATTACTTTTTTATCTGTTGAACCTTGCTCTGTTTTTGAAAAAAATGATAAAACTAAACACATTTGAGATGTGGATAAAGTTTTGATGTTTTTTTTGGGTGAATTGATCGGCGGGAGGTCCCTTTTTTAGTTTTCATTCTGTTTAGAGTTGAACATACGGGGATGAAAAACATGATTTTTTTTTCTGTTTGTTTTTGCATCCTCAATTCTGTTTTGAAGAAACTAGGGTTAGGTTTTTTTTTTGTGTGTGTTTGTGTGGAGGAATGCATGCTTTTGCTAATAGGTTTTATATATATGAGGGAGTTTGGCCATGAAAATTGAGAGAATTTGAAAAAAAAAGTACTTTTTTTACTCCAAATCACTCGCAAAAACTCCAAAAACCAAACACGATTGACCATAAAAAGTTTCTTTTCTTGTAAAAAATTGAATTTGAAATAAAGGTATGAAATTTGTTGAGAATCATATAACTAGTGGAATAAGTGATGCATATCCGTTTATTTTTGGAAGTTATTTCTTCCCTTTCCTTTTTCTTTTGGGTGCTTTTTCTTGAGGTGATGAGTATTAGAATGCCGAAATTTGATACATAGGATATGTTACCTCATGTGACTAGTTGTCAGAATGGATAAGGGTGATGTAGAGATGCTGGATGCTGAAACGAATGTTCCTGCTAGTGATGTCCTTGTGTCCAATGAGTCACCGGTCAAGTATGAAAACGACGTTAAGACTGGCAAAAGCAATGCTGAGGACAAGACACAAGATCAGAGTGATCCAAAGGGAGAGGACTCGAAGAATGCTAGAAGTGATCTGTTGGACCAGCTCAACTCTAAGAGTCAGCCAGAGGCAAATGTCAATGTGGTGCTGGAGAACAAACCACCTACTGTTGATTCTGGAATGGATGAAATGGTAAGTGGCTACGTGAAGGTGATTGATGATGAAGTACAGAATATTGAGAAAATGATCTATGAGGTCAATCAGAATGGTAATGATTTGATGGTGGATAGACAAGAGGACTCTCAAATGAAAACAGTTCCTACAAATGTCACCACTGATTCTTTTATTGGAAAAATGCCAGAACCAGCTAGTCCAATGTTTCCTTCAACTGCAAATGCTGGACAGCATAGTGAGGAAGCATCTGAGAATATTTGTGCAATGGTACATACTCTGATTCATCATAAATATTTTAAAATTTGTTTTCAAATTTTAGAATAAAAAGTATTGTTTATGAAAATACATTAAAAAGAAAAATATGATCATATAAGAATCCATGATTATGATATGCATGTACAAAAGAAAGCTACTTAGGTTGGGCAAATACATCCATAGTGACTAGAATATTGGATATCTCGTATTCGAAAACTAGTTGTGCACCTTACAAACTTCAGATAATTTTAATTGGAATTAATCATTTATGCATGAACACTAAATATATTTGATTGAATTTCATACATTATTATTTTTTTAAAAAAACACTATGATATATACGGAAAGAATGCCAACCATAATTTTGTTTAAATACATGTATCAAATGGAAGCACATGCATATTTTAGAACTATATCTTAAATGAAGGCCCTGAAATTGGGTGATTTACAAATATGATATTGAACTTTTGACCCTGTTTACTCTATGTATAGACTTCAAGTTTAATAAATTTTAACTCTTTGACTTTAAACTTTAAAGGTTTGCCCCTGAAAACCAAACGAGCAAAATAATATTTTGGCTAAAATCAACTATATATCCGTGCATTTGATACCTAGATAGATAAGTTGTCTATTCATCATGAATTTTTTAAAATTTGTTTTCAAATTTTAGATGGCTGATGGTGAGGATGATGAAGGCTCCCCTGAGGATCAAGCTGTATTTATAGGAAAACTAGGCACCTTTTATCAGGAGAAGGCGATGGAACTTAAAATACCTAAGTTTTATGGTCATCCGCTTAATTGCCTAAAGTAAGTGTATCATGATTTTATCGTTGAGCTTTTTTATTTTCATCTTGTTCCTGGTACATATTAGATCTTTTCATGTTCTTCGTACTAGGTTATGGAGATCTGTGATCAGATTAGGTGGCTATGATCGGGTAATCCTTTTATTCTGCACGTGTATTTTACTTTTTTAATTGAATCAAGAACTGCAGAGGATATTAGTTGTGTATGTGATCAGATTAGGTGGCTAGGTTAATTAATGATGCATTATGCTATGAGTCTGTGAGATGAATTTTATGTTATTCCGACGTACTTTTGATGGTGTACTATTAAGCTACTTTATCTATGTAGGTAACTGGATTCAAATTATGGCGGCAAGTGGGAGACTCCTTTAATCCCCCCAAGTGAGCATGTAGTTGGGCTTGGTTATTTCTGTTTTTCTGACAACTTAATATGAATATTTCTCCTTTACTCGTCAAACATCAACTTGCCCACTATATACTATGTAAGGGAGATGTTGTCTGTCATTGTTTTAGTGATGATGTGCCAAGATTTTGAAGTTTATTTCTGTTGTTTTGGATGTGAAATGTTACGATATATTTTGGGTACATGTGAGAGGAATAAGATGCTTGGTTGCTAGAACAGTATATCAGAAGGTGGTAGAAGAACAATTGTTAATGAACTGTATAAAACCTTAATAGCTACTCCCGTTGTTTCAAATGTTTGTCTGGTTTTGACTTGACATAGACTTTAAGAAAGTAAATAATTTTTTTTGAATCTTGTAGCCTTGGATCAAAATGGCACTTGGTCCAGTTATTTTACTTAAAATTGTAACAATTTTTTCGAAATACAGAATTTTATGAATTAGGGAGAAACTCCATGAAAGGAAAATTAATGATTCATATAAATCGCTTAGTGGGAAATGTCCTGAATAAATCCAATGAGTAACTAATAATCTTGTTATATAGAAAAGAGCAACTATTGCCTTTTTCTGATGAATTGTATAGTTTTACGATTTCATCGACTAAAAAGGTTATCAAATGAATGGTAATTATCGTAAAGATATGGCACCTGGACGCAACTCAACCCCAGCTCATGAGCGGTGGTTTGTCCATTTCCGGATAAAGAGTCCAATTTCTCATCCATCTTCCGATGTGAGATTTCTTAACATTCCCCCATACGCCCAGACCTCAACTAGAGCGTGAATCGTTATAAATGGGGACCCAACATCGGTGAAAAACAAACTGGATGAGTCTAACTCTAATACCATATAAAGATATGAACATGAGTCTACCTCAACCTCAAAAGCTAGCTCATGAGGGGAGGTTTGTCCAAGTCCATATAAGGAGTCCAATTTCCATTCCTCTTCCGATGTGGGACTTTTTAACAATTACAATTGAAATGATCGAAAAGGAAATATGAGTTAATGTATGCTCAAGGTTGAAAATATCATAAAAAGACTTTAAAAAGAAGAATCCCTTAATTACATAATTTTAAATGTAAATCGGGAATTGAATTCATTATAAGATCTACTTCATCCTTTTTAGAAGATAGTATGCTTGCACTCGGACTCGAGCCGAGATACATTAGCACTGCTTCCTAAGAGCAGTGTGTCTACCAATTCACCATAGCGGCCTATCTTGAACTCATAATAGCATATGCATAAGCAATTGTAGAGATTGAGTAAGCTATTTTAGTTTAGTAATGACTAAAATAGATCAATGACAATAAAAAGTTGTTCAAATAAGAATTTTAGGTTGAAGGTTCATTTTAGATTTGAGTTTAGATAAACCAAAGATGCGTAGAATGTTCCAAAATGTCCTTAATCTTGTGGTCTTGAACATGTCAGGTGAGTTGTGACACGTTGAAATTAAGAATTGCCAAAAAAGGGAAGATGCATTCTTTTCTTTGAACTTGGTAACTTTGGAAGGAGGCCATTCTTTTTATAGCGGATAGAGTATTAAAACTACTAAAATTGAAAATACGAAGAAAACATGAAGTGCTTTTGCAAAAATAACAACATAGATTCCAACATCAAGCTAGAAGCTTAGTTGCTCGGACTCTACTTGTGACACGTTGAAATTAAGAATTTCCAAAAAAGGGAAGAGGCATTCTTTTCTTTGAACTTGGTAACTTTGGAAAGAAGCATTCTTTTTATAGCGGAGAGAGTATTAAAACTACTAAAGTTGAAAATACGAAGAAAACATGAAGTGCTTTTGCAAAATAACAACATAGATTCCAACATCAAGATATAAGCTAAGTTGCTCAGGCTCTTCACTTTTGGTGCCACACCCGTGTCAACACGACATGGGTGTGGGATCCGTGTCCAATTTGGTCAACTGATTTTGGGTGCTTTGACCAAAATAGATGGGGGAAGTGTGGACAGTTTAATGATTGTCTGTAATCAATACAAAAACTAAGGTGTAATTGAATAAAATGAAATACATTTTATCTAGAAATTTCTATGTCACTCATTTTCCGTTAATCTCCATCCATATTTTCCTCAAGTTCTCCTGTAATATCTCATAATTTAGGTTTTCTAACTCTTCTTTTAGATATTTTAATTATTTTTAGGTGAACCCCCGCACCCGTATCCCTACATGGATCCATGTCCCCGAATTTTATCATGAAGGATCCAACATCTAGATCCGCACCCGTATCGGACAGCCGCACTGAGTCCAAGCAACTTAGGCTATAAGTGCTAAGAAACATACACCGCAATAACAACAAACAACAACATACCCAAGGAATGTTGCATCTTTCTTTCTGTTAAGTCTTGGTCAAATATAGAGGATTGGTTCTGAGTGGTGGCAATTGGTTCTGGAGTTAAGCACGCAGGGACTTGAAGCCTAAAATATTTACAGATGCTTCTGAGTAGGGGGTCTAGACTTTATGAGATACTGACGGGATGCTTCCTTATGCTAGATTTGCTCAATATGAAATGAGTGTCGATGTCTGATGTCTCCAATTAGATAAGTAACTTAGAATAAAGAATGGGGTTTTAATCAACTGATGCTCAAATAAGATAAGAATTTACTGGAATGATAATCAACTGAATATATAAGACAATACCAATGCCTTCTATCTACTATTATACGACTTTCTCTAAATGCTTTTTTTTTTGGGCTCTGATAATCTTCTTTCTTAGGACTTGCACTACTGTTTCTTGGACATTCCGCAGCTTCTATGAGAAGGTAATAACCTGAAGTTCTCTTCCCTTGAAAGTTATTAGCATATTTTGACTACTGTCCACCATGCTGGACAATAAATTGTTTAGCTTTCCACATTTTGAAATGCCAAACTTAGATGTTTAGTTGAATAAAGAACTTCGTCTCCATGCATCTATTACTTATATGGTGATTTTGAATAGAATTTGTTCTAAAAAGTTATCTGTCTCTTACTTTTTGTTTCTGTACATTCTATTATCTCATGATTTCTCTGTATGTTAGTTGCTTCTACAATATGAAAGGCATAGGACACAAAACAGAGAGCTTCAACTTCCTATTGCTCCTCCTCCTGGTTCTTCGGGTGTTGACAATGAGGTAACGCTGTGTTTACATTGTTGTTATGTGATGTATCTTCACATCTGCTGTATGTTGTACACCTTTTAATTGATATATGGGGAAACCTATTACCCTAAGTAGTTAGAATCATCGACGTATTTTGACTTCGCTCAAGTTCTCAAAGTTGATCATGGATCCTTCTTTAGTTGACTTCGACGGAAATCAGTATGGCCTTACTTTGGGATAAGGGACACTAGGAAAAGACTTTTTTTTAGTAAGGAGTAACTCGATTTAAGATTGGCCATATATGGTTGTGCCCATGTGTAGCTTAAGTTTCTATTTGTTATTGTACACAATGTGTAACTATTTCTTTGTTTTTTTTTAAAAGAAAACTAACTCCAACATGCATATGGTCGACTATTTTGAAGGAAAGGAACGACAGTTGCTTTGAAGACATAGCTAACTCAATTCAGATGCATACTTTTGCTTTCTTTTGGTGTAAACTGTAAATGAAGCATAATCAATAATTAGTCTCTTACAATACCTATAAGAATTGGATAGGGATTTTTTATCTCACTTGTAATTACTACAACACTTACTTAGTACTAGCTTTGTATGACAATTACCTTTCTCTAAAAAGGACATGTCGCAAATAACAAAAAGTGAATTCATTGTTCAACCAGAGTCCAGAGGGAGATCTAGCTTTTGAAATTTATGGTTTCCTACAAAAATTAACTATTTAAAGTAATTCTGCAGGGAAGTGGTTACCAAATTTCTGCATCAGGAAGAGCAGTAAGAGATTCAGCTGCTCGTTGTAGGCTAGGCTGGCAGGAGCAACACCTTCTTGGTTATGGTGAGGTTGCTGAGCCAATTGTAAAGGTCTGCTGCTGAATCCTTGTAGAGGTCTTCAGGCATTGATTTTCTTAAGTTTGATCCTGTCTATTGCCATGTACAAGTAATTTTGGTGTTTTTCATCTTTTATAGGACAGGAGTGCCAACAATACGCCAAAGCGTGCGAAGAGCCTAAAAACTAGTGGTAAGATTGTTCGTCAATTCTTTGCCAACTTGACTTCTTCATATATCTCTATCATTGAGCTGTTTTCTCCTCACCATTTCCCACTATGAAGTCTGGCACTCTCCAAAACTTTGGCCTTTAGTGGCTGTTAGTTAACACTGTAACTATATCAGGATCATCATCCGAGAACTTTAGTTTTTGCTTTAACTGGTACTCTTATCAAAAAGGAATAGTGACCGCAGCAGAACGTCTTGTTGTATTCAGGTTCTCTTAAGCACCAGGGACAAAATGAAGTGGAGCACCCAATGAAAGCTGCAGAAACTGAAACATCTAAGCTGTAAGTCGTACTTTATCTTGATCCTTTCTTCTAATGTTTTAATCTTGTACACCAGTAGTTTTTATCACCCAAAAGAAAAAGATTACTAGGAACTTCAATAGTATTTCTCTATCTCTCTCTGTTTTTGGTTCCTCTGTTTCTGATGTAAAGATAAATTGCTTTCCATCTGCCAGGTTGGATGTCCAAGTTGTTGATGTTGGACCCCCCGCTGATTGGGTGAAAATCAATGTTCACGAAACAGTAAGTTCCTCTCAGACTAAAAGAATTAAGAACTTCTAGATTATGCATTCTATTTCTCTCATGTGATTTGTAATGATTTTATGCAAACAGAATGATTCCTTTGAGGTCTATGCACTGGTGCCTGGGCTTTTACGAGAGGAGGTATAATACCAATCGTGCTACTTGTTTCCATCAAGTGCATTCAATTTGTTTTCGTCTTTTTACACCATCTCAAAGCTCTAATGCCCTTATTTCTTGGTAAACATAGGTACGGGTTCAATCTGATCCAGCTGGTCGCCTGGTCATTACCGGTCAGCCAAACCAACTTGACAATCTTTGGGGTGTTACTGCCTTCAAGAAGGTACACACCTTGCTATTTATTTTACTGATTTTGACTTTGATAGAGTAATTCAATCTTTGCCTTGCATCTTTTTGGACGGGTAATTTTCTCTGGTAAAGAGAAACTGTCAATGCAGAAAACTTGATATTTCTTCAATGGATCTGAAAACTATATCATTGTTACGTTTCTATTTGTTGATCACAACACTTTAAGAAGTCAACGACAATCAAAAGGTTCTCCATTTGTAAGTTGGCTGACATAATTTTTTTTTTCAGGTGGTCACCTTACCTGCTAGAATTGATCAGCTTCGGACCAACGCTGATGTCACCCTTCATGGGTGTCTTCATGTTCATGTGCCCTTTGTGCAGCAAAATCTCTGAGTTGACAATGCCGAAGTATTGGGAGTTGGCCAACATTGTGAATGCTTGGCCAAAGTTGTTTAGTTGTTGTTGATGATACTGTGGGTCAAAAACTTTGAATGGCCCAGATATAGCAAAGGAGGTATTTCGGCTTCAGCCGCCCCAGTAGAAACTTAGATTGCTTTTCAAAGATAGATGGATATGTGATGAACATAGCTTGGAGTAGTATGTTGTCTTGATACTGAAACGTATCTCTCTTTTTAGCATTTGACGACTCTATTATAATCTCGAAATTATTGGCAGACGCATACTTTCTTGAAGTACTCTTTCAAGAAAGACCATTTTGAGTTTGCACACTAACCAAAATATGCAGGTTTGAAAGTTTAGCCAAACAGGAAAAGAAGAAATTTAAGGAATAGTGTTACTTTTTGGAGCTGTCTGGAGAAAAAATTGGTTCTATCAATGGGGAATAGACTGTTTAAAACGAATACGAAAGAAAGAGAAAACTAGTATGGAGAAAGTCTTATTGGGAGCGTTACCCCAGAATAGGTGGCCTACAGTATGCCATTTGAATTTAGTCGGGAGCTCCAATGGTGCACTGGGTGGGAAACCAAAAAAAGAAAGAGAAAAACTAGTAAGGACAGGAATGCATTTTGTAGGTTAGCCAATACGACTCTATCTGAATGTGGGATGTTTCGTGTACTGAGCTGTCCTTTTGCAATATTGTATTTATCGCTTCACAAAGAAAAATGGCTATAAATCTCACATAACTGATTTAAGCTCCGGAGGAGAATACAAATATATAATCAAAACTTGAGCATCAAATTATTTGCACCAAGGTCATATTTTTGTCAAAAAAATCCATACAGTTTTGGTATATAACAATATATGCAAATACTAACTCTAACATTGATCAAGTCGCTGGTTCATACTTACAACTCCACTTTTTCTCGAGTCGTCATAATATACCTTAACCAGAACTTGAATTTGTGATATCACGCTCACTATTATGTTTACCATTCACCAACAAGAAAAACCAGAAGATAAAGCCAAAATTTGTGATATCGCGCTCTCTGTTTATGTCATCATATTAATCTGAAAGAAGAAACAGCCTGCACATTGCAAGAAACTTCAGACATTGATTCCAAACATGTGGAACAGGCAATCAACATTTTCTTAAGAAATTGTGAAAACGTTCTACAGTTGAGGTCACTGCACTGAGGTTTTTCCGTCTTTCATCACTTAAACTTGGTGATCTAACTCAATACGAGATACTAAACAGGCTTAGAAAGGAGATTGACGTGTATGTATAGTAAAACTGTGAGGGGTCGTTTGGTTTGAATATGAGTTATGATGGGATAAGTTATGTTGGGATAAGTTATGATGGGATAAGTTGTCCTGGGATTATTTCTTATTGAGTGTTTGGTTTGTTATATTCAAAATAATATATATTGATAAATTTTAAGAACAAGTTGTTTGTTTACAAAATTAACCTTCACTTTATTTAAACTTTTTAAATTCTTCTTTGTGAGATTTAGTTATTCATTTTTTAAAATAAAATTTTTATTTTATTTAACTTAAATATTTTTGTTTATGTATTCCCATGATAAGTACCATGTGTATTTAAAAATATAACTTTTTTCTTATTTAGCTTAAAAATAAAACTTCTCTCTTAAGTCTATTAAAGAGAAGAAAATTTATGAGAAATCAAAATAAAATAAACATAAGAATTAGTCAAATAAATTCATAAATAAAAATTATATTTATATAGTATAATTTTTTAATAGAAAAATATGTATAATTATCATAAAAATAAGGAGTAGTAAATATTATTAGACATGATATTAAAAAAAATGTAAATATACATAAATGTGAAAAATGATGTATAAAAAGGATTTAAAGGGACATATTTGTCATTTACCTATTTTTATCCCGGGATTACTATACCACCCATGGGGAGGGATAACTTATCCCGGTACTAATTATTAATCCCAGGATAAGTTATCCCAGACTTGCCAACCAAACAACATAATTTTTTTTTTATCCCATCACTATTTCCTTATCCATCACTATTATTTCTAATCCCTCACACCAAACGAGCCCTAAAAATATATCCATCAAGCTACACAACATTTTGCAAAAATTGACAATTTCTGGTGAAGACAACTTCTAATTATACATATACAGAGTTAATATGAAATGTGATGCAACTTACTTCAACATATCACAGAAACTGTATAATATAATCACAGAAATTTTCTTCTAGCTTGAGGTGTGACGTTGATGACACTGTCTCGTGAGAGACAAATGAATAGAAAGATTCATGTTTGGTTCGAGAAGGGATTATGGAATCCAGGATTCAAAATTACTCACAAGCTTAGAAAGAAAGGAAGAATCAGAATTGGATTAGGCCTCATATATATCTCACGTGCAGGGGGAAGAGAGGCAAATCCACCTCTTTCGCCTTCAATCCCATTTCTCATGTGTACAAGCACATATTTTTTTTTTCTATATCTCTTTACAAAGCCTATTGAAGTTTACAATTACTTATTACGAAAAAGAGAGTTCTTCCTAATCCACGAGGGACACTTTCTTTTGAGATATTATAGACATTTTTGTGATGCATATCTTCACTAAAAAAACTAGCACACACAAAACAAGAAGAAAATGATCTTAAAGTTACCTTCTGTATTTTGGCACCATATTTCTCTGCCTCCTCGTCTACAAACTGTGAGATAAATTAAATCTTATCAACATTACAGTCTTATCATACTCTTCATCATCCTCTCGTAATGGAAAAATGAAAAGCCAAGTAAGTTTAATGCGTATCTTTTTGCTTCGTTTAGCTGACCTGTCCAGTGAGGGTATACAGTCTGTTGTAAATCCCATTGTCTGCTATCCCGAGCACTGAAAATAGATGTCTGAGACTTTCACCGGGATTTTGGAGAGTGTACTCGATGTAATACAACCCTGATTAATAAGAGTGACAATTATCAACGGCTCAAAAAATTGAACGTCCTCACATCATGTGCAAGTATAAACTCCTAAACATTGAAGCAAAGTCACAACTACTTCAGTGAGATAAAATCACTAAGTTTCTTAAATGGTAGAGGCGGATTCAAGATTTTAAGTTAATGTGTTCTAAACTCTAGGAATGAGAGATTTTCATCTTGACTTGTCGAAAATCATTTCATAAAAGCACTTTCTAATTGTGTAGGTACAATAGTATGCATTCCATTTCATGGCTTTATAAACAGACACTATTCAATTTATAAGTAAACCTCAAATAACCATTGCATCGAGGCAAGTTTTAGCGAGTGTTTTAGATTGTGTTATATACCTTTAGAAGCTTTGCTATCTATGAGTTTTGCTTTCACTCCCGGAGGCCTTTGCCAGCTTCTGTCTAATCCACTGACCTGTTAAAATCATTGAGGACCGAAGTAAGAACGCGAACTGAAGCAACAAAAGAAGTAGGAACGGAGAGTTTTTTTTTCAAAGTAGGGATGGATTAATCCGCACCAGATTCTCAGCAAAAGCATCAACTTTCCCAAAAGATTCCAACTTGGTGAAATCAGCACCAAGGCTTGTGATTACAATGCTGACTGAAACAACATGATGATCGAGTTCATATACACAACAATTTAATAAAGCTCAAATGAACCGATCCATCACAATGTCCAGCTAATACCATTTGAGTTAGAAGCATCTGGAGGATAGAAAGCTAAGAGCGACCTTACTCCATCACCTTCTCCCGCGCCTATTTGCCAATCTGCAAGTAATTCTTCATTTGTTAACATCATTTTCTTCCCATTCTCTTTGCACCAGAGCAAATCTCGTTATTCTCAAGAACTGTTACATCTCGATATTTAAGCCAAAAAGATCAGCATTCTCATCTATCTAAGCCTTGGTAGACAAAGTTACTTGGTACATGTGCTCATGGGAGGTAGAAAGTACCCGTGGAATTAGTCGCCCACATGTTGCCTGGGACACTATGGTTATCAAAAGAAAAAAGATACTATGTTTGTTTCTACATTTTACAGGCCAATTCTCAATATTTTTACAGAATTAAGAGTCAAACTGTGAATTTAAAAGTTCTACATCTCAATATCTAAGCCAAAATAGTCCTATTTTTGTTCAGCATTCCCATCTATCGAAGTTTTGGTGGACAAAATTACATGGTACATGTGCTGGTGAGAGGTAGTAGGACCCATGGAATTAGTCGAGGTGACCAAAAAAAAAAGAAGATCATAGTCTCGTTCTAACATTTTACATACCAATTCTCAATTTTCTTTACAGAATTTACAGTCATAATTATCCTTGGTCGTTCTCTTCTGCACTTGGATTTATCGATGAAGAGCACCTAAAATACTTGCATTCGATAAGAAAACACAGAATGTAAAACCATACCACTAGGTATCATGATCTTAAACTTGTTGACATCATCTGAATAAACACGAAAATCCTCCGCGACATCTGAAATAACATCACCCTTTTTAGCAAGTAGACATTTTGAAGGATATTGAGCATGTCAAAGTAGAAAAATTAATCAAAGTGTACCGTTCTCTGCCAATGCAATCGATGAAAAGGCGGTCAGAGAAAATGCAACAGAACCTGCCTGTAGCAGGATCTCTCTTCTCTTGGTTACACATTCTCCTTTAACTTGCACACTATCCAAATATTTGAATTCAGAATCACGGAAGGTAAACAAATCAAAAGATTAACAAATGTACTCCGATTATTGATCGAGCAGATCGAAAATTGACAACAGTTCATGGTAACTGAATAAAATAAAACACACACAAAAAAAAAGACCAGGTTAGTTTCGCGTATGATCACCCTATTTTACCAGCTATAACAACAAACTCACAAATTTATCCTAACATATCAAAGTCACTGAATTTTACCTACTACAACATTAAAAAAACAAAAAAATGTATTTTGCCCATTGAAGTAACTCAACTTTATCCACCATGGCATTTAAGTCACAAATTTTGATCCACTACAATGGTTTTTTTACAAAAAATATTTGTAGTCACATTTATGCTAAACTTTATCCGCTATATCAACAAAAACTATCCATCAAAGTTGATTTTACTGACAAAAATACTATGTGATTTCTTACCATTTGTCGAAGCCTTGGTGGACAAAGCTACACGGTGACTTACCGACTGTGCTAATGGGAGATGGCAAGTATATGGTGAAAGTAGTACCATTGGGTAAAGTGGTAGCAACTGTACTTCAAGATACACACAAGCTGACTCAGATACCACAATTATCAAAATTCTTTTTGACTTTATTGCTATATTGAGGAAAATTTAGCGACTTTATTGTTACAGTGGAAAAAATTCGAATGAGACGAAAAAATTAACAAAGGAAATAAAAAAATTACCCTGTTCTTGCATCAGGCACAGTGTTATTGCAGCAGAAAATAACTGAGTTTCCATTTTTCTTGGGGCCTAAACGAGTTAAAAAAAAATGAAATAAAATTAGTATAAATTAATGTAAATGCTACTTTTTTGAGAAGATAAAGAAGTAAAAATTGAACCTTTAAGAAGAATAGAAGAGATTGAAGGGACACGTGGCAAGCGAAGAATAGCTTGATACTGGTAATAATTCAAAGATGGAGATGAAAATGAAGATGAAAGAGTCACCATTTTTTATTTTTTGTTTTCTTGAAGAAGCAGAGATATTGGTGTATCCAATTCCCAGCCAACCAGTTTTCTGCTATTTTCATCAAATAGATACAGTTGGAAATTCCAATCTGGCAGTTTTTTTTTTTTTTTTTTTAATTATCATTGAAAAATAGGTATAAAGAGCACCAAAAGTTGTGGTATGCTTCTTAACGAGAGGTCTTGAGTTTGAGTTCTATGTATGAAGTCGTTTTATTCAATGTGGTATTTCTCGGGCACAAATAGTCATTAGTCAGTGCTTATAGTGAGTATTGAACACTAGATGAAAAAGAGAAAAAATAAATATGTATGAAGCATTTTTCTCAAAGAAAATATTTTGTTCACCGTGACCTTTTTTCTTTTAATTTTCCTAGAGACTTTTTATGATATGTAAATAAATACAAGATATAGTTTAGTAACTTTTTGTTATGGACAATGGCGGAGCTAGAATTTTAACAAGAAGGTTCAAAATTTGAAGAAGTGAACACATGAACTAACCGAAAAAGGTTCGACATCTACTATATATCCATAAAAATAAATTTAACCATATATAAATAGTACTCATATTTTTCGCTAAAAGGGATTCAGATGAACCCCTGACTGTACGCCGACTCCGCCGGTTGTTATAGTTAGAAAACATTGGAAGTTTTTTTCATTACATTAATTAACAAAATAAAAAGTAGGTGATCCTTACATTGTAGAAGAGCTTGAGTCTAGTTGGTTTATCATTTATTCCATCACCAAAGAAAAAATTAATACACATTACACATATAAACATATTTATCAAAGGTCTTATTTTTTAATGCACTCTACATTACCCATACATTAAACATATTTATCGAAAGGTCAATCATATAGTTGATATGTTGATAAAATTTAATAAAAATTTAAGTGTTTCTGAAGAGTGACAACTTTAAATATCGCTATATTATTAAATTCCTCCGCATATATATATATATTTATAGCAAGAACAATCCAAATTTCTATTAATACTTTTGATTTCCAATTTACGTCAATAAATAAAATATCTATTTATCCAAATAAATAAATAAATGCAAATTGTCAAATATTATTTTATATTAGCTATACTCATTTTTATTTCATACTTTCTATATATAGTTAGCAGTATTTTTTTAAAATTATAAATAAATTATTATCAAATGACATCACTTGTCATATAAGGTGTCTTTATCCTAAATAAATAAAAATACAGATTTTTTATGACTAGACAAAATTTAAGAAAATGAAAAGAAATGAAGTCACGTGTTCATATTGATAAATTTGAAAAAAAAAAAAAAGGGGTCTTGGAATTAAATGCAATCTATTATTATAATTGTACTAGAGCAATTTTTAGCCTTACCTTTTCTTACCTTCCTTTTTCCTTTTTCACCTTTATTTATTTTTATTTTTATTTTTAATCAACATCATAATATATAACGGAAATCAAACAAAAAAAAACACAAATTATTGCAGAAAATAAAAAGGTCATTTTTATTTCTTTTTCTTTTTCTCTTCTCTAAACCCTAAATATATATTTTCTTTTTCTCTTCTATCTTGACAATTTCCAATTTACGGTAAGAAAATTCAGATTCTTCTTATTTCATTTGAATTTTTCAGATTTATTTATTTTTCGAAAAAGAAATTATTTTTTAATTGTTTATGGTTGGTACTATTTTTCGACCTTTAATTTAATTTAAAAAATTTTTTTTTTGCTTGATCTGTTAAAATTTTTGGAAAAAATTCTGAAATTTTTTCTGGGTTTATAGTTAAGCTTGATCAATTATGCAAAAAATCCTTGTGTTGATTTCAGTTGAGTTTCTAGGGTTAGGGTTTATACTGATGAACTTTTGTTAGGGTTTTAGCTCTGAAAAAACTGTAATTTTCGTTTTTTTCTGCTACAAAAAGTAATTTTGTAGAAGCCATTGGAGCTGAAAAAATTGTTTTTTTTTTTTGGTTATGGTGTTCTTTCTCAGGTGAATTTGGGAAAAAATCGATGAAAAATGTCGGTATCTGAGGCAGGTAGTGGATTAATGACGAGTAGAGATCATTTCAGTGTTGCCGGAGTTCAAAATTCTCCGGCGAATGTTCCGGCAAGGACGCCGGTGGTTCAGAATATGCATATGGGTTACAGAGATGAAAATACGGCTGTGTTTGTGCAGCCGACGTATCAGCCGGCTGAAGGTTCTGACGGAGCTGGGACTGTGATGTTGCAGAACTTGAATAATAATTCGTCGGAGCCGATGAAACGGAAGAGAGGGAGGCCTAGGAAATACGGGCCGGATGGGTCTATGGCATTGGGATTGAATCCTGCTGCTTCGCCGCCGGTTGCTGGAGGTCCTCTCGGCGGTAGCTTGTCGCCCCGAGATCCGGGTAATTCTGCTGGTGCTCAAATGCTTTCTGGAGGACCAGCTTCGCCAAATTCTTTGAAGAAAGGTAGAGGGAGACCTCCTGGATCTAGCAAAAAACAACAAATGGACAATCTTGGTAAATTCTTATTTATTTATAAGCATTTTTCATGTGTAATATAGAATATATAATGTTTGTGCTTTTGCTTTCAATGTTTTGAATTGAGCAAAGTTGGTTGTCATAGTAATATTTTATTTCGAAAGTACTCTTTCCGTCACTTATACTTGTCGTGTTTCCTTTCTCGAGAGTCAAACTGTATGCACTTTGACAAGCATTTACTATGTTTTTTTCACTTATACTTGTCACGTTTCTTGGGTCGAGAGTCGAACTATATGAACTTTGACCAACATTTTAATATGTTTTTTTCATTATTTTTCTTTATGATGGTAATGTTCGGGTCATCTTTCGCTACGAAATACCTATCACCTCTCACCAGTGACAGGTACTATGTAACCGTGTCTACCAAAACTAGGATAAATGGGAAGAATTACATAGTGTTTTTGTCTCCGCTGAGATTTGAACCTGAAACCTAACCTCATGACCGTCAATCACTTCGTTGACCACTAGGTCACACTCTTGAGTGCTTTTCATTATATTAATATGAGAAAGATTGCTAACTTATAGTATTTTTTGTATAGTTTTGGGACATCTAAAGTTAATTAAATTAATCTGATTCAATTTAACTTCTTCGTAAAGCGAATCATGACAAGTAAAAGAGAACAAAGAAAGATAGGATTTGGATCAATGAATCTACATAGACTGACTTCAGAATCTTACGGAGGAAGTAGTACTTATATCATATTCTGTATATTGCTTATTAAATATGTTTCTTTTTCTTTTTTTTTTCTTCCCCTTTTTCACCTTTTGGCAAATATTCAAGGAGGAACTACAAATAGTCTCTCACATAAAGTTCAAAAGTTATTTATAGCTCTGATTTCTTTAAAAAAATATATCATCGCTTCCTCATTTTAGAAATGAGCTATTCCCTCGTTTTTGAAATTTATATGAGAAGTTTCTGCCCTACTGAAATAACTGATCTGCATTTTCATGATTTCTCTTGGATCACATGTAATAGAAGATAGATGCTGATTTTCCAATCCTTCTCTTTCATTTTTTTTTCTGTTTCTTCTTTTTGGGCAGGCGGGTGGGAGGTTGCGAACATGTTATACTTACCCTGTATAGTAAAATCCCACATTATCCTGCATTTTTTTGTCCAGCATCATTAATAGAACTTCTCAACGTCATTTTCTGATTGCAGGATCGACAGGATTTGGATTCACACCACATATTATTGCTGTGAAAACAGGAGAGGTTACCTCTTTATCCTTTGTATTTCCTTTGAATGCTATATAGATTTTTAAAAAATGACTTGAAGAACATTTAATTTCTTATGAAACTTGGGAATAGCCAGCAAACATTCTTATGTCTTGAATTACGACTATTCCATATTAGTTTTGTCGTCAATAATTCAGTTTCACTGTCATGACATCTGAGAATTTGAGTTAGGAAAAGTGAGAAGCTGGTTAAGCCCTTTCAACCTTTTTTACTTGTCCAATTTCCTTGAAACTTCTCCGCTTCGCACCCAACCAATATAGCGCTATTCTTTTGTAACCCGGATCTAAATATCTACACGTGTTTAATGTTGACTCTTGGAATTCCTGTGTTGCCTTTGGATTCTTGTACTTTCTTGGACACTTGTGATAGTTTTCCAGATATCTAATCTTTACTATCTGATTTTCAGGATGTGGCATATAAAATAATGTCGTTTTCTCAGAATGGTCCAAGGGCTGTGTGCATCTTATCTGCCAGTGGTGCAATATCAAATGTGACTCTTAGACAAACTGCCACGTCCGGTGGAACTGCGACCTATGAGGTTTTACTTCTTAATATATGTTACATGTTTTAGCATATCACATTCCGTCTCACATACTTCAGCTAATTATAGTTTTTCAAAAAAAAAAAATTCCAAATAATTAATGTCTTTTTGTAGTATTTCTGCATTACTTTCATTTATTTTTATATTCATTAGCACCCTTTTTTCACTAAAGCCCACACATTAATGTGCTTTGCCCTTAAAGCCTCAATATATTGTTGTAATTTAATTCGTCTCTTATTTACTTCATAATATTACTTCCAGGGGCATCTCACTTGGATGTGAGGGAAAAATTTATATCACTTTTCCTCATTCTACTTGAGAGATGTGTTTATTTTTTACTATTATTTCTAAAGTCCACATGCAGTTCGTATTCATTTTAATCATATTCTTGATTTCAACTTCATTCTGCGCCTGAAATTAGTTGATTGTCTCTTCTAGAACTCACTGATCTGCAAATAAAAATCTGCTCCTCTGCATCGGTCTTTTCGGATTGTCTATTATTTCACTGTTGAGTGCTTGGCCTTTTCCTCCTGTAGGGACGGTTTGACATTTTGTCTCTCTCTGGTTCATTTATGCTGTCTGACATTGGTGGTCAACAAAGCAGAACAGGTGGATTAAGTGTATCATTAGCTGGATCTGATGGACGGATTTTAGGCGGTTGTGTGGCGGGTGTTCTAACTGCCGCATCACCAGTTCAGGTTTGCCTTCTCATATTACATCCGATTCTTGAAAAGGCTTGAATATTTTGTTTGTCAAGTCCAAAAAGGAAGATCAGAATTAGCAGTATCCGCCTTTCCTTGATTTAGTGTTAAATGGTAATTAGTGAAGCTGGTTTTGGTATCTATACGAGATGAGCAATCTGTTGATTATTAAGTTTATGTTTTGGCACTCCGATTACTTATATACCTCTTTCCTTTGGATGAGACTATTCTGGCTTTACGAAAGCATGCAGCATGCATCATTCAGAAAAGAGAACGAAAGAATGTGTGTGCATCATCCCTTTTTTGTGAAGGGTGTGAGGCAGGGGACTTAAAAAAGAAGTACAATCGTATTTCGTCATTAGTTATCTTTGACCTTTTGAGGTGTGTGAGGTTTACCATATTCAAAAAGTAACGGATAAAGAAAATAAAGAAGAAGAAGAAGAAAGCCGCACTCAAAGGTATGAGGACCTACTAATAATAACAGAGGTGAATGGCTTGGCACTTGTGCTCACACTACCATTTGTCGCATATGTTAAATGTTAAGAGTAATATGTGGTACAGACTTTGTTCGCATAGCAGGCACTAATAAACGGCTTTTGTTCCAGGTTATCGTAGGTAGCTTCATTGCAGATGGTCGGAAAGAGCCAAAAACAGCAAACCATTTTGAGGCATCACCAGCTCCGTTGAATGCCAATCTTGGTGTTGGTGGTGGTTTGACAGGGGCCAATAGCCCACCATCACGCGGCACTTATAGTGAATCATCTGGTGGGCCAGGCAGTCCCTTAAATCAGAGCGGTCCAGTATGCACCAACGACAACCTGCAAGGGATCTCAAGCATGCCTTGGAAATGAGTTATTAACGCTCTCTTTTCTGACCAATTGAACTCCTTGTCATAGACTAATTCACTGAAGAAGACTCCGAAAGGGTTGTTGTAATTTTAATCGGTGTAATCGTAGTTGTGCAGAAATAAGAACCAAGGCACTTCTTACCTTAGTTCAAGAACTGGTGAGAATGTTAATTTGTTGTTGTTTAGGTTATTTTGCATTTTCTGTCTTGTTAATTTAGCTTTTTGTATTTCATCAATAATAGGACATGGTTTGGCTTTCTTGTTCTATATTAGCCTTCTTCAACTTAAAAGAGTGTTTTATTATAATTCTGTGGTTTAGAAGAATATCAATTATGTCACTTTTTATGTGGTTAATTCATTTTCTATCATAGGCAGCTCTTATATTTTTTCTTTGGAAAAGGGAAATGTTTTCCCATTGTCTTGATATAATTCTCACAAACCAGGTTGTTCGGATCCTTCAAAAATAATTTACGGAGAATTTGATATACGTTTGGAAACATTTTAAAGGATCTGAGTAACATAACAAGTACGGAGTTAGGAATTGAACTTTATTAAGTTTGAAATAGTATATGGAGAGGCTATGCATGTTAATGTACGGAGTTAGGAATTGAACTTTATTAAGTTTGAAATAATAGTATTTGGGGAAGCTATGCGTGTTAGATCATTCAGAAATGTTGTTATTCAAAAAATCACGGACTGGGCTGAAAGACTGTTCTCAGCTTCTTAACATCAGATCATCTTGGACGTTTACTGATTCTATTCTTCTGGATGCGCTCTACATTCATCAAGCTCGTAAACTCACAATTGACTCCAAAATCATTGCGATTGCTTCCTCATGGTGGAGCTTCATTTCATCCAAATTATCGGCTGGCCATTTCAAAATACTCGTGTTGGATTCTTTATACAATGTACTACTTTTGAAGGGCTCTGATAAACTGACACTACTTTTGAAGGATTTGAGCAACTAGGAACAAAGTTATAGTATTAGGTATGATTTCAAATGAATTTAAATATTTTTAAAAATATTAAATATATATTTAGTTATAAATTGAATTAAATTTAAAATTCTAGCTCAGACTTTGCGACCAACAAAATGGAAGTATCATTATTTTAGGACTATATATGTAATCAAGTCTATCTTAGCCTCAAAAGCTAGTTCAATTAATGGAGGATTACCCCAACTTTGTACGGAGTCCAAAAATTCTCATCTCTCATTGACGTATTACATTTCTCTTCAACACCCCGCTCATGTCCAAACCTCTTCCTTTGACGGGAGCATGAGATACACCTAGATACTTGTTTTTTTCCAGCGGATACAATCGAGATTTGTCTATCTATGTCCTAGATACATACAAATTACACTAGATACATGTATTTATTGTGATTTACATGTATCTAGAATATAGATTTGCCTATATATTCAAATACATATGAATCCACTTAGATACAATGTATCTAGATTCCCATAAATCCACTTAGATACAATGTATCTAGATTCCGTATTTTTCAAGATACATGCATCTGAACATGTCTACGCATACCAAAATCTGATAAAATTTGTAATTTTACAAACTAGCTGTAGGTAAGTAATTAGCTTAATTTAGAAAAAAGTTAAACACTAAACGAGCTTTGTGAGGGTTTTAGCTCTGAAGCTGCAATTTCCGTTTTGTCGATTTCAATCCTTCTGCTTCGCCGTCCGGTGTCGACGATCCTCCCGGCGATCCCAATAGCCAGTTAATCTGGCAACTGTTCAAACTCTTTCTGTGAAGAAACCCAGAGAGATACCTCCTGGTTTCAGCAAAAAAGCAACAAAATGAGAATTTTGGTAAACTTGACCAACTTCTTAATGGGTTTTTTATCTGATAACCGTGGTGTCAGAGCCAGCTTTGGTACACCTCCTACGCGCAACGAGCAACAATTACCCGGTAACTTTTTCTTTAATGGTTATTGAAATTGGTTTATTTATCTGCATTTTTCATGTGAAATAGAATTCTATTACATACAATCCATGAACATTCATGAAAATGTTAGATCAATTAGTTTAACAAGGCAGAAATTTCTGATATAAATTTCGGAAATGAAGGACTTAGTTGTGTAACTCTTTTAAGGCAAAAAAGTAATAACATACCCGATGTAATCCTGCAAGTGAGAGACTGAGGTCTCTGGAGGGTAGAGTGTAAGTAGACCCTAACCCTACCTCATAGAGATAGAGAAATTGTTTCGGATAGACCTTCAGCTTAAAATAAAGCAACTCTTAAGGCAATAAATTCAAAAAGGGAACTCCTATAAAATTTACTATAAATTATAGAAGGATGTTGACATGTTTACATATGTAGAGCCGTTGCCGCGGTTCCGCCGTAGTTGTTTATAGAAGGATGTTGACATGTATACACATGTATACTTATGTCTGAGCAAAAAGAATTTACTGGATCTATCGAGTCCATCATGAAATTTGTCTCCTCTAATTTAATTGCTTTACTCCAAAAGTTAAACTAAATACAACTCGTCTTGATCTTTTGTGATGAATCTACTAACCTTCAAAAGTACCAACATTTCTTTCTGTGCAAATTGACCATATACGAGCTGCCACCATAATTGATTCAAGTGTTGAAAAGAGGCATTTTTCACAGCAATGCCTATTAAACCGAGTGTGCCAGACTAATGGGGTCAATGCATTTATACAGGTAGGCTAGGAATTCTTAGGCAAAACTTTTAACCCTAGGGACTCTTAAACTGCAACTCCAACTAGTCGGCTCGATGAGACATCTCCAGCGACCAGCCAGAATTTTCCGGCGACTCCAATCCAATACGTATTTCTTCTTTTCTTCTTCCTCTGTTTATTTTTCCTTCTTCTTCATCGGATGTTACTTCTATCTGGTTCGTTTCTGCCATTTGAAAACGGCGATCCACAGAGCAGAATAGGTGGATTTAGTGTATCGTTAACTGGATCTGATCAACGGACTTTTGGTGGTGCTGTGTCGGGTGATATAATAGCTGCATCACCAGTTGAGGTTCGTCTTCTCATAAGTTCCAAATATGTAGCATGTGTTCTATCTTTTAGGCATTTCTCGCAATTCACTATTAGTTGGGATTATAAAGTTCAAATTTACGTGGAGTTGGTAACCAGGGGTTCCTGTATTCTCTCTTCTCTACTTCATTCTTCTGGTTTTTGAAGAGGTTCGGATATTTTGTTTGTCAAGTAAAGCTTAAACAGGACAATCAGAATCCTATTTAGTGTTAATTGGTAATTAGTTAAGAGTATATATCACTCTCGTTACCTATGAACGCCTCTTTCCTTCGGAAGAAACCATATTTCTGGCAAATGCAGGCAGCAAGCAGATTAACATATTCAATATCTTCTTTTTGCATCTAGATAAAGTTATATATTTAGTATCTTGTATCCAGGCACCAATTAAATGGCTTATATTCCAGGTTATTGTATGTAGTTTCGCTGCACCTGCTGCTCCGATGAATCCCAAATTTGTTGTTCCGTCTGGTGGCATGCATAGTGGATTGCCCAGTAAGCTAGCCGGCCACCCTAAAGGAAAGAGGTCAGGGAACCGCAAATGATAATCTGCAAGGAATCTCAAGCATGCTTCAGGAATGAGTTTATCCGCTCTCTTTTCTGAACGATTGAACTCCTCGTCGACTAATTCGATGAAGAAGACTCATGAGTGGATTGTTGTTATTTACATTGTGTAATTGCAGTTGTGCAGAAATAAGGACCATAGACAAATTTTACCTACGTTAGGTGTTCTGCATTTTCAGCCTTGTTACTTTAGCTTTTTGTGTATTATAAATCATTGGACATGGTTTTGGCTTTCCTGTTCTATTTTAGCTATTATAATCAGTGGTGGCCATGGTATGATACGATATTTGAAACTTCATTACCTCGGTAGTCGTTTTTTAAAAGTATTATACCATTATCATGAAATTTAATTCAGTATGGTTCGGTTTTGGTGTTTTGTGGTATGGTAAATCGGTAACCATAGTCTGTTCAACTTCGATTAATGTATACTCGTATAATTGAGTATTATGACTCCGGCATTTCAAAAAAGGTCTCAATTGTATCATATTAACACATTACACGTGTAGAAATATATATTCAATAGAAAGTACAAACAACTTCTTTTGTGAATCAATTACATTTAAAAACATTTCAATCAAAATAGAGTAGTCACGACTTCAACTTCTAAACATTGAGTTTATAGTAATACTAGGTTTCATATTTGTTAGTATTTTAATAATATATATAGGGAAAATGCATAAGTACCCCCCCCCCCAAATCTATGCCCGAAATCTCAGAGACACACTTATACTATACTAAGGTCCTATTACCCCTCGAACTTATTTTATAAATAATTTTCTATCCCTTTTTGGCCTACGTGGCACTATCTTCTGGGCCCAGCGCATGTTGATAATTTTTTCAAGCTATTTGGTTGATAGTGTCACATAGGCCGAAAAGGGGTAGAAAATTATTTATAAAATAAGTTCGGGGGGGCGGGGTAATAGGACCTTAGTATAGTATAAGTGTGTATCTGAGATTTCGAGCATAGGTTTGGGGGTACTTATGCATTTTCCTATATATATGTGTGTGTGTGTGTGTGTGTGTGTTATTTATGCAACTATGTACTTCGGTATGGTATTCGATATGTCCCCTCTAAATATATGGTACCATAACGAATAGCAAAAAAAATTTAAAATGTATACCATACACCATAATGCCAAAACCACGATTGACGTGGAATGGAAATTCGGTATATATACCATGTTAGAAGAAAACTAACAGAGAAATTAAAGTTCTGAGGCGTGAAAGAAAGCTATCTTTCAAGAGTTATTGCCTGTATATCCATAGAGGGGTGGCAAACAATTTTCTATCAGGATACAACAAAGCCTGAACCAGGGTCGTCTCAACCCCTAGGCCATTAAAGACATCGCTTGGGGCCCCCATTTTTAATTTTTTTTCTTATAAAAGTTACTTTTAAAAAAATTATATGTCCTATTAGTGTTATGATTTTTACTAAAGAAATTGCATATGAGATGAATATAGAACCAGAATTTCGTAAGAAACAGTTTGATGAAAATATTGATAACAAAATCACAAAATTTGTATATATATATATATATGAGGACCTCTGTAATGAGTTGGAAAATCATCATGTATACTCGCACCATTTTTTTAACGCCAACTTTCGCATTTACAGGCTTTTTTTATGAATTACGCAAATTCTCAAATTTTCGTGTGTATTAGCCTATGGATTGACACCTCAGAGCACCCATAAAATTTTTCTCAAAAAATTTTATGAGCACCTCCGTAATGAGTTAGGAAATCATCACGTATACTCACACCATTTTTTTAACACCTATTTCCGCATTTACAAGCCTTTTTGTAGGAATTACGCAAATTCCTCAATTTTTCGTATGTAATAGTCCATGAATCTGGCTCCTCGGAGCACCCAAAAAAGTCTCTCAAAAAACTTTATGAGGACCTCCGTAATGAGTTGAAGAACCATCACGTATACTCGCACCATTTTTAACACCTATTTCCTCATATAAAGGTCTTTTTGTAGGAATTACGCAAATCCTCAATTTTTCGTGTGAATTAGCCCATGGATCAGCGCATTAGAGAACCCAAAGTTTCTTCTCAAAAAACTTTATGAGGACCTCTGTAATGAGTTAGGAAACCATCACATATACTCGCACCATTTTATTAACGCCTATTTCAGTATTTACAGACTTTTTTTAGCAATTAGGAAAATTTCTCAATTTTTCATATATAAAAGCCCATGAATCTGGCGCCTTGAAGCACCCAAATTTTTTTTTCTCAAAAAACTTTATAAGAACCTCCGTAGTGAGTTGGGAACTATCACATATACTCGGACAATTTTTTAACGCCTATTTCAGCATTTATAGGTTCTTTTTAGGAATCGCGCAGATTTCTCAATTTTTCGTATGTATTAGCCTATGGATCTGGCGCCCCGGAGCACCCAAAATATTTTTCTCAAAAAACTTGTGAGGACCTCCGTAATGAGTTGGGGAACCATCACATATACTCAATTTTTTGTGTATATTAGCCCATGGATCTGACGCCCAGGAGCATCTAAATTTTTTTTTTCAAAAAATTTTTGGAGGACCTCCGTAGTGAGTTGGGTAACCATCATGTATACTCACACCATTTTTTCACACTCATTTCCGCATTTACAGGCCGTTTATTAGGAATTGCAAAAATTCCTCAAATTTTCATGTGTATAATGCCCATGGATTTGGCGCCCCGGAGCACTCCAATTTTTTTCTCAAAAACTTTTAGAGGACCTCCTAAATGAGTTCTGGAACCATCACATATACTCACACAATTTTTTGAACGTCCATTTTCGCATTTACAGGCCCTTTTTTAAAAATTGTGCAAATTTCTCAATTTTTTGTGTGTATTAGCCCATGAATCTGGCGCCACGAAGCCCCCAAAATTGTTTTCTCAAAAATTTTTATGAGGACCTCTGTAATGAATAGGGGAACCATCACATATATTCACATCATTTTTTTACGCTCATTTCCACATTTACAAGCCTCTTTTAAGAATCACACAAATTTCTTAATTTTTCGTGTGAATTAGATCATGGATCTGGCACCCCGGAGCACCCAAAGTTTTTTTCTCAAAAAACTTTATGAGGACCTCTGCAATGAGTTGGGGAACCATCACATATATTCACATCATTTTTTAAATTCTATTTCCACATTTACATGCCCCTTTTTATGGAATTGTGCAAATTCCTAAATTTTTCTTTTGTATTAGCCCATGGATCTGGTGCTCCGGAGCACCCAATTTTTTTCTCAAAAAACTTTATGAGGACCTCCGTAATTATTTGGGGAACCATTATGTATACTCACACCATTTTTTCAATGTCCATTTCCACATTTACAGGTCTTTTTTTAGATATCGTGCAAATTCCTCAATTTTTCGTGTGTATTAGCCCATGGATCTGATGCCCCGAAGCACCCAAATTTTTTTTCTTAATAAACATTATAAGGACATCCATAATGAGTTGTGGAACCATCACGTATACTCACACTAATTTTTAACATCCTTTTCTATATTTATAGGCCCTTTTTTAGGAATCACACAAATTTCTCAATTTTTCATGTGTTTTAGCCAATGGATCTGGCGCCCCGGAGAACCCAATTTTTTTTTTTTAAAAAAACTTTATGATGACTTCCATAATGTGTTGGGGAACTATCGAGTGTACTCGCACCATTTTTTTAATGTCCGTTTCCGTATTTACAGACCCTTTTTTAGGAATCGAGCAAATTCGTCAATTTTTGTGTGTATTAGCTCATGAAACTAGCGCCATAGAACACCTAAAAAAATTCCCAAAATACTTTATGAGGACCTTCGTAATAAGTTGGGGAACCATCACATATACTCACACCATTTTTAACGCCTATTTCCACATTTACATGCATTTTTTTATGAATCGCGCACATTTCTCAATTTTTCGTGTGTATTAGCCCATAGATCTGGTGCTCTTAAGCACAAAAAAAATTCAAATAATTTTATGAGGACCTCTGTAATGAGTTGGGAAACTATCACATATACTTATACTATTTTTTAAAGTCCGTTTATGCATTTACAGGCTCTTTTTTAGGAATCTCACAAATTACTCAATATTTCGTGTGTACTAGACCATGGATCTAACTCCCCGGAGCACCCTAATTTTTTTCTCAAAAAACATTATGAGTACCTTCGTAATGAGTTGAGGAACCATCACGTATATTCATATAATTTGTAACGCTTATTTTCGCACACAAGTCCTTTTAAATGAATCACACAAATTCCTCAATTTTTCGTGTGTATTAGCCCATGGATCTGGCGACCCAGAACACCTAAATTTTTTTTCTCAAAAATATTTATGAAGACGTCCGTAATGAGTTGGGAAACCATCAGGTATATTCACACAATTTTTTAATGCTTATTTCCCTATTTACATGTTATTTTTAGGAATCACGCAAATTTCTTAAATTTTCGTGTGTATAAGCCTATGGATCTGGCGCCTAAAACACCCAATTTATTTTTCTCTTAAAAAATTTTATGAAGACCTCAGAAATGAGTTTGGGAACCAATACGTATACTCATACCATTTTTTTTACGCCCATTTTCGCATTTACAAACCCTTTTTTAGGAACCACGCAAATTCCTCAATTTCACATGTGTATTAGCCCATAGATCTGGCGCCCCAATGCACAAAAAAAAAATTCTTAAAAAACTTTATGAGGATTTTCATAATGAGTTGGGGAACCATCACGTATACTCACACCATTTTTAAATCTCATTTCCGCATTTACAGGTCCTTTTTTAAGAATCGCACAAATTTCTCAATTTGTCATTTGTATTAGACCATGGATCTAACGCCTAAAGCACCCAAAATATTTTTTTAATCAAAAAATTTTATGATGACCTCCGTAATGAGTTGAGGAACTATCACGTATACTCACACCATTTTTTTAACGCTTATTTTTGCATTTATAGGTCTTTTTTAAGGAATCGCGCAAATTTTCCAATTTTTCGTGTGTATTAGCCCATGAATCTGGAACCCCGGAGCACCAATCTTTTTTTCTTAAAACACTTTATGAGGATCTCTGTAATGAGAAAGGGAACCAATACGTATACTCACACCATTTTTTAATACCTATTTTCGTATTTACATGCCCTTTCTAGGAATCACATAAATTTCTTAATTTTTCGTGTGTATTAGCCTATGGATCTAGCGCCTTGGAACACCAATTTTTTTCCTCAAAAAACTTTATGAGGACCTACGTAATGAGTTGGAGAACCATCATGTACACGCTTACCATTTTTTATAGCCACATTGACAAGCCCTTTTTTAAGAATCGCAAAAATTTCTCAATTTTTCATGTGTATTAGCCCATGGATCTAATGCCCCGGAGAACCCTTAATATTTTTCTGAAAAAACTCTATAAACACCTCCGTAATGAGTTGAGAAACCATCATGTATACTCATACCATTTTTTTAACGCATATTTCAGCATTTACTGACCCTTTTTAAAGAATCGCGCAAATTTCTCAATCTTTCGTGTGTATCAGCCAATTGATATGGCGCCCCGGAGCACACGAAATATGTTTCTCAAAGAACATTATGTCAACATCCGTAATGAGTTGGGGAGTCATCATGTATACTCACACCATTTTTAATGCTCATTTTCGCATTTACAGACCTTTTTTTAGTAATAGCGTAAATTCTTCAATTTTTTCTGTGTAATAGCCCATGGATTTGATTCTCCAGAGCAACTAATTTTTTTCTCAAAATACTTTATGATGACCTCCGTAATGAGTTGGAGAACTATTATGTATACTCACAACATTTTTTTAACAGTCATTTTTGCATTAAAAAATCCTTTTTTGGGAATTGCGCAAATTTTTCTATTTTTCGTGTGTATTAGCCAATGGATTTGGCGCCCCGGAGGACCCTAAATTTTTTTTAAAAAAAACTTTATAAGGACCTCCATAATGAGTTGGAAAACCATCACGTGTACTCACACCATTTTATAACGCCCATTTCCTCGTGTATCCTTTTTTAAAAATCACACAAATTCTTCAAATTTTCATGTGTATATTGATCGTTGCATCATTTTGAATTGCGACTGTTTGCCCATAAGAGTATTTACTAATCTTTCACCATACAACTTCCTTTTCTTCTAAGCGCCTTGGAGCATCCAAATTTATTTTTATAAAAAAACTTTATGAGGACTTCCGTAATGAATTGGAAAACCATCACATATTCTAACACCATCTTTTTAATGTCAATTCCCACATTTACAGGCCTTTTTTTAGGAATTGCGCAAATTTCTCAATTTTTCATGTGTATTATCCCATGAATCTGGCGCCCGGAGCACCCAAAATTTTTTTCTCAAAAAATTTTATGAAAACCTCTGTAATGAGTTAGGGAGTCATCATGTATACTTGTACCATTTTTTTTAACGCCCATTTTTGCATTTACAAGCCCTTTTTTAGAAATCGTGCAAATTTCTCAATTTTTTTGTGTGTATTAGCCCATGAATCTAGCGCCATGGAGCACCCAAAACAATTATCTCAAAAAACTTTATGAGGACTTTCGTAACGAGTTGGGAACTATTACATATACTTGAACCATTTGTTTAACGCTATTTCCGCATTTACAGTTTTTTTTTAGGAATTATGCAAAAATTTTAATTTTTCGTGTGTATTAGCTCATGAGATCTGGCGCCTCAGAGCACTTAATTTTTTTTTCTTAAAAATCTTTATGAGAACTTCTATAATGATTTGGGGAACCATCATATATATTCGCACCATTTTTTATGCATATTTCCACATTTATTGGTCTTTTTTTTAGAAATTACGCAAATTTCTTAATTTTTTATGTGCATAGCCCATAGATTTGGTTCCTCGGAACACCCAATGAGTTGGGGACATAATATTACAAACTAGTGTATAGGTAAGTACTTTATCTCCTAAAATAATTTGGACAAAAGTTAAAACACTAAACGAGCTTTGTGAGGGTTTTAGCTCTGAAGCTGCAATTTCCGTTTTGTAGATTTCAATCCTTCTTCTTCGCTGTCCGGCGCCGACAATCCTCCCGTCGATCCCAATAGCCAGTTATTCCGGCAACTGCTCAAACTCTTTCTGTGAAGAAACCCAGAGAGATACCTCCTGGTTTCAGCAAAAAAGCAACAAATTGATAATTTTGGTAAACTTGACCAACTTCTTAATGGGTTTTTTATCTGATAACCATGGTGTCAGAGCCAGCTTTGGCACACATCCACCAAGCAACGAGCAACAATTACCAGGTAACTTTTTTTTTAATGGTTATTGAAATTGGTTTATTTATCTGCATTTTTCGTGTGTTATAGAATATAGAATTTCAGCATTCATCTTCTGTTAGATTCGTGAAAATGTTAGATCAATTAGTTCAACAGGGCAGAAATTTCTGATATAAATTTCGGAAATGAAGGAATTAATTGTGTAACTCTTCAGGCAAAAAAGTAATATCATACCCGATGTAATCCTGCAAGTGAAGTCTGTGGAGGTTAGAGTGTAAGTAGACCCTAACCCTGCCTCATAGAGATAGAGAAATTGTTTCTGACCTTCAGCTTAAAATGAAGCAACTTTTAGGGCAATAAATTTAAAAAGGGAACTCCTATAAAATTTACTATAAATTATAGAAGGATGTTGACATGTATACTTACGTAGAGTCGTTGAAGCAGTTCCGCCGTAGTTGTTTGTATTTTGATTGTTAACCTATATATATATATATGTAAGCAAAGATCCCTATTGAGCAAAAAGAATTTATAAGGATCTATTGAGTCTATCATGTAATATGTCTCCTCTAATTTAATTTCTTTACTCCAAAAGTTAAACTAAATACAACTCGTCTTGATCTTTTGTGATGAATCTACTAACCTTCAAAAGTACCAACATTTCTTCCTGTGCAAATTGACCATATACGAGCTGCCACCATAATTGATTCAAGTGTCGAAAAGAGGCACTTTATACACAGCAATGCCTACTAAACCAAGTGTGCCAGACTAATGGGGTCACTGCGTTTATATTGGTAGGCTAGGAATTCTTAGGCAAAACTTTTAACCCTAGGGACTTCTTCATAAAATATGGTTTCCTTAGGAACTCCTAATAAAAGGTTTCTTTCCAACAAGGGAACTTCTGTCAAAAGAGGGTACGGATGACAAATTTGTAGACAGCGAGGGTATAAATGACCGCATAGTATAATGAAGAGTAAAGGTAGCTATTAAATGAAAGTTGAAGGGTAATTTTGACCATGTAATAGCTAGCTTTACTCTTCGTTATACTATGCGGTCATTTATACCCTCGCTGTCTACAAATTTGTCATCCGTACCCTCTTTTGACAGAAGTTCCCTTGTTGGAAAGAAACCTATTGTTAGGAGTTCCTGAAGAAACCATATTTTATGAAGAAGTCCCTAGGGTTAAAAGTTTTGCCTAAGAATTCCTAGCCTACCTATATAAACGCCTTTGACCCCATTAGTCTGGCACACTTGGTTTAATAGACATTGTTGTGTACAAAGTGCCTCTTTTCGACACTCGAATCAATTATGGTGGCAGCTCGTATATGGTCAATTTGCACAGGAAGAAACGTTGGTACTTTTGAAGGATAGTAAATTCATCACAAAAGATCAAGACGAGTTGTATTTAGTTTAACTTTTGGACTAAAGAAATTAAATTAGAGGAAACAAATTCCATGATATGCTTGATAGATCTCTGTAAATTTTTTTTCGCTCAATAGGAATCTTTGCTTATATATATAATGTAAGCAATCGAAATACAAACAACTATGTCGGAACCGCTGCGGCGGCTCTATGTATGTCTACATCTTTTTTTAATTTATTGCCAATTTAATAGGAATTCCCTTTTTGAATTTATTGGAGAAAATGGCCAAATGACCCCCCAACCTATTACCGGATTTCCAACTACACACCTATTCTCCGCGGGAGTCCTATTACCCCCCTGAACTACTTTAAAATAGAATAAATAACCCCTTAAGTGCTGAGTTGGCATAGAGAGTGTATTTCACTCTCTTTGAGAGCGTGAGCAACAAAAATAAATATTACTGAAATTTTATTTTTAATTATTTTCATAAATATATGTAGTTTTAATTTTTTTTCTTATTTATTTTCTTTCTTCCCCAAAACAATATGGACCTCCACCATTCACCAACCTTAAGCAGCCATCGTTGCAATCGGATTCACCATTATTAATTTCAAGCTCTCATGTAAAATACTTGCAAAATCAATTAAATCCACTACAAATAAAATGCCAACCAATTTGAGTTTCGACATAATAACCAAAATATACTCCACACAAAATTTATTCAGCCGACCGCCAACAAGCAGTCATGGCGAGCAGCAGCTCCAGCCGATGACAAGCCAGCCAGCAGCCGCCGGCGAAAGCGGCAACAGCTCCAACCGACAGCAACAGCAGACCGGCGAGAGCCCAGGAGACCAGCAGCCGCCGGCGATAGCTCCGGCCAACAATGCCATCAGCAGCGAAGGCCACATGCAGCAGCTCCTCGGCCTTCTCTCTCCTCCAGCTAGCAGCAGCAGTTTCCGGCAAAGCTCAAGGAGTTGAGGGGTCGATTGAAAACGAATCTCAACAGATCCGTCCCTCTCCACACAAAATTTCTTTTTCGAAGCTTTTTCTTAGGAAGAGATGGTAAAGAGATTTTGAATAGTTGAAGAAAGTAATGGTAAAGGCGGGGGAGATCATAAAGGCGGAGGCGGAGGCGGTGGGTGGAAGAGGGGTGGGGGGAACACCCCAATGCATTTACTGTTGAAAAAATGGTTAAAGAAGAAAGGAAGAAGATGAAGGAGAGAAAAAACTGAAAAAATAATAATTAAGTAATTAAATACACGTGTCAGGCGCGTGTGTTTCACTACAAGACACATATGTGGTTATGACGTTTTAAGGGGTTATATATTTCACTTTTAAAATGTTTAGGGGGGTAATAGGACTCCCGTAAAGTATAAGTGTGTAGTTGAAAATCCGGTAATAGGTTGGGGGGTCATTTGGCCATTTTCTCAATTTATTGCCTTAAGAGTTGTTTTATTTTAAGCCGAAAATCTATGAGAAACAACCAATCTATCTCTATAAGGTAGAAGTAAGGTCTAGTGTTATGAACGGTGATCGCCAATGGGGCGAGGCGAGGCGAATCTTCATCACCTATTAGCTTTGTGGCGAGGCGATCTTCAAAAGGTGACGCCATGGTGACAAAGGCGTCACCTTTTGTATTTTCTTTAAAAAAGCGACCAATTTAGGGTATTTAAAAAGTTAAAAGGTAATTTTAGGGTTTTCTTTCCAAATTTGCACAATTGCACTCTTAAACTGTGACTCCAACTAGTCGGCTCGACTAGATATCTCCGGCGACTAGCTAGACTTTTCTGGCGACTCCAATCCAATATGTATTTTCTCTTTTCTTCTTCGTCTGCTTATTTTTCCTTCTTCTTCATCGGACGTTGCTTCTACCTCTGTTTTTTTTCTCGCTATATTGACTTGTGTTTTGTTTTTTTCTCATTCAAGGTCTACACTTTAGTATGTACTATCTATTTTTTCAATTTTTGTATTGAAATATTTGCTAATTTGTTATTGCTATTGCTATTGAGATTTTGATTATTTATATATGATATTAAATATTTTAATTTTTTGGTATTAATTTACGCCACACTTCAAAAAGGTGAGCGGCTCGCCTTGTGGTGAGGCATGCCCTTGTTGCTTTTCACTGTCTAAAACACTGAGGTGTACGCAAACTCTACCTTCCCTAGACCCTACTTCTAGTATTACAATGGTATGTTGTTACTCTTTTGCCATAAGAGTTGTGCAACTGATTCCTTCATTTCCGGAATTTATATTAGAAATTTCTTCCCCGTTGAATTAATTGATCTAACATGTTCATGAATGATCGTGGATTGGATGTAATAAAAGATGAATGCTAATTTTCTTGTTCTTTTCTTTCTTTGTTCTTCTTTTTTGAATTTTTTTTTTGGGATGGGTGGTGGGGAGATTGAATATATGTTCCACTTACTCTGTATAATAAATTTCCCCATTATCCTTAGAACTTCTCAGTGCCATTTTCTGATTGCAGGTTCAACAGGATTTGGATTCCCACCTCAGATTATCGAAGTGAAAACAGGAGAGGGTACCTCTTTATCCTTATCTTTTCTTTGACTTGAAGAACATTTTATTTCTTATTGAGCTAGGAAATAGCCAACAATCGTTCTTATGTCTCGAAATACAACTATTCCATATTAGTTTTGCTGTCAATAATTCTGAAAATTTGGTAGAAGCTGACTTGGTTGGCAGTCGCGGAAAATATTTTAGGAAACTACCTTATCTATTTGAAACACATCTTCAAAAAACATTTCAAAAAATCAGTGTAATGTATAACCAAACCGAAAAAAATGAATTTAAAAAGAGAAGTAAAGAAAAAATTTCCATGGACAAACGGCTCCTTAAATTGCAGGTCATTATATTTTGTAGTTCTAATCCTTATTATCTGATTTTCAGGATGTGGCATCAAAAGTACTGTCATTTACTCAGAATTGTCCAAGGGATGTTTGTATCCTGTCAGCTACTGGTGTATTATCAAACGTATCTCTAATAAAAACTGACACGTCCGGAGAAGCTACGACCTTTGAGGTATATTATCAAACGTGTCTCTAATGAAGTTTATCACCATTTTTACTTTGCTTAACAATGCTCTGAAGCAACTTAGCTTGTTACTTTTGGAAGAGCATATTCCTTCTTTTGTTCGGAATTCTTCAAAGATGTTATATCAAAGATCTTGAAGATGCCATGATGAGTGCTTCTTTCTTAATGTGTTCTTCAAACATCAACTTCATTTTGTGCGTGAAATTACTAGTTGATTTTCTCGTCTAGAATTCACAGATCTGTTGATAAAAACCTGCTCTTCTGCATCACTCTTTTTGGATTTATCCTTGCATTACTATAGTGCTGAGTGCTTTTCTTTTCCTCCTGTAGGGACAGTTTGTGATAGTGTCTCTATCTGGTTCGTTTCTGCCGTCTGAAATTGGTGGTCAACGGAGCAGAACAGGTGGATTAAGTGTCTCATTTGCTAACCTGATGGATGGGTTTTTGGTGGTTCTGTGACGGGTGTTCTAACTGCTGCATCACCTATCCAGGTTTGCCTTCTCATAAGTTTCAAAGATCGATTTATGCAACATGTATTCAATCTTTTAGTGTTAACAGTACTAAACAGGAAGATCCGAATCAACATTATCCGTCTTTCATGGATTTAGTGTTAAATGGTAATTAGTGAAACTGGTCTAGGTATCCGTTGATTATGAGATGTATATAGTATCCTCGTTACTTATGCTCACATTACCATTTGTTTATCTAGGTTGCCTGTGTGACACAGAATTTGTTTACTTAGCTGGCACTAATTTAATGGCTTTTATTCCAGATAATTGTAGGTGAGTTGTACCTACCACTACCAACCAACAACAGATACGAGGTAACTTCTTTTTTTAGTTTCTTTTTTTGGGGTGGGTGGGGTGGGGAGATTGAGTACATGTCGCACATCGATAGAACTTCTCACCTTCATTTTCTGATTGCAGGATCGATAGGATCTGGAGTCACACAACATATTATCACTGTGAAAACAGGAGAGGTTACCTCTTTATCCTTTGTATTTCCTTTGAATGCTATATTGCCAGCAAACATTCTTATGTTTCGAATTGCAACTATTCCATATTAGTTTTGCTATAATAATTCATAAAATCCGGTAGAAGTTAACTTGGTTGGGAGTCGCGGACAATATCTTACTAATCCTTATTATCTGATTTTCAGGATGTGTCATCAAAAATAATGTCATTTATTCACAGTAGTCCAAGGGCTGTTTGTATCGTGTCAGCGACTGGTGAATTATAATTATCGAATGTGACTGTATTTCAAGCTGATGCGTCCGGAGTAGAGGCGACTTATGAGGTTAACGTCTGAATATATTTTACTTGTTTTAGCATTTATTGTTCCATTTTTCATAGTTTTACTCGAGAGATACGTTTTGTACTATTATTTCTAGAATCCACAATTCATATGGATTTTAATCCTATTCTTTGATTTCAACTTCATTTTGTGCCCGAAATTACTTGTTGACTTTCTCTTCTAGAATTGACAGATCTGCTGATAAAAATCTGCTCTTGACCTTTTCCTCCTGTAGGGACTGTTCAAAATACAGACTCTATCTGGTTCCTTTCTGCCATTTGAAAATGGCGATCCACAGCGCAGAATAGGTAGATTTAGTGTATCGTTAACTGGATCTGATCAACGGACTTTTGGTGGTGCTGTGTCGGGTGATCTAATATCTGCATCACCAGTTGAGGTTCGTCTTCTCATAAGTTCCAAATATGTAGCATGTGTTCTATCCTTTAGGCATTTCTCGCAATTCACTATTAGTTAGGATTATAAAGTTCAAATTTACGTGGATTTGGTAGCCAAGGGTTCTTGTATTCTCTCTTCTCTACTTGATTCTTCTGTTTTTTTTGGAAAGGTTCGGATATTTTGTTTGTCAAGTAAAACTAAACAGGACGATCAGAATCCTATCTAGTGTTAATTGGTAATTAGTTAAGAGTATATATCACTCTCGTTACTTCTGAACGCCTCTTCCCTTCGGGAGAAGCCATTCTGGCAAATGCAGGCAGGAAGCAGATTAACATATTCAATATCTTCTTTTTGCATCTTGATAAAGTTATATATTTCGTATCTTGTATCCGGGCACTAATTAAATGGCTTATGTTCCAGGTTATTGTATGTAGTTTTGCTTCACCTGCTGCTCCGATGAATCCCAAGTTTGTTGTTCCGCCTCGTGGCATGCATAGTGGTTTGCCCATTGAGCTAGCCGGCCACCCTAAAGGATAGCGGTCAGGGAAAACCGCAAACGAGAATCTGCAAGGAATCTCAAGCATGCTTCGGGAATGAGATTATCCGCTCTCTTTTCTGAACGATTGAACCCCTGAACTCCTTGTCGACTAATTCGATGAAGAAGACTCATGAGTGGACTGTTGTTATTTACTTTGTGTAATTGTAGTTTTGCAGAATCAAGGACAACAGACAAAACCTTAGGTATTCTGCATTTTCAGCCTTGTTGCTTTGTTTTTTGTGTTTTATAAATCATTGGACATGGTTTGGCTTTCCTGTTCTGTTTTAGCTCTTATAATTAGTGGTGGTCATGGTATGGTATGGTATCTGAAACTTCGCTACTATAATATTGATATTTGGTTTTAAAAATTATTATACCATTACCATACCAATTTAATTCAATCTGATTCGGTATTTTTAAGTTCGGTTTTGATATATTGCGATATGATAAATCAGTACTCATAGATTGTTCAACTTCGATAAATGTATACTGGTATAATCGAGTATTATGACTACAATTTGAAAAATGTCTCAATTGTATCATATTAGCACATTACACATATAGAAATATATATTCAAAAAATATGAGTACATGTTATTGATGCAAACTATACACTTCGGTATGATATTCGGTATTTTGGTATGTCACCTCTAAATACCAAATACCGTACCGAATACCAAAATTTAAAATGTATACCATATATCATACCAAATACCATAATACCAAAATCACGGTATCAAAATTTTCAGTATGGTATGATAATTCGGTATATACCATACCATGCCCACCCTTACTTATAATGTATAGCTATCTGACTATGACTTTGTCTGCTTGAATTTACGTGTTTTACTTTCATTTTTAGTCTGTTTTAAAACGAACGTCACTTGACATTCAATAACTACTTCATTTCAACATATGACATGACATGTTTAAGATCCATAGAACAGTGTCGAACAAGATGGTAAGGATCCACTTAGATACAATGTATCTAGACCTCATATTTCCCAAGATACATGCATATGAACATACCAAAATCGGATAAAATATGTAGGCATAATACATAAATTGGACCCTAAATTTGGCTTCAAATTTTAAGTATGACCTCTAACTTTCATAGTGCACAAGTAGACACTTTAACTATCCAATTCTTAAACAAAAAAACATGCGAATCCAACAGCCAAATTGTGTGATATACAAAAATTACACGTATTTTATAATTAAAAAAAAATTAAAATACAAAAGGGTAGGGTCGTATTTTCTTTTCCCAATTTGCTCGATTTTGACAAAAAAAATTAGAATCCATTACATAAAAACGACCAGAAATTGTGCACAAAAAGAGGAAAAAAGTACTTGAGAATTTGGAAGAAGAAGAAGAAAAATGGGATTTTGATTTGAAAAAATAAAAATATATTTAAAAGGGATTCATTAAGGGTAAAATTGTCATTTGGCCTCAAAATATTTTGTTTAAGAATTGGATAGTTTTAAAATTCAATTTATGTATTATGCCGTTTTAAAATGGACAAACTAGTTAGTCAATTAGGTAGGAGTCCAAGTCTTAAAAATTGGATAGAAGTGACAAATAATATTAATTAGGTTAAAATATGTTTTCTCAATAGTCTCAAACTTTTAACTTTTATACTTTAGTTCAACAACTGTCGTACTTGTGGGGACAACTTCTTTAGTCGTCTGACAACTTCAGTAATTGTCCAAACAACTTCAGTAGTTGTCCAAACAACTACGAAAGATGTTATCGGTTTACTCCTTTTATTAATATTTAAAATTAAAAAATAGAGAAAAAATAAAGGGACCCACTTTTCCCCTTTTTTTAATTGGAAAACTATAAGGCATTAGCTCATTTTTCCAGGTAAGTAATTAGCTTGTGAACTGATTTAGAAAAAAAGTTAAAAACACTAAACGAGCTTTGTGAGGGTTTTAGTTCTGAAGCTGCAATTTCCGTTTTGTCGATTTCAATCCTTTTGCTTCGATGTCCGGCGCCGACGATCCCAATAGCCAGTTATTCCGGCAACTACTCAAACTGTGTCTGTGAAGAAACCTAGGGAGATACCTCCTGGTTTCAGCAAAAAAACAACAAATTGAGAATTTTGGCAAACTTGACCAACTTCTTAATGGGTTTTTTTTATCTGATAATCGTGGTGTCAGAGCCAGCTTTGACACACATCCACCGAACAACGAGCAACAATTACCAGGTAACTTTTTTTTTAATGGTTATTGAAATTGGTTTATTTATCTGCATTTTTTCATGTGTTATAGAATATAGAATTTCAGCATTCATCTTCTATTACATACAATCCATGAGCATTCGTGAAAATGTTAGATCAATTAGTTCAACAGGGCAGAAGTTTCTGATATAAATTTCGGGAACGAAGGAATTAGATGTGTAACTCTTTAAGGCAAAAAAGTAATAACATACCTGATGTAATCTCACAAGTGAGGTCTGTGGAGGGTAGAGTATAAGTAGACCCTAACCCTATCTCTATGAGATAGAAAAATTGTTTCTGGTAGACCTTCAGCTTAAAATAAAGCAACTTTTAAGACAATAAATTTAAAAAGGGAACACCTATGAAATTTACTATAATTTATAGAAGGATGTTGGCATAGCCGCTGCCGCGGTTCCGCCGTAGTTGTTTATAGAAGGATGTTGACATGTATACATATGTCTGTGCAAAAAGAATTTATAAGGATTTATCGAGTCTATCAAGTAATTTGTCTCCTCTAATTTAATTTCTTTACTCCAAAAGTTAAACTAAATACAACTTGTCTTGATCTTTTGTGATGAATCTACTAACCTTCAAAAGTACCAACATTTCTTCCTGTGCAAATTGACCATATACGAACTGCCACCATAATTGATTCAAGTGTCGAAAAGAGGCACTTTGTACACAACAATGCCTATTAAACAAAGTGTGCCAGACTAATGGGGTCATTGTGTTTATATAGGTAGGCTAGGAATTCTTAGGCACAATTTTTAACCCTAGGGACTTTTTCATAAAATATGGTTTCCCTAGGGACTCCTAATAAAACATTTCCTTCAATCAAGGGAACTTCCAGATATATTTGCATGACATGAATCAAGGCACAAAACAGGCTAGGCGTTTCCCCTCGCTCAACGGTCGCTTCTATATCACTATCAAGACTCTAAGGCTACTTTTACATGCTAATTAGCGTGATCACTAAGCAAAAGATAATTCACTTTGCAAGTAATTTTTTCAATTTCTTTGTCCATATATTTGTTATACATACTTATAAGGGAAAAGGGTCAAAATTACCCTTCAACTTTCATTTAATAGCTAGCTTTACCCTTCGTTATACCATTCGGTCATTTATACCCTCGCCGTCTACAAATTTGTCATCCGTACCCCTCATTTGATAGAAGTTCTCTTGATGGAAAGAAACATTTTGTTAGTAGTCCCTAGGGCAACCATATTTTACGAAGAAGTCCCTAGGGATAAAAATTTTGCCTAAGAATTCCTAGCTGTCCTATATAAACACCTCTGACCCCACTAGTCTGGCATGCTTGGTTTAATAGGCATTGTTGTGTACAAAGTGCCTCTTTTCGATTCTTGATTCAATTATGGTGGCAGCTCGTATATGGTCAATTTGCACAGGAAGAAATGTTGATACTTTTGAAGGTTAGTAAATTCATCACAAAAGATCAAGACGAGTTGTATTTAGTTTAACTTTTGGAGTAAAAAAATTAAATTAGAGGAGACAAGTTACATGATATACTCGATAGATCCCTGTAAATTCTTTTTGCTCAGTAGTGATCTTTGCTTATATATATATATATATATATATGGCGGAACCGCTGCAACGGCTCTATGTATGTATACGAATGTCTACATCTTTTTTTAATTTATTGCCAATTTAATAGGAGTTCCCTTTTTGAATTTATAGCCTTAAGAGTTGTTTTATTTTAAGCCGAAAATCTATTAAAAACAACCTCTCTATCTCTATAAGGTAGAGGTAAGGTCTAGTGTTATGAACGGTGATCGCCAATGATGAGAGGTGAGGCGAATCTTCATCACCTATTAGCTTTGTGGCGAGGCGATCTTCAAAAGGTGACGCCATGGCGACAAAGGCATCACCTTTAGGCGACCAATTTAGGGTATTTAAAAAGTTAAAAGGTAATTTTAGGGTTTTCTTTCCAAATTTGCACAATTGCACTCTTAAACTGTGACTCCAACTAGTTGATCGACTAGATATCTCCGGCGACCAGCCAGACTTTTTCCGGCGACTCCAATCCAATACATATCACCTCTTTTCTTCTTCCTCTGTTTATTTTTCCTTCTTCTTCATCGGACGTTACTTCTACCTCTGTTTTTTTTTTCTCACTATTTTGACTTGTGTTTTGTTTTTTCCTCACTATTTTGACTTGTGTTTTGTTTTTTTCTCATTCAAGTTCTACACTTTAGTATGTACTATCTATTTTTTCAAGTTTTGTATTGAAATATTTGCTAATTTGTTATTGCTATTGCTATTGAGATTTTGATTATTTATATATGAAATTAAATATTTTAATTTTTTGGTATTAATTTACGCCACACTTCAAAAAGGCGAGCGGCTCGCCTTGTGGTGAGGCATGCCCTTGTTGCCTTTCTCTGTCCAAAACACTGAGGTGTACGTAAACTCTACCTTCCCTAGACTCCACTTCTAGTATTACAATGGTGTATTGTTACTCTTTTGCCATAAGAGTTGTGCAACTGATTCCTTCGTTTCCGAAATTTATATTAGAAATTTCTGCCCTGTTGAATAATTGATCTAACATGTTCATGAATGATCGTGGATTGTATATAATAAAAGATGAATGCTGATTTTCTTGTTCTTTTCTTTCATTCTTCTCCTTTTTTGAATTCTTTTTTTTTGGGATGGGTGGTTGGGAGATTGAATATATGTTCCACTTACTTTGTATAATATATTTCCCCATTATCCTGTGTTGTTTCATCCACCATTAGGCATCATCAATAGAACTTCTCAGTGTCATTTTCTGATTGCAGGTTCAACAGGATTTGGATTCCCACCTTGGATTATTGAAGTGAAAAAAGGAGAGGTTACCTCTTTATCCTTATCTTTTCTTTGACTTGAAGAACATTTAATTTCTTATTTAACTTGGAAATAGCCAACAATCGTTCTTATGTCTCGAAATACAACTAATTCTGAAAATTGGGTAGAAGCTGACTTGGTTGGCAGTCGCGGAAAATATTTTAGGAAACTACTTTATCTATTTGAAACACATCTTCAAAAAATCAGTCTAATGTATAACCAAACGAAAAAAAAGAATTTGAAATGAAAAGTAAAGAAAAAATTTCCATTGACAAACGGCTCCTTAAGTTGCAGGTCATTATATTTTGTGTTTCTAATCCTTATTATTTGATTGTCAGGATGTGGCATTAAAAGTACTGTCATTTACTCAGAATTGTCCAAGGGATGTTTGTATCTTGTCAGCTACTGGTGTATTATCAAACGTGTCTCTAATAAAAGATGACATGTCCGGAGAAGCTACAACCTTTGAGGTATATGTCTAAATGTATTTTATTTGTACTAGCTTTTCATGTTCCATCGCACATATTTCAGCTAATCATTATTTTTCAGTTCTTTTGTTCAAATAATTAATATCCCTTTCTATGTTTATTCCTGCATTACTTTCTTCTTCTTATTTTAAAAAAATTATTAGCACCTTTTTCCTTCACTAAGCCCACACTTGAATTGTGCTTTACGGCTTGCGCTTAAAGCTTCAATAGATTGTGGTGACTTTCTATGCTTTTCACCTTTGACACCTCTGCTTGTGCTGTAAGATTTAACTTGGTTCTTGTTTAGTTCATACTAATTACAAGGGCATTCCTTAGTTGAGAGGGCAATATAACCTTTTTAAATCATTTTACTCAAGAGGTATGTTCGTATGGATTTTAATCTTAGTTTTTGATTTCAACTTCATTTTGTGCGTGAAATTACTAGTTGATTTTTTCTCGTCTAGAATTTACAGATCTGTTGATAAAAATTTGCTCTTCTGCATTATTATAGTGTTGAGTGCTTTTCTTTTCCTCCTGTAGGGACAGTTTGTGATAGTGTCTCTATCTGGTTCGTTTCTGCTGTCTGAAATTGGCGGTCAACGGCGCAGAACAGGTGGATTAAGTGTCTCATTTGCTAGACCTGATGGTTGGGTTGTTGGTGGTTCTGTGACGGGTGTTCTAACTGCTGCATCACCTATCCAGGTTTGCCTTCTCATAAGTTTCAAAGATCGATTTATGCAACATGTATTCAATCTTTTAGTGTTATAGTACTAAACAGGAAGATCAGAATCAACATTATCCGTCTTTCATGGATTTAGTGTTAAATGGTAATTAGTGAAGCTGGTCTAGGTATGCGAGCAATCCGTTGATTATGAGATGTATATAGTACTGTCGTTACTTGTGCTCACACTACCATTTGTTTATCTAGGTTGCGTGTGTGACACAGAATTTGTTTACTTAGCTAGCACTAATTTAATGGCTTTTATTCCAGATAATTGTAGGTGAGTTCGTTGCAAATGGCCAGGTACCTACCACTACCAACCAACAACAGATACCAGGTAACTTCATTTTTTTGGTTTCTTTTTTTGGGGTGGGGAGATTGAGTACATGTCGCACATCGATAGAACTTCTCACCTTCATTTTCTGATTACAGGATCGATAGGATTTGGAGTCACACAACATATTATCACTGTGAAAACAGGAGAGGTTACCTCTTTTTCCTTTGTATTTCCTTGATTTGAAAAACATTTAATTTCATGTGAAACTTGGGAATAGCCGGCACACATTCTTATGTTTCGAATTGCAACTATTCCATATCAGTTTTGCTATTATAATTCATAAAATCCGGTAGAAGTTAACTTTGTTGGGAGTCGCGGACAATATCTTACTAATCCTTATTATCTGATTTGCAGGATGTGTCATCAAAAATAGTGTCATTTATTCACAGTAGTCCAAGGGCTGTTTGTATTGTGTCAGCAACTGGTGAATTATCGAATGTGACTGTATTACAAGCTGATGCGTCCGGAGGAAAGGCGACTTATGAGGTTAATGTCTGAATATATTTTACTTGTTTTAGCATTTATTGTTCCATTTTTCATCGTTTTACTCGAGAGATATGTTTTGTACTATTATTTCTAGAATCCACAATTCATATGGATTTTAATCCTATTCTTTGATTTCAACTTCAATTTGTGCCCGAAATTACTTGTTGATTTTCTCTTCTAGAATTCACAGATCTGCTGATAAAAATCTGGTCTTGACCTTTTCCTCCTGTAGGGACTGTTCAAAATACAGTCTCTATCTGGTTCATTTCTGCCATTTGAAAATGGCGATCCACAGAGCAGAATAGGTGGATTTAGTGTATCGTTAACTGGATCTGATCAACGGACTTTTGGTGGTGCTGTGTCGGGTGATCTAATAGCTGCATCACCAGTTGAGGTTCGTCTTCTCATAAGTTCCAAATATGTAGCATGTGTTCTATCTTTTAGGCATTTCTCGCAATTCACTATTAGTTGGGATTATAAATTTCAAAATTTACGTGGATTTGGTAGCCAGGGGTGTTTTATTTAAAAATATAAAAACTTAAAGATTTTCAAAAGACCAAACAGATAAAATCAATTGAAATGTTGACTAAAATGACTTTGACTAATTTTGAGAGAGTATATTAGTAAAAAAAAAAATTTTTTTTTTTTATTTATTTACATTCTTATTTATTATTATTATTATTATTATTATATATATATATTTATCTTTAAGGGAAATAGGACTTTTTTTTTTTTTTAAAATAAAAAATTAAGTAGTGATGATAATAAAATAAAATAATAAAATAAAATATATATACCTTAATATGAAAAAAAAAAAATGAAAATTCTTCTAATTTAATTTTAATAAAAAAAAAATTAAAAAATAAAATAATCAATAATATATATATATAATATAACGAGGTCCTGTATTTTCTCTTCTCTACTTGTGTCTTCTGGTTTTTGAAAAGGTTCGGATATTTTGTTTGTCAAGTAAAGCCTAAACAGGACGATCAGAATCCTATTTAGTGTTAATTGGTAATTAGTTAAGAGTATATATCACTCTCGTTACCTATGAACGCCTCTTTCCTTCGGAAGAAACCATATTTCTGGCAAATGCAGGCACGAAGCAGATTAACATATTCAATATCTTCTTTTTGCACCTTGATAAAGTTATATATTTAGCATCTTGTATCCGGGCACTAATTAAATGGCTTATGTTCCAGGTTATTGTATGTAGTTTCGCTGCACCTGCTGCTCCGATAAATCCTAAATTTGTTGTTCCGTCACGTGGCATGCATAGTGGATTGCCCAGTGAGCTAACTGGCCACCCTAAAGGAAAGAGGTCAGGGAACCGCAAACGATAATCTGCAAGGAATGTCAAGCATGAATGGTTATCCTCTCTCTTTTCTGAACGATTGAACTCCTCGTCGACTATGAGTAGATTGTTGTTATTTACATTGGTGTAATAGTAGTTGTGCAGAAATAAGGACCATAGACAAATTTAACCTACCTTAGGTATTCTGCATTTTCTGCCTTGTTACTTTAGCTTTTTGTGTTTTATATATCATTGGACATGAGTTTGGCTTTTCTGTACTATTTTAACTAACTCTTATAATGTCTCCTTGAATTTACGTGTTATACTTTCAATTTTAGTCTGTTTCAGAAAGAACGTCACTCTATATTCATGCGACATATTTAAGATACATGATTGAAAGAGCATTTGGTAAAGTAATACATACATCTTTAGTTTAACGTCATATGATTCACTCAGAAGTCTTTGTGTCTGATCAAATTAAGACATAAAATGAAACCGAGGGAATGTAGTAAATAATTTCTTTGAAGAATACATTGGATTGTTCCTTAACAAAATACAACATAAGGCTCAAACAACAAATGAAACAACATTCAACAAATAGAAAAGAGAAAAAAAAATACAAATATTTTTTCACTTATTTTTGGTAGGGAAAGAAGCCATTTTGTAGATTCCACAAAGGCCTTCAGCTTTGCCTGTGTTTCTCTTCATCCTAATGAAACCTTTTTCTCCCCATTTTCCCCCCCAAGAATTCTTCACAATGATGTAATCCAACCCCTTTGTGGATCCATATCCAACTGCTGCCACTCCATGATCCAATGCAGTTCCACAATGTCCATCAAACACACCCTACACCAATAATTCCGGTGTTTACTCAGTATATCGACTAGAAAAAGTAAACAGTGAATAAATTCACTGACTATTTATGTAAAAATCCTTTTAGAGTATTCATAGTATTACAAGCAATCTTAAAAGATTCTATTTATAGTTAAGGGTATATGTTTTGGTACGATACAAGTCATTTTTCTAGAAAATCACTTATTTACACAAAAATATATTCCAATATTTAGTTGGAGAGTTACAGATAATTGTAAAGGAAAACGACTTCCGACCAATAGTGAGGGAAGTAACTTTTCCTCTTTTCGCCGGATAATGTTTACCTCGAAACTATTTTCTGACAATCAAACACCAAAAAACGACTTATTTTCTGAGAAAACATTTTCCGTCATGACAAACACACAAAAAAAGAGAACAAAAAGGAAGTTTACCCCTTTGTAGAATTGGAAATCTCTACTAGAAGCCTCAATGGCAACACTCAAAGGTTGGTTAGCAAGAGCTTTCAACAGACTTTGTTCATCATTGGCAGGCACATCATGGTAACCATCTATTGTCACCACTTCACTTTCATCCTGAAAAAAATATCACATTTCAATTTAAGAATTCTAGTATCGGTATCGGATCCTTCAAAAATTAATAACTTCTGAAAAATTTGAACTATATCAAAAATGATCTTTAACGGCAATTAATTAACGATAATAACTTAATTGCCGCTAAAAACATATTTTTAGCGGCATTTAGCACTTTTTGTAAATGTCCCTAAAGCCTATAGCGATACTGGATCCAATTACAATTAACTAATGCCAGTAAAGGCTTTATCACTCTTTGTTAATGTGTATATTTATTGCCGCTAAAAGCTATTTTGTTGTAGTGGCCGACACACATCCGACAACATTTTAAAGGATTTGAGTGACATAGCTAGAGGCAGATCCAAGAATTGAACTTCATGAGCGTTCAAGATTAAAATACTCATAGAAGCTATGTACGTTTGCTTAGATCCTCCAAAAATGTCGTTCTACTCGTGTCAGAATATCCTTTATAAAATAAACTACTTTTGGAGGATCTAAGTATCCAAGCAAAGAGGAGCAAAGCTATTAGGTACAAGTATTTGTATAAGAAAGTTCATTAAATATGTGTTCAATAACAAAATTGAACTCATAAATTTAAAATCCTGGCTCCGACTCTACGAGCAACATAGCTAGGAATACCATTATTAGATTATTGACTTACTCTCTTTTCATCACAAGTGCCTTCCTCCATGAGGTAAGGATAGTCATCCTCTTTATGAAGACCACCTTGTGAAACAATGAATTGAAAAGCATAATCCATAAGGCCACCATTGCAACCACTATTGTATTTTGTGTCACAATCAATCAACTCTTGTTCAGACAAAGATGTCAAATTCCCTGTTTTTATTTGGTTTATTCCCTCTACTGCCGCTACCGTTGAAAACGCCCAGCAACTACCTGCAAAACTCAACATAATTTCGTCAATAAGAGCATGACACGTGGCTTTTTGAGGGGTTCGAACTCACAACTTTAGCTTGAAAAAACATTTCCATGGTCTAATCTTTACCACTGAACCATCAATCAATTTTGTTAGGGGTTCATAAGTTAATACACATGTATTTATTTAATTTTCTAGTACAAATACAGAGTCTACGGAAAAGGTACTGGGTTCATCCGAACCCACGGATCCCCACCTAGCTTCGGCCCTGATCGTAAGGTATATTTGTTGAAAATAGTATAACATATGACATATATAGCTTATTTTCGATAGTAGAGGAACAAATATAACCTTTTTCCGTATATGTAAATATGAAAATAAGGATTATTAAGTGTTTGGATGCATTGAATATGAAAATAAGGCAATTGATTTGTTTGACAAAAAAAAGTGTTGATAAATACGTTTTTCCTATGTTGCTTGGACCTTATAAAAATATATCGCATCAATGTCAAACCTCCAAAAATATATTGGTTTGGAGGATTTGCACATCCGAATATATATTTAAAGAGTTTGATGCAATATAGAAATCTATTAATTTGAAAATAAAGGTTTGGTAAAAGAAAGTTTACAAAATGACTAAAATACCCTCAAAATCTATGAATTTGAAAATAAAGGATCAATTGAAGTGTTTGGTAAAAAAAAAGGATCGACAAATTTTTTTTGTTAAAATGACTGAAATACCCTTAAAGTTGCTAACACTAAAAATGGGCCCCTTTTAACTTACCACATGAGCCTTGATTCTTCACATCAGTCACAGCACCCTTTTTTCTCCAATCAACAGACTTAGGCAAATCCACAAAATCACTATAAATAAATTCACCATTTGATCTCTTTTCATTTTGAACTTTGAGTCCTAAATACATTTTCTTGAATTCATCATGGCTTAAATCAGCAAAATCATTCAAACCAAGCCAATAATTACTAACAATATTGTTCCTCTCATCAATGTGTTTCAAATTGTCTCTAAAAATCTCAAATCTATGCAATTTCTCTTCAATGCTCTTGTAAATCTTGTTGTGTTTCTCCATCCACGACTCGAAGAGATTGATGATGTTATCGATGCTATTCAAGTCATCGGGGGAATATCCCACGATTGAGAAGTCACGCGCAACAACATTTGCGCGTGACATGAGAGATAGTAATAAAATGGGAGATAGGACAAGAAATGAGAATTTGGAAGCCATTTTGTATTTGATTAGTAGTAATAGAGAGGTGTTGAGATGAATGAAGAAATAGAGAGGAATTAATGAGTTTATATAAGGGGTAAAATTCTTGATAAATTTGCTTTAAAGCTAAGTTTTGTGCAATATAGTAATATTAATTGTATATACTTAGTAGTATATGGAGTAGCAGTAATAGGAGACTTAAAGCATGGTGCTTTTTTTTTTTTGTTGGCTTTGGATTAAAGATTCAACTTCTCATTAAACATGTGATTTTATATGCTGTAATTTTATGATGGAAAAAGGATGGTTTGGGCGGAATTATAATAGGACTGGTTAAAATGGGATGTGTTAATAAATGCGTCATCAATTATATTCAAAAGTTATTTGAGCTGAATAATGAGTCGTATACCAATCTGATCAACTTTTTCCAAATTTTAATTTGTTTTTTTTTATATAATATGTTTAATTACCAAACAAAACTAATTAAAAAAAATTATATTTCTTTATTGTAATGATATATAACATATCAAACAAAAAAAAATTACACAAATATTTTTGATAAGATTTCTCATTGATCAGTCTAGATTACATATTAGCCAAGTCAATCCAATTTTTAAATAGACTTAATTTGGGCGGAAAATCAAGGCATGTTGAGTTTATAAATGGATGGATTAATGATCCATCAAAACTTAATTAGAATGGATCGGATTAGACGGGATCATCATGTTTTCATGGGAAACCACCCCTATTATCGTTGCATTGCTATTATATTCAGTACTACATGATGAACGTAACAGTAAATTATGCAAATGACTTGACTATAATACAGGTCGAACGTTTCTGTGAGCAGTAAGCAACATATCTCTCCTTATTTTGAAAAAATTGGTAGCCCATTTTTTAACAATTTTTTTCTCTCTGTCACATTGGTTTTTCAGTCTAATATAATTGCGTGTATATTTACAATACAATATAAATAATTAATTAAACAAGAAAAATGCTATTAAACAATATTAAATAATACGATCTATTTAAATATTACTGTAACACCATATACAATACAATTTAATAATATAATACAATATGATACATTACGAAACAATCCAAACAGACTTTTAGCACATCAGACATAAACAATAGAAGTATGTGCATCAATTCCTTTATGCCCTCCCCAGTCCCCACTTCCCAACCCAATTATTTTAGCATTTTTAAGGAATAATGTGGATTCAAAAAGTATCAATTATATTGGTCAATTTCGTTGAGACTTTTTAGCACATCAGACAAAAAAACAAATGAATAAATATGTAAATTTGGAGCGGAGAGGCGTAAGGGGTTTATCTGAATTTTCTTTTATCGAAAAATTATATCATATATTTAAAAAAACAAAATTATTTTTAACTATATAAATATGGGTGTGTTTGGTGTGGAGAATTTTTTTTTTCATGTTCAGATGCTTAAATAATTTGGAAAACATTTTCTCTACGAAGATAAGCTTCTTAAAAATGATCCCTAGAAAAAGTAGAAAAAAACAAGTTCTACAAATAATATTCCACATTAATGTTTGTCCTCTCCACTTTCTAACACATCTCATCTCCATCCAACCATCGTAGCCTCTATTCCCACCACCCCACACCCCTACTCCATCTCAACCTCCTATTAGTATTTATCTATCTCTCTTTCTCTCTCTCTCTCTCTCTCTCTATCTATCTATCTATATATATATATATATAAAACACTTTCCTTCGTACCAAACACATCCATAGTAATATATGTTTATTTCTCTTTACAATCTTTTAATGAAAATTTTGATTCCGTCAATATATAAAGTTGATTAAAAAAAAAAAGGTAGTGGATGTGAGACAAGGTTGCAACAAACCCCAGCATCTTTCTTCTTTATTTAAAGGAGTGAGCAGTGAGTACTTCAGAAAATAATGGTCATGAAGAAATGGGGCTCTACTTGTAATTGTCAGTGGGATTTTATGGGTCCTCCATATTTATTTTGTTGGATGGCTACCATTAAAGGGGAATGATATTAAAATGTCATGAATAACGTGATCAATATTTTATTAATTATTTACCACTAATATGGAGGAATATTAATCCCATTGTGTTAAGTATGTATTAATTAAAGAAGCACACTACTACATTTGGACAAAAAATGAAAGAAAGAATAATAGCACTCTAGGTAATGTTGCTCTATGCAATATGGAGTTATGTTTTTGAGCTGTGTTTTCATTTTTCTAATAACCAAATGATATTTAGAATTAGCAGCGTAGCTATGATTTTCTTTAAAGAGGTTCAAAATCTGAAGAATTAGACACATGAATTAATTGAAGAGAGTTCAACATCTACTGTATATACATAAAAATTAATTTTAACCATATATTATATATAGTATAATTTTCCATTGAAGGGGCCGGGGTTCGGAAGCTCCAATTCCAAGGTGACTCCGCCCCTATTTGGAACGTATTAGTTCGAATTATGTAAATTCATGCCACATGGAGTTCTATAAAGGAGAAACGATCTCTATCAAGATTCGAACTTGAGATCTCTGCAGATTAACGATGAAAGAATTCACCCATCCATCCCATCAAATCTAAAGGGGTGGAAAGGCCTTTACCTAATCCTTCCATACCCCTTGATCGATGGCGGTGAGGTGTCACATTCCCATTTGATTACTATTAGTAGTATTTTAATTTTTCTTGGAACCTCAAAAATTTGGAGTCGCTATTTTTTGGGTACATAGTGGAGCAAACATGATTATGTGCAATAACTCACAAACTAAACATGGAATGTAAACCATACTTGACAAGTCTTATACAATAGCTCGCAAACCACATTATAAATATCTACCACACCAGACAAGCCTGATACGATAAGTTTTGACTAAAAATTCTATTGATTGATAAGGGGAGTCGATCCGGTCTCCTATGTAGGAAAACGCTAACCCAACCAATTCAATCAACCCTAGCAAATCTAGTAGTAATATTTTATAGTGCACATTTCTCACATTTTTTGCCACAATTTACAACATCCCGTACCTAATTTGGGTGTTTTTGGTGGTTTACCCGCTATAACAGTTCTCATCCGTTCAGCTTTGAAATGCATATCAACAGAGAAAATGAATTTGTAATGTTAGAAGGGTCGTGGATCTATCAAAAATAATTTTTGTACCTCGTGAACATATGAGCAAGAACGGCATGTATTTTACTCTCTCCAAATTTCATTTATGCATGAGACAATACTGGATATGTTATCACTGTTATGATAGGCCCTCCATGACCGTGAAATTAGAGTAATTTTTTTATGAAGTAGTGACATATATGTAATATGTTTTTTAAGGCATAATATATAACACGACCCTTAACTTAGATTCAACAGCAAACAACTATGTCCTCCAATGTATTATGTCATATAGGACGAATGTATCTATTTGTTCAATTTTATAAAAGTTTAAATGTCAATTTGAGCTCACCCAAAGTTAAAGGTCATAGTTGTCAGATAAAGCCAAGTTAAGAGTCATATTTATGTATTATGCTTTTTCATAAATACGTAATGTAATTTTCTGACAACGAATGTTCGTATGTGGATTCGTCCGTTGTGGCGATGTAATAAACTTAAATAAATTTATAATAAAATGAAAATTTTTGGGTTCAAAATTTTGAACTATGAAGAAAATTCTTGATAAAAAAGCTTTCGGGCCTTACACAACACGAACCTGAATAAGTGGAAGACCCATTGAAGTTATAACACGGATAGTGTACATACATATATGAAGACCTTGCTCCTATTTTATGGGATAGACCTTCAGCTCAAGTAAAAATATCATATAAAAGTTGGGAAAACATAAAAAACTCCTAATAGTATATGAGAATTGGAAAACATTTTATTACTAGAACTCTGGTTGATGGAAATAACACCATTTAATTCACTATAAATTCAAATACTCCGTACAACTAGTAATTCTCAATATTTCCTTTTTAGTCAGTTCTAAAAAAAATGATACATTTTTATATTAAGTAATAATTTCACTATAAAATATCTATTTTGTTCTTAATGAAATGATTTACAGCACACAAATTTCTATCATTCATTTTGGACCATACATTTTGAAAGTCTTTCTTTCTTTCTTAAACTTCGTGCCGATTCAAACTATCTCACATAAAATGAGACGGAGGGAGTGTGTAATTAATTAATTACTTTCTAAGGTAAAAATGCATTTACATGATAATTATTATTCGGAGCCGATCCGTTACCGGTCTCACCTCCGACGGCCGCCGACGAGTTCGTCACCGGCATCTCACCGCACATACTACACCTTGAAACCACCGGAATCTGACGGCAAGACGGACACGACGAATGCGATCCCAACCACGTATCGATACATCCGACATGAAATCCATGGCCGCACTGCGGCAGCACTCGGATTTCATCTCCAATTACGAATTCCATCAAACAAATCGCACATTCAGAGAATTGCACAGATCGTTCCGGTGTGTAACTGAACTTCGGCAGTGATTTCAGTACCTTCTTCTTCAACCCTTTGTTCGCCGGAGGAAGAGGAGCATCATCTGAATTTCCTCCGGCGATCCGTCGGATCCAGGCGCAACGAGCTACGGCGGCAAGGCCGATTACGCAAATTAGACCGCAGAGAAGAGCAGCTAGGATAACGACGAAGTCGGAGTCGACGATGTCGATTTCTAACGGCTGATTCTCCGGCGGTGATAGTGAAGCCGGCGAGTTTATGCTGCCGGAGTTACGTGAAAGATCAGTAGTGCTCATGTGGAGCTAACGGAGGCAGCGTTCTTTCGATGCGAAAAGTTAGTTGCAGTTTTTGTGTGATAATTGTGTGAGTTTTTATAGAAAGAAAAAAAATATTCTCTCACTTCACTTTCATTTTGCTCCCTCCAATTAAATTTTACCCACGTTGTAAAGTCGAATTTAAAATTTGAAGTTTTACAAATTTTCAAATTGACTTTGAATTCATACTATAACCATAACAACGGAGTATATAATAAAAAAATTATAAATATTCAATAACTTTTTTAATATTTACTCCGTCTCATTTTGTGTGACACTTTTTAGATTTTAAGATTCAAATAAGTCTAATTTTTACCATAATTTTTTCATATATTTTTAAACATTTTGAATTATCAATTATTGTGCCTTTAGTGCTTTTTCCGTAATTTACAAATATATAAATTTCATTTCAAAAATTTTAAAGATTTCATGCGCAAATTATCGGTCAAACTTAAAATGTTTGACTCTCGAAAAATGAAAAGTGTCACATAAATTGAGACTGGGGGAGAATATAAGATATGAGCAAAAAGTAAAATTTATAAAGGGAAAAAGGACAAATATACCCCCGAACTATCGTAAATGATATCTAAATATCCTTCGTTATACTTTTAGGACACTGATGCCCCTACCGTTCAAATTTTGGGTTGTATATACCCTTTGAACTAACGGAGAGACACGTGTCAAAATCTTAACGGCTTTTTAATTAGGGATAAAAAATAAATAAATTTTGGATGGACCGTTAAGATTGTGACACGTGTTTCTCTGTTAGTTCAAAAGGTATATACAACCCAAAATTTGAACGGTAGGGGCATCAGTGTCCTAAAAGTATAACGAAGGGTATTTAGATACCATTTACGATAGTTCGGGGGTATATTTGTCCTTTTTCCCATTTATAAATATTCAATAATTTTCTTAATATTTATATAAGATATGAGCAAAAAATACTAAATTTTGAGTGAATCTATATATATACACGGTTAAATTTGAACTATTTTTAATATGTTAAAAAACATTTTTAATCTAATAGGTGGAAGGTGAGTTAAATTTGATCCAATATGCGAAAAGAGGATATTTTGAATCATTTATAATACATTGAGGACATTTAAATATACCACATTGCAAAAGACTGATTCAAAATTCAAAGTTTTGTAATGCTAACTTAATATACAATGAAAAAATTTATAACAATTAGTATCTTTTAAAAATATTTATACAAGATCAGAAAATATACATACTTAGATTTTAAAAGTTTGTAACTTTCTCCTTCTCAATTTATGGGAAAGTAAATGTTTTTATATTTATGATTTAAATTAATTCATAGAACTTTATGTGTCAATTCATTATTCCATGGTAAAACGAAAAGTTTAAAGTCAAAATGTTACTAAATATGAAAAGATGTCATTCTTTGTTAATTCACCAAAAAAAGAAAATTACATAAATTATAACGAACAGATCAGAATACTAAAGATAAAACATGATTATTTTGTTTGCAAACAGACTAAGAAAAAGACACATAAATTGAACAAAATACAAACATAACTATTGAAAAAAAGACACATAAAATGATTATTTTAAATTTTATTCATATTATGTACTATCATTTTTATTATTATTTGTACAACTTTTAATTAAAAATAGGAACAAAATTTATAATGTGACCTAAAAAGAGAACTTTTCCATAAATCAGACATTATTTTTGCACTAAAGTCAACTGACTATGAACAAGATACTCACTAGCTAGTCACTTCATTCAATCTTCAAAGCAAAAAGCTACATATGCACAAATGCCAACCAGGTGAAAGTCATTACCATATGGTGAGTATTTCAATATGTTTCAAACTTTTGGGCTGCACTATTTATTTTTTTCACCTGGTGTTTGGTATACAAATTAGAACCCGACTAAATTTGAATTCGAGCCGAAAAGTCCACATTGAGGGGTAAAGCGCTCCCTAACAAATGTGACTCTGTACCAGAAGAACTCGAACCTGAAACATCTGGTTAATAATGAAGGAGTATTTATTACTCCTGCAAAATCCTGGTTGGTAGGGCTGCACTATTTGCCTACTTTTGCTAGTGATTGCTATTTACACTATAATTTGAAGATACGACTTTGGTGGGAAGACTAGTCCACTAGAGAAAACCACTAATCTCATCCATGCATATTGTCAAAATTGAAGTTATTGACTTTGTGTCTTGAATTCTGGTGGATTTGAATCGCGATCCGACCTTAAAAAAGATCGTGATGGACCTATATGAAAAAATAAACAAAGATAGCATGATTTGAGCGCGATCATAGAAGAGCTTCTAAGGGTTAATGCGATCATAATGTGATCAGAGCTAGCGTGCTCTGATCACATTGATCTAAATTCGAATCATGTTATGTTCTCATCTATGTAAAGCAAATTATTGATCATGTAAGATTGGGAAAAACACTTGGGAGTAAAGGGATTATAATTGGGGATCTCACATATGTTGTATTCTTTGTTTTATGCTTTTGACCCGAGGACGTAGGCTTGACTGAATCTCGTTAAATTTTTATTTTATTTCTTCTTCTCTACTTATTTTGTATGTGTCTGTGTGCTAGTTTATCATATGCATTCCACAATAGAAGTTGAAAATTCATTAAATTTCAGAAACAAAACAGTTTCTCCCTCCGTTTCAATTAGTTTATCCTACTTTCCTTTTTAGTCAGTTTAAAAAAGAATGTCTCACTTTCCGTTTCTTGCAACTCTTTCATTCTAACTTTCCATCTGACATGTTTAAAACCAGAAGATAATCGAAGAATATATTATCAACAACAACAAGTCTTCACTATTGTTCATATTATCTTATATGATCATGTCAACAATATGCATGAAATTACAAGAAGTATGGGTATATATACAATATACATCCATTTTTTTGGTTTTTGTTTTTTCATATACACCAAAATACAGATACGTGAAACAATATTCAATGGTTCCTCAACTGTTTACGAATTACGAGTAGTCAATGTACAGGGGAAAGAGCAGTCTACCGCTTTCCTGCAAATCGATTGAAGTTCTTGATTCAAGGAAACGTCATCTGAAACGCCAAAAACATTTGAATGAATCATGTCCTGTTCTTACTGTGATAAGAAAATAAGGAATTCAGAAGGAACTTAGGACATATGGAGGTTAAGTGAGAAAAGAAATCGACGTTTTTACACTATCAGGTCAGCTAAAACATAACTACCGGCTAAGACAAGTTAAATTAGAGTGATTGTTTAAAGAACGACGGGTCAAAAACACATCTAAAGCATCCTGATCTTTTGAGTTTCATACCTGAACTATTAGGTGTGTGAGTTTCCTAAATTATTACCAGATGTTTATTTAAAGATACTCAACTATCAGTTGTTCACTTTTCCTACCTGAATGTCAGTTATATTTCAGGTAGGAAGGGAACAATTGATAGTGGAGGTGTGTTTTGATAAATAGTTCAGATAGGAAAAGTGAACACCTGATAGTTCAGGTAGGAAACTCACAAAAATGTGATACTTCAGATGTGTTTTTGACTATAAACTCGTGTTCAAGATGGTGTTCTAACCTCATAATCAAAAGCTGAAGTGAACGATATCCTCTGCTATAACGTCGAAACAATAAAATGCACCTCCATTTTCATCTATGATGTTCTGCAATCCCCATCTCTATATATCTAGCAGTTTGTTCAGACGAAAAATTTAAAATGTAATAGCCATGTTGTCATAGCTTCGATTTCGTGAACTGACATTAAACTCTTCTGTTGATGGAGGCGGTATGTGCTTGCCAGATTGTGAACCACCTCTATGTGTACCTGAGTGTTGTGCTTGAAGTAGAAGATAGTCAAGCGCGGTAACAATATCAGTAATGCTGGGGCGAAAACTGGCTTGTTCTTGAAGACACATTGCAGTAACAGCAACTGCATGGTGCAAACAACGAGAAGAGAATTGACCATCCAACATTGGGTCTACCAAATGAATGTATTTCCTCCGGTCCTTGAGGAAAGGATTAGACTGCAACCAAGTCGAAGAGTTTCTCAGATAAAAAGAAATTGTAGACATAGTACATAAACAGAAACCATGTATCATATGCAGGTTGGAAGTCGGGTGTGAATCTGGTGAGATGCGGAGTTTTATTAACATACTATTGTTTCATTTGAAATAATGAGCATAAAAGGGTAGCTCAATGCACTGAACTCCTGCTATGCGGGGGGTCCAGGGAAGGGCCGTACTGGACCACAAGGGTCTATTGTACGTAGCCTTACCCAGCATTTCTACAAGAGGTTGTTTCCACAACTCAAACTCATGACCTCAAGACACATGACAGCAACTTTACCAGTTACGTCAAGGCTCTCTGTATTCTTTACCGACAACAAATAATAGGCAATAGTTGCAATAATATTACTAGTAATAGTTTCTTGCCAGTATGTATTCTTATAGAATTGGTTCAAAACACCTAGTAGACTTCAGTTTCGTATTCGAACCAGCCACCAGGTAATGATCCAATTGACTGAAAGACTATTTCCCTAACTCTTCAAAAATGTCTACGGGTGTCAGATGTGAGAAAAGTAACAGCTCGTGCATCTTGTGAACTGAATAACCCTCTAAATCCAAATGCATTTAATAAACAACGAGGTTGCATTAGAGGTTATCGGTTGTATAATATCAGATGGAGAATTGAGCTGGTCCGAAAACGAGACCAGTAGTCAGTGTTCAGATTTAAGATAGTATAAGTTATAACTTACCCAAACAACAAGGTTCTGTTCTCCTTGTTTTTTAGAGGTGTCATAAGCTTTTCGTCCTGTTATTAGCTCCAATAGAACAACACCAAAGCTATAGATATCAGATTTCAGAGTCAACTTCCCAGTCATGGCATACTCGGGGGCACAATATCCGTAGGTTCCCATCACTCTTGTCGAAACATGAGTGTTGTCACCTACAGGTCCCAGCTTTGCGAGTCCAAAATCCGACAGCTTTGGATTGAAATCATTGTCCAATAATATATTTGAAGATTTCAAATCACGGTAAATGACGGGTGGATTTGCTTTGTGTAGATACTCGAGTCCATGAGCTGCTCCTGCAGCTATCTTTAGCCTTGTCTTCCAACTCAGTGGCGTCGTTCCTGGTTCTAAATCTTTCAACATCAACGATAACAGAAAGTTAGTATACATCCCAACAAATCGAAAATAAGGATAACTATAGTGATAGTACAAAAGCGAGTTGATTTCTCAAACGGCCAGTCAGCTAACAGTTACTATATCAGAAAGTCACATTTCTTCTAGATTCCAATTTCTTTCTACAAAAAAGTAACTTTCCGAAATAATAACTACAGTATTAGTTGAGTGACCATCAGAGAAATCAACCTTACAAAAGCTAGAGGGCAGCTAGGAGGACATCAAACAATTACTCTCACTGTTTCAATATACGTGTCCTGATTCGTAGTACGAGGGTCAAACTAACTAATTTTAAATGTGAATTTGGACATAAATCTTAAAATTCTTCCTTTTTTTTAAACAAATTTTCCTCATTTTGAAACTACATAGAATGCATTATTAAGTCACGGTAGTTAACAATTCAAAGTATTCAAAAAGTATTTGAAAAAAATCCTGGTCAAAGAAAGCATCCTCTAACTCTCCAAATAGTAATTACAACATATAAATTAAAACAGATGAAGTATGTTGAAACAAACTCTATTCCAACACAAGCACTATTATTATATATATTTATCGTTGAATACGAGTTACAACTATACTACGCACAACAAAGTAAGAACGCACTAAGGAGAGATTAACATAGAAGAAGATAATTAGAAGGGGATGAGATACTAGAACAGAGAAAGGGGATGAGAGATAACTGACAGCCAAAGCTTCAACATAATTGTCTAACCGTTCTTCTAACTTCTAGTCCTTTTTAACAAATGCTTATTGAGTCTGGATCCCAAATAAAAGTCTCTAATAGCCCATAGGCCCTTACAGAGTCTGGTTCACAACATATGTGTTATCCTTAACACCGTGTAATAACGCTCATGATACATGAGCTTAACTTGTCTATGCAATTACTAAAGCCATTAAAGGCAACTCAGAAGTTAGAGAATAGTCTCTTGTTTTCACTTATATTGCTCGGACTCTACAAAAATATTGTCACAGAGGTGACAGATCATCCAAAAATGCACTACTTTCAAAGGATTGGCACTAGGTAAGTTTGCATATCTAACCTACAAACCATGTAAAGTTTAAAGGGCTATATAGATATTTAGCCTTCAATATACGATCAAGAAGAGTTTGAGGAATGTTACAAAAATTACCGAAAAGATGGTTTTCCAAGCTGCCTAGTGGCATGAACTCGTAAACCAACAACCTCTGTTCTCCATGAGTGCAGTATCCGATCAGGTTGACAAGATTGTTATGATGCATTAAACTCAACATAAGTACCTCCACAACAAATTCTTGGTTCCCTTGAAGGCCTTCAAGATTAAGTTGTTTGATCGCGACTATCTGCTCGTAACATCAAAACACAACTAATCATCAACTGACTGTACACACAGTAAAAATTAAAAGACAAGTTCTGTTCCAACATTCCCCTGTCTTCAATCATTTAGGCTAGTCACGGAGCTACATAGACCGAAGGGTAGTCAGTTGAACACCCTTCGTTAGACAATTATAATACATAATATAATGAGAATCAAACCATCAAAATTTCGAAAGCAAAAAACTTGCCTGGCCTGAATCTATACGGCCTTTATAGACGCTTCCAAAGCCGCCTTCTCCAATAAGATTCGTTTCCCTAAAACTCTGAGTTGCGATGGCTAGTTCCTTAAACGCGAAACTACGAGCTACATTATTGTTCTGATTGTTACTTTCCCCACTTCTTTTACTTTTCAAAAAGCCTTCCTTTCTCCCATTTCCTATACATAAATAACATCGAAAATTCCACAAAAATGAAAAAAATTTAAAAAATTCCGTCTCTCCCAAATGCAATTTGAATCTCATACATCCTCAACTTATGCTGCTCAGACTCTTCAAAAATACTGTCACGTCTGTGTCTAGTCCTTCAAAAGCTATACAATTTTGACGGATCCGACACAGATGCAACAACATTTTGAAGGGTCAAAGCATCATACTAGTTCTTAAACAATACGATTTAATAAAATCCTTACCACTTCCAGAATCACTAGAATTCCCCCTCGCGTGCACTGCAAATAACTCAAAATATTTACATATTGTAACAAATTCATAAGCATATTGTATATATAACATCTAACACATCATAATTTCACAATTGATAGTAATTATAACCACATTGTATCACATATTACATTCTAAGATTGCTCGAATCCTTCAAAAATGTCATCACGGGTGTACCTAATTCCTTAAAAAGTTGTTCCATTTTGGAGGATCTGACATACGTGCAACAACATTTTTTCAGGACACGAGCAACATAGTGCATAAAGCATCCCGCATTCACACAGGAAACAGGGAAGGGCCACACTCCAAGGGGTGCAACGAACATGTGATAACACAGATGCAACTATACCGTTGCTCCAAGGCTATAAAATGTAATAACATTAAAAGGAAAAAAATATGTAAAATTAAATAAAATAAAAATAAAACCTGCAGAATTGTTGGATCTTGAGATCATGTCTTCATCATAATCTTCAATATTTTTAGGACGAGAGCTCATGCAAGAAAAGCAACTCATTTTATTATTTTTTTTCGACATTGAAATCTTTGGCCAATTATTTCCAAAACAAATGCAAATTTTTTCAAGAAATTAGAATAATAGCACCTCAAATTTCAGCTAGAAAATCATTTGTTGATTACATAATTACAAAAAAAATAAAAATAAAAATAGCACAATAATGAATAGGAGGAATCAAAAAAAAAAATGCAAGATATAAATGGAGCTAAGGAGAGAGAGAGAGAGAGTTTATTATTCCCTCTCCCTTTTGAAATGTATAGAAAAAGATTGAAACTTTCACATTCATAGATCTTCCAATAAAAAAAAAATAAAAATGGACAGGTAATTATTATTTGTAATTGTGACAAAAAATTCCAAAATTATACAAAATGGGGGGGGGGGGGGTATTGAACCAAAAATTGGGTCCTAATTTTTGGGGTCTAATAGTTATTATTAGTAATGTGACAAAAATTGATCCAAAAAATAAAATAAAATACCCGAGTTAGTTGAGCAAGTGATCTTCTGAATGAGGAGTCTCAGGTTTGAGAATCCTTGCATAATTTATTGGTCGAACTTGTTGCATGAGGTTTCCAGTGGTGTTGGCTCATGCAGTAAAGGATGGTTAGTTGAACATAATTCATCGAAAGATTATATTATATATATAAAAAAATGTATAAAGTAGGTCAAAAATTACTTTTGATCACATGTACTACGTATATATAAAATCTTGAATACTTTTAATAAAATTTCTTACTTTATCACTGAGCTTATCTAATATGATTTACTTTTTATCTTTGATTTGCGGACTATTATAGTGAGGCGAAATTACAGAAAGTGAGGAAAAATTGAACCAAAATGGGTCCTACATTATTATTATTTTGGTCTGATATGACCATATGAACAAAAAAAGAAAATAATACGTTGAATGTCCTATGATTTCTAAGTTTAGCAAAATTGTTCCAGCTCCTCATTTAGCGGCAGCTCTTATTTCAAGAAATTTTTTTAAAAATAAAGTTTGGTTATACATTGAATTGTTTTTTTAAAAACCCAAAAAAATTGAAGATATGTTTCAAATTTGAAAAAGTAATTTTGATAAATTTTTTAAAAATACTAATAATGTATTTTCTTCAAAGTTAAATTGATGTTCACTATTCAGACATAATTTAACTTCTAAATATCATTTTTAACTTTTATTAAAATATTCAATAAAACCATACTCAAGTTACTATAAGTTATAATTCTTATCATATCAATATATATGATAGAAAAAATATATGTTAAAAAGTTGATAAAAATTCATACAAGTAATTGTTTTTCGAAAAGTGAAACATGACAAGTATTTTGCGATATTTACCTTGAAATATATTCCTCTTCATTATTTATTCTCATCAATTAGTTTGCATTCAATTCTTTGTTTATTAATCATTGGCAATAATTAATTTTTAAAGAATTTAACAATAGTCTAGAGAGTGTAGTTTTTATCGAGTCAGAAAAAAATGAGTAATAGATCAGAGAATTAGGTATCAAATCCCTCTTGGATTTAGTAGGAGCAAAAGTAGGTAACTTAGATAAAGAATAGTTGATAGAGACGTTAGATCTGGAAAAAGCACCTCGTCAAATATCCTATCATCTATTCCATTTGATGGTAATGTCAATTCCTTCCTTATTATTAGTCAATATTACCTAAAAAATTAATGTCATATTCTTACTTTTACCTGTAATGGTATAGGATGCTTGTCTAATCACATAAATTTCATTAATCGTGCATTTTTTTAAACTACAAACTATAGAAGTATTTTTGTAAGCCACCATGCAAACTAGACCAGAATAATTCCAAAAGAAATAAGATTAGCTACTTGAGTTTGGGGAGGATTAATTAGCACAAAACAAGAACTAATAATGAAACCTCTGTTTTAATTTATTTGTCTGATTTCTATTTGATACAAAGCTTAAGAGTAAAACAAAAACTTTTGAATCTTTTGTCTTAAACTAAAAACATAATTAATGTATCAAAATATCTTTTAATCTTATGGTTTTAAGTATGTCGTGTGAAAGTTGAAATCAAAAAGTTGTCAGGAAAAGGAAAGAGTCATCATTCCTTTCTAAACAAAATAAAAATAAAAGTAAGACAAACAAATTAAAACGACATAGTAATGAACATTGAATGAACCAAAACAAAGAATTCAATGAGGAAATCTAACTAATTATTAATAAAACAACAATCAAATGTCTATACAAAAAAAAAGTTTCCTCTAAGCTTCTTAGTGATCACAATTCAGGTTGTAAATTTGCAGCTGGTGCCCAATCAATGCTAGCAAAAAATCAATGTGTCATAATATACATGAGTAATATATAACTCTTAAAAGAAAATTTTCAACCTATATGTTGCTCGAATCCTTCAAAATGATCTTCAAAGTTATGCATTCTTGGAGGATCTGACACAAGTGTCATACCATCTTTTAAGGGTCTGAGCAACATAGACGCTAACTAGTCATCTTTGCCATTGCATACGATAATCATGTAACGGAGTTGGAGACTTTAGTGCAAACCATCTCCGTGTTAAATCTTTTAAACCATTATCATATACCTCGCAAAACTTCAATGGCCAACCTTTAGGCTCAACCGGACTAAATCCTAGTCCTGGGGTTCGATCCTTTGAACGTGGGTTCAATTCTTTAGTCCAATCAATAACATAAGCCGATACCCTTCTCCTAAATTTAGCCTTAAATTCAGGCCAAGCTTGAAACTTGTAGTGATTCACCGCCATATCATGAACACTCATTTTCTTTCCCCTATACCTTTTATTCAATATGAAATGATGAATCATGTTGAGCAAAGAGTGATGAACCGCGTCCAAGAATACAATAGACTTGTGTCTATTCTCGAACTTTCTTCTGCAGTTGTATCCTTGTGTCACTCCTGTTATAGGATGAGAGTTCATATTCGATGGTCCGAATTCATAACATGGGATACTAATTTCCCCGACTTGTCTCTTGTCAAGCAATGGATCTTGTATATTCTTAGGATTTGGTAACAAAGAATGCAATAGAGATTCAGATGGACGCGATAGATTAGCCCATAAAGGTGAATACACAAATTCGTCCACATCAATGTACATCATCCAAGAACAAGAATCCTTAGCATAAATTGTACTATGCGAAAAACCGGCTTCTTGAGTTTTAGGCCATACCCAAAAATAAGTTTTCACTTCATAGCCATCATGAACAAGCTCGTCGACAACTTTGTCTAAATCATCATCACTAGCATTGTCGTATAACACAAATTTTTCAACACCTATTTTTGAATGATACAATACCCATTCTTTTAAGAATTTACCAACATTGTACACCATGGTACATGCACAAAGACGAGCTTTCTCTGACTTCTTGTTAGTTGCCAGTTTTCGTGGTGCATTGTAATAAGCCACAGAAGGTACAACCATTGGAACAGGAAGTAAAATTTCGAGAGAGATTGATACTCCCTCTCCTTCCATAACAGTTGGATCAGGGCGATTACATCGAAAAACTTCTTGTATTGAACTCGTTACGTTAGTTCTAATTACCTTATTGCCCTCGTAACCGAAAATACAGTTAAATTCATTGGGTTCTCTGTTAATTCCTTGACGATTATTCACCCCTTTAACAAACAAAACAATGTCCTCATCTGTTGTTAGAGAATCGTAAACGAGAAACGTCCACCTTAACAGCTCGGGCATTGTTGATATCATGCTAACATTTCGATTTTCGGTTGATTTCATCAATATGGGTGGTTTAAATGGCAATCTCCGGCGAGCTCTCTTTGGAAACTCGCACTTGAAAATAGACCGGACCGGAAAATGGAGCTCCCCTGCAGGAAAAGCAGGGGAAATCTCCCCTGTTCCGTATAAACAAATGTAAGGATCGTGATGAGAAATTACATGAGTATAATCCGGAGAAACAATAACGAAACTTTCCCAATCAGGCATTAGAATCGATACAGATGAAATTTGACCACGTAACGGAGAAATTTGAAATGGAGTTATAGGTGAAGAGATATTTTCATGAATAACGAGGTTATCAGATTTTTTTGATGAAATAGTAATGGCGATTTTCGGGGGTGGGGATGGGGAGGAGATAGTAATGGTGGTGATTTTCGGGGGTGGGGGTGGGGAGGAGATAGTAATGGTGGTGATTTTCGGTGGTGGTGGTGGTGGTGATGGTGGAGGATCAGAAAGTCGGAGATAATTGTTATCAATGGAGGAGGAGGTGACGGAGGAGATAGAATCACGAAGGTAAAGGTGATACAGAGTAGCAAAAAAGAAAATTGAAGTAGTAATGAAAAAGAAAATCGTAAGGATTTTTCCGGCCATAATAACTCAAAAGATGAGAATTTGGAAGATGATAATACTGGAGGATCCAGTAGGAGCAAAAGTAGGTAAGTTAGGTGAAGAAAAGAGAATTTTGCTGATACAAACGATAGATCAGGATAGAAGGGCGTAATAATAATAAGAGGCCTTAAATATATACACATACATATCAGCATAATAGTGTAAAGTATTGTATTGTTAAAAGATATTAAAAGTTTAACTTTACATATTAATTGATATTAGTAGCATTTATAAAAGAAAGAATGCATTGTAGATAGTAAAATGTTATTCATTTGCTTACCTAGATTTAGTTTGGATGTTGTTGTAAGAACTTCATTTATTAGTACGAAGATTTGAATTGTTTAATTTAGAGTTACAAAATATTTCTAATAAAAAATAGATAGATTTGTTTTCTTTCTTTTTTTATTTAAAATATGTACCTTTCTTTTAATTTGTTATTAAATTTTTTTGGTGGCTCAAATTTTAGGGGCCTAAATCAAACATTTTACTGGCCTCACCCTAAGTCACACATGTTCGTAGAAAGCACATGTTCGAATATTATTTGATGTGTTACTAACCTTCCTTATTAGTCAGTCAATACAAAAAAAAATTAATGTCATTTTTTTATCTAATAAAGATTAAACTTAAATATCACATGTTTAGATTTTATATACAGGAAGATACATACGGGAAGGGGCTTGGCCTTACCTTCGAATATAACACAAGGATAAAGAACTTATCTTTCATAAGAGGAAGGTATGGGAAACTAACTCAGACATTCCAAACCTCGCAAAAAGGGACAACTTATCTAGCAAAAGGGTTCAGTTGGATTGAACCCCTAGCCCCCATAAGAAGTTGTTGATAGGTATCATAACAGGACTCATTCTAACTGCTCGCAGTTAATTTAGCAAGATGGTTTGCAACCTTAATGACCTTTCTGAAACAGTGTCACGTTCTACCTTGATATTAGCAAATTTCTTTAGACGTAAGTTTCTTTAGACGTTGAACCTCTTTGATTATCCTATTTAGCTTATAACTATATCATTTGTTTTCATTGATCATTTTGGACTAAATGTCACCATGCACCACAATAACAGCTCAAAGTTAATTCCAAAAGAAATAAGGTTAGCTACTTGCATTTGGGGAGGATTAATTAGCACGAAGCAAGAACTAGTTATAATGAACCCTCTATTTTAATTTGTTTGTTTGATTTTGATCTAACGCCAAATTTAAGAAAATAAAAAGACTGTCGAATCATATGGTCTTAATCTAAAAACTTGTTGAATGTACAAATATATCTTTTAATATTGTATTCTATACATAAAGAATCAATATTTTTTAAAAGAAACATCGCTATAATTAAAAATAAACAAAAAAAATATTAATCAATTCTAACTCGTCATTTTTGCCATACCAAACGGTAATGTATCCGATTTGGAGACTTTTGTCACAGACTTAGAGTGTTGGCTAAAGCTCCGTGCGGCACTTGACAACTTACTCACTATTCTTTCAAGATCTTGTAAGCTCAAGTAAGCCTTTGAAACTAAGATCGCTAAGAGAATTCAAAGAAAGACTTAGAAAGAACAAGAAAGTTTTTAGAAGAAGGCTTTTGTATTGTTTTGGAAGATTGCTTACAACTTGAGTGATGATTTACAAATGAGAACCCCTCTATTTATACTACTTTCTAGGGGGTTAAAGTGTAAATAAAAATTATTACACAAGTCCCTACATATTTACACTTTAGTCCTTATTCTAGAATTCTCTACAACTCTAGAATATTCCAAGGACTTTCCATGTGATTTCATAACCTTCCTTGGGAAATATCCATACTTCTCTAAAATATTCCACTAAGGATTATTCTTCTTCCAATGTAAGCCTTTCAAGGTAATATCTGGGGAGCTCTAGAGTCTTCCACAAACCTCTACACAACTCTAGTTTCTTCCCCCTTTATATTCATGTTTTATTTTAATGGAAAAGTGGCGGGTCATGACACTTTAGTCCGAACCATCTCCGTGTTAAATCTTTTAAACAATTATCATATACCTCGCAAAACTTGGATGGCCAATCTTTAGGCTCAATTGCACTACATCCTAGTCCTGGGGTTCGATCATTTGAACGTGGATTCAATTCTTTAGTCCAATCGACAACATAAGCCGATACCCTTCTCCTAAATTTAGCCTTAAATTCAGACCAAGCTTGGAACTTGTAGTGATTTAATACCATATCACGAACATTCACTTTCTTTATCTTGTATCCTTGTTTTAGTATGAAATGATGAATAACATTGCACAAAGAGTGATCAACAGCATCCAATAATACTATAGACTTGTGTTTGTTCTCTACCTTTCTTCTACAGTTGTATCCTTGGGTCACTCCCATTATAGGATGAGACTTCTTGTTTGATGGTCCAAATTCATAACACGAGATGGTAAGTTCCCCGATTTGTCTCTTATCAAGTGATGAATCTTGTACATTCTTGGGATTTGGTAACATAGAAGGTAATAGAGATTTCGATGGATGCGATAATTTAGACCATTGAGGTGAATACACAAATTCATCCACATCAATGTACATCATCCAAGAACAAGAATCCTTAGCATAAATTGCACTACGAGAAAAACCAGCTTCTTGAGTTTTAGGCCATACCCAAGAATAAGTTTTAACATCATAGCCATCTCGAACAAGTTCATTGACAACATTGCTTAAATCATTATCACTAGCATTGTCGTATAATATGAATTTTTCAACACCAATTTTTGAATGATACAATACCCATTCTTTTAAGAACTTACCAACATTATACGCCATAGTACATGCACAAACACGAGCTCTTTCTAACTTCTCGTTACCTTTCAATTTCCGCGGTTTAGTGTAATACGCCACAGAAGGTACAACCACTGGAACAGGTAGTATAATTTTGAGAGAGACGGATATCCTCTCTCCCTAAAAAACAAATGGATCAGGACGATTACATCGAAAAACTTCTTGTATCGAACTCGTTACGTTGGTTCTAATTACCTTATTACCCCCATGCCCAAAAATACAATTAAATTCACTAGATTCTCTATTAATCCCTTGACGATTATTCAACCCTTTAACAAACAAAACGACGTCGTCGTCCATCGTCAGTGAATCATAAACGAGAAAAGTCCACCGTAACATTTCCGGCGATGTCGTCGGCGCCGGCTTATTATTCCTATTTTCCGATGGCTTCATCAATATAGGTTGTTTAAACGGCAATCTTCGGCAATCTCTCTTCGGAAGCTCACACTTGAACAAAGACCGAACCGGAATTTGAAGCTCGCTGGCGGGAATCGCCGGCGGAACGTCCCCTGTTTCAAATTCACAAATATAAGGATCGTGAGGAGAAATCAGATGAGTATAATCGGGCGAGACAATAACGAAAACTTCCCAATCCGGCATTAGAATCGATAGAGATGAAATTGAATCGGGTAATTGTTGGGTTTCGCAAGGTGTGAATGGGAAATAAAAAGAAAAAATGTAAAGTGGAAGAACCAATGAAAGTGGGGAACCAATTTTGGATGGAAGATGAAAAATCATTGCAAATGCAAATAAAAAGTCATTTTTTATCATATTGGTAGAAGATTGGAAATTATTGTCCTTATATTAGGAAACATTTCCTTTAGTTCTTAAAGAGTTAAGAAGAAGGTGCCCCTCGCGCCGTCGCTCGCTCGGATTTGGATTTGGATGTGGAAAATGATTTGATTGATAATATTTTTTGGACAAAATTTATTTAATCAATCTTGTTAATTCATTTCTTTTCTCTTATAAATTAATTCAGAATGTTAGTTAAATAACAGAATTAATTTCGAAACGAATTATTTGAAATTCGCGCGTAATGGTAAAATTGTTTGAAAGGATTTGTTCTTTCCGAAAAGTCGTTATTTTTCCCAAAAGACACAACGTTCTGAAAAAAATGGGTCTGAACAGGCGCGTTCCTTGCTGCTAATGGCTATAAATAAGAGGTTGTTTTCGTTTTTCAAACACTAGAAAAATTTTCTCTGCATACATTTTCTTACATAAACAAAATTGTCGATCGACTGAGTCTATGTGTGCTCTTGTTGCTGTTCTTGCGTTCGCTGAAGTTATTGAAGTTTGAGGTACCGCTACTTCTTTAACAGGTTAATCCGTTTTATCTTGGGAGGAATTAATCTACAACCTCGGGTACAGTGAGGGGATTAAATTTCTTAAGGAAACACAGTGGTTTCTGTGGACTCGGATTAAAAACATTCTGTCTATTTCATCTTTTTTTTGTTTCTGTATTTTTTACTAATCTGAATACAGGAGATAACAGTAATAGCGAATTCATCGGAAGGTAAAGAGATGTTTTCATGAACTGCAAAATTTTTGATATTTTTCGAAGAGATAGTAATGGTGATTTTGGGTACGTCGTTAATGGCGGAGATAAAATCATAATGGTAAAGATGATACGGAGTAGCGAAGAAGAAAATTGAAGTGATAATGAAAATTGAAGGGATCATACGAACTTTTCGAGTCATATGAAAACGTTACTCAACTTTATTTTATAATTCAAAAGTCGTAATCACATGTCTAAAGTATGTGTATATATAAGAAAGAGAAGGATTCCTAATTAGAATTTAAGTAGGAAATTGAAATTCTTATGGGAAAAGGAATTGGAATTATTGTTGGCTAATGATTTGTTTTATTATTTCCTAATCATTGTTTGAGACTAATTATGATTTTGATGGGACATTGGTGAGAAATAATAGTATGTAATATGTTTATCAATTAATATATTTCAATTTTAAAATGAGTAGTTAATTGTGTCATTCAACAAAATGATAGTGGTGATGAATTTATTATTAAAATAAACTAATAATCAGAGACAGAGTTATGATTTTAATTTTATGCGTTCTGAATTTTAAAATAATAAGTTCAAGTAGTACTAAATGAGTTCTAACTTTAATATTTGTTCATATTTAATAAATTTCTTAAAATAAATTTACTATTTGAACAAAAGTCATAAAATTCACAAAATTAATATTTGATTATAAATTTCCAAATTGAACTTGAAGGTGGATTTAAAATTTGGAAAAGTACTCAGAACTTATTTTCCAACCATCTTCATAAATTGAAAATAAAACACTATCTTCTATTTTTTATCAAAGATATAACTAAACATAATTTTATCTTCATAAATTTTAAATAAATAAAATATATCTAAAATATATGGACAAACGCATGCAAAAAATAAATCTTCAAAAAGAATTATTAATCCTAATTTTGTTTCTATTTATAGCAGCCTTTTACGAAGGATTTGGTCAAGTATGCTGTCTGCCAGAGGCGGACTTTATGGTGGCGTTGGAAAAAAATATAATGTTCAAAATTAAAAAATATATATTTTGGAAAATTATTAAAAAATAATATTTGAAAATTAACCTTATGTTTAAACCTAAATACAATTAATAAATATTATTTTTTTGAGAGTGGAGTGAAAATACAATACAAGCACATATTGGAGCTCCAACTAAATTTGTATTCCGCACTGTAGGGTTCTTTTGGGTGAGGCGCTCTTAACATAATTTTTTTCATACCCAAGACTTGAATCTGATACCTCTGATTAAGGATAAAACAATCTCACCACTACACGTGAAACAAAAAATATAAAGATAAAAGTCAAAATAGATGTCATCCAATAACTTTCGTTATTATATTTATTATTTTTATATTTAAATGCCAAAATATCATGGAATAAAAACATTTTTCTAAAAGTCATTTTCCTTCTTAGAACACAAACTTTTCTACGTCTCTTTTCTTGGAAAGTTGGAAGGTGGAAAACTTTTCTAATATTATATTTCATGCAGAGAAGGAAAACTAAAATCAAACATTGTATAGCTTATCATGGGCCTTTTAGATTTTATGATATATTTTTGAATATATATATATATATTTGGTCCCAAGTTCACATTAGGACAAATTTGAATATTAAACACACTCCTAAATTAGTACTAAGAAACGACAGTAATACTTATTCAAAAAGTGATATTTGGATTGACTTGGTCAAAGATGACTTTAATCTTAAGTATAATAGAGGACAATATTAAATCTTTCCCTAAATCTTTTTAATTTCTTCTAATATTTATGAATGCAGTTAAAAGCTTAACTTTAATATTTTTTTGGGATTTACTTGAAAGATTCGCTTTATCGAAAAAGACCCTGTGCTTAGATTCATTGAAAGAGATCCAGAAAGCAATGGCTTTTTTGAAGCGGAACTTTCACATATATCTACTCAATAATAACTTAATTATGCTCCATAGCTATAGTTTGTTAATTATGATTCGTAGCTACATGTTATAGGGAGGAGAGTAGCAAGCGAAATTGGGAGAGATAGGAGAGAGGGCAGAGAGTGGAGAGAAGCAAATTATATATGTATATCTGTCAAAATAATTGTATATATGTAACTGATATACATATGTATTTGTATATCTGACGAGCGAGACTGAGGGGATAGGCGAGCTAGATTGGGAGAGGGAGGAGAGAGGCGAGCGAGAGAGGGCAATAATTTATATAATTCACGGGTACGTTTGTATAATTCACGTGTTTTTGTATAATTGAGTAATACAAAATCTGAAATTATACAAATATGATAAAACTCGAAATAACAAATTGATACAAACACCAATATATGAACTTTAAACAGTTGTACAAATTATATTATAAAAATTAAATTATATATAAGTTATATTATACAAAATCCAAAAACTACACGTTTATACAAACTTTAAAAAGTTATATAAAAAAAAAGTTTGAATGTATATGGTGATAAAACTAAAAAACCAAAGGAAATCATAGTCATATAAAAATACAAATCAAATGAAGAATTGTTAGTTGTGAATTATATAAATGTGGCGAATTATACAAATGTGACTAATTATACAAACTCGAAGTCAGCCCATATAATTAATGGCTAATGTTAGTCGCGAGTAGTAATTATAGCAAACTATAGCTATGATGACCAATTAAACAATATAAGTTTGATTAACTGCGTAAATAGAGCAACTTTCACATATAGCAAACATAAAAATTATATTTGTATGTTAAAGCTATAGTTTGTATAATTGCGCTCCATAGCAAACTTTGGCTATTAATCTGTATATTTCGGTATACATATACATAAAAAAATATGTATTTGGATCTATTTGTATATTTTCAGTATACAAATGGATCTGCATTTGTATATTTCGATATACAAATGAGTCCTACATTTATATATTCGGTCTATTTGTATATTTCGGTATACAAATAGGTCTTGCATTTGTATATTTCGGTATACAAATGGGTCCTGTATTTGTATATTTCGATATATAAATGGGATGACAAAAAATATGGAATGTTTGCTGCGAATTACAAATAAAAGAAACTATGACTATAACATTTAATTTAAATTAATAGTTGATATTGAATGTGTTATAGTTAAAATTTAAACTCAAACTCATAAATCTTATGTATTTACACAACTACTTCATCGCAAGGGCGGAATCAGCCTTAAAGTTACAAATTCAGCAGAAGGTAAGCTCAAATAATGTATTTTTATTTAAAAAATTATTTTATTATGTATAAATAATCTATTCATACTTTAACTAAAAAGTAAAATGGTATATATAAGTGATAAACTAATTTTTTTAATTTTTTTTTACCCTTCCTAGGAGAACCCCTTTTGCTCCCTTGGTGACTCGAACTCGCAACCTTTGGATTGGAAGTGAGAGGTGTTTACCATCCAAGCAACTCACTCTCGTCAAGTGATAAACTAATTAATGGTCATGTAGCTTGATGTGTTTGATACATAGGAAATTAAATAGTTTTCAATTTTTTCATATTAGACTGGATAAAAAAATTTGAAAAATATTTTTCACCCCTACCCCAACCTCCATCCCCACCCATGCCTCTTGTAATATTAATCTAGATTATATACAAATATTATTGATTTTTTTTTTATTACTTAAGGAACATAAAAAATAAAATAAAAAACTCAATTATTTGCATGGAAAATATTTTCCAATAAAACTTGTACGGAATACTTGCACCTAATCTGCTTGACTTTTGATTTCATTTTCATGGCGAAATTACTATTACAATTTCCCATATCATTATTCATCGAATTTCAAATAATGTGCTACTACTAGCCTTTGGAAATTTTTCTATTACTTATCAAACAACAAAATATTGCTACTATATTTTCGAATTGTGTGTCACTGGCCCACAAAAATTTCTCGATTATAAAAAAAAAGGTTGGTAGTCTTTGTGGTTTACTTTTCATTAGACAATTCTCAGAGAGTGTTTTTTTCAGAGCACTTTTTCAGGTATTTTTTTTTCTCAAAAAATTATAATGTTGGTTTGTTCATAAAATTGTTTCTTATTTTGCTACTATATTGTTAGAGGTAAATTTAGAATTTAAGTTTTATGAGTTTAATTTTTAAAAGATTTTTAGTATTCAACTCATCGGATTTTTAAAAGTTATGGGTTCGAATCTATTATTTGTTACAAATTTTTTATGAATTTTTACACATAAATTTATAGTACTTTGGCTCTTTGAGTGAAAATTATACTGTTTATATATGATATGATTAAAATTATTGTAGATGTTGATTTACATTGTTTATGGGTATTGATTCCATAATTATAGCCAATTTTTTGCTGATATGGTGAAGGGCTTAGGGTATTGACTTCTTGTTCATTCTAGTAGTCCTAGTATTACTCTTGTTTCTTCTTCTTTGATTTCTGTTTATTATATGCTGGTTCGTTTAGTTTGATTATAGTATTATTTTGTTGTAGTATTGTTATGCTACTATCTGTTGTTTTATTACTGTATGTTGTTTTTTTAATTTCCATTAAATTTTTTTTTTCTAGACTAATTTTATCTTGAGCCAAGGGTCTATCGGAAACAACCATTTTATCTAGAGGTTAGATCTGAGTATACTCTACTCTTTCCAGATCCCACTTTCTGGGACTATATTGGGTATGTTGTTGTTGTTGTATGGTGAATGGATTAGTATTGAATTCTGAGTTTCATGATAAAATTTGATGAATGATGTAAATGTGACTTAATCTGTAGATGGGTTTGGTTAGTGTTCTAGAGTTGCTTAGATCTATGTCTTGGATATTTGGCATTAAGGGCAGCACGATGCGTAAAACATCCCATGTTTACAAAGGGTCCCGGGAAGGGCCACATACCAAGGGGTGTCATGTAGACCTATATGTTGCTTGGACTCTTCAAAATATCGACGAGTTCGTGTTGGATCCTCCAAAAGTAGTACATTTTTGAAGGATCTGACATGGGTGCAACAACATTTTTGGAGAATCCAAGGAACATATGTAGATGTAGACAACCTACCCTAATGCAAGCATTAGTGGCTGCTTCCATGGCTCGTACCTCCGACTTATAGGCCACACGGAGACAACTTTATTGGGATTTAAAGTTATGGATTTAGTTGCTGCTATGAGTTCAAATATGCAACTGGAAATGAACTAGTAGTAGCCAAAAGAGATTTGAACTAGATAATCGTTAGCCCGTGTATAACTCCCAGCCTTGGTAAAGGGAAATTTGCTCATATTGTGTCGAATATTTACACTTACTTTTGGTGAATTCCATCCTCTTGATCAGACTAAACACATTTAACCTTCAATTAATACAATGTACTATTAAATTGTTTGATATTTGTAGGTACTAGGTAGCATTTTTTAACATTTCATCCTTAATTTGTTTATATCTGAGTGTGAGTTCAACACGACAATCCTGGTTACATTAACACGAGAAGAAGAACGGAAAACGTGTCTATATTAGCTCACTGCTTTTGTTAAACTAGTCTTAAGTGAATATCAGATCCGTTGTCTTATAACAATTTTGACTGTTTTTCTTGAGCCGAGAGTAAGGTCTGTGTACATTCTACCTTCACCAATTGTTGTTGTGGTTTTTTAACAATTTTCAGCGGATCAACTTGCAGGTTTGGATCTTTGTAATATTTGCTGTTGCTCTTGCCTATTGCATCCTTGTGGACAAATGGAGCTGGCGGCAGAAGCTTCTGTGGTGATAGAGAAACTCAAGGATACACTCTCTGACGAGATAACGAACAAAAGGGTGATAGAGAAAGCTTTAGAACAAATGCAAGGCGTCATTGCTGACACAAACGAGGAGCAAAGAAATAGCGAAGAATTCAAGGAGTGGGCTGAAGGGTGTCTGCATAGTCTGTACTATGTTGAGGACACTGTTGAGTCTTTTGCCCTTGGCATCGCCCGTCAGAACAAGAAATGGAGCTTCCTTATGAATCACTCTGTGATTCTCAAGAACTTTATGGCTTGCCAAAAGCTGAGAAGGAAGATGAAGAGAATTCCTTCAGACATTAAACGGGTGATCAATAAAAATCACAAAGGTACTGGTGAACAGAATGCGTGTAGCAATGGGACAACCACCTATATGGGTGATCAGATTGGTGGGGAAGCTGAAGATGGAGATATTGAAGATCACAACGATGAGGATTCTGCAAAAGTCAGACTAATAAGTCCAGTGGCACGATGTAGTTATCTTGCGATCCCAGAGAGTGATGAAATGGAACTAGTACCGGAGGTAGATGCAAAACCTCAGAGGTGCACCAGCGACATGTCTTTGACGTTAGACCATGAAAAACAAGCAAAACTCATGTCTACAAAAAAACCTCGGAGGTGCACCAGTGAAAGGTCTTTGTGGTCAGACCGTGAAACACAAGCCAGACTCATGCACACAAATTCTTATGATGACGAAGAACTGAAGATGTTTGGCATTAAACAAGAAGTGTATGACTTAGTGGAAAGACTAACCACGACAGCTGATGATGGAAGGGCCCCGATCTTTCAAATTGCTGGTAAGATGGGTTCAGGCAAGACTACTTTGGCTCGTGCCGTATACAGAAGTAGGGAAATCAAAAATTATTTTGAGTCTGGATGCGCATGGGTCACCATTTCAAAAGAGTTTAATAAATCAGATGTATTGCAGAACTTGCTAAAACAGGTGGGGGATTCCAAGGACTCTGTGGATCTAACTACCAATGAGCTGGAAACTAGACTTTTGGAGTGCTTAAATGGAAAAAACTACTTGATTGTGTTGGATGACGTACAGAGTGAGCAGATGTGGGAAGGGCTGAGATCTGTTTTCTTAGACAGTCGAAATGGAAGTACACTACTTCTCACCACCACCAGTGTTAGTCCGATGTGGTATGTATCTCCCCCGAATTGTATCCATAAGGTGGAAAAGCTAAGTGAAGAATATAGCTGGAACTTGTTCATGAAGAAAGCTGGTTGGGATACTTGGGAGGAAGGAAAGGAACATCAAGATTCGAAGAAGCGAGTTCTGAAGGTCTGCTGTGGTCTCCCCCTGAATACTATCCTTCTTGGCAGCATGTTGTCGACCAAGGGAGATACCAATCGCTTTGATTATCTTCAAAAGATAGTGCGCAGAAACTGGAAAACGGAGGAAATTGTATCCCTTAGCTATACGAATCTGCCTGACCATTTGAAACTGTGTGTACTCTACCTGGTGCTATTCCCTAAAGAGTACGACATTCCGGTAAGGAGGCTGTTTCGTTTGTGGCTTTCAGAGGGTTTTGTAAACCCCAAACCAGATAAATTCCCGGAGGATGTGGTACAAGAAAACTTTGATTATCTAGTCAAGCGGAGCTTGATTCAGATATCCAAATTTAGGTCTGATGGCAGTCCCAGAAGATGTCGGTTACTAGGTGTTCTCCATGACTATCTGTTGCCTAAGGCCCAGAACATCAGGCTTTTCCATGTTCACTGCAGTACATGTAGCACAGAAGATTCATTTCCCTTGAATGTTAGAAGGCTTGTTGAGCATGCAAGCACTAAGAATATTTATAGTGATGCTTCTCGGTTTGAACATCTTCGCTCTTACTTATCATTCAATTTCCAGAGGAAAGACACCCCAGCCAAGGAAGTAGGTATCCTTCTAAGCCGTGTAATTACTAAGGGTTTCGGATTGCTGAGGGTGCTTGACCTGGAAGGAGTGTATAAGCCAAGTTTACCTGAGAATCTTGGTGATTTATTTCACTTGAGATACTTAGGATTAAGATGGACTTTCTTGGATGCTCTTCCCTCGTCCGTTGGTGACTTGCCATATCTTGAGACATTAGATGTGAAGCACACTAACATAAATAACTTACCAACCTCCATGTGGAAATCAAAGAAATTGCGGCATCTCAATCTCAGTCACATCCGTCTTGACATGCCAAAGCATTCAGATACCGATTCTTTGCCTACACTCCTTACACTGTGGGGATTGTCCGTAGATGATGATAGCCTAGTGGAGAATGGACTGGATCGGTTGCGCAATCTTAGAGAGGCAGGCATTACTTTCTGTTTGAGCAATTGTGACCACCTTCTCAACTGGATTTCAAATTTAACTTCTCTTCAATCTTTGAGGTTACGATCCATAAATGATGTAGGACATCCATCACATTTTGGTAACAAGCCGTTGTCTCTGTCAAGTCTGAAAAATCTTTCCCACCTAAACTTGTTAGGTGTATTACCAAATCTGCGTGAAAACTTACCAAAAGGGCTTAAAGTAGTCACATTATCTCTTTCAAAGCTGACAAAGGATCCTATGCCGATTCTTGGGGAGCTTGAACATCTTAATGTCCTCAGGCTTCTATCTGATTCCTATATGGGGAAGGAAATGGTGTGCCCTCAGGGAGGATTCAAAGAGCTTCGGGTTCTAAAGCTTTGGAAACTTAAGAACTTGGAAAAGTGGAATGTGGAGGAAGCGGCAATGGAGAAGCTCAAAGAGATAAATATCCGATGCTGTAATAAACTGATGAGCATTCCCGAAGGACTGAGGAAAAAATCAAGTCTCAGGGAATTGATCATAACCAACATGCCAGAAGAATTCAAACAGAATGTCAATCAGTTCATGAGGCGTCGGGATTTGATTCTCACTTTCAAAGATTATGATTTTACCCCCGTGCCGGTAAGTTTTTCCCTTCAACTCTCTATGTTATTGTCGAGACAAATAACTAGTTTACGAGCACCATTCCTTGCATAATATACAAGGTTTGAATATTTTTACTTCTTGCTCGAGATTTTGTTGATCAATGGACTTACAAAAACACATTTTTCTTCGTGGCAGTGGGAGCTTGCTGATCATACTTCTGATGAAAGTCACACCAACGAGTAGCTTGCAACGATTCTGTACAGTGAATCTCCAAGGCTACTTCAATTAGAGCTGCATTACCATTCATCATCGTTTATCAAATTCAAAGTTTTGATGCTAACCAGTAGTTAGCTACTGTGTAAGCAATGCTTGCTTCTTTCTGTTATGCATTAGTTGTGTATTATAAGTCTACTCAGTGAGGCCCTTATTATCCTCTGTAACAATTTTAAATTTTGAAATGATTATGCGTGATTCGCCTGTAATTTCTAATATATACAGAACTTTTGTTATGCCGTAATTTTACTATCTATAGAAAAATCACTTTTTGAAATGTTCCAAGTGTAACACAATTTGAGAAAAATACTTAGAAAAGAGTCGCCACTTAATTTTTTTTAAGAAATTAAGAAAAACTTATAATTTAAAAAGACTTTTAACAGATTAAGTCTTTAAAAATTTAGAGAAAATTGGTAAGATATTCTTATTTACGCTTCAAGAAGGTTTTTTTAAGGCATTTGAAGCGCCGCTAACACGCAGCTATCCTACGACTTAGACTAAATATTTGACCAACTTTTTGGAAAAATGAAAATATTCGAATCTTTTTGACAAAGAGTACTTATTTAAAATATTTATAATAATTTGGAAGTGAATAAAATTTTAGCAAAAGTGAATAAGTAAGAAAAAGGTCTTTGAATCATTTTAAAGAATAAAACTATCCTGAAATAATTTAACCAATTAAAAATAACTATAATTTGACTAGAGATTTAATTGACTAAAGACAAGAATAAATAAAGTCAAATAAACCGACACAAAAGAAATTAGTTCATCTTTTGGGGGATTCAATTAAGTTATTTAATTAAAATGCTAGAGCTAATCAAAACAAACAATAAGTATTTGTAATCAAATAATTAGGAAAGTAAGATAGAGGTTGAAGTTGGGCCATTTTTGACCAAATTCATTGCTGCCTGAAAGGTTGGGCTGCTGGCCCATGTGATTCACACCAAATGTTGCCCATTTGATTTTTGGGCTGGACCCATTGGCTGTTTTATGACAGTGTATACATAACATATATATCAGACGTGTATCTGCTGTATATTGGCCCATTTTTCCTGCACACTGAACTGTTGACAAGTGTATACAGCCCACTTCAGCCCCGGCAACCTGTGATTCAATTTTTAGCTTTGTATCCGCTGCATTTGACCTGTATATCGCTGTATACGGCTGTATACAACATGTATACAGACCATTTTCAAACTTTCTGGGCACCTGAAATTTCGATCTCAGCCCTATTGTCTGCCTCCAACCTGTTTCGTTACTTTGGCTGACTCGATAGAGAAGAATGGAGCCTCTACAGCTCATTAGAAATGCAGAGGAAAGATATTTGAGTCCGATTTAGACTCCACACGAGTTGACATGATACAAAAATAAAGATAGGAGTTAGCACCCAAAATAAATATTGCAATAATGCGTCTAAACTATTCTTCAATCAAAACAATGAAAATTCAAAGAGAAAGAATATGAAACAACAAGTATAGCAGTGGCTAAAATCATGTAAAAGTAGCAAAAATTAATTAAGCATAAGACACTATCCTAAGTAAATTTAACCACTACTCATAATAAACACTAACAGCCAACCAGATTGCTACTAATTCTACACATTCAACTTCTAAGTAGTAACACAAGATAATCAAAGCTAACACTCAATGTTTGCTGTGAGCAAGCTAAAAAAAAAACTAAAAAACTAAGAAATTAAAGCTTGAATACTACAAGGGATTAAGGGAGAGGGTTCACATGCTAACGATTTGGTTAATAAACAAACATCATAGGATTCAAACTATGATTAAATCCATCAAACTTAACAAAACATATAGATTTATACTACAACAAGTCACCACCAGGTCCAAACACACACAGACAGCAGGTTACGAGACAATCATCTGAGAAAAACAGGAGGAGACTAAACAAGAGATAAAGAGATTTTAGGGAGAAAAAGGGACTTCGGCAGATTCACTACTATGAATTAATATGTAAGCAGAGTGAGAACAAAAATAGAAAATCAATCAACAATTTCAAACTTTGCACGGACGAAAACAGTGTGGTCAATGAGTGAAACAACAATAGCTTAATAAACTTGAAAGCTACAATCGATAAAGGCTACATCTTTATAGAACATGAAAGAGGGATTACCTTTTCTAGGCCACTATGAGCCGATTTCGATGAGCTCTGTAAAATAAAACAACTTCGAATTCGAATAAGAGAGACTCAAACTCTTTTTCTTTTTTTTTTTTACTCCTTTCGGTTGTGCTTTTCTGTAATTTTAATCTCTATCTCATCTCTCTAGGAACGATGGATATTTATAGGGGAAGAACTAGGACAGATTTAGGGGGGAAATCCGTTGAGCAAAAATTCAAAATCTTTTGAATTTCTTCCCTCTTTCCCTAGGCTAACAGTGAAAGGAGATGGGAGGTTCTTAAAAAGGGGGAACAAGGGACGCGGCTGGTGTGACGGATCTACATATTTACGCTGATTTCTCACCAGATTTGCTGGGATTTTCTGGATTTCTCTTCTCGCGTGAAGAAGGAGACGCACAGGGGCAGTGGGATCGGGTATTTGGGGTTGTGGTTGTGGTTGTATTGCTATTAATGGGCTAAAATGTATGCTGAATTGGGTCTTTGGAATTATTGGTTGAATTGAGGGAATTTGGGCTTGGATTTGACTGAAATGTTGGCCCAAAAGGTGGTCTCAAATTGAGTTAAGAAAATGGCCACATGAATTGTAATTATGGCCTACGGGAATTAAGAAGTTAGATAAATTGAATTTAATTTACGGAATTTGACTAAAATATAAATAAGATGAATTAATATTAATTAATTAACGAGTTTCTTAATTATAACGAAACAAATAATTAATTCAATTATAAAACTAATTAGCTTAAAATATAAACCTAACTTATATATTAACTCATGGATTAAATCAAAATATTTAGGTAAGAAATAAAATCTTTTTGAGATGATTTTCAAATATTCATAAAATTTATATACTTAATTATGTAAAACATGTATATTATTCAAAAATTATAAAAAGGCAACAAAACATTTAAATATAACTTGCAAACTATTATTTTATTTATTTATTTATTTTTGAAGATTTCCAAAACTTATTATTTTAAATCGCTTGAAATTGAAGAAGCTCAATGATTAATTTATATTGTGGAGGGTCAAAATTCAGTGTCAACATTTCTCTTGTTTGATATCCATGAAACCTTGTTTCATTTACTTAAATGTCTACCTTTAGAGAAAACAGTAATTTGGTTCTACTGATATTGGTTAATAGTTCACTCGTTGTGCGATGCCTCCAGGAAAGAGCATTTCTCCTTTAACTGAACCAACATGTTTCACTTTATTATACAACAACACACCAGTGTAGTCCCACTAAAGTAGAGTCTGGGGAAGATAGAACGTATGTAGATCTTATCCTATCTCAAAAGGTAGAGAAATTGTTTCAATAGACCCTCAGCTCAAGAAATTTTCACCGATTATACATGGAAAAAATAATAATTTCAATGAGCTATTAATTAATATCCTGAACAAAGGAATGTCAAACCATAAATAATTTGAACTTTATAGGTTATGGATTCTAGGACAACGAACTCAACTGCTCGTTTAGGTTTCTAAATTCAACTTTTGTACATATTTAATAAATTTCTTCGGGCATATACATGATTTCACCCAAGCTAATGGGTTCTACAGAACCCATATCCTGAAGACTACCTCCGTCCCTTTGTGAGTCCGAGTCAACTTTATATAATAGTCAAGTCTTGTTATGTTTCTAGTTTGTGCCCCCCCCCCCCCCCCCCACACACACACACTAAGTTGACTCAACAGGTCTTCTAATGGTACTTCCAAGTTGTTTCCTTTTTCTTTCTTTTCCAAATACCTGTGATTTTAAGTAGTAGTAACATTTTCATCCATTGCTGTAACCAGCTGCCGGGAAGCACTTTATCGATAAGCCATGCTTTTACTAGGTACTGTTTGTTTCTGCTTATTGCTCTTGCTTCATCTAATTTTGTTTCAAAGTCAGTGTTGGAAATGTGAACTTAAAGTTTTAAGTGTCTGCTACTCAATCTAGGTGTGTTAGAGTCATTTGAGAATGTTTAGTAATTATGGTTCGTGAAATTGAACGTTAAATGGTTAATATTGTTGCTTTATATATATGGGAGGCTAGTGTGTTGTTCTGTAAGAGTGGAGTTCTTCTAATGATATAGGTTTGATTTATATTTATTTCCCTTTCCCATACTCATTGTGCCTTATATTATGAAGAGCCCACTTTATATTTGTTAGAGCAGATTAGAGTCTCATATTGATTGGGGAATGAACTGATTGTTTGTTTATATGGGCTTGGGCAATTCTCCCCTCATGAGCTAGCTTTTGTGGTTGAGTTAGGCTCGGGTGTCATATCTTTACATGATATATTAGAGCTAGATCTATTTCCATTTGGGCTCATCCTCCACGGTCTAGTCGGGTCTGGGCGTGAAGGGGTGGGGTGGGGGTGTTAGAGTGGGTTAGAGTCCCACATTGATTGGGAAATGTGCTGATGGTTTGTCTATATGGATTTGGGCAATGCTCCCCTCATGAGCTAGCTTTTGGGGTTGAGTTAGGCTCGGGTGTCATATTCTTACAATATTCCAACTTAGTTTTCTAATTTTTATCTTTGTTTTGGCAGCTGCAAGTGTAATATTTGTTAATACTGAGAGGAGAAGGCTAATTGAAGTGATTCCGGACAGCGTGAAGAAAGCATGGAAAGATTGGGAACTAGAAGTGCTGATTCTAGGAAGCCTCATCTTTCAGATTGTGCTTATTCTTTTTGGCAAACACAGGCAGCGTGTGGCGAAATTATGGATCAGAATGACTCTATGGACATCTTACTTACTAGCAGATTGGATTGCTATTGTTGCATTAGGTATCATCTCTCAGAATACGTTGGATAAATGCAAACAAACAAGTGTTGATGACAAGTCAAAGGATGAATTGATGTCGTTCTGGGCGCCATTTATGCTGCTGCATCTTGGCGGTCCTGATACTATCACGGCTTATTCATTGGAGGATAACGAGCTGTGGTTAAGGCATTTAGTCGGTCTGATAATCCAGAGTGGACTAACATTCTATATCTTGCTTGTGTCCTTGCCAGGCTCTTCTTGGCTTCCATTTCTAAGCTTATTCATCTTCATATCTGGTCTTATCAAGTTCTCTGAGCGGACATGTGCTCTCCGTTCAGCAAAAATCGAGAATCTCAGGGACGCAATGCTGACATCCCCTGATCCTGGACCAAATTATGCTAAATTCATGGAGGAATATACTTTGAAGAAAGCTGAGGGCTTCTACGTGATGGCGGATGAGGTTAAAGAAATCTCACTTCCAATTGATCATTCTTACCATGAGGGTACAGATAACTTGCTGTTGATATGTGAAGCTTTCGATCAGTTCCAGACTTTTAAACGTCTATTTGTGGATCTCATCCTTAGCTTCCAGGACAGAGACAACAGTCGATTTTACTTCAAGCAACTTCTTCCAAAAGAAGCTTTTGATGTGATTGAGGCAGAGTTAGGATTTGCATATGATACATTCTATACCAAAGCACCCGTTATTTTTACTCCTCTAGGCTGCATTCTTCGTGTGGTTACTTGTTCTTGCACTTTTTTTAGCTTGATTTCATTTTCATTGTGTAAGGAAAGATCGAAATACCACATACTTGACTTGATTCTCACTTACCTGCTACTGGTGGTGGCCATTCTCCTGGAAATATATGCATTGATCGTTTTGCTGTTCTCAGACTGGACAAAGAATTGGCTGAGCAAAGGGAAAGCGGACGGAAAGTTTTACCAGTCGTTCCTCCTCAACATGCTGTGTCTGCGAAGATCAAATAAAATGCGGTGGTCCAATTGCACGCCCCAATACAATTTGTTGAGCTACTGTGTTGAGTTCAAGCCTCCCCGGTGCTACAGGTTCCAAAAACTCTTTCGAATCAATGAGCTCTTGGAAAAACACAACTACATGAAGTATGAACAAGTCTCCTTGGAGTTAAAAGATCTGATCTTTAACCAATTCAAAAATTTTGCCGGAGAAAGTAATAACGAGCCTGATCATCCAGTCTTATGCACAAGTAGAGGCAGTATAGCACTTACCAAAAATGACTGTTCTTCCCTAGTTTGGTCTACCGAGGTAGAATTTGATCAAAGCTTCCTTATTTGGCACATTGCTACTGATCTATGCTATTACACTGACGATGGAAGTACTCCTCATTCCATCAAATCCAAGCAAATTAGCAAGCAGTTTTCAGATTATATGTTGTATCTTTTAGTAGTATGCCCCTTTATGCTGCCAATAGGACTTGGGATGATCAGATTTAGAGACACATGTGCTGAAGCCAAAGAGTTTTTTACAGAGAGGAAAGTCGGAAAAGACTTAACTATAGCTTGTGGCAAGTTGCTAACAGTGAATACTGAAGTTGGACCTGCAAAAGTGAAAGGGGATAGGAGCAAGAGCGTGTTGTTTGACGCGTGCATACTTGCCAAATCATTGCAAGAGAAGGGAAATAAGAGAAAATGGAAAATCATTAGTGAAGTATGGGTGGAAATGCTTGCTTATGCTGCTACACATTGCAGAGGGAATCATCACGCTCAACAGCTACGTAAAGGAGGAGAGCTTCTTACTCATGTCTGGCTTCTCATGGCACATCTTGGCATCACAGAGCAATTCCAGATAAACAGAGGTCATGCTAGGGCCAAGCTCATTGTCAAGTAATAAACTCGGATTCTCGGGCTGATCAAGACTTAGTTAAGTAAATAAATGTGTGTTCTCTCTAATCGTTTAAGCTTTTTAGCATGATATTACAGTAGAGACATTTAGCATGTACCTTTACTTCTTGTAATTCACGATGCGTAAGGGTGATCAAGTTGAACACTCTACATTGGAAAATTATAATTTTTTTTGTTTCGAGGGAATATCATCCACAACGTAGTAATTAAAGAGTCTTGATCTCTCCATAGTTTATTGATTTATTGTCATTCAAGGTTTGCAGTTGTTAGCTTTCGCATGACACCATGTTATTTTGATCTCAACATTGCAAGTTGCAACCTAACATAAATAACTATATTTGCTCTCAAGCAGTTTATAACTTTTTACATAAAGTGATCATACAATTAATATGAATCATTCACATTCTTAAAAAAATAAAAATTAGGTGCTTATCCATGTAAAAGAATCAAAAGTAACTGTAAGGCTGTGTTCAGTATGAGGAAAAAATGCAGATGCTTGCAAAAAACTTCATGAGCATGCATAGAACACACAAGTTCTTCTATGGTTATGGTGTCCAAATACTTCGACTCTTCAATAGAGACGATAGCATAACTAAATATTGAATCTACAGATCATAGAAGTTTTATTGTCGCGTTCATCCTTCAAGTTTTCACCATATTTCCACCTCTATGTTACCCCAGGCTTCATGACCGATGCATTGAAGCAAAATGTCCTAATCGAATGTCATTAGTTTAGTTAACAAGGTGAAAGTAAGCAGAGATCTTGAAATGTAAAACAGAATTCCTTGTTGAAATGCATCCAGGTTAGTGGTGAAACCAGTATATATGAATGTACACATGATTTCCGAACTGTGTGATTTTATTGTCATTCGTTCATTTATAAATTTTTGAACAAGGGAAACAATTTAGCTTCAAAAATCATCCATGCGGAATTTCAAAAAGGAAAAGAAAGCAGCGAGATTATTCATAGACTTTGCATTCCTTGTCTGCAGGGTTTGTCTTGCAGTAGTCCTCTAAGGCGTCTCCACTCCCTTCTGCAGCTGAACCAGGCCATTTGCTTGCTACCAGATGAGCTAAGTCGACCACACGTTGGCTGAAATTTTACCAAGTATGATCACAAGTAAATCAATGATTTATGTGTGCTTATGTGTGTGTGTTTTTAATGTTAATAGCTAATGTAAATGAGTTTTCAGGTTGGTTGTATAAGCACGCGAAATGATTGTGTTCAGTTTACCTGTATCCCCACTCGTTGTCATACCAAGCGACAATCTTGACCATGTCGTCTCCCATAACCATGGTTAAAGAGGAGTCGATGGTTGTGGAAACATCACTGCATCGGAAGTCAACTGACACAAGAGGCTCATCACAAACAGCCAATATGCCATTCAACGGACCGTCAGCTGCCTTTCTGAAAGCTGCATTGACATCTTCAGCTGAAATTCCTTTCTTTTCAACATTGATAACAAGGTCAACAACCGAAACATTAGGTGTTGGCACTCGGAGAGCAATTCCATTGAGCTTTCCCTTGAGCTGAGGTAGCACTAGTGACACAGCCTTTGCTGCACCAGTGCTGGTCGGGACGATGTTCAATGCAGCAGCTCTCGCTCTCCTCAAGTCACGGTGTGATGCATCCAGAAGCCTCTGCATACAACATAATCAAATCTATTCAGTGCCGTTTGACACAAAAGCAATTCCACTGGAAGGTGCACGTTTCACAAATTCCCCTTTTGCATCGTATATCATGATTACCTGATCCCCGGTGTAAGAGTGAGTTGTTGTCATAGTTCCCTTAACAATACCTTCAAAGTGAATGGAAATAGTCAAACAGCATACTCAGCGTAATCCTACAAGTGAGGTCTGGGACGGTGGTGTGTACACAGCCCTACCCCTACCTTGTGAAGGTAGAGAATCTGTTTCCGATGATATAAATAGTTGAACACTTAAACCACATAAATTTGAACAATGTTTTCAACAGTATTAATCTGCTGCTTACCAAATTCTTCATCCAGGATTTTTGCAAAAGGGGCCAAGCAGTTGGTGGTGCAAGAGGCATTGCTGCATTTACAAAGGTAAAACATTAATTCGATGTCTTCTTGAACATTAAATATACTCCTTCCGTCCAAATTTATGTGACACTCTTTCATTTTTAGTCAGTCCCCAAAAGAATGATCCTTTTTTCAAAAGTCTCGCTTTATTTCTTAAACTATGTGTCCAGTCAAACACGTTCACATAAATTGCACTGACCTTACGATATTGGCAACTTCGTGAGAGTAATCTTGTTCATTCACTCCAACAACATAGGTAGGAATATCAGCACCTTTTGCTGGAGCAGTGATGATAACTTTCTTGGCACCAGCTTGGATGTGCTTCCCAGCACCCGGACCATCAACGAACACACCGGTTCCCTGTGAGTTTTCAAACAACATTATTAGGTATCTTTTCTCAGGATTCATCATGTTGAATGCTGGACTTGTTATTGATCAATCTCAACAGTTTAATCCTGGTTGATTTTATCTCGTTAAGCAAATAATGAGCAACTTTCAGAGGATCAGTAAAACATCTGACAACATTTTTGAAGGGTCTGAGCAACATAGGTATACATTATTCAAATGTTATGATGGGATGAATTATGACATTCGCTACGTTAATTATGTATATTAGCATGAAATCGACAGCTATTAGATGTGTTAATGATTCCTAAACTAGCAGAAAATCCGACTAGTTGAGTAATAGTACAAGTTTAGCTTAACACATCGGTAATAGGATGGTTAATAATTCTGCTATAACTTGTGTCTGATCAGATATTACAACAAGACAACAAAAACTTGTGAAGGTAGAGAGACTGTTTCTTCTGATAGACCCTCGGCTCAGATATTACAAGTACTAAAAGTAGAATCTACTAGTAATCGAGGGATCAAAAATGTTATTGACGCGTTGTTTATCAGAATTTAGTACAAGTAGTTTACCTCAATAACAATGTCAATACCGAGTTCAGCCCATGGAAGCTTAAGAGGATCCCTGCTTGAGACAACCTTAATGTTCTTTCCATCAACACTAATGGTTTCATTATCCACTATTTTCACATCAGCCTTGAATGTTCCCAACATGGAATCATACTTAAGCAAGTGAGATGCCTGCATTAACATAATATTTGCAATACATTTAGCATTGGACCACGAAAAATTTGATAGTAAAACCAACAATTGCTATAACTGTGCTGATTTTTTGCAGGTAAAGCTCACATTCTTGACACCACCACTGTCATTGACGACAACGACATCCAGTGGTGAGTCCTTGCGTCCATGCCAACAACGGAGGAAGTTCCTGCCAATTCGTCCAAAACCATTGATGGCAACCTTCAATTTGGCAACAGTTTCTCCTTTCACAGGTCTTGCTGATCCTGTGGTCTAATTTGGGATAAAAGTAAATGAGTTTCAGGAAAAAAGGTACAAAACACTACTATTTTTCCGTTAAATTTTTCTATGATACATGGTCAGAACTTCATTTAGGCCCTAAATTGATGAATGATGATCCTACATTTATTTCGTACCCTCGTGAATTGACTTAGGTCATTGGTTTGGTTCTGGCTGTTTTAACTACATCTATTAACGTAACTGGTTATTCCTTGCCTCGAGACCAAATTGGTTATTAGCAGTGAAAATAGAACACACCTTGAAGTCAAGACTACTATTTGATAGCTTAGTGATGAAACACTGGATTTCTTATCTCATGTTTCACTCTATATGACAATGTTTGAGTATGTACTAAGTGTAGGTGAAAAAATAAAAAACTTAATAGAGCTTGTTACGTTTAAACATGACATGATATTTCTATGGCTATAAGAACATGCCAATAACAGTAAAATGAGACGTTATGGTGAAAAAGTTCTAAAAATAGAAAGACGTCATTCTTCTCAGAACAAAAGGAAAGAGTGTATAGTCATAAGTATTGAAAAGATCAATATTCTGTTATGTTTAGTGTTTTGCTTCGCGGTCTAATGCAGATGTTTTACTGAGTACAGTAAAAATGCTTACCTTGGGAGTGAGTTGAGCAGACACAACATCAAAGAAGGAAGACTCCTTGTTACAAAATGTCACACATCCACTTGATCGAAGACCAGAGAACTCTGCTACTTCAAATTTCTACAAAAAAAACAACAGATAAATTAACAACACATTTACTAGAAGAAAGAATCTTCTTTCTTTTCGAATTTTATTTGGAGAAAAAGTAAAGACCTTAGAGAAGCATTGAGTAGGGAAAGAGTAAGAGTTCTTAGATAGAAGCCTTGTGCTTGTGGGAATTCTTGAAGGAGCCAAAGCTGCATGAGAAGCCATGGCTTTGTATATTTGACAAAAACTACTTAAATCCTTTGGTATATATACTTTTTCAAGTTTCACATTTTTAAAAAATTGTTGAAATTAAGTTTTGGTTACAAATTGAGGTTCAAAAAATGAGTGGTGCATCATCAAGATTTGATAAGAGATAAGATGATCTATGTCCTCATGTATATATGTATGTATATTTTTTTTCCACCTTGATCATCATCAACAATCTCAACCACAAATTGTTGAAAAATGTCATGTTATCCTTTTTACTTACCATAATTGTGGAAACAAATTAAAACATCCTTCCCATCATTTTACAGTGGGAAAATGCATCACAAAGAGCCAAGTGATAGCAACACATATGACATGGTGACCAGAGGCGAACCTAGAATTTGACCCCTAGTCTCAGGGTGATTTCTCTAGCATATACCAATAGCACAGGGGGACTCTTATGTTTTTCATGGGTGCATGATTAACTATATCCTAGTTTCTATCGGTTTCTCAAAATAGATATTCGTATATACATGTGATTTTTTTCAAAGTTAGCAGGTGAACATACACTTCCTCCTAAGGGTGTGGATCCACCTTTGGTCATGACACTCTTTCTTTTTTAGTTTACTTCAACAAGAACAACTTCACTTTATATTTCTTATTTTACCGTGAATGACATGATTTTACAACTACAAAAGTGTCATGACATGTTTGAAACCACAAATTTCAATCACAAAATCTTAGATTCAAATATTCACAGTCCACAAAGATAAAAAAAGAACTAATGATTTATTTTCATTTGTTCAAACCTTGATAGATAGAGTTACCTCATACTTGTGATAGATAGAGTTACCTCATACTTTTGCGGATGAAAGATACAAGAGCCTGGTGGAGTTCAGCCAACATGCGAACAAATTGACTCGACCACCATGATTATAATTCTTTTTAAAAGAAAAACAAATTTCAAAAAAAAATCCTTTTTAATTTTTTTTACATGTTTAGTGAATTACCATCACCTAAAATGAAAAGGAGGGAATATTTAATTATTTTTTTGGCATTATTCTGGGCAACTGGAGAAGTAGTACAAGAATAATAACACCATCCATTCATTAGAGGACAGTACAATTTAGAGATGGGTCTTGCAGAAGGATAATATTTTTTTTTGTATAGAAAAGAACTATCCACAAAACATCAGTGGTCCTCTGTGATTCAATAACCAATCACTTGCAAGTTACTCGGTACTTGTGCTCGTGAAAGGTAACAGATACTTGGTAAACCAATGGAATTTGCTGGTGAATGATGTCAAATTTACCAAATGTATCGATTGTTCTCCCACTTAATTATCCGTGTGTTATGTTAAACTTGTATTGTCACTTCATATTTGATGGTAATGTAGTTTTAACATAGTCCAGATACAATGCTCTTGGAATTTGCTCAATGTCTTCAGAAAGTTTATCCATTTACATGAAAACCAATTGAAGTGTTGTTTATATAACACTTTCAACTTCATCTAGGTTCACTGCAGCTCCATTTTCTGCATCCCCGGACCTTAACTGGTTGGAGATGTCGTCAATAGCATCATTCAACTGGACGATCTTCTCCGTTAGTATCTTGCGTTGTTTCTGCAGACGAAACAGCATGCATACATTAGAAAAAACTTATAACAGGAATAAGAATATCGTTCTCAAACTTAGATCTTTAGCCCTTCGGCAGCTTTTTTTGTAACCTCCGGAAGCTATATGATTCAAGCAAAGTAACAAACTCAGATAAAGGTGACACGTTTGATGCAACAAGCCCGCCCCTCTTTCTTGCAATAGGCAGAGAGAAACTGTGGAGAAGAAAGCACGACGTTCGTGTATAGATCGCCTAACTAGGTTCATTTAAAGACCAAGAAAAACATCGTCTTTTCGTTAGCTCCCGGAGCTTGAATAGAGTCACATCGTAATGGAGCTAACATTTGCTACTGTTGTATGTTTTGCATCTCCTAGATGCCAGTAATGAAACATCTTACTTCACAAAAAAAAAAACATCTATGTATAGTTAAAACGAAAGTTTTCTAAAAAGGGAGTGTCATAGCATCGTTTAAGTAGTAATCAAACAAAACTTCAGTTCTAAAACTGTCGAACATTTTCACCTAGAGGTGTGGCCCAGTAGTCAATGAATTGGGGTAAGAACCACGAGGTCTCAAGTTCAAATCCAGGGGAGACAAAAAACACAAGGTGATTTCTCCTCATTTATCCCAACTTTAGTGGACAGAGTTACATGGTACTTGTTGCTAGTGGGAAGTGAAAAGTATCCCGTGGACTTAATCGAGGTGCGTGTAAGCCAGACCGCACACAAGGTTTTAAAAAAAAAAAAAACTGTAGAACAACCTTGGTTGGGTGCTTCAAATCTTAGCAGTGACTGGTCCCAGAGTATCTTCTCTAACCTTTGTCTTTACATCTCTTGCAAGGTACTTCGTTTCATAAGATCATGACTACATAACGGAACTCACATAAACTAACAAATAACTCTATCATCACCCTTTTGTCCAACTAAAATACTACTTGGGAGAAACAATTGAAGCGGATAGTGGTAGCTAGTTATACAGAAGTAGCAAAGCACCAAATCTCAGCAATCAGGATTCAGGACCATTGCCCATTCACCTTAAATCTTTATAGGTGAAGATCGAGGAAGAAAGACTCAAAAACGACAGATAACTACACCTAAGGGGATTACACTTATAAGGAGGGATTTATTCAGCCAGAATAGAGGATTCTGATATATAATATGCGTGTGTGTTGTGTGTGTCTACACTCACACGAAGCACACGCATGCACCACCAAAAAAAACGACACTATTTCTCTCTCTGACTGCTTCCTAATAAAAGACGTACATAATATTAACTTACCTCCAATGCTTTTTCTTCATCGTATATAAACTTGGGCAATTTTCTCATGAGGTCCTTCCTATCTGTTTCGGCTAATGCCTTGCTAATCTGTAGAAGAGAAATTAAAGAGCAGTCAGCTTACTGCTCCCAGGTACATCGCAAGAGAAGAAATGCAGAGAAGGCATTTATCAATGAGTGATGTCGTAAATTCACAAGTATATAACGAACAAAGACGACCAATGGCAGTGACTAATACAAGTGCTACTGCACTTTACCCGAAAATAAGCTAGTTTGAGCTTAGAATGATTACCTCTGGTGCGAAGATACAACCAAGTGCACCAACGATTACTCCTCCTAAAAGAAAGCCACCTACAAAGATGCTTGAATTGCTTGGCCTTCCACCATCACTGCCAATTGACAAGAAAGACAAACATCCCATAAAGTATGTTCTCCTATCGGTGGATCACCAATGTATGAAAGAAACAAAACAACAACATTCTTTTTCCTATTTAATGGCAAGAGCCAGGTTTGCTTCTGTCACTCAGGAATCAATTGGATTTATAGATTTGCAGAACGGCGGTCGGATCAAACTAAATAGTTGAAGGACCAGGAAGGTTCTTTGGAGTTGATTTGGTCTAATTAAAGCTCACACTACCTTATTAAGATGAAAATATCATCTACCTGAAAGACTAGTGAGTGTGACAATCAAACAAAAAGAAGTGTGATATATCATCAATGTATAAGTTGCATACGAGTAGAGCACGTAAGAACAAGAGAAGCAATACCTATATTCTGCTTGAACGGTTAATGATCTTCTAGATGAGGATGATTTTCCTCCATGCCTTGGACTAAAGGCCAATTTGGTGGTGCCACTGACACTTTTATCTGCCGACTTCAAACTAGATCCTAGCACATTGATAAAGTTACTGGACTTATACCACATCACTCATGTAGGCTTGGATGAAAGAGGGAGCCATCAATGCAACATATGATCATGTACTACTAAAACCAATCATATTAGTCATGAGAATTTTTAGCTTCATGCAGTTCCACAAATAATTCGAACAAAAAAACACACAATTCATTTTGTATCCAACAATTTTCATTTAGATGTTATGCTTAAATAATTGAATTAGAAGCACGGAAGGTCGTTGAATCATATCATGCCCCTTATTTTAATGTATGTATTGAAACAAACATATGCACCATTTTGCTTAAACATGTTTGGAAAATTTAAGAATGTTTGGAAAACTATCGAATCTTGTGGGCTTAAATTAGAGATGTTAACATACCAAAACTACCCTTTGGATCTTGTATCTTAAACATGTCATTCCTATAAGAGGGTCATTAAGAATAAAATAAGAATGTTGAAACGAAGGGAGTGCATTCTAAGGATAGCGTTTTTCTATTTCTTAAACCTTGTATCCAGCCAAACACCACCATATAATATGAAGGACAAGAATATTTCTTTCATGATAGTGAAAACTTGTGCACCTTGACTAATTCCACCTAATACCTGCTATCTCCCATCAAGTCAGGTACCTAGAGTTGTACCTAACAACTCTGACTACAAGCCTATCAAAAGAAATCACCTAGTTTTTAAAGCAAATTGGTGTTCCTTAAAACTGGATGTTCCATATATGTCACACTTATCACATACAAGTCTCTGATCAGAGCCAAAAACAACCTAACGGAAGTATAACAACAACAAAGATCCTTTATCCCAACTAGCCCATAGCTATTGAGGCCATTTTGCTTTGTTCTTAGCTAAGTTCTTTCGAGACACAAATTATTCTATGCAGCAGTTAGTTTACTACTTTAACAGTTAATATCAATAAACAACAACAAAAACATACACAGCATAATCCCACAAGTGGGGTTTGGGAAGGGTGGTGTTTATGCAGACATTACCCTACCAACGCTAAAATCAGTAGGTAACAACAACATACCTAGTGTAATCACACAAGTGGTGTCCGGGGAGGATGATGTGTACACATACCTTACACCTACCTTATGCTTGTGAAGGTAGAGAGGCTAGACTCTCGGCTCAAGTAAAGCATCTCAAACCTAAAATCAGTAGAGAACAACAACAACACAGTGTAATCCCACAAGTGGGGTCCGAGTAGGCCTACCTTACCCCTACTTTGTACTTGTGAAGGTAGAGAGACAGACTCTGAAAGACCCTCTCAAGTAAAGCATATCAAAGCTAAAATCAGTAGAGAACAAAACACAAATCTTGAAATAATCATTCAATTATGCTATTACGAAGCTCGATTAGTGAATACACAGGGTAAATTAAGCTCAAATACCAACTAATCAACACACCTTATTCGAAATTACCATAAAGTGCGCATCAAAAAAAGCAAATTACAACAAATAATCCAAACCCCATGAATAAAAATTGAAACTTTACAAGATTTAAAGAATTACCAGAAGTGAAATGCAGAGAAGGGGTTGTTGATAAAAGCAAAGAATTCGAAATAGCTATCATCCTGTAAGGTTAGGGGAAGTGGGTAAAAGTGATGTGGAAGACAGTCACCGGTAAATGAATCAACGGCGGAGGACGGCGGCCGGCCGGCGCAGGGAAGAGTGACAGTTGGAGAGCAGAGAAGAAAGAAAATAATATCAAGAATAGTGATAATTCTTTAGTTTGGAAGATGATGATGATGATCAACATAGTTAACAACTGACACGTGTGATATTTGGAAACCAAAGTCTCGTAACTGGTTGATGATAGAAAAGTACTTTATCACTCTACCGTAACTTTCGTTTGTGTTGCATCAGTGTTATTTATGTTTAAAAAAAAACTTAAATATATCATCAAATTTTGAAAAAAAAACATATTTACATCATTGTTAAAAGTTTGATTCATATATGTTATTTGTGTGGATGGGTATTTTTTTAAATAGGAATAACATAAATGAGTCAAACTTTTAACGAATGGTATATTAAAGCTTCTTGCTAGACTTCAGTCGGTTGAGAATATCATTAATTAATAAAAATGTGTTCTCTTTAACCGCTTAAACTTTTAGATGAGATGGTTACACACTTCAACATGTTATTAGAGCAGGTAGAGGTCCTGCAATCGGATCTCACCGCCACCCAAAATAAAAAGAATTTAGTTTAAGCTTTTAGATGAAATAGTCACATACTTGGTGTCAGTATTTGCTTTTTTAAGAAAGTCACTCAGGTGAATGTTCTTAGTGATTCTCATGAAAAAAATTTGTATGCGTAAAATCTTAATGGCTAAACTAATAATCGTATCCATAACTATCAATGATCGATAAATGGATATCTCAATGAGTCTGCAAAGATTTAACTGTTGTAATCAGTAACAGTAATCACTTTGTATTGCTGGAGATTGATATGGGCCTTCGGGTACATCACTGGAGCGGCCCAATGAGGAACAAAATATAGTGGACTGGGCCAAACTGTTACTACCTAACAAGAAGAAGCAAAGGAAACTAATGGACCCAAGCCTAGAGGGACAATGAACTTTTAAATGGAGAAACTACGTAATTAGAGATACTCCATTATCATATACATTATTATTACTTATATTTTTAAAATATTACACATCTTACCACTAATTAAGAGTTTCTTATCATATATTAAGGAAGATACACCTAGATACATGTATTTTTGCTACCAAGTACATTAAAATAGGGAGCGAGATAGTCATGTATCTCAAATACATTTGAGTCACACTAGATACCTGTATTTGTATGGATCTGGTGTGATTCACATATATTTGGATAAGAAATACATAGCAAAGTGGCAAGCGGGATGGAGGGAGACTAGCGAGATTTGTTATGTATCACATATATATACGAATTCGCTTGTATACACTATATCTAGAACAAATTACATCTAATTTTGACACCCTATGTATCTCGAGATATATGTATTTGGATGCACCAAAATATGGCAAGATTCGTAATATTGCAAACTAGAGTGTATCTAAATAATTAGTTCATAAACTAGTAGGATATGTGTAAGTTTCCCAACTTAAAATGCATTTCAAACCGCACACAACTCATACTACAACAACATACCGAATCATAGTCTCACAAGTGGAGTCGGAGGAGAATGGAGTATACGAACTCTTACCCCAATCTTGTGAAGATAAAGATGTTATTTCAGATAGATTCTCTACCCAAGTAAAACAACAAAACTCATACTCTGCACCATCTAAGCTTATAATCTAGTCGTATCAGTGAAATTCTCCCACACAATAGGTATCAGTTACATTCTTAATGACCTATTTCACCTTCCTTGATCTTCTTATGTAATGAAAAAGGGGAAAAAAATGTTCAAACATAATCAATCAAGCTGAGATACTGAAATGAAAGTGATATAATTGAAATTGATAGTGTTCTTCAAGCACCAAAGTGAACAAGAACTCAACATAATTACATAACTTTAGAAAGTGAAACATTGAACATACAACTGTGACTTAAAAAGAAGTCAACTGTGACTTATTCAGGTTCCAACATCATCATAGTAAAAACACAAAGACATCGAAATTTGATACAAATACAACATTATGATTTAAAAAGAAGTACAGTTTATAGCACAACGCGGACGTTTTCTTGTATTAATCCTTCCAACATTTGCAGCTTGAAACCATTCCAACTATTTTCATCATCTTCACATTGTAGGCTTCACAGTGAGACGAGAAGCGACCTTCTGACCACAGGACTTGTCAGCCTGCAATGTATCCATGCCAAGAAAAGATTGGTTTTGTTTAATTACCGCGTTTTATTAGGCTAAAATGAATCATGGAAATGAAGAGAACAACTCAAACCTGGGACAAGTATGATATCCAAATGCTGCGAATCTCATGAGTGACTCGTGGATCGGATAGAGACTCAACCCATTTGGTGATGTATCTGTCTTGCCTGAAATAACAAGGATAATCAGTTATCATTGTGTGTTTACGAGGGGGAGAATTGGCGATAGATTATGTGATAGATGAACCAAATTAGTACCTATCAGGCTCCCAGGACCTGTACCTCTCCCCTGCCTGTTTGAAGTTGTTCTCTTTCGGAATGACACACTAAAAAAACAAGAATGTATATGTAAGTGAAAGTTGAACTCATTCGTAGATCATTCAGACAAACAACAACAAAGATTTGTCTCACATTTGTACGCCTTCCATTCAAGACACAAGAAGGAATCGGGTACTGCTCAGCAGGACGACAAGGATCAAACCTCGAGGGCAAATAATCCACCTGTGACATTTAGTTATACATCAGAAGAATGAAAATGTTTGAACAAAGGCAACAACATAAGGAGCACCAATTGTCGAGTGCATAGTACCTCTTCATCGCGATGTGTCATGTTCATGGCACCATCGCGATGATTGTTGTGATGACCACACTTGGGAGCATTAACTGGGAGCTGCATATAGTTTGGTCCAATACGGTGTCTCTGAGTATCAGCATACGCGAATATCCTAGTCTGGAGAAGCTTATCCTCGGAATAGTAAATACCAGGGACAATATGTCCAGGGTTAAACGCGAGCTGCTCATTCTCAGCAAAGAAGTTATCGATGTTCCTGTTCAATACCAATCGACCAACTGGGATCAACGGCAAGAGATCCTCAGGCCATGTCTTGGTTACATCCAGAGGATCAAAATCGAACTTGTCTACATCCTCCGGGTCCATTGTTTGGATGAAAAGTTTCCACTCAGGATAGTTTCCAGCAGCAATTGAATCGTAAAGATCCTTGGTCGCGTGGCTATGATTAGTACCACCGACTCTAATAGCTTCTTCCTCAGACATACATTTCACACCACAAGTTGGCTTCCAGTGGAACTTCACATAATGTGCTTTCCCCTCTTTGTTAATCAATTGATACGCGTGAACGCCAAAACCTTCCATGTGTCTGTAATCAGTCGGGAGACAAACATCATCGTAGAAGAAGGCAAATGTATGCAAACTCTCAGGGAGAAAAGAGAAGAAATCAAGGATCCTCCAGTTCTCCTGAATGTGTGACTTTGGATTTGGTTTCAATGCACGAATCGTGTCAGGGAACGACTTTGCATCACGGTTAAAGAACACGGGGACATTGTTTCCAACAAGATCAAAGTTACCCTGAGGCATTAATTCAAAACATTACAATTGAACAAAACACAATCCAAGATTCCAGTACCTAAGTTCATGTTCAAGTAACACGAAATTACCTCTCTGGTGTAAAACTTGACAGCAAAACCGCGAATGTCCCTGATGGACTCGGGGCTTCCACGTTCATGGACAACAGTAGAGAATCGACAAATAACAGGTGTTTGAGCACCAGGAGCTCGGAGAAAATCAGCACAAGTAAGATGAGAAATGTCATGAGTGACTTCAAAGAATCCCTTAGCACTAGCACCTCTAGCATGAACAACACGCTCCGGTATCTTCTCGCGATCAAAGGTCGCAAGCTTCTCAATTAGATAATAATCCTCAAGCAGAACAGGCCCTGCCAAAAACATAACGATCCATAAAAATTGATCACTTGAACTAATACTGAAAAATGTTCGAAATCTTATACAAAAAGTGCTATTCTGACTTAAAAACACTTAAAATAAGTCGATCCAACCTCTAGGTCCAACAGTCAAGGAAGAAACATTGTTGTACACAGGACCACCAGCATTTGTTGTCAAGAAAGGGGTGTCGTATGCGCTTGATGGGCGATACTGCATCACAATCAAATCAAACATAAACAAAAATACATTTAATATGCAAAGTTCATGAGTTGCTACAACGATCACAAGCTAGTATATATACAATAATTATAACTGAGTTCACAGTTAAATATACAAATACAAGAGATTTGGGCAAAAGCTACTGAGATCACGTGACCCATAGCTTTAAGGCTAGATCCGCCTCCTAATGCACAACCAAATATAATAAAAAGAGTGCTCACAATTATAGATTTGTCAATTCCCAATCAAATCCACTTGATATTCAACGGATCTGAAGTTTATAGGTTCCTATGGCGATGTCAAGTTAATATATAATACAATAATAACTGAGTTCACGGTTAATAAATATTTAGTAGATTTGTTAATACCAATACGTCATTTAGTCAAACTACTAAGATCACGTGAACTCAAAGCTTTAAAGCTAGATCCGCCTCGTAATAAACAATTACGCAAGGAGTGCTCACAATTTGTGTTTTTCTTCAAATGCTCCTATCGCCGGCAATAGTCACCGGTGATGATCGCCTATCAGATGTCGGAGAAATTCCGGCATCTACAGGAAAGTGTTTTTTTTAGTAGTTTTTTTTTAAAAATATTTTCTATTTTTAGAATGGCGTTAGAACACGTGACAATTTTTGTTGAGAAATTATTTTTTTTTATAATATCTTAGATATGTTAGTTTTGTTTGTTTATGAAAAGCTTTTTTTGAATTTTCCTAAATTGTTTAAAAGGAATTTGAGGGTTTTTTTTCATTTAAAATCTTTTTTAAATATGCATAATTTTTTATTCTTTTTACAATTACAAAATATTTTTTTTACGGAATTTTTGAGAGAGTTTTAAGTTCGTAATTTGGTGAAAATGATATATAAATAATTTGTGAACAAAATTGTCAGTATATATAACTTAACTCACTGTTCAGATGACTTAACTTTTTCCAAAGGTTGGCCACTTGTGATCTGAAGCTATTATTCGTAAGCTGAAGCTTGATCTTCATTCGATCACTTGATTTTCACTCATAAAACTTTAACATGAATTTTCACTTGATTTTCACTCATAAAACTTTAACATGAAATTCATGTTCAAACACAATTTCATATGACTAGTGCTTCATTTTTCTTTACTTGAAGCTCGAAGGATCGTTCATATGCATGAGAGACTATTTTAAACGTATCAATAAAAACAAAAGACACCTTAATAAGGTGTTTTCAAAAAAAATTTATAACTATATCGAGGGTACTTTTGATGTAATGAATAAGATCTCTTTATCCTTAACAAAAAAAAAATGAATTCGAACTTTGAGTGAGAAATCTTTTTCTGACAAAAATGTGTTTTTACTTTATCCGTGTTATACGATACGAATCTTAATTGACGTACGTGAATAATATTACCAACTATATAGCACAAGAACTAAGAAAAAAAAGGATCACAAAGCTTTGTATTCAAAAAAAAAATATTGATATACCTTAGAGGGATCCATAGTGATGGAAATGAAAGGAGAATTGAAGAGAGAGCCTTCTGATCAACAAACAGTTTATGTTTGGTGTGTTGAGAGTGAGAAAGAGCAACTTATTTATAACCTGTGGAGGGCACTTATGTAAAATTATAACACATAAAAATCTCATAATGTTGAGGATGAAATTCTATCTTATATTATTTTATGTTATATATATCGTTAATCGTTAATGTAATACTCCCTTCATTTAAAAAAGAATGACCTTCTTTTCTTTTTAGTCTGTTTAAAAACCTCTTTCTTTTTTTGGTAACATTTTAATTTCAACTTTTCACGTGGCATGTATAAAGCCACAAGATTGAAGGGCAATTTAGTACATTAGACATAACTTTCATTTAGGACCACAAGATTCAAAAGTCTTCTTTATTTTATAAAACTTCGTGTTAAATCAAATCAGGTCACTCTTTGTGAAACGGAGGGAGTAATAATTATCGGTGGCTGATCTAGAATTTCGTTAAGGGGTGTAAAATATGAAGAAGTAAACATATTAAAATGTCAAATGGGTTCAACTTCTACTATATATACATAAAAAAATAAGTTTAACCATGTATTAACAATGTTTGTCAAATAGGGCTCTGCCCCTAATAAGAATATATTCAGTGTGTTTTCACAAGTGAGATTTGAAGAAGGTGAAGTGCATTTACGTAAATCTAACTCCTATCATTGAAGATTAAAGAGTTGATTTCAAATACCCTCGACTCAGGAAAAATGCTTTACCGATCGAATAGGTTTGAAAAGGATAAAAGAATAAAGAAACTAAGCTAAAAATATCAAGGAAAATAAAAATATTGACAAAAAAAAGTAATTGAAATAACCAAATGTAAAAGAAACAAAAGTAATACTAGCGCTATTAAGGAATAAGGTAATGGTAAAATAATACTCCTTATAATACCAAAAGGGAAACATGATTTTCTACCCTAATTCTTGACGTCTAAAAAAGAGAATTTTATTCTAATTCTCGATGTTTATTGTAAATTATTAATGTAAGAACAATTACATTATCTAGTCCCCCAAGCAACGGCAGATCAAACATTTTTACTGAAAAACTAAAAATATAAATAAGTAAATATATAAATAAGTCAAGTATATTCAACATTAAATAAAATATGCTATATATTAAATTTGTATGAAAAATATAACTTTTTGATAAAAGATGTTTGATTGAACCCTTTGGGTCTCTAGTTCATCCGAGCCAAAGTATATCGTAAAATTTTTTAAATGTGAAATTCATAATCATGAGAAATAAAATTAATTCTTTTAGTATATAAGTAATAATTTTAGAATAAATAAATAAAAAAGTTATACTGTTCAAGTGGATAAGATTTAGTGCATAATAGCTGTAAGATGATAAAAATGAAAGCACTATATATGTTACATTTTTTTCATATATATTCATTGTATTTCTTGATCCAAATAATTAATACTTAAAAAAAGAAACTTTTAGTCAATTATGGCGACCAGCATCAACGTCTAGCTAATTAAATATTATATTAATGTTTTTAGTTACTTGATTTTTTTTTTATAATGCCTTTATATTCCTCTCACAAATCATCAACTTGCATAATTATTTTTTTGGGTGAAAAAATTTCTTATTTTTAAAGAAATTCACAAAAAAATAAAATTGACTTCAACATTTCAATTTTGAAAATTGTCCACGCATGATCACCATCTTTGATTTTTCTAGAAAATATATAATTCATAGTAATAAAAGTGCTAACGTGTTTAGAAGATAGGTTAACGGATAAGTATCGTGATCTTTTTATCGTTATATATAAAAATAGATCTTTTCCTTTCATTATATAATATTTTTCGTTAAGTTTGCATCGAGAGTCTTTCTTAGAAACACAAGAGCTTGCATGTGATGAAATGTTTCTTATCTCTTTTTTTTTTTTGACACCCGAAAAATCTAGAGATCGATATAGGGCATAATAAACCATCTCAAATGACATTTTCATATTATCTGTGATACGTTGTAGCTTGTATCTTCTCGTAAATATAATCATTTCTACTCTAGGCTAATTTTATATGATCACACATATATTTTGTCATTATATATCTGTATGCGACATTCATCTTGTAAATATATTGAACTTGAATATCCGATATTTTTTTCAAAAAAAAAAAAGTGTTTTAAGGATATATTTACGGATTTTCCGAACTATTGACATATATTGGTGATAATATATTTTATTACTATGTATTATTGTAACGACCATGCTATATATTGCACTAATAATTCACATAGGACCTTATGACTCATGTGTGTAAGAAAATATCTGATTTATGAAGGGGCCCTTTGCCATTGGCCTTTCTTGTTTCATTAGGATATCTCCACTCCATCATCGATGAAAGAACCTTGGGAAATGACATGTTTGACGTAAATTAAGAATTTGGTGAATTATTGAGTCTTTTTATTGTGTCTAAAGTTATTAGGGTGAGTATATATCTATTGAGATAATATTTCAGATGGTCACTTAACTTTGCATACTTTACTTAGAAAGTCATTCAATTTTGAGTTGTTCACTTAGAAAGTCACTCAACTTTATTTTATAACTCAAAAATCACTCAACTATTAGTATTTCACTTAAAAAGTCACTCAACTATTGATATTTTACTTAGAAAGTCACTGAATTATTGATATTTCACGTAGAAAGTCATCTAACAAATTTAAATAATTTATTCATTAAATTTTGTTAAAATCTAATTTTTATTTAAAATTGTTTTTTAAGAAATAATAAGATATTTATTTTATTATCTTATTTATTGACCTTCTTTAGTTATTTAATTACAATTTTTTTGAAAAACGAACAATAACATTTTTTAGCACGTTTAATTCCAGTAAAACAATTGCGAGAACAGAAATGCAATTTTTTCTCTTAATTGCTATTGTACATTTAAAATAACAATCTTTTATTATTTCTTATTAAATTGTAAGCAATGCTACTGTAAGTTTTAATTTTAATTTGTCAATTGCACTATACGTTTTAAATAGCAATCTTTTACTAAATTAAAAGGAGTAATCAAAGAGATGCGCAATAGCGATCTTTTATTATTTAAAAAAGAATTATATTTCAACAAAATTCAATAAAATAGTTAAATTGAGCATCTTTTTATTTTTTAAATAAATTAGTTTAAAATGAAATTGTATTTCAACAAAATTTAATGAAGAAATTATTTAAATTAGTTGGATAACTTTCTAAGTAAAATATTATTAGTTGAGTGATTTTTCAAGTGAAATATCAATAGTTGAGTGATTTTCTAAGTGAAATATCAATAGTTGAGTGACTTTCTAAGTAAACTACTCAAAGTTGAGTGACTTTCTTAGTAAACTACTCAAAGTTGAGTGACCATTTGAGATATTAACTCTATATCTATTTGAGTGTTACGAATAACGTTAAGCGAAGGAATTTTTCGTCTTTGAAAAAAATCCTAAAAATAGGAACTCCACATTTTCAATTACCAAAAGAACCCCACAAACCCATTGTTCAACTTTATACGAATGTTTTTGCCTTTCTAATTTTATTAACAAGGCGCACGAATTCAAAATTTTAGATTTATTATAATATAAATATATAATTTTAATTAAAATTATTGAATTTTGTCAAATCCATAAGAGATAAGACTATAGGGTCGTTTGGTGTGAGGGATGGAAATAAATAGTGATGGATAAGAAAATAGTGATGGGATAAAATTTTTGCATCTTGTTTGGTTGGCATGTTTGGGATAAATTATACCACCATTTATATCATAGTGATGGAATTAGCTATCCCCTATACATGGTGAGATAAGTTATCCCAGGATAGCTAACCCCAGGATAACTTATCCTGGGATAACTGGTTCTCAATCAAACGTTAAGTTTTAAAAAAAAGTTAGCCTACATGATGTTTTTGGAGTTTTGTTTTAAGTTAGAAAATGAAATTTCACTGATTCAATTACCAATAGGACATTCTAAACCCATAACTGTTCGATGTGATTTAGCAGTACTGTTTGCCTTCCCAAATCTACGGGTGGATTCGGTGCAATTTTGAATTATGAATTTTAAATTTTTACAAAAAATATCAATAACTTATTAGATTTTAAATAAATTGTTTATACTGATCAGTAAGTTTTTTAATCGAATTTGAATATAATCGAGTTTTGATATCGAGCGAAAAATTAATAAAAGAAGGTCATTTGTCCCCTTTGCTTTATGCCTTTATCCTTGACGTTAAGAGTAAAAAGGAAAAGAGAAAATTGCTTTTTTTTTCCTTCTTTTTTCTTTAACCATTAAAAGTATCAATTATATTTTCTTTAGTTATAATCATTATAGGCGCGGTCAAAATTCAATTTTATAAATTTAATTTTATAATAATAATTTTAAATAATAATAATTAAATTTTAAATTTGATATTTATATATATTTAATAAATATATTATTATAAAAAAATTTATTAAATTTAACTGAATTCACATACGGACTACTAGCTCCGCCCATAATTAATACCCTAATCTTGTTAATTTGTAATAGGAAAATCCTTAAAGAAACGAAAGATAACTACAACTGAAAATATGACTTTTTTTTTTCTTTCTTGAAGTCTATAACTTTGACTCTTTCAAAATACTGTACCTTATTATATTACTAATATAAATGGACCTAGAATATCAATTATGAATTTGCAAAAAAGATTATTATTTTTATTTAAATCATATATTTATATTTTAAAATTATTAAAATATATAAATATTAATTATGAATTCAATAACTAAGAGAACCGAATTACAAATTCATCAATAATAAATTTAAAAATTTATAAACTTTAAATTCAGAAATATACATACATATGCACTTCATAATAATAATAATAATAAATAATAAAGGATGTAGCTACTTATGGTGAATTTCATACAACTCACCGCATTTATATCAGGTCCACTCTGACGGTGGATCGGACAATTTTTCATCTTTTTTTATAATCGTAGTACTCGAGCTAAATTGTGTGTATCTCAATTAATTCCCAGTGATATTTATCACCTTCGATCAGCATATATATCAAATAATTTTATTCACCAGAGTTAGAATATATAGCAAGAATCACTTAATGTTTTGTCTTTCCTGGAAATTGAATTTGAGATTTCATGATGCCAATGTAACACTTCGATGCTAAATCAAGTGAATTTAAAATTTATGTTTTATGAATTTAATATCTAAACATTTTCATATAAATTTTTTGTTGGAATTTTCATAAAATTTTCTTTTATAAATTTATTTTTTTACATCAAAATTATTGAATTCAGAAAAATACGATATTCATACTTTCCATTCGCCTCATACAAGAAAAGAGACCCATCACTTTTCTTGATAGAAACTTATGACATTTATTTGTATTAAAAACTCAAAAACTCAATAAATATATGACATGTGTATGTATAAACACTTCAATTCCTAAATTACTACTAATTACTATGATTAATATATTATCACTTGAAGTTATGACTTAATCGTGATAAATTAATATACAAATTGAATATATGAATTTTTTATTATTATTATTATTGTCAAGTTGCTTAAGATTTTTTATATAATATACTATTTGATTTTTGCAACCATTTGTGACTCCATAAATTGTTGACCCACCAAAAGAAACATGGCGTGTGGTAGTAGCAAGTTCTTCATGTCCCAACAAGTTGTAATTGTCCAAAATTAAAAGAATCTTAATTGAAAAACGACAAAGAAAATAATACATTACACTCCATTCGTTTAAAAAAAAAAGACCTCATTTCATTTTTAGTCTGTTTCGAAAAGAATGATTTCTTTCCTTTTTTTGTAGCATTTTCATTTCAACTTTCTACGTGATATGTTTAAAGTCATAAGATTGAAGGACAATTTAATACATTTGACATAACTTTAATTTAGAACCACAAGATTCAAAAGTCTTCTTTATTTTCTAAAATTTCATACCAAGTCAAACCAGGTCACTCTTTGTGAAACGGAGGAAGTATTTTTTTTTTTATATTGAATTAATTATTATTATTAGTATAATAATAACACTCAGATATAGGTGGACAGAAAAATCTGTCGTTATTTTGTTATTAATAAAAAATAATAATTAATGATAATAATAGTGTTATGATAACTCACAAAGAAAATGATAGAGAGGAAAATGGAAATAAGCATTAAGAATTTGTGTATAACATGGAAAAATAATATGGGAAGTGGGTCTAAGAAATTTAGTTAAGGATATTCAAAATTTATATATATATATATATATATATATATATATATTTTGTACAATTTTTATATATATAGTATAATTTTTTGATGAATGATGTGTAACTGGCCACCATAAACTATATGAGGCTATGCCACTTAGAGGCGAAGAGTTTGGAGTTCTAAATTTTAGGACGGATGAGAAAAATATTGCATAATAGTGGGGTTCGAACCCATAACACTAGTGCAAAAAGCATTTTCACCATTCTTTTTTACTACCGGGCTATCAATCAATTTTTTTAAGGAGTTCACAAGCTAATATACATATATATATTTATTTTATTTTCTAATATAAATACAGGATCTACGAAAAAGCTAGCTAGTGGGTTCGTCCGAACCCATGAACCCCACTTAGCTCCGCTTGTGACGCCCCTGGTGCGATGGGAGTAGGAGCAAACCCACTTTGGTCTAGGGGTTTTTTTTGAATCTCATTTTTTTGAAAAGTATATTATTTACATATGATTAAAATTATTTTATATATATAGTAGATGTTAAACTTCTTTGATTAGTCGTGTGTTTCTTTTTACATTTTAAATTTTCTTAATGAAAATTATGACTCTACCGCAAAATAAAGAATAGGGAATGGGGAATAGGGAGTATGGGTTGGTGGAGACGAGGGCCACTAGGTGAAGGAAAAGATATGGCATGTTGATGAATGAAAAAGACACAATCAATATGAAATATCACTCGTAATAGTATAACTTTTTTTATTTCATTTTTAAAGAACTTATTTTTGAGAAAAATATTTTTGTAAAAAAATCTTATATACTCCTAATATGAATTGTTGACTATTAAAATATATTTCATTGTCATGTCACTTCAAATAAATTTCCTCTCGTGTACGACACTGCTAATGGAATTATTTTAATTTTTGTCATACTATAAAAAGTAAAAATACTCAAAAATTTATCTGATACAATAATAAAATCATAAAATTATTTTATCGTATTAAAATATTAGAGTTTACCCTCTACAAGTTACTAAACATTATTAACCATTACACTAAACAAATTCACCAAGATAATTTTATTTGTAATTTTGATCGTGAAATATTATCTTTTAAAAACTACTATATATTATAATAATATGAGTAATAATTTAAAATACTTAAAGTCATAAAAAATAGCAAATAAAAGCAACTTAGGACTCTCAAAATTCAAATATTATCACTCAAAAATTTATCTGATACAATAATAAAATCATAAAATTTATTTTATCGTATGAAAATAATTAGAGTTTACCCTCTACAAGTTACTAAACATTATTAACCATTACACTAAACAAATTCACCAAGATAATTTTATTTGTAATTTTGATCGTGAAATATTATCTTTTAAAAAGTACTATATATTATAATAATATGAGTAATAATTTAAAATACTTAAAGTCATAAAAAATAGCAAATAAAAGCAACTTAGGACTCTCAAAATTCAAATATTATCACATAAATTGAGACTTAAAAAGTAATAAAATTTAATTTTGACCATCCATAACAAGATCTAAAGGAATTAAATTTTTTAATACGTCTTTCGTTTTGTTTTTATCTTATGACTCATCTATGTCCTATATATATATATAAAGACAGAACGCAAAACACAATCTTTTCATTCCTTTTCCACTACATGTTTGTCGATTTAACTATCTTTATTCGAAATTTACTGATTTGAGTAATTTATATTCCTATCATATTTATATATTTTTAAAAGAAAATCAAATTTTTGGAATTTAATTTGAAATTTCTAATTAAAATCTCATTGTATACTTCCTTCCTTCATTTTTTTAAAATCAAATTACAAACAATAGAATTTAAATTTTACATACCATCAACATTATTTTTTTATATTATTAAATCATTTAAATAATATCTACAAAATACGCCTTCTTAAAATATTTGCTTTAAAATTTTAAAAATAAAAAATTTATAACCTACTATAAGATAAAATTAACCTAATAGTACAATTTTCTTTTAATTAAATTCGAAAGCCATATCCTTTTGTTTATCCCTCATAATAATAATTGATGGTACAAATGTTAAAAGCATATGTAATTGACTGTCTACCTCACTACGTCCCAATATTTTTGAAACAATAAAACAAGAAAAAACAGACAAATCAAAAGTGGAAAATAACTTTAATAACTCTAAAGGGTAAAAATGTAACCAAAAAAATTAAAATTATTTAATAAAACTTTATGTTAAAAGTAGCCGACAAGGTCCATTATAAGTTGAAGTTATTAATCACGTGAAAATTGACTACTCAAAAAAGAGGTCCTTATTATATTAGTGCCCGCAAATTATTGTCACTAATCTTATCTTTATTTAACGTTATTATAATGCTATGAGTTTATAGGTTCCTTGGATTTCCACAAGATAATTTTTGGAAATCATGATAAGGATTTAAGGTTTTGTTTTAGTGTTCGAAAATAATATTCCAAAGTTTTCGTACGTTTTTTAATATTTATATGAAAACCCTATATTAGATATAGAGTATATAACTTTGATCACGGTGATTAATTTCTAATCGTATAGCTTCATCATCTATTCTGATCATTATTAAATTTGAAGATTCTCCCTTACTTGCATAATGTGAATAATGCATAAAATCAAACAAAATTCAATGATAAAAATATTATCATTATGAACTTATTAAGACTACTAATTTTACTAGAGATCTCTAGTCAATCTTTTTACGAAGAATTTTTCTTAACATCAAACCTATTAAATTAAAATTAGATAAAAATGATAAAATAACTCTAATAATTATTTCTTTAAATGCATGGTTATACAATTTATCCAAAAGTTGAACGAGATAAATATTTGTTGTCCCTTTTTTTAGTCCCTAACCCGCTTTATATATTGTTATATGTTGTCTTACCTACGTTATATGGTATATAGAATAATTAATTTCCTTATATAATTGTGAACCATCGTCATATTTCGAGCTAATTTTGGAATTGAAACTAGATTTGTTGGATGTATGTGTCCACTTATCAGTCAAGGACTAGGTCCTTTGACTCAGCAAGAACAGTAACTAAAAATATGCATCCACTTGTTTCGATGGAACCAGGTCCTCAGCACAGTTACAATAACAAACAGTAAAGTAAAATAAGTGCTGAAAGTAAAGATTGAACAAGCAACTTTACGTGGAAACCTCCTTGCTCAAGGGAGTAAAACCACGACCTGTCTCAACAGGACTTTTCAAACTGCTTCTACTATCTTCTCAAAGCAAAAGTAAAAACCAGTTTACAACCACACATAGAGATTAACCTCTTAATCTCTACACTAAGTAATACAACGATTACTTAACCGAGTCTAAGCAAATACCACACTGCCCACTAAGCTATCACCTCTAGATAATTTAGACTTTGCTAAGCGGATACCACATCGCCCACTAAACCACCTAACTTTAGATGATTTAGAATTTGACTAAGCAGATACAACACTGCTCACTAAATCAGTTAACTCTAACCGACTTAGATTTTTTAGAAAACGAAACAAAATATTTGAATCCTTTATAGAATAGGAACAGATTTACAATGTAAGCACATAAGACACAAAGTTCTAAATACAACAAGATGTTTTAGCACTCCATCTGGTCCCTTGTTGATATGAGCAGTGTTCTTCTTTGAAGATGACCTTCTGTTTTCAAGCTTGTGAATTTTCAGAGAAAATCCAAGTTTTTGTTTGCCAAATCTTGAGTTTGTGTATTTTGGGAAGAGACTATATAAAATCAACACAAACTCGTTGAGACAACCCTATTGGTTGAAAGCCTGCTATTCAAAAAAGCTGCTCACCTACCACATCAGAGATGACGGCTGTCTTGTCACCTTTTCATATTGCAGTCTTGCAGGGACCAAGTCCCTTGCAAACTTCTTTGTGGGTTCTTGAAAAGGCTTGTTGGTTGACTTCCTTCTTAGGATGAATGAATTTAATATGATGTTTGTCATGTAGAAAATATCAACCATAAAGAGTTATTACCCATTAGACAAACACCCTCCTCCATTCTGATTGGTATAGTACGCTGACGCCTTACCAACCTCTGACACGACAGCTTTATAGTTGTACCTTATTATAGATCTGGACGAGAGAATTCTGCCTGGGACCAGGTCTCTGCATTTGTGAGACACTGAAGCATACAATCTCGTCCATTCTTCTTATTGGTGTAGGACACTGCACTTTTCACCTACCACCTGACATGACAGCTTTACAGCTGTACTCCATTTGTATCTGAATGAGAGCACTCTGCAGAGACCAGGTCCCTGCATTTGTGAGGATCATCAAAACACCTAGAATATAACATTTTCCTCATTTTTGATGATTACACACAAATATTCCTCACACTAAGTTTATTCATTCATTTCTCTGTCAGCAGTCCCAATAACAAGGATCTGGTTCCTTGTTAGATCGATAAGTTTGTTAAATCATCAAAACTTCATATCAACTTTGAACTAACATCTCATATTAGCTTCGAACTGACATTTTCCCCATTTTTGATGATAACATACTTATTCACCAGTTCCCCCTATCAACAAGAACTCTTCCGGTAACTCGAGTTTTATCATCCCCAAAGTTTGTCAAATTATCAAAACATCAAAATAGAATTTTCCCCCATTTTGATGATGACAAACTTGTTCAACTTCTTCCCCCTACCGGCATGACCACATCCCCTTCAAGTAGTTAGCATTGATTTCCCCTATCGGCATGACCATGTCCTCTTCAAGTAGCTAGCACTTATTCCCCCTATCGTCATGAACATGTAGCTAACATCATTGATCTCATACCTTAACAACTTTCCCCCTTTTGACATCATAAAAAAGGGTTAAAGCAGTAAACCAAGTTGACAGAAATACAGTTCAAGCAAATTCATGGTCACTTAGGCAACATTGAGCATAAGTAAAAATGCATAAAGTAATGACATAAGTCAGTAGAAACAAGACATTTTTCATCCATAAATAAAAGATCAGCCATCAAAGCATTGCAAATATAATTACGTATGAAAATCATGACAATGCCACTCAGTTTCGATAGAGAAAGAGGAATGAGGACTGACTTAGAAAGTTAGGAAGAAAAGGGATGACTTAGAGACAAGGGATTGAAAGAATAAAATTAATGGAGCATATCCCTTAGCAAGGTACTTTCAGAAGCCTCTATTGAAGTTCACATTCTTCACTGCCCAGACTTTATGTTGAATCTTCAAGGCTGCCTTTTTTTTTCAATCTGGTCCCTCTGATAGTGCTATTTCGAAAGTTTAGCCTTCAAGCAAACTATTTCAGTATCTTTGTTAACAAGATCAATTGCCATAGCTTCCAACGCTGGCTTGAGTTTCTCTTAACAGAAAGATTGGTAAAATGAATTTACTCAAGGCCTCTGAGATGAATAGATCAATAAATGAGGAACCATTTTATCATCATTTTTTTCATTCATTTTTTTTCATTTTTTTTAATCAAACACCCTTCTAATCAGAATACTTTGAGTTCACGTCGGGTTCATAAACTTCTTCCTTCATAAACATCATCCTTTCCACTTCTTCCTTTTGCTAGGTGGACCTGGTCCCTCTTCATACTTAAAAACATCTTCATCAGAAAGTTCTTCAGAAGAATAGAGGGTTTTACCATTTGAAGTGTCTTTTGAGAAAGGATAAAAGAAGGTTACGAAAAAAATTTGATATTTTGAAAGGGGATTTGAAAAGAAATATGAAGTATAAAGGAAGAGAAAAGAAGTGCCATTTTGGTACTCAAATGATGAGACAACGGTTAGATACCTGAATGACAGACATGCAATTGCAACGGTTCTCATGTATAATTCAAACTGCAATGTTAAGAGTGCTAACCTTCGAGAACGAATCAGGTCCCTCTCTGTAGTTTGAATGTGATTGACTAGATCTGTCCTAACCTCATTTTTCCTTCAACCCTTTTGCCATGTGTGTATACCTACAAAAGGTATAAGACTTCATTTGCTAAAACATACATAACTGGAAAACAAGGATACCTACTCCATTTGCATAGTCATGAGAGAGTTGATTGCTTTAGGTAGGATCCATTCAATTCGGTTTCAGCATTCCCAACTTCAGTTTGATTATGTCAGTCAGGTCTTCTAAGAGCTTCAAGCTGCTGCTTGATCTACAAGAATTGATCATATCAAGCTGCACTTGCTACATTATCTGCCTCAGTTGATGAAAGAGCAACTAAATCTTGCCTTTTAGTTTCCCATGATTGAGAGATCAACCTATAACATAAGCCACTGCTGATGAACTCTTTCCATCAACTTGATACCCAGCATAATCAGCATCACCATGTACTCCAAATCAAATGTCTCCTGATGGACAGAATAGGACTGGGTCCCTTGTCTTCTGCAAATGTCTCAAGATTCTCTTAGCAACCTTCAAATATGATTCCTTTGTACAAGAATGAAATCTCTGAACCAGGTTCATCAACATCTAGCTTCAAGTTAGTGCCCATGAGAGTATGAATTGCTTAGGCATCCATAACATAAAACCTTTTCAGCACCTTCTCTGAACTGGTACTAAGTCCATGCCTTTGTTCATACATCAATTGCCCTGATCACGCTGTGTTATGCTCTTCCCTTCAGCTAAGTCATTGTGAATACATGCATGTTCTTGACAAACTGGTCCTTGCTTAAGCCTTGGGTGAAGATGTCAGCCACTTGATCTTTCATTTTACAAAACTTCATGATGACATTACCCCTTTTTAACATTATCCTGACTTCAAGTATGTTAAGCCTTTTGAGCAACTCATTGATGTACTTTTCTAGACAGCCAAGGGTACCTTTAGAGGTTTGCTGAATGTGTAGCTCTAGGAAGAAATATCACATCGTGATCATTTAGAACTCACTACCCATGAATGCGTTAAACTCTTCAGACAAAAATTCAAAAGGTTGATCCAAAGATGACATCATCGATATACATTTGAATAATCAGCAGTTCCTTTCCTTGTGATTTCAAAAAGAGGGTTTTGACAATTTTACCTCTTTTGAAGCCATTGTAGAAGTGGAACTTGGACAACCTATCAGCTTGTTGGGGAACCGAGTGTTATACTTTGCTTCTTTCAAACTGAGCTTGATCAGTTTCTTCATTCTCATCTTCAGAATTCACATTATCAGTTTGAACTACATCATCTTTATTCAGCACTGTCTATAGGACTGAGTCCCTTATCAGGTTCATAATCTGCATTAGCTTCCTTGAGATTGCTAGATTCATGAAGAGGAAATTCTTCAGTAAGCTCACTATTTAGACCATCTCTCTGAATTTAAAGCAGCCCTTCCATCTAAGAATCTTCTTTCTTTTGCAACTTCTCAATTCTTCCAGACTCATCAAAAATCACTCGACCACCTTATTATATGCTAGATAATCCATGCTGGAGGAAGAATATCCCACAAATACTCTTTCAATATCATTAAGATTACACTTCTCAATATCATCATTTTGGTCACAAAATATGTACTATTCACTATTTCAGCCCAAAAGTCCTTTGGAATATTAACAGCCTGCATATTCCACTTGAAGGATGGTCTGATCTGCTTTCTTTTAACACAAGCATCACAAACTTTGTCTTCTGTAAATTTTATTTTGAGCATATCGAGGACCAGGTTCCTTGATACAAGTTTGTGCAGTAGAGAAACATTCACAAGAGCACATCTCTCACGTCATACCTCAGCATTCTCACTTTGAGCACTAAGGCAAGTGAGACTGTCACAACGAACAGTAATCAGATCAGCAATACAGATGTTCTTGCATTCTTTTCTATCAAGATCATTGCCTAAGAGAGCAAGTTTGTGACCACATGTTCTTTCCGATAAGAACTTAACTTTATTTCATTCATCACAAATCTATGAAACACTTAAAAGATTGTACTTCAACCATAGACATAGTACACGTTCTCAATAGCGTGTTCCATAGATTTCCTAATCATGCCTTCACAAAAAACATACCTTTTCTGCCATCGCAAATGAGACACCTCCACCTTGAAGTGCCTTGAGAGAGAAGAAGTTTTCAGTTTCCCAGTCACGTGCTTTGAGCATCCGCTATTCATGAACCAACACTGATTGCTGCTACTTCTTCTCACAAGAGTACCATATCACTTGCTAACCTTAGGAACCCACTTTAGTTGGAGTTCTCAGTAAGCAAATAAAAGAGTGATAAGAGAATTCTTTGTCCAGTGAGGCAGATTGATTTTTTTCAACTTAGGAATAAGAGCACGACCAGGTCCCTTCTTCTGCCAGTTCTTCTGTTGACCAGGTCCCTTCTTCTGCTTGTTGCTCTGTTGACCAGGTCCCTTCTTCTTCCTGTTCCTCTGTTTAGAATATTTTGAAAGGTTATCTTGGGTCCTTTTCCAAGCTGGACAATCCTTCTTCAAGTGACCATCGCGACTACAATGGAGATACGACAAACTATCAGACATGGACACATCTTTGCCATGGAGATTGTAAGAAGGACTTTTGCTTGAATTTCCCAACCCTTTCCTATCATTTTGACCTTGACTTGCAAGCTTTGCAAGCAATTTTGAGAAGTTGGTCCACTTGAGAGATTTGTTTAGTTCTTCTTTGACACGGACCAGGTCCCTCTCTAACTGATTATTTCTCTCCAAGGCCATAACAAGTTTTGTTTCAACAGTATTCAAACTGGTTTCTAGCTCGATTTGCAAGCTACTAGCCTCCCCCTTACCGCTGCCACATTTCTCACTCAACATCTTTAATTTTTCCCTAAGTTCTACATTTTCAACTTCTAGAACTATCACTTGTTCTTCCACAACATACATTTGGTCAACCAAGGCTATTCTTTCTTCATGAAGGATACCTAGGCTATTGCTCATTAGATCCTTTTCAGTTGTCAACTCAATGAAAGAGTCGATCAAAATAGCAGCTAGACTTCTTAACACAGTAAACATGCAAGTTTTGTTTAAGATCAGAAAGGGTTATCTCTTCTTCATCTTCCTTATTATCAGATTTTGCCATAAAGGCTTCATCAGAGTGCTCAGAGTCATCTAAAACACTCAAAGAGTCTTCCCATGCAGTTATCTCCCTCTTTACTGTCTGGAAAAATGTTTCTCTTCTGCTACCGCTGGCACGGACCTGGTCCCCTCTTGGTCTTTTACTTTCTTGTGATCAACTTCAAGCACAGGACAGTCTCTCATGGTGTGACCTGGTTGATCACGCTTGTAACACGTGTCACTAGAGCCTGTAGTGCTGTCATGAGCTTCTTCTTTCATGAAACCTCCACATTTACTCACAAGTTTTTGAAATTTTTGAGTGAGATAGTCCATGGTCTTATCTATTTCAAGGTTCTCACATTGTGACACCTTGGAGGCTAGTGATTCATCCCTTTCTGCATCTCTCTTCTGATCAACTTCCCCAGTCAGATCTGCCCTTGTTTCCTCAGCTTCCTCATAGGTAGTTCTCAGCAGATCCTAAATTACTTTAGCTGATTCGCACGAAGAAATCAAATTATATACATTAGGTCCAATTCCACACATTAAGAACTTCTTAGCCTTGTGATTTTTCTCAACTTTTTGTTTGTCAAATTCATTATTGCTGTCGAGTTTTGACAACAACCCTTGTGACATCCCTATATTTTACTTCTATAGATGGCACATAAGGACCCTTACAAATAACATCCCACAGCTCACAGTCTTCAGCCATTATGAAGTCAAATATGCAATGTTTCCACCATCGATAATATTGACCAGCAAACAAGGGTGGCCTTGTTGAAGACCAACCTTCTTGCCATCTTAGTGGAGCAGTCATTCTTTCCACAAGAATCTCTCTTGGTGTTAACCAGCTAGAGAACACCTGCTCTGATATGACTTATTGGAATGTATGCATCCACTTATCAGTCAAGGACCAGGTCCTTTGACTCAGTAAGAACAATAACTAAAAATATGTGTTCACTTGTTTTGATGGGACCATGTCCTCAGCACAGTTACAATAACAAACAGTAAAATAAGTGCTAAAAGTAAAGATTAAACAAGCAACTTTACATGGAAACCTCCTTGCTCAAGGGAGTAAAATCACGACCTGTCTCAATAGGACTTTTCAAACTGATTCTACTAATCTTCTCAAAGCAGAAGTAAAAACCAGTTTACAACCACACATAGAGATTAACCTCCTAATCTCTACACTAAATAATACAATGATTACTTAACCGAGCCTAAGCAAATACCACACTGCCCACTAAGCTATCACCCCTAGATAACTTAGACTTTGCTAAGCGGATACCACACCACCTACTAAACTACCTAACTCTAGATGATTTAGAATTTGACTAAGCAGATACAACACTGCTCACTAAATCAGCTAACTCTAACCGACTTAGACTTTTTAGAAAACGAAACAAAATATCTGAATCCTTCATAAAATAAGAACAGATTTACAATGTAAGCACATAAGACACAAAGCTCTAAATACAACAAGATGTTTTAGCACTCCATCTGGTCCCTTGTTGATATGAGCAGTGTTCTTCTTTGAAGATGGCCTTCTCTTTTCAAGCTTGTCAATTTTCAGAGAAAATCCAAGTTTTTGTTTGCCAAATCTTGAGTTTGTGTATTTTGGGAAGAGACTATATAAAATCAACACAAACTCGTTGAGACAACCCTATTGGCTGAAAGTCTGCTGTTCAGAAAAGTTGCTCACCTACCACATCAGAGGTGGCAGCTTTTCTAGCGGCTGTCTTGTCACCTTTTCATATTGCAGTCTTGCAGGGACCAAGTCCCTTGCAAACTTCTTTGTGGGTTCTTGAAAAGGCTTGCTGGCTGACTTCCTTCTTAGGATGAATGAATTTAATATGGTGTTTGTCATGTAGAAAATATCAATCATAAAGAGTTATTACCCATTGGCCAAGCACCCTCGTCCATTCTGATTGATGTAGTACGCTGACGCCTCACCAACCTCTGACACGATAGCTTTACAGTTGTACACCATTATAGATATAGATGAGAGAACTCTGCCTGGGACCATGTCCCTGCATTTGTGAGACACTGAAGCATACAATCTTGTTCGCTCTTCCTATTGGTGTAGGACACTGCACTTTTCACCTACCACCTGACATGACAGCTTTACAGCTATACTCCATTTGTATCTGGACGAGAGCACTCTGCCAGGGACCAGGTCCCTGCATTTGTGAGGATCATCAAAACACCTAGAATATAGCAAGATTAAAATTTATTTGCCCGATTTAATATTTATATCAAATCAACAGACATCTAGCATGTTTGTTAAAAAAGTTTTTAGTACTTGACAATGATTAGTTGACAACATATATTACCTAACTAAATTATTTAACTATAATAAACTTACATTATTAATTTGGTGTAAATATCAAATGTGGATAAACATGTATCGTTGAATTGAGAACTATGGTTCATCTAATTTAATCTCAACAATTAAATTGTGTGTATTTTTTTAAAAAAAAAGTAATTTTATCTTTATTAGTTTGATATAAACACGTAAATTTTTACTCATCCTTGTTTCAATGACATTTTTCTTATACATCTATAAATCTTTAAATCCATTAGTAAATTTTATTTAGATTGTCGATTTATGATCTGTTTCGATTGAGCACTTGAACACATAATAATGTTCACAAGCTGGCGTTCATTATGTAAATAAATTAATCACATAAAATATGTTTCATCTTTTAACTATACAAATTAGCATTAATTGAAACATGTATGATATTTTGCCACTTATCGAGGCTAATACAATTATATAGCATATTTGAAGTGGTTAACTTCTACATAATCAGTGATTGAGAATACACATATATTTTTTTTAAAAAAAAAATTGCGTTTGAAAATTTTAATAGAAACACTTTATCATATGCTCAATACTCAATCAAAACAACTCTTATAATTTAAACGTGTAAATAAAATTTACTGACAAATTTAACAGACGTCTTTTTCTGTGACAAGGTGGGCACATGTTGCATTTGTTTGCATCGTTCAAGCTACAAAATAATTATGCATCCCTACCTTACCCCTATTAGCACATCCCATATTTAACAATATTATAAAAATCTCTATCCATAAAGTTTTAATTTAATAATATGTCTTTAATTCTTGTGGATTTTGGTATTGCGTTTTACATCTGCAACAATATTGACATGACTTATAGTGGAAAATTCAAACTTCAAATTGACTATTCAATCAACTTGGGACATGCAATTATTTTTTACCCGCTGAAAAATGTAAAATTTAAATTTTATAAATTTAATATTAAGATTTTTATTATGAATTCATTAATTATATTTAAAACAAATTCATATATTGTATTGTTTATTAAAAAGTTCAATGAATCTTTACACATAAAAATGTGTTTTGGGTTGAAATTATTGAGTTGAGATGAATGATATGATCGTTATACTTTATTTATTTCAAAAAATAAATAAATGATCCATACCTTTTTTTAACAACTCTTTGATTGTAGTTTTTCAAATAACATGTTTACAACTTCAAGATTAAAGGACATTTTAGTATATTTGACATAACTTTATTTTTTTTAGAACCCCAGAATAACCCACAACCGCTACAACCTTTGACCTTCCGGTGAACACTTTGTGTATACTGGATAAACTCTCCACTGTGTAATAACTTGCAAACTACACCGAAGATGTAAAATGTACTAGGCAAGCCCTAGTTATGCAACATACTCTATTCAGAAGACATTGAGGAAGGATCGATCTCAGATTATTCGTGTGGATGACCATCCTCCAAACCAACATAACTTTACTTTTAGACTACAGAATTCAGAGTCTTCTTTAATTTGTTAAACTTTGTATTAAATTAAAATAAGTCAAACAAATTAAAACGGAGGGAGTAACACACAAACGTGACATGTAAAAATATCTTTTGTGTATTATTTCGTGGTGGAATTAAATAGCAACCTAACATGTCTCAATCACAAGAAAAAATAGTGTGGTGATAGATAAATTCAACTTGATACTTGTTTTTTAGTTAAAATTTTCAAGCACATGTATGAGAAGTCATTGGATGATATAGAGGGTGGACCAATTAATTCCATTACTAAATTGGTCCAAATTATGTACGTTCAAGTTGTGATATGTTTCATTCAATTCATACATTTATCTCTTTCAATATGTTTTAATGGTATGGTTAGGGCAAGACGGGGCAAAATCTATGAAGAGATCAGTTTAATAGAACTTTTTTCGTCGAAAAAAAATATATGTGAAAGCAAATAATAATAACCTAACTAGGAATTTATAAGTGCAAAGAAAGTCATACTTAATAATTTGAATCTATGATCCACTTAATTAGATGTTGCCTTTTTGACAAGCGGATTCAAAGTCTCGGAGTAATTTTTTAATGAAAGAAATTCAATATCTCTTTCAACATTTTTAAGGGTATGGTCGGGCAGGATAGGGCAAAATCTAAGAAGAGATTAGTTTAATTGAACTTTTTTATCAAAAAATCATATATTTATATAAAAGAGAACTCTTTGCCAGCCTACATGGTGCCATCACAAATCAGGATTCTCTTTTAATTTATTTTATTTCCAAAACTAGCCTTCGTCTTTCATGAAAAGTTGTGACTTTCATGAACAGTTGTGACTTTTATGAAAAGTTGTGACTTTTATGAAAGGTTGTGACATTTTCAAAGGGTTGTAACTTTTCGAAAGAGTTGTGACATTTCCGATAAGACACAATAAACATTTGTTCACACTACCCTTTGTTTTCTATAAATAGAGGAATTTCCTCTCATTTTGAAACAACGAAAATTCTGAACATCTTCTTCTTCTTCTGGACAACTAAATTTTGTTGTACTTTGCTCCTATCATGAAAAGTTGTGACTTTTTTTTATGAAAAATTGTGACTTTTATGAAAAGTTGCGACATTAATGAAGAATTGTGACTTTTATGAAAAGATGTGAATTTTATGAAAGGTTCTGACATTTCCGAATGGTTGCAACTTTTCCAAATAGTTGTAACCTTTCCGATAAGACACAATAAATATTTGTTCACACTACCCTTTGTTGTCTATAAATAGAAGAATTTCCTCTCATTTTAAAACAACGAAAATTCTCAAATTCTTCTTCTTCTTCTTCTTCTTCTTCTTCTTCTTCTTCTTCTACACAATTAAATATTCATGTATTTTGCTCCTGTTGAGTGACTCACTTATATCATTGCTTATGTTACAAATCCTGATATGTATTTTTACAGTAATTAATTTATGCTTATATTATTAAGGATAAATGATAAGATGTTATAATTTTCATTTTTCGTTACATTACTAATATAATGTTCTTTACTACGTCATCTTGTATGTAAGATAATCTAGTATTTTAGTTTTAATGACGGATATGCTTTAAGTATTATTTTATAAATTTTATGATAATAAATTTTCGCGCAAGGTGCGGATAATTTTACTAGTATATATGTAAAAACAAATAATAACCTACCTTGGAATTTATAAGTAGAAAGAATGTCATAAAATACATAAAATCCCCCTGAACTTGGCAGCAAAACTTACTTTAGTATTTTAATTTTACGAGTAATTATTTACCCCCTAATCTCTTTTCAAGTGAATTTAATATCACCCTAAAATTATATTACCAGTATCACATTGGCAAGTGTATTCCACATGCTCCAAGTCATTGATACGTCAGGGCCACATCAGTGCCACATAGAACATTATTTAAATTTTGATTTTTTAAATTCCTTTTTTGTTTCTTTTTATTTATTAACAAATTTAGAAAGCAAAACATTTTAGAAAAAATTAGCGTTTGTTCCTCAACTGTCACAATCCCCTTTGGTTAAAAAAAAACCAACTCAGTCACAATTGCAATTGAACAAACTCAGTCAGATTGATCCAAGATCTCAAAACTATTCTCACAATCTCACAAAAACACATTCAATTTTGAAGACATTATCAAAACAATAAATAATGACTGAAAATTTAATTTGAGATGAAGAAATTGTAGATTTTTCATTAAAAAAAAAGCTTCAAGTTCATGACTTTCAAACTCTGCCATAAATAATAATTTAGAAGCAAAAATAAATTATTGGCTTTTCTATTTTATTTTTTTTTTGTTCATCACACCCTTTTACTGATTCAAAGAAAATGGGGGTGGAATGGGGGTGTTTCAAAGAAAAAGAAAGAAGCTGGAAAGTTCTTCGAAGAAGAAAAAGAAAAAGGCGAGGCAAGTGGTGTTTGAGGCAGCGAGTCCGAAGAGAAAGAAAGAGGGTCGCAATGGGGGGTTCAAAGAGGAGATATAGGGTCAGGATGGGGGTTTCAAAAAAGGAGAAAGAGGTTTTGGGGGGGGGGGGTGTTCAAGAAGAAGAAAGAAGTGGTGCAAGTGGGGTTGAGGGCGGGAGGGGTGGTGGGGTGTGAGGAAGATGAAGGGGCTGGTGGTACTAAGAGATGGTGGGTAGGGTATGAGGAAGATGAAGGAAAGAAAGATTATTGGCTAAAAAGAAAAAAAATTATGGCGCAGTTAGTCTTTTCTATGTGCAATGACTCTTTTGACTTGTCACGTCAGCTATTCGGATATATTTAAATTCACTTAAAAAATGTTAAAGAATATTTAAATATCCATATAATTTAAATGCTAAAATAAATTGTGCTGTCATAATTTTTTTTATTGACTTAAAAATTAGAATCTATGATCCACTTTATTAGAATTTTGCCTTTTTGACAAACAAATTCAAAGTGTCAGAGTAATTTTCCAATAAAAAAAATTCAATTGAATTCCTTTTCTTTAACATGGTAAAAGAATTGAATTTTGCGCACTCAACACACGCATAAATAAACTAGTGTAAGAGAAGCTTCTTATAAAATTATTGTAGGTCGATTTATATTCCAAATACAATATTTTTTAGAGTTTCTTGAATTAAAAATTAAAATATTTAACTCTGTCACTGTCTCAAGGGTTTGCACTCTTGCTAATTGTAACAAATTTCAAAGAGGGGTTATCAAACATTTTTCAAAAACATTTGAAGAACTTATTTGCCTAGTTGATTAGTTAGCTGTAACAACTTTAGTGATTAATTAAATTGATTAATTATTGATGACCCAACAAAGAACATATCATGTTGCATGTGGTAGAAGGTCACTTCTCCTTTTTCTTTGTTTTTTTTGTCATTTTATTTTAGAATCATTAATTTTTATTCTCTCCATTTTTTGTTATTTTATTTTAGAATCATTACTTTCTTTTTCTCTCATTTTTTGTTATTTTATTTTAGAATCATTACTTTTTTCTAATTCAATTTATATAACGATATTTTATTTTTTCGTTGTAAAACTTTCAAGCACATGTAACATTCCAAAACCAATACAACTATATTGGGTCCCAAATAAGGACTTATAAGAGCCATGGTTGTTTCCTAATTCGTACATTTGTCTCCTTCATCCTATTGGTGCCACGTGTCAACTAGAGAATAAATACAAATTCTGAAAATCGTATCAACGAATATTAAATATTGGATATGTTACGATAAACCAAAGAAAATGGTATCTGAGGCAGGCTATGAACCAACTTCGTAAGATGGATTGCCTAAGCTTCACGAGGAGAAAAAAGATTTTTTTCAATTCATTGTGAGATCACACGCCACATATGCACTCATGTTCGGATTAGGATAATATTCCTTATCTGATATTTCATTATTTGATACAGAGCGTGACATTCAAAGATTGCAAGTAGATTCATAATCATTTATGGTTTGGGAGCGGACATTAGATCCAATGATCCTAGCTCTGATGTCATATTGAATTAGGTTATGAGTTTAACTCACATATCAAAAGTCCCTTTAGCTCAAATGAAGAAGGATCATCTAAATCTTATAAAATGTGAGATTATTCTCACCAACACCCCTCGATCCTCTTATGCTCGGTACAAATATTCTTTATCGAGGTTCAACTGTTGGATTCGGAGCGTGACATTCAAAGTTTGAGTGTATATTCACACCCCGTATCGCATGGGGGCACACATTGAATATATATATATATAAACTGTTGAATCTTTTACTTTTAAAATTATTGTTGGTTAGTTAAAAGGGGAGAGAAGTTTAAATATGCCATTGAACTTTGAGAAAATGTTCATCTATGTCATCCGTTAAAAATTTGATTCATCTATGCCATTTTCGTTTGAGAAAAAACTCATTCATGTCATTATTTGTAAATTGAAAATAGTTTCGATTTTGTAAAACTATTTTTTACACGTGACCAATCATGATTCGGTCACTTCATCAATTAAATCATTTTTTAAAAGGAAAAAGACTCAAATATGTGATTGAACTTTGAGAAAATGTTCATCTATACCATCCGTTAAAAGTATTAATTGGCTCATGTATGCCATTTCAGTTAACAAATAATGGCATGGACGAACCTTTCTCAAACAGAAATGACATAAATAAGTCAAACTTTTAACGAATAACATAAATAAGTCTTTTTTCAAAATTCGATAACATATTTGAGTCTTTTCCCGTTAAAAAACTCAAAAAGGAATTTTGCAAAACCTTTTTGAGGTTTGCCTTTAATCTAGCAATCCATGTTGTGTTTGTACTTTCTTGGTTGTGGACCAGTTGGTTTGTTTATTGTAAAGTCATGCTCCTCCTCCTCTTCTTCTTTGGAATTACTAATTCGATCTATCTATTTTAATTTATGTGATAATATTTAATTTAATATTGTATTAAAAATAACGTTTTTGAGATTATAAAATACGCATAGTAATTTTTATGTTTATCGAAACATATCATAAAGATAAAATATAAACTTTAAAATTCAATTATTTTTAAATATGAAAAATATCACTATTTTTAAAACAGATAAAAAAGGAATTAAGAGTAAAATGTGCCACAGGCCAGAGTGAGTACTAATGAACAAAGGTTAACTTACATGATTTTCATTAGTTTAAGAGTTCTTTAAGATATACGTTAGTTTTGTAATATTACGAATCTTACCATACTTTGGTGCATTCAGATATGTCCTGATACATATATCTCGAGATATATGGTAAAATTATGTGTAATTTGTTCTAGATATATTATATTCAAGTGGATTTACATGTATTTGTGATACATAAACAAATCTTGCTTGTCTTGCTTGCTCGCTCGCTACTCTCATATCTCGCTCGCGTATTTGATATGCTTAATACGTGCGAATAATACCAAATACATATATATGGTGAGTATCTAATGTGATTTCACATGGATACGCAGACAAATCTTGATTCACATGTATCTACTTGAAATTTGATATAAAATTATATAATAATTAAATAAAATATAATTATTTCAAACTATAAAAAACTAATAAATATAATAAATATATTTATCTAATTAGACCGTTTCTACATGAGCAAATGGTCACCAAAGCTCACAAGCCATAGAATTCCATAGTATATGTTAAGGATATAGATGTCTTTTCTTAAAATTTCTATATATCTAAAATTGAGTCATATTATACACGTGTTTAATAATGATTTTATGATATATCTGAAAGAAAATGGTGGAGAGAATAAAAAAAAAAAAATTAATGGTGAATGAGAGATAAAGAAATCAATTTTAATTTGGAGATCAAGGTCCAACAATCTGTTTCTTGTAGCTGCATAATTATTTTTAATTTCTCACAAAATATTTGATATATATCTTGAAATTCTATTTAATTTGAATTCGTTATTGAGAGTTTATTTCTAAGAACAATACTTTCAAAATGACTTTTTTTTAATAATTAATAACAAAAGTTACACATAAATTAATACTCAATCCATCTTAAATTCAAATACATTTTTATTTTACATGTCTCATAAAAATATATTAATTAGAAGAAGTTCCGACTTTTTTGTCTTTATTTGTGTCCTAAGATGTAATTTCTCTTCATTTAATAGTTACACTTTATTTATGTGCCATCAATATGTAATTAAGGTGTTCGTAGTCTTCAAAAATAAATATTACTAAGGATAAAATATGATAAAATAATTAATTTCACTTTGAACTTTTAAAATAACAAATACTTCCTCCACCCATTTTTTACTTGTCAAGTATTGATTTAACATATTAAGAGCAATATATAAGATGACAATTTTACTATATCACCTTTTGAATATAATAAATTCAATATTTTTAAAAAAATTTTGTGGAATGACAACATCTAATAATAATAATAATTATAAACTAAGTGATAAATTATTTCTTAATTTTTTAAAACTGTATAAATAAAAATAAACATTTATTATTATTAATATGATAAACAAAAATAAATTAAAAATAATAATTTAAGATATCTACTTTTAAAAGAATAAATCTAAACTTTTCTTTTGTCGTTGTCAGCCCCATCCTGGAAGATAAGATTTAAAATGGCCTTAAAGTAGAAAGTTTTAGAATTTGTAAATGATTTAGATAAAAGACGTAAACAAATGATATTTTGAACTATTATTATTAGGAAAACAAAACGTATGTAATATTGATTTAATATAATATGCTTTACTTACTTAAAAAAGAAAGACATTATATAACTTGAGTGTAGAATTAGAAGTTTATCTGTTTTTTTAGGAAGTGAGTGATAAATTTAAAATTTATGTATTCTTATCATAAGCGTATGTAGTTGAGGTATCAAATTCATATGAACTTTGAACTTTCGATGCTAATATAATTTTATGTATAAACATTGATCAAAATTGGAATTGATTATAGATATGATCAATCCAAAACTTTAATAATGTATTAATTCAAAATCTAACAAATTTAAAGTTTGAACCATATAAAGTTTAATATGAATTTGCTTATGATTTTTACAATTACCATCTCAAGTTAATTTAAAATAATTAAATATTTAATATATTTTTTACGATACATACAAGGTCGAATCAAGTAAAAACTATGGAATTTCAACTCATATATTTCGTATTTTAATTTGTCACTAAATTCATATGTAGAAGAGAAATATAAAAGAAATTTTTATTTATGCGACTCAAATTCAAAACATATAATTAAAAGTAAAAGATTTTTTACTCTTCCACCACAATTATTAATGTAAAATGCTCCATGTTAAATAATTGGATGTTGATATCAAGCCTTTAAGAAGACTTTGTGGAAGGATGAAGTGGAAAGTGATGTTACATTTTTGGAATCTTATCATTATTTTCAAAAATGGTGGACCAAGGAAACAAACAAATTAACACCATGACAAATGATGAATAATTAGTTGGATTTTGGTGCTGGTCAATTTAGTTTCTATGCTAAAACTGGATATTTTGCAAAAAAAATAATAATATATTTTTACACTATACAGTAGCTCAGCAAAATCTAGAATAAATAATAATTTTAGTCGGTATACAATACAATAATCGTTGTAAAGATAGAGGTAAAATTTGCATACAATTTATCTTTCTTAAACTTCATTTATGATCGAATAGATTGAGTATGTAATAATAATAACATATTTATTAGGAAAAATTACCTAAATACTTAACTTATTTACTATGTTTTCTAAAATTACCTACCATTTGAAAAAAATACAAAAATTCCTACTTTACACGATGTATTAGTCGGATGCATCACTTTAAGGGATGTATCGATCGGATACATCACTTTACACAATGTATTGGTTGGATACATTACTTTAAGTTGTATCGGCACATACCTGATGTATCAAGACGTTACTTTATGCGATGTATAAGTTAGATACATTACTTTATGTGATGTATCGGTTGAATACATCACTTTACGTGATGTATTCAATCAGATACATCAATTTACGTAACGTACGGGACCTACACGATGTATTAGAACGTTGAGTGATGTATCCGAAAATGAGACACGATGTATCAAGACGTTAAGGGATGTATCCAAAACTGAGACACAATGTATCAGGACATTTTGGGATAAATCCGAATTCCACCTTAAGGAATTTTTGTAATTTAGAAAAGAGTAGGGATATGATGTAATTAGCTCTTACCACTATCAGGGGCGGAGCCACCATGTTCTTAAGGGATTCATCCGAACCCCTTCGGAAAAAAATATTATTGTATATATATGATTAAAATTATTTTTTAGGTATATATAATAAATGTTGAACCTGCTTTGACTAGTTCACGTGTTACTTCTTTCGATTTTGAACCCCCTTATTAAAAATTCTAGCTCCGCCACTGACCACTATGAGATTTGTGTAGAATCTACTATTTATTATTCAGTAAAATCTTACAAGTAATGTCTGAGGAGGATGGGGTGTACACAAACCATACCCTACCTCTGTGAGATAAATATATTATTTTTTATACACCCTCAACCTTTTTATGGAATATGGTTTCAAAAAATGTAAAAAGAGTAAAAACCTATGATGATGCACGTATTGAAGAAGCATATTGACGATAAAAATATTAGAGACAACCTATAATAATAATAATAATAATAATATTGGTAAAGAAATATATAGGTGCTTCAAACTAGAACTCTGCTTTATCGCAGCAAACAGAGAAATTATACACTAATCTTTTCAAAAAAGATAAAAATTGGGGATTAGAAAAAAGAGATTACAAATCAAACTCTCATCAATTACATGAAAGTTTAGATAGTTAATGAATTAAAACATTAAGATTCCCCAATGATATACTAATTGTAACTTTTTATATAATTAATTTTCTTTTCGTTTTCATTTTTTCTTTTTTCAATTACGTGCAAGAAAAAATCTTTAGAAAGATGATGACACTTAACTAGCCAAGTTGAAAAAGGAAATAAAAAGATTATACTTTTAATATTATTTAATATATGAATAATAAAATATTAATTATCCTAACAGGTAACATATAATAAGATACGAGAAAAATATCTTTTTAACAAAGTTATTCGGCGCATACCTACGTTGATGGAGAAAACATATATCTTATAGAATTAGACGATTAGTTAAGACGCATATAAATACAAATTGACTCGAATATCATAATTATAAAAAAAAAAAAGGAAAACTCAAGCATGAAAACATTACTAACTATTGAAAAAAGAGCAAACGTGAAAAACTTAAAATTGATAATTGGACTAGCTATCTAAATCATATTCTTAAAAACATTAATTAGGATAAAATTTTCATACTTCCCTAAAGTGTAGACCGTAGTACTCCTTCTGTTCCATATTAGTGGTTCATTTTTTCCGACTTTTAAAAAATCATAAATAAAAAAATAGATAATTTTATTAATTTACATATGTAGTTGGTTCACCCAACATGAAATGCTAGGGGCGAAAGGCAAGTAACCATACATAATATTGCCTGAGCATTAGGTATGCAACACAGGAAATCGCGTTGAGTACCTTTACGCTTTAAATTATATATCTTATACTATACTTTAAGGCATTTTAACTTGTTATTAATTTTATGTTTAAGTATTTCATTCTAACTTATATATATCACTATAATTCCTTAATTACATACCTTTATGATTAAAAATTTGCATCCAAGTTCTATGTGGCAAGTCATGATAAGGAGACTCCATAGATGCACATACCAATATTGCATAATATATCTCTTCATCTCCATGATATCCATATTATCTCTTTTTTCTACTTGCTTGATATCTCGTTCGTACAAATCTTCTTTTTGTTTACTGGACGGCTCTATTGAGGGGTCGTTTGGTACCTGGTTTGGAAGCAAGTCATGCAAATATTTAGTTCTGCATAGTTAAGAGGTAAGTTATTCATATATATAATTAATACATGCGTTACTAATACCTGCATAACAGTAACCAGTCACCAAACGAGAAACATCTTTTTTCCTAGTGAAATCCCTTAAACCTATGAAATAAAGAGTACAAAAAAGTGTTTTCAATGTTGTGTATAAGATGATTATTTAAGCTTCATTCTCTTCTGGCAATTTTGATTTTTCTCTGTTTTTCCTAATCAACATGCAATTAATTAAGCTAATTCCATCTTCAACTACTTGAGTGGAACTCGTTACTAACCTTCTAGCTCCGCCCGTGTAATCTGCAACACCTACTTATGAGTAAAACAGAGAAGATATTCTAATTAGTACATATTAGTGATTAGATGTACTAATTGCATATATACTTTTGTAAGAACATAATTCATATTCGCGTCCAACTAATTAATCCTATGGACTTACATCAACATACAATTTTCTACCAATCAACGCGACAAAGGGCATTGACGGGTCAAAATTCCTCGAAGAAGGTGTGATTTTCCAACCTGAACTAGGAATTTTCGCGTTGAGTTTAAGCAAATTCCTTGTGTTTTTTTCATCAGATGTCAGTTTTTTCAGAAAAATTGGTACCACCAACGTAGTAGATAATATTCACCAGCAATCGTCCAAAGGGAGTTGGTACCGCCAACATAGAATGCAACGTATGACGCATGAGTTTATTTGTTCAACTTTGTACAACGCCAATATTATTACTTCAATAATCCCCTGCTAATCTTTGCTTTTCCACTGACATTCACCACTAGCTTACCCTCTAAACAAGTTCTTAAAGATTGTGTAAAAGCAAGACGTGTAGGTGGATCGACACCTATGCAAAGGGCATCAAAACTCCTTGTTGGTTGAATTGGAATTAATATATGAAATTTCATTTTTGCTTGGCAAAGATCATAGTATTCAAGAGCAAATGAATACATGAATCCCTTGTTTTTTTTGTGTGTTATTTGTATTTTTATATAAATGTATCCTTTAACTTTGCCTCATTTCACATTTATATGCTTCAACTTTGGCTGTGCACAAATAGACATTTAAACTTGTATAAAGTTGAACAAGTAGACATATGAGTACTATGTGACATAATACATGTAGGACACAAATTGCCATATAGGATGCCGCATAGGGCATGTGTGCCTATTTGGTCAATTTTTTTACAAGTTTAAGTGCCTACTTGTGCACACCCAAAGTTGGAGGACATAAATGTGACGTGAAACCAAGTTAAATAGCATATTTATGTATTATGCCCACAAATTATATTTGATATATATGGATACAACACATAGAATCACCTTATAGAGAGGCGAGCCAGATTTTTTTTTTCTGGCCTAACATCTCAAACAATTGTTATGAATGTTAAATATCCAAACTACATTTATAAATTGCTACTCCATCTGTCCCAATTTATGCGATGCTTTTCATTTTTCGAGAGTCAAACAGTTTATCTTTGACCGGAAATTTGAATATGGAATCTTTACAATTTTTTTGAACTGAAATTTATATATTTGTAAACTACGTAAAAAGTACTATAAATCACAATTATTGATAATTCAAAATGTTTAAAAGACCTATGAAAAATTTACAGTCAAAGATAGACTTGTTTAAATTTCAAAATTCGAAAAGTGTCACGAATGGATTACATAGTTTTATACTACAAAAATATAAAAACACACATAATGAGTAATGACTTATATAAACATTGAAACCCTAAAAACTATTTAGTCATGGTATTATATATCTTGCCACCCACGTTTCACTACCTATTTAAACTTAATTACACCAAATTATTAATTCCAATCAACCCTAAACCTAAAAACATATTATTAGAGCTCTAATTTCAATGGAGAAAAATTCAACCTCCACCAATAAATCTCCAATTGTTTATTTGCGAGGTGAAGGTTCTGAAAAACAAGTGTGGTATCGCATTGACGTTGAATTGTTACGTTTACGTTCCATTATCGATATCGCTAAACCAAAAACCGGAAGGCAGCATGTGTTACGCTATGACAATACGGCCCCACCCGGAGCCCATGCTACTTTCTCCTTTCACTCACTTGGAAAATCCATCTCGAGATATGGTGAAGATATTTACTACATTGGGAAAACCGCAAATTCTCGTCAAAATAATGATTCAAATTTCGATTTAGATAACCCACCCCAAATTTCTAGGGATTTGCTTGAACTCAATTTGAAAAATCCGAGTTCTGGCTGGAAAATCACATCTTCTTCCAGCAATTTTTTACTGCCAGGGAATTTTTCTCGATCATCGCACTTTGTTGCTTTGATTGGTAGAAAATTGTATGTTCTCGGATGGGATTACGATACAGAGATTTACAATATAGAGAGGCAATTCGATAATGTAATTACAATAGAAAGAGGGAATCGGAGAATTACTGGGGCGAAAGTTTTGACCTGGATTCGAAAAAATGGGAAGTGATTGAATTGGATATGAAGAGTAGTTTTGGTGATCATTCTATTAGAAATAGATTCAGTTACTCTGTTTTGGAAAAAGAAGGTGAAGATTCGCGAATTGTATTGTTTCCTCGACGTAACAAGGGTCGATTGATGTTTTACAATGTGTGCACGGGTGAATTTGTTAACGAGGATCATCCCTGTTTGGATTTAAACGGGGCAGCTGAGTCTCACCCAAAAGGGCTAGAGGATTGTGAAGATATTCGGTATATACAAAGGGAATTTGATAGGAAAGTAGAACTAGTTGTGAATGACTCTACGTTTTATTGGTTTACGGATGATCTGTATTTGTATGGATGTGATTTTGTTGAAAAAAGATGGTACCAATCGAAATGTCTGAAGATGGAACTATGGACAATTCCACAGAGTAGATGGTGGGTTGATGAAAGTTATAATTGGAATGGAAGTTTTGTACGTTTTACTCAACTGGTTGATCTCGATAAGGGAAAGTTTCTTCTGATCTTTCGTAGAGCCGGTGTAGAATTTGCATTGGCAATCGTTGACGTTGTGAAAGAGAGAGATTCGTTAAATGTGTCTGTAGAGTCACTTCATACTTTACTTGTTGACGATACTTGTTTTTTCCCCATAGATGTGATGGTCGTGAGGTAAATTTTAACATAAAAACTTGTTGCAGTGTTTGGTTGAATTGGAATCAATATATGAAATTTCATTTTTACTTTGTGGTACATCTCATTCACATTCATTTTGTTTTGTGGATATGGTGTTTATCATTGATATAGTTCACTCTTTTTGCATATAGCTTATCACACTAAGAAGTCGACATTTTCTCCAGGATTTGAAGTTTATAGGTTCCGTCAAGGATCTCAAAATTAACATATAGGAAACTTGAATTCTAACGAAAAACTCATATTGTATTGGTTTACCTACGACTTGTATTTGACGGATATGATCTTGTTGAAAAAAGATGGTTCCAATCGAGATAGTCTCAAAGGGAACTATATATGTAGAATTTCAGCATGAGTTGGTGGGACTAACGTGAAAATCTTTCCCCAAGCTCAATTTTGGTTCGGACTGATTGTTCGTAGTGGAGAATGAGAGGACGAAGAAAATCAAACAGTGAAATTCTCGTTGTTATGGCAAATACATTACTACAATTAACAGAATCGAAGTAGACAACAAGACGAGATGAAATGGATAAAACTATGTTCTTACGCCATTCTTCTGTTCTGTTATTTTACAAACTAAACATAATGCACTATCCTAAACTATCCAAGAAGGTGAAGAGAAAAAAAACTCGAATTCCTACATGAATATACAAGTACAGCTAATTCGACTTGCGTTATAGACAAGGAATCTGTTCTGTTTTACTCATATGCTGCAATATAGATTTAGCTTTTCGTTGTCCCCTATCAGTCCCACTCTCACCAATCTCTACTAAATACTCATACACACCATACTGAAGTGCCGCGAGCATATGATTTGAATTGTGTATGCTTAACCTATGAAGCACCGCCACTGAATATTCCTTGTTCTTTGGAGTGCCATCTCTCATCAGATTAACGAGTGTTTCAATGAACGAAAGTTTTCCCATTTCTTGCCTTCCGTCTTGATGTGTTGCAAGAAGTAACAATAGAGACAACGCCTCATCAACCATCTCTAAGTTTTTCTTCTTGAGTAACTGAAACAACGGTGCTACAATCCCATCTTCATTTGCCAAACGAATGTTCTGCTCATTTAAACAAAGGTTGAACAATGCAGTTATTGCATCCTTCTTACCTCTGATTGTACCATTTTTTAACAATTCTATCAATGGTGGGATACCGTTTAACGAACCTATAGCTTCTTTGTTTTCATCCAGCATAGATAAGCTAAACAATGCTGCTGCAGAGTTCTCTTTAGCACCAACATTTCCATTCTGCAATATCTCAATTATGGCTAAAATAGGTTCTTCTTTCGAAATAAGATTTTTGTTTGTTTCATCAATCGATAAGTTCAAAAGAGCCGTCACAGCATGTTCCTGAATTATTGAATCTGGATAGGATAGTAGATGCACGAGTGGTGGGATTCCTCCGCGATTCACTACTAATGTCCTGTTTTCAGGATTTTCTTTCGAAAGCATCCTGATCTCTTTCACAGCCTTTCTCTGTACTTCTAAATGACTAGAGGATAAATCTTGAATCAAGGAGAAAACTTGTTCATCACTTTCATCCGAGGGGCTCTCGGCTTTTGGAGGTTCTTGCTTCTGAGGAAGCTGAAAATTGTTCTTCTCACACCATTGTTGGATCAAGTTCTTCAGAGCAAAGTTTGGGGCTAATGACAAGTGCTCCATAATTTTCCCGGTTTTTGGACATGTTTGGCAACCGGAATCCAACAAATGTTGTATGTTCTCTCTTTCATATGTCTACAAATAGATGAAATATGGAAAGAAAATCAGTCATACAACTTATATAAGCAAATCTATTGCTGCTACACATGTCTAACAAATGAGTGAATGATCAAAAACCACCTAAAGTATTCCCTTTTTTTCATGTTTTCATACCTGCAACTATCATATGTTCACTTTACCTATCTGAACTATCACCGACTATTCATTAAAACACACCTCGACTAATTGTTGAAGTGTGTTATATGAGAGATAGTTGGTGATAGTTCAGGTAGGAAACTCGCGCACCTGATAGTTCAGGTATGAAACTCGAAAAACCAAAATACTTTAGGTATGTTTTTGACCCTTCACTCTTTATAAATCGATCATTCTTCATCTAAAGGAAGAAAATGCATCATCATGGAGCATCATAGCACTAAAAATGACTACATGAAAGCAGTTTCTTATCATATCTTATCTTTTTTCGCCTTTTTGTTATAAGTATGGTAGCTCGAAGAGAAAAAACTTATCATAGAAGTAGTGAACTCACCTGGCCGGTTGAGACAGTAACAGGATCCGTCATTGTCTCTAATGTGATCGGACAGAGAAATTCATTTGGAATTGCCAAAGAAGTGGATTTCTCATGAACTTTAATCATCAACGGTTCAATTTCTTCGAGTCCTGCAAAACTTCTGAATTTGTTTAGAAGACCTACTATTTTTTGCGTCTCTTCTGCATGACGACCTTTTCTTTCTTTAACTACTCTTCGTACTGATATTGTTTCTAACTTTAGGTCCTCGAGAGTACGCAAACCTAGCTTATTTCCTAGTCTATCTATGCTAGCACTATCTGCATTCCTATCATCATTTGTAGATAGTGCAACCATCAAATCCATGGTGAGTTCCATGTCTTGACTATCATTTCGCTTCTTAGCTCTTCGAAATTGCCCTCTCAGTAACTCCACCTGAAAACGGTAAATGATCAACATCAACAACAAACACAATGTAATCCCACAAGTGGGGTCTGAGGAGAATAAAATGTATGCAGACCTTACCCCTATCTTTGAGAAGGTAGAGAGGCTGTTTCCGAAAGACCCTTAGCTGAACAAACAGTGAAAAAGACGCAAATTGGATTAACATCATAAATCTATACTTAAGCATTAGTTGATGTATTCCAAAAGTATCAAAAAAATGTAAAATTAGATAAACCTTTCGGAACATTTGAGCACGCTATATAGACAGGGAAATACAACAATCTCCGAGAATTGGCTAAAACAACTAAAATTAAACCTCAACAATTTGGGCGACAAACATCAACTTGTAGCTTTCTTACTACACCAAGAAGATATATGCGTGTAATACAACAACTATGACTCAATCCCAAAGTACTCAAGAAGTTGGAGTCTACTATATGAATCCGCCATGACCATGTAACTCCATTTAAGCTCATTTCATGCCAATATTACATCTTCATCGTGTGTCACGTTACACACAATTTGCTTACCAATTTTGGTGCAAAAAAGGTGTTCGGAAAATCTAATGAGAGAGGACAAAACTCTAGTCCTCCATCGGCACTCTTTTAACAACAATACCTCATTTGTGATCCCATTAGCTCGAGTATCTATCAGCAACATCGAAAAAAATTATAAATGAAATAAATATTACCTGTTCTTTCTCTTCATCTGAAATTCCAAAATCATCATAAGGTATGTTTTCCAGAGCTTGACTTAATCTTTCATACACAGAATAGAATCTTCCCATAACAGCCTCACTTTCTATGGCCTGCATATTTGTAAGTAAAATAAACATATTCAACCAACCCGAAATCGATGAAAATGTACATTTATTAACCATATTTAGGTGACAAAAGAGTGTGCAGAACACACACGTCAGACAATCATTGGTTTGGTGTAAACAAGAAGTGCAAATAAGTATGTATCCCCAAAATCGGAGGTGATAGTAATATAATAATGACATAATCAACAACAACAACATAACCAATGTGATCTCACAAGTGCGGTCTGAGGAGGGTAGAGTGTACGCAGACCTTAATCCTACTCGTAGAGATAGAGAGGTTGTTTACACGTCAACAAAATAAAGCAAAATGGAGAGCATTACATAACAAACAAGAGAAGGAACAATAACAACAACGAAATAATACAATAATCCGAGTGAAAAAAAACACCAATGATACACAAAATGATGATATACTCAATCAATTGAAAAAGAGAGGGTTACTTACCAGATAAATTTTACTTCCACAATGACAAGTTTTTAACAATTTCTTCGCAGACGAAAATGCCTTTTTTAATTTCATCAAACATTCGATACTCGATTCAGGGATCTGTCCTTCGAAATCTCTAATCTCTTCGAAAAGAGGTAATAAAAGCTTCAATCTTTCAGAGAGATTATGACATTCCTCTCTCTGTGATCTCCTATACTCTTCATACGATCCAACGGTATGAATCACACCAATAAGTTCGCGTACCACTTCTCGTTTGTCTAGTGGGCTCGATTGACAGCTTGATCCAAATTCCTCCTCTACGGTTACCCCTTCTTCAAGCTCGTGATCTTGATCCATCGCCATTTGATTTCCTCGAAAAATAAACAGAGTATTCTCTGTTTCAAAGTCGAAAAAAAATGAAACGAAATCAAAACCATAACCTAATCTTTTTAAGAAAAAAGTTAAGGCTTTGATTTCGATTTCGATTTTCGATTCCGATAAACTAATTGGAAAAAAGAAGGAAAAAATAGTTGCAGTGGGAAATTCTGTTGAGAGTTGGAGGAGAAGAAAGACACTAAGCGCTTTTTGCGGATTTGGAAGTGTTGAGATTTTGAAAGTTAGTTAATTCGGTACTTTTCACAAGTTCCCCGCTTTTTCGTTTTCGTACGAACAAAAGTTACTGAGTTCACGTAATTCGTGCAATCCAAATTATAATTTTTTGATAATATATTTGATTTGGTGGGTTCAAATTTTATTATTCTAACACATAATATATAAATGTGTCATTTAATTTATCTCTGTCTTATTTTTATGCTATTCAATTAAGAGTGTGTACAAATAGACACTTAAATTTATATAAAGTTGATAAGCAGACGTAGATGTCCTGTGTGACATAATACACGTAGGAGTTAGGACACTATGTAGGTTGAAATTTTCACATAGGATGTCACGTAGGATGCATGCATTTACTCGTTCAACTTTATATAAGTTTAAGTGTCTACTTGTACTCACTCAAAGTTGGAGGACGTATATGTCACTTGAGATAAAATTAAAAGACACGTTTATATATTAGGCATAATATATAAATATGCCTTTTAACTTGGTTTGAGATCACATTTATGCCCTCCAACTTTGAGTGTGCACAAGTAGACACTTAAACTTGTATAAAATTAAACAAATAGACACGCACGTCCTACGTGATATCCTACATGACAATTTGTGTCCTACGTGGTGTCTACATGTGTTATACCGCATAGGACTCATGTGTCTATTTATTCAACTTTATACAAGTTTAAGTGTCTAGATATGCACACCCAAAGTTGGAGGACATAAATATAAAATGAAGTCAAGTTAAATGACACATTTATGTATTATGTCTTATATATTATGCCCTTTAACTTGGCTTCAATTGACATCTAGGACGCCACATATGACACATATAACTATTTATTTAATTTTATACAAATATTTAAATGACTATTATCAAATCCAAAATTGGTGGACAAATATATCAAATAAAATCACAAATTAAAAGATATATTTATATATTATGCCAAAAAGAATTAACATCTCAATTCAATAAATTGCATACAAACAAACAATTTTTACCATTGACTATATAAGGAAACAAGGTCATGATACAGCTGTAGCAAATCCAAAAAAATTATAAGAAAATTTAAAAATAATATAAAAATATCATGCCTAAAATGTGAATCGATATCAAGGGATTCAACAAATATTACTTCCTCTATTACAATTTGTTTATTTTATTTTTTTAGTCCATTTTAATTTTTTTCAATAACTCTTTAATTTTAACTTTTGTATAACATGACAATTTGGGTCCTATGTGTATTATGCCACATATGACTTATGTGTCTACATGTTCAATTTTATACAAGTTCAAGTGTCTATTTGTGCATATCCAATATTGGAGGACATAAATGTGAAATGAGGTCAAGTTAAAGGGCATATATTTTATATATATTATATGTATTATGTCATACTAAACTTAGTATAGAGAGCTCCGCCATTGATGTTCTATACCTATATTAAAGTCTGACTAAATCCGAATTTGCATTGGAAAGTTCCTCGTTAGGGAGTAAAACGCTTCCTAACTAAGATGAATATGTACTAGGGAAGCTCAAATCCAATACCTCCGATTAAGTGAAATCATGTCATATTAAACTTACTCCCTCTATTCAATAATAATTGTCCACTATTGACTTGACACACCCCTTAAGAAACTATAAATAGAAGGGTAATTTTACTATATCACCCTTTGAATATAATAAATATAATGTCATGAAAAATGTAATATAGAAATGACTATAATTAATAATAAGGGTAAAATGCGAACTAAATGTAAAATTATCTATGGATTTCATAAAGTGGACAAGTATTGTTGGACATCTATTTTTAATATGGTGGACAAGTATTATTGGACGGAGAGAGTAGTATAGAGAGCTCCGCCTTTAGCGTTCTGTATCTGTATTGAAATCCGACTAAACACACGAATTTATTGGAAAGATGTCTAGACTGATTTCTTTAAAAATGAAAAAAGGGAAAACAAGCCAAGGCAACACATCATTAAATGCCTTTAATAAGAAATTTTGAATGAGTAATAACTGGGAAAATACACGACTTTTCATCTTTAGCCCATATATATACTAGCCGTTGTTTTCAAAATAATGAGAAGAAAAAATACAAACAAAAACAAAAAAAAAACACAATTATTTGCCTTTAGATTCTCTCTATATTCAATGAAACAATCTCAAAATTAATTTGTAGATAAAGAAATAGAGAGAGTGAGACATTTTTTTTTTAATTAAATAGTTGAATTGTTTTATGGGGTTCTGTTCATAGTTTCTGTGTTTTCATTTTTTGAATCATTTTGGGTAATTTTTACTGAAAGATTGGATCTTTTTGAGAATCTGTATAAAGGGTTCTTGATTTTTGAAGGTTGATGTTCGTCTGTCTTTCGATTTAATTTTTGAATTTTTGATTCATTTAGGTTAGTTTCACCGAAAGATTAGACCTTTTTGACAATCTGTATAAAGGGTTCTTGTCGTGGAAACAACCTCTTGTAGAAATGTAGGATAGACATGCCCCACGCGTATAGCAAAAGCTTAGTGCACCGGGCTGCCTTTTTAGTAGAAATGGTTCTTAATTTTGCAGGTTTCTGTTCATTGTCTTTTTTTTGCTTTTTGAATCATTTTTGCACTAAAAGATTAGATCTTTTTGAGAATCAATATAAAGGGTTCTTGATTTTGCAGGTTGATGTTTTCGGTTTGTGATCTGGGATTTTTTTTAGCTTGATTCTTGATTGTCCCTTTAAAGATTGACCCTTTTTTTGAAAATAAAGTGTGGGTGTTTAATATTGTTGTTTGTTGTTCAATCTTTAATTAGGTTCAAGATGGTTGGATCAGATGAGAATTGCCAAGGTGTTGCAAGGCCTTCAAATCTTCGAGGTATGATTTGAAATTTGAATTGTTATAATCATGTATAGATGAATTTTGAATTGTTATAATCATGTATAGACTATTGTATCTGATTTGGATTAACTTATGAGATGGAAAATTTATCCTTTTTTCGCTACTAGGGGTAATGGGGAGTAGTAGAAGGGCTCTAAGCACAATAAATGGGAACATAGTTGAAGCTCCACAGTACCCTTGTAAGCTACGCAAGAAAAATGGTGTCACCGAGTAAGAAATGATCAAACTCTTTAATTTATTGAGTTCCAAGATGTCTTTTTTATTGCAATTCCATTAATGATATTTCCAATTCTTTGTAGCAAGAATGTGGATGGTGATATGAATCCAATTCATCGACCAGTCACGAGGTCTGACTCTAATTCTTGGTTGAGATAGTTCTTATTGTTAAATACTTTTATCATCTGGTCTGCTTTTCTTTTAATAGTATGGTGGATTCTTGCTGCCTCAGGAAGTATCCTGCACAAGTGGTTGGCAAGCCTCAACAACCAACACTTGAGGTACATTTTTCAACGAGTACCATCTTGGATTATACTAGTTATGTTGGAGGTGTTGATGGTGTTATCTTCCACAGGTAACAAAGCCAGTGGTCGAAACAGCGCCTAACAGAAATGAACTAGAAGGTGCCATCATTATCGATGTAGAAGATTACAAGTCCACAAGTGACCATGTTGTGCCAATGTCTGTCCAACACGCAGAAGCAATGATGGAGGAAATTGATCGAATGGTATAGTTGATTCGATATACATTTTCATTCTGGATGATCTATGGATCGCGATCTATTTTGTGTTTTTTTATTATGTAGGATGAAGAGATAGAGATGGAAGAAATAGAAAAGATGTCAATTGTGGACATAGACAGTGCTGATAAGAAGAACATACTAGCAGTTGTGGAGTACATTGATGACATTCATGCTTACTACAAGAAGATTGAGGTGAGAAACTATTTCAACATGACTGCACTTTTTGTAGAAGCTCAATAGATTTTTTAAAACTTATGTATGGAGATGGTATTTAAATATAGTTTGCGTTTGCGTACATCCTACCTTCTCCAGACCCAACTTGTGGGACTACAGTTGCTATTGTTAAGTTTTTATATAGGTTCTCTACCTGACCACCGTATTTAAGATGATTGATTCTTAGAAGTATGTTTGTGCATTTACATAAACAGGATTAGGCTTTAAATATCAAACTGATTGATCTATAGTGAAACAAAAAGCTGATCATTTGATGTTCACTTATGCTTGTCATCTGCTCATGAATACCCTTAAGTCTAGTCTTTGTTCTTTCATTCTTAAATATGGGTGCTAACCAGATTCCCCGTATTATATGCGAGGTAAATAAGATTCTCGATAGTGAGTTCTTGATCATAATGACCAACTAAAGTTGGTATCCTGTTGTAGTTTTTGTGCCAATAGTAGCATAGTTGGTTATTTGTCCTTCCCTTTACGTATTACAATATAGGCAGGTGCTATTCATATTGCCTTTAGCGGAAAACAAACTTATAATGCAAAGCCTTGAATGGGGACCTACTTTAGTTAACTTTCTCCTTGAATGAGGACCTACTTTAGATAACCTTCCAGTAGTAGTTTTTGTGCCAATAGTAGCATCGTTGCTTATTTTATTTGTTCATGTTCTCTCTGTCCTCGCTCTGTACACCCCAAGAATGACCGAATGAGATAAAATTTGTACAGCTTTCTGGGTATCTGTTTGACGGAGGCACTTTTATAAATTTATTTTTCATTTCAGAGTTCTGCTTGTGCCCCTCCAAACTATATGGAACAACAATTTGATATCAATGATAGGATGAGAGCTGTTCTCATTGACTGGCTGATTGAGGTATAAAAACAATGACTCACAGTCTCACCGAATTCCATGAAGCAACACCAATGACTTCCGGCCTCACTAATGTCCAATCAAATCTGTGTAGGTACATTACAAGTTTGAACTGATGGAGGAGACTTTGTACTTGACCGTAAATCTTATCGATAGATTCTTGGCAGTCCAGCCAGTGGTTAGGAAAAAACTCCAGCTTGTTGGGGTAACAGCTTTGTTTCTCGCCTGCAAGTACGAAGAAGTTTCTGTTCCTGTCGTTCAGGATCTAATTTTGATCTCTGACAAGGCTTACACCGGGATAGAAGTACTTGAAATGGTAACTAAAATTTCATTATATTTTGCCAAAGTTCTCCTAGCCTGCCATATGACTTTGATTGAGTACTTTCTGCAGGAGAAGTTGATGATCAATACATTACAGTTCAAACTATCAGTGCCTACGACATATGTGTTTATGAAGCGATTTCTTAAAGCTGCTCAGTCCGATAAGAAGGTTACTATAAACTTATTAGTACTAAATTAGCTTAGAGAAAACTGACAACATTTGTGAATCATGACTAAGTACTGACAATTTTCGGGTATTCTTGAATCAGGTGGAGCTTCTGTCTTTCTTCATGACCGAACTATGCCTTGTTGAGTATGAAACACTTAGGTTCCCACCTTTAATGCTAGCAGCTGCAGCTATATTTAATGCTCAATGTACTCTAGGTGTGGCTAAGGAGTGGACTAAAACTTGTGAGAAATATAGCAACTATACTCGAGATCAGCTTTTGTAAGTATCTTATCTATCTATCTATCTATCTACTTTTCTTCCTTTGCAAAGATGATTTGTTCTTACAGAATGCACGAAGAAAAAACCCCTCTGAGTGTTTTGTTTTCTATATATAACAGGGAATGCTCAAAACTGATGGTTACATTCCATCAGAAGGCTGCAACTGGGAGGCTTAATGCTGTACACAGAAAGTATAGCATCTCTAAATATGGCTTCGTTGCAAAGTTGTTCCCATCGGCTTCTTTTCTTTTAGAGGCAAGCTTTTTTTAGCACATGATGTTACTTGCAGCTTCTTGACGAAACATTATAGTTGGAGTACTGGAGAGCAACTGATCAACATAAGTTGCCTCGGACAAAATGTGTGTGTTTGCCTTTTTGTTTTGGTTACATGGCTCTATGTACCAAAATCCAAGTACTTTTTACAAATTGTCGCTACTATTTTGTGAATCTAAAATCTGTTTAGATCCTTTTCTATGCTATCCTTTGGTATACATGATGCTCTTTAGTCAGATATCATCATCATATCATCATATCATATCATATATATATATATATTACTAAAAGAGAGAAGCTCTAAAGTGTAAAGTTGAATTACCATTTTATCCAAACACTAAATAATAATGTTATAAAAATATTTTAATTAATTAAATATTATCATATCATACTATTATTAAATTTATAATACTTAATGTCAACATACTATTAAATGTAAAAGAACTTTTCACTTTCTGCAACCTCATTTTATAAGATGGAAAGGAAATGTGAAAAGTATTGATAATCGTGGTTCAATACTTCAATTATGGACGTCTTAAATGTAGGATATGCACTAATATTCATTTTTTCTCAATGATCTGTATATAATAAATATTAGAGGAGGTATATGATTTCATAGACACATATTAAATGGTAAATAATGGTTATACAAAGCTGTTATTTAGAAGTTGGAAAGAACATTTTATCATAGTTTAAGGCTTTTCGTCTCCAACACTAAAACTTTTGATTTTCTTTAGTTACCTAACTTAATTGATAATGAATGATCTTATCTAATCCATTAAATTTATGCTCAATGATCAACTTATATAAATGAATTCATAAATCAAGAATATGTACAACTCTCTCCATTAGGAGAAGTAGTAGAGGAAACATACAAATTTAACGAGTAAGTTCATTTTTCAGCTTTATTATTTTCTGTGAATGTGTTCGTAAATATATCCTTTTTTTTGGTAAATAAAATTTTTATTACCAAGTGAGAATTACAAAACAAAAAACAGTCTGGATAACCCCCAGAAACTGCATATTTCTAACATTCTATCATACTCTATCCTACCATTGCTTTGTCTAACCAAACCACTATAGGATACCAATCCAGCCTCTCCATTTTCATGCTCAATTTCGATTTCATCCCCCCTCTAATATGAACTTCTTGTACAATCTTATGAATTAGAGTGGCACAACTTCTAGTCTTCTTCTAAAAGATCCTATGGTTCCTCTCCTGCCAGATATAATAAACACTGACTGCAAGTGTGGTTCGAAATATTCCAGCTTCTAGTGAGTTCCCTTTGTAATGGTCAAGTGCCCATCTCTGCTCCTTGTTCCATCCTGATGCTTGCTTTTGGATTTTTTGCCATTGTAAAATCTTCTGCCAGACCTGTCTTGAGTAGGGACAACTAAAGAAAAGATGCTCAATGTTCTCATTCCCATCACCATCACAGTATATACTTGGTGTTATCCACACTTCCCCAAACAATAATCCATTCATTTGTCAGTAGTCTCCCATGTAGAGTTAAGCATAAGATAAAGCTCCATTTTGGGCAAGCAATAGTATTACACACCAGTTTCCTCCATTCCACTTTAAGATATTCCCCTCTCAGCAGCTGATACACTTGTTTTGTTGAGAATTTCTCAACTTGTATTAATTGTGCTTCATTCCAGCCCACAGCCTCCAAATCTTTGTATACTTGTAGTATCTTCTGCATCATCCATGAGGCTTGATTTGCTTGTATGTTCCACACTGTCCCTTGTTTCCCATAATACACTCTTGATTGCTTGCATATGAAAGGAACCTAGATGTCCAGTTCTGAATTCTTCCCATGATCTTGTCAATCAGTGGTTGGCATTGCACAATAGTTACTCTCTTAGTACTTAAGGGAACTCCCAAATATCTGAAAGACATTGTGCCCTGTGAGAAGCCTAACTCCTGCAATCGTAAATATATATTATTCTTATTTATATAATATTTTATTTTATAAGTTTTAAGTTTTATAAATTATCAATGTTTCTTATATCCATGTTTATGAGTTAAAATCAAGCTGATGTATTGACATAGAAGTGTTAGAGATTGACTTTTGGTCCTCTTATATGTCATGTCTTTGCCATTAGCTTTGAGTCTTTGCTTAGCTTGAAGTTGTTTGAAACTTTAATTTTTGATACCTTAAATTTGCTGAAATTGGTAAAAAAAAGGTGGATAAATGAAAAAAATAGGTATTCATATATAGTATTTTGGTGATTTATGTTTATTAATGTTTTCCTAATTATATAATTATAAGTGAATGAATGAAACTACTCTAATTGTTGAAATCGGTAATCAAAACAATAAAGTGGAATACGCATCAAGAACATTACTTATGGAAGAGTATCATGTAATATATGAATAAGGGCGAATTTATGTATATTTTTTGGGTCACCCGAACCCGTGGTCATCCGACTAAACTCGATATATTACTTCTATAATTACTAAAGAATATATTAAATTAAAACTTGTTGAACCCATTCTCAAGATGGCTGGATGGTTCACTGGTAGGACTGTAAGATTTCAATACAAAGGTTGCAGGTTCGATCTTAGGCAGCCCCAATTCGCTTCAATTTATTTTTACTAACTAAAAACACGTTTTTCATTTAAAAAAAAAAAAGAAGCTAAATTCTGAAAGTTTTGTGGTAATGTAATTTTTATGTATTGCTCGCTTAGTTATTGTTATTATAAATTTTTTGATCTTATCTTTAAAGCAATGGTGCACCCGTTTTCTTAAAATCCTAGATTCGCCTCTGTATATGAATACATTAAATTTTGCTCAAAATATAATCCATTATACATTTTACCTACCTAGCTAAATTTAGATGTTGAATTTTGTAGTTTCAAATAATATTTAATCATCTATTGTTCAACGAAGAAGTCACTCGAATATAAGTTTACTATTCATCTATTTCAGCTTGTACTTTTTTACTTTATTCTATTGTTCATTACAATGCAGTTTTAATATGATTTATTTTGTATGAACTACTTGTATGGGACACACGTGCAACGTACGTGTCTAGAGACTAGTATTATAAAAAGTAGGAAGCTTTAAAATGCAAAATTGGATTACCATTTTGCCCCTACACTAAATTATAATATTATAAATCATTTAATTAATCATTAAATAATAAATCATGTATCATATTACAGTGGAAAGACCTTAAATGAAAAGTTACATTACAATGAATCATAATATCATATTTTACATTTTTTCACCATTTTTATAAATATTTACTACCATAATGACTTAATAAAATATTCACACCATAAATGTTGAAGTAAATTCCATGTAGCAATATCTCTAATTAGACAAAAGGTCAAATAACCACTCATTACCACATATAATACTAATTAAATTGGTTTGCATTTAAAAACAATTAGGAGTTATTTTTTTTTTCTTTTGCATTATCTTTTTCATGTGGACAAACAAGTGAATTATTATAGGTAGACAAATATATCTCAAATCTAATATAAAAATTGTGTGGAATGTTCTATAAAAAACATATTTTAAAGAAATATTGTATTCTTTTACATCATAGAGTAGCATGTAGGCATGTTTAATATAAAATAACTATTATAGATAGTATCAAAATTACCTTAATTTATATTTCAACTTTGTATATTAAATTCATTTTGTATGCAAGTGTAACAAGATTAAAATATAAGATTAATATTCATTATCCTTAGAAACTTGTATTTTTCGATATAGTTTAATATCTATTTTTATCATCTAACGTATCATTTGAAATTGTATAGAAAATTTTGATACCAACTAATAGCAATATACATGCAACGTACATAACCAAAACTAGTTGAGTAAATAGTGCCTTTAACCACATGAAAACCACGAAAAGTTGCCAGGAAAAAGGTAGAACATAAATACTATCCAATATAGTGAAGGGTGTTTGATAGTAATATTCCATTCCTTGAAAGCCTGTGAATACTAGAGCTAGTAGATATGCAATGTTTAGCTAGTAATGACATGTTCTTTGAGCTTCAAAATGCCTTCAGAGCTAACATGATGATATATTGGTCAGATAACCAAGATAATAGATGAATATCACATGTGATAGAGAAAATAGTACCTACAATCACATAAAAACCATGAAAGCTAGTTGCTAAGTAATAGGTAGAAAGAGTAGTTACTAAAGTGTAACCTGATTGTTTTTCATTCTCTATAGCAGTTCACTAGTTTAACTTGTATGAAGAAGATAGTTTCTTTGTCTAAACCTACTAGATGAATTCAAATCTCTTTATAATGGCGTCTCTCTTTGATACCGCATTAGCTCCCTTGTATGTCACTCGTGTAAAACAAATAAGCTTTCATTCAATTCCCTCGTGAGCACTGCCTCTTTGACATTGGCTCGCAGCTCTAAAGGTACAATATTGACATTTTAGTGAGTATATTCAGTACAATCTAGAGGGCAATGCGGACATCAGCAGTTTTGCTTAGTGTCGCGTAGGAATTGATAAAGTTCCGTGCATACACGTAGTCGGTACAATGAGATCTTGAATTTGTTAGAAAATGACTTCAAAGTAGTGGAGCTAGTAAACTTTCATTAGTTTAATCACAAGTCCAATCTACAAATTGCAATTAAATTTATTAGAAAGTGCCTTTAAGTGGGAAACTATAGTTGATGAGCTTTCAACAATTTAATCATAGATCCAATCTACAAATAGCAAAACAACAAATTACTAGTTATTACACTTTGACATTCGAAATTTACTAGCTCGATTTATTTGATTCACATCAAACAAGCTCATTATCGGAAAAAAATCGTTTTCTACCAAGAAATTCTTCATTCATACTACTCAAATACGAGACCTTTTCCGCACACCCCTTGATGTTATATGACATGTTAATACAAAAACATTACATGATTCTTTCCATCAATCCTAGCCTTAGTGAACAAGGTTTTGTGTCACCTGTTATTGATGGCATGTGACAATTATCTCATGAAATTAGTTGCGGACACGATGGTCATTAAAAATGTACATCTAATGGTCAGGTAAACCTACTTTTCTAGTCAAACATTTTTCCAACCCCAAATCTTACCTAATCCTCAAGTAACCAACAATTCAAAGATCTAAATCACAAACACACTCCCCTTTTTGCTTTTTTTTCTTTTGTTTCTTCCCTTTTCTTTAATTACTCCTAATATATTAATTTACCTAAACTAATATTTCTTCTTTTGTTGTCTTTTGTCATTTTCAATAATTTATTACAACTTGTCTGGTAAATAATTGATCTATCATTCGAAGATCATGATAAAATGAATAAGATTTCTTCGTTTAGAATACAAATATGAAAAAAATCTTATAATCTTCCCTTTACTTAACATTAACAATACGTATTCGAATTAATCATTAATGCAAAATTTAATAATTAATTTCTTACAAATCTGTGTGGTAAATAATTGATTTGTTATCCGAAGATCATGATGATATGAATAAGATTTCTTCATTTAGAAACATAAATATGATTTTTTTTAATAATGAGCCGTTCACCTTAATGACACAATACGAATTCAAATTAATCATTAATTCAAAATTCAATCATTTCCAATAATTTATTACTACTTGTATGGTAAATAATTGATCTGTGTCATCTGGAAATTATGGTGAGATAAATAAGATCTGTTGTCGAGAAGGAAAGATAAATATGAAAAAAAAATGTGTAATGAGTCCCTCACTTAACATTACTCGATGCAAATTCGAATTATTTATCAATTTAAAATCTAATGTGAGAATCGAACACTGAACGGATCGAACAAAATTTGATCTTTCCAAAAGCTAAAAACAGAAAAAGAGTTTCCTACAATGCAAATCGTTGTCGTTATGGGGCCTAAAACCCCAAAATCGTCTCTCCTTGAAGAAGAAAGAATAACAAATCTGTATTTCCAATAATACCCCCAAACCCTCTCCTCCGCGACACCACCGGAGGAGGAGTCAAAACCAGCAAAAACGCTTCCGACCACCAATCATCGCCGCCGTATGGCTATTCCACGGCGGCGCCACCAGCATCATCACAGCCGTGTGCGGTTTCTGTTCCCGGCAATTTTTGCTGTTTCCGCCATTATCCTCTTCTTATTCCTCTTCCTATCAATCCTCGCGCCGTCTCCTAATGATGATAATCACCTCCGCCACCTTCGTCGTGATGATTCATCGGTACATTACATTAATCAATCACGCTCACGAGAAAATGCTAAAATGTTTAATTTAATTATTAAGTGTTAATTGATTGATTAATATATGATAAAGTGTTAATTTAATTACATAATTTGTGATTTGTGTAGGAAGGGAAAAGTGGTGGTAATGAGATTAGAGTTCCTTCATCTCGTGTTAAGGTTGGGATTTAATCTGAATCTTATTGATTTCATTTGTGATTTGATTTGATTTGGATCTAAGGTTGCTAAATGTGGTGTGGTTGATTGTTGAGTTCTAGATCAGTGCAGGAGTTCATAATCGTGATCTCTGGAGTTCGAGAAATTCGAAGTTTTTCTATGGATGCAGTAATGCCAGCAGTAAATTTGCAAGTGCGTAAACTCGAAAATGAGCTCAATAGCTCAGCTTCTTTTATAGTATTTGTACTTGAAACAAAAAAGTAATCATTTTGTTTTAGTATGTTTATGTAGCAGCAATGATGGAGTTATTAATCAGGTTGAATTTGATCATTGAAATCTGATTGCGTATTTGTACTGGTTCAAATTGCAGAAGCCAAAACTATCACACATCCAAATCGATACTTGTTGATTGTGACCAGTGGAGGTCTTAACCAACAGAGAACTGGGGTAAGAAAATATTACCGGATTGGTTTTTTAGAATTGAATATGATTTCTGTTTTAATTTGTTGACTATCTAGAAATGAGATTCTGATCGAGAAACTGTTTTTTTCCAACACTTACAGACAAATAAGGTAGTTGATTCAGTGATTGTTATATTGTATAGGGTAGTTCAAATGGCCTTGTCTTTTCTATTTTTAGATAGTTAATGCACAAGCAAGCACTGAATAAAGGTATCAGGTTGCTTTAGGTTCACAATTGTTAAAGCTAGTCTATTTATGAGGAATATCATTATAAAAATGTCTTAGGTTGCGCTTTTCTAGATACGGCTACATCAGAACATGGATTGAAAAATCGGCATCCTTAATGCCTTAAAAGACAAATTACTGTGTATTGTAATAAAGAGGTCCAAATGAAGCTGGATGGATATAGAAAACTGTTTTAGCCAACTCAACTAGTTTGGTATTGAGACATAGTTGTTAGTATTGTTGTAAGCACATGCACATAGTGACAATTAAGGCATTATATTTCACAGTGAACAATGCCCATTAATAAGGAGGTTCTCTATACCAACAAGTGGAGAAGCTTTATGCAACTGGTGGGACACAACATCTAATGGTTGTTCAATCAGTTTATGGCGTTCTGTCATATCAATGTTGTTGATTTTTGCAAGATATTCTTGATCGGTAAACGAGTGCAACTAAATTGGGACTGAGTTATAGTTGATTGATTGATCATTGAATTATTAGCACCTCAAGATGCACCTAATTTGACTGGACAGAGAAGTAATGATTACAAAATCACCAGAACAAATTTCATATGTAGTGATAGCCAATATGTCTGCATAATCATGCTCTGGGATTTGATGATTGCGCTATAGTTATTTGCACTTTTAAGTTAAATTGGCCTATAGTTAACAGTGTAAGCTGGCCCATCTTTATGGCAGATAACTGATGCTGTTGTTGCTGCTCGCATTTTAAATGCTACTCTTGTTGTTCCAAAGTTGGACAAGACGTCTTTTTGGAAAGATTCTAGGTGAGTGAATAGTATCAGAAGAATGATTTAGTATTTTCTTGCATATTGGTTTCTCCAACCATCACTGAACTTATTGTATAGGTACATTTAAAATGCTAATAATCCTGCTTGTAACTGTGAAAAGTGAAATGATCTCCTTTTCTCTTGCAGTGACTTCTCTGATATATTTGATGTTGATTGGTTTATAAAACATCTAACAACAGATGTTACAATTATAAAAGACCTTCCGCTTAGAAGAGGGCAGATATGGACGCCACATAGAATGCGTGTTCCTAGAAAGTGCAGTGACAGATGTTATATAAATCGTGTATTGCCTGTACTCATGAAAAGACATGTGAGTTTTCAAGACACTTGTATTTCTTAGCAATTTGTGAATGAATGGAAACATATCTGAGAAGCACACTTTTATTAATTATTTACTGCACTGCGAGTTACTGTGAGTTACTTTTTTTGGAGTATTTACATTCAATCTCAGGGGTCTGGGTTATGGAACCTATAAGATTCTGTAAATTTTGCATCCTTTTCAGTTGTTGTAACTGAACTTCCTAAACTTACTAGATTAATGAGTCGAGGCACTAATACTTGGGTACTTCCTGAAACGTCTTGCCAACTTTAGATTTTTGTTGATGCTTCGGGAAAGTGATCACTGATTCAAATGGAAGCAAACTTCTATAAGTTTTTGAAGAATCATGAATTAGCTTGGTTATGAGTAGTAAAATCTCATTTATTTTCAGCGCTCAAAGGAAGGATCTCTTTTATAAGATAATGATATTCCATCAGAAAACATCTTTAAAGTATCCTTGTTCCAACTCTTTTAGGTTGGAGCTTGAGGAGATTATTGTTGTCTCATTGCCTCAAGTTTATCAGTCTTAAATGTTTGAAAATTGGTTTTCAAGAGAACTAGGCCCTGAGGCTTCACTAACTCCAATATGTTAATTTTGGGAAGTCATAACCCAAAAAAAATACAATTGCCTTGTACAGTAAGTGGAAAACCAGTCCTCTGTTCAAATAACAGAAAGTATCTAGCTTATTCCTGGTTGCAGGGAACAGGGGATTGTTCCTTTCTGTATGCTGTCTATTAGTATTGTGTATTATTGATATCTCAGACCTGTATTAGCAGTCTACTTCTTGTGACAGGCTGTACAGATCAGCAAGTTTGACTATCGACTTGCAAATAAGCTGGATACAGATTTGCAAAAGCTTAGATGCCGAGTCAATTATCATGCCCTGAAGTTTGCGGACACTATACTCAAAATGGGTGAGAAATTGGTCCAGCGAATGAGAATGAGTAGCAAGCATTATATTGCCCTTCACCTAAGGTTAGTCATAAGATCTGACTTGATTTTATGATTTCTATTTCATATTTAATTTCTTTGTCTTTTCCTTGTGTCTTCCATTTCCTTATGACTGCTGCTAGTTATGTCCTTCAAGTGCAGAACCGAATGTAATGTCCTGGGTATTTTTCTTAGTGTGTTTATTGCATGTTTCCCTTCAGTAAGCTGAAGAGTTTGTCTACTACAATCACTGTTCACGGATGCTTCTATTCTGAAATGAAATGTTATGTTTCATTTGTACATATGATGATTTTGTAGGACTTTGGTCCTTGAACAAATTGCATATGAGATGACTGGTTCAGAATTCATGATAATCTGCTTGATGTATTCTTCTTTTTAGATGACATGTTCACTTTGGATGGGGAGAAATGCTTTGCTGCAGTTTTGGGAATTCTAGAGAAGAATAAGTTTGCTTATAGTGTATTGTTTACAGGTTTGAACCTGATATGCTTGCATTCTCTGGATGCTATTATGGTGGAGGGGATAAGGAGAGGACAGAACTGGGAAAGATACGGCGGAGGTGGAAAACTTTACATGTGAGATCCCTAAAGTTTCAGATTTTGGTCATTTCCTAATGTATCATCATGACAATGTAGTTTAAAGATTTGACTGTTTGCTCCACTTACGCATTTTTTCTGTATTTATATCTCTCACTTCTGTTCAGATTTTCAATTTTGTACAATACAATGTAAAAGATCTATCGAAGAAGAGAAGTAGTGTGACACTGGATAATCTGGGAAATAAACTGGATTTCTGTCATCCTTGTGAGGCCCAGGTCTCTCTCTCAGCAGTATTAGGAGAAAGAAGTGTGTGTGTGAGAGAGAGAGAGAGAGAGAAAATTGTTTTTATGAGATATTTTTAGATTAATGGAGGCAATTTCCCTGTCTTCCACACCATATGATAGAATAGTCCAAGGACTGAAGTGTGTGTAAAATCTTTTTTAATACATGTGCAGAACAGCAACCCGGAAAAGGCGAGGAGGCAAGGAAGATGCCCTCTTACTCCTGAAGAAGTTGGCTTGATGCTAAGAGCACTTGGATATGGAGATGACGTTCATATTTACGTAGCATCTGGTGAAGTGTATGGAGGTGAAGAGACATTGGCTCCATTAAAGGCCCTCTTTCCAAACTTTTACTCAAAGGACACTATTGCCAGCAAGGAAGAGTTAGAACCATTTTCTACATATTCTTCTAGAATGGCTGCTCTTGACTTCATAGTTTGTGATGAAAGTGATGTATTTGTCACTAATAACAACGGAAACATGGCAAAAATTTTAGCAGGACGAAGGTATACTGCTTCCCTTTCCGGCCTTTCGAATTGTTCTGCAAATTTTATTTAGATTCTGGCTAATATATCTTTTCTTTTGATGTAGGAGATATTTCGGTCATAAACCTACCATTCGCCCAAATGCTAAGAAACTAAATCGTGTGTTCTTAAATAGAAATAACATGACAACAGAGGAATTTTCTTCCAGAGTTCATACGTTTCAAAGAGGATTCATGGGGGATCCCAAGGAGGTGAGGCCAGGGAGGGGTGAGTTTCACGAAAATCCATCAACATGCATTTGTGAGGATGCCGAGGCTGAAAAGAAAATGGATTGGGATCGTCGAAAAAATGGTAAAGACAATGTAGCTAAGAAGAAAGACGGTGATGATAGGAAGAAAGATATTGAGGCAGTTGTTCATGATGAAAATGTAGACTATGAGCCAGAAATGACTGATCCTGAGGATGAAGAAGAAGATGAGGATAACCCCCTGGGCGAAGTTTCACTTGGTAGCTCCAAAGCTGAAGCTTTGTCCAATGGAACAAGTACCGATTATGACGCTTCCATGTCTGAGGATACTGAGTTGGACGAGTTGCTTTCAGATTGAGAAAGGATCAAAGATTTACCTTTCGAGAGGTTTTACCTGTATATAAACCAGCCTTAAAAGAGTTCTTCGGGCATTAACCTATTTTCAACGTGTTCAATTGTGAATGCCCGTGGCTGAAGCCTTGACCACACATTGATGCAGATCCACTTCTCCTTGAGATATTCAGTTATCGGGCAAGAGCTTGAAATTATAGTATCTTTGGAGGCCTATGATCCACAATGCTTGAACTCGCGAAGTGTAGCCGCTAAGATGGAGCTCCCCGAGAGGGAATTTTTTTACCTGGTATAGTGTTCAAACATTGTTGTATACATAGACGAGAATGTTAATTGCTAATTTACTTACTAACTTTGTTAGGTAAACATTTGTTGGAGAGTTTAAATATAACCTGCTTTAGTTGTTCTTTGAATGGTTTTGGATTTGTATTTTTGTAGATACTTAGGTTTGACGATGACATGAGTTGAGCTCGGAGTAGTGATGATTTATGCAGCGGATTTAACTTGTTGAGGATTGAGGCATAATTATCGGTGTTGTACATACATGAGTTTGAACCAAATTGTGTTTAGTCTTAGAGATCTTACTATCAAGAAAAGGTTCAAACATCAAAATATGACATAGTTGGTAAAACGTTATATTACATATTTACGCCAAATAAATAAATATAAGATACTATTATTTTTTATAAACATATTTATCATTTAATCATAGTTAAGTGTAAATTACATTATTTTGTCTAAAAAAAACAACTCATGTGAGTTTTCTACCTAATGTACTTGTAGGCATAGGCGGAGCTAGGGATTTGGAAGGGGTTCATCCGGACCCTTTATAGAAAATTTAAAATATACATCGAATTTCTTTTAACTTCTTCCTATATTTATTTATTATAATAGTGGAGCTAGGGATTTGGAAGGGGTTCATCCGGGCCCTTCATAGAAAATTTAAAATATATATGGAATTTCTTTTAACTTCTTCCTATATTTATTTATTATAATAGTTTAAATCTTTTCTTGTTCTTCGATTTTGGTTATTGCTTGTATTTTTTGTGCTTCTACCATTGTATTATTTCGTTGTTACTACTATTTTTTCTCCTATATGTTGTGTAATACTCTCCATTTTTGTATTTATTTCATAGTTGTTATTGCTCTCATATTTGTATCCTTTTTTTTTTCCAAACAGTTTGACATGCTTTATTTAAGATGAGGGTCTAAACAATTTTTTTTTTATTTCTACGAGGTAGGAGTAAGATTTACTTTCGCTATTCTTCCCAAACCCCTATAAAATTTTACTGAATATATTATTGTTATATATATTTTAAATTTTTATAGTAAAAATTTTGACTCCGCTACCCGTTATTTGTGGCTATGGTTGGTTGTGAGTAAGTTTAGTATAGGCCAATTGAGATTTCCCCAACCATATGATTTTGTGCCCCCTACTTGTGTGGGTTTGAAATTTTGTTCACCCCTTAACTCAGCCTAATATTTTGTAAACAAAGCCTTTTTTTTCTCTTCTTGTTGAGCTTATCCAAATAGACGCGACATATATAATACTTTCTCTGTCTCAATTTATGTGACATTTTTTATTTTTCGAGAGTCAAACAGTTTAAGTTTGAATGAAAATTTTGCGTGTGAAATCTTCAAATTTTTTGAAATGAAATTTATATATTTGTAAACTACGTAAAAAGTACTATAAGTCACAATAATTACCAATTCAAAATAATTAAAAGCTATACGAAAAAATTTATGATGAAAATAGACTTGTTTAAATTTCAAAATTCAAAAAGTGCCACATAAATTGAGACGGAAAGAATACTATATTTGATTATCCACTTCTTGTACTTCAAACAACATTTTACTCTTTGTCCTCTTCTCTTATGTTACAAAAATCATGTGGCCTTGCTTTCACCATGAAAAATGTGTGTCTAGAGTCATGTGGGAGAGTTAGGAGTTTCTAACGTCAACAGGTACCTTATGCCATATCACCACAATACTTTTGTTTATGTGTCATGTCACATGTGTATTGACCACTAATAAAGTAGCAAATGATCGCTTGGTTGTTGATTAGAGTTACGTAGTTATTAATAACGAAAAAAATTAGAAACATACAAATTAGTTGTGTAGATAGTAATCATATGAGTATTTAGTTATTTATGTATTAGTTATAATACGTAAATACAACTCTTTTCTAACTAGCAACCCAACGATCCCTATGTTTTGGAAATATTTTATCCAAAACGGGCTATGCTGAGTCACCATAAATGACTACGTGGCAAATCTTGTGTGGCAAAATGATTTACAAATTTACAAAGCCCATTGAACGACTCTTATAAATTCCTTAAATTAATAATATTTCATTTTACAAATCATATAATTTTTTATTTTTTATTGTTTTGCTGATTTTTTGAGTCCTCAGTTCAGTGTAATTCTTGCTCGATTTTCCACTTCACATTTTCAATTAAACTTCAAACTCTTCAATCCCATAAAACTCAATTTTCAGTGGCATTTTCGTAAATAATTGCAATGGCGACGGCGACGGCGACGGGTTCTAATGGGTTAACGGGTCCATTGGGAGGTAAGCTCAAAAGGGTCGATGTAGGAATTGGATTTGTGGAGTTACAGAGGAAGAGAAGAAGGGTTTTTGGTGTGAAGTGTTGTTGTTCGGGTTCTGTGGTACCAATTAGAGGGATTAATGGGTCAGGAAAGTGTGTTGAGAAATGCGAAAACTGGAGATTTGATAGTAAGAAGAGTAGTCATAGTTATCGGGTTAAAGTGCAAGCTTCTTCTTCTACTATGCCGTTTGCATCTCCAAAGTGAGCTTTTTTTTCCTTCAAAGTTTCCTCTTTTGCTTTTGCTATTGCTTTTAGTATTTTTATGATTAGGGTAGCTTTTAATAGATTAGTGAGTGAGTTTATTTGAAATGGAACAACATAGTAAGTGAATTCATGTACAAAAAATGTTAATCTTTCTTTATGAGATAATTTGTGATGATTGTTCGACTAATAGTTATTATCTTAGAAAGTCACTTCCAGAAGAAAGGTGACTTTCTTATATAATGGTACTATATTAGTTGACTGACCAACTGAGAAATCAATTTAATTTATGTCAAATCACCTCATTATAGGAGAGATGACAATCCATGTTGAAGGAGGTAGCTTTACCTTGTATATACTCTATATATTAGAGAAACTTTGTTGTATGAAATGAATACACGATAACGAGCAACAAAGCAATTACTCCATCTGGTTTAATTTGTTTGTATGGTTTTGACTTGGCACGGAGTTTAGAAAAATCAAAGAAGACTTTTGAATTGAACTAAGAATTGTACCAAAATGTTGTTTAATCTTGTGGACGTAAACATGTTAAGTGGAAAGTTGAAATTAAAGAGTTGACAATAATAAGGAAAGATGCATTCTTTCTTTAATGGACGTAAAAGGAAAGTAAGACAAACAAATTAAAATGCAGGGAGAACTACCTAAGGTGCGACTAGCCTTGGCATAAATCTGTAGACTCATGTGTTTTAGATACTTACAAAATCTCATTGTCATCCGAAGTTGAAGAGAAAGTAAGTTGAGCAAAGGTGTTATCTTTTGTTAAAGGTCTTTCTTTTCTTTCCAAATGCACCACACTGTTGCTTTACAAAATATTTATTTAATGATTTAGCATTTGATTCATGTTCTCCTAGCTTCTAGTTGTCTTTGACTGTCTTATGCGTGAATATTTTCAGAACTTATGTAGCATGTCATTACTTGAATTCTCCATTTTGCGATGGCCAAAAGATGATTCATATCCTCTGCTAAAGCTCCTTGTAATATGTTTTGCTAAAACCTCAATAGCAGGTGATTTGGGGGGTTTTCCATTTATATTTTATAACTTTGCCATGTCTTCAACCCCATTGTGAACATCCTAATTGATTCACTGTGAACGATACATCTGTTATCAAAATCGACATTGATAATCTGTGAAATTTTCGCACGATTCATCTTTTGTACACTATATTCATCTTACCGGTGCACTTTTCTATCTGTGATCTCCAAATAAACAAAAAGTAGAAGTATCCTAACACCTCACACTTCTTTTGGATTGTAAAACAAAATAAAATGCTTGTTTGTTGCCTATAAAGGAATATATTTGTGTTGCTTGGTATCACTATTGGGTTTGAACTATTGAAATGGTCGCACTTAGCAACGTCTGAGAATGGTCAAGGTCTATAACCTGTCTTGAAGGCCAATCACCAACCTATTCATTGTATGCTTGGTAGCCTTGATATGAAATCTTAAAAGAGTCTTTGAGTTTCAGGGATACTAGAAGATGTTCACCTCAACTTTTCCCTTTCCCTCCTTTGCTATGATTGATTGGAAAGGGATGTTTGCTTGTTTGTTTGCTTGTAATAATTTTTTATTTTGTAGATCCCGATTTGCTTCAAAGCAAGAACAGTTCTTCCCACGCTGCACTCCAAGAAATTCAGGCCCTCAATCTCATGACTCTCCACCAAAACGAGGTACTATAATGGTTCCAGCCTCCTTGGCTATCAGAAAACTTTTCGTTCACTCTAGATTTAGTCAATATCCTCTAATATTTTAAGGGCCTTAGTGGTACTTGATGATAAATTTTCTGCTTTCTTTTTAGACACTGGTATTGCTAATGAGAAAGAGTGGGGCATCGATATGCTAAACGAGAATGTGAATGAATCTGGGACTAACGAAGATGGTAGTACTTGGTATCGAAAGAGTGGAGAAAACAGTGGTGAAAATGGATACCGATGCCGATGGACCAAAATGGGTGGGAAGAGCCACGATGGTGCCTCAGAATGGAAAGAAATGGTACACATGTTATTAAGGTTGTATTGCTATGGATGTCAAAAGATTGTATTTAAGAAACATAGTCAACCGGCATGCTATGTTTAGAACACGCATGCATATTATTGAGCTTCCTCTCAAGCTAAATTTTGCGCTGGTTTTCACTTTCTAAGGAACTAACATGTAGTTGAAAAAAGTTAGTGGTTCGCATCTAGGAATATTCGTTCTGGATATTCCAATTAGTCCTAGTTACGAGTTTGTAAGTCTGATCGATCAATCTTTTGCTTATAAATTCTGTGCATACTATATAAGCCTGAGTTATTAAATATGCAACTAGATAAGCATACACTGGGAGGTTCTTGATCATTGCTGATCTCAATATTAATTTGTTGGCATTTCTTTATAACCTTATCAAGTATCATCCCAGGTGGATGCATTTAATTGGATTTCTTGATCTCCTTGACAGTGGTGGGAAAAAAGTGACTGGACTGGTTACAAAGAATTAGGTAATACTAATTTTTATCTTACATTTATATGTTGTAACCATATTACTCATTGATCTGAGTATTGCTTTTAGTCAAGCAATGTCGCTTGTACTTCTGGGATTCATAATTTATTCTCGTTTTTGTTTGTTTAATGATTGTAGGCGTAGAAAAATCCGGGAGAAATGCTGAAGGAGATTCATGGTTGGAAACATGGCAGGAAGTTCTTCATCAAGACGAGTGGAGGTTTTATATCCAACTTTTTTGTGATATTATATGCTGCTGAATCCTCCTGCTTACTTTGGTGTTTTAATATCACTGTATTTAATGCTTTGACAAAACCATTACACATATATAACACTGCATTTTCTTGCTGCAGCAATTTAGCTAGGATAGACAGGAGTGCACAAAAACAAGCAAAATCGGGTACAGAGAATGCTGGGTGGTATGAGCATTGGTAAGACTTGTGAAATGGAAGATTCATAATCATGTTGTCATGAACAATGAAATAAACTGCAAATATGATGTTAAATCGCATTATTTTGATGCAGGTCAGAAAAGTATGATGCAAAGGGTTGGACAGAGAAAGGAGCCCACAAGTACGGTAGACTGAATGAACAGTCGTGGTGGGAAAAATGGGGAGAGGAATATGATGGAAGAGGATCTGTCCTTAAATGGTATGTTGTTTTTCCGTTATCCAAAAAAAGGTATCTTATTTAACTTGTTAGACGAAAAGGAGTTGCTTCAAGTTGTCAAATATAGATGATGTATCCTAAATTTGTACTGTGTGATGAAAGGGAATTTCATTTTAACCTTTCAGGATACACTGAACTTATTGGAAATTTTGAATATGTAGTGTCATCAAGTCCAATGTTTTGTACTTGTTGCCATACCTCCTTGTTACTGATTTTCAACAAAAACCTTTACTTCATAAAAAGAAATATTTGAATGAGAAAGCTAAGATATATGCCTTCACTAATAGTACAATTGAGGTCGATAATTTGCTTTATAAGATAATAGAGTGCTTAACTGCTTATATGACCTATTTGTGGCTAACAAAACAATTCACCTCTGCATTTTATTGCTTATAGAATTATATACTCTCTTTCTCAGGACGGATAAGTGGGCAGAAAGTGAATTGGGAACAAAATGGGGAGATAAATGGGAGGAGAAATTTTTCGCTGGCATTGGTTCACGGCAAGGGGAAACTTGGCATGCATCACTCAGCAGCGAAAGTAGGTCCTATCTTGTTTTTCCCATTGTTGTCAACAGTTGCATAAAATATATTTTATGCATACTAACCTTTTATGAAATGTCTTACACATTTTAATTCCTACAATAAATGATTATTCAAGCCAGAACGGAATCCATCAAACATATATCACTTGCTATGTTCGTAAGATCTGAATTTATAATTTTAAAAGTGATACATTCAAGTTTAGGGGAAAATTAACCGTCTTTTCTTGAACATTGATGTGATATTAATCCCGATTTTTTTCGTTGTAATTGTCCAGGGTGGTCAAGGACATGGGGAGAGGAGCACTTTGGAAATGGGTAATTTGGTGACTATACATTCAATGTTTCATCACGTTCTATGATATCTTGCAAGTTGCATATTGATTTCCTCGATACATTTTCCTCTTTGAAACCCAAATGATGATATAAAAAGGACTCAAGGTATGCCCCTTTGTTCTCAATCAGCAAGGTACACAAATATGGCAAAAGCACAACTGGTGAAAGCTGGGATATGGTTGTGGATGAAAAAACGTACTACGAGTAAGTGAGAGTCATCTATGTTTGCATGTTTTCCTTTATGTTCTGGTATACATCGAAGTAAAATGTCTTACTTGTGATTTAAGGGCTGAGCCTCATTACGGGTGGGCAGATGTGGTAGGTGATTCAAGTCAGTTATTCTCTATACAACCTCGAGAACAACCTCCTGGTGTGTATCCAAACATTGATTTTGGGTCATCTGTGCCTCCAGACGATGAGTCCCCTCCAACTAGATGATTTCTTCCCACCAATACTGGAGAGAGATAGTAGGTATGTTGGTATAGTCGTGACATATGTGCAATTTGGCATGAACACCATCGTAAGTCTCCTCCAACTTCTTCACAGTGACAACGCGCCATCTCATTCATCAAGATTGATTCTCAAGATAGCTAGCTAGTTTACATTTTTTTTAAAAAATTTAGTTGTAACCTTTTGCTAGTTGCTACTGTTAGTTTATTTCATTCTTTCAGCATTGTGGTATTTGCATTTGTTTTGTATGTTTGACATGTTCTATAGGTCCTTTTGGATCTCCCAAGTCAAAATTTTGACACTTCATTCAACGCTCTCACTGGCTTTACCATTCTCAAAGAATCTTGCATTATCGATTTCAATAATTCTCGAATTATGATTTGAATAGTAAAAACTAAAACCTATATTCTTTAGATTTCTTTGGATATGAATTAATCACTTACTATTCGAATTTTACGTTTAAGATTGTCCTTCTTATAATATCCTTTCCTTTATTAAATAAAATATACCTATCTTAAATTCATTCACAAACACATTATTTAATGTTTTCTTCCTCTTATACTTGTTGATTTAGCTTTAAATATTTAATTACCAACTACTTCAACTTATAAGGTTGATCAAATTAACTATTCAGAATTTTGAAAAAAAAAGGTGGATCTATAAGATATAACCTAAATTTAACCTACTAATTTTTATCATTAAAACTGTTTAACTTTTAAAACTATAGATACACTTTGAGACATCTATATTTAAGTATCTTTTTAAAGAATATATAACACTAATATATATGATTCAGGAAGAAAAACTTAAATTTACGTGAACTTCGTGAACCCCATTTAGATACACCCCTGATCAAATAACTCTTTTAAGTGTAGAGAAACAAGTGTGAGATGAAATACATGAAGAACGAACCATGCATAATCATTCTTAATGAATTTACATAATGAATTTGAATAACTAATCATTACAATATATCATAGTTTTTCTTTGAGTAGATAGTATATTATTATTATTATTCCTTTTAATCTTCAATAGACAATTAAAAGTTCTCAATCAAATATATTTTTTAACATACAAATATGGACGTTTGACGACAAAAAAAAATTAAAAAAAATAACTTGCTCATTATGTTCACTATTTATGAAGTAATTAATTCACTTTAGACAATATGCTCTAACAATTATGACAGTCAATTATTCATTTATTTTCATGTAATATGTACTTATCTCATTATATCAAATACAAATAATAAAATTTAATGATGTATCCCATTCATAAATACATTAATTTGACCACTTTGATGACAAATTACATCACTTTATGCATTTGTATTCTTTTTCAACAAACTAGTTTAATCACTTTAATGACTAATAAATGTTTCTCATTAAGATAAACTCATCATTAAATTTAATTACCCCAAAAACAACTTACAAAAAGAAAAAATTAGACCATTAATTTTAGGGAAAAATCTAGTAAATAACATTTTGACTATTTTCAGAAAAATCTAAGAAATAAGACTTTATTTACAATTTGTTATCTACAGATTTATTATCTTTTGACCAATTTCTCTTTTTTTTTCCTATAAAGAGATTGCTTAAGTTTTAAACTAAACCACACCACCATTTTCATTGCATCTTTTCACTTCACTTTTCCAATATGATTAACAGTGATAACAACCGTGGTATCACTGGAAAACGAAAGAGAACTGATCAAATTCCGATTCAGTTCTTCGTTCGTTCTTTATCCAAAACAAAAACCTTAGTTATTCGAGGTTATTCTAATGATTCCATAGAAGTAACTAAAAATAAAATCAGAATGATCACTGGTATTCCCGAAGATCACCAGCATCTAATCTATAACGGAAGACAACTCTCATGTCAATCGAAGACATTGTCATTTTACAACATTCAGAATGATACAACTATTCATTTGGTTGGTAAAATGCCAAGCACATATCATCTGCAGACTTGGAAAATCACAAATGAGATAATTTTAAAAATCTCCACGATTATGGAAAGTGATTATGTCTGCAGTGCTTCAGATTTGAAGGCTATGGGCATGTTAGTGAGACAGTTTACTGATAAAGCATGTAACCATATACATTTATTCATTTCCTCGTCTGCTCCTGCAGACTTGGTAATGTTGTACATGTCTCCAGATAATGCTAAGAAAGATGTTGCTGATGAATCCATTCGTAGATTCATCAATTCATTGATGAGTACTGATTTGTATATGAAGAGATACAGTGAATGTGCTCGATTGATATTAGTGTTCTGTAAGTTACTGAGAAGAGTTGTTGGGCTTGAGGATCCCTTGTATAGCTTTTGTCGGAGTAGTATAAGGGAAATAGTAGAGGCCGTTGGGATTGCAAGGTGCAAGAAGAATGTTGCTAATGAATTGTTAGCATTGAATGATGTTTTTATGTTTGTTCGTGAGGTTGTAGTTGCTGATTTATCCCGTGAGTTAGAATTGAGTATGGGATCAACTGAGTTTACGGGGTTATCACTGATGAGCATTGTGCGTGATTTTACTGAGTACACATACTTGGTGAGGGCATTGATGCAACAACCTTTCGACTGTCCAAGCGATGAAGCAGTGTATGACAGAGAGTACATTGAGAGCTTGCATCATATTTTATCTGACTTACATATCGTTTTATATGATTTGCTAGATAAAATAGAGCGGTGCTTAAGGAAATTGGAAGATATGCTGAGATTGATCAATGAAGATGGCAAGCTTATCGTATCGTGGATGTCTCAGTATCTTGTTATACTGAAAGAGCTAAACAACATTTCTAAGGTGTTTAACAACTCGGAGGTCTTTTGGCAGAAGTTGAGTAAACAAAAATTTTCACTGTGCTTTCTAATCGAGATGTTTGCAAAGAGTTTTGAAGATTATCGGTGGATCATTGAGCACAAGGAGGTAACCAATTTCAAAGTACGGAGACATTTCACAATGATGATGCTTGAAGAAGCTAGAGGTGGAAACAAGAAGGAGATATATGAGATGCTCATCGATAGGTCCATGTTGTTGGATGTATCTTTTGAGTATATTGTAGATCAGGATCCTGCATTGCTGCGAGGAGATCTGTTAATGCAATTCAAACATGAAGAAGCTATTGGGCCCGGAGTGTTGAGAGAGTGGTTCTTCTTGGTATGTCGAGAGTTGTTCAATCCTCACAAAGCTCTCTTTGTTGCTTGTCCCAATGATCGAAGAAGGTTTTTCCCAAATTCAGGTAAAATTTTATCACCTTTATGCACAAATCTGTGTCTAAAAAGTATTAACTTTAGTCATTAATATATATTTGTCTTGCAGCATCGAAGGTGGACCCATTGCACCTCGAGTATTTCACCTTCTGTGGTAGAATGATTGCATTGGCATTAATGCATAAAATACAAATCGGAGTTGTATTTGACCGTGTATTCTTCTTGCAATTGACTGGAGATGAAATTTCATTGGAGGATATTCGGGATGCAGATCCCTCCTTATACAGTAGCTGCAAGCAGATACTCGAGATGGATCCTGACACGTTGGATCAAGACATACTTAGCTTGACCTTCGCTTATGATGTTGAAGAATTGGGGCCCAGAACAACAGTCGATCTTTGTCCCAATGGGAAAGATATTGTTGTGAACAGTAAGAATAGGAAGCAGTATGTTAATCTCCTTATTCAACATCGTTTTGTCATATCAATTGCTTCGCAGATAGCTCATTTTTCTCAAGGTTTTTCTGATATAACTACCTCAAGTATCAAAACTTCCTTGTTTCGGAGTTTATATCTTGAAGATCTTGACAAAATGCTTGATGGGAGTGGAACTGCTATTTCTGTCGAAGATTGGAAAGCACATACAGATTACAATGGATACGAAGAAAATGATCGTCAAATATCCTGGTTTTGGAAGGTAGTCATATATATATATTGTCACAGTATTTACAACTTCACACTTTAACCCGCTCTTTCTAACACATTTATTTTCTTTTTTTTCTTTGTGTGCAGATAGTTGAGGGTATGTCTGCTGAGAAGAAAAAGGCGCTTCTTTTCTTCTGGACTTCAATAAGGTATCTACCTCTAGAGGGTTTTTGCGGTTTAGATTCTAGACTTTGCATCTCTAGAACCTCGGAGTCTTGTGAAAACTTGCCTTCTGCACAAACATGCTTCTACTTGTTGCGCGTTCCTTCTTATTGTAACAGTGTTGTGATGCAAGATCGAATCGACATGATCACCCAAGAACATATTGGTTGCAGCTTTGGTAACCTGTGATTGAACTTGCACATATAGTTTATACTGTTGTACTCAAGTGTAGAATATGCTTACCTGTATGAAGCTCTGACTTTTTATATAAAAGCTATGAATATCGTTCAATTTTAATTTCACCAAGCTCCGATACATTTAACTTTTTTTCGTGGCACAACTTCCTATGTTATAAAAGATTGATAGCTGCATTTCCTTGTTATCATTCAAAAGGCAAATTGAACATGAGAAATCATGGGGAAAAAAATTAAATTTCTAGAGTTTCACTTTTAATGATAGAAAAATTTAATATCATAAAGAGTTGAATATAACCTCAATTAGAATATGGTCAAAGCTTTCATAAATTTACATAATTGAATAGTAAAAAAAAAAAAGGCCTAAAATCACAATTGTTAGCCATCTGCATTATTTACGTGACGTTGTTTGATTTAAATTCATATATTTTTTTATTTACCATATATAAGTACTGAAAAGAATGATATTCAACCTAAAACTAAGGAAAGAGCTACAACTATGGTTCATGACTCACACAAGGAAAGAGCTAATCAGTTGCTATCAAATCTCATTCAATGTGTTACCATATCACAAGCTGCTATGGCGATCTCAAATGGAGCCATTGATTCAAAGTTTAGACATGGCACATCATTTGATCAAAGGCAAAGAACCAACAAAAGATGATTGAAAAGTTGAGTCAAGTCCAAATTATACTCTCTGGGCAAAAATGATGGTCTATTAAAGGCATGTCTGCTTAGAAACATTGAAACAGAGGTACTGATTTTCCTTGAAAATATGAACAAAATGGTGTGGCTGAAAGGAAGCATCGGCATATTGTTGAAACGGGTCTCACCTTGCTATTTCAGGCAAGCCTCCATTCGAAATATTGGGTTTTCTAACGGCATGTTTTTTGATAAATCGCATGCCTTCCACAACGCTTAAAATGGAAACTCCGTCCTTTAAATTGTTTAATCGCCATTCTGACTATGAGAGTGTGAAGGATTTTGGATGCAGGTGCTTTCCATATTTAAGAGACTACGGCAAAAACAAGTTTGCAAAGAAAACGTATCCTTGTGTTTTTCTTGGACACAGTCCTATTCACACGGGTTATAGATGTCTTGATCCCTCAACTAATAAAGTTTGATGAAAATATTTTTCCATACTCTCCTTCAAAAGAAATGTCTATACAGGAAAATCTAGAAGTCGCAACATTTGAGCTCTATGTGACGAAGTTGATGCACAGATTCAAAAAGGGGCATCATGTGCTCTATGTGACGAAGGCTATGTCACCAAACCTCAAAACGAAAATGAGAAGTCACCTCAGCTATACAATTCAGATTCAGAAAATACCGATTATGAGAAGTCACCTCTGCTATACAATTAAAATTCCAAAACTACCAAAATGATTGAGCTCACTACTGTAGTTGGTTCAAAATGGATTTATCGAGTCAAATTGATCAAGGAGATGGATCTATAGAATGATACAAAGCTCGCTTGGTTACACAAGGGTACACAAAAGTGGAAGGCATTGACTATGAAGAAACTTTCAGTCCAGTTGTAAGAGCTACTACCATAAGATTTGTGCTAGCTATTGCAGTCTCGTCAAGATGGAAATTAAGGCAATTGGATATCAAAAATGCCTTCCTCCATGGTATTTTAAAAGAAACTGTTTACATGGAACAACCGCCAGGGTTTAAGGATCCAAAACTCTATGGACTCAAACAAGCACCTTGTGCATGGTTCAATACATTGTCTGAATTTTTAATTCACATTGGTTTTGTCGGTAGTAGGGCAGACTCTTCCTTATTTATTTTAAGAAAAAAGGATATCATTGTGCTCATGCTAATTTATGTCGATGATATTGTTCTTACAGGAAACAATGAAGGCTTGTTATTCAACAGCATAACATGACTTATATATAGACTTTTCTACAGAGAATTAATTTTTGATATGATAGTGGGCTGCCCGGGATTTGAACCCCCTTCTAAAAGAGATGGTTAGCATTAGGACCTGCAACCTCGACAGCTCCGGCCTTTTCATCTCCCTGCAGGGAAAGTGGATGCGCGTTGTATCAAACTGTTCCAAATTCCAATAGGATTTAATAAAAAGAGGCTATCCTAGCTAGAATACTATAAGTAGTTAAAACTATGTCATACTTTTCCCTGTTTTAGCATTTTTCAGCGAAATTGACTGCAAATCAATGTGGGACTTTTACCCACTCTAACATAATTCCGTCAATGATGATGACATGGGCTTCCAAAAGAGGTACTAAAACCATAGAGGCAGTGTTTGATGTCTCCAACTAGAATAGAACTTTTTTTTTTCGAAATTTAGTTGTAATCTTTTGCTAGTTGCTATTTTTAATCTATTTCATTCTTTCAGCATTGTGGTATTTGCATTTGTTTTATATGTTTGACATGTTCTATAGGTCCTTTTGGATCTCCCAGGTCAAAATTTTGACACTTTTTCATTCAATGCTCTCACTAACTTTACCATTCTGAAAAATCTTGCATTATCGATTTCAATAATTTTGGAACTATGATTTGAATAGTAAAACTTATATTCTATAGATTTCTTTGGATAATGAGTTAATCACTTGCTATTCGAATTTCACGTTTAAGATTCTCTTTCTTATGATAGCCTTTAAATTCATTTATAAACACATTATTAGATGCTTTCTTCCCCTTATACTTGTTGATTTAGCTTTAAATATTTAATTACCAACTACTTCAACTTATAAGGTTGATCAAATTAACAATTCAGAAAGTAATATTCTCATCATGTTCACTATTTATGAAGTAATTGATTCACTTTAAACAACAAGTTCTAACAATTATGATAGTCAAATGATTCATTTATTATCAAGTAATATGTACTTATCTCATTATATCAAATACAAATAACAAAATTTAATGATGTATATCATTCTAAATTTAATGATGTATATCATTCAGAAATATATTAATTTGACTCACAAATTACATCACTTTAATTACTAATAAATGTTTCTCATTAAGATAAACTTATCATTAAATTTAATTGCCCAAAAAAAAAACTTAGAAAAAGAAAAAACAACACCATTAATTTTAGGGAAAAATCTAATTAATAATATCTTGACTTTATGGGAAAAATCTAATTTTTTTATTCAAAATTCATTATGTTTGACCATTTTCATTACACCATTTCACTTCACTTTTTTGATATGATTAACGGTGATAACAACCGCGGTATCACTGAAAAACGAAAGAGAACTGACCAAACTCCGATTCAGTTCTTTGTTCGTTCTTTACCTAAAGCAAAAACCCTGGTTGAGAATGATAAAACTAATGATTTAGTAGGCAAAAATCCGAGCACATTTCATCTGGAGACATGGAAAATCACAAATGAAATAATTTCAAAAATCTCAGCGATTTTGAAAAGTGATTATGTTTGTCATGCTTCGGATTTGAAGGATATAATAATGTTGATGAAAGAGTTTACATTTATGATTCTAAACGAAAATGCTAAAGAAGCATGTAACCACATACAATTGTTTATTTCCTCGTCTGCTCCTACAGATTTGGTAATGTTGTATATGTCTCAGGATATGGCTAAAAAATCAATTGCTGATAAATTTATTCGTAAATTTATCAATTCATTTAGTACATTGACTGAAGATGCTTCAGATGTATGTGTTCTTTTAGTATCAGAGTTTTGTAAACTTCTGAAACCCGCGGTTGGGGTTGATGATGAGTTGTATCTGTTTTGCCAGAGTGGTCTCTGGCTTGTAGTAGAGATGGATAAAGGGATTGTTTCTCGTTTTCTTATAATGATTCAGTTTTTTGTCCAGTTTCTGAATGGGAAAAGATTTATTTTGTTAACCTCTTCTACGGATCCTGTGGAATTCATTCACCATACGATCACACGTATTACAGGAATACCCATAATAGAGCAACGACTAATTTATCAGGGAAAGCAGCTCAGGTCAAACCAAACATTGGAAGATTGTGGGATTCTACGCGATACAACTATACAGCTTGTAATTGGTCAACTATTGAGCACAAGTAATCCTCAGGCTTGGCAGCTCACCGATGACTTAGCTTCACTAGTCTTCGATATTTTGAGAAGCAATGATCCTTCAGCTCTTACACGTGGGCATCATATCATAAGGATGTTGAAGAAGTTTCTTGTGATGACTCCAATGCATAATATTAATGAAGAATCCTCTTAACATTTTCAAATAATTATCTCTTCATCGGTGCCTGAAGCTTTAGTAATGCTTTATCTGTCTCCAGATAGAGCTACGAAACATGTTGCTGATGAATCCATTCATAGATTCATCGATTCATTGATGAGTACTGATTTGCATATGAAGAGATACAATGAATGTGCTCGATTGATATTAGTGTTCTGTAAGCTACTGAGAAGAGCTGTTGGGCTTTGTATAGCTTTTGTCGGAGTACTTTAAGGGATATAGTAGAGGTTGTTGGGATTGCAAGGTGCAAGAAGAATGTTGCTAAAGAATTGTTAGCATTGAATGATGCTTTTATATTTGTTCGTGAGGTTGTAGCTGCTGATTTATCGCGTGAGTTAGAATTGAGTATGAGATCAGTTGAGTCTACGGGGTTAACACTGACGAGCATTGTACGTGATTTCACTGAGCACATGTGCTTGGTGAGGGCATTCTGCAACAACCTTTCGTCTCTTTAAATCGTGAAGCAGTGCATGACAGAGAGTACATTGAGAGCTTGCATCATATTTTATCTGACATGCATATCATGTTATATAATTTGCTAGATAAAATAGAGCCATGCTTAAGGAAATTGGAAGATAAGCTGAGATTGATCAATGATGACAGGCATATCGTGGTGGTCTCAGTATCTTGTATTACTGAAAGAGTTAAACAAAATTTCTAAGTTGTTTAACAACTCGGAGGTCTTTTGGCAGAAGTTGAGTCAACGAAAACTTTCATTGAGCTGTCTAATCGGGATATATGCAATGAGTTTTGATGATTATCGGTGGATCATTGAGCACAAGTAGCTAGTAATCAATTTCAAAGTACGAAGACATTTCACAATGAGGATGCTTGAAGAAGCTAGATCCGGAAACAAGGAGGAGTCATATGAGATGCTCATCGATAGGTCTGACTTTTTGGAGGCATCTTTTGAATATATTGTTGATGAGGATCCTGCATTGTTGCGAGGTGATCTGTTATTGCAATTCAAACATGAAGAAGCTACTGAACCCGGTGTGTTGAGAGAGTGGTTCTTCTTGGTATGTCGAGAGATGTTCAATCCTTACAAAGGTCTCTTTGTTGCTTGTCCCAATGATCGTAGAAGGTTTTTCCCAAATTCAGGTAAACTTTTATCGCCTTTATGCACTACAAATTTGCATCTAAAAAGAATTAACTTTAGTCATTAATATATATTTGTGATTGCAACATCTAAAGTGGACCCATTGCACCTCTAATATTTCACGTGGTAGAATGATTGCATTGGCATTAATGCATAAAATACAAATCGGAGTTGTATTTGACCGTGTTTTCTTCTTGCAATTGGCTAGAGAGGATATTTCATTGGAGGATATTCGAGATGCAGATCCCACCTTATACAATAGCTGCAAGCATATACTCGAGATGGATCCTGAGACGGTGGATCAAGATATACTTAGCTAACATTCGCTTATGATGTTGAAGAATTGGGGTCCAGAACAACAGTCGAGCTTCAGCCCAATGGGAAAGATGTTGTTGTGAACAGTAAGAATAGAAAGGAGTATGTTAATCTCCTTATTCAACATCGTTTTGTCACATCAATTGCTTCGCAGATAGCTCATTTTTCTCAAGGTTTTTTTAATATAACCACCTCAAGTATCAAAACTTCCTTGTTTCGGAGTTTATATCTTAAAGATCTTGACAAAATGCTTTATGGTAGTGGAACTGCTATTTCTGTCGAAGATTGGAAAGCACATACAAATTACAATGGATACGAAGAAAATGATCATCAAATATCCTGGTTCTGGAAGGTAGTCATATATCATCACATTATTTACAACTTCACACTTTAACCCGCTCTTTCTAACACATATTTATTTATTTTATTTCCTTGCGTGCAGATAGTTGAGTGTATGTCTGCTGAGCAAAGAAAAGTGCTTCTTTTCTTCTGGACTTCAATAAGGTATCTACCTCTAGAGGGTTTTTGCGGTTTAGATTCTAGACTTTGCATCTATCGAACCTCAGAGTCTTGTCAACACTTGCCTTCTGCACAAGCATGCTTCTACCAGTTGTGTGTTCCTCCTTATTTCAACAGGGTTATGATGCAAAATCGACTTGACGTGATCACCCAAGAACATATTGGTTGCAGCTTTGGTAACCTGTGATTGAACTTGCACACACAGTCATAGTCAGTTTTACTGTTGTACTCAAGTGTAGAATATGCTTTCCTGTATAAAACTCCGACTTTTTATATAGAAGCTATGAATGTCATTCAATTTTAATTTCACCAAGCTCTAATTCGTTTAACTTTTTATGTGGCACAACTTCCAATGTTATAAAAGATTGATAACTGCATTTCCTTGTAATCATTAAAAAGTCAAATTAAACATGAGAAATCATGGATACTCATCATACACACCAGGTCTTCTACTCTTCTTCTGTGAGCTAGTCGAAAAGTTCATTGCCATTTTTGCCAACTTATGTTGATCAATGATGTATAACATAAGTACTATTCTTACTACTATCTAAATAGATTTTAGCGCTGAGAGCATTTTGTCCAACAACTGTGGGTTGCTTTGCACGTCTCCATTTTTATTCGATAGAGGTAAAGATGTCAGGAGTGAAGGACACAAAGCTAAATATATGTCGAAGTCGTACAGTTAGACTGAGAAGAGATGTGTTGATTGACAATGTTCTTAGCTTCTGATTCCATCTGATCATAAAAGTAAAGTTTCAATAGATTTTGATGGCAAACCAGTAAGAGCTAGCCTTTTCTTTTGTCCTTCTTAAAGACATGGTTAGCATTAGGACCTGCAGCCTCGACACCCCGGCTTTCTCATCTCCCCGCAGGGCAAGTGGATGTTGTATCAAACTGTTCATCTCCCTGCAGGGCAAGTGGACGTTGTATCAAACTGTTTCGAATCCCAATAGGATATTTCGATAAATTGCTATCACCATTAATTAAATACAACCCATGGCATGATTTTACTACTATTCCAAATGCTTCAATCAAATACAAATATGTGAAAGTGACAGGGAAATTTGTAAAAACATGACACCTGGGCCTAACTCAACCCCAAAGGTTAGCTCTTGAAGAGAGGTTTGTCCAAGTCCATATAAGGATACCAAATTCTCATCTCGATGTGGGACTTCTTAACACTCCCCGCACGCCCAGACATCAACTAGAGCGTGAACACTTCTCTACACACCTGGACCTCAACTGGAGTGTGAACATTTCTAAATGGGGGCCCAACATTGGTGAACAACAAATGAATGGGTCTGGTACTGATACCATGTAAAGATGTGACACATGGCCTAACTCAACCCCAAAAGCTAGCTCTTGAGGGGAGGTTTGTCGTCCAAGTCCGTATAAGGAGACCAAATTCTCGATCCCTTATCTGGACAAGCCGCCTTTGGAAGTGTAAGGATAAGGCACCTGGTCCTAACTCAAAACCCAAAAGCTAGCTCATGAGGGGAGGATTCCTCAAGTCCATATAAGGAGACCACCTATCCATTTCCCAACCAATGTGGGCATCCAAAAGTGGTGCTAAAACCATAGAGGCAGAGTGTTTGATGTCTCCAACTCGAATAGAGCTAGTGTTGAGCACTCATATAGCATTTAACCAAAAAAAATAATGAATTAGAAAAGAGTATTCAATCAACCTTATATGTCTAAGTAGTTAGTAAATGATCTAAAGCTAAATCAGAAAGTATAAGAGGAAGAAAACATCTATTAATGTTTTACCGGATATTATGAATGAATTTAAGGTAGATATGTTTTATTACGTAAAATTTGATTTGAAAAGAAATGTATATTAACTAATTAGCTAAGATATCGCAAAAATAGATGTAATTGGACACTCATGAATATGATTAGGTGTATGATGAGTAATTTTTCATTATCTAAATCTTTGCAGATGCATACTCTTTAAAATCGTTATATATTTATTAAATAGAATTCCTAATAAGAAAGTTTCAAAAGCCCTCTTTTGAACCAGGAACTGAAAGGAAACCTGCTTTTAGGCACTTACATGTTTAAGGTTGTGGTAGGAATAAGTGATAAATGTTCATGTACATGATATCCGATATAATAAAAGTATCGACATATTTTAGATTTAGTTTGATCCTCTATCTATTAAATCCTATTGGAATTTGGAACAGTTTGATACAACGTCCACTTGCCCATGAGAAGGTCGGGGTGTCGAGGTTGCAGGTCCTAATGTCAACCATGTCTTTGAGAAGCGGGAGTGTCAAGGCTAGTTTAGTCTTTTCTTTTTCTTTTTTCTTTTTAAAATAAATTATAAATATTATCATTGAACAAATAAATATACGCACTCTAAGGCCTTCAAGAAAAAACTTATTACAATTTTCTATTGTCAGTAATTAATCTTGTTTAATTATAAAATTGTTGGATCATGGTACCCCCAAATAGCAATTGAAACTCTTCTTTTACTTGTTTCTAGTGTCTCTCATTGATAAAGAATAAGTACCATTGTTCAACATTACCTCTTTTGTAGAATAATTCTTGATAAATTTTTCAATATCATTTTTATATTTGTTCATATTATGTGAACGAGCAGTAACTCAGTTGGAGATATATCAGAATCAGGAAGTAGGCCTTTAAGAAGGACGGAGTTGGTATCGGTATAGTGACAATCATCTCTGGATATGTAAGGGTACATATGGATACGAGAGCATCTTTGCGATGGCGCTGCCAGTGAGCAATGAGATATCTTTGGGGGGTTCCACTCAATATCAGGACCCGGCTCCGTATTAGTCTTATATGTTATTATATAGTATTCATCGCCAAACCTCTCAGCATCGATAAAACCACCTGTTCTAATTAATTCAGTATATCTTTGATAATCGCAGACCTCTGTCAGCGTGGTTCCAGGGTTGATACCAAATCGCTCTATTACCTGTGTTGTACGCTTTTCAGTCTTTGAAGTAAGGTTCAATGCTAGGAAAAAAGCTTTTGCTTCGCGGGTCTATCACCCAAATTGATTTTGTTAGGAAAATTATGCTTGTAGTCACTATTCACGCATTATGGCCATAGAATTTACTGTGTATAATTCATGATGGTTATTCTATAGTAGTATTTTTCTAAAAATGACTAATACTTTAAAGGTATCAAAATTATGAAATAAAAGTATTTTGTCATTAAAGAGAAGATCTAGAAACCATAGGTGTCAATTAAAATGATCTCAAATTGTAGATCTATTAATGAAAGTTTAATTACAATGGTAGGCATTTAAAGAATATGTACACATAATGAGTCTTAATTATATTTATGACTTATTTGTTTATGATGTTTTGATACTTTAAACTTAATTATGATTTACTGATATATATTACTGTTTTCTACTTCTCATACATTATTGTTTTGAGATACTATAGAAAAAGTCTTAATGAAATATTTTGTGGACTACAATATTAAATGTCTTATAGCTTATGAGCATGGTTGATAGGTTGCTGATGTTATAGTATACAGAAGCAATATGTAGCACGAAATTATGTATAACCGTCATAATTCACATTAATAAATTGTCATATTATGATATGTATGATGGACATAATAGAAGTGTTTATTGTACATCTAATGAATGTGTCATCAAATATTGGTGTTATGTGGTCATTATGTCAAGTGAGAAAATGTTAAGACTTTTAATTAATTTGTGTGTAGCCTAAATAATAGAAAACGCATAACTAATATTTAATTAAGAATAAATTTTGTGTGTTAGATTGATTATTTGAAGGACGTACTTAAATAATAAGTCTTAACTTCTATATATTGATCCTCCCTCCACTAATTATGGTTACTACATATGCTTTATATGTTTTCAATCATAGATCGTTGTGGTAAGTAAGACGACAATGACGTAGAAATCAATTTCATTACGCTTTCACTTTTCGCTTCAGATAAACACTTTATAGCATTTTTGTATAAAATTATCATATTCAATTAAAAAATCCTGGCGTACATATTCAATCAAAAGAAATAAGCGATCATATATTAAAAGATGTTTTGACTAAGATCAATTAATTTTAAAAGGTTCTTCTTATCATTTAATTAAATCCATTTTTTCCAACATCGTAAATTGAAAATCTAGATATTAATCTTGAAAGATTAAAAGGCATTTATATAAACACAATTTGTAGATTATAAATATACCTATGTTGGGAAAATGATGACTAATTAAGTAGCCTCTTTTAAATAATCATGAGTTCGCTGTATATTAACATCCTCATGTTGGAAAAAAGATGATTAATTTTTTAATTCCTTTCATCTCAAGCATACATGTGATTTCAGCTATTTATTATTTTTGATAATCATGTGATTTCAACTAACATTAAAGTAATTTGCATTTTTGTAAATGTAATAGTGTAACATTAAATCAGAACTTTTTTTTGGATATAATTTACAACTTTTGTTTTACCCTTTTTTTTGTTTTTGGATATTTTATTCATGTTGATAATTCTATTTAAATACATATTTTACCAGAAAATTGTAATATTGTTTTAGAGGGAGTTTTGAGGTCTATACACCGACAACGTAATCAATATTTTTAATTTTTTATAATATACTAAATTTCTTAGTATAATGTATACAATCAATATATCTTATTTTTTGTGAAAAAGAAACCCCAAAGAGAAATTGAGTTCATCATTAATGAGTCTCAAATTTGACTTTTGAATATTAAAAATACTATGACGGAAAGTGTTCTCCTTTAATTGAGCTTTGCGCGATGCACATTCAAATTAATTAAATCACCAAATATCGTATGAAAATCGTCTCTATTAGAAATAAAGATTTTTTTCTCTAATAAAGACAATTTTCTATTGTGATTAATGAAAGATTTATTTTATAAAGCATAATTCTTTTTTTATTAACTTTTCGTCAAATCGCCTCATTAAAAAAACACATAGTGGAAATGAAATATTGAAAGCTTTTGAATTTATCTGTGTGACAAAACTATTATTGTTATTTTTCTAATGAAGTTTTTTTGAATGAAAAATAGTAATTTTTTAGTAATGCGTAGATGATTCCTTTTTGGGAAAAAATCATTCAATATCTAACGTTCACATAGAGCTCGACTAATTCAGTACGCAAATGATAATACTTGATTTAATGCAAGCTCTTCAATAATTTAATGTCCATAATTGAAACGTCTAACAATTGGCATCCCTATTAGGGAAATAGTATGTAATTATAATAATGTAGACCTGGCAATATTCCTATACCATATTTATTATTTTATAATTTTTTGGTCAAATAATTAATTGTTGTAGTCCTACATTATATGATTAATTAGTACATACTTGCCTTGGAAAATTAATTTTAAGTCGTAGGTCAGTAGGTGAGCACCACTGTCGTCGTCATATATTATAAAAATAAAAATAGCAACTATATACTATATTAGATTACTGTAAAATATTAGTTGTTCACGTGATTTCATGTTTTCAGACCTATATTCTCCCCTATATTCACTGAACAGTAATTGTAATTAGTGCAATTAAAAATTATTTAAGAAAGTATTTATTTTATTCATAAATTATTGATATACTTGAGTCGGAGATTTTTCGAAAAGAACATCTTACTTTCACTAGATAATAGTAAGGTCTGCTCACATTGTATCATCTTCAGATTCCATTTAGTAGAATTTCACTATCTATGTTGTTATTATTGTTGTCCAAGTGGTTGAGTTTATCGAAGATAATTTCTCTACTTTATATAAGGTAAAGATAAAATCTGTAAATATCTACATTTTTTATATCTATTAATAAAATTATACTGATATGTTATTATTGTCGTTGTCTTGAGTATCTAGGAATATTTGCTAAATTGATTTTTTTTTTATTGTCGTTGTCTTGAGTATCTAGGAATATTTGCTAAATTGATTTTTTTTTTTTTATTCTATAGTCTACATTGAAGAAAAAATCAAAGTGGACAACAGGCTATGAGATCACTAGATTGAAATTGTTCTAGTCTATTGGCCATTGATGAGACATTAATTGGTTATTTGGTTGGTGAAATAATAATTACTAATTTCAAAAATATATACTTATATAATTATTTTAATTTCATGTTTGTGGTTATGTGTATTAGTTAGTTTAAAATAATTATATTTCATTTCTCTATTTATTATTTTATTTATTTATAAAAAATAGGATAATTAATCACAATCATAATATTTACTTTTGTTTATTCTATTCCGCATACCAAACAATAATTTTTATATATTGGAATTTAAAAATAATTATTTTTAATATTAAAAGGTCTTATGGTAGATGTTAAAAGTATATACTCTTTTTTATACGATCATATTATTTATCAAGATAACATGTGGAAGAAAATACTCTTATAAAAAGTTTTTGGATTATCTCCTTAAAATACTTTCCCAATTAATCGATGTCGACAAAAAAAATTCCACGAGACAAAATTCAAAGATTTTGAATATTTAAGTTTTTAGGTAACTTATCAATATTTCAAACTTTTGTTACAATAATTGTATTTTTAAAATAAAAAGTCACTTTTTTGGTTCACCCTTTGATACTTGTATTAGATTAATGAAGAGCTCTCGAGTTTCGACTTTCGGGTATGAAGTCATCTTTGTTAGAAAATGTTTTATTTTTCAACATGAGATTTTTTAGCGTGAATTTAAATTTAGTTAGGTTTCAGTGTGGGTATTGAATGTGAAACCAAAAGAAAAAAAAAGAGTAGAGTTTTGATTGTTGGAATAATAATCGAAAGTCGGAGTAGGAATTCTAAGTTGTTTAAGATTTGTTATTTGATACTTATTTATTTAATTTATGTCTAGAGTTAATATTCATTTGTTCTAGTTTATATTTTTGTATTACATTATCTAGTTCTAGCTATTTTCAATAGAGAAAAACAGAAAAAAAAAATTATAGGGAGATTCAAAGAGTTCCGTGCTCTTATCTAAATGATAAAAATATCTTATTCATCCAGCTACGACTCTTCCGATAAAAATGCCTCATCAACAAGTTACATATATATATATATATATATTTCATTAACTAATTAAAAAGAGAGATAAATAGATAGATATTTACTATATTTATACTTTCCTAATAGCTTTGTGGAACACAATATATATTTGAAATTTACTTCTCACAAAATATCCTACACACAATTTACTAAAAAAAAATTATAAATATTTTATTTTTTTACTATAATTAATTATTATCCTCATCGTTATCATATTCACATTTTATTTAAAACCAGTCAGGAAAAAAAAAAGTTAGAAGCATTCAACGTTTCCTTCATGATTCAACAATATGGAAAAAGCAAAGGAAATATCCTTTCATCAATAGTAGTTGAAAAGTCACCATTATTTCATTGTTAAATTCAATTTTCCACGAAGAAATTTCTCGTTAAAGATGAACGAAACTCGAAATATGACGAATATTTTGAGAAATCCTTCAAAATTTCTTCATCGGTGTAGTAAATGGGTTTCAGATCTCGATTTGAAGAAGTTATTGTTGATATTACCACCAATTTTGTTCATTGTTTATGTGTTTTACTCTTCTGTTGGTGGAGGAACTGTTGCAGTATTCAATCCTTTCTCAAATTCAAAATCAACTATCAGTTACGTTCCTGGAGGAGAATATGATGTTCCTGCGAGATTTGCAGATGAATCGGAGAAGAAACGGAAGAAGGAGGAGCTGGATCGATCGAGAATAGCTGTGTGTTTAGTAGGTGGGGCCCGTAGGTTTGAACTTACTGGGCCTTCAATTATCCAGAAAATTTTGAAAGTTTATCCGAATTCTGATCTGTTTCTTCATAGTCCATTGGATTCTAAAGCTTATAAGCTTTCATTGTTGAAATCTGTTCGGAGAATCGCCGGCGTTAGGATTTTCCGGCCACAATATATACCGGAAACTGAGTCACAACTCCGAGTTCTAACAGCTCAAAACTCACCTAATGGAATACAGGTATTTTCTGCTTTCGATTTTTCTTCGTTTTTTAATTTATTAATTTTTAAAAAAACAATTAACAAAATTTTTTGAATTAGAAAAAGAGTATTTGTTTGTTAGGATGGAAAAAGAGATAATGGTGGCGTTTTCGTTGCTTCTAACGCAATTCTAAAAAAAGCTTTTTAATGGAAGTTGAGAGGTGGTTTTAGCTGGCGGCTGTCAAGTTATTAGCTGGTACTCGACAATTTTTTTAGGTGATTATCGAGGCAGGCGAAAACTTCTCTCTCGATTGTTGAGTTCACGTGAACTTGTAATCAATGTCATGGATTATAGTTCATGCTTTCGAAAGTCCCTTCATATAAATCATGGACTCAAAAGTATGATTTTTTCGGTTTTTTTTTTTTAAGGGATGATCATTCTAAGATTAGTTTCATGTAGATTTATGACTTTGCAGTAAAAGTTTGACCTATCGGTTAATGATTTTGATGGAAATTTTAGTGGTAGAGTACAAAAAAGCTAGGTGATTTTTTTTTATTTATTTAAGTTTTGATGGGGGGAAGTTATTTAATATTATGATTGGGAAAGTTGAGAAGTGTTTATAAGTTTGATTCGAACATTGCTATTAGTATAAAACAAAGATATGACTTTTCGAAGGGAGGTTTTGGGGTTAGTTGAGAATCAATGTATCTAATGTTTAATTATGTGAATTAAAACATCAATAATTATATTAAATTATTGAAGTAGCTTTTTATGGTTTAAAAAAAAACATTAAGTAAGTTTCTTTTTTCATACTACAAGTTAGGTTGGAAATATTTTTGTATGATTTCACTATAAAGATGAAAAAATATGTAACTTCTAAAATAATATTAATGTTGCTACCCTTAGGGAGAAGCATGAAGTATTTGCTTGTAAAATTTGGTTTGGTGTAAATTTGGCAACCAATAGAAGTACAATACCAAAGTCCAAATGGTCTTTTGACAAATTAAATATACAATAGGTGGGTCTAGATTAGGTAAAAGTGACTCTTTCAACTAAAATATTTTCTTAGGATTAGGTGATATTGATGATGAAGAAAATAACTTGTATGTTCGGTACTTATATTAGGATTCTGATTAATCTGAATTTGTTATGGGTGTAGCCCGTTAAAGCGGAAAACACTATCTTTTTCCTGTGTCATATCTATCATCAATGCTACTTTTACAGGCAATAACATGTATTAATTTGATTTGGCGTAAACAATCAGTGATTTGAATCCAACTGTTTACCAATTGCAGGGGTTGCTGCAATATTTCAATTTGGTAGAGGGTTGTTTGACAATGATCCAAGACTATCAAAAGCAGAACAATTTCACATACGACTGGATAGTCCGAACTCGAGTTGATGGCTACTGGTCTTCACCACTAGGCCCCGAAAACTTCATCCCCGGGCACTACCTCGTCCCGCCAGGTTCCTCCTACGGAGGCCTGAACGATCGTTTTGGTGTTGGTGACTATAACACGTCGGTGATCGCTCTCTCGAGGCTCTCCATGATACCCCAGCTTGATTTAGCAGGGCGTATTCAGCTCAACTCAGAAAGTGCATTCAAAGCCCAACTAACAACTCAACAAGTTCCTTACCTAACTATGCGCCTTCCCTTTTGTGTGGTAACGGATCGTCAGTACGAATTTCCACCATCCCATTATGGTGTACCGGTTGCAGCGCTTTCTAGTCGAGGTCCCTTGAGTGGGGCCAAATGCCGGCCGTGCACGCCTACATGCACCGGGTCGTGCGTTGAGGTTGCCATGAATAGACTAGATAAAGGATGGAGTTGGACGGATTGGGCTAATAACTCGCTCGAGCTATGTGATGCTCGCGCTGAATGGGAGAGTGGGTGGGAGAGAGTATTCGATAGAGTGGTGGGGAAAAAACTTGCTGCAGCTAGAAGGAGGATTGATGGATTGAAATTGGATCAATGTGTGAGGGAATTTGCTGAGATGAAGAATAAAACTGCACATTGGGAGGCTCCATCAGGGACAGAAATTTGTAGTTTAGGTTTGTTGGATTCTCCCTAAAGGTAAAAAAAGGAACGGTCCTTTCGAGCTTCTAGTTCTTCTGGATTGCAGCCCACGAGGGCACTCTGAAGGTAAAAGAAATAACCGGTCTTCGATCTTCTAGTTCTTTTGAATTGCAGCCCACGAGGGCACTCTGAAGGTAAAAGAAGGAACCGGTCTTCGAGCTTTTAGTTCTTCTGGATTGCAGCCCACGAGGACACTTTGGATCAACCTTTAAACGCGTTCGGCCTTAGTATATTAGTGTATTAAGTTACTATATATTGTTTGATTTCTTGAAAAAAGTCCTTTTACACGTAGTAGGATTTTGAATAGTTCTTATAACTGATAGAAGTGTTAGATCAACTTAATGAAATATATAGTAAATGGGAGAAAGCTGATGTCCTTAATTTGGTACTTGATTTTTGATATGTTTACTTGAGTCGAGGGTCTATCGAACAATGTACTACATACACACGTAGCCTCTTCAGATTCTACTAGGGGATCCAAGATTTTCACGAAGTGGGTTCAAGATATAATAAAAAATAAAATATAATGTGGCTATAGGGACTTGAGGACCGATTTGCTGGAAAATTGAACCCTCTTCACCACTAGGTCAAGGGTCACACTTGTGTTATTGGGGTCAAAAGTTAATATCTACATATAAAATTTTAAAAACTAATTAAATATACATATACATACGGTGTTATTTTTTAACGAAGTGGGTTCATATGAACCCACTTGACCCACTGTAGGTCCACCCCTGGTTGTTGTAAACTACAATAGTGTTATGAAAGTAAATCTACCCAAACATCGTTGTGTCACGTGACAAGTTAAAATAAACAGATGAAATATCAATTATTTACTATTTGGTGATATAAAAATCATAAATCTTATAGGTAGTAATATATGACTTTGAAGGAGGGTAGGTTTTTCTGTGAGTTATTCTTTTGTGATTATAGCTTAATCACAAAGAATAAATTGTGATTAAGATTTATGATTTTTGAATCTACCACCTATTTTGGAACTGCATGAATATATTGTATTACTAGTTTAAATGTAATATTATTTTAAATGTAACTAACAATATGACTCACATTTATCAATAGATTCGCAACAATTTTTGTGCCACATCAACATAAATGTTTTAATAAATACATATTTTCTAATAAGAACATAGATTCGTTGAGATGTCTACGTGCATTTTACGAACAATTTTAAGAAGCCATCACATTACATATTATTTAATAATCTTATTCTATTTGTATCTTTTCTTTATATTGATTTATCCTTCAAATAAGTTAATTTTCAAATAAGGTGTAAATAAATACTTATTAAATCCATCTAACGACATTAAACTAAAACTTCACCCATCAAATTTTAATATTTTTCATCCGAAAAAAAGTTTTAGGAGCCAGAAGCAGAAGCAGCACCAGCACCAACATTCAAGTGCCTAGCAATTTCAGAAGAAACAAAAGCATCAAGACAAGCATATTGAATTTGATTCAAACTCAACCATTCACTATCCCATCTACCCATAGTAACAGATTTAGGCTTAACAATCTCCTTCCCCAGAACAACATTGCACAGTTCCTTCAATCCAGCATTCTTCAAATTCTTCATACCATAAACATCAGCTGCAATTCCTCTCAAATCCACCACATTCTTCACATTCAGCTCATACTCCTCCAACAATTTCTCCACATCGCTCTCAATTCCAACTCCAACGAAATCATACTCCCGATTCCCGAGGAAATTGAACAGAGACTCCGGGATTGATCGACAGTAGAGGAGCTGGATGATGAGGCAACGCCGATCAACGCAGATCTGGAGAACGGCGACCGGGTTTTGCTGGTTGCGGTTGAAGTTAGGACGCCATTCAACGTCAAGTCCGGCGATGAGACGGCGATTGCCGGAGTGAGAAGATTCAGTTTCGGAGATCCATTGAGTGATGATATCGGGATCGGGAGTTACCATTGTTTTGATTACATCAGTGTGGAAGTGAACGTCGAAGAGGTCATACCGATTGTCTTGCTCCTCTTTATCTACGATACGGAGATTCATGGCGGCTATTTCACCGGAGCAGAGCTGAGAGAAATCGCCGGCGAGGGTTTTGACTAAAGAGAAATTGAGTGGACCGTAGGGCGTAGGCATTAAATACTAATTTTCATACTTTCACCAAATTTTTAGCTAAAATTGTCCCTCATTTATGATTGCAAATCTATTTTGATCTTTTAAATATAACTATGAGTCTCTTTAATCCCTAAAGTTTTTTAAACTCATAATTTTACCATCATGTTTTAGAGATGTTTATTTTGTGAAACAAACCAATTAAGTTTGAAGATATGAGTTTTGACTAATTATTTTCAATCTTGAAGAAGATATAATAAAATGTTAACCACATTTTGTATTTATATTTATCAATGAATATATAATACATGTTTCATTCTATAAAGTAATATTAAATATTAATAAGTCGTTTGGTAGAGTGTATTAGGAAATATAATGCATGTATTAGGTGTGTATTAGTAGTATCTTATTTGGTACACTTTTTCTTGCCATGTATAACTAATGCAAGCATTAGTTCTACACTCTATTGTGTATTAAGTTGTGTATTACTAATACCAAGTAATTCTAGGTATTAGTAATACATAGCATTTTAACACTTGCATTAGATTAAATAATTACAAAACTACCCTCAAAGCCTTTTTAAAACATTTTCTCCTCTTTTCATTTTCTTTCTTGTCATATGTTTCTATTTTTATTTTTATTTATTTTTCAATGTCTTTTAATTTACTGGTGTCTTAATAGACCTTATGGCCTCTTAAGTATCATTTTTTTTAAAAAATCTAATTTCAACATAGTATAATCAAAAAATTTACTATGTGGCGATAAATTTGATAAAAAATTTCTTTGCCAACTTTTCACAAAATTTTTTTGACTCAAATAATACAACTATTTAATATTTTTTTTGAAATGAAGAAGAAGAAGAAGAGGAGTTAATGTTGTTTTAGCAAAAAAAATCCTTTTTAATGTTTTAGCAAAGAACTTTGTTGCAAAGGAAGTGTATAAATAAATAAAGTGTGAATGATATTTTTGTAAACATATATTTTTAAATAGAAATTATGCAAGATTTGTTATTTCTAATACATCCAACCAAACAGTGTATAAGAAATAATGCAAGCATTACTAATGCACCTTATTTTGCATTATTCTTATACACTCTACCAAACAACCCCTAATAGTGTTATAAAAAAATTATTATTATTTGACTTCACCAATTAAACATTAATATGAGTATATGTATAAATACTAGAAAGGCGAAAGCTTTGCACGGGCCCAATCATCATTATTTGAAATTCATAACTTTATTTGTGGTACTTTCAATTTTTTAAAATTCAATGATATTTTTTTTCTTGTAATATTAATGAATAACATTCATATTCGAAATAAAATGTAATTTATAGATAAAAAGATGGACAAATAAATCAAAATTTAAATTATAACATAGTAGATATCTGCCATACTTAATTAAGTAGTATTTATTTGATATTTTTTTACAGTAAAAAATCATTTATGTAGATGAAATTTAAAAATTCACAAAAAAATTATGTAAAATAAAAGATGGAATAATTAAAAGATGAATACGAAATATATTTACGTAATACGAAATGTCAAAAGCTCTAACAAAATTTTTATGTACAATAAAAGATAGAATAATTAAAATATAAATACGAAATATCTGTACGTAATATGAAATGTCAAAAGTTCCAAATGAGTAGAAATAAAAACAGAAATTAACAAATGTTGTTGTCTAGGTTAGAACCCCAGACCTTATACTTAAAATGGCAGGCTTAATATTTGTTTTTTGTTTTTTTTTGTAATAATAATATAATATTAACGATCTAACATTAACATTCGAGATTAAAGATAATTTATAGATTAAAAAAAATGAACAAATAGATCAAAATTTAAATTTATAACATCGTAGATATCTGCTACACTTAATTAAGTAGTATTTATTTGATATGTTTTTATAGTAAAAAATCATTTATATAGATGAAATTTAAAAATTAACAAAAATTTTATGTAAAATAAAAGATAAAATAATTAAAATATAAAAATGAAATATATCTACGTAATACTAAATGTTAAAAGCTCCAAATGAGAAGAAATAAAAACAGAAATTAACAAATGTTGTTGCATAAGTTCGAACCCATACCTTGTACTTAAAATTGCAGGCTTAAACCAGTAAGCCAAGTAGCTCAATATGAGAATAAACACACAGCTGAAGCTATCATGCGATGGTCAGCTGTGTGCTTATTCTCATTTCTTATATAGTAATATAAAGGCGAAATAATCTGATAGACTTTTGTACTTGTATGAGTTAGTATTCTGAATCTTTTTACCTAACCTTTTGTCAACTAAACCCTTAAACTCAACGAAACTCAATATATTAAACATGTTTGACTATTAACCAAGCTTATGTGACAACTTAAAGCCGTGGAATAATTGCGTGATTTCACACAAAAAAAGAGAGTGACCATATCAATCCCTCATTTCCTTCTCTTTCTCCCCTTTCCTATGACTCTTCAGTTTCTTATTCTTTTTTACTTATTGATTTTAAACAAGATAACAAATTCTGAAGTGGGCCGTAACAGATCTGAAAAACAAGATAGTAAATCTCAAATGAAAAATAAAAAGCTAAGGATGAAGAGTGGAAGAGTAAAATTACAGTGATAATTGATAAAGCTCAAATACATCATGAATGCACAAAGAAGGAGATGTAAAAGCTCAAATTCCACTCTTCTTTTTCAACATCTCAATTTTATCTTCATTTTTTTCTTTAGTTTCTATTTTTGTGTCGTTTGTTTAGTTTTTTTCTTTGTTTCTACGGATTTGAACGGGTGCTATGTTTTGTGAACATCTTTTTGACCAAAAAAAATATTACATAGAAGAATATTAATTTCTTTACTCCATGTAGATTGTGTTAAAAAGTATCATCCTTGATTTCTACATAGAGGATATAGCAAGACAGGGATATTGATTTCTTCCCCTACCCAATCCCCCATTTCTTTCTTTCTCCCCTTCCCCACACTCTTCAGTTTCTTTTTTTTTTTTCTTACTTTCTGATAATTTTGATGGATAAGGAATAATTATTAAATGTATTTGTGAAATCATATAGTGTGTTGGGTAGAATTATGTACAAATATAGGATATATTAAGGTATTTTAATGGTGATTTGTTTGCATTAATGGTGAAAAGAGGTTTATGATGTTTCAAGTGATGGACAAAAGTTATAAAAAAAATATGACTGAAAGTTATGAATGATGAAATCATAGACAAGAGTGGTGATTTTTATGATTTAGGAAAGTGGTGATAATAGTGAAGATGGAACATTGTGGTGATGAGATCTAATTTAAAAAATGGAGAGAGATAGGTTAAGGAAGAATGAGGAGGAATGAAGAGAAAAAAGAAAAAAAAAATTAAAAAGTAAGAACTAATGATGTGTCATTAAAATCTAACGTGGATGACGACGTGTCATTTTTGTTGAGCGTTTGAAGTTCACATAAAGCCAAGGGAGTTTAAAATGCTAAGTTTCTTTGAGTTTAAGGGCTCAGTTGACAAATAATTAAGTAAAAGGGTTCAAAATAAAAACCTATTCAAGTACAAGAGTCTATCAGACCATTTCGCCTAATATAAATGAAGAATACATATAATATTATATAAAGCTGTCAAGATAGGCTGGAATGCGCTAATCAAGGGCAAACCTATAGTGAAATCAAATTGATTGGTCGAACACCCTTCGTTAATAAATCACACTATATATATAGCTAATCAAATTTTAGCTATGCAATCACTGGCCCCAACCCACCAGGGCTTTCGAGTTTGACAAGTCAGATTGGGTATATGTACCCCAATCCAGTGAGCCTTAAATAATTAACTCAATCCGGCCCTAAGAGGGTTGAGGTAAGGTCTCACCGAATCACATGCATGTAGTGATATTGATAACACACATACATGGGCGGACCTAGAGGTTGCCAAAGGGGTTCTGAACCCCCTCGGCAAAAAATTACATTGTATATTTAAGAATTTTAAAGAACATTTATGTCTATATTGATTTTGAAGCACTTGGACGTAAGATAAAAGACTGGCTTAGTGGTTGAGGGGTTCAAAACTCACCTTGAGATTCCAAGATCAAATCTTAGGCACTACTCTTTTTTTTTTCGAACCTCCTTACTGAAAATCCTGGATCCGCCACTACATACACAGGGTTAATGGTATTTCATAACTAATTGGTTGAGCATTTGTCCATAGATGTGACAAGTTCATTAGAATGTGTCCTTAATTATTTTTAAAATTGTTCTTTCAATCCAAATTCTAACATGCACACACTTGCACAACATAAAATTTTGGAAGATAACATTACATTATATTGATAATCTAGTCTCAAGTTCGCAACTAAATTATTCAAATAATTTTTACAAAGTAACAAATTCTAATTGAACACACAAAAAATATAATATTTCATTTCTTAAAAGTCAAAATAAGCTCCTCAAAATAACTTCAACTACACTAATTATAGCATATATATCAACACCAATACATCATCTTCGTCAAGCACACTTAGATCTAACTATGATGAAGTTAAGAAATAATTCAACTATGGCCTTGGTTATGTCTATGTGAAATAAGATTTTTTTTGGCTCAATAAAATAACGATAGAGACATAATTGTATCAAGCTACTAACAAAGAATAAATATGATTAATTTCTCATACTTAATGACATTTGCTACACATATCATCTTTCCTTTTAAGTAAACATTGAATTTTTTAAGGAAAAAAAACATGATTAATAAATATTGGGAGATTTTTTTTTCTTTTTTCAATTTTCATGAAATTATTAATTTGGGTTGCTTTGCTTTGCTGTGAAGAAACAAGATAACGTGCTATTATTGAAATTGTTTGCATCATCTTCATTTTTAAATCTTTTTTTGGAGCTCCCACATGATTAAGAACACATGGTTCACAAATGTTTACAATTTTTAATCATCAAAGAAATTAGATAAAAAATAAGAGTACATTCAAGTACTTATCCTCAATTTTCATTGAATCAAAAAAATTCTTTGTTTCAAGAATTTTCTTGGAAGTTTTCCACACACTTTGTCGATCCAATTTTAATTAACTGTCGCTTTAACTCAAAAAATATATTTTAAAAGGGAAAATTGTATGAAATAAAAAATTATTATTTCAAATTAAATGTTATAGTTATAGTTTCTTTTATTTGTAATTCACAGCAAACATTCCATATTTTTTGCTATTCCATTTGTATATCGAAATATACAAATGCAGGACCCATTTGTATACTGAAATATACAAATGCAGGACCCATTTGTATATCGAAATATACAAATGCAGGACCCATTTGTATACCAAAATATACAAATAGACCGAAATATACAAATGCAAGACCCATTTGTATACCGAAATATACAAATGCAGTACCCATTTGTATACCAAAATATATAAATAGACCCAAATACATATTTTTTATGTATATGTATACCAAAATATACAGATTAATAGTCATAGCAAACATAAAATATGTTATATAGCACAATTATACATACTATAACTATAACATATAAATATAATTTTTATGTTTGCTAAACCTAAAATTTACTCATTTTAAAATAACTTTTGTTTCAAAATTTTAAGACCAAAATTGATTGTTGTTTACTAAGTAAACTATACACGTCTTATATTTATTATTTTTCTTAACCACCATGAAAAAAAAAACCTAAATTAATAATGTTACTAGTTGACTAACCAACTGAGAAATTAATTTAATTTATGTTAAGTCACCTCATTATAGGAGTAGATAACAACCCATATTGAAGGAGTAGAATTTTTTTTTTTTGTTTCTCATTCGGTATCCGGTATCTATATTAGAGTCCTATTAAATTCGGATTCGCGTCAAGAAGTCCCACATTGGGGGTAAAGCGCTCCCTAACAAAAGCGATTTCGTATCCAAAGAGACTCGAATCCGAAACCTCTTGGTTAAGGATGAATGAGTACATATCACTCTATCACAATCCTTGATGAAGGAGTAGAATGTTGATTACTGACTTAATGCTCCTCAATTAGCAAACATTTTGTCTGCATGGCGACAAATTAAATATCGGCTATGTCATCTTTTTCTCTACATGCATGTATTTGCATGCTACCAACTATTATATTGTATATTTTAATTTTATACATCAAAATAATATAAAAATATTACTTCCTCAACTAAAACATTAGTACTGTACCATAATAATATATTCAGTGTAGTCATATAAGTATGATCCTAGGAGCTGGAATGAGTAAAATGTACACAAATCTAAGTACCTCTATCTTTGTGGGATAAATAAGTTATTTCTGATAAAACCTCGACTGAAAATAAAAATAATCAAAACATGATAGAAAGAAAAATTTGACAATAAAATAACACGATTAAACAGAAGAAATGAAACAACAAGTAATAATGAAAATTAGAATAATAACATACTATACACATATACTAACTAATTGTATATATAGTATAATATAATTAAATGAAATCCTACAAATAAACTAACACTAATCCACAAACAAGAATATCTTAACAACTAGTGATCAACTACCAATTAGGGTTGTGGTGGAGTAGTAAGTACTTATTTATTAGAGATCTCGAGTTTAAGTTTCTTCTGGTACCACTCGACTTGTTAGAGAGCGATTGATGACCAATGTGTGACTTTTTAGCGAAATTCGGATTTCATCAAGCTCTAATATTAATACCGAACACTGAGTGAATAAAAAAAAAACTAGTCAACTACTATACTATATCAACTAATCAATCAATGTATCAATTACTCATATTTTTCTCCATTTCTCATTTCCAATGAAGTTTCCTAAAGGGAACAAATTTTGGTACCTTAGCTGTTGCCAATTATAGGACAACAAATCCGTACAAAAAAAGGATCCTTCTGTCCTTTTTCCTAAGAGATCTCGGATCTCAATTAATAATAATAATCCATCTTTAATTAATTTTCTCTATTTAACTATAAATACATTGCAACATTTTAGATGTAACAAAGTGTATTAATCTCAAATCTCAACAATATTTTCAACAATCCTTAATTTTCTCCAAGAGAAACTTCGATGGCACTCCCAAATTTTGATGCTCTGCGAGACTTGCACGAATCGGCTAACGACATGCTTCACTCCCCAGTGATCAAACGAGAAATCGCTCATCAGGGTCAGGAGAAATGGACACACGAGGTTTCAGAAACATCGTTAAGAATGTTGGACGTTTGTGGTACCACCAAAGATGTTCTTTTGCTTGTTAAGGATCATGTTCATGATCTTAAGTGCACGTTCAGAAGAATCAGTGTTGGAGAAAACACGATAACGGAGAACAAGTTCGCACCTTTTCATTGCCATAGGAAGAAGTTGAAGAAAGAGATGTTAAAACGCTTGCATTCCTTGAAAGGAATGAAAAATAACACTAAGTGTATTGATCCATCGTCGATAGATAATGAAAATAATCTTATGGTGGTTGTTAATGTATTAAGAGAAGTTAGAGTGGCAACAATGTCAATATTGGAATCTTTGATGGCACTTATGTCAATGCCAAGTCCAAATGCGACACGGAAAACGAGTAAAGGGTATTTCGGTTCGAAGTTATTAATGAGAGTAAATAGCTTAAGTTCGTGGGAAAAATGTGACGTGATGACATTACAATGTGCTAATAAAAGATTGGAAGCCGTGGAATTAGCCATTGAAAATCTTGAAGGAGAACTTGAATGTATTATTCGAAGATTGATTCGAACAAGAGTTTCACTTTTAAATTTACTTACTTACTAGTAAATTAAAGAAGAAATAATATTGTAGGAGCTAATTAATTAACTACGTACACTTACTAATTATTTGAAGGGCTTTAATCAATGGCCTAATATTTTTTTAGTTCAGTGCACAACTAGCTCAGCAATTAATAAATTTTAGTTTGATATATATTCATATCTCAGATTAATAATTTCTATGTTGTGCTAATTTATCATTATATTCTTTCATTAATTATTGCTCGATGTAAAATCAAAGGAGATCTCCTTTTAATTTGTCAACTACATCTAAGGTTACTCGCAAAAAAAAGTTCACAAATATCTATGATGATGTATAGATCAGATAATTCAATTTTGATGGTCAGAATTCGTTATTCTTACATGTGTAATATATAAATCAAAGGATCTAATGAGATTATTTTATCATGTATTCAGATACTTAATTAAAATAAATCATAATTCATGTATTTGTCTAAATTTAGTACAAATTTAAGACGTTATCGATATATTAATCCAAAAAAGAAGAAGGAAAAGATATCTATTCACCCTCCACTTTCACTAATAAACAAAGAGATAATCTAAACTCTAAATAGTACCACTTAGGGGTCGTTTGGTGTGAAGGATAATATCAAATAGTTTTGAGATTAAATTATAGTACCACTTAATTTGTTGTTTGGTTGGCAACTCCAGAATAACTTATCCCGAAATTAATAATTAGTACCGGGATAAATTATCCCTCCCATTTGATGGTATAGTAATCCCGGGATAAGTAAATAACAAAAATGTCTCTTTCAACCCTTTTGTTACATCACTTTTTACATTCATGAACGGTATTTTTGTAAACAAATAAATTATTCTTAAAATTTATTATTTTGAATACAACAAGCCAAACACTCAATAAAAAATAATTCAATCATAATTTATCTCATCATAACTAATTCCATCATAATTTATCTCATCACAACTTGAATTCAAACCAAACGACAAAAGATTGTGGTAGAGTAATAAATAATTCTTCATTTGTAATCAGAGGTGTCTCGAATTTAAATTTTTCTAGTTAGTACTAAATTTCTTTAGTCAGGGAGCGTGTTGTACCCTCAATCCCAATATTAGATTGCTCAATGTAAATTTAAAAAATTTGATCAAATTTTAATATGAATATCGATTTTTTTTTTTTTTTTTTTGAAATTTTCTAGGACTCAACCGACCACCAGCTAGCATAGTGTGAACATTATGAACATTTATAAGTATTTATTTTTTTAAAAAAAATCTGCTGATTATACTGACTCAATTTAATGCTTCTCTTTTAGTCATCAACAATTAATAATGTCCGCATGGCAACAAATTTTGATATTTGTCCTTCTAATAAACCTAATTTTCAAACAACGACATCTTAACAACCATCCTATTTACTTGTCCACTTTTAAATTAACACATCTATTAAGAAAATAATTAATAACATAATGAGTTTATCATTTTATCCCTATTAATTATGAAGTGGATGAAAAGTTATACATTTTTTAAAGTAATTAGTCATTTAATTGAGGATATAATAGGTAAAAAAAATTATCCTTTCTTAATTTGTCAAAATGGACAAGTAATTAAGGACAACTATAAAAGAAAAAGTGGACAAGTAATTAGGGACAGAAGGAGTAATGTTGGTATTACTTCCGTCTACTTTTAATTATCATAGTTTCTTTTTTTAGAGTCAAATGGTAGTAACTTTGAGTAACATTTCACGATTAATTTTTATCATATTGATTTGTAAAGAATTGGAATTTATAGTACTTAATTTTGTATAGTTTTTTATATCTAATATTTTTTGTTTAAAATATCGAATTAATGTAATCTAATTTAATTTTGAAAATTAGTCAAATTAATTTTTGAAAAATGCAATATGACAATTAAAAATGAACAGAGGGAGTACTGACAAATATCAACGTAACTAATTATCAATCAATGTATTTATAATTCTTTTTGTATTTTCCATTGGGAGGAAGTCTCCTTACAGACAAAATTTGTTGTCATACACAAAAAATAAGTCATTTTTCTCTTCTCTCTTCTTCCCCACTTTTATTTTATTCGAGTTTGATATTTTTATTAAAGTTCAATTAATTTGAATTCGAATCACATAGAGCTTCATTTGAGAGAAAGCGCCATGTATGATGAATTTTTTCATATTCAAAGCTCAAATTCAAAACCTCTAATTAATGAAAAAACAACTTCATCCACTGCACCATATCTCTTTCGGTTGAATTGAAAAAAAAAGTGTTTTTTATTGTTTGAATGGTCAACTATTCTTGGAAGTTTCTTACTGCTATGTCTTTTTCTTAATTATTATGAGTCTAGTTTTAATATCATGTTGATGAATATAATTATCTCATCTAAAAATTTTAACATATTTTTATTATTAATTATATTCAACTCAACTATCACAAGTTAAAAGTAGTTTCTTGTTTATTGATATACGAATCATTTTTGTACCTACCATATAACATATTAATTAAATATTAAATTGTCATTTAAAGTATAATAAAGTTATTTTACATTATCAATGTGAATAAGGTAAATAAAAAATAGAGTGGTTTAGCCCCGGCCTCCTTCGCCGTCCAAATCGCATACCTCCTAAACAGTATATAAGGGTCCTATATATATCATGATTGACCTATAATAATAGGTAACTTTTCATAACAAATTTAATAAAAATAATATAAGAAATAGTATAAAAACATATTATAAACAATTAAATTGCATTAATACCATGAAATTGATTTACGTTATCGATGTGTACATACATGAAATCACAACTAATTAATCTTATGGTTTTCCAATGATACTGGTCTTAGGTTCGACTTTCAAGTCCTAGATATGGATAAAATATTGAATTGTTGGGGAACAATTAAAGTTTCACTATAATAAAATATAATATAACTTATTATTTAACAAAATAGTAATCCTGAAAATTAGATAATTGTTACTACGCTAATATTTGAAGTAGTTCACAATTAATACTTTAGTTGTGTTGGACACCGTCATAAGAAACTATTTCAGCGATATCAAATGAGATTGATAGTTTTTGTTACTGCCTCATCATTTCATAAATGCAAGATGCCAATTTATAGGCCAATAAGAAACCATGCAAAAAAATATTACAAGACAAGTGTCAAGATTTGGACAAGTGGAAAGGTGGGTGAAAAAAGAAAGGCATACACTGCCAAGGTTACCATTTCTCCAAGTTATTTTTTTTCAATACACTTTAATTATTTTGGTTTTGTAAATACATTTTAAAATAAATTTATTTGAAATAAATATTTACTTACCAGTGCCACCTTCAAATAAGCTCTACAGCGCGTGATTCAAATTTAGTGGAGCTTTAATATGGACGGCGGACACAAAAACCGAAAAATAATAATAGTAGTCTCATTATCCACGTTTTGGTCGTGTTGAAATTGGTCTAAGTAAACAAAAGTAGGCATATGGTTCCAAAAATTAGGTCGATATTTGGTCCCAATGATTAATTAATTGTACCAATTATATATATATATATATATATACACCCTAACATTTTATTTGAGTTAGGGAACCCTATATTTCTTTTGAGCTGTAAAAATGTTTATACTTGGGTAAATAATATTTTCAGTTTATTTGACCAAAAATAAAAATAAAAAATGTGATGAACCTAAGATGAAAAAATTGAAAAAGGGAGTTTATAAATCAATAAAAAGAAAGAATGACATAAGTATCAATTGCCCGCCAAAAATGAAGAGTTCTTTTTCTTCTTTTTTTCTCTTTGTGGTTCAAGAGATAGCAATAGTCAATAGTAGACGGGACATGACACATTCAGCTTATCGAGGACATAAATGAGGGTTTGAAGGATATAAATTACTATAGAAGATTCATAAATAGCAGTATGTTTGAAATGTTGTTCGTTTGTAGTAACCTATTAGTAATCGTAGTATTGCTTTTGTACTTTTTTGTACATCAATTTTTGCTACTATATGTTGTTTCTAATACTTTGATTATTATATTGTTTTGTTGAATTTATGCATTGTGTTATTATTTGTTATTGCTTGTTTTAATATGGTGTACATTATTACCTATTTATGTTTTAAATAAATCATTTTTAGAAGTTGAACAAGAAAATGATCTTAATCTTAAAAAAGATGGGTTGGATTGATTCAGAATCAAACTAGACCAACCCAAGTAAAAGGGATCGGACTAGCTAAGGTTCCGCTAGGAGGCTATGTTGGATCGATCTCACACACTTCAATCAACATCTTTAAATCGATAATGTCATGTCAATTATGAATCAATTCCGCCAAATTTTTCATGACCCAAATAGTCCGACCCGAATAGCAAATTTATTCATCTTTGAAAACGAACACTATTCCTGACACAATTAAAGTGATATTTGGGAACTGATCCACAGTTTTCTTTATCCTATAATTAATAAACACGTAATCCACATGCAAAACATTACTCCAAAAAAAATAAAAGTAACAGTCAACTTTTGTGATCTACAAATATTCTAAAAATATATATTATAATTTCTCAGATTCAAAATCTGTTATAAAATTCCTATTTTTTCAGTCCTAAATACTTTTCGAGCGTGGTGAAATAGATAGACGTTCAATCCCGTAGCAGCTAGATTTGCACGGCCATAATGGCACAGTATAACAATAATATAACCGTCGATCCAAAATCCGGCTATTCTCCGGCAAACTCAACTTTCTACAGCAAACGTAAACCAATTCCGTTTCCGGCGAATGAATCTCTTGATGTAACAACTTTCATTTCTTCACGAGCACATAGTGGGAAAATCGCTTTCATCGACGCTACGACCGGTCGGAAACTCACTTTCTCAGACGTCTGGAACGCCGTTGAATCCTTAGCTACCAGTCTATCCGTTGATATGAGTATTCGTAAAGGTGACGTTATTCTTCTCCTTTCTCCTAATTCCATCTTCTTCCCCATTATTTGCCTCGCCGTCATGTCACTCGGAGCTATAATCACTACAACAAATCCACTCAACACGAACAACGAAATCGCTAAACAGATCAAGGATTCGAATCCTGTTCTCGCCTTTACAATCCCTCAACTCCTCCCGAAACTCACCGGATCTAATCTCCCGGTGATTCTAATCGACGGAGTGAATAGTTCAAATTCACATCTCAAAATCGTTGGGGATTTACAAAAAATGATTCAGAGAAAACCCAGTGAAAGCAGATTGAAAGAACGAGTTACACAAAACGACATAGCTACTCTGCTTTACTCATCTGGTACTACCGGAGCAAGCAAAGGGGTTGTTTCGTCTCACAAAAACCTAATCGCCATGGTTCAAACAATAGTCGGTCGATTCAATCTAGACGAAGGGGTACAAACCTTCATTTGTACTGTACCTATGTTTCACATTTACGGATTAGCAGCGTTTGCAGCTGGGTTATTAGCATCTGGATCCACAGTTGTTGTATTATCAAAATTCGAAATGGATGAAATGTTATCATCGATTCACAAATACAAAGCAACTTCTCTACCATTAGTGCCTCCAATTCTCGTTGCGCTTGTGAATAACGCTGATTTGATTAAGAAAAAATATGATTTGAGCAGCTTGGCGAGTGTTCTCTCCGGCGGTGCTCCGTTGAGTAAGGAAGTGATTGAGGGATTTGTAGAGAAGTATCCATCTGTGAGGATTTTGCAAGGGTATGGGTTGACGGAGTCGACGGGAATCGGGGCGTCGACGGATTCTTTGGAGGAGAGCCGGAGATATGGAACGGCGGGGATGTTGTCGCCGAGCATGGAAGGGAAAATTGTTGATCCGGAGAGTGGGAAGGCTTTGCCGGTGAATAAGACCGGTGAGCTTTGGCTAAGAGGGCCTACCATTACGAAAGGTATGACTTTTTACGAGCATAATATATAAACGTGTCATTTAACTTGTAGATAGACATATCTTATGTGAAATGAGAATATCGTGTAGGAGGCAAATTGCTACGTAAAATATGTGTATTTAATTGTTCAATTTTATACACATTTGAATATCCAAAGTTAGAGGATCAATATAAATAAATAAGACAGATTAAATGACATGTTTAGATATTATTTTTTTCTTATAAATGTTTTGTTTTTTGGACTTGTGTTTTGTTGTTAGCAATAATTCAGTTATTTATGGTACACGTTTGGACTCGATGGGAATAATAAAGAAAGAATTGAAGGAGATAGTCAAATTTTTTATATTATTTTTATGACGGTGATGTGAGGGCTAGTTTGCATACGTATAACTCATTTTATGATTTTAGTTGTTAATTTGCACACTTCTCGACTAACTCTATTCACCAAAACAAAGATAAATTGAAAGAAAGCATCTAATATTTTTTGTTTTAGATTTTGAATTTGAGATATCATACTTCTCTATTCACTTAAGAAACTCTTTCCTTTTTGATGTGTCAAAAATGGTTTAACTTGAACTTCAACATGCATGTTTTTATAGCCATAAAGATAATCATGATATGTGTAAGCTAAATAAAAAAGGAAATTATGCTTAAGTTTATGTTACAAGTTTCAAAACTCTTTTTTTTTTTTTTTTTTAAATTTTATGCTCAATTATGCACTATCATATACTCCCTTTGTCCCTAATTACTTGTCCACTTTTCCATTTTTGGTTCTTAATTACTTGTCCATTTTAACAAATCAAGAAATGATAAATTTTTTTTTACCTATTATACCCTCAATTAATGACTTGAAAAAGATAGAACTTCTTGAAAATTTTAAGATTTTAATTCATCCACTTCATAATTAATAGGGGTAAAATGATAATCTCACTATATCATTAATTGTTTTATATTAATGTGTCAATTCAAAAGTGGATAAGTAATTAGGGACAAAGGGAGTAAATGAGAACTGTTGGGCTATTTTTCTTTTTTTAAAAAATATTTTTAATTTACATAACATTTAATTTGATAAAAATGCCTCTGCACTCATTGCTTTGAAAAAATCTTCTTCTCTGGCTAGTGAGCTTTTGTTCCAGTCCATACATTATGAAAGTGTAATTATTTATATCAACTTTGCATTATGTTTTGTCTGTCCCACTGCTTTTTCATAGTGCTTTGATGGTCCCATAAACTATTGAGGGACTGAAGAAATATTCAGCACTTCCTCCATTTCTTTTTTTTTTACACCAATTGAGGTAGGTCCTTCGGAAATAGTTTCTCTATCTTCACGAGATAGGAATAACGACTATGGTATATTATACATCACCTGAATAGTCACTTGCACAACATAGGATCAAATTAAAAGTAAGTTCAATATCACCTTAAAAGATTTACTTTCACATGTTAGAAACTGTTTTGTCATATTTAGGTATTTGGAAATTGGTTTGATGTTTTGATCCAAGCGAGCCTTGGAGCAATGATTAGTTATCCCCGTATGATCTTATAGATCACGGGTTCTTGCAAAGGAAGCAGCCAGTAATGCTTGCATTATGGTAGACTGTCTACATCACACACCTAGGGGTGCGGCCCTTCCCCAAACCCTGCTAAGCTAGATGCTTTGTGCACCTGGTTGCCCTTTTCTTTTCGTATCTATGCTTAGTTCATTGATAATTCACAAGTTTGTGAGAGTGATATCCATTGACCTATTGTTATAGCCTTCATTCATGATTATGTTGCTGCGAAAAACAGGTTATTTCAGTAATGAAGAAGCTACTGCTTCCACTCTAGACTCTGATGGATGGTTAAGAACTGGAGATCTATGCTATATAGATGAAGATGGTTTCATTTTTGTGGTTGATAGATTAAAGGAGCTAATCAAATATAAAGGATATCAGGTAAATGAAAACAATCTCTCTCATTCTTCCAATATATAGTTGGCTTTTCGCCAAATGCCCTAAAACGTATTTTGCAAATGGTGTTATCTAAGGTGAAAAGCGCAAAAAGTGAAATATCAACTGTTTAGTGTTGCATTTCACGATTATGCTCATTGGTAAGGAAAAATATGTGTTAAGAGTCTTGATGACGACATTGAAGTGGATTAATGAGGTGAAAGATTAAACAAGTCTTGCTCCTCGCTTCAGAGCTTACGTGCGCCTTATACTGACACTTTTCTTTATAGTTAAAACTTACAACAGTACTCTCTTAACAACTTTTCATATCATCTTTTAGGTTCCTCCAGCAGAGTTAGAGGCTTTGTTGCTCACTCATCCCGAAATTTCTGATGCTGCTGTTATACCGTGAGTATTACTTCAAATAGCGCTTCCTCTTATGCTTTACTGTTTTATTATGAATCTCTGATGATCGTTTCATAAATTTCGTTGTGTTTTAAGGTTTCCGGATAAGGAGGTTGGACAGTTTCCTATGGCATATGTAGTACGAAAAACTGGAAGTACTATATCAGAGAGTGCAGTCATGGATTTCATCGCGAAACAGGTAAATTTTGAATAGTCACATTTACTAGATCAATTTATATGATAAGAACTCAGACTTGAAACTGGTTTTCGATTTCTGGAAATAGAATCTGTAGTGATGCTCAAATTTATCGCGTTTGTTTGTGTAGGTTGCTCCATACAAGAGAATTCGGAGAGTTGCATTTGTGGCTTCCATACCGAAGAATCCTTCTGGCAAAATACTTAGGAAGGATTTAATAAAGCTAGCAACATCAAAACTCTGAGAACAAAAATTATGATTTTTGCATTTTAGCAAGTGTAGCAGCCATAGTGTTGTTCTTGTGCTAAATAATGAGTGTATACTGAAGCTTATTCTTGTTGATTATAAGTAATTTGAAGAGTTCTATCTTCTCAATGAATGTGTGAACTTCTGTTAACTTGGTATGATTGTGAAGTTGGCATGAAGGGAATGATTCGTGATTTCGCATTTATTAACTCAGTTCATTTTGACATGTTTAAATTTAACTCGACCCATTTGACATCCCTAATGTTATGCAAAAAGTTAACAAATGAAATAGTTCTTAACAGTAGCAAATTGCAAGTGGAAAACATTTCTCATCAACGTACGAAAATGTGGCTTCTAATAACAGGTAAAGTTGTTGTCATGTGATCATGAGCTCACAGGTTCGAATTATGGAAACAACCTCTTGCAGATTACTGAAATGCAGGGTAAAGCTACAGACAATAGATCAATATGGTACGGCCCTTCCCCGGACATCACGCATAGCTTAGCTTAGTGCACTAGACTACCCTTCAATCGAAAATGTGGCTTCTATGATCTCTATTTTTATCATTCTACAACTTCAACTAGATCACTGCACAACAGGTTGCAGACATTTTTATTTTGCTTGCTAAGCATTATTTTAGGGTCATTCTATTCCTGTAACCATCTAATGAAGATTAATTGGTGGGCAAATAGATTGCAGATAAGCAAAAAGAAAGAGATTACTCGATCTTTCCATATCACTCATGAAATATATCAACACTCTGATATCCATTGCAACTGTATATTCCACTATTGCTCAGCAGGGTAATGAAAATCCACCAAATAAAAGCAAGGTATATGAAATTTCATAATATAATGAAGGATAAAACCAACAAGACCAAACATCACCAGCAGGAACATCTGCAGTAATAGGAGCGGGCGAAATAGCTCTATTGTCAAACTATATCCCAAAACATTTGATCAGCTTGCATCTAATTCCATTGCGTATTAAGGAAGCAAAAAAATCACCAAAGGAACATCAAAATAGCAGTAAGATATTTCTCTTAATTTACAGGAAAAAGAGTTTGTCCCCCGTTGTAAAATAATTCTTGCATCCTACACCTCTCTACATGGATAATGGGAGAAGCATCCTTTGCTTCTTTTTCCGCGCTGATCTTACTTGCTTTGATATTTTCATGCATAAAAGCAATAGCAAGGTCACACATACTAAAATAAAAGCAAGCTTTAGATGCCTGAAGTACAGTGATACGGCAGAGAAAACCAGGAAAGCTAAAATAACCAGTTCCCATATCACAAAGATGACAACATCCACCCTGCATCAACAAACAGAAAAGAAATAAGAGAAGGCACAGTGGAAAGCGTATTTTAAGTTACAGCCGGAAGTGGCAATGATGCATAGACACTGATAATCCTTCACATCAGGAATTTGCAAAAAGATGTTATTTAAGAGACCTACGCAGTTCTAGGAACCAAGCAGTAAGGATCCATTCACTCAAGTCTTCATCTGGTCCATTATTAAAGGTCCGGTCTTAACATTTTCACTCGATCCAGCATTTGTTGCCTCCACATGTACTGGTATATTCAATCTTTTTGAATAAATCTCTCAACATAAATGACTGATAAATCATCTCTGCCTTCGACATTTTAATTTGCTAATTTCTTGTTATTACCAATAACTCATCTCTGACTCTCAACACTATTGAATAAAAAGGAAGAACTTGCACATCAACCTATGTGCCATAGCTCACATTAAGTCCTAAAATGTGCTGAGCATACCGAAATTTTCTTTCTGAAGGTTAGCTAATAGTAGATAATTCTTTGGTAAAAGTAAAAGAGGTAAGTTATCAACAATATAAAAATACAGAAAGAGGTAGAGAAGCCTCAAACTGTTAGGAGTTGCTTTTAATAATCCATGACAAAATGACTGTTCAAAAGAACTTAGATATGATAGTAAAGTATATAATGATTAGACTCAACAAGAGTGGGATGGACACCTACCATGTAGTATGTAATATTCATCAGTAAATATTCTATCATTTGAAGTGGAGAAAATTCCTTATACCGTGGTCTACTTCTCAATGCATCCAGTGGAAAGGTTTTGAGGAAAGACTAGCAGGTGGAAGATGCATTGTTTAGAAACAGGGGCAAGTTTAACCAGATAATACATATATTGCCTTTTCTTATTTCATATTAGAAAAACATCCTCATACTAGAAAGCACCAATGAAATGTACACGGTATAAAAGTATTCCAGCTTACATTCCATACAGATTCAGTAATCATTGAATGTAACTATTTTTCCTTATTCCCTATTGCTGCTTTAGAAGCCAAAATAGTCTAGCAAATCTAATAGAACTTATGAGGATGAAATAAGGGGCTAAGGAAGGCATGTAATAACAGATGTAAAGGCTTTTGATGTGGTTATATTTCACCACAGGTGATCTATCTTATCCAGAGTTGGCATAAATTCAATAAATTAAGGTGGGGATCATGTCAAAAGGTTTGTGGGTGGAAGACAATACTAACAAAATACCTAGACTGCTGAGTGAGCTATCCTACTAGGTTGAGCATTATTGATGAAAATATAACTAGAAAGAGGGAAATAGGAGAAGTTCAAAAAGCTGTATAGCGGTCACTCCTTAAAGTATTATGGATACTCAGGAGTTATCAAATAAATATCGGCTGCTGAGTGAGATGATATCTATAATAATGAGGGATAGATGTGAGAGGGTTTTCAACATTTTAGATTTAGGAGAGAAGTGAAGGAATGGAAGCTTGTTAGTTCCAAGGAGCTGTTGGAGGACTTGACAAATTACAATAAGGAGAAGGATAAATGTTCATTGAGAACTGATCATCAAATGAACAACATATTCAGTCTCAAATGCTTCTGCGTGTTATTATTGAAACAAGGACAAACTCAAGCGACTTCATGGAGAAAGAGGAACCCAATGAAGATGATTGAAAAGATTCAAAGAAGGGTAGGAAATGGCCAATTGCAATTAAGAGAAGTTCAGTGACCTTCCTTGTGTATAAAAACCCATTGTAATCAGTTTACCCTTGTCAAATACAAAACTACCTCATCTTCTGTATTTTTCTTCTTTTAGAGCATTCTATCAGAATTCCTTGGTTCCCTGAATTGTGAAACTTTGAATTCTTCTTGAAGTCCTAGTTTTTCATGTAACACATTCATTGCATAAATGGCCTAATCTCTTTAGACTAATTAGTGAAACAGGATTGTCAATCAATCGAGCCACATCAGAAAACTTTTCTGGCAAACAAATACTTGGAGTATATCTAATATCTTCACAATGTTCCTCTATTCAAAAAACCCAATCTTTAACCATCCAAAGAACTTTGACGAGCCAAAATCATCAACTGACAACAACATACCAAATGTAATCCTACAAAGTGCAGTCTGGGGAAGGTAGGTGTATCCAAACCTTACCCCTACCCTGAAGGTAGAGAGATTGTTCCCTATAGACCCTCGGCTTGATGAAAACAACAGCAACAACAATATACTCAGTGTAATCCCACACGTGAGATCCTGGGAAGGTAGTGTATACCCCCTACCCCCTACCTTGGGAGGTAGAGAGGTTGTTTCCCCTCTGCTCACAGGAGTCAATAAACAAAGGCAAAATACTACACAAGCAAAACAAAGGAGTCCAAGAAATGAACACTATACGGTAATTGAAGTATCCTATATTATAATCCCGAGTATAATCACAAAAATTGACCTCCAAATGCTGGAATTTACCAAATCAGATCCAATTCTCACAAGTATCAATTCAACAACAATCTCATAGAACATACATATGCTTTAAGGAACGCAATTCCATAGGATAAGCAAAAACAGGCGAGAAACAAATTCAAAAGGTAAAACAGAAAAAACCTAATCGGAAATGAATGATACCTTGAGGATGTTAAGTTAGAGGTAGAGGAGAAGAAAGAGACGGATGCCCAATCGTGCTTCGATCTAATCTGATACTCTCTCAGCTGCTCTGCTAGCTTCGATCTCGTAATCATCGTTCCGTTCCACCTTCCGATTCCTCCCCCGCGCTTCCTCTCTCTCTATAGCTCTCAATCAATTCAAATGTTGATTCTGTGTGTAAACCTACAGCTCTCCTATGCGCGCATCGATATAGAGGAGATCCCGGAGAGACGAACGTGCCGGCGGCGACGCGGCGGCCGTCGGGCGATCGGAAGGGATTTTGATTTATTTTATTACTAACAGAAAAAACTTATGTTCGTTTGGGTTATTTTCCGATTTCTCTGTACAATATTGTGACTCTTTTCTAGTATTTCAACTAAATCTTTTTATTATTTTATTTTCATTTTCATATATTAGATGCAAATAAAAAAAAAAAAAAAACTTTTTTTATTTTCTTCTATTGTATATATATGTCCCTAGTTATCAATTTCTAGCGATCGTCACAATTTGTAACAAAATAATTTTGATTTTTATAGCGATTCATTGTAATATCGAGATTTAGACAACTTCAAAAAAGAAGGTTGTAATAGCAAAAAGGACATGATAATTTAGTATTAGCTAGTGAAAACAAGAAATACATCTATGTTCAATACGATATACGATCAACGAATTTCTCTCTAAAAAAGAAAAACATTAACCTAGTTTTCTTTTCGTATTGACATTCGTTGCTCGAGGAGCGGCGTACCATAAAAAATAAAAAATCTTAAGAGTAAGTTATTATATAAATTATGTCCTTCGGGATGACTCAGTTGGTTTGGAGGGTGGTTATCCACACGGATGACCCGGGATCAATCCCCTCAACGTTTCTCGAGTCGGCCTTATCGCGTAGAACTGCGCAGTGCGATGTGCTATTACATAGTGGGGTTTACCTTGCATAAAAGTGCTCACCAGAAGGAGAGAGTACAGAGGTTATAAAGAATCGCGGGTTATCCTGGGTTCCAAAAAAAAATAAAATGTGAATGTTTGTGAGTGCATTAAGTAATATGATTATTTACGTCACTCCTTTTAACATCTGATTATGCTTCAAATGAAAGCAGATAACAGAAAAATTCAACAAAAATATGCAAAAGAGTAATAACATAACTCTGAAATATTCTTGATCTTGTATAATCCTAGTTACATATCGAATTAACGTCACGATTCATCTGGATTATGAAGCAATCCTTTTTCAAGAACACGCGATTAGTATAACAAGGATCGATCACTTATCCATCCAAATAACACATCGTAGACTCTTTCCTTCAACGAGTAAATCAAAAGCCTTGTTGATGTCTTGAAAACTCAATTCGTGTGTTACAAACTTGTCTAGTTCCAATTCCTAAAGCAACACGAAAGTAGGGACTAGTAAAGATGCAAATGATAAACGAAACACACAAGAATCAGACCAAATTGCATTTACCTTGTCGAGGTAACGTTTGACAAGAAGAGGAATGTCAGATTTGGGTTTGAGACCTCCAAACAGTGATCCCATGATGGTTTTTCCCAAATGAAGAATGTCGAAAGATTTAAATGTCAGCATTGCTCCCGGTTTATCAACTCCTACGACAATTGTCTTTCCCCAACCCTGATATAACAGCCAAAGTAGGAACTATAACAAAATATATACGAATGAAGAGTAGTTCTAAGGAACTTATTTTGATGGTTATGAATGGAAAAGCTATGTGGGAAAACCTTCCGACAGCAGGCATATGCTTCCTGCACGAGTGTTCCCATACCAACACACTCGAAGCAGTAGTCAGCACCTCCGTTAGTCATCTCATTTATCACCTGGTCAAAAAATGGCAAAAAGGAAATGTGATCATCAGCGGCATGAGAGGATCTACTATTACGTACATTTGTCATCTCATTTATCATCAGCACAAGAACGATAGGTGATAGCTTAGTGATTTGTCTAATGCACTCATTTCATCAAACGATAACGATAATCTTCTTCTATTATCCATCCATAAAATAGGAATGTGATCATCAGCGGCATGAGAGGATCTACTATTACGTACATTTGTCATCTCATTTATCATCAGCACAAGAACGATAGGTGATAGCTTAGTGATTTGTCTAATGCACTCATTTCATCAAACGATAACGATAATCTTCTTCTATTATCCATCCATAAAATAGGAATGTGATCATCAGCGGCATGAGAGGATCTACTATTACGTACATTTGTCATCTCATTTATCATCAGCACAAGAACGATAGGTGATAGCTTAGTGATTTGTCTAATGCACTCATTTCATCAAACGATAACGATAATCTTCTTCTATTATCCATCCATAAAATAGGAATGTGATCATCAGCGGCATGAGAGGATCTACTATTACGAACATTTGTCATCTCATTTATCATCAGCACAAGAACGATAGGTGATAGCTTAGTGATTTGTCTAATGCACTCATTTCATCAAACGATAACGATAATCTTCTTCTATTATCCATCCATAAAATAGGAATGTGATCATCAGCGGCATGAGAGGATCTACTATTACGTACATTTGTCATCTCATTTATCATCAGCACAAGAACGATAGGTGATAGCTTAGTGATTTGTCTAATGCACTCATTTCATCAAACGATAACGATAATCTTCTTCTATTATCCATCCATAAAATAGGAACAGTGGTTGGCTTTATAAACTTTGGAGCATCGAATATCAAGCGGAGCAATAAAAAACCGACCTGGCTAATAGGTTTATCCCCATAGCTATTTGAATTGACAAAATCAGTCACTCCAAATTGCTTCCCTGAGTCAAATGAGAAAAGAAAAGAGCATGGAGGACACGAGAAACGCGGAAGAGTATTATTATTCAATCTTCTCCTCAGATTAATAGCTCAAGTTTCTAGTAGCAAACAAATAGAGAACGAAATGAATTGCGAAGAATGAAGAAGAAAATTCACCTATTTCGAACTTGTCAGTGTTTATATCTACGCCAATAATTCTTGAAGCACCACATATCCTTGCTCCCTCTGCGACCTATAAGACGTGTCCGTAAGCATTAAGCCATTAACCCACCAACACCAACTCAACTACCAATATAAGCAAGAAGAAGCAGAAGAGAAACATACTGCTAATCCAATTCCGCCCAAACCAAATATTACAACAGTTGATCCTTGTTCCACGCTTGCAGTTTTCAGGGCAGCACCTACTCCTGAGCTCATCTTACATAATATCAGACTTGAACTTATTAAAAATTTTAAAGACAGTAATTAGATAAATTTGTATTCGTCTATAGATTTCCTTTTAGACATCTGATGAATACGATTACAGAAAACAATTTCGTATGATGATTTAAGCACTGCGACTATTAAGAAGGAAATGATATTAAGTCTAAGAAATGATCACGCTGGAAAAGGAAATTTAGATGGGGTCAGAAACTAACCTGTTGATACTCCACAACTAAAGAGGCATGCCCTGTTAGGTGGAACACGAGGATCAATCTTTGTTACATTAGCAATGTCTACAACAGTGTACTCGGCGAAACTTGATACAGACAGAAAATGGTATAAAGTTTCTCCATCAACGGTAGTGAATCTACTTGTACCATCTCTAAGCATCCATGGAGATACCTTAAATTGGAATTGTGAACAACTGTTGCTCTTCTTGGATGTGCAATCTATACATTCAGTACAGTCGGGCAAAAATATCGGGATAACTGAATCTCCTTCTTTTAATTCCTGGACATTGTCTCCAACACTCTCCACAATCCTACAGTGAATAACATGCGATAAGGAAAGTGTGTTTTCATGCACTGGTGCACAAATTACAGGTACAAGGAAAAAGCAATTCAAATATTAGGACTCAATTGACGGTAAAGGTCTTAAGGATAACAAAAGGAACACCTTTACATATTACACTAAAAGTACCAGAGGAAAATGAACCTTCAGAGAGAAAAATCTTAATCTCACAAGAACGAGAGCTTAAGAATAACCACGCCATCATCAATGCACAGTTGTCTCTTTAAAGCATGCATGTTTGACTTAAAGACATAGTCTAGTGGCTTTACGATAAGTGGCCAGCGCTACATGAAATTCTTAAGGAGTTACATACTAAAGCCCGATTATTCCACACATGAGCTAAAATAAATCTGTGTTGAAATTAAAGACTGGCGAAAAGGGGTCTGCAGTGACTTCCAACAATAGAACAAATATCGAGCTGACCTTCCATTTCAATTTAGGTGTCTTAGTTTGACTAGGCACGGAGTTTCAGAAAATAAAGGAGACTTTCGAATCCCATGGTCTTAAACTAAAGGTGTGTAAAGTACTAAATGTGCTTTTGAATCTTTGTCTCAGACATGCTATGCGGAATATAGCATGAAAAATCTACCAAATATAGATATAGACACTTTTTATTATAGCAGACGGAAAGTAAGATACTTAAACAAGGGAGTAACATTTACTTCCAATCAAGTGTTCTTATAAAAATCCTTACAACAGATGAATGAATTTGACAGGGGAATATACTAAAAGTACCCGAAAGCTTCGTGGCCCAATATTCTTGGAAAGCATCCAGGAAAGTCCTAAAGGAAAACCAAGAATCAGATGATCCAAAAACAAGTTAAGCAAACACTTTCTACAGTGAAAAGATTATATTTTTGCAACTTTAATTAGCACAAAATTACATACTTTCAACTTCCAGAAGGTAACATCACTGTGACAGAGAGAAGTACAAATGATCTTTATACGAACTTCACAGGATTTAGGAGGAGCCACAATCACTTCCTCTATCACCAGAGGTTCTCCTGCTTTTCTTGCCACTGCAGCTGCAAATGTCACTCACAATTAAGATATTTTTTTCACTAAATAAAACAAAACTGACAAAATTCCTCCTACCCCTTTTCAAGATTCCTCAAGAGATTCAACCTTTGATCCATATAAAGAACAAAGAACTTTTCCATAGGCTGACACCAACTAAAATTACTCAAATTTCCTCATATTCCTTAGCCTTTAAGTGGACCTAACTTAACCCCACAAGCTAACTCGAGGGAGACGATTACCAAAGGCACCAATGTGGGACTCAAATCCCTAAAAGCACCAATTTGGGACTCAACAACAATTACCTCTTACTATACTTCATATTAGAGTCAATGGGCATATTAGGGGGCACAAGGGGTTCATTCCTAACTATTTCCTCATAAAATTACATGGTATATATAAGGTCATTATTTAGGGGGCACAAGGGTTCATTTGTAACCACTTCGTCATAAAATTACACTGTATATATATATATATACAAGGTCATTATTTTAAGTATATATCTCAACTTCTTTACCCCATTTCAACATTCCTCAAAGATTCAACTTTTGCTTGCAAAACATAGGCAATCCTTAGATCCACATAAAGAAACAAGATTGTTTCCATAGCTAACAACATCAACTAAAATTATAATCAAAGATTCTTTAAAGATTTGATTTTGGAAAGATGGGGACAAAACTTGTGGTGGTGTGTGTGGGGGTGGGGGGGTGGGGAGTTTCTGAAGAGTACCTCTGCAATGAATTGGCTTTCCAGCAGTTTTGCTCAATTCAGCTCGTGTGGCAGCCATTGTTAAAAGCTTAAAAAAAAAAAGAAAAGACTAAACACTCTTGGAGTGTGTGGTGTGTTTGTATTTTCAATTCTTAGTGTTGGTCAATTTTTATGGTGTCATTATCATCTATCTTTGTCATTTTAGGAATAAAATATTTATGATAATGGTAGATTTTAACTTATGTATGTGTTTATAAATGGATAATGGTAGTGTGTTAGGTGTGGAGGAAAAGAAAATTGCTTTTTTTTGTAAATTTTTTTTCTAATGTTTGGTTTATTAAGATATTTTAGCAAATATATTTTTAGAAAAATGAGTTCTTTAAAAATTATGAAAATGACATTTATGTCCTTTAACTTTGAATGTGCACAAGTAGACACACTTAAACTTGTACAAATAGACACATTTGTCCTACATGACGTCTTACATGACAATTTTGTGTTCTACGTGACATTCTATGTGTATTATGTCACATAGAACGCGTGTGTTTACTTATTCAATTTTATACAATTTAAAATGTCTATTTGTATACGTCCAAAATTAAAGGACATAGATATCAAATGAAACCAAATTAAATAATAACATATTTATGTATTATGTCTATTTTATAAGGGAAGGAAACATCGTGACACACATTTTGACCAACTATGCAAGGATATATATAGCTACTAACTTACCTATTATTAATAGGTAAGTTTGAGAATATATACTTGTATCCCAAATGTAATAGTTGCCTAAGCTTTTATTAATACTAGTTCTGGAAATGTGTGTTGCACATTTATTCTTTACTGTCATACAAATTTGTATTGGCCTAATCTAACGTTGATAAATATCAATTATATTATTCTTTTGTATATATTGTTCTGTGCAAATATAACAGTGTCAATTACTCCCTCTGTCCCAATTTATGTGACACATTTCGTTTTTCGAGAGTCAAACAATTTAAGTTTGACCGATAATTTGCTCATGAAATCTTCAATTTTTTAAAAATGAAATTTATATATTTGTAAACTACATAAAAAGTATTATAAGTCTCAAAAATTGATAATTCAAAATATTTAAAAGATATAGGAAAAATTTACAGTCAAAGATAGACTTGTTTGAATCTCAAAATCTGAAATGTGTCACATAAATTGGGATACAGGGAGTAATTCTTTTCATTTAATTTTAGTTATTCTTTTGCAATATAAAAAATGTTTAAAATATAAAACTAATTAAGATAATATAGCATATAGTATGTGATATAGTGATGAACTCTTGCTCTAAATTTAAGAAATGGACGTAAACATATCTAACAAAATTAATAAAGACATACAGAATAAATATATATTTACCATGTTAATGAAGGAAAAAATGACTAATAAATTGATTTTACATAAATTTATAAGAATTATAAGATGATGAAACACAAAAGTGAAGTGGACTAATATTTTCTGTTCACTTTATATAAGAGATCATCACCAAAAATCTATTAAAAGACTTGCAACCCAAAAAACTTATCATAAAATACAAAATCAGTAAATAAAGTGCAAATATATATATATATACACAAAAAGAAGGATCTTTTAGGCAACATAACAAAGGAACATTAGTAAAAAAAAAAAAAAAGAAGACACAAATAATGATACAACCCACATTGAAAGAAGTTTCATCATATAAATCGAAAAATAATTAAGAATATTTAAACATAAATTATGTAATTGTTTTCGGCGTGTTCCTCATCCTCAAATAAATGCATTATCAAAATCGAAAGAAGGATCATAATGTGTTTTGCCCACGATGAAGCAATATAATTCTTAAATCCAAAACTCAATATTGTTTTGTAACTAAAACCCAAAAGTAGGAAATGAGTGATGAATGCATGACGATGAAAAGCTTATAGAAGTTGCATAAGCTGTAAATATAGAACTAATAAGATGATTTTTACTTTGAGTTTGATAGATCATTTGACTATGTGATTGAATGGTATATATGAAAAGGCATGATATTGCTTCCATGGAAGATGAGAGGAATTAAACATTTTAATTGAACTAATTATAGGTAATAACTAAGAAATTGAAACTTTCAATAAATATATATATTAAATGTAATTATCTTTTAAATTAAGAGTAATTAAGACTATATAATAAATTAGAAATTTATTTACTAATATTTAATTAATTAGATTATGATTTAGTGTAGGGGCAAAATAATAATCTAACTTTTGCCCAACATTCTTCCCACTTAGACTATAACATGATATGATATATATATATATAAAATTAAATTTCAAACTCTCAAAAAAAAGTTTTTCAAGAACATGTGCCCAATTATTTTCTTATTTTTAGGCTGATATTTCTTTGAAAATACATATATTTTCCTGAAAATAAATTTGCTATGAAAAGAAGGGAAAAGGCATGGATTCCCCCCTAAACTTGTACCGAAAAGTCAATTACATGTTTTAACTATCATAACGATCTATTACACACCTTTACTACTTAAAAGTGAATTTAATATCACCCTGATATGTGCAACACCACTCTCAGGGTATGGGGTGTATTACACTTGCTGCCACATTAGCGCTATGTCAGCGCCATGTCAGAAATTGTATTTTTTTAATCTTTTTTACTTTCTTTTCTTTAGTACTGAAGTTTTATTTTATTAATTATATTTTACACTAATTAATTCCTAATCAAATATTAAAGTTTTCTAATATTTATGTCTTCTTCATAGCAAAATGGTAAAGAAGAAACTTTTAGCAATGGCCACCAAGAAAATTGCCCGCAATCTAGAGATTAGTCGTGGAGTTGAAGAATTCTTCCATTCCAAAATGTACCCACAAGAAGGTTGCTTCAGTTTCTTCCATTGATTGGTCATGGAAAATGAGCTTCCATTGTTATTTGTTGCGGCTTGTAGTTGTAAATATTTTTCAGATCTGGACATACATTCTTTGTTCTTTTTCCATGTTCTTCGTAGAGGTTTCTTAAAATATCGAGATAATAGAAAAATAAATTTTTCCATTTTCAATCGATCACTCTATTCACTCGAAAATGTCTGTCGAAGCTCCATCAATTCAACCTCCCAAAATTTTACTCCTATTTGAAGTAATTTATTTCTTGATTGCTTCTTGTTATTGGTTTATTTTAAGCTTAATGGGGTGTGAAGAAGATGAAGAGGGTGGGGTGTGAAGAAGAAAAGATGTGGGGTTGGGGTGTAAGAAATATTTTGATTTTTTTTACTTTAATAATTATTTGACGCGCATGATTTTTTTTTAATTATGATTATTTTGCCATGTCAGCTTTAGAGGTAAATAAATTCACTTTTAAATAGCAGAGGTGTATAATAGATCACCATGATAGTTTAAGCGTGTAACTGACTTTTCAATATAAATTCAAGGGGAAATCTATGCCTTTCCATGAAAAGAACTAACCCATTGTGTTTCAATTGCTATATATAGAGATGGCCCCAAACCAATGTGTATTTACCATGATTTTTTTTCACTTTTCTTTGGTAGTCAAATTTTTTCGATTCAATCTGAAGTGGAATTTTAAAATTTTCAAGATTTTTTTTTTAAAAAAAATAATATTTCCACTTCAACTTATTTATAACAAGTTAAAAACAATTTCAATTTATATTCATGACCAAATTCTGAATGAAACATAGTGAAATACCCGCTAAAAATTTAACAACAAAATAATTGATTTAACCCAATCAGAAGTGTTGGGTTTGAACCTGGGTAAAGAAAAATCCTCGGTAGGAAGCACTTCCCCCGAATGGAGCTCCACGACATGAATTTGAAATATTAGACTTTAATGCGGATACCGAACATCGGATCAGACGGAAATTAAAAATAAAATAAAATAAATAAGATTTAACTTTTTTTGATTGAATTTTCTATTGCTTATTTTGCAAGGGTATATAAAGGGGTGTGCATTCGGTTTTTCGATTTGGTTTTGCACTATTTGGTTTGAATTTTTTTGATTTTTGATTTTGTAAAAGTGTAATCCAATCTGATCCAAAATCAATTTGGTTTGGTTTTCCTCTATTCGGTTCGACTTTTTTCGATTGGGTTATTTGGTTATGTCAATAATTAATAACTTAACGAAAGTAATAATATTGAATCTCTTAAATATACTTTCTATTATAAATGTAACGACCCGTAGAACGAATAAGTGAAACTAGAGCCTAACTAGTGTGTCTTTGAGTTGATGTGGAGTTTGAGGGTGTAAAATGTTGTCCCGAGCTATGGTTGAGGGGTTTAGGGGTTAAACGTCAAGGTACGACTCCCCAAGGATCACCCTAGGGGTTCTTGAGGAGGACCCTAAAGCCTAACCCCCAAGACCCCAAGAAACCAAGACTTTGTCCAAAAAGTTGGACCTACGGATGAGACCTACGCCTCGTAGGTCCAACCACGACTCATGGTCTTGATCCGTAGGTCAAGGCCTTCAAAACCAAGACACAACCACGAACCATGGCTGACCAGGACTAGGCGTGACCCAGACCACGGTCCGTGGTTTGGAGTCGTGAGTCCTCACCTGGTTTGCTATGGTTCAGCGATTGTGGGGGTTATTTGGTAAATTGTTTTTAAGTTGAGTTAAGTTGGGGGACGGTTATTTTAGGTTAATTATGGTATTTTAAGAGTATTAAAAGTATTAAAACATATTTTCAATTCATTATTTCAAAACCCTATTAGAAACCTCCCCTCTTCTCTCAAAAGTTCTCTCTCTAGAAACCTTCATTGGAGGTGAAGACTTCAAGCTTCCAAGGTCAAGACTTCAAGTTTTTCAAGGGACTTTCGTGGATTTCATCCATTAAAGGTATGGTAGTCTTCATCCTTGACTTAGTTTCTTTCAAGGAGCCAATCTCAAAAGTGATTTCAAATCTCCAATGTTTACCCAAAAACCCTAAATTTCAATCTATGCATGAGTTCGATTCTAAATGATTTCCAAAGGCTTTATTGCATTGATTTATGAATGAATTGTGGATTTAAAGATGAATTAAGATGTTCTTCCTAGTTTTTCCCCAAATTCTTAAGTTGTGATTTGTGATTGCGATTTGATTGATTATGAAGTATGTGGGTTGTTTATGTGTATATGGATATAGAATGTTGAAATTATGTTATTGCTCTTGCCAAATTATATTGATCTAAGGTGTGTGGGTGAATGTGATCCATGACCCTTGAAGGGCAAATTATGATCAAATTACATATTGAAGTAAAATTGTGCTTGATCTATTGATCCACTTGAAAGGTGGAGGTGTTTACTTACCATGTATATTGTGGTATTGAATTGATGGATATCTTCCTTGTACCTCTATATATGAAGGATCTATGTATGATCATGATGTAAAGTATATGTGTGTGATTTCAATGAAGGTATAATGATCATGTTTAGAATGCAATTGTGTTATGATTGAAAGTTTATTCTCAATTAACACTCATGAATGATGATGATGGAATGTGAAGGGTTTTCTTCTATGAATTGTATATCTTGAATTAGTAGGCTTATGCATCATTTTTCTTGTATGAATGGAAGTAATGTGATTGTGATATCTTGAATTGGTAGGCTTAGGCATCCTTTCTTGTATAATGAATGTATCTTGACTTAATGCCTTAATGTCTTGAATTGGTAGAACTAATGTTGGTAGCCTTTCATGAATGAATGAATGATAAAGTATTCTAGGCTAAACCTTGGATCGGTAGACCTAATGGTGGTTGCCTTTCATGGGGAGTCTAGGAACTAATGTAATGTTAAAACCTTAAAGCGGTAGACCTAATGTTGGTGGCCCTTTCATGTGTGAAATGATGAACCTTGTATCGATAGACCTAATGTTGGTGGCCCTTTTTGGAAAGTCAATGAGCTATCCTTAATGTACCTTGAACCGGTAGACCTAATGTTGGTGGCCCCTTTGATGTGTAATGTACCTTGGGTCGGTAGGCCTAATGTTGGTGGCCCTCTCAAGTACAACAATGTAATGTGAATGAACTACTTTATGGGAATGGAGGCTAAGCACCGAGTGGATATAGTAAGATGGTCACTCTCCCAATGTTAGGTTAGAGTCCAATGAACATCTTTCTTATCCCATAACTATGTGCCCACATAGGTAAAACACACTTAGTTCTACCTTAGGCAAGTGGAACACCTTCCTTCGGTGTAAGGTTATATGACATCGGATTCCATGATTTAGCTCTCATGGTCTATGTCGGTTAATGCCTATTCCCATCATGTGAGATGTGCATTATGGCTTCTTGATGAGTTCTATGAAGTGTGGGTGGTAGTATGGGATGTCATTCATATATTGCACGAGTAGGCTTTGAGAGGGTCATAGTGAGTTCTCTAAGTCTTAATGGCTAATATATGAATGTGTCCTAAATGAAGCTAATGAACAATGTTGACTCTTAAATGTCTAATGTAATGATGCATGCTATGCTTGGATTGTATTATGAGTTACTTCATTTTCATGACTTATTGAATATGAATGTATCTTGCCTATGGTGACTTCAAAGGAGTACTTAGTGTGAGTAGTAGTATGGGATGCTACTTGCACATTGCACAAGTATGACTTAGGGTTGCCTTAAAGGATGGTCCTTATGTGATGATATGACTTATGAAATGTTTATGTCTCTTATGTATGGGTATTGTATAAAGATGAAAAGGTAGAATGCTAAGTTCACTTTTGGTGACCTTAAGGTGGTACTTTAGTGTGGATAGTGGTATGGGACGCTATCCATACATTGCACAAGGTATAGCTTGAGGGTTACTTGAGGTGAAGGCTTAATGTGAAAGTAATGGTTTATATGGTTGATTATGACTCTATTGTGAGAAATGACTTATATGTTGGTTATGTTTGTATAATATGCCTCTTATGCTTATACTCATGAACTTTTATCAAAATGGCATAAAAACATGACTTTCAAATAAAATGTCCGTTTTTAGCATGGTTTTTGCATGGCTATCATACTTAGTACTTAATTGTGCTAACCCATATTTCTTCATGTTTTACTACAAGTGTAGGTTCCGGCAAGTGAGTTGCTTTCTCTAGATCAAGGACTTGGATTTGAGATTCTCCAAGACTTAGTGGTATGTCCTCATAGATCGAGGACAAGTACTTGATGTTTCCATTTCTTTCATGTAAAAAACTATTGTTAGACTTTTCAATTGTAAAGGGTCGTGTCCCTACTTATGTTTCGGATGTTATTTTTAGATGGCCATGTGAGGCAATAGACTTTCGCTGTGTTTCAAAGATTTTTGAATGAGTATTTTGATTGTATGGTTTTAAATAAAGTTTTAATTCCGTACTACTTCTCTTATCGAATGCAATGAAATGCTATGAGGCTTGTATGAGACCCCTTCGGGGTCAAGTACACCGTGTAACGTCTAGGGGTAGTCTCGGGGCATTACAATAAATCATAAGTAAAACTTAAAACACAATATTTATAAGTATACCTATTATAGTCTATAGATGTTCAAACATAAAATATAAACTTAATCATAATGAAAGGCAATAACCAAAAACAATACTTATAAGTATACCTATTATAGATGTTCAAACATAAAATATAAACTTAATCATAATGGAAGGCAATAACCAAAAAGGGACAAAAGTGGTTAACTCCAAACAAAGTAAATTATTAATTCAAAACCAATCTGAAAAAATAAAAAATCAATCCAAATAAAAATTCAATTTGATTTTGTATGGTTATTAGGTTTAATTAGACAGTGAAAGAAGTTATTGTCAATCGTTCCAACGAAGAAATGGATGATACCAAATTGAACCCAAATTCCGACAAAGAAATGGCTGATACCAAATCGAACCCAAATTCCAACGAAGAACTCCTTGCTTGGCAGAGAGAACTGCTCCGCCGGTTCTTGGCTGGTGAAGTTCTCTGAAACGACGACGTTTTCATCCCTGCAGGTGTTTTGAAGGAGTATCGCGCTATATTACAGAAAGTTTACACGAAATACTTCACTTAGATTTGTGAAAAAGATGTATGTGTCCTTCCCCTGCTTCATCTATCGAATATCTGTATTCATACATTGATTACTATAGTAAAACCTCTATAAATACATATGCTTGGGACCGGAAAAAAAAATTCATTTATCAAGATTATTAGTTTATCGATAAATGCATAAAATATTTATTTATCGATAAATAAATATTTATTATTTTAGAGAGTATTTTGCAGTATGTGCCATAAGAAAAAAAAAAATTTTGAATTAAGAATTTCAAAAGTTTAAATCTAGGAAACTAAAAAGTGTAGTCTTTGCATATTTATTATTTAAATCTAGGAAAGCTAAATGAATTTAGTGAGTTTAGTGTTTCTAATTGTATTCATGTATATAGAATATGAAGAGATTTTATGGTATCTATAAAAGAAAAAAGCTAGATGTTTAAAAATCATAATCCAAGTATAATGTCTTCTCATCATTTCAAGCAATGACTACATTGTCAAACTATTTGGTACAACACGAACAAAATATTCCGAAAAGTGTGTTCGCTCTTCAAAAAGTTAAGGATGAGATTAATTTTGGTTTTGGCGGGAAGAAAAAACAATCAACTATAGAATCATATTTTAAAAAGAAATAGTTATTGGTCTAGTATTATTGACTAATTAAATATATATAAATTCTTGATGTATTCTAGTAATTATTACTTTATATTTTTTCTAGGCCTTTAATACTTTATTTTTAATTATTATCTAATGCATTTAGCAAGAATATTACTTTAATATAACTAGCCCAAGTCGGGACCGGAGAAAAATATTCACTTAGCGAGATTATTACTTTATCGAATATTACTTTATCGAGGTTTTACTGTACCTGTAAATCTGTTCATAAACTTATATTGTCAATTTTCAAGCCAATGAAAAAGTGTTTTGAGGAATCATTGTTTTAATTAGTTGCGATCAGTGAGAGTATGAATTACTAAGAGAAGATTTTGTTGGCTGACGGTGTTAATAATATTAGTACTAGCATTTTAAATGCTGATTAGTATCCCCTGCTTTATCTATCGAAAATATGTATTCATACATTGATCACTACCTGTAAATCTGTTCATAAACTTATATTGTCAATTTGAAAGCTAATGAGAAAGTGTGTTCACTTCAGTTTTGATGATTTGACAAACCCAGGGACCTTGTAAAGGGACCTGACCCTGGACGCCAATATACACACAACTGCCAGGCTGGAAAAAGTACAATTGGTTGGTGCACAGTCTCCAACAGTGGCAGAAACCTCAGCCAATGAAATGGCCTCAAAGGTTGTGACTATTCTTCATAAATATTATGTCCAATAGTCATAACTTCAGTTTTTGCAACTTGAAAAACTCTCAAGAACTCTTGCAAAGGCTAATACTAAAGTGAAGATTCATTCTCAAGATCAACTTGAACCAGATAGAGCTGAAAACTTAGTTGTCTTAGGATTATATCTTCTGCACGTATATTGTAAATCTGTTCCTACATCTATAAAGGATTCAGATAGTTGTTTTGAGAAAAAAGTCTAAATCAGTTGAGTCTAACTGATTTAGTGGACAACCGTGTGTGCTGCTTAGTGAAAGTCTAAGTCATCTGGAGCGTGGTGATTTAGTGGGCAACCTGCGTGTTGCTTAGTCAAATTCTAAGTTGTCTAGTGGTGATAACTTAGTGGGCAGAGTGACATCTGCTTAGGCTCTCCAAGTAATAGAGTTATTACTTGGTTGTGAGATTAATAGTTTTTTCTCACAGTGGTTGTAATTGTTGTTCACTTTTGCTTTAGGAAAACTAGTGAAAACAGTTGGAAATCCTGTGTGGCAGGTCGTGGTTTTACTCCATTGAGAAAGAAGGTTTCCACGTAAACTCCTTGTGTTATGTTATTATTGTTATTTACTTTTCGTTGTCATTCTGGTTTAGTCAAGGGACCTGGTCCATTGACAGATAGCGGATGCACCCATTCTATTAATTGGTATCAGAGCAGGCACTCTCTATCTGGTTAACACCAAGAGAGATATTTTTGTAAAAGAATTGATGCTCCACTGAACCTCGAAGAAGGACAATCTTCAACACGACCTCTTCATTTCAATAGTCAGTTTTATAGTTGGTGGAAAACAAGGATGCACGACTATCTTATGGCTGAGGACAACGAGTTATGGGACATAGTGCTGGATGGACCTTTCATTACAATCGTGGAAGTGAAAGATGGTGAAATCACAAAAGTTGTTCCGAAGACTCGCCAACAGTACAACGAGGCGGACAGAAAGAAGATCGAGAAAAGCTACAGAGCTAAGAAGCTGTTAGTGTGTGATATAGTTGCTGAAGAGTACAACCGCATCTCTGCGTGTGAATCAGCATAGGAAATCTGGGACAGTCTAAGAACAGCTCACGAAGGGACAGAGCAGGTAAATGAGTCGAAGGTGGATATATTGACCACCCAATATGAGAACTTCACAATGAAAGAGGGTGAAAGCATTTATGACATGCATACAAGGTTTTCATCCATAACCAATGAGCTGCGCAGCTTAAGAGAACCCATTAGCTCTAGTAAGCAGGTCAAGAAGAATCTTCAAATTCTTCCCAAGTCATGGGCAAGTAAAGTAGATGTCATAACTGAAGCAAAGGACTTGAAGGTTCTGACGATGGATGCTCTCATTAGAAATCTCAACGCTCATGAAATGAACAAAAATATGGACACCTCAAAGAAGGAAGCTAAGAAAGACAAGTCTTTAGTTCTCAAAATCAAGTCTGGAGATGACTCTAGTGAAGAGGATGACATGGCTTATCTCACTAAGAGATTTCAAAAAATTGTGAGAAAACATGGAGGGTTCAAGAGAAGTGGGAATTTCCCTCTGCTGCAACTATTAGTGATCTCTGTCACAAGTACGAAAAAATGGGGCACTTCATAAGAGATTGCCCGATACTCAAAGTTGAAAACAAAGCGTAGCAAAGACCTAGAGGTGAAAAAGACAAGAGAAGGGACCTGGTACCTGAGAAAAATGCAAGAAAAGCTACAGCTGACTACGTTGTAAAGAAGGCTCTTGCTGTCTGGAAAGATTCTTCAAGTGAGTCAGAAGAATCAGAATGTCCTGATGATGCATCCATGCTAGTTGTTCAAGATGATGCCAATATATTTGATGGCATGTTTGCTCTTATGGCGAAATCAAATGACGAAGATGATGAAGAAAAAGTAACTCTCTTCGATCTTAAACAAAACTTGAATACTTATTCTATCAAAAGGCTGAGAAACCTAGCTGGTGTTTTGATTGACTCTGTCATAGAGTTAACCACTGAAAAAGACTCTATGAACAACAGTCTTGAGAGACTGAGTGAAGAAAGAACAGTGTTGACTGTGCACATGTCAATTATTGAGGAACAAGTAATGGCTCTAGTATCTGAAAACCTAGAACTCAAGGAACAATTGAGTCTAATGATTGAGAAATCTGGAAAAAGAAAGGGGGAGGCTACTAGCTTGCAAGCAGAGCTAGAAGCCAGTCTGAATACAACTGAAACCAGACTTGCTCTAGCTTTGGAAAGAAATGATCAGATGGAAAAGGACCTGGTCCATCTTAAAGAAGAACTTCAAACTTTTCTAAAATGGACCAGTTCCACCAATCTACTTTCCAAAATCACCAGTCAAAACAACTACAACAGAAAGGGATTAGGTAGCTTGAACATCACCCCTCTATACAACCCCCACAGTAAATATGTCTTTGTGTCTGATAATTTATTATCTCTTCATTGTGGTCGAAATGGCCATTTGAAAAGGGACTGTCCTGCCTGGATGGCCTCTCAAGAAAAGTTTTCAGTCTATTCTAGACAGAAGACAACTCCAAGAAGGGGACCTGGTCCTATTCTTTAATTCTTGAACAAGAAAAAAGCAAACCTGCCTCACTGGGCAAGAAACATTCTTATTACGCCCTTATCAGTTTACTGGGAACTCAGATTGAAGTGGGTTCCCAAATCTAATAAGTGATCTGTGTTGCAAGGGGTGAAGGAAGTAGCAGTCAGTGCTGGTTCATGGACAGTGGATGCTCGAAGCACATGACTAGGAGCACCAAAAATATCCTTTCACTCAAGGCACTTCAAGGTGGAGGTGTCTCATTTGGTGATGGAAAGAAGGGGTATATCTTTGGAGTTGGCAGGGTTGGAAAATCACTTGAAGAGTTCATTGAAAATGTTTACTATGTGAGTGGGTTAAAATACAGTCTTCTCAGCGTCTCCCAGATTTGTGACAAGGGAAACGAAGTTAAGTATTCTTCAGACAAATGCATTGTCACCATCCTGACTAACAAAAAGGTGACCCTGATGGCAAAAAGACGAAAAAACATATATGTGGCAGATCTGGAAACAACTCATGGAGACGATCTGACATGCCTCAGTGCTCAAAGTGAAAATGTCGTCCTATGGCATAGGAGGCTAGGTCATGTGAGCTCGTCTCTATTGAACAAGCTTATATCTAGGGACCTGGTACGTGGTTTGCCAAAATTGAGGTTTAGTGACGTTAAAGTGTGTGACACATGAAACAGACCGGATCCTCATTCAAACCAAAGAAGCAAGTAAGCTCTTGAAAGGTTCTTGAGTTGCTACACATGGATCTGTGTGGGCCTGTGAAAATTCAAAGTCGAAATGGGAAGAAGTATATCCTGGTGATTGTGGATGACTACTCAAGATTTACATGGACTATGTTTCTCAAGTCAAAATATGAGACAGCTGATGTGCTGATGATATTTTTCAAAATGATCTAAACCAAGCTAAACTGCTTGATTACAGGGATCAGGTCCGACCATGAAATCGAGTTTGAAAATGCGAAGCTTGATACCTTTTGTGCAGAAAGTTGTATTAATCATAACTTCTCAGCTCCTAGAACACCTCAACAAAACGGTGCGGTGGAAAGGAAGAACAGAACTCTAGAAGATATTACCAGACAATGCTCATCGAGTCTAATCTTCCTCAAAACTTTTGGGCTGAAGCTATCAACACGGCGTGTTATGTGACTTACAAATGCTTGATCAGGTGTCTCCTGAACAAAACTCCGTATGAACTGCTCAATAACAAGAAACCCAAGCTCAGTTACCTAAAGGCCTTGGGGTGCAAATGCTTTGTGCTAAACAACAACAAGGATGTTCTGGGAAAGTTTGATCCCATAAGTGATGAAGGTGTCTTTGTAGGATACTCATCTTTAAGCAAATCTTATAGAGTCTTCAACAAAAGAACACTATGCATTGAGGAAAGTGTTCATGTGATTTTTGATGAAAGTGGTGATCTGAAAAACCTGGAGATGTAGGATGATGATAATCTTATTGAGCTTTTCAAAGTCTAGAATATTGAAGCTAACAGGCCTAAAGCTGAAGGGAATCTAGAGTCTGATGGTGTTGATCCTAGTCTAGCTGAGAAGATGAAGAAGGATGACCAGCCTACTATGGGACCTAGTCCGTCTTATGATGCAAGTCAAGAGGAAACTTATCCTCTTGAGAATGACGATTCTGAAGATGAAGAAGAACAAACGGTTCAACCCTAACCCTTGGCCTCTAAACCAGGGTGGAAGCACAGTTCATCTCACCCCCTTGAGAATCTCATTTCCCCACTGAATTCTGGAATGCAAACCAGGTCAAAGTCAAGAAATCTGGTTGCGTTTTCTGCCTTTATTTCTACCATTGAACCTAAAAATGTGAAAGAAGCCTTGAAATATGCTAACTGGGTCAATTCAATACAAGATGAACTTCATCAATTTGAGCGGAGCAATGTGTGGTACCTGGTCCAAAGACCTACTGACAGAACCATCATAGGGATAAGGTGGGTGTTCAGAAATAAGCTTGATGAAAATGGGTTTATCACTAGGAACAAGTCCAGACTGGTTGTTCAAGGCTATAATCAGGAGGAGGGCAAAGACTATGACGAGCCATTTGCCCATGTTCCTCGAATGGAGGCTATCAGAATCCTCATAGCATTTGCAGCCTTCATGGGTTTCAAGCTCTTCCAGATGGATGTCAAAAGTGTCTTCTTGAATGGAGATCTGAAGGAAGAAGTATATGTGAAACAACCACTTGGATATGAGGATACTGACTTCCCAAATCATGTGTTCAAACTCAACAAAGCCCTATACGAACTGAAACAGGCACCTAGAGCCTGGTATGAAAGGTAGTCCAAATTCCTGCTGAAGAATGGTTTCAAGAGGGGCAAGATAGACAACACCTTGTTTTTAATGAAAAGGGAACATGAATTGCTCATCATTCAAGTGTATGTGGATGACATTATTTTCGGAGCCACCTCTAAATGTCAGTGTGAAAAATTTACGACTCTAATGGGAAATAAATTCGAGATGAGTATGATGAGGGAGCTGAATTTTTTCCTAGGCCTACAGATTAAGCAAACCTCAAGTGGGACTTTAATCTGTCAAGAGAAGTACACAAAGGAGCTGTTGAAGAAGTTTCACATGGTGGACTGGAAGCCTATTGATACCCCCATGGGTATAAACTCTAAAATGGGAACAGATGAGGCTGATCTACTAGTGAATCAAACCATGTACAGAGGGATTATTGATTCTCTATTTATCTAACAGCTAGTAGACCTGACATTGTCTTCAGTGTAGGAATGTGTGCACGATTCCAAGCATGTCCCAGAGAATCACATCTGAAGGCGGCCAAGCGAATTCTGAGGTATCTAAAGAAGATAGGGGACCTGGTCCTGTTCTATCTGGCAGGTGACTTATTTGAACTAGTAGGGTATGTAGATGCTGACTTTGCAGGATATCAGGTTGACAGGAAGAGCACGTCTGGGATGGCACATTTTCTTGGTTCCTCACTCATCTCATGGGTACCAAGAAACAGAATTCAGTAGCTCTTTCAACAGCTGAGGCAGAATATATAGATGTTGCATCTTGTTGTGGTCAACTACTATGGATCAAGCAACAACTTGAAGATTTTGGAGTTCATATCCATACTATTCCTCTTATATGTGACAATACTAGTGCATTCAACATGGGAAAGAATCTAGTTCAGCACAAAAGAACAAAGCACATGATGTCATACATCACTTCTTGAGAGACAATGTTGAAAAGGGAAACATCAGCATGCAGTACTGCAGGATAGAAGATCAAATTGCAGATATTTTTACCAAGGCTCTTAGCAAGGATCAATTTGAGAGTAACAGGTTGAAGTTGGGAATGATGAATATGCACTGATCTAATCGCATCCAAAGGCATCCAATCCTTATTTTGGCTATGATCTGGAGGGCAGGTATTCTCATTACTCGTAATGTATTGTGTAAGTAAGATCAACTATGTACCTATTGCAGGTATACACTTATGGAAATCGCATGAGCAAAGAATGGTCAGAACCATTCAGGAATCAAATCTCATCTGGAGTTGAGGACCTGGTCCCTCTCAAGGTTAGCATCCTGTACGTTTCGCTTAAACTGATTGAATGAGAACCATTGAGATCTCCACGTGTCAGTCATCGGTCCCTCTGACCGTTGTCCTATTGCTTTAAGTCCAAGCGACGCTTCTACTCAGGGACATGACACATCATTTCAAGTTCTTTTTATAAGACCTTTCTTCACTCCATCTCTCCACATTTCAAATCTCTTTCTCTCTAAAGCCTTTCTCCAAAACCCTTATTTCTCATTCTCTCTCACTTTCTCTCTGTTACTCTTTATCTCCCTCTCTCAAACAAAATATCTCAATTCTTATCTTCTTCAAAGAAAATTCTAGACTCACTAACTGAAATAGACCCAGTGGCATTTTACATATCTTTCGGTGCTCCGCCTCCTTCCAAAATGTTGACCATCTCTCCAGTCAACATTAGTGAAACTAGTCCTCTTAATCCCCAGTCTCCTTTAGACCTCAATAACCCAGCACCCGAACCTGGTCCCTGTTTTGTAATGCTATCCGACCACTTATTTGAGGGAGACCTTCCCGAGAATAAATCGTCTAAGTCAAATATTCTCGCAGCCAGTGAGAGCCTCTCAAGAGTCTAACCAAGATGATGGGAGGGATACTAAGTGAAGAAGGAGAACAATTTGTGGAAGATTTGCTTGGGGTTCTCAACTAGTGTTTGACCGAACTCCTGAGTTTGGTTTCTACCCTTCGTCAGATTCTACTAACACTGACGAGGATAATCGCCCCCTCCGATGGATTGTTCAAAAGAAAATGGTCCCTATCTCCACAAAAGGAAAGGAGAAGGTCACTGAGGAGACACCTAAAAGAAGGCCTTTTACTATATCTAATTCAAAGAAACTGATGGGTGATGCTATGAAATCTAGTGCAACAATGACTGCAAAAAGGTGCAAGAAAAGGAAATTGGGTAATGTATTATTTGAGATACCTGATACTGATGTAGTGGATGTCTCGATTGAAGATTTTGAACATAAAGGTGTGGGAAAAGGTTCTGAAGAAAAGGAGGGAAAACAAGTAAAGAAGCCTAGTAAGGGAAAGAGTCAGGGAAAAGGAAAGTCTAAAGCATCTGTGGCAAGAAGGGTTGTGTCCAAAATGGGGAAGAACAAGAGGAACAGAGAAACCTCTCCTGTTATCAAACCAGCCTCTGGAATGGGACATGGTCCCATGGGAAATGAGGATGACCACGGAGAAAGCAAACAGTCAATTGTCAACAATTTACGTCTCCAGAAGGTTCTAGAAGGTCGAGTGTTTGACCCAGACATCATCACCAAGCATGGGATGAATTCTCTGTATGATCTTATGGAAATCCAGTCGTGGACTCACTAATTCCAAACCAAATCACCCATTTTACATGAGGAAGAGGTACGAGAGTTTTACTATAACATTGAGTTTGAAGAGGATTGTAGCATAAACACCAGGGTAGGGGACAAAAGCTTGCATCTGACTAAGGACCTGCTGAGGCAAATACTGGAGGTACCGAGAGAAGGGACCAGGTCCGTCGTTGGAAAAACTTGCAATGTGGAGTTTGTCAAGAAATGCTTTAAAATCCCTAACATACGACGTGCTGGGATTCAAAAGAAACTCATGAAAGGAGAGTACCAACTACTGTTTTTATTTGTCAACAATGTACTTCTTTCTCGAACAAAAAAATGAAATGTCGCTTCTGCATCTGATCTGTTCATCATGGAGTCACTTTGCAAGTTTGATACCATAGATCTTCCAGCCCTCATGCTAGAGCATATGTACAAGACTGTGGTTGAACACAAGGGCAAACATGGCATGGGATGTGGCTACTTTTTGACCAAGGTGTTTCATCATCTGAACATACCAGTGGGAGCAGGTAAAATTGGAACTGCTAAACAATCCTTCACCCTCAGTACGCTGGTGGAATGTGAGTGTATAGAAGGAAAGGGAAATCCACTGAGCAAGGTCTGTCAGTTGATAATGGAACAGGATCAGCTGAAACATGAGTTGGAAGGGATGAGTGTGCGTATGAGCACTAGAGATGCTGAACTTGCTATACTAAAAGCTGAGTTGCTCAAGGCACAGACACAGGGACCTGGTACTGCAGAAGTTAGAGAGCTGAGGAAACAGAATGAGGTGCTCCTTGCCAAAATTGCTGCTCTTCAAGAGAAAGCAATCAAGGACAATGACGAAGCAAATACTAGACTCACTCTTATCATCAAGTCCCTTTCCTATCAGCCTCCTTCCTCATAGGCCTCTTCTTCATTTTCTATATTTTGTTTTTGTGTGGACAGTGTCTAGGGTTCTCATCTTCAGTTTAAGTTTAATGTATTGAATGCTGGCTTTTGTGCAATATAATTGATTCCTGTTTTGTTGTGACTAATTCATGTCTCCTCTTATCCTTATAGTCATGATGTTGTTGCCTTTGGCTATGATCTTACTTAAAAATCTTATTTGTTATGTTGGTTTACTGCACTTCTTTTTTATGATGTCAAAAGGGGAATTCATTGGGTGCCTTAGGCTGGTAGAAGGTCTGGTTGACAGGGAGAATGAATAGGTGTGACTGATCGACAGGGGGAATAAACTGTAGGCATTGTGTGTATAGTTTGTCATCATAAAAAAAGGGTAAAATGTTAGCTTCAGTTTTGATGATTTGACAAACCCAGGGACCTTGTAAAGGGACCTGACCCTGGACACCAATATACACACAACTGCCAGGCTAGAAAAAGTACAATTAGTTGGTGCATAGTCTCCAATAGTGGCAGAAGCCTCAGCCAATGAAATGACCTCAAAGGTTGTGACTATTCTTCATAAATATTATGTCCAATAGTCATAACTTCAGTTTTTGCAACTTGAAAAACTCTCAAGAACTCTTGCAAAGGCTAATACTAAAGTGAAGATTCATTCTCAAGATCAACTTGAACCAGATAGAGCTGAAAACTTAGTTGTCTTAGGATTATATCTTCTGCACGTACATTGTAAATTTGTTCCTACATCTATAAAGGATTCAGATAGTTGTTTTGTGAAAAAAGTCTAAATCAGTTGAGTCTAACTGATTTAGTGGGCAGCCATGTGTGCTGCTTAGTCAAAGTCTAAGTCATTCGGAATGTGGTGGTTTAGTGGGCAACCTGCTTGTTGCTTAGTCAAATTCTAAGTTATCTAGTGGTGATAGCTTAGTGGGCAGAGTGACATCTGCTTAGGTTCTCCAAGTAATAGAGTTATTACTTGGTTGTGAGATTAATAGTTTTTTTCTCACGTTGGTTGTAATTGTTGTTCACTTTTGCTTAAGGAAGACTAGTGAAAACAGTTGCAAATCCTGTGTGACAGGTCGTGGTTTTACTCTCTTGAGCAAGGAGGTTTCCAGGTAAACTGCTTGTGTTGTGTTATTATTGTTATTTACTCTTCGTTGTCATTCTGGTTTAGTCAAGGGACCTGGTCCATTGACAAATAGCGGATGCACCCATTCTATTAAAGTGTTTTGAGAAATCGTTGTTTCAGTTAGTTGTGATCAGTTTTAAGATCAATGAGAGTACCAATTATTAAAAGAAGCTTTTGTTGGATCAGTAGTATATTTTTTTAGATGTTGAAGTTGTTTTGCCTATTTATCCAGGGTATTCTCAACGCTAGGGTTTTTAGATGTTGATTAGTTGTTTAGCATGTTTATCTTAATACATGTCCTGCCGCGATCACATCCCTCTAATTTGAGCATAGTTAACCTGTAATATCCCAAGCTCTGCCCGGTCTGATCTCCCGAAGTTTTTAGAGGCTCAAGTGTGGCAGATAAGATTATGGGGCTTACTTGAAAGTTACAAGTCACTATTGTTTTGATGTTACATGTTAAAAGAAAATGCATGGTGCTGTAAACCGTGGTGTTCAAGTGATTTGATTAGCACTGCTTCTCTTTTTTAAACAAAAAGACCAAATACTGAAAGAGCATGTTAACTACAAAAATTAAATTTATGTACTTGATTGAATATCTGCTTCTTTGACTTTCACTTCCTTTAACTGTCTCTGCATGACTAAAATTCTGAACCGATCTGTGCAATAGAACATGAAAATGAAATCATGTCTGATTGGCTAATTTGACAAGGTTTCGACATTGACATCTATCCAGGTAAATCTCAGGCAGCTATGTATATTCCTTATCTGGATTTTGAGAACGAGAATGACTTGTTGATGGATCTAGCTAACCATGCTATTCAGGATTACAATGATAATAAAATCGATGTATGCCTCTATTCATCTAATCATATTTTCTCTATTTGAACAATCACCCTGAATGTCCTTACAATATTTTCTTCATGCCTTGCAGGGTTTTGAGTATAAGGCCGAGTATGTTGAAAAAGTGAACTTTATTATGGCTGAATGCCGTGAATTTTTTATCACTATTAAATTCAAAAATCTCACTCTACGTACACCTTTAGTAACTTTTCAAATCCATGCATATAAGGGGCCAAATGAGGAGAATGTTGTTTGTCTTTGCCGGAGAAAATGAGGTGAGGTATACAGATTCCCTCCCCTTTTTAGGGGTTGGGGAAGAAATATGTCATTTTGAGTGAATCTTTGTGCTATTTATTTTTGTTGTTTCTTTGGCTTTGGTTACTCTTTGGGATGGGGGCGTAGTTTTTGTTGTTGGCTTTGGTTACTCAAATCTATGTGGATATGGGTGTTATAAGATGATAGATAACCCATGAAAAATAATATATTTGCGATGTTTTTTGGGGTAAGCTTTGAAAAATATTTTGTTTAATGAAGTCTGAACTTTTGTTTTAGGCAAACCGAGACAATTTTACTGCCACTGCATAACAAAGGACATACGTTTTGTAGGAGCTTATATGTCTGCACATTCCCTATCTCATTCACCTTCTTTTTGGATTTGTTTCCCTTTCTTCAGCAGTAGATTGCATCATTGGAAATGCCAACGTTATTACCTTTACCCTTCCTTCTCTTAACTATTTGTCATGCTTCCCCCTTTGCTGCCTCTCCCATTTTTTCCTCTGTAATCACATCATTAGTATTCTGATTTGGCGCATACGTTGGCCTGAACTTCATCTTGAGACACATATTTGTAGGAGTTCAGAATTCAATATGACACAAATATGAAAGTATGTGTTACTGGACCTTCTTATCTTTAGGGAAAAGACAAGTATGATTAAGCTGATGACTTGCAATGAATTAGCGGTAGTTTAGTTGACAAAGAATTGGAGTTCAATATTGACTTATACTTAATAGTTAATTTATCTTGGTTTGCATCTATACTTTACAGCTAATTTAGTTTAGTTTTTTTTTTGGTGCAGTTCAGATGAGTTGAGAAGAAGCTTTCACTGGAGGCACTTGAACTATTGTTTTCTAAATCTTTTTATAATAGACAGATACTGTGGAGGAAGGGTCCAATGGATTCTCAAATTGTTTCTTTGGCTTTGGTTATGCTTTTGGGACGGAGATGTAGTTTTGGTATAGGCTTAGATCTTACTAGACATTGTTGGCAAAAAAGATTGGCCTTCAATGGAAGTTTTTGAAGTGGGACATTGAATCATTGTTGACGGTTGATTTTGTGTTTAGTGTTTAGTTTAACATGATTAACAATTTCAACAGCATATTTTGGTTAATCTCCAATGTTGCTTCAGAATGAACTTACTGATTTGTCTGTTAACCCCATTCCTTTGTTAGTGATTTGCTAAGTTTAGTTGTCTAGTTGGAAGGACTCATCCAATTTCTTAATTTGAATTGTCTGGGAAGTATCTTATATGTGCATTATAGATGGAAAATCAAGACTATTTTTCGATGTTGAGCTCAGACGCTAAATCTGGAATCAACAATGAGGTCATCTAGCTTAGAAGTTCCGGTCCCTGAGCAAAAAGGCGAATGTCTTGGAAGCTAGTGATTGTCACATTGGTAATGTAGGCAGCAGGCCTAATGTATCTGTAGCAACAGCTACAACAATAGGGAAGAAGAGAATTGAAATATGTATGGGTGGTAAATGCAAGAAAACAGGTGGTGGAGCTAGCGATATCAATTAGAATTCCAACGCATTAGAAGAAGAACAACAACAACAAGAAGCTCAACCTTTGTACCCTACCCCGGTGAGTTCAATCAATAGTGAAAATTAGCATGTCTAATCATATCTTCTTTGGTAATTCATCATTAATATTGTTGTTCAGCCATATTCGATCTCCTATTTATGACCAATATGAAGTGATTACATCATTACCTCTCTGAAAATGAGAGGTTTACCATCACATTATTATATGCGAATTAAAGAGAGCTTGCTCAATTCGTAGATTGGTCCGATTTGTAATTCACTTCATCATGTGATCGATAGCCCAATTGTTTTGTTGTTGATTGTTTACATTCATATTAACTAGTAGTAGTAGTATTTTCCTTGGTTTCCTCCCAAATCTACATAATGTAAAACACATATAATATTTTTCCTTGTTCAATATTGACTTTTCACATCCTTTAAGAAGTAATGTAAAATAAAGTGTTGTTTGTTATTATTAGTACTATGTTTTTATGATGTTAATGATTCACAAAGTACATAGTTTATCACTCTTTGTATGGAAGAATTGAAAACCTTAAATAGAAATGTTTGGGGACATTGCTCAAACATGTCCTTGAGCAATGGTGGTGCTCTACTCTTGTTGGGGCTGTGACTCTGGCCCTTCCTCTACCGCATACTACGACCTTGGCAACTAAAGTGGGCGCAGGATTTTAGCCTCTAGTTGTAGATGAACATGTCCTTACGATATGTGAAAGAGTGAAACAAAGAGGGTTAGGATTAGGTTGAGCGAACTCAACAACACATGATAAGGAATGAAAGACTATACAAGTCATAAATATCTTGTAGCTGATAAGTACAGATGTCTTTGTACCGAGCTACAAAAATCTCCTAGACAATAATTTTGTACTCAAGAGACTAGTGGTGAACATGCTTTGATATTAAATTATCACAACCCAAAAATTCTTAGTCGTAATGAAACCTACCCAAACCCCGTAGGCAAACTAATAGCACAACTAAATCCATTTTGAAAGTAGAAGTAAGAAAACACCAAATGTAAAGTAAAACATGGAACCCTCCGTATGGAGTTGGGGAGCAGTACGAGAAGCCTCATCATTTTTTGCACATATTTTGGGCATTTAAGAGCTATTTTACAGAAACTAAGTGATTTTCTAAGTTTTTCGTGTGAGTTAGCCTATGAATATTTTGGTGATATTTCATGATTATTTTGCAAAACCTTTACAAAACTCTCTGTAGGGAGTTGGGGGAGCAGGACGTGAAGACTCACCATCTTTTTACACATATTTTGGCTATTTAGGAGTAATTTTACGAGAATTAGCAATTTTCTTAGTTTTTCATTTGTGTTAATTAGCCCATGAATATTTTTGTGATATGACTTCTGGATGATGTTTTTGCAAAATCTTTACGGAACCCTCCGTAAGGAGTTGGGGAAGCAGTACATGAAGTCTCACATTTTTGCACATATTTTGGGCATTTAAGACCATTTTATAAGAATTAGACGATTTTCTCAGCTTTTTTTGTATGTTAGTTAGCCCATGAAGATTTTGGTGATATGGTTCCCAAACCTTTTTTTGCAAAACCTTTACAGAACCCTATGTAGGAAATTTGGGGGGGGGGGGAGCAATACGTGAAGCCTTACCATTTTTTGCACATATTTTAGGCAATTATGAGCCATTTTACAGTAATTAGGTAATTTTCTCAGTTTTTTTTTGTGTGTGTTAGTCGATGGATATTTTGTGATATGACTTCCGAATGAGTTTTTTGCAATACCTTTATAGAACACTATGTAGGTAGTCGTGGAGCAGTACATGAAGCCTCACAATTTTTTTGCACATATTTTGAGCATTTAGGAGCCATTTTTCAGGAGTTAGGCTATTTTCTCAATTTTACGATTTGTTAACTCATAAATATTTTGGTGATATGACTTTCGGACGATTTTCAAGCAAAACCTTTACGAAACCCTCCTTAGGGGTCGGGGGACTAGTATGTGAAGCTTCACCATTTTTTTGCATATATTTTGGGCATTTTTTAGCCATTTTACAGGAATTCTATGATTTTCTCAATATGTGTTAGCCAATTAATATTTAGGTGATATGGCTTCCACATGATTTTCTTGCAAAATATTTACAGAACCCTCCGTAGGAAGTTAGGTGAGCAGTACGTGAAGGCTCACCATGTTTTGCACATATTTTGGACATTTAGCAGTCATTTTACAAGAATTAGGTAATTTTCTTAATTTTTTGTGAGTGTTGGCCCATGACGCATAGAGCACTCAAATTTTTTTTCTCAAAAAACTTATGAGGACCTCCGTAATGAGTTGGGGAACATTCACGTTTACTCACACCATTTTTAATGTCATTTCCGTATTTACTAGCCCTTTTTTAAGAATCGCTCAAATTTCTAATTTTTTGTGTGTATTAGCCCATGGATCTGGTGCCTGGAGCACCTAAAAAATTTTTTTCTCAAAAAATTTTATGAGGGCCTCCGTAAAGAGTTGGGGAACCTTCACATATACTCACACCATTTTTTTAACATCCATTTCCGATTTACAAGCCCTTTTTGAGAATAATCCAAATTCCATAATTTTTCGTGTGTATTAGCCTATGAATCTGGCTCTTGGATCACCCAAAAACAATTTCTCAAAAAACATTATGAGAACCTCCGTAATGAGTTAGAAAACCTTCACGTATATTCACACCATTTTTTTATTTTCCTATTTACAAGTCCTTTTTAAGAATATTCCAAACTCCCCAATTTTTCGTGTGTATTAGCCCATTGATCTGGCGCCTAGAGCACCCAAATTTTTTTCTCAAAAAACTTTATAAGAACCTCCATAATGAGTTGAGGAACCTTCACGTATACTTACACCTTTTTTTAACGCCCATTTCTGAATTTACAAGCCCTTTTTTAAGAATCACCCAAATTCTCAAATTTTTCGTGTGTCTTAGCCCATGGATGTGGCACACAGAGCACCCAATTTTTTCCCTATAGAATATTTACGAGGACCTCCATAATGAGTTAGGGAACCTTCACGTATACTTACACCATTTTTTTAATGTCCATTTCCGCATATACAAGCCCTTTTTAAAGAATCTCCCAATTTTTCTGATTTTTCATGTGTATTAGCCCATAGATCTGTCGCCCGGAGCATCCAAATTTTTTTTCTCAAAAAAATTAATGAAGACCTTCGTAATGAGTTGGTAACTTTCGTGTATACTCACACCACCTTAATTTTTACGCCCATTTCCGTATTTACAAGTTCTTTTTTAAAAATTGCCTAAATTTTCAGATTTTTTGTGTGTATTAACCCATGAATATGGTGCACATAACACCTAATTTTTTTTGCAAAAAGCTTTATGAGGACCTCCGTAATGAGTTGGGGAACCTTCACATATACTCATACCATTTTTTTTATGTCCATTTCAGCATATAAAAGCTTTTTTCAAGAATCGCCCAAATTTTCTGATTTTTTGTGTGTATTAGCCTATGGATGTGTCGCTGGAGCACCCAATTTTTTTTCTCAAAAAATTTATGAGAACCTTCTTAATGAGTTGAGTAACTTTCATGTATACTCACACTATTTTTTAACGCTCATTTACACATTTACAAGCACTTTTTAAAGAATCGCCCAAATTTCTAGATTTTTTTGTATGTATTAGGCTATAGATCTAGCGCCTAAAGCACCAAACATTTTTTTCTCAAAAAATTTTATGAGGACCTCCGTTATGAGTTGGGGAACCTTCACGTATACTCACACAATTTTTTAACGCTCATTTCCGCATTAACATGCCATTTTTAAGAATCGTTCAAATTTTCTAATTTTTCGTGTGTATTAGTCCATGGATCAAGCGCTCGGAGCGCCAAAATTTTTTTTCTTAAAGAAAAATAATAAAGACCTCCGTAATAAGTTGGGAAACCTTCACATATACTCACACAAATTTTTAACGTCCATTTCTGCATTTACAAGCCTTTTTTTAAGAATCATCCAAATCTCTAATTTTTCATGTGTATTAGCCCAAGGATCTGGCGCCTAGAGCATTCAATTTTTTTTTCCCAAAAAATATTATGAGGACCACCGTAATGAATTAGGGAACCTTCATGTATACTTACACCATTTTTTAACGTTCATATCCGCATTTACAAGCTTTTTTTTAAGAATCGCCCAAATTTCTCGATTTCTCATGTGTATTAGCCCATAGATCTGGCTCACAGAGCACCTATATTTTTTTTCTCAAAAAACTTTATGAGGAGCTCTATAATGAGTTGTGAAACCTTCATATATACTCACACCATTTTTAACGCTTATTTCTGCCTTTACAAGCCCTATCTTAAGAATCGCCAAAATTCTCAATTTTTCGTGTGTATTAGCCCATGAATCTGGCGCCAAGAGCACCCAAAGATTTTTTATCAAAAAAACTTTATTAGGACATACGTAATGAGTTGGGAACCTTCATGTATACTCACACTATTTTTTAATGCCCCTTTTTGCATTTAAAAGCCATTTTTTTTAAATCGCCCAAATTTTTTGTGTGTATTAGCTCATAGATTTGGTGCCCTGAGCACCCAATTTTTTTTTTCAAAAAACATTATGATGACCTACTTTATGAGTTAAGAAACATTCATGTATATTCACACCAGATTTTTAACGTTCATTTTTGCATTTACAAACCCTTTTTTAAGAATCACCCTAATTCTCGATTTTTCGTGTGTTACCCATGGATCAGGCGCTTGGAGCACCCAAAATTATTTTCTCAAATACATTATGAGGACCTCCATAATGAGTTGGGAAACCTTCACGTATACTTACACTATTTTTTTAACGTTCATTTTTGCATTTAAGAGTCCTTTATTACGAAACGCCCAAATTCTCTGATTATTCGTGTGTATTAGTCCATGGATCTAGAGACCGGAGGACCCAATTTTTTTTCTTAAAAAACTTTATAAAGACCTCCTTAATGAGTTAGGAAACCTTCACATATACTCACAACATTTTTTAACGCTCATTTTCGTATTTACAAGCCCTTTTTAAGAATCGCCCAAATTTTCTGATTTTTCGTTTGTATTAGCCTATGGATATGGCTCCTGGATCACCCAAAAAAATTTTATCAAAAAACTTTATTAGGAACTCGTAAGGAGTTGGGGAACCTTCACGTATACTCACACCATTGTTAAAGCCTATTTCGTATTTATAAAGCCCTTTTTAGAAATAGCTCAAATTTTTCTATTTTTCATGTATATCAGCCTATGAATCTGGTGCTTGGAGCACTCAAAAAAAATTTCTCAAAAAACTTTATAATAACCTTACTAATGAGTCAGAGAATTTTCACGTATATCCACAAAAAATTTTTAACGCCCATTTCCGCATTTACAAGCACATTTCTAAGAATTGCCCAAATTTCCAAATTTTTTGTGTGTATTAGCCCATTGATGTGGCGCACGTAGCACCCAATTTTTTTTCTCAAAAAGCTTTATAAGGACCTCCATAATGAGTTGGGGAACCTTCACGTCTACTCACACCATTTTTAATGCCCATTTCAGCATATACAAGCCCTTTCTAAAAAATTGCCCAAATTCCCTGATTTTTCATGTGTATTAGCCCATAGATCTGTCGCTCGGAACACCCAAATATTTTTTCTCAAAAAACTTTATGAGGACCTTTGTAATGAGTTGGATAACTTTCACGTATACTCACACCATTTTTTTAACTCTCATTTTCGCATTTGCAAGCCTTTTTTTTAAGAATCATCCAAATTCTTAGATTTTTGTGTGCATTAGCCCATGGATCTTGCGCCTGGAGCACCAAAAATTTTTTCTCAAAAAAATTTATGAGGTCCTACGTAATGAGTTGGGGAACCTTCACGTATACTCGCATAATTTTTTTAACGCCCATTTTCACATTTGCAAGCCCTTTTATAACAATCGCCTAAATTTCCTAATTTTTTGTATGTATTAGCCCATTGATCTGAAGCCTGGAACACTTAAATTTTTTTCTTAAAAAATATTATGAGGACCTCCGTAAAGAATTGGAGAATCGTCACGTATACTCACACCATTTTTCAAACGCCCATTTTGGCATTAACAAAATCTTTTTTAAGAATTTTTTAAATTTTCTAATTTTTCGTGTGTATTAATTAGCCCATGGATATGGCGCCCAGAGCACCCACATTTTTTTCTTAAAAAAACTTATAAGGACCTTCGTAATAAGTTAGGAAACATTCACGTATACTCACACAATTTTTTTAACGCTCGTTTCTGCATTTACAAGCTCTTTTTTATAAATCGCTCAAATCTCAAAATTTTCATGTGTATTGCTACATGGATCTAACGCCCAGAGCATCGAAAATGTTCTTCTCAAAAAGTTTTATGAGGACATCTGTAAATTGGGGAACCTTAACGTATACTTACACCATTTTTTAACGTCTATTTTTGCATTTACAAGCATTTTTTTAAGAATCGACCAAATTTTTCAATTTTTCAAGTGTATTAGCCCATAGATCTAGCGCACGGAGCACCCAAAATTTTTTTCTCAAAAAGCTTTATGAGTACCTACGTAATGAGTTGCAGAACCTTCACGTATGCTCACATAATCTTTTCAATGACATTTCCGTATTTTCAAGCCCTTTTTAACAATCACCCAATTTCTAAATTTTTTGTGTGCATTACACCATCGATCTGGTGCCCATTAGCCTATGGATGTGGCGTACTGAGCACCCAAATTTTTTTTCTGAAAAATATTTTATGAGGAACTCCGTAATGAGTTGGAGAATTTTTACGTATACTCACCCCATTTTATTAACGTCATTTCCGCATTTAGAAGCCCTTTTTTAAGAATCACTTAAATTCTCCAATTTTTTTGTGTGCGTTAACCCATGAATCTGTCGCCTGAAGCACCTAAAAAGTTTTTCTCAAAAAATTTTATGAGGACCTCCGTAATGAGTTGGGAAACTTTCACGTATACTCACAGAATTTTTTAACGCCTATTTCCGAATTTACTAGCCCTTTTTTGTGAATCGCCTAAACACTTTGATTTTTTGTATGTATTAGCCCATGAATTTGGTCCCTGGAGCACCCATAATTTTATTTTGAAAAAACTTGTGAGGACCTTTGTAATGAGATAGGGAACCTTCATATATACTCTCACAATTTTTAACGTCCATTTCCGCATTTACAAGTCCTTTTTTAATAATCACTCAAATTCCCCAATTTTTTGTGTGTATTAACCAATGAATCTAGCGCCCGGAGCACCAAAATTTCTTTCTCAAAAAAGATTATGAGGACTTCCATAATGAGTTGGAGAACCTTTACGTAACGCAATTTTTTATGCCTATTTCTTCATTTACAACCCATTTTTTAAAAATCGCCCAAATACTTGATTTTTCATGTTGTATTAGCCCATAGATCTGGCGTCCGGAGCACTCATAATTTTTTTCTCAAAAAACTTAATGAGGACCTCCGTAATGAGTTGGGAAACCTTTGCGTATACTCACACCATTTTTTAACGTCATTTTCGCATTTACAAGCTTTTTTTTAAAAATCGCTCATATTCTCCAAATTTTGTCTATATTAGCCCATGGATTCGACGCCTGACGCACCAAAAAAAATTTCTCAAAAAACCTTATGAGGACCTCTATAATGAGTTGAGGAACTTTTACCTATACTCATACTATTTTTGTAACGCTCATTTCCACATTTAAAAGCACCCTTTTAAAGAATCGCCTAAATTCACCAATTTTTTGTTTGTATTAACCCATGAATTTAGCGTCCGGAGCACCCAATTTTTTTTTCTCAAAAAACTTTAGTTGATCTTCGTAATGAGTTGAGAAACCCTAACGTATACTCACATGAATTTTTTAACGCCCATTTCTGCATATACAAGCCTTTTTCTAAGAAGCGCCCAATTTCCCTAATTTTTCATGTGTATTATAGCCCATGGATCGAGCGCCCAGAACACCCAAAAATTTTTCTTTCAAAAAAATTTATGAGGACCTCCGTAATGAGTTGGGAACCTTCATTTACACTCACACCAATTTTTTAACAACCATTTCTACATTTACAAGCCATTTTTTAAGAATCGTACAAATTCCCAATTTTTCATGTTGTATTTGCCAATGGATCTGGCGTCCGGAGCACTCAAACTTTTTTTTTCCTCAAAAAACTTTATGAGGACATCCATAATGAGTTAGGGAACCTTCACGTATACTCACACCATTTTTAACACAATTTTCGCATTTACAAACCTTTTTTTAAAAATCACTCAAATTTCTCAATTTTTATGTGTATTAGCCCATGGATTTGACGTCTGAAGCACCCAAATTTTTTTTCATAAAAAAAATATGAGGACCTTTGTAATGAGTTGAAGAAGCTTCATGTATACTCACATCATTATTTTAACGCCCATTTCTGCATTTATAAGTTTTTTTTAATCACCAAATTTCTCAATTTTTTGTGTGTATTAGCCCATAGATTTGGCGCCTGAAGCACCCAATTTGTTTCCTCATAAAAGTTTATGAGAACCTCCGTATTGAGTAGGAGAACCTTCAAGTATATTCACACAATTTTTTAAACGCCAATTTCAGCATTTGCAAACCTTTTTTTAAGAATAGCCCAAATTCTCCGAAGAACCCAAATTTAAAAAAAAAAAAACTTATGAGGACCTCTGTAATGAGTTGGGGAACCTTCACGTATATTCACATCATTTTTTACGCCCATTTTCGCATTTACAAGCCATTTTTTTTAGAATCACCCAAATTTTTCAAAGTTTTTGTATGTATTAGCCCATGGATCTAACGCTTGGAACACCCAAAAAAATTTTCTCAAAAATTTTTATGAGGACCTTCGAAATGAGTTGGAGAACCTTCACGTATATACTTACACTATTTTTTTAACTCCCATTTCCAAATTTACTAGCCTTTTTTTAAGGATCGCCCAAATTTTCTAATTTTTTATGTGTATTAGCCCATATATCTGGCGTCAGGATCACCAAAATTTTTTTCTCATAAAAACATTATAAGGACCTCCATAATGAGTTAGGGAACCTTCACGTTTACTCATACTATTTTTTATCGCCTACATCAGCATTTATAAGCTATTTTTATGAATCACCCAAATTTTCTGATTTTTCATGTGTATTAGTCCATAGATCTGGCACCCGGAGCACCAAAAAATTTTTTCTCAAAAAATTTTATAAAGACCTCCGTAATGAGTTTGGAAAATTTTACGTATACTCACACAATTTTTTTTACACCTATTTCCGCATTTAGAGGCTCTTTTTTAAGAATCGACAAAATTCTCCGATAGTTTGTGTGTATTAGTTCATGGATCTGTCGCCCGGCGCACCCAAAATTTTATTCTCAAATAACTTCATGAAGACCTCTGTAATGAGTTGGGTAACATTCACGTATACTCACACCATTTTTTAAAGCTCATTTTCGTATTTATAAGTCCTTTTTTAAGAATCACCCAAAGTCCTTGTTATTTCGTGTGTATTAGCCATGGATCTGGCGCCTGGAGCACCCAAAATATTTTTATCAAAAAACTATATGAAGACCTCGTAATGATTTTGAAAGCCTTCCCGTATACTCACATCATTTTTTTTAACACACATTTTGCATTTACAAGCATTTTTTAAAGAATCACACAAATTCCCTGATTTTTTGTGTGTATTAGCCTATGGATCTAGCACACAGAGCACCCAATTTTTTTTCTCAAAAAATTTTATGAGGAACTCCGTAATGAGTTGTGAACCTTCACGTATAATCACATCATTCTTTTAACGTCCATTTCCACATTTACAAGTCCTTTTTTTAAGAATCGTCCAAATTTTCTAATTTTTCGTATGTATTAGCCCACAGATCTAGTGCCCAGAGCAGCCAAATTTTTTTACTCTAAAAACTTTATGAAAACCTCCCGAATGATTTGGGGAACTTTAACGTATACTCACATCATTTTTAATGCTCATTTTCACATTTACAAGTCTTTTTTAAAAAAATCATCCAAATTCCCTCCTTTTTCGTGTTTATTAGCCCATGGATCTAGCGCCGGAGGACCCAAAATTTTGTTCTCAAAAAACATTATAAGGACCTCCATAATGAGTTGGGGAACCTTCACGTATACTCAAATCATTTGTTTAACACCCATTTTCGTATTTACAAGCTTTTTTTAATGAATCGCCTAAATTTCTCAATTTTTCTTGTGTATTGGCCCATAGATTTGGCACACAGAGCACTCAAACCTTTTTTATTAAAAACTTTTTGAGGACCACTGTAATGAGTTGGGGAACATTCACGTATACTACCACAAATAGCCCATGGATCTGGCGCTTGGAGCACCCAAAATTTTGTTCTCAAAAAATTTTATGAGGACCTTCGTAATAAGTTGGGGAACCTTCACGTATACTCACATCATTTATTTAACGCCCATTTCCGCATTTACAAGCATTTTTTAAAGAATTTTCAGATTTTTCATATGTATTAGCCCATGGATCTGGCACCAGGAGCATGCAAAAGTTTTTTCTCAAAAAATTTTATGAGGACCTCCGTAATGAGTTTGGGAAACATTCACGCATACTCACACCATTTTTGTATCACCCATTTATGTATTTACAAGCGTTTTTGTTAATGAATCGCTCAAATTCACTGATTTTTCTTGTGTATTAGCTCATGGATCTGGCGCCCGAAGTACCTAATTTTTTTTTCTCAAAAAACTTTATGAGGATCTCTGTAATGACTTGAAAAACATTCACGTATACTCACAAAAAAGTTTTAACGTCCATTTTCGTATTTACAAGCCCTTTTTAAAAAATCGTCCAAATTTCCAAATTTTTGGTGTGTATTAGCCATTGGATCTGGCTCTCGAGGTACCCAAAATTTTGTTGTCAAAAAACTTTATGAGGACTTCCATAATGAGTTAGGAAATCGTCACGTACACTTACATTATTTTTTTAACTCCCATTTTCGAATTTACAAGACTCTTTTAAGAATCGCCCAAATTTTCCTATTTTTCTTGTGTATTAGTCTATGGATCTGGCACCGAGAGCACCTAAAAGTTGTTTTCTCAAAAACCCTTATAAGGACCTCCGTAATGAGTTAGAGAACCTTCACGTATATTCACACCATTTTTATATCATCAATTTTCATATTTACAAGCTTTTTTTAAGAATCACCGACATTCTCCTATTTTTCTTATATATTAGCCTATGGATCTGGCGCCCAAAGCACCCAAAATTATTTTCTCAAAAAAATTTATGAGGACCTAGATAATGATTTGGGGAACCTTTACGTACACTCACTACATGTTTTAACGGTCATTTTTGCATTTACACTTTCTTTTTTAAGAATCGCCTCAATTCTTCAATTTTTCGTGTGTATTAACCAATGAATTTGGCGCTTAGAGCATCCAAAAAAAACTTTCTCAAAAAATTTTATAAGGACCTCCGTAATAAGTTGAGGAACTTTTACGTATACTCACACTATTTTTAACGCCCATTTCCGCATTTATAAGTCCTTTTAAAAGAATCACCCAAATTCTTTAATTTTTCGTGTGTATTAGCCCATGAATTTGGTGCCCGGAGCACTAATTTTTTTTCAAAAACTTTACAAGGACCTCCGTAATGAGGTTGGAGCCTTTACGTATACTCACATCATTTTTTAACGCTCATTTCCGCAAATACAAGCCCTTTTTGATGAATCACCCAAATTTTCCAATTTTTCGTTTCCATTAGCCCATGGATCTGGCGCCCAGAGCACCCAATTTATTTTTCTCAAAAGCATTATAAGGACCTCCGTAATGAGTTGGGGAACCTTTACGTAGAATCACATCATTTTTTTAACGCCATTTCTGCATTTACAGCCCTATTTGAAGAATCGTCCAAATTTTCTGATTTTTCATGTGTTTTAGACCATGATCTGGTGCCCAGAGATTCCAAAAAAAAAAATTTTAAAAAAACTTTATGAGGACCTCCGTAATGAGTTGGGAAATCTTCACGTATACTCAAACTAGTTTTCAACGCTCATTTCTACAATTACAAGTCTTTTTTAAGAATCGCCCAAATTCTCAATTTTTCATGTGTTAAAGCCTATGGATCTAGCGCCCGAAACACCCAATTTTTTTTTAACAAAAATTTTTATTAGTATCTCTGTAATAAGTTGGAGAACCTTCACTTCTATTCTGACCATTTTAATGTCTATTTCCGCATTTACAACCCCTTTTATAATAATCGTCTAAATTTTCCAATTTTTCATGTGTATTAACCCATGAATCTGGCGCCCGGATCACCCAAATTTATTTTTCAAAAACTTTATAAGGACCTCCGTAATTAGTTGGGAACGTTCACGTATACTCACATTTTTTAACGTCCATTTCCGCAATTACAAGCCCTATTTTAAAAATCGCCCAAATTTCTTGATTTTTTGTTTGTATTAACCCATGGATCTGGTGCCTGGACACCCAAAATTTTTTCTCAAAAACATTATAAGGACCTCCGTAAAGAGTTGGGGAACCTTCACATATACTCACACCATTTTTTAACACCCCTTTGCGCTTTTACAAGCCCTTTTTGAAGAATCCCCCAAATTTTCTAATTTTTCGTGTGTATTAGCCCATAGATCTGTCACCCGGAGCACTAAATTTTTTTCTTCAAAAATCTTTATGAGGACATCTGTAATGAGTTGGGAACCTTTACATATTCACACCTTTTTTTTAATGCCTATTTTCGCATTTACAAGACTTTTTTTAAGAATCGTTCAAATTTCATGATTTTTCATGTGTATTAGCCCATGAATCTAGCACCTGGAGCACCAAATTTGTTTTTCTAAAAAAACATTATGACGACCTCCGTAGAGTTGGGGTACCTTCACATATACACACGCTATTTTTTTAACCTTCATTTTTATATTTATAAGCCTTTTTTTAAGAATCACCCGAATTTTTCAATTTTTTTGTGTGTAATGCTCATGGATCTGGCGTTCGGAGCACCCAATTTTTTTTCTCAAAAAATTTTATGAGGACCTCCGTAATGAGTTAGGGAACCTTCGTGTATACTCACACTATTTTTTTAACGCCCATTTTCGCATTTACAAATATTTTTTAAGAATCACCAAAATTTCTCAATTTTTCGTATGTATTAGGCCATGGATCTGGTGCTCGGGGGACCTAAAATTGTATTCTCAAAATACATGATGAGGTCCTTCTGTAATGAGTTGGGGAACCTTAACATATACTCATACCATTTTTTCAACGTTCATTTTCGCATTTACGCCCTTTTTTAAGAATTGCCCAAAATTTTTGATTTTTCGTGTGTATTGAACCATGGATCTAGCGCCCGGAGCACATTAAATTTTTTTCTTAAAATATTTTATGAAAACCTTTGTAATGAGTTGGAGAACCTTCACGTATACTCATACTATTTTTTAACGCTCATTTCCTCATTTACCAACCTTTTTTTAAGAATCGCCCAAATTTCTCAATTTTTCGTATGTATTAGCCCATGGATCTGGCGCCCAAAGCATCAAAAAAAATTTTCTCAAAAAATTTTATGAGGACCTCCGTAATAAGTTGGGGAACCTTCACGTATACTCACACCATTTTTTTAACGCTCATTTCTACATGTACAAGCTTTTTTTTAAGAATCACCCTAATTTTCTGATTTTTTGGGAGTATTAACCCATGGATGTGGCGCCTAGAGCACCCTTTTTTTTCTTAAAAATTATTATAAGGACCTCTGTAATGAGTTGGGGAACCTTTACATATACTTACGCCATTTTTTTAACTCCCATTTTCACATTTACAAACCCTTTTTTAAATATCGCTTGAATTCCTCAATTTTTCGTGTGTATTAGCCCATAGATTTTTCGTGTGTATTAATAAAAAACTTTATAAGGACCTACGTAATGAGTTGAGGAACCTTCATGTATACTCACACCTTTTTTTAACGCCTATTTTCGCATTTACAAGCCCCTTTTTATGAATCTCTCAAAATCCCCGATTTTTATTAGCCCATGAATGTTGCGCTCAGAGGACCCAATTTTTTTTCTAAAAAAACTTAATGAGGACCTCTGTAATGAGTTAGGGAACTTTCATGTATAGTCACACTATTTTTTTAATGTCCATTTTCGCATTTACAAGCCATTTTTTAAGAATCGCCTAAATTGCCCTTTTTTTACGTGTATTAGTCCATTGATTTGGCGCTCGGAGGACCTAAAATTTTTTTCTCAAAAAATTTTATGAGGACCTCCGTAATGAGTTGGAAAACCTTCACGTATACTCACACAATTTTTTTATGTTCATTTTCATATTTACAAGCCCTTTTATAAGAATCGACTCAATTATCTGATTTTTCATGTGTATTAGCCCATGGATCTGGCGTCCAGAGCACCTAATTTTTTTTTCTCAAAAATTTTTTATGAGGACCTCCGTAATGAGTTAGGAAACTTTCATGTATACTCACACTATTTTATTAACACCCAATTTCGCATTTACAAGCTTTTTTTTAAGAATCACTTGAATTCCCCAATTTTTCATTTATATTAGCCCATGGATCTAGCGCCTAGAGCACCCAAAATATTTTTCTCAAAAAACATTCTGAGGACTTTTTTAATGAGTTAAGGAACCTTCACGTATACTCACACCATTTTTTAACACTCATTTTCGCATTTACAAGGCCTCTTTTAAGATTAGTCCAAATTCCCTGATTAGTCCATGGATCTGGAGCCAAAAGCACCCAAAAGAATTTTCACAAAAAAATTATGAGGACCTCCCTAATGAGTTGGGGAACCTTCACGTATACTCACACCATTTTTAACGTCTATTTCTGCATTTACAAGCCATTTTTTAAGAATCACTCAAATTTCTCAATTTTTCGTGTCGCCTATGAATCTGGCGCCCGAAGCACCTAAAAGAAAAATTCAAAAAATTTATGAGGACCTCCATAATGAGTTGGGGAACATTCATCTATACTCACACCATTTTTTTAATGCCCATTTCCACATTTACAAGCTCTTTTTTAAGAATTGCCCAAATTTCATGATTTTTCGTGTGCTAGCCCATGGATTTGGCGCCTGGAGCACCCATAATTGTTTTCTCAAAAAAAATATAAGGACCTCTGTAATGAGTTGGGGAACCTCCACGTATACTCACACCATTTTCAACCCTCATATCAGCTTTTACAAGCCCTTTTTTAAAAAATGCCCAAATTCTCCAATTTTTCATGTGTATTAGTCTATGGATTTAGCGCCTGGAGCACCTAAAAGAATTTTCTCAAAAAGCTTTATAAGGACCTCTGTAATGTGTTGGGAACCTTCACGTATACTCATATCATGTTTTTAACGCTCATTTTCGCATTTATAAGCCTTTTTTTAAGAATCACCTAAATTCCTCGATTTTTCGTATGTATTAGCTCATGAATCTGGGGCCCTGAGCACCCAAAATTTTTTTTTCTCAAAAACTTTATGAGGACCTCCGTAATGAGTTGGGGAACCTTCACATATACGCACCATTTTTTAACGCCCATTTCTGCATTTACAAGCCCTTTTTTAAGAATCGTCCAAATTCTCCAATTTTTCGTTTGTATTTGTCCATGGATCTGGCGCTCCAAGCACTCAAAAAATCTTTTTCTCAAAAAACTTTATGAGGACCTCCATAATGAGTTGGAGAACTTTCATGCATACTCACACCATTTTTAACCCCCATTTCCGCATTTACAAACCCTTTTTTAAGAATCGCCAAATTTTCCCGATTTTTCGTGTGTATTAGCCCATGGATTTGGCGCCCGAAGCACGAAAAATTTGTTGTTCAAAAAACTTTATGAGGACCTCCGTAATGAGTTGAGGAACCTTCACGTATACTCACACCATTTTTTAACGTCCATTTTTGCATTTACAAGCCATTTTCTAAGAATCACTCATATTTTCCAATTTTTCGTGTGTATTAGCTCATGGATCTGGCGCCCAGAGCCTCCAAAAAAAATTTCTCAAAAAATTTTATGAGGGTCTCTGTAATGAGTTGGGGAACACCATATTTAACACATATTTTAGATATTTAGAAGTCATTTTACAAGAATTAAGCAATTTCTTAACGTAGAAATACTCTATCCTTTCAATTTCCCTTTGCTTCTTTGCATATTTTTTATTTTGTCATTCAAAATTTACAGATAGAGCAAAAGGGAGGCAAACATGTCTTGCGAAAACATAATATTCCTAGTTAAATCAGAATATTATGATCCAAGCCATTAAGTTTGCTCTTCAACACTTAATAAAGTGGGCCTAACAATAATTGTCTAATTAGTTCTCCTTCCGTCTCCGTGATTTCTAAACATAGTTGTGTCAAATTATTTTTGTTTTAGAATTAAGTTCATCCCTTTTTTATCTTTACTAGTAATTGTTTTTAAAAACTACAGACACTTTAATTACCGTGATATTATGATTGTTGTGCGTTCAAATACTAATGAAGGATAAAATAGTTTTAAACTCTTTGAATTAATGTTTATTAAATGGCATGTAAAATGATCACGACAATTAATTTAAGACGGAAGAGGTAACTCGGAAACAAGACATATTTTCCTTTTTGACCATGTGAATGTGTTTATTACTATATAAATGGAAATAAAATTGACCTTTCTTCTTTGTCATTTGATGTTGTGAAGTGCTCATTAAAGAAAAAAAAGAGACCACCAAGGTGCGGATATAGAACTGCTCTACCCTTAACCACAAATCTTAAGTTCAAACCTTGGATATGGAGAAAATTTTATTGGGAGCATCACTCCCAAATGGACCCTGCAGTACGTGATTCAGATTTAGAGTCGAAACTCCAACAGAGACTCTGGACTGCATACTACAGTTGTAAATTGGCTTTTTTCCTCTATATAGAAGAATTAATCAGAATAGCTGTCCACTCAACTGCATATACATAAAACAGACAGCTAATGCATAATCTATCGATACTGACGAAGAAAAGTAAACAGTAAATCCAACCAGATATTTGCATAAAGATCCCCGACAGACGAATAGTATTAACTGTTTAAAAAGAACTACTAGTATTAGACTTCTCCGTCTCAAGCACAGAACAAATGCCAACATGTTTCACTGAAGCAGATGCGTAACAGCTCGAACATCAAAATGTATACGCCTAGTAAATTTAGACGGAAAATTTTCGTATTTTTACATCTCATAAGACCAGAAGGATATCCTAATTGCACCTACAGTAGATTTATTCTGTCCTGACAGAGCACGAACTTGAAGAAGATCATCGAAGCATTCCCTGCATATCCTCCTGCAGAAACCTCTATGTGAAAGGAGAAAAAATGGATTAAACCCACAAATGTTTTAACACTCGAAGGATACGAAAAGCACCTGGCTGGTAGTGCCACTCAAAAAGTGAACAGGAAAAGAAAACAGATGGAAGAAGATCCGAAATTATAACGAAAATAGAGAAAGTCAGGATAAAAATGCTCCCAAGACTGTATGAAACCTTTTCTGACAAGAAGCTTTGATGTTACAACTCCTGTACATGTACATGATTCTGGCATGGTACCTAGAAATAATCTAAAGCTCAATGCTATCATGGAGAAATTTCAAGATAAAGTTACAATGCACCTAGAAGCTGATTTAATGAAGCTAACTCCGCATTCGTTTCCTTTGACTTCCATCTTCCTGACCCTAGAGAATAGACAAATTCCAAACATAAAAAACAAATTAGAAACCATAAACAGTAACCCTGGATCGACAAGCACATTCCCTGCATCTGGGAAAAGTAAATAGTACAAAAAGTCCCGAACTTTTAACAGTTTTGAGATTACAAACTGACAGCAATTTATGATAATCACTAGACACTCTAATGTCTCCTCAACTTGCACCTAATTATACACAATCAGACACTCAAATTTCGCAGGTAAACTCGCTTTTTTGAATTATTATATTCAGAAAAGTATGCACTATGTCATTAAGGGGTCGTTTGGTAGGACACATTAAAAAAATAATGCATGCATTCGCTCTGCGTATTACTAATACCTTGTTTGGTACACTTTTTCAACCTATGTATAATAACTAATGCAAGAATAGAGCATGCATTAGAAAAAGTATGCATGCATGAAAAACACGGGGGGGGGGGGGGGGTTAATTAATGCATTAGCATGGGTAAAGACACAATTTCCCTCAAAACCTTTTCCACATTCTTTCCACTATATTTGTGGAGGGTATTTTTGAAAACAAACAAATGACCTTTTTTAGAAATATGCAATGCATGTTATTTTTAATACACCAAATCAAACAATGCATAAGAAATAAATTCAGCACAACTAATACACCCTCCAACACTTTCCTTATACACCCCACCAAACGAACCCCAAGTACCGAACAACTTCAAGAACAAACTATAGAGATTCAAGCTTTGAGCTATGGCCAACCTCATGTCCTCAACCACCCAAAAGTTGCTAGGAATACGACTACAGGGGAAAATAGAGGCACTACTGATTAAATTCCATGTCAGGTGTTTCACCACTAAGAGAATGATACCCCAGTCATGGGTCCATATTGCCATTTGGCATCATGTGCATCACCAGGTTACGATATTCAGCAATAACTAACACATTAATATTTAAAATGCAATCAAATAATCTAACCTAAGAAAAAGGAAAAGAGAGGGCCGACCTCATCCACTTTTCTGGAGTCCTCGTGTGGAGTTGCACTAGATTCAGATCTGCATTTTGCATGAATAATTGGACCCAACTGAGACCTTTCCATTCCAACAGTTGACCCACTTGGTGCATTCATGTAGACAGCCCCCCTATACATCCATTCTTCAGTCTCATCGCTGTAAAAATCATCAAAAGGCTCTCCACACAGTGCACAAGCATTCTGCTCATCGTCAGCAGGGACTGCCAATTCTTCATCATCCTTCGTTTCGACAACTTGCTCAGTCGGTAGAAATCCAGGAACTGCATCAGATCCCAAAGCCTCTGTACCACTAAGCCACATGTTGACGCTTACAAACCACTTACGAGAAGATTTCTGCTTGCGGTTTTTTGATACTCGATTCTTGGTTACATGCCAATCCATATGACTGCTGTGAGCCTCTTGGCATTTAAATCGTAGGCCACAAGTTGTGCACTGTCTTGGAAGATCAGCATATAAAGCAGTTACTGCAGAATCGTGACGAACCTTAAGAAGATCCGGATTAAAATCAAGGCCCACATGATCCTGCAAATTGTATCACATGGCTGAGAAAAATCTTCACAAGAAAATTGCCAGTAGAGAAAGCTTGACATAGGAAAAAAAACAAGTACCTGTGCGGGAGCTTGATTTGTCAATGAAATCAAACCTTGTGCCATGAGTGAGTTAATCAAGCTTGAAAAGCCTGCTGCTGGAGGGTTAGGAGTAACCTGACCTAGATTTTGGGATGCTGGCATGAATTTAGAAGGCATAGGAAGTGGGCCTCTGGGAAAAGGTGGTAAGGCTCCTGAGGAAAATTGTGATGACGTATTTGGGACATTAACCAATGGCATAGACACCTGTGGACCTGAAACTGGACGGGGGAAGTGAGTACCTACAGAAGAACCAGGACCCTGTAAAGGGTATCTATAAATTGGCGGTAGCAAATGATTCGAGGCTGGAAGTGAGGCACTTGGAGGCATAGTCTGATGAATACGCTGAGAAAGCAATAGCTGAGGTTCTGCTGAAGCTACTTGTTCAGGGTTTTGATGACTTGCAGAAAATGATGTGGGGTGTTGACTAGGAAATTGTGGATACTTGATCTGTGAGCTGCTCTTCAAATTATCAATATGTTGCTCAGGAAGAACTGGCCTGTCCAAAGAATGATTGACAGCTGAATTGCTTGCATTATTTACTTCAAAAGGACTTCTGACATGATTATGAGGCAGGACAACAGGTTTTGAAGTCAAAGATTGGGGAGCATGCACATTTTGGGGAGGCCATGGTACACCAGGGCCCCGTCCAGAAACCACCCGAATATCCTGAACTGAAGAGTCAAAAGTAGGATTCATTCTTGGCGGAACATATGGTGGCCTCCAAGTATATCCATCAGCAGCCACATTGCCAATCAAAGGGTGCTTTGATTCACCGGTCGCTGATGAGATTCCACTTCCTTCACCCTTTAAATGTCTTAGAGGCAACTGTGGCACATTTTCTGGAAGCTTGTGAAGATAATGTGAACCTGAAAGCAGAGATGTCTCATCGCAATATCCAGTAATTTTATTTCTCGCCCCTCGACCAGACTGCCAAAAGAACTGACATAATTTCAATATGAAAAAAAAAAAAAAATCTCTCAAGTGATAAAACAAAAAAAGATGACCCCTTATATACAAGACAAAGAGCAAATGAATTTACTCATGGTGTATTATGATGCTATCTTGATCGCGAAATAAATGTAAGAATTACGAGTTTGGTCCACTTCCATCAAATAACTGAGATAATAAATACAACCAAATAAAGCCACTGGCTCCAATTAGGTTTGTTTTAGCCAATGAGAAGCAGATATAGAATTCCAATCTGAACAATCAGCTGAAGATAAGATAACAAAATATGCTGCTAAGGCTAATTTTTATTGCTCTCCAAACAAGTTAAAGATATCAGAGACATCAAAAAAGTTTGAATAGCATTAATAAGCAAAAAACTAAGTTGAATAACATTAATAAGCAAAAAACTAAGGAAAGTAACTGCATGCAATAGTACATCAATACTAACCGAGTGAACATCATCCAAGGAAGAATCATGAACTAAAGAATATTGTCCTTGATTAGCCCAGCTCCTTCTAGGGTCAGTCACCAAAGGCACAGCATGTTGTGAATCAACACCAGGTCTCATTCTAATACTCTGAGGATGGCGAACAGATGTTGACAAATCATTAAAAGGACTCTGATCTGCTAAAGTTGGACTCATATCTTCCCAGTTGAACTCTTCCTCTTCAGTGTTTTGCCATGTCTTAACTGCTAACCTATTGCCTAAGCCATTAATAGTGGCATTCGCGAACTTTTGTTGCCTCAGATTGGCTACTTTTTCCCTTTCATCAATTCCATAAGCATCAATCAAAGCTCTAGGTCCTTGAAGATCAATTCCCTTGTTCATGTGATATTTAGAAGGAATGTCTGGTTGCTGATTGGCACCATCAGGCAAAATTCTCTGCCACTCACTCCTCTCAACATCTCTACCTCTTACTCTGCTAAGCCCATAGTCAAATGCAGTATGAGATGGTGAGGCCCTTTCTCTGAGTCCTATGGCAGGATTATCCAAGGCAAACTCGTTGATGGTGGGTGACAATGACCTCGGAGGCCCCACTCTATAAGGAGAGGATGATCTCGCATTCTTTGAAGATGTAGACAGAACTTGCTTGGCCTCCAGATCTGAAGATATATGCGCTGTAGAATTTTCAGCTCTTACCTGCAACAGTCAAACTTCACTCTAAGAAATTCTACTCATCATCCCTTTTTGCAGTTTAAAACCCTTTCACATGTTTGGCATCTAAGTGAAAACATATTAATAAGTACAACAAAGCAAGTCGGTCGGTGTAACTCGACTATGAAGCCTATCACATTTACTTCAAAATAATACCCTTATAACTACCTAACTAGTAAGTATACAGAAGTTACAGGAGTCAGCAGATTTATAAAATGCTATTTCATTCTACCCCATTCATCTAGATTGCGTGAAAAAAGAAAAACATGTGGATTGATAACTAGACTATGATATCTGTAGGGTGGCTCCCTGAAAATATGCTAAGCCAAGTTGCGCGAACAGTTCTAACCTCACAAATCAATGTCTAGTGATCATCTGTATCTGGAATAAAAAAGATCTAACCACATTTGACATCTAATGAGAAATGCCAACAGGACATCCTCAATCAAGTTTGTTCTACACTAACCCCCTATCTCCCAATAGAATTACGTTAATTACAGGCGCAGGTACTTCTAAAGGACCAAATTCTCAAAACCTACATAAAGTACCAGAAAAGGGATGAAAAATGAGATGAAAAGGAAAACTTGAATCAAGTGGTTCAATTATGTCTATCACAACTACCTATAGAAGATCCAACCATAAGACTCAACAATGTCGATGATATGTGTCAACGATGTGTCTTACCTGTACTACTAGTAAAGTTGTAGGCAGAAGGCTTTAAACTTCTGTTATGCCATGATTAAAGCCTTTTACCTACTTTTAAGCTTAGTCTCCATGAATGACATTTCTGCCTCAATTTGATACTTCAAAAAGTAACATTTTTAACAATTATTTCAGTTTTAAGCCCTAGAATTTGTTGGTGTTAAACATATTCTCCTCCCATTGGAATAAGCAACTCCAATGGTGTTGCTATTGCACTTACCCAAAAGAAAGAAGCCAATTAAGGGTATTTTTTTCACCTCATTGGTATGTGTATAGGAACCAAAGGAAGCTTAAAAGGCACAAATTAATAGAAAAAAATTCACATAACAAAAAATTTAGACCAAAATTTTGTTTCATGCCTACACTAATTAGATCCTCAGTGTTAGAGAGCCCCTAATTCATCTTTTTTTTGTACAGAAGGTTTCCAGTTATGTGTACTACCTTAGTGCTAAGTTATTCTGCTTTTGAACATATAACATACTTGCCTTTTTAAAAAAAAAATGCATTTCAGATTATATTAATTAGTACAATATTTTTGCTGAAGACATCTTCATAAATTTGGCTACATCCTTAAAGTTAATTCAATGATTTCGAATATTAGGTATGGATATGAGAACCAAGGGGGAACAGATGATAAATTAAAATAAACACTTAATACAGCACCAGAAAACATAAACCCATCTGCAAATAGAGATAATTTAGAAAACAAAGAATTTGAGAAGGGAATAGATGTCAAGGGGAGAATGGGGATTCACTAAAAGCTTACTGAATCAATAGAGGAGTGCCCAAGCTGAAGCCTTGCTTCCAAATATTTTGGATTTACATGAATGCCATGAGTTGGTCGGGGTGATTCAGATGCTCTTGATGAAGTCAAGCCAGAAGATTGTTGGACCCCCGGTTGTGAAAACTGAAGACGAGTTTCAATTTTCTGGAGAACAGGTGCTGGGAACACAGTCGACCATGTTCCAAAGAGGTGGCGCATTGCAGGATGCATGCTAGGGTGCACTTGCCTATATGCCTCACAGAAAACCTTGGAAAAGAAAAACAAAATCATATAAAGTGGTATAACATCATAGCAGTCATGCAAATACCATATAAAACAACTCACCTCAGGTAAATGGGCAGAGAAATGCTTGATGTAGTCCTTGCCAATATTTTTTACAACACTATCCAGAAGGTATAATGCAGGTAGTTTCTGCTCAACTGGGACCTAAAAAAGAGAATAATGTGAGAATGCAGAAAAATATGGGTAATAAATACATCAAAATGGCATGCTACGAACAAAAAATTATCAATTCGCCCGGACAAAAAAAAAAAAAAAAAAATTAAGGCAGAGACTCTACTTGTAAACATAAAAATCTGAATAAGCATTGGTCAGATTTAGCTTAACCTAAACAGTTACTACAAGTGATCAATAGTTTCACTATCAAGTGGTTTTTAGCTATACTGGGCGGCGCCTCATACAGCTCTCAGAAAGTAGTTAGTTCCTACATTTTGTCCTGCTTATGTTGCAGGTGATGTGTGGTCGAAAGCACTTGAACAGTAATCCTTAAAAAACAAACCCCTGTGAATAAAATAATTATCAAAACGAATAAAGAGACGGCTATCTTTTCAGCCATAATCCTTATAAAACTCAAGCCACTGTGAACTAGAAAATTTTCGAACTAAGTAGGGGAGTAGTTACATGCTGATTTTCTCTAAATCTAATGAAGTTTTGATTATTTCTTGATTCTTTCCAGTCCATTCTAAGAGGAATAACACTTAGCATGCAATCCCAGGAGTTCCTTTTTCTTCATACAACTCACCTATTGAAAAATCATCAACTGTAAACCAAACTACTCTTCCATGATATATTTTCTCTTAACCACTTCTATGTAAGAATATATCAAATCTATGCACCACAGCCAAACAAAGGACAAACTTCCCCACCATCTATTGTGCAAGTATTCTGTTCATTTACACAGGGATGGAATTGATCAAGCAAAAGGAGCACGACTACAAACTTTTCTACATCTGCTGCCCACTTTGTAAGAATCAGTAAGCTTCAAAGACTAATTTGTGCTACAGCAATATTAATCATAAAAATAAATCTACTCCATTCATATTGTAACATCAACCACATGACGCTAGAACTATTGGATATCAGAAGCACCTTTCATCATTCTATTATTTTAGAAGGAGAAGTACCCTAATCTTTAACTTCATCTAAAAGCACATATGGAGATGATGAATCCAATGCTAATACTCAACCACAAACTACCACACCAAATCTTAGCCACCAGCAGCCCAAACAAAGAAAAATAAATAGATGAAACAATTTAAGGAGACCAAAGCAAGAGGACTGGAATATTAAGAATGTATTACTTTAACTCGTTAATTTGAATTCATATTTGTCCATGCCTGATATAATCTATAATTTTGAGTGTCAGTCGCTATCAGTATACTTCTTCTAACGTTTCCTTTCAGATTCAGAAGAAATGAGTGTAAGAGTTTTCACATGCTCCATACAACATAAAAACCTGCAAGAACAGATAAGTCATGACAAGTATAAGATCCCAGACTTTGGAACTGCTTCATTCAGCTTTACATGTATCTGTCATGGAGAGACAGAGAGTAGCTTAAAGCATCTAAGTTCATTTCAATTGCTTATTGCATAGGACTCTCATACCATAAATGGCACATTTTATACCAGAATTCACGGAATACTTGGACTTAAAATCTAGCATTCAACTTTTGATACCTAGATGACAATACTCTCGACAATGCAATAAACCAAACTAAAAAAACAGCATTTCCACAGAAACTTTTAACAGTTACAAGATTAACAATTCACCACTACAGTAATCAACACAATGCACAAGAATCCAACACTCCTGAAACAATACAGTTCATCAAGAAACTTCAATACAGTTCAAAAGGATAGAATTCGACATAGAAAAAGCAAAGGCAATACCATTTTTACATCAGAACAAAAGAAATCACTTTATTAAGATAATCAGATTGAAAATGGGAATTGAAACGGCTAGGATTAACTGTTGTTGTAAGCAGCATTTCAAAACCCTAAGAAAACAGAATACAGTAAAACACTACCTCCAGAATCCGATTACAAATCGCATGAGCAATGCCTTCACCATGTTCTCTCTGTTCGCCAGCAATGATGGTAAGGTCAGTAATGATAGGCTTAGAATTAAAAGCCAGTTCGGACAACAACAATTCATAAAGCCTAACAATCTCATTCATAGACGGAGGCAACACGATAACATCATTATCGCCGTTCGGCATAGAAGCCCTAATTTCCATTTCCCTCTCCTTCAACGCCGCCTTATATCGTTCGATTACAGAAGATGACAAGGGTTTTGGTGGCGCCACGGCAGCGTCGTTTTGGATTAACTTAGAGTTTGCATAGCCGCCGGCTAAAGCCATCGGAGTAGAGTTAGGGTTTAAGCCTCCGGTGGTGTGGGGGTGGGGGAAGAAAGGGGGAGTTGGGGTTAGAAGAAGAAAGAGAGTGATGAATGAGAGTCCCCAGAAGAAAAATGATAATTCATGTCCTAAAAAGGACACACTATTTTAACCAAATTACTGTAATAAGAATAAAATAGAATCTGAAATAAATTGACTCCTAATTAGGCAAAAAAAAAATAAATAGATTACTAGCCAATATTTTTATTGAAAAAACTAAATAGATTTCTAGTAAACATTTTACTAAAGATGTATATGATTCTGTTTGACTAGATTTTTTCTTATAAAAGTAGATTAAAAAAATTAAGTTTGAATTTTAAAATTAAATTAAATTAAATAAATAGATTTTTCATTTGGTTTTTATTTATCTAATTTTTTTGCATTTCTTATAATTATTTTTATTATATATATATATATATATATATATGTCATTAATTGTCAACAGATTTTTTTATTATTATATTCCTACACTATAAAATAGTGTTTGTTATGAGTATTTTATTATAATATTTATATTAAACGAAATTGAGTATTAGACTCGAGAATAAATAATTTTTATTAAGGGTAAAATATGAAGAAAATAAAATTGTCTTTCATTGATACATAAAAGATAAGAAGTAAAAATAAATATATTTTTAATACAATTAACAATTTTCATTATTTTGGATAAAATATAAAATTCTATTTAAATAATAATAATAAAAATAAAATAGGACAAAGTACAAATCACACAAAATAGGAGTGCAAAAAGCAATGAATTTCCCCAAAAAAAAGTGTCATTAGACTGCTGCAATTCCTAAGAGATCATTTGCCCGCCGGCGACTATTTTCCCGGCGACATTATTCCCGGCATCTTCAGTAATCTTAATGGCTTCCTCTATTCCACCACGGAGATCGGTCGCTTCCGGCGGCTTCCAGAACCCTAATAAGTCATTAAGCTTCTTTGCAAACGCAATGAAGAGAAAAGACAGTTTCATACAGTTCTTCGCCATGACAGGAATACTTCTATTGAGTGTTAGATCGCTTGGGCAGAAGTATCGTATTCATAATCTCATGGAGGATAATGCTGCGCTCGAGGAAGAACAACAAGGACTTGTTCAGCGAATGGATCATATTAGGCAAAGCTTGCTTGCTGAAGCTGCTGCTGAGCCTACTGGTCGCTTTGCTTCCCGTCTTCGCCGCCTCTTCGGTGAAGACTGTTGAAAAGTAAGATTGTATTGTTCTATGTGAGTTATTCCTGCATTTTATATTTAGTGTTAATGAATTAAGCAATTTAGGAGTTTTCAATTATTTGTTGATGTGCTATTTTGAAATGAAATAGGATGAATGCTGCAGAATGGAAAAAGATGACTGTTTTTTTGTTAAATGTCGTCGGATTACACCACAACAGGCTACAACCTGGCTTTAACTAAGCTTGCTTGAGCCTTTAACAACACTTAGACATCCTTTGGGACCAGTTATAGATGATTTGATTGTATTACCAGTTAGCCTAGTGATGGAGTCTAAGTTGATTTATTGTTTGATTAATAGACCTGTCTTCAGCAACAGCATGTGAAGGTCAAATGAGTGGAAAGTTTGGCTAATAATAATTACTATGGAAACTATATGAACATTCCTTACCAAAGGGAAGTGAAGGAAAGAAAAGAAAATCAGTGTTTCAATACTGCATAGTGGTTTGGTCTGTGACCTCCCATGCGAAGCATTAAGAGTTAAGTTCTTAGATGGTCATCCAAGATACAGAAATGGCTTAGTGAAATCACTTTTGTTTGTTTCATACCAATAAAATGACTCATGATTTACCCATTATCCCACAAAATAACTGTCACATGAAATTCACTAGAAAATGACATTTAAGTTTGAGAGTAGGTATAAAGTGTTCCTATAAATATACCTTTATGCATATAAGAATTTCTAAAAATTTATCAAAACTAAGCATTTTTGTCCCCTGTTCACACCAATAGTTAAAATTAACGGACAATCACATGATGAAAAACCTCATGAGACCAGAGGCACTGCCTTCGAGAACTAGTAATTGGTAGAAGATACTCCCTCCGTTTTAAAAAGAATGACCTCCTTTCCTTTTTAGTCTATTTCAAAAAGAATGACCTCTTTCCTTTTTTGATAACATTTTAATTTCAGCTTTCCACGTGACATGTTTAAAGCCACAAGATTGAAGGGCAATTTAGTACATTTGACATAACTTTAATTTAGGACCACAAGATTCAAAAGTCTTCTTTATTTTCTAAAACTTTGTGCCAAGTCAAACCAGGTCACTCTTTGTGAAACGGAGGGAGTAAGTAATTTATGGCTTGAATTTAAGGGATTCACTAATTGAAAGTTGGAACGGGTAGAAGAACCTGTTTCTGGAATGATAGACGGTTGGATGAAGAGAAATTGAGGGTCGAATTTCCTGTTCTGTGCAACTTGGCTAGAAATAAACAATGTTCAGTTGCTGAATGTTACACAAAATAGTCATGCTGTAGTAAAAAGAGTTCCTTTTATCAGTTTATGTATACCGTGAAGATTGGAGACGTTGAGTAATATGTCCTCTCTGAGCAGCTCAACTGTTAGCTTTACGACTGTCCTGGACTCATGGCGTACAGTCTTTCTATACAATAATTGAATGAAAATGTTGTTGCCTTTTGGATTATTATGGATGCATGGCATCATTTGTTTTTCTGCACAAATGAAGTATGCACCAGAAAGTAAAGAAACTACTCCTCCATTCCAGTTATGTGACATACTTTTGTTTTTAGTCTGTTGAAAAAGAATACCATACTTATTTAAAAATAATTTAATTTTAAACTTTTTATTTTATGTTTAATGAGAATATTTATAGTCAGTCAAATGTCTATGGTATATTTTATAACACTAGTTTCAAAAGACAGTCTTTCTTTCTTAGACTTTGTGCCTCGTCAAACATTGCCACATAAATTGGGATGGGGGGGAGTGCTTGACTTTGGATTTGAAGTTTCTATGGTTTGTTCAATAATGTCTCATTAATAGTTTAAAGACTGTGATACCCATATCTCTGTTTGAAACATAGATCAGGCTCAATTTGTTTTGGAAAAAGCTGGAAGTAACATACTCTGTGGACTAGATTGAACATCGGTAGTTTGGAGGCATTTTTCTTTGTGAACGGGTGAAATAAAGTTGCTGGAGTCATGCCAGTTAAGCTAAGGCCTGAAGAACCACTTATACCTGCTTTGAAAAATGATTTGGGGCTATGTAACTCGGACTCTTCAAAAATGTTGGGGCACCCATGTGAGATCCTCCAACAATGCACCACTTTTGGAGGATCCAACACGCACCCGTCAACATTTTTTAAGAGTTTGAACAACATGGAGCCGGGCATTCCCTGAAGGAAGTGAATTCTAGATGTAGGTTGAGCATTCTAGAAATGGAGTTGGTTCTCTTTGGAGGTGTTCTTAATAAAGGACGAGTGAATGAGTGTTAGGAATCCATGATATTTGTCATTTTCCATGTGTCATTTATGTTGCAACTCTTTCGAAGGACATTGGCAAAATTGTGTTTCTTTTTCTTCTTCAATGAACTAAACATTTAGGGGTCATCTGGTAGGGTGTATAAGAATAGTACTAATTAGTAAAGCTGGAATTAGTTATGCGGACGTTATTTTTTGTTGACGGTTTGGTTTGTTGTATTAAATGAATAGGGTGTATTAGAATTGGAATAGTACTGAATAAGGTGTATTAGAATAGCAATAGTACCCCGTATTGTTAATGCCATGGTTTACTATGTACATATAAGAAAAGTACTGAATAGGGTGTATAACTAATACATAGGTTGAAAACACTACCAAGCAAGGGGTTAAATAATACCAAAGCTAATACATGTATTATTTTCTCTAATACCTCCTACAAAACGTTCCCTTAGGGTCTATACCTGAATAGAGAGGATGCAGATAATACTTAGCTTCAAGATTTTCTTTCATTTTACAAGTTTGTCTTACTTCGTGGAGGCTGAATGAGATTGATAAATAACTGCAGAAGCTGGCTGTATATTTTACGCTTCTATCACTTTGGTATTAAAAGATGAAACTTTGTTGTACAGTTTTCATATATTTTTCTAAGTGGGAAGGGAAATGGAACGTGGAAGGGCAAACAAAATGGAAATTTGAACTTCCACCTGAATGTATAAGGTGGGTAAGCTCATTTCACCAAGTGAGACATACCTAATCCCTTTAAGTTGTTTTTACTTTTTGCTTCTTTACAGATTTCACTTCGTGTCCCTATTTTCCTTTGTCTTGAAGTTGCTTCCTACAGTGAATTATGGTAGATTTTAATAATGATTAGTATTGACACCAAACTTGGTTGACTGTTTTCAGGCATCATGGATTCAAACTATCTGGAATGTACATTCAATCTCGTCAAACTGAAGCAGAATTGACCTTCGATTCCCTAGTCTCTAGATCACGATATGCAGTTCAATTACTTGACAGTTGACAATAACCTGCCGCTTTGTTGCTTCAAAGAATGGCGATTTACTTGCCAGTTTTTTTATGCCAGATTTGTCTTTGGTGTTTGAATCTTGTAATTTTGTGAACCACGTTGTGCTTCTTTCTTCGAGTGCTGTTATATATATACAGCCTCAGAGAGCAATGTAACGATTAAGTAGTAGTACTGACTTATTAATGCTCCTATTAGTTTACACAACTTCTAGTTCTATTTACACATAACACTGCGTTGTCTTGAATCATAACAAAAGAATGGTTGTTTTCTATCTATTTGTGGAAAAATCAGCTGATGTTGCAATAAAACATTGCTCTTTGTTGGTAGAAACACACTATTATTGAGTTTTAAGAAATGATTGTCTTAAAAAAGAAGATTGGTGTCCTAGATGGTCAGGGTCATTCCCTGCGTTAGCTGAGCTTTATGTCCTTTCAACATTCCTACTCATCTTGCCTTATCTTGGACACCGCAGTGGCTTGAGTATCTTATATATAATATTTACTCCAAAGATTAAGAGGATAGAGAGTCTCCCTTTTATAAATCCAATTAGGATTGATTCTCAGGATCGACCCCTTACCATAGGCATGTCTACCGACACTTGACAAAGTCTTCGGCTTGCTCAACGTCTCCTTCCATTTGCTCCAGCTATAAAAGAAAAGAATGAGAGTTGAATTTCATCTTGTAAATAAAAGACATCTCCTTCCATTTGCTCCAATTGTAAAAAATAATAAGGGGTCCCGAAAAATGTGGTTAATTTGTTCTTTTACTACATAGTCATACTCTCATTTAGTTGATCTAAATAGTCCGAATACAAACTTAATGAGCCCCTTGTGGACATCCGATAAAATTAGACACTTGTAGTATTTCAGATTTTAAGCTCTCTACGATGCTTTTGATGGTGGTACATTATGCTTAGACGGAGGATCATAACCATTGGAAGGACTTCTCATATTTAACACCCTTTCTTTTATGTGTAACGTTTCTAGAACTTACAAGAGTAAGCAATATTAAAAGTAACTTTGGGTTGTTTTAATCCAACAGAAGTAAACATAACAAAACGTGAATTTCTAATCATAGATAGAATAACAACAATTATTAAATTATAAATTTCAAGACAACTAAAACAATAAAAATAGGACCAAATGCAATTTTTTTTAGGGTAAACAAATGATGTACCTTATGTTAATGTTCATAAAACTTATACCTAAATTATCTCTAATAATATAAAAAAAAAAATAAAGACATAGCAGATAATAAGGAAATGCCTACTATACTATTCACAACTAGAAGTGACATAAAAAAAAAAACTACTTTAACAATTTTTTAGTAACATATTTTTTTTTGCTTCATCTTGACTTTATCTTAATAGAGTATTTGAATTAATGCCTCATATTTAAAGTAAAAAAAAGTTGCATAGAGTCCTAAAAGCTAAAGACTCTACAACTACTTTTTCAAACTTTTAACTTGGAGAACATTGCTCCATTCCCTTACTATTTTACCTACACTGTAACGATAGTTTTCAACAAAAAAGAAAAAAAAAAGTAAAAAGAATAAATATAAATAAAAATATCACGTTTTAGAAATTTTAATATCAGCATTGATAATTATTTTCAATTGTCTCCTAATATTAGTCATGTTGTTGTTATTTGAAGAATGTCTAATAAATAAGATAATGAGTATAGTAAACGATGCTTAAGTTTTGGATTTATTATTTTTTCTTAATGAACATTAAAAAAAAAAAAAATACAACGTAGAGAGTAATTAACAACACAAATCAAAGGGTATTTTTTTATTTTTTGGGACCTTTATTTAAAAGTAGAAATAATCAGTGTTGGGATTTGAAAATAATATCAGAGAAAAATGTAAATTTTAGAAAAATAAAATAATGAATAGTTTTGTAAAACTAAATGGATTCCATATGAGCCACACTTCAAAGTGTTATCACTTGCCATACTAAAATGATGCCATGTGGGGTCACCTATTTTTGAGGTGTCATCACTTGACCAAGTGGATAACTTCTCAATGGCCAAGTGTTAGTTTGTATATTTCTCGTTGGCTATAAATAGCAATTGTTTTCATTCACAAAATGAGAAAAGAAAAGTTTGGAATATATTATGCTCTCCCTTTGTTTGTTCTGCTTATTAATTTACCTTATTAATATTAGTTTGTTAGTTAGTTATTTTATAATACGTTATCAGCACAAGATTCTGTCAATTTGAGCTACTTTAAATAGGTAAAAAGGGTAAGAATTTTACTTTTCTAAAAAATATCTAATATTTCTAAGCTTGAATTTATTTCCTTGGATATATCGGGCAAAGGATACTAGTCATGGATACTAGACACTGAAATTCACCTGGATGTGATGGGTCTGGTAGACACCATCAAAGATAATAACCAGGTATCCAGCCAAGAACGTGCAAAAGCTATGATATTTTTCCGCCACCATCTTGATGAGGGGTTGAAAATGCAATACCTCACCATTAAAGACCCCTTTATACTGTGGAATAAATTGAAAGATAGATATGACCACTTGAAGTTGGTCATTCTTCTGCAGGCGCGTCATGATTGGTTTAATTTGAGCTAGGTTACTAGACTTTAAAAGTATAATTGAATATAATTCTTCCATGTATAGAATTATATCACAGTTAAATTTATGCGGAGAAGATGTCACTGAACATGATAAGCTTGAGAAAACATACTCCACATTTCCTGCCTCGAGTATGCTCCTGCAACAGCAATATCGAGAAATGAATTTTAAAAAATATTCTGAATTACTTTCACATCTTCTTATTGCTGAACAACATAACGACCTATTGATGAAAAATCATGAAAGTCGACCCGTTGATTCTATGCCACTCCCTGAAGTGAATCAGACAAATTATCACCAACGAGAAAGAGGTCGTGGCTCCAATCGGGGCCGTGATCGTAGAATAAATTATAATCATGATGATCGTCTTGCACCAAAAAATGACCAGCAGTATAAAAAAAAGGGTGAAAAACAAGAAGTGATACAAAAGAAAAATTCATAAAGTGTGTGTCACAGATGTGGAGAAATAGAGCATTGGTCATGTACTTGTTGATCATCTAAGCGTCTGGTTCAACTCTATCAGGCATCCTTGAAAAAGGGTGATAATAATCCAGAAGCAAACTTTATTTCTAAAGATAATGTTGAGCTCATACATAAGATTGATAATAATGCAGAAGCAAATTTCATCTCCGAAGATAATGTTGAGCTTATGCATCTGGATATAGCTGATTTTTTTGTATTCCCTGAAGGAAAAATGATCAGTGATGGCTCCACGATAATCTAGATAATTTTTTCTCTGTTTGTTTAGTTTGTATGTTTATGTTTTCCTAATCCTTGTAAATATAATATCCTTGTTTAATAGTAATATTTTACTTTGTTTATATCTGTTTTGAAGAAAAGATGGATATGCCCCAAATTTCATTTGGATCAATAGTAGATCATGCGGACATTTGTGTAGTTGACAGTGGAACAACACATGTCATATTTAAAGATAAGAAATACTTTTCTTACTTGCTTAGAAGAAAAGCAAATGTTACTATAATTTCTAGTAATCTGAAATTGATTGAAGGCTCCAGAAGAGCTACTATATTTCTGCCTAAGGGGACAAAACTTGTTATAGAAGATATGTTGTTCTCTTCTAAATCCCCAAGAAACTTGTTAAGTTTCAAATATATCTGCCGAAATGGATATCATATTGAGACACTAAATGAAATAAATATTGAATATCTTGAAATACATTTTGGAGAAATTACCAACCTTATCTTCTGGCCTATATTATGTAGAAATGTGTATAATTGAAGCACATTCAATCGTAAATCAGAAGTTTACTAATTTAAATATGTTTGTGTTATGGCATGACCGAATAGGTCATCCTGGATCAATAATGATGAGACGAATCATTAAAAATTCAAATGGACATCCATTAAAGAACCTAAAGAATCTTACGAGTGATGAGTTTTCATGTGTTGCTTGTTGTCAAGGCAAATTTATTAGTACTAGGCCATCTCCAATGAAGGTTAACATTGAATCCCCTCAATTTTTAGAACGTATACATGGGGATATCTGTGGACCTATTCACCTATCTAGTGGGTTGTTTAGATATTTTATGGTCCTAATAGATGCATCTTCAAGATGGTCTCATGTGTGTCTCTTATCGTCTCGCAACCTGGCATTTGCAAAATTATTGGCACAAATAATATGATTAAGGGCGCAATTCCCAGATTATCCTATTAACGTTATTCGCCTTGATAATGCTGGAGAATTTGCATCCCAAGCTTTTAATGATTATTGCTTATCAATTGGGATAAGAATTGAACATCTTGTTGCTTATATTCATACTCAAAATGGCCTGGCAGAGTCATTTATTAAGCGCCTACAATTGATTGCAAGACCACTACTTATGGAAATGAAATTGCCCACTACCATATAGGGTCATGCTATCTTACATGCAGCAGCACTCATTCGTCTTAGACCAATAAATTATAATAAATACTCCCCATCACAATTGGTATTTGGTTATGAACCAAATATTGCTCATCTGTGAATTTTTGGATGCGCTGTATATGTGCCAGTAGCACTACCTCAGTGCACTAAGATGGGCTCCCAAAGAAGGTTAGGCATATATATTGGGTTTGATTCACCCTCCATAATTCGTTACCTTGAGCCATTGACGGGAGATTTATCCACTGTAAGATTTGCAGATTGTCAATTTGATGAAACAATTTTTCCGCAATTAGGGGGAGAGAAAAAGGACCTTAAAAGTGAAATTGCATGGAAAGTTTCATCATTATCTCATTTTGATCCATGTTCCCCTATATGTGAACAGGAGGTCCAGAAGATCATCTATTTGCAAAACATAGCAAATCAAATGGCAGACGCATTTACTGATTTGAAAAGGATAACAAAGTCACATATTCTTGCAGTGAATGTGCCTATCCGGATTGACATCCCAAAAGGACCATCTACAAGTGTCATGGCTTTTGAATCACAAACACGCCTGAAGCGTGGTAGACCATTGGGTTCAAAGGATAAAAATCCTAAATAAAGAAGTACGAAAAATGACACTACAAAAGAACCCCACGAAGAGATTCAAGATCTGATTAATCCTGATATTCCTGAAGAAATCAACGAACTTGAGACTCAAGTGAATGAAGAACTTTCAATAAGTTCTACGGGTGATGAGATAAGTTTAGATCGATCAAAAATTATAGTGGATAATGTTTTCGCATATAATGTTGTACTTAATTTTATGCAAGACAGTAAGGATCTTGAGCCTAAATCTGTCGAAGAATGTCGACGAAGATGTGATTTGCCAAAATGGCAAGAGGCAATTCAATCAGAATTAGACTCACTTGCAAAACGTAAGGTTTTTGGACCTGTAGTCCAAATCCCAAATGGTGTAAAATCGGTTGGCTATAAATAGGTTTTTGTGCGAAAAAGAAATGAGAGAAATGAAATTGTAAGATACAAGGCACGCCTTGTTGCACAAGGATTCTCTCAAAGACATGGTGCCAACTATAAAGAGACATATTCACCAGTTATGGATGCAATAACTTTTCGATATCTCATCAGTTTAGCTGTACATGAAAATCTTGAAATACATCTAATGGATGTGGTTACAGCTTATTTTTACGGTTTACTTGATAATGAAATTTATACGAAAACTTCAGAAGGACTTAAAATGCCTGAAGCATATAGTTCAAAATATAGGGAAATGTGCTCAATCAGGTTACAAAAGTCATTATACAGCTTAAAACAATTAGGGTGCATGTGGTATAATCGCCTTAGTGAGTACTTGATAAAAGAAGATTATATAAACGATGCAATTTGTCATTGTATTTTTATTAAGAAAACAATATCAGGGTTTGTTATTCTTGTTGTTTATGTTGATGACATAAACCTCATTGGAACCCCAGAAGAGGTTCAAAAGGCAATTGAATATCTAAAGAAAAAATTTGAGATGAAAGACCTTGGAAAGACAAAACTTTGTCTTGGTCTACAAATTGAACATTTAGTAGACGGGGTCTTCATCCATCAATTTGCATATACTGAAAAAATTTTGAAACGATTTTACATGGACAAAGCACATCCATTAAGTACTCCAATGGTTGTTCGGTCACTTGAAGTGAGTAAAGATCCATTCCGACCTCAAGAAGAGAATGAGGAACCTCTTGATCCTGAAGTACCTTATCTTAGTGCAATTGGTGCACTTATGTATCATGCTAATGCTACGAGACCTGACATAGCATTTTCTGTTAATTTGTTAGCAAGATATAGTTCTTTCCCTACACGAAGACATTGGAATAGAATAAAACATATATTGCGATATCTAAAGGGGACTAGTGATATGGGTCTATTTTATACTAACAAAGATAGTGCATATCTTGTTGGTCATGCAGATGCAGGTTATTTATCTGACCCACATAAAGCTCGATCTCAAACAGACTATTTATTTACATACAGAGGTACTACTATATCATGGCGATCTACAAAGCAATCTATTGTCGCTACTTCTTCAAATCATGTTGAGATAATAGCTATTCATGAAGCAAGTAGAGAGTGTGTATGGTTGAGATCAGTGATGCATTTCGCCAAAGAAAGATGTGGTTTGAAGTATGATGTCAAGGTACCTACAATGCTCTTTGAAGACAATGTTGCTTGCATAGCTCAACTAAGAGAAGGCTTCATAAAAGGAGATAGAACGAAACACATTTCACCAAAATTATTTTTCACACATGATCTACAGAAGAACGGTGATATTTATGTACAACAAATTCGTTCAAGTGATAATCCAGCAGATTTATTCACCAAATCTTTACCAGCCTCAACTCTTGAGAAGATGGTGCAAAAGATTGGAATGCGAAGACTTAAGCATCTGAATCGTGGTCTTTATCAGGGGGAGTAAAATACGCTGCACTCTTTTTTCCTTAGTTTAGGTTTTGTCTCACTGAATTTTCCTAAAAAGGTTTTTAATGAGGCAGCAAGCAATGTGTATTATGAATGTCTATGTATATTCTTGTTCCTTCAACTTTTCTTTTACATGGACATCCAAGGGGAGTGTTGTAAAACTAAATGGATGTCATGTGGGCCACCCTTTAAGTGTCATCACTTGCCATACTAAAATGATGCCATGTGGGGCCACCCATTTTTGAGGTGTCATCACTTGGCCAAGTGGATAACTTCTCAATGGTCAAGTGTTAGTTTGTATATTTCTCATTGGCTATAAATAGCCATTGTTTTCATTCTCAAAATGAGAAAAGAAAGGTTTGGAATATATTATGCTCTCCCTTTGTTTGTTCTTCTTATTAATTTAGTTTATTAATATTAGTTTGTTAGCTAGTTATTTTATAACAATAGTAACTTTTTTGGGTTTTGAAAAATTTGTTTTTGAAGGGAGTATAAGCTATAATAATTTGTTACTCTCCGATTTTAATTTAAGTGGCTTAATTTAACTAGGCACAGAAATTTTAAAAATAATATAATTTTTTAAATATTATTGTGATCTAGATTAAAAATGTATATAATGTACTAAAGTGCATTTTACATATTAGGTCTCAAAGAATCTACGGTAGAGCATTGAAATTATATAGAGAGTTAGTAAATATTGGGACATTTTAAAAAGAAAAAAAATTGTACCTAAAGAAAATGTCAACATTTTTTTTCTTCCTTATTCTATGCAACCAACTAAAATGCATGCATTATATGAAAAAAAGATTTCTTCCTTACTCTATGCAACTAACTAAAATGTCAATATATATATATATTTTTTTTGTTCTTTTTCTTAATAGAGTATTTGAATTAACGTCTCATATTTAAAGTGAAAAAAAGTTGCATAGAGTCCTAAGAGCCAAAGACTCTTCTACAACTACTTTTTCAATGTTTAACTTATTTAGAAAAAAATCCTCCCTCCGTCCTACTATTTTACCAATACTTTGTAACGATAGCTGAGTTGATAATTATCTTTAAGTATATCCTTAATATTAATTGGTATGTTGTTGTTATAAATATACTGAAAGAAAATGTCAAATATTGAAATGGAGGAATCATTTATTCTTCCTTATTCTATGCAAATACTAAAATCCATGCATTATCTAATTCATTTTTAGAGATGATACTCCCAAACAAAATTTTATTCATTCCTATAAGCTTGAACTCGAGACATGTGATTAAAGGTAGAGAAATATCATGTATCCCTCCACAGTTTATGTTGATAAATAAGTTGAATTAGCGTTGAGATAGGTTCGATTCGATTGGGCTGACATAAGAATGGGCTCAATTTAGCTCAACTCAATGCCAAAGACTTACTAAGTATAAATTTATTTTCGGAAAAATGGTATAATGTTGTGCCTAAGTATTGAAAATGATTTCAGATTATGTTTCTTTCACTTATTAAACTACAATCATTTTGTAACGTTATATTTAAGCCTAAAATTGTTGCATTAGTTTACTCAACTTCTAGTTTTGTTTTCACATAACATTGCATTGCCTTGAATTATAACAAATGAATTGTTGTTTTCTATCTATTCGCAAAACAAATTAGCAGATGTTACAATAAAACGTATATGGCTCTTTGTTTGTGGAATTATTTTAATATCGACTTCTAATAAATGATCGTCTTCAACTCCCTAAAAAGAAGATTGGTGACCTAACTGGTCAGTGTCTTTCCTTACCTTATCTGAGTCTTATGTCCCTTCAACATTCTTAGTCATCTTGTGGGCACCGGAATGAATTGATTGTCCTATATATAATATCTACTCTAAGGATTAAGAGGATAGATGATCTCCCTTCAATATATTCGATTAGGATTGATTCTCAAGATCGACCCATTATCATAGGTGAGTTTATTGACACTTGACAAAGTCTTCGGCTTGCATGGCATCTCCTTCCATTTGCGAAAGAATGAGAGTTGAGTTTCATCTTGTGAAGAAAAAAAAAGGTCCGGAAAAGTGTGGTTGATTTGTTCTTTTACCACTCAGTAATTAGGCCTTATTTGTTTTCATTAAGATTAAAACGTAACGTCTAAATCTGAATGCACAAATGATTAAGATGTTATTGTAGATCTGATCATTGAATTATTAAGACTGTTTGCTTTCTCAACATAAAAATATATTAAATTAAAAGATTATTAAATATAAAAAAGTACAATAATACCAATATACTTTTTTTTGAAGAAAATGTATACCACTGACAGTGTTCTAGTGGCTTTTTATTAATAATAAACATAAAAAAAATTCTCAATAGGAATAAGTACAAGCAAGGGAGGCAATACATTACCTTACCAATCCTAAAGAGATATCTATCATCTACTAATTAACAACCATGAAGAAAATACGAGCTAGAGATAGCTAGATATTTTATGATCATCACAAAGTTTATAATACACTCTATGATGATATTACTAGTGAGGATTATTAAGTAATAAAAAATCATAAAAGCCAAGGAGAAAGTTGAGTTATCAACCTCAAACTTCCTTTTACGAATGTATGAACTAAAAAAGATAGATTGTATGAACTAAAAAAAGATAGATTGGCCTTCCAAAGGAACTTGAAGTATGTTTCTCTTGTCTTCTTCTTCAAATCCGTCCAATAACACTTGATAGTCCATCACTTCTTAGCTTTACTGGATCTTGTTGAAGTTGTTGACACTATCATATGATTTTGTTTCGCCAATAGCATCAGTAGGTGCCTTGGAACAAACTCCTCAGTCACTTTACCATCTCAACTATGCTTTCTTCCATGCTTCATCACATCAATAGGTGCCTTGGAACTAACTCCCCATTCACTTTATCATCTCAACTATGCTTTCTTCCATGCTTCGTTTTGTTGTTGCGTTGTTGCCTAGGAGAAATATCAGCATTCCTAGCTGCATTTGCAAAACAATAATCCAGCATTTCCTCTTCCTCTTCCTTAGAGATGTCCTCATCATCTGGTTAGCAAATTTATTTGGGGACAAAGTACTACTACTACAATAATACTAATATATTCAATATAATTCATAACATAAAATTTAAACAATATAGTAATTAAATATTACATCTTTAATATATTTGAGAAAATATTAATATAACTTAATAAAAACACTAAACTAATAATGAATATACCGTAATATCATCCAACGTATTAAATTAATCAAATGTTTTTTAAATTCATAAATTTTTAAAATTATTGAGATTTTTAAACTGAATATATGGACTGTATTTATTTTTTATGGCCACAACATTAGTTAAATTATTATCCTCCAACAACAATAAAAGCAAAATATATGGATGTGTAGAAAGGCTGCTATGAAACACACTACCTATTAAGATGATTACAATATATTCAATTCCATAGTCACAAATATATAAGTGCAAACAAATGAGATTTAGTTGATCTAGATAGTCCGAATACAAACTTAATGAGCTTCAATTCCATGTAGCTCTTTTGGTGGTGGTACATTGGGCTTAGAGGATCATAACCATTGGAAGGACTTTTCATATTTAACATTCTTTATTTTGTGTGTAACAATTCTAGAACTTACAAGAATAAGCAATATTAAAAGTATTTTTGGGTTGTTTTAATCCAACAGAAGTAAACATAAGAGAATGTGAATTTCTAATCATAGATAGGAAAACAACAATTCTTAAATATAAATTTCAAGACAACTAAAACCATGAGAATAGAACCGAATGCAAATTTTTTAAGGTTAAACAGATAATGAACCTTATATGAATGTTCACGGAACTTATCCATAGTAACACAAAAATTAAAGTAAGGAAGATATCACAAAAAACTTGTTACACAAAAAGTAGGAAATATATTACAAATAATAAGGGAAACATTCTAGAACATACAGAAAAAAGAAACTTACAATAGTTAAAGCACAATAAACAATATAAGCAGAAATCGAGAGATCATAAACTACGAGAACAGTGCTAATACTAATAATATGCAAAGAGAAACTTATCTCGCTGGACAACGAGGCGACACTCAACTACCTACTTAACACCCTAATCCGTGAAAATAAGATGTCAATCAAATTTGTCAATTCCTTAGTTTAAAATGGTGTTGTTGTGGAATCCAGCCACCTTGCCACATAAAAGAGCATTATTTGGAATCAGATATTCATCTTGTAAGGAGGTTGATGTGGTGTATACCCTCATGTATAGTTGTTGTCCGAGATACCGTCGCGCCCAAAACTCTGATCTTATGTTCCAAATTCCCACATTGTCTAATGCAATGTATATTGCTGTCCATGACCTCGGATACACCTACATTTTCTCATGTTAGTCTTTTTTCTCAGGAAAGAAATTATTATTTCATATTATATGAATTAATCCGATCACCTGAGTTGTGCTACGTGAAACTGCATCACGAAGATTGTATTGGTCCCTGCTTGCAGGAGTCCAGCGTCCTCCGTCCATGCTAACATTTAACATCAGGAATAATTCAAGTCAATAGCACTCTCTTGTTTCCAATTTACTTGACTTTTCGTTTTAGTCAGTTTGACAGTACTTTTCTATATTTTGTCATAATCAAGTTACCTTCTTTATGTTTAATGTGATGATTTATAATCTAGTCAAACATCTTCACACAAATTGGGACGGGGGAGTAATAACTAGAAATTGACGAGTGTTCTTACCCTACTACCCAAAAGGCGTAACCAGCAATATGCCAACTTTGGACGATACTCTCCTTGTTCTCGAATACAATCTCAATGAATGTCCTATAGTCGGTCTGCAAAACAGATGTGTTGAGGTGAATTCTTCCACCGATGGGGACATCATGTATGTTTCCGGGGTAGAATCCTCCTATCTTGAAGTAGTCAGCGAGCTTCAATGGAGTATCATCAGTAGGCACAAACGACACACTATTGACAGCATATCTCTGCTCACCATTCACCTGGCCAGCAGAAGTTGCAAGTCTAATAGTTCTAGTTGTATTGATCATACCATAATGGTACGCGCCTTGTGGGTTAGGCCTTGGTCCATTAGCCGTCAAGTTAGTCCTAATCAAGACACGAAAAAAATGAGTACCAAGTTATATTAGAAGAGCACAAGTAAAGTGGTGAAAGCAAGTCCACACCTGATAGAACGGGCTTGGTGAAGAGACCAACCAACTTCAATCGTTGGTCCACTTGGGATCGTGCCAGAGACCGTGCTGTTAGAGGTGCTGTAGTGAAGTACACCTGTGGTAGTCAGTACCTTATACGTGAAACGAGATGAAACAACAATGTAGTAGTCCTTAGGAGCTTGATCAGCTGTAATGAGGACTGAGTAGGATTGTCCAACATGAACGTCAAGTGAGGTATACGTCTCTTGCATTGTGTGTGTACCCTCTACTTCCACCAACGTCATGTTGTGTCCTTCAATACGAAAGTTGAGTGAATTTTCCAATCCAACATTCGATATCCTTAGTCTATACGTTTGCCCTGCACTCATACATAGATAATCATTGTTAAATATTCCTTTTCTAACTCTGTAATACAAGAAGAATTACGACATCTGCAGTTGTATTTACCTTGATCAACTGTGTAGGAAGCGCCATTAGGGCCACGACCATTGATGAGAATACCATCAGGAAAAGGCAACTTGTGGCCTCTGTCAAGAATTGCTTTAAGGTTCTGTATAAATGTACATTTTAAATAGTAAAACCAGTAAATATCTAAACAAATATAATGACATCTTGCATGAAAAATTCATTTATAAGTACCGTGTGATTTCTCTTGTACCAATCTCCAATAAGGGCGATGAAATCGCCAGAATAAGCAGGGAGAGGAACAGTTACAAAAGGTCCACTAAAGATCCTGATGGAACCAAAACCACCAGCAGCTTTGTGAAATGCAGTTGAAGGGAAATAGTAAAAACTTCCTATTTGATCCTTCATTTGCAAACGGTATGTGAAATTCTTCCCTGGTGGTATGGGGCATGTCGTGCCCCATACTCCGTCTTGGAATGAATTTCTCCTATTTTGCACTCCATGCCTATATAGAAGAATAGACATGTAACGAGTGATAAAGAACCATATGCATACATAACAATGTCATAACTGGAAAACATAACAAGGTAACGATTGTCCAAGATCACATTATAAGGAGCTCAAGAGCATGTGTGACCATTTCATCTATAAATATTTTTATTCATTTAATAATATAGACGATAACAAATGAAGTAAGTGAGGCAAAATTACCATGAAATAAGAAAATCATCATCCAAATTGTTGAAGACATTGATAATAATATTGTCATTTGTGACAGAAATAATATCAGGTCCAGGAAACTGCCCATTGATCAAAATTCCCTATACACAAAAGAAAAAAACACAAAACATTACTACAAAATCACCACAAATATAAAATCGAATCTCCAAAACGTTATCTGCACATAGAATAGACTGTCTATATTACACCCGTTTCAGAACACGAAAATTAAACAAACAAACCTGTTGTGGAACACCAAGAGGAGAAATAGTACCATAAGTAACATTCCATTCATAGAATCTATAAGGATTCTCTGCCACTAAACTATTCACAACGAGAAATGACACCAAACAAACTACTATCAATTTGTTTAGCAGCATTTTTTTTTTTCACCTTCCTGACTTTTTCTTAATAGAGATGTTGAGTTAACATCTCATATTTAAAGTAAAAAAAAGTTGTAGAGAGTCCTAAAAGCTAAAGACTCTACAACTACTTTTTCAAACTTTTAACTTATTTAGAGAAAATTGCTCCATTCCCTTACTATTTTACCTATACGGTAACGGTAGTTTTCACTAAAAAAGAAAAAAAAAAGTAAACAAAATATATGTAAATAAAAATTTCGTTTTAGGAATTTTAATACCAGATTAAAGTAAAGAGAATATATATAAATAAAAATTTCGTTTTAGGAATTTTAATACCATATTGATAATTATTTTCTAACTATATCCTTAATATTAGCTACATTGGGTATGTTAGGGTTGTTGTTGTTATTTGAAGAAGGTCTAATAAATAAAATAATTTAGTAAACTATACTTTAATTTTGGATTTATTATTTTTTTCTTAATGAGCATTAAAAAAAACTACAATGTAGAGAGTAATTAACTACACAAATCAAAGGGTATCATTTTTAATTTTTGGGACCTTTATTTAAAAGTAGAAATAATTAGTGTTGGGATTTGAAAAAAAAAAACTATCACATAAAAGGGTAAATTTTGGTAAAATTAAATAATGAATAACATTTTTGGGCTTTGAAAATTTTGTTTTTGAAAGGAGTATAAGCTATAATAATTTGTTACTTTCAAATTTCAATTTAAATGTCTTAATTTAATTAGGCACATAATTTTAAAAAAATAATATAAATCTTTTAATATTGCGATTTAAATTAAAAATGTACATGTACTAAAATGCATTTTACATATTAGGTCTTAAAGAATCTATGTAAAACATTGAAGTTATATAGAGAGTTAGTAAATATAGAGACATTTTAAAAAGAAAAAAAAAATCCTACCAAAAGAAAATGTCATCATTTTTTTTTTCCTCCTTAGTCTATGCAACAAACTTAAATTCATGCATTAGCTGAACCATTTATGGAGGAGATACTCCAAACAAAATTTTCTCCATTCTTAGGAGCTCGAACTCTTGAGACTTTTAGTTAAAGACGAAAGAATCATAATCATTGCACCACAATTCATATTGATAAATAAATAAGAATTGACATGAACATTGAACTAGATTCGATTGATCAGTTCAATTTGGGCTGATATAAGAATAGGCTCAATTGAGCCTTGACTCGATGCCAAGACTCACTAAGTAAAAATCTATAATTGGAAAAGGGTAAGAAGTTGTCGTATTGAAAATAATTTTAAATTACGTTCTTTTCACTTATTAGACCATAATCACTCTTAACATTATATGTAAGCCTACAATTGTTATTCTTTTTACTCCAAGATGACGTGAAACATATGAATTTTTAAAATAAAAAATGTGACATTATTTTATTGGTCCATGTATAATTTTTGTTGAACTTATAACTATATATCACACAAAGTTCAAAGCTCAATGTTGACTTCTTAATTATCAGATCCAAAGCCTATTGAGGGAGGAAATCTATGAAAAAATAAAACTTGAAGTGCACTTCATGCTGAGTTATTGGACAAATAATTGTTTATAGCAAGTGTTAATATAATAATATAATAAGACAATTGACTTAATCCATAATATTAAGATAAGTTGTTTTAATGCCATAATAAGTCAACTCTACTAATTAAGATCAAGCATAGGGAAGGAGGCAAAGCGTTTTTTTAAAATATTTTAACCTAAATTTTGATGAACTGAAATATGTTAGCTCTAAAGAAATACCGAGTTAATAAATAAATAGATCAATAATCAATTTAAACTTGGATGAATTAAAATATCATCAATTGACCAAACCAATAAAACCACTTCCTCTATCTACATGGAACAACAATAACAACTCTACATAATTGAATCTTTTTGTTGAATAAAATGTGACCGATTAATCAAACCAATAAAATCACTTCCCTATCCACATGCAACAATAATAAACATCACTATAAAGTCATTATCGAATCTTTTTGTTGAATAAAATGTTACCGATTAACCAAAACAATAAAACCACTTTCCCTATCCACATGCAACAACAATAACAACACTAAAAAGTCATAATTGAATCTTTATGTTTAATAAAATGTTACCGATTAACCAAATCAATAAAATCACTTCCCCCTATCCACATGCAACAACAATAACAACACTAAAAAGTCATAATCGAATCTTTATGTTGACTTTGTGAATAATAATTCAAGGATGTGGATCAAAAATCCAACATGTGACATATGTTATAAACAAATTACTAATGTAACTCAAAAACATAAATGAAACCTATGTGTCATGGACTTAGAGTGTTAGCTAAAGATTCGTGCGGCACTCGACAACTTACTCACTATTCTTTCAAGATCTTGTAAGCTCAAGTAAGCCTTTGAAACTAAGATCGCTAAGAGAATGAAAGGAAAGACTTAGAGAATTTTGGAAGAAGACTTTATATTGCTTGGAAGATTGCTTACACTTTGTTGAATGATTTACAAATGAGAGGCCCTTCTATTTATACTACTTCTAAGGGCCTAAGTGCAAATAAAAATTACTTTACAAGTCTCTCTCTAGAATTCTCTACTAATTTTAGGAAATTCTAAAGCTTTCTTGGAAAATATCTAGCTCCCCTTCTAGAACTCTCTACTAGTCTAAAGAATTCTAAGGCCTTCCAAGATATCTTCTAAGTTATTCTAGAGAATTCTAAGGAAAGATCTAGGACCTTCCATAGCCTTCTTGAAAAATCTAAAGGATTCTAGAGTTCTCCGCAAGCCTCTCCTCAACTCTAGAATCTTCCGTCCCTATCCGGACACCAAATTTAACTGTGAAGTGGCGGGACATGACATATGTGTCAACAAATACATAAGGTATTTACAAGAAACTCAGATGTCAATCAAAATGTATTACAACATTCCTATTGAAACCATGATGTTGCATTTACACTAAGAACTAAATTATATTCAACATGTAATAGAGATGGTCGAAAAATTGTTGCACGACACTACTGGAAACAAAGGGTTTTCCCACCTACGAATCATTGAGAAATTCAGATGAAAACTTCAAGGAATGTTATCTTTTGTTGTAGCACTACCGTCAACTATTCGAAATAGATTAAATATACCCTTAAACTATATTTCGGCTCAAAACTGCCTTTTCGTCTAACTATTAGACCACACTTGCCCTTTTGTTTAACAGAAGCATCCATGTGTGTGCTAAAATGCCACATGGACTCCACATGTGCAGGTCAAACACATCTCACCTCCACATAGATGACTTAAAGACTTAATTTCACTCTTTTTCCCTCATTTCATCCTTAAAAAGTATATGTTGAACAAAAAAAAGAAAAAAAACTCCGGAAACTTTATACATAACCGAATGAAGTAGATAAATTGCAATTTGATGACCATTTCAAATACAATAAAAGAAAAAAATCTAAGGTATAATATAAACACACTCATTTTAATTAATCAATTAACACTAATTTATTATTTTAATTTCTCTTAATAAATTAATTTTGTTTAAACAAATCTTAGCAAGCTTTCTTGTTGAATTAAAAGATTATTAAATATAAAAAAGTACAATAATACCAATATACTTTTTTTGAAGAAAATTTATACCACTAGACAGTGTTCTAGTGGCTTTTTATTAATAATAAACATAAAAAAAATTCTCAATAGGAATGAGTACAAGCAAGGGAGGCTAGACCTTACCTTAATCAAATACAATAAAAGAAAAAAATCTAAGGTATAATATAAACACTCATTTTAATTAATCAATTAACACTAATTTATTATTTTAATTTCTCTTAATAAATTAATTTTGTTTAAACAAATCTTAGCAAGCTTTCTTGTTGATTCAGCTTACGCCCATGATGCAAAATAGCAGCTGCCGTAAGAGACCTAATATACTTATCACCGGAACTCCAGGCACAGGAAAGACGACTACGGCGGCTTCCTTGGTGGTGGTGACCGAGCTCCGCCACATCAATGTCAGCGATTTCGTAACCAATTACCCTATTTTGTTCAAGTTTTGAGCTTTTGTGGTTCCTAATCCAAGAGTTGCTCTAAATGATTGTTAAGAAAGTTTTAGATTTTATGGAAAGTTAAAGAAACATTCAATATAATAGATGATTTAAGGATTAGATAGTAGAATTAATTTGAATTTTGTTTAAGTTGTGATCTTCAAAGTACAACATATTAGTATCGGAATAAAATGGAACTGAATTGAGTCAATGTATATTCTATATTCATATAGATATACCCAAATAAGGAAAGGATGAAATGAGGGGGAAAAGAGTGAAATTAGGGCTTTAAGTCGTCTATGTGGAGGTGGGTGTGTTTGGCGTGCACATGTGGAGTCCATGTGGCATTTTAGCACACTTTTTGTTAAATAGAAGTGCAAGTGTGGTCCAATAGTTAGACGGGAAGGGCATTTTTAGCCAAAATATAGTTTAAGGGTATATTTAAAGCTATTTCGAATAGTTCAAGGGTAGTTTTGACCATTTTCCATAATCGTCTATGTGGAGGTGGGGTTTGTTTGGCGTGCACATGTGGCATCCATGTGGCGTCCATGTGACATTTAACACACACATGGATACTTCAGTTAACTAGAAGGGTAGGTGTGGCCCAATAGTTTGACGGGAAGGGTACTTTTGAGTTGAAATATAGTTTAAGGGTATATTTAAGCTATTTCGGATAGTTTAAGGGTAGTTTTGACCTTTTTCACTTCTATTTTTTAAAAAAATTGACGGACAATAAATGTGAATCATTTCAAGCAAATTATTTATCAAAAGAAATAAAACAGCTAGAGGATTTCATATCTAATAGTTGAGACTATCTAGAGGACATTTTGAGTTGGTGGGTATTGAATAATCAATGTATACTTCATGTATAACTAAGTTATATTCAGTTTTTTTTAGTATATCATAATGTATATGCGGTGTTTAGTTTCTATTATTTTTGGCTATGTTTTATGCAAATAAAAACATGACTATATTTGTTATAAGTCAATTACTTTAATATATATATATATATATATATATAAAAGTCCGCTGGCCCGTACGTTTGGAGCAATGTGGCTTGGGCTGACCTTTGGGCTAAATAAAAAAATAAGTAGAATACTAAAAATAAGTGAGTAACAAGAGGAATCCAATTAAATGACTGCACATGTATATAATGTATCAATATTGTATAACTGTATACATGATGTATAATTATGTATCAAAGATATGTATACATCTATATGCACTGTTATACAATATATATCCATAGCAATAGTTCCTCTTTCTCACAAGTTTTTTTTTTTTTGCAATTCAGACTAACTCAAATCAAACAATTTCAAAATTTAGAATATATATCTAAAAGCAAGTTGTCTTCCTTTTTTTATGCAATTGAGACCCGGGGTTGTCTATATATGATGCCCATATGTTGGTTTGAAACATAGATGGGCCTAAGTTTGTTTTGAAAAGTGATGGACTTTGACATTCTCAATGGCCAGATAGTAACTTTGAAATATGCGTGTCAGATTCTTAAAAAATAATGCAGTTTTTGAGGATTCAATATGAGTGTGATGTTTGGAGAATCCTAGCAACATAGCTTTTTACCGAGATGGGATGTTGTATGTGTCACAGACATAGAGCGTGAGTTTCCAAGATAGTTTTTGTTTGAAAATTCAATTTAAGTTCGATATCACGACATTTCAATTTTCAACTAGTCAATCAGGTATTTGCTATCTCTCATCAACATTAGTACTGATTAACTCTGACGTCTATCAAGACTTAGACATATAAAATAATAATACATCATATCATATTTCAACCTCTAAACAGAAAAATTTAGTAAAATCCAAATCTAAATTTTTTTATATGTGTTACTTGTTTCTTTTACTCCCTTAGCTTTTGCTTTTTACCAAGAAATTATTACTATTGTACAATCCTTTTTAAGTTTTTTTTTTTTTTTTTTACTATATGAACTTATTACAGCTGTAGTAATTATAACTAATTTGAACTCACGAACTTTATTTGACTTCCTCTCTAGATGCACGTTCGATATATATCTTATCAATACTAAAACAAGAATTGACCATAAATTCTCAATCACAAGATTTAGACACGCACACACATATATATATTGCACTTCATTTGGTTACTCGCTAGGAAGTGAATCACTCATATATTAAAATTAACATAATGTGATATCATTTTAGTTGTTTTGTATAAAATTCAATTCACCAGATATGATATTTGGTTACCAACTTAAATCCCACAAAACTAATAGTACATGTATAATTATGAAAGAATCTATATAATATTATTTTAGGTATGATAAATGATAAAATAACTGAATAATTAAACGTTATGCATAACTAATCTACAATAACTCTAACATTCAATTAAATGACCCCTTAGAGCTTTGGTCTAATTATAGTAAGACCGTGAGTTTTGGACATGTCACAAGTTTGAATCTAGTCATAGATAAAAACCTGATACTTAAACAAATTCAATAACTTATGCTGATAAAAAAAAATTGATATTTAATTGGAAAATAAAATAAAATATGGGGGTGGGGGTGGAGGGGGGGGGGTTCTAATCAAGTTTCGAACTTTGTGTCACTTTTCCATTACTCCTTGCAGAATTTATTTGTGGTCAAGTGTCAAACGATTTAGATCTTGGCTTTGGAGTAGTTAATGAGACAAAGTCAATTCTAAGAATGTGAGTTTTAATATTTGAATTCATACTGAAAATCAGGTGTTGAAACTATATAGTATAATTTTTTTTTTAAAAAAATGGTTGTTATTTTGGAATGGTGTAAGTACAAAAATAATGATTTGTACATAAGAAAAGCATAGTATACATCACTTTCCAGTTCATTTTTATACGTGTGATACATTAAATTGCCACTGATTGCGCCATGTTGATGTTGTAATACTTTCAACATTCAATCAAAGACTTGATAGTTGTGGCCTTAATGCGAAGCCAAGTGGGTGCAACGGGGTTTATTCAAAAAAAATTAGCGAAATTACATTGAATATAAAAATTAAAATTATTTTTTAATTATATTTTTTTTTAATAGTTATTGAATTCCCTTGATTTCTTCGTATATTTACATCTTCATATTTTAAATTATATTAATCAGTAAAAATATGTTTGAAAAAAACGGTGCACTACCAAATGAGCACCACTTTGCATACTCTAGGTTAGAGATTCAAATGAGCGAGTCGCACTGAATTTGAGCAAATTGAATTTTGATTTATCATGTCACCCCTATTTTAGGTTGCCTGTTCAAAACTTGTCACCTAAGAATCGTGAGTAAGCACTCAAGGGCCTAAGGAACACAATTACCAAATGACCCAATCCAACAAATACGTTTGAGGGACATATATTATACATCGATTTTTTTCAAAATTAACGAGTATGTGTATCTCAAACCCCCTATGTCCTACTTGCAAAGTGTTCAATGTTTCAATCCTAGCTTGAAGCGCGTAAACACAATATAATATATAGTAAAATTTTAAAACTTATTTTTGGAATTATTTGCAGTGTTGTTGAAGTTATTTTCTGGATCATCGATGTAATTTGCAGCAAAGTCTACGTATCCAGATGGCACAATAATAATTTAATATATGATAGTCTATACAATTTATGGCACATGTAATTTGTAATTTGGGGACAATGCACTACGTGGGTTTGAGATCCATGTTAGATGCTTCCTTACCTAGGACGTTATTACTAAATCAGAACGATCGGAGAAATGATCTTTTATAATCAGTTACGTACATTTAAATAGAAAAAAGTAATTTATAAATATATCATGTATTCTATTCATAAAATAAAGAAACTTAGACACCCTCTTTTCTTGAATGCCTTTTGTGCTTTAAATCATGGGCGAAGCTAGAGTGTAATTTAACATTGATTCGATCGAATAAAAAAAAATTGGTTAAAATTTTGTGTTTGTCTTATAAGTTTTATAAATATATAGTACAAATTATATTATTAGAAAAAGTAAAGAAGAAAAGGGATGAGTACTCTTCCCTACCACTAAAAGAAAATTAATTATTAAAGAGAAAAACAAAGTACCGCCTTTAATTTAAATATAAAATTATAAACTAATTTCCCACTATGTATGCTAAAAAAATTAGTGACAAATGATGTGGATTATGATCTTCACATCTCTTTAGATGATTTTGTTGGTTAGTGTATATCATAAAGCAAATGATTTTTTCTTTTCTTTTTTTATGTGATAAAAAAAATAACACCACCACCCTAAGCTTAATTCTCTTCCTATAATTAGTAAGTCTCAAATTCAGAGTTAATATCTCAGATGATCACTCAACTTTCAATAATTTACTTAGAAAGTCACTCAACTTTGAGTTGTTCACTTCGAAAGTCACTCAACTTTGTTTTATAACTCAAAAGTCAATCAGCTATTAATAGTTCACTTAAAAAGTCGCGTAACTATTGATATTTTACTTAAAAAGTTATCCAACTAATTTAAATTAATTTTTTCATTAAATTTGTAAAATACAAAAAAGTTAACTATTTTTTTAAAAAAAATAATAAGATGCTTAATTTAATTATTTTATTGAATTTCTTTGAAGTATAATTTTTCTTTTTACCTTTTTTTTTTTTTTTAAATGGTATTGTGTTGCGTCTTTATTTTTTTATTACTTCTTATCAATTCCAACTTCTTTTTTTTGGATAATTTTTTAACATATTTAGTTTCAGTTATATAATTGATAAAACGGAAAATGTTTTTTTTTGGGGTCAATTGCTACGGTACGTTTTCCAAAAAAATTATAATTAAATAATTTGGATTAACAAAATAATTAAAATAAATATCTTATTATTTCTTTAAAAAAGTAGTTTAACATAAAAATTAAAGTTCAATAAAATTTTATGAAAAAAATATTTAAATTGATTGAGTGACTTTCTAAGTGAAATATCAATAGTTAAGTGACTTTCTAAGTGAAACATCAATAGTTGAGTGACTTTTGAGTTATAAAACAAAGTTGAGTGACTTTCTAAGAGAACAACTCAAAGTTGAGTGACTTTCTAAGTGAACAATTCAAAGTTGAGTGACCATCTGAGATATTAACTCCTCAAATTTAAGCGCGGAGCCAGAAGCTCAGATACAGATTCAATTAACTTTATGAGTCACTCCTTAACAAAGACGATTCAGTATTCAAAGAGAAGCAAACTCAAGACCTCTAATTAAGGATAAAGAAATATTTATCACTCCCCCACGACTCTGGTGAGTCCAATTGTCTTGTTATCCTACTAAGACTTTGTTTAAGCAAACTATTTGTGCAGTAAGATATGCATTTCCAAGTTGATTTTTTAAAATATATTTATTTAAGATATGCATAGAGATCTGCATTTTGGTTGAATAAATATAGAAAGATAAATCCATTTTCATGTGATTTTTAGATATATACATCCATCACGTGAATACAAATTCCTCTTTCAGGCTCTTACACTTTAGTGTACTACTATATTACTCACTCCGTTTCAATTTATGTAACATAAAATTTAATAATTATTAATTTTTACAAAAAATTTCAAAATTATCCTTACAATTATTGAATATTTAAATAAAAGATCAGTACTACACTTTAATTTGTACATCTTTTACCAAATAAGTGTAACCCAAAACATAAGTAAAATGTTGATGATGTCGTTACATATTTGTCGAATAAAAGAATGTCAATCTTTTTTAAACAGATTAAAAAGAAAAGTATGTCACATAAGAAATTAATAACCATTAGCACAAGTGCACAACTGTTATCGACCCATGTATTAATAATAAGAAATGAGTTTAAGTTTGACATTGTAAAAATAATAATTACGTAAACTACGTTACTTAAATAATAATTAATTATGCATAACTTCATTTAATAGTAACACACATCACAATGGGAATGCAGATCAGATCACAGTTGGGAAGACTTTTTCAAGAATTTAAAATTTTAGAATCCAATTTGGTCATTCTCTCCTCATACAAGTTGGCTTGGATTTTGATATATAATTGCTGACTCAAATTCTAAGCTTTTGAACTTTATGATTGTTAATTTATCACCAATCAAGGAAAAAAGATATTTAGAAAACATAGAATTAGCTTAGAATTTTGTAATCAAATTTTCTTATAATCTGTAGCTATATGATATTAGCATGAAGTTTCTATCGTTTAGCTATGAAATTTTGTCCATTGTTGATTCCTCATTTTATAGTAGTGACATGTTATGTTCCATTTCATGTGACATACTTTTTTTTAGTTTGTTCCAACAATTTAATATTAATCATCACATAAATCGAAACATAAAGATAATTAATTTACAATATTAGTTTCATAATGATATTCTTCGTAAAATTTCCGACTTGTCTTTTACCTCTCGTGTGTAAGCTAGTGCGCCAAAGATTAAAACCAAGCAGAAGAAAACAGCAGGCATGTGATTAGGGCCACATGATTGAGTGAACAATTTTGCTACTCTTTTTAGTGATGAACAAAGTCAAGATTTAGACGTTTTATTAATAATTAAGTAGAAACTATGTATGAATTTTGAAATATATAACTAACTTTATTTAGTTAAATGTTAAATATTAAAAAATGAAGTTGTTATCCTTTCTTTTCTTTGATAAGTTAAGAAACACTAAATAGAAGTCCTACAACAAACTTTTTACGTACATAAATTTGAATTGGTCGAACTAATAAATTCTGATATTTTTTTCTCAGTTAAAGTGAATTTAGTTTGGTATGAACACTCGAAGTTAAGATTTCTTTTAAGTTTATAGTAATAAAGATAGTTTGTGATAATAACTGAATTCTAAATTTGATATTCATACATATTTAATGAATTCATCAACACAAATACATTCGTTAAATAAAATTTTCTGAATTCGATCGAACCTGTATGCAGGCTACTAGCTCCACCCCGTAAACACCACATTTGAATAATCATTTTTTTCTTTCCAGAGATCCACTATGTACTCCTCACCGACAATGCAATCCTTTTTCTTTATTCCTTTTGCCCCTTTTATTTCTCCATTTTAAAATTTAATCCCTCTCTCAAAAATATTTCCCTCCTTTAATTTTCTTGCATTTTTTTTAATATCTATAAATAATTTATGGTCCACTTGCTCACTAGTTACCCACTTAACTTTTAACTATTTGTACACCACTTATAAATACACACATATGTCTTCATCTTCATGTCCACTTTAATTCCCTCCTAATCTTTAACAACTTCTAATAATAGTTCAAACTCCAGAAACTTTTCTGGTATAATTAAGATACGAAAAAAAATGCCGCTAAAAGGAGAGTTAGCGGTGTTTTTAGTGGCGCTACTAGTTGTGAACACAATAGCAGAGAGTCCTTATAGATTCTTCGAATGGAATGTTACTTATGGAACTATTTGGCCTCTAGGCCTTCCTCAAAAGGTCGGTTTCTTTAATTAAAAATTATGTTATTTCAAGTAATATATGATTTTTTTTTTGTCATTTTAGTTATTTTAGGATTTTTTTTTGTGTGTGTGTAGGGAATTCTGATTAATGGGCAATTTCCTGGTCCTGATATTCATTCTGTCACAAATGACAATGTTATTATCAATGTCTTCAACAATTTGGATGAGGATTTTCTTATTTCATGGTAATTTTCCTCTTTTCTTTGTTCAGCGTTTGTTCGTGACATTATTAATGTCATGATGCCTCGCGAAAAGAAGAACATGAATTGTTGTTGATCATGTTTTGGTTTGGCTTCGCGAGGCTGAGACATTGATATGTCACGACCAAAATAAATTTATTAGAATTGATACAAGTGATATTATGTTGAATATTAGTTTTCTCGAAGCTTCCTCTTCATATCTCGTTTAAAGATGCTATTTAATAATGTTGAATACTAACATAGATATCGATGTAATCAAGATTCAAGAATATTGTATTGATCCAATGTAGGAAAAGTTGAACAATATTTTGAATTATTTGTAGTTTGTGCAAGTCACATGTTGTACGAGTGTTTAAATTTTGAAAAACTAGACAAAGAGTAGGTGATCGTGTGAAGTGCATGTGAATAACATAAGTAAAAGCAAAATATGTCCACATTTTCACTACACAAATATTTATTTTTGAATTTAAATAATAGCACTAACAATGTTTATAATATTATTTTAGAGAATTGAGTTCTTTGTCCAAACTTTTTCGAAAAAAAATAAGTGTTTTTGAATAGTAACAGAAACTATCTTTCTAAAAGCTAAAAAAAAAAAGTAGCTTCTCCCAAGAAACACTTTAAGAAACCTTGGTTGAGCACAAATCAGGAATCGACTCATTCATTTCTAATGGAGAATGAATCGAGGCCTGAAGTTAGTTCGTTAAGCAAGAGTGGACAATGACGTACCAAAAATGCAAAAATACCATATATTATTAAGTCTCCATCAATTCTGTCGTGACAACTTCTATGATTGTGAGATTAATTAGTCAAACACAAACTGTTACTTAATACGTTTCGATGTTATATATAGGAATGGAATACAAAATAGGAGAAACTCATTTGAAGATGGAGTATGGGGAACAACATGTCCAATTCCACCAGGGAAGAATTTCACATACATTTTGCAAGTAAAGGATCAAATAGGTAGCTTTTACTATTTCCCTTCAACTGCATTCCACAAAGCTTCTGGTGGTTTTGGAGGCTTCAGGATCCTCAGCAGGCCCGGGATTCCTGTCCCTTTCGATGAACCTGCTGGCGATTTCACCGTCCTTATTGGTGATTGGTACAAGAGCAATCACACGGTATGATTACTAGACTCGTTCTCGTTATATATATATAAACTGTTGAATCCCCTCGTAAAAGTTTAGTGTTAAAAGGTCAAGTAATGGATAGTAATCATAGGTCCTATATAATGTCTTGTATTGCGTGTCAAAGTCTTGGTGGACAGACTAACCTGATACTTGTGCTGGTGAGAGGTGTCGAGGTTTCTAAGCTGACCCTTACACCATGGTTACAAGAAGAGATATTTGATATATATATATATATATATACTTCCATTTTTTATGCAGTACTTGAAATCAATACTTGATAGAAACCACAAGTTGCCTTTTGTTGATGCTCTTCATATCAATGGTCATGGTCCTCAAGGCCCTAATCGCGCTTCCTTCACAGTTGATCAAGGTAAAAACAATCGCGATTTTTCTTATTTATATGAAGAATATCAAATGTTGTGATCTAACAACGAGTATTATAACTCTGTATATGTATTACAGGGAAAACTTATAGACTGAGAATATCAAATGTTGGATTGGAACATTCACTCAACTTTCGTATCGAAGGACATAAAATGAAATTGGTGGAGGTAGAAGGAACACATACAATGCAAGAGACATATTCCTCACTCGACGTTCATGTTGGACAATCCTACTCTGTCCTCATCACAGCTGATCAAACTCCTAAGGACTACTACATTGTTGTTTCAAATCGTTTCTCGTCTATTCTCCTTACTACCACCGGTGTACTTCACTACAGCAACTCTAACCAGGAATTCACTGGCCCACCCCCTGGTGGTCCAACCATCGAAATTGGTTGGTCCCTTACCCAGGCCCGTTCTATTAGGTGAGACTTGAGAGACTTGCACCTGATATTTTTTGAGAACGTCGATCATGTTGTGTGCTTTCTTAACTTTGGTACTCGTTTTAGGACCAACTTGACCGCGAGTGGACCAAGGCCAAACCCACAAGGATCATACCATTATGGTATGATCAACACGACTAGAACTATCAGGCTCGCGAATTCTGCTGGACAAGTCAATGGCAAGCAAAGATACGCTGTCAACAGTGTGTCCTTTGTGCCAACTAAAAGTGGTACTCCTCTCAAGCTTGCTGACTACTTCAACATTGGTGGATTTACCCCCGGAAACATACCTGATGCCCCCACCGGTAAAGGAATTTACCTCGACACATCTGTTTTGCAAACTGACTACAGGACATTCATTGAGATTGTATTCGAGAACAAGGAAGGAATCGTTCAGAGTTGGCATCTTAACGGCTATGCCTTTTGGGTAGTAGGGTAAGTATATGAAGAAAACAATACACGACTCGTTTCTAATGCTATGCAGTTGTATGGATTCATTCTTAATTAGCTTCTATCAATATTGTTAATGCAGCATGGACGGAGGAAAATGGAGTCCGGCTAGTAGGGACCAATACAATCTTCGCGATGCAGTTTCAAGAATCACAACTCAGGTAAGATTGAAAAAAAAAAAAAAAGATAAAACAGAACTTGATATGTTACTCTGCCCCGACTATAATGAGAAGGAGAATCTATTAACACGAGAAATTGTTGCAAAATGCAGGTGTATCCCAAGTCATGGACAGCAATATACATTGCATTAGACAATGTGGGAATGTGGAATCTAAGATCAGAGTTTTGGGCGCGACAGTATCTAGGACAACAGTTATACATGAGGGTATACACAACATCAACTTCTTTGCGCGATGAATATCCCATTCCAATTAATGCTCTTCTATGTGGTGATGTGGCTGGTCGACGTAAAAGACCGCTCTAAGACAAGCTGCAACACTCATGAAAATCATAGGCCAATGTGAAAATTAAGACAAGAAATTGACTTACATACACAAAACAACCTCACAGAACAAAGTTTATTAGGATTGAAGTAAAAGCTTATTACTTGTCATGTTTAGTTTACCACAAACTAGTTTGAATGACCTTAACTCAAGGTCCTATTCTTTCTTTCTTCGTTTCGTTGTATCGAGTTCCATCTTCATTGTTTTAATTGTCTTAAAAAACAATAATTGAATTGTTGTTTTCATATCAATGATCATAACTATGACCTGAAATTCATGCTATTTTACGTTTACCTCCTTTATTTTTACGACTAAAAGTTATGCTAACATATCGTTGGAAATAAAACATACTCGGAGAGATGCAGAGAGGGGTTCAAAAATTAGTTTCTACTTCCTAAACTAAGAGATACAAAAAGCTTGATCATAATAGTCTATAGTTCGTTTTTGCGCGCTGAGCCTGATTTTCTATGGCATGAACGTCTTTGATTGATTGGAGACAAATATATAAAATGCATGAAATAAAAATGTCTGTATATCATTAAATAGCCATATACTTGACTCATCTTGCAAATTTCCTTCTTATCCGATAACTGATTAGGCAGGAACAAGATTTGAACCTGCATGAGGCTAATGAGTCGACCAATTCCTCTACCTCGTTGTTCTACTAAATTCCAACTGAAGAGTTTTTTTTTTGTTTCCCACCCGGTGTTCGGAGCCCAAGCTCCGACTAAATCCGGATCGTGCTCTACAGGGCCCATTCAGGGGTGACGCTCCCAACAAAATTTTTCTCCATACCCAAAATTTGAACCCGAGACCTCTGATTAAGGGTGAAGCACTCTAAAACTACTATCATGACAATAGTTAGTGAATTTGATTTTTTCTACTTCGTCTCCATTAATATTTGAATAATGTTGCTATTAGCTTGATCGATACTTGCAATGGTTCAAAATTTTAGGCTTAATACATAAACAAACGTTCAGGCCTTAACCGGCTACTAAACATTTCAACTTTAAAAGTGCACGTTTAGATATCTCAACTGACAACTAAACACTTCAACTCGTTCCCGCTATATCTCATGGACACTCAACATATTTGTTAATAAAATTTATTTATATACTTGAATTATGACATATTTTAATTAAAGACACTTTTAACTTATATTTTAAAAAAAATTATGTTATGTGTTCACGATGACATGTTCTTTAACATGATTTCAGCTTATATATATATCCGTCAAAGTTGAATGACCATAAGTAAACACTTATAACTCATTTGATCCGAAACAAGTTATTTTAGAATTTATTATTAGTTATTACATTCTCAATAAGAGACAAATATAACATTGCAATCCAAGATAACTTTAAAAAAAAAAATTCAAGATAACTAATCACAACATAAGTTATCTGTGATTTTCTTTTTCAATCAAATATGAAATGAACTCATAATAATATTAATTTCAAAATTAATTATCTCTCCAAATAAATTTTTAAACTTGTATAAAATTAAACAGGTTACTTTCATATTGATGATCTGATTCAATTGAAAAGTCAAATCTTGATATTACTGCTGCTAGAAATCTGAGAAAACTGTTAGCATTATCTATCAACCTCGATCGTTGGTCCAAACCCATGACCAATTTTTTGTTCTGCTAAAAAAAAAAGTTCGTCTTGTTCGAAATTGGGGATTTTTTTTTCAAAAGATTAAATGGCAGGTTCTGGAAATTCTGGAATTGATCCTGAATTAGTCATTTCCCACAAATTTCCTGAGGTTTTTGATCTTTTTCCTTTCTGGGTTCTCAATTTTTTTTAATTAACTTCGCTTAATCTCGTTATAATCTTGGTTTATTTGGTATTTGCAGAGCTTACATACTTACACTGAAAGGTACTGTTACGTTAATTCTAATTTCTTCAGTTTACTTTTTCATTAAATGATTAATTTTTGAAATTAACTTAAGATTCATCATTAATCCTGAATTAATTGGGATAAGTTGGATGATGCCTTTATCGAGTTTAAATTCTGAATCCGCCTATGTAATTTGCACTTTTCGTGTTTAATTTTATTGATTCGAGTAAATGGGTGTGCTTGAATGCAGGTTGTGTTGTTCAATTTTGGATTTTTATTTGGTTTTGTGATGTTGTTGTTTTATGATATTAGGGATGCTGCTATTTATGCTCTTGGTGTAGGAGCATGTACAAAGGATGCTATTGATGATAAAGAACTTAAATATGTTTATCATCAAGATGGGCAGGAATTTATTCAGGTATTTTTTGTGTGGAAAGTGATGATTTTTTGTGTAGTTGAACATGGTTAACGTCAAACTATAGGCCAATTTGTTAGATTTAGTGATGGCGAAGGTGAATTTTTTTATCCTCGGAAAGGTTTAGGTACATTTTACTGGGACGTGCTTGTTGCTAACAATTTGCTATGTCTAGTAAACATCAAAAGGTCATACTTTGAGTAATTGTTCATCCTTAATGCTCATGCTATACTTGCACATAAAAGAAGGGAGTGTATGCACTTTATTGGCGTGATAGTTAATGACTAAGTTATACTATCCAGGACTGCAAAGGTTTAAGAGATGAAATGTAATTCGTTACTGTAATTGATTTGCATTTTTTTTTTTTGTTTGTGGCCTTTTATCTTTGTAGGTCTTGCCAACTTTTTCGACTTTGTTCACTGTTGGAATTCCTTCTCAAATTGAGCAGCTTCCAGGCTTGCCGTAAGTAGAACACATCCTATTTTAGCTTTGGTTGGGGGCAGGTTCCTTTTGTATGGATATCTAATTTTTCTTAAAGATGCAATATTATTGCTTCTGTTTCTCCATGTATTTAATGAAATGATAAAGAAAGAAAAGTTGTGTGTTCTTCTGATTAGAATAGAGATGTAATCTGCTTAATATTAGCTAAAGAACATTGTTTCTGCTTTCGTTTTGCTAGATTTGATCCACGTCTTCTACTGCACGGCCAACAATACATTGAAGTCTATAAGCCACTTCCTTCCCATGGCTGCGTAAGTGTCTGGCTAAATGCCTTAAATTATCTAGCGACACCATGATTTCTCTCTTAAATTTACATGCAGAAGGTATTCGTCAATGATTGAAGATTGACAGTAGTATGGGAGTAATTTTTCCTCGATAACTATTTGTAGCAATTTTTGTTTCACAGATGTTTTCTAGTGAAAAGATTTTTCCCCACGCAATTAGTTATAACTTTCTCGCATAGATGTTCTATCCATATAATAGCACCATTCTATCTACAAACCTCAACTTTCATTCCCAAAGCTCATATATTTAGATGTATTAAGCTTATACATATCTTATATCTTTGGCTTTCATCCAACTTTTGGATAATAACATTTGGTTAACTTCTTGTATATGTATATCCGCACCAAAGCTTATGTGTTTTCACTGTTATTTCAACAAATCCTAGTACCTGGACAACAATGAAACATAGTTGAGGGCAGTGGAGCCTTCTCTTGGCAGCACTTGAAACACGACTCTGTTTAAATTATCATTATAGTTTTGTGTTGAAAGAATACATCTTAGTCTTTATTATTAACCTTAATTATCTTTATCATTTCCCCAATTTCTTTTATTAGTCCAGATGAGTTATTTCCTTGATCTTCTTGTTGTGGCAGATACTAAATAAAACGAGTATTGCTGGATTGCATGATAAAGGTATGATTATAATTAGTAAACATAAATAACTATGCAGGAACTTAAATAAGTTCATGTAATATTAAATTTGGAGAATTGAAGAAAAATATAGACAGTTGTATGAGAGGCATTTGAATTTGAGGCAAATGGTCTATAAAGTGTATATAATTTTGAAACTTTACTGTTTTTCTAGCTAAGGCATTTTAGAAATAGATTAAAAGAAATCAAAATGATTTTCTGTCATTGGTTCTGTGAGATATAGCAATGAAAAGACAAGATATGTAAGTTTCAAATTGTTGATTTGCAACAGGTAAAGCAGCCGTTCTTGAAGTAGAAATTGTGAGTTACGAGAAAGAATCTGGTGAACGGCTATGCATGAACCGGTGAGTTTTAGTTTAACTGATATGCCTAGAGCTATTATGTTAAAGTTAACAGTAAACACCACAATACTACTTGCAGCTTGTCTATCTACTTGAGGGGTGCTGGTGGGTTCTCAAAGTCATCTCAGCCTTACTCGTACTCCAGCAATCGTAGTAATCAGTCAGCCTTTCCTAAAATTCCCAAAAGCCAACCCTTTGCTGTATATGAAGAATGTACGCATGCATCACAGGTAGGTCACATGAGTTGCCTATTGTTTTTTATGGTTAATTATTACAAAAATGTAAACGTCAGTATATGTACCTTGAATGCTATGCTTGTATTTACTTGAGACGTGTAGGACTATACCTGTCAAAGGCATGTTAATTCTGATAATTTCATCGTCTTTGAGGGCTTGAAAATTCTTTAGTTGTACTTGTTTTCATTGGATTTTTTTGACTTCTCTAATGCGGTGATGCAGGCTTTGCTGTATAGGCTGTCTGGTGATTACAACCCATTGCATTCAGATCCAAAGTTTGCAGAAAGTGCAGGGTAATCTACTATGAGCAACTCTATTTAACTCTATATACAACTATTATTATAATTTATGAGCAACACATTCTGATCTTTGCCATTAACTTTTATGTTCTTTCATCCTTGAGATACTTAGTAGCAATGTTTGCTAGTTATTGATGCTTATTAATGTTGTGTGATATTAGACATGGACCACCCGTTGTTTGCACTAAATATAAAGAAAAACCATTTGTCAAACTAGAGATGCTGCTTCCTTAAGTGTGAAGCATATCCTGTGGGAACTTGCAAGTTTTGTTATGATACTTAGACATAACTGTACATGGCTTGGTAATATCAACAACCATATTACTGTCCATCTCTTAATATTCATGGTTTTAACAAGTGGAGCTCGACAATGCCCTTGGTTGGAATATTTTGTGTAACATTAAGGCCGTACCCTGATCCAGAAAGGTGTTTCTTTTATTTAAAGTTGTGTTCTTCTTGAAGTGTCAATTAACTCTCTTTTTCGTAAGTACAACAGCTGACGGTTTGATTTTTCTTCTGCAATGTTGAAATTGAATTTGTCACCCTCATTATATTTCTAGTTCTAGTGGAGCAATATCACATTACTATCTCTTCTTTTTATCTGTTTTCTTGCATTTACCAATATGTCTCTGCAATCTAATTTCTTTCGATATATTTGCCTAGATTTTCTCGTCCAATACTGCATGGGTTGTGCACGCTTGGATTTGCAGTTAGGACTATCATTAAATGTATTTGCGGAGGTGATCAGAACACGATAAAGAGCGTATCTGGCAGATTTCTACTACATGTCTATCCAGGAGAAACTTTAATCACCGAAATGTGGTTGGAAGGGTTGAGGTATGTGAAATTAGTACGTCCTTTACCATATGATTCGTTCTATCTATCGGTGTTTAGCAGACTAAAAAGGCCAGTTGCAATGTGCAGAGTTATCTATCAAGTGAAGGTTAAGGAACGTAACCGTGCAGTGCTTTTTGGATTTGTGGATCTTGATCGTTTAAGTTCATCTCTGTGAGTGTTCGTGGCGCGCTCATAAAGGAAATAATGCGTTGTATAATGATTTTGATTCGTACTTTAAGCTATTTATAGACTCTGGATCATATTAAGTTTCATTTCTGACTTTTCATGGTACATTACTATGGAGAGAGCTTCATTATGCAGTAATCTAAACTACCATTCCTTTAGCTAAAGTTTAAATTTTACTATACCTATGTGTCACTATCTATTATGACAGTGTAATGTTCTTCTATCTTTCTGATTGATTTTTAGCCTTCAATATCATTTGCAGAATGTGATGGTAGAGGATTGGGGGTAAAAGGTTAGTAGGTAGCCGAGTTTGGTCGCCGTTAGGTGGGAGAGGCAAGGCTAGCCCCATATCATCTTCACCTTATTAGTAGTAGTATTTAGTAATCGCGTAATTTCTTTTTCTTTCATCATGTGTTTTTTTTTGCTGTATGTTAATTCATTTTGCTCCGTTGCTTGATATTTTGCTTTCATTTTTTTTTTTTTTTGTTTCTTGTGACCCTTCTACGAGCAACTTCTCTTTTTAAGCTGAGGGTATATTGAAAACAACCTCTCTACCCCATAAAGATAGGGGTAGAGAGGTTGTTGTTGTTGTTGATGTTGGTAGAAGCTCCTTTGGGCAAAGGAGTTTTTTAGTCCAAAAAACTCAATAACTTTGATTTAAACTTTGTATTTATATTAAAAATTCAATTAATATGTACAAATAACTTATTTAAAAATCAAAAAGAAAAACAATTATACAATTATGGTATGGAATCCACACACAAAATGTCATGGTGAGCCTAAATGACTAACAAACACTCGAACGTGACAACACGAATCACTCAAAAGGGTAAGGGAGATAAGAACCACACTTTCAAAAATCTAACTTAGCTTAGTCGGAATCTTATCTGAACTACGAAAAGAACTAATCACTAAATTGTTCTCAAAAATTCAAAAACTTTCTTTATTTTTTAAAATTTCGCATTAAATTAAACTAAAACAAACAAATTGAAATAAAATATAAAATAATTTGGGTAGGTAGGGGACTTAATTATACTCATCACATAGTATGACTACTACAACTACTATGTAAAGCATTTCATTTGGTCTGCTTTAATTAGAAAGTAGACTAAGAACCATAGCCAATATACTTTAATGGAAATGTCAGATATCAATCATGAGCCTACTCTTTTTTATTTTATTTTTCCTTGCACACTTTACTATAATCTTCATAATATAATGTAAAATGTGAAATCACTCACCTGCAGCATGTGTGCTCAAAAGTCTTTTGCACCTTCCAAAAATGGTGCTCTACTCACATTGTCTATTTGATTGAGCACAAAATTATTTTTAAAAAAATTATAAAATAAAATAAATTTAAAATATTTATGTAATTATATATTATATATTTCTATTTACATAGATTATAGTTAAATTATTTGAACTTTTCAAAACTATTATCAAATTCGTATCGAATTCTTCAAAAATAGAGGATTGGACATACACCCGTCGATATTTTTAAAGAGTACGGAGCAAATTATAGCAAATAGGAGCAGGTCATATGATATCTCATTTGACTTGGGTCAATGTCAAATATTATGTATATATACCTCAAGTTTAAGTTTATAGTATACATACATATATATAGTAATTAAAAAATTAGATATAACATTTCATGAGAAGAAGGATTAGTAATTTGAAAAAATAAAACATATATTAGAGTATCTATTATATTATAACATGTTAAAATACACCAATGGTATAAAACTTGATAAATCATTTTGTATGAAATGCCATAAGAAAATAAACACAAACATAAGAAAACCAAAATTGAAAAGAAGAACAAGAAGAAAAATATTTTTTTTAATAGAAATAACTATTAGTTGAGTGACCTTTTGATAAATCAATCCGAACTTTGCCTCATAAGAAGCAAAAACATCAGATTTACTCATATAGTATGTAAAGGAGGTAACAGATATACCAAAAAGTAGGGTTTTTAGATTTTTTAGCGACATCGTGAAGGACGGTTGTTTTTGGACAGCGTGCACAATTCATCTCGTATTTATGAAGGTTTAAGGATTAATGCACATTAAGGTGGTGTGATGTAAATATATATATGCAAGTATCAATAACTCGAATCTATGACCTATAAATCGCACAACAACAATTATGTGGTCATTGCTCCAAACAAACACACATTAGTGAACTTCTTTTCTAGCTTCAAGGGAAAATATGTGTAAATTGGATTAAATGAACAAAAAATTACAAAATTAAAGAAAGAAAATATGAATTTAATAGTACAATAACAACATATTCAGTGAAATTACACCGATAGAATTTGGTATAAAATGTAAGCAGACCTTACCCCATACCTTGTAAAGACGGTTTACTTCAAGAAAAAAACAAAGAGAAAGTCATGAATCTAATAAGAAGATAATAATAAATTTCATCTTCAGATCCATGACCTTGGCTCTGATACTTACTTATTATTACAATCGAACACTTACCATCATATCAAAAGCTAGAGAGCGATTAATTCTCTCTATATTGCTTGATGTATCATGAGGGTTTTACAAAGAGAAACCAACACAGCTCTGTTGGCAGTATGCCCACCTCCACACTAATCTTGCTTTCCTCCTCCTTTTTTAGAAAAAGAACGGGAGGTGGACAGAATGCCAATGAACTCTGTAAGAAACCCTTTGTCAAACCTCCATGAAACTAATTAATCTTCATCATTTTTTTCTTCTTCTTCATCTCGAAGACGAAAAAAAAGGCCTTAAATATATACCCACAAAAAAAAAATGTGGGGTAGATATGAGAGTAATTGAAAGTAGGGCAGTTGAGCACTATTTAAGATGCTGAGAGAGACATGTGTTTTCACATAGCTGTAAAATAATAAATATTTCTTCATTTAGACAAAATATTTATATATGTAAAAAGAGATTATTTTTTATGAAGGAAAAGAAAATTAATTATGTTTTGCTCCTCATATGAATTGTGACCTCTTGTATCATGAATAAGATCACTTTCATGTCTTTAATTCCCTCAAAACCCTCGTTTTTGATGATTGAAATTTTTTTTTTTATCTTTTCTCCTTCATGAGTATTTCGTGTAGTAGAGATCGAAATTTTATTAGATTTAAAAAAGACGAGTCTAATCTGTCTTCAAATTCTAAGGCGGGTTAGGGTTTTTCTAAAGATACTTTATCTAAACACTAACACATGTTTATAAAAAGAGATATATTTCTTTGAAGAGTCATCTCAAATATCTCATAAAATCTTGAACATTCACAAATATCAAATATTGTCTTTCTCAAAATAAAGTGTTGTCTAAGGTTCTTGGCGATTGAAGATATATATATCACAAGGAGGTTCATATAATCTCTAATTCGAGAAATAACTACTTACGACTCTCAAATCAAGGAAAATATTTAGGAGAGAAACACATGGTCCTCGAATCACAAAGAATATTTAAAAGAGAAAAATCAGAGATAAAAAGAATCATACACTTCTACTCACAAATATTCATTAATAATAAAAATTTTGCTTCATCATTTTTTTTAATATACCGCTAGACAGAATGTCTAGTGGTGTTTTATTAATATAAAAAAAATAAAAATCCTCAATAGGGATAAGTACAAGCAAAAGGGGCTAGACCTTACCTTTCCATTCCTAATAAGGTTAATAATCAATTTCTATCACTTTAAAATTTATTACAAACAGCTCGTATGAATAACATCACTTTAATGTCTTTTTCTTGTCTTTAATTCCTCAAAACCCTAGTTAGCTGCCTCAAGCCTCTTTGAAGCTAATGAGAAAAGAGGGTTTAGATTTCTTCTGACCTAAATGACAAAAAAATAATTAAAAACTTAAAGTATAGTTTAAGTTGCAAAATTATATTATTTTTTATTTTAAAATAATATTTTTTCACGTAAATTTGATACCTGCTTTAGAGTCATACTAATTCAAATTCGATACCATAAGGCACATTATAAAAGTAAGATGGAAGGAACCTCACATAAAGTGGAACCTCATAGAGTCATATCTCATGTAAATATCATGAAACAATGTTTGATTTTATTTATAGAGATTTCGTAACTATTCTAAAAATGAACACCCATATCAGCCATGAAACATTAATCGGGAGGTAGAAAAAAAAAAACTTTATATTGTAAAATGAATTTTTTTGTCTTTCATGACTGGCGAAACTTATAATTAGCTGGTCAAACTAGTTTATCGTTAACTAATAAGTATATTTTGGTTTACGCATTTAATAAACCTCCAAATTAATACGTAGAGGTCAAAATCAACAAAAAGTCGTAAGTTGGTCACTCTCAAGTTACGATTTTTACTTATCTCATATAAAAGGTGTAAGATAAGTAATTTTATGAAATATTTCTAATCTCAACTCATGAAATATCTTTATCTATCTCATCCCGACTACACCCAGACAATATATATATATATTCTAGAAAAGAAGGACAATAATAGGTCATGGGAATGGAAGAAAGTTTCGTAAATCAAATAAATAAAGTTTTGACCTCTTTAACAAGAAAAAAGGAAAAAAAGAAATGGTTAAAAAGGTAGTTGGAGATAGACAACATAGCAATTATACTATGTGTGTGTGTGTTAAAGTTAAAGCAATGGTCAAATGGATTGAATAATGTTGTTCACTTATTTCATCAGTGTTATCTCATGTCAAAACTCATTTTCCAAGACCATTTTTTTCTGATTTCAGAGTAAATAGTTCTTCCCTATATACCCTTTTGTCCATTGATATGTCTCACTCATCATACCCACCTCTCAACTATAAATTAATTACTCCTTTCGTTTTAATTAATGTGATGTTTTTTTATAGTAATAATAGGATCGATCTCATGAGATTTTATCGATGATCGAGTAAAAAAGAAGTCGAATAACCATTTAATTCATTAATATAATTTGATTCGATTAATTTATGTGATGATTTTCTATATTAATAGCTAGTGGATTAGTTTCATGAGATATTATCGATGGTCGGAATCAAAACGTAAGTCGAAGAACCATTCAATTCATTAATATAATTTGATTTGATTAATTTATGTGATGTTTTTCTATAGTAATAGAGTGTTGGTTTGATAAAATTTTATCGATGGTCAGAATCAAAACGAAAGTCGAAGTACTATTCGATTCGTTAATATAATTTGATTTGATTAATTTATGGGATGAATTTCTATCGTAATAGTGGGTCGATCTCATGAGATTTTATCGATGGTTGGAATTCAAATGAAAGTCAAAGAACAATTTGATTCATTTATATAATTTGATTTGATTAATTTATGGGATGAATTTCTATCGTAATAGTGGGTCGATCTCATGAGATTTTATCGATGGTTGGAATTCAAATGAAAGTCAAAGAACAATTTGATTCATTTATATAATTTGATTTGATTAATTTATGTGATGTTTTTCTATTGTAATAGTGTGTCGATCTGATGAGATTTTATCGATGGTCGGAATCAAAACAAAGTCAAAAGAACCATTTGATTCATTAATATAATTTGATTCAATTAATTTATGCAATGATGATTTTCAATAGTAATAATGAATCGGTCTCATGTGATTTAATTGATGGTCGGAAGCAAAACAAAGTTGAAGAACCATTCGATTCATATTAAACTGTTGTATATATACACATGAGAAATGATTCTTGTCCAAACCGACTTGTTCAATACTCGTCTAATCAAAAGTTTTTTAGAAAAAAAACTATAATGTGTCCTTTATCACATATTATACCGTCTATTACTTTTTATCACATACTATTCCGTATAAATTTAAATTAATTGAGTTAATGTGCTGTTATAATATTACAAGGGACTTTTTTCACAGCATTCACAATGATCTTATGCTATCCAAACGTCATGCTTAACATAATTGAAACATAAAAAAAAAATACTCAAAGTGCCAAAAACATAGTAAATTAATTGAACTTTTTGAGAAAGTAATATTTTATTAGTCATTAGTGTAGGTAATTTGAAGACATAATAATAATATAGGGTGTATAGTGATGTATGTTACGTACTTAATTCGCGCAAATACATAAACTATATCGTAGATCCGCCTATGATATATCGATGCATAATTATTTATCAAAATAAAAGGGTAAAGTGGACATTTAAATTTATGCAACCAGGATTAAAGTAAATAATTAGAGGATAATTAAACATCAAATATAGTTAAGGGGCCAAGAAAATTAATTATATGACTTTCGAATCATGCATGGCATGTTTACATTTGATTCCTCAAACTTCAGTAGGCGTTTGATAATATATTTTAAATATTTTTCATTTTGTTTGAAATTTATGATCGAAGATAAAGTTATATTTTTTGTTGTAAAATATATCTAATATAAAGTAATTATGGTCAAAACGGTCCTTATTTTTCATGATTGTGAGCTATGTCTAATATTGGTGCGAGCAAAATTAGTCAAAGTTCAACCCTATGTTTTATAATTTGACTTTTGACCCCTATATTATGACTATACTATAAAGTAAATTTTGTTTTCTTTTTATTAATTCCTTTTTATGGTTTACCTTCTTTCTTTTTTTAGAATGAGCCTTGATAAAGCTAAGCTATGTCAACATTAGGGTAAATGATCATAGGACTAAACTAGACTACAAAACAAATATAAATGATGGGTGATATATACTAGGACAGAGCAAGAGTGTCAGCTACGAATTTCGCTAAATGGAATAAATTTAGTTTAAATCATGTATTTCATTTTAAAATCATTGAATATATACATATTGATTATTAATTTAGTACTCAATAACTTAAAGGATTAGCATTCAGAACATTTAACGTTTAAATACTGAATCCAATATATATGATTCAATATATATATATTCAAATATCACGTGAGTATAGAAGAATAGGAAATTAATGAAAGTTTTGAGGTTTTTGTTGTCATATTACAGAGAAGAAAAGATAGTGATGGACTTTTGAGTTTTCAAGAAATAAATCATTGAAGCATATGACAATTGCTAGGTGCCATGTGATATTCTTCCATCTCGTCCACACTATAATGATTTCTTTTTTAGCATATTATTGTGTACAAAATATTATCAACTACACTTACTTGGAATTTAGCTCGAAATCTTCTTTATTAGCGACATTATTAAATTATTATTGTAATTAAAAGGATAGTACCAAATTCATCTGTCCATAGAAAGATTAGAAGAATATAATATCTGTAAAGAACTCAAACATGACAACAAGATAGTAATACGATATGATGACATAATTCTATACAATTATTATCATATGGCAATTGAAATCTCCACAAGAACTAATTTGCTCAAATTACAAATTTTCCATGTAATAAACTTCGAGTGGCAAGTGTACAAGGGTGGATATAGGAAGGGACGATGGTGTTCACTCAAATTTCCTCGGCGGCAAAAGATTAGACACTACAAGACTAGAGGATGACTTCGTGAATAGTGGCTTAGGTGGTTTAATAAAAATCCTAAATCCGTCACTACAACTGTGTTTTTAGAGGATTGAAATTTAAAGGCTCAATCAAGACAACAAAATGAGTACATATCTAATGTTATAAATTTGGGCCTTCCTAGATGCAACTAATGGGCTTATTTACTTTGGGCTCTAATTCCAAACTTGATGAAAAATTTGGATTTGCAAAGGGAATATTGGGCCTCTCCATTTCATAGTCCATAATTGAAGACATAATTTGAGTTATATATGTTCTTTCCACCAAAGTGACTAGTGCTGACTAGTTTGGTACGTGGGATAAGGATAATAGTTTTGAAATAAAATTTGAGAATAACTTTTTCCCATATTTGATATGAGATTTTAGCTAATCTCGTTCTTAGAAACGTCCAAATGATGAATTATTTGGAACTCATGAAACTAAACTCGAAGAGCTACAAATTTCAATCTCAAGTTCAATCCAAATTCTTTATGTGATATTTTGGACATTCCTTTCCTAATACCTCTTTCACCTCGATTATCCAAATTTATGTAACACACTTTTTTAAAGAAATAATTCAGAAAGAATGTCATCTTTCTATAATCAGAAATAATTTAACATGTCATCTTTCTATAATCAGAAATAATTTAACTTTAAATTTTATTTTATTTTAGCCATAATAAATCATTTAAAGACACACAAATATCTAAGGTTTGATCTAAGGTTTGTTTTAGATGATAAATTTTAAAAATATTCCTTTCTTTCTTAAATTTTGTGCCTAGTCAAACGATGCTTATATAAATTGAGAAAGAGAAAGTATTCATTAGCACATTTTTAAAGTTTAAACTTTTACGATATTTTTATGATCGTTACAAACCTACTACCTTCAAATTTTAGATCCACCTTTATCTAAAAGATAACAATAAGTAAACTACACTCTAACAACCATAACAACATAGAAGATAACAATCCATACTAAAATGCAATTAGTATCCTAAAATACAATAAGTTAAACTACACTCAACAATAATAACAAAACATAAAGTTCATCTAAATTAAAACGCACTAACATAAGTTTTGTTTTGTGTCATCAGTATGTATAAGTTTTTTTTAAAAAAATTTCCTATTTGATATTCGGAGCCTCATCAGTATATTATTACAATTTGACACAAAACATAAAATGAAAAATTGCATACTTGTAGTAAATCGACAGAGTTTTTCATACTACAATTAATTTACCAAAATAGAATATATTTTTTATAATAAGAATTAATCTAAAGTTGTGGTGTATCATAACTCATATCATATACTTGAAAGGCTGTAAATTAATCACAAAATGTACATACTTTGATAAAACCATAAATAAGACAATAAAAATGAGTGACATAGGAGCATTATCCCCAAAAAAATGTTAACCACTCAAACATGCTCACAATTGAAAGGCTCAACGAATTTTATATCTATATGATTTTCATTAATTAATTAATGTCATTTCCTACCTCATTTTTTCCTTCAAGAATAATAACAAAAAATAAGAAAAAAGACTTACGAAAATTAATGCAATTTAATTAAGTAATTTAATAAAATAAAAATTTACATAATTTAGTCATGATCAATGTATATTAAGTCGATTTCACTTGTCCCTTTTTTCTTTTCCTTCCTCTTTTTATTGTCCGTATAATAAAAAACTTTAATAGCTTAGGCTAATAAAATTAAAGTTTAAAATTTTATGTATTGGCTGATACAAAATATTTATATGATCAAGATATTTATTATATTTTTTGTCTTTATTTACGTAATGTACTTTTCTTTTTTAATTTATTAAAATATGTATTTTCTTATTTGGAATCAATTTATTTATAAATTTCATATTTAATTCTTATTGAGATAATTCTTAATGGCACAAATATCTATGATTGTCTAAAACTTTCAAGTTTCAATTTTTTTTTTCTATTTCTTTTTTTCTTTTAGAAAAAATCTTCATGTCTAGTTAAAAATTTAGGTCTGATGAAGGAGAAGCAACATATTTAATGTAATTTTACAAGTGAAATTTTAGGGAGGGTGGTGTATATACAAACCTAACTCCTGCCTTGTGCAGGTAAAGAAGTTTCTAATAGGCTCTCGACTAGACCACGGTATTTCAAAGCACGCAAGAGAAGAGGTTGTGCACGTCACAGAACTTGCAATGCAAGTACTCTTTCTTAATCCTACTTAACCTAAACCCTCTAGGCTCCAGAATCTATATCCAAACTTTCAACGTATCATTAACTCCGACACGTGTATTATCAATTAATATTATTTCATATGCAAAGGGTCAAATAAAGTAAATTTCTTGATAACGTGATAAAAATGATAATTGACGTTACGAGAGAGGAAAAAAGAAAGAATAAAATGAAAAACGTAATTACTGATTATTGACCAACAGTTATGATAGAGTCATATATATTCTTTCATTTATGTTTAAAAGTCTAGTGTTCACACTCGAGTCAAGCGCATAGAAAAGAAGATTTTTATTAGCGAGCAATATTCAACTCTCAATACGAAAACTTTACAATGCTAGCTAATCTATATTTAATACAATACGACTTTATTACAAATATCGAACCCCAAATTAAAAAAAGCCAAACCCTCCACCAATTGAAGGTGATTGGATTAATTGAAGCATGCTTCAGTTATTTATAGGTACGTAAGCAACCCAAAAAGAACCTGCAGAATATATTCACCTATATTGTACCATAAAGATTTTATCAGAACCTATTATTAATGCTTTTAACATAGCATATAGCATAGCATCCCATTGGACTTAGAGAGAATTGTACAGACACTTTCAATTACACTTCGGACAATACATAGCTTTTAATTAATGAAAAGAGTTAAATGATCAAAATTACACATACTTAAAAGATCTCGATTTTCGAATTTTATATCTGAACTATCATGTTTGTACGTACATTTTCTATCTGAACTCTCACCAAATGTCATTTACTAAAACACACTTCAACTATCATTTGTTTGCTTCTCCTGCTTAAACAATGGTGCTATTTCAAAAAAAGAGTACAATTAATAGTTGATGTATTTCTTCTCTTTAAAACAGAATGACTTAATTTGACTTGATACTAAGTTTAAAAAAATATTCAAAACATACATTTCGATCTTGTGGTGCTAAATTTAAATCATGCTAAATGTACCAAAATGTCATTTAAAAAAAATACTCAAAAAAGACATTTTGATCTTGTGGTGCTAAATTTAAATTATGTTAAATGTACCAAAATGTCCTTTAAAAAAAATACTCAAAAAAGACATTTCAACCTTGTGGTGCTAAATTTATATCATGTTAAATGTACCAAAATGTCCTTTAAAAAAATACTCAAAAAAGACATTTCAATCTTGTGGTGCTAAATTTATATCATGTTAAATGTACCAAAATGCTCTTTAAAATATTGTGGTGCTAAATTTCGATCTTTAAATGTACCAAACTTAAACATGTCATGTGAAAATCTGACATTAAAATATTGCGAAATAAAAGGCTTCATACATTTTTAAATAAACTAAAACGAAAAGTAGGTATTCCTTTTTTAAACGAATGAAAGATTTTTTGTTTTTGTTTTTTCACACTATATTAGATATCCATATTGAAACTTCAACTAAATCCACTCAAGAATAACACTCCTAACAAGATTTTCTCTTCATATTCAAAACTTAAATTCGAAAACTCCGCTTATAAACGGAACAACCTCATTACTAGTCTACTACACCACTGTGCCATAACTCATGAAACTCAAAACACCTAGATAATTATCTTATTATGATAATTTAATGTAGTTTTCCTTTACCCACTGATATTCAACAATTTTGAAAGTATTTTTTTTCCTCTGTTTTGCTATGAAGAAGAAGCCAAAAGTTATAAACTCTCTGTACACAACCGCTGCTTCAACACTTGTCTCAATAACTTTGATTTTTTCAATTTTCTTCTTCTTAAATAACCCCAAATTATCCCATTTTTATTCATTACATCTTTTCCATTTTGGTTCTAAGTTTTTTCACCAACTCCATTGCTCTGTTTTTCTTGTTTCTTGATTTTCCGGCGAGTTTTTACCGGTCTCCGGCGGTACCATGATGTCTCAGACAGGTTTTGTTCCTCCCGATGCCGTAAAAAGAGAGATGAATCCTCAACCAATGGCGTCTCATGAGAAGGTTGTGAATGATCCAACTCTGTTTAAGGAGTGTCTCAAGAATTTTCACTCTGTTGTTGGCGCAAAGGACTCGTAAGAATGATCCAACTTTTTCTTTTTTTAACCTTTAGGAGTTCTTGCCTTTTTTACTTTCTTGGTAAATTAAGGTGTTTAATGCTTACCATTCGAACGATTCGTTTAATTTTACCTTTGTGTTTCTTTTTTTTTTTTTTAAAAAAAGCTTTTTCCTTACATTCTACCTCTTGTAGATATCTTTTGAATTTTCACAATTTTTATTAAGAAAAATAGACAAAATGATCAAGGGGGTTGAAAAAACATATACAAATAATTTTGGTTTTTTTTTTTTTTTATACATTTGGTTTTTTGTCGAATAAATATTTAGATGTAGTCACCAATGGCATCTCATGAGAAATTGTGAATGACATGACTTGTAAGAATTTTCACTCTTTTTTAGCACAAAGTGTACTTAAGTAGTTCGAACCTATAACCTTGAAGTTAGAAGTGGAATGTTTACCGCTTGAACAAACCTCACATAAGTAAACTTTAATTTTACTTTTGTGTTTATTCTCTTTTTAAATTTCCCCCCCCTACATTCTTATAGATACTTTTGGATCTTCACTAAAAAAAAATAAATTAAAATGTAACTAATAAATAGACAAAAGGATCAAAGGGGTAAAGAAACATATATAACTAATTTTGATTATTTTATACATATGATTTTTTGTCGGGAAAGATTTAGATGAATCCACAAATGTAGTTTCATGAGAATATTTTGAATGACACAACTCTATGTAGAGAGTGTCTCAAGAATTTTGACTTTGTTTTGAACACAAGACGCACATAAGATGCTCGAACTCACAATCTTAAATTTGGAGATGAAATGCTTATTGCCTGAGCAATTCCTCACCTATAAAACCTTTAATTTTACTTTTGTAGTTCTTTTCTCAATTTTTTTCCTTACATTTTTCCTTTTATAGACAACTTTGGGATTTTCACTAATTTAAAAAAAAAAAAATACACAAAAAGATCAAAGGGATAAAAAAAAAAAAAACATATACAAATAATTTGTTTTTTTATATGGTATGGTTTTTTATTTGAAGAAGATTCAGATAAATCCTTAACTCTCAAATTCCGCCATTAACGAGTGAAGATAAGAGGCGAATATATTTATGAGGAATTTTTTAACACATAATTTTTCATAATCGCATCTCATGAGAAGAGAGTGAATGACCCAACTCTATTCGGGGAGTGTCTCAACAATTTTCACTCTGTTTTGAGCATAAAGTGCACGTAAGTAGCTCGAATCTACCACCTTAAAGTTAAAGGTGGAATGGCTACTACCTGTGAGCAATCCGTTACATAAAAAACCTTTAGTTTTATTGTGTAGTTCTTTTTTCAATTTTTTTTCCTTACATTTTTCCTCTTATGACACCTTTTGGATTTTCAGTCAATTTTTATTTTTAAAACAAAATACACAAAATATTAAAGGGATTAAAAAAAACATATACAAATAATTTTGATTTTTTGTATGGTATGATTTTTTATTTGAAGAAGATTCAGATGAATTCATCCTCTCGAATTCCGCTAGTAACGGGTGGAGACAAAAGGTGACAATAGTCACGAGGAATTTTTTTTTAATACATACAATTTCTCATCAAAGAAGATTTAGGTGAATCCGCCAACAGCGTCTCATGAGAAGATTGTGAATGACCCGACTCTCTTTAGGGAGTGTCTCAAGAATTTTTACTCTATTTTGAGATAAAGTGCATGTATATAGCTCGAACCTGCAATCTTAAAGTTGGAATTGAGATGCTTACTGCCCCAGCAATCCCTTACATAAAAATACCTTTAATTTTACTTTTGTAGTTCCTTCAATTTTTTTCCTTACATTTTTCCTCTTATAGACACCTTTTGGATTTTCACTAAAAAAATTAAATCAAAAAATAAATATACAAAAAGATCAAAGGGATAAAACAAAACATATACAAATAATATCGATTTTCTTTTATGGTATAATTTTTTGTTCAAAGAAGATTCAGATGAATTCATCCTCTCGAATTCCACCCGCAACGAGTGGAGACCAGGGACGACGTATATTCATGAGGAATTATTTTTATTTTTTTATTGATTCAATCATGAGTTAAAACTATATATATTTTAGATAATTAATGTTTGTTTAATGTTTGATTTTGTTTAATTAAGGGTTCCTGTGATTGGAGGGAAGGATCTTGATTTGCATGTTCTCTATGTTGAGGTGACTAAAAGGGGTGGCTTTAACAAGGTTAATTTTTTTTTCTTATTATAATAATTTATTTCATTTTATGATATAGTTATTATTATTATTATTATTTGAAGAAATTAATAAGAAGATATGCAAATATTATTTTGTTATATAGGTAGTGGCAGATAAGAAATGGAGAGAAGTGAGTTCAGTATTCAAGTTTTCTCCAACAACAACAAGTGCTTCATATGCATTGAGGAAACATTATTTCACTTTGCTTCATCACTTTGAACAAGTTTACTTTTTCAAACATGAAGTTCCTATGTTTGATAAATCTCCAGGTTAGCAAAATTTCATATTATATATATTATTTTCTAAATCAATGTTTTATTTGTTTCGATATGCGATAATATTTGTGTGCTATTACTGTGCTAGAAATATTCTATTTTCACCTTGATTTTGTCGAGTCTGTTCTTTCTTTGTTCTTATCGAGGTAACTAGAGGAGCTATTTGTGTCACGTGTTGTATTGTATGGCGTTGAGATATATTTAAAAGATATATTGTCACAATATATAACTGCTTAAGTTTTGATGCACGAAGATGTTATTTAAATTGCACTTTATTAAGTACTGATTAGTTCAAGGATTTTGATATTTATCTTTTGTTACTAAGTTAGATTTTTTTCTATTTATGTTATTATGCGATAATATTTGTGTGCTATTACTGAGCTAGAAATATTCTATTTTCACATCGATCTTCCCGAGTCTCCTCTTTCGTTGTTCTCATCGACTAGCTACTTTCTGCCACATGTGATCAAATGACATGATATCGATATATTTTAAAAGATGTTTCAATATATAACAACTTGAAATTTGACGCACGGAAGTGTAGTTTGACTAAATTTCACTTTATAAGTACTAACTAGTACAAGGATTTTGATATTTTACTACTTCAATAAAAAAAAAATTCTATTTGTTTCAATATGTGATAACATTGGTGTGTTATTATTTTAGGCTAGACATGATGTTCAATTTTCACCTCTATCTTTCCGAGTCTCCTCGTTCTCTATTCTTATCGAGGAGCTATGGCATGATATCGATATATTTTTAAAATATGTTTCAATGTATAATAACTTTAGTTTTGATGCACGGAAGTGTAATTTGACTAAATTTCACTTTATAAGTTTATATGTACCAACTTATTCAAGAATTATAAACTTTTACTACTAGGTTAGAATTTTTTCTACTTTTAGTTCAATAAGCAATAACATTTAATTTATGTGTTATTACTAGGCTAGACATATTCCATTTCCACTTGATCTTCCCGAGTCTCCTTTTTTTTTTTTTTAATTCGCATCGAGGAACAACTTTCTGACATGTGTCCTATGGCATGATGTCGAAATATTTTTAGAAGACGTGTCGATATATAACTGCTTGAGTTTTAACACACGAAGTGTTATTTGACTAAATTTCATTTTATAAGTACTGACTAGTTCAAGGATTTTGATCTTTTACTACTAGGCTAGATTTTTTTCTTTTTATTTCAATATGCAATTACATTGATGTGTTATAACTAGACTAGGCATATTTAATTTTCATCTTGTTTAATCCGAGTCTCCTCTTTCTTTGTTCTCATCAGATCTACTTTCTGCCATGTGTTATATGGCATGATGTCGAGATATTTTTAAAACACGTGACAAGATATAACTTCTTAAATTTTGATGCACGAAAGTGTTATTGGACTAAATTACACGTTATAAGTACTAATTAGTTCATGAATTTTGATCTTTTACTACTAGGTTGGATTTTTTTTTCCTATTTATTTTTAATCAATATTTGTGTGTTATTAGTAGGCTAGACATATTCAATTTTCACCTAAATCTTCCCGAGTCTCCTCTTTCTTTGTTCTCATTGAGGAGTTACTTTGTGTCATTTGTCATATGACATGGTGTTGAGATATTTTTGAAAAAACGTGTCAATAAATAACTGTGTAAATTTTGATGCATGTACCAAAGTATTTTCTGACTAAATTACACTTTATACGTATTACTAGTTCAAGGATTTTGATCTTTTACTTATAGGTTAGATTTTTTTCTAATTATTTCAATATGTGATGTATCATTTGTTTTTCATTACTAGGCTAGACATATTCATTTTTCATTGGTTGCCACGTGTCATTTGTCATGACTTCAAAATAGATTTATCAAAATATTAAGTTACTTATTTCTTATGGTTGACAAAAATTCAAATGTGCTGAAAGTGTGTTAACTGAAAATGGTCTAAAATAGTCTAGTACTTTCATTATAGGATTTAAGTTATACACATTGATAACGTAATTTTTTTTTTTATAGTATTAGTGAACTTTAACGTACAATAGTAAGTTATAGTTACCAATTTTATCATCTGAACTTGCTTGCGTGAATGTGAAATGCTTTGTGCACATGATTGTTTTTTTTTTGTTGCTCACATTGTCTATTTGAAATTCTCTTGTGTATTTAGGTTCATGCTTCCAAGCTGAAGGGAAAATTGATGCCAAATTTGACTGTGGCTACTTTGTGTCCCTCAAAATGGGAAGTGAAGTTCTCAATGGTGTACTTTACCATCCACACCAACAAGCTCAACCATCTTCTTCCAAATTCGGTGCACAAAGTTGCAACGCGATTGTGCCTTACTACTCACCACCTTTCAACAATTCAGGACGGAGGAGCAGGAGGAGGAGGAACGGGGATCCTAATCGCCCAAAACCTAATAGGAGTGGTTACAACTTCTTCTTTGCTGAAAAGCATTCAATGCTTAAATCTCTTCATCCACATAGAGAGAGGGAGTTCACCAAGATGATTGGAGAGTCTTGGAACAATCTATCTCCTGAAGAAAAAATGGTAAGTATGTTCAAACTCGATCATATAGTGCTATTCTGTATTATGAAGATTCATCATAAATTGAGAACGTGAATTTTAAATGAGTGACATGGACAATAGATTCATATAGTCGCCCCAAACTTGTTCGTGATTGACGTGTACTTGCAATATATTCATATAGGGACATTGAGGGTTTGTTCAGTATGGAGAAAACCATTTTCTGATTTTTTCATGTTCGATTAGTTAAAATTTATGGAAAAACATTTTCTCTAGAAAAACAAGTTCTACAAGTGGCATTCCACACTGATTGTGTTCTCCTTACCCTCCAACACACCAACTCTGCACGCCCCCCACCCCATGTCCTCATCTCTACTCGCATCTCTTATAGTATTTGCCAAAATTATATACAAATGTTTTTTCAAATATTATTTTTGTTTACATACTAAACACAATAGAATAGGTAAGAACCTACTTATTTTTTTGAAAGACATTTTCCAAGAAAATTCCTTCGTACCGAACACACCTTTAGAGAGTTTGATACTGATTGTTAGTGTATACTATACAGGTCTATCAAGAGTATGGGGTGAAGGACAAGGAAAGGTACCAGAGGGAACTGAAGGAGTATAAAGAAAGCATGATGACCACATCATCTTGCTACTAAAGGTAACTGAATGGTAGAAGAAGAAGAGCATGAGATAAACATGTAAATGTTTGTGTGGATCAAAACATTATTATAGCTTAAGTAAGATAGTCTAAAACTATTTCCAAAACTGTAGTTTCTCAAAACATTTGTTTACCTAAACTAATTCTCATGCTTATAAGATGGTCTTGCTTGCTTATCAAACTTTAGACTGGTGATTATTTGATAAACTCCACCATAGTACTACTACAAATCATAGCTAAAAATAATTATTATTTTTACACCTCTTAGGAGTTTTCGCCCTTTTTTGCTTCTTTGATGACTTGAACCCACAATCTTAGGGTTGGAGGTGAGAAATTCTTAGGGTAACTACCTATTGTCTAGCAAAATTAATCTATTTTTGGAATTAGGATGTAATTGGAGGGTCGAGCATTGGCGGAGTTGATGTAACATAGTCCACAATTTGACACTTTATTGCTGGTTAGAGTTATGTAGGTATTAATAATGTATAAATTAGTTATGTAGAGTTCAATTATTCATGCATTAATTTTAATGAAGACCTTGAGGAGGAAGCTTATATAGACCAACCAGAGGGTTTTGAAATTAAAGAAAAATGTCAAATGGTGCATAAGCTAAAAAAGTTCGTATATGAACTTAAACAATCCTCAAGATAATGGTATAAAAAATTTAATGATAGCAGAACATTTTTTTGGATTTAAGGAGATTACGTACCAAAAGATGAGTGGGAGAAAGTTTATATTTTTAGTCTTGTATGTTGACGAACTTTTATGGTAATGCTGATGAATTAGGCATATTGCGTGAGATGAAAGACTTATCTATGAATTTTGAAAAAAAAAAAGATATAGGGATACAAATATTTTGTGATAGATCATATGGATTATTAGGACTATCTTAAACAGCTACATGGAAACAGTTCTAGAAAGACTTAACAGGAAATTAGTTCAACAAGAATTGTTCTTATTTAAAAAGGGGGATACATTTTGTCTCATGCATTATCCAAAAAATGATGTAGAAAGAAATAAATGAAGTCAATTCCTTACTCATTCTTTTATTGTTAGAAGTTTGATGTATGTTTAAACTCGCACAAGATTTGATATTAATTTTGTGCTCAAAATGCTAGGAAGATATATCAGAGTAATCTTGGAGAGTTTAATGAAAGTCTTGAGGTCCCTGAAAAGAACAAAGGATTAGATGCTCTTGTATAGGAGGTCCAACCACTTGGAAGTTATTAGATACTCGAATTCAGATTTCGCTGGATATATTGCCATTATAAAATTTCCGTTTGGTTAATGTTCCTATTAGTTGAAGGAACAGTGACATGGAAGAATGCTAAACAATCTGTCATTGCTACATCCACAATGAAACAAAATTTGTAGCATGTTTTTAAGCCATTATTCATGCATCATGGTTGCGAAACTTTATTTCAGGACCAAGGGTTGTCGACATCATTACCAAGCCGTTAAAAATTTATTGTGACGATACTACAATAATATTCTTTTCCAAGAATGATAAGTTTACCAAATGTGTCAAATATATTGAATTAAAGTAATTTACCATCAAAGAAGAAGCTAAGAAACAAAGAGCTTCACTTAGGAGGGTTAACAACCAAAGACATTTAAAGAACATGTTCAAAGAATGGGTTTTGATTGTACTCATGATTGATGCATTTATGATGTTTTGACACTTTGAGCTCAATTATGTGTTTTAGATAAACATTAATGAAATTTCCGTTTCTCATAATAGTGTACATATTTTTATTTTGAGATATTACAGGATAAGTCTCAATGAGATATTATTGCTGACCATAATGTTAAATGTTTTATAGCTTATAAACCTGATACAATAAGTTGCTAATGTAATGGTATATGGAAGGGAGTATGTATCACAAACATTATGTATATTGATTTGTCATATTGTGATATGTATGATGTACCTTATAGAGGAGATTTATTGTATGCACAACTAATGTTTATGTCATTATACTAATATTATGTGGTCATTGAGCCAAGTGGGAGAATTTAAAACTTATTTTTGTATTTGGACCAAGTACACAAATGACCTCTATGCCGAAACATTTGACACGAAGCTAAAATTTCAATTGATGATAGCCAAAATGTATATTTTTTTTTTATTATTATTACTTTTATTTTGTGAAATGCACCAGCTGGGAATGTATGTTATACATTATATATGCATTTATTATACATTTCATAGACACTATTTATCAGTAGACATTTCATATACACTTTATACTCATATTATACATTATATATACATCTATATACATTTTTATACAATATATACAAAATATTCATTGTATACATTTTGATCAATAGATTTTTCATACACTTTTTATACTTCACATTCACTAGGTAGACTGAGTAGTGAAAATAAGGGTAGTTTTCGCTCAATGCAACTATTGGTGGACGAAGAAGATGAGCCAATCAAATCCAAACATCATTCTTTACCTAAAAAATTTAAAATTTGAACTCTGAAATCTGGAATGAAAAGGAAAAAGAGAAGATAACTTGTCATTATTTGGGGCGTAAAGTGTATTTGTGGACATATAGTTCAAAATTGAGCCATTTATATTTTTGAATTTTGATGATCATGTCATGGCATTTTTTCTTACTTCATTTGTGGGTCAATTAATAAAAATTTCATAACTAGTATCTTATACATAATAGATCGCATATGTACATCGATTATATGATAGACGTATCAAATTAATTTTTAACCTCTATAAATTAATTCTTTCTTCGCTCATTAGGGTTACCTCATATTACAGCGGCCGCTCTTCTCAACAATAATGTCTTCCCAATCAAGTATGGTTTTATTGATTTTGATATTTCCTACTAGGCTTGATTTATTTCTATTTATTTCAATATGCGATAACATTTATATTTTATTACTAGGCTAGAGAAATATTCAATTTTAACCTCGATCTTTTTGAGTCTTGGCTCTATTCACATCGAGGAGAAACTAGAGAACTACTTTTCTTCATGTATCATTAATCATGACTTCGAGATATTTTACTTTAAATCGTTGTGTCATACTCTTGTGCTTAGATGGTGCTAAATTGTGTTGAAATGGTGCTGAAAATGGTCTTAAATGATGCTTAATTAGTGTTGAAAATGATTTAAAATGATTCTGAAAATAATGAAATTTATCTCTGCGCGATGTGTTACCTATAGATGACAGTTCTAGCCATGAAATTCGCTATTGATACTTATTACGATAAGTCCCAAGCATATACACTTCTTTAAGGTGTGACCCATTCAACCTCGAGTGAATATGAAATACTTTGTGTATCTGACTATTCTTTTTACATTATTCAATGGTTGTTTGAATACTCTTGTGTATTTAGGATCATTGTGTTTCCAAGTAGAAGGGCTATTTGATGCCAAATTTTACTCTAATTAGTTCATGTCCATGAATTTTGATATTTACTATTAGGCTTGATTTTTTCTATTTATTCCAATATATTATAACATTTATGTGTTATTACTAGGTTAGAGGTATATTTAATTTTCATCTTGCTTTTTTTGAGTCTCCTCTTTTTCTATTCTCGTTCACAATTAACTAAAAAAACTATTTTTGTCTCTTTCATGACTTTGACATATTTAATTTTTAAATACTTGTGTTAATGCTTAGTCCATGAAAAAGAATCAGTACGTGAGGGGGCGTGTTGAGAATATAATTAACTAATAAAAGTGTACTAATTCTAACAGATTAAACTTTTAGATGAGATTGTTACACACTTTAATATGGTATAAGAGCAAACACTGGTTTTGAGATCGAATCTCATCGCCACCCATATCAAAAACAAATCCATGTGCTTGACCCATGAAAAAGAACTAGGCCCGCACCTTAATCTTTAAACGAAATGGTCACACACTTTAACAAAAATATCACTCATTACTTAAGTTTTGACACATCTATTAAATACTATTTAGTAATAGGATTTTTCTTCCTTTTATATATTGATAAAAAAAACTAATTATCTTTTTGATTGTTTTTTTTGAAGCTCTTCACTCTTCTGGCAGCGATGATGAGGAAAATAGTAAGCCAATTTTCATTTTCACCTTTTCTCTTTTCAAAATTTTATTATATGAATTATTCTCACTAAATTATGTTGCATAACATGAATGTTTATAGATTTGAATAGTGAATGCTTTAAATTTGTATATGCGATTCAAAAGAATTATGATGTTATATGTCGTTTAACATATTACATTACTTTTTTTTATGGTTTGCAAAAAAATCAAATGTGTTAATTCTTTTGTGCTATAAGGTGCACTTTCATTTATTTTTTTCCCTACTTGATATTCACGGTCTTTTTTTTTTTTTTAATTTCTATTTTTCTGATTGATTTTTTTTTTTTTTTTTAAGCTTTTCACTCTTCCCGCAACAATGATGAGGAAAATGGTAGGTCAAATTCTCATTTTTCTTTTGAAATTATAATATATGAATTATTCTAGCTAAAATATATTGCATAATAATATGAATGTAGAATGCATTTTGCAAAAGAATTATGAGGTTCTTAAATCTATTTTAGTTTATATAGATTGTCAAAACATATTTTGTCAACGAAAAATGATCTTATTCGGTATTCAAAATTTTAAAATTATTTTCATTTTTTTGGACATGTTTGCATCAAATAATATCAAAATGTAACTCATTAACCAGCCAATCAATTTATATAATTTGTATTATTTGATGGACACACATGCAATATATGTGTCTGAAAATTTATTACATTTTATAAGTATTTATAACTAGTTCAAGGATTTTGACTTTATAAAGATTTTTATTTTGAAAATGACCAATAATTTTATGTAATTTATAATTACAAAATTTTACTCCTTGTATTTCAAACTTCATGGGAGTAGATAGTTTTTGAGCCCAAATATAATCCAATTTTACTTTTAAAAGTTTGTACATTGCCATTTGATTCTTCATGATATTTACTTTAGAATAAGTTGCATGCATCACATCTCAATGCTTCATGCACCTGACTGTTCTTTTTACGTTATTCAAAGGTTGCTTACATTGTTTGTTCTAAATTCTCTTGTTTATTTAGAATCAAAGGGTCTCCAAGTAGAAGGGACAATTTATGGCAAAATTGACTCTGGATATTTGGTGTGTGTCAAAGTGGGATCTGAACTTTGCAATGGAGTAATCTACCATCCAAAAGAACAAGCCTCATCTTGCAGCGCGATTGTACTTGACAATCTACAACCTCACTACTATTCAGGACGGAGGATGAGGAGGAAGGAGAGAGACCTTAATCTCCCAAAACCTAGATGGAATGACTACAACTTCTTCTTTGCTGAAAAAAAAGCCATCCTCAAATCTCTTTATCCAACAAGGAAACGTTGGGAATTCACAAAGATGATTGCAAAATCTTGGAACGATCTTCCTCCTGAAGAAAAAATGGTAAATACACTCAAATCCAATCGTTCTGTATTTTGTATTGTGAGGATTCATCATAAATTAAGAATGATAAACTAATTCTTACGTCATATTGGACCGTGAGCTTTAAATGAGCGATATGGATAGTGAAGAATCATATAGTCAGCTCAACCAGGGGCGGCTCAACGTAATTTGGGGCCTAAAGCGAAATTTCAATTCGAGGCCTAAAATATAAACAAACTTTGTATACATATTTATTCAAATTTTATTTCTATAAGTAATAAGTTGACAAATATTGAATAAAGATAAGAGTTAAAACCATAGAATCTCAAGAAGTTGATGACTTGGTATACCCCATTTTAATATGCTTGACGTAATGCTTGAAACTATAATTTAAAAACAAATAAAAAAGAATTTGTAATGCACTTTGTTCAACACTTTTCACTATTAATTCTTATTTTTAACAAAGTACAAAGGATGTTCAAGTGGGTAAAATAATATATTTTTAAAATATTATACTTTTAATCATAAATAATCAATTTTTTCTATAAAATTTTTAACATGTAATTTATTCTTGGGATACTCAAACTCGAGCATTACAAAAAAAAAAAAAAAGATTATATAGGGACATTGAGCTGAGGGTCTATCGGAAAACAACCTCTCTACCTCCTAAGGTAGGGGATAAAGGTCTGCGTACACTCTATCCTTCCCAGATCCTACTTGTGAGATTACACTGTGTATGTTGTTGTTGTATTGAACGAGTTCGATATTGATTGTTAGTGTATACATACAGGTCTATAAAAACTATGCAAAGAAAGACAAGGAAAGGCACCAGAAGGAATGGAAGGAGTATAACGAAATAGTGACGACTGCATCGTCTTGCAACTGAAGGGGACTGACTGGGAGAAGAAAAGGAGCAGAGATATAGTTCATTTTGCATTGTAATGTAGTTCCAAAACTGCAGCTCTTTCTGTGGATCAAAACATTGTTATAGCTTGTGTAAGATAGTCGAAAACTATTTCTAGAAGTGTTGTTTCTCAAACTATTGTTTCGTAGATTGATTCTCATCCTTATAAGATGGTCTGTGTTATAAATACATCATATTGTGGATGTTCATTACACAGTTTCCTGGATAATCACCTTGATGTATTGTTGGGAAACTGTCTTTATTCAACCTGTAGGTGAGGGTGTAGCTAGTCTACGACAAGAACATACCTAGTGTAATCCCACGAGTGGGGTCTGGGGGAAAATAAAACTGCAATGTCACAAACAACACAACGATTTCAACAAGTCCAAGGAAGGAGGGGGTGAGGTCTGCATTTCAACTACCTTCTTCCATGACTCTCGGCTGGATATCTCACCCCACCACCTTCCCACGTTCTCTCTTGAAGTGAAGAGATCTGCTCTGTCTGTTCCGTTCACCAAGTATTGAATGTTTGGAAGGTGAGAGAGATCGGCCAATGTGAATTCATCTCCAGCCAAGTATTGACTATTTCCGAGCCTCTTTTCATACACATCAAGCACTTTTTTGAGCTTCTCTTCGTTCTGTCTGATCAAGTTCTCGTCTTGTTTGATCTTCATTCGTGGTGCAAAAGCCAGCTGGAATTCAAGAACTGAACTTGGTGGATTGAAGCTTTGTCCTTCTGCCTCTATCCATTGATCTATAGATGCTTTCTCTAACGGGTTCGTTCCATATAATCCCTTGTTACCTTGACTTCCGTATTTGTCACATATGTACCTATTTATAGATCTGGATTCTGGATTTACCAAAAGCAAAGACAGACAACAATGTAAACCCAAATTCCATACTAATCTAAGCATCATGAACGATAATGCAAGAACCAAATCCTAAATTAGTATAAGCATTATGAAACGGTGTAAGACGCAAATTCCATATTAGTATGAGCATCATGAACACATACTAGTACAAGCATCATCAACAACAACATCACATCATTAGTAACAGTATAAGGCCCAAATCCCATACTAGTATCAGTGCCGGAGCCACTTTATGCCAAGGGTTGTCACTGGAAAATCACATTGTTTAGCTAGGTCCAAATTTTAGTTTCATTTATATAAACTATATGTTGATGACTCCCGTTATGTCATTGACTAGTATAGGCATCATCAACAACGTCACATCATAAATTACAGTGTGAGCCCCTAATTCCATACTAGTATAAGCATCATAAACAGCAAGATAAGCCAATTTCCATACTAATATAAGCATCATTAACAACAATGTACAACCCAAATTGCATACTAGTATAAGCATCATGAACAATACTGTAAGACCCAATTTACATACTAGTTATCTAGGAGGATAGGATGTACGAAGACCTTACCTTACCTCTACCTTTGTGAGGTAGAGAGGTTGTTTCTGATAGACCCTAGGTTCAGAGGAAATGTGATCAAAACAGAATTGAAAGCAAAATAACGACAGAAAAATGACAAGAGAAATAAAGCAACGTAGCAACAAGTATTAACAAGAATGGAAGAATAAGATACTACGCAAATACTAAAACTTACTACCAGATACAAAGAAGAGGAGACTAGCCCCCTGCCTCTCCCACATAAAAGTACGACAACACTTGGCTTACCTACTACCTTAACCCTCCAAACCTTCCTATCTAGTGTCATGTCTTCAGTAAGCTGAATTGTGTTAAAGAACAAGATCCCAAATTCTGCTACTATTATAAGCATCATCTATTCTTGGCAAATGCAGTTTAAAAATCCAATCTTTAGACTGGCCCATTACTTCCAGGGCTATCTATCTGCTGCAAGATTAAGAGGGACTAAGCAGGGGGGGATTTCAGATAATGGGGAAGATGAGACTAGGCCTCTGCCTCTCCCATAGAAAAGTACGACAACGCTCGACTACCTTCAAACCTTCATATCTAGGGTCATGTCATCAGTAAGCTAAATTGCATTAAACAACAAGATCCCAATTTGTGCACTACTATAAACATCAGCTATTCTGGCAAATGCAGTTCAAAAATCCAATCTTTAGACTGACCCAATACTTCTAGGGATATCTGGTGCAAGATTAAGAGGACAAAAAGTGTAATTACCAAACAGAGTGATGTCCTCATCTTGATAAGCTGGAACTTGACCAAAAGGCTGATGAAAATAAGAAACAGTGAGAACATAGAAATCAGTAAAAGAAACTTGCCCCCTTTTTTGCTAAATTTGGGGGTAGGAGGGAAGATCAAACACTCGCAAATAAAGTGTCAATCAACTGAGCTACGAAGATTTTCGAAAAAAAAAAAAAAACTTGCCTGAATTTTGAGATAGTCAGGTTTCTTGTGTTCCCCTTTTACAATGTTAACAGGGATGAGCTGAAATTGGACATTTTTTTCAAGAAGACAAGCTAGAACTCTTGACACTGCTGTTGATAAAGTTGGTCCGTACACTTTCACCGGAGAAGCCATCGGAAAATCAAGAAAGTAAATTACTCTAGTGTTGTTCCTTTGTTTTTGGAATTTATATTTGCTTTTTATAATCTTTATTCAGCATACTACATTATCCTTTTCTTCATCAACTGGTTAAAGTGGGTCACCAATTTTAATTATTTTATTTTATTTTTTTTTTATAAAAAGTGTTATTAGTGGATAGGTCTGGTAAGCTAAATCATTAAAATGATTTAAATTTTCAACTAACTTTTTTTTTAATGCTAATTTTCTCAGGTCTGTTAAGCTAAATCATTAAAATGATTTAAATTTTCAATCAACTTTTTTTTTAATGCTAATTTTCTCTGTATCATTTCAATTATTTCGATGTCTAAAAGGGAGATTATTCAACTAACCTCATGATCATAAATATTTTGATTAAATTAGTAAAAACTTTTATTTCTAATAGTGACATATTTTGACAAAGAAAGAGGATTTCCTTTAAATAAACTCTGTGTGAATTTGAATCAGTCGAGGATCGATACAATAAGCTTGGAATATCATATCATTTAGAAAAGAACTTTTGTGAGATTTGTTAAGAGTTTCACCATAGTATGAGTCCTTTCTTTATATTGGCTTGCACAATTTTTTCATTATGACCAAATTTGTGAGTAACTATATAAGTTCAAGATCCAATTAAGCAAGTTAAACCTTGTTACAATGAACATTTGGCCTAATAACATCTTATTACAATAGTTTTATAGCATCTAATTAGTAATTACAATCTATGTATGGACTTTGTGACATCTAATAACAATGAACAAAAAGACACCTCAACCATCTTAGATCATCTTTAGTGATTGTCTTTTCGATCAATTAAGCACACGTTGTCCAGTTAGAAGGAGCTCTCGTTGACGATAATGGTGGGAGGTTATGAATGTTGACATCGAGAGGTAGCATACGATATTGGATATCGAGCTCCCTGAATGTTTTCACCATTTCTTCAATAAGAAGAGCTCTTCTCGCCCACCTCTCTCCCATGTCTTGGTGATTCATCGTGTGTGAGAGCCACACTGACCATTTTATCCCGTTCATGTCTTCCACGTCTCTCATTACAATCATTGGAGCCGGATACCGATGATCACTCCTGTTTTCGATATACCTCCAATACAGAAGACATAACCATAACTAATCGAAAAAAGGATGGAAGAATATCAACAACTTATCATGATTTAAGCTAAGAGACAAGTCAAAAGTGCTCTTCCTTTGCGCATTTTTACATTACATGCCAAGCCAATTATACTATTAGGTCTTCATGATATTTACTTTATAATAAGTTGCATGCATCACATCTCAATGCTTCATGCACCTGACTGTTCTTTTTACATTATTCAAAGGCATAATACATAAATTGGACCCTAAACTTGACTTCAAATTTTAAGTATGACCTCTAACTTTCATAGTGCACAAATAGACACTTTAACTATCCAATTCTTAAACAAAAAAACACGCGAATCCAACAGCCAAATTGTGTGATATACAAACGCGCCTACGTGGCTTATTGAGCCACTCAGTGGCTGCCACGTAATTAAAAAAATTACACGTATTTTATAATTAAAAAAAAAATTAAAATACAAAAGGGTAGGGTCGTATTTTCTTTTCCCAATTTGCTCGATTTTGACAAAAAAAATTAGAAGCCATTACATAAAAACAACCAGAAATTGTGCACAAAAAGAGGAAAAAAGCTTGAGTACTAGAATTTGGAAGAAGAAGAAGAAAAATGGGATTTTGATTTGAAAAAAATAAAAATATATTTAAAAGGGATTCATTAAGGGTAAAATTGTCATTTCCATTTTTTTTTTTACTGTTGTGGGCCTCGAAAAATACCCCTGACGCGCCTGAATTGCGTCTCAATCACGCGTTATGCCAGGTTGGATTCGCGTGTTTTTTTGTTTAAGAATTGGATAGTTAAAGTGTCTACTTGTGCACTATGAAAGTTAGAGGTCATACTTAAAATTTGAAGTCAAGTTTAGGGTCCAATTTATGTATTATGCCTTATTCAAAGGTTGCTTACATTGTTTGTTCTAAATTCTCTTGTTTATTTAGAATCAAAGGGTCTCCAAGTAGAAGGGTCAATTTATGGCAAAATTGACTCTGGATATTTGGTGTGTGTCAAAGTGGGATCTGAACTTTGCAATGGAGTAATCTACCATCCAAAAGAACAAGCCTCATCTTGCAACGCGATTGTACTTGACAATCTACAACGTCACCACTATTCAGGACGGAGGATGAGGAGGAAGGAGAGAGACCTTAATCTCCCAAAACCTAGATGGAATGACTACAACTTCTTCTATGCTGAAAAAAAAGCCATCCTCAAATCTCTTTATCCAACAAGGAAACGTTGGGAACTCACAAAGATGATTGCAAAAGCTTGGAACGATCTTCCTCCTGAAGAAAAAATGGTAAATACACTCAAATCCAATCGTTCTGTATTTTGTATTGTGAGGATTCATCATAAATTAAGAATGATAAACTAATTCTTACATCATATTGGACCATGAGCTTTAAATGAGCGATATGGATAGTGAAGAATCATATAGTCAGCTCAACCTCCTTGGGATACTCAAACTCGAGCATTACAACAAAAAAATAGATTATATAGGGACATTGAGCTGAGGGTCTGTCGGAAAACAACCTCTCTACCTCCTAAGGTAGGGGGTAAAGGTCTGCGTACACTCTATCCTTCCCAGATCCTACTTATGAGATTACACTGTGTATGTTGTTGTTGTATTGAACGAGTTCGATATTGATTGTTAGTGTATACATACAGGTCTATAAAAACTATGCAAAGAAAGACAAGGAAAGGCACCAGAAGGAATGGAAGGAGTATAACGAAATAGTGACGACTGCATCGTCTTGCAACTGAAGGGGACTGACTGGGAGAAGAAACGGAGCAGAGATATAGTTCATTTTGCATTGTAATGTAGTTCCAAAACTGCAGCTCTTTCTGTGGATCAAAACATTGTTATAGCTTATGTAAGATAGTCGAAAACTATTTCTAGAAGTGTTGTTTCTCAAACTATTGTTTTCATAGATTGATTCTCATCCTTATAAGATGGTCTGTGTTATAAATACATCATATTGTGGATGTTCATTACACAGTTTCCTGGATAATCACCTTGATGTATTGTTGGGAAACTGTCTTTATTCAACCCGTAGGTAAGGGTGTAGCTAGTCTACGACAAGAACATACCCAGTGTAATCCCACGAGTGGGGTCTGGGGGAAAATAAAACTGCAATGTCACAAACAACACAACGATTTCAACAAGTCCTAGGAAGGAGGGGGTGAGGTCTGCATTTCAACTACCTTCTTCCATGACTCTCGACTGGATATCTCACCCCACCACCTTCCCACGTTCTCTCTTGAAGTGAAGAGCTCTGCTCTGTCTGTTCCATTCACCAAGTATTGAATGTTTGGAAGGTGAGAGAGATCGGCCAATGTGAATTCATCTCCAGCCAAGTATTGACTATCTCCGAGCCTCTTTTCATACACATCAAGCACTTTTTTGAGCTTCTCTTCGTTCTGTCTGATCAAGTTCTCGTCTTGTTTGATCTTCATTCGTGGTGCAAAAGCCAGCTGGAATACAAGAACTGAACTTGGTGGATTGAAGCTTTGTCCTTCTGCCTCTATCCATTGATCTATAGATGCTTTCTCTAACGGGTTCGTTCCATATAATCCCTTGTTACCTTGACTTCCGTATTTGTCACATATGTACCTATTTATAGATCTGGATTCTGGATTTACCAAAAGCAAAGACAGACAACAATGTTAAACCAAATTCCATACTAATCTAAGCATCATGAACGATAATGCAAGAACCAAATCCTAAATTAGTATAAGCATTATGAAACGGTGTAAGACGCAAATTCCATATTAGTATGAGCATCATGAACACATACTAGTACAAGCATCATTAACAACATCATATCATTAGTAACAGTATAAGGCCCGAATCCCATACTAGTATCAGCGCCGGAGCCACTTTATGCCAAGGGTTGTCACTGGAAAATCACATTGTTTAGCTAGGTCCTAATTTTAGTTTCATTTATAAAAACTATATGTTGATGACTCCCGTTATTTTCTAGTTGTCATTGACTAGTATAGGCATCATCAACAACGTCACATCATAAATTACAGTGTGATCCCCGAATTCCATACTAGTATAAGCATCATAAACAGCAAGATAAGCCAATTTCCATACTAATATAAGCATCATTAACAACAATGTACAACCCAAATTGCATACTAGTATAAGCATCATGAACAATACTGTAAGACCCAATTTACATACTAGTTATCTAGGAGGATAGGATGTACGAAGACCTTACCTTACCTCTACCTTTGTGAGGTAGAGAGGTTGTTTCTGATAGACCCTGGGTTCAGAGGAAATGTGATCAAAACAGAATTGAAAGGAAAATAACGACAGAAAAATGACGAGAAATAAAGCAAACGTAGCAACAAGTATTAACAAGAATGGAAGAATAAGATACTACGCAAATACTAAAAATTACTACCAGATACAAAGAAGAGGAGACTAGCCCCCTGCCTCTCCCACATAAAAGTACGACAACACTTGGCTTACCTACTACCTTAACCCTCCAAACCTTCCTATCTAGGGTCATGTCTTCAGTAAGCTGAATTGTGTTAAAGAACAAGATCCCAAATTCTGCTACTATTATAAGCATTATCTATTCTTGGCAAATGCAGTTTAAAAATCCAATCTTTAGACTGGCCCATTACTTCCAGGGCTATCTATCTGCTGCAAGATTAAGAGGACTGAGCAGGGGGGGATTTCAGATAATGGGGAAGATGAGACTAGGCCTCTGCCTCTCCCACAGAAAAGTACGACAACGCTCGACTACCTTCAAACCTTCATATCTAGGGTCATGTCATCAGTAAGCTAAATTGCATTAAACAACAAGATCCCAATTTGTGCACTACTATAAACATCAGCTATTCTTGGCAAATGCAGTTCAAAAATCCAATCTTTAGACTGACCCAATAATTCTAGGGCTATCTGGTGCAAGATTAAGAGGACAAAAAGTGTAATTACCAAACAGAGTGATGTCCTCATCTTGATAAGCTGGAACTTGACCAAAAGGCTGATGAAAATAAGAAACAGTGAGAACACAGAAATCAGTAAAAGAAACTTGCCCCCTTTTTTCTAAATTTGGGGGTAAGAGGGAAAATCGAACACTCGCAAATAAAGAGTCAATCAACTGAGCTACGAAGATTTTCGAAAAAAAAAAAAAAAATTGCCTGAATTTTGAGATAGTCAGGTCTCTTGTGTTCCCCTTTTGCCATGTTAACAGGGATGAGCTGAAATTGGACATTTTTTTCAAGAAGACAAGCTAGAACTCTTGATACTGCTGTTGATAAAGTTGGTCCGTACACTTTCACCGGAGTAGCCATCGGAAAATCAAGAAAGTAATACTGTTGTTCCTTTATTTGTAGAATTTATATTTGCTTTTTATAATCTTTATTCAGCATATTACATTATCCTTTTCTTCATCAACTGGTTAAAGTGGGCCCACCAATTTTAATTATTTTATTTATTTTTTTTATAAAAAGTGTTATTAGTGGATAGGTCTGGTAAGCTAAATCATTAAAATGATTTAAATTTTCAACTAACTTTTTTTTTTTTTTAGTAAAAACTAGTGTTTCTAATAGTGACATATTCTGGCAAAAAAGAGGATTTCCTTTTAAATGAACTGTGTGTGAATCAATCGAGGATCGATACAATAAGCTTGGAATATCATATCATTCACCATAGTATGAGTCCTTTCTTTATGTTGGCTTGCACAATTTTTTCATTATGACCAAATTTGTGAGTAACTAGTTAGGTTCAAGATCCAATTAAGCAAGTTAAACATTGTTACAATGAACATTTGGCCTAATAACATCTTATTACAATAGTTTTATAACATCTAATTAGTAATTACAATCTATGTATGGACTTTGTGACATCTAATAACAATGAACAAAAAACCACCTCAACCATCTTAGATCATCTTTCGTGATCGTCTTTTCGATCAATTAAGCACACGTTGTCCAGTTAGAAGGAGCTCTCGTTGACGATAATGGTGGGAGGTTATGAATGTTCACATCGCGAGGTAGCATACGATATTGGATATCGAGCTCCCTGAATGTTTTCACCATTTCTTCAATAAGAAGAGCTCTTCTCGCCCACCTCTCTCCCATGTCTTGGTGATTCATCGTGTGTGAGAGCCACACTGACCATTTTATCCCGTTCATGTCTTCCACGTCTCTCATTACAATCATTGGAGCCGGATACCAATGATCACTCCTGTTTTCAATATACCTGCCAATACAGAAGACATAACCATTACTAATCGAAAAAAGGATGGAAGAATATCAACAACTTATCATGATTTAAGCTAAGAGACAAGTCAAAAGTGCTCTTCCTTCGCACATTTTTACATTACATGCCAAGCTAATTATACTATTAGGTCTTCAATCGAACCTACTCTATAACAACGTCTTCGTTCCAATATCTTTTGGCTGCTATAACGAAATGTTGTAATATAGAACATAATATGAAAATCAGTTCCAAAGAGATTTGGTCATTATAGAGAATGACTGTTATAGACCTCAGAGGTCTGTATGTAACAACGATCTTTTTTTCAATATATCCAGTAATAAGAATAAGAATTCTGTGAACGAATAAGAGCACATTGTTGTAATGCTTAATGCCACGAAAAAGCAAGAGAGATCATTATAGCTCAAAAGTCCAAATTTAAAACAGCTCGGACTTATAAAATGAACATAGATATTGTAGATATATATACCTTGTTATTTTCTCTTTCATCATAGCAATCTTTTCCATGGGAGTTGAGATATGAATGGAGAAATCGACTGAATCTCCCATGTCTGGACTGCGGTAGTAATTACTGATGGGCTTCGTCGATAGGACAGTATTTGGATATATGATCTTCTGGTTATCATATCTTAGGAAAACTGTAGTCAGTATATTCATCTCTTCAACTACCATCTGAAACACAATGATCAAATAAATGCTTTAGTATACGAGTTCAAATACAAACAAATGTACGCTTTGAAATGGAGGAATTTCTTGCCTGAACTCCATCAACTTCAACACGATCGCCAACATCAAAAGGGTGCATCACAAATAAAAAGATGATTGCCTCAAATGTCGTCTCGGCTGAGTTTCCGAAGATGAATACTACTAGAAGAATCTGGGAACTCAAAAAGACTAAGAAATGCATAGTAGCAACTCTTAGTATAAGGAGCCAGATGACCAATATGATTATTGCCACAAGGACATTTAACATTTGATGAAGTTTGTTTACAGCAGTCTTAGTGTCATTTAATGACAGAGCAAGCGCCCTTCGCTCTCTAAATGCATTCACCTGGAAGAAAAATTCCGTCATATTAGTGCTAAAATTACGCTCGGACTCTTCAAATATTGTCAACAGATGTGTGTCAGATTCTCCAAAAGTAATGTAGTTTTGAAGAATCTGACATGGATCTGGCATCAAAAGTGAAGAGTCTGCGCAACTTAGGCTAAAATACAATACTTTTCTTTAAAAACACGATCTTCATTTTGTGGTGATGACTTGAAATGAATACCAAAATCGTCATTTTGAGATGAATTTCGACTGATCTAACCAAGAAAAGAAGTAAACTTTCTTTCTTAAAGAAAATTGGCAAAGTTGCATACTCACCGCCCAATTTTTCAGAGCACATTTACTTATGCCTCTGGTTTCAGTTCCACTTTCAATAAGGCGCATTGTTTTCGAAGCCTCGTCTTCTCTCATAAAACGCATCAAGTCCTCCAAATAGATGAACCTAATGTAGGTCACATACAGTACGAGCATAGATATATGAAAATTTCAACTTCAGTATTATAACATAAGAATTTAAAGGCAATAACTAATTGTTGTTAACACCGACAGTACGAAGAGATAGGTGAGTTACAATAAGGAAATAACTTACTTGGACCCAGGCTTAGCTACATTGTTAAATATCTGCTTGGCTGCAGCTTTCGCCTTTTTCTCACTAGTGATCTGCACAGCAGTTTCATCCTCGTAATTCGACTGTGGTAACTTCTCATCCAAAGTTGACAGCACACCATTTCGAACCATATTCATCAGCCTTTTCATATTCCAAGCAGAAATGTTCTTCTGATTCAGTCTATGCAGATGATCTATAGTAATTCCACCCTCCTTTTCCTTTTCCTTCTCGGAAATAGCCCTCGAAAATGCAGAACTCCTCGGAGTAGAACCTGTAGGAGTCTTCCGTGGTGTTCCAATCGGTCTCTTTGCAAATATGCTTGCCTTAAGATCAGCAGGCAATGTAGCCCCAGCACTCTGAAGCTTCTCCACTTCAGCCATAACTTTCTCTTCCTCCTCGTGCTCCGTTTGATCAATCTCAACCAACGCAGGCCCAGACAACGTCTCGATCACATACTGATTAAACAAAGATTCTTGAATTCGATCGAAGAATGTACTAACATGAAATGACATAGCTAGTACCTTCACAAGAAGTGTTTTCAACAACCAAATGTATGCACCAACCAAAAGACAAATCCAAATACTTGACACATAAGGCAAAACCTTCCCACCAGTCATTTTATCAACTTTTTTATCAAAAATACACAGCCAAGCAATCAAAACCAAACTCAACCAAATACAATTCTGCACTGAATTCCTCAATCCATACACGAAATACAAAACGCGTTTTCGCAACAAAAAATTACTCTCAATGAAGAACACAACCAACCTTATAACCCAACCAGAAAACAATCTTCCACAAATCAACACCAAAATCATTACTTCCCATTTCCACAATTCAAGCCCAAAAGCCCTCTTTTCCCTCAATACACTAAACACAAAACTACAACTTAAAACAGCAATAATCACAACTAAACTCACCAGCTGAAGAACAGTTAATAAACTAAACTTCACTTTCTTGAATTCCTCAGGTAAATCCTCATCTGAAAAGGGATCATCTTCTTCAATTTCACTATCTTTTAACAAAACCCCAGACCTCTGATCTTGCTCAGGTTGTTCCATTAGCCTTGATTTTGTCCTGTTAACCAAAAGATTTGATTTTTTCCTAAAAGAAGAGGTGGAACTGCAAACCAAAACTTCTTGTTGTGAACATGGTGATTCTGTGATAAAGTTGAAATCTTTATCATTACTGTCATTCTTGGTGAAATGGGGTGAAATGGACAATTCAGTTTCTTTTAGGGGTTTTGGGGTTTCTCTAAACATGGAAAGATTAGATTTTTCAGTTTGTTTTAAGAGATTTTCATGTTCTTCTATTTCAGATTTGAAAGATTTTTTAAGTTTTTCCATTTCAAGAAGATAAAAAGTTGAAAAAAGGGGAAGGTGATTCTTGGCTTGTTCGTGAATGAATCACTATTATCAAGAAAGAACAAAGTAACAGTGAATAAAGTGGGATTTGTAGTGTCTGAAAAAGATGTTTTACTACTATTATTCCTCATTTTTTTGTGGTTTTTGAAAATGGAGGAATATTCTGGAGAAAAATTAAAGTAAGAAGAGATGATGATGGAAGATTCATACATTTTCTTTCTTAAAGCAACTGAAAATGTCGGTCCGTCCGTCCTTTTACTTGTTTACTAATTAAAAAATAAAATTTTAGTTTTACTTGTCATATTAAGGCAATAGTAATCTATTTCTCAAATTAACTTTAAAGACTTAAAAGACTAAACATCAGTTACTGCATATTGTGGTAAAACACTCATATTAACGGTTATGAAACATGTTAAGTTCAAAGTGGACAAATAAATGGAGAGATTATGAAATATAAGAAAATTGAAAGATTAACACAATAATTAAAAGGGATAAGGTATACATACCCTAGACCATAACTAAAATCGCAGAGACATATCTTAACTAAAGTGTTATTACCCTGAACTAATTTGTTTTGCACTTTTGTAGACCTTTTTGGTTTGCGTGGCATCAAAATATCTCTCACGCGCCTTAACTGCGTGGAGCCATGGAGTGTGTCACGTAAGCTAAATTAAAAAGGTAATAGGACCTTAGTTTAGTTAAATTGTGTCTCTAAGATTTCGATTATAGTCTAGGAGATACTTGTGTCTTATCCCTAATTAAAATGTTCATATAGTTTTATTCTTAAATATACAAATTGATTTTGATCACTTAACTATATATTTCTTCTTGATTCTAGTTTTCTTTGATGAAAGAAATGTAATTTCTGAGTTAATAACTATTAGTTGAGCGTCTATATGAACAAACAGGGCGAGTGTAGACAGAGGAGAATTTAGGATTTCAAGAAGACGGGTGCACCATTGTCATGGACGGCTTTGCCCCTTTAAGAAAAAGGCAACTACTTTGGACTTCCAAATTTGAAGGACCTCAATTATTTTAGCAGTAACAGATATAGTTTTTTCATAAGAAAAATATTAAATACGATTTGTAAAAAAAAAAAATATTATATTAAGAGAAAAAGTTATTAGAAGAAATTTGATATACCTAGAGTACTATGTCGCAAGAAAGTTTAAATGCATTGGTTATATGAATTATTGATTGAAAAATAATTATTAAAACAATCAGATTATTAAAAAATATACAATTTTGCACCTCAAGAAATTTAAAAAGTAGACTTGATAAAAAGAATATTAATTTTTCTCAAAAGTTTTAGGCCTCAGTTTGATTTTTTCTCAGACCACTTGTGCGTTTGAGCCGCCGCTGATCATTGCACGTAAGATAAGATATAATATATTATAGTTAATTTTGCTAGTTTGCTTACTAAGAATGGTGATTTCAGTTGAAAGAACGAAAAAGAAGGAAAAAAAAAGGTTTTTCAACTGGAAAGTTTGAGAGCTACTTTGTGTTTTTTTGTGAAATAAAATGCTTGCCATGAAACCTACTTTTAGATTATTTTTTTTGTAAAAATAAGAAGTAAAAAGCCATGCTGCATTTTTTATTTAAAAAAGGCCGACTGCAGTGCTTTTAAATTTTTTAAAAAATGAATGTTGCAATGGGGAATTGATTCATCAACCTCCAATGGAAAACAACCACCCAAACCAGTGAGCCATCTAGCCATTTGTGATCAAGGTTCCTTCAGTTGCTATTTGTTATATTTTATGAATTATACAAGTAGATATATTGATAATTGCCGGATGACCACGGGTTTAGATGACCCATTTTTTTAACTTAAATTCGCCCCTGAGTGTAGACTTCTATTAACAGCTAACAAATCTGCAGTCCAGACTAAATATTTATACAATATGATCATGTCAGTTACAAAGTACTTACATGTAAATCCCAATGATTAAAACATTAATTTATAACCTAGTAAAAGTTGTAGCTAATCCAACTACCACAGATCATAGTTATACAACACTGATAGTTTAAAAAAAACGAAAATTACATTGTCAGTATATATAACTTAAAAGTAAAATGCGTATTATGCATTCTGCTTCCTTAATGGTTATCCAAGGCTTCTTCTTTTGCTACTTTTCTCTTCTTCAACCATCTGTGTTTAAGCAGATCAATGCTAGTTCAATTCAAGTTTTTACAAACACAAAACAAATGCAGAAGTCACATTGAAATTGATTCTGCTACCACGACGAGTACCTTTTTGGTCATGTGTTGCAGGATGTCAAGTATCTCGGAGAACTCAGGTCTTAAGAGCGGATCTTGCTGCCAGCATTTCTCGAGCAATTCCACCAACATTGGATGAGTGTTCGCGGGAATTGTTGGCCTTAGACCCTATAGTTTGTATGTTAGGGAAATTCAACTAATGTAGAGAGCACAACCTCATATACACAAAATCTGTTTTTACTGCTAAGTTTTCTGTGATCGAACCATGTATAGTAATAGTACACGTACGAGTTATTAAGTAGAATCGTTCAAAATTCAAGAGGGTGTATGAGATATGTAATACCTTCTGAACCACAGCCACTGCAGCTTGTAATGGGGTCAAGAACTCGTAAGGAAGCTGATATGTTAACATCGATAAAAACGATTATTGACACTGAAAATTTTTGAAGCCAAGAAAATGCTCATGAGGAAACAAAAATGATGAACTAGTGAGTTAGTAAAATATGTAACAAGAATCCATTTGCCTTATAATAAACTTGTCAATATGAAAGTTTTAAGCAAAATGCTAACAAAATACACATGAAGAAGCAGAAAATGATTGAAATGGATGAATCAACGAACGGAACATGATTACCTTTCCTGTTAACAGCTCCCACAGTACAATCCCGAAGCTGAAAACATCAGCTTTTCGATCATAGGGTCTATGTCCAATAACCTTTGAAATATCAAACAAATGAAATAAACGTCAGGAGGTGAGTGTGAAGAACTTGGGACTAATGTTATGTTATGGAAGCAAGGTGACTGTTATAACTCCCTCCGTTTTTTCAATTTGTTTGTCTGGGGTTGACTTGTCACGAAGTTTAAGAAAGTAAAGAAGAGAGAGCGAGGGTCGACCTCAGGAGCCATCCATCGATATGTTCCTGTTTCTGCGGTCATTACACCAGACTGAACTTGCAGACGAGCAACACCAAAGTCAGCAACCTTCACAACCTATAAAGCACAATATGTAAGCAGTCTGTATAGAGTCTTTTTACATATAAGGATCGATCACCAGGAAATAGACTTCATTTCTTACTTGATTTTCATTCATTAAGAGATTGGCAGTCTTTAAGTCTCTATGGATTATATTATTTTGGTGCAGATAGCTCATCCCCTTTGAAACATCAATAGCAACCTTGAGTAACACTGGAAGCCTGAAAAAACCTTTCGTTTTATGCAGAAAATCGTAGAGACTTCCACCGGACATAAATTCTGCATTGAAGATAGATGAGAGAAGTCTATTCCGGTACTGAAGGAGTAAATCTGGACAATCAGTATTTTCCTGTGATTACCTGTGATTATACATAATCGTGGAGGTTTCGTGCATGCACCAATAAATTGCACAACATTCTTGTGGCGGACTTTCCTGTAAGTACCAGAAAGAGGTGATCAGGTAGTGCACACACACATAGAAGTTGATAGTAGTAAAATTGCAGCAACCAAACTGGACATAATGCTATTGTTCGAACCTTAATATATAAATTTCTTGGGCAAAATCTCTTTGCATATCTTCATTCAGGCACTCAGACTTGAGAACCTTAATAGCCACTTCCTGATTATGGAATGAACCTTTATACCTGCCAATACAAAAAATCGTTAGGCTACAGTGAGTGACTATATTGTATTCTTGATTCAAAGTTGACATTTTTACTGACAAATCACCAGTTGAGCCAGTTGCAATTTTATATTCATAATTCAGCAGTGCATTGTCGATTTCCCATGCTTCACTCCCGTTGCTTGGTGTATCTACATGGTTCGCAGTGATGTTGATACCAGTTTGTACAAACTTCAGTTTTGGGAACAAAAGGTCTTGATTTAATCCCGGATGTTTCAGCGTTGCATTGAGTCTGTCAATGACTTTTACCTCCATATTTGAAATTTCCTTCAGCAGGACACTTCTTAGCTGATCAGTTTCCTAACAATGACAAAAGAGACAGAACGTCGAGACTTATACGAAGATATATCGAGATGAAGTACCTCAATTTATATTGTTCATCTAAATAAGTACCTCATTTTCCCAACCATCAACCACAAAGACATCCAAGGAGTAACCGTCTTTCGTTGAGAAAGCATGAGCTTCTTGAATGTTCAATCCAATCTCCGAAAGTAAAGAAGTCAACTGAAATAAACGTGCATTAACCTTAATCGATATATCATGTAAAGAACTTAATAGAGAATGTTAGGAGAGGGAAAATGTCTGAACAAGACGTCTACATTCAGAACAAGTGACTGTAAGTGACACATTAGTTTAGCAACACGGTGGTAAACTACTTATGAAGACACAGAACTACTAATAAAATGCTCCAAGGAGAACTCGAAAACATGACAAAAAATTGTAATCCTGACAGCAGCATCAAAAGGTGATGTTTTTATGTATTGACAAACTGGAGCTGGTCAATGCACGAAATGAAAAGCAAATTTTCTTCTTTACTTGAAATGGTAAAATTCCGGAGAACCAGGATATATAACATCATTCTATGAGAGTACAGAGAGATTCTTGAAAGAGATATAACGTTGACATAGAAAAGGCTTACCCGAAAGAGGAGCTTGGGCTTGTCAAGGGTTGAAATCGTTATTTCATACAAAGGCCTGCGAAACAAAGTATTATAACAGCATCATAAACTTGCAAAATCTTGACACACAACGATTAAGGAAAAGAACAAAGTGAAAGCTAAATCAGGAGAAATGTATCAGAATATTACCGAAATGACAATGAATTTCCACACACAGCACTATTTCCATCTTGAACATATAATTTATTAGTTCCTAACGCGAGCTCTGTGCTTGGTGACAAACCAAAGGCAGGTGGAGGATGCATGCTGTAAATTTGAAAATGAAAAGTAAAAAAGTTGAAGATTTCATCACTATACTGAACATAGTAAAGAGAGTTCAGATATATTTAAATTTGTATCGTCATGTCTCTACCTTCCATGGTGATCAATACCTTGTGCATCTCCCCTTCTCGAGAAAGTGGAATGAACTGAATCCCCGGGATTTCCATCAGATATTCGATGAATCTGGATAGCGGAAATATCAAATGAACAAGTTTTTATTCAATTTGCTTCAAGCATATATACTAATCGAGAAATGAAGAACATAAAAGAAAATCAAGAGAAATTGTAAATGTCACAGTCCAAGTCCATGGCACGTATTTGATAATTTTCGTTGAAGTGACAATTTAATCAAATATTACTACTAACATGATTGAGTTCAAATATTTACATCAGACATGTTTATTGACATAATTTGGTCATCATAGAAAGAATGAAGCGCGAAAGTTGGACAATAGTACTACCTGCACTAGGCGGACTTCAACTGCTGGCGCGGGATTCTGATAGTATGCCATTTGCAGCAAGTTCTTGTGCATAACAACATCTTGTGCCCTCTCAATATTCACATCCACTGCATACCTATATTAGCCATCTTTGAACTTATGATAACTCGGAAAATAGAGTAACAACCCGTTAAACTACTCACCACAAACAAACTCTTGGCACCGGTATAATAGACTTATAACTTAGCTCCCATTTTGGTCATAGATTTTAAAGTTGAAACTTGAACCGTGAAACTTTGAGGGGTCTGGGGAGGGTAGAGTATACGGAGATCTTACCCTTACCTCAGAGGTAGATAGGTTGTTTCTAATAGACCCTCGGCTGAAAGACAAACAGTCTAAAACAGTCCCAAGAAAAAAAGAAATAACGGAAGTACAGGAAACAACATATAATAACAAAAACAGCAAATAGTAACAGAACAGAAACTACAACAAAACAATACGAGAATCAAGTAACAAGAAACAACAGATAGTAACAGAAATCAAAGGACAAGAAACTACAAGAAAAAGACCCTCGGCTCAAACATAAACAGTCCCAAAAAGAAAAAGAAGTAACGAAAGTACAAGAAACAACAAATAATAACAAAAACAGCAAATAGTAACAGAACAGAAACTACAACAAAATAATACGAGAATCAAGTTACAAGAAACAACAAATAGTAACTGAAATCAAAAGACAAGAAATTACTACAAGAGTAATATCACAACTACTAATATGAACGGACAACAAGACTACTAGACATCATACATGGTCTGATCCCGTTTGAAGATAAATTTACAAAATCTATGGTCAAATGCTAGCTTAAAACTTGAAAAAGAAAGATTACCTTAGAGGAAGTTTAGTGAAATGAGCCCACAACTCATCCTCAAAACCAGGTTGATTCGCTTCTTCATCATTCGACTCCCTTAATCTTCGAATCACTTCTTGAAACACTTCAACTTTCTCTCTTCTCTTTCGAGTACGATTCTGAGACAACTCCAATAATCCTTCACTACTGCAACTCACAGAATCTTCCATCATCCAAAAAACAGAATCAGTTTAAGAAAATATTACAAAAAATGAATGTGAATATACTCCTCTTATTCAAATTCTAATTAATTTATCACAAGAAAAAAGGCAGGTACAGAGAAAACTAGTAAAAAAATTTTAAAAAAATGGAGTAGTTGAAGAACTACTACAATGTACATATATTCTTTATATCAGTTGCTTACATCATGAAACAGAAAATATAAAAGAATGCAAACAAAAAAGCAAGTAAGAACATGGTTTATTCAGTAATCGCGTAGTTTCTTATTCTTCAATGTGTATTACTATCAATTATTTCATTTGCTTTGCGGGGTAGAGGTAAGGTATGATTACAGCCTATCCTTCTCAGACTTCACTTTAAAATTACATTAGGTATATTATTGTTATTATTTGTAATTAACTTTTGTTCGAATTCTATAAATCAAACGGGAAAAGGGTCAAAAATGCTCTCATGTGAAATTGAGCGAAAATGATTTCCGTTAATACTTTGATCCAGAAATACCGTTATTGAAGGATGTGGATTCAAACAAGGTTTGTAAGCTTTGTTTATATCACCAAACTGTCTTATAGCTCTTTTTTAATTCTTAATTAAACTTTGTTTAAGAATTATATCCATTTCATGCATATTTTATTGCATTTTAAAATTGGAATATATAGAGCTTGATAGTTACTCACAGCCACAACCTTGTTTCTTCTTGTCCAATAAGATTATAAACTTGTCTCATTTTCCACTAAAGAGATTCTATATATGATGACACCATCAAAAACTTTTTTAAAAACAAATATGCATTATTTTTTCTTCATATTGGAGTATAATTAAGAATTTTATGTTGGTGCAATTAGATTCATTTAATAATTAATTGGATTGATTACCTCATTGCTTGAATCACTTGTATAGTATCTTATTGGTTGGAAAAATACTGATGTTAATGGAAGTTAGAAATAGTCTGCAATATTTAAATGAGCTACTTTAATTTGTTGTAGGTTGATTCAAAATCTAAAGAAATGAAAATATAGTATATATAAACAAATTACTAGTCCATTTTTTAAGAAAGGGAAAAGGCTCAAATACCATATCGAATTTTGAGAAAAAGGCACATTTATGCTATTTATTAAAATATTGGTTAATTTATGTCATTTCTGTTTGAGAAAAGGCTAATTCATACCATTATTTGTTGATCGATATGACATAGATGAGCCAAATTAACTTTTAACAGATGACATAGATGAGCCTTTTCTCAAAGTTTGATGGCATACTTGAAGTTTTTTTATTTAAAAAATGATTTAATTAATGATGTGCCGGAATCATAATTGACCACGCCTAAAAAATTGTTTTGCAAAATCGAAATTGTTATCCGTTAACAAATAATGACATGGATGAACCTTTTTTCTCAAATACAAATGGCATAAATGAGCCAAACTTTTAATGGATGGTATAGATGAGCATTTTCTCAAAATTCGATGACATATTTGAGTTGTTTCCTTTTAATAGATACGAGACTCTAACTTATTATAACGTCCTTTCATGTCCTGGTACAAACTGGAGCGTAGATCGGGAGTTCAAACAAGGATAAAGTTCACTATACAACACTTGGACTTAACTCAAAGGTAGCTCTAGAGAAGAGGATTAATGTCTAAGTCGATATACACAATCATTAGTCTATTTCCCAATCAATACATAAATCTAACCCGCTCTAATATCGATATATCTATCTAAATTTACCAAAATTTAAGCAATGAAGATTAAAAATCAAACGTTTAAATTTTGAATCTGCCTATGTAATCGGGGTTGGATGTGGGTGGGAAGGGGACCACGTGGATATCCCTCCATCCATTAATCTAGAAGGTTGAAAAAAAAAATTATTCGTTTTTTTGCTTCGTCACACTGCTTTTTCTCCAAAGTTAGTGGTTCTACACTTTTAATACTTGTTCCCCATTAGCCCTTTTTCCCCTCTTGTTCTTATGTCACAAACAATATCATATTCCTTTTGTTTCATAATGAATTTTTAATATATTTTGAAACAGACAAGTGAGGATTGCTCTTAGTGGTTGATCATATTATTCATATTTATCGTCAATCAGTTGGTTGACGGTTCAAGGCATCTAATTAGAATGTAAGTAGAAATACTATTGATCCTTCTGATTGATGGAATGCAAAGAAGTTGAAATAATGAATCATATGGTAGAACATATTTTTTCGTGTCTAAAAGGCTAGCCCTTAGAAAATCCATCGATAATTATATAAATAAATAAATAAGATATTACCGTAACTTATGACTTTTGACTTGTTATAATTTCGAAGTAAAGGACATTTGGTGTTTCGATTAATTCACTTCTAAAGATATCAAATATAACAGCAGGGGAAGCAAATAATGAAAGAATTACACTATTGACAAACTACACTTCTCTATAGTTGCATTACAAACAAATCTAAACATCTTTTCTTTGAGGCTGCAGTAATTCGAGTTTTTTCCTGTAAACGATAGCCAAGCTTAACGTAACGTTATTGACAACATAAACGTACTCCATGTCGAATTTCAGGCTGTTCTGATTGCAAGACTAAGGCTCTTCGGAGTCTGATTTGCTTAGGCTGCAATCATTTACAGAACGAGCTGAACTTATCATGAAGCTTTCAATGAAGGCTATCATCTGCATAAGCATCGATAATGTTAAACTTGAAATCCTTCACGACTATCATTTCATTAGTATCCTGTAAATATATGACACCTGAGACTAACTCAATCCTAAAAGCTAGTTCGTTAGGGAAGGATTGTTCAAGTCCATATAAGCAGACTACAAGTCTATTCACCAACAAAAGTGGGACTCTAAACCACGGTAACATATTGTGTATTAGATACACGGATGTTTATTCAGCATGCTCGAGTATGAACACAAGAAATTGAAGATGCAATTTCAGATGCTAAAATCACTTACTAAAGCAAAGGCAGCAGAGGCTAGTCCGAATCCTGGGAAATGGAAAGGTGCATGATCTGATAGAAATAAAGCTGGAAAAAAATGACAACAATCAGATTAAATGGACTTGTATATCGCGAACATGAGGGGAGAAAAACAAAATCTCAGTTTAGATACCTGTTAAAGGACTGAAAATTAATGGGGAAACTACACTCGCGAAGGAACATATGCCTGTTATGCATCCTTGAACCTTTCCCTGAAAACAGGAAATGATAAAAACAGATTTTGAAACAATGAAAACATGCTATAGCTCTACAACAACAACAACATATCCAGTGTAATCTCATGAGTGGAGTCTGGGTAGGGTAGAGTGTACGGAGACGTTATTCCTACTTGGGCGGTAGAGAGACTGTTTCCGATAGAGCCTCAGCTCAAGTGCAAGCATATCAAAGCGGATCGCAAAAGGAAATAACAGTCATGGCAAAATACTGTAATCATTTTGATAGTAACTACAACAAAATAAGTGTGATAATCAAAGTACAAGAGACAATAGATAGTAACAGAAATCGACAGACAAGAAACTACACGAGAAATACATTAACAAAAGCGTTTACAAGACAGAATACAACAGGGGAAAAAACACAAAACAGAGTTTTAACAAATATGAGAACAAATTTTGATAACAAATTAAACCTGTTCATTTGGACCAACTTGCTTGGATGCAATGCTCTTCAACTGCAATCAAGTACAACATTTAGTGATTTTTAACTTTAAAACTATCTAAAAACAAACGATTATAGATACGAGACTTACACAAGGCATCACGAAAATAGACATTACGGAGATCAAAGCGCTAGCATAAGGAACCTGCATGGTAAAGTAGATAATTAGCCATATCACGAAGAACATAAAAGCTAGTCCATCCGATCACTTCTCATTTTACCCTTAATGACATGATTTTACAGTTACTTAAAACGTCTGGACATGTTTATTACTACAAGTTTCAAAAATCTTTCTCGAGTACTCAAAAACGTTCATGTAAATTGAAACGGAAGGAGTAATGGATCAGGAAAAGGGCTAAAAACATATGAAATAAACTAGTAAGGATGGAAGAAATTACCCATGAAGACCAAGCAATGCTGTTAAGTAATATCTGCATAATTGAATTTTTGAGTCAACATTAGTTAAAAAAAATCTTTGAATGCTTGACATTGATTTTTTTTTAGAAGAATTAGCCTAAATAGCTATCCACTCAACTGATTAAACTAAAAATAGCCATAGGGTGTATAATAAGTATATAATTCATGTATAACATGTGTATCATCATGTATAATCCTAAGTTGCGCGGACTCTTCACTTTCGATGTTGAACCCTTTTCGGAATCTCCAAAATTACATCACTTTTGGAGAATTTGACACGCACCCATTGATATTTTTGAAGAGTCCGAGCAATGTAGGTATAATCTATGTATACCAGCTACAAAAAAAGTAAACGGTAAATCTGTCAGACTATTTGTGTGAAAATACAGTTAAGGATAGAGTTAATACTATACATGAACACAACTAAAAAAGAGTCCAACAGAGAGCAATTTCTCCTCTCCAAGAGCAGGAACTAATATGGGCATCAGAAGAAGCTGCAAAAATATTAAAACATTGAAGATATAATAAGTTCATTGAGAAGCAAAATGAAAAATAATATGAACATATAAAACAAAAAATAACCACCTGTGATATGGATCCTGCAATCCCAGAAATTATCAACAAATCAGCAAATTGATTTTTGTTGAAGTGAAACTGAGCCTTCAAGAAATACTGCAAAAAAATGCACTTTCTGATGTATAATATACTATATGTATAATCTATGTATACTATATGTATAATTTATGTATACAGGCAAGAAAAAGTACAAAGTGAATCCTACCGGCTAGTTCTGTAAAGATCCCAATATTATACTAAACAATTAGAGGCGTATTTAGACTAGAACCTACAAGTTCACGTGAATCAAGTAGCTTTTATCTAGATATATATTAAGAAATCTACTAAATATCTAAAAATATTTAATTGTGAACTCAGTTATTACTATATATTAACTTGAGGTTTCTATAAGAACTCATAAAGTTCAAATCCTGAATCCGCCTGAGTAAAATACCGTGCATTAATGGGAAGTAGTGAAACTTACAAGAAGAGAAGAATCAAGCCCAACATGTGCAACATTGGCAAAGAAAGAAACAATAGCTGCATGTAAGAATGTAGAGCTGCAAATTTTTACAATAACCATGATTAATAAGAAAGCCAAACAAAAAGAAAAATAGAGCATGCACGTTATGTTGCTTAAACTCTTCAAAAATATCGTCATATATGTGTCAGATCCACCAAAACCAAAAGTAGCTCATTTTTGAACGATCTGACACCGGTGCAACAATATTTTTGAAGAGTCCAACCAACATCGAGTGAATTCACAATCTTACCTATTCCTTAACAAACATAACACATCATTGAAAGAAGGCAATGTCTTGAATAATTGGAATTTATTCTTTGGAGCTTTTTCCAATAGACAAATTGTCTCTATTCCTTTAGTAGAAATTTGATCTTTTATCAAAGGCTCAGGAAGAAACATTCTTGTGTATACAAGAGCTATTATTGCCACTATTGCAGCAACCTGTTGGTAACAATAGTTTAATTTAGCAAAAGTTTTGAAATTGCTAGAGTCGTATACAATAATATTATGAGTTTAACTTCTATATACAGATAATACGTATTTTGTATAAGAGGTAACTAACTAACTAACCTTTCGTAACATGTTCAATCGCGTTTCATTATAGTGTTAGTGAATATAAGTTAAATCATAATATTATTAGTACTAAAACAGCGTTAGACGTTTTCAAGACGTATCAGAATAAAACGAGTGTCACGTTCACGTACTTGGAAAGTGGAACCCGTGGAAAGAAAGCGAGTAGAGAGATTTCCACAGACAAAAGCAGAGGAGGCAATGCCTGATAGGACTCCAAAGACAGAGGCGCGACGACTCTCTGGAACAACATCAGCCTGAATTAAGTTATATATATCGTCAGTATATATAAAAAAAAGTTTATTGGATAGTATTTATCGTTAGTATAAATAATTTTTACCACATAGGCAAGAGCAAGGCAATGAACATTTCCTTCACAAACTATAGCAACCAGAGTTTTTAGGACATAGTATGCATAGAAGTAGTATTTTGTCCTGCTGTATGCCAATATCACTGTCCACATGACAAAATTAGTCAAGATATGATCAATATGTTGTTACACAATTTCATTTTTTTGAGTCGAGGTCTATTGGAAACAGACTCTTCATCCCATAAAGATAAGGGTATAAGGCTTGCGTAAACCCCACCACCTCCAAATCGCACTGGTGAAACTACACTGAGTATGATATTGATGTTGTAACACTAAATTATAAATTTATTTTTTGTATTGGTAAAATCACTTTACTAAATTCATAAAACTAGTTTTTGTAACAGTAAACTATCATAACTTCGAAAACTTAAATTTACGTGTTTTAATTTCAAAATCTATAATCAAATGAGAGCGAAGATGGAGGGAATAGTAGTAGGTACCTAGAGGAAATATAGAAAGGGTCAAAGGGAGCATGAGCATTACTTTTCTTCCATGAGTGTCTGATAGATTCCCCAACACAGGCATTATAATTAGTGATCCCAAACCTATTATCTGCATCATCATCAAATAAAACTAAAATTTACCAACTCATCAATTTCACCAAAAATATTGTATTCATCATATCCAATAAAAAGTCTAAATTGTAACTGACAATGAAAATTTTATTATTATTTGAATATTGTTAAATGGAAGGTCCATTTAATATGATATCAGAGTCCGTCCTACGATGTTGGGTTCCCAAATAGATTGTCCACGCCTTGGACCGAACAGTATTTGGGTGTGCACAGTCTGGATCGTGCCTGAGGGGGGGGGGGGGTGAATTGACTGGCGCCCTTATGTGATTTTGGAATTGAGTTAAAATCAAACAAATATCACTCTATGATAGGTCCGAGTCAGGTAGGGTCGAGGGGTTCATTTAGACCCTTTTTGGCAGAAAATTATATTATTTATACATAATTAATTTTTTTTTATGTATATATAGTAGATGTTAAACTTTCTTCTTCTTTTTTTTTTTTTTATGTATTTACTTCTTTATATATTAAACTTGTGTAGTGAAAATCTTCGCTCTTATCACGGACTCAGTATAATCAAAATAAAAACAAAATAAGAGGGGGGAAATGGTTGCATTAATTGACAAATTAACTATGACAAATTAAAATTAAAACTAGCGGAAGTTTCCCTTTCTAAAGGGAATTTCATAGGAACTAGGGAAACTTCTCACTTAAAAACAAGATAACGTAGTCTTGTGTTATAATATAATTATCTTGTATTCGATATTCACTGATTCAATATATTAATTTTGAAGAAAGTACAAAATAATAAAGTCAATATTATAGCTCTCTCACCTTTATTTATAAAAAAAAAATCATTCTCAAAATTTGAATTCAAAATCTCGAGAAGAAAATAAAGCGGTTGAGTAATGTATTATGTGAATCATCATACCATAGGAGTGATGACTTTTTTTATCTGGCTATCTAGGATAGTGTCCACGTGTTTACATTTATTTATTTTTTGTTTAAATATTCTTCAATTTAGGCACATACGTATAGAAATATAATTTTAGGATGGTTAATGACTAGATAAGGCACATGGGTATTTTATAAAAATAGTTTATTATAAACATTTCTATAGTTGTAACTTTAAGTATATGTTCTTCTCTATTTATTTATTTGTTCTTTTCCACCTTTTTTGATTCCCTTCTAAACAAGTTCAACAAGTACTCTCTCTTTGAAGTGTATTAAGATTCACAATTAAACTTAACTCTAAATAATTAACTTGATGCACGACAGATATACAGTGATGGATTCAGAATTTAGAGTTTGTGATAATCGCAACTCATTACATGTATGCTTTCAAGTTATTCATTTTGCATATATCATAAATGTGAGAGGCTAGAGGAAAAGTAATCAGCTAGTGAGCCATTGATGTAAGTGTATGGCTCTATTAAGTGGAAAGTATTAAAAGGGTGGAAAACATGTCACTTTGGAACAATAAGGAAATTAAAGTCCCTCACTTTTTTTAATTAAATTGAAAATACCACTTTATTATATGAGCATAATTCATATATAAGAAGAACAAAAAAAATGTAACAAGTCACCTTCTATGAATTCCAGCTAAGAAATAAAAAAAAAAAAAAAAAAAAAACTTAAGACATAAGCAAAATTACAAGCATTAGCGCCATTAGTCGTAGGTTCAGAATGACTGTTATTTTATTAAACGCATACATACATTTTAAATTGTTTGTACATGCATACATAATTCCAATTGAAAAACCCCTTGTTGCCACGATTCATTGTGATTCATCAACACTTTATATCAACAAAAAAAAAAAAGAAAAAGGAAAACAATAAATTCAGTTGAACTCACAAAACTCGTTTATTCAGGGAAAGAATAAATACCGCATGTTGAATTCCGGTGAGATATATAGCAATGGAGCATTCATCTTTTCCAGGACAAATGGCTGACATAGTAATATCAGTAATGGATGGAATCACCATGAATATAGAGAAACAATGGAGAAATACTGTCATGAAGAGATGGCTTAGACCATTATTAGACAAATTTTCCATATCTTCAAAATTATAATATTGAAACAAAGAACAAAAAATGAGAAACCCCTATAGAGTACAAGAAGAAGTTTAAATATATATACATATATATAAAGAAAAGTAGTTTTGTTTGTTTTGGTGATGTTTTATCTTAATTTTGTTGTTATTACTTTTGGATTATCTTTTTCTTGTCTTCATGCAAAGTTAGCATGACTCTTGGGGAAAGTGTTGTTTGCTGGCTCTAGCTTTATTATATAAGTTAAAAATAAGGAAATAAGAGGGAGAAGAAAATGAAATATGTGTGATGACAAGAGAGTAAAATGAGGAAAAAAGAAAGAATAAAGTATATATTTGCTATATTTGATAATGAGACATGAAGGGTTTGGGGGTGAGGGTGTTTAGCGGTATTTTTAACGTGGTTAGAAGTTATGATGGCAAAAATAATAGTTTTTGAATGTTTATATGTAAAGTTTGAGGATAAAGGTGAAAATAAGAAGTTGCATAGGTTAGTCAAAGCGAGAGAAAGGAAGGTCCGAGATTTGGATCAAGTGAAGTATATCAGGGACAAGGATGGTAAAGTGCTGGTGGTGAGATTTGGGACATTTCAAGAGGCATTGCGATTTTGAGTATTGTAGATGTATATATGGTAAGGAGGTTAAGGGTGTTATTCATGGGATGCACAGGGGGAGGAGGAGAGCGATCATATGATATTTCAACGGAATTTGAAAGAGCGTAGATAGGGCAGGTATAGAATGATGGACTAAGTTGTTTATATGCGGACGGATAGAGGTGGAGTATGATGATTCTGTTGTATAAGAAACAAGGGTGACCTTCACATGGTATTCATCAACCTAGAAAAAACTTATAACAAGATTCAGAGAGAGATTCTATTGAGGAGCCCAACCCGGAGGCCAAAGGTATTCCTATGGCTTACGCTAGAGCAATTAAGGACAAGTACGATGGAGCTAAGACCTAGTCAGAATTATATTTTTACTAATTTACCCTTTTAATTCTTTATAACACACTATTTATATATCTTATCCATTAATATCAAAATTAACAGTGAAGGAAATTTTTTGAAATTTTACAATATTTATATCTTGAAAAGGACTTGATTAAGAACGAAATAAAAAAATTATCTCTTTATTTTATAAATCAATAAATAATTTTGAATATCTATATAACAACGTGAACAAGTAATACGAGACGGAGGAGGCAAGAAGCAATCATTAAAAACATAAAAACTCACTTCTGCTTACGCTTTGAGGCGTACAAGTTTTAACAATTTACAACCCACTCCACACACTTCGCTCTCCAACTACTTGGGACCCTCACTTTTCATACTATTAATTAACAAAATAAATTCTATATTTTCTCTGTCTCAATTTATGTGGCGTAATTGAAATTTTAAGATTCAAATTTCTATACTTTGATTATGAATTCGGACAGAGAAGCTCTAAGTTTTTTTAAAAAAAAAATAAAATCTATATATTTGAAAATTACGTAAAAGTAATGTAAATTACAATAATTAACAACTTAAAATATTTGAAAGACATAATAAACTTAATTGACTCTCGAAGTTTGCCGCATAATTAAATTGGGATGGACACTAGCTATTTGATGAATTTCTTACTCACAAATTTTATATTATATCACTCATAAGCAGGGGCGGAGCCAGCCTTTTGTTAGGGGGTTCATCTGAATCCCCTCGACAGAATATATTACGTACTATTTATACATGGTTAAAAATATTTTTATGTATATATAGTAGATGTCGAACCCCCATCGATTAGTTCGTGTGTTTAATTCTTTATATTTTGAACCTCCTTATAAAAAATTCTAACTCTGTCACTGCTCATAGATCATAAGTTGTTGTTTTGGTGTGTAGTGATCAATTAAGTATTTTATTCATGAATTATCAATGAAGAAATCTTTATTATAGTAAATTACTTTACACTTCTTTACCCATAAAATTTTTCTCTTCTTCAAAAGGGTTTTATACTAAAATCTTGATATACTGTTATTTCTTTATATATTGTGTTGAAGTCTGATTAATTTAAACTTGTGTTGCATAGAGCTCAATCTGAAGGGAAAATATTTTCTATCAAGAGTCTTTTTCATACTCAAAGTTCGAACCTCAAAATTTATAATTAAAGAAGAAATAGTCTAATCCACTGCGGGAATAATTTCATAGTATCACTGAATTTATATATATATATATATGGGTCACTTGCTATGGAGGTAGCCTAATATTCCAGTTGTCTTGTTTGATGTGTTTTAGTTTAATTGTACACAGAATTTAAAAAATTAAAAAAGACTTCTAAATCATATAACTTTAAATTAAAGATATATACGTCACTAATGTATCAAAATGTTTTATGAATCTCGTCATGTTAAGCATGTCATGTAAGATGTTCAAATTAAAAAAATTACTTTGTTGGTCTATAGAGAATCTTAGTAGTTTAGTTGGTTGGCTACACTACAACAAATTCGATTATTAGAGACAAATAATTTCGTCATTTATAAATCATATTTCGTCACTAAAAATCTTGTGAGACGAAAAATAATTCGTCAATCAATCGTCACTAAATGTGTGCCGCTAAAAGTATACAAAGACGATTTAGTGCTTTGTCGCTAAAAGTATTATATTAACTACAAAAAGAAAGATCATCCCCAAATGCTTAAACATTTGTGACAAATTTATTTGTCGTAAAACGTATATTTTTTGTAGTTAATAGTATGTTTTGTCACTAAAAAGGTTATTACTACCGACAAAATTATATTGTCGCTAATTATTTTATTTCAATCAGTGACGACATCAATTTTCTCTAAAGTTATATGTATTTCGTAGTTGAACAAAATCTAATTTCGCCACTAATGACTATATTTTATATACCAAAAATTATTTTGTTATTAAATGTATTAATTGGGACAAATTTACTATTATAAAAAAGGTTAATTTTCCTATTATCCCCTCCAATCTCAATTTATTTTAAACTCCTCCCCAGGAGCTCCCACACCACATTATGCTTTCTTGAGGATTCAAACTTACAACCTTAAGGTTGGAAGTATGGAGTGCTTACCATCCGATCAACTCTCTCTTGTCTCTCATTTTTATTTTATTTTTAACTTCATTCGCTTCGTTCAAATTTAACTTTTGTACATATAATATATTGAGTAAATGTTCTAAAACCCCCCCAACCTATACCCGAAATTCCAACTACACACTCCAACTTTACGGGTGTCCTATTACCCACCTGAACTTTAAATTTCCCTATTTTATACACACCTAAGTGCTGACCTCAACACAAAACCAAATAATTGGGCATGCGTGATTCCACGCGCTGGGTCCCGCCTCTTCAACTCCCATTTGCTTTGATTTGAAATATTTTTGGTACATAATTCTTGATTGTGGAAACTAGTGGGTGAAATTGCTAATACGATTTGTGGTGTATGATTGACGTAGTGTTGGCGATGATTTCAAAATGGTGATGAAATTTGATGCTTGACATATATGTTGTATCAAGTTGCTATGAAGAAGAAAACAAATTAAAAGAGATAAAAACAATTAGGAAAAAAAGGTGGGGAAGAAATAATGGTAATTTTTCGTCAAAATTACCTTCTGACGCGCCTAGAGGAGGTGAGAACACCTCCCATGATATGTCAGCACTTAGGTGTGTATAAAATAGGGAAATTTAAAATTCAGGTGGGTAATAGGACACCCGTAAAGTTGGAGTGTGTAGTTGGAATTTCGGGTATTGGTTGGGGGGGTTTTAGACCATTTTCTCTAATATATTATATGATTATTTATACACATACACAAGTGCATGAAATTTACCATCCACTATTCATTCAAATGTAGATTATATTTTAATTAAACTGTATATTTTTTAACATAGCTTTAAATATATTCAGTACGATTCTGTCATTTTATTTAGTTATTTTTATAAAATTTAAAAATTATTTAGTACAATTATAAATTTATATAAAATTAAATTTTTTATTTTATTAAAAAAAATTGAATAATCAATTCAATTAGATCACTAAATCAATTGTTTTTTTAAAAAAAAACATCGATACCCATGACTATAATACTTCATCATAATATATTTGAAATCCTAGTTGGTTCATTTCTTTCATTCATGCTTTCATTTTTTAGTTTATTTCGATTTTCACACTGATGGAAAAAGTTAATAGAAATTCATGAAATATTTCGCACCATTGCAAAGTCTAAGTTTGTAAGTCGATGTTATATCTGTATAGTTGATCTACATACGTATGTAGAATTATTATTAAATATGTACATATTTTTAGACAGAAGCAAATAGCTCGACTTAGTCTATGCAGTTTACCAATCACAAATCAATAGACACACACAAAATTAGCATCAAGACTTGAGAAATTAGTTTTTCTATCGTCTTTATCGATGAAAGTGTATCAAATAAAAAACAAAAGTGTTAAACCAACAAATATTAGAGATCTAGTGGTAGAACTGTACCCCACTCACGGTACTTATAACATGAATTGTATTTTTGAAATGATGCATTTTATAATTGTGTAATTTAAAAAAAATTGATGAATTGAACTTTTTCATTTTTGCAAAATGGATCGAATTCATTGGTTTTAATATTTTTCCTCGCCAATTAATGAAAGGACTTTGTCTATTTCTTATGAAGCACTTGTATTATTCTTTTTGTAAGTTGTCACTTGTAATTATGAACAATTGTAGCCAAAAAAAAAAATTATATTTAGCTATGAATTTTTTTCGAAAGCAAATAGTTGAATTATTCACTACAAATTTTAAGTCATCGCTATTTAACACCTTACATATTTTGTGACAATTTTTTTGTTGTCACTAAATCACAGATTGATTAGAGACAATAAAATCTTTGTCACCAATTATTTATACTATTAGTGACGAAAATAAATATCATAATTAAATCTAAATTCTTATAGCTAAAACTTATAATATTTAACTACGAACTCTAATTTGTCGATATTGTATCAACATATTTTTCTAGATGAATTTTTTTTGGGTCCAAAAATCAATAAATTTTAAGACAAAAAATAATTTGTCATGAATTAGATACATTATTAGTGACGAAATAATGTGTCACCAATAACTTTAAATTCGTGACTAACACTACTTAACAAATGGCGCCAATTAATTTTTTGGTGGGAACCTTTAGTGGACGAAACTTTTGCTACGAATTTTTATGTTATTTCACTAAAAGTATGTGTCTCATATATTTAAGCACGAAAAGTAAATTTTGTCACTAAAAGCGAACAATTAGTGACGAATTTGATGTCGTAGCTAATAATTTTGTAGCTATATATCATATTTGTTGTAGTGCTACCTGAACTCCTACCTTGTTGACGAGGATTTGATTCTTCACATTGTAATCCCCTCTATTTTTTTTTTAAAAAAAAATACTCTATCGATCTACGTAAACACTTTCTCAAGTAAGATATTCGAAAGAAAGAACCATTCACATATTGGCCCATTAGTAAAATTAGATGCAGGAAATCGATACACATAAATCTCGATTGTTTTTAATTTAAACAGTTGGATAAACGGCTATATTGATTAATTCTTATTGTTGTTGGGTTGAATGTTGATTGTTGGTCCAAACTATAACCAAGCCCAATTATCATTTACCAGTACATACACGAGCTAGTGGCCCATAATAAGGGCTAATTGTGAAACAAAATGGAAGTTACATATTTAGCCAATCGATTTAAATAATTATATTCGCTAATTCAATATTTAAAAATGTATATTATTTTGTAAAAAAAAAATGTATATATCTTGTATATCATACATTAATGATGGAGCAACTTTCACATATAGCAAATATAAAAATCACATTTGTATGTTATAGCTATACTTTGCATTTTGATTTGTATAATTTGCTAGATACATTCAGTTTTATACAAATTGTTCAGTTTTGTATAAATTCATTTATACATTGTAATTTGTATAATAAGATTTGTATTTGTATAATTATAAGTGTATATGACGAAAATATATGTATTTGTATTTGTAGATGCACTTTTCTCTCGCTTTATACAAACACAAACGCATTTTATACATTTGTATACCGAATGGGTAATTGTATACCGAAAATGACTAATTGTATATCGAACCAGATGGCAAAAAAAAGGGATGTTTGCTGCATATTACAAATAAAATAAACTATGGCTATAACATTTAATTTGAATTAATAATTTGCTATTTCATACAATTTGCTCTTATTTTTTTTATGAACGTTTATTTATGTTAACTTCTCTTTAAAGCATTGTATGCTTCGTTTATTCATATATTTTACAGGCTAATTCTAGTTTCAATTGCACTTGTAATTTATAATTGCATATCCTCTTCAATTAAACAAAAAATAATAATAACAATAACTTATGAAAATGTCTCATCGATCGATAGAATAAAAATTTCCTCAAAACATGAACAACGAGCTCATATCTTTCGTGGAATTTTCTAAGAAGTTCACGTGGTTAAATTTTTGTCTACAAATTACACCGCTTTAATGTGTTATCGTGATAAATAAGTAAATAGATATTATTACAAGAGCATTACATTATAATTATACGATTCATTGATAGGATTTTTTGTTTCCAAATCGCACCATTTTAAATTCAGCTCAATAATTACGCCGGTGGATTAATTAATTATAAACTAACATTATTTACAACAAAATCATGTATTATGACAATTTATGGTTTTTATGATCTAGAATTATTATTTTTTAACTTTGAAAGTAGTGATATATACATAATTAAATACGAAAATTTGTAATCTTATTGGTAAACACCTCAACCATGGCTGCTATTAGTATGTTAAAAACTACAGGTGTGTAATTAATATGTGTAGCTACCACCAAACAAAATTAAATTTTATTAGGTGAATGTGAACAGGATTCATATTTTGCGAGTCTGATTAATTTAGATTTTTATTTTTATTTTTTGAGTGAAAAGTATAATTATATTATATAACTAAAATAACATTTATATTGGCATATAAAATTAAATATCGCGATTCTTCCGTGATCGTTGTTGACTTGGCTTTTATTCCTTATTAGACCAAGAACTCCCTCAAGATTCAAGAACACTAGAATTGTAAGATCACTATCCCTCAAAAGTTTCCACTTAATTAGAAAGACAGACAAATAAATCAAATTTCAAGAAATTTCACGACGAATTACACTATCAATATACGCAACTTAACTTAAATTATCTCATTCTCATACTTTTAAAATGAATGAATTTTAATTTACAACATATCATACATTATTAAGTAGAAATTAAAACAAAAACAAGAAACTAAAGGGAAAAATAAACAATATGAACTTATCTAATATTGCAATTGAAGAGGCTTAGGTTGGACCATAGTTCTCCTTTTCCATAAATTAATTTCCTTCCTTGGCTCCAAACATATAGTTGTTTTACTTCTACCTAATAATATTGGACCAGAAAAAGGACTAATTTCATCATCTTCATCATCATCATCATCATCGCCATCGTTACTGAATTCTCTATCATCGTCAGTATAATACTTACGTTGATCTTGAGGTGTAATTTGTATCGACCTCCAATCAAAATTGGTCAACGGTTCCCTACCACTAGCGAACCGTTGCATTTGACTCAAACAAGGCGCTCTATCAGGAAGCTTACAAATAATATTTTCAACTGCAACATCTGATTTTCGGCCCGATATCAATTTCGATTTGCCAACAAACATACTACCAAAATTAGACATCGATTTCTTCATAACGTTTTTTCGTTGATTTTTACTAGTGCTCGTTTTTTCGCTACTTCTCATACGATTCAACGTCTTCTTTTTATTGTGCTTGATTTGCCCCATGCATGATATTTTAGGCGAACCGGGCTCGGATTTTCGACCCGAAACTTGATGGGCCGGAATTACTGGTATTATTGGGCCTGTAAATCCTTTATGGGGGTGATTTTTGTGATGATGTTCTGCTGCTAATCTTTTTTCTCTACTTGGACTAAAAGGTGCATGTGCATTTTGTAGTATAAAAGCAGCTGCAGCAGCTGCTTTTGGTAGTAATTTCAAGATTGTAATTTTCTTCTTTGATGACTTGCATGGTTTCTCCATGAGTACTCGCTTCACGACCTCGAATTATTATTCACGAACGAATTTGAAAAAATAAGCAAAAAGATTCGATTCTTACTTTTGATCGAGATGATGCTGATTCAAATTCTGCTTCTGAGTGAAAGATTCGATTCGATTCTGACTTTGTAGATCGAGCGGTGCTGATCCAAATTCAGCTAGTTAATTATCTTTAATTTTTTGAATGAAAGATTTGATTCTGACTTTGTAGATCGAGTCAGTGCAGATCCAAATTCAGCTAGTTAATTTTCTTTGATTTTTTTTTGAATGAACGATTCGATTCTGACTTTGTAGATCAAGCCGGTGCAGATCCAAATTCAGCTAGCCAATTCTCTTTAATTTTCTGAATAAAAGATTAGATTCTGACTTTATAGAGCCAGTGCTGGTTCAAATTGATCAGCTAGACAGTTTCTTATCTCTAAGTTTGTTTATGTGATACACAGATGACATAAATATATATAGGTGAAGTGGGGTTGGATATAGTTGGCTAGAGAAATAATATTATTTATATTAGGGACCCTTTATATTATAATAATAAATTAAGGTGGTTAAAAAGGGTGGGGTTATCATTATTGACTTTGTCATTAAGACTCTGAGGAAAAGAGTGAGAAGAAGAGGTTATAATGGAAAATAAATTAATTTTTAATTATTATTATTATTAATTATTATTGGTTAAAATAAATTTCAATCCACCAAACTTTTTCCTATCCACCCGACCCGACCCATATTGGCATCCCTAACCCAAACCCAATTAAAAAGATCCATCATAAATTGAATCATCTCCTCTTCCCTAAACCTAATAACCTATTTTTCTTCATTTCCTCTTATTAACCAATTTCAAGATCAATTTCACCTAAAATGGCTTAGATTTTTGTGCAAATACTTTGTTTGTTGTTGAGGATTCAAGTTAGCATTTTTTTTTGAAGTCTTCTCTTCTAAGTAGGTCGTTTTCATTTTCATGGCTTAGGATTTCTGAAATTTTCATGTAGTGTTACTCTCAAATATTTTGAATGCTTTTATGTCTTTCTTTACTTTGTTCTCGACTTTTAGTGGCCCTTTTCCGTTCTTTGAATGATGCTGATGGGTCCCTTTTCTTGTTTTTTTTCATGTACTCTTTTTGAAGAATGATTGAGAAGGTCGATTTGGTGTTTAACTATGGAGGCAAGTGGGTGTTGAAACCTGAAGTGATGTATCTTAAAAAGTTAAAGCACATGATGCAAGATTTTGATGCGGATTTACTATCTTACATAGATATTTGCGCAGAGTATACAAGATATTGAAGTTGAGGGATTCAAGTTGGAGCATTTAATTTTGAAGTCTTCTTCTCTTCATTCAAATATATGAATCTTCTTCTGTTACTTATAGTGATGTAGGAGAGTCTTGAATGGTTGCCAACTTTTTTACTGTTGCGAAGCCTAAAACGATGGTCATAGCTTTGTTGTCGCTATGAGACGACAAATGCTTGTCGTTATTGAGAATGGCAAGGTAAAAATCAATTTCCATCTCATGTGACAAAGTTTATTCACATTAAAAAAAAATCATTGGATGTCATTCGTCAAAAACGCAACATGTTAAGGAAGACGTGAATGATATGTCTAAATTGACAAATTTGTATTATGTATCAACCTTGAGGAGAAAGTTTCAAATTTGGAGTTCAAAGACAAGCGATGGAGGAAGATTGTGCTATGGTCATGGGTTTTTTTTCTTCGAAGATGATGTCTTGAAGTAGTTGTTTTGTTACTTTTCTCTAGATAAGTTTGTGAGATGAAAAATTGTTGATGGTGTCTAGTTAGTGTAATGTTCTTAATTGTAATTTCTATTATTGTTGGTATTGTGTTTAGTTCATTGTAATTTATTTAATGAAGTGAATTAGGATCAATTTTGTGTTCATTTTTGGATCAGTTTTTTTATCTCATAATGGTGTATGCACTTTAGTTGAGTTCTTGCTGCTGTTTTTTCTTTTAGTTTTTGTGTAGTTTTTGGTAGAATTTAGGTACTGTTTGATTGAGTTTAGGTGTTAGATTTGAAGCTATTTTTATTCTAATTTCATAGATTTGTTATTCTTCAATGCTTTTACAATTCTATAGTTTGGTGAATTTCTCATGTTTAACAACTATAAGAATAGCTTTGAAACTTAAATTTTATTTTTCTAAAAGTGTAAAGTCATTTTGTGGCAGCATTGTGTAGTTAAAGTTACATATGTATTAACCAACAAACTATGATATAAGTTATGAGGGTAGTAAATGGTGCACATTAACAATATATAGCCATTGCAATACATTTCTGAATATTCTATTCATACAAAAGTAAGCTGAAATATGCAAGACGTGTTTCATCCACAAATTCACAATGTACTTCACCCTATGTTGAGCACAACAAAAATAATTAAGGATGAATCAATACAAAATTAGCAAATTCTTGAATTAGTCAAAAATATGACGTTTCCTAACGTTGGTCATTTCTTCTCTAATATTGCCTTCTTAGTCTTCAATTTACCAACTTTTTTTCTTGGTTTAAGGTCATAACTTTCTTTGGTGAATAAAATTCATCTCCGTTAATTTTTCTAGTACCGTTGTAATTTTTTTGAAGCCTAGTCCTTTCTTCATCTTCCTCTCCACCTTCCCATTCATCATCACCAATGGTTAAAGGTTGAGCAAATTTGTGTTCTTGTTTCAAGTTTTGACTCTGTGCGTGTGTTTAGGTCACATCACTTTTTTTTTTTGGAAGATTCTTCACCCATATTCTTTATCTTCTCACAACAACCATGAATATTTCAATCAAATAAGCAATAAAATTAAGAATGTTTGTTATAAGCATTCAAAAGTAACAATATTTTACCAAAGGACAGTGATGTTGTGACCTCTATTACAACAATATCCACATGTCATTAAAAGTCCTTTTCTTTATATATTTTGGTTCCATTACTGTAGTTTATGCATATAACTAACATATATAAGCTTCTGAATACTTTTTGGTAAATCAAAGCTTTGATGGCATGGGACATGTATTCAGTCTCCATTAAAATGAATTTCACAGCATATGGACTGATTTCATCTCTCCAATTCCTACATTCTTTCTCACGATCTTTCTTACCTTTCAAACAACGAAAAATCCATAATTAACAACCAATATCTACTTTCCACTAGCTAATGTAAATGACAACCAAAACAAGATAGCAATGATGTGAAAAAATTTCTTGAGATGTTTTCTAAGTTTGAAAAGGAAAAAATGAAAGAAGTTAAAGTTGTGCTTACATTTTATACACATCAATGTTATAAATACAGAAAATTGATAGTAATATAAGTGACAAAAACTCTAATAATGAAAAAAATTATCAAAGACAAAGTAGTAGTTAAATACCTTGACTCTTATCTCTTCCAACATCTTGATAATTGGTTTGTAAATCCATTTATTGAATGATTAGTTGTTGTCAACCATTTGATTTTTGCATTTGGTGTCAAAATAAGCTCTACACCATTTTTTGGGGTAGCCTATTAGTTCTTTTTTTCATTAGTACATGATGTGATTTCCCTATAATATCAAGTAAATAGGATAAGATTAGTAATTAAAAAAAAACTTACAACACAAATGTAAATTAAGTTGAGAATTTATAACCATATAAATGTAACTCCTTCACCCTCCTCAACTCTAAAGAAGATCTCAATAGCTCCATAAACCACTTCCAAGTTCTATTTGTTTCTTTATCCTGGATAAAAGTGTTTTGAATCTTGTGCCATAGCAACTAGTAAAATTCCCTTACATTTTCCTTTCAAAAAGGTGCCATCCAAACCTATTAAAGGCACTTTTCAAAGCTTGAACACATACATTCTCAAAAATCTCCTTTTTCCTTCTCAAAGCATTTTTGATATGTTTATAACTTACTATCCTCAAGCATAAGCCTCTAACCTATTGAAATCATCAAAATTCCTCTAAGACAAGTTTCTTAACTCTCTTCATCTTAGAATAACTAATATTTTTAAATTTTTGATCCTTTGTTTGATCTTGTATTTAGGATCATTTTGGACTTTGTTCTTGAAATAATGTGCTAAAACATCGATCACATTTATGTTTTGTCTCCAAAGTCTTGATTTTAAATCCTTGATCTTTATTATCCTTAGATATCCATATCTAAGTCTTTGTTTTACTTTAAGACCAACCTTATTAACAAATCTTTAAAACTCATGGCTTTTTCCAAGTGTTTTCATTAACATCTTGAGTTCTTTCCTTTCTAAAGAGTTCTAATCCTTCATTGTCATGATCACTAGAGTTAAGTCCAACATTTTCTCATTTTGATCAAGGATGTTATCTATAACATATAATATGATATTATGCTAGGAGATGGAACAAATAATTCATTTTCATCCAATATCTATGTAAGATAGTAAATCTTGCATCATGTGCTTTAACTTTTTAAGATACATCAAAATCGACTTTCTCTCATTCTTCAAAAAAAGTACATGAAAAAAACATCAACATCATTCAAAGAACGGAAAAGGGCCACTAAAAGTCGAGAACAAAGTAAAGAAAGAAGCATTCAAAATATTAGAGAGTAACACTACAAAAAAAAATTTGAAATCATAAGCCATGAAAATGAAAAGAAGACTTCAAAATCAATGCTAAAATCTAAGCTATTTTAGGTGAAATTGATCTTGAAATTGGTTAATAAGAGGAAATGAAGAAAAATAGGTTATTAGGTTTAGGGAGATGAGATGATTCAATTTATGATGGATCTTTTAATTGGGTTTGGGTTAGGGATGTCAACATGGGTAAAGTTTGGTGGGTTGAAATTTATTTTAACCAATAGAAAGATTAATAATTAATAATAATAATAATTAAAAAAATATAAGTGTTAGTATAAAGGGTAATAAAATAAATTAAAGAAAGTAATTGTCATATTTAGTATGATATGACAAAATTTTAATGATATTTTATTATCTTAAAATTAAAATTTGAATTGATGTTGATATGTATATATATTTACAAATCAAATGGTAGAACATGACTTTCGTGACTAATTTGTTTATAATTATTTTGACTATTTGCACCATGCATGTCATTTGTTTTAACTAACATATTTAAATATTCTAGTCAATATTGTCAGTACCCCTTTCAGAGTCCTAACTTATCCCATTAGTATTACCTACCTAATCTTTATTTTTATTGGTTAATTCTAGTAATTTTGAGTTCTTCAATTATTGATAAATTGAAATTTTAGTTTTTATGATATTTGATTAAGCTTATTTAATTTTTAATTATTTTAAATGTGCATTTGTAAATTTTGTTATGAAAATTCATAATTTTCAGAATTATTAATTATTTCACTATTTAACTATCATGGTAGGATGTTAAACTTGTAGTATTACTCCATATTTGAGATAATATACTTTTAAAAATGGGTCAATTTTAACATACTTTCTACATAATTGAGGTGATCAAAACAAATAGTTTAATTAATTGAAGATTAAATGTCTTATGTCGAGTCATATATCATAAAGATCAAAATTATAATTTATCAATAATTGAGAGACCGATAATGTTATCCCCGCTTCCTTTTGATAGTGATAAGGTGTGAATCAGTTGCACACATTTTAATTATTCCATCGAAAACCTATTACTTCCTTCAAAATATAATTTTACTTGTTTTATTAATCGTTACGTCATAGTAACCTAGCTACCTTATCAAATATAATTTAGAATAGCAATTTTCAAGACATATATGTTAAATCATAAACTCAACCCTCAACTCTTACAACAATTAATTCCATCAAAAAATGAAAAACGATGAATCTATCTAAGTAAAGAGTGATAGAACCCAAATAAATAAAAAAGGCAAATCAGTAAAAAAAATATTTACTACATTATGCAAAACATATAATAATAATAATAATAATAATAATAATAATAATAATAATAATAATAATAATAATAATAATAAGTAACATATAATCGAAAGGGTCAAAATGAATTTAGAGGACCAAGAAAAAGCAATTTGACCAAAGCAATGGGACCTTGGTTATTGAATAATTATAATTAATGCACATTTTGGTCATGCTTTAACTAAAAGTCCAAAATTGCATACTGCTCACTACGTAAGATTAGTAGGAAACTACATATGAAAGTGAATTGACCAACTTTTCCTTTGAATTTCACTATAGTTATCGAATTGTCTTAATTTATGTGAAGCTATTTAATTGGATACAGAGTTTAAATAATAAATTAAGAAAAAAATTTAAAATAAGTCATAAAAATATAATTTTATTAAGGATAAAAAAGGGAAAATTTAGAGTTAGATTGTTGTTATTATTAAATATGAAAAGATATCATTCTTTTCTGAACTGACTAAAAATGAAAAAGTATTATATAAATTGAAATGGATGGAATATATAATACCTTTTTTCAAGTATTAATATATTCCTAAAAACAACATTACTAATTAAGTAATTATTGCTAACTACTCTATTACACGCAAGATATAGTCACTCAATTGTTGACTTTATATTAGAAGTTACTCCTAATAAAGTTTAAATTAAAAGAGATTTCAAAATTACTTGAAATTATAAACAAAGTTGAGTATTATTATTATTTTATTATTATTATTTTATTATTATTATTAGAAGAAGAAACACAATTAACATAAATGATAGTAGATTTATTCTGTCTAATGATTACAACCCTCGTTTAACTTTTACAAGTGGTAATACTTTTCAACCAAAAAAGTCATCAACTCTTTTACCATCCTATATTTCAAATTTGTTGATCCGATTAATTTAAATACACATTTTATAGGCCTATTTAAGTAGTGCTTCTGACAAACAAACAAAAAAAAATCATTCGCAAAATTATTCGAACATAAATTACATTAACATGTGATAAGAGGCACTATAATAAAAGGGACTTTTTGTAATGACAAATTTTTCTTTTAACGATAATATTTATAGTAGTAAAATATTTAGCGGTATTTGAATTAATGTCATTGCATCCCAAAGTCACTAAAACCTGTAGCGGCTAGTGGCGGAACCAGAATTTAAATAAGAGGGTTCAAAATCTGAAGAAATAGGCACACAAAGTAGTCGAAGGGGGTTCTACATCTACTATATCTACCTAAAAAAATTATTTTAACCATGTACAAATAATATAATTTTCCGCCAAGGGGGTTCAAATGAACCCCCTTATTATAAGGTGGCTCCGCCACTGGTAGCGGCATTAAAAAAGTATTGTTAACTTGTTATAAATACAAATATTTATTATTGTCGTTAAAATAAAATAACAATAATTATATTATTGTCGTTAGATAATTGTCGCTGAATCCCTTATTTGTTATAGTGACGGATAGGGGTGATAAATGACCTTGAACGATTTAGGCTGAATTTGAACCAATCAAAATGAGTAAAGTTATTAAATGAGGAGATTAGTAAAACGTTCTTATTTAAGTAAATTGAATGAATCATATTTTTATGAATTAATTTTATCTAAGTTAAATTCAGATAGTTAGAGTATTTTCTTGGAAATTAGTTGTAAGTAACGTTGCATTTGGTATGCTTCCATGTGGACGGCTGACTAAATTATCACACGTAATACACGGACTGATATATTATTTATATTATATAATATAAATAATATATAAGTAGGATAGGGATTTAATCTTTTTTAATATTTTTTAGCTAGAAGCCAAAATAATTTGGTCACACATTGTGTCTTTGACTTTGTAAAGGTTTGTGTTTACCAAATGTCAAAATTAACTTTTAGTTTTTGAAATTATTGCACCTTTTATTGTTGATAAATTTTAATTTTAGTTCTTCTCATATTCACTAAATGTATATATTCAATTTTTAAGTAATTAAGATGTCGTTTTGTAGGTCATATATTATATTTAAATTATTTTAAAAAATACTCAAATTTAACATAATACATACTCTCCATAATCATTTTGCTTGTAAATTTGTGAAAATCACAACTTGAAACAAAATAATATATGTTTTACTTATTTGACAATTAAATGTATGTAAAACGTGTTCTTCACATGCTAGAAAATGCAATAAATAATCTTTTTTTTTTTTAGAAAAAAAGGGTGTGTTTCAACTTCCATACAGACATGTTTACAAAATATAGTCCAGTCAGATAAATCACATTAGTATACCGATATTTTAAACTTAGTGTATAGCGAACTCAAAGATTAGTCAAATCACACTCTGCACTTGCTATGAAAAAACTAAACAGATGGACACATATTTATAGCCAGAAGATTGGGTTCAAACGAATAAATTTAGTTAATTTTTTTTTTTTATATTCCAATGTATTAGTCATGTATTAATGCGATAACAAATCAATTTATTCAACAAGATTTATTCGAATAATGATTTGAACTTTGAACACTTTCTCTCGTTAGGATATAAGACTATTATTGTTGACAGATGTCCCATGCAACCTCTCGTGAACACCTATGCCCGAGAAACAAACTATATTTACCTTGAATTGAACTCGATCAAACGTGTAACAAAAAAATCATACAGAAACTTGGGCACATTTTAATTATGGGCTTAGTACTTAGAGCCCAATTTATCCAAACTTCTTCCTTTACTTTTGTGGTCTTTGGTCCTAAAAACCCACCAAGTTTTGTTTTGTTAAATTTCAGTACTACCTTTCTCTAAAACATATTAGAATGGTCCATGCGAATTTGTGTTATGTTATTTTGATAAATAGGCAAAATTGAGTCGGCATGCAATCTATTATTATTTTTTCTTCTCTAGGGATGGAAGTTCCCATCTTTTTGCTGTCTTGGTGACTTGTGGTGGAGAGTGATTACCATCTGAGCAACCCCCTCTTGTCTGACACGGAGAATTTGCATACACAGAAATGATGTTGCATACAATTTTACTATTGGAAAATTAAGTCATTCTTTTTCATAGGGCTTTAAAGAAAAATGTTATCTATCGATCTTATTGTATAAGCAATCAAATTTCCTAATTTTGAAAAAACTTAGATATTTTGAATGATAAAGTTTGTGATTTAATTTATATACATTTCATATTAGTCTTGAATATTAAGCTTTATTTTAAGAATGTTTGAGGAATTGAGATTACACAACAAAAAAGAAGAAGATATATTTATGATATTATTAATCTAACCATGTTGTAAAGCAACAAAAGAAATTATTGATCGACTTCCTTGGCCAAATAGCTAGAACATGTTATGGTATGTCTTAATCAAGTGCCTAGTGGTATAATCAAACTCGGTAATTATAAGTTATATGCACCATGTAATTAAAATTTATATCATCATTGTTCTTAATCGAGATGTAAGTTAAGTTTCACCTCGAAATCTTATGAGGTTAAGAATAAAGTATTTCGATCGTTAAGCGTTATTTATTTTATCTCCCTTTAACCTCCCATTTATACAACATTCAGATTTTTTTTCTCTTTGATAAAAGTATTACTCTTTAGTTAAATGCAATAGAAGTTAAAAATTGTGCATTCTCTTTTTGGATATTAGAATTAAGGTCATGATTTAGATTTTCATGAGTAACATGTTTTATGAGACAGGTGTTGAGTAACAGTAATATATATCCTTTCTATGGAAAACCCAAGAAGGGGTTTGGGTGCCCGTTGTTGGAATCATGATCGAAGCTTATTTGGTAGGTTTAATTAAGCAATCAATTAAATTCATAAATGAAATTGATTTCTTGAAAATTTATCATGTCATGTCGAAATTGAGAACACTACAAAATAGAAAGTTTATTATATTAATACATCATGATTTGAGATTGAACAACTAAATTCACCCAAAAAATAGTTATCTTATATATTCTTCTTTTTATATATAATTGAGAAACTATAGGGAGCCAACCCTTAGGACCAATCTTAGAACTTGTTTGATCACGAAAATTATTCACTTTTTTCAGAATAATTTTTTATTTTATTTGAAAATCAGTGTTTGCCGATGAAAATTCCAAATATATCTTGAAGTAGCTTTGAACATGTTTTCCAACTTCATCTTCATATTTCCAAATAAAGTGTTTTCTTCTCTATTTTTCAAAAGTCTAAACATCTTCGTAAGTTTCAAATAAAGTAAAAAATATTTAAAACCTATGACTTACTACTTATGCCAAGCGAATTAGATACTATACAACTTCTGCCGAATAATTCAATCCATACAAAATTTATGTCAGACGAGGCAAAAATTCTTTAAACTTATGCAAGAATCTCTAAGCATAAAAATTATTTCGAAATAGGGACAATTCAGGCAAAAACTTCTTTACATTTCATCATAGACCTGGATTCTTCTAAATTTTGGAACAATTAACTTGGGCCCATCTTAACAGTCTGGTCAAGTTTTATCCAGATAAAGAATATGGCCTTTCACTATTTTTTTTCAACTTTAAGCCCAAAACCAGACAAATAAACCAAGTCCACAACTAATGTTGCAATGTCATTTTAGGGCATTATTGTTTTATTTCTCATTGAGTGTTCAGTACTCGTATTAGAGTTAAACTAGAGTGTTCAGTACTCGTATTAGAGTTAAACTAGTTCGAATTCGCGCTGCATAGGTCCTATTAGGAGAAAGTGCCCAAAACCAATAATTTTTTTTTTATATCTAAAGCTCGAAACTGACATCTCTAGATAAGAAAAAATCAGCTTCGCTGCACAACACTTTATGGGTGTAGGGCATGCATTTTTGTTATTATTATTATTATTATAGATAGATACATTTCGTGTAATATTTGTGAAATTTCATTACATTTCGAGAACATTCAAATGGACAAATTACAACAGAACATTTTTGTGACATACACATGTAAGCCTTTTAGTGGATGGAATTATGAATGCTCCTTTATATTAGGTGACTATGATTGTACAATGGTTTGGCTTTACTTATAACTTTTATTTTATTCAATTCTACGTAGTGAAATCATCAAAAGCCATAAGATTTCATCAAATTGAAAGGCCAAAATGAAATGAATTGAACTTTAAAAAAAAGTGGGATTCACATAATTAATCTTTAACTTGTTTTATACTGAGTCGTAGTTATAGCAATAGGTATCGTTGTTGATATGTTCTTCTATCATAACAAGTAATTAAAATTATTTGGATTTGTAATTTAAAAAATAAGATAAGTTATATGTTATAACAAATAGAGATTATTGGTGGTAAATAGTATATTATTTTTATATATTTGACTAACGAATATAATTATTTTAATCGGTCGAGCAAAGGTGGAAAAGATATCAACAATGAGAATATGTAATTCATTTCATTTAACTACTGAATTTATTTCTTTTCAATTTTAACTAATCGAACATGAAAAAATTAAAAATTATTTTTTTTATACCGATTATACCTTTATTGAGTCGTGTCAAATAATTATTTGGAGCATTATGGAATGGAATGAATTACATATAGTGTGGTCAAGCAAATCTCATAAAAAAAAAAGTAACTCCACTTTTTAAGATACTAATTTTTTTGGTACATCTATTTAAGATACCAAATTTACAATTGGCTTAATTATTAAACATATGATATAATTAAAGTAGAATTTGTTAGATTATCACTAACGAATCTCAAAATATTACCTTAAAAGCAGCAAGTTATTGGAAGTGGATTAGGTCTATTTTAATCTAAGAGCCTAACGTAACGATTTAATTATTCTCCTGATAAAACAAATCAATGTTATTATAATAGTTTTTAGTGAAAATTACATTTCAGCTAATATATATATTTGGAAAAAAACAACTTTTTAAAGATTGTTTCATTTTGAGTAGGTTGTCAATTCAAGCCCTGAGTATGGAGAAAATCTTGGTATGAGCGTCATCCTCATATGGATCATGTAATGTGCGATTTGAATTTAGTCGGAGCTCCAATATGGACTCCGATCACCGGGTGAGAAATAAAAAAAATAGAGTAAGTAACCAATTTACCTTAAAGAACAGCTATGTTCATGAGTTACATTTTTTTTGCGTATACAATAACAACAACAACAACATACAAACAGAAAATACAGTGTAATCTCACAGGTAGGGTTTGGGTCAGAAGGATAGTCTTATACAAATCTTATTCTTATCTTGGGAGATAGAGAAGTTATTTTCGATAGATCCCGGCTTGATAAAAAGCATAGCAAACTCTTTGAAGGATTGTTAGTGGGTGGAAAAATAAATATTCTATTCGATCGTATTTGTTACGTATGTATTTGATCAAGAGTATAAATTCTATGTATTAGTCATCATGATGTAAAAATAGTTACTTGCACGATTATATTACTTAGCAATATACAAAAAAATAGATAATTATTAATTGGTATAAGTTGATTAAAATGGTAATTAACTTGTTATAATAGTTAAAACTATATTGATAATTAAATAAATTTTACTCCATTAATATAAAACATAAATTCTTTAATTAATTCACTGCTTAAATATTTTGTTTACGTTTTTTGAGTGATTTTGATTTAATTTAATTTGATAGAATTATATTTAATTTAATTTGATAGAGTTATATTTAGGCACGTTTGACGTTTATTGCAAGCAAAACAAAAAAAAATTGTTTTCCCAAAGTAAAAGTATTTCGTTTTTTTATTCATGGCAAATGATTTTGCCTTATTCTTATAACTAGGTAATTTACCCGCGCTTCGCGCGGGCATAAATAATTTTTCTAAGTTTTTGAACAACCTTTTCAATAATCGACTGTTATAAGAAAAAAAAAAGAAGTAAATTTTAGTAGATTTTAAGAACATTTCAACAGAAATTAAATGATTTGACATTATCACATATCTCAAGAATCTTAAATATATAATGAATGATTAAAAATATCTTGATATCTAATCATTTTTATCTTTTACATAATTTATCATAATATATGTTTGATGATATAATTGTCTTGTTAAAATTGAGTGATGTTTTTATGCAGCGATTAAACATATTTTTTTTTTTTTTGTACATGAAAAATATAGAACTAATAATTTTATGGTTAGAATAACTCCTTGTTAAAAACAAATTATATAAAAGTTTTTGATAATCAATATTAGTTATAAATAAGTTAAGACCGTTAAAAATGTACACCATAACAACATAAATAAATTTTTTTAGAGACAATCTACTCTTTTGAGGTCAAATGTTCACCACTTTTCGTTATTATTACTTTGTTACTCTAACAAAATTTATAGAAGGAGAAAAATAAATTTGAAACAACAAAATAATATTGTTGACCCTTTTAGAAATTCATTATTCATTAAACTGCTACTCTAAAGGCCCTTCTAGATGCTTCATCAATGCAACTTTACGACTTTTTCAGAAATATGTATGTATAGTTGTTGCATTATGAAAGTACAAGTAGATCAAAATGTTGGATTCTAGACTCATGTTAAAGAAATATTCTTGAACATTAAAAAATTAAAAATGAGTCTAACCTAGATAACTCATATGCTCAGCAATGAGTTGGGACATAAAGGACAACAAATCTATGTTAATAGACATATCTTTTGTAGCTTAAAATATTACTTTTATTTAAAGCAGGTTTTGTTTCATATTCTTCAAATTAAACTAGTTGAAAATAGTCATAACTCACACCAAAAATATTTAGTAGAGCTGAATGAGAAAGAAAAAAAGAAAAACATTAAAAGGACGAAAGCTTTGTCCAAGTGAGATCATATACATACCACACGAAAAATAATCAATACAATTTTAAGGAGACAACAAAACATCGAGAATAAACATACAGTAAAGGGAGTAAACTATGAGATATCCAATGATGATAAAAATCATTCTAACCAAAAAAGTTCTCATATTTTAAAATAACATACCTCAGAAAATTGACTAACACGTCAATCAACTTTCAATCCTTAAAGTACTCACAATATCCAGTGATAAAATTTAGAAAAATAGATAACAACAACATAAAAACAAAAAAATATGGGCATGCAAACTAATTAACTTTCAGAGCATTTTCTAAAGAACACAAAATCGCATCCTTGTATGTGAAGAAATGACATTGTTGATGAACAAATTAGAGATTTGTAAGGTTTTTTTTTTACTGTACCTTCAACAATTTCAGTAGAGAAAACTTTCTTGAATACTCAATTAACGTTTGTTATTTAATATGTACTAACAAATACTTATAACAATAATATTGCAGAAACATAAACAACAAAATTTAAAGCATGTAGTAAAAAATAACAGTTAAAAATATAAGCATAAATTAATGACTATAAAAACATACTATGATCTGTAACAATAGAATGAAACAGAATGGAAAAAATCGAGCCCACTGAATGCACAGTGTCCCCTTAAGGAAATTATTCCCCCTAGTACCCGAGATTTAAAGGATTAGATCCTATCAGGAAAGACCGATTCTATTCACCAGTGTATTGAAACAAAAAAATGGTGTCAGTGAGTCATTCAATAGGAGCAAAGTACACAATTATTTAATTGTCCAGAAGAAGAAGAAGTTCAAAATTTTCGTTGTTTTAAAATGAGAGGAAATTCCTCTATTTATAGACAACAAAAGGTAGTGTGAACAAATGCTTAGTGTTTATTATCGGAAAGGTCACAACTTTTCATAAAATTCACAACTTTTCATAAAAGTCACAACTCTTCATAAAAGTCGCTACTCTTTATAAAAGCCACAACTTTTCATAAAAGTCACAACTTTTCATGAAAGGGAAAGGCTGATTTTGGAAATAAAATAAATTAAAAGGGAATCCTGATTTGTGGTGGAGCCACGTAGGCGATTCTAGGGTTCTCTTATATATATATATATATATATATACACGTCACTTCTGTATCGATTACACTTCGAGAAAGACGATCGATATACCATCAAAGATTATCGTGTGATGATAATTACTTACTTTGCCCGTGAAACAACCCATCACTGAAATTTGTTTTGCTCTCGCTCGGTTCACTTCCATCTGTCTTCTTTCCACATAGTGAAAGATACTTTTTATTTTATGATAGCAGGAACCTCACTAGTCTGTTTGATCCAATTCTAGTTGGATCGCCTTCAGAGGCGTATCCAGGATTTCGACAAGATCGGTGTACGATTACAAAAAAATGTATCTTAAATATAAATTTGATCGATTTGACTTTTAGGTTCTTAATATGAACCATTAAATTTAAAAAATTATAGGTCCAAAATATATAATACTACTACTTTAAAATTTTGAAAGACACATTTGATTTAATTATATAAAAAATTTACATTGCTAAAATTTTAGGAATTTTCAATGTAGCACACTTGAAAATTATGAAAGATTAAAGGAAAAAAACAAAAGAAAAATTAGTTGAAATGTCAAACGTGTAACCGATAACCACTTGGAGAGGTGTTACTCAAAAAGACAAGATAGATAAAAGATTTAAGTTTCTATCCTCAATTAGAGAGGTGTACCCAATCATCATCGTATTACTATATGATACTTTGAATGTGGGTTCACACATCTATATTTAAATATTTTTTTAAAAATATAACACTACTATATATGATCTAGAGAGGGGAGCATGGGTTCACGTGAACCCACGGCACCCCCTCTAAATAAGCCCCTGATCGCCTTAGTGCAATCGGCTCGGACTTCGCTCCCCAAAAAGTGATCGGAGATATAGAGGAGGAGACTGCTGAGCTTACCAAATCAATTTTTAATTAGAGATCTTAGATTTGAATTTTGAAAATGAAAATACTTTTAAAAAGCGTTTTATTATTAAGTGTAACTTTTGATAGAAATACAAATTAATCGAGCTTCAAAATAAATATCAAATTCACAATATGAAGCTAACTTATATACATATTGACGAGATAATTTTTTTTATATGTTATTAGTGTAATTGCTTACTTATGAAAACTTAAATAGATCAACATTTAATTTGTATGATCATGTAAAAAAATATTCTTGCCAAACCTACTTATCAGATTCCTTCCACTTTTTCCAATTTATGTAACAATATTTTCTTATAAGTTTATTTTTAAAAAAATACTTTCTCCGTTGTAATTTGTTTAGTCTATTTTGATTTGACATGAAATTTTAAAATGTAAAAATGATTTTTGAATCTTGTAATCTTAAATAAATATACAAAAATATTATTTAATCTAGTGGTCTTAAACATGCCACCTAAAAAGTTAGAAATTAAAGAGTTACTGAAAAAGAATAGTATCATTCTTTTTTAAATAGGCTAAATAGAAAAGTAAGTTAAACAAGTTGAAACGAAGGAATTGACATTTTTATATTTGAAAATCAATTTAACTTTACCTATTTTACACTTAGTAAGACACTTATATAGTCACACAAATTTTATGATTTTTTTAACGTATAATGGAACCCGCAATCATCACGGCTCAAGTGCGCACATGGTAAATCTCACTTCAGTGTAATAACACGCAAACCACACTGAAGAAGTAAATCATTCTAGGCAAGCTCCATGTGACTAGCTCGACCCAGAAAACAGGTAGGATGTTTCAAACTTATGACCTCCTATTTGAAAAATCACTTGCTCAACCAGCTCAATCACCCTTATGCGTATAATATAATAATATATTTAAGACCACAAATTTTCACTTTTTATTTTTTAAATTCCGTGAATCAAATTACATAGTAGTGTAAACCGAAATGACATGTGTACTAAGCTCCATTGTAATTCCAATCATGTTACACATATAAATACAAAACAATTTAAATTATACACATATAGAAAGAGATTGATTGTGATATACATATCTCTTTAATTCATTGATCTAAAATATTTTGTATGCACCTAACTCACCACCAAGTATTTAAACCACTCATCTTCCCTTCTAACTTTTCTCATCAATTATGTTATTTTGCTATTCTTTTCACTTTTCATCCCTCTCTTCTTTTCTCTCCCATCATTGCCACAACTATTATCAACACCCCCCTTAAAATAAATATACTCGAATCGTGCTGATATTAACCAAAAAGGTACCTTCATCGAAAGGTCTTGAAATAAAAAACCCTCTAGAAAATCATCCCTCTCTTCTTTTCTTTCCCATCGTTGTCAATATTATCAACACCCCCCGTTAAATAAATATACTCGAATCGTGCTGATATCAACCAAAACCAAAACGATACTCTCCTCGAAAGGTCTTGAAATCGAAAACCCTCTAGAAAACAATGCTTTTTAGTGTGTTTCTAGCATTATTTCTTCCATGTGTTGGGATGAGTGTTGTTTTTGTGGTGTACATGTGTTTTCTTTGTTATGCCACAACAACAAGGCAACAACAACAACATAATATTAATCAAGAAACTATAAAAGTTGTTAAAGAAAAGGGACTTTCTTTAACACAATTGGATAAATTGCCTAAAGTTAGTGGACAAGAATTGGTTATGGGAAATGATTGTGCTGTTTGTTTGGATGAAATTGAGAAAGAACAAATGGCAAGAATTGTACCAGGTTGTAATCATGGTTTCCATATTGAATGTGCTGATACTTGGTTGGCCAAACATCCTGTTTGTCCTGTTTGTAGAAGTAAACTAGAGACAGAGTTGTTTGACACTACCAATGAAAACAATCCTTGCTAATGGGGATTGATACCAGGAATCGAACCCTCACCAGCAAGGTGAACGTTCAGATAGTCAACCAACGGAGCTATTGAGATTTTCCTTCTCCTACAATTTCTTGTAAGGTTGAACACCTAATTAAGGTGTTGTGAGATGATAAGAGATTCAATCAAGACAGAGCATTTTTCTTGTGTTTCTACTTTCTTTCTCTTTTTGTAAAGGTGTTCTATTTGCTCGCGGTTCATGTTCGATATCAGATAAAGCAAATTTTGATTTTCGTTTTTCTTGTGATGGACCTCCACGAGGGGGTACATATTGAGTATAGACTTGAGGTCATGTCTTTTTAGGATTATTCCGGATGTACAATGCAATTTCAATAGTAATATTTCATTTCAGATTAAATTAATTCAAAAATTACTCATAATATGATGTGTTATTGTCCGTTTCAAATCAAGTCTGCATGATTTTTCCCAAAAAATATTTCACACCCTTGACCCTTAAGTATACTCTACACCTTATGTAACTTCTCAAATTTTTACCAAACATTTAAGGCATTCCATGTTTGAATACTGAATTGATTAATTCAAATTTGCGTTAGAATAGACTTAATGAAAAGGACTAATCAAGCTCCTTATAAAGGAATTCTTCATTTTTAAGACTTCTTTTCAAATACCACCTAGATTGCCTCGTGGATTTCTATTAATTATAAAAAACCTTTAAAAAGTATTAAAAGAAAATTAGACCTTACTTTACGAATCTTAGTGAGAATTTAAAAAAACAATCATCTCATCATATCCTTTTATGATAGATATAGTTTATTTTCATTAATAATTAGTAGAAGTAAGATTTGTTTAAAAAACACGTCTCACTAGAAGAAAATGAAACATATAGCTTGTAAGTTGTTAGGGCATAATTTTTATCAAAAGAATTCAATATAAATAAATTATATATAAAACATAAAATTTCACTTCCTTTATTCAGTATAATTTTATAGATGAAATTTAAGAAAGATAGAATCTACGTAAATCTTATCTCTGATTTATAAAAATAAAAATAATATTTTCAATAAATTCTCGACCTAAATAATATATATAAAAAATATATAAATATCTGAGTGTATGCATCTATAAATTAATATTTGGGGGGGGGGGGGGGTAGGCCCTACGGTACTGTATATGTGGGGGAATTTAGTCAAGCTTTGAGATTCGTCTAGTACAATCAAATGATAAAAATTCAAATGAAAAAAAAATAAAATTTAACAACTTTACACCTAGGTAAATATATTTGGATAGAATTTAACGTTTATTGTTTATAAAATAATACTATCAAACTAAATATGAATCTGCCCAATCAATGATATGACATAATATCATAGTGGAAGTATCTTTTAATTCTTTGACAAAAAAGAATTGCATCTTTTCTATAATTGATGAGTTCATTGCAATAAGGGATATATCAACATATGAGCCATCATTTAGTTTTTTACCTGGTGTTCAATATATAAATTAAAGTTTAACTAATTTAAATTTGTATCACATTCATTTAAGAAAAATGCTATCTATTAAAGATTTTTTCATATTCAAAACTTGATATATAACTTTAACCTGATGTACTATGGCTCAAATTCCTTTTTTCCCCTTTTCAAAGAAGGATAGACAATGAGGTGTAATTCTTTTACTCTCTTCGTTCCAATTTATATGACACATTTCGGATTTCGAGATTCAAATAAATTTATTTTTGACCGTAAATTTTTCATATATCTTTTAAATATTTTGAATTGCCAATTATTATGACTAATAGTATTTTTTACGTAGTCTACAAATATATAAATTTTGTTTCAAAAAATTAAGAATTTCATGCACAAATATCACTTTGAAATAGAATGTCTCTTTAAAAAAAATGCGCAAATTTTCGATAAAACTTAAACTGTTTGACTCAAATAAAATAAAATATTTCACATAAATTGATACAGAGGACGTAATATCTATTTTGGATGCATATATTTTACTTTACTTTATTGAAAACAAAATTATGAATGGGGAAAAACAATACTCATTGCGCCAACTGTTGAAAAATTAATACTTGCATAGGTTGTGTGGGGAAATGATGATCATGATAATTGATAAAAAATACGTGGATTCATAATATTCAATTTTTAGATTCGATCTGAACCATAATTCTTTTTGCTTATTTCGTTTCAAACAGTTTATAATTCGAATTAAAATTATTAAATATTATTGAACTCGAAACTATAAGGATGGCTCCGCCCTGATTGTGATGTCCCTCTACATGTCACAAGTCACACAACTCATTAGATTTTCATGGCATTAAATCACAACACCTACCTGTACTAGTAAATCAATAGGGTCAAATGTATACTATATAGTATGAATAGGAGAAATTAAATAAGTATCATTTAATTATGCTATAGAAAAAATAGCTACGTAGACATGTTAAGAATCACAAATGTACAAGTGAGAATTAATTATTAGCCTATTGAACTAACTTCTAATTAATCAAATGCCAATGTTCTAGAACTTAATAGTTAAAATTCAATAGATATTCATTAGAAAAACAATGTTTTTGATATTGGAAAAGAAAATAAAATCCTCCCCTTTAAAGGAATAATAAAACAAATTATATCGTGACAATCTGATTATTATATACAAATTAATACATATCGAACAGAAAGAATGTATTGATATTAACCTATCTCTTACTCTTGAACGATAAAATTCTTTCACAACCAAGACCAAAAAATATGACTGGTTCTATGCTATACAGCTATAATATAGTACTAATAAATATCATGGATAATTCAATAATTTAATTATAACACTTTAACAATTTCAACTACCAATAATATTCCCAAATTAAATCATACCCATACTATAAATCTCATTAGCACCCTGGGGTAAGGGGCATCGCTAGACAAGAGAGGCCCCTTTATGAAAAAAAAATCATAATTAAGTAATAGTAGTAGTATATAGAAAGATCAAATAAGCAGCAACTAAGTCAGAATTTTTTATAAGGAGTTTAAAATATGAAAAAAAATAATACTAAACACATGAACTAATCGAATGATATTCAACATCTGTTGTATATAAATAATGTATTTTTTCGTTGAAGGACGTGGTTTGAATGACCCCCTATCCCAAAGTTGATTTTGTCCTTACAATCAAGGTGGGAATTCGAAGTCTCACTAATAAGATGAGAATTCAGATAGTCAACCAACTATTCGAGTTCATATACTAGGACCAATATATAAAAATAGTGAGGTATATAATAGAATGGAATATATACAAAATATGAAGCCAATGAGAAAAACCAAAGAAGAAAAAGAAAGAACAGATTAGACAAGAAAAAAGAAATTTGGTGGGAGTGAGTGTATTAATATAATAAGAATAGCTTCTCTTGAAGGTCAAGGAACAGTACAAAACTTCAATGTACTGACACTTACTACACTTCTAGGGCTAACATCAAGTTTTGAGCATTTATCTCTTATTTTCATTTTTTAAAATAATAATAATAATATTAATAATAATTTATGGAGTAATCTTTTCATGTAGGAATTTTCTACATATATTTTGATTGATAGAATCGATCAAAAAAGAAAAGATAGTAATTTTTTAAATTATATGAATACATTAGAAAATTTCTCATTATTTCAGTGAGAATTAGTTTTCCACCTTGTATTTTGTCAATGAGCTACTTCGATGAGACATGAATAGAAAAATCATGTTTTATAACACAAATTTTTCTCTAATTTGCAGTGAAAAAACTTTTGTTTATAGTAGAGGGTGAGATTCAAAGCTAGTAGATAATGGTGGCTCTTAAGAAATATAGTAACTTTTACTCTTGCATATAATATATTAAAAATTACTTATATACGAGTTATCATAGGAATCATGAACGTCAAAAATCTTGTCCGCCTCTATTAATATGTATAAATAATTTATCTAAAATCCTATAAGTCATATTTTCTAAAATTCAGAACCTAAAAACTCAAAATTATATTTTCACTTGTAAATTAGAAGATCAATTTTAAGATAATTAAACTACATTATTAATTAACTAATATATTACTTACGTGTTGAACTATATTGATGGTACAAGAACTTATAATATAATTACTTGATTTTTTCTTTCTTTAATTTTTTTTATTTTTTATTTTTTATTTTTTATTTATTTGAGATATAATAAGTACTTAAGTAATAATCAACTCTATGTAGTGCTTTTTTGCTTAGTTGTAATGACAACAATGTGAAGTCTCCATCGATTTCCTTTTGTTATTTGTCTTTTCTCTTTTCAATCATTAATTTATTAATATATTTAATTAAACAACACCACATGTGTACTACTGATAATGTTATTAATGTTGTTATATCCTCGTCTTCAACTGTCTGATTTGATTCTTTCATTCACAAACTATAATTATATATATAAAAAAAAATATCCAAAATAATAATATATATTTTCACTTCATGACCATATATTATAATCTTTTTTATGTACTTATGATCATAATATCGCATGTTGCGTTTCAATCACCTTATCTTCAATCAGAAAATTTTTAAAAAATAATAATAATTGAATCACAAATAATGAAGAAAAAAAGTCAAACAATTAAAAAAATATAGCCGTTCAAACAATTTCTGAAAAATAAATTGATCTTACAAAAAATAGGGGCGGAGCCATCTGGAAGCAAGGGTTAATACGATATCCTTTCGTCAAAAATTTGAGACATGTATATATATATTACAATTTACAGGTCTAAAAAAATGCATTATAAGTATATACCTTGCTTGAAACAAAAGCGTGAAATGAACTAACCATTTTTTTAAATAAAAATTCTGATTCTAGCTAGAGTAGCTACTTTCAAGAGTAGATGTATTTGTACATCTGTGAATACTTAGAGTTTAATTATAGGTTTCAAGTTCAAGTTTTACATATGAACTCGTTGTTGTTAGGCAGTGCTTTACTTTTAAGAACTTTTTGCACGTAAATTCAAATTTAATCAGACTTCCATACGAATATCAAATATCGAACCTAGAAAAAAAAGGTTAATGTTGGAATATGAGTGCTAGAGCAGCCAATGGTGTCCATATATATATGTCAGCCACAATAATCATGCCATTTGTTTTGGTATAGAATATCAAATAAATATTAGAAACGTTATTGCCGCGGAGAATGAGGCGGAAATATATTCGGCGTATAAGACTCTTGGAGAATGGTATGTACTATAATCTACCGCCTCAGAACACTTCGGGAGACTATGCTGCCCTTGTTCGCGAAAATGCGCCACATTTATCTTTATCGCCGAATTGAAATTTTCACTCGATTTTTGTTCAAGAGTATTTCGAACTTATAAAGTATGCACTTTAATTTATTGATCATGAAAGTGATAAAAAGCCAAAAAGAGAGAAAGCTTATATCCTTAGAAAAGAATAATCCATTTTGTATTGTAATTGTTTATAAGTGAATGGTATAGGTAAATATATCATCTTTTAATGGATTGGACGCACTATCTATTATGTCGTCCTTATCTGCATGAAGAAAGATGGATTAGATGGAATTGGTTTAGTCCGTTGGTCCCCTTGAATAGTTATAGTGTCAGATTAAGCAAACTCGAAAATACTCTTAATATAATGTGATACTGATAGTTTTGCATGATTTTTTTGAAAAGATTGATTTTATGCTATCTGTTAGAAGTATTTTTACGTTTTATATGTAGCGCTAACTTTATAATATTTTCAACAACCAACTAATGTTGAGCTATATATGTTTTCAAAGCCAATCTCTACGATCAACGATCTCCCCTCATTAAAGGCTCAAACTAAGTCCCTATTGCCCATAACAACGATCCACATCATCCAATTTATGAGGACATCGTTATAACTACATTGTCCTAAAGAGGGATGTGATGGGAAGAAATTAATGACATTTGGTGAATATGTTATTGACTTATAAATATCTAAGTTTTGGCATAACAAAGCTTGCACTCACTGTATGACATCAATATGTATGACTGATCGAGCATTATAGTTATCGAAGCCCAAACCTATAGCTTGTTCTAGTGTACGTGTACCTTAATCAATACAAAGTTATCTTTGGCGTGATGAAGGTAATAAACCTAGCTAGCACTACACCATCACTATACCATCTCCCTATACTTAGAGCTTATCGATCTTTTCAACTATCAATATACATATGAGATTTTATTCGTACATGTAATAATTAAATATCCAAGTTTCAGATTGAATCAAAGGAAGAGAGGGAAAGGCGGGTTGCCCTTTTTTTCCTTTAGGAAAAGAGATAAAAAGTTGTCTCCTTTTGATGGATTGAAAAGTAAAAGTAATATTATCGAAAATTGAGATAGAATAATAAGGAATTATTTACTTTTAATTACAAGTCTCACATTTGAACTCTTGGATATGAAATCAACTTTGATAGGAAACACTTTACCCCTTATAATGAGACTTTTCCACGCGAATCTGAATTAATCGAGCTCCAAAAGAGATATTGAAAACCCGACAAAGAAAAGGGGAAATAAAAGTAGTGACCTTGAACAATGATTTGACTAAAGTGTCTACAATTGGATTGAATAATACAAGAAGGGATTGGGTGGTGACGTGGTGGGCATACAAGTTGGCAATTTTTGTTCAAATCCTATCATTACCAAAGTTCAACTTCAATAATATACTACTAAAAAAATAAAACTTTAACAACATACTCCTTTTATACCATCAAATTAAAACAATTTACAATAACAAATAGATGAAATATGGGAGTATTAGTTTGATGATAATGGTATTGGTTACGAAAATTCGTCGCTAACCTATCAATTGATGGTAGGGATACTCAACCACCTGAGCAAGTCTTACTTGTCTGTATTATATACCATTTAGCTTAATACTTAATAAAGAAAATAAGTTAAAAACACAGTATATGTATAAACACATACGCTTATTGAAGATTGAACTCTCATCGTTTCTCAAAGTACCCTTTGTCCTCCCTCTTTCATTGTTTCGATAAAATTACAATTGCAAATAAGAACTAAGCTTGAGTACACAAAAAGGTAACGAAGAACGATAATTCAATCAAAGTGATTCATAACAATATATTGATAGTTATGTGATTAGTCTATACTACCAATTTGAAAGAAATAATACAAAAAATGTATACACGTAAGCAATTATTCAATAATAGACCCTTAAGGAAATTATTAAATTGGGCCATGAAGATTAGCTAAGAGATGGGCCACTCCTAGAAATGGCCTCTAATGACTAATGTGTACAAAGCCTTACCACTAACCTAACTCTATATTGCGTTGGTCGTTAATTTACATCTCTTGTAAGAAATAATTCTTGTACGAGGGATGAATTAATATTTTTGTATCATAATATCATACAAGTTAAGCTGATCAGCAATGACTTTAGTTTCTAAAGGTTTTATATTTTACTAGGTATAAGTTCTATTGCTAAAAAGTAAGAAGTAAAGATCAATAAATTAAAAGCGGAAAACGTGCAATTTTATGTAGCGGAAAATTCAGACAGCCTATGGTGGATTGAATTCAAATTTTATGTGTTAGATGGTCATGTATAGAAGTATCACAATTTCTCTAATTTCTCCCCAAATCTCTCTCTTAAGGATATGAGAAGTAACATTAAAGACTATGCTTGGTTCGATCTTTTTTACTTTTATATTCGTTATTTACTTCGATTGGGTGATATCGCATTTATTGGAAATATCTTTAGAAGCTTGAATATTAATTATGAAGGTGTTTGAAGACTATTTGAGATGAATTTCAGATTAAAACTCGAGGTTAAAGATGATATCATCTCCGTGTTCTCCACTATACCCCTTGTGTATCCTCATGTATATATCAGTTTATATCCCACTATATATATTTATATCATGTATATCTATGTATATTCATGAAAATCGATTTTTGTTATATTCATGATACTGATATACATGATATATAATGTGATATACGCATATACAATATGATATTCGTTTATCATGCGTTTTCTAGGTTTGATTTTTCACTCCAAACTAATCCAGATTACCTCTAATCTTAAATTTTATAAAGCCTCGTCCAGCTATTTCAAATATCAATTCCTTGACTAATAATTTACCAAATGATAGCTATGTATTCTTGGTTACATGTTGCTAAAGAAGGCAAATATAGTAGCTTTCCCAAAAAAAAAAAAAAGGAAAAAAGAAAACGTATTTGTTTAAACTACTTTTGCAAAGAAATAAATTTCGGGTTTAACTTAAGTCCGAACACTACTTCAAAAGTCATGAGGATTGCCCAAGTCATATTAAAGAGACCACTCATTCCTTAAACCATCGATGTAGCACGCTTCATCCCCTCCGCCCCTCTTTCCATACCTAAACACCTGGTGCGTGGACAATTTTAATGCGGGGATCAATATCGAAAAATAAGAATCGGGATGAGTCTAACTTAACCTCAAAGATTACCTGATCAAGAGGTGAAAATTACCCACGTCATATTAAAGTAACAACTCATCCCTTAAACCACCAACGTGGAACTCTTCACCTTTTAAGATAATCTTTTCAAATAATAAAACGATTCTAACAAAGTTTTCAATGGAATATAAAATTTTCCAAAAGTTGGTTATACTTTACGTCAACTTTTTGTCATCAAGTTTTAACGTTTTCGTTACGTTTATCCTACTTTTCACCATCAATATCTCCACTAGCTTTAGCTTTTCCATAATAGTACTTCCTCTGTCTTAATTTATGTGATATATTTTAGATTTTGAGATTTAAATAACTTTGTCTTTTATCGAAAATTTTTCATATATCTTTTAAATATTTTGAATTGTCAATTGTTATAACTTATAATACTTTTTACGTGGTTTACAAATATATAAATTTCATTTTTAAAAAATTGAAGATTCCATGAGCAAATTCTTGATCAAACTTAAACTGTTTGACTCTCGAAAAATGAAATGTGTCACTTAAATTGCAACAGAGAGAGTATATGCTTGAGGCGAAACTAGGATTTGAATATTAAATTTGAAAATATCAAGTATTAGAAGAAGGATTTTAAATTTATATATTTAGTACACCTTTTAATATAAATATAAAATTCAAACTAAATTATTGATTCGACCAAACTTGTACTTCAACTTCTAGCTTCCACACTCCTAAAATATGAATATTACATGTAACTGATGATCAAGATTGTAGAATAATGTATAACTTATTATTCAATTCCAAAAGTTGATTGATCATGATATATACATGTTAAAAAATCATAGCATCCAATTTAAATCTTCAAATAATTGAATCATATTCTTTCTTATAATTAGACGGATGTTGGACTGAGAAAATATGAGCTCACAAACTTACAACTCTATTGATAAACTAAAGCTAAGAGAAAAGAGAGAAGGGAAATAGTATTGATTATTATTTCGTGTGTTACATTCAAATGAGATTTGTACTCAGTCTTATAGTCTCAGTTAGTTTCTGGACACGTACTTTATACATGTGACCGATGTGATTTTTTTTAAAAAAATCTGTTAAAATGATTAAAATTCTTTGAAAACATGTGTAATATGAAAAACATGAGAGCTATGAATATTAAGAGTAACAACTAAATAACTGATTAGATATGAGTTATGAAGGTGAGAATCTTGTTAGGGGAACTTGCCCGAATGGGTTCTGCGATGCGATTTAGATTCGAATCTGTCACGAGCTCAGACACGTTAAAGTGACTTTTGATTTTTTTTTATGCATATCATATTAATTTTAAAATGATAAAATTAAATATTTTATAATAGTCAACATTGTAATTCAAATTTGGAGTTAAGAATTTTTCATTTTTGATATAATATATGATATGATTTACAAAATATCTTCTGAATTCTAACAAACTATGACACCTCATCACCAATTAAGCATTGACCAAGTCACCTGACTAACGGAATGAACAATAACTAAGTAATGAACCAGGTTCATTGTGTGATACACCGCACTAATGGACCTGGTTCATTACGCGATGTACTTGAACATAGAAACTATAATTATATCAAGATTTAGTTTCCTAGCGGCGAATTTCAAACTTGTGAACATCACATCATTTATCACCTATTTAACTCTTTTCCTTTCACATATCTTGACATAGAATTAAATTTGAAGAAATGGAATTCTTGAAAATTCAGAACTATAATACTCTCATGAAATCGATCGTGTTACTACTATTATGTGTTGTTCATGTGAACGCTCAGGTTACACTTCCGTCTAGACAAGACGGATTTTGGTACAAGAACAGAATCGACAACACAGAATCCATATTAATCGAGGCTTTCTTCGATCCTCTTTGCCCTGATAGTCGCGATTCATGGCCCCCTCTCAAGCTAGCTCTCCAACACTATGGATCTCGTCTCTCTCTCGTTGTTCATCTGTTCCCTTTACCGTACGCATGCTCATTTCTCAATTTTACTTGAAAAAGCCTAGTCTATAGCTTAGTAATTGTTCAAATTTGCAGGTATCATGACAATGCATTTATCTCATCGCGAGCGCTGCATATTAGCAATCAGTTGAATACTTCTGCTACATACAGATTACTGGAATCTTTCTTTGATCACCAGGTATAAATCTATTGCACGTTGTCTTGCCCTGCATTTATGTAAAAAACTGTTTTCACACCTTGAACACGTGACCCTCCACTATGTTACCATGATTTGGCAATTTTTTTTTTTTTTAGGAAAGATCTTACTTACAAACTCTTCTTTGAAATCTGATATGTACTATCTAGCAGGACTAAATTACAAATATTTAGTCGTGGAATCACTCACTAATGCTTGATTCAGCGGTAGACTGTCTACGTTATATTCCCTTGGGTGCATCTCTTCTTCATATCCTGTATGAACGCGAGTTGCTTCATGCATCAGGCTACCCTTGTTCGATCTTTATACAAATCTAATAGAACACTAGACCATTGATTGTTCATCAATACATGACAAAACTAGAACTATCAAACAACATGAAATTAGTTGAATTCACATTTTACAGAGAGTAGTAAACTTATCAGATTGTACGCGAAAATCGTTCCTCTGTTACAAAATATACAGAGTTTTGATTTTAATTGTGCCTGGTTGAACAGGGCAAGTTTTATGGCAACGCGACTTTCAACTTGTCCAGAGCATCTGTTGTAGATAAAATTGCAAGATTTACATCAAATTCAATTGGGAATTCGCATTACGTTGCTGTAAAAGCTGGATTTACTGACCCGAAAACTGATCATGCAACAAGAATTTCCTTCAAGGTATGCTAATTAAGCTCAATTTACCTTACACATTGTGTGTATATCTTTCACCTATGTCGATAACTTACATTCGTGTATACATATTTTGACAGTATGGTTGTGTGAAAGGCGTATATGCAACGCCTTTTTTCTTCGTAAACGGATTTCCTCTGCCTGATGATGGCTTAGCATTGGACTACAATGCATGGAGAAAAATCATTCATCCATTGTTGAAGAACTAACAATTTTGCATTTCTTGTAAGACTGCGTACAATAAACCCTTGTGGTTTGACCTGCATATAGCGGGAGCTTAGTATATCGAGAAGTCCTACGGTAGTTGTATTTGTACTCTCATTCACCTGATGATTGAGCTAGAGAGACAAAACTTTTATCTCTGGTGTTTACAAATATCATGAAAGTGATTTATTGCTTCTATATTTATAGCTTATGGTTATACGAAATTGAAAATACTAATATGATGGTAAATGTTATTTCTCTTCTACCTGATTAAGTATAAATGCTCTTGAACACAAAACGTTACGATGATAGGCATAAAGGCATAATTAGTTCCATAAAGTTCACTATATTGATCATAGTAAATTTTTGAGACAAGTGTCAAAAACACACCTAAACTATCTCATTTTTTTGAGTTTCATACCTAAATTATTGAGAGTGTGAGTTTCATACCTAAACTATCACTTTTTAGTTTGAAAAACACACCTCAGTGGTGTGTGTAATAACTCTCTCTTTTATTTGAAAAAACCTTGACACATGGCATTCTACATAGATAAAATATTCCATCTTGACAAAAAATAAATAATAAACTATTAATATAATTAAAGATTAAAGTATTACTTTCCATAAAAAAAAATATTTTTTTAAAAATTAAATTTAAATTATTTTTCTTACCCACTCCACCACCTCCTCGACGTACCCCCCTCCCCCCCCCCGGACAATCCCCCATCCTTTTTTTAAAAAAAAAATTCATACTTTACCCTCCTTCCCCCCTCCCAAAAAAACCACCCACTCATTCCCCACCCCCTCGACAATCCCCATCCTTTTTTTAAAAAAAAAAAATTCATACTTTACCCTCCTTCGCCCCTCCAAAAAAAAAACCACCCACTCATCCCCCCCCCCCTCCCAAAAAAAATAATAAAAAATTCTACCCCATCCTATTTAACCCTCCGCTCCTAATTTTTATTTTTCTACATTTTTCTCATTTTGTGTTAGATATGTACGTACATATATTTTTAGAAAAAAAATTTATACTTGTGTACTGAATATAACATAAATAAGTAAAAAAAAATTAAAAATATCTTGTGGCGGCAAGTAAAAAATATTTTCGATATGTATATGTCTAACACAAAATGAGCAAAAAAAATTGGAAGCGGAGGGTTAGGTGGGGTGGGTAAAATTTTTTTTTTTAAGAAAATAAAATAATATCTAAATTAATATTTTAGGAGGGGGAGATGAAGTAAAAAAAAATAAATTCTTTTATAAAAGAAATTTAAACAAAGAAAAAACTTTAAAAAATGGCAGGGGTGGGGGTGGGGTGGAGGGTGGTGAGAGGAAGTGATGGAGTGGGGTAAGAAAAATATTTTACATTTTATTTTATAAAAGAAATATTATTTTTTTGATAATAATTTGTTAATTTTTAATTTTAACTAATACTAATAATTTATTTATTTTTTGTCAAGGTTAATGTTTTGTTCATGTGGAGTGTGATGTGACAAATTTTTAAAATAAAAGAGAGAGAGTATTGCACACAACATGATGAGAGTGATATAAAAGAGAGGTGTGTTTCTCAAACTAAAATGTAATGGTTTAGGTATGAAACTCACACTCTTAATAATTTAGGTATGAAACTAAAAAAAAAGGTATATAATTTAGGTGTGTTTTTGAAACTTATCTCTAAATTCTTTCTCGTTATACATAATTAGAGGCCTACCCATTCACTCTCCGCGATGACGCAAACTTCTAATTCACATCTAGATGTACCCGTAAAATCTCAAGGCTCTGGAAATATACCATTTTGAATTACTCTTCCTTCAACATGAAACTAAATGGCTCAAGACACTTATTGAATTTGAAATTTCTAAAATAAAATTAGAACATTGCTGGGAACTCTTTTAGTTTTCTTGGGCTGATGGAGTATATATGAATAATCTACGAGGTTGTCTATGCAAAATATATAAGGTAGAGACCTTATTATTGATGAGTGATGATATAAGAAATATTTAAATTATATACATCGAGTTATTTACAATAATTTAAAATAAAGGTAATAGATTTTTATGATAATACGAAATTTAAATCAAATCTATTCAGATTCGACCAAATTCGTAGCTGACTCTTTGCTCCGGTGTACAACATAATATGGGACTAAACCAAGAATTATGATGCACTTGTTTATACAATTATGATAAGAAAACACATTTCAGACTTTAACCCAAGAAGTAGCTTTTGAAGTAAGATTATATATAAAAAGATCAAATATTCACATCTCACATTATGTTGGACAATTCAACACTTATTTAAATTAAAATTAATTACGCTAAACACTTAATATGACTCAATTTTAGATATATGTCCTATAATTTAAAATCAAACACTTAATATAAAATTTAAAAATAAGTACTTATAAGTATTTTTTTAATTTTATCAAAATTACTATAAAATTATTGTAAAACTATTTTGATTTTAAAACACCTAAATATTTGATTTTTAATATACAAAAAAATCTAAGTCATAACCAATTAATTTATGGGTCTACTCTTCATTTATTATGAAACATTTATTTCCAATTATCTTTTGCATCAACATCATTATCACCACTAAATGTTTTGTTTTTTCACATATTTCTACAATAAAAAATAGCCCAAAAATCTGAAACCAGATAGAATTACTATCTGCTGCAACAAAAATGGTGAAATCAATTGTATTTCTGAATTTGATTTTGATATTCATCATTTCTGTGAATTCTCAAATTCCAGATGGATTCTTGTACGGCGGCGGCGGCAAAATCGATATAACAAAATCAATAGTAATCGAAGCTTTCTTAGATCCAGTTTGCCCTGATAGTCGAGATTCATGGCCGCCTCTCAAAAAAGCTCTCCATCACTACGGTTCTCGTGTTTCTCTTGTTGTTCATACTTTCCCTTTGCCGTAAGTATTCGATTTTGTGATTTTCATAACTAAATTACTATTGTTTTTTTTTTATCGTATGTATTATAATGCCGTTTAGAGTAGAAATCCCCAATTGAATATGTTTGAGGATGAATCTATTGGGAGGAGCTTTTAGAGCCGGATTTATTAGTATTAAAAAAACTAGCAAAAGTGAAAATGGTCAAAAACATATTGAAGTATTATGTTTTTGCGAGTTTCTTATATGAACTATTAGGTGTTCACTTTTTTCTATATGAATTAATGCTAACTATTTATCAAAACACATTTTAACTATCAGTTGTTCGCTTTTTCTATCTGAATGATAGTTGAGGTGGTGATATATCACGTAGGAAAAGGGATAATTGATAGTTGAGGTGTGTTTTGATGAATAGTTGGTGATAGTTTAGGTGGGAGAAGTGAACTTCTCATAGTTCAGGTAGGAAACTTGCTAAAATATGATACTTCAGGTGTGTTTTTGACCGTTAGCTCTTTTACAAAATGATGATAGTTTAGAGTTTTTAAATCTATTCGGATACTTGGTAAATGTAGACAAATTAATAGCTAAACTTGGTGCAATGTTGTGCTGCTGGTTTATTTGGTGAGTTACTAAATTAATCTGTTAAATGGGGTTGCGTCTCGCTATTGGGCTTGTCTAATTAAGTGGCATCTGAATCTTAAGACTGTGTAGTTAGTTGATCTAACTTTCATTAAACATACTAGTGTAGCTTATTGATAGCCATGTTTTTCTAAAACGAGATCGCATCAAGCGTTATGATTATGCTATTGCATTTGCTTGATCACTGTGTATTGTCTGTTCTTCTATAGCTTTTAGAGTCGGATTGTTGGTACGTGTAGGACAATGACAATGTCATATGGTTTTCTAGCAGCATTTGTAATTTGAGTTATAATTGACATGTTTTTTTTCGTTTGCTTGTTCTAATATATGCAGTTACCATGACAATGCATTTACTACCTCGCGCGCGTTGCACATTGTCAATAAGTTGAATTCTTCTGCCACATTCAGATTACTAGAGGCTTTCTTTGATCAACAGGTAACAAGTTTTTTTTGGGATACTATACAATCTACAAAAGCATAATACATAAACAGACACTCACTGACAATCAAGTACTCCAACTTTGACAGTGCACATCTAGATACCTCAATTTGGTCTCACCTGGTAACTAAACACTTCAACTTGTCTCCATTGTATCTTGTGGACACCCGACGCTTACGTGACGCATAGATTTTGGAGGTGTCGTGATGAATATTTTGTAAGTTAGAGTGTTCAACTGATACAATGGAGGTGAGTTAGGTGTCTAGATGAGCAAACTTAAAGTTGGAGTGTTTACTTGCCACTTAAGGTCAAGTTTGAGTGTCAGTTTATGTATTATGCCATTTGCAAATGTCATACATGATTGAATTTTTTTTACGAAACTTTAAAAACATTACTACAAGGTAACCTTAAGATTATGGTGTGATGGATATTCATTTTTTTTAAAACAACTCCAACAATCTGTTTTATTCATAGTTATCTCATATTATAGCGTGAGATAATTGTTCTCTGTTTCTTTAGTGACACAACTATTTACCTGTTTTCCAGAATCTTCCTAAGGCTATGTTGCTCAAACTCTTCAAAAATGTCAACGGGTGCGTGTCGGGTACTCCAAAAGTAGTGCATTTTGGAGAATCCAACACTGGTGCGGCAACCATTTTGGAGAGTCCAAGCAACATATGCCTAAGGAGCCCCTCTGGGGCAAGTGTGACTTGTGAGTCACTTCAGTCGGGCAAGAACTAAACCATGATACAATTAACTGCACGTATAGTCTTTATAAGAATCTAGTGAACACTTCATCAAATATGAAATTGCTATGATTATTTATCATTCAGGTAAAAACTAGAACTGTGGAAAAGCATGAATTAGTTGAATTCACAAACTACAGAGTAGTGCTTACCATATTGTATGCGAAAAACATTCCTCTGTTACAAACTATGGTACTAGACATATTTATAGACTTTTGGTTTTAATTGTGCCTGGTTGAACAGGACAAGTTCTATGGCCAATCAACTTTCAACTTGTCCAAAGCATCTGCTGTAGATGAAGTTGCAAAATTTACATCCAATGAAATTGGGAATTCGAATTACGCTGCTGTAAAGGCTGGATTTACTGACCCCAAAACTGATCAAGCAACAAGAATTTCCTTCAAGGTATGCTAATTATGCTCAATTACCCTATCTATTGCATATCTTTCACCGATATCGAAACTTACATTTGTGTATGTGTATATTTTTTCACAGTATGGTTGTGTGAAAGGCGTATATGGGGCACCTTTTTTCTTCGTAAACGGGTTTCCTCTACCTGATGGTGGCTCACCATTGGACTACAAAACATGGAGAGATGTCCTTGATCCATTGATTTCACCTGAAGAACATTTAAGAACTGAAAATTTGAATTTCTTCTTGTGAAATAACTGATCTTTTAGTCTCCAATTGTATCTGTACTCTTTATAACCTAATGTCCTGAGAGCTAGAGAGACAAATTAAACTCAATAGTTCTTATGTTTAGACATATATAATGAAAGTTTATTACTTTTATATCTTATGGTTTTCCTTGAGCGTCTATCAAAAATAGCCTCTCTATCGCTGAGGTGGGGGTAAGGGTTTGTATACACTCTACCCTCCCGAGACATGACTTTGTGAAACTACATTAGTTATGTTATTGTTGTTGTATATCTTATGGTTATAGAAAATGTAACTACTAATTTGATGGTAAAAGTTATTTTCTGTCTAATTATTAATCAAGTATAAATATTATTGAACACCAAATGATTGTGGAGAATGAATAATATCATATACACTGAGACATCGACAATCCTTACATGTTGTGTTAGACAAAAGTTATGAGTTCGAATCCTGCCAAGGTAGAAGCTTGATACTTAAGTTGGAAGAGGCCTAGAAGGGCGGGTCCATATATGTAATCGATAGAGTTACCAACATGTATGCCAATAGAAGTCGGACCAAAAGCGGGATTTTTCTAAAATAATAAAAGGTAGAAAAACGTATTTCTCCAAGAACATTGCAGAAATGTGATCAAGAGATCGCGGGTTCAAGCTGCAAAAAGGTCTATTGCAAAAATGTAGGATTAAACTACATATAATAGATCCTTGAGGAAGTCTCGTGCATAGAAAGAGTTTAGTGCACCAAACTGCGCGCTTTAGGAACAAGAAGGTCAAACAAAATATATATAATGCCAAAGGACTTCTATAAACCAATAGATGTTCATCATATATGCGGACCACAGGGTGGTTAAACTTCACATTTAGTCTCTAGGTATTATCCTTACTTTTAAAAGTTCGAGAAAAAAAGAGGTTATTAGGGTCAAATACAAACACCACTTGGAGGCTGATAAAAATTTGTTTAATTAAGCATCTCAACACATGATAAAGTATTCCTATTTTGATTCAAATTTGAATTTTTTCTTGTGTGAATTCTCAATTGTCCGTTACATAGATAAGTCAACTATTAAATTTGGATAGAAAGTGTCCAATAGAAATATTTTATCCTGTGTACATCTATTAAACCCCAAAAAAAAGAAAAGGAAAAGTAAATTTTTGCTTAGATTAGGAGAGTTAAAAAGAAAAGAAAACTATTATTGTGTTAGTGTCTTAAGAGGGAAAATATGGAAGCATCAAATTGAATATCAGGTTGTTAATGTTTCCACAGTCCATGCAGGGGCATATTTAGGGAGTTTCGGTGAGTTCACGTGAATTCATGTATTTTTTAGATTATATATAATAATGTTATAATATTTTTTAAAAAATATTTAAATATAGATGTGTGAACCCTTGAAGTATCATATAATGGGTAGATTATTGAATGCACCTTTCTAAACGAGGTTACAAATATAAATCTTATCTATTTTTTTTTCTTCTTTTAAAATTAACACCTCTCTAGACTCTAAGTGGTTATTCGTATCACTTTTGGCATTTTAATTAATATTTTTTCTTCCTTTTTTTCTGCACCAAATATGTATATTAAAACGAATAGCACTAAATGACGATATAACATACAATTAATGAATTTAATCAATCTCAAGTTAGACTTATAATTTTAAATTTTTAACGTATTTAGTGATAAAAACCTAAAAATCAGTGCGAACAAATTTATAATTTAGATCCATCGTCTCGAGATTCTAAATATGCATTCTATGGTGCAGCTTTAAAGGTGACTAATGATACTGGTGGGGCAAATTCTAATTAAGTGGTGACATTACTCATTTTGGAAGATTTATAAATACCAGATCTGGAAATAATAATACTCTCTTCGTTTTAATTTATTTTTCTCAGTTCGATTTGATACAAAATTTTAAAAAAGTGGAAAAGATTTTTAAACATTTTATGATTTTAAACTAAAAATATGTAAAATAAGTCAAAATGTTGTTTAATCTTAAACATGTCATATCAGAGAAAGTTGAATATAAAAAGTTATAAAAAAAGTTTTTTTTTTTTTTTTTAAAGACAAACCAATTGAAGCATAATTACAAAGTTGTAACTCAATATTGTTTAACCTTTTGTGCTCAATGCAACTTTGCCTTGTCCATCAATCTCATCACCTTTTTTCATGTGGTATCTTGTATTTTTATTAAAGTCTAATTAATTTAAATTTGTGTTGCGTAGGACGTCATTTAAAAGGAAACGTTCTCTATTAATAATTTTTCATATCCAAAGTTTGAACTCGAGTGCTCTAATTTTGAAAAAAGCAACTTCATCAACCGCACTACATCCTTTAATGATTATCTTACCACTTTATTTGATGATTTGTCATTTTGCAATATAATGTCACAACCTTTTTGTTAAAAAAAAATTAATTGGGGTAACTAATGCTTTTACTTTCTTCTTTACTTTTTTGTTTTTTTTTCCAAATAAATTTTGTTCGATTTGATTTTCTCCCCTAATTTAGAGAAGCATACTTCACAGATTATAGACACAAAAGGTGAAGGGGTCTGCCATATCACTAGAAAGAACAAATCAAGAAATGGTGGTTGGGATCTATGCCTAACGCCCCACCACTAGTGGTGATTCAATAATTACTTTGGTAGCTTTTTTTATCAGACATAATACATAAACGTGTCATTTAATTTGAATTCAATTGATATATGTGTTCTCTAATTAGTTTTGAGTGTACACAAGTAGACACTTAAACTTATATAAAGTTGAACTAATAGACACATGAGTGTCCTACGCGACAATTTCACATCTTATGGAGCATCCTATGTATACTATGTCACGTAGGACATGCGTGTTTACTTGTTCAATTTTATACATATTTAAGTGTCTACTTGTACACATCCAAAGTTGGAGAGCATAAACATCAGTTGAAGTCAAGTTAAATGACACATTTATGTATATATCATTTGATTATTTCAATTTTGTTTGTTTAGTTTTAAATTATATTGGTGCTTTTTTTTTTTTTCAAATTGGTTATCTTTTGCGCTTTACTATATGTTTTTTTTTTTTTTTTTTTTTAGATATTTGGTGATTGAAGCTTAAAGATATCATTTGATGTTGAAGTTAAAGTTAAAGTTAAAAATATAATAATCGAAAGTTGAAATTATGTTTGTAATGTCTGATAAAAGTTAAAATGTTGTAAGTGAAGATCATATTGATCAATATTGTCGGTTATACATGTATTGAAGTTCGACATTTGTTGGGATTTTTATTTTTTATTTTCCATTTATTCTTGCTTTTAATTTAATTATCAAATCTATCAACCGATGAACAAAGATGTTCAACAACTTCAGCAAGGCTCATTTATCTAAATTTTAAATCTTCGTTAGTCGTTTTATGTCTTATTTGTGCCTACACTTCAACACGAATCACACTTGTCATTATTCTATATTCTATCTAACTCCTATTTTGTAGTTGCTGCACAACTACTTATTTACGTAGGAGTTATGATAGCATCCAATTTTTTTCAATTTGACGGTTTGATCTATGATTTAATTTATCATTCATGAACGTTGATAAGATCCATCCATTTAGTAGTACCTTAGAAAGGCATAGCCTTAAGAGTGAAGGGCGAGGTTCAAATGAGGAAAGTCTTACGGTGGATCCTAAGCACCCAGAGACGAGGAAGGGCATAGAAATCGACGAAATGCTTCAGATAATTGAAAATAAGCATAGATCCGGAGATTCCTTTATAGGGCAACTTTTCAAACTGCTGCTGAATCCATAGGTAGGACAACCTAAATTTCATCCTTAACTAAAAATTTCAAATTCGAATTCTGAAAAGGATTTTTTTATTTTTTTTTTGAATAAAAAGTGTTTTCTCTACATGGATCCTAACTAGTCAAGCCACTATGTTATGGATACAACAAAAAAAATTTAAAATCACTATCAAAAATGAAAAACCAAGAAATTGGAGGCATGAGTTCTTACTTCAATTTCCAAACTTTTTCCAAAAGGAATAAAAGTTTAACATAGTAAACGATGAAGAGAAGACTTAAAGGAAATTGAACGACCGAGAGAAGACTAAAAAGGAAAAAATAAAATACTAAAAAATAAGAAAAGTTAAAGATAGAAAACAAAAGCAAGCTAATTAACAACTAATTTTTTTTACTTTATTTTTTAAAATAAATAGGGGCAAATACATGGTAATTGACACTTTGCTTCCATACGAACTTTTAGACTGATAGATTAATGCATATAATTAAGTATGTATATAATGACGGGTTTTTGTAAGATTAAATAATTTTAAAATATTTTTAAGTAACTTTTCTTAAAAAATGTAATTAATTTGTAATGAAAATAAACGAAAGGCTAATATACAGATGTTTTTTGGGATTTAAGCTTGCTGACTACTATAATCGTACGAGTAATTGCATATTATTAGAAGTGGTAAAATTAACCCATAAAAATTATAATTAGATTAATTATTGACGCATTCATTATGAGTTCAATCTATTTCAATCCATCAAATTTTGAATTGATAATTAGTTCTATTAGTCCTATTTTTATTTAATATGTTATATATTTAACAACAACAATAACAATAATAATATTAAGTAGTAGTAAATATTAAAATTTAGTAAAAATTGGGCAAGTTAGATTTTGACTTTTAATTCATTTCAAGCCAGAATAACTTTTGAACGGATTATTAATCCGCTCATTTAACTCAATTCGTTTTTACCTATCCAAATTCAATTCGATCCATCTATTTACTACGTACTTTTTTATTTTAAAAGTGGCCGCAAAACTAGCAGCAAAGCTACTAGAAAGACATAAGCCAAAAATTAATAGTTATTGATTAACTATTAACAAACAAAAACAGAGCTATCAGAAGAAGAAAAGTAGATTAAATGAATTTGAACACAAGAAAATGGAACACAATTAGCATAATCTATCTCTATTTATAATTAATTATTGTGAAGATAAAGATCAAACCTAAGTCCTAATCAAGAAATTCAACCTTACGTATATTCAAGAAATAATATAAATTGATGGCAATTTATAAGATACGTATGCTTTTCTAACAAATATTTAATGATACTATCTATATTTTATCATGTTAATTAAATTTCACTTAATTATTTAACAAAAATCGATAAAGATTTTATAAAGTGAAAGTATATATAACTCAAAAAGAATACCGCCACTTAAATAAAGAAAGTACACATCAATGTATGTTTAACTTTAATAGTTATTTATCTCATAATTAAAGAGTTTTAACAACTTTAATTAGTTATTATTTGATCATTTGTGATTCAAAGGCATTAAATTAATTATGGAGTGTGAAGCACGACACCACTCATAATTAGTCATTCTTTAAAATGAGTGCGAATTTAATATAAATATAAAGTTTTTGAAAACTTTCAATTATATTTATATATATTTTTAGTTCGACTTATATATTTATTGTGTATGTTCATGGCATATGACGAAAAATATCATTCTATTTTGTTGAGTTTGCAAATAAAATTCTAAATTGAAAGTTCATATATATGAAATAAAAGCTACATATATAAAGTGTAGATCAGGATACTCTTATTGGTGTGTTGCTTACATATTTAATCTAAGTAGACTACTAAAACATGTTAAAAGTGTGTCTTTGGGGATTAACACCATAAATTACTATCGTAAACCGATGGCTTGATGAGACGATCATGAAGATGGCAAAGAGATGGTATCAAACGGACTAGCTTATAAGTCAATTTACTATTTTTATCGGTAGCTGGAAGACATACAAAAAAAAAAAAAAAGATTTAGGACCTTTAGTGGTCATATACTCTCAAGTCTCAATAATATCTTTTATTTTTACTAGAGAGTACAACTTAATTTTTGAAATTGAAAATACTTTTTAAAAATAAACTTAATTTTTTTTTTGGGGGGGGGGGGGGGGATGGGGTAAAAATATTTCAATATTTTTTAAAAACAAATTAAACTTAATTTTTTTTTGGAGGGGTGGGGGAGGTCGCAGGTATGAGTGGGGTGGGGTGAAAAAATAAAAATTTGAAATTGGAAATAGTTTTTAAAAAACAAACTTTAATTTATTTATTAATTTTATTTGGGGGTAGGAGTGAGGTGGTGTAAAAAAAATTGAAGTTGAATTAAAAACAAACTTAAAATTCTTTTCTTTTTTTGGACGGGGTGGGGGGTCGAGGGTAGGGATGGGTGAAAAAATAAAAATTGGAAATTGGAAATATTTTTGAAACAAACTATAATTTTTTTTGGGGGGGAGGGGTAGGGGGCTGGCGGGGTGGGGGTGAAAAAATATAAAATTGACGTTGAAAATATCTTTTAAAAATAAGCTTTAAATTTATTTTATCAACATTAAAAAATTGATTTTTTCAACAAAAAAAACTATAATTTGAAGTTGGAGAGTTTTGGAAAATGTTTTCCTTAATATTTGAAGGGAAGTTATTTTCCTTAAATTTGAGGATAATGAGTTGATTTGAAAAACATTTTCCAAAACATTTAACCCAACGAAATATGAGAAAATTGAAAAATATTTTCCAGAAAATATTTTACTTTGTACCAAACACACCCTTACTCTTTGCTGGCATCTTGATTGAAGATGAAAGCAACTCTTTAGAAACCTTAATTACTTTTAAATATAGTTTCCATGATTGAAACTATAAATACTTTCTCTATCCCTAATTATTTGTCAATTTTTCCTTTTTTAGCCTAATTACTTGTTTATTTTGATAAATCAAGAAATGACAAAATATTTTTACCTATTATACCATCAATTAATTATTTTGGAAAAGATAGGACTTCTTAAAAATCTTAAATTTTTAATTCATCTACTTCATAATTAATAGGAATAAAATGATAAACTCAATATATCAATAATTATTTTTTTAACAGGTATGTCAATTTAAAAGTGAATAAGTAATTAGGGTATGATTTAACTCAATTATTTGTGTTTATGATTTGTTAACTTTCTGACTGAATTCATGGCAAGACATTGGAAGTACCAAAACAAAATGATTGACCCATTAATTAATCATATTATAAGGTCTTTTCAAAAGCCACTTTTTGTAGCAATATTAGTGGACGTAACGTCACCCCATGAGGTTCCTATATGGGTTATATGGCCCTTATCAATTAATAAAATTATATATTAAAAAAATAAAATTATTAAAAGAATATCTATTTGAATGATAAAAAAATGTTATTCCTTTCAAGTTGTCTTGCGGTATCTAAAATGACTTTGAACATCCAATTTCACCCCTACTAGATTTGTAATACAAGAATCTCAATTTGAAAATATCGGAGCTAAAATTATTGAACGATCCATATTAACTTAACTCCCGCCTTATTGCCCTCATTCAGGATGGAAGCATGTTATGAATCTGTTCAAGTTGGTGGATCAATCCTTTTAAGTAGATGATTCGTCGGACGCGCGGTTGAAGCAAGACTTTTTTTGAGAAAAAGTGGATGGTCAATCAGAACTTCTTTGAAAAAAAGAACTTGAATAAATTTGTTTTTCTAAAGAAATCGTCATCATATAAAAAGATTAAAAAAATATTCAAAAAAATCTCGAACCTCATTCTTTAATATTTTAAATTATTTATTTTATTTTATTTACCATAATTTAAGTAAGATTTGTATAAGGTAAAATATTGATTTCAAAGTCTAAAATATTACTAGAGTTTTTAATATAGTTCAAATAACAAAAGATTTTAAAATAAAATTTTAGTCAATTTTAAAATACTATATTATTGGGAAAAGTCTAAAACTCCAACTTTGGCCGAAATTGCTGTTACGATACCAAACTTTATGGAGGACCTTTTACCCCTCTGCACTATTTAATAGTGTGTTTTAAAGGTATATATGTGCCCACGTGGACACATTACTATTTATAATGATGCAATATTTATGATGTCCACGTGGACACATATATACCTTTAAAATACACTATTAAATAGTGCAGAGGGGTAAAAGGTCATTTCCAAAGTTCAGTATCGTAACAACAATTTCGGTCAAAGTTCGGATATATTTCAAACCTTTTTCCCTATATTATTAGTTCAATTCCATGTCTATTTAACGTAAGAAGACGCCTAATTTGGCCAATTTTAAAAAATATCACGTAAATTGAGACCTAAAAATATACGTAATTGATATGTACGTTTCATTTACTCGGTTTGTTGGACCCCCCTCTACATAACTCTCTAAAAAGTGGGAAAAATAAACTTATATTTTGAATCTTTCCATTTTGGCTTGACTACTTGACTTGAATATATATTTTAACAAATAAATAAAGACTATGGTATAGTATTAATTTTTGCAGTTCTATATATAGGGAATGTCCCTCAAAGTTTAGTATTCAAATATTTCAGTTTAGAACTATATATTAAAATAGAGCAAGGAATAATATTACTTAGCCAAATTTAGCATGGAGATAAATGTGGATATTGTCATAGTTGGTGCTGGAATTGGTGGACTTGCTACTTCTTTGGGACTTCACAGGTATATACAAAAAATCATACTAAAAAGGGAATTCTTGTACTAAAAATATTCTAATAATCAAAATATCTTATAATATTTAAGATTGCAAATTCTAATGGTACGTCTAGTACGTGCTAAAAATGTGTAATCAAATAATGCGACATAAAAGGGAGCAACATGAGTATTATGTGGCTCGCCACCTACGTGTTATTTTAGGGCATTGCACTACGTACTTGTGTTATAACGATTTAAGATATATACAATAATAGTATATGTAACGGATTTAACATGTATATGAAATAAAGTCATTTTGAATTATTTTTTAAGTGATCTGATCGTGTAAATCATTAATTTAGGTTGGGAGTGAGGAGCATAGTGTTGGAATCATCAGATTCTTTGAGAACATCAGGATTTGCACTTGCTTTGTGGACAAATGCTTGGAGGGCATTGGATGCTCTTGGTGTTGGAGACTCCCTTAGACAACGTTCCATACACTTTACTCGGTAAGGTTATCTGTTTTGAAGTACGATTAATTTGAATTTGTGTCGGAAAAAGTCTCACTTTAAGGGTAAAGGTTTCCTATCAAAAGGAGACTTTATATGGTTCCAGAACTCGAACGTAAAAATGAAGTACTTACCATTTCAGTAAACTTATATTACTTATCACGATTCACGAATTTGAAATTTGAACATATATATAACCATAATATTGTTATCAGCTTGTGCATTGAAGTTAACGGCTTGTGATTTTAAATGAGATTATCATACACTTTAATATATCAGAACAGGTAGAAAATATGGGCTCGAATTTCATCATCACAAGAAGTAAGCCTGGCCCACTTAAGGGGGACCATTAATTAAATACAAAATTAAACAAATAGAAATGCGCTCTCTCAAAGAATTTAAACGTTTAACTAATATGATCATACACTTTAATAAAATATTTATACTATTATTGAATTCGCATTATATCTTACTTTGATACGATCTCTGTCCACTTTTAGTTGTCATAATTTCTTTTTTCACAATCAACCTATAAAAAATAAATTGCAATTTATAATAGTTTTCGTATAGTTTTTAAATATCTGTTTTTTTTTTAAATATCGAATTAATGTAATCTAATTTAATTTTGAAAATTAGTCAAATTGACTTTTGAAAAGTGCAACATGATAAATAAAAGTGGACGGAGGGAGTATATTAATGAACTTTATTCTTGTATAGGTTTCAAGCATTTTCAGCAAATTCAGGCTTGCCTACTGCTGAAATTTCCCTTGAGGCAGATAACAAACCGTAAGCTACCTAAAATCCATTTCTATTTCGACTTTCGATACATTTTTCTTTTTAATCTGTATTAAAAATACATTATAATCACATAAATACTATAACATGTTTTGACTATAAATTTCAAGAATTTTGTACTGATTCAAATTATGTCACGTAAAATCGACCTATATTATAGTAACTAATGTTTTTTTTTTGTTACACTAACTTTTATAATATTACAGAATTGATTATGACAGCCGTTGTATAAAAAGGCAAGAGATAGTGGAGACTTTAGAAAGAGAATTGCCTCCAGGAACTATTAAATATTCATGTCGTGTTATTTCTATTCAACAATCTGGACTATACAAATTGGTGCATCTTGCCAACAAAACTATTATTCGAACCAAGGTAAATATATATTGTTTTTATATCGATAGCGTAAATAATTTTTATACTATAGTATTATGATCTTTATATCAAGTCTCATGTAGCACAACAATAACAGCATATACAATCTAGTTCTACGTGGTAGGGTTTGGAAAAGAGTAGAGTACTGTCTCTACCTTAGAGGTGAGGTAATGAGGTTGTTTTCGGTAAATTCTTGGCTCATTAAATCTCACATTGTGATGATCTGTATATATAAAAGAATTACAATTAGTGTAATTTAACATGCTCTAATAGGTTTAGTGACGTATTTTCTAGATTAGTCATTTTTTTAGTTGATTTGATGATAACAAATTAGATTTTTCCACATCATTAATGTATAGAAGCTCAATTTTTAAAATTTTTTAAAATTACTAATGTGAATGTCCCATGCATGAAATTTTAACCTAAAGAAACTTTAAGTTAATGGTAGAAAATCAGGGACGGAGTTAGAAATTTAGTTACATATTTGATATAATTCAATAGCTATGGCCAAATTCATGTTATCGGGGACTCACTAATTAAGTTGTTATTTTTGGTATTCAAAATTCATAAACTCAAAATTCTGATCTAACGTTGAATTGATAGGTGTTGATAGGATGTGATGGTGTGAATTCAGTGGTGGCTAAGTGGATGGGCCTCCCAAAACCAATTGATGCAAATCGTTCAGCAATTAGAGGATATGTTGAGTACCCAAAAGCCCATGGATTTGAGCCCAAATTTTGTGCTTATTTTGGTGGTGGAGTTCGTATTGGTTTTCTTCCTTGTGATCACAAAAGTTTGTACTGGTTTTGCACTTTTACTCCATCTGCTGTAGATTGTAAGTCTTCTTCTTTCTATGTATCATCAAGAGTCCAATATATGTCGATCTTTCTATCTAATTTATGTGATACAGATGGAATTTGGAGAGTCAACTATCATAGAAAAGTTATTTAATGCTAAACGTCGTAGTTTAGACGTAATGGCATGTTATAATCATAGAAATGTTATGACATGTTCCTTATGTCTTGTTTTATGTGTCACACATTCATATATTTTTTTTTAAGTTTGTTCCCAAAAGGGATGCCGCTTTTTTATATTTTAAAATTTTCTATTTACCTTTAATAAGACAATATATTATGACGTGTTTTAAATCACAATTTTCAGAAGTCCTTTTTTTTCCTATTAATTAACTTCATATTGAATCGAACCGTGTCAGATTAATTGGGACAAATAAAATATTTAATATCAGAAGTGCCAAGGGTACTTTTGGTATATGCCAAAAATCTTTCTTTTTTCAAATATTTCATTCTCAATTAAACATGAATATGTTGAATATACCTCTTTCCTTTTCTTTTATATGAGTTTTACTAATTAATTATTTTGCCTTTGAATTACATGTACATCTCAAGATGATGAAAAAATTGAAGGAAGTCCAACAAAAATGAAGCAATTTGTGCTAAGTTTGGCTAACAATGTGTCAAAAGAAGCCTACAATATCCTTGAAAGAACTTCACTAGATAGCCTATATTGTGCAAAATTAAAATTAAGAACCCCATGGAACATTTTAATGAAAGAAAATATTGTCAAAAATAACACTTGTTTAGTTGGTGATGCTCTTCATCCAATGACACCTGATATTGGTCAAGGTGGATGTTCAACATTAGAAGATAGTGTTGTTCTTGCAAGATGCATTTCAGAGGCTATTTTTGCAAAAAATTTAGAAGATGATGATCAATTATGCAAAATAATTGAAGTTGGTTTAGAGAAATATGCAAAAGAGAGAAAATGGAGGATTTTTAACCTTATTAGTACTTCATATTTGGTTGGTTTGGCACAAGAAAGTAATGGGAAAGTGATTAGTTACTTAAGGGAGAAATTCTTGGCTCAATTTACTATTGAAACTATGGTAAAAATGGGTGATTTTGATTGTGGGAAATTATTGACATGATGTTTAATTTGTTGAAGCGAAGGTGTGGAGTACTTGTGATGATTTGCTTTTGATTTTATGATTAATGAGAAATAATAATTCGATCAAATAGGTGATTTTGTTACAGAAATAGCGTTAGGAATATATGTTGCTGTTTTTACTATAAAAAAACTATGGTAAGAACTTTATAAGATTATATCATGAATTAAGTGCTATTATTTGGTTAGCAAGTAGCATTATAATTAAGGTTGTAATTGTTGTCATTTGTATCATATATGTAAGAGGTTAATTTCTCAATTATTACTCCTTTCGTTTCAATTCTAGTGTCTTGGGGTTTTAGTTAGCATACATTTATTTAGAATTATAGCCAAATTAAGAAGATAATCAAATTAACTTCTAATTATATGATTTATATTAGTTGGTTGATCGTGCGCTTTGAGGATTGCTCTCAAGTTAATTGCTTCCTTAATAAATGGCATGTGTGTAGGAGATAATTAAGAAGAGATAGTTTCTACACTTTATAAGTTAAATAATTATATGAAAAATTTATTAATTTATTTCAATCTTAACAACTCTGAACCGTACATATGACACGAGAACGTTGTCAATAGATTTTAAATATTTAGCGATAACTAAATTAACATCTATCATATTCAGAATAGCTAAAGCTTTTAGCAACATTTATATAAAGTGCTAGTTAGGAATATTCATATATATATTATTGTCACAAAATATAATATATATATATATATATATATATATATATATATATATATAATTGTTGCTATCATAACTCACATGGGACGAAGTAAGAGTTAATTTGCTAAGCTCATTATTGAAGTTTTTATAATATTCTTTCAAAAAAAAAAAAAAAATTTAAAATTGGGACAACAACTAGTTAATGGTTTACCATCTGTCTACATACTTCAACCATTTTTACTTGAACTTTGAACACATATTTGAATCTATTTTTGTTTTTATTTAATTCTCTATTTTATTTATTTTTTTGTTTATATTACTCCTCTTTGTCACATTCATACAGAATATAGTTGGCAAGAATCAATAATTGACCTATTTTTCTGTGTATATCTCGAACGGTGGTTTCTTAAATCATATATATATATATAACTTAAATGATTTAACTATATAATCTTTATATTATCTATACGTAGAACATAAACTCTAAGAAATTACATTATTTCTTATATCATTAGTAATTTCACATCGATGAGTAGGATGACAATTTATCTACTTACATAGTTAGTAATACTCACTTTTTGAACTATTTTTTTTTTAAAAAATTGAGTTAGAGCTAAATTTTATTTATTTTATCATTATTGAACGAACCTTGTATTTTAGAAATAATATAAAACTACTAATTAATATTTTTTATTGAATTGATCAAAAACTGCTTGACCCTCTAAATAACAGTAACATACTAACATTCTCATTAAACAGAGAGAATATATATATTATCTTTTTTACCCTCCCTAGGAGCTTCCACCCCTTTTTCTCCCTTGGTGACTCGAACTGGTAACCTTCGGGTTGGAAGTGAGGGGCGCTTATCATCCGAGCAACTTCCTCTCGTCAAATAGAGAATATTAAATGGATCTTATGCAACAAATCTTATTCAGGTTAGTAATGATTGTTAATAAGTAATTATCTAATAACGATGTTATTTATTCTGATATTTATTACTACTATAGTGAATACTATTATAAAGAATATATAATATTTTATTGCATAACATGATCAATTATACAAAATACGTGCTACAAAATATTGTTATATGACTGTTATAAAGAGATCTGACATTATTATGTTTAATAAGACTTGAAAATTCAAAAAGTATATAAATGACAGAATCCTCACACAAGTGTCAACATGTGCATTTACAAATGATCACAATGATGGGACGGAAACAAAAGCCATGTGAGGTAGCATCACAATATTGACAGAAAAAAAAATATTCCCTACTTGTTAATAAAACATATCTCGATAGTTTGGTTAGGAACAAGTTATTTTGAAACTAAGTATTTTGAGATAAATTACTTCATCATATATATGAAATAACTTATCACATCACTAAGATGTAAATGGTAAGATAAATAATCATAGGACTGTCTAATACCTCCTACCAAATACAGAATAAAATAGTCCTACATTTTATCCGTAAAATTATTATACCTTATACCTTACAGATCACACCAAACGACTTCAGAATGTGTTACCATAATTTCACAAAAGAACCAAGAAAAAAAAAACATTAGAAAAATATGACAAATGTCCAAATTAAAATGGGTAATTGATGCATTCCCATGTGGCCTAACAAGTTTAAGAGGTGACAGAACGTGAGAATAATTGAATGAGTTCCAGTTTTCTCCAGAGATAATTCAATTTTATAATATATAGTTTTAGTTATTATTATTTTCACACCTAGTTGCAATGATGATCACATGTAGGGTGGTAAGTGGTTGTATTTAATAAATAGTGCATCTATTTAAGTACTATATATTACTTTTCTTGGCTATGTCAATATTGTAGAATTCATCAAAGTTTCGACATAATTTCTTAATTTTCCACTAAGAAATTAAAATGGCCAATAATGGCAATTTAGCATTGGGATTTATGATTGGTTTGTGTACATTTTTCTTAAGTGCAAATGGTTTCTCAGCAGATTCTGGATGGACAAGTGCTCATGCCACATTTTATGGTGGAGCTGATGCTTCTGGCACAATGGGTACGTATCGAGAAACAGATTCAAAATTTAAAAATATTACGTGCACCTCTCTCTCTCTCTCTCTCTATATATATATATATACTACTTACATTACATGTAAGGGACAACATTATGGTTCGTTTTGTTAGAAGTGTTTATCGAAAAAGTAATTTTCAAGAGAAGTAATTTGTGTTGCACTAATTTATTTGAAAAGAACACTTCATTTAGTCAATATTGAAGTAGTAATTTGTGCTTTACCATGGTCTCAAAAGTGCTAATGAGTAATGAGGAAATTTTACTTTTTTTTCAATTTCTATTATTCCTCGAACACTTATTTTTTTCCTAAATATTTGTCTGGACACCAACTTTCAAACGTAAGCACTTTTGACTTATCAAAAGCTTGATCAAACTTCGCAACTTTCAAACATAAGTATTTTTTGCTTCTGAAAAGCTTGACCAAACATTGCAACTTTCAAACATAAGCACTTTTGACTTCTCAAAAGCTTTGACCAAACATTGCAACTTTTAAACATAATCATTTTTGACTTCTCAAAAGCTTGATCAAACATCACAACTTTCAAACCGAAGCACTTTTGGCTACTCGAAAGCTTGGACACACACTTAAAATTGGTCAACTTTAAAAAGTACATTTGACTATTCAGAAGCTTGGCCAAACAGGCGACAAATGATCGAGTTTTTTCATTTTTGGCTTGGAAAAAACAGGAGGTGCTTGTGGATATGGCAATTTGTATTCAACAGGATATGGTACTAGAACAGCAGCGTTGAGCACAGCATTGTTCAATGATGGAGGATCATGTGGTCAATGCTACAAAATCATTTGTGATTACAAAGTAGATCCTCAGTGGTGCAAAAAGGGAGTATCTGTTACAATTACATCTACAAATTTTTGTCCACCAAATTATAATCTTCCTAGTAACAATGGAGGATGGTGCAACCCTCCACGTCCACATTTTGATATGGCTCAACCTGCTTGGGAAAAAATTGGCATTTACAAAGGTGGCATTGTTCCTGTTCTCTACAAAAGGTAAGTCATCATTCTTCAATGTTTTTGGCAATAGATTCTAAAAGTTCGAGTAGGGAATGAGTTGTTGTCTCCTCGTATGGTCTTAGACAATTTTTGACTTAACAAACTAAATTTTGAGACTAAATGAGTCTGAGGTACATTTTTTGGACATGATATCAGAGTCAGAGTCAAAGTCATCATTGTACATGGTATCAGAGTCAGAATCATTATTGTACATGGTATCAGAGTCATAGTCATAGTCGCAGTCATCATTGTTTCTTGATTTCCCAATGTTAAGCCTTCATGTTGTATTGTCCTTCCTCTAAGGGGTGTTACAATGTCCTACATTGATTGAGTGAATTGTTTTAATCAAGATTCTTGTTGATTGATTGACGTCATGTGCTAGAATCTAGAACCAAAAAAGTCAAATTCTTGCTCCATCTCTGCCAATGTTGGCCTCCATGTTATATTGCCCGCCCAATGAAGGGTGTAGCAATGTGCCTCATTAATTGATTGAGTTGTTGTGAAACTTGTTATGATGATTTCGGACAATTAATACAAAATTTAGGCAATGTTAGAATATTGGGCATTGATTAAGTGAATTATTGTTATCTTCTCATATGGTCTTAGACAATACTTCGTAAATTAATTTCATGAGCTACACTTTGAGATTAAATTATGCTTGAAGTCTATTTTAATTACATGGTATCAGAGTCAGATACATCCTCCAAGGGTATGTTAGAATGGTCTCACGTGCATCGATGAAATAAGTTGTTGTCTCCTTATATGATCTCGAGCAATTGATGTTTTTTTTTTTTTGTGGAGCAGGGTACCTTGCAAGAAGCATGGTGGAGTTAGATTCACAATAAATGGAAGGGACTATTTTGAACTAGTGTTAGTAAGCAATGTAGCAGGGGCAGGATCTGTTCAATCAGTTCAAATCAAAGGCTCAAACACAAATTGGCTAACAATGTCAAGAAATTGGGGAGCAAGTTGGCAATCCAATGCATATCTTGATGGACAATCAATATCATTTAAGGTCACTACTAGTGATGGTGTTACAAAAACATTCTTAAATATTGTTCCATCTGGTTGGAAATTTGGCCAAACATTTTCAAGCCAAACTCAATTTTGATTATGCAAAAAAAATTGTTCAAAAAATACGTTTTTAATCAGAGATCTTGAGTTTATAGGGCAGCGGCGTACTTACTTTTTACATAAAGTAGCCCTCCCCAAAATATCATTCTTATTCAGATATATATACCTATATATTTGAGGAATTGAAGATTAATTCTGGAGTGGTTTGACTATTGAGGAGTTGTTGGTAAAGTAAGCATATGAACTATAGTCCAATAAAATAGAAATCAATTATTGGTGCAAGTAGGGGTAGTTCGAAAAATTGTATTTTTTTACTATATGAAAGGATGAATAAGACAAGTTTGTCTAAGCTACATCAATAATTTTCAATTTGAGTTATATATTTTGTACCTTTGTAATATGACTATTTTCATGTTATATACATCTTGTATACAATATATATATATGATCTTGTTTATCATTTTAAGTACAAACATTTTTGCTTTGTAGCAAAAAAGAATTGTTGTTGAAAGAAGTGAAGGTTTTTTTTTTTTTTTCCTTTTCTACTTTGGGAATTGGTGATGATGAGCTAAAACAGTAAAATCTTCATTAGGGAATAATACATAAACATACATTCAAACTTGACTTCAACTGTTAAATTAATATAACATTGATCTAATTTCGAATATGTACATCTAGATGCCTTAATTTGTTTTCACAGTGTCAGTTGAAACTCCAACTTACAAAATGATCACGAATCTAGACACCTCCAAACTTTATGTATCATGTAACCGTTACATGTCCACGAGACACAATGGAGAAAAGTTGGAGTGTTTAATTGTCAATTAAAGACCAAGTTGAGGTGTCTAGACGATGTGCCCTCTCAAAATTAAAGCTCTTAATCAGCTGAGGCCAAGTTTGAGTGTATATTTATATATTATTCCTTTGATATGCTCCTAAAAAATGGTCAATTCATCAATCAATGTATACTAACCCAATAACCACCAATGCAACAATAACATTCCTTTTTTTAAAGTAAGTGAAAAGGTTGGTCATTTTTTTTGCCTCATAAACTGCACTTTTAGCAACTAGCTAGTCAAACCTAAAAGTGAAGCTTAAATCGAAAGCCACTACATGCATACATAATTTTCCTACCTACTAACAACATAAAAATTCTCAATTATTTTTATAATATACTCTCTTTAGTATAATAGTTGGACAATTGTTGCTTATGGTGATCAACCACATTCTCTATCCTAGGGTTGTTAAAAACTTGAGGGTCAACTCTAAGGGGTCGTTTGGTTAACGGATTAATTAGGATACTAACTCCGGTATAAAATTTAGGATTACATTTATCCTGTGTTTGGATATTGATATTAATGTAAACCGGCATAAATATTATACCAAAATACCCCCCCCCCCCCTTTTTTCCAACTCTCCCTATGAGCTCCTACTTTTTTTGCATCTTTGGTGACTCGAACCCACAACCTTAGAGTTGGAGGTAATTCCAATATATTATTTATCTGCGAACCAAACATACAATGGTGAAGCTAGAAATTTTGTTCAAAACTTTAGTATGTATCTCTAGAAAGTTGTTTTTGACCTATATACACATTATTATTATATCCTATATGCACTGTATAATTTTTCAATTAAGGGTGTTCAAATGACCACCCTTCGGTCAATGTAGCTACGCCACTGTTAACATCCCTTTAGTCTCTATATGGCAACTAAAATCAGTAAAAACAAATAGAATTGGGATCACTTGAGGTTAAACAAAAAGAATGTGCTTCACAAAGAAGAAATTAAATTAAGAATGTTAAACTGCTCCTAATCCATATGGTTTTAGCTGACCAAACTTGCTAACAAACATAACCAATAATTTCAGTAACAACTTCCTCTGTAGTCTTCCCTTTAAATACACATTGTATGTGATCCTAATGACTCACAACAAAGTCATAAATCCAAATTAAGCATAAACAAACATAGCCTAATTTGGCAAACAGAATTAGTTATGATGGCATTACCAACATGTTTTATAGCTTTACTCTTTGCTTTTGCATTGTTTTCAACTGCAGTGAAGTCACTGAGCTCCGATTACTACGACCAAACATGCCCTAACGCAGAGTCAACGATTACCAAAGTTGTCAAGAATGCTATGTTGAATGATAAAACAGTTCCAGCCGCGCTTTTAAGGATGCATTTCCATGATTGTTTCGTTAGAGTAAATTTCTACTTCTTTGATCTCTACTTTTTAACTCTAGCTAGTTATATAGTAACTAATTGTATGTGTTTTTTTAATGTATAATGAAAGGGTTGTGATGCTTCTGTACTGCTGAACTCAACAAGAAACAACAAAGCAGAGAAAGATGGACCTCCTAACATTTCATTGCACGCATTCTATGTCATCGATGTTGTTAAGAAACAAATCGAGGATTTGTGTCCTGGAGTTGTCTCTTGTGCTGATATTGTTGCTCTCGCTGCTCGTGATGCTGTTGCTCTTGTAAGTTCTACTCACTATTGAACAACACAAACATGATATTACCATAAAAAATTATACCAAATGTGAAATTGTTATACTTTTTTGTGCATATTGTATTAGTCTGGAGGTCCTACTTGGGAAGTGCCAAAAGGTAGAAAAGATGGAAGAATCTCTAAAGCCATTGAAACGCGACAACTACCTTCTCCTACGTTCAACATTTCTCAGCTCCAACAAAACTTTGGCCAAAGAGGCCTTTCTTTGGATGATTTGGTTGCACTTTCAGGTAAGCAACTCTCTTGTTCTATTACTGTATTCACAGCTTTCGAAACATGTATATCCATAGAAACACAAATTTTGTGTTCAGTGTCGTAAAGTAGTAGTGTCTTAGACACTATTATACTGATTTGAAGTCATAGATCCGCCTCTCTTCTAACCCGAGGCAGATGCAGCCTTTAAGGCATTGATTCTGCACTAATACTAAGAATCTTAATGGTTGAACCTACCAAATTCAAAAAATTAATGATATACTCCATCCGTCCGTTTTCATGTGATGCAATTTGACTGGATACGGAGTTTAAGAAAGAAAAATATAACTTCGGAAGTTGTGGCCTAAAATAAGTCACAAGTTTGTGTAGGAGTGCTATAGCCTATAGATCATCTCATTAAGGGCAAAGTGAGAGTTTAAAGTTAAATTGTTTCTAAATGTAGAAAAGATAAAGTGCATCACATAAATTCGACCAGACACTCAAGATTTTCTTTGGTAACAAAGTTATTGCTTTTTGTTTCTGCTAACAGGAGGGCACACTCTTGGATTCACTCATTGTTCTTCCTTCCAAAACAGAATCCACAATTTCAACAAACGTCACAATGTTGATCCAACACTACAAGCATCATTTGCAGCCAGTCTACAGAACGTTTGCCCCGCGCACAACAAGGTCAGAAATGCAGGCGCCACTATGGATTCTACAACAACTTTATTCGACAACGCCTACTACAAGCTACTAATGAATGGCAAGAGCCTTTTCACTTCAGATGAATCTCTGCTCACAAATTCAAGGACCAAAAGACTAGTTTCAAAGTATGCTACCTCTCAAGATGACTTCTTTAAAGCATTCGCCAATTCGATGATCAAGATGAGTAGTATCAGTGGTAATGGACAAGAAGTTAGACTGGACTGCAGATTCGTTAGGTGATCGATGACCTTGTTAAAACGACATATTTCTCAGGCTCAGGCCATTTAATTATTGTATTGGTGAACCTTAATTTGTTTCATTTTCTTGGTTATATTGGTGATGTATTATATTGAGCAAAGAAGAATTGGTGTGGTGTTTATAACAGCATGTTTAGTCTTTCTTGATTTAATTCGAATGTAGTGTGAGTAAAAATTTGGGCTTAAATGAAGAAGAATTTTGTGGTGCAACAACTTTTGTATGGCAGAACCACAGACGTATATAAGGCATCCGGTGTTTACATCAAACTATACTAATATGCAATGACTCGGAGATAAATTTAGGGGAGAGTATGTATTATTAACTATGATTTGTGATAACAGTATATGTGAAGACGTATCTTATCATTAAGTTGGTTTATAACGGCCTCTAGTCGAACAACACTGGAAAATCTATAGAAATGAGAATCAGTTTTAACTGACCATAAACACAATGGGAATATTTTTCTTGATGCTCTTTACTTCACAATAATAAAGACTTATTAACAGGTAAAGAATTTAGAACCTGATAACCTCCTTCTCTCCGTTTCTCCATCTGTTCTTGGACTGGTGCACAGACAACAACACAGAAAATGTGATAAATTACTATGACTAAAGTGATAAATTAAGCCAAGAATGTGTACTAATTAACTAATATGAAAACACATGGTATGAATTCATCAGGTTGGTATAAACACGAGATGTGAGTAACTTTTTTTTGAGATCAGACAGTGACAAAGGTAGTTGACCAGAATCCACTATTTATGGCCCTGCAAAATAGGCTCTTAAACATAGTCATGTGTTACGTTAGTATTTTCTGAATATTAAAACTCCAAAACTATAGAATAGTCATCAATCAATCTATACTTTATTCATTCAACCATATCCACTAAAGCAACAATAATATTCCTCTTTTTAAAGTAAGTAAAAGTTAAGTCATTTTGCTTGCCTGATCAGAAACTGCACTTTGTAACTGCTACTCAAACCTAAAAGTGAATCTTCTTGCTCCACTTCCATTGACCTGATAACGAGAACTCGTTATTGCATATGGTTTTAGCTGACCAAACTTAACTAACAAACATAACCAATAATTTCAGTAACAACTCTTTGTGTAGTTTTGTGCCCGCTATTACAATCTCTTCCCTTTAAATGCACATTGTATGTGATCCTAATGACTCACAACAAAGTCCTAAATCCAAACTAAGCATAAAGAAAGATAGACTAATTTGGAAAACAGAATTAGTTATGATGACAGTACCAACATGTTTTATTGCTTTACTCTTTGCTTTTGTATTGTTTTGTACTGAAGTTAAGGCACTGAGCTCCGATTACTACGACAAAACATGTCCTAATGCAGAGTTGACAATTACCAAAGTTGTCAAGAATGCTATGTCGAATGATAAAACAGTTCCAGCTGCGCTTTTAAGGATGCATTTCCATGATTGTTTCGTTAGAGTAAGTTTCTACTTCTTTGATCTCTACTTTTTGACTCTAGCTAGCTATATAGTAACTAATTGTATGTGTTTTTTTTATGTATAATGAAAGGGTTGTGATGCTTCTGTGCTGCTGAACTCAACAAGAAACAACAAAGCAGAGAAAGATGGACCTCCTAACATCTCATTGCACGCATTTTATGTCATCGATGTTGTTAAGAAACAAATCGAAGATTTGTGTCCTGGAGTTGTCTCTTGTGCTGATATTGTTGCTCTCGCTGCTCGTGATGCTGTTTCTCTTGTAAGTTCTATAAAATGAACATGAAATTAATTATCATAAAAAAAAAATAAATAAATAAATTAGCAGCCAAAAAAAGGCAATGTTACTTCTCCATTAACATGAAATTAATACTTTTGGACATATTTGTTTCAGTCTGGAGGTCCTACTTGGGAAGTTCCTAAAGGTCGAAAAGATGGAAGAGTCTCTAAAGCCACTGAAACGCGACAATTACCTTCTCCAACGTTCAACATGTCTCAACTGCAACAAAACTTTGCCCAAAGAGGACTTTCTTTAGATGATTTGGTTGCACTTTCAGGTAAGCAACTCTCTTCTTCTTTACTCGTATTTACAGCCCTCGATTTGAACTATATATAACGACTCAACATTTCTTTCGTGACAAAATTGTTATTTGTTTTGTTTCTGATAACAGGAGGACATACTCTTGGATTCTCTCATTGCTCTTCCTTCCAAAACAGAATCCACAAATTCGACAAACGTCACAATGTTGATCCAACATTACAAGCATCATTTGCAGCCAGTCTACAGAACATTTGCCCCGCGCATAACAAGGTCAGAAATGCAGGTGCCACGATGGATTCTACAACAACTTTATTCGACAATGCCTACTACAAGCTACTAATGAATGGCAAGAGCCTTTTCACTTCAGATGAATCTCTACTCACAAATTCAAGGACCAAAAGACTAGTTTCAAAGTATGCTAGCTCTCAAGACGAGTTCTTTAAAGCGTTTGCCAATTCTATGATCAAGATGAGTAGTATCAATGGTAACGGACAAGAAGTTAGACTGGATTGCAGATTTGTTAGGCGATGAAGAACTTTAATTTGTTTGATTTTCTTGATTGTTTAAGTCTGTTTATTCTGAGCAAAAGACACATTTATCTTGTTTCCCTTTCTTGATTTAATTGGAATGTAGAGTGAGTATTTGTTTTCTTTATATAATATAACTGTTCTTTAGTTCACAGTAAGAAACACTAATAGGTAAAGAAATGGCACCAGATAATCTCGTCATCTCCAGACTCCACCTCCGTTCTGTTCTTGGACTAGTTGCACAGCAACAACACACAAAATGTGAACAAAAGTCATCAACGAAACCTCCCTGAAAAAACATAGCGACAAAAAGTGGATACCAAATAACTTACCTTTAGTTGGAATTATAACAGAAATAGAACATGGAAGTTGGACTAACATGCCAACTAGTACACATTGGCTTCTCGTTAGCTACTGATGCGATATTTGAGAATGTTGTACAAGTAAAAAAAAGAGTCTTTACACTATGACTTGATTCAATCACACTATTACAAAATCCTTTAAGGTATCTAAATGAAAAAAAGATAAGATATACAGAGTACAACACAAACACATTCTGTATAAAAGAACATTAAGAAAAAAAAACATCAATCAAATACAGATATTAGGACAGTGATCATGAAGGATGGATGAAAAGGCGCAAACTTGTTTTTCGCGTTTTGTTTCAACATTTGGGGGAAAAGATATCCTGAATCTTGATATTCATGTTTCATATGAATCTATGGATATACTTTTTGATCATTTGATCGACAAGGATCCTGTAGCCTCTTTCAGTGGGATGATAACTATCCCAGAACAAATATTTCGAGTCGTCTTCACATGTACTACTCATGTATCTATTGCATAATATGACCACCTCTATGTTTCCTGTACCACAGCATCCTTTATCTACCACTTCAAATCCTGTTAATACAAACGTACCCGAAAATTATATAAACAAAATGAAACACATTTTGCACCTTTGATACAATATATGAGTAACATTTTTCTTTAACACTAAAATTAGAAGACAAGTAAGGCTTTCTTTTTCTCTTGTATATATTAAAGTACATCCACAGTCAGAGGTAGATCCAGAATTTGAACGTTACTAGATTCAAAATTTAAAAGTATGAATTTGAAAAATATTAAAGTTTACCATATTTTTGAGGGTTGAGAATGAGATCAAGCATAGGATCATAGATGTCAATGAAAACCAGCTTGGATTGAGGCAACTTCTTGGATAGTGAGCCATTAAGGGCAAGAGAAATCTTAGTGTTGGCCAGTTGTGCAGCTTGATTGTGTTCTTCCACACATAGTCTACCTAAACCTCCACTTAGTGTTCTTTGGCATGGCAAACATCCAATTGGTGGAATCCCAAAAACACCTATTTTCCTTGCTCCCAACTTGTACAATTCCTTCCAAATTTAAAAAAAGATGAATAAATAAAATTGACTATAGCAAATTGATGTGTTGATGACATGCACTCTGTCTAGTGGTATAAATTTGTTTTTTTAAAAAAATATGTGCTTATGACTCAAGTTGCAAATTATTGATGCGAATTAGTGGATACATGGTAAGGGTGAGTTCAAGAATCAACTGTCAAGAGAACTAAACCTTGAGGACCAAAAGATTTAAGGTAGCCCAAAGGAGTCGGGTCAAAATGGACAATACCTTAGTGATGCACTTGGGTTGTTACAAGTGGTATCAGAGTCATACTTCTCCTACTACGGTGTGGTGGGGTAAACCTCAAGGAAGACGCCGAGTTCGTAAGGAGGGGCTAGTGAACTTGAAAGGGGGTTTGCTATAAAACTTGTCTTAGGACACATTCTTCTTGGAGAATTTAATTTCACTTAGTTCATGTCACACACAACAAGACAGTTGTTACACCATTCGTGTAGGTTACAACAAGGAATTTTTCTACTTTGAAATTCAATCCGAACAACACTGGGCGAGTAAGACATAGGATTCTTATCTCATTCATTTGGATCGATGATTTTGACAATGAGAGGGGAAAGTCATGGGTTATTTACACTTTTGCCCCTATTCCATGTCCATGCCCGTACCTGTTCGTTTGAAGGGTAAAAATTAAGAACCAATTCATTTAAAGGACAAAACGTGCAAATCGATGAAAAGTTATGGTTCATGGAGATATTTTTTGAGTTAAAGCCCAAGGGGACAAAACCATAGAGCCCAAAAGCCTTGAGATAGCTCAAAGGCACACACAATAGTGTACAATATATCCTAACAGTTGATCCAGAGCCCATTAAAAAATACGTATCATAAATTGCAATAAATTAGTAAAAAATTAATTATTCATATACATACTTGGATAAAATCTTCAGCTTTGTCCACCATAAGATCAGTATATGAGTCAATATCATACTGTTTTTGTCTTAATCCAATTGTGTAATAAGTGTTGGCAAGGTCATTGCTGCCTGCTACCACTAAGTATAGGCTGTTGTTTACTATCTTGTTGGCTTCTTTTTCTCCCACTAATCCCTTTAGCTTTCCAATATATTCTTCAAAATAATTTAATTGTGTAGATATTGGTATTACTGACTGAAAAAAATTCATCATAAAAAAATATAATTAGAAAAATGATGAAATTTGAACTTTACTAGATTGAATACTATGAGTTTATATGATGATGTAAAAGTTATTTACATGTTGGACATATGTTGAAAAGGTAATCACCTAAATTATTATACTAGAAAGTATAGATGAGAAAATGACAAAAATGATATTTTATATGTGGTGATAGGTTTTAATATTATTTAAGCAGTTTTGGTCCTTTAAATTTATCAAAGATGAATTTTTTTTTGTATTCGTTAAATATTTATCAAATTTTAATTATTGAATTTAATCAGAAGTGTGAAAATAGATGATATCTTTAATCTCTTTCAAGAGTCTAGTGCAATATTTTTTTTAATATTTTTTTTTTGTGTTTGGTATAGTTCTTTTTATTTGCTGTTTCTGAGTTTTTTACAAAAAAAAATAATTGGTGTTTCTAGTTTTGAAAAAAAATAATTTTGGTTGCAGTCCGAGTTTGGTAAAATATTTGACAGAGACAAAAAGTGATCATTTTTCCTATAAATTTGAAGGACCAAAATTGTTTTGGTAATAATTAAGGGACTATTTTGAACCTATCACCAAAGATAAGGTACCATTTTGACATTTTCTTAAGTATAGACCACTTAAACTTCTTGGTTTTTAAATGATTATTGTGTGAATATTTTTTGGATTGTATATATGAATAAATCGTATATAAAAATGAAAAAATACTTACCACGATAGAAGATGTTTGAGGGTCATATCCACAAGCTCCTGAGGCAAAGCTTACTCCAGTTTTAAGATCTTCCGCTTGCAAGTTAGGGTCACGATAAGCTGGCATTAACTCTTTAATTCCCAATTCTTCCACTAATATATAAATTTTAATATTAGAATCCGGTCAAAAATATCATCCCAACTAAATTATAATAAAGAAAGTACCATATGGATACTTAACTTCCATTTTATTATAATTTTAACGTCACAAATTTCTTTTTAATGAAAAAGTTTAATTTTATTAAGGTATAACAAAATTACTAGCTAAATTATTTTTTGCAACGAAAAAGTCAATCATTTTTGCTTGAATATTACATGAAATCATTGTTTCAGAAAAAAAAAGATATTTAGTACCTGAATTTTTACTTTATTGATGAGCCTTTGATTTTCCACCTTATAATCCCTCCCTCGATTTTTTAAAAAATCTTACTAATTAGGTAAAGTTAATGTTGAATAACCTTTTGTTATAAAAAAAAAAAAAAAAGATCAATAACTTGTTATGATTTTTAGGCAATGTTCAATACAAAAAATAGTTTAGTGACTTTTGAATCTCCATACTTCAACAAATTTGAGTGATTATGTTATAAGACGTAATAGTTCTAATAACTTTATTAATGCAATAAAGTATAAGTTGAATGACGATAAAATCAACTCAACAATTGAAGTAGACATGAAAAGACGCACCTATCAAGTCCGCGGGCGTTTTGGCATTGGTAAATCTTCCCGTTGCCTTTCCACCAGTAAAATCTTTCCCATAAGGTGGGAAATTACACTTGACTATGGTTGTGATGTTGTTATTATTTCCTTGATCAACGATGGAATCTCCGAAAGTAAAAACGGCTTTTATAGTCGAGTTTTTGGATAGCAGCTGTGTCTTTCCTTCACACAGTAGAAACAAAAACATCACATAATGTAAAGAATACAACATCTTTTTTTCACTTTGTGTTCAAAGAAAGAAGAAGAGAAAATTTGGTATTATAAGTCCAAATTGAGCTTTTCAAATGGTAGACTTGACTTGAGTACTTTGTAAGGGGGCTTATGTTATTTATAGATCTACAAAAGAATAGTACACTATTGATAATTGAGTTGATTATTGTACGTGTGAATTTAGAATTTGAAGTTTATCGGTTCCTATGACTATATATATAAGTTGATCGACTCTTTGGGCTTGTTACATGCGTGAGATGTTTACATCAGACCAATAGATACATGACATGTGTTTGTATATAGACTTCTAAATTATGATTAATCAATTCATATTTACATATATCACGGGTGACAATATTTGAAGTCACATCTACCTTGATATATCATGTTGAGTTGTATGATCCATTTCATTTAAAAGTTTAAATTATACAGAAAACACACTTTTATTTACGAACAAAAAGAGTAAGTCATGTCATTGTCTATGGCGTCGTAGGTGGACATTTTATGAAATTTGCCTAGTGACTATAAGTTTAGAAACGTTTACTCTAAATATAAATTTCCTCTTATATTATTTAGAGATAATAGATCAAAACTCATAAACTATCGCGTTTTTATTAGTTTTATATTTGAACTGTATTTAATTTATTTTTAGTCCTACGAATTATAACTTTCAGGTGCTAAACCCCTTCTGAAGTACGTTTCAATTTACATTATTTTTTAAATTATGACTTTAGATGCGTCTAAAATTTACTCGATATATTATAAATTAAATCCGAAAAAAGGAATCGATAGAATATTTACAAAGATGTGTTACTTATAATCTAGAGACTATAGAGTAAACATGGAAAATGTACATGAAATTGGTAAGGTTGGTATGGTCTTGACGTGTGCTTCAAATGAACCAGCACATTGCTCTAGGTTGGTGGGCTACCATATCATACTCCATTTTATCTTTTCACTTAAAAAATAAATAAATTGAAGCTTATGATTCATCTTAAAATCAGGATCGAAACGAGGGGCATAAGAGATTCATCTGAATTTTTGTCGTTAAAAATTATATTGTATATATAATGATATAATTATTTATTAATATATAGGAGTAATATATATTGAATCACCTTAGCTTAAACTTAACTTTTTTCGCATGTAATATACTTCTTTTTTATATATATATATATATTTTAAATTTAGTTAGTACAAAATTCTGACTCCAACATGACCCAAAACCCTAATACATAAATATAAAAATTGAAATGGAAGTGGTTTGGTGAACAACTTGTAAGGTATTATCAGACGAGTTTGTTTTTAGACCTTTGAGTTTAATTCACACCATTAATGTGTGACATTTGGTTGGTTTTCTTGGAAAAATTGAACTAATTTGGAATAATCCAACCCAACATGGTACTTAGTACATAATAAATACTATTTGTTACATATGGTTACCATAAATCGGATCATCCACAAAAGACTAAAAGCAAAGTATATATCCATTAGTTCATCTAAGTTGCTCGAACTGGGGCGTGATTGTCCAATACAGACGTCAATCTAGAAAGTCGAATTCTTTATGGTCTAAATTTTAAGGTTTAGGGGTATAAGTCAACGTTGAAGTACATATATGAGTGCAAGGATTCAGCTAAAACTAATTCATCAAACATCTAAAAATATAATAATATATTTAAATTATAAGACATTATATAGAAAGCTTGCAAGGGATATCGAGGAGAAAATATTGAACAAAAAGAGAATCTCATAAGGAGATGTAAGAAAAAAGATTGAATTTCTATATACAAGGTATTCCATTTTCTTCAATATCGTCTTAGCTTTTGTTTTGATTATAGAATTCATTATTTTTGTCTCGAATTAATTATCCGTCAATTTTGGTCTAAGTACCCAAAGTCAGTTGACCATATCCGATACGGATCCCACACCCATGTCGTTTCAATACGAGTGTAGCACCTAAACTGAAGAGTCCGAGAAATTTAGCAATTTATATTAATCCACACGTTGTATAACTTAGTTCCAACAAAAATTATGTTGAGAGGCATAAATATAGTTTCAGACCCATAAAATTATGTCTTAAGTTCTCTATAGAACTTGTGCCGGACAAGTTGTGAATTTTCTCTAAGTTTAGTCTTGCGAATTACATACTACATAATTTATATCAGACAAATTGTGAAATTAGGTCATAGTTAAGGATACTCAGACTGATAGTTTTTTATTAAATGAGCAACAAAGGCGAAAATTAAAGATCATTCCGAAATAGGGCAAATCAATGCAAGAACTTAGATTGAAATGTTCATTGTTGGGTCAAGTGTCACGGTTATGGGCTTGGGCTTGGGGGATTGCATGTTTATTTGTTTCAGCCCAAATTCAAATTGGGCTCAAAAGACAATATTGAACTTGAGCTTTGTCTTTAAATTACGGACAAAGTGCAAGAATAGCCAATTTTAATACCATTATTTAAGTTTCAGCACTATTCAGAAACTATTTAATATACAGCCAATATGTATCTTAATAATTACTGAAAGGACAAAAATATCCCCCCCTTGAGAAAGTCCTAATCGAAATCTAAGAGAGCCTTGTATCGGAAAATAAAAAAGTTAAAAAGGGTTAAAAACATAACTAAATTATCACCCATATTTTAGTTTCATACTTGAGTTATTTGAGTATCAGTTTCGTACTTAAACTATCACTCAATTGTTAGTGAAGCAGACATAAATGCTAACTAGACCAAATGTTTGTCTACAAACACTTCTAGACACATTTGATTGTTAAATCTTTATCTACCGACTTGATTAGCTGACACATTGGTCTCCTTCAAACTCTAAAGTCTCTCCTTTCAAGTCAGATATACAGATGCCATGATTGATACAAAACCATGCTAAGAAGGTGAAGAAGAAGATGTCGGATGCCACAATGGAAACCAGCACAACTCGTCAGCATGTGTTGTACGCAACTTGAGTCAAATCTTGCTATGCAATTTAAATGAGAATAAATTTATTAAAATGAGAGTCACGATAACATAACATTATTTTTCAGTAGCAAGTTACGATCCCACCAGTTTCTAACATAAGTTGGAGCAAAACTTCCAAAATGTTATTTGTGGGGTAAATAATTTGCAAAAGTTAAATTCCTCTATCCCTAATTACTTGTTCACTTTTGAATTGACAGACCTATTAAGAAAATAATTAATAACATAATGTGTTTACTATTTTACCCCTATTTATTATGAAGTGGATGAAAAGTTCTATATTTTTCAAAGTAATTAATCATTTAATTGAGGGTAAAATAAGTAAAAAAATTTGTCCTTTCTTGGTTTGTCAAAATGGACAAGTAATTAGGGACAACTATAAAAAAAAAAAAATGGACAAGTAATTAGGGATAGAGAAAATATGTACTAGTGGACTTTTAGACAAGTTTAGAGGTGCTGATTCATGTATTTTCCCAATTTTTTTTTTTGACTAATTCGGAGCTCATATTGAAATTCGAATTAAATATCAGATCGCGCAATGATTAACCAAAATAAAACTCCGTTCTAGTCAACTCAATAGAAGCTCCTCTGCCTATATATACCCTCACGCCTTACTGAATTACCGATAATTTTGTTCCGTTTTTAGCTTATTAGACATTTTTCTGTTGAATTATAGAAACCCTAGAAATAATTTTCGATTTTGAAGATGTCTCGGTGCTTCCAGTATCCACCGCCTGGTTATTCTCCGAATACAGCAAGCAATTATGCCTTGATCGAATCGATTAAGGTAGAATTTTGCGTGTATATTGCTCTATGTATCGGCTGATACCTTCGTGTTGTTAGTCAAATTTGAAAACTGAGAATGAAATCTAGTTTATCTGATTCGTGCATAGACCGGATTTAACCTATGTTTGATATTTCAATTGAGGATCTTTGAAATGGAGGATTTTGTAGATTTTTTCTGTGTTGGTCGGACGGGTATGATTTTCCTGTTGAGAATTTGGAATTATCTGGTTAGGATGATTGTGCGTAACTTTGGTTAGAATTTAAGATTGGAGTGAGCTTTAGTTGAATTTTGAACCGTTTTTACGATTGTGCAGACTCTTCAAAAATGATACGCCACCGTAGATTATTTTTGAAGAGTCTGACCAACATAGGTGGAAAGAGTTGTTAAAGCTGAGAATTTGGAAGTATTCGGTGTGGATGATTGTGCTTAGGTATATCTAATTTGGGTTAAAATTTAGGATTGGAGTGAGCTAGTTAAATATTGACTGTTTTTTACGTTGTTCAGACTCTCCAAAAATGATAAGTGAAGAGTGTGAGCAACATAGGTGGAAAGAGTTGTTGAAGCAGAATTTGGAAGTATTTGGTTTAGATGATTGTGCGTAGGTATTTCTAACTTCAGTTAGAATTTAGGATTGGAGTGAGATTTAGTTAAATTATGGACTGTTTTTACAGTGTTCGGACTCTCCAAAAATGATATGGATATTTTTGAAGAGTCTGAGCAACATAGGTGGAAAGAGTTGTTAAAGCTGAGAACTTGGTAAGATGTGTTGAATGCATAAGTTGTGTAGTTGATACCTTACATTAAATCACATGAAGTGGATTTTACCTTGGCTAATGTTGCAGTATGTGATTTTTCTGCTGATGATTTGTTAATATGTAGTATTAAAGGACGATTTATGTAGAATTTTGGAATTTTTAAGTGGTTAGTTGGTTAGGATTTATGATTAGTGTTAATTTGAGCCTAATTTTTATGAGGTTTGGACTAGTAGGTAGTGTTCCACTGTAATGTACTTACGACGATTAACATTTGGAAATGCTTTGCTAAAAAATCAATGAATAGGATTGTAATTAAATTGATCCATGAAGAGTGGAATGAATTTCGAGATTGATATAGCAGATCATAACTATTTGGGAATGAGCATAGTTGATTTGATTTGGTGAATGAATAATTGTTGTTTGGGGAATCTAGAGTATCGTAGCTGACAGAGAGAGAGAGAGAGAGGGGTTCTGATTCTCATTTTTGAAACCAAGTAGAGCTATTTGTATAACCTGTGTTTTTGGTCGACACAAATTTTGGGTGGTCATGGAGGTTGAAATTCTTGATCTCACCACCTAAGTCAATATTTTGTGTTATCAATAATCAGATTTTCTTATATTCTTTGTTAAGACCACAGTAATGAAAAGCTTTCTTTACTTTTTTAAACTCACTGCTAATTCAAAATCAAATTGATGCGGATAATACTTTATGAAAAGAACAGTACTGAAAAGGGTTAGATTTTCAAGTCTGGTTTTCCGTTAACATGAACATGAACTAGATTTTATTCTGATTCTTTGTTCTTCAGAGAATTCCCACCCGAATCATTTGTCAGACCAGAAAGCTTGTAGTAGCCTTTTTCCACCTTGAGAATATTTGTTAAGTTATTACCCTTTTGCAAGCAGCAATAACTCGTTGAACCGTGGTTGGTCGTTTAAGGTGTCCACGAAGATGCTATTATCCATTTTTACTTGCTTAACAAGTAAATGCTTTTCTTTAACTTGCGTGTGGGTTGGGTGTGGGAGCGTTTTTGACATGACACTTTGTACTAGAACTAATTATGTCTACTTCTTCATGTAGTGTTAGGGGCCATTAAAAATTAGTTGACTTGAGCATGATTTAATCATTTAGGTGCATGTTGTTGTGGACTTGAGAACTTAACATGTTGGATGCTAAGCCTGAACCCTTCTAATAGGAAGAAGCGACTAATTCTTGGCATATATTTGAGGAACGTAATTGTTCATGCTATACTGGTCATGTATTGTCCCTCTAATATGAACTTCTTGTTCTGGTGCTCTAAAGTTCCAGAGGTACGAGGACAGAGTCAAATTGGAAGGGAAGAAAGAAAAGAGAAGGCAGAAGAAAGAGAGATTCAGAAAGAAGGAAAAAAAGGCGAAGTAAGTATCAACTTCAAGTTGTTTTCTAACTGGTGATTTGATTTCTAGAGGAGATAATAGAGAGTTGAGAACTAAGTATTGCAGAAAGATGTTGAGGATGAAATTGTTGAGCGGTTGGAGAACAGTAGTCTATCCGAGGAACACGGCAAGCCTGTCTGTTCACAAGATCCAAACTACTCATCTGACAGCACCCAAACTAACAACAAAAGAAAGAGAGCTACCTCATATTCAAATGGAATACATGACCATGGTGAGTTATATTCTGTTTTCAACATACTAATGTTTGTTTTTTTGAGTGTGTTTGTTGGTGCTTGCCCTTACATTTCGTTGCTTGACAAATAGGTCCTGTTGTCTGCATTCGATTGCCCTCGCATAATCATGAACAATGTGATATATCTATCAAAGAAGACTGTTTCAAAGAATCTGCTAAATACGAGGTAGAAAGATCCTCTCCCTTGTCGAAAACCAACAAGCAATTGTCCCCTTTCATGTCAGCTCAAGGACAGCACTCATTGTTAGAGGACAAGACAATAACTGCTTCTTGCTCCAAATTGCGCGAGAATGATTTGGAACTAGAGTTAGAACTAGAGTTCAAGAATTTGATTATTAACTGTGTTCCACCAAGTTCCCGTTATGAGTTTGATGATCAAGATTGGCTGTCCGCAGAAAGCATGAGCAGATGAGAGTGAAGGAAAAAGGCGAAGTTAGCAACGACATGTCTTGTGGCACCTCTGCGTTGTTGCCGCGTACGCAATACCTAGATGATCCATGATACTATACATTTGAAGGGAAAAAAATGTAGCAATGTTCGTTGTAATTAAAAGTTGTAATGTATAGTAATAAAAAGGAAGAACACACGTGTAGAGTAACTCTATGTTCAAGTTTGATGGTCCAATGCCTCCATATATAACATATTCACTGCAAAATTGAAGACTTCACTTCTATATATTTAAGGGAAAAATGACAAATAACAAATATACCCCGAACAATCGTAAATGGTATGCAGATATCCTCCATATTTTTGGGACATTGGTGCCACTTCCGTCCAAAAACTAGAGCATATATACCTTTTATACTAGCGAACATACACGTGTCATAATCTTATCCACCGATCAAATTTATTAAATATTGGATCGACGGATAAGATCGCGCCACGTGTCGCTATTTAGTCTTCCATTAGAGTGAAGGGGATATATGCTCTACTTTTTGGACGATAGGGGCACTAATGTTAGAAAAGTATGACGAAGGATATCTGCATACCATTTACGATAGTTCGGGGGTATATTTATCCATTTTCCCTATATTTAATAATGGTAACATCTAAGCTGACTAACTCGATGAACAGGCAAATACAATGTCTCGTTTTTTCTATATGTAATTATTATGGTGTTCTAGTGTCCGACCTTAACCAATAGCTATGGTACACCTGATTTATTGTATCAGTTAAAAAATCATAAAAGAATTGTATTAGCCTCTTTCTTCTTAAGGTAAGATAAAGGACCAGACATGGTGGGGTAGGTCGGCAATCTTTTTGTCTTGATCAAGAAATCTTATGTCCTCCGAATCGCACAACATTTTAACCTAAAGAACTTATCTTTTTGATTTGACCAAGAAGTATTATATCCTCCGAGTTGCATGATATTTTCGCTCCTATATTTAAGGATCTAAATAGTAGTTGAAATCCTCATAAAAAGGAAGGATAATTCTGATTAGAATAAAAAAAATCTAAAAAAAAAAATAATTAATTCATTTTTAAACTTTGAAAAAATCATTCATTTTAAACCTATTTCGAATGAAATCCTCTTCATCAAACTAAAAAAAAATCTAATTTCTCCTAAATAGACTAAACTAATAATTGAATATAAAACTCACTAATAAAATAATATTTAGTTCAGATATATTTTTGACCATTATCTAATTTGAAAAATGATTTTTTTGGAGTGATACGGGTTTTGGGTAAAACCCATCCGGGTCGCTGATTTGTCAGGTAATCAAAATCACGTTTGTCGCCCAAACTGAACACGAACAACAACAAAGAAGAAGAAGACGAAGAACAAAAAAAGCAAAAAAATGTTAGCAACAGAAGGCATGGAAGATGAAGAGAAATGGCTAGCAGAAGGAATCGCAGCTATTCAACACAACGCATTTTATATGTCTCGTGCATTGGTAACAATTTTTTTGTTGTTCAAAATCAAATTTCATTGAGTTTGAATCCAAAAACCCTAAACTTCTCAATTTTTTTTGATAATTAACGCTTTTGATTTAATTTTTCAGGATTCGGATAATCTCAGAGAAGCGTTGAAGTATTCTGCTTTGTTGCTGTCTGAGCTTCGGACTTCAAAACTTTCGCCGCACAAATACTACGAGCTTTGTAAATTTTCTAGTCAACATATGTTCTTTGCTTAACCTTTTCTAATTCCAGTTTGTTAGAAAGTTTTTGCTTGTGAAAAAATAATTTTGACCAACTTTTGAGCTAAATCAGATCATATTAATTCGTATTTTACTGATTTTGTTGATTTGTACTCTTTCATTGTAATTTGTTTGGCAGCTTTGCTTACGGAGAGTCAAATTTACTAACTTTCTAGCTAAATAGGACTAACTACTCGAGAAGTACGATAAGTTGCACTTTTATGAAAGTTAATTTGACGAACTTTCTAGCTAAATCAGATCATATTAATTCTTTTTTTTGTTGTTGCTGATTTTATTGATTTGTACTCTTTCATTCTAATTTGTTTGGAGTTTTGCTTATGGAGATTTAAATTTACTAACTTTCTATAGCTAAATAGGACTATAGTAATTCAGTTTTTAAAAATTAAATTTTAGATTTTTGAAGCCAAATTGGTCTAAGTTTATTCATTTTTTAAAAAATTATTTTAATTTAAATATCCGGAAACTACTCGAGAAGAATGATAAGTTGCACTTTTCACTTATGAAAGTTAGTTTGACTAACTTACGGAAGTAGATTGGACTGGATTAGTTCATTTCTGTTGAAAATAAATAAAAACTTTGATATTTTGGTACTACAAGAAAAGTTGCTTTAAGTTGCAATTATCCCCGTATCAAGATGGTGAGACAATTAAAATGTCGGTTAGTTTACGACTTTACGTAGTTTAAATGTCGGAAAGCAAGATGTGCCAAACATCTTGGAACAGAGGAAGTGTCTTTGTTTGTTATGTCATGTTTGTTCTTAGGTTTCTGTGCTCTTTGTGGTAGATATGCGAGCGTTTGATGAATTGAGGAAGCTGGAGATGTTCTTCAGAGAAGAAGATAGACATGGTTGTTCAGTTATTGACTTATATGAACTTGTTCAACATGCTGGAAATATATTGCCTCGATTGTAAGTCTCAAATGAAGTTCATGTGTTAAAATTCTCAGTTGTTAGGCTTCGTTGTGTGCAAATTGGCTACTTATATTGTTTAGTAATTACTACTCCAGTATCTTAGAATCAAGCAAATTAGTGAACGTAATTAAGAAATAAATTTGGTTATCCAAATATGATTTTTATGCTCCACTTGAAATTTAATGGGATAACTTCAAATTTGTTCTTCTTTTTTGATGACAAGGGAAACCCGTAGCCGCTACCCTTTGGGTGCGCACAGGGTAAAACCCCCGCTCCTATGCAATAGCTTGCAAACCACATAGGAGAAGTAACCCGCACTAGGCAAGCCCGGTGCGATGAGCTCGACCCAAAAGGCAAACCCCTTGCTTTCGCTGGCAAGGGGTTTCGAACTTGAGACCTCCAACATGGAAGTCCCAAGCCCAAACCACTAGGCCACCCCGAAGGGTCAAATTTGTTCCTTCTTTCATGTGTTTTTCTCTTTGTTGGTGTACTTAGTGTTATTGAGAATGTTCAGTTTCTCATAGAGTTGATGGCCTCTGACTATGCATGAGGGTAGTGCCGGATAGGATGTGAAACCAATGGATACCTCTTATAACATAAGCACTGTCTCTGCTCACCGAGTTTAGTAGGAATATTGTGTGCACAGAGAGGTTCCTTCAATGACCTCAAGTTAATAATCATTAATGACTGTGTTTGCAATCAAATATTTATAGATATTTAGTGGATTTCTTAATACTTAATTACGTAGGGTCTGGGAAAAAGTTGTGGGTTCACGTCCGCCTCCCTGTGTGCATTTACTCACTATGGTCAACTTTAACAAAAAAGAGATAGGCTTGGATAGATTTTTTTTTTTTTTTTTTAAGATAAAAATATTTTATACTCACCTATCAAAAACAAAGAAAAAGGAGAAATGCTTACCAGAGAAGCCAGAGATTTTTCCCAAGAGAAGTTGTGAGGCAACATTCTTAAGTACCTTTAGTTCCCATGAAAGAGTGTCCTACATGCAAGTAGCGAAAACTGAGTCTATTGCATGCATAGATGACAGAAAAGTATGCACTCGAGAGAAACCTTAATAAAAAAAAGTACCAAAACCAGAGAATAAAAAAGATAGGTCTTAATATTCTCGAAAGCACTCTGCGTGGTCAGTCTAGGGCATCGTAAACTTCTAGCAAAACTTCTGTTTTTGGAGTCGAGTAATAGCTGCTCGATTTTGCTTCTTTGCCTTGATCTTTGTTTCCTGTGTATTATTGTCGTCTTCCTTTATCCTAAGCCCTTGCTGTTCCTGAAGAATCAGATGTCTGATGGATGTTTATCATGTAATATTTCAGGTATCTCCTATGTACAGTAGGATCTGTTTACATAAAATCAAAAGAGGCTCCTGCTAAGGATATTCTCAAGGATCTTGTTGAAATGTGTCGTGGTATTCAGCATCCTACACGTGGGCTCTTCTTGAGGAGTTATCTTGCTCAAATTAGCAGAGATAAATTGCCCGACCTTGGTTCTGAGTATGAAGGGTAAAGCTATTGATTACTACTTGAATTACGTGATGATTAAGTTGCACTTATATCACGTCAGTTCTGCATAAGTACATTTTATTCACTTGCTTGAAACACACACACAAAGAGCTGCACACACATTAGTTATTATATGTTTTTATGTACCTATTTAAGTATACAGGGAGACCCAATGTGTTGTATCCATCTGTAGATCCCCGTCTTTTGTTCAATTAAGTATTTTCTTTTCATTTTCTAGTTTGACCTAGGGGGATGATCCTCTGAGATGCTTCACCCTGTTCTTTATGCAGAGAAGGTGATACTGTCATGGATGCTGTAGATTTTGTGCTGCAGAACTTCACAGAGATGAATAAGCTTTGGGTTAGAATGCAGCATAATGTACGTTTGGATCTTCTGAACTTTTACTTTGCTTTTACTTTGGACTTGCATGGCATCTGTGCATTTGCATGCCAGGAAGGTAAAATGAGTCATGAAGGCATGTTTTGGCCATGCAGGTGTTATAGTGCTTGTGATACATTCATTTGCTTTGGTGATCCTGAGTTGAGGCATTCTTCGCGCTTTATGGTCTGCAGGGACCTGTCAGGTTGAAAGAGAAGCTGGATAAAGAAAGGAGCGAGCTTCGTGATCTTGTAATATCAATGGCTCAATCATTTATATTCTTCTTGCAAGAGCCTTATGGCTTGGTTCAGAAATACGTTATTCAGCTGTACCTGTCATATTTTAGGTTGGGAAGAATTTGCACGTTCTTAGTCAGATAGAGGGTGTTGATCTTGAAATGTATAAGGATGTGGTTCTGCCCAGAGTATTGGAGCAGGTAAATATCAACATGATAAACCCTTTTCTGGATATGGAATATAAGACTCTCTCATTTGTTTGTAGCAATTATCCCATCTCTAAAGATGCAGCTAAATGTTTCCACAGGTTGTCAATTGTAAGGATGAGATTGCCCAATATTATTTGATGGACTGCATAATTCAGGTCTTTCCAGATGAGTACCACTTGCAGACACTTGAGACTTTATTGGGTGCTTGTCCGCAACTCCAAGTAAGTAACCAAAAATATACGAGTACCCAACTTCTTTGGCAGGATAAGTTTGTTTGTCCTGTCCTTAGTCTACTCCTCTTCCTTGCATCTTCATATCCTTCTTTTTTCAAATGTAAACTGTATATCTAAAACATATCTAACTAAAGGAAATCCCAGCACTAACGTTGTGCTGTTTATAGATACAAGTATTACCTTTTCCAAACAAAAAGGAAATGAAAAAAGAAACACAGAAATAGACGGCCTATTTGACTGCCTTCCAGATCTTTTCCTGTCGTGAAGAAGAATAAGATCATATACCTGGTGAATGCTAGTGGCTCAAACTTGTTTTTTTATTTAATGTTTTCCAGGTGCTCTTATTTGTCTTGAGAGAGCAGGGGAAGGGGGAGGTAGAGAGTAGGGTTTTTTCCCGCTTCTTTTCCTCTATGTTAAGTGGACTTGATAAGTTCCTCATTCACTAGATTAACTGGAATAACTGTATTACGTTGGCATATTGCTGTAGTTTTCCGCCTTAACTTTTTCTTCTTGGATGAGAATGTGTGGATGTACAATTAGTGTTTCTGTGATCTACAACGTTTGGAGTGTTCTTTAGGTATTGAGCTTAAACTTGTAGTTTTAACAATTTGTTCAAATCTTATGGTGATTGATGTTGTAGAAGCATGTGGATACTTATATGTTATCTGCCCCTTGCTCAACATGTTATCCCATCTCCCAAACAAGAGAAGAACTATCCACAATAGCGGCATTATGTTACTATATTAAGTTCCATGAGAAAATTGAAAATATACTTTTTTATTTCATTTTCTTTATCTAGCCTGCTGTTGACGTTAAGACTGTGCTGTCACGGTTGATGGAGAGATTGTCGAACTATGCTGATTCAAGTCCCGAAGTAAGTAAATAACTGTTTAACGGCTTCTGACTTGAGATTTTCTTGATTTATTCTCCTATATAGGTGTAATTGTTTTGATTATTTAGGTGTTACCTGACTTTCTTCAAGTTGAAGCATTTGCCAAGCTAAGCAGTGCCATCGGGAAGGTAAATCCTGATGTTTTATGTCTGATTCCAGAACCAAATTTACTAGGTGGCGTACTTCGAGTTTCTAGGGGATGTACTTGTTAAATGCAAGGTCAGCCTGCATGTAAAGGGTGATTACATTGTTCCAGACATATATTTGGATTATCTAGTTTTGTAACTTGTAATTGGACTCTTATTTATGAACAAGCTTCAGTTTTTAGCAGGATTTATGATTTAGAGCACCTGATGTTAGCCTTCTAAATATTCAATGGGTTCCTTTATATGCAGGTCATTGAAGCACAAGTTGATATGCCAGTTGTTGGAGCCATTTCTTTGTATGTATCTCTTCTGACCTTCACTCTCCGTGTTCATCCTGATCGACTAGACTACGTGGATCAAATACTGGTATGTACTTGTCAATTTGGTAATCAAATAGGTTGTAACACAGAAATTGCTGTCTTTATTCTCTAAGCTCTATGTAGCCAGTTGATGCGTAAACTGTGTTCACCGTTTTTGGTAAGAGGAGGATAGTTGTCTCTTTGATCAATTTCTGTGTGGGCATGGATCTAAGACAGGTTGTTTCTTTGATCAATTTCTGTATGAGCATGGATTCTTAGTGGTTGGTAGGAGTGTTAAACAGGCTTGCAAATCCCAGCAGAGTTGTAAGCTAAAGAGGGGAGATGTATCAGATGACATTTCTCTTGATTTGCTTTGCTGATTGTTGGTAGGGAGCATGTGTCAAGAAACTTTCTGGTGAAGCCAAGCTTGAGGATAGTAAAGCGACAAAACAAGTTGTCGCTCTCCTGAGTGCACCCTTGGAGAAATACACTGACATTGTGACAGTTCTAACTCTTTCAAATTATCCACGTGTCATGGATCACCTTGATACTGGAACAAACAAGATCATGGCAACAATAATCATTGAGAGCATCATGAAGAATGACACCTGTGTATCAACTGCTGACAAGGTATAATCCGCGATCTATAGTGATTGATCACCAGTTCGAATAATTTAATTCTTCCTTTAATCGATTTTCATATTTTTCCAGGTCGAGGTTTTGTTTGAATTGATAAAAGGGCTTATCAAGGAATTGGATGTAACTGCTACGGATGAGGTTTACAGATAAATTATCAATTTTGATTACTTCAATTCCTGAATTTGTTATATTATGTTCTGGCACTATTGATGACTTCCTTTTTCTTTGACTTTTATTCAGTACTCATATATGTGAGATTTTCCGAATAGTTTCTACCAGTGGAATGACTACTTTTCCTTTTTGTTGTGATTTTGGCCAAAAGCTTGATGAGGAGGATTTCAAGGAGGAACAGAATTCTGTTGCTCGCCTTATACACGTGCTGTACAACGATGAGCCTGAGGAAATGTTAAAGGTAATTGATTTATTGGAGAAGTTTGTATAAGAAATTATTATTGATCACCTTTAGGTATTTGCACTAGCAGACCTCTTTAAGATTGGTGCTTCATTTATTTATTTTTGGAATCAACACTAAGATCATTGCTTCATTTAGTTCTTTTTTAGTTTTAGAAATTATCCAATAAACCGAGTTATTTGCTTGTGGTATACTGTCTGAATGCTGCCTTTATCGCCATTAGAGAAACACTACTAAAATTGTATGTTGTTTGATTTCGATAAAGAAACTGAAAAGTCAGTATTGAAAGAAGAGTGTGTTTTGCAATATGCCACTTGATGTTATTCATTTGTCTACAAAATATTCATTTTACTCTAGATGGATGGACAAGTGCTGAAGGTTGATGGAAGTTTGAGTTGAGAGGATTTGTTAGAATGGCTATACCTTTCATCAAATGGTAAAAGAATCGGTGTAATCAAGAGAGTTCCACCATAAACTTCCATCTTAAAAATCTACTTACTCTTTTCTTTTTTTAAAAAAGCCTATCTTCCATAGTATATAGCAATACACAGTTTTCACATTTCTTTTCTTCTTTTAATATTCGAAAAACCAGACTGGTATGATTATGATACTGGACTAGTGGTGTTTGATAAGGGGATGCTGTCATGATATATGTTTTAAGTTCGGAAAGGATATAACAATGGAAATTATTGGTGCTGTGGGGTACTTAGATTCGTTCCAACTTGATTAGATAGAATACTCTACATAGTAGGATCAAGGACAAACAGTTTGGAGAACATGGATTTGCTCGAGGTTCACAAGTAGAGTTTGTTGGTTCATACTTAAGACTATTGATTGTGCTTCTACTCAGCTCCTTAGATAACAGTCAGTTCATCATACTAATACTATGTGGTTATCAATTCTTGAAGTGATTTTCTCATATACTAACCAAACACCAATAATGGTTAACAAATTGATTTAATAAAAAAGTATAGTTTGAATACCCCAAATTTATGCCCATAGTATTTTTAACTCTTTGTTGTTGCAAATCAGATAATATGCACTGTTAGGAAGCATATAATGGCTGGAGGTCCAAAGCGCCTAACTTTTACAGTTCCTCCTCTAGCCTTTTCTGCACTGAAGGTTTGTTGTTTTCAGCACTTACGCTCTCTCTCCCCTTTTGGTTGTTTTTGATTATGCTGATGTCTTTACTTGGTTGCATTTAGTAGAATCCCATGACCTTCTGACATTAACTCTATAAGGAAAAAGGTAATGAGTAGAATCCCATGACCTTCTGACATTAACTCTATAAGGAAAAAGGTAATGAGTAGAATCCGATGACCTTTTGACATTAACTCTATAGCAATTAGCATCCATTGGCCAGTATCCTCTTGTCTCTCTCTCCCTCTCTCTCCCATTCTGTCATACAGCATACTTGCAAAAAAATTTCTCTACATATTGGAATTAGATAGAGACATTGAATCTGTAAGAACTGTTATAGAATGTGCAAGATGTATGACTGAAGCAGGATACTGATCATTGGCCCGTTCCCCTCCGTCCGTGAGTTTCTGAAGTTCTTTTAGTCTATTGATTCCTTATAAAAGATGATGGCTTTTTCTACAAACCTTATACCTGTAATGGAATCTGGAGACTTCACATATAGTTGAATATTTCAAATGCTTACGTAAAATTTGTACCATGCTATTTCTTCTTTCCACCTCGCCTGAAATTTCAGGATTCATAATTCTGAAATACTTTCTCAATCAAATGGAAGTTGGTTAGGAGATTGCAAGGTCAGGATGGAGATATGGCGGGAGAAGAGGTTCCAGCTACACCAAAGAAAATATTTAAGTTACTGAATGAGGTAATATCAGCTCTTGGATATGGTGTCTTGTAATTGTTGTTAAAATCAGTGTGTGATATTCTTTTTGTATCCTTTGATTTTGATTTGTTGTTGATTTTATTTCTCACCATGGTTATGAGATGGGACACAAAAAGTCCTCTCCTTGATGATCTCTGTACTGGTGAGATGCAGTACATTGGAGTGTTTTTTCTTTTATTTTTGTCTTCTGAGAGAAGATATTTTAAGTCATGACTGCAGACTTGTAGTATCATCTTCACTCACTCCTCCATATTGGTGAACTTCAGGGTTAAACTTTCTTGATCTTTTGAGCACACTGGTTTGTGGTGTGTTCAGTTTCATTCATGATATTAGGATATGATTACCTCCATTTGATTCCTGTCATTTGTCTATTAACTATCAGATAAGCCCTTGTGCGCTTCAGTTTGTTGATTGAGCTAATCATGTTGCAGACTATCGAGGCTCTTTCATCAGTTCCATCGCCAGAATTGGCATTGCGGTTGTACTTGCAGTGTGCAGAGGTGAACAGTTGATTTTTTTTTTTCCCTGGAGATGCTGTGCATTATATTAGAAACCCCTTTAAGAAGCCAATAAGTAAACTACTTCCTAAAAGTGTAGATTATTTTTTTCCATCTATTTACTGTTGATGTCCAGTACAACTACTTCAATTAGAAAGCAATTTAAAAACATAAACTTTTACAAACTCTCAGCCTCTATATATTCTTAAAAGATGGGTAGGTTTGTGCTCTGAATTTCACTATTGTAAGTCGAAAATATATGTAACAAACAACAGATGCCAAACTAGATGAATATTTTACCCAACAGAAATGAAGGGTTTGTGAAAATCTAAAAGACAAACCTTTCAATTCGCCTTCAATGACTGAGCTTAGACTAAAATGAAAGACTCATCCAGTTTTAGTATCTGTCCAACATTTACAAGATTTTTCAGACATCCAACACACAAATAGCTATTTTTTTATTTTGTTTTTGAGCAAATAGCTAATTATATATATTCCATTATATATAATTAGCTATTTGCTCAAAAAAAAAAAAAATAGCTAATTATATATAATGGAATATCTCCTTAGGGCATAATTTAGGATTTTAAGGAGCTATTCTATTTTTTTACTTATCAAAACATATCTCCACAAAATCCTAAATTATGCCCTAAGATGATTATCAGCTTTTAGGCTCAACAACCTCACTCCTTCACTGGGAGAATGGGAGGTGATTGAAAGATCAAGACAATCATGGCGAAAAGCTCAGGAGTACATTTAGAGCGAAAGGTGTTGATGGATAGACCTATTTTCATATCTCTCTTATGTCCTTTTTAAAACTTCACTTATGCCCTCGGAATCAGCTCAAGTTTCCAAACATAGCAGGAGAATTACCTAGTGAAATCTTTTGGATGCCCTAGGAAATTGTCTTCCTATGCAGTAAGATATGCCTTCCAGAAGTGCCTGTGATCTATTCATGTGTGCGAATGCATTCTTTTTATTTGTGTCGTGTGAAAGTCTCTTCACTATCAGAAGGTGAGCAACAGAAATTTACTCAATCCATTAGTGTTTTATTTATTTCTGAAACTTGCTTTTGTTCCTCAGGCTGCCAATGATTGTGAACTTGAACCGATTGCATATGAATTTTTTACACAAGCTTTTGTACTATATGAAGAAGAAGTTGCGGTAATTGCTCACCTGTAAACAATGTGTTTGATATTATATTCTTTCTTCCATTTACCTTTTCATCTGCTCAAAGTTCTGCTTAAACTTCTTGCACTTGGTATTAGGATTCTAAAGCGCAAGTGACTGCAATACACTTGATAATTGGAACTCTTCAAAAGATGACTGTGTTTGGTGTTGAGAACAGGGATACCTTAACTCATAAGGCCACAGGGGTAATTTCTACCTCTAATCTCTTCTGATCTGTCTATCTATTTATTTGTTTTCTAACAATGGGAATACCTTTTCTAATGTATAGTATTCAGCAAAACTCCTAAAGAAACCTGATCAATGTAGAGCAGTTTACGCTTGTTCACATCTATTTTGGGTTGACGATCAAGATGGTATTAAAGATGGAGAAAGGTTGGCAAGAGTGTTCCTCAAATTTCTCATTTTCAATTGAGTTATTTGCATATTCAATTGATGCATCTTCTAAGAAGGCTTAAACTTGTCTTTCCCATAGCTTTTGTCATTCAGGAGTTGAAGTTTTGTATTTTGTTTTTTGATGTATTTCTCTTGTACTTTGTTACCCTGAAATATATGATTTGCTGTCTTTGGGTTATGATAGGGTCTTGCTTTGCCTAAAGCGTTCGTTGCGGATTGCTAATGCAGCACAACAACAAGCAAATGTTACAAGGGGTAGCAGTGGACCTGTCACGCTTTTTGTTGAAATACTTAACAAGTTAGTATTCAGAACATTAATGTTTTCGAGTGAAATTTGGGTTCTAGATTGCAGCCATTATATTGAATCCATTTCTGGGCTTAGGTACCTCTACTTTTTTGAGAAGGGGAACCCTCAAATAACATCTTCTGCAATTCAGAGCCTTATAGAGTTGATTAAAACTGAGATGCAGAGTGACACCACAACCCCAGATAAAGCTTCAGACGCTTTCTTCTCCAGCACATTACGTTACGTTCAATTTCAGAAACAAAAAGGAGGGCTAATGGGTGAGAAATACGGTCCAATTAAGGTGTGATACTTTCATGTTTCTTGTGGTGTCTTTCAAATTTGATATGCTAAATACATTGTGTCTAAGCCCTGAAAGCGAAGGATTTAGTGGATCTGAAACTACCAAATGAGTCTTCTGCTGTGCCCGCTGCCCATCAATTATTCTATCAGCAATAAATACAGCAATTTACTACTAGGTGATTCAATGTAAAATTCTCCTTTTTACAGTAAGCTATTCTTTACCCCAACGGAGGGAGAATGCGTGATATCTGGTCCTGTTTCACTAGAATTCTTATTGCTGAATTGCCAGTTGGTTGTGGAGTGTATATATAAAAAGAAATGTGTATTTATTAATTTTCGAAATGTCCTTACTTTGTTTGACCATTAAAAGATATTTTTCGAGCTGAAACTGAAGTGTTCGATATGGCTATGGGACCGAGTAAGCTGACCATAAGTTTTCCCCACAAATATCGTCACATCATTATATGTCTATGTAATCAATCACCTCAGGGACTCAAACAATAGGCCAGTGGACCAAACGGCATACCATGTTGTTGCATCATGTTCAAGCACAGTGTTCTCTGTTGTTTCCATCTTCAAGTGGATATTGATTTCCGTTTTTTGGTTGTTTGGTAGTGGAGACTAGGCCCTAGGGCAATTTTTTTATACAAATAGATATTTTGGTATCACTATTTAAGTTTTGATCTCATTTAAATAAGTTTTGCAAATTGTGTTGTAACTCTACAACAAATTGTTCACAAATCTTGATGGATCACACCAAATTTTTTACACACCAAGCAAGGCTAAGTCATGTTTCAATTGAACACCTCGATATCCAATAAAGTGTTTCAATTGGATACTTTTGATTTTTTTTTATTTTTTTTTTGTGTTTTCATTCATCCGTTGGATTGTTAAGTTAATTACATAATATATGTTGTTTTCTTTAATTATATGCATTCACATTGGTGAAATATTACTTAGTTCGAATGTTCTAAATAAAATATCTCGACAAATTTAAGGAGTTAGTCATATATTACGCTCTCTTCTTTTTTATTTTCTTTGCAAGAATATTTTACATTGTCAAATAAGCTTTCAGTCTTTTATATTGTATATATCATTTTGAGCCATTTGTTCCCAGCCTGTCTCTCCAATAAGAATATTCAAGAAATTCGATCGATTACGATAAAACATGACTACTATTTCAACGTTCATTGGAATTGCCAATGATTTATTTAGAATGTAAAATGCCGAATGAAGAAAGATCATGACAACTAAGAAAAATACTCGTTTTGTCATCAAGATTAGTGAGAGTTTTTGCACACTCATTTCATCTCAATTTATTTGCAATTCACAATTATCAATAGATTAATTATGACTTGGTTAAGAGAAAAAGGCAAATGTATAGGTTGATTAAATCAATATATTTATATGTTATGTTTTCATTTTGTTTAAAATTAATCAATTATCTAAATTTACATTTAAAAAAGTAGATGCATTTAGCTGCTAAGAGTGTGTAGTCTAGTAATTGATGAAGTGGTTCTGTATCATGATATATAATACACTAAAATGTTTTGTTACATGCGTGCAAGTTGAATGGACACGACGGTTGATAATATTTTTAAAAAATAGATATGCATGTATTCATAGTCCCACAATAGTTCATTGTTTTTAAGACAAATGTAGTAATATCATAAAACATAAATCTATTCAAATGGAATTTATGTTTTTTTTTTCAGTCCAAAGGGAATTAATTAAATTAAAAATTAAAGCGTTACCGACATGTTTGGAATACCAATAAATTTTCTTCCCTCCTAAAAACCGTTACATCTGTGATCTACACTGACTTTTCAAGAGGTCCATTTTTTGCACCCATTAATTAATAATATTTTTTTTTTTCTAATTTATTGCTTTGAATCTTATAATGTTAGTAATATTTTTCATGTTTATAATTTTTCTCAGAAATTTGCAACCTCAGTTTCTCTGATCTTTCTTGGTGAGATTTTATATTCATTCTCGTAATTTGTTAAGGGTCAGACTATAAGGGTCTAGTCTGCATTTCTAAAAGAGGTTGTTTGTATGGAGCGAAGTCGTGACCTTTGCTTTCATTGATTTGTTTTGTTGCAGAAGATTTGTTAGGATGGGTTTCATAAGCAGTATATTGGGATTATTCGGATTTGGAATGGGGATCGTCGTTGGACTTGTGATCGGTTATTTCATATTCATCTACGTTCTACCAACTGATGTTAAGGTCATTTTCTTCTTTCTCCTTAAGATTTTCGCGCTCTGTATGTATATGTATGGATGTATAGTGTCGAAAAATTGCACTGTGCAGAAAAAAGTATTACTATAATTGTTGTTATTATGTATATGTAAAATATTGAATCTCCTTGTCATAAGATTTTGCCTTAGGTGTGATATCTTTACGTTTTCTGGAATCCCCTAAGTAGACGTTTTAGACGAAAAATCATCTTGTTTGGTTCTTTTACTCTTTTTCAGCATCCTGATATTCGGCCCTTGGCAGAGCAAGATACTGAAAGTCTGCAACGATTACTCCCCGAGATACCACTTTGGGTTAAAAATCCAGATTATGAACGCGTATGTTGTCATTTCATGTCTACTTACGCGAAAACTTTAGATGGAGATCTTTCTTTACATAACAACCTTTTGTTCTAACTGCATTTGTGCAGCTTGATTGGCTTAATAAAATGATTGAACTCATGTGGCCTTATTTAGACAAGGTAATATTTAATTTACTTGTATATCAAGTTACGCGTTTTCACTTTTATTGAGACGAATATTACTGACACTCGAGATTTTCAGGCTATTTGTAAAACAGCAAAAGGTATAGTAGATCCCATCATAGCTGAGCAGATTCCGCAGTACAAAATTGAGTCTGTAGATTTTCAGTCATTTACCTTAGGCACCCTGCCACCTACATTTCCAGGTTAGTTTCTTGATCTTCAACTTAATTTGGACGTACCGCCTAAAGGACTTTAGATTCTATGTTGCTCGGATCCTTCAAAAATATTGCAGCCCCCATGTTTTATATAACTTAGAATCAAATCAAGGATGTGACTATCTAAGACTAATATTTAGTGTCAACCATAAGAGTCTTACTACTCTGCTTGTCCTGCCTCTAGATCATTTTCTTTACTTTATACACTGATATTCTTCCGCGCATAAATATAACATGTTTCGTATGAATAATCTGTTGAACTATGCCAGGAATGAAGGTGTATATCACCGAGGAGAAAGAGCTGATAATGGAACCAGTCATTAAGTGGGCAGCTAATCCGAACATCACTGTTGCAGTGAAGGCATTCGGGTTGAAAGCCACTGCTCAGGTAATTATTCCCAACATAACTAATACGCGAAGCAACAAAGAAGGTGAGATGTTAAGGTCTCCGATTTTCTAGAAGTAGACATTGTTGATGTTACAAACTTGTTCTCGAAATAAAATAATTTGTGTGTTGTTCTAGCTCTGAGAACTCTGTTAGAAGAAACACACTTTCTGTCATTTAACTGCTGACACTTGAGATTGTCTCAGGTGATTGACTTGCAAATATTTGCTTCTCCTCGAATCACCTTGAAGCCACTGGTTCCGACCTTTCCATGTTTCGCGAAGATATATGTTTCTCTTATGGAGAAGGTGAGTGTTCATTCACCAAACTTACTCAATATCACTAAAAGGGCTAATCAACTCTTGTTCCTCGAAACTTTTGCACAAATTTTCATCTCCCTTTGAGATTGTGCACATCCATTCAGTGTTGAGAACCGTGAAGTTGAACCTATCAAGTTCAAATCTTGAATCTGTCTCTGGTCTAATCTACTTGCAGCCTCATGTTGATTTTGGACTAAAACTACTCGGAGCAGATGCAATGTCCATTCCTGGCCTATACAGATTTGTTCAAGTATGTTCCCTTATTCTTCTATATTTTCCTTGCATATATATATCTTTCATAATGGAAGTCTCAAGTTCAAAAACCCCTAGTCCGCAACAACATGGGTTGGCCTTCCAGGTCGAGCTCATCACACAGGGTTTACCAAATGCAGTTTATCTCTCCTGTGTGATTTGAGAGCTATTGCACAGGAGCAGGGTTTACCCTCAGTCACTTAAACTTTTTTAAAATTTTCAGGAAATTATCAAAGATCAGGTTGCAAGTATGTATCTATGGCCAAAAACACTTGAAGTTCAAATATTAGATCCTTCAAAGTAAGTTCTTTTATTCTCTTATGATAAACTTGTTTGGTAGTTCGATCAATTTTGTGTCATTTCTTAATAACTAAAGTATCTTTTGTTCTTTCGAGTACAGAGCAATGAAGAGGCCGGTTGGAATTCTTAACGTCACGGTTGTGAAGGCAATGAAGCTTAAAAAGACAGATCTTTTGGGGCTCTCAGACCCTTATGTTAAACTAAAAATTGTCAATGAAAAACCTTCGACAAAGAAAACAACAGTAAAACACAAAAACTTGAACCCCGAATGGAACGAGGAGTTTAGTTTCGTGGTTAAGGATCCAGAAACTCAAGTTTTAAAGTTCTCTGTTTATGACTGGGAGCAGGTACACATATTGTTCCTGATCGATCAAAGTTATCCTCTATCGTTGATCATTTCTTTAATATGGAGAATTTGTGTGTTTTGTTTTTGTATTAGGTGGGATCACATGAAAAAATGGGAGTGAACATTGTCCCATTGAAAGATCTTATTCCAGATGAACCAAAAGTATTGACACTAGAACTTCTAAAAAACTTAAAACCAGACGATGTTCAAAACGAAAAGGCAAGAGGACAGCTTGTTCTTGAAGTGATGTACAAAGCTTTCAACGACGAGGAGCTTGCAAATGGTGCTGACGAATCAAACACGGTAGAGAAGGCTCCTGATGGAACACCTGATGGGGGAGGAATGCTTGTAGTTATTGTACATGAAGGTCAAGATCTCGAAGGGAAGCACCACACGAATCCATCCGTTCGTATGCTCTTCAGAGGAGAAGAGAGAAGAACTAAGGTATTTTTTACCATGTACCATAGGAAACGTTCTTTGAGCCGAGGGTCTATCGTAAACAGTCTCTCTATCTACCAAGGTAGAGGTAAGGTCTGCGTACACTCTACCCTCCCAGACTTCACTTGTACTGAGTATGTTGTTGTTTGTTGTTGTTGTTGCACAATATGAAACATAGTTATATTATAAGTACCTAAAATTAAAAAAGAAAAAGGACAGTCAGATGCACTAAGCTCCCGCTAGGCACGGGGTGTCCAATGCTACTCTAATATTTTTAGAAGCACTTAATTGCATTGTAATTAACCAACTTTGTTTCTCTCAATTAACTTTTCATGTTGTAAAGTGAATAATGCGTTTTATAATTGTTGGTTTTAAGTGATTTTTTCTTTCATTAATCCTTAATTCATTTATTTTCCCCTAAACCTTCCACAGGTAGTAAAGAAAAATAGAGATCCAAGGTGGGAAGAAGAGTTTCAGTTTGTGCTTGAGGAGCCACCAGTAAATGATAGGATTCATGTAGAAGTTGTTAGTACTTCTAAAAGGATGGGGCTAAGACATCCCAAGGTACATTCAACTCTCACCACCTATGTTACTCGAACTCTTCAAATATGTTGATCGGTGTATGTCGGATCCTCTAAAAGTAGTGCATTTTTTAAGGATCCGATCTAGTGCGGTGACATGTTTGAAGAGTCCAAGCAACATATGCATCAAATTCTTTAGCAATCGTAACTTACACCATTAAAGACGGAACCAAAATTTGAAATTTATTGAGTTCTGAATTTGCTATCGAATTCATAGCTTGTCTTAGTTAATGTGTTCGCAATTAAACATCTATACATATCTAATAGATTTCATAATAGAAATATAGGGTCTTAGCAAAAGCTACTTGCTTCATCGTGCTATGAATTTGGCAGAACCCAATAATTTTGACTTAAATTTTGTATTTGTGTTTAAAAAAAATTATTGAATATGTATAAATAATTTATTCAAAACCCAATAAGCAAAAAGAATTGTGATACAAAACTTATAAACTAAAAATCTTGTCGCCTCTGACTTAGTGCAACAAGTCATTGTCGGCTAACTTTTATACTGTCAGTGCAAAGAAGTTAAACTATTTATTTTATTTACATGTTATAACATATGTTGATCTATCTTTTTAATTTTATAGGAAACTTTGGGTTATGTGGATGTATACCTTGCTGATGTTATTAACAACAAGAGAATTAATGAGAGATATCATCTCATTGACTCAAAAAATGGTAGACTTCAAATTGAGCTACAATGGAGAACTGCTTCTTGAGGATATATTGCCAAACACGTCCTTACTTTTTTTTTTTGTAAATGATGATTTTAAAAAGAAAATTCACTAATAAAATTTTTGTTTTATTTATAGATTTTTCTTGTATACAGTCATAGATTTTAAGTGTTGTTCTAGCTTAATTCTTTAGAAAAGCAAAATATTACTTGCATTTTGGTTAAAATTCTTGTGGCAAATATGTATTTTATAAGCAAAAAGTATGCATGATGAGGAACATGCCTTATCTCTCAGAAACAATTTGGTTTCTTACTTATTTTCTAATGTTTGATAAATAAACAAAAAAATTATCTCAAATACATTCATAGGCTTAATTTATAACAATCATTCCATTATGACACTCGAACTGAGCCATGTTTCAATTAAACACCTCAGTTCGTTCAGATTTTGAAAATTCTTTTGCATTTGTTCTCCTTCGTATATTAGGTAGTTAAGTTAACCGTCTAAAATATTTTATTTCCTTTAATTATACACATACACCTTAATAAATCATACATAAAATCGTGAACATTTTCTACTTGAGGTCGATGCGAATTAAAGAAGATGACATATTTTATGTGATCAACTTAACTATTTAAGAGACAAATTATAAAAATATATGTAAAAGTTTTTTCAAAATTCTAATAAAAATGTTTAATCTAAACACTTTATTAGGAGTTGAGATGTTCAAACAAGACTTAATTCAAGCGTCTAAATAAAATATCCTCACAGACTAATTATGTACTAATTAGCTACGTACATTATATATAATCTAATAAAACACTTTAAGGGATGAGATGAGGTGGGTAGGGGGTAGGATGGTCAAAGAGTGAGAGTTGAGGGCATTGGGTTGTTGGCGAAGAAACAATATGTAATTTAAGGAAAACTTTCCAAAAAACTTTGCTTGTGAGTTTTCTTCCACCAAGTCTGATAGTCAGATCCAAAAAACTTACCCGCATTAGGTGTGATTGAAGGAAAAGTTGCTCGTGATGCAGATCCACTCATAGTGCAAATTCGCCAAAACGTAAGACCCTTGTCCAAAGAGGCACTACAGATATCATTCTTCATGATACCAGAGATGTTTTGGTAGAATCCAAATCGACGACTGAAGCGATGTGGACTATATGGCTCAATAATGAATGAATCTCTACATCGAACAGGAAGATAGTTAAAAGCGAATACTTATGAAATAGCTCGACTCCAACTCTGGTGCATGATTATTATCCACATGAAAGTAAGGGTACGTTTTATCCAACATAGTAGATGTCCAAGCCACATTCTGCCTAACATGAATGCATTTTCTCGCATAATTGTTGTCAAAATACCTTGCACCACCCACTCCAGAATATACTGCCATAGTGGGAACAAAGGGCCTATTGGAAAATGCATAATGAGTCTTGAAGTAATGAGCAAGCCAGCCATAAACATAGAGGATAGGGAAACAGACTTTAATTTGATTAAGTTGTGATAAAGTCGGGATCTTATTTAAACCATTGTAGATACAGCTAATATCGGGATCGCAAGACTAATCTTCCTCCCACTCGCCATCAAGCTTGCTATCTTGAAAGTCCCTGGACAAAAAAACTCACCCTCCTTTTTTGTAAGGACGAAAGCACACAACTAACAAGATAAGAAAGCGGCTAGATATGTTTCATCTCTTTTGTCTGCTCTCACTCCAAGTCCAGAAAACATCATTTCTTCGACATGTGACCACCTTGTTGTATCAGGTAAGCCCCCACTAGGATTGTGGGTTGATTTGGGGCGAGCAGCTTCATACCTCTGCGGTTTCTTACACCAAAAACTTATCCACTTACTAAAAGATACTTCTTGATTAGCCCCTCGAAGATGATAAAATGCCGCAAACAAATATTCACGAGTCTGAGGAATGTATTTTGTCCTCTTTTTCATCAGAACCCATAAGTTTCTTGGCCTCAGGCACTATTTCTTCATAAAGAGAACCCCAAATCGGTAAAACTCCAAGAATATGTAAATCCCATGAAGAAATAGATGATTCTTTGGCAGATGTAAGAAATGTATTGGTTTTTGGACACCAAGCTTCACAGAATGCTTGTAAAATGTCTGAATTACGGTCATAAGTGAATAGAGATGCATAAACAACATCATATATTTTGGCCGTACCCAATACCTCTTGGCTCCTACCAAGTATATCCTCGATCCACTCCCAATACCCTGGAATGTGATGATACTCTCCCTCAACTGTCATTGCGTTCCCTCATCGTATCTCGCCTTGAATTATGCGACGACCTAAACTTGGAAGAGGAGTTGCAATATTAGCATGATGATGATCTGGCACTTGAAGAGACCACAACTCGAGTAGATTATTGGAAGTATAAGTGTGCACCGAAGTCCAATTCTTCATATGGAATGGTTTTTTCAAAGAAGGCCACTGACTTGCATATCGACCGACTAGTGGAGTATGAGTCAAAAATCTGGTTTGTTCTCCCCCTTCTTCAGCCTCAACTATAAGATGCCTAAGTTTGGTGGATGGAGAGATGTATTGCCTTAAAATTGTCATTTCTTCAAACTGCAAGGTATAAAAAAGAGGTCGTCAGTGACAGAACTTGGGCATACAATAGCCACAAAAAAAGGGGTCGTTGTCAAGAAAGTTTTTTTTTTACTCTTAAGGCAGGGATGTGTATCTACCTCTTTACGGCATAAGACTACTTCTAGATTACATTCCTTAAGGTGGGGATGCAAATCCATCCTCTTTACACCCCAATGATGTCATAAAGTTACCTCTTTTAGGGCAGGGATGCTTATCCATCCTCTTTTCGCCTTAAGAATATCATAAAGTTACCTTTCTTAGATTTCGCCTTAAGAATACCATAAAGTTACCTTTCTTAGGGCGGGATGCGTATCCATCCTCTTTTCGCCTTAAGAATACCGTTAAGTTACATTTCCTTAAGGTGGGGATGCGTATCCATCCTCTTTTCACCTTAAGGATACCATAAAGTTACCTTTCTTAGGGCGGGAATGCATATCCATCCTCTTTTCGACTTAAGAATACCATAAAGTTACCCTTAAGGTAGGGATGTGTATCCATCCTCTTTTCACCTTAAGGATATCATAAAGTTACCTTTCTTAGGGTGGGGATGCGTATCCATACTATTTTCGACTTAAGAATACCATAAAATTACCATTACTTAAGGTAGGGATGCGTATTCATCCTCTTTTCACCTTAAGAATGCCATAAAGTCACCTTTCTTAGGACGGGGATGCGATACGCATCCTCTTTCGCCTTAAGAATACCTCTAGATTACCTTTCTTAGGGCAAAGATGTGTATACATCCTCTTTTCACCTTAAGAATACCATGAAATTACCTTTCTTAGGGCAAGGTTGGGTATCCATCCTCTTTACGCCATAAGATTACCTCTAAATTACCCCTCTTAAGGTGGGAATGCGTATCCATCCCTTCACACCTCAATATCAAATTATTGTATTGTGATTAAACTCCATTGTGTGGCCTCCATAGAACATAAATATTGCTTCATGTGATCTACAAAAAAAAAAAAAAGAAAAACACAGAAAAATAAAGCAAAAAAAAACACGTACCTTGATGCTTGCACGTCGAACACGAAGAGAATCTGCAAGAATGGTCTCCAAAGTTGTTGATGTTGATACACATCTTCAAAGTTGGTAATTTGTCGACACTAAAAGACAGTATTCGTGGCAACTTCCGCCGCCGCCAAAAGGCTAATTTGTCGCCACGGCAACTTCACAAGATTAATTGTCGCCACTAAAACACTGTATTGGTGGCAACTTTAGTCGCTACCAAAAGGTTAATTTTTCGCCACTAAAAGCTATTATTTGTGGCAACTTTAGTCGCCACTAAAAAGCCTTATTCGTGGCATCTTTCGTCGCTACCGAAAGTATAATTTGTCGCCACTAAAAGGACAATTTTGAGCCAAAATATAAACAGAGGACATTTTTGACCACCTTCCCTTAATTTATGTATGTGGCCCACAAAGTAATAAATCACATGCAGCTGACCAAATTTATAATAGAGGGAATATTTCATTTTGTTCGCTACATTTATTTGTGACCAAAGAACAAAATTATTCACTCGATGGAATGGAATCGGCAGTTTTGAGCTGCAATGTTGAAATAAGCATGTGTGTGTAATTTACTAGATATTTCAAACCTTGTCTTCAATCATAACAAGTGTGCACTTCGACAAGACTTGAAGCATGGCATTTCTAATCATTTAAAATTTATTAAATATAAATTTATAAAATGATTCGAACTATATTAAATTTATGAATATATTAGTCCAAATAAATATTATTGATAATATAATTGGGTTAATTATTTAAATCTAATCAATATGAATTTAATTAAAACCAGTTCCATAAAGCATATATGTCATGTCACTTAAATTAGATTTGCCGAAGGGAATCCTCTTCTAAACACAACTCTATTTTAAAACTATAAATAGGGGTCCACAAGCTAGAGAAAGCGTGGATCAAAAGCCACAAATTTCTCTACAAGCTACAAGTTTAAGAATTCGAGAATTCAAGTGTTCAAATTCAAGAACGATCAAGATCAAGACCACCGAATTCAAGATCAAGCTCGAAGCCCTTGAATTCAACTAGAAGTTAAGATCAAGATTGTAACGACCTGTTCCCGTCGTTATAGAAAAGCCAATAGGGAAAGAATTGGGGCTGGAAAACTTTTTGATAGTGACTTGAGAATTTCTAGCCTAATCCAGATTTGGACGAAATTGGCAATGAATGAGAGATTTAATTATGAATTTGTTCAACAAGTAGATAGCTAAGACGTTAAGGAACTTGTATGACTTTACGGAATCGAATTCGGGCGAATAGAACTTCTGAAACTGATCTTAGCGTGAACGGATAGTTTCTGAGTGTCGTGGATTGAAGGTGTGTTGTGAAATGGGGATTTGAAACTCAACTTTCGACTCTCTATCTCCGTGTAAGCTGTTGTGGCGGGATTATTCCCGCCAGGATGGGGCCGCAATGGCGGGATGGGGGCCGCCATAGCGGGCCAATTGCGACTAAAGTTGGAAATAAACCCTAAAAAGGTTATTTTTTGCAAGTTTCGTTCTTGAGAGCTAGGAGACGACCCAGGCAATTTCTTGACAGTTTTCCACTATTTTTGGTGCTAAAGGTAAGGATTTTACTCCTCTAATCCATTTTTCGATCCGTAGAACTTAGAATCTTGATTATATATTGTTGGGGGGGGGGGGATTTTGAACCGAATTGGATGGTGGGGAAAAGCCCTAGAAACACCTTAGGATCATGGGTTGGTCTTAGGTTAATTGGATTTGTTATAATCCGGGTAAATTAGACTTTAATTATTGATCCTCGCATTGAATTGATTGTCTGTAAACCTAGAACAAGCGGAAAAAATTCGAAAAGGGAAGAATCAAGCATCTTAAGAGGATTCAAGCTTGGTTTCGAGGTAGGTGATGGTTTGATTTCATGTTTGTGTGATGTATGTTAGTATTTGCTTCATTGTAATGCATGTATGTATGTGAATGTTGCACTATTGATCACACCTAATGCAAATGAGTATGAATGAATGTTTGTAAGCCATAAATCAACACTTGATGGTATGATTTTGGGAATGTATATTGTGATTGTGATTGTGGCATATTGAATGGGGCAGGTGTCACGTTCCGACATATTAACTGGAATCGAATGGCACGTACCGACATACATATTGGAACGGGTGTCACGTTCCGACACACTAACTTGGATCGGGTGTCACGATCCGGCACACTAACAGTTTGAGTATGAGTTCCATGAGATGACCATTGACTTATCGTATATGTGTATTATTGAAATTGTGAAATGGTACATTGCTCCTTAAATGATAACTGATATTGTATATGTTCGGTATATGCGTGTTTACTATGTTGTGACTGCTTGATATGAATAGTTGTGTGATCCTACAAGTACACTGTGATTGTGTACTGATATTGCACTTGCTCTTTTTTTTGTTGAGTACATGACATTTTGAGGCGGCTACTGACAGACCACGTCTAGGAGATCAATGATAAAATTGAATTCAAGGGTGAGTCAGTTCTTTCAGGCTGCCATGAGTTCTCCTTTTGCTCAGTCCATTTTATTCGGACTTAGATTAGTACTTTAGATGTTCAGTTGTTTTAGCTTTTGGGGTTGTACCCTTGTTCTTTAGACTTATGGTTTTGTTAGAGTTTTGGTACACTGACTTTCAGTTCTATGGAATATTTTCGCAATGTTTTGATAGTTGTTTGTTAAATTCACGGAGTTTATGGGAACTCCTTATTTTGTTTCCGCATTTAAACCTGCTTCCGTATCTTTAAATGCATAGTTTCTGGTTAAGTTATTTAGTTTGGGTTGTAGTAATGGTTCTCCCACCGGAGGGTTAGTGTGGGTACCAATCATGACGGCCTGGGTTGTGACAAAGATAAAGTTCAAGTTAAGATCAAAATAAAGTTCAAGTCAAGATCAAGTTCAAGATCAAATTCAAGAAAGATCAAGATATAGTTCAAGATCAAGATAAAGTTAAAGTCCAAGTTTATCAAAGATTCAAGAACAAGCTCCAAAGGCCCTTGAATCCAAGATTAAAGTCCAAGAACAAGAACAAAATTCAAGAACAAGCTCAAAAGCCCTTGAATTATATTCGAAAAGGCCAATTCAGAGAAATCATAGAGATTGTAACACTCGCACTTTAAATCAATAAAACGATTGTTGCATAATTTTCCGTTCTTGATTATTATTTTTTCGCCGCGAATTTTATTGTCTAGAAACATTACTTATAAAACTTGTTTTTCTGTTTCAATTAAGTTATGTTTTTTATTTTTGAAAGAATTTATTTTTTTCCATATTTCTTGATCAAGCGAATATAAAAAAATCGGAGAAAATATTTTTTATACAATCAAGCTCACAGTAAGTGTCCTTCTCAATAAAGATGGCAATAATATTTTATGCAAGTCTTTGATAGACAAATGGGCATTTCAATATTTAAACTTGGACCACATATGACTAATTAAACCTTATTATAATTCAAATTCTTTTAATTATTTAGGTTTTGATCGCATCAAGTTTCTGTGGAGACATAATATTAAAATCCTCTACACTTGGAAGTTTTTTTTGTACCACTCTAAAGTCGTCGGTTCGAGTGATTAAGGTTCTATTAGTTTTTCTGTTTTAATTTATTTATATTATTTTGACTTGATACAATTTTTTTTTTTAAAAAAATAAGAATAAAATCATATAATCATAAATTATAGATAGACAAATCTTTTTATGGATACAACATTAGTTGGTTAATTGTGTGGTTTGTATAATAACAGCCCTAAAGTCGTCAGTTCGAGTGTTCGAGGTTCTATTATTTTCTCTATTTTAACTTATTTATATTATTTTGACTTGATACAAATTTTTAAAAATAAAAAATAAAAAATAAAAATAAAATCTTATTATCTTAAATTAAAGATAAATAAATCTTTTTATGGATACAACATTAGTCGGTCAATTATGTGGTTTGTTTATTATATAATATATAATGATTTCATTTCCCACCGTTGAAATTACTCGATTTTGCTAAGACATAAGTACTATTATACCATTAAAAAATAATAATACTATAGTACTATTTTTTAGATTATTAATTGATTCATTAATTATACGTGCACACAACTGGTATTTTTTGTGCCATTAACAGAAGCACTATAATTGTGGGCGTACCAAAGTACATATATTATAATGTAAAAGTTAAGTTTTATATATTATTTATATATATAAAAATAGTTACATACTCAAATTATTTATAAGGTAATTACATATAAATTGTTATATTATAGCAATAAATCTTAATTGCATGGTATATTAGTTGATAAAATAAATGTAATTTACATATTATTTGAATCGTATTAAAATTAAAATATAATGTATTTTTTTACATGATTTTTATATTAATATATTAAGCACTAGTCTATAAAGGATGGTTATGACTTTCGTTTTGTCCACTAGTTAGAAATGTAGACAAAAAGTACACCATTATTTTGACTATATATATTTCGAAATATATTTTTACAAAATAAGAATAAAATTGCATTCATATTTTTCTTTCGTAAATGCTGCTTATAAAATTAATCGAATATATTATTGGTGTTAGAGATTATATAAAAGGTATTCTATTGTTTTGATTATTTGGTATCTTTTTCTCTAACAAGTATCATCAATTTGACTAATTATTGACAAATTATGCTAAATTGACTTTCTTTTTCATTAAGTTTAGGTAAACCACATGAAAGTACCATCATTAACAATTTTTTCTTCCATCTAAATGCTCAAGGTATACATATATATTATAGACTTATAGACAAGGTTCACTTAGTTTAACTACCAAGAAAATAAATATAAGTTCCATAATTTTAATAGTTATAAATTAAAATTAAGAATATTAAAAACCTGTAATGAAATAGAACCGTATGAAACTTTAGAATTTCTTCAATAAATAATATAGGTGTTGTTAATACAATGATCAACCCCTTAAATTTTTCAATAAATATCAATTAGATATTTCAATTCTGATTTGTTCTAATTGAGCAAATGAACATATGATAAATGTTCTTATTTGACTCTTTCAATTCAAATTCTGGAAAAAACGCTTGCACGTAATCTCACTTGTCTATTACATAGATAAATTAATCATTTAAAATATGTCATCTCGCTTAATTACACACATCATCCCCAATTGAAACTTGTCTGAGGTTTGATAACTTGTTGAAACTAATCCGTATAATTAAAGAAGGTAACATATTTTAAGTAATTAACTTATCTACACAAACGTCATTTGAACAAGGAAATCCAAATTGACTCAGCAAGTTACAATATATAAAATCATTTTATCATGAGATACTCAATTGGAGAAAAACCATAATTCAAATGTCTGGTTTTTTATTTTTTTTAAAAGCAAATTTACCACTAGACACTTCTTTTATTTAAACATAAAAAATATCAATATGGACAAGTACAAGCAAGAGGGGCTATCAATATATGAAGCTAATAAGATAGTACATTATAATCTTGCATAACTACTTCGTTTCTCACAAAACACTTCATTATATATTCAGATATTCAATCAAAGATAAATCACAATTTGTATATCTAAATAAAATTTACGAACAAATCAAAAAAGCTATCAATATATTAAGCCATTACAATCCAGATTCGCGCTAGTCAGGGCCTCATTTAGGAGTTAGCGCTTCATATCAAGATTTTTTTTATATCCAAAGCTTGAACCCGAAATCTCTAATTAAGAAAGTAGCAACATCATCCGCTGCACGTGACGACTTTTCTAACTTACCATAACAATATGTTACTCCGTGTATCTCAATTTATTTGACACATTTTATTTTTCGAGAGTCAAACAATTTAAATTTGATTCGAAAATTTGCTCATCACATCTTCATTTTTTTTAAAACGAAATTTATATATTTGTAAACTATATAAAAAATATTATAAGTAACAATAATTGATAAATTAAAATATATATGAAATTTTTTTTGATCAAAGATAGTCTTATTTGAATTTTGAAATCCGAAATGCATCACATAAATGGGAATGAACGGAGTAATATGTTAGTATTATATTTAAAAAAAAGAAGAAAGATAAATAAAGAGAGAGAAAAAGAGGGTATACTTCAAAATAGAAACAAAAAAAAGAAAGGGACAGCTGAAGAAGAAAGGTAAGTCCTTTCTTGTTTTCTGTGTTCTTACGGGAGACAAACCAGGGATTTTTGAAAAAAATTCAGAGAAATAGCGAACCAGAAGCTAAAATTACTGATACCCAATTTGTGGAATTCGAAATCTACAGCGAAAACGAAGCAAAAAAATTGAGCTTTTGAAGTTTCAAATTGGAGACAAAGTTAGGGTTTTTTTTCTGTATTCAGGTAAAATTTATTGCTTTTTGATGTTTTATTAATTAATGCAATTATTTTGGAGTATTGGGTTAATTGGGTTAATCTTGATTGCATCTATTGTGTAATTTTGATTTTTTTTTGTGTAAAGGTATACTTTTTAGGCATGTTTAGGCTTATGGTAAATGAATTCTCATCTGGTTTTTGTTTGTTGGTTGGTTTATTTTTGAGTTTTGGGGGATTTGTTTTTGTATCTTGTTTGGCTCAGCTTGAACTGTTTTAGGGTTTAGATTTGTTTCTAGAATGAAAGTGGTTCAAATAGGGAAGATTTATATTGTTTAGCTGAGTGATTTTGATTGAAGTGTTGTTATTGTTTGTGTTATCTTTTTCTCTGTTTTTGGAAATAATACTAATTTTGTGATTGCTGTTGAGTTATATAGTTGTCCGTCCCCCGTGGATTGTGTAAGACTTCCAATGGGCTTGTAAAGGTCTTGAGCTATTCTGCTCCTTTGCGTAAGGTTTTGGGTTGGATGCTCAAGATTCTTTTACAATTGCCAAGCTATTCAAAATTGTAAATTGGTCTTTCTTTAATTTGCGTAACTATCTAGTGGTAAGAACACGGCACATGATGTGTGGGTTAGACGCGCATCACAGGTTTGATTCTTTCCACAAACAAGAGCCTAGTGTTTAAATGGAAAAAGGTAGAGGGGTGGACCCATTACGTTCGAAGTGTGCGCCACTGGCCCATGAAAATTTCTCGGCTATCAAACAAAAAAATAGTAAAGTGAAAGTTCTATGAACATGGCTAGTTGATCTTCTGAACTCCTCGACAAGGCTCAGAACCCGGAAGGATGTGAGAGATAAAAGGAAGAAGGAATACCATTTGTTCTATCCTATATTTGCCTGTTCTTCTTTGCAGACTTAACTAGCCAAAAAGTAGCCGGGAGAATAGTAGCATTTTGAACCTCGCAGCAGGAGGTTCAAATTTGCTTCTATGCATTTTTAGCAATCTTAAGTTTGTCAAGAAGCTGAAGATCTGGCTGCCCTGATGGATACCTACATGCTAGTCTTGAATTTAGATGTTAAGTCAACTCCTACAGACATTTCTCTAGCAAAGACCGAATTTCTGAGCCTATTGACAGTGGAGAAAATGTATTCAAATGTTGGGCAGCAGGGGGATACTTTTGCATTGAGGGTGCTCTACTGTGATTCTTTTCGTTGTTTGAATTGATTGTTACAATCACAAAGAAAAAAATGTCAACTATTGATAATAAGTGCCAAAAGTATTAAGGGCGTTCCATCCCGCATAAACATATGATAATAACTTTATTTATGGATTGAATCTCTTTTGTGACAACCACAATTTGGTGTAGGTCCTTTTATTTTTGGTATATACGGTTTGCACATGGGGTTTCCCCAAATGTCAATATAATTATTTATCTTACAAAAAAAATAAACTTAAATATTTTTCTTCATTTCATTGTCTTCTGTCTTGTCTTCCAAACTATACAAGGAAAGCAGAAGATAATGAAATGGAGACAAGGCCTAAATAAATATAATGCTAACTACCATCCTATCTATCATATCAGTTGAGTCGATCCGATTCAGTCTTATCAATAGATAGCACAAATCCTATTTTAATGAAACTTGATGAGTCATCTATGTACACATATTTCTTTTACTATTATATCGGGAGTCTTACTCATGATGATGTCAGGTAGGGTGTCATAGAATGATGTCTGAGGTAGTGGCGGTAAGTTTGAAGGTGCTCCAACCCAACAAGTAATAAAAAGATATCCCAATTCAGAACTTGGAATACATAAGCTTGGCTGGATATTTCAGGGTATTTTAGGCATAAATATCCGTAATTTTGTTTCCCTTATCCAGATTATAGGAAAAGATCCATTTTCCATGCTAGGTTCAACCAAAAAAAAAAAAAAAAAGGAATAAGGAAAAAGTGATCCTACTTGTCATGCTCATGCTCTAAACTATGTTTTGATAAGCTAAATCAGGACAAGAGTTAATAGAGCATTAACCATACAAAAATTTGGTTTCTTCAATTATGAGTTATTTGCAGTGTTATCAAAGGCGAAAAGCTCTAAAGTCCACTGGGGCTTTAAGCGCAAAGTGTAAATAAAGTATGAGCTTTAATGAAAAAAGGTGCAAAGGAAGAAAAAAATACAATTATTTATATATATATATATATATATATTTAGTCCAAGACTAATAGTTATAAACATGAATAACAAATATATGAGCAAATAAATTGAATTTTTTTATGATATATCGAAATATCAATGGCTTAGTGTCACCTCTTCAGCAGAGTCTCATTGACAAGGAAAAGTATGTCTTAGAACCTTGATGACGCACTAAAGCACACATAAAGCAAGGCGAAGTGCTCAACACGTTTTGAGCCTCGCTTTAGGGCTTAAGTGCGCCTTTGACAACACTGGTTATTAGAGCATGGGCCAATGTAATTTTTTTTAAAAGGCACGAGCCAATACAAAAATTTAACTATTCACATAATTTTTCAATGTTGTTAAATATTCTACCTGTTTTTATAAATACTTTCTGATATTCTATTGTTGGAAAGTATGCATAGACCAATTTTTTTGAGAAAAATCAAATAATATGAAAAGTAAAACTATCTCCATATATAGAGCAATTCTATTATATATATATATATATATATTAAATAGAAAGGTAATAACGAGGGACAGATCTAGAGTGTCATATACTGGTTCAGGTGAACACAATAACTTTCGTTCAGAACCTTCCGTAAGTATCTATAAATAATGGATTGTGAATCCCGTTATTATTGAATATTATCTTGAGGTTATTACATATACCCATAGAATTTACATTTTGAATCCATCTCTGATAGTAATAACATTAATGTTAAATAATTTAAACTGACTAGATTCAATTTTCGTTCAACTTTACAAGGAGGAGAAATCGTAATAAATGAAAGGGAAAGAATATTGTGTTGGGAGTTGGAGTAGCACAATGTATGTCACGTACTAAAACTAAAGTTTTCTTTGGCATATATTAATGGATGTGTCGTTTTCCTCTTAGTTTTATTGTGTTAGTTCACGTTTCATATAGACTTGTATAGCATATGCCAAAATTAACTTCTTACATATGTGGGGATTAGTAACGAATCACAAAGAGAAATATTGTCATGCTGGTTGCTTACAATATAATAATAGAGTATCAAGTGGGCGGATGCAATACTTAAGCCGAGGGTCTTTCAGAAACAACCTCTCTACCTCCACGAGGTTGGGATAAGGTTTGGCGTACACCTCACCCTCTTGCGGTCCTATTTGGTATTTCACTGGGTCTGTTGTTGTTGTGTGTGTGTATATATATATATATATAGAAAAGCCAATTCTTATTGACACTGTCTAAAAAAAAAACTTTAGTAGGGACCAAGGTGATAGTGTTGTTTTAGTTGATGATCAGACATCATTGGTCTATAGTTGTTGAAGAAATATCTTTTCCAATGTGTCGGAGTGTGTGGCCATCTCATTTGGAAGTGTAAATTATCAGAGAGATCACACTTAATTATTGAATTATGCTATGTCTCAGCATGCTTATTTACACGTGAGCTTATTCTTTTTTCATGGGTCAAATACGTGGAAATAATTTTTTTGCTTTTTTGCGTGGTGGTGAAATTTGAACCCCGAACATCTTACTTGCTCTTATAACATGTGAAAAGAATGGATGTTGGGCCTTACTTAATTCCAAAAGGTAGCTCATGAGGTGAGGATTGCTTCAAACCATATAAAGAGGATCCTCACATCTCCCTGTTTTGTTGTATAGCGAGGCCTGGGCATTGAGGGAATGAGTTGTTATCACTTTATATGGTCTTGGGTAACTATCACTTTATGATATAGTTTTTTTTTGGTTGAGTCAGGCCCAAGGTTCAGTAAGTGATACGATGTTAATTGTTGGGAATAAAATGAAATAGTCGGATTTACTATTTACAACAGTGTCTTATCTGTTTGGTGATGCAGGAGCTCTTGAGGCATAAATTAGTGTTGCCACCTTGTAGGACTATTGCAGTGTTATCAAAAGCGAAGAGTGCAAAAAAAAAAAAACTCTAAGCTGCTTTGGGGTTTTAAGCGCAAAACGCAAATAAAGCGTTGACTTTAATGGAAAACGGTGCAATTGGGGAAAAAATACAAATTATGTATGTGTAGTCCAAGGTTAATAAGCATTAGTTTGAATAACAAATATATGGACAAAGAAAATGAAAAAGAATAATGATAAACAGAAATATCAATTGTTTAGTATCACTTCTTTAGGATTACTCTCATTGGCAAGGAAAAGTATGTCTTAGAGCCTTAGTGGTAACATTGAAGCACCCATAAAGCAAGGCGAAGTGTTCAACATGTTTTGTGTCTCGCTTTAGGGCTTAAGCGTGCCTTTGTGAACATTCGACCATTCATGCCTTCTGTTTGCTTTGTTTGAATGTTTTTTTGTTTAATAAAGGCAAAATTGATGCAACATTAAGAATTAACATTCCTTTGTATCTCCCAATGATGTTTAAACAACTAGTCAGCTCTCGAGTAGAAGGTCATGTTAACAAATCTTCGTGTCTATTAGATCTATTGAACTAATATTTTGGATCAATTTTCAATGTTTTTTTGCAGGTGGAGGTTGCTGGATATTCCTTTTCTTTATCTTTTTCAGATATCATGCAAATGGTAGATGTTACAAGAATCACTTTACATCTTGGAAGTCCTGATTTGTGAGTTACTATTACATTATGAAACTCGAGGACTTCTTTACCTTGACTGAGATGAGTAATGGGCTCACTACTCCTTCTCGAGTCCAGGAGCTAGTCTCCATAATGCAGAAGGAAAGAGAGTGTGATGTCAAGAATGCTGGTGAAACAACAAAGCAGTGGTCTGCTGTTGCAAGCACGATAGCTGCAACTGAGAATAAAGAGTGTCTTGAACTCTTTATCCAGCTAGATGGACTCAGCTTTATTCAGAGTTGGTTACGGGATGCTCTAAGATTTGGAAATGAGACAGGTGAGTACTTTGTAGATGAATCTATTAGTCATTTGATTGATCTTTTACTGCGAGCTGTTGAAAGGCTGCATGTAGATGATAAGAAGTCTGTATCTTCTGGAATCTGGCTGACTGTGAAGAGCCTCCTTGGCCACAATAATTCTAAGGTGCAAGAGAGGGCTAAAACATTATTTGATAGTTGGAATAAAGGGAAAGACGACTGTATGGTTTCAGTGGGTATTGAAAAAGTACAAGCATCTATTGATGATAAAACAAGAGATACTGCGAATCTTGTTGGGGAAAATGGGCTGTCTGAACCGTCGTCTGTGGAAGGAGGTTCTGGAGAAGAAAAGACCAAGGAACATGTTGGCAATAGTAAGATACTGTCTTCAAGGTCTGATATCCATCAATCTAGGGTTGGAAATACCGCAACATCTGACCAAAATTTAGAGCATACACACATGAAGGATGCGTTTCCCGGCTCTTCTTTGTCAAATTCGGTTACTGAAGCTCACAAGGTTGAACACCCGACACATCAGGCAGAGTGTGCCACCAATGCTATTGATACGTCAAATACGTGCACTTCTATAGTATTGAGACCTGGTCCTGTTGATGAACAGACAGATGTTCCTGTTTCAGATTCAATTAATCACTTAAGTCACATTAAAGAAGTCAGAAGTTTTGAGAAATTCAACTCCGCAGTGTCTAAATCATTGGAAGACAGAACTATTTCTTTAGTTACTGATATCAGAGAAGCTTTGGATGCTATTGCTGGATCAGATTTACAAAAACAAACTGATGTCTACAACGAAAAGAGTTGTAGCGGAAATTCTACTTTTGGTGATGTCTCAGTGGCTGTTCCCAAGGGAAAGACACCGGTGGATGATAGCAGACCTGAAAATCATGGCAGCAGCAAGATAGTGCTTGAAGCTACAGAAAACAGAAAGTGCAACAATGACATATTGCAGGACTCCGACAAGCATAATCTGGAACATCCCGTAGATTCTGTTGTTGGTCAGGCTGACAAACACACTAGCGACAACAGTGAGGACAAACACACTAGTGACAACAGTGAGGATGATATGGAAAATGAAAGTGAATTTCAAGAAGCAGGAAAAGGAGGTAGAGACCATGGTGTGTTTGGCAAGAAAAGTGATATTGATTTTGACTATGGCATCATGGATCCTTTAGAATTAGCTAGACAAGTTGCAATAGAAGTGGAGAGGGAAGTTCAGAGTTGCAGTTCTTCTGAGAAAATAGAGGAGAGTAAGGTTCATGAGCCTGGTAGCCCAGATTCTAGTAGTGCAAAACAACGCCAAAAAAGGTTCGAGTGCTCTAACAAGGAAGTATCCAGAGGAATGGCTCCTTCGATTGAAGCTTCACTTGCAAACTCAGAAGCTAGACCAATCAATGGAACTGTGAAGGTGGAATCTTCTCAGGTTGTTGATGCCACTTTGGATCTTGAAACCAACGTCGACAAAGGTCTGTGCACTTTTGATCTGAATCTAGAGGTTTGTTCAGATGATATAGATAGCCCAGGAAATCCAATCTCCAGTTCTGTCTCTGTTGTTTCTGCTTCAAGGGCTGCAGCTGCCTCTGGAGTACCTGCGACTCCCTTACAGTTTGAAGGAACTCTTGGATGGAAAGGATCCGCTGCAACAAGTGCTTTTCGGCCTGCATCACCTCGCCGGATTCCTGGAGGTGAGAAGGCTGTTTCCTCTGGCGGGAATGCCAGCAGCTCAAAGCAAATGCAATGTTTCCATGATATTGATCTGAATGTATCTGAAGGTGGAGATGATAGGGTTGCAGACCTTTTTCCTGAAAAGAAAGTTTCACTATCATCTGCTCTTCCTCTAGGGAAATCTTCTCGTGATGCCAGTCCAAGAAAATCGGAAATGTTAGAGTGGGATCTTAACTGCGCAAGTGAGGAGGGTGAGGCACCATCTGATTGGCGGACGGAGGGATCACTCTTGTCTCTGAGGAATGGTCATTCGAGTCAGTCACCCTCATCATCATCATCATCATCATCAAAGCAGCCTTCATTAAGGAACTTTGATCTAAATGACCAGTCGTCTTTTCTCAATGATTTCTCAAATCTGAACAACTTCAAGAAACCACCTCAGAATTCTAATGCATCTGGTGGAATAAAATCTGGTGATACTGTTGTGTCCATCATGGGTGTGAAGGTAGAGGTCAACCGTAAAGATTATGCTGCTCAGTCTGTTCCTTTCCCAAATGGTAGGGTAGCAGAAAACGCTGTTGAGCATAATGTTGCAAGAGGTGGAGGAGTTTTAGGAATGGGATCTCCATTTCAATATACCCCTCTTCCTGCTTTCAGTTACAGTGGCATTGCTCCAGTTCCTCCCATGGCTTTCTCCTCATCAATGTATGGACCCAGTGGTCATATTCCTTACATGGTGGATTCCAGGGGGGCTCCTGTTGTACCTCAAATTGGCGGATCTGCTTCAGCAATACCACCATCTTTCTCCCAACAATCATTCATTTTAAACATGGGAAGCGCACCTGTTCCCAACGGAGTTTGGCCATCACGAAGTGGTCTGGATCTCGACACTGGCTTAGTACTTGATCGTGGGAATAAAGACACCGGAGGTCTGAGGCAGCTTTTTGATCAAGGACAAGCTAGAACGATGGATGAACACTTCAGAATCAGCATGCAACCCTCAACCAGTTTGAGTATCAGTGGGAAACGCAAAGAACCAGATGGTGGCTGGGAACCTTCCCCTGTCAAACATCATCCACCACCATGGAAGTAAACTTCAATTTGTTATCCCAGTCGTTAAATCATTTACCGGCCAGTGTCTTGTAGCAGTAGGTAAATTAAAGGTAGGAGGAGGGGGGTCTATATTGATTTAAACTGGGAGGGAAGCATAATATAGTTGAATAAAGACATGATTTCTGAATGTAATATGATTCTTGACATTACTTTAAGAACAGGTGCAAAAAGTTTACTTGTTCAGCATGTTTCTAACTTGTTTATTCTGCTGGACCTTCTGGTCACTTTTCTTAGGTATTTGCTACACAGCAAGCTTACATGTAACTGTAATTCTCATTTACACCAAAAGAAATTTAGAAGAATGTCTCTCTTTTATCTCTATTCATTTTCAAAGATACTTGGGCTCGAAATCAAGACATGTGGTCAAGAGAGAAGCAACCTCATAGATGTCTGTTTAGACGTACCTTTTTAGTTTTTTTTTTTTTTTTTTTATAGAAAATAGACATCAATTTTTAAACAAAATTTATATCCTTCATCAGTTCTTATTTAAAATTTAAAACTTATTGAAAAAAAACAACACCATATAAACATAATAATAATGTTTGATAAGATGAATAAACAAATTAAGAGCTAAAATTACTTTTGCTTCAAATGTTGGATGAGACATAGTAAAGTGTGTGTGAGAACTATACATCACGAGTTCGAGTCATGCAACAATTATTAATGCTTGTAAGTTTTAGTAGCGTAACCTGTCTAATTCCTCCGTCATTCATAGAAGGGAAAAAAAGATAAATATACCATCAAATTATCGTAAATAGTATGTAAATACCTTCCGTCATACTTTTGAGGCATTGGTGTTCTTGTCATCCAAAAACTAGAGCATATATGTTCTTCACTCTAACAGAAGATTAAATAGGGACACGTGGTGCAATCTTATTCGTCGATCCGATAATTAATAAATGTCGCGTCAATGGATAAGATTATAACACGTGTATGTCTGCTAGTATAAAGGGTGATGGCAGGGGCACCAATGTCTCAAAAGTATGACAGAAGGTATTTACATACCATTTATGATAGTTCGGAGGTATATTTATCTTTTTTTTTCCTTCGTAGAATAACTTATTTCTCAACCAAACGAGCTTTTTGACGGTGGCCACTTGGGCCTTTGTCCCTATCGATCAGGCAAGCCGTTTCAATTCGTCCGCATTTTTGTTCCGTCGCCTCATAACCACTCTTCTCTGTTATCATAATATTCTCTTTATTTCTTCGTATTTTCTTTCCATTTCCATTCTAGCAAAAGCAAAAAAAAAAAAAAAAAAACGAAATGAGAGAAATCTTACACATTCAAGGAGGGCAATGCGGGAACCAAATCGGTTCAAAATTCTGGGAAGTTATATGTGATGAACACGGCATTGATCCAACGGGACGTTACAATGCTGGTAATGCAGGTGCATCTGATCTACAACTTGAACGAATTAATGTGTATTTCAATGAAGCTACTGCTGGTCGTTTTGTACCTAGAGCTGTTCTTATGGATCTCGAACCCGGTACTATGGATAGTATTAGATCTGGTCCTTCTGGACAAATTTTTCGCCCTGATAATTTTGTTTTTGGACAATCTGGTGCTGGAAATAATTGGGCTAAAGGACATTATACTGAAGGCGCTGAGTTGATTGATTCTGTTCTCGATGTTGTTCGTAAAGAAGCTGAGTATTGTGACTGCATGCAAGGTTTGAATTTCTTTTTTTGAAAACTGCGTGAAAAATGCTACAAGTTGCGATTCTTCTCATATTTGGTAAAATCATGTTGAGAAGTGAAATGTTTAAGTAAAAGTGAAGGAATACTATTTGCGTCAGTTTTGATTGATAGATAATGAAATAATTGAAGTGCGTGTAAACTGTTTGATGTTAATCACTTGTGGCGACCGACAATGATAGCTATAATGCCTATAAATATGGATAGAGTTTGTTCGTATGATGCCTGAATGATTGTATGCAAACGTATAAAATATTATTTGTCTCTGTTAATGTACATTCACAGATGTATAGTATTTGATAAGATATGTAGTTTAAGAAAATATAAGAAACACTTTGGACAAAACATATGGAAAAGTTGTGGCATAATTATGATCTATAATGCACCTTCATGGTGAGACACATTCAAAAAAAGTGCTGGCTTTCCTTCGTTTTTTCAGTAAACAATCTGAATTAACGCTGGAAAGTTGGATTCGATCACCTTGTCTTTTTTACTGTCGAAATTAATCAAGGATCTTACTGCCTAGTGTCTTTTCTCAAAACTTATAGTACAAAATTACAATGTTATATCGAAAAATTGTACAATGATCCATGATTTTCTGGAGATATGAACGCCTAAGATTTGTAGAACGAAAATCTCTCACATCGACCACACTTTGATTTTTTATCCATTTTTGGGGTTCCCATAAATGCTTTAGTCTTTTCTGAGTCTTTGAACATAAATGAATTTTAGAAGGATTGTATTTATCTACATTTTAAATTGGGCCTTTGTTTATTTTCTTTTATTTATATATTTACAATCTTCGTTTTATGAGCCAGGATTTCAGGTTTGTCACTCACTTGGAGGAGGGACTGGTTCCGGCATGGGAACTCTATTAATTTCAAAGATAAGGGAAGAGTATCCAGACCGAATGATGCTCACCTTCTCTGTTTTTCCATCTCCAAAGGTTTCAGACACTGTTGTCGAACCATACAATGCTACACTTTCTGTGCACCAATTAGTAGAAAACGCTGATGAATGTATGGTCCTCGACAATGAAGCCCTCTACGACATCTGTTTTAGGACTCTAAAGCTCACTAATCCAACTTGTAAGTTTCTCTCTTTGATATTAACTTATATGATCATACTCTTTTCATTTTAGAACGTTCCAAATGTGTCGCACCATTCCTAAAATAACGGAGTATTATTACATTTAACCTTCTAGCTCGAACTTTATTACAAAAAGGGCAACAATATGGAATTTATTAATTCTAAATCCTGATGTAAAAACATCGAGTTTAGTTAAGCAACGTTATGTAAATTGATAGCTTGATACAAATGGAGTAGTGCAATTTTTATGTGAATGTTAAATCGTATCCATTTTGTTTGCAGTTGGTGACCTAAATCATTTGATATCTGCAACAATGAGTGGTGTTACATGTTGTCTGCGATTTCCCGGTCAGCTGAACTCAGACTTGAGAAAATTGGCTGTGAATCTAATCCCTTTCCCACGTCTTCATTTCTTCATGGTGGGATTCGCACCACTGACATCTCGTGGATCACAGCAATACAGTTCCCCCACAGTTCCAGAGCTTACACAACAAATGTGGGATGCTAAGAATATGATGTGTGCAGCTGACCCTCGTCATGGGCGTTACTTAACAGCATCTGCTATGTTTAGGGGAAAAATGAGCACTAAAGAAGTAGATGAACAAATGATCAATGTCCAAAATAAGAACTCGTCGTACTTTGTTGAGTGGATCCCTAACAATGTGAAGTCTAGTGTGTGTGACATTCCACCAACTGGGCTAAAAATGGCATCCACATTTATTGGCAATTCAACGTCCATTCAAGAAATGTTTAGGAGAGTGAGTGAGCAGTTCACGGCCATGTATAGGCGAAAGGCGTTTTTGCATTGGTATACTGGGGAAGGAATGGATGAAATGGAATTTACTGAAGCTGAGAGTAATATGAATGATTTGGTTGCAGAATATCAACAGTACCAAGATGCTACTGCTGACGTTGAGGAAGATTTTGATGAGGGTGTTGAAGAGCATTATGAAGGTCAATGACTTTTCAAATTTTTGTATTACTACTCGGAGGCGGAGCCAAAATTAAGAGTTTGGGGGTTCACCGATAGGGATTCATAGGTTAATATACATATATATTTAATTAGTTTTCTGGTACAAATACAGAGTCTACGGAAAAGCTACTGGTTCGATCGAACCCATGAACCCCCATACTACATCTTCATTTATTTTCTGTTTCTGGATTTGTTATTGCTTATGTTTTTTTTGTTTTAGCTTTTTTATTGTATTTTGGATAAACTGTGTGTGTTATTTGTTCTTTTGTGAATGAAAAAAATAATACAATAAATGATTTAAAACGAATTACACCAAATCTAATTATCTATTAAACCAGATGATCTCTTAGTTTCAACTCTTCTCATCCTCCTTTTTCTCCTAGCTTCTGAATATTGGGCCTTTCTTTCAGCAATATTAGGCATACCAATTATTGGGCCTGTGTAGCTCACAAAGCCCAATTCATTAGTAGATGAGAACATGGGCTGGGCTTGTGGAAGTTGGCGCATTACTATTGGGCTTGTATGGTTCATAGAGCCCAATTGTGGCAGTTGGCCCATTGGGTACTGTAGCATATGGTTGGTCTCTAGTTCTTGTCTGTTTAAGTTCGTCATTACCTGTAATTAGCAAGTAATCAATGCAATTTAGTAACGTCATAATAAAATTATATTTGATTATACTTTTTGTAAGAAAAATAATTTAAAATAATGTTCATGTTTGAGTGTAATTAAATATAACTTTAAAAGTGAAAAGCGAGATGAAAAACAAGTTATAAGTTGTTTACTAAATTTGAAATACAACTTCATACTGAATTAGAATTCTCATGGTTAAACACTGATTTTCAAAACAATTGATAATGATATGAAAGATTTCATTAGTTACCTTTTCTCTAATTGCTTTTAACTCAATATTGTAAGCTTTTTGCTTGTTATTATAACTTTGTACTATCTCCACCTCCTGTACATTTAGACAAAAGAAAAAGGAGGGAGTAAACACATGACCAAAAAAAGAAGAAAAAGAGTAGACCGATGAACTAAGCATCACGTATTAGTAGAATTTGGGAAAGGGACACAGTCTGAGGGGTGTGATGAGACACAATCTATTGTAATACAATCATTAGTGATTGTTTTCACTGCTTAAACATGTGATTTATAAGTCACATGGAGATAATATAATCATTGTCTCCCGTCTTTTCTTCAATAAAAGAGAGGATAAAAAAGTGTAACCCAATGGACTAAGCCTTCCGTGTTAGTAGGATTTCAAGAAAGACCGCACCTCCAAGATTGTGTATAATGCAAGTATTAATGACAATTTTCACGGCTCAAACTTGTACTCCCAAAAAATAAGATAATTTTGAAAAATAAAAACACAATTTTTATTAAATAATTCACAAACTCACTCACCCGTCTTAGGGATTCTCTACATCGAGTCAACTTCTCTATATTACGCATTAACTTTTCTCTTATCTGCAAAGGCAAGAATTCAGATCAAAATTGTATATTCTATGTTCTAATTTATTTAATATCGTAAGTTTGAATGTTAAAGTTTTAAATACGAAAATTATAAGTTTTTATCGAATAAAATTTACATATATGAAAAAGATATAAATTATAGTATATTGGGATTGGAACCATGCCGCATAATTTGAGTTAATATCTCAAAAGATCAGTTAACAATAAGAATTTATCTAGTAAAATTATTAAACGTACTTTGTGTTGTACGAATAAAATCACTCAACTTAGAGGCTTTATTTTTTCAAAATCACTCAACTAAATTCATCATTTAAATTACTCAACTCAAAATCTTTGTATGAATAAAATCACTCAACTCTATTTATCATTAAAAAAAATATTAACATGACAAAATAAATCATTAAATAAAATCATAACTTTATTAATCTAACATATTTTAATTGGCCCAAGTTTAGCCCATGAATCTGGTGAAGTTTGTTACATCTCAGATGTAAGTTTAATAATAAGTATTCGTATTGTATCGATACAAAGGCTTAAGTTGAGTGATTTTATTGATACAAAACAAAGTTTAGTGATTTTGTTAGAAAAAATCTCAAAATTGAATAATCTTTTGAGTCCTTTTATTTATTGTCATGTTAGATTTTTTTAATACTAACTTTAGTTGAGTACTTTTGAAAGATAAAAGCCTTAAATTGAGTGATTTTATTGATACAAAATAAAGTTTAATGACTTTAATCGAATAAACTCTCACAGTTTAATTACCTTTTAAAATACTAATTCCACGTAAATTAGGATGAAATTGTTTTGCTTATCGAAATTAAAAGGATGCTAAGTAAATTAGGACGATAGTAATAAACTTATAAACGAAATTGAGCATAAACAAAGAATTGAAAAGTGTAAAATTCATAATTTTCAGTACCTTTCTTTCCGATTCTTCACAAAGAATTGAAAAGTGTAAAATTCATAATTTTCAGTACCTTTCTTTCCGATTCTTCAACTTGGTCTTTTAGATTCAACAAAATATTGGACACGTTGATTTCATCTTCATTGAATGAAGCACATTGTATAATTCTACTTTGTATCATTTTTTTTCCAGAAGTCTGTTTTTTAAAAAAACTAATCAAAGATATTTAAATATAAAAAAATTGATTTATTTTTTAGCTTTCCTTCTCTAATTGGAATTGGAGAACTTAGAGTATATATTTTATTAATAAAAAATGATAAGAAGTATTAATTTTGTTTTTGTCAAATATTATTTAATTTTCTGAAAAAGAGACGTAACGAAACTACTTAGTTTTATTGTCATGAAACTTTTTCTTGGGAATAAAAGTTGTGTCAATTTGATACAAAAATTATATTACTTTATTTAAGAAAAAAATAAGATTAGTCAAGCTAATACTACTCTATCGGTTCCTTTTTAGTTGTTACAACCTCCTTTTCTTTTTAGAGTTAAACGATAAAAGTTTGATTAATATTTTGTGATGTATTTTTCATCATATTCATATACAAAAAAATTGCAATTTATAATTTTTTTTTAATAGTTTTTGAGTATTTAAATTTTTAGTTTAAAATATCTAATTAATGTAATCAAATTTAATTTCAAAAATTTATCAAATTAACTTTTAAAAAACAAAATATGATAAGTAAAAAGAAACGGAAGGAGTACATCAAATTCCCATATTGTGTTCCATCTTTTATTTGTTGGGAGTTAGGAGTTGAGACGACGAAGTTTTAATTAACTTCAATCAAGACACGACTTTCATAACAAATTATTCTTAACATCTATTCTTTTCGTTTCATATTAGTTAACATAATTTCTTTCTAATAAATATGAAATATTACTTTATTTAAGAATAAGATTAGTCAAGCTAATTTTATTTCAAGAATAGTTAATATTAAAGTAAAATGGAGAAAAAAATAATTAATTTTATCTTAAGTGAATGAAAAGTAAATTGAGATAAATATTTTTTGTAATCTTTATAATTAATATGAAACGAAGGGAGTGAGACAATCGAAACAGAGGAAACGACCGAAGAAGCTAATTAAACAAACGTTTGATCATACATTTTGGATTAAGTTTTGAAAAATTATCTTTAAATATCTATTGATCATAAAATTGATCAGATTTAAACAATCTTAGCTACAAATATTTTCAAGTTTTCAAAAACCGGCTTACGCCAATTTTCAAATTTTAAAACTTCCGCTCACAAAATTTTAAAATATTTTCAAATAAAATACATATCCAAATATACTTCAAAAATGTAAATTTCAAGTTTCAAGAGGAGCTTAAGATTACTAAATTATGAGAATTTTTTTTAAAAAAAAATAATTCTTTAAAAGTGTTCTAGCAGATTCTTAAAAAAAATACACGAATATTGGATAAACTTTATATATTGTAGATATATTACAGCCACTTTTGTCTTTTTCCCCATTTTATCTGTTGATGTAGCCGAATTCTAAATTTAAATGTAATTTTATTAATTTAAAATTGTATTAAAATGCTCATTTTTAGTCATGAATAAAAATTATATAGATTAATTACTTACTTGCACGTCAAATAATAAGGAAAATAATACTAATTTAATTTCCTAGTTGTTTACAGCTGTTACTCACTTTAATTTTCTCTTTTCAAGTCTATTTATATGAAAATCATGAATGATAACTTTATTTTATAATCTTTAAAAACTATAGTGTAAAAGTTTATTTCAAGAAGTGTTTGCCATGGCCATCTCAAAATTTCTTCTTGTTACTATGGTTTTGATTTCTCTATTTATTGTTCATCTTGTGGAAGCTGATGATGATGGTGATAATCAAGTGGTATATTCTTTAAATTTGAGTATTTAAATTATTATAAAAATCACATAAAAATTAGCTATGAAATTCGTCATTTTATAACACGTAGCTAAATAAGATTTGATGATCAATTTAGGTGCACACGGCTGGACCAGAGGGTGCTAACAACCCTACTTACATCCCTATATCAGGTAATTAATCATATATATATTATAAACCATCAACTTTTATTTATAATTTGAAAGTGTGATATATAACCTATAGTCCATTATTCAATTTTCATATTTGTATCAAATGAGCTTGAAATGAACTGCTAATTTTAACATGCATCCCCTCTAAGTTAGGATTAATTTTACTTTTGGAACTGTAAAATTGTTTTGTTTTGTGTTCCGAAAGCAATCAATAATATCTGTATTAGAATCGATTATATACATGACACTTTTGAAATGCCTGATAAAGATGTTTTGTGCACAGATCTTCCCTTCCTCAATGCATAGAACTTGAATTTTTCCAAAAAAACATATATTAGTAATTTTCTACGAATTTTGAACTCGTGGTCACACAAAAAAGTAATAGATGCACAAATATTACTCTATTTCCACAAACTTAGCTCGCTAACATTTGACCATACATTTTGAATCAGATTTTAAAAATTTATTTTCAATTATCTGTTTGATATCTTAAATCTGATTAGAATTTGAAAATCTAATCTTTAAATATTTTCAAGTTTTCAAACAGGTTTTAGGAGAAATTTCATTCCATCCGCAGAATTTCAAAGTCAAAATACATATCAAAACATAACTTCAAGTTTCAAAATTAATCACAACTTCAAAAACTCACATTTTCAAATTTCAATACTAGGAATATTGCGTTAAGAGTTTGTGGGGAACACTTATGCCCTAGTTTGCATCTCATATTGATAACTCAAGCTGCAAATCCTGTTTACTTGTTACTTAGTGATACAAATCAACAAACTATTATTTTATTCAACCCCCCCCCCCCCCTCTTTTGTTACTATTCTCTAAAATCATTTGACTAAACGTAGATAAGAGTAAGTTAGCCTAAGTTTGAACCATATTCCTCGTGAGATCGACCCTAACCTGAAAATTACGTTCTTTACTTGACAACGATCGCTTATACTTCTTTCCCTCGTGAGATCGACCCTAACCTGAAAGTTAGATTCTTTATTTGACAACGATCGCTTATACTTCTTTTGGGAGGTGTAATTTGAGCGAATCAAATTTTGTAAATTTTTGACCAACGAGAACTTAAAATCCTAAATCCGTCCCGTTAAACTTTTGCAGAGTGTGGAACAGCATGTGAGGCAAGATGTCTTCTAGCATCAAGACATAAAATGTGTTTGAGAGCATGTGGGACTTGCTGCACTCGTTGTAACTGTGTGGCTCCTGGCACTTCTGGGAACCAAGATCTTTGCCCTTGTTATCGTGACATGCTCACTCATCATGGCAAGCATAAGTGTCCCTAAATATATATATACTATACATAGTAATATATGTATAAAAAAAAAACTTTTAAGAAGTGATCTGAATAAAACGCGTTAAATTTAAGGTGATCTTTAGGTATTCTATCTAATATTTTATCAACTTGAAAATTTACGATTTCTTTTTTCGTATCGACCTATGCTCAATTGCATGCGCTAGATGATGAATGTCACTCATAGTTGAGTGACAAATTTCATGTAGAAGGAAGTTCATTGACTTTATCACAATATTTCTCATGATTTGGTATAACTTCAATTTACAAAGCTCATGACTCTAGATAGGAAGAGATGCAGAGGTTGAAGGTTAGGTTTAAAGGTTAATTAGAAGTAGTCAAGTGTTGTCGTGCTTTGTGTGAGAGATTGATGTAATGGATAGGTTCATTATTCCTTATTAGTAGTATTATTTAGTGATGATTGCGATGTTAATTAATCCTTTTCTTTTATGTGTATTATTATCTGTTGCTTCATTTGTTTTGTATCTTGCTATTTTGTTTGTTCTTTTTTTTGGCTATCATGCTTCAAATTTTTCTTGTTTTTTTTTGTATCGAGCAAGGGTGTATATATTGAAAATACATCTGTACGCCATAAAAATAGGAATAAAGTCTGCATATATCATATTCTCTTCAAGAAAATTTGCATAAGCTTCGATAATCAACAAACTAACGTCTTTGTTGCATGGTATAAAATCGATGACTACTAACATAAACATGCTAGAATATATTTAAGAACAAATATAGAAAGAAAAACATAATTAGTTACAATAGGATTTAGTATGATATTTCATATTTACAAAAAGTAAATATTGAATACCATACCAATGAATAATTATAGTTCACTCTATTGTCGCAGATGGACCCATAAAATTTGAATTCACCCGAAAAAATTGAGAAAATCACTTAATTTCTATAAATTGGCCCTTAAATAAGCCAAAAATGACTCAAAAATGGTGAGAATGTACATATTGCTCCCCCAACTCCCAATGGAGGGTTTCGTAAGAGTTTCACAAAGACATCGCCCGGAAGTCATATCACCAAAATATTCATGGGCGTTACACATGAAAAATTAAGAAAATCACTTAACTCCTGTAAATTGGCCCCTAAATGTCCAAAAATGACTCAAAAATGGTGAGACTATACATATTGTTCCCCAACTCACAATGGAAGGTTTCGAAAAGTTTTCGCAAAGAAATCGTTCAAAAGTCATATCACCAAAATATTCATGGGCATTAACACACGAAGAATGGAAAAAATCATCAAATTCCGGGAAATTAGCCCCTGAATACTCAAAAATGGTGAAACTGTACATATTTCTCCCTCAACTCCTTATGAAGGGTTCCGTAAAGGTTTTGCAAAGAAATCATCTAAATGTCATATCACCAAAATATTCATGGACTAACACACAAAAAATTGAGAAAATCGCCTAAGTCCTGTAAATTGGCACCTAAATGTTCAAAAATGACTCAAAAAGGTGAGACTGTACATACTGATCCTCCAACTCCCAATGGAGGTTTCCATAAGGATTTCGCAAAGAAATCATTCAGAAGTCATATCACATATATATTCATGGGCTAACACACACGAAAAACTTCTTGTAAATTAGCCCCTAAATGCCCAAAAAATGACTCAAAAATGGTGACACTGTATGTAATACTTCCCCAACCCTACGGAGGGTTCTGTTAAGATTTTGAAAAGAAATCATCCAAAGGCCGTATCACCAAAACATTCATAGGCTAAGGCATACGAAAAACTATAAAAAAAAATCATCTAATTCCTGTAAATTGGCCCCTAAATGCCCAAAAATGACTCAAAAAGGTGAGACTGTACATACTGCTCCCCAACTCCCTATGGAAGGTTTCACAAAGAAATTATCCGGAAGCCGTATCACTAAAACATTCATGGGCTAAGACACGAAAAACTGAGAAAAATCACCTACTTCCTGTAAATTGGCCCCTAAATGCCCAAAAATGACTCAAAAAAACTGTGAGGATGTACGTACTGCTTCCAACATCCCTACGAAGAGTTCTGTAAAGGTTTCACAAATAAATCGTCTGGAAGCCATATTTCAAACAGAGTCGGCCGATCATATTTTAAAAAATCTATGGACTAATACACACAAAAAAAATTTAATATTAAATTCCTAGCTTGTGACCCCATAAACTAAAAAAAATAATGTGGATCATGTTTAGGCTACCATTATTCGCTTAGGTTGTCTCGGATGGACCTACACTATTTGAGGCCAAACAAAGTCAATTGGCCATATTCCAAAAAATTCGTGGACTATTATGCACAAAAAAATTGAGATTTTGCTAAATTCATGTTTTGTAACTAATAATCTCCAAAAAAAAAAAAAAAAAATGGTGTGGGTCCTGTATAGGCTACTAATATAGTTCACTATGTCGTCGTGGATGGACCCACAAAGCTAATTGTTTAGACATTGACAGTTTGATGCTCTATCTTGGATGAATTTTTTTGTGTAATTTTAACAAAGAAAGTAATTTATACTTTCTTAAATAGTCGGTCATAATTCCCTCTTATATACATGAGCATATGTAATTAGTCAAAGTCAAATAAACTAAGGCTATCGATTTACGATACAACAAATTATAAGACTAAATCATACCGAAATAATTTGGTATGATAATGATACAGTATTTTTAAAAAATATGATTTCAAAATTCACAAACCAAAGTTATCAAATGTTGCATACATTAGCCCATGAATTTGGCGTCCGGAGCACCCAAAACTTTTTTTATCAAAAAACTTTATGAGGACCTCCATAATGAGTCTGGGAAGCTTCACATATACTCACACCATTTTTTTGACGTCCATTTCCGCATTTACAAGCTTTTTTTTAGGAATCGCCCAAATTCCCAATTTTTCGTTTGTATTAATTAGCCCATGGATCTGGCGCCCGGAGCATCCAAAATTTTTTAATCAAAAAACTTGATAAAGACCTCCGTAATGAGTAGGGGAACCTTCATGTATGCTAACACCTTTTTTTTCAAGCCCATTTCCGCATTTACAACACATTTTTTAAGAATTGCCCAAATTTTCCAATTTTTCGTGTGTATTAACCCATGGATCTGGCGCCCGGAGCACCCAAAATTATTTCTCAAAAAATTTTATGAGGACCTCCATAATGAGTAAGGGAACACGTATATTCACACCATTTTTTTAACGCCCATTGCTGCATTTACAAGCCCTTTTTATGAATCGCCCAAATTTCCTCATTTTTCTTGTGTATTAGCCCATGAATCTGGCACTCGGAGCTTCCAAAAAAATTCTCAATAAAATTTATAAGGATCTCTGTAATTAGTTGGGGAACCTTCACGTATACTTAGACCTTCACACCCACTTTCGCATTTACATTTCCTTTTTTAAGAATCACCCAAATTCCTTAATTTTTCGTGTATATTAACCATGGATCAGGCGTCCAGAGCATCCAAAATAATTTTTTCCCAGAAAACTTTATGAGAAACTTCGTATTGAGTTGGGGAACCTTCACGTATACTCACACTATTTTTTAACGTCAATTCCCACATTTACAAGCCCATTTTTAAGAATCGCCCAAATTTCCTAATTTTTCATGTGTATTAGCCCATGGATCTGGCACCCGAAGCACCCAAATTTTTTTTCTTCAGAAAACTTTATGAGGACCTCTGTAATGAATTAGGGAACCTTCACGTATACTCACACCATTTTTTAATGCCCATTTACGCATTTACAAGTCCTTTTTTAGGAATTGCCCAAATTTTTTAATTTTTCGTGTGTTATGGCCCATGGATTAGGCGCCCAAAGCATCCAAAAATATTTTGTCAAAAAACTTTATGAGGACCTCCGTAATGAGTTGGGAAACCTTCACAAAAACTCACATCATTTTTTCACGCCCGTTTCCACATTTACATTCCCTTTGTTAAGAATCGCCCAAATTTTCCAATTTTTCTTGTGTATTAGCCCATGAATCTGGCGCTCAGAGCATCCAAAAAGAATTTGTCAAAAAACTTTATGAGTTTCTCCGTAATGAGTTGGGGAAACTTCACGTATACTCACAGAAATTTTTTTAACGTTCATTTCCTCATTTGCAAGCCTTTTTTAGGAACTGTCCATATTTCTCGATTTTTCGTGTGTATTAGCCCATAGATCTAGCGCCTGGAGCATCAAAAAAAAAATTTCTTAAAATTTTTTATGAGGACCTCCATAATGAAATGGGGAACCTTCACGTATACTCACGCCATTTTTTCACACATATTTCTTCATTTACAAGCTATTTTTTAAGAATCACCCAGATTCTCTGATTTTTCGTGTTATGCCCATGGATCTGGCATCCAGAGCATCTAAATTTTTCTTCTCAAAAAACATAATGAGGACATTCGTAATGAGTTGGGGAACCTTCACGTATACTCACATTATTTTTTTCACGTCTATTTCTGCATTTACAAGCCCTTTTATAAGAATCGCCCAAATTTCCTCATTTTTTGTGTGTATTAGCCCGTGGATTTGGCGCCCAAAGCACTCAAAAAAAATTTCTCAAAAAACTTTATAAGGACCTCCATAATGATTTGGGGAACCTTCACGTATACTCACACCATTTTTTAACGTCCATTTTCTCATTTACAAGCCCTTTTTTAGGAATCGTCCAAATTCTTTAATTTTTCGTGTGTATTAGCCCATGGATCTGGCGCTCGGAGCATCCATAATTTTTTTCTCAAAAAACTTTATGAGGACCTCCGTAATGAGTTGGGGAACCTTCACGTATATTCACCTTGATTTCCGTATTAGCCCTCTTTTAAGAATTTCCTAAATTATTCAAATTTCGTGTGTATTAGCCCATGGATCTGGCGTCCGGAGCACCCAAAAAAAATTTCTCAAATGAGAAAATTTTATGAGGACCTTCGTAATGAGTTGGGGAACCTTCAACTATACTTACACCATTCTTTTAATCCCTATTTCCGCATTTACAAATCCCTTTTTAGGAATCTCCCAAATTACTTGATTTCTCGTGTGTAATTATCCCATTGATCTGGCTCCCAAAGCATCCAAAAAAAAAATTCTCAAAAAATTTTATAAGGACCTTTGTAATGAGTTGGGGAACCCTTCACGTATATTCACACCATTTTTTCACCCCGATTTCCTCATTAGCCCTTTTTTAAGAATCGCCCAAATTTCTCAATTTTTCGTGTGTATTAGCCCATGGATCTGGCGTCCGGAGCACCCAAAAGAAATTTCTCAAAAAATAAAATTTTATGAGGACCTGGGTAATGAGTTGGAGAACCTTCAAGTATAATTACACCATTTTTTTAACCCCCATTTTCGCATTTACAAATTCTTTTTTAGGAATCGCCCAAATTACTCGATTTCTCGTGTGTAATTATCCCATTGATCTGGCACCCGAAGCATCCAAAAAAAATTCTCAAAAAATTTTATGAGAATCTCTGTAATGAGTTGGGGAACCTTCACATATACTCACACCGTTTTTTTAACGCTCATTTCCGCATTTACAAGCCTTTTTTTTGGAATCACCTAATTTTCCTAATTTTTCGTGCGCCCATGGATCTTGAGCCCGGAGCATCCAAATTTTTTCTGTCAAAAAACTTTATGATGACCTTTGTAATGAGTTGGGTAACCTTCACGTTTATTCACCATTTTTTTCATGCCTATTTCTGCATTTACAAGTCATTCTTTAAGAATCGCTCAAATTTCTCTATTTTTCATGTGCATTAGCCTATAGATTTGACACTCGAATCACTTAAAAAAAATTCTCAAAAAAGTTTTATGACCCTGCCACCCTTGAAAAGTTAAAATTTGAGGTATAAATCCCCATCTGCATAGTGAAGGCTTCGTATAAAGTAAAATATTTTTCATGTAAAATATATTGTTCCAGCACAAGCCTTTTAACCCAATTGAAGCAAGGAAAAAACAACTTTTACATACAGCAAAATCCTTGAGAAAAAGAAGCAAAATAGTAGAGCATTCAGAACTGAGTTTTACTTCAGGTTATCATTGAAATCTTTTAAAGTTCATCCCAAGGACCGCGCGATATATGTATCTGGCTATCTTCTTTTACAGAAACTCTCTAAGAAGCTCAGAGTTTCATTGGCTCATGATCAACCCGTCATTTCTCAATCCATGCTTAAAAATATCATGGACAACTTCAGATAATGAATGAAAGAAGATATGACATATACATTGAACTCAGCATCCTAGAATGTATCCTTTTCCCCACCAAGTCAAGGATTGGGTGCAGGTCGTGTCCTCCTTGATCTGGCACGTGTTACCCTAACTGCTTCCTCCATGACTGTATCAACAACAGGTTTTGCAGTTTGATTATCCTCCATGACTGTATCAACAAGAGGTTTTGCACTTTGATTGTCCGAGGAAGGCACTTGATCAATCTGCATCACTTGACTTTTGCTTAGACTCGACGCTTTGGTGATTTGAATGTGGGCTTCAGCTGGAGGCGTTTTTTGTGCATTTGAGGAGGAAGCAGAAGAAGCAGGGGTAGCCACTGGAGGTGGTTGTGAGGGCTTCACCTTTTCTTTTGCGTCTGCTTCTTTTTCACTTGAAGATTCAGTAGAAACAGGAGGTGCTTGTTTTTCAGTCAGTACCTTTGTAGCTGGGGCAGCTGATCTGCGTTTTGGTGGTGTTACTGTGCGTTGGCGGCCTCTACTGCTTGGCTTCTGTGGCTGCAATTTCAAGAAAAAAACTCATAATTGACCCTCTAAAACACGGGAGTTAAATTCCAGCAACACAATTATGGAGAGAAGATTGTAGCTGGGAAGTCGAAATAATAGGTAACAAAATGCATGCAATAAGCATAGGCAAGCAAATTTCAGCCGTAATTCTATTTCTTCAATTCCAATCTCTAATGTACGAATTAGTCCCTAATGACACTAATTAGCCACAATCTAACACAACCCAATATACTCGGCAAATCCCCAAAAAATGGAACAACTTGTAAGTATATCTAGCACATAAGTGCTATTTAGAAAAATGAGATCTCAAGTAAAGCTATGAGTTAATAAATAGCAAAGCCATTTATATAACTGGACAAGCAAATTTGTGCTGCTAATGAAATAAGAGTTCAGATGACAAGCAACTAACACGATTTTGGTAAATAGCATGACTCAAAGACAGAACATGATTGAAATAGCATGATTAATTCTGAAACACTTAGATGAAAACCTGAGTTGGGCGAGGAGTTGACTGAGAAGCAATAAATTGCAATATATCAAAAAACCTCTTCTGCACGTAGCTAGCAGAGTTCTGCCAGTACAGACATGCCATATCTCCAGCTCTTGTCCTCAACTCCAACAAATTATGATCAATCTCGGTTTCATGCTTTAACACTACCGGTCTAAAGAAGGAATCATATACATATGTTGTTCCCTGCAATAATTTTATGAGAAAATGAAACAATTAGCAAAAGATGCCACCGGAACTGATCAAAGATTAAAATTTCTTTCAAACAGGAGAGGTTATTACGCGGAATACCTTAGTTTTGGGGCACCACAAATATATGATGAATGCCAACTTAGCTTCACTGTACATTGGAACCCTTCAAAGCATAACTAAAGCGTTAACAATAGATGGATTTCACACTAGTTTATACGAACATCCAAAATTTTCATATGATTACCATGAAACAAAAGCATCGCCAACCCTTTCACAAACTGTCAATAGAGCAACTAAGATCCTGAAAATTAGGGGGAATGAGGAAGTTACAGACAAGATTCACGGGAAGATAGTTAAGAAATCGACAGAGCAAATGCTGCAATATACCAATACTGGCACCAAAACCGAAGTTCCTGAATATCAGGTTTGTTCATTTCTACAGTCTTAAAGCACTCATAAGCAGGATAAGCATAACCAAAAGCCATCCTGTGCGACGAAAAGGAAAAATCACAACTAGGGATGTTGAGCAATAGAAAAACTAGGACTACTAGTGCTTAAACATTTATTAATGCAACATTTTCAAACTCACACAAGCCCTCTGGTGAGAAAAGATCCAATCATCTTGAATCCCTGTGACAAGAAAAAAGCCAGTGCTTGTTAAGCAAACTCTCATATTGATAGCATATAGAGGTCAACACACAGGGGAATGAACTTTACAAGGAAAAATCAATTTAGACTAAACATTACAAAGAAAAGGGAATACGGGAAGTGCCAAGAGCGCCATTACTTTTAGGTCTTTCTATGATAGAAGCAATGAAGTAACAACTAACAACAACCATAACAACACCTCAATCAAAAACCTTTTGGGTTGGCTATAGCCTAGATGTATCCTCTATCTCTATTCCGCTCTAATTTTCAGTCCAATCCGTTCCAATCCTAATATTCAATAAAATTGTTTTTTTGTTTCTATTTCATCATTAACAAGCATTTTAATCCATTCAAGGATTAAACAAATTCCCTCACTAGCTTATCATTCCCCAAAGGATAAGAAAAAACACTGAGCCCTAAAAATAAAGAAGAAAACTACACATGAAAAACATCCAATAATTTCCCTTTTGATTGAGCTAAAAAACACTACAAAAACACAGTATGCAACAACTTAGTCTTGAATCACAGTCGAGCAAACTCAAACAAGCATTTACTTATTCAGACACTGCAAATCGCCTTGCATTGCATCACTCATTTCATATACTCAAATTTTATGCACAAATTAGAAATTTACGAATTCTGGCGAACTAAGAAATTGAGCTAAAAGTTAAAAACGAAAATCAATTCACTTCGAACAAAAATCTGTACTACAAAATTGATATTTAATAAACGCTGAAGCAGAGCATGTAGCTTAACGGAGAGACTGTGAGATGTTTGAGAAATTTACCGGCGCCGGCGAACGGTGGCGATATCGACGGCGAAGAGAAAGAGGGGGCCAAATTGGATTGTGTTTTTAATTTTTTTTATCTAATTTAATTCAGTGGGGTTTGAATTTTTATTTGAGAGCGAAGATTAGTTGTGTGAAGGTCCATGGTTATAGCGTAGGTAACAACATCATATCCGTAAAATAATTAGTGCGTGTTTGGTTGGTTAAATCTTTCAAAAAATATTTTCTCTAGATAAATATTTTTTTAATAATCAGAAAAAATGACTTATCTAATGAAAAATAGAAAAAATAAGTTTCATAAATGATATTTCAGGTTGATTATCTTTCGACAAGAGAGAGTTGTTTGGATGGTAAACACCCCTCGCTTCCAACCTTAAGGTTATTAACGAGTCACCAAAAAAGCAAAAATGTGGGAGCTCCTGGGGGGAGAGGGGTTAAAAAAAAAGGTCTCTCCGCCCCCATCCTTTGCAACCATCAACCCCATCCCCCTCTAGCTACATCTATCCTCATAGTGTTTGTCTACAAATATTTTTGAGATAGTATTTTTTGCTTACTTTATCAAATTTTGAAAAATAAATTAAGAAATATTTTTCTTTATACCAAACACACCTCTAGAATGGCATTGTGTGTGTAGCTTTAAAGTGAAAGTCAAGAAAGACTTCATTTGGTACCTTATCCACTATGAACAACTTATTTGGAGAAATGTTAGCATCACTCTTCACCAAACATGTATTATAGTATTTTCCAACTTTGCTCATTAGGCTAATCAACTTCACATAAATTGGTTGGGGCTTCATTTGGCATAAAATTCCAAACATGAAACATAGTAGTAGTCAAATTTAAAGTCCAAAGTATTATTAATAAAGTTAATTTTGTAAAATTCACATTTAATTAAATATTTTTAAGAAATGTGTCAAATCAATAGAGGTCAAATAATATGAAATGGAGATGTTAAAACCTCAAAGGGAGTAGTATTTATTTAACCCTCCTAAAAGTAAAAACAAGAAGTAAAAAGAAAAGAGAGATTCTATCTTAGATTGCTTCCCTAATAATTACTTGTACTATGACAAAAGCTCCAAAAAGTTATGTGCATATGCCTAATGTCCCTAATGTACTACTCCCTACGTTCCATTTTATGTGGCAACATTTGATCAGAAATGGAGTTTAAGAAATAAATGAAGACTTTGAAATGTTTACCAAATTACCTCTTCAAAAAATAGTCATTAAAAAATAGACTCACTTTTCTCTCTCCGCATAAATGTATTGGAGTACAATCTTTTAAAATTAAGTGGGACCAACTAGGGTAAAAGAGGAATTGTACCTTAAATACTTGCCATATAAGGAAATGTGACATTCTTTTTAGGATTGACCAAAAAGGAAATGGTGCCACATAAAATGGGACGGAGGGAGTAGTAGATTATTTTGCTTTTCTCAAATCCTTTTCATTAATGTATATTTCAGACACACTTTTATTTTATAACTATTTATCTTTTTGAAATATATTATTCTGATTAATCAAAATTTATGCTACGAAAAAAACTAATAAAAAAGACGCACTATTTTTCATGAATTTCGCAGTTCTCCTATGATTAAAGGTGGAATCACATCCGTATACTTCATTGGATTTTGAAGTTACGCTCAGATTCTTAATTAAAACAAGTCATAATTCAAATATCTAAATAAAATGGTATTTATTTATCAATTGGCCAAGAAATAACAACTTGAAATTGAAATGCCTTTTGCATGCATGTGGCCATACACTTTGGAAAAGATGGTGAAAAAGGCAAAGGTCCATAAAAGAAGGAGAAGCCTCATGAGCTTTGGTTTTAGCAAAAGCGTTGGATACTACTCTCTCCGTCCATTTTTAATTGTCATAATTTCCATTTTAGAGTCAAACGATAACAACTTTGACTAATATTTTACGATATAATTTTTCACCATATTAATATGCAAAAAATTACAATTTATAGTACTTCTCGTATAGTTTTTGAATATCTAAATTTTTGTTTAAAATATTGAATTAATGTAATCTAATTTAACTTTGAAAATTAGTCAAATTAACTTTCGAAAAACGTAACATGACAAATAAAAGTGGACGGAGGGAATACTAATCTTATGGTAGAATGGTAAAGAAAATTGATTAAAAGTTTCGAATTCGAATTATAAATATAAAATTATCTTTATTATAAAGTGTTTTAACCCTCAAACTTTGAATACCACATGGATATTTTGTCTCAAAAGGAAACGATCAATTCCTTTAATTAAATATTTTATGAACATACATGCATGTTAATATTATTACTACATTCCTTATCATAATGGAGAAATGATAAATACAACGATAATCTATTTATATACCTACCTACTAGTACTCCTCACAAGTCACAACCATGGATATATATAGGTTCAATTAAATTGTCGAAAAATTATATTACAAAAAAAAAAAATTAAAAAACAATTTATTATTATATATAAATTATTAAATTCCTAGAAGAGAATTAGTAATTAAACTATGCACTATATACAACAATAACAAATTCAATGTAATACCGTAGGCATCGTAGGTAGATAGGTTGTTTCCTTCTGAAGGTATAAAGAGATTGTTTATTTTGTCATGTAAAACATATATACAAATACAGTAATAAAAATATCATGCTAAAAATAAAAGAGAAGTACAGGAGCAACAACAAACATGATGTAACTAAAGTAAAGGAAACAATGGGTAATAAAATCAAAAATACGATAATATTAGGGAAAACTGGACAATACTCGAGTACTTACTAACCTTACTCATTGTTTTTGTTTAAAGAAAAAGATGGGAACTCGTTGGCTTTTATATATGGAAAAGAAAAGAAAAAAAAACTTCGACAGCAGGGTTCAAACCTGCGTGGGCGAAGCCCAACAGATTTCAAGTCTGTCTACTTAACCACTCGGACAAATCGACTTTGATGTTCCATCGGTGTCCAGTTTATTATTTGTATTATAGAACTTTTTTGGATAGGCTTTCAAGTTGTTTTAAGCGTAATAATAATGTACAATACTCTCTCAATTTGAATTTGTTTGGCTGATTTTGACTTAGCATAAAGTTTAATACAATAAAGAAGACTTCTGAATATTGTGATCTTAAACTAAAAATACGTGGAATGCACCAAAAAGGAATCCTTATGTCCAACTTGACTCGTGTTGTACATTGAAGAATGAGAAAGATATCACATCATCTTCATAGAGACTCCACTCTCTCTTTTGGCCTCTCACAAATAGTTTTTCCAATACAAACAATAACATATAAATGGAGTTCGAAGAGGGTAGAATGTACACAAATATTACCCCTACCTTAGGGAGATAGAGAGACTGTTTCCGAGAAACCCCGACTCAAGGATAAGCATATCAAAAATGATCTCCTTTCTTCAATTAATGCAATACACCAAAATGTTTAGCAAATAAAGCACTCAGAATACAGATAAACCAGTCTACTAGATGCAAAAATTCAACTTCATACATCCAAGTTTGACCTTTCAAATAGTTTATTGTGCTTGCTCAAACAAATGAAACTCACTGACATTGTGTGTGAAGAATAAAGAACATGGAAAAGATACATAGCTAAAGCACTACAATAACCGTTATGATAACCACCATAAAGCAGCCTGCAGATAATTATCATTGACAGAAACAGCTATTTTGTTCTTCTTCCTTGCTTACCAGAAGTGTGAAAATTGTTCGCAGGATTCAGCGTACCAGCAACTAAGCTTGGCCTTAAATAGTCCAGGCTAAAAGGACTCTCTACCGACGATGCCCTGAAGGTGGCCTCCTATTTCCTCCCCTCCCAAAAGCTGAGAACTGATTTCCTGAAGGATGTGGATGATGATATCCTCTACCATTTTGTTTCTGAGAGGCCCTTCCATCACCCCGTTGGTTATAGTTTTCAGCCCCGCGAGGTTCATAGCTCGTAGAAGCGTCATATCCACTCTGCTGGTGGAAACTGGTAGTTGGTGGAACTGGTATTTGGCCCACGTGCTGAGGATGACTGGCATACGAGGAATGACTCTGTGCACCATTTTGCTGCATTCCATCTGTGTGATGTCCATGACCACGATAATCTCTACTGCGGATCTCATGAAATGGGCGAGACTTACTACTATGGTCATCAGAACCTGAAGATCTGGGGTGATGTCCAGCATCTCGAGCAGAATGGCCGAAACTAGGCCGTATGTTTTCATGAACATTGTTTCTCGGGGTTTCAAAGGAAGGAACGGGAGGACCATATGCAGCACGATAGGACGCTGGTTGGGCGTGCATATAATTACCATGTCCTTGGCCATTATGTGTACGCCTGTGATCACCATTTCCACCCCTATCTTCTTTCTTCTGCAAGCTATTAACCACCAATCTGCGTGCAGCTTCTCCAAGCTGAAGACCAGACATTGCACCACGGTGGTGGTTCGTACCAGACATTGCATCACGGTGGTGGTTCCTACCAGACATTGCACCACGGTGGCGGTTCCTGCAACGGTGCATACAAGTTATGTATAACCTAAATAACTAAGATTGACATTAACTACGTCGTACTAATTAGCATGGTGTATACCGTCCATTTTCCCAAGGTTTCTTGCTAGATTGCTCATGCCATAGTACAGGATCAGGTTTCATATCACCTAATGTGACCATCTGCATGAACCAGTATAGCATTGGTTAGAGAGAGATAAATGTGTGCAAAATGAAGCTATTGAAAAGTTTAAAAAGGCGCAAACTTTTATAGTGTAATGACACGTGAATAAAACACGAATATGATAAGTTGTCTCTTGTCCAAGCTGGCCAAGCATGGGCACATAACCACAACTAGTTTTTCATTCTATGCAGGTCATGAAAAGGCTACAATCAAATAGGTCATAATTTGACAGCCCTCATCAATGTGCAAAAATCACGGCATCAAGGGAAATCTTATTTTCACATACTCACAGAGGAAGTTAAGAATAGAATTCTACTAAAAAATAAGGCATCCCCCCCCCCCCCCACACAAAAAACCCCCTGGAAGTGGAAAGGTGGATCTATTGCTTTCATCAAAAATTAAGACAGCAGAACCAAATAGATTAATGGTATATGATTGGTTGGATTAAGTACCTTTTTGGGGAAAATAACCCCTTCCATTGGCCTAGGGATATGTTTATGAGTATCTGGAAGTCTGTATATTGCACATCTGAAATGCAAGAACAGGAAAGGCTGATCAGCAAAACATACAAACTACACAGGTCATTGATGGCAATCAATGTTTGGTTCTTACATGACTTGATTTTGTGTAATATTTTCCATCCCTTCAATGGGTGATTTAAAAATCGAAGGACAAGGATCTCCGCTGCAAAGGGATAGGTACCCATTCATCCCACCACTGCATGTAAACCTAGAGAGAATCAGAAGAATCCAGCTAGGACTTCAAATATTGCCGTTACAGCAGGTTTTAATGACAGACAATGAAGAAGATACAGAACAATGTGATGGGTAAGAAGATTTAGACCAACCAACTGATTTCATACATGATGAAGAAACATGACCCACTCAGAGAAATAGCACACAAGTACTAAAAAGGAATTGTAGGTGTTTGGATTGTCTTATTTTAAATGGTTTTTGGCTTTTAAGCTCTTTTATAGTTTCAGAAGTGTTTGGGAAACACAAAAAGTGATTTTAAGCACTTCTATTAGGCTGAAAAGGTATAAAAAAAGCAAAAGCCATAAGTTGGGTCCCAACTTATGGCTTTTTTAGCTTTAAGCTTATAAGCCACTTAAAAAATGTCGATCCAAACACCCCCTAGTAAGGGGCCTAGGCTGAGTCATGACTCACGAGTGTAAAGAATCGGAGCACAAAGTCAGTCAGGAATAATTTTTAAAAAGTACTCAACAACTCAAGTTTTGCAAAACGGAGCTCTGAGAAGACTGAAGATACCACTATTGCAATTTATGTATTTTCCTCCAACAACCACATAAGAGCACAGACACTAAGCAACAGAACCCAACATTCTTGTATGACCGACTTTAAAAACACACTAGCAAGGAACACTTGAACTTCAGAATCCCAACTATGGGGAACCAGGATACAAGGATGAACCGAGATCAATGTCAGTGGAGCTGAACAAAAAACTGAAAAGACCATTTTATCCAGACAAACAACCAAAAACACTAATTAACAGAGAGCTAATCATGTGATATGCTCCCCAACTTCAACAGTTTTCTCATTTTGGCTAATGCCCTTTAACACCCAAATAAACAAGTTTTAAAACAAAAACAAACAAAAGGGATATAAAAAACAATAAGATATTCATTAGCAGAGATTGATATAGGTGCAAACAAACCTAGCTATTGGGTCCAACCGCTCCTTGACTTCAAGACGTTCTCTGTCTGTAAGCTGCTTACAGCGTGCATCAAGAGAAAAAATGCATGGAGACAAAAGATTGGATAATGACACAAAAAGCATATCAAACATCACACTGTTTCTTCGTGATTCTTCTTCCTGTATGAAAATAACTAAATTAGCAAATCAAAATCATGTTAAGAGAGACAACTTACTGAATCAGAAACAAAAGCCATCATACCGTCAAAGAATGTTCAATTTTTGCAACTTCTGTTAGGAGCCTTGCTTCTTCAATGAAAGGCAATTTGGCAATACCCTTCAATAAAGAAAGAAGTCAACAAAAAAAAGGAAATTCAGTTCTTAAAAAAAAAAAACTAAAAATGCTTAAGAAGTACCTGCCAAGAAAAGCGCTTGCCATTCATATCCACCTCAAAATCTGCACAAGCATGATATAACTTGAATTGAGAAGCACTAGGAAGAGGACAATAGTACCAACAGAAAAGAAATACATTATCGTGTACCACGGAGTATAATTACTGACGACACATCAATTATCAAAGCAAAAAGAGATCATACCGGTAGGATAAAAATCGACAATGCGTGACTTTGGGTCTGTCATCAATTTCCTGTACTGCTCAGGTAGAGCATGAGCACTGCAAAAAAAATTAGTCAACATTCCAAAACGTGACAATTAGTTTCTTTTTTTAAAAAAATGTACGATAGGAGAGACAAGTTGTTTAAAGACTGTTAAAGAAGAGAAATAAACCTGGCAGCAGGGAATACCCCCAACAGCTGATTGAATGGCTTGAAAGGAGAACCTAGTTCAAATGTGATATTCATCTGCCCAAGATCCTTGAGATCAGAAGCAAATGGTGCATAATGATAGGGATAAAACCTGCAGAGGAACAACTTATGCAATGAAAGCCAAAGTGCCAAGATAACAAGTGTCGAAAATTAGAAGCAGAAGAAGAAGACTGTTCCACAGAAAAAACACAACATACCCAGTGAAATCCCACAAGTGGGGTCTGGGGAGGGTAGAGTATACACAGACCTTACCCCTACCTTGAGTAGGTAGAGAGGTTGTTCCAGAGGACCCTCGGCTCAAATACAGCACATCAAAGTAGGTATGTAAAGGGAAAATACAATGAAGAAAACATAGCAACCAATAAGGAAACAATAACAACAAACTTCATCAAAAAGGAAACAATAACAAAAAAAGATAGTGCAATAACCGAAACACCATAAACAATAGATGATGATAGAAATCAAAAGCAAGACACTACAAGAATAAGGCTAAACTACGATAGGCAGCACCAAGTCTAAACCCATCGAAAAGCAAGACAATACTTCACTACCTACTAACCTTCTACTCTAATCTACGACCTCCACATCCTCCTTTTTAAGGTCATGTCCACAGTAAGCTGAAGCTGCATCATGTTCTATCTAATCACCTCTTCCCAATACTTTTTGGGCATTCCTCTACCTCTCCTCATACCTACTATATCCAACCTCTCACACTTCCTCACAAGGGCATCTGCACATCTCTTTACATGTCCAAACCATCTCAACCTCACTTCCCTCATCTTGTCCACAACGGAGGTCACTCCAACCTTATTCCTAACCTTATCAGTCCTCTCAACATCCTCATTTCTACAACTTGCATCTTTTGAACATGAGAGTTCTTGACTAGCCAACACTCCGCTCCACACAACAAAGTCAGTCTAACCACCACTATGTAAAACTTACCTTCAAGTTTAGGTGGTACATTTTTGTCACACAACACTCTGGAGACACGCCTCCACTTTATCCACGCCACATCAATACGATGTGTGACATTATCGTTGATATCCCCACTTCCCCGGATTTAAGACCCAAGATATTTGAAACGATCTCTCTTGGGATAGCCTACGTGTCAAGCCTCACTTCCATGCTTGTCTCATGCATTGCATCACTGAATTTACATTACAAATATTTTGTTTTGGTCTTGCTCAACCTGAACCCTTTAGACTCAAGAGTTTGTCTTCACACCTCCAACATAGCATTAATGTTATTGTATGTTTCATCAATCAGTACTATGTTATCCGCAAATAACATGCACCATAACACTTTATCTTGAATATACCGCGCCATTCATCCATCACCAAGGCAAATAGGAATGGGCAAAGTGTTGATTCCAGGTGCAATCCCATCTCAACTTGGAAGTGTTCCGAGTCTCCTCTCATTGTTCCATAGAAAAATGCAGCACAAGAATAGCATATACATTGAAAGATTAAATTTCAAGCACAAATAAACTGGATCAATGTGTGTGATCATGTAAATGCAGACAAAAAACTTGACAGTGAAGTGCATCAACCATGTGGGGTTCTTGGTTCTACGTACATTGTACACATGCAAGACATAGTGTATGCTAAGGGAAATGTATCCACACATTAAATAGGGCGAGAAAGAAATATAAGCACAAAAACCTCCTGTATCATAAGGGAGAATTTACCACTGCCAGGAACAAACCCCTTCATAATAATAATGCATAACCCAGCATAGCCCTTCTGTATATTTTAGCACCTACACACAGAAGACCAAATTTTTTGTTGTAAGGTTCAAAGTTTCAATAAGATTCATAAAACATCTTAAGCCTCACTTAATGGCATAAAAAGTCCAAGCGTCCATCAAATGATCAGTGTTTGCATTTGTGGCCTAAAAGGCTGAAGTTTGTAGTCATTTCAGATCTCCTATGCTATGGAGGAAATTTCTGTAATTGTAGAATGGTAAAATAAAAATGATTTGGAGTATCTTCTGAAATTTTTGTCCTTGGACTAATTTTCCATAAATCCTTTTTTTTAATCAGACTATAACATGCCAATCTTACTTCCTCAATAAACCACAGTTATAAATGTATCACTTTGACCCACACTATCAGGGAAGTTTTTGAAAGCTGGAGCCACTGTAAAGTTGACAGAATCATCAAGAAAATTTGAAAGATGATACAAGCAGCCATCTATTGGACTATTTGGAATGAAAGGAAGAGAAGATGTTTTAATGGTCTCTCAACTAGCCAATTATGCTCAAAGCTAGAACAAACACACTTGTGCTCATTCTTCTGTAACTACCTTGCATCTTTTGTATGACATGAATAGAATACATTTCATCTAAAAAAACTGACCCTCCTTTTTTCTTCTAATTTATCTTTATTTATTTTTTACACCATTTCTCTCCCCATATTATTGCATTCAAAAAAATTCTGCAACTTCTCTCATCTTACGCATTTTCTCAAAATGTAAAATCTAAAATTAATTTCTTTTTAGAAAAAAATCCTTATATTGCTAGGATAAAATGTTGTGTAAATCAAACACATATTAATTAGAACACTTACGTAATGGTCTAATGGAAACGGACATAATTATATATAGGGAGGAGTCTGATTGTTTTATTAGCGAAAAAGTTATTTTTTCGGTTTCTTGCTTTAGCAAACATCTAAAAACTATTTGCTAAACACAAATTTGAAAAAGCAGTCATCAAAATACAAGTTGTTCTCCAGAAAGGAACTTCCAGAAAACATTACTAAAACACAATCAGAAAACATTCCCAACTAAATAAGGCTATAGAAGAGAGTAAAATAGTCAAAAAGAAAAAAAGTTGTGTACATGGGAAGCTATTTCTTGATGCAGAACCACCAAGAATCGTTAATGGATAGATGAAAATTTGTAAATTTTCAACCACCTCAAAATTAAACATTAACCAGTAAGAAATTACCGAAGACCAGCTAACTTACAACTTCTTTTCGTACTGCTTCCATTTCCTCGGGTGTTTTTGCAGAAAATTTTTCATCATAATACCTCTCTTTCCATCCGGGCTCTCCCAGTTTGATCTACAAAGACAAATGAGATAACAGTGTTGCAGAGAGAAAATGTATATAGTAGCTACTACCAAGGAATGCATAAATTGACTGTGACGATTGTTAAAAAGATAAATAGCCTGAGCTGCCAAAGATCTCAAGAGAAAAAGCAACATCCACCCCCAGGCTCTTTAGAAGTGGTGCTACTACAATTTAAAACCCAAAAAAAAAAGGTGACAATCCGCAAAAATGATCTAAGGCATTGTCAAGGTAGACACACACAGTTCCATGCACTCTAGGAATTCATCACCTTCTCAGAGAATTTCAAGGTAGTATGTCATCCAAAATCGATAAGCCAAAAGTTTCATTCATTTTGCTTTCAGGGAATACTAATAGGTAGATCACTCAAGCAGATTTGGCATGCACCATCTAAAACTACCAATACAGTGTTTTTTAACCCTTTTTCCATCGGCAGATCAACTTCCGAAACAACTTTCAGAGACGCTTTTTCCTCTTTTTATTTTTGGGGAGGAGAGGGGGGCCTACTGGCAAGGAGGATCCATGATCCGATATTTGGTTCTTATCAGACTTTATACTGTGGCTTAGAACCAGCCAACTACCGTCTTCTGCTCATGGTTTAATCAAGTTTAGTCAAGCACTGACGGTGATGAAATTGGATTAAAAGTAAGCATTCAACAACTATGCCTCAGACCTCAGTCCCAAACAAGTTGAGGTCAGATTAAAAAAAAAAATTATAGATTTATCTTTTAAAATGAAAATGAAAATGATAAAATTCACAAAAAAAAAAAAAAAAAAACTAGTTATCAATTCTAAATTAATAGTAATAAAAGTTGATTAAAATTTTTTGCTCCTCAACAGATGAGTCAAACAAAATTTATCATTGCCCAAAAGCCTACTCTGTCACTATGCAATTCAGGACAACTTCTTTCCACCTAACACTTCGATTAATTTAATCCCCTACCAATAATAGCGACCTGAACTTAGTCCCCAAGTTGAATCACTAGTTTTACTCTGACATCCAAATGCACCAATCAGATTGATCTATAATAATTCTAAACACCACATTATTTTCCAAGACAATCACACCCACAACTTCCAAGGAGAGGCATAAGAGGTTTATTTTCGCACCTTGTCTTCTTCTGGATTCTCTGAATTGAAAGTATCATTCTTGTCTCGAAGCAACTTGCTTAGTTTTGTTTTCAATTCTTCCTTGTTTTCAGAAACCTGAATGCCATAGAAAAAAGTAAAAGATAGTTTGTTTACGATACTAATAAGCAATACATGTTGTATGTCGATAACAAAGTGAATAGAAAACTATCAACTCCTATAAGCAAACCTAGACAATTTAATTTCATCAGATACAACTAAATGATATGCAAAGCTAAACAATAGCTTTTCCATTCTTGTTGTATGTCACTAACAAAGTGAAGAGAAAACTATCAACTCCTATAAGCAAAACTAGACAATCTAATTTCATGATATACAACTTAGCACTAAAAGATGGCAGGAGTCAGAGCACATAAAAAAACCTCTACTGACGCAAGAAAACATACTTCAGCTTCAACAATTGCAGCTCCTATTGTGGCCTCGGAACTCAAACGTGCTATCTTTTTGGCACGGTCAGCAGCCCTTTTCCTTTTGTTTTTTCGGGAACGGGCAGTCTGTTTATCATCAGAAGTGTCAGACTGTTCGGTCTTAATGTCAAGGATGGAAAGACTAGAGGTGGTCTGCCCAAGCTGATCAGGTCTACAAGATTTTGAAGCTCCTCCCTGTTGATAGGGGGAAGGTGAAGGACCTGAAGCGAGACGAGAACCATGGAATCGAGCAACTGGAACCAGAGATTCAGGTGCAACTTGAGGTGCAAAGTCGTCTCCTCTTTTTGCCTGTCTTTTTGCCTGTCTTTTTGCCTGAGCCTTGTTACGCTCATTTCTTTCAGATTGTTTCTGAATACACCACAAAAATAGTAGAGTGAAAATTCATTATGCAGGAAATCAAGCACTAGATGGTGTTAAGCTAGATTCGAGAAAGGCACTTTTCCCCCAGTGAAAGAAAGGCACAGTAAGAATGAATAATGATCTTTATCAAAAAGAAGAAAGAATAAATGAAATACTTGCCAGTTTAAAAATAATGTGAATTAAAATAGAATGGTTAACTGCAGAATAAATGTTAGAACATTGATGCTGTGTACTTATAGCATTAAAATCAAGTAATATAAGTAAAAATAAACAGATTTTACCATCTCTATTTTAGTGATATACAACTAAAAGTTAATTACTGCTGCCACTAAAACTGTTACTTGGATTTTTACCCCAAAAAACAGGACAATAAAATTCACCAGCACTATTCTTCTTTTTTCCCTGTTTTCTTCTTCATTTGTGATGGACATGGCATTCATAGGAACCTTCTATATTTATTTAAGATACTACTCATCTTTATTATCAGAAAAACAAGTCACTTGACACCAAAAAGAGCAATCAGTAAAGCCACAATTTCCTTTTTATTCTTATTTTTTTTCAAAAGGAAGGTGAAAAGGCAGTAAATGGTCAGACAAGTGCAGACCTGATGCATTTTAGATCTCTTTCGGAATATCTTATCTTCATATAATCCTACCGCCTGAATAAAAGATTCTACCCTGCCAAGGTTTGGCTGAAAAAGAAGTAAAAGAGGCAAATCAATAGGTTAACTACAAATTACAAGAATATCTAGGTAGAAGGCTATGACAGGCAAATACACAGATTAAGGAGTCATTGTCAATGGAGTAACCAACTACCTGGCTTGCATCAGTCAGATACCCTCCCAAAGACCTAAACTCCTTCTTATAAACAGCCATCAACAAGTTTATCGCACCCTGATAAGGAAAAGGACAAAGATCTTGATCATTAATGATTATCCTACAAAAAAAAGTCAAACAAACTTGGATAACAATTTTGGAGCTTCTTGCAGTGAAATTTTTTTATCCATTCATAAACATAATAATCATATACCAAAAACACGTTATCCGGAGATCAATCTTCAAAAAGACTAAACAATTCAATGATCCTACTGTTTTGAAGCATGTTGTAATTCGTCAAAAGACGGGGTCACTAAGCGCATCCCATATCCCTTCACAGTGGATCACAAACAAAGGGAGCTCAAGAACTCCATGTGGCTTGATGTATCTATCATAACACCAAGAAAAAGAAGAAACAATATAGCTGCTTTATATCGTGAGCTACCTTGCCAAACCTTAAAACATATATTATGTTGATTTCCATCCAAACACCCACATATTGCATCAAGGTGTAATAATCCAGAAGTTCCCATTCTGGAGGTCTCAAGTTCGAAACCCCTTGCCAGTGAAAGCAAGGGGTTTGCCTTCTGGGTCGAGCTCTTCACACCGGGCTTGCCTAGTGCGGGTTACCTCTCCTATGTGGTTTGCGAGCTATTGCATTGGAGCGGGTTTCACCCTGTACGCACCCAAATGGTAGCGGCTGCAGATTTCCCTTGTCATTAAAAAAAAAAAAAAAAAAATCCAGAAGTTTCCCATGGTTCCGCCCAGTAGACAATTTCACAATTTCTCTGTGTTTCAAAAAGTCCAAGCATTGATTTCAGGACCATTGAATTCATCCAATACAACAGCAGGAACACCTCTATATTTCAGTAACCACCTTGCAGCGTAACAACAGATGATTGACCAGCTCATTCTGGTCTTTACAAAACATAATCATATACATATTTTCATTCCTTTTATCTGTAAATAGTCTCGAACGAGGATAGCTTCCTATGTCAGCGATAAACATTAATCTTGTGGGTGATTCGATTTTCCACATTGTTCCGCAAGCAACACCCATTTTATCATTTGCTCTGTAGAGTGACTTGACCAAGGCACCAAGCAACTTCCTAGACACTTTAATTTCATATTAGAACATAAGGATTGGTTCGTAAAATCGCCAGTCCCCATTGAACATTCTTAACAGAAATTGAATCTTTCCATCACCAAACCATTGCATTTCTCTGAAATCTCAAATCCCACACATAATCCTAATTGGTATAAACAGTATCTTGTTCAGTTGCTTATCCCAGATTAGAAAACCATCAAACATCTCTATAAACCATCCAATGTGACCATCCACCAATCCATCCAATATCTGTTGTTTCTCCATTGTCCACCTTCAAGATAGTGTCTTGGAATTTTTTTCGTAAGCTAAACACCAAGCAACGTGGAGATTACCTTGGAAACACCTACTTACTTCCTCAAACCACACATTTTGCTTTCTATGACCATGCGCAATCCTTCTTCAGAAGCAAATATCCAAAAGCAATTACCCAATGGAACTCATATGTTTCCTACTAGAAAGAAGGAAAGTATAATTGTCAGGTCACCTGACATAACCAAACATAGCACCCGCAATACCTTATCATCGGGCTAATATACCTTTGCCATTAGGTAGCCTGTCATAACAAACATTGCACCCGCAATAACTTATCATTGGGCTAATGTACCTTTGCCATTAGCAAAATTGGAAGTTCCATATAATACCACTCCATGGTAATCTCTCTCAATCAGACACCTTCACTAGATGGAGAATGCAAAAGCACCATTATTTTTCCCACTCATACGCATGCAACACCATTTATTTATTTTTGAAATGGTAACTCTATATATTGATCAAAATACAAACAGTAAACATAGGTTGAACTCATCCCATATTTGCAGCAAAAAAAACTCTAGGAAACTGAAGCTATTCTAATCTCCTAGATGGAATCTAGTGCAACACCATTTAAAACAAGAAGTCTCTCTGCTAGTTTTACATGAAATTGAAAAAGTTAAAACAACTTCCTCTAATGATTAAAAAAAAAAATCTCACCGGAAAGCAAACTTTCATCTGTTTTCATCTTTTTCACTTTCAAGGGCTATGAGCACTATGGCAGTATATTCTTCAGGTATAGCTATGCATTTTGCAGAATTTCTTATTTTTTCCCACAAAATGTTCCGCAGTTGTACTTCTTCCCTCATATAAGATCAGTCCTTGTCTTTCCTCCAAATTAGTTTTTTACATTTAAAATTCATTATTGGCTACAAAAAGCAGGCAACAGCTTAAGATACAACTTCTCGAAGTCAAAGAAACATTGATCTTTAAATATCATGAAACCCGTCAAACCATGTCAAGTAATATAATAGTTTTATTTTAATACATAACTAGTAGGGAAGTTCAGTTAGGAGAAAACACCAATCATAACAAATACATAAATGGATTCTTATTGAACACACACCTCGCGAATCTCAAGTGTGGGCATATGTGGTAGAAAATCATTGCCAACGAAGAAGCACATAAATATGAAGTCATCAACAATACGCTCCAAATCAATCTCAAAGGGAGGATTGGGAATTCTCAAATCATATTCCAGATACTCCCGGAGAGTCCAGATGTTGAGGAACTGCAATGCACCAAATCGAGAAAGAAGTTTTTTGAAAACTTATATTGGGAAAAACACAAGCAATCGAGACAATATTTTTGGTGGACTGAAAAAGAAAATCTCAAATGTTACCTGGAAGGGTTTCTTTGCCACTACCTCAGCATCTCCTTTCTCATCAAACACCCCTGCTTTTCGCTTTGCCTTTCCATTGCAATTTGCAGCTAAATGACCCATTTGACCACAAAGGAAACATTTGTCCTGCTGGCCTGGAGTAAATACGACCTACAGGTAGAAGCACTCAACAAGAATCAAGAGGCAAATTAAACATAGAAGTATATTCACAAAGTATATTCAAAATAATGCAATAAAGCGCCATCACTACAAAATATTTAAGGTTAAAGTACCAAATCATTATTATTGTCTGATACACTTTTTAAGTCCTAGTGAGTAGTGACATCTTTTGGGACAAGTATGTCCTACTTTTCCTAACTAATTATTTCATTACAAGTCTGAAATCCCTTTCATTTAATTATATTTTGATCTTTATCCTTGCTCAAGCTGATTCCATATAAAGATTATTATCCAAATTACTGATTTTTTTACATGAGTAAATTAAATGGTTAGTATTAGGAGGATTTTATCTAGTTTTATAATGAAATCCATTGTTGTTATCCAATTTTACTGTCAAAAAAATATAAACTACATAAATAAATATTAGTTCATAAAAACAATGTCCAACGATGACTATAGATTTAAAAAACATACAACATTTGCAGCAAATTATCTGTAATGAAAAACAATATTGGTTGAAACAAAGTAATAACCTGTGGAATCAGAAAATTAAAATAATATTTGCTACTTCAAAATAGCAAACAAATATAAGTTTTAACTACATCAGTGTGCGTTGATGCGGACATTTGGGCTTATGAGGAGTGATAAAATTATGAATGAAGATGTCCGGGACAAGGTAGGAGTGGCTTTTGTGGTGGATAATATGATAGAAGCAAGACTAAAATAGTTCAGATATGTGTAGAGAAGAGGCGCAGAGGGCCCAGTGAGGAGATGTGAGGCGCTATGGGTGTAAGGAGAGGTAGAGGTAGGCTCAAAAAGTACTGGGGATAGGTGATTAGACAAGATATGGCACATTTCCAGCTTACCGAGGACATGACCTTAAATAAGAGGATATGGAGGTCGCGAATTAAAGTAGAAGGCTAATAGGTAGTTGAGCATTATCTAGGTGTGTTGTTGTTATACCAATTGTAACATCACTTCCTTCCTTAAATGCTTAACTATTAGTAGTAGTATTTAACAAACAAGTATTTTAAATCATAAACTAATATACTATCTAATAGTCAATAGTTAAACAATAATAGAATTTAAGGAAAATATAGTGCTACTAGTAAGTTATCTCCCTTGCAACGAAGGTGAAATAGTGAGTATCTTCTTAATCCGGCTTAAAAATACGGTTTTCTGTGAACAAAAAGGTCCAATTTTTCTTTATTTTGCAAATTTTGAACCGACAAATTCGCTTAGTAATGAGAAATATCCCTCCATATAATACGGTTGAGCATTAACCTCTCTGAGTATGGAGAAGTGAACTTCATGAGTAGCCAAACCCAGCATAATTAGATCTGCATCCTGTGGTGCACCAAAGAATATAATTGTAAGTTATCCGGAACAACATCCATGAAATCAGGAAGAAGATTCCCATCCAAAGATTTGCAAGTAATTCAAAGTGTAAGACGTACCAAACCATAAAGACAATGACGCATATTTGGATCATAACCAGAAAGATTCCGTTGTAGGCGGATATAGGACATAATTTTATGCTCACCTTCACCAGGGACATTTGCATCAGAAAGTATAACCTTCAAAACAATAGTTGAATAATAAATAAGCACATAAAATTCTTTAGTATCATAAAGAGGTATAGAAAAGAAAGTGACTGAACCAAACTACCAAACAGAACCAAATAATTTTAAATTGAAAGAGCAAGAACTTTACAGGAACAGTACCTTAATTTTTTTCCATCCGGGATCATGGTTTAGTCTAAGATGAATATAGTATTGAAGAGCGATCGACAAAGTAGCCATGAATTGGGTTCCCGGAGTTATTACATTTGAATCAAAAATTTGGGAAGCCTGTTTAGGAGGAAGCTTCCTACCCTCCCTCTCAAATTCCTCACGCAACTTTTCCTCCTCGGCTGCCTAAAAAATGGATTCCATGAGATATAACTTTAGCAAAAAAATCTTACTCACCATTAAAGAATATAAAGGGCATGTACCGCATCTGCTGCATCTTTTGCTGCTCTAAAACGTCTAGATCTTTGCTGGTTCATTTTTGCCCTTGGTGCAACACCATCTACCAAATACATCCACTGTCAGTAATAAGCTCAGAAACCTATCCACTTATTATACATATAATTTGTTTTGTACAGGAAATTGTCCAATGGGGAATCAAGAGATTAGAAAAGAAAATCTGGGGCCCATATTTAAAAATAAAATACAGGAGGGTAAAGGAGACCTTAAATATAATTTGAATTTCTAAGGATTTTAGAAGTTGATAATTACGTATCGGAAGGGAAGTAAAATGCAGTTTTAGTCCCCTCGATATGACTCCAACTTTTCTCATTCATTTGACAAGTTGAATACAAAGTTTTCTTTTGAGTTCCAAAGCAATAACAAATCACCCCTTTCCCAGATACATCTGACCATACTCTCATTTTCTTTGAAATATAGAATATATACAATAATTGAAAGACAATTTGACCTTGTCACCCACCAATAGCCATATATAGCAGCTTTCGAGGACGCACCATTGAGAAAAGCCTGTCTATGTAGTCAAACATGCAATGGAAAACCTCATCGAATGTGGTTGGAGAAGGCTGCATTAGAAAGCATCGGAAGTAATGTTATAGAGAATAGAGAAGATAGTATAAATAACCGAGATATCCAACAAATACATACCATGAAAGTAGAATTCTTTTCAAACATGTATTCAACAGAAACATAGGTCATCAACAAAAGAGCATAATGTTCTAACAATTTGTCCTAACTTTCCCATTCTTACTATACCAGAAAAGAGAGAGGGATTCAGGAAAGATTCCTGCAGCTCAAATAATGCATCCAGGGGAAGCCAAAAAGCAAATAATAGCTAGGCACTAAAGGAACCTAACTATGGGTGACGAAATGAAGTGGAATACAGTAATCATAACCAAATAAGAAGATAGTTTATTACTTTTTACAACTAAAAATAAGTAAAAGGAGGGAAAACTTCCACCAAAAGAAAACTAACACATGCGACATTAACACTCTGTTTGGATCATTGTTACCCATTGTATTGTATTGTATTGTATCGTTACTATACCAACAATGTTTGTTTTGATTGTTACTTAAATGTATTGTATTGTTAAATTTCATTGTTACGTAACAATGAAAACCCCTATTTTATGGAACAACCGATTTGGTGTGTTCCCATTGTTACTTAATTTCTTTTTCCAATTATATCTTTACATAATATTTCAAAATACTATTTTACCCTTTACCTTATATTATTTAATTCTAATCAAACCTCCTACCCTAGAATAATTAAGGATATTTTAGTAAATTTATAAATTACAAAACAGTACAATACAATCAAACCAAACAATTAAAATGTTATTAAACAACAACAAACAATACAGTCTAGCCAAACATTGTATCTACCATACAATACAGTACAATAGAGTACAATACAATACAATACATTATGAAACAATGGGTAACAATGATCCAAACAGAGTGTAATGCATTACAAAACTAAAATGATTCATAACTCATTTTCTATGTCATTTATCTTCTTCTTTATTTTTTTTGATAACCGAGAAATTCGTCTGTGACCCGCCCTTTGGACCAATCACAACCTTCTAAACTCGGTGGATAATGGGCCCACCCCTCTACCTTCTCCACTTAAATACCAGGCTTCACTTTGCATGGTGTGGGGCTTGAACCTGCGACCTAAGCCACAAATCCTCCACCTTTTGCCACTCGAGCTAGGCCTTGGGGGCAAAATTTATTAAACATTATTTTTTAAACATTATTTATCCAAAATTCTACTATCCTTTAAAGGCAAGAGGTCCACAAGATTGTGTTTGTGACATCCTCTAGCTAGATCAACTTTTTTTTCTTTTTCTATGGTCGTACTCCAAAAATATCAAGTTTTAGCGGCATTGAAATTTAACATATAGGATATAGAAATGGAAGGATGCACTGAGTATCTCAATTCTATGCACTTTCTTCCTAAAGATCACGTTCCGCAAATATTGATCAATACATAAGCACACTTCTTGCAACACCAAATCGATTCTTTTATGTATAATCAAACTCCACCTCACCAAGATTAACATTTTGTTTAACTCTTAAGTATCTGACCCAACAATAAGGGGCTCTTACACAGAATTTTTAACAAACCCAAAGAGATTCACCAAAAGAGTTATCAGATTTCATAATGACAAAGTATATAATCAACACTCAGCAGAACTATAACATCTCGGATTCAAAAAGGGAGAAAATTTCAGTTTTGAACAGACCCGGTGCCAGCACAGACGACACCACCCACGGCCCATAGGTGGGACGACGGCCCGTTGGTGGTGGCGTGGTTGGCAAGTGGGAATTTTCCAAAAATGTCAAGTTCCAGTACTTTTTCAACGGTTCACCAGGACAGTCCGTAATTTAATGCATGAGCCGTAGATAGGTCTCGTAAGTGAGTCCCAGACTTAGAGAGATTTTGGGGCCAAGAGTTGGGACCTACGACCGTGGTCCACGGTCCGTCGATGGACCCACGAGCCGTAGGTATGGTCCGGCGTTGGGGGTCCACAATAAGTGGTCTCTGATCTCAACCACGACCAACCAGGACGGTCCGTGATCTGACCAACAGACCATGGGTCAGGTCGTGGGTGCCGACGACAATGATTTTTCCTTCAGGGCTTTTGGATTGTGGGTGAGGTAGCCTAATACTATGTCATTTACCCTTCACTTAAAGCCCTATATAAGTGTTTTTACCCCCAAATTTCCCCAATTGAAATCATTCTCTCAAATTCCTAAAAGAAGAACAAGTCTTCCTCTCCCAAAATATTTCTCTCTCTAGAAAGCTTGAAGAAGGAATCAACCTAGGGTTTCAAGTCAAGTCTCCAATTCCACCATTAAAGGCAAGCTTTTGGCATTGAGGTATGATAATCTTCATCCATGGAGCCATTTCCTCCATGGAGTTCCTAAATTCTCCAATTTATAAAGTTAGAAATTCCCAATTGAGTTAGGGTTTTCTTCTATGTCATGGGTTCCTTTCAATATTGATATAATTGATTGTTTTATGAAGTATTATGCATGAATTGATATAATTCCATGATTTTACGATGAACCCATGTTTATCCCATATTTTCTAGACTATGATGATTGAAAGTGGGTTTTGAACTATGAAAGAGGATTTCATGAATATATGCATGTTCTTATGAAATTGATGAAAATGTTTCAAGGATGCTTTGAGAGTGAAGTATCAATATGATTACTGTTGTGTTGTGAAAGAATTTCTCATATACACATGAAAGCATGAATGTGAAAGGTTTTCTCACATAAAGGATTTTAAGGTTCAAAGGTCTTCTCACCTAAAATGAATCAAAAATAAGGAGCTATTCTAATAACAAGCAAACGGTGATTACCCATGGCCTCCAATACTAAGACAAGTGGCGATTACTCATGTCTCATGATTGTTAAGAAAAGTTAAGAATAACGAATATTCCGTGGGAGTTATGCCTAGCACCGAGTGGACAAGTGGCAATTACCCATGTCCCTAAACTATGTGCCAACATAGGATTGTCTAGATAGACATTAGCTAGTGGATCCACGTAAGGTAGAAGTTCATGGTCCTACCTTGGCAACTAGGACACCTCTTTTTGGTGCGGGGTAGACACCGGATTCCATGTTGATAGCTCACATGATTTTACATGTCGGTTAAAGGCAATTCTCCCACATTAATGAATTACTTCAAGAAGTATCTCACATGTGATTTAAGGTGATGTCTACTTGCATTGACCATGTTTTGTGATTTATAGTTTTCCAACTCTTTTATATCATGTTTTAGCTTGGTCATTGCATATTACGAAAATGTCCCTTTATCATAATTTTTACACTTCATGCATCGCTATCATACTTGATACATATTTGTACTAACGCATACTCTTGCCTACATTTCTTACCCAAATGTAGGGTCCGACACTACATACTCGCACTTCCGTGGCTAGGGATCTATTAGTAGAAGATTGAAGATTGGTAAGTCCTCATGTTCCGAGGACCAAGCCTTTATTTCATTATGTCATTTCATTTCAGTTTTGAACTTGATGTACGGGTTACGTCCCAATTTCTTCTCATGTACTAGATAGCTTTGACACATTGTTAGATTCCGCTTTGTTTTATAAAACTTTATTCTTTGAAATGATCTTTTAAATCTCCTAATTTCTAGTATCTTGTCTATGTATGCTAAGTGACTTGTATGGGGCATCTCGGGGTCCTATACGCCATGTTACACCTAGGGTCTACCTTGGATCGTGACAAGAATCAAATTTTAATGTCATTTAATTTCAAAAACTATTTTTATGTCGTTTAATAATAAATCTCAACACTGCCTGATTTTTCTTACAACTTGACCATAAAATTGCTCATGTTTTAGAGAGTTGTCAATAGTGATTACATGAAATCACACATCGAAGTAGCCATAAGCATATAAAAAGGCATGCATCACCTGTGACTTCTTCCTAAACATTACAAAAGCACCAGCAGTGAAACTAGTTAACTATAAATTGCCAGGACACAGAAGTCCTGAATGCCCAGCAGGATTCAGCAATAATATAGAACAGAGAAGCCAGAGATTCATGAATTTTTTTATAACTGTGGTATCCGATCCAACTTGCGCACCTTGATTAATTCTACGGATACTATGTCTACCAAGGCTTGGACAGATAGGAAGAAATTATCTAGTATTTTTTGTCTCTCTTGGAAATTGAACTTTAGACCTCATAGTTTCATCACTTCTTTGACCACTAGGCCACACTCTCGATATTGCCAGAGATTCATGACTTGCAACAACAACACCTCCGCCTTAGTCCTAAACAAGTTTGGTTCTGTTAAATAAATCTTTACTTCTCCATTCAAGCTCAACACATGTCATCATCATACTAAATAAAATAAAAGTGAAAAATAAGTTAAATACCTCATAGTGTTTCACTTGGTTGGTAACTAGGAGAGCTTGCCTGACACGTGACAAACTTCAAAAGAGGGGAAAAATTATTGCCTCCAGAAGTTATCTTTGTAAAGAGGCTCTAGAAACCAACAATCATATGTTTCTCCACGGCAAAGTAACAACACAAGTATGGGCTCTATTCACCAATATAAAGAGCCTAAATTGGATTGGATTATGCCAGAACATACAGCAGACCTATTAAGTTGTTAGGTCAGAAGGGGAGGTAGTAAGAGCCAGAGGAGGAGGTAGAGAACAGTACCTGCTTGTATCTGGTGGATCATTTGGAAGGAGAGAAATCAGAGATTTTTTGTAGGGAAAGAATGCGCTATAGAGAAAATCAAGTGGAAAGTAATTACCACTTTAGGTTTTTGGAGTAAAGAAATGAACATAGAAGAAGAAATTCAGTGGATTTCATAGGAGCTTTGTAAGTAGTCCTGTTTTTTTTTGTTGGTTTTTCTATGTAACTAACACTTTTGGAGGTGGCCAGCATAGCACTTAATGCTAAGGAATACAATGTTACCAGTTTCAAAAGAAAAACAATAACAATATTAGAAGTTCTCTGACAAGACTAAATCTTATTCCCAATAAGTAAATATCACCCGTATGTATCTTTTTCTTCTATAGAGTTCCATTTTTGAGTAAATTTGTGTTGATCCCAAAAATAGTAGAGATTTTTCAATACAACTTCCTTTAATGTGATTTTAAGTCTACCTTGAACCTTTTTAACACCTTCACTCACAATAGTTTTAACACCTACAGGCGATGCATTTGTAGGTCAAACCAGAACATGCCCAAGTCATCTTAAGTGACTTTCTATCATTTTATCCTTGATGCATGCTAAATGCTCCTTCCAACAAATGTGGTCATAGTTAATCTTATCTAATCATGTATGACTCCACATCCATTCTAGCATCCACAATTCTGCAATACTCATTTGGTGGATATGTTGGACTTTAACGGCCCAACATTAGAATGTACATTTCACTTTGGTAGGCATTCTTCTATGACGTAATACCAAATAGCACTTCTCCACTACAAATCTTCAATCGTCCAATATAATTATTTTTTTATGACAAGGGAAACCCGCAGTCGCTACGCTTTGAGTGCGCACAGGGTAAAATCCTTGCTCCTATGTAATAGCTCGCAAACCACACCGGAGAGGTAACCTGCACTAGGCAAGCCTGGTGCGACGAACTTGACCAAGAAGGCAAACCCCTTGTTATCGTTAGCAAGAGGTTTCAAACTTGAGACCTCCTACATGGAAGTTCCAAGCCCAAACCACTGAGTCACCTCGAAGGGTCGTCCAAAATAACGTTTTCATCTATCATCTTATTCTTTTGAAACAATGACCCTAGATATCTAAATTGTTAGCACTTTGGCACCACAATTTCGTCTTGTCTCACCTCAACTTCACTCTTTACATGTTGACTAAACTTGCATAAATGTATTTAGGCATCTTTCTACTTATCTAGAACTCCTTCTCTCTAAAGTGTTTCTCCATAGTTCAAGTGCATAGTTGACATCTTCATTTGTTTCGCCAATTAACACAATACAGTCAAAAAAAATAATATACGACATGGGAATCAAGTATTGTATTTGGTTAGCTCATCCATAGCTAAGGTAAACAAGTAAGACCTCAATGTTGATCCTTAGTATAGATCCATTGTTATGGGGAACTCATGTGTATCTCCTACTACCTTTCCCACGCTAGGGACAGCTCCTTTATACATATCTTTTGGCATTTATTTATTTGATATTAATTCCTCATTCCCCATCACTCACCAAAGGACCTTCTGTGAGTACTCTTATCATATGCTTTCAATTACTTTCCATATATAGATCTTTCTTCCTTATGCAATAAATTACTACCAATCTTCTTAGTAAGAATATCTCTTCCTTTGTAGAACTATCTAACATAAATCCAAATTAGTTCTCTGTCACTCTTGTAGTATTCGTAAAGCTACACTCTATCACTCTTTCCCAGAGTTTCATTGTATGCCTCATGAGTTCAATGACGCGCTAATTTGCATAACTTTGGATATCTCCTTCATTACTATAAATTGGAATTAGTTTCTCTTTCTCCATTCGTCAAGAATCATACCACTTCTTAGAGTAGTATTGACTAGCTTGATGAGCCAACCTCTCCAAGATGCTTTCAGACATGTATGGGGTACTATCTTGACCAAAAGTTTTTCCTCAAATACAGCCTAAGTTTACAAGTGTAGATAAAATTTCTATCGTGCAAAGACAAATTCATGACTTGCAGCATATTAACATCAAAGAAACGACAATAAAAATAGTACAATAATTGTTTACTAGGATATAATCTGCAAAAAGGGGATTATATTAAAGAGACGTCACAATAATCATTAGAAAACATTTTACCCAAGAAAATTTTTAAAAAACAAAACATTAGACTAAATAAGTAATCTAAGATGTTAACTTGATTGTGAGCCAAATCATTGACATTTGAAAGAAAAATACTAAATGACGGGTTGAAAAGCTAGTAAAATCTATCAAAGCATAAAATCAATAGTTTAACTAACTTGAATTCTTGTAGGTTGTAACTTGTGAAAGTAGTATAGAAACGAAATGGAATGTGTGCAACATAAATGGAAAGCTTGAAAAGTACATTTCAGCATACATAAATTCATGCTCAATTTATATATGAACCACCACCAATTCAAAAATACAACACAACACGCAGAGAATTAACTAAAATTGAAAGGTAGAAGACTGGAATACGTACGCAATCAAATAATACCATTCATATCCAAATACAAGTTATCATATTCAAGGTTGTTTGGATTACTACATTCCAACACACACAAATTCATACTCAATTCATATAAAAACCACCACCAATTCAAAAATAAAACAGACACACAGTCAGATTCAAACGAAAATTCACTTAAACACACACACAACTCAGCAACCAATAATCATACAGGACTAAAATTAACTAAATCAAAGAAAGAGTATTGAAATGCGTACTCAATCCAATAATACCATTCATATCCAAACACAGGTTATCATATACAATGTTGTTTGGATTAGTAAACTTCAGCATACACAATTTCATACTCAATTCACATATGAACAACTCACCAATTCAAAAATAAAACACAGATGAATGAAAATAACATTAAAATAACTCAGCAAGCAATAATCATACAGAAATAAAATTAACTAAAACTGAAAGGGATAGGATTTAAGTGCTTACTCGATCTTCAGGGTGAAAACATGGATGAACAATATTATTCATATCCAAATACAAGTTATCATATTCGATGTTGTTTGGATTAGGTTTACTCGTATCAAGTGGAAATTTAATTCCTTCAATAACAGGTGCTTCTTCTTCTATCACATCAACTATAACCATTGAATACTTCTCAGCTAACCATCGGTAAAATGCTGGAACTCCCATTGTAATTGAGCTTTCGAGCAACTGTCAATTGAAAAAACCCTAGCTAACCAGCGTTTAACGAAGAATTGCTCCTGTAAGAAAAACGGTTTAGGAGAGAACTAACAATGGCGGGCTCCGGTTATAAGAGTAAAGAGGTTAGGGCACAGAATGAATGTGAAAGGACGATAATACCCTTTGATTCACATAACCAAAAAAATAAAAGAAGGAGAAAAAAAGGGACAATACAAAATCTAAGAAAGATACTTCATTAAATTTTTGCATTTTTTTTATTCTTTAATTTTGACTTTTAAAATTCAAAAAAGAATAATTTGAACTTCATATGGTATCTGGTCAAAATCAGATAAGAAATAAAAAGAATATGGAAAAATTCTTTTGGCCAGAAAATTTGGCCAGAATTTGGTCAGAATGGTATTTTACCTTTTTGAACATTCTTATCCTTTTAACTTTAATATCTTTTAATTAAAAATGAAAAAAAAATTAGTTTATTTTAAAATGAGAAAGATATTATAAATTTTTTAAATTTCTGGCCAAATTTTCTGGTTATTTAGCATTACCCAGAGAATATTTATTCCACCCTTAATTTCAACAAATTATTGAACTCAATGAATTGTTCCATAGTTTTGAAACTCAATGAAATTCTTGAATTCTGATCCACGGATCGTTTTTTAATCTTGCAACTCTAGTAAATTCTTAAACTCCATCAATTGTTCCTTAGTTTTAAACTTATAAAATTTTGAACCAAATTATTGATTTTTAGTTTTGGAGCTCCAACAAATGTTTGAATCCCATGAATCAGTTCTTAATTTTGGAACTCTAACAAATGTTTGAACTCGTGTATTATTTCTTGGTTATGAATTTATAAAAAAAATTGATTATTTCTCAATTTTTGAAACTCCAACAAATATTTAAACCCCATGAATTGTTGGGTTTTATTTGTCAAACCTTTGAATTCCAGCACAATTTGTTATATTTTTTACCCCAAAAAACTTTCATGTCAAAAAAAATCACTAAATGTTAGTATCTTTTTAATAAAAAATCACTAAATGTTAGTATCTTTTTAGAATAATGCTAATATTTATTTTTATTTGATAATAAATGTCAAAAGTGGTTATTTATTCCATTCCTCCCAAAGTGGCATAGAAGCCCAAATCATGTCTTATTTGTTACTCCTATTAGACAACCAAAAATTGGGCCTTAACTAGCATAGTCCTTTACGTGATTTGTGTCAAATAATATTTGAGATTTGAGGACATAACATTTGTAGAATTTCTTTAACAATTTATGCTAGTAAAATCTATTCAATCTTTTAAAGCTAAATCAGATATATTACTCCTCAATTTCTTTTCATGTGACAGAGTTGTTGTTCAAATCAATTTATGTATATTTTGATTAATTTTACAAGATACTTGTCATCTTTCACTGACTATTAGATAACTGTGTATACCAAGGCGAGGACAACTAAGAAGAAATCACCTAATGTTTATGTCTCTAACAATAGGATTTGAACTTGAGGCCTTGTAATTCTCAACTCACTTTACTCTAAGCTATATCCTTGGATGTTTTACTATTGCTTTCTTAACATATATAATTCTTTAATTATTATATGACTTATAGTACTTTTTATATACTAGTTTTAATTAAAAAAAAAAATTATTGTATTACAAGATCGACCTTTTCATATTATTTTGATATGTTTTATTTGCATTAATAACATCTCTACATTTTCAAGATAAAAGTAATATTATGTATACATCACCTTTTTTAAGCCAGTTTATGATTTACAGTGAGTATGTTATTATAAACTAACCAAACTTGAATTGGATAGTTTTTTTTTTTAACTAGAAAGAAACCTTTTAAAAAGTTTTCATAAACATCAAAATTTCAAGGGGTCAATGCCAGCTAGTAGTACATTATATCCTTAAATTAGTACATTAAGTACTAGTATTAAATCTAAGGATTAATTTAATTAAAGTCTAAAGTTCCAAAAATGTGAGCTGTGTGCCAGCTTCATTATTCTTCCTTTTCCCAAAAATATTAGTATGAGTTAATTTTATGAAGTTAATTTCATCATTAAATTCCAATTATCACCTACCCCTCCCCAACTCCCCATTTTTATTTGTTCCTAATTTCCTTTTTTGCTTCACCCAACTCCATTAGCTACTAAGTTTGAATTAATTTTATAAATGATTGATCACATATATAATAAAGTTTTATTCAAATGCAAGTTCTATTTCATAGATTAAGATTTGATGTTATGAATGTCAAGTCGTTGCGTGAATTGCTCGATAGTATTATAAATAATATTTGACAATTTTTGTAGTGTTATTCTTATAAGTTCAGTTATATTACATATTCAATACATTCGAAATAAAAAACTAATTGAAACTGTCTACTTACTGTCAAGCTTATTATAAAATGATCATCCTTTTAGGACTATTATTGAAGATGGTAAATATTTGTTGTCCGATAAAAAATTACCAAAACAACTATTATAATACATATGGAGATCGGGAGCAAATCTACAAGAAATGGCAAACGAAGGACACAAATATGAAGAAGGTTTTATAGTCTAAAAATAATATCATTTTCACAATTTTTTACATGCAAACAAAAGTCATAATGTTTGTATAAATATTTCTACCTTTCTCAGACTTAGTACCACACAACAACATTAAGCACGTTACTGCTCAATTATTCATTCACTATAAAAAAAAATTATCACATCATATTTCAAATTTCATATTTCATTCTAAATCCATGTATATTTATGATGTATAGAAGATTGTGAATACTTCTAATTAATTTCTCTACAATTTTTTCCATATAATATATAGTAGTACAAAATTAATGTGCAACATTGCAAATTCTCTATGTGTTGCGTGCTACTTGTTTCTTTGTTCTTGAATTCCACTCTTATTATTCAAAATATGGGACGACTCTCTGTGAGCTAATCAACTCGTCCACTTTCTTGCCATCTCCAATTACATTTCCACGACTGTCTATATTCATCGACTTAAAATCTTGAACTTACCATGTAGACTTATTATGCAAAAGTGGTCTAGAATCACCCCAAAAATCTATATCACTTCGAATATCCATGTGACAATATCTTTGAAAATCTTCAAAATATTTCATGATATTATTGTTGTTGTTAGCATAGTCGAATCGAGCCAAGCAACGAAGCAACTCTTCGAATAAATATTCGTCGCAAGGAATGACTAATGGACCAGAGTTGGTAAAACCGTACTCTTCCTCTGTTTGTGACAACAAGTTTTTGAACATTGGATGGTTTAAATAAGTGGCACGGACGATAAATCTCTTGCAATTGGGGCCTACTGTGACCGCTACGTGACCCGTAGGCACGTCGTTCGGGACGTGCCTATGGGACGATGTTGTAGCGGCCTTCTTCCTCCAACGTTGCAGCATTTGGCGGAGCTTAACAATATGGCGGATTTTGATGCAGGAGGACATTTTTGTTAGGAAAGTTTCTTTTTTTTTTTTTTTGTAATGTTTGAAAGTGTGGGATGAGTAAGTATGGGTTTCAAGGGTAGGAAGGGGCAGATATATATAGTGCAAAGTGCAAAATAAATTAAGTTATATACATACACTCTCTGTTTCTTTTTAGTTGTCCGGTTGCGTTTTTTAAAAGTAAATTTGACTAAGAGGTGTTTGGGTTGACTTAAAATTTAGTCACACTTATTTTTAAGTTAGTTTTTGACTTTGGAAAATGTTTGACAAATATAAAAATGACTTAAAATAAGTTAGAAAGTGTTTGACAAGGTTAAAAATCAAAAGTGAGTCTCCCTTACTTTTTTTTTGACTTAAAAGTCATTAAATTTGACTTTTTATTTTTGACTTAAAAGTTATTTTTCTAAGTCAATCCAAACGCGCTCTAAGTTTTAAATCTAAATTATATTACATTAATTTAATATTTTAAAATAAAATTTAGATATTTAAAAACTTTATGAAAAGTACTACAAATTGCATTTTTTCCATATCAATATGATGGAAAATTATATCTTAAAATGTTAGTTAAAATTCATATGGTTTGACTCTCAAAAAGAAAACTATGACAAATAAAATGGAACGAAGAAGGCATTAATCTATGGTAGTGGTTGGGGCATTAAACTTTGGATAATTGACAATTTTATATTATCAAATGTGTTTTTTTATGATTTATTATGCCTTAAAAGACCAACATAAGCTGCTATTTTATTCTGCGGTTGTGGTTGGCGCATGTACGAAGATACCCTTTAACATTAGGGGTTTTTTCGGAATGAAGGATAAGAAATAATAGTTTCGAGATTAATCTTAAAATAATTAATTTATTATGAAACTAATTATTTCATAAATTGTAATGTTACTTTTATTTCACATTGATATTAAAAATAATTAATTTAAGGATAACTTATTTCCCAACGAGCAACTACAATGTAAGTCATTTCATGTAAGAACAACACAAAGGAAAAATGTTTGGCATTTGTTTAAGGAATGTTAAAAATTTAGAGGCATGTGCAAAGATGCCTTTAATTCCTTTCATTTTCTTTAACATTTCTCAGCTAGCTGCCAATGAATTAATAATAAAATGTAATATATACAACTTATATATACAATGATACGTGGAATGGTAAGTATTAATTCATTTTTAATCAAATATTTGAGATTTGAGCTCTAGACATGAAATTGTCTTTTTAAGGGAGCGCTTAACCTTCCAGTAGAACTTTTTAAAGCGAATCCAAATTTAGTCACACTCAACTTTCCAAAAATAAACCACCATTCCACCAAACTACCTACAATTATTTCCACAACTAAGTCTCTTTTCCCACCAACGAGCATACACATAATTTAAGTTATATATCGTCACTGAAGAATTACTTACATGTTACCCCATGTAATCGTAGTCACAAGTTATAGCAGATAATTTATCTTAATTTTGAAATTATAAATCTCACATATTTTAAACTCATATTGAACTTCCATTAAAATAAACAATTTTGGCTTATGCAAATCCGCATGTGCAATTCCACTAATTATCATGCTCATATGATCCAAAACAAGGATTAGACATAAGATAAGAACAAAATCCACAAATAAATCTCGGTATATATATTTTTATATTTATATTAATAATTTTTACACTTGATTGTTTTGATATCGTAATTAATTAAACGGGTTCTCACATGGTTTATTGATAAAAATACAAATTGATAAAAATTGCATTGATTATGAAAATCAAGCATGTATGCATTTTGTTCTAATGATCATATACCTAATTAATCAATGATTTATGGTTAATTGGACTGACCCAAAAACTTGATAGATGTTCATTGAACATCACTGATTTTAATCATTAAAATTGTTGGATATGTGAAGATTTTATTTAATTTGTATAAAAACATCTAATTTTTTAATAGAATGCAGCTGCTAGTTGGTGGTTCAAAAACTCTTTTTTTTTCAAATATGGAAAAACTCTTTTTTTTTCAACACCCATAATGGTGTATTTATTCCAAAACTGTTAGGACAAACAGGCTAATTAGCACCCCTTATGGATGGACTCGATTCAATAATTATTTCCAACAGTCACTGTCAAATAATTATCATTATATATTTTTCATGTTTCAAAAAATATCACTTTGTATATTTAATAACTTTAATTTATACTAGCTTTTGACATTGTACATGATATGTTTAAAATCACAAGATCCAATGGTATACAATATACATTAGACGTTTCTTTAATTCAAGATCATGTGACTCAAAAATCTCTCTTTCTTTTTTAAAATTTCATGTCAAATCAAATAAAATAAGACGAAAAGAGCTATAGAAAGTAAATGTTAAATATAATTAAGTAAATAAAATTGCGTCCTCACAAACAGACTTCTAATTAATTACCATTTCCACTAATCTATCACCAATAATCCATCTCTAGAAAGAAATAAAAATGGACAACATCGATCCAAAAAACCTTGTGTTCCACTCGAACATAATATACATGCATTATTGAGAAATTTTAAGAAAATAAATTAATCTATTTCAACTAAATTATTTTACCTATATATTGTCACAAATCATAATAACAGTACGTACAAGCTCTATTTACACGTACAAAATTACCGATTTTAGCAGTTAGCACAAGCTTTATTTTTAGTTAGTATTATATTAATGTCTATAACGGTAATTTTTTAAATTTACAAATTTCCGAAATGGAAGCTAATAGTTCAAAGAAAATATCAAAAAAGAAAAAAAAATTATCAACATATATAATAGAGGGAAAAAGGACAAATATACCCCCGAACTATCGTAAATGGTATGCAGATACCCTCCGTCATACTTTTGGGACATTGGTGCTCCTGCCGTCCAAAAACTAGAGCATATATGCCCTTTATACTAATGGACATACATGTGTCATAATCTTATTCACCGATCCGACATTTATTAAATATCGGATCAACGGATAAGATTGTGTCACGTGTCCCTATTTAGTCTTCCGTTGGAATGAAGGGCATATATTCTCTAGTTTTTAGACGGCAGGGGCATCAATGTCCCAAAAGTATGACGGAGGTATCTGCATACTATTTACGATAGTTCGGGGGCATATTTGTCATTTTTCCTTATAATAGACAGTGATGGAGCCAAGATTTTCTAGTGTTAAAAATATGAAAAAGTAAATACACGAACTAACTGAAGGGGGTTTGACATATACTATATATACATAAAAAATAATTTTAATCATGTATAAATAGTATAATTTTTCACCGAAGGAGGTTTGGATGAACTCCCGACCACAATAAGTTGGCTCCGCCCCTGATAGTAGATGTTTACCCCCTTCAACTATTTTGTATGTTTACTTCCTTATATTATGATCTCCATACTAAAAATACTTGCTCTGCCACTGAATAAAAGCAGAATTTTCTGATAAAAATATCAACAATGAAAAAATCATGCATGCATGCGTGGTTTAATTATTGTATAAGTCACCTAATCAATGATTATGGAGCTGTTCTAATTGGACTAGTTCATTATTAAACACTAAACAAATTTTATTAAGTAATTTTATTTCAAACAAATGATAAGCCATTTTAATTAGTAGTTAAATACTAGGCATTTAATTAAATAAAAGGGACTATGATTAACTAAATAGAAAGTACTTAGAATCTAGGCTAATTATATTAGTATGGTGTTTGTGATGCACATGCTGCTCAGTCTAGTACTAATTAAGAGGTCTCATTATCTTAATTAAGTTAATTAATTGATTAATTATGAAGTGATATTATGATTATTCGAAATACCATAAAAAAAAACAGTTTTAAAAATCTTCCAATAAGATACTGAAGTGGTCACCAAATTATATAAGTAGTATTTTTTTTCAACCAGTTTAATTAATTGATAAATAGTATCTAGTAATTAGGCTTTATTAGCTAGCTAGATTAGATAAAACAAATATAAATTCTAACTAGCCGTCCAAGATGATGGGTTCGTCTAAAAAAGTGTTTTAATTTGAGTTCACTTTATTATTATTAAAATAAATTAGCTAACTAATGTTAAAAAAAAATGTTTCATAAAGTTATTTCATAAAGTAATATGTTATATGCTAATAGAATTAAATATAAAAATAGATAAAATACTAAAAGAAAAACAACATGAACAACAAGTTAATAATACAGAAATAGATGAATTAATCAACCAACTTAAGAAAGTAAAAATAACCCCTCAACAAGAAAAACATAAGGTAACTAGAAAACCTCAAAAATGGACTTTCTTTCAAATAAACGAACAACCCAAGAAAACAAATCAAGCTTCTCAGAAAACAGAATAGGAAATAATATGATCTCTAGAATATTATCGAGAAGACCATCAACTATTGACAAAAATCAAGAATTAAAGGAAATCATAGACATAGAGATTTACAGATTTTTCAACAAAATCAACTAAAATTATTAAATCCAAAGACATTATACAACGTAAAATATTTCTCTAGAGGCAATCAATTATATAAACATTATAAAGAAGAACAGATATCAGCAATAGGAGAAAACTTTGCAATCTTAAACTTAGTAAACCCAGCTTTCATAAAGACAATAAAAAACCCCAAACTAATGCTAATGCATATGGGATTAATAGTTATAGGGATAAAAGGACTAACAAGAAAGAATCTAGGATCTAAAGTTTTGATTGTATTATATGATGAACGCTGGTCAGATTTAAAGAAATCTATCATAGGATTAACAGAAGTAGACATGACTAGTAATGGCGGAATATTCTATATTAGCCCAGACTTTTTAATCAATTTAAAGGAATTTGGAAAACATATTAAAATAGGAATCCAGACTAAAGGGTACGAAGAAATGAATAATGGAAATAACCTATTAATGTGCGTAGGTTTTATAGAAAAAATGACCTTAAGTAGTAATACAAAATTTAAGCTCCAAGTAAACGATGTAGTCAAAGTAATGGGTAATAAAGGAATAAAACTAATAAAACCAATAAAAATAAACCCAGAAGAATACGCAGGTTTAGAATGGAACTTAGACAAATTAAGTAAACCAAAAGTGTTTGCTCCCGAACAACATTTAATGTACACTAGCTCAAAAGGAGAGACATCAATTAGGTTTACAAATTATAATTATACAAGTCGAAGAGAATTAGATGATAATGAAACATAAAGTGCCATAGAAACAGAACAAGAAGAGTTAATGAATATAGAATTAATACAAGAAGGGTACGAAGTAGAAAGAGCCATAGAAGAGGCAAAAAGATTATATAAAGACAATAGTCTTAATGTTTTTAAATGTAAAGGATGCAAGAAAAGTAAAATGGATATAATGGAAACAATAAAGGAAAAATATTAAATATAGGAAAAATATTAAATATAGCTGCACATGAAGGAGGAAATAAAGGAAAAATATTAAATATAGCTGCACATGATCCACAAATGTGGAATACAGTAATAGATTTATGAAAAGGAATAATGGTAGCAGATTTTATTAAAAATTATCATGAAACAGACGCCGAAACTATGTATAAATACTTAGAAACATTTTTAGGAGAATCCTGTAAAGCAGTATGAGAATCATATAAACAAACTTATCCACAAGAGTTTCAAGGATTAATAGAATTAGGACCAAATCCATACAATTTTACAAATAAAATACATGTGTTATTAACAGGCGAAGACCCAAATAATGGCTTAGTAGCATTACAAAGAAGTGTTGTAATAAAGTCAGAACAATTAAGTATATCAAATTGGATGCACATAAAAAACTTTCTTAAAGATTATTTTTACTATTGTACTATTAGCGGAAATACATTTAACAAAGAATTAGGTAAAAAGCTATTCAATAAATTACCAGGAACTTTAGGGTGAGAAATAGAAGAAAGATGATATAAAAGGGAAGGGGGTGATTCAAAACCCCACACTCTTATGGTCTATAGGACAAAAAATACAACATATAATGGAAATACTACAAGAAAAATGTACTAACATACAAATACAAAAACAATTAGAACAAAATGAAATGAACTTTTGTAAAGCAATGATATATACGACTCAAAGCTATGATAAAGAACCAAGTAAATTAAGAAAATATAAAAGAAGAACAGCCTATAACTAGAAACCATACAAACATAAAAAATACTTCTTAAGAAAATCCTCACCTAGAAAGCCATACCTAAATAAAGATAGACAAGTTAGAAAATACAGAAATGATAGGAATTAAAAAAATAATTAGAATGCTATACTTGTGGAAGTGCAGAACACTTAGCAAATATATGCCCTAAAAGAAATAATATGAAAACTAGAAATTCTCAGTTAATAGAAGACTTTCAAGAAACCTTATTAAATGTAGATGAATTTATGTCGGATACAGAAAGCATATACTCTGTTGTAAGTATAGATACAACGGAAGAAATAAAAATTCAATCAGATACATCTGATTCAGAAGATGATAATTTAATTAATGAAATAGGATTAGAAAGGAATGAAGATTTCTTAGACAATATACTAATAAGTACTATGATGAATATTTCACAAGACTGTAATCATGAGTTCGAACGACTAAAAGGAATAGATAGTAACCAATGTATTATATGCAAATGGTTTCCTAGTAAAATAAACAGGGCTAAATGTAAAAATTGTTATATGGAAGCATGTGTAAGTTGTATAGAAAATAAATTAAAGCAAACAATAGCTAAACAACAAGACAAGTCCAAACAAAGGACCAGACTACTAATCTAAGACTAATAACTTTAGAAGCACGAATGAATGACTTAGAACAAAGATTAATTACACAAGAGAAAATAGACGTAGACCATACAAAGTTACAAGGGACAATACATATAGATCAAATAGAAAGCGAACTAATGAACGTAGAAGAAAATAATACTAGCTTTATATGCAATGAAGATAAAAGGTTTGGAACAATAAAAATACTAGTAAGAATGAAAATTAAAGATATAGAAATAGAAACCTTAGCATTAGTAGATACTGGTTGCACCAGCTGCCTTCTTAATAAAAAGATACTACCACAAAATATATTACCAACTTTAAAGACATTAAAAGAACCAGTATCCGTAATGCAAATGGATGGAACATATAATCTTTACGACCAGTATATCGAAAAAGCACAAATAAGCTTTATTAACACATGTAATGAATTCTACAAACCAACATACAATATGTATAAAATATTAGTAAGAGACCTCAAAATCAAAACCGACTTAGTATTAGGTCTACAATTCCTTATACAAAATAATGGAAGTTGTTTATTTTCTAGAGATGGAATAATGCTATTTAGAAATACAACATATACGCCAGTACAGACTAACAAAATTCAAACAAAAGGACTACCTAAAATTAAAGACAAAGAAATAAAGCCTCCATGTTGTGACGATTGTGGTAACAGTGGCAGTTGTTCTTCAAAAACCCTATATGAAGAAAAGCAAGAAGAAAATTATTTAGAGGATACATACTTAGAAGACATAGAAAAATATTATACCTTAATAAATGTTGAAACAAAATTTTACAATTTCCAAGAAGGAATAAATACTATAGGAGCTATAAAGAATCCTAAAGTCCTAGAAAATATAATAACAATACTAGACGAAATGGAAATAATAGGAGAAAAGCCCTTAATACATTGGGGTAGTAATAAAATTATGTGTAAATTAGATATAATAAACCCGGAGTATACGATAAAAACAGCAACTATAGAAGTAAATAATGAAGACACTGAAGAATTTAGTAAACAGATTAAAGAATTACTGAAACTAGAAGTAATAAGAAGATCTACATCTAAACATAGATCAGCAGCATTTATGGTTAGAAACCATAGTGAACAAGTGTGAGGAAAAGCTCGCATGGTCTTAAATTATAAAAGATTAAATGATAATACTAGAACAGATGCATACAAACTACCTGATAAAAGCGAATTAATTAATAGAATACAAGGTAAAAATGTATTTAGTAAATTTGACTGTAAATCTGGATATTGGCAAGTTAAGATGCACCCAGAAAGCATAGAATGGACAGCTTTCACTTGTCCGGAAGGACATTTTGAATGACTTGCCATGCCTTTTGGCTTAAAGACAGCTCCGCCCATTTTTCAAAGAAAGATGGATGATATGTTCGGAGATTACAAAAATTTTGTATTAGTATATGTAGACGATATTCTAGTAGCAAAGATATGCAAGAACATTTAGTATACCTACAGACAGTTTTTAGATTATTTGTAAAATATGGAATAATAATTAGCAAAAAGTACATGGAACTGTGTAAGACACATATAAACTTCTTAGGAGTAACTTTAGGAGAAGGAAAAATAAAACTACAACCGCATATAGCTAAAAAGGTCTTAGATATGCCAGATAAGTTAGATAATACAAAAGAATTACAAAAATTCTTAGGCTTAGTAAATTATGCTAGAAACTTCATCCAAGACTTAGGAAAAATAGCAGGACCGTTATACGCTAAGACAGGAAGTAAGGGTCAGAAACACTTTAACATAGAAGACATCAAATTAGTCCAACAAATTAAAGAAAAGGTTAAAAATATAGCAGACTTGCAAATACCCCTAGAGTCAGATTATCTAATAGTCCAAACAGATGGTAGTAAATTAGGATGGGGTGCCATCTTAAAATCTAGACCTAATAAATACAGCCCTAAAAATGAAGAAAAAATTTGCGCATACCAGAGCGGACAGTATAAAGAAAAGGGAAACATGAGTAGTATAGACGCAAAAGTATTAGCCGTAATATATAGACTTAATAGTTTTAAATTATATATTTTAAATAAAAATGAAGTTTTAGTTAGAACAGACTGTGAAGCAATAGTTAAATTTCATGAAAAAATAAATAGTAAAACTAGCAGTAAAAGAAGATGGCTAAATTTTATGGATATAATACCTATATATAATAATATTGTTTTTGAATATGTTAAAGGAAAAGATAATGACTTAGCAGATAAACTAAGTAGATTACAATTAAAAACTAACTAACATTTCTTTCAGCATGAGACCAACTAGCCAACAGCCAATAGACAAAGGTAAGGGCATCGCCCAGCCGGATTCTTACGCCAAGACATTATTAGAAAGACAAAATTTTAGACCACAAAGTACAACAGACAACATGATGGAGAGAATCCATTTCGGTAAGTATAATTTAATTTCATACCCCAAGTGTAATCTATCATTTAGAATAATTCCAGACTGTACTTTAGACAAACCTCAGAAATATTTAGTAGACAATCTATGGATAACATGCAATAAACAAGACACTAAGTAATTCATTGCTGCTTCCAACGCTTTATGTCAATATTTTTCAGACAAAAATAGAGATAAAAAATTTAAATATTATGTAGTCATACATGGTAAAACTAAAGATATTTTTCAAACTTGGATAGAAGTAGTTGAGTCAATAAATGGTGTAAAAAACCCACTGTTTAAAGGATTTAATAATTTCACAGAAGCTTTAGATTACGCCAGAGGAATACTTGGGCCTAACTATTATATTTCACCAGCCCTTAGACAAAGCCCAAGCCAAATACCTCAATATAACATCCAGAGAGACTCAGACAAAATCATATTCTGTGACCACTGTTCGTCAATGACTGCGAGTTTCAAAAGACTCAATGCGAAAAATAAAATCCTTATCCAAGAGAATATGAGACTGATGAGACAACTAGAGACATTTCAAAGTAAATATGCTCCGCAAACAGATTCCAGCATTCCGAGTCCCAACATGAGTTTTCCATCTCGCTTAAAAATGGATGAGACGGGTGTGCATTCCCCGTTGAATGCTAAGAACTCTACTGTATCAGAGAAAGATACATCTAGTCCGGTTCAAACGGTAACCGGTAAGGACTCATCAAACCCGTTTAAGGCTGTCACTTCGCCAAAAAGTGAAGAAGATGAGTCTTCTTCCTCATGAAGGAGATTACCTAAATCCTTTCAGCAAAATATTTCACAAAAGACTGCAGCTTCAAAAAAGAAAAAAAAAAGATAAAATAGAGGCTATAATTAAACAGACTTTAGAAAACTTTTTCCAAAATCAAAGCCAAGACAAGCATCTTATTAATAAAAAAGATTCCAGTCCAAGCAATGATAGATTAGTTCTTAATTCAGAAGACAACAGACTAGTTCCTAATTCTGAAGAAAGTAATCATAGTCAGATAAGCTCAGGCGAAGACTATGGAAGTAATGACAATCAAAATGCACAAGACCCATACGGATGATGACTCAGGAATGAGTTTTGATTCTATAGCTGTACACAATTTGGATACCTAATCAATTTTCCAGACAACAAAACCAAAGAGATAAGACTATTCTCAAAAAGATAAAATACAACGATGATAAGAAGATAAGACCAAACGTGGCAGAAGTAGCATCTAGTATTATGTAAATATTAATAAGTGTGCCATGTGGGTATGCCCACTAATGTCTTGTGAGTGCTGTCACTTTATCACTACCCTCCAAAAGAGGGAAAAACTATTGACAAAAGCACGCGTCGGTCAAAAAAGTCCAAAATATGACATTAATAATGCATGTGACGATGGGGCCCAATGAGCACCTGACTTGCATTATTAAAAGAATCTTATCAAGTTGTCGGCCATCAATAATTGAGGCCACGTAGAATGTTTTAGAACTGTTCCTTTATTTTCCTTTCGGTCTATATAAGAGAGAAAGATGAGAGTTCAAGAGTAGAGTTTAGAAGTGAGAGTAAAAAAAAAAAAACCTTCCTATTTCCCTCCAGTCTTTCTATGTTCACCATCCTCTACCTAGAACCTTATGTTGTATATTAAAAGTTTGTGTAATAATAAGTGTGTTTGAGTACTAAGTTTCCAAGTTCTTCAAAGTTCTTCAGGGGTTCCCGAAAGGGAAACCTCTCTCTGTTTATCATGTAAGTTTTATGATGTTAATCTCCCAAAATTACCCTAAAAAATATGTTATGTTTTTATTGATGTAAATTGTTGTATATGTGATAAATGATTACCCTTAGTATATGGTTAACCTCTTAATTTCTTAATAACGGCTATGGATTAGCCTGTAAATTCCTAGGATTCTTGGCCTTGATAGTCTGCTTAATGAACAAAGGACGAATTTGTTGCCAGATCTATATCCGGGGTGTGGCTAAAGATGAAATTGTTAAGAATAAAGGTTAAGAGGAAGAGATGAACAGGGTAAAAAAAAAAAAGTAAAAATGGGGAAATTAGGGAATTATATCATAAAAAAACATGATCAAACTAAATGAGAGAGGGAGTAATGAGTAGGATTTACAACATATTTTTGAAAAAACTATTCCCTTTAATCTATCAAAATAACCTATCTATCTAAGCGTGTTTATTATTTGGTATATATATATATATATATATATATATATAATATGATAGTGGAACTTAAATCAAAGAAAAGTTATTAGATGTGAGAAATAAAGTTTTATATTGATTGTTGAAAAAGAAAAGAATGTTAGTATATATAAAGTAATATTTTGAGATATTTTGAGAAATTTAATCAGACGGGTTTAATCTAAAATAAGTAATTTAGATTAGTTTAGACCAACTATATAAAACTTAGAAATTTCTTTCAGTTATATTGGAAATTATTTTCTATAATAAGCATCAAAAATTAAAAATTAATTTTTTATTTCGATGTGGATAAAAAACCAATTGTACAAAATGAAGTCAATATATTCTTTCAAAAGTCTAATATTAATGAAGAAAAAAATTTAAGAGTTATGTATTTTTTTTTAAGAACGAGGCAAGTTAATTAGTAGTAAAAATTAAAGAATGAAATGTTCAAACCAACTTCAACTAGGAAATAGCAACACTAATACTACTCTATATCTAAAAAAAAAACCCAATGGAATTAAGTTAATGAACTAGCAATCACTAATGTCTTAATATATATAGTCACTAACAATCGATATGGAATAATCAAATCTTTATTGATTGATGAGTTCTTATCAAGAATATTGTTGTGAGATATAATTTCATTAAAGTTGTCATAAGAATCTTGATGTTTTGAAACTGTTGTTGTCTTGATATGAAAATAATTGAAGGCTCATTCCATAATTTGATGATATTGCTCCATAATAAAAAAACAATCTAGTCTGTACTTGTTAATCCGTGATAAAATTTGAAACAAAAGTAAGATCATAACTCATAAGGTTGCTCAAATTGTTGTTCAACAAGTTCTCTACATGAATCCATAGTACCTTCACAAGACTTGTATATGTATTGATATTATTTTTTATTTTTTATTTTTTATATCTTGTTATTTTTTTATCATTATTTTTAAAAAAGGTTCATGCTTCTTTTTTTTTAGTCAATAATCTCTCTATTCATAAAAATCAGGATAAAATGAATGTATATTCTATCCTCTTCTTCTGATTGAAATTCACCAGCTATATTGTAGTTGGGTGTCCACACACATTCATACAGCTAGCTTGTGGAGTCTCAACATTTCTAATATATGACTTTCATCATTGGGAAAACTGCATCTTAATTTACTCAAGTACCAAATTGAGGTTCTTGTGTCTTACAAACAACATATTATATGCTTATATGCAAACCCTACTAAAAAAAGTCACTATCATTTCTATAAATATTTTAATTGAATTGGTGGGAAAAAAAAATTAGTAATGTTTTCATATAGAAAAATTACAAATTTTTTCACTTCTTTAATGATAATCTATTTTCCATCATTATTTTTCCTAGTGAGCTGATTTGGTGAGAAATGAGTGAGAAAATCATGTTCTTTTGCATAAATTTCCTATTGATTCGTGGTGAGAACCACCTTTGTATCTAATAGTGTTCGATACGTTTGCAAGTGTAAAAAAATGTTACACTATCGACCTATTATATCATTGTTAAACTCACAGAACCATCAGTATATACAATAACAACAAACTCAGTCTAAACCCACAAGTGCAATCTGAGAAAGGTGTTGTGTACATGAACCTTACTCCTACCTTAAAGGTTGTTTCCAAAAGACCCTCACCTCAAGTAAGGCAAATAAAGTTTTTTTTCCTTTCAGTTTCTCACCTAGTATTCAGTACCTGCATTGGAACCCGACTCTAGAAAGTCCCACACTTTAAGAGTCAAATGCTCTCTAACAAAGTCGACTTCATACCCAGAGGAATTCGAATCCAAACCCTTGCTAGTCAAGTTTATATACACTTCTTTATAGGTACAACTGCCATCAACACTAAAGCATATAACTAGGCAAAATAACTTCATTCAAGGTATTGGGCATCATGCAAGCATCATAATAAAAGAAAAACAGAGAAGAAAGTTATCACTTCTGTATTGCAATTGAAATTTAGAACCATAAAGTAAAATATTTAATGAAGTTGACTCATTGTAGGGAAATGGAGGAAAAAAAGGGGGCAAAAATGGCCGAGCTGCAAACAAGCAATTCCTCCCTTGAGAAAAAAATTTAATGTACAGAGAAGAGCCAAGCTGCATTATTATGTACCAGTTATCTCCCTATCCATTTTCATTCTCTTTGAACTTTGGACCTCTGGCAGGCTACCCACCCCCCTCTGTTGGGGGGAAGCATCATGCAAATATGCACAGTTGGCGCCATGTCGGCATCCTCTTGAACTATTATAATAGATGCAAGGCTTCATTATCTTAGGTTTTGTATCTCTTGAATTGTAGCTATTTTGTGATTCTTGAACTGAACCTAACTGTTGGTTGTTTCGGTTGTTGTTGTTATATTGTGGTGGTAATGTTTCTTGCCTTTCTCCTCCATGCTGCTGAATGAGAGACTTGTAATAGTTGATGTCCCTAGCTACAGGTGCTGGCATAGAGGAAGTAGGTGTTGACATAGTTGCTACTGGAGCTGGTAAAGCAGCTGACATGGCCTCGGGTATACGAGGCCTCAAACTGGGAACGGGTCCTATTCTACTTGGAGCAGAGATGAAGGGGCCGTTTGTAGTACCTGCCATCGAGGGGATAACTAGCTCTGTTCTACTGACTTGAACTGGAGGAGGATCTGTCCTACCTGAGTGATAGAAAGATGGATTGGCTCGACTAACTACAGGTTGAGATGGAGCAGCAATACTTGATGCCTGCAGCCTTGTGTTGGGCATGTGACTAGCAGCAGACATGGTTTGGATATTCATAGCTGGCACGCTATGGGAGCTGGTGCCTACTCCTTGGTGTGTAACCAGTTGCCCAACAATTTTCGGGTCACTCAAAATTTTTATAAGCAGCTCGCGATCAATAAGATTTCCCTGGCCACTGTCTGCCATAAATGCAGTTAAAGCTGCCTGAGCTTCTGCTACAGCATCAAGCCCCAAGCCAGGAACACCTCCCGGTGATGAGATTCCATGGACTGGAAGGCTATTTCCGGCACTTCTATTGCACAAGGGAACTCCAGACTGCATTACCTGGGCCGTTGAACTGGCAGCATTAGTAGGTATAGCAGTGCCAAATGCAGGATCCGCTACCTCCTCCTCTTCAACAGGTGTTAAGGGTACAACCGGTGTGTGATGATCATTATGAAGGGTTTCATCTCCAGGACCCATAGGAGGACTGTGTGGGGAAAAAAGAACAATTTAAAAGGAGTAACATCTAGAACTAAAATAAGATCAATGGAAAAGAAATTTTTAAAAAATGCTTTTAGAAGAAACAAACCAACAACATATCTAGCGTAATCCCACAAGTGGGGTATGGGGAGGGTAGGATGTACGCAAACCTTACCCCTACCTTTGTGAGGTAGAGAGACTGTTTAGACTCTCGGCACGACAATGCATTACCAGAACAGGCTAGAAAGAAAAAATAATCCTACAAGAATGAAGAATCATACTTTGGAGGAATGGAAGATTCACGTGGATAAATTGCTTCAAGAACTCTCATCTCCCGTTGTTTCTGAACCTCCATGTCATTGCTTTCTTCACCAGCAACCACTCGCCAATTTCTATCCAACACAAACTGTTAAAAATCAAGGGAAGTGTAAGCAACTAGTACAGTGATGCTATGCCTTCATTGTGCAAATATGTGAGAAGAGAGAAGGAGAATAAAATTACAGAAAGAGAGGAAACAAAATGCCAAGAGAATGCTCAAAATAAAGAACGCATGCTTCAAAATCTTACAGAGCATGTATAAGTAGCTCCTCCCCCCAGGACACACACCCAAACCAGTACTGTTTAAGTGAAATTATCAATTCAACTTCAAATTGGCACATGAACATCCAACGACAGTAGACTATCAATTGTTCATTTCAATTTCTGCACCACGCTTCTTGTTAATCAACATAGTTTAGGGATCCAACAGGTCCTAACTCAACATATAGCTCCTATTTCTCCATATAGTTACAATCAAGTAAACAATCTCAGATGTATTATGTAATCTTTTTTGTTTTTTCTAGAAGGATGGAGTTGCTAAAAATGTGCTTCTCTCCTCAGCATCTCTCTATGACACCTTTGATTGGATTCAAAGAGAAATGCTTTCAGGAACAAGAGGTTATCATGTGATTTTGTTTGAAAAGGAACTAATAAGAGAAAATCAATGGTACTGGGAAATGTTTAGCAGGTATAAGGAGTAATGTGGATATATGTGGGTTCGAAATGCATTTCCTTCCTAGGAAAGTTAACCCAAAAAATTATTCTAAAGATTTACACAGTATTATTTGCTTTATCATATGGCCTAAAGGCAATTCGTAGCCTTACTCAAAGTGAGTAGAATTCGCCGCCATACCAAAGCTAGTTTGGGTTGGCTGAGTGTATGGATCCTCAATATCATAAATACGGGTAAAAATCTAACCTTATCCAAGTTGTGCATACTTATCTGGAGAAAAGTTATCCAAGTTGTATATGGGAATCTGTATCCAAGTATTTGCTCATTTATTTCAAATGGCTCAACAGGTGGAAACTCATCTATTTGGATTTTGGTGGATCCTTGGGTGGGAGAAACATTTTCCTATTTTCATCCCCTTTTATATATTACTCCCTGAATCCCAATTTATTTGGATTTTTTTCCCTGTTAAGAAGGACTGAAACCTTGAAAATAAAAATTTAAAAGCCTAATATTTATATTCCATTTTTCCTTTAATGAGATGCTTTTCCAGGAGCTGCAGGTTCTGTTGCAGATTCAATAGGAAGTTAGTTAACTTTGTCATTTTTTGCATATTTAGCTATGTGTCAACTGGAACCTACGAATTGGGACTGAGGGAATTGCACACTGCTTGATAACACACATCAAGTGTTTCTCATAAAGTAGTAAAGGAGAAGAGAAGAGGAACTCTTATTCAATTGAGTAGGTTAACATCATATAAGAAGCTCCTTCATAAAAGATTTAGACAACAGTGGGTGACATAAAAACAAATGTCAACTACATAAGAAAAGAAATTTTAACTACATGAATTGAGGAAAGTTTAGAGCGAGAAAACCTTCCTAATTATTTGAATTTCTTAGTATCATAATCATTAAGAATATTGCATAATTTTAGATATATACTAGTAATATACTTCTCTAAATCTCTCAACTTTGACAGATGTTTTTGTTTCTCTTAAAACTTGAATAATATTATAATAGAAATGCAGATGACCTCAAATCATTTGTTTAAGTACTTTGCTGCATAGATCCCCAGATGGCTTTAGATATGGCAAGGGGGGGTTGAGCTTAACCCGTAAAAAAATTAATATTTTTTTTTCATTTCCAACCCGCCCCGCATAAAATTTTTAATATTTTCTTTTTTTAATTAAGTTTGTTACTAAAAATAAAATTCATAAAAATATTTTTTTATTTTCTCATTAAGTTATATTAATTTAATAGATAATGACTTTCATTTTATTTTTTAGAGGTCAATTGAGAAGCATCTAAGAAACCATATTAGTTTTGATTGAACCATTTTCATTAACTATCTTGAATATTTTAGTAATTTTAAAGAAACTATCATAATAAATAATGTTCTATCACTCTTTACATGTTAAGAAAGTTAAAATTAAGTTAGAACCCGCATAAAACCACATAGACCCGCAACCCGCCCTGCATTAGTTTTTAAAAAAACCACTTCAACTCGCCCCATATCCCTCCCCACCCCGCACAACCTTAAAACCGCTCCGCCTCGCATAGCCTTAAACCCATCCCGCCCCACATCCACGCCACCCCATTGCCATCCCTAGATGGCTTAGAGCTGGAAGCTATGAACTCCAAGTTTATCAGCAAGTATTTTGTCTCTTCTTTTTCCCTTGCTGAAAGTGAAAAGGTAAGCAACTTCGGCAATTATTTTATCTTCATCATCCAATGGTTATTTCCAACAGTTTTTATTCAAATTCTATCTGTTTTCGAGTTTTAATGGATGGCCAGCTCGACATTATCATGCTCCTACTTCCAAGCAATGTTTTAAACGGGTATATTGGGTCAAAAACAGACTCTGCAAGAGATTTTCCTTATCAAATATAAGGTTTTTGTCAAAGACAAAGAAATAGGGTTTTGGCTCAGTCTACCTTGTCTAATAGTAATAGACTTCACGAGAGCTACTCGGGAATTCTGTTAGTTCGTTAAATCATTTATCTGTCTGGAAGTTTCAACACTATGCCCTGTAGATATAAAAGGAGCAATGCCAGATTCCTTTAGTGTCCTATATGTCAGTTTTTTATAGGTTGCTTTTGAATAATCAAATAGAAAGCCTTCTCTTCATTTGCATTCATTCCTCTATATTGAAACAGCAACAAACTCAACTCAGCCATTCAGCTTTTTTGATACGTAGGATTACAGTAAGAAAGTAAAGTACCTTATTTTTCTTTTACCAACTAATATTAAAGCAATGTTCACAAATTCTGAAAATTTCCGAGCAAAAGCTATATTCAAAATAAACAAATTCTACGCCCCAATACTAAACTAGTTGTGGATTGACTATATGTTATTTTATTCCCCTTGATCCGTAGACTATAAATTCATTTTTAGACATGATAGAAAGTCAAACTGGACAAGGCTATCACTGAGCATTTGGTTCGTTCATTTTCACGAGGGAAAAGTCCAACTATTAATCATACTACTAACATCCTAAATAGTGCTAACAAATAAAATAATACCTGAAAAAATACAAGTAAAAATTTTAAAAAGCGCAACTTACAGAGGGAGGACGACTCCATTTGATTACAGGGATTTGAGCTACTTTATTCTTCCAGAGGCTTGCAGGCTGTGCACCCTCAAAGCCTGGTGGTAAATTATCATCAGACACCAAAAGACCTGCGTGCAAAGGCAATGATATCTTTGCTTGGAGATGATCTTGAGCTCCTCCTAATCCAACTTGGGAAGGGGAATCTTCAGACAGGAAAAGTTTTACCTATTAAAAGAAAGATCTATTCAGGAAAAGCACTCTATTTGGCAGCATCAGTCGATCAATACATATATATCCCAACACATATACATCCCATACAGAGAAAAAGATTTGATTAAAATTTGTGCCAAAAGATATCATTCATCAACGGGTAAATAGCGATTTTAGTCTTTCTATTATTGCATTATCCCAGTTTTAGTCCTTATATTATTCATATGAGCACATTAAGCCTTCAATTAATTGAAACATTTGATATTTGATCCTTCAAACTAATGGAAGTTAAATTTTTAACAGAATTATCATTTAAAAGATCTGGATAAGCCCGGGCGAAGCCACTAAGTGTTGAATTAATTTTCAGCTTCAAAAAAAGTCTGGATAAGTCCCTGCTAATCAAAGAGATGGGCAAACAGATCGAAAACAAGATCAGAAAGCAGTATATTACCATCTTTTTTGGATAAGAATATTACAAGCTCATTCGTTTAGCTGATTGAAAGTAGTGATAAGCATCAAGTATTGAAAAACAATTTTTGGTGTTAAAATTGATTCTATAAATAAGTAGTTACGTGTTTGGATAGAAGTGTTGAAACTAATAATAAGCCACCAATGTGTGGTTAAAAAAGTGCTGATAAGAAATTTTTCTGTTAAAATGATCAATATGTCATAGTATTTTGATATTTTCAGAATTAATAAAAATATTATTTGGGATAAAATATTAAAGCTTTTGGTAAAATGAAACGCGTCATTTAAGCTAAAAAAGCCATAAGTTGGAGGTGACCAACTTATGGTTGGAGTTTACCAAACGCATAAATGAATCAAAAAGTACTTTTAATCTAATTTGACCAGCATATAAGCTTAACCAAACATCCTCTACCATAATAGAGAACCAAAGCTGAATGAAATAGAAAACCAAGGACAAACTTAAAGAAGACAGGGTAGACATTACTTGCTTTCATGGAAAACTTGAAAGTTTTTGATTCATGATTGATGGCCATAACATTCGTATCAAGATAAGATTTTATTACTCTTCTCAAATGGTGCTAAATCGGGTCTGCCCAATCAACCTTATCATTGGTATTTTTTAGCACCTTTCCCCTGCTCTCTACCCTATGCTTCTTTTACCCCTTTGTCCTTGATTTATATTCGATGTGAGACCTTTACATTGTAAAGCAAAAAGACTATATGATCATGTTGTCATACTTGGTTGATTTAACTGGACCTTTTGTTTTTCTTCTTCTACACATAAAACAAATATCCCCAAACATCCCAACATGATTCCTCTGCATGACTTCTGATAACATAAGTCAAACTACAGGTAGACCATTATGCATCATTTGTCATCAAGACAGCCTCTAACCCACCTACACGCTGATTAACATGCCCTTTGGCCACTTGAAATAAAATACATAAGACCCTATCTTTTACTGGAAAACATCATTGAACAATGACTGGACTAAAGGGTCATCATCTTCTTTTTTAAAAAAAAAATTGTTAATGCCTAATGGTTGTGTTGGCAGCTTGTGCTAGACCTTGTCCACCAAGGTTTTGATGAAACAAAAATTCTTAATGTTGATACTTCATCTTTTAAGACATAAAGAATTCTTGTTTCATCAAAACCTTGGTGGACAAGGTGAGCACAAGCTGCCAACACAACCATTAGGCATTAACAATTTTTTTTAAAAAAAAGAAGATGATGAAGAAGAAACTTGGGAATATGTATCTTCTTCATCTTTTTCAATGAGCTTGCGCCTTGCGCTGATTTCTGTCATTAAGTTCTCCTGCGACTGTCTTCACAAAAACTCTCAGAACATGTTCACAAAGTAGAACAAATTTACAAGTATAATTTATTTTTTTATCAAGTAAAATATTTCATTGATACTTACAAGCCAACTTGGCCGTAAACAAGAACCAAAAAGAGAGAAACCTACAAAATATGGTTGTCTCCAAAAGAGACCCAATGAGTGCACCAAAAGAAGATAAGACATCAGAGACTACTCCTCATTTAACCAAAGATCAGCTCCACCCCCTTCAAAATCTCTCATATTCCTCTCCTTTCATTTACAAGTATAGTTTCACTAAAATTTTGGAACTGCATCAACCTTTTCCCTTCTTCCTCCGTTTTTGGACGAGTACACTTGAGAAAATTTAATCAACACATATAACAGGATTCTTTGGTTTCAAACTTAATAAAGTAGTTTAGCTATCTCTTTCGGCAAAAATTAGTGTTCCATTGTCAATCAATGACTATATCAATCAAACTACCCCTCAATTCCAAACTAGTATGGTCTTCAGCTAAATCATCTATACCCATCCTGCTCTAAGACTAAGATAGTCTGGCTGTCAAAATTTTAACATTAGATTTCAGTTTCCAGAATTACTAAATTCTGGCAATGTCTTTAACATATAACATCCAAAACAAGTATCGAGAAAGTAACTCCACATCATTCCCCATATTACTCAATTTAACTTGACTGACAGTAATAAAACTTAACAATTGAGATTAAAATACAATAACAAAAATAACCAGGCTTCATTCCCAAACTAAGTTGGAGTGGACTATATTAAAAGGGCAGTACGGTGCATGGGACTACAGTTAAGGGTCGGACCACAACGGTCTATTGTACGCAGCCTTACATTGCATTTCTACAAGAGGTTGTTTCCACGGCTTGAACACATGACCTCCTAGTCACATAGACGCAACTTTACTAGTTGGATTGGACTATATGAATCATCAAACTCCATTCCAACTTTTACCTCATTTCATTCCAATCTTGGGTGTAAAAGAGAGCTGATTGGACTATATGAATCACGAAACTCCATTCCAACTTTTAACCCATTTCACTCCAATCTTGGGTGTAAAATAGACCTGGATTGGAATATACGAATCAACAAACTCCATTTCCAACTTTTAACCCATTTCAATCCAATCTTGGCAATAAAAAAGACCTCTTTCGTATCACAACAATCAAATTCATCAAAACAAAATGGTTTATCAACAGCTTAGAGTTCATCAGTTCCCAACTCAGTTTCATTTTCCTTTTTTTAGGGTTATTCAATACTCCGATTATATTGTACATACAATTACATCAATAAACTATGAAAACTACGGATCTTTACATAAATTTTACCTGACAAAGACTATCATCTGAAGCCCAAGTAACCCTTTTCGATTTCTCCCGTCCTCGCATATTTACAAATACAAAAAATTCCGATTTGATTCGATTCAATTCTCAAATATAAAAATCTTAAATCCAATAGGATTAACAGTGATTTTATTGTCAAAATTCGCTCCAAAAACCCTAAAAAGTTCAGCTAAATTTTGATCCGATTTTGAAGAAAACGATTTTTCCGATGAAAGTAAGTTTTACTTAACAGAGAGAAGAGAAAGAGAAAAAAAGAGGAACAGAGGTCAAAAGGCAACCCTAAATAAGAGCCCTAATTCCTCTGAATTTTTTTATTTTTTTTTCTGTGCCCCCTTTTTATTTTTTTTTGAATTAAAAAAATTAAATTATGAACCGTTCACTCACTGTTATATCACTGGATTTAAAAAAAAAAAAAAAACTGGTCAGCCTGTATTCCTTTTCTATGTTTTCTTAAATATTTTATAATATAAAAAAAAAAAAATTTACTTGCATGTATGCATTTGTCACTTAATTAGTGTTTTTCGTCTCAATGTATATGATGTATTTTAATTGAATGTGAATTTAAGGAAAAAATAAATATTTTTAAAATTTGTGGTCTCAAATAAGTTATATATGTTTGTATGGTTATATATCATCTTATTAAGCAAATGACTAAAAATGATAGTATGTCCTATAAATTGAGATAGAAAGAGTAGTACACTAGTACTTTACTTTGTTTCAATTTGTTTAGTATGATTGGGAATATGAAGATCGAATTAACTAATGTTTGGTGTAAATTTAAATATTGAATTATCAACTTTTAAGCATGAAAATTATTAGTCTTGATTGACAGAGTTATCTGGTATATGTTGATGGGAGGCGGTACATATATTGTGAGATTAGTTGAGGAGCATGTAAACTAGTAGTACTATATAATAATATATACAAAATATACACACACACACACACACAATAATTAACAACATGTTCAATATAATATCACAAGTGAGCTTGAAAATGATCGAGTGTATGCCGACCTTACTTTTACTTTATAGAGAGGTTATTTCCAGAAGCGAACTCGGGATTTGAAGCATGCCACCCAATGTCGTTTCATATTATAATTTTATTAAACATAAAGTATATAACTAATGTACTACCGTATAAATATGAATTAAATAATTCTACTAGATAAAGTTTCTTTTGTAGAGTGGTGGTTTTGAACTTCACCTTGCACCATTAGGTTTCAAGTTCAAATCTAGCTATGCAGCGTTTAAAACGGGCACCCAAATCGTGTCTTTGGATGCCTAATAAAATATAGTATGTAATATCTCAACGTATATATATACATAATTTTTCGAAATTAATGATTGTACGCGTATTCTCGAAGGGCGCAAGGGTCATTTTTTCCAACAAGGTGCTCATTTTTATTAGGTTTAATTTGCTAAATAAATAATTAATTTAAAATATGTCAATTTTATCTAAGAATTTTATGTATATGTCAATACTCCTCTGTGGCATGAACTTGGACCTTTAGATGAGGTAAACATCCGGCTCGAAAATAATATAATAAACTAATTTAATTTTTAAAATCTAAATAAATTATCTGACTCATATATTTCAAAATTTAATTCAAATTTTGTAAGAATCAAACTCAATAACTTTTTCACATGCCTACACATCAATAACTTTGAAACTTGTAATTTAGACATTTTTTTGATAAAACATTTTGTAGGGTTTTATTTAAAAAAATAAATAAACTATATACGTTTATACTATTAGGAATAATTTTGAAATTCTCTCTATTTCCCTAATAACACAATACTATTATACCACGACACTGATTTATCGTTAATTTGGACCGAGGGCTACGTGAATGCTCGAGAACAAAAAAACTCGTCCTTAATTTTTAATATTTGATATTTTTACCTGGTGTGTGTATATAGCTAGCTCTGACATATTTTAAATACTTAACTTATCTACGTAATAGGCGCTTGACGATACACACAAAAAAAACTCTTTTAAAATTTGAAAACACAGTATATCATATGTTCAGAAGAACAATTAAAATTGTGAGAAATTAAATTTAAAGAATTGTCAATGTATTCCACCCCGTTTAATCTATTTTAGGACCGGTGTATGTGCACCGTCCATGCCAATAGGGCAATCAATGTAGCCAAGTGACAATCAACTATTCAACTTGCTAGGCAATTTGTGGATAATCCATCAATGAATTGTTGTGTTGTGTGATATAATTCAACTTATCATCTAGATGATTCTTAAATTATCAAGTTGAACAGATTCTTAATTGTTTTTATATTTTTAAATAATGGATGAAAGAATTAAAAACTTAGTAAAAATTGCAGGATTAAATGATATGTAATGAATTAATTTCCCAATTATTGAATTAGTCTTGAATTAACTCTGAAATTTGTGTTTAAATAGTAGTACTCTTTTATCAACCTTGGACTTAAGTTGATCGCTAGGGTTTTTCAACTGTTAACAATGTTGTTTTAAGATTATTTAAAACATAATAATAATCGAGACCATCAATTAATAACTCTAATTTAGGGCCGCAGTTGCGATAACCCTTTCTCAATGATTCGAAATCAAATTAATATATTCCCTTTAACTTAACTCGAAATTTTGTTATTTGATTGACCAAACCTAAATGTATTTCCTTGGTAGCCAAAAATGTAAAGCCCAACATATAGATTAGAACACATGAAAATATAGTTTAATATTGGGCCTAGCACCCAAGGAAGCCCAATTAATGGAATAGTTGGATATCATTTTTGTATATATTTTGATTTGTCGCACTTGAGCCAAAAAAATAATTCAGAAATAATATATCTATTGATACCTTCGAGGTATAGATAAAGTCTACATATATTTTATCTAACTCTCAAAAACTTATTTGTAAAATTACTCTGAATATATTATTGTTGTTGAGTATGAGCATGAAAACAAGATTGGTGGAGGACTTAAAGGATCAATGTTCCTAGTCCAACCAATATCAATAAGAATAGCAACATCCTTTCATCTCTCATTTGATAAGTCTTATATGAAAATTTGGTTTTCCTTTGCGTAAAACATTCCTTTGAGACATAGGAGTGAAAGTAAAATTTCATTACGTATTTTTAAAAGAAATGTTAACGTACTAAATAATCACCTTCACAATGTTACCAAATAGTAAATATGCGATACTATAACTTGTTATTTGATTTACTCTCATTCTTCTTATCTCTATAGATTAAAAAATTAGTAAGTATCATTCATTCATTCAAGAATTATGAGGGTCAACAATGTTAACTAAAGATTTTAATACATAATTTGTGTAAGATCTATTAGGCGAGCCTCGAGCATTGGGCGTGCTTAGGGCGTACAATTGGGCGCTTAGGGTGAAGTCTTACCGAATAAGTCCCACACTTGAGTCTCGGGGCGTTTTGCTAGAGCCCTGCCTCAGGGCAAGCCCTAAGGCGAGTCCCAACAAAGTCTTTTAAAAACTAGTTCAGAGCGTAAGACCAGACGTTTTATGCAGTACGGAGCGAGACATAAACCTCGAGACGCGGCGCGTAAGTTTTGTTGATCTACAGAGCGTAGCCTCATGTATATTCAAATTAACTGAGCTACTAAAATTCTTTGAGTAGTCGAACGAGTTATGGTAGTGAAGACTAATAAAGAGATCTTCCTAAATACATGTGCAAGTGAAGACAACTTGTTTATTGCATTTTTCTGGCCCGTGATCCATCTTCTTCTTTATATTGCCCGTGACTCTCTTTCATCTTCAACTACCCTTTAGTTCTAACATACCTTCTTCTTTTTTTCTTTTCTAATTTATGCAGTTTGATTCAGAGTATATAATGGTGAAATTAACTAATGTTTTGTATGAATACAAATAATTTATTTTAAAAAAAATTAGCTTTACATATTTAGATATCACATCAAAGATACTATCTTCTTTGTTTTAATTTGTTAGTATAGTAAAATACATGGAACAAATAGACCTTTATAAGCGCTTTATCCATTAGACTGCAATTGATTAGTGTACACTCTAAAAATTACTTGTTTCGTTTTGTATTATTTGGCCTTTATTAATTTGACATACCCTTTAATATTTTTTTAATTAAAGATATATTTTATTAATAATGCTTTAGAATTTTAAATTTGTTTACTATTACTTTATATAGATATTTAATATTAAGAAGAGAAAGCATAAAACATAATAAAGTTATATTAGTTTCATAAATTAGATAAATAAAATGAGATAACTATTTTTAATACGTAACAAGTAATATAAAATGGAGGAAATAAAGATGATGAAAAGGAATTTCAACAGATCTACGAATACAAATCACCTCCGTGGAGGAAAGACAATAGATCTAACTTTGATTAGATATTGATAAAGCTCAAAATACAAAGAATAAGACGAGCTATTTTAAGTATTTACACTTTACTCATTTGGTTTAATGCAGTATATTTGCTTCGTGGATTAAATTATTTCAAATCTATAGTTTTAGAATATATTATAATTCCTAGACTAATATATCCTGTGAGAGGTGGAATTAAATAAGAACAAGTTAAATGTGATATGGTGAGATAAACCTTCAATCAAACAAATTATAAATTTAATCTTGAATATCCCATCTTATCACATGAATCGAACGATCACATAATATCCATTTTGGTCCGATCCACCCCTGTCTTAAAAATTGTAATTAATACAATTTTTCCTATTTCTTAAAAATAATAATTATCAGAATAGTCAACGAGGACAAGAAGTATAACAATTTTTTCATTAAATCAAAACCTATGAATATCCTTACAATTACACCTTTTCCCAAAAAGAGAAAAAAAATTGTTTAAAACCAACATAAATATAAAAATAATAACCTATAAAGAAATTTTAAATGCTTTTTAATTTCCTATATGTGTGTAGGAAGCAAGAAAAAAAAAAGACAAAAAATAAAAATAAAAATATGTTCACTGAATTTTGACCCAAATTCCTTCACTTGGTATATCTTGATGAACCACAAATAAAAGATAATAACCAGGTGGAGCTAATTTAGCATTATTTGGAGTGACCACATTGATTTGATAGGCATTTTCCCCAATTAATTTCACATTTTCACTTACTAACACCAATAATCTTTGATTCATCGTAAATGAATGTGTGTTAAATCCAGGTGCAACCATTGTTACTGTGACCAAATTTATGTCCACCCGCCCCGCAACCTTAAATCTTATGGGCACTCGTTGCACATACCCAATTACATATTGCGAAGCAGGAGAGATGATTTGTGGACGTAAGTACTCAGATATCGAATTCAAATAAGACGGTGAAAATGCCTCTAAGCTTAACTCAGTAGGGAAAAGAACTCCAGTAAAATTGTAATATATATGTGGATTACTACCCCCAACAAGAACTCGACCATCTCTGAGTAAAACCGCAGTTGAATGGTACATCCTTGGTATGGTACTCGAATTTTGTATCTCGAACCGAGAGTCAAATGGGTTGTCGGGTCGGTAAATCACGGGTTTCAAAACCGAGTCCCGACCACATTCCCATCCAGCTGTACCCGTGGCGGCTCCATTAATGATCAAGACATTTCCATTGGGTAAAATTACCATATCACCCATTGTCCTAGCCAATGGCATGGTCACCATAGTCCATTGTGGATTCGGATCGGTTATTGTGATTCGTCCGCAAGTACTCAACGCACTGGAAAAATTACCATTTAGAGCACTAGTATACGAACCTTTCGGGGCTCCACCACATACCAACACTTCAGCTTGAATTTCTTGTGCTTGTAAATTCTTCAATGGTAGAAGAACGGCCGAACCCGTACTCGGATAATTTCTCGGATCACCACCTGGTATTTCCGGATAATTTTTCAATACTATATTTTTCGTATAATCGAACAATATAGCTCGATTATTCGCGAAAATGAATAAATTCCCATCCACATTAAGGAAAACAAAAGGATATAAATTATTCTCTATTTTATTTGGATCATTTGTCTTCACAAGAAAAGGCAAACTATATGAATTATTTGCCGATGCACTCTTGGGATAAAACTCGTAACTAAAAGCCCTACGACCACCAATAATAATTTGTCTGCCATCTGGCAAAATATGATTGGTCGAATACCATCGTCGTTGAATTAATCCACCTTGAATTTCTTCCCAATCACACGTACTGTTAGTAGCTGAATTACTACAAGGCTTAAAAACTCGTACAACTTTCTCACCATCGTTGAATCCACCGGTTTGAACTAACGAACCGTCCGGGAACACGGAACCCGAGGAGCACCAAACATCGGTTTGGACCATGAGGGGACGTATCGAGTTACTAGCAACGTCGTATTCTATAGAGTGAGCAGTGCAGTCGACTTTCAACGTAGTGTCATTTTGATCGTACCGACATTTTCCATCGGGCAACGAAATGTTGGACATGCCAAAGTCAGTACGATCAAACATAACGACCCTATCGTTGTTGAGAAGTTGCATGTGCATGGCGGAAATTCCAATGTTTGATAGTAGTAAGTTCCAGCTTCCGCCAGCAGCCGCGGCGGAAGCGAAACTCGGCCATTGACATAGGAGTAGTAGTAGTAGAAGAAAGATGTGAGGTTGTATGAAGTAAAGAATATTGTTGCTAGTATTAGTACACTTCTTCATAATGAGTTGTGTTTTTTTGTTTGGTTTTTTGTGACAAGTTATGACAAAAAGATATATTAAAAGGGTGAGGGGTGGGGTGTAATAATGTAATAGAGGTGTATTTTTCTTGGTTATGGGACTTTGGGATATGTGTGTGTGGTTAATAAAAGTTTTGAGGAATGGATGTCCTTTATTTATATGGAGTGTTATGGTAGGCGGATATGTTTTTGTACCACAAAGCAAACAAAGAATAACTGCGACCGGTGATTGGTTTTTTGTCAGCTGAAGAAAGACTAGTATTTGGTTTTCGTTCGATGTTCAGTATCAGTATTGAAATTCAATTAAATTTAAAATATGTAGGATGATCCAATCCTTTACAAAAATGATCTCATATTCAAAGTTTAAGTTTGAAACCTTTGATTACAGATAAAACAAAAGGGAAAAAGGACGAATATATCTCAAACTATCGTAAATGGTATGCAGATACCCTCCGTCATACTTTTGGGACATTGGTACCCCTGCCGCCCAAAAACTAGAGCATATATGCCCTTCACTCTAACGGAAGACTAAATAGGGACATGTGGCGCAATCTTATCCGTCGATTCGATATTTATTAAATGTCGGATCTGTGGATAAGATTATGACATGTGTATGTCCATTAGTATAAAGGGTAAATATGCTCCAGTTTTTAGACGACATGGGCACCAATATCCCAAAAATATGACGGAGGGTATTTACATACCATTTACGATAATTTGAGGGTATATTTATCTTTTTCCCCTAAAACAAATATTTACCACACGCCATGGATCACATTCTTGTTGATGGGAAATTGGAGTTCAACTTTTATGGACAATTGAGGTGTTAAAACAATTTTTGCTGTATCAATCACTTAAATGATAGTTATACGTAAATATTTAAGTTATATATATATTTGATATATTAAAAAAATAATTTAAACTACAGTCACTAAGAAGTAAGAGCTATAGGTATTTTTGTAATTAATTGTGTGTATTTAAAAAAATAAAATGAATTAATTTTATGGAAAATTTGTATTCACAAATTTGATTAAAAAAATAGAATAAGAAGACAAAATATTTTCACATGAATGAGATAAGTAGTTGTCTCTGTGGATCCAATGCATGTCTCTTACTTTATTATTTATCACATGACTATGTACATAAAAGGGTCAAAAAATATTTAAAATATGTAAAATTCATCGAATTTATTCCTGGTTAATAATTTAGTCCAAAAATTGTTAGGGTTTTGCCCTGATTTTCTTTTCTTATTTGAGTTTATTTTTTTCTCCTTAAATAAAAGTCAAAGTATTATCATAAATGCTTGAACTTTTTCTGAAAGAAAAATATAATTTTCTTCTATATTTGGTTTATTCTTTCCTTAAAGGAAAAATTATGAGATCTATAAATTGAAGATCCCTATTCTCATAGCATAACATTATAGCATCCACAATGTAGTCATTTAGAGAGTCTTGTTTATGGGGAGATTTTCTCCTAAACATATTTATGTTTTTCAATATTAGTTTTATAATATGTAGGCCGCTTGACCAAACTATATTAATAATATGTTTTTAATATGATTTTATTTGTCGTCTAATTTATCGTCATATAATTTGCAAATTATAAGCTTCCGCATGACGTCCTAATCACCCTTCATAACCCAACTAAAATATCATCTCTGTTATATATTTCTTCTTATTACTTTAACGTTTGATACTTGAACAGTATGAATACATTCAAGGAATATATACCTTTACCATTTACTTGAATTAACTTAACATGCTTACATACTTCCTTTTACTTTTACTCTTTTGTTCGTCATTTAGATACGTATCGATGATGTTAAAAGTTCAGTAATATGAAAGAAAGAGAAAAATTATTTCAAGCATTGATATTATCGGAAGCGTCCCTTCTTCCAAAAAGTTAGTTCGTGAATACTTGGTACATCAAGAACTATATTATTTGATTCCGAAAATATTTTTTATCCTAAATATTTCTAAAGAGTAAAGAATAGCAATTAGATGAGTCGACATTAAACAAAAATCAGAAAGACAATTTAGACAAGCAATTAAGGTCTGAATTTTGTGGTGTATAATGAATTATTGAAATATATTCTTGCAATTGTTATTAGCCTTAATTATCATATTAAATTGGTACTTATATGTTTATGGTAATTGGTAATTGATAATCAAATTTTCTTAACTACTATTCTCAGTTCATCACATAAGTCAAGTCTCAATTAATGTGGATTTGTGTTCTAAACACACAATTAGCCAAACTAATAAATTGTTTACTATCTTTGTGTTCTTCATTTCAATTCTGTTAGTATTTAGTTTTGGCTATATATAGTCACAAGTCAAGTCATAAAATATATTGCTCGCGTTGGTTAATTCAACAGACTTTACGAATGCTACAATACATCATCATCAAGTTTAAAAGTATACGTAGCACGTGAATATTTATGCTATGTTTTATTAAAGCCACTTTATATGAATGATTTTTTTTGATAATTAGCTAAAATTATTTTTTTTTAATAGAAAATATGGAAGTGGTATTTATTTATAATGAAAAGAAAATGAAATGGAATTTATTACTTTGCTTGCTTTAAATACACAATTGGACATGTTAAAAGTAGTTGATGAAACACCAAAATTTTAATGCTACAAAAGGTCCTAGAAAAAGGTATTGAGAGTATAATTAGCACTTAATCTAAATAAGCTAGCTTGCCACATATTTAATCATGTGTTCATAGATAAAGATAAGTTATCTCTACCAGATGGTAAATAATAGTATCGAGATATGTTATTCGAGAATTTGTTGCGAATTTGAACTTTCAATTGGATAAAATTATGATAAGAAACACCTTTATTTTTTATAGGTGCACAAATTAATTAATTTGAGCTTCAATTGGATATTGAATATTGGGTGAGAGATTAAATGAGTGTTTGAATATAAAAAATAACAAATTTTGAAGAACAAAAAGTAGTATTGTATTTGTTTTTAAGTTGAAAAGGGAGTTGTGATTGGCACAATTGAATTTACTTTTTGATTTTTCGTGAGTAATTTGAATTGGAAATTGTGAAAAAAAAATTAAAAGTTTTTTGAATTTTGGAAAATAATAGTAATTCTATGTCTAAACAATGTATTCCGAAAAAATAAATATTCATGACTAAAATGGATATTTAAAAAGCAATTTATTTATTTTGATTAAAGTATATAACTATGTGATATAAAAACATAGTTAAGCTATTAACTCATGTGACGATCGAGTGAATAAATTTTCTTTTAAATGATGAATGATGATGTTGTGATGATCTGTCATTTCATCTAAAAGTTTAAATCTTTACCATATATATATACTCTCATGTATTAATTAAAAGCTAAAAACTAGAAACTTAACTAAATCCAACAATCTACTAATTAAAAGTATATACTACTAATTAAGTATATACTAACTAAATCCAAATACTTTGTTTAGCAAACAAAAAAAAAAAACATTTGTGGATACTTAGAACACAGGTCCACTAAGATTGGTAACGTGACGTGATAAAGAATGAAATTTATGATTTTAATTTAATATTTTATCAGGTTCAATCTTTATAATTTTACTACCTCTTCTATCCAACAATACTTGTCCACTATTAATTTTGCACATTTCTTAAAAAATTATAAATAGTAGAATAATTTTACTATATCATCATTTGAATATACAATGTCTTGCAAAATGTAATAAGAAAATGACTATAATTAATGATAAGGGTAAATTAAAATCAAGCGCAAAATTATCCTTGATTTCATAAAGTGGACAAAAATTGTTGGACATCCCAAACTAGTATATTGAACAACTATTTTTGGACGGAGGAGTACAATATTAATATTATGAAATTAAATATAATATATTCAGATTTTATTTTTTAAAAGTTGTGAATGAAATGCTTGGGCATGAAGAATATAGAAAAAACCAATCTAGGTTGTGGTACAATGGAGGGACCTCTTCATCTTTAATCAGAGGTCTCAAGTTCTAGTTCTGGGTATGGAGAAAATTCTATTAGGAGTACCACCCCCTAATGAGTCATGCAATACGTGATTCAAATTTAATCGGAATTCTAATACGAACTTCAACATCGAGTGAAAACTAAAATAAATAAATAAATAAATATGGGTTGGCTTGTTAATCAAATATTCTATTTAGTGGTACATAATATGCAGAAAAAAGCCTGTATTTTTTTCATCTTTCGGTGCCTTCTTGCTAATGACAAACTGTAATAAAGAGAAAAATTCCAGACATTGCAAAGTTCTAAACTTAAAGCACAAATATTATTTGTCTCTTTGTAATTTAGCTTTCAATGAGAATGCAAAAAAAAAAAATATTACTGCCTTCGTCCATTTTTAATTGTCATAGTTTCTTTTTTTAGAGTCAAATAATAAAAATTTTAACTAATATTTTACGATGTATTTTTTCATCATATTGATATGCAAAAAATTGTTATAATTCTTTTTCATAGGTATTTTCAATATATTTTACCTGAATCGGCGTATCAAAAACAACCTCTCTACGAATTATGATTGCTTTCACAAGGTAGAATCAAGGTTGCATACACACCATCCTCTTCATACCCTACTTATGATATTACACTGAATACGTTTTTGTTATTGTTATTGTGAGAATGACAAATTAGAAACGCAAAGAAGTGAAGAAAAACGAAAGTTTTAAGTTAAGGAATTTTCAAATGAGAAGAAAAAATGCATGCAAAAGAAGCTTTTCAACTAAAAATTTCAAAGTTCTTTTATTCACTATAACGTCCTTAATAACATTAGTTGAAGATACATTGCATGCTAATTAATTAGACAATTTTAATTGTGGTAAATTAATTAAACCTCTTTGTTCACGTGAAGAAACTACTTAAGGCCCCAATTGACACTTTTGATTATTCATTAGGTAATTTCGAGAAACATCTAAATAATGTTGATCAAGTTGCAATGGATCTTAACACTAAAAAAAAAAAAAAAAAAAAACTGGATGTAACGACAGATAAATTTTGTAGCTAAACAGTAAAATTTATTTAACAACAAATTTCTGTTAACTACAAGCGAAATAGAGACAGATTTGCGATGAAGTTCATAGACATTTTCATTTTTTAAGTAGTAAGTTGGATGTGGAGTGAGTCCTATAGACCAACAATTGAAAATCAACCCATTTTTATTTTATTTTTTTAATTAATGGACCTTTTAGATTATGGTCTAAAGAATCATTAAAAGTTTATAAAAGTACATTAGATTAATGTCTAAAAGTTTACAAGTTATTACAACCATGAGATGATAGTCTAATATTTTATCCATAAGATTAAATAATATATGATCAAAAGTTTGTCCTTTAATTTGTCAAAGACTATATTTACATTTATATAACTTTATAAGTAGGAATAAAATCTAAATTGTGACATCCTTGAAAAAGGGCCATTTGAGACAAGGGTCAAACAAAAACAACATTCTTATCATTATAAGGTAATATCTACGTATACACTTCAGATTTCATTTATGAGATTATACTCATTTGTTATACTGTATACTTTTGTCATTCTAGCTTTTTCCCATAATTTAGCATTCACGGGATGATTTATGAGATAAGTGATAGATTTGACATATGTATAATGGCTTCAATTTGAACCCATTATTTTCGATTCAGAATATAGGTATGCATGTAAAATGTAAATGCAGCAACTCATATTTCTTTCACAAAAGATAGAGAAGCTATTCCGAAGAGAGACATCTAACCGCTCAATTGAATTTCACATAAAAGATTATTAAAGAATCAAATAAAAATTCATTGTTTCACTAAAACCAATCGATATATATTGAAGATTGAGACAAATTGTTTGATTATTAAATACCATTAGTTAGGTCTCTACTTTCAAATGAGTAATGATTAATAATTAAACAGATTCATCTTTTCATTTAACACATTTGCCTTTTGATTTATGTATAGTTCTTACGTTATCATGTATATAACTTAAATCGATATCATTATTATCATATGAAAGAAGAAAAGAACTCTTCCTTCTCGGGAAAAAGATTCAATAACAACAATATATATAAACAAACAAGTTGTTTACGACAAGACTCTCGACAAAAGAAGAAATAAACTAAAAAAACTAATTCCGTTGCCGGGACTTGAACCCGGGTCTCTCGGGTGAGAGCCGAGTATCCTAACCAACTAGACTACAACGGATTTGTTGCGAAAGCATATGTTTGTATTTATATAATATCGTAAAGCACGTCCACATCCCAATCCCAACAATTGTGTAGTGCAAAATAGTCAGATATATCTCATGATTATTTTGCGGAATTTTCACGGAAGGAGTTCAACATAGCTTTTACAACAAAGGAGATTCAATCCCTAGCTTCGCCCCTGTTCTTAAAAAATGTTACGGGGACAAATACTTATATATATTAAAAAAATTATTAAATATTTAATTACACATTTAATTGTTACTTATTATAATATAAATTTGACATCATCGTACAAATTTATAAACTTCAAATCTTCAATCCACTTCCAAATGATTTACCACATGATTGCTAGATAGTGAAATGCCAAGAACAGGATATGCCACCATTTTTTGTTTAGGAGATATAATAGAGTGTCTAACTATTTTTAAATCAAATTGGTTAGTAAAAACATGTTCTTTTGTTTTGGAAATAGATGACATGATGGACCCCTTTGTTAATTAAAAATTATTATTGATAAGAAAATATCTACTGGTTGCAAATTGCAATGTTCAAGTACAATAATTAATATGCAGAAGTATGTGTGATAAACATGTCAAAAATAGTCAAATACCACAAACACACTACAAGTATTTTAAGACGGATGAAATATATTTCTTACCTAATAAGTAATAATAACATCTAATACTTACTGTTAATGATATAACAATATAAAAGAATGCTTCATTTAAAACTTTTCACATTACATTAAAAATGATTTTTAGTAGTAATTGATTAATGGTAATAGCTTAATTATCATTAAATATGTATTTTTAGTGGCAATTAACATTTTGTGTAAATGTCTTTAATGCCTATAGCGACATTAGATTTAATTACAATTAACTAATATTAGTAAAAGTTTTACTACCTCTAACCACTTTTAATTGTCATGGTTTCCTATTTTAGAGTCAAACGTTAAGTACTTTGACTAACATTTTACGATGTATTTTTTTTTATCATATTGATATGCAAAAAATTATAATGTATAGTATTTTTCGTATAGTTTTTAAATATCTAAATTTTTTATTTAAAATATCGAATTAATGTAATCTAATTTTACTTTGAAAATTAATCAAATTGACTTTCGAAAAACACAACATGACAATTAAATATGGATGAAGGAGTAATACTTTATATTTATATATATATTTATTACCGCTAAAATCTATTTTCATTGCCATATCAATAAAATTCTGAAGTTTGATTACAAATCATTTTCAACAAAGCTGTTGTAATTAATTAATATTATTGATCTCATCACCAAATTCATGTGCTACACATGGTTGACCCATAAATGCAAAAGACTTGTCAAAAGAAGAGTTAAAGATTCTAGTTATTTTAAATTAATTATTAATAATTTATAAATATTCAATATATTTTTAAAATTACAAAATTTGGACCAATAGGTATCTAATTTGGCTGTTGTATTCTAGCTCCGCCCCTTTGCATAGAGAATAACAAAAGGAAATATAAATTGGAGAGAAATTTAAGATCGTTTATGCGATCAGAGGATTCTACTAAAGAAGACGAAGCTATGAAAAGATAACTTAGTTATAGATCGAAGAAAACTTCTTAAATTAGGTTGATTACAAATATACAAGACAACTCTTATTTATACATATCTTATTCTAGATATTTGCTAGATACATATACAAGAAAATTCTGATAACTTTTAGAATATCTAGAAATTTCTTCTAGACTGGATACTACCGTTCTAGTCTATTCTAATGACTATACTACAAAATCTATAATATTCATAAAATCAACTCTAATAATTTCATGCAACGTGCACCCACTACTTATATGTTGGTTCTGCCTGTCTACAATTACACTTTGTAGGTGGAGCAATAATTTGACTAACAATGAGATTCTATAGTGTCCAAATTTGTGCATCAAGGTAAAATAAACTCCAAAATTTGGGACTAAACTTGAAGTTGTTCAAGGTTCCACTTTTCAGTCTTTATAGAGAGAATTTTCTTAACATACGATTGATACGACTTAAGTTCATGGTACGTATTGTTCGTTTTGACCTAATAAATCTCATGAATTTGTCCCCTGAATATGTTATAATCGAGTTAAAAAGTGTGTGTATCATGTGAACTTGTGCTATACATTATAACCTTTTTATCTTTTTGTCCCGCTCTAATGTGGGATTAACTTAATTAAGTTGTCATGTTACATTCATTCTTTAGAAACTTGTCAGTCCTTATATTTGATTAGCTCTAATCGGTCCACCCTCTATCATGGGCGACACAATGACAAGGGTAAAGACCCTTCCAATTTGCTAGTCTACCTTTCTTATATTCCATACCAAAAAGATTAAAAAAATGCTTTCCTTAAACCGTCACATCTTTGATCCAAATCAAATCGTAACAAGAAAATTTTCATGAAAATATAGACAAAGAAAGGACATGACCTGAGATAGGCTATTAGTCACATATTCAATACCTAATCTTAAGTTTCCATTCATAGGATTCACAAAAAAAAAAAAAAAAAAGATATTTACATCAACAAAATGATCCTTGCACTAAGCTAGTACGAGGTACAACAAACTTGAGATTTTAAGAACTGCAACAAAGCCAATTGTATTAGAGCAAAAAGGATAAGGGTCATCATCATTTTTTTGAGGGTCAAACTAAACCCAAAAAAAAAGACAAAAGTGATGAACAAGTTAGAGAAAAAGATTATAGAAGCCTTCTCGATTTGTTGGGTGTCATCCTTGCATAGAAACGTCAGTATAAAATTGGAACGATACAGAAAAGCTTGTCGTTCGAATTTTCTACCAAAGAGTTCTTGATCTCTTGAAAGAAGTGGAAGGTGGCTTCATTTGTGGGACAGCAAATGAATTGTCATCTGTCCACTTTCTACTAGACTTGATGTTAGTAACTTCTCTTGATTCTTTTAGGCCAATTTGCCCACCAAAGTTCAAATTTTGTGAAGGAAAAAATTGGATTTGAGTCTCTTGCTTTGATTCTGGAAGAGGAGGGGCTTGAGGGACCCAAATACCAATATTTTGTGGTGGAAAAGAACTCAGTTGACTCTCAAGATCAGTATCCCAGAATGACAACATATCCTCATCACCAATATTCTGTCAATGACCACAAAAATAGCATATAAGAGCAAGTTTTCATTATATTTTACACTTTGTTGAAGAGATAATTAAGTAAATAAAGGAGTACACTCTCTAGCTGCTTAAGTTTTCCTCTGAGGAAGTCATACACTATAACATGGTACCAGGATAGACAGAGATCTAAAGCTCGAGTCTCACAAGTCACAACCCTCCATGTTTAAGAGAATTTCTACTGATCCATGAAAAAAGAATTTGGCTCATACATGAGGGAACGTGTCAAAGAGATAATTAAGTAAATAAAAGTGTCCTCTCTCTAATAAGAGGGGTTGCTTGTAAGCACCCTCTGCCTCAAATCCTAAGGTTGTGGGTTCGTCTAGGGAAGGGTAAAAATAAAGTGCTCTCTCCAACAAGTTAAGCTTTTAAATAAGAGGTTAGACATTACAACATGACATCAAATCCGACTTAGATCCTAGGTTCGAGTCTCACCACTACCCAATATTTGAAAAAGTTTCCACGTGCTAGGCTCATAAAAAGAAATCAAAACCCCCACATGAATAGGCGTGTACTTTCTTTGTGGCAGCTTAAACTTTTAGAAGACATGATGACACGTTCCAACACACTCAATTGACAAAATATGCAGAGAAAAGACTAAAAATCAAGGAGCATGAATACAAACCTTGGAGTAAACATTAGGAGTTGAACAATCAAGAAAATCTTCAACATGCCAACCAGGCAACATCTCTAAATACTCTGATATACTACTTGTTAAGTTATTTCCCCCTCCATTCACCAATTGCACATTATTATTACATCCTTCAACTTTCTCTTTAACAACTTTCACTGATTCCACAGCGGCTGTTGCTGCTCCTCCCTTAGTGTTGTTAGTAACAACAGGCTTACTAATGGGGTTCTTAGACTTCAAATTTGAAACACACGAATCCGCGGAGGAAATTGCTGATTGTGATTGTGATTGTGATTGTGATGGAGCAGAGTAGAGAGCAGAGTTTGCTGAAAGTTTGATACCAGTAAGAAGGTATCTATTGTGTTTTTGAGTGTGTTCATTTGCTTTGTGTATTGGAATATCACACTCTCTACACATAATAGCTCTGTCTTGTTGACAAAACAAGAAACCCCTCCTTTCCTGTGAATCAAAAACAAGACAAAACCATCATCAACAAGGGAAAATCAAACAAGAATTCACAAAAAAATGTCCTCTTATGTACCAAGTTTGTCAAAGAGCCCGTGATCGATAGTAACAGAGCCAGAAATTTTATACAAGGCTATTTAGAATAATTCTAGGTTGTTACAATTGGGATTTTAGTCTATGGACTAAAGCAACTATTGAACCCCCTTTTACAACTATGCTAGCATAGATTTTTTAAATTTCATTTTTTTATGTCAAGAAGATTCAATAGTTTGCACATAGTTTTAAAAGAATCATATATGAATATTTTTATTTTTTTTGATGAAGGGGAATTTATTTGAACCCCTTGCCACTACTTAATTCCACCACTAGTGATTGACATCTAAGAAAAACAAGACTGAAGTTGATAGAGACATTATTAAAAAGCACCTTAATTATTAAAATGAATCATTTTCACCCTACTTAAGTATAGATATTTTGACTAAGGGGAATTCATTTGAAGACCCTTGCCACTACTTAGTTCCGCCACTAGTGATCAACATTCAAGCTATCAAAAAATCAAGACTAAGGTCGATGGTGACAATACTAATAATTATAAAGGTGCTTTTAAAAGTTTTAACCATGTTATTACACCTTTAATTCTTGTAATTATTTAACTTTTTTTTTTTTAAAAAAAAAAGAAACTTTGAGATCAAATTCACAACATATCATATGTTGTACTTTCTAGGTACTATCTACCTAAGCCTTAATAAATAGTACCATCCAACAGTCGATACTTGTACTAACATAAGGTACCATATTAAACAATTTAAATGTGTAAAATCTGACACGAACACTATTATTATTAACAAGTACTTTAAGATCAAAGCTTTTGAAGTCGAGTTATACCTGACAGATGTCACACATAGGAGCTTCTGTAGGAGAAGGTTGAAGAAGAGAGAAACGTTGGTGTTTGCTAGCAAGTTTGTTAACATGATGGACACGATGATCACAATCATCGCAAAGAGTAGCCTCATCCGCTGTACAAAAAACAATGGCTTCCTTCTTGTTACACACATCACATTGAATCTTCATTTGAATTCAAATTTGAATTTAAATTATAGCCTCTTTTTTTTTTTTTTTTATGGATCAAGATTGTTGCTATAAGTGAAAGAGGAAAAAAGAGAAATGGAGAGTTTTAAGAAAGGAAGATGGGAGGAGAGAAAAGATAGGAGGATTATTTATTGTAGTAATAGACTACTACTAGTAGTACTACTATTGGAAGTTATAAATCTCTAAAATATTCTACATTTTGGAATGTGTATATCATTTAATGCGGATTCAAAATTAGAAATTTATGATTTCTCATAATTACTTAACTTCGTAACTTATTTATGCTATTGACTTCACAATTAGTTACTCTCTTTTCTTTCGTCGTAATTTATATGAATGACTTCAGAATACTGGAATCAAAATATTTAATTTTGTTAGGATATAAATTATTTAAATATTTTAAAATAATATTTCTATATTTAAAAATTACATAAAAAAATATAAGTCAACATAATTATACAAGTCAACTAGGATAAATAGTGTGACCTTTGACGAAGACAAAAAGTTAACTAATGATGAAAATATTTTTTTTTTATCATAATTATAATGGTAAAAGAAAACTTCGGAATTTTCAAATAATAACACGTAATCTTTATCATGGTAAATGTCACTAGGGATTTCTATTTTTATCTGGGAAGGACTTCAGATAACTTGGGGAATATTCCAATTGATATTTATTGAAAGCTAAATATCATATATTAGTACTGTCTCCGTCCACTTTTAATTGTCATAGTTTCTTTTTTAAGAGTCAAATTATAAAAACTTTGACTAGCATTTTATGTTGTATTTTTTCATCATATTGATATACAATAATTTATAGTACTTTTCGTATAGTTTTTGAATATCTAAATTTTTTGTTTAAAATATCAAATTAATGTAATCTAATTAACTTTAAAAATTAGTCAAATTAACTTTCGAAAAATACAACATGACAAATAAAAGTGACGAAGAGAGTATTTTTTTAGAACTCCAAGATAACCCAAGTTTTTATATCCTTTCCCATAGATTGGGTAATAAATATTCTCCAGTGTTCATTGAAGAAGAAGCCATTCTGAATCATCTAGCTAAATCGTATTAGACAAATCTTATACATGTTTGATTTAGAAGATATTGAGGAAGAAGCAATTTCGGATCATATAGATCTCCAAAGTCTCAAATCAACTAGGTCATCCAAAAAAACCATCAATATAAGGTTTATCCATTATTCTTTTTACCATATGAGTTTTTTGGGATTAAGCATAATTAATTGAATGATATACTATTTATGCGTGTATCACTCAAATAAGCAGAGTAATTCGTAAAAAGGAAATATGCTATAGTTATAATAGATTAAAATATGATTTATATAACAGATGGTTACTTCTTATTAATGCAAAATATTTGCACAAATAACTATATCAAATAAAAAATTATATTAATAAAAGAAGGATTTAAAAAATTAAATAAAATATTACACTTTGAAATTTGAACTTATAATCCAAAGTAAAATTATGCACCCCTTTGTTACTTTACAAGACTTTTCTTTAATATAATAATATAAACTTCAACAAATTATATAAAACCAAAAATATTCACTTTATTCTATTTTTAAAAAAATAACTAGGATTATTTTATAATGCCGTCTTCTCCACTTAGGTCTGTCACATACTTATAATAATATTCGAATCTATACAAGATCTCTTTACACTTTAATTAATGTAAAGTAACTGTAAATATTCAGATGAAATCCTAAACATGGTTACAAAGTAACACCTGTATTTAATTTATTATATCAGATTTGTTTTATCTAATTAATATAGTAATTAACATAATCGTACAAATTAATAACCTGTTACACCCTTATTGGACAGATAAACATCTGCCAATTAATGAACTTTTTGTAACAAAATATCTCGTATAGGAAAGAGAAACAAGTAATTAATATAGTAATTAACATAATCGTACAAATTAATAACCTGTTACACCCTTATTGGACAGATAAACATCTGCCAATTAATGAACTTTTTGTAACAAAATATCTCGTATAGGAAAGAGAAACAAGGAAATATAATATTATATAAAAGAAAAGTACATCACATCTCTACTACTTATTATATCTTTTTTTTTTTTAATTTAGAATTAATAATAAAAAAATATGAATTATTATTTTCATGACTTTTATATCCCAAAATTTTATCAAAATATAACTCAAAAGTTAGTGGTTCATTTTTTCTGTCTGAATTACACATAGGGGGCATATCTAGGAGGAAGCGTAGATATTCACTTAAACTCCCTCGATAAAAATACCGTATATATAAGGTTTTTTTTTGAATTTTTTAGTCTCTACATATATATATTTTGAATCTACTGAACACAAAACTAGAGTTGGACTTAGTGGTTTAGGGAATTTCAAATCATTTTAAGTTTCGAGTTTAAATTTCGATCGAGCACTATATTTTAACTTACTTTTCGACCTTCCTAAATGAAAATGTTGAATTCATCACTAACTACACATCACTACTTGACTAGATGTGTTTTAACACTGATTAATGATAATTCAGATAGAAAAAAAGATTGATAATTAAAATGAGAAACTCGCCAAATAATGATAAGTCAGATATGTTTTCTAGACATTACCTTCATTTATTGTTATAGATGTTATTTAATAGATTTGTGTAACATGGGTGGGAAGCATGGGATGCTTTTAAAAGCAAGCAATAATAATAGATATATTATATTATATTATATTATATAGTTTGGAATGGTATAGAAAAATGACAGCAATTTGATAAGAGGATTCTAGAGCTCTTGTGTATGTGTCAGCGCATGGGCGACCAATAGCCAATAACTCTTGTTTTGTGTTTTCTCCTTTTTACTTTCTCCGCGTACTAAGACACAAAAATCAAAAATGGTTAAAACTAAATAAAGTAACCATTCTATTTAACCGCGCGTTTAGATATGTGATTTGAAATTATGATTATAACTTACGAACAAAAATAGGGAATGGATTACTTACTCTTAAGGGCAAAACAAGCTTATTTATTCTGAATTAAAGAATTCAGAATTCATTAAATCTTGTCGAATTCGAATCAACGACCAATCGATTAACAAGAAGTTTATTTTTTCATTCAATGTTTAGTATCCACATTAGAGTTCGACTAAATTTGAATTCGCGCTGAAAAGTCTCACATTGGTGTAAAGCGCTCCCAAACAAAGACAATTATGTACTAGGGGGACTCAAACCTCAAACATTTGGTTAAGGAGGAAGGAGAAAGAAGAGGTTATATTTACCATTAAGAAATTTTTCAAATTAAGAATTTTTATAATTTATATTAATATAAAATTTTATCATCGTAAATATAAATTTATTAAAGATCGAATGGTGAAAAGTAGTTATTTATAATTTTACTTGCTATTTATGGAAGGGATAAGGTCAATTCAATTGGATCTAATTTTATTTATAATAATATAAAAATTTTATAAATTAATATAGAAGTATTTATTATCTTTACTTAATAAATATTGAAAGAGATTGAAATGGTAAAAGAAAAAATAATATTAAATTAAAATAGTCACTAATAAGTTTTAAATTAATATTTTTTTTTGAAAAAGTATGTAATTAGAGATAAATATTAAAAATAAAATTGCCTGGAAGAACTGTACTTATTTTCAAAAACACGTACACAGTCAAATGTTGAAAGTCAATCTTGAAGCACTTAATTATGTCGACTTCGTGGGTCCATTATATAAGATATTTATACATCTCTTATAAATAAAAATAAAAATAATGTTTAATTTTCACTTTTAAAATCAAATTAATAATAGGTAAGTAATGATCTTACACATCTATTAAATTATACTTAATAAAAATTGTTAAACCACTTTATAATAGTTATCTTTTATAATGATGTTTTATTATAGTAATTATTTTTAAAAAAAAATTGATCTTCATGATAGGTTTGTATGTTCATTATAACAATATTTTACGACAGCAAACAATAAATGATATAGTTATAAAGAGATCTGATTATACATCTATTCATTTCTATCGACAATACGATTAGTTTTTATAGTTAACCAGATTGAAACTTTCAAGAACACATCAAATTGAGACACTATAATAAAAAATGCATTTAGCTGCAATATATTTTTTGATGGTGATTGAGTTAATATCCTTATATTCAAAGTCACTAAAGTCTTTAACGGTTCTAATTATATATATAGAATTAGCTATTGCCATGTGGATCCTAGTTCATTTGCTTCCTCGTTTTGTTACTTCTTCCAACAACAACAATGGTATATGTTTATAAATTAAATTAATTATATAGATGATTACATCATGCATGACATATTCAACAACAAATATTTTAATATAAAGATTGTTTTATGTTTTTAATATTATCTTTCAATTATTTAAGTACTAAATTATATATACTAAGTAGAGTATTATATTTCTATTTTGGCCTGATTTACCAGCTAATTAGTAGGTACAATGATGTTCCTATCTTAAATTTAGTACATATACAATCAGCTCCACTAAATTTAATTCATTAGACATCAATTTTACTTAGATAAAATGTTTTTATTACATATTTTTAATCAAATTCTGAAAATCTTCTGCTCATGTTTTGAATGGCGCACATCACCTGAATAAGTAGGTATTCGCTTAAAAATATGTCATTTTCTTTAATTATATACATTTCATGAAGCAGATATTTTTTACTTAATATAACAAGAATTTTAATTTAATTTATAATTGTATGACATTCAAATTTTTTTGATAATTTAAAACACTTCTTGATCAGGATTCTTGGTTACTTTTATGCTTTATGATAAATATATTCATCTTTTTAATTATGGTTTATATATACATTTTTATTTTAGTCTAAATGTGATGTTTAGGTATTTAAATGAAATGCCATTTATCATATAGAAACTTGAGAAATGGGAATGAAAAAGAAAGAACACATAGTTTATGTATGAAACCTTCTATCAGATGGACGATCATAACAGACAAATCCATCTTTTATAAAATTTTCTAGTCAATTTTATCAACATAGTCCTTTGGAAACCCAGTAACTAACCAACCACCAAAATGTGAAAAGAAAAATAGGACAAATTAAAAGTCTTTTTTGTTAAACTCGTGAAGAACGATAGAAGGTCAGCACATAATTAAAACAAATTTGCTAACCTTAATAGATAGACTTGTTATTTGACTATAAAGAGTGGGGTCAAAAATTATGTCATTGGATCGTTTGATAGAGTGTAATAAAAATTAAGGCAAACGTAGCAAATTCTAGTAGTTTAGGAGTAAATTATTGATCTCCTTCACGTGATTTTTCAATATTATGATCGAATCTTATCATTATTTGGACTTCGCATACATGAATTTGAATGATACATATATCTCATATATATATATATATATATATGGGGTCAAAATTAGGTATAGTTTGTTGTAGATACACAATATTAAAGTGGATTTGCATGTATCTGACTCTCTCACTCGCCTCTCGCCTATCTCTCTCTCTCCTCTCGCTTCTCTCCCTCTCTCAATTGGCTCTTTCCTCATGTATATGTATAATGTATCTGAAATATATCTAGTGTGATTCACATGCATTTGTGATACATAAACTATCTCGCTTGCCACCCTCCTATCTCGCGTGCCTCTGTGTGTGTGTGTGTGTATTTGGTAGTAAAAATACATGTATTTAGGTGTATCTGACTCGAAATTTGATATGAAATTATTAATTAGCGAGACTATAAGTAATAAAATTGACAAAAATGATAAGAATATTTATATAATTAAGTAGTTTTTCCTAAATAAAAATAATACTAAATAAGGTGTATTAGCAACCCTTTGCCGCGTCCCGACAGTCGGGCCCACAAACGTAACAGGCAAATGCATCCTTTCCAAAATTTTCCACTCAATTTCATCAACGTGTTCCTTCGGAAATTAAAAGTCATAATAAGTATGATCAAAGTACACATGAAGAAAAAAATAAAAGGAAAATAACGTATGTACGTGAAGAACGATAGACTATCAACACATTAATATTCATGTGATACACATAAAAAAAAATTTGTTAAACCTTGATTGACTAATTATTTGACTATTATATAAATTATAAAGTGGATCAAAACGTATACATATGTCTTAAAGTGCAAGAAAAACAACTTAGATTTATCACTTGCTTCCAAATTTAATAAGAATTAGTAATTTTTTAAGGTACCATATCTTTCATCCGGCCCATTTTAGTTATCGTGCTTTCTAAAATAACTAATTCAAAATAATAATTTTCATTTTAGAAAATTATGATATAACTGATTACTTTCTCTATTTTAAAACAAGTGGTGTTTTTATATTAAAAAAAAAAGAAAGGTTACTCGTTCTTGAAAAAAATAAGTTGTAATTTTACTATCTTATCTTTAATAAATATTTTTTAATACAATTTTAAAATTGTAAACCATAACTGCAACATAAATATATTTATTTAAAAAGATTAATTTCTCATGCCACAATGATATGGGAACTCAACAATTCAAATATAAAATATATTTACGCAGTCAGATCACTTGATTCTTGTTAAATATTATTTGTTAATGTGGTATAACCTCTAGTAATTGACTCTAAACTATCGTTTATATAGTTAAAAAAATTGTAAACCATAGCTGCAACATAAATTAACTCAAAAATTTTAAATTCAATAAATTGAAAGCTAAAAGAATAATACAAATACACTTTTTGTCATATGCAAAGATTTAGTATGATTTTGTCCAATTACGGTGAATCTAAATAGTAGTGGAAATTGGCAGTGACGAAGATAAGATTTAGTAAAGAAGACGAGATGTCTCAATCCATTTGTAAAGTGATAAAACATCAATTTGAAAAAAAAAAATAACAAAAAATATAAAAAAATAAATAAATATATATATATAAAACTAACATCGGCTCCACTATCAATCATAGCAACATTAGTTATGGAAAAACTATTATTAATTAGTATGGCGCATTTAACATACCATTTATGAGCAGTAACAATTTGCATCATTCCTAAAAACATGCCCTGTCTAGGATCAAGATTAAGAGGTTTTGCAAGAGTATTTTCTTCAACAATATTTTTTCCTTTGTTATTAACAATTTCGATCTGAGTAAGACGATGATCACAAATCATTTGATTCTGCTTGATAGATTTAATCTCATTTTTAAAATTTTCAATTTCACCTTTTAAATCATCAAAAGAAGAATCCCTTGTAGAAATAGTTTGCTTATTATGTCTGTTATGAACTTCAGACGATACCAACAAAACCAGGATCTCAGAAGACGGGCGGTAGTCTGCGCGGTCATCTTCAATCTAGCTTGTAAACATCCGAATTCAAGGAATAAATACGAATCGAAATATATACAAATTTTTATATAGTTTTATGACTGTATGGAAGGATCTAATCCTTTTACCCAAGCAAGGGGTTTGTCAAGATTCAAATACGTATTGTTATTGAGCCCATGTGTCTAACAGTTCTAACCGGGTATAGAGCCCCTTTTTCAACTCATTAACGGGCTTAGAACCACGGCTGGCTAGACGGAGTCACGAAGACAAAGCCAATAACGTATTGCATCAAATCTGACTGTAGCACCATCTCGGAAGTCAAGAAACCATATATAAATTTATTTATATTTAGATAAAGTCTAGATCTTTCATGGTAGATATAAAAGCGAAGTTAAATATCCGACATAAATATGATTCTTTTAGCCGGACATAGTCACGGCTCTAGATCGGAGAAAGAGAAGAAGATAAAAGAAAGGAAGAATTAAAGTACCTTGCAGTTGAGGCCAACACCAGGGCCTATAAGAACTATACACTTTTATTGACAACTTCCGGCAAGTATCTAGCGAACTCACAAATTACAAAAGAGAAAGCTTTATATATATAAATATTTACTTAAATTGTCAAATATTTAATAGTCATGTCCTATACCTCACATCTAATGTAGAGATAAAATTTACGTATACCTTATTCTCCTCGAATCTATTATGTAGAGCTACACTGAATATATAGTTATTATATTTAATAGTGTCCTATGAAATTAAAAAGGAGAACATTGTAGCACCAATAGAATACTCCATTTGTCATCACGAAAGGTTATGACGTAGTGACAAATACTCTTTTATTCTTAAAAATTTTGAGGTCGACCATTGCATATAAAATCGTCTTTAGTAAGAAGTATTTTTCTCCAAAGGAATACATTGAGGTCAAACATTGCATACACAAACGCCTTTACTCTTTAGTAAGAATGATACAAATCTAAACTAATCAAACTTCAAAATGAATATTGCTATATAAAAATCCAATATTGATTAATTTATCAGGTCATTTACACTTCTATCTCTATTTTGTGCTGGTCTTTCAAGCATTTTAAAAATAATTTAATTTTTTTAGAATATAAATTTATATTGTGTATCATAATATTTTATAAATTTTGCTCAACATAATTTTAATTTCTGAAAGTTCAATTACTACAACAACAACAAATTCAATAGAATCTCATAAAATGAGGTTTATGAAAAATATAATATACACAAACTTTAATACAATCTCGTAAAAATAAGAGATGTTATTTTCGAAAGACCCTCCGCAAAACGTCCATAATTTTATGGAATCTGCAGGGTCATCAGTGTTCAATTCATGTGGACTATGTAACACACAAGCCTTAATTATACATGCACCACTTGGAATACTATCATCACCTTTTTATGCTCATATTCGAACAAGTGTTGTTGGGATTCTTTTCAAATTGATGTAATCTAAATTTAAAAAGCACTGAATTTGATACCTTTTAATCTGTGTCAAATCACTTGAGACAATTATTGAAAACACCTCTAAATTTAGCATGAATTATTAATTTTATTTTTGAATTATCGATAATTTTAAAAGCATCACCCCTCTACATGGAGTCCGGAGTCAAAAGGACCATTTTTTCCTCCAAAATACATAAAAGGGCCATTCAATTTTTTTCAAAATCAAACGGACAATTCGCTCCTGAGGGAGCGAGATCCTTTGTGGTTTTAACAGATGCTAACGACATTCAATTTTCTTTCTTTCTCGCTTCTCAGTCAACAAGAAATGTTAAATTTTTTAGGTGTGTTTCTCAAACTATTAAGTGATAATTTAGGTATGAAACTTTAAAAAAAAAAAAAAAAAAGAGGAATAGTTTAGATGTGTTTTTGACCCTTATCTCTATAATGAAAAGTTAATTTTCACCCTATATTTGATAAGTTTTGTGAATTAATTTTTGAAAAGGAAAAGAATTAATGAACAAATTTTCTCTTGATATGGTAAACAAGACAAGTAAAAATAAAAATAAAAATATTTTTGATATAATGAACAAATAAAAAAAATAAAATCAACATGAGGTTCTTGTGCTTCTTGTCCCTAAACTCAATTGAACTAAAAACCACATAGTTTTAGGTCTAATCACGTAATTTGACCATATCTCTCACACCTTTTTAAGACATTGATCGAGAGCTTGAAACTATAAAGCGTAATTGACTGATTGATTTCAATATTGTGACCCTCCTTTCAGAAGACATTCTCGTATCTCTTCATCAATATCTTTATTTGAAATTGAGTTGCAGTTAATTGATTGATTCGTTGATTGCCTCAGGGATCTCACGATAGGAAGAATGATGAATGAGATGTACCATGACAATGACCATACCCATAACAACACAAAAGAAACCTTATTCCACACTTGATAATTCTCCCAATTTATAATAAAATCCCTTGAACAATCCACTAGTAATAATTTTGAAATAACTAAACCCGTTAAGAAAACCAAAAACCTAATTGGATCTTCAAGTAAGTCCAATATATGTTCCAATATTATTCCAAGTTTAGTTATTTCACATATTTGTGCTTCTTCATCAATAATATCGTAATAATTTATACATCTCTCACAAATATATCGCGTAGAACATAAACACATTTTTTCTTGAATCAAGAAGAAGAATATGTACCATAAGTATAACAAATAAGACGTAAAAATAGTGTACCATGCCCTCTTCACATGTATCGCGATAATTGACATATTTGTTGTGTCCAAATATGGCAAAAATACTAACGCTGCTGCAAAATTACAAATGATTATAGCAAACAAGATCGAAGGCCGAGTCCCCTCTACTAGAAAATCGAAAATTCATTTTAACATCGATGATATAGCCATATTTTCGTTCAATTTTAATTTGCTCGAAATTTCTATGAAGACGAAATAACAATAATGCAACTATAAGAGGAACATATGAACTAGACAAACAAATTAAAGTGACTTGAAATTAAAATCTTGGAAGGAAGTGTTATTTATAAAGGCTTGTAATACAAAATATTAAACCAATTAGGATTAGGTTTAGGAAATTAATGTACGGTAAATAGGAAATTTTGAGGCTAACCAAATTATTTTAGGATTAGAACTTTTTATTATTGGATTTTTTTAGGGGTTTTCCCTTTTTGTATATATATTGGAAAAGTACACAAATTGTCACTTTTTAAGATTAGTATTTCGAGAGAAAATGAGAATGCTATTAAACGCGCTCCAATATTATTATAATACAAAAATATTTTGTTTGGAGGGATATAACATATTATTTTATAATAGTAAAAGAATATATTTGAATGTTTAAGTAAACCAAAAATTTTCAGATTTGTTTTTTTTGCTATTTTGATATGAGAAAAACTGTAACTTATAATATTTAATTTTGAATATCTAAATCTAATCTTATTTAGCTTTGAGAATTAAATAAATTCGAAATTCAAAAATGTTACAAAGTATTTTGAGACGAAAGAAGTAGATTAAATACACCAATGAAACAAGTTCCAAAGCTTGATCATATATAAAATATCTGTGAATATTCAAAATAAAAAGAAATAATGAAAGAACATGTGCTTTAAAATGAAAAATAAATAAATAAGCTCTTTAATTTTCTTGATTTTCCCCACTTGAAATTAAACCTCATTCAAGAGGCCAACAACAACAATAATCTCATAAGTCGATCTGAAAAGAGTGAAATATATTCGAAACTTACCTATACTCTTGTGGAATAGAGGTACTATTTCCGATATACGTCACGTACCACCTTATTCAAGAGGCCATACTAGACAATTCCCTAGCATCATTCTCCTTTTTGAATTGACCATCAAGTTCAATTAAATTAGACTCATCTCTAATTGTTCCTCTTTCATAATTTCTCCCTTTATACCTCCATGCAACAATTAAATATACCAAAAAATTAACTCCATTTATTCCTGTTAATATCCAATAAAAATAATCAAGTTTACTATTATTAAGATTATTCCTAATCCACCCTTCCTCTACACCACCACTTGCACTTTCAATAATTTTCACTATGGCTGAACTTAACCAACTCCCAATTCCAATTTCACTTAAAAATAATGCACTACTTATACTCCTCGTACCGTCGGTCGCTTCATCGTAAAAAAACTCCAATTGACCTACATATGAAAACACTTCAGCGGTACCAATAAGGAAAAATTGTGGAAATAACCAAAATACGGTCAACCCTTTAGGGTCAGAGTGTGTACGTCTCATTTTCTCAACCAATGCAGCGGACATTAGGGCAAATATTGACACGAATAAGCCTACCCCGATACGTTGCAATGACGTGATGCCACGTTGGTGCCCTGTCTTGGAACGGAGGTACGGGACCACAAATTTCTCGTATATCGGGACGAGGAGGAGCCCGTTGAGGGCGGTGAAGACCGGGATGGACCCGGCCGGGATAGTGAAATGTGGGCCTAATTTTCGGCCCATGATGTTGGCTTGTGTTAGGAAAAATGTTGAGAGTTGAGCAAATGAAATTGAAAGTGCAATTGTTGAGGCCCAAATTGGAAGGATTCTTATGAAGGATTTGAATTCTTCAACTTGTGTTATTGTACATAATTTCCATTTATTATTGGTGATTATTTCAGGGTCTGTTACTACTGCTGCTTTATCCAAAAATCTACAATATACAAAAAAAAAAAAGTGAGATAATATCGCGAATATTAGACTTACAGGTAAACTTTTATGGCAACATGAGTAATCGATATGTAAACTATATTGATTGTGTAAAAAAATAAGTTTGATTGACAGTGTGTATAACTTAAATAATATTGTGAAAATGTGAGTCATCCTTAAAGATCCAACACAACTTTAATTTTGAGATATACAATTTCATTTTATGGAAATAGAAATATTTTTCTTCTTTCATTTTTATATGTATGTCTTTGTCTTTGATTTTCAAATAACCACAGTTTGAAATTAATATTTGACCAATTACTTTTTTATGCTAAAAAAAATACTACTACTAATATTCTAGGCTAGTGCTAAAAGACTCTAGAAGAAAAATGGCCAAAAGTGAAAGTAATTTGTTGATATATATAAAACAATAAAAAGAACATACGACTTAGAGGTAAACAACTTATCTCGTTAAACAGCAAAAATCCATCAATATTCCTATTTAACGATGGCTTGGTGACAATTAATTATCAAAATAATCTTGTTAGCTATAAATTATTAACACTCAAACCTCTCTGGTGTCTGATTGCTAAATATTTTGTAAAAATGTTATTATAGAGAACATATGATATAACATAACATAAAAATTTGATTCATTAAAGGAAAAAAAACAAACTAATAATAAAACTAACCTGTATTGTTTTGTATGAGGAAGTTTTCTAGCACCAAAAATATCACTCTCTTTGGTCTTCATTTCATATAATTCACTTTCATTTACCACCACAACACCTCTAAAATGATTTCTAATAGAAACCACAATAACTTGAACAAATCTTGTAAACACACTTCCCGTAGGTTTTTTATACCTATATTTCTTAAATCCAACTATTAAAACAACAATTGATGTAAACATAGCTATTGTTGGCACACCAAAACCCCAAGTCCATCCTTTTTCTTGTTGCACATAAACTAGAAGTGTTATTCCCAATAATGCACCCATGTTAATTGCAAAAAAGAACCAATTGAAAAATGCATACTTCTTTTGTGATTCTTTTTTGTCTAATTCATCAAATTGGTCAGCTCCAAATGTTGAAACACATGGTTTGATGCCACCTGTCCCAAGTGCTATGAGATAAAGTGCTCCATAGAGAAAAGATGTTTGAGCATTTGTTGATGGAATACATGGCCTCTTTGTGCATTGTGGTGGTCTTAAGCTGTCTATTGATGCTGATAGTGTTAGTAATATCATTCCCTGATCAGACACAAATTCAAGATTTTAAAGTTCTAGAGTAAGAAGTCATTATATAAAGTATTTACGATTACTTTTAGAGGTTTTCCACGTAAAATTTAGCATATTTTATACAATAAAATTCGAGTGATCACTCCAGAACAAATAATTGCTGCATGCATAACTTATACAACTCTTGACTGACCTTTGTTAAAACTCTAAAATATTGTTAATATATCCAGAAAAGATATGCAAAAACTTGATTATTATTTTATACAGAACAAAATGTGAAATAAGACTAAATTCAGAATATACGATCCCTTTGTTTCAATTTATTCAACAAGTGAAATATATAATTCATTTATAAACTAGCTAGTACTATACTTTTAGGGGTGCTTTAGTAACAAAAAATAATTTCAGCACAACGTTTCGCATATTTTATTCATTATAATCTGATTGGTTCCACAAATAATTGTTGCATGTATAGCTTATACATACGCCCTCAACTAAATTTCTATGATGTAGTTTGAATCGATCTGAATTTTAAAAATCAACGAAGATTTTCTTAAATTGAAAGACTCGCTAATTATTCTGCTAATTGTTATATATAGATTATACACTGATTATATATAGATATATGCATGTGATAAATATTGTGGAAAATTGAACAAGAAAATAAAATGAAATGAGTGATTTATTTTCTTACCATAAAGTAGATAAATGAGAAAATAATGATGGTTAAGAATCGACCAAAATAAGCATCAGCCAAAAAAGCACCAAGAAGTGTCAAAACATAGGCAGCTCCAATCCAATCATTGACATGAGTTGCAGCATCTGGCAGTGATTGATGCATCTCAAACACCAAATATGACACCATACTTACTGCTACTGCAAAGAATGCCAACCTCTCCGCCACTTCATTGACTGCTCGATTATATTCAAAAACAAAATTAAAAAAAAGAGAACCTACGTAGAACCATGTTCTTTACTAGTTATATGGATGAAAGGCAGTTCAATTGAATCTGCTTCATTGAAAAATTATATTATATAGTCAAAATCATTTGTCTCGATAGTTTTTATAATTGCAATTTTGAAATGTTGCATTATTATATATCAAAAATATATAATATAATATAACATAAAAAACCAATAGTAAAAGTGGCTCAAAAATTGCTTCAATATGTACAGTCCAAATTCAATAGTGGCACTCTTAACATTTTTTCAATTATCTTATTAGAATTCTTGATTCCGCTGCAAGACAAGGAAGTACAATACATGTTACTCCCTTTCTTGTAATTGAGCGATAAAAGGAAAAAATAAGTTTAAGTTATGACGATGGAAGAAATTTATACAATCAGATCGCATAATTCAAAGATATAACTACAACATGTAAAAAAAATTAATATTTATAATCAATCTTCTATAATATTTCAAATATATTGATGATATTAAAACAATTTATACGTCAATACATATAACTTAAACTCGAAGAAAAAAAGGAGAAAAAGAGACCTATCATGATAACTTAAACTCGAAGAAAAAAAGGAGAAAAAGAGACCTATGATGAATGGTGAAGCCTTCCATCCTCCAGTAGTTCCTTTGTCTGCAATATTCCCTTTATAATCCACACAACCATTGCTCACCAAAGTTTCTGTTACCTGCCAATATATTAAAAAAGAATAAAAATTAATGGTAAACTTATGTAGTAACATATATAATATGAAATAACAATTTGCTAGGTTAATTATATTATTAATTACCTTCTTGTCATTCTTAATCAAATCAATAAATCCATCAAAAGATGGTTGAACATATGATAATTTGTCATCCAGATCATCAACGTGAATGCTTCTATCCATAGTGAAACTATAAAAGCCTAACGTACTTCTCTTCTCAAACACTATAACACTCGATTTATCACTATTCCAATTCAAAAGATAATTCTAATATATTTTTTTTGCTTTTCGCAATCGTAACCACTTGAGTTGAACTGAAAAGCAAGATAGGTCACATTAATGTGGTATATCTTAAGTTCTATATATAGTACAAAAGTAAAATAGAATTTTATTATTTTTTATATCGATTTGCTTTAAATTCGGGCCGGTACATTAAATAAATATTCAAACATTTCTTTTTAGAATTTTATATTCTTAAAAGTCTTGATAACCAAAAATCTAGAAAACAAACAACAAAACGTATTTTTATTGCCAATTGGCCATACACATTTCATAAATTAATTTGGTCAAACAAATGATAATATAAGAGAATTTTTCAAAAATATCCGCGCGAAGTCAGAATTAGAAATTTGGAAAGCATTTTCACGGCCCTTTCTAACAACTGAGCCATCAATCGATTTTGTTAGGGGGTTCACAAGTTAATATATCCATATATTTATTTAATTTTCTAATATAAATATAAGATCCATGAAAAAGCATCTGGGTTCATCCAAACCCACGAACCCGTATTTAGCTCCGTTCCTAGGCTTAACATAAAATATTATGTCACGTAACCTAATGCATAAGTATATCTTAAGGGGGGGGGGGTATTATACATAATGTGTAACCTTGTATAAAAGTATATAATAGTATATAAATAGTGTTTTATACACAAATATGGACTAAATCAAATATAATATTGAGTAATATTTTATATTGAGCTATGTGACATAAATATTTTCTTTCACGAAATTAGAGCTTAATTTTCTCTAATAAAGGAATAATTCGAATAATTTAACTTGCCGTCTAGGGATTTGGTCAGACAGTTCATGTAGGATACAGAAATATAAAAAGACGAAGATTTTGCTAGCTAGCTTGGCTGGTTGTTGAGGTTTTTTTCCTTTAACGTGTTAGACGGCTACATTAAAAAAGAAAAAAAAATCACAAGATTTTTTTTTAATGATCAAGGGTGGAATCAGATAAGATTAAGGGGTTCAATCGAATTTATATTATTTTATATAATAAAGTTATATTTTATGTATATATACTAGGGACAGATTTAAGGGGGTCTGATTTTACTCTTTTATATGTATATATATAGATTTTGAATCTCTTCAACACAATTAATAGAGGTTCCTTTTTTATAGTTTTGGGGTTCAAACTTCAAAATTCACCTTGACTCCCCTTTATTTTTTGTGCGTTTGCTTTTTCATATTTTTAACGTCGTTAATAAAAATGATGGCTTCGTCAATATTTACGACCGTGTCTCTATTTTTCAAGTTATTAACCCTTCCACCATTTAATTGTCGGTATATTTTGTTAAGCTTGTAATGTTACTTTTATATTTGAGTAATATATATATATATATATATAACTTCCTAAATAATCCAAATAGAAAATACATAGTTCCTACATAAATGGAAAAAAATAATTTTAATCAATTGAAGATTAAATATATTGAGTCATATATCACCAGCTCAAAATAAATAGTCAGCAAATTATTTCTTTGAAAGAAGTACAGTTGTAGATTTTGTCCTTGTTGACAATTTGTACATCAACATCCTCACAATCTTGTAGAACCAGAAAACACTTACAAATTGTAGCCCCAAAGCCATGGCCTAGAAATTTCAATAACATTAGTTAGTATTCCACTACCCAAAAAAAAATGAAATTCATAGCTAATCTGTCGTTAAATAGCTCATAACTAATAGGAGTTTTTGAATATCCATGGTTTAAATAGAATGTAGCAATGAATTTCTTTAAAGTTAGACAGAAGTTGTCCGTTGCTAATTCGTGTATTTTTTTTTTTTGTAATTTTGATATCAATATATTGTTTGTAATATAATGAATATTTCATGTGCCAAATATATACATTACCTTTATGATGATTGGATTATCAGCAGAAAGAGTAACATAGCTTAGATATGGCCCTCCTATCATTCTAGCAATGGAAAAAATGACTGCAAATAAAACCTGCAAAATATCAAACTTGTCTTAGAAAAAGATAAGTTCTAAAGTAGGTGTCAAGTTGAGAAAAGGCGAAAAAATTTGTGAATTCAAGAAAAGAAAGACATTTTTAACACATTTATACAATATAATAAGAATTATAGGCCAGAAAAGGCAATGTGAATTCCTACGACTCTCCACACACTCAAAGACTGATTGATCAGCGCATCGATTAGAAAAGGATCTCTATCGTGAGTTTATAAGAAGCCATCAAGCACGAATGCAACAAATTAAAGAGTATATTAGTTATGAGGGAATATTGGAGGATTAGATATTCATGTATTACTTCAGAGGTGAATCTAAGATACAGAAAGAGTGGGTTCAAAATACATATATGATATTTTAATGCATATATAGTTGAAGTCGCAAGTAATAAGTTCAATTCAACTTACAAAATCTATTTTAGGTACGCCTCCGTGAAATGATGATTATTATTATTCTTTTCTTATTATTCCTTCAAATACTACTAGAAATTAATATTTTTTCCATCATGGATCATTAAAAATTTTATGCTATAGAACATGATTTTTCATTTATTTTCTACTGAGCTAATCCACCGAAAAAATACATGCTGGAAAACAGATTCTCACTGAAATAGTGGAAAACTTTCTAATTTTTCCATAGGTAAACATTACTATCTTTTATCCACCGATTCAATTAAAATATCTATTAAAATAGATAATGAACATTTTACAGTGGAAAATAATGATTTTTTATAATAGTTAAATGGAAATGCATATGAATTAAAGTTTGAGAAACTAACATCAGCAGCAAAGTTAAGATCAGTGTCTCTGTATCCAAGTTCTTTGAGAAGCTCCCTTAGATGAAGAAATGGACTTGAAATTTCTGTTATCCACAATGCAGCAACCATTTCTGAACCACACTGCAACAAGTGAGTAAACATTTGGTAACTAATTAAAAGACAAATTATAGCTCGTATGGTTAAACTTTTAAAATCGGCTTACTTTGAAAAGTGTTTTTTTTGTAATCGTGCTTTTTGATTTTTTGATATTTTTAGATTAGCAGTTTGTATCTAGCTAATCAATTTGAAAAAACAATTTTGCTTATAACATAACCGCATCCAAAGGTGTGACTGGTGATCGATAAAGTGAGTTGAGCACCATGAGGCCTCAGGTTCAAATTTCACTAGTAAGTCTAATTATTTCTTCTCATATATTTTAGCCTTAGTGGTTAATTTTCCGGATACTTGTTGTTGGTGGGAGATGGATGATATCTCGTGGAATCAGTTGAGGTGTCCGAAAATTGACCCGGACAACATGATTATCAAAATAAAAATATTAGAACAAGGTGCACAAAAATTGATCTGGACAACATGATTATCAAAATAAAAATATTAGTACAAGGTGCACAAAAATTGACTCGGACAACATGATTATCAAAATAAAAATATTAGAACAAGACCATTCCAAAAGTGCTTGGGGGAATTGTTATCCTCTATAGCTTCTAAAAAGCTACTTTTTTTTTATTGGTTTCTTATCCAGTGTCCGGTGCATGTATTGGAGCTTCGATTAAATTTGAATCTCGCACCGCAGAATTCTAAAATCTCTGATTAAGGATGGAGCAGTCCCATCACTACACTACATCTCATATTGACGAAAAACAATTTTTTTCTACTACTCAGAAAACACTTATTTTTTCTTTAAAACCTAGTCCAAACATACCAACTTTCTAAAATAAGTATTTTTTGTGGGGGGGGGGGGGGGGGAACTTTTGGCTTAACAAAAATTTGGCCAAATAAACTATAAAACTAATTAATTAGGAAAAAGGAAAAGAGGACTTGTAATTAGGAGAAGAAATATTTACCAATTTATATGCAAAGCCAGCTCCAATTCCAACAACACACACCAAATGATGAACCAAGTTATCAATCCTCACTTGTTTGTCAAATAGACAACAACCAAAATCATAAATAAGATAGGCTGCTGTCACTGCAAGTGCCTTCCTCTGTTTGATTTTTATTTTTACCAATAATCATTATTAAATCTTAACTTCAAAATAGCAAATGAATAATTAAAAAAAAAAAGTTTAAGTTATATACATAGTCACAACATTGAGTAATATGTACATATTGTAGTAGGTGACTGGTTTTATTCTCTTAAAATTAGAAATTCACATTTTAAGAAAACTTACGTATGAATATCTTACGAGTGACCTGATAACACAGATAGTAATATTTATATATTATAACATGTAACTGATTATATTTTTTTAAAATTACAAATTTCACATTTTGATAATATTTACCTATATGTGACATGATACTACAAGGTGTATACAACTTAAATTCTTAATACATAAATAGATCGACTTATCACCCCTAGTTTATCATCAGTACAACTCAACAATACATAAATAGATCGACTTATCACCCCTAGTTTATCATTAGTACAACTCAACAACTCTAGATTAAAGACAGATAAACACTCATGACATAATAACCCCTTCGCTTTATTTATGATTAAAAGGAAAGATAGAATCTTCGAATATTTTGTTAGATACCGACTTATAATAAGAGACTAAAGTTCAAATTTCAAATTTCAGTAGTCACTAAAAATATAAGGTGTCCAAAAATAGTAGAGATACTAGATATCTGATAAAATAATCGAAATGCACACAAATCGAGATTAAAATAATACCTGTTTGGGAGAAGATGTTGAAGCCACAGGACAAACAGGACAGTTCCAATCTTGAACAGATAGAGAAGCCAAAGTCACAGCTAAAGATGCATGAATTGTAGAAACTAAACGATTGCAAAAATCAAATGAACGTTTAGGAAAAGCCTTTCTAATTAATAAAAAAAGTGTAGACCATAAAATTATTCCAAATAAAATAATAATTATCATTGAATCTTCTTCCATTAGAAAGAACTTTGTTTATTTTTTCTACTTCAAAAAAAAAAAATATTACTTTTTTTGTAGAAAAATACCAATTATTATTCAAAGAAGTTGAGGAGCAAACAATATTAAAGATGCATTAATGTTTTTTTCAAGTGGCAAAAGTAAAGGTAGTTGGGGAAGTTCACCAAGTAGTTGGAGTTCATTATATCACAAAGCTGGCATGATGTTGCAATGCCAATTTCCCACGTAAGAGCACAAATTCGCGACAGATAAATTTTATAGCTAAATAGTGTATAATTTGTTATAGTGGGATCATCAACTTTTTTTTTAGTTTCGAGCAATTTAGTGACGAATTATAGATGAAATTCATAGCTAATTTCAAATTTTCTTAGTGTATAGAGCTATAAGATTAAGTATGAATTCAGCTGAATGCCTGAATTCATATCTTAATCCAAGTCCTATATTTGTACTAAGAAATCTACTAAATATGTACAAAATTTAAAGCGTAAATTACATAAATCCCATAGTTTTAATATGAAATTACAATCTATCCCTAATAAGTTTCTAATTACATTAATCCCTTAAAAATTAAAAAAACCGGATACATTAATATGTAGCTCAGATACATTAAATACTGTCTCGGATACATTAAAAAATAGCTCAGATACATAAGATGTAGCTCGGATACATTAAATACCGACTCAAAAACATTAATATGTAGCTCAGATACATTAAAAAATAGCTCAGATACATAAGATGTAGCTCGGATACATTAAATACTGACTCGAAAACATTAATATGTAGCTCAGATACATTAAAAACTAGCTCGAATTCATAATATGTAGCTCGGATACATTAATATGCAGCTCGATTACATTAAAGAAATAAGGGATTTTGGAGATTTTTAAAAATAATAGGGGATAATAGAAATAAGTGAAACAAAAGGTGTGTATTTCTGTAATTTGTCCAAATTTAAATGCATAATTTCTAATGTCATTATTTGTACTAAGAAAGTCAATAAATATATACAAAATATATATTTAGTTACTAGGAAAAGTAATTTTCACTTGATACAACTTATGTCAGATAAGTTTAATCGAATTCAATAACTTTAGTTCAAGTCCTGTATTAGATCAAAAAATTCACTAGATTTGAATTGAACTTTCCAGAAACGATTGCTAGTGTAAAAAGATGCAACAATATCATGTCACTTTAAGGCAATTAAATGTTATTGATTGTGAAAAAAACTCATTGACTTTGTATGTGGATATAATTAAGATAGATGCTTTCAACATAATAATTGACGACACTTAAATTAAGGTTTGTTTCAAGTGATTTTTTTAGTATATGATAAAATATTTTTATTAGATATTTTTAATTTAAATTTCAAAAAAAAATGTGTGCGTATAATCTCAAATATTACATAAATAAGTTACTACTTAAAACAATGTTTCCGAATAACAAATGGTTAAGAATAAGTGCATGTTCAATGTTAGGAGTAACAAAATCAACTCATAAAATCATGACCTATCTAACTCGTTTAGGTGAATTAATAACCCGCTCATTATATTAATTGTGTTCATTTTGACCTATTTAGTTCAGTATGTAGTCAAATTAACACATAAAAACTTTGTATAAGTATTTTTATTTTTATTTTTTCATTTGATATAATGTATATACTCATAATATAAGGAATTTTTTTTAATTAGGAACCTAAACAATTCTTATTTTTTTTAAAAAAAAAAACTTATAAATTTAAAACTTAGTAAGAATTTAGTATGTTGGGATTATGATCCGATTTTCAACTTATTTGAGCATAATCAATCCGTTTCAGTTTATATAATATTTAAGTGGTCAATGGTTTAACTCGAACAATTTTAATATTATTAAATTAAATCCAACCCGCTCATCTGATTGCCATCATAAGTTCTTCTTGTATCTTCTCCTATAATTCATTGTCTAAAGCTAGAAAAGTACCAAAAAAATGTTTTGTTCTTTATGGCATGGATAGAGAGAGTCACCAATACTTGATATTTGGACATATACAATTAAGATAAAATTATTTCCATTTGTCACACTTCCACTTGTACGTTATGTTTTTAGTCGTCTAATTTTAGTGGAAGGACCATACTTTGAGTCTAAAAGTTGCATACTGAATATGAATTAAAACATCAACATCTAAATAGTCTGATAAAATTTGTGGTGAGTACTCTTCCATCTTTAATTAGGGTTAATGAATGGATAATATGCCAAAAATGGGTTGAAAATTTCTAGATAGAGGTAAAAAGAAAAGAACAAAAGAACAAAATCATATAAGATAAAAAACCTTTTTTTGTTAAAGTCGAATTATAGAACTTGAATTAGTCAAATTACAATACAGATATTAATCACCCGATGAGGGGAAAAGTCTAATCCAATTGGTTGTTTGGTTTTATTCTAAAATTTCAAGGATATTAATAGGGACGGCAGCTCTTTAATTGATTTTTGTGTTAATGTCCATCTCAAATCTCAATGGATATGTTTGTTATAATTGGTGAGTAATTGTTTTATTTACATATTAAAATGGCAATCTTTAGTTAAATGAAATGAGTTAAATTTTCAAGACCATATATTTTACTGTGAGTCTCATATTTGAGCTATCGCTAAATATTTATCGAAAGTACAAATCAGTGAAATAATAGAATCCATTAAGATTATTCAAAAGGCTCTAAAGGAATTCCAGGAGGGCCTTACAAAAAGTTAGAAATGCATGTTTTGACAGATTAAAAGATTCTAAATGGAATGATTTTGAATATTGATTTGTTAGTAAAAGCGAACACATCTCAACCATCAATTATTCATTTTTTCCATCTGAATGATGATGATATTTTCGATATGAAATGCGAACAATTGATAGTTGAGATGTGTTTGATAAACATTTTTGGTGATATACTCCCCACGTCCCTAATTACTTGTCCAATATTCCTTTTTTACTTGTCCATCTTATCAAATCAAGAAAAGACAAAAATTTGTGCCTATTACACCCTCAATTAATTACTTTGAAAAAAGATAGAATTTCTTGAAAATCTTAAATTTTTAATTCATCCACTTCATAATTAATAGGATAAATGGTAAACTCAATATAACACTAATTGTTTTCTTAATAAGTGTGTTAATTCAAAAATAGACAAGTAATTAAAGAAAAAGAGAGTATTGTTTAAATGAACGTTCACACACATAATTAATTATATATGAAACTCAAAAACTCCGGATACTTTAGATATATTTTTTATTCTTAAATGTCAAAAAAGACCGGGATACTAATTCTGCAGTTAGTTTGTGTTACTACGTATATATAAAATGTTACGATTAGGGTTGTTCATGGTTATGGTTAAAAAATCAAATCAAACCGCAATTCGAACCAAATTGATTAAAAAAAACCGATATTTGATTGTGTTTGGTTAGATTTGGTTTTAAATTTTGAAAATTGATATTATTTGGTTTGGTTTTGGTTTTGGTTTTACTAAAAAAAACCGCAAAAATAACCAAATTGAATCGATAAATTAGATATATAAATTTTACAATTATTTATATATTATTTATAAATAAAATATAAATATTTTATTAAATTTTAATTAAGTTAAGTCTTTAACTTTACAATCTCCTCAAGCCCAACACTTTAGCCCAACTATAACAATCCTAAGTCCAAGTCCATTAAAATCTATTTTAGTCTTTATCTACTCTACTTCACATAAAATAGCCACACTTTCTCTTAATTGAAACACCTTGTTCGTGTAATGATAACTGCAGTATTGCTTAATTGGTTAATTGAACCGACAATAGTTTTTTTTTGGATTGTTCATGTGTTAGATGTTTGTGTCTATCGACGTAAGTCCTCAAAAAAATTACTATTACTTTCAAATCAGATAAACCAGAAAAACTAAATCAAACCGACGGTTATTTTTTCGTTTGGTTTGGTTTTAGAAATTTAAAATTGACTAGATTGGTTTGATTTTGGTCTTTATCAATATCCGATTCAAACCGAACCACGAACACCCCTAGTTACAATGAATGATTTATCTATTTTTAATTAAAGAATTCGATTTCAAGCTTTAAAAAAAAAATAAAAAAATCTTCAAGAAAAAGTAATTTTTGCTTGGCGCGAAGGGCATAGATGTCAAATTGATAACAGTGTATTGCCTGCCTATAAATTGTGACTCTCGCCAATTGAGTTAAATATCTTCTTCTCAAATTTTGTGAAAGAAACTTCATTTTTCATCATACTGTAATTTTTGTGGTTGAAGCTATGAATTGGTGATCGGTAGCTGTTGATTTTTGCAGTTCTGCTGAAGATCGATTAAGAGATTTTGTGGAGAACTCTGTAATTTAGGTGCGTAAATATTGTATCCGATGCATTTATTCGATGTTGATTAATTGATCTCCTAATTTTGAAGTTGATAAAATGAAGAAACGGTTTGATCACTGAAAGCAGCTGACCTAAATTTTGTTTTCTATGTTTATTCATTGCTGAAGATTAGTTGATGTTGTAATTTTGAATTTGAATTTACTCGAAATTCGAATAGAACGAAGTTCAAAAAGTTTTATGAGGTATAGGTTCAAAGTTCACAAGTAGGCGTATTAGTGGTAATTCACATCCTACGTGCATCCTACATGTATTGTGTCACGTAAGACGCATGTAACAATTTGTTCAACTTAATACAAGTTAAATGTCTATTTGTGCACACTTAAAGTTGAAGAGCATATATGCTAGTTGAGGCCAAGTTAGAGGGTTTAAAATAAGTTTTATATATTTGGAAGTTACTTAAAAGATATTGTATATCACAATAATTGATAATTCAAAATATTTAAAAGGCATATGAAAATATAGTTGTCAAAAGAAAAACTTTTTTGACTCTAGAAATTTGAACACTATCGCCTAAATTGGGATGGAAGGAGTATATAGTTTTTCCTATCCGTCCAAGTCTCGGGGAACAAAGTTACCTACCAACTATGTTGGATAGAGGTAGGAGGTACCTCTGGATTAGTGGAAGTGGCTGCAAGCTGGTCATCAGACTTGATTAATTCATTCTTTGGCGATTGAAAGAAGTATTCAGAAATTCTCACCAACAAAAAGAGTAACAACAAAGCAATATACTCAGTGAAATCCTATGGGTGGGGTTTGGGAAGGGTAGAGTGTATGCAGACTTTAGCCTTACTGGAGGTAGAGTGGTTGTTTCTGGAATATCCTTGGCTCAAGTAACACATATCAAAGTAGATCGTGAATTAAAAGAGTATTCAGCAATTACACATTAGTGCTATAAATGAAAATTTGATTATTCTCTCTTGGTGCATGAAAAATAAACACAACATTGACATTTTAATTATGTTAAAGAGTATCACTTAACCATTGCTGATGAATTTATATTCTTGTATGATCTGTGTGTCTAAGTACTAACTGTAAGAAGAAAACTACTATTAAGTGTTTCATCAGAAGTATAAGATCAATTATTGTTTTATAAAACAATGTACTGGATTATAATCTAATCGTTGTGTAATAAATTTCAAATCAGGCAAAAATGAGCTCTCTACAAGGGCCTGTTGTTTTCCCTCTGGTTCGTGGAAAGAAAGCAGGTACACTCAGTTCACCTATAGTGAAGGCTAAGATGCTGAGGAGTGAGTTCTTGGGGTTTAATGGACTACCTAGACAGCGGGTTAATGTGGCTCGTGTACCACGATCATGTTTAAGCAAGTTGATCGGATGTAGTTTCAGTTCATCATCAAATGATAGTGGTAGTACAGCCGAGAATTTTAATGAAAGTGATGATGATTATGTGAATTCTAGTGTGGTTGAAGCTGGTATGTTGATTTTATTGTTCAGTGCTTTGTGTTTGACATTTTGTTTGTTGTATTGATGTGTGTTGTTTGTTTTCGTAAAAGTGAATAAAACTATATCTTCACTTAACATTTTTCTTTGAGGAGTGGTATGGACATAGATGATATCATCACGACTCCTCTTTTCGTACCGCTAGGGATGCTTAACGCCACTTCAACTGGCGTTACCTGCGCTTTCGTGTCTCCCAAACCCCACCTTGTGGGATTGCACTGGATATGTTGTTGTTGCAGTAAGATTGTGAAGAACCATAGATGGGACCTTCTACTTTTGGAAATGAATTTTCCACAATATGATGAAGTAATATTGTCTAGAATTTTCCAATCTTTTCTTCATGTAATACCCTGTATTCCGTACTTTTGGGTGCGAGATTTCCGTGATAGCACTGCTTCACTTAACTTAAGAAACAATCAATCAATAAGTGTCAACACATGTCAAAGTGAAATTGCAATGCAATTTTTGTGGTGACTTCCCTATTATCCTGTGTAGTTGAAGTGCATAGCGGGAAAGATGGTTTCATGATTAAGATGAGAGATGGAAGTCATGTGAAATGCGTCCATAACAATCCGCAGGGGGTTCATGTACATAATTATGCTCCAAACCCAGCGGTTGTGCTAAAGATGGAGGATGGGACTGGGCTGCTTCTTCCTATAATTGTTTGTATGTACATGATTAATTTATTGTCTTAGTGAACGTACAGTCGCTTGGGAGTCTAATGTTGCGTCTCTATTTTATGCAACAGTGGAGATGTCAAGTGTGCTGCTCATGGCTGCTGTACGCAATGTCCAACTTGTACGTCTTCTGTTTTATATTGATTCTGATAAGGCCATTCAGCGAAAGTTACAGTAAGCATAGCTTTTGTGCTGTTACTAAAAGGTACAAATATTTGCTCCGTTTCAGGCCAGACCAACAATGTATCAAGTTTTGAAGGAAATGGTCGAAAAGATGGGCTACACAGTAAGCTTGTTCTTTGCGCATTTACCAGTAAATGCTACATTTTTTCAAGCTTAATCTGACAGTTGTAATTTGAAGGTTAAACTTGTTCGAGTTACCAAGAGAGAGCACGAGACATATCTTGCTCAGTTACATCTAACCAAGGTAGTGTAAAATGTACTAGTTGCTGAATGCTGACCCAATTATGTGTACATTTTTTGTGGTATGCAGCCTTAACAACTTTCATGTGGTTGTACTAACAGTTAAATAACGATGCTGAGAGTATTAGCTTCGATCTTCGTCCTTCTGATGCAATCAACATCGCTGTGAAATGCAAGGTGAAGTAGTTAACAATCCCCTTTAAACCACAAACTGAAATTTTATTTACAATTTTAATTACTTGTGTTGTTTCTAATTTTCCTAGGTGCCGATACAAGTCAATAAAAACTTGGCATACAATGATGGCGTAAGGATTGTTGAGTCTGCAGATCTTGCACCGCGTGCTGCCTCTTCTGACGGCCTATTGTTCACTGGGCCTGACAAGTAAGTTAATGTTTTGCAGATATCCTATTCAAAATGAGTTGCATTTGGAAAGTGGGGGGAAATTGTTTTATGTTCATTATGTGTGTATGAAAAAGAATTTCTTTCTCATTTACATTTGTGTGTCACGCATAAACTTGTATAAAGTTGAACAAAATATAGTTCTGACTAGCATTTTTCATTCAGACCCGCTGGGCAGCCATCCACGGATGAAAAGGAGTTTATTCTTGTGCGGAACATGCTGGTTGCTGCAGTCGAAGAACGATACAGAGATGCAGGTAGACTTTATTAATAACATATCTACATATTGTTATCCTGTCAAACATTAACATATAACTGTCTTGAGGTCTACCTTTTCATGGTGTTAAAATCTTTTTGTTTACTTCCTCCGTTCTAAAATAAGTGTAGCTTTTATTTTTTCGAGAGTCAATTTGACTAATTGAGATACTCAAAAGTTATCCAAAAACTACTATAGTTTGCAATTCATCTCATGTCAATATGATGAAAACATACCTTTTAACATGTGGTCAAAGTTTACATAGTTTGAATTTCGAGAAGCGAAATGCGATAGCTAATTTGGTACGGGGAGTCGTTTTTACTGTAAAGATGGCAAGTTGTACATGTGTGGAAACTTGCAGGGAGGGGATTTACAGATGATGAGAGATATTGGCATGACAACATGTTGTCGCCAACCAGATTGGATTTAGAAATCGAGTTTGCTGACTGTTAAATATCTGATGGGGTACAAGTTTAATGGCCTACTTGTGCACATCAAAGTTCGAGGTCATAGATGTCAGTTGAAGTCTAGTTAAATGACATATTTATATATTATGCCGATGTTTTCCTGGTTATTGTAGCTCTTTGGAGGGACAAGCTTATTCAACTTCGATCCAACAAGAATTGGACATAGCAAGGTGTGTTATTCCAATCTTCTTTCTCAGTGACACATTTTTTTCCCGCAAATCCAATAGTGTCTTTTTCTTCCTATATACATCGATCCCTTTCGATCTAAACAAGTTTGGGATTGAAAAAGTTGATTCCTATAAGAATAACTCATTCATTTCTAATTTGACAGGATTGTTGCAGTTTGTTGAAGCAAGAACTCATATGTATATAGAAACCATTTATCGATACGATCAGCATTGAATATCAATTATATATAGTTCTTCCTCAAATATGTATATATTGTATATTTGTATAGACTCTAATGCTAATGTTAAGAAGAAAAAAACTGAAACTGGTAAAACTTGTTGTTCTTGGCTATGTAAAGAACTAGTGAATATTAGTGTCAATTGGCCTATTAAAAAGTGTCATATTCGAAAAATATTAATTATCATGGTTAAATTATAAACTAGTTGTTCATGGTTTAGTGATTATGGGAAGAAATGTGTTACGTATACATTAGTTTAGTTTGGTGTAAATATTAGATGCGATTAATCTTTCATCTTTTTCTAATTAAGGTGAAAATGTGTAAACTATTTATGTGAAGAAATGTATTATGTAATTATTATTCATTATAGTCTAGCTAGTGTGAATATTGGGCGTGAATAAATTAAAGTGAGAATGTATATCAATTATTTAGTGAAAAAATATAGAGTGCAGGTAAATTTTCAAGTGTGCGATGTTTTATTTCTATTTTGTGATGACAAAAAAACTGTTCAATTTCAATTGAAAGAAAATACAATTATGAAAAAGTCAAATAAATAATAATACTTAATAAAGAAGAAACTTATAACAACACATACTAACTATGATTACCAAAGGAATGAAATAATGAAGAAGTCAAAATAAATAATTATACTTAATAAAGAAGAAAATTATAACAACACATACTAACTATGATTACCAAAGGAATGAAATAAAAAGGCATTAATAGAATTAAAGAATAAATAATAATATTAAAATATATAACACACTATTACCTATTAACTTTCTATTATAATCTTCATTCTCCATATATTCTTTATCTAGGAATATATCCTTATCCTGTCTAGTGGCAATATCTAAAGTTGATAACTGGCAATACCTTTTATGGTCAATGTCACTCTCTTTCCAAAGCATCATATCTTATTTTGGGAATTATTTTTGTGTATTTTATAAAATTAATTTGAATGCATAGAAATGATCAAAATATTCGGATTATAATTTTTTTTTTAAAAAAAAATATGAATGGAAGCCATCTCATATCAAAGGGAGAAGTACCGAACAACCTTAAAAATATTATTTTATTTGAGTAATTAAACTTAGATACATTCCTAATATGTCACATGATATAGCAAATAGTCTCAAATTCTTATAGGAGCATGAAACTCTTAATAAAAAATAGAGAGAAGTGTTGAAAACACTCTTAAACTTGACAAAAATTTAGGTGTGTATTTCAGTCATGCTGTGGGATCATGATGTATTTAAGTTCAGTTAGTTAAGGAGTATTTTTAAGGCTGACAATAGTTTGAGGACGAAAATAGTAATTCACGCCAAGTTTAAGTTCAACATTACTTTAGTATGTATATTATATAGAAGAGTCTAGAAGCGGCAGATATCTCTTCGTCAATATGCCTATTTTTAGTTGAGAGTATTTTATACATTTTTTGTGCTTTTTCCGTTTTAATTTATCTATCTTATTTATTTATTTATTTATTTATTTATTTTAATTTTTAAACATTAGCAATTTAAAATATTTAAAAGACATAAAAAAAAATGTAGTAATTGATTTTTGAAGTTATGCTTGAGTAGGGCTTATTCATATTAATTAACACAAACACTCTGCCATACAAACACCAAAACAATGGCCGCCATTTTCTCTCAGTTATCTTCTCTCCGATCACCGGAAAACCTCTCCTTCTCCTCCGTTTCCACTCTTTCCCACTCCGGCAAGCGATTGTCTCACTTTTCCGGTGTAATCGTATCTTCTCCGGTCACATTTCCGGCGTTTCGTCAACGCATCTCATGCCAAACCACCTCTTCAGCAGCAGCTCCTTCTTCCTCGGTTATTGCAAAAGGTCCCGTCCATTTTCTTGATTTTTTCTTTTCCTTTTTGTTTCCGTGTTTTTAATTTGAGCTTTGTTTTTTCCTTTGGAGCTGTCGATTTGATTGATTTTGTAATGCAAGGTTTGATTATGCTTGGAATGTGTTGTCATAAGCAGAAATTCCCGTTTCAATTTTAGGCAGACTTTTGTATGCTTGTTTTAGGTGCTCTTAAGCCAAAATAGCTTTTAGTAAAGCAGTTTTGTAGTGTTTGTGTAGAATGAAAAAAATGCTTTTATGCACTTGTTTCTAAGCCAAAATAACAAAAACAAGTCAAAAGACGTGAGGTAGAAATACTAAACTTTTAGCTTTTGGCTATAAGTTATAAGCTCATCCAACCAGGCTAAGAGTCTAGTTTGTATAATCATTGTTGAAGCCAAGTACTTGATGAGTTATCCATCTAAAGAAAAATGCTTTGAGCGACAGTGAGTGAGAATTCCAGAATAGACTGTGACAAAGAAAAAGAACTTGATAAAAAAAGGCGCAGAATTTTTAACTTCCTTGTTTAATTTATTTATCCGAAACTCAGATTCTTTTCTCTTGGAACTTTGTCTAAAAGAGCTATATTGTTGCATATGCGCATATCCTGGTCTAGGAAGTCTATTTTTATCATCCACATTGGATGACTGAGCTTGTTTGCTTTCTGCTTCATTTGTGATTGAGTGTGTTTTTGGCAGATGATTAATCAATTCCTGGATGATATCTTTGTTGATGAAATGATTTTCAGAGTCTGATTACATCGAGTTTTTAGAAATGTTTGCTTTCCAACAAAGGAGAAAAAAATAATTCTAGTACTTGTGTTCCCAAGTCATTTTTCTTCACAGGCATCCAAACTCAACAAGTTGTGTCATTTGCTTCAACCAACAGTTAAGACGTTTTTGTTAATTTGTAATACTCAGAAAGATGACCAAAACACTACCCTCATATGCTTATCTCTACCTGGTAAATTACCTGCCGGCTTTTTGTCTTTTATGGCCAATCAAACACTAGAAAATGATCCAAAATAATGATTTTTTGGCCTACTATAAAACATTTTTTATGAAAATTATTTTCCATGGAAAACATTTTAGTTTATACCCAACTAACTCTTAGCTGCTTCATTTACTTCTTCAATTTTTGGTATTTATAGTTTTTTTCAAGTATTTATAATCACCAAAAACCAGGCATGTGTTGTTTAAAATTGTTTGACATATTCTAGTTTTAACTGTTTTCCTGCTGTGGAGTGAGTATCTTAATTTTTCGTTACTGATTTGGTTAAGAAGAGACATATTTTTGATACACGGACATTTGTATTGTCTATGTTAATGTGTCTGATGGACCGGTTTCCTAAGAGTTATCTGCCATTATTTGCAAAAAATATAAAACTGATTGATTTTACAAGGATAGCTTGTAAATAATATATGAATTTGAGAAACAACATGTAATTTTCTCCCATTTTTAGAACTTGAATGCTAAGAAAATTTATCATAAAGCTACTCATAGTAATAATTTGTCAAAAGAGCATGTTTGGCAATGGCTTAAACCTTGTCTTTGGATCAATCATTGCTAAGATATGATCTGAACATGCTCAAATATGCGTTGTAAAGTACAACTTCTTATCACAGTCTGTTGAGGCTGGATATTTCTAACATGTCTTTGTAATTTTCTATTCCAGGAACTGCCAATCAAAAGGACTTTCTACACATTAATGATTTCGATAAAGCCACTATTTTGAACATCTTGGATCGAGCCAGAGAGGTTAAAGAGTTGCTGAAATCAGGAGAGAGGACATATCTCCCATTCAAGGGTAAAACTATGGCGATGATTTTTACTAAGCCTTCCATGAGGACACGTGTTTCTTTTGAGACAGGTTTTTACTTGCTTGGAGGACATGCAATCTATTTGGGACCAAATGATATACAGATGGGTAAGCGGGAAGAAACTCGTGATGTTGCCCGTGTTCTTTCTCGCTATAATGATATCATTATGGCTAGAGTTTTTGCTCATCAGGTATGCTGGTGAGTTTTCTGTTGTGACTTTTTCCTGGTGCTTGGTAAGAATTAAGGCTTGCAAGAAGCATTGCATAATATTTTTATATGTTGTAGTCTTATAGTTGTCCAGTCCAAATTTTTTATATCTTTGATTAAAGCTGCTCTTGGCAACAACACCCTGTGATATCCCACAAAGTCGCTTTTGGCAACTCCATATAATAGTTGAAACAAATCTGTTTATTTTTCCTGGGGGCAGTGAGGAGGAGGTTGGGGGTGGTGCAAAGAGAAGGATCATTTATATTTGGTGATCCTACAAACTATGTTTTGATTAAAGTCTGTTGACATTTGACTCCACGGACATCAAACTGTTTTTGTTTTTGTTGTTCCGTTTTCTCTAGGTTTACAAAGATGCAAACCATCAATGATTGTTCAAATTTGGCCCTAGCTTTATTTCTGATTTACTATATCTTACAGATGATGGGAGTTCGATGATGTTGCTGTACCTCTCCCAGCAAGTTAATTGAGTGTAGCCATTCATGTCTAATTTTCTTTAGGCGTTGCTTAAATAGAAATGTGGGCTGAATTATCTGTCCACTGAGTTTAAGAATATTTCCCCCTTTTTTTCCATTCCCACTGCAAATCAAATATTGGTATCCATTGTATTTCTTTTCTTTTGCAGGACATTCTTGATCTAGCCAAATATGCAACTGTGCCTGTGATCAATGGCCTGACAGACTATAACCATCCTTGTCAAATAATGGCTGATGCCCTTACAATGATTGAACATGTCGGCCAGCTGGAAGGAACTAAGGTTAGCTATTTTTTGGTTTTCCTGATGAATTAATTACAGTTAATTTATGTTCACCCAGAAAATGCAAAAAGAGCAGATCTCAATCAAAAGGCATTAAGCTCCTGTACATGTTCACCTGCACTTCTAAACAGGAAAAAATGAGCATAAAAAATCCAAAAAGTGTTCTATATTATCAACGTTGTTCTTCTTACAAGTTACACCAACTAAAATGATTCATTAAACAGAGGGTGGTGGATGTGGATGTTAAAACACCTCAAACATCTCAGATTTCTTTCAGATAATCTCAACCATGTTTGGTTGTATTGGTAAATAGATTTTAATAATCAAGTGGTGGCTGCAAAATTAGGTTGTCTATGTTGGAGATGGAAATAACATAGTGCATTCGTGGCTGCTTCTGGCTGCGGTGATTCCATTCCACTTTGTTTGTGCCTGCCCCAAAGGTTTTGAACCTGATCAGCAAACAGTTGAGAAAGCACGACAAGCTGGAGTCAGCAAAATCGAGATAACTAATGATCCAAAAGAAGCTGTTAGAGATGCTGATGTTGTCTATGCAGATGTCTGGGCCAGCATGGGACAAAAGGAAGAAGCCGCACATCGCCGCCAAGTATTTCAAGGATTCCAGGTAGGAGCATGAGAAATGATAACCTTAAACCAACTGTGCCCTAACTTATCAAATAAACTCGAACTCTGTCTGTATTTCAGATGCATGTATTGTCACTGTACTGAAACATGCTTGACATTATTTCTCTACAGGTGGATGAACAAATGATGAAACTAGCTGGAAAAAAAGCGTATTTTATGCATTGTTTGCCGGCAGAAAGAGGAGTGGAAGTTACCGATGGTGTAATCGAAGCACCAAACTCCATTGTGTTCCCCCAAGCTGAGAACCGCATGCATGCGCAAAATGCAATTATGCTTCATGTTCTTGGCTTGTAAATGCCCTTCATTTGGCTTAAAGCACAACCTTCTTAGGACCTAGAAGCAAATTTCCTTCTTTTCTCCCTAAACTATACTTTGTTTGGAACATTGAAGAACTTAGACCCTCGTTGTGCATATAATTTGAACTTTTCTAGTATTAATTTGACACTCGTGTTGAAAATATTCACTTTGAAAAGATATTGTTATCTTATCAAACAAGCTATTAATCATATGAAATTAGATGGCGTTTGAGGAGGGTAGAATGTATATATATACTTTACCATTACCTTATAAAGATAGAGAGATTGTTTTCGAAAGACTCTTTGGTCAGGTGCATCAAATTCAAGTAATAAAAGAAGAAAGCATAGCAGTTAATAAAGGATAAATTATGTGAAATGACAAACATTTATAGTGTATTATTTAATTTAGCTATAGTTTCGGATATTTATGATTTGCGGCTATAGTTTCTCAAATTTTTTTATGAATTTGTGTAATTCGATTTCTGATTGTATAAATTTAGATTCGTATATGTTTATCCTAGCTCTTTGACCTTTGTTGATACATTTTGATCTGTACAAGTTATGAAAAATTCAAAAAAAATTACCCTGTTTGTATACTGGCAAGCAAAATATACAAACGGAGTTTGGGAAAATTTCTAAATATATGAATACAAAATTTATATATACTTACTCTATTTGTATATTGACCTATAACAAACAAAACTATAGCTATGGAGCATATTAATCAAACTGTTGCTAAGCAAGACATCCTCTAACCCTACTAACTTTCTATCCCTAGTTTATGTTTTGCAATTGCTTCTGCTGAACTGCTGTTGTTGTGTGTGTGCTATTATTGTTTGTTGATTAAGTGAAATGCTGTATTTGGATTGTGGAAATTGAGGGGTTAGGGTTTTAGTTTGGATGTTCCATTTGGTTTCTGCTCAGTATCCTTGTATTTAGTGAAATGAAATTGCATTTTAGCTGGGATTTGAAAACAAAAACCGTGAGAAGCCTGCTCATGCTTTCAGTCGTTCTGTTAGCTCTAGGCAGGAGTGCTAGCAGACAGGAGGAGGGAGGAGCTAAAGCGTGTAGTTCATAATGGAAAAAAAGGATGCATTACTCCAGGAGCAAAACTATGCCTCGACAAAACAAGATTCCTTTTTATTAAAAAATCTCAAAAGGGCAAAAGAATTAGTGGTTGAAAACTTGCAATGTTAATATCTTACACCTGAGTATAGCAAGGAATTTCAAGTGCAGTATGACATACATAGTAGGTGTCCACTGGAATAATCGAGTTATGCCAGAGGTGGATTCATGATTTTGAACTTTATAAGTTATGAGAACGACCTCAAGTGGTTAGTAATTGAGTTTTTAATGTAATATTTGTGCGTATTTAGTTGTTTTCGTAACACACACATATGGTTTGGATCAAAACTACTAGATTCTGCTGAATGTGTATGCTAAAGCCTAACTTCGTCCCTTGGTGCGTGCAAGCTAGCCCTGACGCCTTTGCGATAAAAAAAATAAATATATTCTCCATGATTACCATTTATCAATCATTTGAAAGGTGGGGCTAAAATCAGACTGTTTTTACTGTATATGTACATAGATTCCTGCTGCAAGTTCTCTAAGAATATTACTTAAAAAAATTGTGAATAAGGACCCTCCACTACAGCATTAATAAGGAATCCCCAAGCAAGTTGTCTAAAAGGGGATAATCTCAGTGAAAGGTAATACAAAGTTTTTCAATTCTTATCATGTAGCTATATATTGTTTCTGACCAATCAGGGTTGTGACAGAACATATAGGATTCCTTCACTATTAATCAGACGTTTCGTATTTGAGTTTGAGTCATGAACATGACAAAAACCTGTTAGGGAGTGTTTTTACCTTAAATGAGCTTTATATAGTATGAATTCAGATTAGTCGGATTCCAATATGGATATACTGAAATTATTATTTGTGACCTCACTTAAGTATCTACCTATCCAAATCACTTAAATGAAAAATAGCCGGTGAATATATGTATAATTCATGTATAATATATATGTTTATCGATTAGGAAAAGTAAATAATAGAATCTAACCCGCTATTGGTTTAAAATCCCATTTTGCAGTAAATGATACTTCAGGAATTTCTCTTTAATTTTCTTACCATTGACTCCCACAATCCTATAATATATGTCAGCAGAATAAAATCTTCCTTAATTGCCTTTTGCAATCCATTTGTTTTGTCATAGTGCATATAGCATAGTCAAAAACACTATATCACACATAGTTGACTCTGAAAAGATGAGCTACTTGAATATATAATATGTGTGACCATATTTTTTTGACCTCATATAAGATAAGATGATACATTACATTATTTATCGATATGGGGTGTGGTGCAGACGTGCAGTGATGGGACTGTCTCATCCTTAATTAAAGGTTTTGGGATTCGGTCTTGGTATGGAGAAAATCTTATTGGGAGTGTCGCCCCCAATTGGGCCGCAATGTGCGATTCGAATTTAGTCGGGGCTCTAATGTGAACTTCAGACACGGATGGAAAACAAATAAAAAATAATAAATTATATTAGTTGCGTTTTTAACAATTTAAGTTTTTAGATTAGGCGATTGATATAATTCGACATGATATTATAATAGGTAGAGATTTTAGATTCAAGCCTACCAAGTTTTTGTTAAACATTTTATATATAATTTAAGTCGAATGCAGTGTGTACTAACACATTACATCCTCTTAAATTCACCCCTATAAATTATTTCATTAGAAAAAACATTCTAAACCTTCTCACTATTTTTGAAGGATCTGAGTATCGAACGCATAACCAATGTTGTTTTTGAAGAATTCGAACAACATAGTCCACAGTTTCATAAAGATTATACATAAAATATCCTTCATGATTACCAATCATAAAGAAGACAAAAACAAGACAAACTTTAGGGGAAATTGTGGTGCTTTATTCCATATCATTTTCAAATAACAAGATTCTTAAAATACTACAAGACTGATGTTATATATCAAACATATATAGATTCCTATTGCAGATTTTGCAGAATATTTACCTATGAAATTTTGAGAATGAGGGCCCTCCACTACAAATAACTTGTCTATATATAATATATTCTCCCTCTTTTTGATAATCTTCAAAGGTTTCAGAATCGGAGGAGGAGTTAGGATTTAAAGTTATTATGAATATTAAATTTGTCATTGAACTTCATCTTATTTTAGTTATTAAGTTTGTAATTAAATACTTATACATAGTTTGATAAAAAATTTTAGTACAAATGCATGATTTAAACAAAAATCACTATTAAAAAAAGAAGTCATTCAATAATATTTAGTAAAAAAATATAAAATTACCCAACTTGATTAAAATATCATATTAAGTCACTAAACTATAATTTGTAGCGTGACCTAAGAATTTATTACTTCTAATAAGTCACAATCTATTTTTTTTTTTTTGTAACCAAGAAGTTACTTAACTATGCTCAAATATCATATCAAATATTCTTTGTTTTATTTTCTCCTAATGACTTCTTATGATATATATTTTGGCAAAATGAGTGACATTTTACAACAAAAAAATAATTAAAAAAATAGTTTGATAACTCTTGTGATACTTAAGTAAAATTGGGTGATTTTTTAATTATAAAAAATAGTTTAATAATTTTAGTGCTATATAAATCAATAAAAATAAAAAATGAAGAAATGACAAGATAAATTAGATATTTATGAAAAAAAATAATGATGTAGAGGATGATTGAAAAAGAGGTTCGATTTATAGGGATGGTGATGTGCAAAGATTCGATCGCTACAATGACACTGTTGTAGACCAATGAAAAAGAATGTAGCGCAATATGATAGCGCCTTTATTTTTAATAAGATAAAAATTGACTGACCATCTAAAAAATCAATCATACTGTCGATCTTTGGATCCACATTGATTTTCTTTATTTGTGCAAACCTTTAATTTTCAAATCAGGAAACACAAATGTTAGACAAAAAGTAGTGTGTCAATTCAATTAGCTTGAAAGTCATTTAACTTGTATCCTGTGAAACATTAGATATTGTCTCAATTAAGAATCATATTCATTTTTTATCAGAGGTCTCGGTCATTCTTGTCAAGTTTTAGTTAATATAGAGTTGTTTTTGTTGGAAAGTACTTTAACTTTCAATGTAAAACTTCTTTTCATAAATTTAAATTTAATCAGACCTCCTCAATAGACTAGTACTAAACAAAGGAAAATCAAATTAAAAGTAAAAAAGAGGAATCATATTCTATTGTACACCATGTACAGTCAGAGCATAAAGTTCTATGCAAAAGTATCTACTTGACATAGATTCCAAACAACATGGAATAATGTGCCCAGTTAATGGTACATATATTCGAGTTCAACGGTACTTGTCCACTATTGATTTTATATAGTAATTTTTAAGAAACTATAAATAAAGGGTAATTTTATTATATCATCTTTTGAATATAATAAATACAATGTCTAGAAAAATGTAATAGAAAAATAATTATAATTAATGATAAGGGTCAATTAGGAACTAAGTGTAAAATTATTCATTGATTTCATAAAGTGGATAAGTATTGTTAGACATCTCAAAATAGTATAGTGGACAACTACTGTTGAACGGAGAGTATATAATATTTAGTCTACCCAATCTAGCTGGTTGGTGCAGAATGATATTGCTGATTATGGATAAAAGTATTACTTAACATCCATCCAATAATGCTAGGGTAATTCTTAAGAAACTATAAATAAAAGGATAATTTTATTGTATCATCTTTTGAATATAATAAATACAATGTCTAGAAAAATGATTATAATTAATGATAAGGGTCAATTAAGAATTAAGTGTAAAATTATTCATTAATTTCACAAAGTGGATAAGTATTGTTAGACATCTCAAAATAGTAATGAACAACTATGGCGAATATATAATATTTAGTCTACCCAATCTAGCTAGTTGGTGCAGAATGATATTGTTGATTATGGATAAAAGTTTTACTTAACATCCATCCAATAATGCTAGGGCACTAAGATTTTTTTTTAATATAATTTCTCTTCTAAAACTATGGCCAAGAAAGCTTTCAAAAAACAAATAGAGATTAGACAGTCAATTTGTTTTATCCAATCAAATGTTGGTGATGAATTCCTCTTTGTAACGTTCGTTTAGTAGACAACAAGTGAATTGCATAAGCCCTTAATATACTATCAAAAATAAAGTGAAGATGTACACAAAGAAGATATCCAAAAAACTAAGAAAAATGATCAAATAAAGGAACTCCTAAGCTTTTGACGATTTAGATATGTTGATGTATCAATGGTGACTCAACTAATTTGAAAAATCATTCTTTAGATTTAAATTTATGTTTTTGATGATTTCATGCTTGATAAATCTTGATTGAATAGAAAGGGGCTTACATCAATGAAATGTTATTGTATATATAAGATAATTACAACACTAGAATTTGAATGATCACACACTTTAACGTGCTAATAGAAATAAAATTAGGGATCTAAATCCTATGGACCAGCTAGGTGATCCACTTGCTTATGATGATACTTCAAAATACTTTATCCTATTTTTCCCTCTCACATGCATCTTTCCATTAGCTTCATTTCATATTGCTGACAAGAATCACATTTATGTATAACTAGATCCCCTCCTAGAAAATGGAAAAGAGATTCCCCAACTAGCTACTCCCAACACTTCCCTCATTATTTTTTTTAAAAAAATAAAAATTATGAGAGTGGTGTCTAGACGAGGGGCGGAGAGGCGGAGTTAGAGTTTGACTTACGAATTTGACTAAATTTAGTAGATTTGATCTAAATCATATATTTATTATTTCAGAATTTAATTACTTTAAGAAGAATTTCGAATCCATTAAATTCAAATTCTTGCTTCGCCTCTGGATTTTGAGCTAAACACCTTGTATGTGTCTCATTAATTGCATCAGATATTTATAATCAAACAAATTAGTATAATAGTAAAGCGTTTATGCCAACTTGTTTGCACTTTGATAATTTCATCAGATAACTATTACCTTCACGAGAGGTGGAGATGAAGTTTTGTCATGTGTTGAATAAAAATTGTGTTTTAAAAATAAAATAAAATTAGTCAACTATATTGTGTTGAGAAATTCATTGAGTATATATATAAAGAATTTATTCAGAACTTAGAAAACTGTCATTTTTAAAATTTATAAACGTAAAATTTGAATTTGCATCTACCACCATCAACATAGATGCTAGTTAATTTTATCCATCAAAATCTAGACAAATCAAAAGACTTAACATATTTATTTATTTGTCTCTTTTGGAATTTCCGAGAGAAACAGCATTTCTATCTCCAAAATTAGAGATTAAATCTGCATAAACACTTTACCTTTTTAGAGCTCATTTGATATTATAAAATTACACATAATATATTGTTATTGCTATTTCTTTTGAAATTTAATAAGTAATTTATCATGATTTTTATCCACTTCATTAACGATCACGCCACCCTTGGATGTCACCTTTCTCCTCCATCCCTATAAATAACAAAGCTTACCCATCTTGTCCATACAATCCCCTTGACTTAATTAGGCCTAAGTACTCTAGTTTCTTCTAGAACTTCTTCTCCTACTTCCAATTACTTCTCAACACACAATGGCCAATTGGACAAAAAACCAAAACAAGAAATTTGAAGAGGCATTGGCTTTATTTGACAAAGACACTCCTGATAGGTGGCATAACATTGCTAGGTGTGTTGGTGGAAAATCAGCTGAGGAGGTGAAGAGGCACTATGAATTGCTTGTAAAAGATGTCATGAAAATAGAAAATGATCAAGTTCCTTTGCCCAAGTATAGGGGGTGCTAGTAGCAATGGAAGAAGTTATGCCAATGAACAAAGGTATTGTTAATCTTATTGTATTTAATTTATATTCACTGACAGTGAAATGTATATGTTACTTATTTTATTTTTCATGCTACTAATTCCACATGTTACTGGAAATTACCTGTAATATATATCTATATTGTTTAGATTCTTAAAAGAAATTGAGGGGTGCATATCGAGTCTTCCTTAAGTAGTTCATTTTTTAATAAACGACACGAATGACAACAGTTTTAGAGAGTTCGATCAAGCTGGAAAAAATAGCTAGTAATTATCTCAAGAGATCAGATAGTATTTACAATATTTTCATATTGTATATACTCTCTCCATCCCTTTTGACTTGACATGACTAGTATACTGAGTTTATTATTTTACCCCTATTAATTGATAGAGTCTTAAATATATTGACTCACTATATTTTTCAAAGACACTAACTCAATGTAAATAAATTGAGAGTATAATACGAAAAAAAAACCGTCCTTCTTTGATTTGTCAGAAATGACATGTAAAAAAGAAAATTAAATTAGGAAATATTTGACAAGTAAATAAGGATAGAGGGAATATACTATAAATGTATATTACTTGAATATTTATATTTATGCTAATTAAAGACATATTTAAGTGTAATATAGTACTTGAAACTTCTGGATTGTTTGATATTTTACTATTTTAGGAAGCTATAAATGTTGCTTATAATATTTAGCTCCTAATTAAGCAATCCCACAAGAAATTTAATCCTACTTGTTTAATTAAGCTCTAAGTAACCCACATGAAATCTAATCCCACTTTGTTTTAGAGCACATGCATATTGTCCTACATCTTAATTAATCTCTGGCCACATTATTATTATTATACAAAACAAAATTGTTTAACAATTATATATTTGTCTTAATAAGTATATCATCACATGATGTACACATATTTAGGTAACTTTGGTACCTAATATGGAAACAATCAATAACGCTTGTATTAATGTAAGTTGTTTATGTCACATCTTTTTTGTGTAAACATCAAATATTTTGTACACTTAATCGTCCTTTTTTTAAAAAAAAAAAAATACCCTTCAGGTTAAAAATATTTTGTAATATCAGTGTTATTTAACATGTTAACACGTTGTTTGCCTAATATTTTAAGTTTTCGTTTAATAGCGTAAAAATTCTTTTATAAATCAGTGTATCGAAATTAATTTTATATATTTTTAATAATTTCTCTTGAACAGGCTTATGCAGAATCTGAGGTTATAGCAAGAAGAAAATTGCATCGATGAATAATATCATCTAATTACCAGTACTATAAAATGCAAACAAAAATTAGTCCACGTTTATTTTATGCTAATATGTATTAAAGTACTTTGCTTTGTTGCTAAAATGTATAACATGTACGCAAATAATACCATGCTTACTTTAATTTTATCTTTTTCTTTGAATTTTTATTTTATGGATGACGATTTTCTTGATTTACGTTCATAAAATATATGAATGTATGTATGTAGAGTTGACAATATGAATTAAGTTGAATCAATAGCTTTGACTTGAAGTTTATATTTCTCTTAGAAATGCATTAAATATAGATAAATTAGTACTTGATCTAAAAAAGGTTAAAATTGTGAACGATATATAGCAACTACAAATTTTTTGGAATTCTAAAAAGTAAAAAGGTTAAGTTCACAATCTATAAGTTTTAAATCTTGAATAATTCAACGAATACTTCACTAGGTACAGGGCGATCACATTGTATAATCATATTTCCATCTTGAATCGATTATAAAAAAAAAGATATGGAATTTAGATCAATATATATCTAAGTTTTTTTTTTTTTTTTATAACTTTAGCTTCAAATATTAAAATTTCATACAGAGTGAATTGTGGGATTCAAAGCATGAGGTCAAAATTACCAACTTTATTATTTGACTATCAAATAATAAAAGTCATATTTGTGTGGTGACAAGACTTTAAAAATTATTATTTAAATATGTCATAATATTTATGCACTAATCAAAACTTGTTATTAAAGTTAAACTGGAAAATTCAATTAAAATTGTCACCAAATTCAAAAATATATTATTCTTTTCAGAGTGGACTAATAAGAACATATATTTTTAAAAAATAAAAGGAATATTTATTTATCATAGTGAAGACATTTCTACCGTGCTAGGGTACCAAGTAAGACGCACCACTCATTTCGTAAAGTTAGAATAAATAAGAAAAATCGATCAACTAGAAATCTAGAATTTAAAAATAACTAACTTTAGTGGACGAAAAAAAAAAATATAGGGTATAAAATGGAATATACCATATTGAGGCATAATGATTTGTTGTTTTCCAAGATAGTGTGAGAGAGAAGAAGAATAAATTTATATTCGCACCAATATTTTACTCTAATTCAAGTAAATTAATTTTGGTAGTTAAATGTTAAAGTGATAATACAGATGTCAAGTATTTATTGTTTTGATATAAATATTCGATGTGAGTAAGTTTTTATCGTATTTTGATATCTTAGGTATAATTAAGTTTGAACCTCATTTTTATTCGCGTCAATATTTACATCAAATCATACTAATTTATCATGATTAAATTTTAAACTGATATACCAAATTAAAGGGTGCCTCCTTTCCGGTTCTTTCATACTAGGGAAAGGTCGTCTCAATACTCTAACGTCTACATCAAATATAAACCGAACTGTCTCATGACGTTCAAACACAATTTCATACCGTTTTAATGGGCGAACCCAACTCATGAAACATATATAGTACTAAAGCCCCAGGTGGTGAAGAGCAGACATCTAGGTGTCAAACCTTCTCATCAATGTGAACTCTTAGACATGCCCTCTAACACACACACAATTTAAAGTAAAATAAATAGAAATTACTTAACTATGTTTAAAGTAAAATAAATATAAATTACTTAACTATGATTTAGTGATAACTGATAAAGGGAGAATATAAATATATGTGTCACCTATTTATTGGATTAATTAATAAAAAAATTACGCGACACAACAAACATAGCTATTGTATCTACTATACACAGTGATACGATAACTGATTAGATCCATAAGCCCAAGAAGCAAACAAATCTCTGATATGGGCTGGGCCAATAGTTGAATAAATGGGCTTTCAATCTAAAATCTTAAATGGGCCATAAATAAGGGCAATGTGCAAATATAGCCGATTTGAGGACCTTATTTAAGTCATAGTCGCAACATAAACTTTTTTCTAATTTACAAATTTAGCCACATCATATTCGAATGAAGTCGCAAAAATCGGTTTGAAGTCACAATTTTATTTTATTTTGAAATTTGATATACAACTTGTATATCATAGTGAATTCCTATTCCTTTTATATTGCAAGGAAAAGTCATAATACGAGCAACAACAATGTTTTTTGTCTGATGTTTGCTAATACTAATTATCAATTAAATAATTTTAAAAATTGAATATATCTTAAATAATTGGATAAAATTTGGCTACAACATGGAAATAAACACACGCACACAAAAGATGAAAATAAGATAAGGATATTGTTAGAACATGCACTAATTAGGTTACGTGAGGGAGATGAATAAATAAGCTAGGATGAAGTCAAGAAAGAAGGCTACACTTGATTCAATGTTTCTACATTGTTTGTTGTTTGGATGGTTTGTTACGTATCATACCATAATATACTATATATTCGCTTCCAGTTAATTAATGCGTATAATTTAAGAAGGTGATATATTTTAAGTGGTTAACTTATCTACATAATGGATATATGAGAATACATACAAAAGCTTTCCAAATTTTGAGTTAAAATTATATACTCTCTGTCCCAATTTATTGTGACTTACTTTCCTTTTTAGTTAGTCCAAAAAATAATGATACATTTCTACAATAAGTAACAATTTAACTATAAAATGTCTATTTTACCGTTAATGAAATGATTTATACCCACACAAATTTCTATCATTCATTTTGGACCACAAATTTTAAAAATCCTCATTTCTTTTTTAAACTTCATGTCGAATTAAACTACCTCACATAAAATGGAACTAGGGAATAATAAAAAAATACGTTATACTATATTCAAATGTTGATCAATCGAGACGTAACGTAATTCATATTTCTAAATGAAATTTACTGACATTCGGACAAATCAATGTATCCTACCTATAATATTGATAAATTCAAAATCTTTATAATATTAGCGCAAGTTAAATCATATTGGAAGAATGATTTGAGACGTTCTCCCCTCAATCAATGGATTATCTAAAATGAGACAAGTATCCATGTTACAAATAATTTGAAGATAAATATTTTTTTTCAAAAATGAAATCCATCGACAAACACTTAAAGTTAGCACAAATTTTATCCTTATACATTTTAAAAATTTGTAATAGGCCCTTGCCGTGTCACCACGATAATAATTTGATACGGAGATATTAATTAATTAACCTATGACAATAACTAAAGAAACACTATAATTCAAAATGATGTTTATATGCCTATATAATATAATCTATATAACATACAAAATAATTAAAAATAGCAGAAAAATGGTCTATAACAACACTGTATATACTAAAATTAATATCAACACAGATGTTCAAATTAATTCTCTGCTATTTCACACTTCTTGAGAATCGTTTAACTGAAAACTTGTTTAATACTAGTATTTTTAGATTATGTTGTTTCATCTTTTTGAAAAAAAAAAAAAATCTATTTTATCACAATACGTTTTTGTAACAAACAAAAACTTTATTTTGTCAATATATAGTACTATATGTTATGACTTATTGAAAAATGATGTTAGAATATTATTGTGTTTTTAATTATTAACTTATTTGTCTTTCTAGTAGTAAGTGTTATTTATTTAAAAGAAAAAAAAGAAAATCACAAGAAAAAATATATATATTTTTTAAAAGAAGGTCGAAATACCTGCATATAATACGTTGGGAAAAAGGACAAATATACCCTCGAACTATCGTAAATGGTATGCAGATAGCCTCCGTCATACTTTTGGGACATTGATGCCCCTGCCATCCAAAAACTAGAGCATATATACCCTTCACTCTAAGGAAAGACTAAATAGGGACATGTGGTGCAATCTTATCCGTCGATCCTATATTTAATAAATGTCGGATCGGTGGATAAGATTATGACACGTGTATTCCGTTAGTATATGGGGTATATATGCTCTAGTTTTTGGACGGTAGGAACACCAATGTCCCAAAAATATGATGAAGGATATCTGCATACCTTTTACGATAGTTCGGAATATATTTGTCAATTTACCCTAATATGTTTTATTACATTTATGCCATCTGAATGTTATTGGAGAGAGAAAAACAAAATCTCCAATAAATAAATAAATAAACTACGTGACTGCCTATCAATCCTCTCAATATACATAGTAGTTAGGACCACAAATATTTATTAAATTAAATATTAAGATTAACGAAGAGGACAATGGATTCAATTAGGTCCACTATTTTTTGAATCGTTCATGTATATTACTCTAAGGGAAAATGGTCAAAAATATCCTTAGACTATGTGAAAGGAACAAAAATGCTCTCCGTTTATAGTTTGATTCAAAAATGCCCCTACCGTTAAAACTTTGGCTCAAAAATACCCTTGCAGTCAATACTTTGGTCCAGAAATGCCCCTATAGTTACAAAATGAGTCAAAAATGCCCTTTTTTCGAATAAATGTATATTTTTTCTTTTAAAACACATCTTGTTTCTAATTAAAATATTATTAAAGAACATTATTCTTGTTTTTTTCCTTCTAAAATCACTTTAATAAATAAAAATATAGGAAATATTTTTTTTCTTTTTAATCTCATTTTATCAATTAAAACAGAATAACTTGATGTACCCTTTCGACATAAAATATATGTCATATATATAAGATTATAGTATATCCATCATTAATTTATATTTATATAACGATAAAAATAATGATAATAAAATAAGAAATATTTTCATTTTTTATTTTTTTCTAAATTGAAGTAGGATAAACATTTGCTAATTTAAAAAAATATTATTAGAAAAAGAATGTGTTAAAAAGAAAATAATAATATATTTATTTGGAAAATTAGCATTTTTGACTCATTAAATAATAATAAGGGCATTTTTGGACCAAAGTATTGATGAGAAGAGCATTTTTGGACCAAACTACAACCGGATGACATTTTTGTTCCTTTCGTATAGTTTAAGGGCATTTTTGAGCCAAAGTATTAATGATAAGGACATTTTTGAGCCAAACTATAAACAGAGGACATTTTGTTCCTTTCACATAGTTTAATGACATTTTTGACCCTTTTTCTTTAATTTAATTAATTAAATTAATAAACTGGCGAAGCTGATAATTTTACTAAGAATATTTAAATTTTTAATATCTATCTTTAAAAAGTTATTTTTAATTTATATACATAATATTTTTTTTTTATATAAGCAATATCATAAACAAGAGTTACTAAGCTTTGATGAGTTCGAATATAATTTTTATATATTTTTTCTTACTTATTTTGATATATACGTATTTTAATATGAATAAAAGATAAAATAGTAAAATTAATCACTCCTTTTATCCAATTTATGTAATACTTTCGTGTTTTTTGAGAATCAAACGTTTAAGTTTGATCGAAAATTTGCATATGAAATCTTCAATTTTTTTAAAATGAAATTTATATATTTATAAACTACGTAAAAAGTATTATAAATCACAATAATTGATAATATTTAAAAATCTATGAAAAACTTATGGTCAAAGATAAACTTGTTTGAATCTAAAAATTTGAAAAGTGCCATATAAAATGAAAAAACAACACTTATTTAAATCTTAAAATTTGAAAACTGTCATATAAAATGAGACGGAGAGAATAATATTTAATGATTTCACTGTAAAATAAAAAAAATGTGAATATCCGTCTGTCTGTCTCTGTATTTCAAGTCTTCTTACAGCAAGTACCTGTCACCTTAAAACGACAAACACCATTTTTTTTTGGGCTAATTCCGCATCCCAATGACGATATTACTTGTCTGATTACTAAAGAACTTTGTATTTCTGATCTATTACTGGTAAATCCCATCTGGGTTTTTCAATTCTTGAAAAAAAATGAGTTTCAGAGAAGAAAATAGTGAGGATGGTAGAGGAGGGGATCTGAGGAAGCCATTTTTACATACTGGAAGTTGGTATCGTATGGGTTCAGCACAGACTTCTAGCATGTTGGGTTCTTCTCAAGTTATCCGTGATAGCTCAATTTCAGTTCTTGCTTGCGTTATGATTGTTGCTTTGGGTCCAATTCAGTTTGGGTTCACTGTATGTATATCCATTTCTATCTTTTTTTTATTCAAGCTGTGTTTTTTTTTCTGCTATGATGAGTTTTTAAATGTTTTATCTTTCTTGGTTAGTGGTAAAAGGGATCAGTTTTGCTGAAAGGTTGAATCTTTATTGACATTCTTTATCTTAGTCAAGTTTGTTGTTTTTTGCTATGATAAAAGAATGAAGTGTTTCTTTCACCTTTCTTGTTTGGTGGTAAAAGGGGGTTAATTTGTCTAAAAGGTTGAGTCTTTATTTACATTCTTGTTAACTTGAATCTTTTTGTGTAGTTTGTGCTTTCTTGGTTGGTATGGGAATGAAAATTAACTTTGTGCCTTTTTTTTAAGTGATAAAAGGGTTACTTTGGTTTAAAGGTTAAGTCTTTATTGGAATTATTGTTAACTTAAATCTGTTACCTTTCGGGGTGGCCCAATGGTTTGGGCTAGGGACTTCCATGTAGGAGTTCTCAAGTTCAAAACCCCTTGCCAGCGAAAACAAGGGGTTTGCCTTCTGGGTTGAGCTCGTCGCACCAGGCTTGCCTAGTGCGGGTTACCTCTCATATGTGGTTTGCGAGCTATTGCATAGGAGCAGAGTTTTACCCTGTGCACACTCAAAGGGTAGCGGCTGCGGGTTTCCCTTGTCATAAAAAAAAAAAAACTGTTGTGATTCTAGAGATTGAAGTTTCCCTTTATGTAGTCTGATTTTACTTAGCTGGTATGGGAATGAAAATAAATTTTGTACCTCCCTTTTAAGTGATAAAATGATCAACTTAGTTAAAAGGTTGAGTCTCCCTTTATGTAGTCTGCGGTTTCATAGCTGGTATGAGAATGAAAATTAACTTTGTACCATTATTTTAAGTGATAAAAGGATCAATTTGGCTAAAAGGTTGAGTTTTTATTAGGATTCTTGTCAACTTAAATCTGTAGTAATTATAGATATTGAAGTTTCACTTGATGTAGTCTGTGCTTTCTTGGTTGGTATGGGATTGAAAGTAAACTTTGTGCTTTTCTTTTAAGTGATAGAGTGATCAATTTGGCTAAAAGGTTGGGTCTTTATTTGCATCCTTGTTAACTTACATCTGTGGTAATTCTAGAGATTGAAGTTCCCCTTTATATAGTCTGCGAATTCTTGGCTAGTATGGGAATGAAAATAAACTTTGTACCTTTCTTTTAAGTGATAAAGGAATCAATTTGGATAAAAGGTTGAGTCTTTATTAACATCCTTGTTAACTTAAATCTGTAGTAATTCTAGAGTTTGAAGTTTCCGTTATGTAGTTTGTACATTCTTGGCTGGTATGGAAATGAAAATAAACCTTGGACCTTTCTTTTAAGTGATAAATTAATCAATTGGCTAAAAGGCTGCTTCTTTATTGTTATTACAGTTTCTGATTTCAATTTGTTATGACATGCTTTTGACCTATATGTGTAGCATTTCTAGATGTTGAAGTTCCAGTTGTCTTATTTCTGGTATGTATGTTTCTTTGTTTGATCAATGTTTTTTGTTCTTCTGGGGTTGCTTTGTTGTAGTCTGGTTACTCATCGCCTACGCAAACTGCCATAGTCAATGATCTGAAGCTCACTGTATCTGAGGTAACCGGTCATTTTTGCTTTATGTATTTCGATTATTTGCTTGAGAACAGTTGCTGATTAAAGTTAATCTTTTCAGTTCTCTTTATTCGGTTCCTTATCTAATGTGGGTGCTATGGTTGGGGCAATATCTAGTGGTCAAATTGCCGAGTACATTGGACGAAAAGGGGTAAGCTGGGCTTAGATAGTTTATCATCTTGCCTACTGTGCACAAGTGGATACTCAAGCTTTTTCATCCTACTTGCAGTCTTTAATGATAGCTGCTATACCTAACATCATTGGTTGGCTTTCCATCTCGTTTGCCAAAGTAAGATAATTCTGCTTTGATACTAATGATAAAGTTTCTTTGCTTCATGCTGTTCCTCAAATTGCAATATTTGTATCTCCATTTTTGACTTCGATATTGATCTAGGATCTGTCCTTCTTATACATGGGAAGATTATTGGAAGGTTTTGGAGTCGGCATAATATCTTACACGGTACACTTTAAATTTGTCAATCCTCTTCTGTGTTACTTTTAAGGGTTATTGGACATGTTAAAAGTGTCAAATTCTTGTTGCTTTCCATTTTCATGCTTATTTCAGGTTCCTGTATATATTGCCGAGATAGCACCTCAGAACCTGAGAGGGGCCCTGGGGTCAGTTAATCAGGTTTGCTAGCGACTTAAAATTCCATTTAACCACAGTTATGCATGCTAAGTAAATCACATGTTAACTTAACTTTTCTATCATGCAGCTCTCTGTTACAATTGGGATCATGTTGGCTTATTTGCTAGGACTTTTTGTAAATTGGAGAGTGCTCGCTGTTCTTGGTAAATGATCATTCTCTTAAAATCTCTATTTAGATATTTAGTTTATAGATGTGAATTGTGAAGTTGTGCATTCATTTCAATTTTCTGATGAATGGTATTTTCTGTGTGTCATTTAATTTCCTTCAAGTGGAAATGTGTTTTATACTCGGTGTCTAAAGGAAGTGAGAGCAAATTAATAGGATGTTCAAACTTGTCTTGACTTCAAAACAAGCTTTAAATTGAAAAATTGCCTCAAACTTCCCTCATTTTATTCTCTGTTGCAATTTTGGAAGTAGTAAAAGATCATCATAAATGAAAGATGAGGTAGTCAAATGAAATTCAATAGTAGCTGTGACCTATGTTGCTCGAACTCGGGTGTGAGTGTCTGATATGGATGTGGATCTAGAGGTCGGATCCTTCATGATCTAAATTTTAAGATACAGGGGTACGGATACATCGTTTTTTTCATCTGTTTGTAGCCGAGGGTCTATCTTAAACAACCTCTCCTTCTTTTTAAGGAAGATGTGAGGTCTGCGTACACACTGGGTATGTTGTTGGGGGTACGGATCCAGATACGGACACGTGTGCGGAGATTCCTCTAAAAATAATTCAAATATCTAAAAATAGAGTTATATTCATGAGACATTATATAGAAAATTTACAAGGTATTATGAGGAAACACTACTAATCAAGAGGAGAATTCCAGGAGGTGATATAAGGAAAAAGACTGACATATAGTTTATTTTTTTTATTTTGATAAAGTAATAAATTTAATTAGTTTGGGGAAAAAAGCTTGCCCGTATACAAGAAGTATACCAAAAGTAGAAAACCTCACAAGAGGACATGGTTTTCTACAAATAACACCCACTTATCTATACATGTGATTGACGTAGAAATTTCTATATACAAGAAACTCCATTTTCTTCAATTTCGCCTTAGCTTTTGTTTTGATTACAAAAATCATTGTATCTATTCCAAATTTCTTTGTTGATTTCAGTCAAAGTACCAAAATCGTTGACCAAATCCGGTACGGATCCCCACCCCTTTCTGATACCATGCGTCGAACTATTTCCAACAGAAATTTCTTCCCGCTGTATGTTGCCACAAGCAATGGCAACATGAGCTCGACCTCTGCTGTTGCTGCGAGCGGCAGCTCCACCAATCACGAATCACAGCTGGCACCCAATGATCATATCAACAACCACATGAAATGAGTGTGGCGAAGTTGATAGAGGAGAATTCAATGGTAATTGTATCCGCGCGGGTGCTCCATCTGCATCGCGGTGAAGCATCTGGCGGAAAGGCTTTGCGTTAACCCTAGGTTTTAGAGGTAGATGAGGCAGAAGATGCTGCGCACAGCTACAACGACCGTCGCATCCTCCGCCTCATCCACCTCCAAAACCTTGGGGTTAATACCAGCCTTTCCATCAAATGCTTCACTGCGATCCACATGCACCACCTGCCCACAGTTACAATGACCATGGCATTTTCCGCTATCAGTTGCTCCACACTCATTTCACGCGGTTGTTTCTTTGATCACTGGATGGCGGTAATGATTCACGACTGGTGGAGCTGCCGGTCGCGGCAGCAGCAGAAGTGAGCTCATGCTGTCGCTGCTTGTGGCGGCTGATGGCATAAAGAAATTTCTATTGGAAATAGTTCAAAGCAAGGTATCAAAAGGAGGTAGGGAGACTGGGATGTGGAGATGTGTAGGGCAGGGTGGAATATATAGGACAGTTTCAAGTGTGACGTAATAATGGCGTCATACCTAATATCATTTTAATGTAATCTGGTCAATAACTATTTTTGAATTTCATTTGACTAACTCATCTTCATTTATGGTGGCCTTTTATTTCTTCCAAAATTGCAATAGAAAATAAATAAGGGAGGTTTGTGACTGACAGTGACGTACACATGATATGAGTTTTCATTTTGAAAATGATCTCCTTTGAAGTAATAGTGGTAAATATTTTTTTTTATATAAACCACCAAAAGAAGAAGAAAAAAAGAAAAGAAAAAAGCAAAGGAAGAAAAAAAATCACTGAACAACTTAAGCTCCTAAAATGTATCAAAAGATGAGGCCATCTGTATTCGAACTCACATCCCTCACGTGGGCAATTGGTACACCTATCCAATCGAGCTGCGCACACATTTGTATACAAGGGTGGCACTTCATAACATATATCTCTCATATTTTCTGCTGTCATTTAATTGTATATACATCTTTAGATATTTTTTCCTATGAAGCAGTGGCATGTGACACCCCTCGGACTTTAATAGATCCACCCGGGCTGACAATGTCTTACCAAGCTCAAACAAGTTCAGTTGAGCGGATCAAGGTCGAACTCAAGTAATTTTTCTGTGCATCCAATACATCTATTGGTTGTGGAGTCATGCTTTAACTGAGCTTAATAAGTTAACAAAACATGCCCATTGCCCACAAGGAAAAAATAGAATATATTCAAGCTTAGTTACTTATCATAAAAAAAAGTTTTCAATCTTGGTTTGATGGGTTAACCATATTAGCTACCTTGAGAGTTTAGACTCGGCTCTTCACCAGTGTTATCAAAAGAAAAAAACACAAAAAAGCTCTAAGGTCCGTTGGGGCTTTAAGCGCAAATAAAGTGTGAGCTTTAGTGAAAAAAGGCGCAAAGGGAGAAAAAATATAAATATTAGTGTCGAAGAGGCTCATTGGCAAGGCAAAATATGCCTTAGAACCTTGATAATGACAGTGAATCACACATTAAGCCAGGCAAAGCGCTCTACACATTTGAAGCCTCGCTTCAGCGCTTAAGCACACCTTTGACAACACTGTTCTTGCCTCATTCTTAAATAAATCCACCTTTCTCTTTTTTGATAGTTTGGAGACAGAAAGATGAAGCACTTTCGCTTTCACAGATACTATTTATGATGTTCACATACTGTTTGGTTGGGGACTTTCTGTTTCAAATGACCTTCTATTCGCCTTTTGATATAACAAGCCATCTTAAGCAATTCTAGTGGGATAAATGCATACTATTATCTACCCTAGCATTCCCTTAGACGGGGTAACAGCTAGGATATCCTACATTAGAAACAAAAAGTACCTCTCAAGAGAGCATTCATGAGGTGGTCTCTGCTCCTACCGAAGCAACAGGAGAAGCAGAACATTGTAGCCAGTCGTCTTTGCTTGGTCATCTAATTATTTGTCATCCTTGCTAACTGATTTAGCATATCTCTTCCAGAAATTTGGTTTCACTGGTTATATCTGAGTGGTGTTATTGGTTTGAAGTGCAAACTAAACAACCTAGAGTGTTTTAAGCCTTTTCAAATGTGAAAGAATCGGAAGTGCTTGGTTTCGTTGGGAATCATGTATAGAAAATCCTTACAAGGCAGAGATCTCTCTGGTGTCTGTCTTGGGCATGTTAACTAACTATCATTTGCTGCCGCAGGAACATTGCCCTGCCTTGCACTGATACCTGGACTATTTTTCATCCCAGAATCTCCTCGGTGGTTGGTGAGCATCATACTGTAATTTTCCATCATTCCTTGATAGTTCTAGTTTCAGAATCTCATTTCATTTTCTTTGTGAGACATAGGCCAAAATGGGCTTGACAGAAGATTTTGAAACCTCTTTGCAAGTTCTCCGAGGGTTCGATGCTGACATTTCCGTTGAAGTAAATGAAATTAAGGTAATTCAGTTACTTGAAAGACCATGAACTAACAGTATAACTGTAGCTACTGTTCCATGGGACAATTTTGTAATTGAATTTTACTGTCAGAAATATGGAATTCATTGTCCTATTAAATGTCTGTCCTGTGTAGAGGGCTGTAGCATCCACAAGCCGAAAGTCAACAATACGTTTTGCAGATCTCAAGCAAAGAAGATATTGGCTGCCTCTCATGGTAAATTTGTTGTTTGGTGCTGTTTTCAGAAGATGACCATGTTTACATATGCCATTCTTTAAAACATTTCATCCCGCAGATAGGCATTGGACTGCTTGTCCTACAACAACTCAGCGGAACCAATGGTGTGATCTTCTATTCCAGTAACATTTTCCTTTCGGCCGGTACGTGGATAACTTAAATCGAAATGTATTTATCTGCCTTTGTAGAATGATGGAAGTACCAAAGTATTCTATCTGCAATAGAAAGGTCATGAAGTATGTGGTAGAAGCAACATTATGATTCTCAGTATCCGTGAAGCATCGAAACCTACTTTTAACAACTTTTTGTTGTTGTGATGAGAACCATAACCGAAACTACTGAAGAAACTTGAGATTTCTCTTCAAATCTTGTATTGATTGATATGTTTATTTCACATGATATGAGCCTATCTAATTTAGTTGTATCTTTAACAGGGATTTCTTCAAGTGATGCTGCAACTTTAGGTTTTGGTGCTATCCAGGTCCAGATTAAATTTTAGTTCGCTTGCTTTTCCCCGTTCAGCATATTATAGAAAAAGGATACACAAAGATTGTTCTTTTTTTCCGCCATGTGGCGCTTTGTGTCAATTTGTTCTCATCACATTCCGATCTATTTCCTTTGTAGCTAACATACAACTGAAGAAGATTGAAATTTGTAGGTGGTTGCCACTGCTGTTTCTACATGGCTGGTGGATAAAACTGGCCGTAGGCTTTTACTGATTGTAAGTTTTTTGTGAAATGTAGTAACTCATATATATAATTTTTAAACTTTTTCCTAACAAAGAGCTCAAGTGCTTCATTATAGGTCTCGTCAGTTGGAATGGCTGTTAGTCTCCTTGTTGTTGCCATTGCATTCTTTCTGAAGGTACTTTTAGCTCAAGTTATGTAACTTGCCTTTGAATTTTGAAAAAAATGAGGTGTTCTGGCCCTGACATGTTTCTCTTCTTTTGTGCATATCGTTATTCAAAAAGGGTTTCGTAGATGAGGATTCTACCTTCTATGGCGTTCTAGGCATGATATCAGTGGTTGGTGTTTTGGTATGTCCTCGGTTTGTTGTAGACGTCTTTTTGACTCTTGGAATAACACTGCTTCTGAATGATTGATTTCCTTTTCTAACCATTTTTTTCTTTTCAGTTGATGATTGTTTCATTCTCACTTGGAATGGGGCCTATTCCGTGGCTTATAATGTCTGAGGTACTAACATCTTTATTTATCACATTACTTGCTATTACATTTTCTTGTTGGGTTTTTACTCTGGCAACGTTAAATTCAGCACGTTCCTACCTTTCCAAATCGTAGAACCTATATAGTACGAGTTTTCAGAGTTCATCTCAGAAAATACAATCTTGGGTATTGATGGTGTGAAAAAATCTTCTAGGATATGGTCTTTTCCATGTTTTGAACAACATAACATATTAACCTTTTTCGCTATTTCATACTTAAATTATTTTTTAGCACAAATTTTGATATAATCTCTCTGGTATTGTAGATTCTTCCGGTTAAGATCAAAGGCCTTGCTGGAAGTGTAGCGACGTTAGCCAATTGGTTCTCTTCCTGGGTAATTACAGCAACTGCACCGCTGCTATTGGCATGGAGCAGTGGAGGTATGTCTCTTGCTCTTACAATCTATACCATGTACACCGATCCAACCCGATCATGAGTATAACATGCATTAATATGAGCTAATTGATATTTACCAGCCTACACGCGTAAAAGACTACATATTTTGGCCCGTGTTCACGTATCTTGTGAAAATTTTGCACCCCTCCACCTCCTACCAGCTCTACATTTTATTCAGTGGTCACGCACACCTAAGTGTCCAATTTATTGTTTCTAGGGAAAAAGGATAAATATACCATCGAACTATCGTAAATGGTATGCAGATACCCTCTGTCATACTTTTGTGACATTGGTGCCCCTGCCGTCCAAAAACTAGAGCATATATACCCTTTATACTAATGAAAGGCATACATGCTCTAGTTTTTGAACGGCAGGGGCACCATGTCCCAAAAGTATGACGGAGGGTATCTGCATACCATTTACGTTAGTTCGGGGGTATATTTGTCCTTTTTACCTTGTTTCTATAGTTGTTGATCTAACTTAACGCGCCTACGTGATCTTTACCAGGAACCTTCACTCTTTATACACTTGTGTGTGTATTCACTGTGGCGTTTGTGACAATTTGGGTACCTGAGACGAAAGGAAAAACGCTAGAGGAAATACAGTTTTCATTTAGATGATAGAATTCGTGTATATTTGCATTTTCCACTTCTTGTTTCCTCTTCGTTCTTTCGACAATAATTCTTGCCATTCTGCAAAAGTTTCAATACCATATTACAAGATAAAATCTATGAGATTTTACATTTTGATTTATTCATCTTTTTTTAGAAACAGAGAATCATACATGTAAACAAGTGGTATTTGATTTTTTGGTACACTTATTATTCAAAATAATCTATTGTTGTAACTGTAATATATATACTGCACATTTATTGGACAATAAGAGGGATCATGTGATATTTTTGCTCATGTTAATTGAGGGTATCTGCATACCATTTACGATAGTTCGGATTATATTTATCCTTTTTCCCTTAAAAAAAATTAGAATTGATATAAAATCTTGAAATTCCTATAGCTTATGCATATTGCAGAGAATGTGATTATTGTCACCTACATTATATATGTAAGTACTCTTGTAAAATAACATTGACCCTATTAGAAAATGTTTTCTTCTATAAATAATATTTTGCATAATTATATTATATTATTTACTTAATATTTAAATGAGAGATCAATATAATTAATTAATTAATTACCTAATAAACACAAAATATCTCAAAAATGATGTTAATTTCAGACAATTTTCCAATCTAGACTACTAATTTTATGTTTTAAAAGCTATTTTTTAATCCATTCTCAATAGATATCTCAAAACAAAACATTAATATCATATATTTTTAAAAATCTATAAAAAGCCAAGTTTTAAATTCACTTATCACATTGCGAATTCACACTATACATGCACAAAAGGAAATTATAAATTCGCCTTTTATTCACTCTGCGTTCATACTATACATGCACAAAAGAAAATCCTAAAATTGCCTCATGTCCACCGTGAGTTCACACTATACATGCGCAAAATGAATTCCTAAATTTAACTGCTTGTCCATTTTTTAATTCACACTATACATGCACAAAAAGAAATCTTAAATTCACCTCTTGTCTATCTTGAGAGTTCACACTATACACGCTAAATTCTTTTTTATAAATTCCCTTTTTGTCCACAATACGAGTTCACACTTGCACAAAAAGAACTAAGTATATATTTTTACATGGAACTTTTCAGAAACATGCAAAAAAAAATGTAGAAAGTAAAGCTAGGCATTATCATGTTTTCAATTATTCTTTTTCCCTAAAAAAAAGGAAGAAAAATTGGGCCAAATTTTTTTCGTGAATGCAAAATAATAATACAAAATGCTTTTTACGTTTTAGTCAGTAGAAACTGATATTATCATTTGCTTTAGTTTTCCCTTTAAACCCACTGGAATATACATGTTTCAGTTTTCGTAAAGATATGACACCTACCCTAACTCAACCCAAAAGCTAGCTCAAAGAGAGAGGATTGATCAAGCCTTATAAGGAGTCCATCCATCTCATTAACCACAAGAGACTTTTGTCATTCTTTAACATTCCACCTCACGCACAGTGCTTAGCATCCGGTGCGTGGATAATTTTGATTTTGGGGCCCCCCAACGTTGGGTGAGATGGGCCCTGCTCTGATATTGGGTAAAGATATGACACCTATATGGACTTGAACAATCCTCCCCTCATGAGCTAGCTTTTGAGGTGTGAGTTAGGCTAAAAACCTAATTTTATATGGTATCAGAGCTAGGTCTATCCCTGTTTGGATTCCCGATCCACGCTCCAGTTGGGTCTGGACATGAAGGGGGGTGTTAGAGTGGGTAAAAGTGCCACATTGGTTGGAGAATAAACTGGTGGTCTCCTTATATGAATTTGAACAATCCTCCCCTCATGAGTTAGCTTTTCGGGTATGAGTTAGGCCCAAGACATAATTTGACATTTTTAAAAATTATATTTGGTAGAAAATACTTTATTCCAATTTAAAATACTTTAAAAAAATTTAAATTTTTATCCTCATACATATATCTTTAAAAGAAAGGTTAATTCGATTGGAACTATTAATGTTATTGTCTTACAACTTAAATTTCTCCCCACCACTAAATATATATCTCTAAAAGAAACGTTCGTTCCTAAGAAATCTTTCAATCTGGAATATTGATAAGTGATAATGTATCCAAAATTGAGAAGCGATGTATTGGGATATTGAGCGATGTATCTGAAATACAGACACGTTGTATTGGAATTTGGATTCCACCAAATTTAAGAGATTTTTGTAATTTAGAAAAAATAAATAGAAATAGAATGTAATTAGCTCTTAACACTTTAAAATTTATGTAAAATTCCCAACAAATTAATTCGATCCTAAAACAAGTATCGTCAACTAGTACTGTGCAAGTGAATATATTAAGAAATTAAAATTGATACAAAATCTTGAAATTCTTGTAGCTTAGGGATATATATCACAAGATGATTTACAATATATAAGTAGGCTAACCAGGCACTCTCGTAAAATAACCTTAATGGAAAATGCTTCCTTTCATAAGGAAAAAAAAAACATCTTGCATAATCATATAATATTATTTACTACTTAATATTCAAATGAGAGATTAAATTTAATTAATTAATTAATATTGGACATAATCATTAGTGATTATGTATTTACAGTGACGTAATCAGAAATTTTATAAAAAATGTTCAAGCCATAAGTAAATTTATTTTGGAAAAGGGATGCACCACAAATTTTAAAATCAACTACGAAATATTTGTAATTGACTATTTTTAATGAATGGATATATGCATCAAAATTTTACAAATCAAAATGCGTACTATTTAGATTTAATGAGTTTATATTTAATTTAATATGCCAAGAACGGACGGAGCAAGAAAAAAAAGTAAATAAGAAAAAAAAGAGAAGAGGGTTTAACCTAAAAAGAAATTACTTTTAAGTTATAAGTATTTATCGGCCTCTAGATGGTAACAATAACAATGAGACATGAAGAACAAAGAGCTATTGATGTAATTATTCTTTTATTGGGCTCAATTGAAGATTATTTTAAAATGGGTTAAGGCTTGAATGAGTTGAGTTTGAACCCAATTCAAATTATCTTCAGCCCAATCCATAAAATATTGGGTGAGTTGGACAGGTTACCTATACTTGGGCTCATTTTTGACACCCCTACCTAGATACATGTACTTTTACGGTTAGATACATGAAAAGAGGAGAGAGGTGAGTGAGTTAAGAGGGAGCCAAAGAAACAGTCTATGTATCCCACGTACATGTGAATCACATTAGATACATGTATTTGTGATACTAGATACATTATGAAGTACAAATACATAGGGAGAAAGGAGAGCGAGAGAGGGAGAGGCGAGCGAGATTAGAGAGAGGCGAGTGAGATAAGTAGGAGGCGGGCGAAAGAGTCAGATACATGCGAACTCACTTGGATACATTGTACCTGAAACAAATTACACTTAATTTTGACCCCATGTATCCGAGATACATATATCTGAACGCGCTAGATACATGTATTCGAAGACCAAATTCTCATAAGATTCGTAATATTGAAAACTCACGTGAAGAGGAGTATCAACTATTGAGAATCAAACTTGTGCACATGTAGGCTTTTCTTGGACACCCTCTACCACTAAGCTACCACATCAAGTTGTTGCAAAGGTGTGTAAAACTAAAAATATAATCTATCAAGTAGCATTTTACATATATACACGATATAATTTTTTGACAAAAGGTGTTTGCCAGATCATCCTCGGATCATTGTAACTCTGCCCTTGTGTATTTTACCTACACTTAATATGTATATCTAAAAAACTGTTGATATTGGAGAAATTTGAGACTACTAAGGGAGTTGGTAGACTCTTTCATTAGATAAGAGAATATGGGCTAATCAGTAGGACATATGTCCTACACTTGAGTGACAAAAGAAAGCAAGGTCTTACCTGTTTAAGGCATGTTTGGACATACAGTTCTCGCGAAAGATCAAGTTGGTGAGACCATACTTTTCTTAACTCCATTAGCTATTGATTATGAACCAATAAGAAAATGATTGAACTCATATTAATCTGAGCAGAAAAGAACATACTCTCGAGTGATTGATGCGGTTAACTGAAAAGGGGACCCACTTGAGTTTTATTTCATAGTAAGAAAGATCTTGATACGGTATGAGATTAGAGAAAACTTGCTCGCAAAATATATATCTCAAAAAGATAGGCTGGTACGTGATAAATCTTTGGATCTGGAATACTGATTATGTGTCTTAAAATTTAAATGTCATATAAATCTTTGGATCTGGAATACTGGAATACTGATTACGGAGGGTATCTGCATACCATTTACGTTAGTTCGGAGGTATATTTGTCCTTTTTACCTTGTTTCTATAGTTGTTGATCTAACTTAACGCGTCTACATGATCTTTACCAGGAACCTTCACTCTTTATACACTTGTGTGTGTATTCACCGTGGCGTTTGTGACAATTTGGGTACCTGAGACGAAAGGAAAAACGCTAGAGGAAATACAGTTTTCATTTAGATGATAGAATTCGTGTATATTTGCATTTTCCACTCTTGTTTCCTCTTCGTTCCTTCGACAATAATTCTTGCCATTCTGCATAAGTTTCAATACCATATTACAAGATAAAATCTATGAGATTTTACATTTTGATTTATTCATCTTTTTTTAGAAACAGAGAATCATACATGTAAACAAGTGGTATTTGATTTTTTGGTACATTTATTATTCAAAATAATCTGTTGTTGTAACTGTAATATATATACTCCACATTTATTGGACAATAAGAGGGATCATGTGATATTTTTGCTCTTTGTTGATGGAGGGTATCTGCATACCATTTACGATAGTTCGGGCAATATTTATCCTTTTTCCCTTAAAAAAATATTAGAATTGATATAAAATCTTGAAATTCCTATAGCTTACGCATATTGCAGAGAATGTGATTATTGTCACCTACATTATATATGTAAGTACTCTTGTAAAATAACATTGACCCTATTAGAAAATGTTTTCTTCTATAAATAATATTTTGCATAATTATATTATATTATTTACTTAATATTTAAATGAGAGATCAATATAATTAATTAATTAATTACCTAATAAACACAAAATATCTCAAAAATGATGTTAATTTCAGACAAATTTCCAATCTAGACTACTAATTTTATGTTTTAAAAGCTATTTTTTAATCCATTCTCAATAGATATCTCAAAACAAAAAATTAATATCATATATTTTTAAAAATCTATAAAAGCCAAGTTTTAAATTCACTTATCACATTGCGAATTCACACTATACATGCATAAAAGGAAATTATAAATTCACCTTTTGTTCACTCTGCGTTCATACTATACATGCACAAAAGAAAATCCTAAAATCGCCTCATGTCCACCGTGAGTTCACACTATACATGCGCAAATGAATTCCTAAATTTAACCACTTGTCCATTTTTTCATTCACACTATACATGCACAAAAAGAAATCTTAAATTGACCTCTTTTCTATCCTGAGTGTTCACACTATACACGCTAAATTCTTTTTTATAAATTCCCTTTTTGTCCACAATACGAGTTCACACTTGCACAAAAAGAACTAAGTATATATTTTTACATGGAACTTTTCAGAAACATGCAAAAAAAAAATGTAGAAAGTAAAGCTAGGCATTATCATGTTTTCAATTTTTCTTTTTCCCTAAAAAAAAGGAAGAAAAATTGGGCCAAATTTTTTTCGTGAATGCAAAATAATAATACAAAATGCTTTTTACGTTTTAGTCAGTAGAAACTGATATTATCATTTGCTTTAGTTTTCCCTTTAGACCCACTGGAAAATACATGTTTCAGTTTTCGTAAAGATATGACACCTGCCCTAACTCAACCCAAAAGCTAGCTCAAAGAGAGAGGATTGACCAAGCCTTATAAGGAGTCCATCCATCTCATTAACCACAAATGTGAGACTTTTGTCATTCTTTAACATTCCACCTCACGCACAGTGCTTAGCATTCGGTGAGTGGATAATTTTGATTTTGGGGGCCCCCAACGTTGGGTGAGATGGGCCCTGCTCTGATATTGGGTAAAGATATGACACCTATATGGACTTGAACAATCCTCCCCTCATGAGCTAGCTTTTGAGGTGTGAGTTAGGCTAAAAACCTAATTTTATATGGTATCAGAGCCAGGTCTATCCCTGTTTGGATTCCCGATCCACGCTCCAGTTGGGTCTGGACATGAAGGGGGGTGTTAGAGTGGGTAAAAGTACCACATTGGTTGGAGAATAAACTGGTGGTCTCCTTATATGAATTTGAACAATCCTCCCCTCATGAGCTAGCTTTTTGGGTATGAGTTAGGCCCAAGACCTAATTTGACATTTTTAAAAATTATATTTGGTAGAAAATACTTTATTCAAATTTAAAATACTTTAAAAAAAATTTAAATTTTTATCCTCATACATATATGTTTAAAAGAAAGGTTCGTTCCTAAGAAATCTTTCAATCTGGAATATTGATAAGTGATAATGTATCCAAAATTGAGAAGCGATGTATTGGGAGATTGAGCGATATATCTGAAATCAGGACACGATGTATCAGAATTTGGATTCCACCAAATTTAAGAGATTTTTGTAATTTAGAAAAAATAAATAGAAATAGAATGTAATTAGCTCTTAACACTTTAAAATTTATGTAAAATTCCCAACAAATTAATTCGATCCTAAAACAAGTATCGTCAACTAGTACTGTGCAAGTGAATATATTAAGAAATTAAAATTGATACAAAATCTTGAAATTTTTGTAGCTTAGGGATATATATCACAAGATGATTTACAATATATAAGTAGGCTAACCAGGCACTCTCGTAAAATAACCTTAATGGAAAATGCTTCCTTTCGTAAGGAAAAAAAAACATCTTGCATAATCAAATAATATTATTTACTACTTAATATTCAAATGAGAGATTAAATTTAATTAATTAATCACCTAACAATTACATATATAAAATATCTCTAGAAGGGATATTAATATTGGACATAATCATTAGTGATTATGTATTTTCAGTGACGTAATCAGAAATTTTATAAAAAATGTAGCCATAAGTAAATTTAGTTTGGAAAATGGATGCACCACAAATTTTAAAATCAACTACGCAATATTTGTAATTGACTATTTTTGATGAATGGATATATGCATCAAAATTTTACAAATCAAAATGCGTAATATTTAGATTTAATGAGTTTATATTTAATTTAATATGCCAAGAACGGATGGAGCAAGGAAAAAAAGTAAATAAGAAAAAAAAGAGAAGAGGGTTTAACCTAAAAAGAAATTACTTTTAAGTTATAAGTTTTTATCGGCCTCTAGATGGTAACAATAACAATGAGACATGAAGAACAAAGAGCTATGGATGTAATTATTCTTTTATTTGGCTCAATTGAAGATTATTTTAAAATGGGCTAAGGCTTGAATGAGTTGAGTTTGAACCCAATTCAAATTATCTTCAGCCCAATCCATAAAATATTGGGTGAGTTGGACGGGTTACCTATATTTGGGCTCATTTTTGACACCCCTACCTAGATACATGTATTTTTACGGTTAGATACTTTGAAAAGAGGAGAGAGGTGAGTGAGTTAAGAGGGAGCCAAAGAGATAGTCTATGTATCCCAAATACATGTGAATCACATTAGATACATATATATGTGATACTAGATACAGTCTGAAATACAAATACATAGGGAGAAAGGAGAGCGAGAGAGGAAGAGGCGAGCGAGATTAGAGAGAGGCGAATGAGACAAGAGGGAGGCGGGCGAAAGAGTAAGATACATGCGAACTTACTTGGATACATTGTACCCGAAACAAATTACACTTAATTTTGACTCCATGTATTCGAGATACATATATCTGAACGCGCTAGATACATGTATTCGAAGACCAAATTCTCATAAGATTCGTAATATTGAAAACTCACGTGAAGAGGAGTATCAACTATTGAGAATCAAACTTGTGCACATGTAGGCTTTTCTTGGACACCCTCTACCATTAAACTACCACATCAAGTTGTTGCAAAGGTGTATAAAACTAAAAATATAATCTATCAAGTAGCATTTTACATATATACACAATATAATTTTTTTGACAAAAGGTGTTTGCCAGATCATCCTCAGATCATTGTAACTCTGCCCTTGTGTATTTTACCTACACTTAATATGTATCTTTAAAAAACTGTTGATATTGGAGAAATTTGAGACTACCAAGGGAGTTGGTAGACTCTTTCATTAGATAAGAGAATAAGGGCTAATCAGCAGGACATATGTCCTACACTTGAGTGACAAAAGAAAGCAAGATCTTGCCTGTTTAAGGCATGTTTGGACATACAATTCTCGCGAAAGATCAAGTTGGTGAGACCATACTTTTCTCAACTCCGTCAGCTATTGATTATGAACCGATAAGAAAAGGGTTGAACTCATATTAATCCGAGCAGAAAAGAACATACTCTCGAGGGATTGATGCGGTTAACTGAAAAGGGGACCCACTTGATTTTTATTTCATAGTAAGAAAGATCTTGATAAGGTATGAGATTAGAGAAAACTTGCTCGCAAAATATATATCTCAAAAGGATACGTTGGTACGTGATGAATCTTTGGATCTAAAATACTGATTACGTGTCTTACAATTTAAATGTCATATATATATATATATATATAAGAGACGTTGATCTTCTGATAGGCCCTTAGTTCACGAAAATAAATGGGGTGAAGAGCCAAGACAAAATACTAAACAAGGCATAATAAAACATTTTGAAAAAGGAATAGTAATTACAATAAAATAATGTGATAATCAAAGTACAAAGAATAATAAATAGTAACAAAAATAGAAAAATAAGAAATTACAAGATTAATACTACGACTAGTATGGAAGATAAGTGAGACAACAATCAACTACCAACTAACCTTTTATCCTAATATGTGTCCTCTAAAATCTTGTATCTAAGGCCATGTCCTTGATAAGTTGAAGCTGCATCATATCCTATATAATCACCTTCAGTCAACACTTCTTTGGCCTACATCTATCTGTCCTGAAATCATTCATAGCCAGCCTCTCACGCCTCTACGGGGGAATCTGTGCATCTCCTTTTCACATGTCTAAACCATCTCAGCCTCGAGTCTCGTTTTTATCCTCTGTCGAGGCCACACCCATCATGTCCCAAATATCTTACATTTTTAATCTTATCTCTTCTAGTATCCCCATATATCTCTCAATATCCTTATTTCCGCAACTTTTATCGTTTAGACTTAAGAGTTCTTGACTGAATAGCTTCTCTCCATACAACATGTCAGTCTAACCACTACTCTATATAATTTGTCTGTAACTTTTGGTGGCACCTTCTTATCACACAAATCTCAGGATGTAGCCTTTTTTAATCCACCCCATACTATTACGATAAGTGACATCATCATCAATCTTCCTATTATCTTAGATAATATACTTAAAATACTTGAAACTTCATTTCTTTTGGATGGTCTGGGTATCAAACCTCACTTCCATGCTAGTCTCATGTATTACATCACTAAAATTTCACTCTAAGTACTTTTGTTTTGGTCTTGTCCAACATGAACCATTTAGCCTTCAAGGTTTGTCTCCATAACCCTAGCTTAACTTTAACTCTGCCACAATTCTTATAATAAGCATTATGTCATCTGCAAATAAACTATACCATGATGCCTCATTTTTTATTTTCCGTGTCTAAACATCCATCACCAAGGTAAATTAAAATGGGCTAAGATCTGATCCATAGTGCAACCCTATCATAATATAACTGGTTAGTGCTCTGAGTTTTCTTCCACAGTTCTTACTTGGATCTTGTCTAAAGTGTAAATGTCCTTATCACCCTAATGTACGCCTCTAGCCTCCAAACACTTTCTAGGCCGATGAACATCATGTATAAGTCCCCTTCCTATACTGTTCCATCAGTTTCCTAACAAGATAGAAGACTTCTATAGCTGAACGTCTTAGCACAAATCATAATTAGTTCTAAAAAATAACTCCCATTGTTACCTTCATCTCCATCACCCTCTCTCAAACCTTCATATTATGGCTTAGCATCTTCATATTCTATAGTTGTTGCAACTCTGAATGCTACTATACTCTTGGTTTTGTACAAAAGAATCATTGTACTCCAACTCTGTTCTTTGGGCATTTTTATCGTCTTAAAAAGGACATTAAATAATCCAGTTAGCCAGTCCGTATCTATCGTGCCTACACTCTTCCATAATTCCACTGAGATCTCGTCTAGCCCGACTGCTCTTCCCCTATGCATCATTTGAATCACACCCTTAACCTCCTTAACCTTTACACACCTCCAATAATCTCAAAAGAGACCGTAATATGAGATAAATTTCCCGATGTAGTAAAATTTAAATTTCTTACTCATAATAAATATCTCTCTCTAATAGAGTCGTTAATATAAGACAATTTTTTAAATTTGAACTATTGATTCTGAGTTTTAAAACTTAAATTTTCTTATCCACGATCAATATATATCTCTAGAAGATATATTTGTCAGTATCTCTAATAGAGCCGTTCATATTAGACAAATTTTCTAATTTGAACTACTGATTCTAGGTTTTAAAACTTAAATTTTCTTATCCACGGCCAATATATATCTCTAAAAGAGATTTTCTAATTAATTAGAGAAGAAATAAAAAGTAACAAAGCATAAAAAAGCAGTATATTTTCAGGCTACCATATTTCCCAATTGTTATATATAGGGTGTCATGGTTAACCTTTTATTAACCAAAAATCAACTCTCTACACTCCTTGTTTATCATCTCAATTTTTCTTTGATTTCCTTGTAGAAATGGCAACCAATTCTACATGGACTAGGGAGGAAGACAAAATGTTTGAAAATGCATTGGCCATTTTTGACAAGGACACACAAGATAGATGGAGTAATGTAGCTAAGGCCACAGGCAAAACTGAAGAAGAGGTAAAATTACATTATCAAAAACTTGTAGAAGACATCGAAAACATTGAGGCTGATCTAGTTCCCTTGCCTAAATATAACGAGGTAAGTGTTGGTCATGACAACAAAGGAAGGACGACGAACAAAGGTAAAATACCCTAACTATTAATCGTTACATTCTCCTATCTGAATTATCATCACCTAGCTAGTTGAGTAGATGATAATAGTTCAGATAGAAAAGGAAAAAACAATGTCTAGTTGGTCTTGTAAGCTTTGAGATGATGATATTTCAATTAGCAAAAATAATGATATAAATGAGGTGTGAAACTTGAAAAAAAAAAAAAAAGATCAATTGTGTTTTTTTCTTTTACAATTTTATTAACCCTAAATTATTTAAATCTAAAACTATATATTGTGTGTTATCTTTTCTCTCATTTAATTTATTTAAATTAATGAACTTGTTATTTTATTGACAGAGTGAAGTCTCCCAAGCTCAATTATAAGCAATAAATGGCAATGAAGATGGAGAAAAGGATATTGCTAATTAAATCGTCTTTCTTTTCTATACCATTATTTTCATTTAATTTTTTAATGTCTTTTTTTATATATAATAAGCAAATTCATGTACTATGTTTCGGAAAAGTGACTCAAAAACATCTTTTATATTCGAATAAATGATATCGCTATAAATTATCGTACAAATTTGTGTGCATTATCTTACTTATAATTAAACAGATAAAATATTCTTAGTAACGAAATTTTGAGTTCATTGCTTCAATGGTTACTCAATTATTATAAATTATATAATAAAGAAAATTTTGGTCAAAAAACTTGTGGGTCCCCCAAATAGCTATTTTCATCCCCCTACCCCCCACCCCCGCGCACTCCTACCCCCTAAATTTTCATTTCAATCCATAACTTCAATAAACTACACTTTGATTCTACCTCTACACTATACATACCCCTCCACCCCTTTGATATTTCTCACAAATTCATCTACTCCCTCATCTCCTTCTCTCTCATATATATAATATATGTATATGTATATATATTCTCTTCTACCATAATCTCTCTAACCCTCTTTATTTTTATTAATGTTGGTGCTATCAAGTTTGGTGAATTATATTGGAGTAAGTTTCAAATTTCAACATTATTTTTTTACTTTTAGTTATAATTATATGCTTTTATGTAGAAGTTTGATACATCTATTTCATTTCTTAATTTATTTTATCCAGTATTTAATTTTCTTCTATTATTTAGTTTTATTACTTTTCATATTTTATTTAATTTTAATATGGATTTTGGTAAAAAAATAATAAAATTTGGCATGACTGTCCCTAAAGTAGTGAGCTTTTTCTAGAAAAAAAAAAAAAGAGCAAAGGTTTTGGTTCTAATGAGGTGGTAGTTTTTTTAAATCAATTTCTAGAGTTAGAATTAATTAATATGATTGATTTTACTTATGTTGATGAAACTTCTTCCTCTCGTTCGTTGATATTAGTTCGAATTCTCAACTAGATTAGGAAACATTATGAAGATGTTGTGGTAATTTTGAGGAAAAAATAAAGGAAGGAGTAGAATTAGAAGAGGAAAATCTAGATTATACACCTACTAGTTCGGTTATCGAAGCTCCTACTCAGACTCACCCTTAGTCTGGAGCTAACCTTCCTTACAAGGGGTAAGGCCAAACATGTACATTCTAAAATTTTTGTTGTGTGACAATTTATGACTCAATTCGAAAAAAAAAACTAATGAATATGAATTCTAAAACTTAAATTTCTTACCCGTATTTAATATATATCTATAAAAAAGATAGTAGTTCCAAATAAATTTTTCCATCTAGACTAATAATCTCTTTATCTTAAAATTTAAATCTATTACTCATGAGAAAATTCAAAAAAATAGTTGTAATTAATTGACTAATTAGAAGAAAAAAACACAACAGAATAAAGAAGAACATTTTTTCAGGCTCAAATATTTCTATCTATTATTGTAACTTTTTGTTTAACCAAAGAATCATATATTTCTCCTCTCTCCTTTGTATCATTTTAATTATAATGTTCATTAGTTTTGCAATAATGGCATTTGATTCAACATGGACTAGGGAGGAAGACAAAACGTTTGAGAATGCACTGACCATTTTTGACAAGAACACAACATATAAATGATGTAATGTGGCTAATTAAGGCCACTGACAAAATTGAGAAAGAAGTTACACTATAACAAGATTGGTCAACAAGGAACAATCCTTTGAATATGCAATTACCATTTGTAATGATATTTCACTATAACAATTAAGTTATTTTTCAAAACATGTTATGTATAACTATATTTTGATGTAGTAATTCAAAATAAATTAGGCCCTAAAGCGTGCAAGTATCATCAACCAATATTGTTCAAGTGCTTGTATTCTTGTAATTCTTCTAACTTATGCATATTGCAGATAATGCGATAGATTATTACCTACATTATATAAGTAGGTAATCTTGTAAAATATCTTTTGATCCTATTGGAAAATGTCTTTTTCTTCCGTAAGAAAAAGTGAAAAACCATCCAATATTTTGCACAATTACATAATATTATTTACTTAATATTCAAATGAGAGATCAATATAGTCAATTAATTACCTAATAAACACATAAAATATTTCAAAATATCAGACAAATTTTCCATCTAGGCTATTTATTTTATGTCTTAAAATTTAATTGTTTTACCTGCCCTCATGAATATATATATCTCAAAAAGAAGCGTTAATATCAAATATTTTTTTCAAAAATTCTATAAAAGCCTGTGTTGAATCCACACTCACCATACTATGACTTCACAATATACACGTATAAAAGAAACTTTTAGATTTGCCTCTTTTCCATATTGTGAGTTCACATTATACACGCATAAAAAAATATCATAACTTCTCTTTTGATATCTATGCTATGAGGTCACACTATACACGCTCAAAATAAAATTATGTAATGATAAAAAAGCCAATTGAAACTGGTTTGGAACTTTGATAAAACATGCAAAAGAAGTGTGGTAAGTAGACCTAGGCATTATCACGTTTTTAATTTTAGTCTTTTTATAAAAAATAAAAATTGGGTCAAATTATTTACGTGAATGTAAAAATAACTATTACAAAAATGTTTTTTTACGTTTAAACAGTAGAAACTAATATCACAATTTATTATGACTAGTTTTGCTTAATTATTTATTTTGATAGGATTTATGTATAACTAATACATGTAATATTCACCCACCTTATTCAGTATGACATATAGGATGTATAATTAATAGATAACAAATTATGGTATTATCAATCCAAAGATTATTATACGTGGATATACATGGCTAAAGACATAACAATCCTGATACACCAAATCAAACAGAGAATAAGAAAATAATGTCAGCATAATTAATCCCAATATAACTAATTCAATATTTCTAATCTCAATATTTTTGATACACTCTATTTAGTACAGTTCTTATACGGTCTATCAAACGAATACATTAACGTTAATGGGTTTGGAGCGAGTGGGTTTTTCTTTTTTGGTTTCGGGGTTATTTAAGTTCACATGGGCTTCTATAAGTTTCAAATTAGGAGTTGGGTGTAGAAAAAATGACCAAAATTCCACTAGTGTAGGATTTGATTACTTAAATACACATTAGTTTGCAATATTATATGAATCTTATCAGATTTTGGTGCGTTCAGATACATCCAGATATTTGTATCTCGGGATACATAATGTCAAAAGTAGGTGTAATTTATTCTAGATACACTGTATCCAAATGGATTCACATGTATCTGGATGCATAGACAAATCTAATTGACCTTAGCTTCCTCTCATTTCGCTCGACACTCTCCTATGTATATGGTATCCCAAATACAAGTGAATTACATGTATTTGTATGTATCTTGTGTGATTCACATATATCTGGGATACGTAGACAAATCTCGCTCGTCTCTCTCCCTATTTCAGTGTATCTGATAGCAAAAAACATGTATCTAGGTATAACTGACTTGAAATCTTATATGAAATTATTAATTAGTGATATAAAGTGTAATTATTTCAAATTATAGGAAGAAATAGTAAATATAATAGGAATGATTGTGCAATTAGGTAGTTTCTCCAATAATTTATAGAGTGGTTTAGCTACACTGAAAGTAATTTCTAAGACAAAATAGAAAGAACAATTTTATTACATAATTTCTAATAGTTGAATAATTTTTCTGACTTTATAGTAAATAAGATAACACAGAAGAATATAAAGAAAAATCATTAGTTTGGATAGAAAAGATGTTTTTGAGTCACCTTTATACAATATCCATTGAAAATTTAAAAGAAAATAAATGATATGGAACTAAAAGAAAGACATTTTCAGTCAACATCCTTCTCTTCATTTCTTTCTTCTAATTCAGGCCAATACAACAAGAAGTTCATTAATCCAAATGAGAAAAAAAATGTCAGAAATTATGTTATATACGATTAATTAGTCATGACTTTTATTAGATTATCAATTATAAATATCAATAATTTGAGAATGGAGAGAAGTATTAATTTTACCTTTACTCATCATGCTCACGATTGTTGTTATGATCACCACTTACTTCTTCATCTCTAGGCAAAGAAACTGGAGCAACCTCAATTTTTTTTTATTTCCACCATAAGTTTTTCAATGTACGACTTAACTTCTTCCTCAGTTTTACTCGTGGTACGAACCAAATAACGCCACATACCTGGTGTTTCATCAATACCATAAATAGCCAAAGCATTTTGAAACTTCTTGTGTTGCTCCAAAGTCCATGTTGAATTTGAGGCTATTTTATGCAAACACAAATTAGAACTGTGATGTTTAGGTACAGAAAAAGTTAACCTGAACACTCTATATTTATAGCAATTGAGAGATACAAATAGACAAAAATGCGGTCCACCTCAAAATTAGTCATAATTAATAAAAATTAATCATCTTAGATTTTCTTGCGGGGAAATAGATTTTATTTTAGGAAAAAAAATAATAGTCCAAGTCATAAAATTTATCTGAAAATGACGGCTATATATATTGAGCGTTGGTAAGTAAGTTAAATTTTAAGAATCAAAATAAGTTGACCATATCATAAAACTTGTCTAACATTATTAGCTCTATTAGAGATTAAATATATACTGAATTTGAGTTAGAAACTTAAAATTTAGAACTTAAAATCCATAGTAAAAATGAAAGATTTTTCAGAAACTAACGTCTCTTTTAAAGATACATATTGAGAGGGAGTAAGAAATTTAAATTTTAAAATCCATAATTTGTGGTCCAGTTTGAAAGATTTGTTAGTTTTAAGAAAATTCAAGAACTAACAAATACGAAAAAATTAAGATAATCTTAAATTTCTATTGTGTGGCCCTAAAACTAAAAAAATATGGGATGAATTGTGTATAAGTTATAGTATCATTCACTAGGTTTTCACGGATGGAGTCATAAAAGTAGGGGTCAACCAAAGTCGGTCGGCAATGCTCCAACAAATTTATAGATTAATACACACGAAAAAGAGAGATAATCCTAAAAATTTGTTTTGTGACCCCATACATCAAAACAATTGTGATGTGAATCCTATATAGGCTATTATTGTTGTTCACTAGGTCGTCATTGATGGACACACAAAATTTTGAGTCAAACAAAATCGGTTAGCCATACTCCAAAAAATTAATGAACTAGTACACATGAAAAATTGAGATAAATTCATATTTTTTTACCCAAAATTCTACCCAAAAAAATGGTGTGGATCTTGTATTAGCTATATTTATCATTCACTGGGTTGTCATGATGGACCCACAAAATTTGAGGTCAGGTAGAGTCGGTCGGCTATATTCTAAAAAATTTATGGACTAAACACACGAAAAATTGAGATAACCCCAAATTTCTATTATGTGGCCATAATACTCAAAAAAATTGTACGGATCCTACATAGGCCATTATTATCATTCACTAGGTCATCACGGATGAACCATACACTTTGGGATCAAAACAGTCGGTTGGTCATACTCCAAAAAATTATAGACTAAACACCCCTGCAAAACTGAGATAATCCTGAATTTTTGTTTTATGATACCAAATTTTTTTAAAAAAAAGTTATGTAGATTCTGTATGGGTTATAAGTTCACTAGGTCGTCACAGATAGATCCACAAAATTTGGGGTCAAATTGAGTCGATCAGTCATACTTAAAAAAATACATGGACTAATACAAATAAAAATTAAGATAATCCCGAATTCCCATTTTGTACCTCCAAAACTCAAAAATTAAATGTGCAAATCATGTATATGAAATTATTATTATTCACTAGGCCATCACAGGTGGACACACGAAATTTAGGGTCCAACAGAGTCGTTCGATCATACTCCAACAATTCATGGACTAATACACATAAAATTCAGACAACCCTGAATTATTTTTTACCCTTAAATTCCAAAAAAAAGTGATGTAGATCTTATATAGTCTATAATTATTGGTCACTAGGTCATCACAGATGTACACATAAAATTTAGGATAAAAAATTAGGAGATTTTCTCAGTTTTTCATGTGTGTTAGTCCATGAATATTTTGATGATATGACTTTCGATCAATTTTTTTGCGAAATCTTTACGGAATCCTCTGTAGGGAGTTGGTGGAGCAGTACATACAATCTCATCATTTTATAATGAATCATTTTCAGGCATTTAATTAGGGGTCATTTACAACAATTAGATGATCTTTCTTAATTAGTTTTTCATGTGTGCTAGCCAATGAATATTTTGGGTATATGACTTTCCGTCGATTTCTTAGCAAAACCTTTAAAGAACCCTATGTAGGGAGTTGTGGGAGCAGTACATACAATCTCATCGTTTTGAGGTATTTTTGGGAATTTAGGGGCCAATTTAAAAGAATCAATTTTCTCAGTTTTTTGTGTATGTTAGCCATGAATATTTTGGTGAAATGAATTTCAATCAATTTTTTAGCAAAATTTTTACAGAATCCTACGTTGGGATTTAGGGGAGCATCACGTACAGTCTCACCATGTTTAGAGTCAATTCTGGACATTTAGGGGACAACTTACAGGAATTAGGAGATTTTTTTTTTTTACTTTTTCGTATGTGTTAGCCCATGAATATTTTAGTGATATGGCTTCTGATTGATTTATATGCAAAACCTTTACAGAACCCTCTGTAGGGACTTGGGGGGATAGTACGTCTAGTCTCACCATTTCTGGAGTCATTTTTGGGCATTTAGGTGCTAATTAAAAGGAACTAAACGATTTTCTCAGTTTTTTCCTGTGTGTTAGCCCATTAATATTTTGATAATATAGCTTTCGGTGGATTTTTATGTGAAACCTTTACAGAACCCTCCATAGGGAGTTGGGGGAGCAGTACAATAGTCTCACCATTTTTTGAAGCATTTATGGGCATTTAGGGCCAATTTACAAGAATTAGGCGATTTTCTCAGTTTTTCGTGTGCTAGCCTCTCTCACATCTCATTCACCACCCTCCTTTGTATCTGGTATCCCAGATGCATTCGACTCACACCAGACACATACATTTGTATGCATATGGTGTGATTCACTTGTATTTCAGATAAATGATGAATCTCGCTTGCCACCCTCCCCATCTCGCTCGCTTCTCTCCTTATACTAGTGTATGTGGTAGAAAAAAGCATGTATCTAAGTGTATCTTCCTCAATATATGATAGGAAACTATTAATTAGTGTTAAGATGCATAATATTTTGAAAGTATAGGTAAGAATAGTTTTTATGATAGCGAAGTATGTCTAATAATGTAATTTTTCCTATATTAAATAACTATTCTTATTAATAATACTCAATTTTCTTGAAATATCAGTAATACATTATTATGATTTTCTTAATTGATAATCTGATAGAAATGGTGAGAAGTTACGTATTTGTCAAAATTCGTTAATTTTGTCCTTTAAATAAATCCTTAGTTGATTGACTTTGAAGTTATAAGAGAAAGTTGAGCGACTTTCAAAGATAAAAACCCTTAGTTGAGTGACGATTTGAGATATTATCTCTAAAGTATTTGCCCAATATGTATAAATAATTTATCCAGATCCAAATAAATAATAAGAGTTGTTGTTCTAAACTCATTAACTCAATTAAATGCTATGAGAAATAAAGGCAATTTCAGCAAATAACCCTCCTTAAATTATTAATTGTTTGTTGCATTTGAGATCCTTCTCCTCAGCACTATCAATACAATAACAAAATCATTAATCCAAACAAATGAGAGAAAAAATAATGTGATAATTTTGTATTAATGTTATATATCTCAACTAATAAATGAAGTGTCAATGTAATAAACATGACAATAAATTACTCACGACTTCTATTAGGTTATCAATTAAGTAACAATAATTTGAGATCAGAGAAAAATATTAGTTTTACCTTTGTTCATCATCATCGCGATTGTTGTTATGGCTACCACTTACCTCTTCATTTTTAAGCAAATGAATTAGACTAGCTTCAATCTTTTTGATTTCTACCATTATTTGAGGTCATTTCTGCAAATACAAAGAAATTGAAGAACTGTGATGTTTGGTACTAAAATGGTTAACATGACTACTCTATATATAGACCAATTGAGAAACACAAATAGAAAAAAAAAATGATATGCCTGAAAATAAGTCATAAATTAATTATAACTAATTATCTTAGATTTTCTTGCGAGTAATAGATTTTCTTTTACAGACATAAGATAAGTACGCCAGATCAAAAAAATTGTAAGATAGTAAGGTATCTTTTAGGATATAAATCAAGTCAGGATAAGAATGTTAAGTTTTAGTAACCCGAAATCAGTGGTCCAGATCAGAAAATTTATCTTTTATTAATTTCTCTATAAGAGATATATATTGAGTGTTGGTAAGATATTTAAATTTTAAGATTCAAAATATTTTTTCTAGTTCATACTACTCTAAGAAAAATAATTATGGGTCATGTGGTATTAATTTTTTGGCCAAAAGGTATGGAAGGGCTATTTTGTGTTAATTTCTTAAAACATGGTTAGTGTTTGCCAATTATGTGTCTTAGTTGATATAGTGTCATTTATAATAATAGGAAAAACTATCTAGTTACACAAACACTCCTACTATATTTAGAAAAAGTATGTAGACTCACTAATTAATAATTTCAAGTCAGATATACCTAGATGTATGCATTTTTGCTACAAGATACATGTGATTCTCACTAGATACATGTATCTAAAATACCAGATACATTCCAAATATATTTTGATCTATAGATACAAAAGGGAGAGACGAGTGAAATAGGAAAGAAGCGAGCGAGAGAGTTGATACGTATGAATTCTCTTGGATACAGTGTATCTAGATCAAATACACCTAATGTTTTACTCATAAATCAAATATACATGTATTTGGACATGCCAGATACATGTATCTGAAGTTAGAATTAATTTTGGTAAGATTTATAATACTGCAAACTCGCGTGAAGGGAAATAATTTGCTCTTAAACTAGTGAAATTTATATTGTTTATCCCTTATAATAGGCCTTGGTAAAGGCCCATATATCTTGTCAACATGCTCCACTTTACACAAAATATTCAGATATTATATACGATTACATACCTATTGTACTTGTGGAATTTAGTCTTTCTGGCGAATTAGATAATTGCGCTCAAACTCGTTTAATAACTACACATATACTGACTGTTTTATAAATACTTACAATCGGATGGTGTTATTCTATTTAAATTGACAAATAGTACTATAGTTTAAACCACTTAATATCTACTACTAATATTTAGTGAAAGGGAATTTTGGAATGAAATTAAATTTAAAATTTTATTTTAAAAGGGAGTTTGGACTATTACTTATAAGCCGTATCGGACATTGATTATAAGATCAATTATTTGTGCAAATTTTCAACTAGTTCAACTTTGATAGGCCATATATAAGCTAATTGGTTGACTAGTTATTATTCATAATTATATGTTGGACTATTCTTTTTGTTTTGGTCTCATCTGATGTCTACGTTAGAGTTTGAATCGCGTACTGCGTGACTTATTTAAGGATGACACTCCCAACAAGATTTTCTCCAATTTTAAGGTTCGAATTAAAGACTTCTAATTAATTAAAGCAGTTTCACCACTATACTGCAATCTATGTTTATTATTATTGGACTATATTATTCAATATGGACTATAGCTTTCTTATTATACCCTACTCTTTTGGGAATTATTGCACCTTATACTTTTAAATGTGATGACCTTTCTATTGTCTTTACCTTTCTTTATTTTTTTCTTTTTTGTGTATGGCAAGTGGAAACTAATTGTGGCAAGTAGTTATAGAAAATGACAATTTTCTAAATTGCATAATTGTTTACGTGTATTACATGAAAACTCTCAACTAAAAAAAAAACACGTCTAAAACTAATACTACTAAAGTATTGATTGTCTGCCCAATATGTCTAAATATGACAATTTCAGTAGGGATTTTAAATGTACGAGTTGAATTTGAGCAGATTAAAATAAATTAATAAATTATAAATTACTTGAGTAAAAATAGATTAAGCTAAAAGATGAGTCATAAACTAGTTTTTAAATGAGTTGAATTGGACTTACTTGGGTTGGGTAAATGATAATTTTATGGAATAATTTTGTCACCCCTAATTTTCAATCAAGAACTTTTGTTAGTAAGAGCTACACTCATCACAATCTTGTAACACTCTGTTTGACCAAGTTTTTAACAATATTTAAGTGTTTTTTCTTAAAATAAAAAAAAATATTTTCTCTATTTTAATTTATGTAGTACTAATTAACCAAACACTGAATTTAAGAAATAAGAAAAAAAAATGTGTTTATTAAATTTACTTCAGTGCTTACTTTAAGTTGGTGTTTTCTTCAAAAACCAAAATGTTCACGGGACCCAATAAAAGTTATATGGGAGTGATGACATTAAATAGTCATCAAATAAAGAAGGATGACATTTTTTTTGAGACATAATAAAAAACAATTATATAATTAAGTAGATCTTGAAAACTTGGCTAAACAAACTAAGTTGACGACTTTAGATAGCATAAAAATATCATGCATCTTGGATCTTTTAAACGTTAAAAAAAAATAGATTTGAATATACAAAAGATTCATATATATTAGATAGATTCGTTGATATTCGCCTTTTGTATTTCTATAAAAGAACCAAGTAAATCTTGGTCAATCTTACTAAAAGAATGAGAAGAAGATCACGATTCCTCAACCGACAGATTGATAGAGGAGCTTAGAAAGTGGTTCAGCCGCCTAACTTAATAAAAAAAGCTTATTGATTTAATTAAAGAAAACTAGGAGAAATGCAATTGAAAGATTAATTGATGATGGAAAGCAACTATAGATTGGATGTGAACATTGAATAATTAGCCTAAAAATCAAGTTGCTTTCAAACCCAAATAATTTTTATAAAATCCAAGAAGAAAAAAGGGCAATTGATGAATAATGGCAAAAAAGTATGATGTGCAATATGCTTGGATTTTTTTTTTCTATCTGACCAAGTCAAAAATACCCCACAATTTGTCATGTCTTTATGTCACGGAAAACTACAGAAGTAGTGAGAACATTCAATGAAAAAGAAAATTGGACATATATTTAACCCCACCACCATAATATACAAACTATATACACACATATGTACAAACAGACAAATAATAATCTTAAATATCGAATGTATTCGTGACACGTATACACATGTATAAACAAGACATATATAATATTCTTGAACTATCAAATATATTTGAGACACGTTTACACATGTATAAATAGCATGCATATAATATACTTCAACGAATTCCAACATTTGAGTTGAATAAAAAAGGTTCAATCTTGTAAAACAACCAAGAACAAGAAGGAAATCTCATAGAACAAATAATTAATATTAATCATAGCTTGCTTTGGGGTCGATCTTTTGTATTGGAGTTGATTTCAAACGAGAGGTCTTTCTTTAGATGTATTCGAGACACGAAACTTTACAATGAATTTGCGAGTTGGGCAAAATTCTATATTATCCGTCAAATCTTATATATGTTTGGAAAAAGGAAGTATGATTAAAGATAGATGTATAATATAAAGGAGAAACTAAATAATCAGACATACGTTATTATATATACTATTATTGCCTATACTTTTAAAATATTACGTATTGTACCATTAATTAAGAGTTTCTTATCATATCTTGAGAAAAATACACTTATATGCATATATTTTTGCTATCAGATACACTAAAATAGGGAGAGAGCCGAGTGAGATGTGGAGGGAGGCAAGCGAGATTTTGTTATGTATTCCAAATAAATACAAATTACACCGAATGCATATGTATGTATCTAGTGCAATTCGCATGTATCTGGTTCCGAGCGAGATTTGTTAAAAATCCAAGATACATGTGAATTCACTTGGATACAATGTATCTATAACAAATTTGACTCCACGTATTTTAAGATACATGTATCTGGACGTATCTAAGTATATCTAGACGCACCAAAATCTGATAAGTAGTAATATTGCAATCTAAACTATATCTAAATAATTAACTCTTAAACTAGTGAAATTTATAAAAATTCTCCTAATATAAAATCTGATAAAGTACGTAATATCACAAAATACTCTATCTCTAAATTTTAATTTCTCTCACTACATATATATATATATGCCCTTTGTTTATACATATGTTAAATAAGTCTGGTTAAGGAAAAAAAAAAGTTAAAAATTGTTGTGATAATTAGAAATTGTGAGCTAATGCAATGCAGCTCAGAAAAGTCCTTTCTTAATATGTTAGTCACATGGAAAATTTTCTCTTTTTTGAATATTGATAGGTGTATGTTGTTTTTTAGCAGAGTACTACTATTTGTTTTTAACTTATTGAACCAGAAATGTCAAGTTCAATGTATTGGGTAGAACATGCGTCTCGTGTTATCTATTATCGAAAATTCTTACTAAGCAGATGAATATATTAATTCATATTTTTATAGTCTAAAAATTCTTGAGACATGTAAAGCGTTTTTGTCGTAAAGTTCGTTCTACCACCTATATTATTGTGAAAAAAATCATTGTTCTTTCAATATTTATAATAATGTATTTATACAATAATCAATTCGAATTAAAAAGAGTACAAGATAATAACTATTTTTAGCATTTATAAGAAAGAAAAAAAAATTGAAATTGTTAATCTATTGCTAATTGCTTATAGGTAATAAAATTTTGTAGTCCCTGAATTTTACTTTAATTACAGAATTTGTCTGTTGTAAATTTCTATTTTTTTTAATGGTAGAATATATATATATAGGAAGGTATATTTGTTAAAGTGTTTAAATTATATTTCAGGATAACTTTTATATAATCATGTCATTTTTATCAATTATAATAGATAATCAATATTTATTTTCAAAATTACAAATCTCATATTTTTTTCGAAAAAATATCTAACATATTTTATTCTCAAGAGAATTATTAGCACATAGTCATGGTGCTCATTACAATATCCTTGACTAAGAGTCTAGATTTTCTTCATTAAAGCATTTTAATTGCATTATTATATATTTTCATTATTCCCAAATTGCAATGGAGTCAACTAAATTAAGTAATATCAATTATTGTGAATTTAGCTCTAATTGAGACCCTAAAATGAATTTTTTAAAAACTTGCCATTTTCTAATAACGCGAAGAATCTTTTACCAATATATATAAAATTAGACAATGCTCGTTTACCTATTAACTTTTTACTCTAATCTTTGACGGCTTGACCTCTATACTATCTTGTCTAAGTTGATCATATCCTCGACAAATTACAAAATTCATGTCCTCTTAAATTATATCTCCTTAATACTTCTTCGTTCTACCTGCTTTTTCGGAGTGAGACAACGGGGAAACAAACAATACAATGACAAGAAAAATATAGCAACTATGCTTCCGAGGAGACTACGTAGTAGACCAGCTGCAAAAAACATAGATAGTCAATTTTACAGTTGCCTGCTAAAATTTTCATTAATGACACTCTGGTTTAATGCTTATTTTATTTTATTTTTTATTCAATTTAATGCTCAAGCTGATGCAATTATTTTAACAGTTGTGGCAGTTGAAAATACTATTTTCACAATTAATGTCTTTATGAAAGAAAAAATATCTAGAGTAGGACATAAAACATTTTTGCTTATATCATTAGAGTATGGTGAACAAGGATTTTGATAGAGTGGTAAGTACTCTTCATTTTTAATTACATGTCTTGAGTTCGAGTCTCCCTTGTCAGAGAGCGTTTTACCCCAATGTGAGATTGTGCATATAATAATGTGATTTTGTGCTGGTAATAAAAATAAATTAAATTGTATTTTTTTTAAAATTTAATGTTGGCACTTACTTAGTGTGAACATATTTATATTTTGAGATTCTTTTAACTCTCTCTCTATCTATCCTATATTTATAGTTTGAGCTGAAAATTTTAATATTTATAGTCATTACTCAATTCATCCAATATATATGAGGCACTTTAATTAATTTTCATTTTTGAATGTCTCAAAAAGCTTGATGTTAAAGTATTTTTAGAATTCAAATTCAAAAAAACTATTTCAATTTTAAAGTATGTATGGTCTCCATCATCACTTACTTTGATATCTAGTGTTTTTTTTTAAAAAAAAAGAAATTGTGTTTAATCAAATTAAACACATAAATGAATATCTTGAAATAGAAGAAGTATATTCTTTTACCATCACTTGTTTTATACATATGCTACTTCATATGTTAAACTTTGAATTCAATCAAACACCGTTATATAAAATTAATGTATCATTTCAAAGAGAAAACACTGGGTGAACAAAAGAAACGAGATAAAAAGAGTATCGAAATAGTAAGTGAAAAACCAACAAAAGAAAGGGGAAAATGAGATAAAGTGGATATTGAATATCGAGTGAAAAAAATCAGTAAAAGAAAAAAGACAAAAAGAATTGAGATAAAACGAATAACGAATATCAAGTAAAAAACAATAAAAGAAAGAAAAAGTAAAAGAAATGTGATAAAGCGAGTATCGAATGCACAGTAAAAAATCAACAACAAAAAAAAGAAGAAAAATACAGCGAGTATCGAATACATAGCGAAAAACCAATAAATGAAAAAAGACGAAAAGAAATGAGATAAAGAAACGTGATAAAGCGAATATCGAGTAAAAACCAATAAAAAGGAGAAAAAAAAAAGAAATGTGATAAAGCAAATATCGAATACAAAGTAAAAAACCAACAACAAAAATAGAAAAAAAATACGAGTATCGAATACAGAGTGAAAACCCAAAAAAAAGGAAATAAGAAGAAAAAGAAACGTCATAAAACGAGTATCAAATACCAAATGAAAAACCAACAATAACAAAAACTAAAGCAAAGAAAAAAAAATTAAAACAAATATCAGACACCGAGTGAAAAACCAACCAACAAAAAGAAAGCAGAAGGAAAGGGGTATTTGTACTTGCATGGCAACTGAAAATGATACATATAGTAGTATCACAGCTGTATATCTAGAAATGAACCTTAAATATGAAACAACTATATTGTAAATAAGAAAAAATGAAGACATAATTTCACAACATATCAACCATAGTCCATACATCTAATATCCAAAAAAAATATGTTAAAGATTACTCTTTTCTTCTTCTTCTTCCTCTTCTTTTACTCAGTTTTATCTAATCAAATCTCCAATTTAGAACACAAAGCTTTACTTGATCTTAGATCATCTTTACACATCAGAGCAAAAAACTGGCCAAGAAAATCCAACCCTTGTACCAATTGGACTGGAATTCATTGCAACAATGACAAAGTTGTGGGAATTAAGTTGACTGGACTAAGAAGAATTCACAAAGGGAACATAACTCCGCAGTTTGCTGTTGATTCTTTAGCCAATTTTACTCACTTGACATCATTCAACTCGTCAGGTTTTGTTCTTTCAGGGCCAATACCTGATTGGTTTGGCCAAAAGTTAACTCAACTCAAACAACTTGATCTTAGTTCAAGTTCAATTCTTGGTTCACTTCCATCCTCATTAGGGAGTTTGAGTAATCTTGATTTTATGTCTTTGTTTAACAATTCAATTACAGGAACTGTTCCTTTAGAACTTGGAAAGTTGAGTTCTTTAAGGGTTCTTGATCTTTCTTGGAATTCATTTACAGGTGAAATTCCAAGTTCTGTTTCAGATATTAAGAATCTGTCTGTTCTTGATTTGTCTTCAAATTTCTTGTCTGGACAAATCCCTGTTGAGTTTGGTTCATTTCTAGGACTTAAGTTACTTAACTTGTCAAATAATAGTTTAAGTTCTTATATTCCTTCTGAAATTTCAAATCTTCCTGAATTAGTAGAACTTGATCTTGGCTATAATTACTTGTCAGGGCCATTGCCTGAGGGTTTATTAAGAATGAGAAATTTGAGTAAATTGTTAGTTGGGAATAATGAGCTAGAGGGTGCATTGTCAAGTACTTTGTTTACTTCAAATGATTCTGTATTGGTGTATATAAATCTTAGTTGGAATCGATTCGAAGGCAAAGTTCCTGATGTTTGGTGGTCATTGTCTGATCATTTGAGGGTTCTTGATATATCAGGGAACAATTTTACTGGTGTGGTTTCAAATAGTACCTATTTTAGTGTTACTGGTGCTTCATATAACCTTTCTAATAATCTTTTCTATGGAAATGTAACGTTTGATGTTCGGAGTTTTCAGTCGATTGATCTGTCTAAGAACTACTTTCAAGGACTAGCACCTGATAAATCTGGTGTTCAAGTTATGGATAATTGCTTTACAGGGTTATTGAATCAGAGGAGTTTAGATGATTGTAGTAAGTTTTATGCTGATAGGGGTTTAGTTTTTGTTGATGGTGGAATCCAAACTCCGGTGCAAAGAGCCTCAAAGGGCGGGCATAAACGTTTGTTTGTCATGGTTGGAGTTTTTGGTGGAGTTGGTGTTCTTATGCTTTTGGCATTAGTAATTTTATTGTTTTGGAAGGTATGCTATGGAGGGAATTCAAACGAAAGAGGCATATCGAACGTTAGTCCTGTTGTGGAAGGAGGCAATAATCAGGCACCAGTAAAGTTCTCTCGTGATACATCTGGTTCAATCGAATCATTTACTTATGATCAGATACTAAAAGCCACAAGCAACTTCAATGAAACAGATCTTATCAAGAATGGTCATACAGGAGACGTTTTCCAAGGCATATTGGAAGGCGGTGTCACCGTAGTTATCAAGAGAGTTAATGTACACCATATCGAAAAAGAAACATACAAGTTGGAGTTGGATTTGTTAAACTGGACAACACACCATAGGCTTGTCCCTTTTTTGGGACATTGCTTAGATCATGAGAATGAGAAATTCTTAGTCTATAAATATATGCCAAATGGAGATTTGTTCAATTTGTTGTCCCGGGATACGGATTTAGAAGACGAAAATGGACAGTCTTTGGATTGGATAACTAGATTAAAAATTGCAACAGGAGCTGCAGAAGGCTTAGTTTATTTGCATCATGAGTGTAATCCTCCCCTTGTTCATAGGTATTTTTTTCTTTCACTTTTTTGCATTTTTGTTTGATAATGTTGTACACCAAGCTAATTATATTCTGCATTTTCTTGTTCTTGAAGAGATATTCAAGCTAGCAGTATCCTTCTCGACGATAAATTTGAAGTAAGGCTGGGAAGTTTGAGCGACGTGTGTGCACAGGAAAGTGATAGCCAGAATTTGATCACAAAGTTTTTCCGCACGACAAAGTACGTATTACTATTATCATAGTTTGATCCTAATACCAGATTTCTGTGTTTACATTTCTGTATATTGCTTTTTGTTCAATGTTCTAAGATATATTATGTTTCTTCTTGACAATAAACAGGAATCCTGAGGGAGAGCCTGCTGGTATGTACTATTCTTTTCGTAAAAATCGCATAGTTGAATAGAGTTATTTTTCTGAATTTCTCATATGCTGCCTTTATACATGAACAGGATCTTCATTTACAAGTTGCAGTACTTATGATGTATACTGTTTTGGGAAGGTCTTACTCGAGCTTGTAACTGGTAAGGTTGGCGTAAGTCACTTAGATGATGCCTCAACCAAGGAGTGGTTGGAAAAGCTTCTTCCTTTCATCACTATACGCGAGAAAGAACTAGTGTCCAAGATAGTCGATCCATCTCTAATTATAGACGATGACTTACTTGAAGAGATGTGGGCCGTAGCAATAGTTGCCAAAGCATGTCTTCATCCGAGGCCTTCTAGACGTCCTGAAATGAGACGCGTCCTGAAAGCTCTTGAGAACCCGTTCAAGGTTGTTAGGGAAGGAAGTTTCAACTCTATAAGGCTACGAAATACTTCATCGAGGCGATCATGGAGTGCTGCTTTTCTTGGTAGTTGGAATCATAGCTCACAGGATAGTATTAATGCTAGTGGCCAAACAAGCAAAGAAGCTGGCATGAACCTGAAACAATCAGGAAGAGTAGGATTATCTCATTCTATTAGCAGCGGGAACGAACATTCATCATCGTGTAAAAGATCATCGAGTGAGATTTTCCCCGAACCTCAGGACACACTAGATATAGAGAGACAAGACATGAGCTAGCCATCCAGCACGAATCTATGCCAAATGCATTTCTGCAGGCAGGGGTTTTGTAAGTATCAGGAGCTTTGATTTTTTATTAGATGAGCGGCGGTACTATGATCGTTCTAAAGACATGGGGCCTACACGCTACACACATGTTACGCAGTTGGTAAACTCTTTCCTTCTGCAACAGCCAATCAAATCGGATCAGTATTTTTGAATATGTTGTGTTACATCATGTACATGTATTCTGTTTTTCCTTTACTTTTAGTGCGTCGCAAATGCTTATGTGCTTTGTAAATTTTCAAAAAGTTTACTCTTGTTCCTGTGATGATAGAACAAGTATATGACTCTGTCAAGAGTGTACACTATCTAATCCAGATTCACATTTTCATCATCTCATATTTTGCAATTGCATGAAAAAGTATGATATAATTGAATAATAGAACCTGCACTTTCTTGGGCCGAGGGTCTATCGGAAACAACCTCTCTACTGTAGGTAGAAGTAAGGCCCGCGTACATCCGGTCGTCTCAAGACCCTTGCACCAGGTATGTTGTTGTAATTGGATAAATAGGGCCTCAAAACTGCTATAGTGTGTTAATCCCTTGGTGGGCTAAATAAGGACAAGTAACTCAATACATGTAGATGCACCTGAAAGTTACAATGAGCAGAAGTCTTCTTTAAAATGCATTTGATTGTCCAATGGCAGAATCAGGATTTTCATTAAAAGGATTCAATATATAAAGAAGTAGATACACGAAGAAGCTAAGGGATTCACATCTACTATACATATATAAAAATTATTTTTGACAATAAATATACAACGTCTAAATTATAGAATAAACATATTCTTATCAACACCTTCAAATGTGAAGCATCATTGATCAGATTCATCAAAAATTCAAGACAAGCAAATTAAAAGTCATATTTTCATTTAAAAAGTGTCCATAGACCAACTTTCTCGATTAATGAACCTACAAAATCCTTCGAACTGTATGTCTGTATCAGATTAAATTCAGCTATTGCAGATATTTCCTCATTTCCACTTTTGAATCTCAAACAATTCGATTAAGTAAGCATAATACATAAATATGCATTTTAACTTGGCTTCAGATGTCAGCTGTGCCCTCCAACTTTGGACGCGCATAAGTAGGTACTTAAACTTGTATAAAATTGAACAAGTAGACACATGAGTCATTCGTGGCATAATGCACGTAGAATGTCACGTAAGATACAAAATTGCCATATAGAAGGTCACATAGGACAAATGTGTTTGGTCGTTCAATTTCATACAAGTTTAAGTGTCTACTTGCGGATATCCAAAGTTGGAGGGCATAGATATCATCTGAAATCAAGTTAAAATGACATATTTATATATTATATCATTAAAGTAGTCTATTGAAGGGATTCTAAGATATGAGGGGATGTAGCTCAAATGGTAGAGCGCTCGCTTTGCATGCGAGAGGCACGGGGTTCGATCCCCCGCATCTCCATTTTTTCCATCTTTTTTATATTAAAGAAGAAGTAAATTGGTGCACTAAGCTTCCGCTATTTCAAAAAAGATTAGACAACATTAAATGTATATTGTTTGCAACTTTATTTTACATTTTTGTAAAAGACATTTCTATTGTTTGAACCTATGATTTCTAATCACACGATAATAACTTAAATTGTTGCTATTTCAAAAAAGATTAGACAACATTAAATCTATAATGTTTGCAACTTTATTTTACATTTTTGTAAGAGACATTTCTATTGTTTGAACCTATGATTTCTAATCACACGATAATAACTTAAATTGTTGCTATTTTAAAAAAGATTAGACAACATTAAGTCTATATTGTTTGCAACTTTATTTTACATTTTTGTAAGAGACATTTCTATTGTTTGAACCTATGGTTTCTAATCACACGATAATAACTTTAATTGTTGCACCATGTCACTGGGTCGATAAGGATTAGGGAATATGCTTGGAGTGCATATTTATATCAAAATATCTTTAATAATGTTAATTTATTAAAACACACTCACAATTTTTTTAAAAAAAAAATTGAAATTGTGTCGATTCAACGTGATTAAGGAAAGTATAATCGAGGATGGTATAATCAAATTCTCAATTCATTTAATAAGCTTTGACTTAATCAAAGTCTTCCTACTTGATTTTTTGTCTTTGAACAATTTGATTTTAACCTAACCATAACAATTTGATACTCCCTTTTTTAGTTCATTTTTAGTCCAATCCGTGTTTGATTTGACATATTTTTTAAATAATAATTTTACCTTATCACTTTTTAAATATGATAAATTTAATATTCTAAAAATACATTAAGAAATAACTATAATTAATAATAAGAATAAAAAATACATTAAGAAATAACTATAATTAATAATAAGAATAAAAAATACATTAAGAAATAACTATAATTAATAATAAGAATAAAAAATACATTAAGAAATAACTATAATTAATAATAAGAATAAAAAATACATTAAAAAATAACTATAATTAATAATAAGAATAAAATATAAATAATAAATTATCTCTTAATATTTTTAAATTAGATAAATATTCCTTCGTTCAATTTTGACTTGTCTATTTTAATCTATACACACTCCTTAAAAAGTAATACTACTTAATATAAATTTTTTATCATAATACTATATTAATTGATGTTTTGTATTAAATTTTGAAAAAATAAATAATCAGTGCTAAAATAAAAATATGTTTTTATCTTATAAATAATAAAATTTATTTTTGAAATGATAAAAAACTAAATTTAATCTCACTAAAAATGAATATCTATTTTTAACACAAGCAAAATCGACCCTTTTTTGGAAAAAGAAAGAGAAAACTTCCTTCTTCTGCAGAAATCACAGCGATATAGCGAAGCATCAATATGGATCTCTGAATCTGTAGCTGAGAAAGTCAGTGATCCTTCAATTACTCACAATCTGTCTTAGCTTCTCCATCTTCGTCTTTCTGCGAGGTGAGGTAACAAATTATACTTTGCAGCTCTTGATTTTGGTTCGATTTGATTTAGGTCTTTTTGTTCTGTGAAATTTAGGCATCAACGTTTCTTAGATTTGCGATTTTACTATGAAATTTGCTGTTTTAGGTTCTAATTTTGCTTCAATTTGTATTTTGGCTGATTTGTGGCTTCATCCTGCAATTAAACGAATCATATATTGGCCTAATGTGTACGCGGTGGTGTATTAGAGTAGAACTCAAAGTTCCTTCCTCTCTGAGAGGTTAGTTTGGTATATCGTCTGGAAACACCTCTGTATTGTATCCCTGGGTTTCATGAACTGTAGTTAATAGAGTACAAGAAAACCTGACTGATCATCCTGTGCACCTTCGTGAAAGATATGATTTTTATCCTGTGTCATGGAAACTATACAATTCCATAGCTTAAGAAGTTTGATTAGTTGCTCCTCCGATCCAGAGTGGATTCTCTGAAGTTTTACTTCTACATGTGGTTCCCGGGAATACCAAACCTCGAAACCGTGGAGTGGCAATCAAGTATCGTATGACATGATGACAGTCAATTCATACACAGAGGTCTACCACAGGCAATACAATTAATTCATCCACGGTGTCTTTGATCTGTACTAAGACCTCACAGTCTCATCCACAATGATAGACTCCCCTACTCGAGTCGAGACAAAAAAAGGCTTGTCTAGGACTATAATACCTCTCCAAACAAGATGTTAAGTGTGGTGACATATAAGAATAGTTAGATCCAAGATCTATAAGTGCAAATGCCGCACGAGAACCAATTGTAAAAATATCTATGACCACGTCATTCGATGCCTCAGCATCCACTCTGGCCATAGCATAGAGATACGAGTTGGTCCCCATTACCCTGAAGAACGTTACCACTAGCAACATGTGGAGCGACCTTAGCTGGTTGAGCTGTAATCTGAGTGTTACCAATATGCCTTGGACACAAACCTGTGCTGATATCCATTAAAGGCTGATGTGCAGTACATATTTGGGTTTTTATATAGTCCAAATACTACAATCCAGTTGGCTCCTTGATGCATTCTGCTCTGAATTTCTTTTTCCAGCAACTATGGAATGCAAATCAGTCATACATGGGAAGTTTCTGAGAGGGCATGGTCTGCATTCGTTTTATTAACATTACTAAAGTGCTTAGTCTTCGGGACACATTCAATATAGCTGTGCAAGGATTTTAGTTTAATAGTTTTGAATGACATTTCTTTTTGCAGGTAAGCAATTTAATGTCACCAGCTAATGCTATTAACTATTTTTTTTTTTGAAATAGGTAACTTTGCTATTAACTAGAATTTTTGCACAACTATATTGAATGTGTCCCGAAGGCTAAGCACTTCAGTGATGTCAACTAAAAGTTTTGTGAACCATGCTTTCTTGGATACGAACCATGTACAAATGATTTGAATTTCTAAAAAAGCAATAAACTAATGTCGAGTTGAATGCATCAAGGAGCTCACTAGATTGCCGATTTGGCTATATAAAAGCCCAAATATATACTGCACATCCGCCTTTTAATGGATATCAGCACAGGTTTGTGGCCTATTTCAAGCTACCCTCACCCTCTCTGGTCTATTCCCATGAAATCAAGTGCCATGTTCCTCTTTCTCATTCATATTTTTTTTCTTGTTTCGTGAAATGAAAGACACAAACCTATGTCTTTCCAGTTATCAAAAGAGGATCAGTTTAGTTTGAATTTTGTGAGTTCAATTGGATTGGGATGGAATTTCGCTGCGAAAAGCTTACTTTCCAAAATTTGGACAAATCTCATTTTGTATTGGGGATTTCCGCAGGACCCTTTTCCTTGTTAAGATTTCTGTTTTTATTCTCAGATCTCATGGATAAATTTTTCTTATCTAAAAAGAAAACTTTTGAGTTCTTGGAAATACCTGCTTTACCTGAAAAACCAACAATTCATATTCGAGAGGTTTAGAATGGCAATCTGGAACTCTTGTAGCAATAACGACTACCATTACAAACCTGACGGGTAACATGGACTTGTTAAGGTTGATTCAGTTGGGTTTCTTTATGTTTTGTCTCATTTCTCAGACAAGTTAGTTGTAGAAGACAGGTTGTTCACCTTATTTACTATAGGTCTGTTAGCATTTGCACTTCTCCATTAGCTTAAGTATTTTAGGTTCAGCCCAGACCAAACGTGTTCACTTTGAACAAACATAAAGGCACATTTATGCTCAGTGTTATATATCAAAAACCAAAATACACCTAACTCTTTACTGAAGGGAGTCTAGGACTATTTTGAGTTTTTGCACTTGATATTTGTAATGCCTTTCTACTGGAGATAATTATCACTTTGGTCATGTATAGGATTATTATTTTTCTTGGAATTCATCCTTCTGATAATTTTCATATTTTCTCGGAAAAGGACTTCTTGCTAAATTGCCACTGTATCTATCTGTCATAATACACTTTAGGGAAAAGGTATTTTGAGATGTACTACTTTGCAATGTCAGGGTATAAGATATAGTTCTCGATCATCTTTCTCCTGATGCTTTTATATGTATTATATATGTTTTTTAATTATCTGATGTGTCCAGTTAAATGTTCTACAGTTGGTGTTGAAGATGTCTTCTGCTCAAGATCCTTTTTATATTGTCAAGGAGGAAATTCAAGAATCTGTAAGTTCATCTACTTCTATCTAGTTCTGTTCTAATAATCTTGAAGTGAAGTAAATCTTATTTGTCTAAGATTTGTTTTTTTATTAGTGTGTTGTTCTTGTTCTTGCATGGGAGATAGATTCATGAAGGGTTGATGGTGTTTCCTGTCATGTATCTATCTCCATCTCTCTTGACATTCTGGGGAGGGGGTGAGTAATGTGTTTATGAGATAAAGTAGAATTCTTCTAGACTAAAGTTTAAAATCAAGTACTCCAGTAGCAGCTAACAGGTAAGCAAGCTACTTTTGTGATTTTCTTGAGGCTATTGTCTATTATCATAGAAGAAATCAAAAAACAAGCAGAACAAACTAAGAAATTTCATCTCTTTTACTGTTAAGAAAAAATAAACTGAGACTTTCCTTGCTGGTAGAATCTGTTGGATCTCATCTGTGATCAAGTTGTTGACTACTCAATCTAACTCTTGAAATTCCTGCTTGGTTAGATTGACAAGCTCTTGTCCACGTTTCATCAATGGGAGCAAACTTCTGCCGGAAGTAGTGAGCAAGTACATCTTACCAAAGAACTTATTGCTTCATGTGAGAGCATTGAGTGGCAGGTATGTGCGAAAACATAGCTCCTTGAAACTTGATTAATTGATACTTATCACTGTTTGTTCTGTTAAATTCTCATTATATGTCTTCCTGATTGCCTGTACTGTATGTGAATGAATAAACGACAATTTTGAATAGCCAGATACAATTGCATGTTTGATGTGCTGCACCTGTCTTAAGTTCAGTCTATGAATTTGTACTGTCCAATCTGTCGGCTTTAGTAATTAGGGAAAAATGTTCTTCTTTCAGTGAACAATAGCAACATAGCCAGAGTTGTTCTTCTGTCAATGTGATTTGATATTGATCTACTGCAGCTATGACTTACTTCATATCCTTATATCAATGCTGAATTCCTGTTTTCTTGATGAGAAGGTGGATGAATTGGACAAAACAATTGATGTTGCAGCAAGAGATCCTTCTTGGTATGGTATTAATGATATTGAGCTTGATAAGAGAAGAAGATGGACCAGCAATGCCCGTGCTCAAGTATAACTGATTCTGTTGATGCCAAATATATATTCTTTTGTTCCTTGGTTCCTTAAAATAAAAAACGATTTCAAATTGCCTTTAACCAGGTGGGAAGCATGAAGAAAGCTGTAGTAGCTGGAAAACAGTCACATGGGACAAGTACATCTAATCTGAGTGGGATGCGGCGAGAACTGTTGAGATTGCCAGATTCTGATCAGCAAGAGAGATCCAATGCATACAATGCCCGAGATAATGATGACTTCATATCATCAGAATCAGATAGACAATTACTTCTTATGAGGTAATATTCCCTCCATTTCTTTGCATCTTTCCTTGTTTGTCATGTTTTTATTACCGATTGATTTGTGTTCCAATCTCACTGAAAATCTTGCACGCACCTATCCATTTATCTTTCTGAGACATCTTAATGTTTTCTCAATCTTTACTGTGGAATCCTAGCCTTTGATTTTATTTATGTGGGGAGAATGATATGTATCATCAACCTCTCTAAGATCTTTATGTCGTGGTCATAACCATTCTGCCATGTCTTTTTAGCTTTCTGAGTTTGTCTACTTAACTTCATTTATCATGGAATAGTTTGCTGTATTGATTACCCTTTAGTACCTGTTATAAAAGGTGTTAGCAGTATAATTGTGCCAGCACTTAAATTATGTCGAGAAGACTTCAATTAACGTAGAATTTAGAGGATGTAGCATAATCTTGAATCTATTTGATATGGTACTATGGCATTTTTATAGGTTTTAAATCAAAAACTCTATTTTCTGGATCGTTCACTTCTAACAACAGATTGGGTGTCCTGTGCAGGCAACAGGATGAAGAACTAGACGAGCTTAGTGCCAGCGTAGTCAGAATTGGAGACGTTGGGCTCACCATACATGATGAACTTCTTGCACATGTGAGTGCTACCACCTACTTAATCATTTCCTTGAATTTCTCATCACTCAACAAATTGCAGCTGCTTAAACTCCTCTGAAGCAAAATGTAGTTAAAATCAATATATGCTCCTTGTAGGAGAAGATCTTAAGTGAGTTGGACACGGAGATGGACAGTACATCCAATCGTCTGGATTTCGTTCAGGTAACTGAAAGTTCTTTCTCTAGTTTTCAAATTTCTAAATCAGCCGCATCAACAATGAACTTTTATTTATCGCTGTTATAGTATTCTTATCGCATGGAAACCACAATTTGTTGCAGAAAAAGATCGGCATGGTAATGAAGAAGGCGAGCGTCAAGGGACAGATGATGATGATTTGTTTTCTGATAGTTTTATTTATTGTTCTTTTCGTTCTGGTTTTCTTGACCTAGTTAGCATAATTTGTTTTCTTATAATTTTGTTCAATTCATTCTGGTTTTGTCTACCCAGTTTATTATGTACGTATTGTTATGGAAGAAACTGGCATGTATACAGCATACATAAATGAATTGGAAATCTTGGCATTGACACTCCTACAAATGTTCTCTTTTTGGGTTGAGCAATTTAAAGTGTGTTACATTATAATGTATATTTTTTTATTGGATTGTTTGTTTTTTTATACTAAAAATGAGATGAATAGAGTAAAATTTTAAAATTGGATTTTACTTTCAAACTCAACATAATAATGTTAGAAGATGAAAGTCGTGAATACTGATGTGGGTGTGTGGGCATACGTAGAGGTAGATAAGATGACGGAAGCAAAGTTAAGATAATTTGAGCATGTAAAAAGAAGAAGTGTAATTGCCTCGCCAAAGGAAGTGTGAGAGGTTGGTGATGGCGGGGGACAGGAGAGGTCAAGTGGCATATCAAAAAAAATATTGAAGAAAAGTGATTAGAAAGAATATAATACGTTTTGAATTTATCGAGGACAATGACTTTAGAGAGGAAGGTTTAGGGTTGCAGATGGACAATTTCCCATTATTTCGTTGTTAGACAATTTATCAAGTTGATAATCTTTGACTAATTGTGATAAAAGATTTTATCATAGGTCAAAAGATGATAATTTTCATAAGGTGCCTGCACAAAAGTCCTCAAAAATCATGACAATTTATATGTGTGGAACATGTTTTCAAAATTGAATTAGTTAAATGACTTTTTCTTTATTGGTGTTTTATACTGTAAGCACATTACTTAATACTTTTTTCATCTCAAAATATTAATCGTAATTTTTAAAAATAGGTATATAAAATTATTTGTCATTTTAGATATTCATGATAAAACTAATTATTTATTTCCATTTTATTTTTTGTGGTAATTGTTCTTGAAAAACTACAAATACCTCAAAAGAGCAAGACTTTGTTTGAATTAACTTATTTTAAATGTTTTTTAAGTCAGAATAATAAAAGAAAAGCATTTAATTGATGATACACTTAATTAAGAAAATAGAATGGGATCATGTTTAACGTTCGATAGCACACTAGTATTCCCTCCGTACAATAATAGTTATCCGTTATACTATTTTGGGATATCAATAATATTTGTTCATTTTATGAAATTAATGAATAATTTCACAATTAGTTCCTAATTTATTCTTATCATTAATTATAGGTATTTTTTTATTACAATTTTCAAGATATTATATTTATTAATATTTAAAAGATAATATAGTAAAATTATCTTTTTATTTATAATTTCTTAAAAATTATACAAAATCAATAATAAACAAATATTAGAGTATAAATTCAAAACATCACTTCCATTAATTGAAATTAAAATTGAAGATATCACCGACCTCGTAAATCTCAAATTCATTCTTTTTTTCTTGTAGATAAGATCACCGATCCTCTTTGTCGGCCCCCATCACCATCAACATTTCTTTCATGCACATAAATTTCTCACCCCCACTCTACACACAACACATGGGGGCTATAATAAAATTTATGAGTTCGATTAAATTTAATTTAGGTTTATAATTTAAATATATATTTTAAAAAGTTTATTGAATATGTTAAAAAAATAATGAATTTGGAAATCATCAATTTAGGAGGACTAGTATCACACATGTATACACTATTTTTAAAAAAAAATCATTTTAACTAATAGAATTTTATTGAATATGTGCATTTAGTTAAATGATCTGTCTTTCAAATTGACTACTTTTTTATTTTTATCATTTAAATAAGTTGATTTTTCCTTATTAATCAAATTATATCTAGTGATACATAAACTATTTACATGCCTCAACATAAAATTGTCTTGAGGGATACAATTTAAAGATAGACACAAAATAGAAGCAAAAGTATGGATGACACATGAATATGACCTCTAATTTGACGGGAAAAAAAATGAAAAATATACTATTAAGTATTTGAATGTGTAACAAAGTTTATATAGTCCATCCTGAAATTAAACAATTGTTTGCTATATCTTGGACAATATGAACCTTAATATTGAATGGTTATGGTTATTATCTTTTGACTATAAAAAGGACCCACAACAAGACATATCTAATATTCAGCATAAATAAATATTTCTAATTTTCCTAATCCTCCTATACCTAAAATTCGTTTCAATTTATTTGTTATTCTTTAATTTAATATGAACAAAAAACACAACAAAATATATATCTATATATAATATAAAGCTAGATAAAAGAAAAGTGATGTAGCGTCTTTCTTTGGCCAAGGATTCTATTTATCATTTTTTTTCTTTTTATTATTAATATTATTGTACAAAAATAAACAATTACTACTCCATTTATTCATATTCTTTAATATAATAACTTATTTGTCTTTATTTCCATTGCTCCCATGACTTTTGATAATCATAACTTCTAATTCATATTAATAGTCATGTTTATGATATCTTTTGGTATTCCATATTATGGTCCTATAAATAGAGGCATTAGAAAATTTTGTTACAAAAGAAATGATCAAATTTATATGTATAGTAGAATAAGGATTAACTAGGTGAAGCCATCTCATCTTTTTGGTAAGAATCTCAATTTTTATTTTTTTTTACAACTTTATAAAAATACTATTTTATATGTTAGTTTTTTTACTTATATGAGATTTGATTACTTTATTTCAGGTGCTTTTTCGTTGAATGGAAAGTTTTCATTTTTTTCATGACATTTGATGAACGGATCGAATTTTATTTATATGTAAGTTGTACTTTTATTACTTGAATTTTATTGTAAGAACTTGACAAGAAATTCAAGTAATGCAAATTTTATATCAAATGCTTAATGTGAAATTGCTACAAAATCATTTTTTAATTTCCTTTAATGTAAAACTTAATGGTCTTTATTTTCATTACTCTCATGACTTTTTATTATTATAGCCTCTATAATAATTAATAGTCAAATTCATGATATTATTTGGTATTCTATATTGTAAATTCATGATATTATTTGGTATTCTATGTTGTAGTATATAAATAGAGATATTATAAAACTTTATTGAAATGTGTACATTAACATTTTAATTTGTCATGTTTTCGGTGCTTATTATGTTGATGCTTTGGCTGACTTGAAAGAATAAGATGAAGGCTATTGAATGGTGATTGTGGGTTGTGGAAGTGGACATCGACAAAAGCTCGGAAGATTGTACATTGATTTTATACTTTTTAAAATATTTTAATGATTAAATCGTAAGAATAATATTGTATTATTTATTTTAATTATTTAATTTCTTTATTTTGTATTTTATATAAAGTTTTGATTGTTGTAAATTTATAAATTTTTTTGGTTCAAAATAGTAAGTTTTGACTTTGTTGGACATAATTATCTCTTTTTTTTTTTTTTTTTTTTTTTGCCTTTAACTTCCTCAAAAATGTCTAAATATATTGTTTTTTTCCCCATGAATTTTCAATTACAAACCCTTCGCTACAAGTTTTAAATAACACTAAAATCCACACAATAATGCCTTGAGTCTCTTGAGTTTTTCATCTTTACTATAATCTTTGGCTCAGAATTCTATTCATTTATTTTATTTTATTTTTACAAATTTTCTATTTTTTATTGTAGAATAATAAATATATCACTTAATTGTTCTTTCATATTTTTAATGCAAGTGGTTGTTATTTTCATTCTCATAATTTTTATTACCATAAACTCTAAAATAATTAATAGTCATATTCATGACATTATTTGTTATTCATATTATAGTCCTATAAATAAAAACATCGTAAGATTTTGGAGAGATGATCACATTAGCCTTTTAAATTGTTATGTTTTCGATACTTATTTTATTCATATTTTAGTTTGACTTGAAGAATAAAATGAATGTTATTGAAGGGTGATCGACTTGTGGGAATGGATGTCGACAAGAACTCGAAAGATTGTGTATTAATTTGATATTTTTCCTTTTTATTTTTCAATGATTAAGATTATAAGAATAATGTTGCATTTTTTTTTGTAGTTCTCTTTATGACTTCTCTTTGTTTTGTATTTATAAAAAAAAATTATTGCAGTAAGTTTATATTTTCTTTTGGTTCAAAAAAGTAACGTATGACTTGTTGTTGAAGGTCATCTAACTACTAACCGAATATTTTTTTCTATGAAATCAATTATATGTCTCAATAAATATGTATATTGATATCTTATCGTCTTTTATAACTGTGCGAAGCGCGGATCAGTTCACTAGTGATGAAATAAAGAAGAATGAATAAGAGGGATCGGAGGAAGGACGGACAAATTTGTTACTTATGTTTGGTTAACTATTTTATTAACTTACTAAAAATTTTAAAAAAACTTTTAACTCTTATATCTTTATGTTAAAGTATGTCGAAGGTATTAAAATGTCAATTAATCTTATGGTCTGGAAAGTTAAAACTTATGATTAGAGATCTCGAGTTCAAACTTTAGATATGAAAAAATCCTTGATAGAGAGCGCTTTCCTCTGAATGGAGATCTATGCGGCGCGAATTTGAAATGATCGGGCTCCCAATACAAATATCAAATACCAAGTGAAAAATTGAAACAAAAAACTAAAAGAATAGAGATATTTTTTTAAAACAGATTAAAAAGTAAAATAGGACACATAAACTAAAATGCTTTTTTTTTTTCATAGAGCCACATAAACATTAGTATAGTAATATTGATAATATCTACATGGTGTTATTGTATAAAAATAATGAGAGAGGAAAAAAAAATACTAGTAGAGACCAGAGATTAGAGAGAAGGAAAAAACATATTTTGATTGTAAAGATCGAAGAAGATTCCAAAAAGAGTAGCATCACTCATCACTGTATATGATTTTTTAAGCCAACCAAAAAGTTCGGTGGAAGTTGATGAGAAAAAACACTTTTTTTTTTGGAAACTTGAAAGTGATTTAAAAGATCTTTTGATACTTGTATAAACGTAGAAAAAATAGAGAGGATTTTCTTGGTAAGTATATCAAGTTAGAAATTTTTAGGATTTTGTAAGTAATTTTCTCTTTTCATTTCTTGGGTAAAAGGTGAGTTTTTTTTTTTTTTTTTGGTGGGGGTAGGGGGGTGGAAGGGGTTTAGTTTGGCTGCTTATGGGATGTGTGTAAATTGTAGATTGCTAGCAAATTGTTGGTATCTTTCTGGTTTTGGCGTATTTGCTTTGATTTTTGAGCCAGTTCAGTTCTTGATTTTGAGATGAAATATAGAAAAGATTGCAACTTTGGATTGCATTTTTGTTTTGTCACCTGAAATTACTGGTGGGGTTGTGTTTATTTTCAAGAATCATTGATTTCTGCTGCTAATTTTGCAAGATTATCTTTTTATTCAATTTTGATGTCATTTCTTAGTTTAGCTAATTTTGATGAAATGAAGAAAAGATTTGAACTTTGGATTGGTTTTCTGATTTGTCATCTAAAATCACTGGTGGGGTTGTGTTTAATTTCAAGAATCTTTGATTTCTGCTGCTAATTTTGCAAGATTCTATTTTTATTCAATTTTGATGTCATTTCTTAGTTTAGCTAATTTTGATGAAATGTAGAAAAGGTTTGAACTTTGGATTGTTTTTTTTAATTTTGTCATCTGAAATTACTGGTGGGGTTGTGTTTAATTTCAAGAATCTTTGATTTTCTGCTGCTAATTCATAGCCTTGTTTGCAAGATTCTATTTTTATTCAATTTTGATGCCATTTTTTAGTTTAGCTCAACTTGTATGACTAAGTCTCATATGAAGTGTTTTTTCAATGACCTCTTCTATTTTTTTTGGTCTTTCTAGCCTTTTAGGCATAATTATCTCTACTAAGTTTTGTTTTTTTTGGCAGCCTTGTCATAATTTTGCTTGGTTAAAAATATATTTGATCCTATCAGAAAGTATGTAACTAAATTTGGATCCCTTATTTTAGATAATTTAATTTAATTGTATGCCCAAAATTCTGTTCCTAAAATCTTGGTCTGTTTGTTTTCTGGAACCCTTATATTGTGTGTGTTTTGTGGAATAAAATCTCTCTTTTTGCATTTCCATTGTTGTTCTCTCCATGTTTTGCCTGTATGATTCTCTGATCAGAGATGTCTGATAATGGAACAGGGTTCTTTGGCCTACGTAGGTCCCGATTCATGGTTCGATTATGTCCTTATATCGGTGTCTGGTGAAGGATTCTGTTGAGGATCAAACATGGAGAATGGTCATGAATCACTCAGCAATGGAAAACCAGCTGATCCTGGTCTCCAAATTATTAGGCAACCCTCTTACCAATCATCTTGTGGTAAATTATTGTTATCTTGGTTAGATATAAGAGTTTTCTATATTAGAGTCAGCAATTTTATGGTAGATGATTCCACCCCGGAATATCTTACTCTCAACCACATTCCTCTAAGTCCCGATACATTGCTTGAAGTTAATGGAACAAGATGTTCCATGTATTCAGAAGGAGCATCTTGTCTCCTTCGAAGGGATCGGGTTGATAAGAAATCTGAAGAAGCTACATTTGTGAGCACGGATAGTATAAGGTTGACAGGAAGTGTGAAATTTGAGGTTTTCAATAAAGATGATCTTGTGCTCTCGGGGTTTTTAGAGATGTCGAATAGTAATGGTTTTGTTGGGGAGTCTAAAAGCAGTAGCAGGAGATGGAACATGGATTGTGAATCGGTGATGAATGCTGGCACTGGTTTCCTGAAGGGTAAACAAATTATGGATTCTGAATCATTATCACCAACAATTGAAGTCTTTATTACTGGTTGCTTCTCTGGGACGCCTATCATCTTGACCAAGAATTTGCAGCTCAATCATCGGAAGAAGCACAGCAGAAAGGGTATGTTACACTCAATCCCGGAGCATGAAACAGATGAACAGCAGAAAGATGTCTCATCTGAACTTGATCTGCAGGTATAATTGGTAGTTCAGCACCTTTTTTTGAGGTCCATTTGGTTTAGTGATTTGGTTTTTCAAATTCTATAATGCGTATCAAAATGCAAAAACAGCTGATAGGGTACATCCGAACCGTCAACATAAATGAATAACCACTGGTACCTTTAAATGTACAGACCGAATCAATTAACAAACCTCAAAATGCTTGCATATATACTTTAGCATACATTAAGGACCATTAATTTTAGTAAATATTATGAAGATAACCGCTAGTTGTAGTGTTTAGGACAAAAATGATCAATTTTTGCATACATTAAGGACTATCAAGAACCAAAGTATTTCACCCTATACCTTAAGGACCAACAACAACAACATACCCAGTGTAATCCCACAAAGTGGGGTCTAGGGAGGGTAGAGTGTACGCAGACCTTACCCCTACCTCAAAGATAGAGGGGTTGTTTCCGATAGTCCCTCGGTTCAAGAAGAAAAACAGTTCAAAGCAGTCCAAGAAAAGAAGTAATGCAAGAAACAACCGATAGTAACACTCGCATTTGGCTTTATTCATGCTTCATATCTTTCTTTTTCTTTTTTTGGATAAAGTTGTTCATGCTTCGTATGATGAAACATGTTTCTGTGTTACATCATACCTAAAGGCCTGTATCTTTTAGAATCTTATCCTAATCAGTGTCATTGGGTATGGGCTGAGACATACCTTCAGATGATTCTTTAATATTAAATTTATGTGTCTCCCATGTTGCATTGTTCCTAAGTCTACAAGATCTTGATGTGTGGGGGTCATTATCCTTGGAAATTGTTTTTTACAAAAAGTAGCGCAAAGGAGGTGCTACTATTCAATTTTTTTAAAAAAATATTCCCTAATTTGAATTGTAGGGAACTAGTAAAGTTTATTAGAATGTCTAAAGTGTTCACATTTTAAGATCATACCAAGATTCAATAGAATACAGAATTTTCAGTTTAGCAGTAAGGATAAGACACCATCTGCAGTTCCACAGCACTTGTGATGGAATAGTACTCCACATCTTCCGATTCGTTTGCTTCCGTTTCGTTCGTAGCTGGTCTAACTTGTGTGAATGACCACCTGAAACAAAATTTCAAAGAAAGTGAAGAAAAAAATCCCATGTTAGTAGCAGTAGCGGAGCCAGACATTTTATGAAGAGTGTGCGAAATTTTAAAAAGTAATCAATAAAATATTTAGTGAGTTTTGACTCATAAAAAATGATGTTAAAAACTTAAAGGAACCACATCAAACCTCCGACCTTAAAGCTTCTAATGTGCTCTTTACCACTGAGCCAAGGGCTCTAATTATGTCGAGTATGTGCAAACTTATGTATATGTTAACAATTTCATTAATTTTACCTATATATACGGTATAATTTTCCGGCGAAGGGTGTTCACCTGCACACCCATCACTAACGGTAGCTCCGCCCCTGGTTAGTAGTACAATATTGAAGTGTCAAGCTGCAAAAGTCCAAGTCCTTAGATATTTTTTTTTAATTATCCCATGTCTATCTGTTCCTAATAATGTTGTCTGTGCCATGCATAATATCTTGGACATCAATTATCCTATGTGACAAGATTGGAAAAGGGAACAGAAGCCCTCCCCCAATCCTTTAGGATCCTCCTTTTTACGGATCCGAAAGAAGTGGTGGTGGTTTGCATTAAATAGAAATATTATCATTTGCTACCTATGAATACTAGCTAACATTTTAAAATGCTATAATGGATGAGTACTCTACTTCCTCCATGAATACTGGCGAAAATTTAAAAAATGCTAGAATGGACGGCTATTGCTTCCTGAAATTTTGTATGGCTTTTGCCATGAGTTTTTTCAAAAGAACTTAAGAAATCCTTAGCTTGGACATGCATAATATCTTGGACATCAATTATCCTATGTGATAAGATTGGAAAAGGGAACAGAAGCCCTCCCCCAATCCTTTAGGATCCTCCTTTTTACGGATCCGAAACAAGTGGTGGTGGTTTGCATTAAATAGAAATATTATCATTTGCTACCTATGAATACTAGCTAACATTTTAAAATGCTATAATGGATGAGTACTCTACTTCCTCCATGAATACTGGCGAAAATTAAAAAAATGCTAGAATGGACGGCTATTGCTTCCTGAAATTTTGTATGGCTTTTGCCATGAGTTTTTTCAAAAGAACTTAAGAAATCCTTAGCTTGGACATGCATAATATCTTGGACATCAATTATCCTATGTGATAAGATTGGAAAAGGGAACAGAAGCCCTCCCCCAATCCTTTAGGATCCTCCTTTTTACGGATCCGAAACAAGTGGTGGTGGTTTGCATTAAATAGAAATATTATCATTTGCTACCTATGAATACTAGCTAACATTTTAAAATGCTATAATGGATGAGTACTCTACTTCCTCCATGAATACTGGCGAAAATTAAAAAAATGCTAGAATGGACGGCTATTGCTTCCTGAAATTTTGTATGGCTTTTGCCATGAGTTTTTTCAAAAGAACTTAAGAAATCCTTAGCTTTCCACTTTCTATAAACAACCTTGTAGAGATTTTTCTTTTCGTTTGTAATGTCTTACGCGTGATTTAGGACTAGTATAACGTTGTAGACTGTATTGCCTATTGTGCTGCTTTAGTTTTGAAGTTGAAAGTTGAAAAAGGAAAGGATGTTTATGTTTGCCTCACTTTCAGATTCTTAAGTTCCCTTTGTCAATTCTTCGTTCAATTTTCACAGATGGTTGCCGGCTTTTGGCATTTAATTTCTGTATTTGGAAAAGTGGATCTTTCAATCATAACTAGTCCAACAATTTGCACAGCTTCTGAACTTCATTGCGTGTTCACAGGTTAGAGAGTATAGAAAGTATGAACTAGAAAGCGAAGAAGACTACAACAACATGTATTGGAGACAGATAGAATATATGGATGGTGAAGATGGGGAACTATCCTGGTTCAATGCTGGGGTCCGTGTTGGTGTAGGGATCGGCCTTGGCATTTGCGTAGGAGTTGGAATAGGAGTTGGCCTGTTAGTCCGCACCTACCAGACTACTACGCGGAACTTCAGAAGGCTTGTGTGATTATGTAGTGGTAGCTGCATTTGTTTTTGCATAGACCAAACGGCTAACAACAGATATATCCTTGTCTTGAGAGTGTGAATTCTGCTCGTCAGACAGTTTCAGTGTAGCTAACCATCATACATTTTTATGTTAACTTACTTCCTGCTAGCTTTTCATCTTCCCTTGCCCCATCCCCGTCCCCGTGTTAAGTCTCTTTGTACCCCCTTCTTGTTTTGGATTTAGGTGTGCAACTTCTTACTGTTGTAGATGTTCCATTCTGTTGCTGAGATGTGTCCAAGGCTACAAAAGTTATATAATCATTTGGTATAATTTGTGTTAAAACTTTTTGGACTAGTAGTTCAATGTAATTTTGTTCTTTTTGTGAACTCTTCCATCTGATAAATTGATGGTTTGGTGCAAGTGCCTAGGAAGCAGTAATTATATATTGTTTGATGTTTTATATTTGACAAACTGTATTATCAAACGCGATCCAAAAAATCTCTAAGGTCCGTTGGGGTTTAAAACTGCAAAGTGTAGGCTTTAATAAGAAAGGCGCAAACTGAGAACAATAATAAAGTAAAGTATCAATTGTTTAGTATTGACTTTTCATGATTATGTGAATTGAAAAGGAGTCTTAATGCATGTAAAGCTAGGTGAAGCGTTAAACATGTTTAGTAATTCAATGGATGAATACTTATTGGTTTCTCAAATTACATTATCAAAACTTTACTACTGTTCCAAGGCTCCCCTTCTAATATATAGCATGTCACTTTATTATTTAAGTGTATTGATTATCAAACATCCTACTTCTACATTCCTTAAATTATTCGATCATACCATACTTATTTAATACGAAAAAACACACTCAATCTTGTCGTAGTTCTCAATCATTTCATGGCTTTGCACTACGATGGAGGAGTAATAGCAGTAAGTCTTGAAGTAGACATTCTTTTACTTATTTTATCAAGGATGTGTCCAGATTGTGCACACCTCGACTATTTCACCCAAAACGGTTACTTTCTATCTTCTACCACCATAAGGTACCAGATAACTCTGTCAAACAAAAGACTTAAATAGATGAAAAGTAATCACCTAGTGTTTATTGCCTAATATTTAAAACACATTCTTAACATCTTACATTTGTTATATCAAAACAAAGCATCTAACAAAGTTTAGTAATTCTAGCAAAAGCATCTAAACTTTGACTGGTGGAGCAAGACACTCAGTCTTTGGAGCAACCTCAGGTGCAGAGTAGCCATTAGTTTCAGTGTGGTGTTTGTCAAAACTCCAAAACTTTGCAGCTTTCACATCATCTTGAGCCATTTGCCTTGAGAACTCTTCATGATCATACTTCAAATTTGCTTTTCCTCCTAATTCAGTTGGTAAATTATCCATGTCAAAATATGACTTCATCAGTTCTACACTGTCCTTGTTCTTTGGATAAACAAATTTGACCTTCTGCATTGTTTTGGGATCCAGAAAATACTTGACTATCTGGAACAAGAAGAGAAAAAAATCAGCATTAATAAAAGGTGTAAGACGAAGGGAGAGCCTCGCAGCAATGGTAAAGTTGTCTCAATGTGACCTTAGGTCACAGATTCGAGCTGTGGAATCAGTTGCCTACATGATGCATCACACACTTTGGAGTGCAGCGTGAGTGCAGGATGCTTTTTGCACCAGGCTGCCTTCCCTGAAGTAACTATGGTTGGTTGATGCTTGAATAAAATACATAATAGAACCATATAATAGCACATGGTTCGATATGAACGTGTAAACCAACAAGTCAGTGACTGAAAAAGAGATTAAGTGTGCGTTTGGTATGGAGAAAAACTTTTTTGAAAAACTATAAAACGAGAAAAATGACTTCTTTGGTGCAAATAGAGAAAAACAAGTTTCATAAGTGGCATTCCATGTTGATTGTTTCCTACACACTCCACCCCAATCCCACCCCCATTTTGCCTAAGATTATATATAAGCACTCTTGGAAAAATATTTTCTGTATACTGACCAAACACTATAAAATAAGTAAGAAAACCACTCATTTTCGAGAAGAAAATATTTTCCGTGGAAAAAACACACCCTAACAGCACAGACTTCTGAAGGAAATAGTAATCATGAGACAAACTTGGCCTATTCATAAGCTTTGGCCTTTAAAATAGTTAACACAAAGCAATTAACAAGGGTGAGGACACTTGGATAACTGATCACGAGTTTTGCTTGGTTTTTGTTAGATCAAGTAACAGGTAAGAGGTGAAAGAAAAAGGTAAGATTCAGATCAAACCTTCCAAAATGCTTCAAAAATTCGCGGAGGGTTGTACAGAAATGCTACAGCAAGTCTTTCAGGGTAGTGGTTCTGCAAAATATTGACCGTCTCGCGAGCAGATTTGATAGGAACATTGTTGGTTAAAGACCATCCTGTGAAGTCTATCAACCATGACATTTGCTCTTGGTCTTGTGGAAGATTAAGAATTGCATTCTCTATCAGATACACTAAATGCCTCATTTGGTTGTCTAGTGCTGTCGTGTTCTGCAGAATGTAAGCGAAAACTATGAAACCAATTCAAGAATTTTTCAGCAGTAATCGTAACACAGATTTTGAAGACTTTAGAGTAGGTATTTTATGTTACCTGCATTCCTGGTCTCAAGATAAGAACAGTCCTCCCATGACGGTCATGAAAATTTGCTCTATAAGCCTTCCCAGTCTCACCTTCAATTGCAACTTCATGCTGTCAAAGTGTAAATTATATGTTCAGCAGATGCAAAAGTACTTTTTTAGGGACACAAAAATCTACAGAGGTCCTGCATATGGGAAGGCAGAACACTCAAAGATATACATATTCAGAAAACTGTCTAGTACCAACAAGATGAATTATGACAAAACGAATCGCTGGTAAATAGAAATAAAGGCGACAATCACAAATATGTTATATCTTTCATGTCTGCAGAACAACTACAAATGGTTTGTCATGCAGTACTTTTTTCCAATTCATAATTGTATGCATCCTCACTGTCCATGTCGCTCTATGTAAGACCGTCTTATTCTAATTGTATACAAAAAATAGTTTCTCTATCAACTTACTTTTAGCTACCCACCCAAAATTCATATTGTGCACTTATATACAAATCTATAGGTAGTTCATCTCTTGGGGTACTAACCAACAGCTGAGTCCTCTCCGAACAAAAGGAGATAATTGCCCATCATACCGCTCACCAACTTCACTTGCCTCTATGGAAAGCTCACTCCGGCAGGTTGGGATCACTTACAATACATGGACTCCACGAAGGAAAGGGGTGGGTTAGGAGCATTTTCAATATGATTCTTTTCCTGTATTTGTTCGATGAAAAATACTAGTCTGTTAGCATATAAATTTGTGACAAGCATAAACACTCCTAGCAAATATCGGACCTAAAGTAAACATACTTGCATGATTTAGCAACATGTTACATGTCAACAAGAAGATAACCACACCATACAAAATCGTCTCTTTTCTTACCCAGCGGATCTCTTCAGGCTTAAAAGTTGACCTCCATTTTAACGTCTCTTCCAACATCTTCTTTGATTTCTCAACATTCCAATTCCGCGCTTCCAAATATCTCCTTAAACATGCATCATTGCAGTACTGTAAATCGCGTCCTGATAGTGGCGCGCCCAAGGAAGTCCTAAGCTCCTTAACCTGCAATAAAAGTAACAGCCTCTCACTTCATAGATATGATATGATTAGAACAAGTTCAAAACACACGATTTGATCGTGAATACATCCACAGTCCCTCAGAAGTATCAAGAGCTATGCATCTTTATAATGTCAACGATTATATTCAAGTTTTTATAAACTCAGAGAACCTAATATGATCTATTTGAGCTCTGAAATAGCGAATTTACTGAAGGTACTGTTCATGTGTATGATCTCATCTAAAAGCTTAAGTTGTATACTTGTATATATCTTCAAACACACTCACAAACAGAAAACTCGACATAAAAATATAAACTTTTCAAGGATTGATTACCTTATGTGGTTGATCCTCACCCTCCTGTTCACTATGGGGATGGCTCTTGCGACGAAACATGATAAATGCTACTGCAACTGAAGCAAAATCAATATAAACAAAGAGAGGCCTTTCAACAATCGATTAATATAAGATCGAAGTTCCCATGTATCAACAAATACATTTTCATATATAAAACTTACTTCTATTTGACAGTCACGAGATTTTCTATCGATCTCCAAATACATTTTGTAAACAAAATTCCATACAAATGATGATTTCAATTACCATGACATAAGTAGGGTCAAAAGAATTGCATTTCATTTTTCATACATATTCATCACTGAGTGAATCTATTTCATTCTGTTCGATACAAAAAGGAAAACGAATCACACTATTGTATGATTCAAACCTATGATATCGACTTTTGAGACTTCTCTCCTGTCTTAGCAGTCTCAAATAAGGCGTGCACGCTTGCATCTTTAGTAGATGATTGTTTCACTACCTAAGCGAAGAAAAAGCTAGATTAATCAAAGAGAGTACTACAAGTTTGCGTTTTTCTAGACAGAAAATCTCAGGAATCTGAAACTACTTTGGATCAACAAATTGTTGCAACATAAATGGCTAGCTTCCCTCTTTACAAACACAACTAGATGGTACACAAACACAAGCGGATTCAGGATTTAAAATCTATAGATTCAATCTTTAACATTCTTAGCCCTAAACTCCTAATTTGCAATTTTAGTCAATTTTTTCACATAAATTTAAACAATCCATTGAAAGTACTAGACTCAGATGAACCCGATGCTACAACAAAGGTTTTTTTTGTGTGTTTCACACCACGATCCACCTACAACAGAGTGGTAAATTTGTGAAAGAGACTACCTTTTTTGCTGATCAAAAAGATCCAAACTTTGTCACAACAAAACTAACAGGCTCCAGATTACAACAACAACAACATACCTAGGGTAATCCCAGGGTCTACGGAGGGTAGGATGCGTCAGACTTTATCCCTATCTTTCTAGGGTAAAAAAGGTTATTTCTGATACACCCTCGACTCAAAAGGAAAGTTAGTGAAACAGGATGGTGAATAGAAAAAAAAAAGGCAACAAAATAAACAAGATACAAACCAAATGCACCAACAGACAGTAATCCGTCCAGATTATCATAGTTATTATATATCCAAATCAACATCACTAACGTATAATATACATAAATGGCAATAATCAAATGCGGATTCAAAATTTTAAGTCAGTAAATACAGAAACAACTACAACAATCACAGTTATATATATATAAAATGTTTGAATCGAAGATAATGAGTATTAATTAATTCATGATCATACCTTAGGTTAGAAATTTGAGATGCCCTAATCAAGAATATGACATATAATATATCAGTGTATATACATATAATATGATATAATCAGTGTGTATTTGTGTGTGAAAAAGGACAATCAGATGTTACAACTATTTACATTAAACAAAAAAAAGTCTTCCACTATGAACATATGGTTATTTTACTCTTTGGGATCCTGGGATGGTGGGGGAATATAATATAGTGTAAATCACAGTCTGCCACGTGGCATTTAGATTTATGAAAGATGAGAGTTTTAAGGAAAGCTTTCATCTTTGAATTTTGGTCATTTTGATATATGATTGAAATACGTTTAATTTTTAATTAATTTAAATGTGTGTTTTTTATTTTTTTATGTAAGAAATATACTCCCTTTGTCTACTTTTAATTGTTATGTTGCGCTTTTCAAAAGTTAATTTGACTAATTTTCAAAGTTAAATAAGATTACATTAATTCGATATTTTAAACAAAGAATTTAGATATTAAATAAACTATACGAAAGGTAATATAAATTACAATTTTTTGCATATCCATTTTCACATTTAATGGCCTTAAATCCATATTGTTAGAACAAGGAAAATGGGGGGAAAAAAATTAGGATTAGTAATTAATTTGGACCAAATTTGCCAAAAGAAAGGCTAAATCCAAGAAAAAACCTAATAAGAAGAGTTGGAAATGTAATGAAAAAGTTTTTCTTCCCATCTCCATCAATTTCCACTACTTGAAGTCAATAAAAACTATTTGTTTGTGCTCTACCTTTCTAGAAACAAGAAATTAGTCTAAGTTTGAGCAGTAATTCCTCCGTCTCATTTTGACTATCGATTTAACTTTAAAACATGAAATTGAGGATCAAAAGTAGCGTCAAAGTACCATAAAGGGTTAATCTAATACCCTTTCATTGAAAAAATTACGATAGATATGTATATATGTAAGGCAAAAGAAGAATTATGTATATATAATACATGTTAAACCACCTAGTTTCTTCTATGTTTACCTCTTTATATTTTCAACTCCTTAATAAAATTTACGGTTCCATCACACTCTAGTGGGCCTCGAGAGAGGGGGGAAGAGACAGAGGGGAAGAACACGGATAGAGGGTGGTGGTAGGTTGGGGTAGTAGGATGGTGTGTTAGATGATAGGAAGGAGACAATTAATAAATCACTTGTGAAATTTGTTTCTCTAATTTTGCTTAGATAATATACTTCAAAAAACATTTCGACTAACCAAACATGAAAATATTGAAAGAAAGAATATTCAAAAATATTTCCCTTTCATACCAAACACATTCTTAGAGTGTAAAATAAGGTTAAAGTAAGTTGGACGAATTTAAAAATCACACATAATATTTATACTAAACCAATGAGTGTTGCCTTGAAATAAAATAAAAGGCACATTGGAGCTACTTCTACATAAGTACTTATTTGTTTAATATTTTATTAAGAAAGGAAATTATTGTCACACAACAAAATTCATCATGAATTGAACATTTAGTATCGACGGTTTGAGTTGTAAAAGGGCCGCTTGCTTAATATAATTTATATAAGGGAAAAGAGTTTAATATATCCGTTAATTTTATCATTTAGAGTTGATATATTCTTCATTATGAAAGTGATTCATTATATCCTTATCGTTATACAAATGGCTCACAAATACTTTTACCGTTACAAAAGAAGCTCACATATACCCTTCATCTAACGAAAGTGAAAATTTAGTTTTAAATTTATTTTTTTGACTTTCAATTTTTTTTTAAATCTTGTAGTGTATATATATGATTCTTCTAGCAAAGGTTCAAGATATATTTTGATCATTTTCATACAAAAAAAATAATTTTTAACTTATTTGATTATCATTATTCGAGTTTCTTTTTCTTTTCTTTTTTTCCTTTCATTTTTTAGTGTAAAGAAAAAATTTAAAACTAATTTTTTGCAGTTATATTGTAATTTAGTTTTTGTATTTGTAAAAATAAATAAAAAATAAAGCATTTATAATAAATTTTACAAGAAATTAGTGAAACATAAATAAATTTGATCATCAAAATAATAAATTTAAATTATTCATTAAAGCAAAATAGTCAAAAAAAAATACGTGTGATGAGGATCAAATATATCCATATGGATTTAATTAATAAATTAAACTAAAATTAATTTTTTCATTTCCGTTAGGGTAAAAGAGTATATGTGAGTCATTTATATAACAATAAAAATATATTTATGAGTAATTTCATAACAAAAGTAAATCAGCTCTAAATGACAAAATTATGAGATAATATAGATCATTTTCCCTTCATATTATAATAAGAAGAAGAAATCTATAAGCAAAAATCTTTTTTTTTTTTGAAAAATTCTTCATTGAGCTTGTCAACTTCCATCACCTACTTGATAGATATATTACTCTATTTGTCTCAATTTATATAACATTTTTCAGATTTTGAGATTCAAATAAATCTATATTTGACCGATAATATTTTCATCTATCTTTTAAGGGAAAAAGGAAAAATATACTCCAAACTATTGTAAATAGTATGCAAATACCCTTCGTCATATTTTTGGACATTAATGCCTCTACCGTCCAAAAACTAAAGCATATATATCATTTATACTAACGGACATACACGTACCATAATTTTATCTACCGATCCGACATTTATTGACAAATAAAATTGTACCATGTGTCCCTATTTAGTCTTCCGTTGAATTAAGGGCATATACGCTCTGATTTTTAAATGACAAGAGCACCAATATCCCAAAAGTACGACGGAGATGCATATCATTTACGATAATTCAGAGGTATATTTGTCCTTTTTCCCATCTTTTAATTACTATGACTTATAGTACATTTTACATAATTTATAAATATATAAATTTTATTGCAAAAAAATTAAAAATTTCATGCTTAAATTCCCTGAGGGAGTAATAATGATATACAGTAGTTCAATCATATTTGTTAAGAAATAATATTAAATTTCAGACAACTTTAAAATCAACACAATTAAATAGAAGACGAGAGTAGCTTAAGTAAAACTTCAAGAAGCTAAATAGTTAACATGATCCAGGTGGATTCGAACCACCGTCCTCTCAATTGCATACGCAATGAGCGCTCCTCCAGAGGCCGAGCTCTTGGATCCATCCATCCAGTAATCAATATTTCAACCAAGTTACATTCACCATCGTTAATACTTTTTCAAAATGGAGTGAACTCATAAAAAATTGTAAAGAAAATATATCTGTGCTTTAAATCCTCATCAACAACGATACAAGATGTAATTACCATTTAAAAGTTGTTAGACATTGCCCAACTATAATCAAGGTTGCCTAGTATAATAGGTTACCTAATGACTATGTTCTGTACACATTAAGTAATTCAAATATTAGGAGTAACATATTTGAAAAGAAAATTGGGTCAAAAAAAGTTCTCCCAAAAATTGAACAGTAAAATTCACAAAAATCATACAATTTAAATGATTTTTAGCTAGAACTCTTATGTGACAAGTCAATGTTTTTGTGTTGACTTTTTGGGTGTACGTAGGAAGTGAATGTCCATAAAAGGTGAGTTAAAGTATAAAATATAGAAAAAATAAGCGTTTTGTACTATAAAGCTATCTTAACCGCATAGCAACAAAAACAAAAACAAAAAAACACTGAAACAAAAATTACCAAATGGATGTAATATTTATTATGGGTTTATAATTTAAATGTCCAAGGGAAAAATGATATTTCCCCTTTCGCTCAAGAAAGAGAGTGACTAAAAGTGATTTAGTGACAACTGAATAATAAGCATAACAACCTACAAGTGAACATTAGAGAACACATTACCTCAACAGACGATCCAGTAATCAAATATATCATATGTCAACATTTCCTCACGGTAAACCTTCAGTGAACAGAAATCTTAACTTGCACAATATACATAGCACAAGATGGCAAATATCCCCACTATTCTGCCTACACAACGGCAACTTCTCAAGTAAGGCATAATAATTAGTTGTAACCTTACTCCATCTCAGGTGGCCTGCTTCAAAAATGTACACTTAACTCGCACAAATAGATCAAGGACAACAATTAAATGGTAAACCCCCCTCCCTGCATAGAGGACTGATCTTACTTTCTCAGAGAAACAGCATAGAAAATGTACACAGCTTTGGATGACAGTACCAACATTCACTTATGAACTGAAAATCACAGAAAGCCTCAGCAACTAAGCCAAGGAACACCAGGAGCTGTCAAGCAAGTTTCCAATAGTCATCCTAACACACTTGCAAGATGCTAGCTAATCCAACAGACATCCTAACAGAACAAAACAGCTGACAATTGGGTTTGCTCACTGTCTATTCCAAGTGAAGATGGTCCAGGTAAAGAGTTGAGAAGGTCAATAAAATATTTGATTTCACCAGTAGTATGATAGCATAGCAAACAGGAAATTCCAAGTGAGTGTGATCTAGGAAAAGAGTGCAAAAGTACAACATAATAATTGATTTCAGCATGGAGCTGATCCATCGCATTATAACACGGCAACATCCAGGTCAATCAATGATTTCACTTGAGTCAAAAAGCTTAGTCTCCAGCATGCAGAGAGAACCAACCAGCTGAGGAACAACCATCATACGAAAGTATCTCAATCCATAAACTTCACCCTCCAGGATTACAGAATGATCTCAACAAGAGACTCCATTGAAATCCACTATTATAAATTATTACATCAACAAGAAAAAATTGCAATGATAGTTTCACTGCCTTTACATAATAAGTAATTATGTACTGAAATTTTCGCAATGATGATAAATAAATAATAGGCAATCATGTACACAGATTTCTTTTGCATTAGCGATAGATATTGATTAAACTACTGTTGATTTAACAGACTTGACAAAGATATTGAAAATGGATGATTCATCAAGTTATAATCTAGTCTCATTTAATAGCGCCCAATTGCTTAGTGGCACACATAAACGATCATAAAAGGGAGATCAGTACCTCAAACCCGAATTTTCAGATCGTCCAAATTGCAAAACCTCATTTGGAATACTAGTTTACTCATTCCAGATATAAAAAAGCTACAGATGTTAGTAAATTATTATTCGCAAACAGAGAAATTATCTTATATTTTTGTGAAGTAGATTGACTTATATTAAACTGTTCCATTATTCAAAATAAATCATTTTGCTATTTCTTTTGATAAATAAATCAATAGTTATAAGTAGACTGAATTAATTCTTACATGTCGTTAACAATATTACTACCTGTACTCAGAGACAATTAAAGATCTTACGGACTACTATTGGCAAGGCTTGTTTACTCATGGAGCGAACATATGCTATGAAAGTTAAAGTGTCAAAGTTAGTGAAAGGAATTCATAAGTGTACCTTTGGTAGGAGTGTGGAGCTGAATAATCCTAGAATTCGCCTCTCCATTGTTGTATTAAGAGTGCATGATATACCTATCCCTTCAAAAGATAGAGCGCTGCTATAACTTGACAGATAACCAAACCATCGTTCGGGGACATTAACGCCAAAATTGATGAGACGTTTATCTGAGAAGATCTTGCAGACAATTCTAGAAAACAAAGAAGGGAGGCCAAAGACAAGACACGGAGAGGAGAGTCGGGCAAAAAACCCCGTACCAACTCCCCTCCAAACACAAAAATCGCAACTTTATTAGGTTTTGTGACCTGCCATGCGAGCGCACCCGTCATGGCAAAGGCCGGTAAACAACAATAATAGAACCTCACATTTCCTCTCTATTCTCTACGGTCTCATTATTTACTCGTACATATGCATGCATAACAGTAAAACTAATGCAAATTTTCATAATTAAGCTGAGAATAGAAAACAAATTAAACTATGATAACCTTATCTAACAACCTCAAGCTTGCCGATTACCATCCCTCGAGATCTAGCATAAATAGAACACCAGTGATATCCAATTGCACCGAGCTCTACAGAGATACGGTAAAATCACCCGATTGAAACGATGATAACCTGCAGCAATCAGAAACACACAATAGATATCGATAAACAGAATTAGATCCAAAATTATAGATAAATACAGATACAATAAGCATAGCAGCTCACCGATAAAACTCTATCCGCGAAAAACGAAGCCTCCACCAATTGGAGCTCCAAAAATCATCTCAGATCACCGAGAACTCTCCTTGAAAAGGTTGAAAATCCTCCGGACAACGGATCAGAAGTTTATATCTCAATCTCGTAACAATTCCATCAGATCTATTCAATCTTCATCTAGCCAACGGCATCGCCTATGGTCCATGGTCCGAGCAATATTCATACAGACAAAACTCAGAAATGATAGATCGGCAAATAATCTAAACAAATCTGAATTCATAACCATTTCGCAGGGAATGGATGTCCGATACAAGTCGAAACCACACTCAAACTGTAGATCGGCGAACGATCTACACAGATGTGCATACCGATTCAGAAGAAGAGAAATGACGATGAGCAGATCTGAAGATGAAAGATATTCCGGGAAGAGGAGAGAAGATGAAACTGGAATGCACGTTCATGAAGAAATGATGCGTTGTTTTTATAGTGGGGTTAGGATGATCGGACGGTTGACATTGAATGAACTGATAGATGATGAACGGTTCAGATGCGTTGACTGTGACGTAGAGCTAAAGGGCAGGCGATGAGTAAATTACGGAAATATCTATGAGGCTGTTGATCACTGGTTTTTGACTAGGACAGATAATCTTTGTAACGTGTTAAACAACATGCTTCACGTTATTTGTTTTTTCTGGTATCTTTATTAAAATCTGATTAAATTTAGATTAGCAATAAAAAATCTTGAGTCAAAGAGTAAAATACTCCATAATAAAAGTAACTTTATACTCAAAAAAATTTGAATCCGAAATCTAAAATTAAAAATAAAAAATACTTACTACTCTATCATTACTCTCTATGTTCCCGTTTATATCACTTACGTTTTTTTAGTCAATCCCAAAACGAATGATAGATTTTAGGTAATAATTTAACATTAAAATATCTATTTTACCTTAGATAAATTGATTTATAGCTACACATATATCTAATCACTTATTTTAGATTACAAATTTTAAAAGTCTTCTTTCATTTCTTAAAACTTCATATGGAGTTGAAATTTATATAAAATAGGACGAAGAAAGTATTTCTTATTGGTACATGTTTCACGCTTATCGTTTCAGGTTTCAGAAATAATCAAATTCAAAATAATTGTATGCAAGTATAATTGATATAGAACTTTTTAATTTAACAACTTGATATTTGTTAGAATATATATATGACTTCTTTTTTTTTAATCAGTGGTCAATTTGTAAAACTAATTGTAAATTGCTTTTAAAATAATTTGTAATTTACTCATAAGATAGGAACGTACTTGCAAAATTACTTCCTTAATTGTAAGATTTTACGTGAAATAGTACAAATACTAAATGAATATTCATAATATAGTTTTAAAACAATTTGTAATTTACTCATAAGATAGGAACGTACTTACAAAATCACTTCCTTAATTGTAAGATTTTATGTGAAATTGTACAAATCACTTCCTTAATTGTAAGATTTTATATGAAATTGTACAAATACTAAATGAATATTCATACTATAGTATTTATAATATTATTTAAAATTTACTAGAATAATAATTACAAATTCAGTATAATTTTAAAAATTAGGTTTAGGAAGGCAGAGTATATACAGATCTTACTACTACTTTGAGGTAAAGAAATTGTTTCGAAAAATTATTGGCTCAAGTAACGAACATTACAGTATCTAACAGAACAATACAAAAATAAAAAGGACACAAAATAATATGGAAAACTTACCATAACATACCAAAAGAGGCAATAACCATAACAAATTAGAGTGATAACCAAAGCACAGTAAATGACAAGAAATAACAATGGTCGTAAGATGTGCCAACTACGAAACAAATGCTACTGCTATTTAATGGCGGAGTCAAGATTTTTAATAAGAGGGTTCAAAATCTGAGAAGTAAACACATGAACTAGTGAAAGGGGGTTCGACATCTATTATACATATCTAAAAAATAATTTTAATCATGTATAAGTAGTAATATTTTCCATTGAGGGAGTTCAGATGAACCCCCTAAGTATATGTTGCCTCTGCGCATGCTACTATTGGTAAAAACTAAGAATTTAAAAACATATATAATGCTCCAATCTATCCTACTAGAAAATAAAACAATTCTCAATTATCTACTAACTTTCTACCTTAATCCGCAATCTCCATAACTTTCTATATAAGACCATCTCCAACCCAACACCAAATTTTACACCAAATATAGGATTTGGTGTAAAATTTGGTGTTTTGAGCTCCAACCCACACCAATCTTTACACCAAATTTGGTGTGTGAATAGTGTTACACCAAATTTGGTGTAACACTATTCATCACACCAATTCACTTTTTGAATATTTTAATATTATTTCATTATACAAACTTTTAATTAAACATTACATAAATTGTATGTTTTAATTAAATCTCTTGTATTTTTAATTATTTTTTATGTAATATTTTTATAATATTAATTTTAGATATAAAATTTAGTTTTTTTATAAATTACTTTTTCTATACATGAATTTTTAAAAATTAAATTTATGCTAATTCTACTATAAATTATAATTGGATATAACTACAATTAACCTTCACAAAAATAAAAAATGCAAACATTGCTCATTTTGAACTACGTAATGCATTAATAGAGCATTTATGGGAGCACCATATTGATCTTGAAAGTTGAATATTTATATAGAATTTAAAATAATTTTTTCATTATGTAATGTTTATTTAATTGTATTTCATTAATGATTTCACTTTTATTTTGTATATCCATTATTATGTATAATGTATAATATTTGCTAGCAATTTATATTATTTAAAAAATTATGGTACAAAATAATTTTATATTAAACAATTATAAAAGGAAATAATATGAATTATATATCATGAATGTTTCAGAAAGAATTTGTTTTATGAAATAAGAAATAATAATATAATAATAAAGAGAAAAAAAATATTTTTTGGTGTAAAATTTGGCGCAATGGATTAGAGTTAATTACACCAAAAATAGTGCTGACACAAAATTTGATGTAAAATTTGGTGTTTGGGTTGGAGATGCCCTAAGATCGTGTTCGCAAAAGGTTGAAGTCATGTCTTGTCTAATCATATCTCTTCAATACATTTTTGGCCTACCTTTAAAGCCCACCGCGACCAAACGTCACACATATCTTCGCTAGGACTAGGGCTGGGCGTTTAGTAGGTTTGGTTCGGTTTGTAAATTTCGGTTCGGTTTTTTCGATTTTCGGTTTGGCAAAATATGAAACCAAACAAAACCGAATTAAATTCGGTTTGGTTCGGTTATTACAATTTCGGTTTGGTTTATTTCGGTTTGATTTTCGGTTTAACCAAATTTAATTAACGCGGCCTCTGGGCAGTAGCATCTGGATTATTTTCTGCTAGCTTGATTATAAACTGATCAAAATTTGACTTTCTTAGCCTTAATTTGTTTCACCAAGTCTCAATTTTCAACCATTCGAGCTATTTCTTGGCAGTTAAACAAATGCAATGAGCTCCCAGAGGATACCATATTCAAGAGTCAAGACCCATAAATCAACAAGTGCATGACAGTGGACACCCTTTTTTATATCGAAAAACTTAAATATTGAAAATCGAAATCAAAGCCAACCAAAATAACGAAAAACTGAAACTAAAATTTTAAAAAAAAAATCGATTGGTCGGTTTTTTCAGTTTTAACCATATTATGCGCAACCCTAAATCCCTAATTATATATAATAAACATGATAGTACGAATAGTGTATTAATAGAAATAATATATTGTATTATTAATTTAATAATTTACTATATATAAAAATGACATTAAATATGATGTATAACTAATAAATACTTATATTGGTTATATAATAAATGAATTAAAAATACTAAGTACTATATAAGAAATTAAATAATATTATTTTCTCTAATAGAAACAAAAGCTAATTGGGCCAAATTTTAATGGGCTATTGATATTGGATAGGTTGGGTTGTAGCCAAACCGAAAAACCGAAAACCGAAAAAATCGACCGAAAAAATTTGGTTTTTTCGGTTAACCGAATTAATTTAGTTAAAAACCGAAAACCGAAATTTTAAAACTGAAAATCGAAACCGACCGAACAAACCGAAAAATCGAACCGAAATTTAAAAAAATTTCAGTTCGGTTGGTTTTTTCGGTTTGAACCGAAATATGCCCAGGCCTAGCTAGGACCTCTGCACACCTCCTTTTTACATGTATGTACTGTATCAATCTTGTTTCCCTCATCTTGTCCACCATGAAGGTCATTATCTCCTTGTTCCGAACATCTTTATTCTTACTCTTATCTCTCCTAGTATGATTACACATTCACCTAAACATCTTCATTTTCTCCTCTCTCATCCTGTAACCATGCGGATTTTTAACTGGCCAACAATCTAATCCACATAACATAATCGATCTATTTACTATTCTATGACACTTCACTTTTCTTTTAAATTTATTATTTACTAGCATAATTAATTTAAATTTACCGTTCGTTTGTGATGTCCTGAAAGCATGTCTATCAACTTCTTTCTTCTTTTCCTGACTCGAAGCACCTCTAACTTCTAAGTCAATCGTTTTAAAGATTATTTGTGTAACACAAATCTTTCTCTTAAATATAAATCACACATATATGCAGATCATTAATGATTTTAAATAAGACATTGGTTTATATAGCATCAAGTACATAAATCACATAATTCATAATTTGGAGAATATATGTAAAAGAGGAAGAGACAATAATCTTATTTTATATTTGCCAAAATATCTACAAGTAGCCGTCTTAGCTCAGTGGTAGAGCGCGTGGCTTTTAACCACGTGGTCGTGGGTTCGATCCCCACAGACGGCGTGTAATATTATTTTTTAGTATACCATTAAAAATATTAGTCTTTAATCATAAATTACTCCTTAACAAAGGATTTTTCTTTTGAAAATTGGTACCCGATAGATATCTCTAATAAAGTATCAAAAAGTTTCAACATATATCATACGATTCATCTTTTTTCTATTAGATATTTGTTGTTTTTAAAGTCTGAGAGGAAAAAGTTGCTCCTTGTTGATAGGTTATTCATTCAAAAAGTTCCAACCTGAAGTTAGGGTTTAGGATCCAAAAATTTCAAGTAACCATCTCACTGCATCAATCATATTCAAAAATGGAAATGATGTTGGAAAACAAGATGGTTGAAGCAAAGTTGTACAACATTTGTTTTGCCTTTCTGAACGCAAGAAAGCAATTGAGAGGATTTATTTGCTTTAGACGTCCAATATTTCAAATTTAGTGGTCTAACTAATTAAACTCATCGATTCAATTAAATTGAATTCATGTTGAACAGACTCACCAAAAGACTAATAATATGTTCTGTCACTAAGAATTTCTTTATTCCTAATAATAACGTACAAGTTTCAAATGCAAAAAAACGTATAAATAGAAGTTACATATTGTTTATTTGAAAAATACATTTAATAGCTAAAATGAGATCTCAATGACAACATTGTAATGAGCTGACCTTTTTTTAAAAAATATTTCTCATCCTCAGATTCGTTCATATCGACTCGACTAAACTGATTTCATCGGGTTGACGCCCCAATATGATTTTCTCCATACCTGCCAGACTAAACCTTCCGACATGCGAACTAGTTCCACCACTACACCACAACCCATTGGTAACTGACTTTGTTTAGATACACAAGTAGAGTATATGCAAATTGAAATGACAACATTCACAAGTAATAAAGAGTAAAATATTTGCTTGCTGTATAATTTAAAATAAGGATAAAATTTATTTCAAAATTATGAAATTATCTATTTTGTATTAATAATAATAAAAGATAGGTTGTCACGATATAATGATTTTCTTAAAATCTTTAACATTGATAATCACGATAGTCCCCAAACTAGAGTATATTCTATACTTTTTAGAATATTTGTATTTTAATGTGTTCAAACATCGTCGTGAATCACGACTATGGAATAAATTTTTTGCTTTGCTTTATTTAAATAGAATATTTTTATTAAAGTTTTAGTTTAAAAGGAAGAAGGAAAGAATATAGTAGGGACTGCATTTTAAAGTCATAAAAATGAAAATGCAAATAATATTATATAATTTAATTATCTATAGAAGATTGTTTTTCTTATTTTCTTAAGATTGTCAATCAGTATTTTTTATAAGAAAAAATATTTAATTACCTATTCGAGTTGTTAAAAAAGAAGAAAAATTGTCCATCGTCAATTTCGCAATGCTTTCTATCTAAGATCTTTTTTTTCCAATTATCCCACATAAAACTTATACTAAAAAAAAAATAGGATTTAAAGTTATTTACCAAAATCCAATTTTAATGATTGTAGTTTTTATTTTGATTCAGGAATCAATTTTTTTTTTAAGTGTCATAATTAGGGTGTACATAGGTTGGTTTGGTTTAGTTTTTTATTAAAAATATACCTAAACCAATTATGTCGATTTATTAAATCTAAACTAAATCAAATCACATAAAGTCAACTTTAGTCGGTTCTTTCGGCTTTTTACAACTATACGGTGCTTGAAAAAAAGATCAAATATATTTTCAGTTACCTGTGTGATAAGCTAAACTTTAAATGAATAGAAATCTTCGAAAAGACGGTAAAATTCACATGAGTACAAAATACGTTTATTGAAATATCAACGTTTATTATGTTAAATTAATAATATTAAAGGCTACAGTCAAACTGAATACAAAACAAAATATTTACAAAGTAAATTGTTAACTTCGAATTTGAAAAACTATAACAATACAATTGTAACTTTCGATTTTAATACCAAATAAAATATTTACAAGCCCAAATTTGAAATAATATATCTAAATATTGAAAACTATAAACTAACTAAAAATATATCAACAAAGTAGATTATAAATAATATTTTTTTATCTATAAATAAAATAAAATTATATATATATATACTCCCTCAGTCCCATTTTATGCGAGGTAATTGGACTCTACACGAAGTTTAAGAAAGAAATGAAGACTTTTAAAACATGTGGTCCAAAATTAATGATAGAAATTTGTGTCGCTGTAAATCATTTCATTAAGGATAAAATAAACATTTATAGTTAAATAGTTATTTAATATATAAATGTGTCACTCTTTTTGAGACTGACTAAAAAGGAAAGTAAGTCACATAAATTGGAACAAAGGGAGTATATATTATGTTGATTTGGTTTGAGTTCGGTTTGACTTTTTTCCTTTTAATACCAAACCAAACCAAGAGTGGTTTTTTTTTTAACACCAAACCAAACACAAATCGATTTTTTTTTTCGATTTGATTTGGTTCGTCACTTCGGTTTGACTTTACTGTTTGACTTGTACAACCCTAGTCATAAGGGGGAACCCATCGGTGGCCCCCTAAACTTGACACCAATTTTCACTTAGACACTCAAGTAGGCTTTGTTCATTTTAAACACCTCAAGTAGGGGTCCATTGTGTAATTTTGACACTTTTTATATTTTCAAAATCACATATTAAGTGCGTACATCCAAACGCTCTTATGTGGAAAAATAAACGAATTGATATGTGACATGTGGAAATTTTAATTATTTTTTAAAGACTCAATTTTACTTTCTTTTTTCCTTTATTCCAGATCCCAAACCCCATGCCCTCACCTCTTTTCTTCTTCTTCTTGCGTCTGGATGTACGAACTTAATATGTGATTTTGAAAATATAAAAAGTGTGAAAATTATACAACATACCCCTACTTGAGGTGTTTAAAATGAACAAGGCCTACTTGAGGTGTCTAAGTGAAAATTGGTGTCAAGTTTAGGGGGCCACCGATGGGTTCCCCCCTAGTCATAATATACACATCTCCTAAAATCTCATGTCATGAGTAAATGTCAAGGGGTCGTTTTGTTGAAACAATTATTTCAAAATTAATTATTTTCAATAAGTTATTTTACTATGTATGTGAAATAACTTATTTTATCAATATAATATAATTGGTAGAATAAATAATCTAAGTACTATCTAATATCTCTAATCAAACATTAGATAAAATAATCTCTATATTTTATATCAAAATTATTATACCTAATACGTCGCTCCTAACCGCTCACACCAAACGACTCCTAATAGTTGCCAAATTCAATTTTTAAAAATTCAAACCCAAAGTCACATTAGTACCATATACATATTAAAAAAAAAAAAAAAAAAAAAGGTAGGTAGGTCATTTGGCGTGAGAATTAAGAAAACTAGCAAAAGTAAAAGTTGCAGACTCTAAAATGTTTGGAATTATTTATACCTTTATAAATTCATAGTATATATTATCCCGCTATCATATTTTACACTAATTTTTTTGATTATCTATTTTTCAATCTGCCAAAAATAAAATAAAATGCTGAAGGCATCAGTGAATGCTCGATATGAGACTGAAGCTGAAAAAGAAGCCGCAACCGGCGGCGCCACTGTAACTTTCAACGCCGGCGACTTTAAGCTCCGTGCTTCTATGACTGATGCTACCGTAATCAACGGTCCCAGCTTAAACGGCTTATCTCTCGCCGTTGAAAAACCTGACTCCTTCATCTTCGACTACAACGTCCCCAAAAATGTGCCGTGAATTTCTTCTCTTCATTTTCATGTTATTTGTTTATTATTATGATTATTTTTGTGCTAAATTTCAGTTGATCTTAGCTGTAAAATCGCTATGCCAGTTATTATTATCGGTGAATCGAAGCAACAAATAGCTGAATCTGTCCAATTTATATGATATATTTTGAATTTCTAGAGAAATAGTATAATTTTGACTGTGCATTTGAGCATGATTTTTTTTTTAAAATTTACATATTTGTAAATTATTTAAAAAGTATTATAAAACACACGGTCATGAAATACAAAAGGTGTCACATAAATTGAGACAAATGGAGTATTTGTTTTTGTGTTTTGGATAACAGTGATGTTTGGATCAACTTTCGGTTTACATTCCACCACCAATAGGTATAGACTAAGATGTGAAGAAATTACCTAATGTTTTTTTCTCGGTTGAGATTTGAACTTGACACCTTATGTTTCTCAACCGATTTTATTGACCAGTAGACCACGCGAACACTAGGTGTACTAGGGTTGATTGAGTGCTCTTTAGGTGTATTTGTATTTTGTTTGTTAATGGTAATTTACATTGTTTACCAAAAAAAAAAACAAGTTATATTGAGTGGTTCAACGCTAACACTGGGTATGATGAACTGTTTTTTCGCGACGACATGACTACTCTGCCACTTTCACATGAAACTGAACAAAACATTGCTGAATTAGTTTATTTTTTGGGTCTACGAATTGAAGCGTTTTGAAATTTGGAATGCTTTTCTTAACAGGAGGAAGAAGATCCAAAGAGTCCTCTTTTTATGTGTTGTACTATCATTTTTGTACTTGTTTAAAATTAGTATGGACTATTATTTACTATTATTTTTAGATTTTTTTGTGATTTCAGGACTTAAAGTTTCAATTTATGAACTCAATTAGCGTTTTGGAGAAGCCATTGAATTTGAAGTACGTTCACTCTAGAGAAGAGGACAAAACAACACTGGATGGGACATTGGTGTTTGATTCCGCGAACAAGTTGTCAGTCAGTCACAAGCTGGGTTCGGGAGGTTGTAAATTGAAGTATAGTTATGTTCATGGAGGACTCACTACTTTCGAGCCGAGTTATGATATAAAAGAGGATTCTTGGGATTTCGCAGTGTCGCATAAATTTTATGGGAGTGATATGTGTAGGGCTACATATCAGACGCCGAGTAGGAAGTTGGGGCTTCAATGGTCAAGGAGTTCTAAGCTAGGTGGATTGTTTAAGGTACAATTATTTTGTTGTTTGAGTTATATCATTGATATAGACCTGAATAAAGCGGTAGATGATTTATAAAACTCATACGATACAATTGATAGATTGATCAGTATCTTCTTAGTTGCCTTATTTGAGTGAGTAATAGAAGTAGCAATGATCTTGTATTGCAATTTAAATTTGATTGTTTTGTCTGTTGGTGTTGTTTGTCTGATTCTAAGATTATTTTGTCAGCCACAATCTTTTCCTTAGATTATTTTGGTTTGTACAAGATTTGATGGTATCTCGATTGTGCTTGCTGTTTAAAATCCTTATAGGTGGACAAAGCATTGAAATTTGAAAGTATAGACGAGTTTTGAGAAGATCGCTTACAAAGCTATCTTCTAGTATAAAATTGAAGAACCAGTTTTTTACTACACTAGTCCTATTAGAATGAACCATTTACTCCACTTTTGATAGGATGTTCTATAAGCCAAAAATTTGAATTAATGCCTGCCAGTCTGTTGTCATCCTTGTGGAATTCTCTGCAGTGCTTACACAGTGGAATAGTCCACAATAATAGAATTGTTAGCAATGGAAACAAGTAGGCTCGAGGAATAGGAAGTGTTAAGGGGTTCATACATTAGGCGGTGGTGCACTGTCAAAATGCCTGTTTAATTTCGGTTTTCCATACTCTGCCTAGGGAGAGCCTTCCCATAGATGCCTCTTTTATAACACTTCTACATAAAACGAAACAAGAAACCATATTATCTTGATCTAATGGTATGTTGTGGAATACTGAGTGGATGTGTACTTTCTTTGCACTACTTTGTTTAAAAATGGTCACTTGTTAATCGTTTGAAGGTGTTTGCTCTGCCTGGTTTTGTTAGTTTCATTTATGAATTTTCTGCCCAAGTGTAAAAAAGTACATTATTGACATTTCTTCAATCGGTAAAAAATTGAGTTGCCTAAGACGTCCTGTCCCTCAGTCCTATGCCTGCTAGACATTAACACGTTTATAAGGATTAGTTGGGTAGTAGTTTTCGAGGCTACATGTTTGAGAAAATATGAAAAAACGGAGTTGGATTTCTGGATGACACATACCATCTTACAAGCAACTGTTATGAGCAAAATGAGTTATTCAACGCTTCCTCTTCCAGACTTGTGTCGTGAATTAAAAACATGCACCAGTTAATGTTAATTGTTTGATTTGTTGTTGATTCGCGTTCTGTGATTCATATCATGTTTGTGTGGCATGCCAAAAACACAGTAACTGATTTATAGTTGGCCAAATTCGTTGGTAATATGTTCTATTCGTTTGATCTTTTGATAGCTAACAAAGAATCTAAAATATATACTACTATGCTTTTGTTATCATGTTGTTGTTTCCCGTCACTGACATAAACAAATCTTGCCTCCAGGTTTCTGCATCTGTGTGTTTGGATGATGAAGAACTTAAATTGCCAAAGTTAACTGCTGAAACTTCATGGGACTTTGACTTGTAATTCTTTCTGTATTTTCATTTGATGATTTCATATAGTTGTTGTATTATTATTCACTAGTTACTTGTTTAGTCTTTCCATGACAACTCAAAATTTAAGATCAAGATTTGCCAGTACATTATACTGTAGAACTTCAGTTTTCTTGATAAAGTATATGCATATTTTATTCTTAAATATTAAGAAGTAAAAGAGGCTGTTGCTGCTATATGCGCGACTCAAGAAACAACACGTACCTAGGGCGAGTATAGTGTATGAAGATTTTATGTTATGAACTTCTTTTGAAAAATTAAAATAAAATATGATGCAAATATTTTATATTTTAAATTATCATGTGCATAATTATTTTTTTTGTGTTGAATAGGTTGTACTCTTCCGTAGTCCATTTAAAGTTGAGCAAGTTGTCAACATTCATTGGTCCCATCTATAATTTATATGGATAATAATATACAAGAAGTTTAATATGTGTGTGAGGTCACTATTCAATTTTCTTTATAGGGACACTCCATCTAGATTGCTTCAAATTACAACTGTCTCATTTCTATTTATGATTTCAATTTTTATTTTTTTTTATCAAATGACACAAATTTCAAATTTATTTTTATAAAAAAAATATGTTATTATTAGAAGAAAATGTCACAACCCACACAATCTGGCATTGACCTAACTTATAAAGAACTTTAGTTTACTCTATTTTTTTTTAAAGGTTTTCGAATCAAATTTCACCACTACCTATTATAAAATGATATCATGTTATGAACTTTATACATAACTCAATCTGTAAAGCAAGTTTAAGAAGTGAGGATTGCCTAAAATCAGATAAAAATAATAATTCTCCTCATCCCACTTAATATGGGAATCGACACCCATGGTTGAACATCTAGAGCGTGAACAATCTATATGGGGTTCAACATTGATAAATCAAGAATTGTGATGTGTTCTGATACACTCCCATTTCATTAAAAAAAATAAATTATTTGATAAAACACACTTTCATTATTTAATTATATTTTCAACATCGATCAACCAATTAATAAAAATGCTAAATTTTTACAGAATCAATCAATAAACCAATAACACTTTTTCGATTCAGTTTTGAAGGTGCTACAACTGAACTCAAAAAACACAAGGGAGTGAAGTGCAATTGCTTTAACAACATGAGGAGGGGTGTATATAGTTTTTAGTAAAAGGGTATCCTATAATTTAATCCAAATATGTTTTTTCTAATTTCTTTTTTTTCTCCGTTTTTAATTGCTAACCATATAATAAACATTCCAAAATTGAAAAGTCAAAACTATTCATTGGTGATTATTAGGGTTTGTTGGGGAAGATTAACTGAGCCCTTTAGCTCAGCTCAAGAGAGAGGAGAGAGAGATAGGAGAGAGAAGCCTCCAACCTAACAAACTCAAGATTCATACGAAGGCAAATCAAGAAACACTTGGGGCATTTAAAGAACATATTATTTGGAGCTCTTAAGTTTTTTTTTTTTGTTTGTTTGTGATTTTATATGGAGTTTGTCATCTGGGTGTTTGCTTCCTGCAATTATTATTCATAAAGGTGCAATCTTTGAACCCTTCTTGTTTGTTTTTGTAATGGGTAGCTGCTTAAAGCTCTGATCTTTTTCATTTCTTATTGAAAATTGTTGAGTTTGTGTGATTATTGTGTTTGTTGTTCTCTTGGAGTTTGCATATACCTCCACGAGGTAGTGGTAAGGTCTGGTGCACTATACCCTCTCCGGACCTCACCCGGTGTGATTTCACTAGGTATGTTAGGTATGTTGTTGTTGTTCTATAAAGGTGTGAAGTTTGAACCCCTTTATGTTTGTGTTTGCTTTGATTTTCGACGTCCATATGGTATAGCGTGATCTCTTTCTTATGTTTAACCTGTGCCTATATGAGAGTCACATTGCTGGGGTGAGATGTGTTCCTAAATTGTTGAGTATTGGAATGAAACATGCCCAAATAGAGTAGAACAGATATACGAGATTTATATAAGTGATCCAACTAGATTAAGTTTAGAGAAAGGGTTTTATAGGCTATTGGTGGTGTGGAAGTATATTATTTGAGTTTATCAAGGACGTGGATATTTGGAATTGACCACACTTAATGAATGATGCATGTTGAGTTTCTTAGTAGTGGGAATGGCAATGAGTTGTAGGTTGATTCAGATATGGATCTTGGATTTCTATCAAAGAAAGAAAAAATGTATTTAGTGGGAATGGATCAAGTTGAACCTGAATAGAGTGGTGTAGACGTATCATGTATATAACCAATTCCAACTAATTTGGAATTGTGGTTATCTGATAATATTATGGTTCTTTATTCTTTTTCTATGAGTGGGCTATGGCTTTAGATGATTAAGCAATAGTTTCTTCGTGCTCCTTTTATTTAATTTAGTTGGTTTTGTATATGTGTGGCTCTTCTTGATTAGTTTTAAATTTAAGATGAGATCAAATGATACTTTTCCAAACATAAACTACATATGCATTAATGTTTATTACTACTATTGAGTACAGTTAATTAACCAAAATATTCATGGTTGCTTTCTCATAATATTCTCCTTCATGTTCAGTAGGTGTCTGGATTCTCAAAGTTATATTGGAGAAGGGGGGTAGTGCATGAGTTGATGCTTGTTACTAAATGTACTGAGCGTAATGATAGTTTTTGTGTATAGTAGTGGTGGTTGTGTTTTTTCCTATAAAGAGGTCCAAGCTAATCAGCTGTGGTTAGTAAGCCGACATGCCGAGTATCTATCTTTTTAGATTAAGTCGGGCAGCTAGACAGGGACTCCAGAAATCCATTTCTGGGAAAGAAAGTGGGCTCCAGGATTCGGTTGAGATTTTGGTTGCCCAAGGGAGATTGTTGTTTGGCAATTCAAAGTGCTTCTATTCAGTACCATTTGCAAGACCAACTGACCTGAATGTGCTTGTCCGGCCTGGAACCTTAGCTGCCGCACAGGCGAATTTGCACGTAGTAAACCAGAAAAAGAATATTTCTGTAGTTGGAGCTATTTCTCGTGCAGTTTCAATTCCTTCTGTGTCAGGGCCAGCATTTCACATCTGTGGCTATCACATTGATCGCGTGATATCGGACCCTGCTAAAAGTTTGTCTGACAGCGACTCTCACAAAGCACCTATGGAAATCTGTGGTTCTCGAACTTCTCCTCCTGGCTGTTCCTCAAGCAAAATGACTTCAAGACATCTCAATGGTGTTCTTTCTGTAAATAATCCTATTACCTCTTATAGCAATAAAAGCTTTGATAATTGTAGAAAAGCCAGCATGAGTTTGAGAAATAAAAATCAGCCCAACAACTTTTTACTTTACGGATATTTCGCATACAATGTAGCAAAGAGACGGGGAAATTCTAATCTATATGAAGGCTTTGGTTTGATGGGGTTCCATACTTCATCAACTGCTTCTTCTTCTACTGGCACTGCTCATGATGTGTCATTTGGTAACTCTACGTGTGGGGTGCAGCTCTCAAGTTCAGCGGATTCATCTGAACAGTATGCTTCCTTTCATAACTTTCTATTCTTATTCAACCTTGTATAGCTGAAATACAGGGAATTCATGTCATTTCATACAATACAAAAAGAGAAATATGCAAACTACATATGTGGAAGTGAAGGAATTATTATTGACTTGAACACTATCCTTAGTAGATAGAAACTTAAAACATCTTGTTGTTAAATAAATTTAAGGAAATTGGTGTGAGCAGTGCTTAAATTTTTGAAAGTATTAGAAGTCCTTGGAATGTAGTGTTATATCCATAGTTTATACCAGAAGAAAATTCAAGAACTCTAAGGGTTGAGAAAATTTGCCACCTTGTGAACTTCTGCACCTGAAGTAGATTAAGAATTGAAAGAAGTCACGTGTTAGGTTGCATCGGTTGGTATAATATTTTCTTTATTTGCCTGTGCTTCAAAACCATATATGCCAATATCACAATCTGGAAACTAAAAAAGAAAACACAAAAATGACTTGAGAAGTATTAGAATGTTAGAACTTAGATGCTCCTCAACTATCTTTGGTTGAGGCATCGTTGTTAGTGCTGTCTGTTATGAGAAAATATTAGATGCTTAATACAATTTATCTACCACCATGAGCAAGCTACTAGCTAATTTCAAAGTTGGAACTTGAGTAAAAAAGTACTATGTAAAAGTTAAAATCATCCTGAAAGTTTCTCAAGGCTAGCTACTGTGAGGAAAAAAAACAAAGTTCAAAGCTCTGACAGGCTTATCTCTTGTTCGAAACCTTTCTTTGAGCTGGCATCCATCTTTGTGGAAGATTAGTTGGATTTATATCCTATCCCACTTATTTGTATAGAGGAAAGTGTGGCTTACCTAATACCTTTTGCTATAGAGTACCTATATTTTTGCATAGTCATTATGTAGATCTCGAACATTTTGTATATTCTGTCCTTCATGTTCTGTAGATTGCTTATCAAAAGAATATCATGCATTTACTTTTACATTGAAGTGAGAAGATTTTCTATTCATTCCTATAGTTGATTTGGTCCAATTGCAGGAATATCCGCATTGACAGAACCCTGAAACTAAATTCCGGATCATGTTACCTGCCTCATCCTGATAAAGAAGATACTGGTGGAGAGGATGCTCATTTTATTTGCAGTGATGAACAAGCAATTGGTGTAGCTGATGGTGTTGGTGGTTGGGCTGATCTTGGTATTGATGCTGGGAAGTATGCACGAGAGCTAATGTCGAATTCAGTGGCTGCAATTCAAGATGAGCCAAAAGGTTCAGTGGACCCAGCCAGAGTCCTTGATAAAGCTTATACATGCACAAAAGCCAAAGGTTCCTCAACTGCCTGTATAATTGCCCTCACAGATCAGGTACATGTGCAATTCTCAGCCATTGTTGGAGTATGTATTCTTTTGAGTTTGCCATTGTTAGACTTATCATTTTTCTTCTCTTCCCAGGGTCTGCATGCTGTTAATTTAGGAGATAGCGGATTCATAGTGGTCAGAGATGGATCTACTGTTTTCAGATCCCCTGTGCAGCAGCATGATTTCAATTTCACATATCAACTAGAGAGTGGTAATGCTGGTGACTTACCAAGTTCTGGAGAGGTTAGTGATGCCCCATTTTCTAAATACTATGTAGAACTTGGTTTAGAGCTTATGTTTATCGGAGTCTGGAAAATTTGTCATACTCAAATCAAAGAGTGTTGCCTTTATTCAGTCTTCCGTTACGACTTTTCTATGTTATTAGGAGAGCACAGTGTTTTGGGTTCATTGTTTTAAGTTGTTCCTGTACAGTTCCTTGTAATTACTTTTTTTAGTTAAACATAATATGGAGAGATGCATTTCTTCATGGTTTAGTCCTCAGAGATGTGAATCATGAGAAGTGTACCATGTTTTAGACATATTTTTTTCTTTTTCTAGTATTAGCTCAAATTCCCCTCATGGTTCTTGTCCTCTCCTTCTTTTTTCTAGTTGTGACAAATGTCATATCTTTTCAGTTATCGATCAGAACTTCTTGGTAATGTCAATGGCATCCTGTCTTGTGATCACTATATTTCTTTTTAAAGGCATTCATCACCCCTCCTCCAAAAAAAAGAAGAGAAAATCCGTTGCTCATTCTTTTATCAGTTGAGCAGAAATCGCAGATTGTTTATGTCAGTTCAGGACTCCAATTTTTCCTTCAACTGGTTCACTGTGGATGCCTCCAATTCATTTAGTTGTAGCACAATTCTTTCTTAATCTGAATGACTTGCCTGTGCTGCAGGTCTTCAAAATACCAGTGGCACAAGGAGATGTTATAATAGCTGGTACTGATGGGTTGTTTGACAATTTGTACAACAATGATATTAATGCAATTGTTGTTCATGCAATGAGAGCTGGCTTAGGGCCACAGGTGACAGCTCAGAAGATAGCTGCATTAGCTCGGCAAAGAGCACAGGATAAAAACAGGCAGACCCCTTTCTCTTCTGCAGCTCAAGAAGCTGGGTTCCGTTACTATGGCGGGAAGCTGGACGATATAACTGTGGTTGTGTCCTACATAAGCAGTGACAGAAATGTATGAGCACTCTGTATTTTCGCCACCTCCCCTCCTTTTATTCTCGACAGCTCGTAGGATTTAAGTTCTTTATTTGCTTACATTTACAATTTTTTTTCTTGCATGGACATGACAGGCATCACATCACTTCTCTGGATGTGCTAAATTGTTCTATCATACTTCTACACAAAAAGGCTGTGCCAAACCTTTCAAACACACACATCCTCCTTTATTTCTCTCTAAATATAAACTTTACTACGTGTGAAGAGTGCTGCATTTTGTTTCAATTACCTAAATCTCTGTTTATAAACATCACTTCATGCTTATGTTGCCCCTACTCTCATTTAAGTTTGTTTTCATTCCGACATCACCTATGGAGCATGTCATCTTAATACTTTGATGACATCTGTAGTGCACGTTTGGTATTAGTTTCGAAGGCTAAGTTATTATGATGTGGTTGCTGCGTTGATTGATCTAAGTTTTTTTTCTCAATTTTTTAATGGTTTTCAATACATATAGAAAGTCCCAGTTCTCACTGTTTCATATCAGCGTTCTACAAGAACTCTTATCATTCAACATAACCTCACTTATCAAAGCATTGTTAAGAAGTGCCTTTTTCAACGAGTTCTGTGTTGTATTTCAAACAACGTAGAAGCTTTAGCTTACTCTCGTGTACGGTTTTATAGAAAATGGAAACTGATGCCTCTCTTGTCCCGTGATGTGCAGGAAAGATCCAACAGCTTAAAGATGTAGTTGAGAGCTTTGGTTTCTTGCTTTGGATCGCTTGGCTTTGGTCTACAGCCTACAGGTTTTAAGTTCCATTTGAAGGGGATGTCAAATCTTTGCTTACATCGTGTGAAATGTCTCGAAGATCACTTTTACTTCTGATGCACTAGCTTCTTGGCAATTTACCTCCTCTTTCCCACTCCATGCCTTACACACACACAAGCGAAGAAGGTAGATCGCAAACAAATCCCTCCCTCCCTCTGTGTCTCTCTCCCTCCCTCCCCCCCCTCTCCCGTTAGGTGAAAGATCATACGAGTGCTGATCATGTATATGGAATAGATGTAGACAGAATGGTGCTCCTATATATGGTGCTTGATTTAGGAATTATCTTTCTGGAAATATGTTGGTTTCCCATAGAATTGCTAGTTAGGACATACAGTAACTTGCAGCATTAAGCTTTCTTCAATTCTTGGAAACCAAATTCTGTATCTTTTTCCAGTGTAATAGTATTCTTGGACATGATTTTCCCACTGGCTGTAAATAAATGAGCGTTTCTCCTTTGTTCCCTCTGTTTATCCATTTTTATTTTCGTTTTCTTTGTTTAGACTCACTTGTCTAAGAGTCGATCTTGGTACTAGTACATATCGATCATCGCGACCCTCTGTCCCCGCCATTGTAGCATGTGTGTTGTGGTACAAGTCACAATTATGTAAAAAATAATAATTCTAGTACTACATTTCTTTGATTTATACGAAAATATATAATAAGTCACCTATCAAATTACTCAAAAGTGTCTCAATTACACACTCTAAATCTATTACATTCTTCATTGATTAAGTAGGAGCAATACATGTGATTTTTTGGTGCAAAGTTTGGTACTCCACCTCTCTCATTACACTTTTTGTTTCTCGAGATTTAAATGGTATGAAATTTAATTAGATAAAATGATTTTTTGATATTAATATCACACTTTTCGATAAACTAAAAATATCCCATAAATTGGAAGAAAAGAGGTATTATTTTTTTATTTTTTAAAGCAATCATCTATACGAGTTTTTGGGTGTGTTCGATATGAAAGTAACATGTTTTTTTTTTTAAACAACTTTTTTATATTTGGTACGTAAATAAAAAATATATACAATCTAAATAAACAGTATGAGAAGTGGATATGATGTAGTTGGGATGAGGGTGAGGAGATAGAACACATTGAATGTGAAATAAACTATTTAAACAATCTTACTGGATTTGATCGTATCCGTACCCAAACTTCTAGTTCCGGCTCTCCCTCCATATAGCACAATCGTTTAGTTAAATATATCTCTACAACAATCATAGTCAAGATAAAATTATTGGACTTTTGTAACATTTTCTTTTGAATGCAATTGCATAGAAATTCAAGTGGATCATTCTCAATCATATAAACAACTTATTGCTACTCCATAAAAAAAAAAAATAGTCTTTCCACTACTTGGCTTTAACCTTTTCTTTTTTCTCTCTGTGGAAAAATGAGACTTTAAATCATCTCAAGAATCAATAAAATACCACAAAATTTCAACTTTTTATGTGTGGAGTTTTGATATTTTGCAGCTAAAATTTTACAGAAATCCAAATGAGGACTCCAAGTTCAAGAATTGGTGCAGCAATTGTAATTGGTGTTGTTGTTGGTTGTGTTTTTGCTTTCTTTTATCCCTATGGATTCTTTTATCCTAATCCACCACCTAAATCTCATCCTTTTTTTAAATATGATGTTTTGGTAAGTCACTCTGCACTAAGTTCTCTGTTATTCCATACACTAAGCTTTCGTTATGTGCAGAATTTGAGAAAGAGTATTACCATAAAGATCTATTGTCCCTTATCTTATTCTGTAAGAGACTGTTTTCACGGCTTGAAATAAGTTTTTCTTTGACGATGTTCTTTTCATGTCTTTTAATTATTGTGAGTTATAGTGTTTTTCACGTTGTTTTTAAATATGTAAATTTACCCTTTGGGATGACCCAGTGGTTTGGCCTTGGGACTTTCACGTTGGAGGTCTCAAGTTCGAAACCCCTTGCGAGCGAAAACAAGGGGTTTGACTTCTGGATCGAGCTCGTCGCACCGGGCTTGCCTAGTGCGGGTTACCTCTCTTGTGTGGTTTGGGAGCTAGTTTTACCTTGTGCGCACCCAAAGGGTAGTGGCTGCGGAACTTTGACTCTCGAAATCTTACTGGCGTCACATAAACTAGGATAGAGGTTGGAGGGAGTGCTTATTTTACATCAGATGTTTATTATTATTTCCTTTTTTTGTTGTTGAGGTGTGATATGAGATGCAGAGGTACAATAAGAGACAGATTATTGAGTATTGTAGTGAAATTGGTCGGAGTAGAGTGGATTGGATATAGATGATAAGTATAATCGAATCTGAGTGGTTTAGGATTGAGGTCTAGTTGATCGATCGATTCATGTGTTGATATGAGATTAGGTGTTGATAGTTTAAGAGTTGAGGAGATTTTGGTGACGCTAATGTCTCTAACAATGGTAAAGTTGTCTCCATGTGACCTTATAGGTGTTGGTTTCGAGATATGAAATCAGCCAGTAATGCTTGTGTCAGCGTAGACTGCTTACATTGTACCATGTTAGGGTGCGGACCTTCCCTGACTCCCTGTGGGAGCGTGGGATGATTCATCCACCGAGCTATCCTTTTATTGACGGTGTCTGCATTCATCAGCCCGATTCTCATTTCTCATCTTTCTGAAAGATGAGGCATTCAGGCATTATGTGTATATTCTTATGCTACATACAATTCTAAGTATTCACGATAAACACTCCGTGATTAGTATCTTTTCTACATGTGACATTTGGTATAATGGCCAAAATGTCGTTTGATCAGTGTTGAAGTCTTCTCTATGTATGTACGTTTTAACTTTTGAGATCTAATTCACAGGTCGAGTCATGGTCGAATGAATCCACAGAGTGGATGAACATGTTGAGATCATACATTAGGAGGTTGTCGGAGAAGAATGCAGAGTTGCAGAAGCAAGTAAAAGAACTAAATGAAAAGCTTCAGATAGCCGAGCAGGAAAAAGGCCGTGCACAGGAGCAACTTGTATTGTTAGGTGAACCTAAAAAAGCTGCACCGTTTGGCAAAGTCAAGAGTTCAAGAACTAGCCGTCCTGTCCTTCCAGACGAATCAGTGAACCCGAGACTAGCTAAGATATTGACAAAGGTTGCGGTAGGGAAAGAGGTCATAGTTGTACTTGCCAATTCAAAAGTGAAATCCATGCTGGAAATGTGGTTAACCAACGTAAAAAGGGCGGGTATACCAAATTATCTGGTCGTTGCATTGGATGATGACGTTGTAGATTTCTGTAATGAAAACGGGGAGAGACCTTGATGATGACTGTCGATTTTATTGTTAAAAGTGGAGGTAACCATGCCGTGTCAGAATTAAAGTTCCGAATTCTTAAGAGAGTTCTTGCAGCTTGGCTACCGCGTCCTGCTTTCTGATGTCGACATTGTGTATCTACAAAATCCTTTTGATCATCTATACCGCGATTCAGACGTGGAGGTCATGTCCAATGGTCACAACAACATGACAGCTTATGGCTACAACGACGTCTCTGCTGAAGCTGATATGGGTTGGGCTCTATACACTCATACAATGAGGATATGGGCTTATAGTTCTGGTTTCTTCTATATCCGTCTAACGATTCCTGCAATTGAACTCTGGGATCGTGTTGCTAACAGGCTCACTCAGGAGCCAAATGCTTGGGACCAGGCTGTTTTCAATGAAGAGTTAGCCTTGCCATCGTACCCCGGGTATATTGGACTCTATGCTTCTAGGAGAGTAATGGATTTCTACTTGTACATGAATAGCAAGATCCTTTTCAAAATCATACGAAAAGATTCGAATTTGAAGAAGTTGAAGCCAGTTGCAGTTCATATAAATTACCATCCAGATAAGCTTTATAGAATGAAAGCAGTTGTTGAGTACTATGTTTATAGCAAACAAGATGCTTTAATTTGGATGCATTCCCAGATGGTTCAGATTGATAGGTACTTCTATTTTAAACGACGGCGGTGTCTGGACCAGCATACGTGCACCTGGAATATTCCACTCGGTACCTACTACCTTTTCTTTTTCTTGTAATATCAATTTTGTCACTTACCTACTCGTGGCAGAGGTAGAGTACTAGTATCAGCTTCATCTGAATCTAATACTTTCGATGCACATGTATTGGGGTAAACATTTATGAAATTTTTTTTGCAAACAAATGGTAGATATATGAATTCATAACTTTAAGAAAAAAAAGGTTTAATACTAAAAACTTAAAAGTTAAACCTACAAAAGCTCAAATCCTGAATCCGACTCTGGTTAGTCGAGTAATACAACATAGACCAAAAGCCATCAAAGTCATACCACTAAACTAAATCTACACTTGTTGACGGAAAAAAATTTACTATTACCCAGTAACTTAAAATTCTGGATCTGTCTCGGTCTACTTTGCAACAGAAGTAACAGAATCTCCTTGAGAAACCTGAGTCTCGGGATTGACAAAACCGACACTATCACCATTTGGATTTTCACCATTATTGCTATTATTATTATTATTATTATTATTATCGGGATGCTTAAAAAACAGGTAAAAATGAGATCCATCTTTTACCCCATAATCCACAAGGGAAATTTCATCGTCATTCAACATGATTGAATCTCCATGTCCCGTATCCAACATGAGAATCAAACGATTCTCCGGAAGTTTTTCTTGATTACTTATTTCTTTTTTCAAATCCGCCACAGATGTATCTTTGGCTACTCGAATGTGAAATAGTGTCCCTGTTAATATTTGTATCACTAAATTCATTTTCTTTGATTTTCATTTCGAATGAGTGTTGAGAGATTAAAAAGAAAGAATGAAAAAGAAAATCATAGAGATTGCATGGTTGAAGAGGTTTGTTGCATTTGCATTACCTAAAAAATAGGCAGTTGTGAGACCTAAGGAGTCATGCTAATTCAAAATCCTAAGTAAATATAAGATTTAATAAGTTAATTTGAGTTTAATAGATATTTGTGAGAGGCACAAGTGTTTACTATTCGAGTAAAAATTGATTCAAATTGATAAATCAAATCAAACTGATTAAATAAACTGATTTCGTTTGGATTTACATTTTTTTGAAATTAGTTAAACTAATTTGATATTGATTTGGATTTTTAGATTTTTCTTTGTCATTATATATTTGATACTATTAATATACTTTTGTAGAGTACAATCAAACCTTTCGCATATTGCATCTTGATCTAGTAATGACATGATTAAGAATATCACACTTTTTAAAAAAATTATAAAATTGCTTTAATAAGAAAATGTTTCTAATTTAATTTTCATAGGTGACTACAAAAGTGTGCATAGTGAAATAATGCCCCTTTAATATTTCCATTACTTAATTTATTTTTTTTCATTTTGCTCATGGAAATTATTTGGAAATAATTATTTTAAATTATTTGTCATTTTTGAAGTTTGAGATAAAAATAATAATTATTTTTCATTTACCCTTAGAATAAATCACAACGAACCTAAAAATCTTGGGCAGTTGTTCTTTTTTGTTTATCGTTTTCCTTCTTTTTTGTTTATAGTTTTCCTTAGTTTCTCTTTGAGTGTAATTTATATTATTTTTTTAAAATAATACACGACCATGATAAGTTGTATGACTTGATGACTATATCGTTAATTTCTGACTGGTACTCTATGGAAATAATAGTAATAACAATAACGTACATTTTGCGACTTCACTTTGCAGATTTTATTGCATATATATGTTGTTATATTTGCATCGAGGAAGAAATAGATAGTTGGGAGAGGTGAGAGTTATGTAGCTAATTCAAAATCTTTAAGCAAATATGGAATTTAATAAGTTAATTGAGTTTAATAGATAGTTATGTGAGGTGGAGTGTTCACGGGATAAGAATTGATTCAAATGAAAGAATCAAATCAAATCGATTAATACTAATTTGATTTATTTTTTTTTAATTTAAAACTATTTTTTATAGCTATATTATAATTTATTTTTTTGTATTTACCAAAAAACATCTATGTTAGATTTTACAAGAACATAAGTAAAAGATAAATTTGGTCATCAAATTAATAAATTCAAATTATTCGTTGAATTAAAAAAGACAATAAAAAAATCACATGTGAAAAAGATCAAATACACCTCTTAACTTTGCGAAAGGATCAAATACGTCTCTGAATGTTATTTTATTAAAAGTTTTAAAAATAACTCTAAAAATTATTTTTTCACTTTCATCAGCCAAAACAAATATATATATATATATATATATTTGATATTTGTGTAACAATAATGGTATCTATGAGCCATGTGTTAAATGATATATCAACTCTATATCACAAAATTGAAGAGTATGTTATGTCCGTTTTCCTTTTTTTTTTCTTTTTTTAATTTGAATTGGTTTAATGAAAATTTTGCCAACATTGATCTCGACACTCACATTTAATTTGACTAGTAGATATATATTTTGTTAATTGATATTTATTTGCTAATAAATAACCATTTCTACATGACCTATCTTAAAATGTTTTAGGTTATTTGAAGATCAACTTTAATAAAGCACATTTACTGTATTTGTGTGTATATTAATCTCATATATTCAGTATCAATTTCATTTATTTAGTGTATTTGCAATATCTAGTGTAGTTATGTAAATAGTTACAAATTAATTTTGAGAGCTCACTAATATATTTACTGTATTGTGTGATGTATCTAGTAAATTTATGCATAAATATATCTATATGATACCAAATTTGTGATGTATCAAGTGTATTTATGCATAGTTACATACTAAAAAAAAAAAGGACGGTTATAGTTATCCAAATACATATATTTTTGTACATAGATACATGTGACTAATGCAATTATACCTTAATTAGTGACCCTTCAATGACTATTTGATATTCATTACATAACAGAAAGAGGGAGAGAGGAGAGAGTGAGGGGGAGCAGAGAGTATACTTTATAGATTATAAACAAACATTTCACATAATGTATCTGTTAATGACATAACAAAGAACATCACACTTTAAAAAAAAATATGAAGTTGTTTTAAAAGAAAATGTTTCTAATTCAATTTGCATATTTATGACATGTTCTTTGTTCCCTTTAAAGTTTAAAGCCAAATAAGTCATTCATCACATTGACAACATAGAAAAATGTAACATTAATTTTAATGATAGCAATTTCAGTTATTTTTTAAGTTCACTGAATATTTAAATATTGTCTTGAAACAAGTTGACATTAACACTATAAACTAATTTAAAAATTAATTATATTTCCAACTAAGAAATTGGAAGTTTTGAGATTTCTTGAATTCTAGATAGTAATAAGGACAACAATTCACAATGATAATTCAAAAAAAAAATACAATTTAGCAATTGCTCAATCCGTTAGCCTCAGTACTATAAGAAAAGCTCTATGCGAAGATAAAATCTGTACGCTCAAATAAAACATTCCAGACCTGTTCAATTTCAATCAGACCTGTTCGATTTCAAACTTCATATCAAAGATAAATTGAAATGATTCGAATCCATTTAAATAATGTTAGGCTCATGATCCAAAAGATTCAAAACTAGTAAATCATGTTATCTTTACCTTCTAGTAACCTCAAATTACATTATTCTTACATTTCAACTAACCATTCGATTAATTTTATAACCGTATATAAGGCTATGATGCCTACGTCAACTAAAGATGAATTACAAAATAATGTTCTTTACGATTTTTGTGTTTTTTTAAAAGTGGAAGAAAAAATCAGCTTTCTACCCCACCAGCAAAAAGAGAAAAAAAAAAGAAAAATTGAACCTAGAGAAATATTTTAGGTCTCTTTCATTGAATTATCAATACAAAAAGTTTATATATATATAAGAGTTTTTTTCCAGTAATTTTTTGCTTAATTAAAACATAATTATGATAGAATCCAAATATGATGAAAAAAATTAGGACAAATACTAACAAATGAGAGCTTGTTCTCAGAAATATTTTCTTTATTTAATTATTTCAATTTTCTTATTTTTTCCTTTTAAAAAAAGATACTCAAACTTTTTTTTTTTTGTTATATATATTCCTCCTTTCTTTTAATGAGATTATTAATTACTTGACATTTTTTTAGAAGAATATTGTTTTTTTTTTTGAAAAAAAGATTGACAATTTATTTACCATGTCTAAAAAAAAGAAAAAGAAAGAAGATACTTGTACTTATGTACTGTTGTAACGTAGATCTTGTCGACATTTTACCTTTTTATTTTTCCTTTTTTCATTATCAAGACAGTGACTAAACTTAGAATAGATATATTGCAGAGATTTTTCTTTTCTTTAATTAGTGGAAAATAATGAGTAAAAAAATAAAATAACAAAGCTAATCATGAAATTTTTCCAAAAAATAAATTCATCCATCCTTTTTATTGTTTTTAAAAAAAAAACTAATTTGGTAATCAATTAAATAGTCGAAGATTTATCAGAAACGACTTCTTTATCTTTCATGGTAGGAATAAAGTTTGTGTATGTTCTATCCTCCTCAAACTTCACTTGTGATATTACACTAGGTATATATTGTTGTTGTCGTTTGTTTGGTAATCAACCAATTAATCGAGTGTGTATCGGAAACGATCAATCTTTCTATCTCCCAGAACTGTAGGGATAAGGTCTGTGTATACTCCATCCTCTCCAATCTCCAGATCACATTAATGATATTACACTGAGTATTTTGTTATTGTTGTTTGTTGGGTAATCAATCAAATAGTCGAGAGTCTATCGGAAAACTACCTCTCTACTTTACAAAAGTAGAAATAAGATTTCCTTACTATATACACCAATATCATACCCTATTCAAATCTATTTGTGAGATTATACTGAACATATATATTTGGATAATCAATCAAAAGCAATTTTAACCAAAAAAAAGAAAAACAGTTTTGGTAAAGTATAGATAATATTAAATTAGTAGAATCTAACGTCTTTAAACTTTATAATTTTGTCTAAATTGCATTGATTTAGCATCTTTTCAAAGGAAACGTAAACTTTACTAAACTACAATAATAATTATGCCTTTTAACAAGTCATAATCGACTATACATATAACTATAAAAAAGTTATCTATATTCCATTTTTGGTTAAATTTACATTAATTTTAAGAATACGTAGGTATTCCGAAACAACTTATTAATACTATAATATTAAACAAAAAATTGATTTTATTATTTTATTTTATTTTAATAGTATATAATTCCAAATATGCCTACTTTTCTTTTTTAGTCCTTTTCCTTCTGTTCTTGCCATTTCACAAGCTTCAACTTAGCTTGTCCTTTACTCAATTGTAACTTTGCTTTGTCTAATTTAACTTTATTCCTGCTGCAGTAAAAAACCAACAGGAAAAGAATAAGTATAAAAACAAGGCCTCTTTTTTTTTTTTTTTTTTTTAATGTTTAATAATATATGTTAAATTGTAGAAAATGCTTTTCTAAAATGATTATTTTCGATCGAAAGTCATTACCGATGAGAGTAATGTGTACACAAACATTATCCCTATCAAGTTAGTGGCTAGCCATCTTGGGAGTTAGAGAGGTTGTTTTTGATAGACTTGCGGTTCAAGAAAAAACATAATAAAGTCGTCCCGAAAAAGGAATAGCAGAAGTGAGGAAGCCACGATAAAATATTAAAGATAACATGACAAAGTAAATTGAAAGTCATTACCATTTTTCAAAAGTATTAAGTAATTAATGGTTTTATTAAACTTAATTATTGTCAACGTGTAATTCTAAATGATATCATAAAATATATTATTCTCAAATTTCAATTAGGGGTTGTTTGGTTGTTGGTTATTCATGTATTAATTATTTTATCTTTTTGCTTTGCAAAATATAATAAATAAATTTACTCATAGCTTAATTGTATTTTAGTTATGTGTGGAATTATAAACTGGTAACCAAACATCGTACTTGATGTGCTAGATTTTATGCACAATAGCTAAAATACTACTAAGCATAATATTAATTATATTAATTCTAATATACGAATAATGCACTTCTTAACCAACAATCAAATCAAGAGGCAGGTGTATAAAGGTCTACTCGGCCATAAATGGGATGGTATATAAGGAACAAATATGTTTCCGGTGAAAAAAATTTAAAATGTATGCGTACATCTTATCTTAATGTATTAAAGAAACCTTTGATTGATCCATACTTTTCTTCGTCTTGACAGTGAAGCACCTATTCACACCATAATAATGATACACAACTTTGGACATGACTACCGACCTAATAACCTAACACCCCACCTCATACTAAAGGCCCGACATCTAGAGCATGAAAAAATTAATATGGGAGCACATAATTAGTAATCGGTAAATGATAATTGAGATGAACGTTTCTATGATATCATGTAAAGAAATGAATTTTGATTTTGATTCAAGCCAAAAGCAAGCAATGAGAAAAGAATTGTCCAAACATATATAGAAACCACCAATTCTTTTCTTTTTCGTACTATCTGAAACTCTCCAAAACATAAGGGGAAACAAGAAGTCCCAAATTCAACATACGCTATGAATTTGGATCTACCAAATGACAAGAATACATGAATAAATAACGTTGGGTGAGAAATGACCCTATTAAGTATAGGCCTTTTCATCTTTGAAAAAGCCATTTATGCACACACAAATGGAGTAACATACCACTTTAAAAAGTATTTTCGAATTAATACCATAATTTTTTACTTAGATAAGATGGAGAACTCAAAAGAAAAACCTTGACCACAATTTTAAAAACATTTCAATTTATTAACCATGTAATTCATAATTCTTTTCTCAAACTGTTTAAATACTCGAAGATTCTATCTAATCATTTGATCATGATTTTTTTTTTCATTTTTTTTTCAGAGTTGAATTTTGAAAATCACATTTCTATAAAATTTTGAAAAATTCCGAAACTTACTTGTTTTTCAAAATTTGAACAACATTTAAAAAATTATTCACTCTTTCATTTTAGATCAATTATAAAAGTTAAATAATTATTTCAATTTTATATTCATGATCAAACACAATCCTAAATTTTAATAAATATCATTTTTTTAATTTTAAAATAAAAGAAAATTTTTCAAAATTTACAATTTTCGTGACCAAAGTGGCCCGTCCGCCACATAAAATTTTATATCCAAAAAATTTTCTCACGAAGTCGTCTTTGTTAGAAAATACTATATTCCTAATCTAAGATTTTTCCGCACAAATCCAAATTTGATTGGGCTCCAATATAAATATCAAACGCCAAATGAGGAAAATAAAATAAATTAAATCCTTAAAAAATGTTTCTTCTTTCTTCCATTAATCAAAACTCATATTAGAAAATTTTAGGAAAAACAGAAGAAAAAAAAGAAGTGAGGCAGAGGGAGAGAGACTTGTGAGTTGTGTGGGCGTGTGTGTGCCCCTTCCCTTCTGTCAGTTTCTGCTTTAGCTTCTGAAAATCTGTGGTCTCTCCATTTTTTTACTTGTGAGCAAATTATACTAACACTTGTTGCTCAAACAACATTTTCTTGAAGTTTAATTTACTGGGTTTTTTTTATTTATTTATGTGTTAATAACACTTGGACAGAGACACAATTAGCCTCATTTCAAGGGTGATCTGTCTTTCTCCTGTCTTCACAGAAGAATTGTTTGTGTATACAATCTCAGAGAAAGCTAAAAAGCTGATGTCTTTGCAATCTTTTTTACTAATGTCTATATGTAAGTCTTTCTTCTTCTTGAATTTTTATTGTTGTTTCTTGAAAAAGCTTTCCCTTTGTTGTTGTTGTGTAAAGATTGGATCTTTTTCACTTAATTCTTGGCTAAAGTTTGTGTTTGTTCAAGAATTGTTTGAAAGTTTCAATCTTGCTGCAAGATCTGATGTATAACTGGTATTTTTACGAGTTTGGATTTGTTAATTTTGCCTGATTGCTTTAGTTTCCTTTTTCCTTTCATTGGGTTTTCCATAAGTATGCAAATTGTGTGTTTAATGAGAAATTTTTGGTGGTTTCCTTATGTGTGTGGGGACAATAGCATTTTAAGACACGGGGTTTGGATGAAAAGTTTGAAAGAATGAGTTTTTGGTGTAAAACCTTTGAATTTAAGCAGATGAGTTAGAGAAATAGGTTATGGTCTGAGGGGTAAAGTAGGAAATGTAATTAGCTTCGATGTGGCGATTACATGTCTAGAGAGGTAGTAGTTGGTTTTTGTTGAATTAGTAGTCATCCTAGAGTAATATAATTATGTGTTTGTTTGTATAGATGTTGAATTAGTAGTAATTTATTCTGCTTGGCACATCTGGAGCAAAATAGAATTAAGTGTTTCTATGGATGTTGACAATTGCATAATGATTGACATTTGATTCAATCTGTTCACTTTCCTTGCTTTTGACTTGGACTTCGAATCCTCTACCCCGGGGTAAGGATGTTATTTTAACTCTTTTATTTTTGGAAAAAATTAGGTAAGAGATGTTGTTATTACTCTTTCGAAGTCCTTTCCAAATGACCATTTGTTTTGTTTTCGCATTTTCCATTTGATATCTATATCTGGCAATTTGTTGGGTTTCTTGAATTTATATACATCTTTTGAACCAGGATTTGTTCGCTATCCAAGAAAGGATGTGAGCAAAAGGCTTCTTATAAAATTTACGTAGATCCTTAGCGTAAAGCATGTACATTTATGAGAAATGATTAATTAGGAACTTCTCAGATTTTCTAATGGAACCATTAGCCAGATCGTTAGAGCTGAAGAAGAGTCAACTTAGTTTCCTTTTCTCAACTGAGTTGAATTTGACTTTATGTTACAAGGTAGTAATGGTTTGTCTGACAATTTTATATGTTCAAGTGACAGCAGTTATATTAAATGAACAAAAGTGTTTTCTCTTTTGATGACAAGGGAACCCGCAGCCGCTACCCTTTGGGTGCGCACAGGGTAAACCCTGAACATAAAGTGTTTTCTTATGTATATCTCTTCACAATTGTAGCTTCCCATATATGTTTCTAGCAAATGTATCCCTTAGATTGGTTGATGAATAGATATTGTATTTCTCCCTTGAAATTGAACTTTGACTTTTTTTAAAAACTACAAGTAGATTAAAGAAAAAGACAATACTGGATGCACGCTACAGATTATAGTATACATTAGTGGTTCCCCACTCATACATATAGTGGACTTCTCTTTGAAGTTGAAAGAGACAGGTATCCTATTTCTATTCTTTTCGTCCCTCTCATCCTCTTTCTCCCTTCTGAAGATTCATTCTTATATTCCTTCTAGGAAATTTCCTTGGCGTTGATTACCGACATTTACCCCCTTCTGTCGGGCACTTAATCTATTATTGAACATTTTAAGGTTCGTTGATTACCGACATTTAACCCCTTCTGTCGGGCACTTAATCTATTATTGAACATTTTAAGGTTCGTTGATTACCAACATTTAGCCCCTTCTGTCGAGCACTTAATCTATTATTGAAGATTTCAAGGTTGAGAAGTTAGAGTAGGGGCTATTTCACCAGGAAAGCTGCACAAGTAGAATACTCTATATTCTCAAAGGGTCAAGCGGGGTATCACAGACCAGCTAACTTGATAAGTGAAATACACTGTTATCAAAAGAACACTTTTATACGTTACTGCAAAAAGGAAATAGATTTTCCTTATTTCATGATACTTGTTCTCAGCAAGTCAAAAATGCTGTTGTACAATAAATACTGTGTGCTACCTTGCATGTGATAGTGTTGATGATCTAGTGAGAAGTTGAATAGAAAACGTCGTTTGGAAGGCAAGGCATATAATGCGGATGATAATGTCATGTTCATCAAAGTTGTTTTTGGGAGGGATGGGAGTAAAATGACATTGAGCGAGCGGTTATAGCTTAGATACATTGGCTCTCTGGTTCTCTACCTTCTTATAGAATGTATCATTAAACCTCTCGTAAGCCTTATTCAGTTATAGTGCTAATCAACATGTGCTCTATTGGGTTTTGCTAATGATTACGCTTCTTCTTAAGTCTCCCTACATTGTACTCAAAGTTGTTTAGATCAGAAAAGAAATACCGGGGCAGTACAATGTCAGTGTAAGGCCAAAACTTTACCTGAATAGTTTAAAATTTTGTTTCCTGGCTATCAGTGCTAAGGCACGTGATATAGCTTAGTACAATAAACCAATTATGGTATGAAATGAGAACTATAACTTACTTGTAAAATCTGTAGGAAGCTAGTAATCCAACGGTCAACTAGTATGAGTTTTATTAGGTGACAGAAGTAATGTTTTTTGGGCTTGTTTTAGTGATAAATGATATGATCTATAGTTGCGGGGATAAAGCACAAGTGTTGTAAAGCATGTCACCGATAGTATTACATGCCTAACATTATCTAGTGCAGGATTTTCACATTCAGCATACGACCATATTGAGATATTTTGATCAAACAGCCATGATTATTGATCTTTCTGTGGTTTCACTTTCTCATTTTCTCATTCTCTGTTCTTTCTTTACTTTATTTTATTCTTATTTTTCATTTTTTAAAAGTTTCTTTCTTCAGTTTTCTGGATTCTGAAAGTTCCTGAAGTTTCTTTATGCTGCTTGGTTCATGCAGAGATCAAGAGGCCGGTGGGCCTTGAGTGAACCTTAATTTCAGTAGTGAAAGGAAAATGACCACAAAACCAAAGAAAGGATGGAAATCAATTTCGTCTCTCAATTTGAAGACCAAATCAGCAGCACATTTTTGTTTGCTCCCCAAATCAAAATCAGATCGATATGGTCCTGGTGACACACCTGTTTATCTCAATGTGTATGACTTGACTCCTATGAACGGCTATGTATATTGGGTTGGCCTTGGTATTTTTCATTCTGGTGTGGAAGGTACAGTCTTGTTAGATTTTCCATCTTACTTCCTTTTTTGTTATTCACGGCTATTTGTGTGTCAATGTACACATGCGATATCCATTTTTTGATATCGATATGTTGCTCCTATTTTTGGAGATACAGTTCTTTTGGGGTTTTTGCCTTATATATTGCTTTTCCTAGTTCTGTTTGATCCAATATACTGTGGTATGTTTCATCACCCGATGAATTAATTTGTCTATCTTGACTTGTGTTTTAGCTAATTAGCTAAAGTCTTGTGTTCAGATTCAGAAATGAAACTTGTATCTTGGATTTATCCATGTAGAATCCAACCTGTAAATGTGGTTTATTTCATTCAGGAATGGTAGTCTAGCTTAAAGTGGGAAGTTTAATTCAAGTCTGAAGTTAGTGGAACATAAGTCAAGTTTGCTCTCCGTTCTTTGGTCTTAAACATATAATGTAGCGACACAGGAGCCATTACGGATTGTAGTGCCTCGCAATACGTTTCAGGTGCTTTCTGAAATTTCCCATGGTGCTTGCTGCCCGTTAATTTCCCCAAAATGCTGTTACCTGGTTACATTTTCTTCAAATTCTTTGAGTCGAGTCCAAAGAATTGGTAAAATTCTTCTAAAGTTGTATTGGGTGGAGTGATGAACTTCAAAAGTACTTTAAACTTTTTGATGGCAAGAGAGATTCCTCTGAACCAAATCATGTGACTCATCAAAAACTATCTTATTGGTTGTATTGGTTGCCACTAAAGAGAAGCTTTTGATGACTTTGAGTGAAATATAATATCTTGGCTACAACATGGAAACATGTAGACTTTTTTGTACGTTCAGTGAAACTGACCCATACTGTACAGTTCATGGTGTAGAATATGCATTTGGAGCTCATGACTATTCAAGCAGTGGTGTCTTTGAAGTTGAACCACGACAATGCCCGGGGTTCAAGTTTAGGAAGTCCATATTCATTGGTGTTACAAAGTTGGATCCCTGTCAGGTTAGAGAGTTTATCGAACGTCAAGCTGCTAGCTATAATGGTGACACATATCATTTGATTTCGAAGAACTGCAACCATTTTTGCAACGATACATGCTACAAGCTCACTGGGAAAAAGATTCCAAAGTGGGTAAACCGACTTGCAAAGTTAGGTAATCCTCTGTCATTCCACCTCTCTTTAATTAGCAATAACTACAAGTAATAATGCCGACAAGCATCCGGCGCTAGAGTTATCTATGGACTTGGTCTCGGAGAACTAACCTCATAATAATGTGCTTCATAATGACAATCCCGATTGTGTTTGGTACGGAGGAGAATATTATATGGAAAATGTTTTTCTATTTTTCTATGTTTGGTTGGTCAAAATATTTTCGAAAACATTTTCTCCTGGGAAACAAGTTTCTTACAAATCATGATCTCGTCGTGGGAATAGGAAAACAAGTTCCATAAACGACATTCCATGTTGATTTTCTTCTTCCTACCCCGCCCCACCCCATCACTCCCCCTCCACCCGTATAAAAGTTTTGAAAAGGAAAATTTGTCTGGTTATCTCATGGTTTTCAAGCTTATTAAGAATTTTGTATGATATGCCTCATTTTCTCTTTTTTCCGTGTATGTAGGTTCATCATTCAACTGCATGCTACCCGAGGCTCTGAAAGTTGCTGCGGTGGAACATGACCCTAATGGCCCAGAATATGTTACTGAAAGAAGAAGGCTAAGAAGTGCTTTCAGCTGTCTTTCTTCAATCTCAACTAGACAAAGACAGTTATCGACATCTTCGTTATTTCTACAATCACCCTTGAAAGGCTGCTTACCATCTTGGGAGTTAAGAAAGTCTAGCAACAGGTCTCTGAAGGAAAGGTAAAAGATAATAGACACTTTTCAATGAATCTGTTGGAACAGAAAATGTTGTTATTAAGGTCATGATGCTTAGGAAGTGGTAGTATTTGTAACATGACATGATTTCAGTGTATGGAATATGGGTTTTTTGAGCAAGTTTGTCAACAATTAGAAGTGAGTTATTGTATCAAAGATGAAATGGAGATGCTTGTGGGACTAGTATTTGATAGTGTCTTTTTAGCTAGAAGGATGAACAACTGAGCTTACATATCAAAGAATGTGGATTCAAAAAGCATATGTATATAATGCTTATGCCAATCACAAGGCAAATGTTTGTGCATCACAATATGAATTCAAATTGTTTTGTATTAAGAGGTATGACCTAGTGATCAATGAAGTCGATTAAGAATTATGAGGTCTCAAGTTCAAATTTCAGCATTGAGAAACACCGTTAGGTAATTTTTTTCTCATATGTCCTAGTTGTGGTAAGCGGAGTTACTTGATAACTATTGCTAGTAAGTATCTCGTCAAATAAGTCGGGATGACACCATGATTAACAAATGGAAAAAAAAAATTGAAATTGGTTTGAATATAATGAAGAAGTTTGCCGCGCGCGGGGCATGCGGTGTTTGAACTTTTCATATGATTGAAATTCAAGCATTTCAAACTTGAAATTCATGCACATATGACTCAAGTCTACTTGAAGTTCATGTGGTTGAAGTTCAGCTATTTCTAATCGGCATATTAAACTTCGCACATTCTTGTAAAACCTGACTTTAGATATTGCATGTTTGAAATTTATTGAATTTAAGCAGTAACTGGTATCAAAGATTTTTTAGAACTAAGCCTATCGGACCGGGTTGACCCACCAAAAAAGGCCTAGAAGACAAAATTGGGCCTGGGCCGGGGCGGAAATAACGGGCCTTAGGTGGTCCTTTTTTTCAGCCCATGAACTTGTTTGAACCAGGCCCGTTTGAAGTTTTGACAAGTTACATATTTGACCGATTAGCCAAACACACATATATATATACACACTCCTTGATGTTATCCTTTTATCGTTGCAAGTTAAATCTCATTTTATCATAGAGGCAGGCTGAGAATCGCGAGTTAATGAGTTCTGAATCATAAAAAGGATAAATTATTGAGTTTTGATAATTTATGTTGAATATATTAAGTGAATTCCTTAACATGAATTCATGATTTTGACCAAAATTATCGTGTTCTACTAGACTTATAGCTTTCTCTCTAGTCGATTAATTAGATCATATAAGATCATAATAGAATAACGTTTGAATTTTGGCTTCTCAATTAACTGGTTTAAATATTCATAAATGTGTAGCTTTTAATACATTGAACTACTGAAATAAATGAAAAAATAGAAGTTAGGTAAGGTTATTAAACATTGTAGGATATTTAGAAGTTAGGTAAGGTTATTAAACATTGTAGGATATTTATGTGTTACAATAACAAAAATATACCTAGTGTAGTTTTATACGTTGAGGTTGAAAAAATAGGACGTACATATACCGTCCTTAGTCTCTATCTTTGTGGGTGTTTCCAATAGATCCTCAGCTCAAAAGAAGTGTAATCAAATCTGGATTGAAAGGAGAATAACAATGGTAGAATAACAAGATAAATAGGGCAAATAAAATAACATATGTAATAGTGAAAATCGAACAATTAGGTATATTATGCGAATATTAACTAATACTAGATTAGGAGACCAAGCACTGCCTCTTCGACATAAAAAAAAAGGACAACACGTAAGATAATTTCCTTAAGATGTAATCTTAAGGATATTTCTCTGGAATATATACAAAGACTTTAATAGTAATATTTTTTATTTATGTACCGAACATAAGAAATTCAACTAGTTTTCCTTCCTACCAACCAGGCAACCACACCCTTAATGCTAGAAACCCTAAACGTTGAATTCTATATAACTTCAAGTAGAATTCTTTATTAAACCAAAAAATGGAACATTACAACATTATGATCATCAAATTCTTGGAAAATCCTTTCCTTTTACTTTTCGTGCTATTTTTATCATTAAATTATTCTTATTTCTTAATTCCAAAATTCCCAAAAGGCATTCCAAGAATAATTGCACTTTCACCAATTTTTTACATTTTGTATTTTTTCCCTTGGTGTTTCTCATTTTCATTTCTTAGAGGCATTTTGTCCTTTTTCATTACATGGATTACTTCTTTCAAACTCATTCTCTTTTGTTTCAACAAAGGCCCTCTTTCCCTTTGCAAGAATCCTATCGACTTTATACTCATTTCCATTTTCCCACTCAAAATTTCGAAATATGAGATTTTCGATGAAAAGTCTGTCATAAATACTTCCAACAAACCAATTTATGATGAAAAAATCGTGGATAGAGAATATGAGATTTCTGAAAAAAAATCCATCAGAAAAATATCTGACGAGTCAATTTCTGACCTAAAAATTCCAAGGAATGTTAGTCAGAAATATGAGATTTTCGACATAAATATTTTCAAAAGGTATGAGGTGGAGGAGATTTTTAAGCAACCGTATTTAGCTACATCTTTTCGAGATTTCTGGGGAAAGAGATGGAATCGATACTCATCGAAAATGTTGAGATTAACAATTTATGATCCAACTAATGAAGCTTTGAAGAATTTGAGTTTTTTGGGTAAAAATACATCAAATTTATTAGCAATTGTGTGTACATTTGTGGTTTCAGCTATAATGCATGAACTAATGTTTTATTATATTACATGTGGTTTATGTTTAAAACCAACATGTGAAGTAATGTGGTTTTTTGTGTTACAAGGAATTTGCATTTCTTGTGAAAAGTTTTTTCATGCAAAAAATTGGGTAATTATGGATGCAAGAATTTCAATATTATTAAAACGTATTTTTATTGTTTTTTCATTTTATTTTTTGTTAGTTTTACCAGTAGTGAGGGAAGGAAAAAATACATGTGAAGTCACCAAATAATAATTGGGACTTGGTATTGTTAGTCTGGATTAATTAATTCTATTGTAATTGTGTTTTATTTCGAAAAGATTTTCTGAATGGAATTCTTTTTTCTTTTTTTCTTTTTTTCTTTTTTTTTTTTTGGTGTCATCTAACTATGTTTCGTCAGATTTTTTCTAACCCTCGACTTTAATAAGTGAGTATGAACTAAATTGATAATTATAATAACATTAATTACGTTTCAATCTCAAATAAATAACGATAAAATTTGCTTTGTACACTAACAAATACCAGTAGTTTTGACCAATTATTTGACTCGTAGCTACACGTTTTTGAATATGTTGATTATCTTAGTTCTTGATTGTTGGGCATGGAGACAAAAAGGCAAACTATAGTAGCCACTAAAGTTGCGTAGCAATGATAAAGTCAAAAATTTCGTTAAAAATAACCAAAATTTAATATAAATTTATATAAAATATGTTTTAACATATATACTTAGTATTATTTTCTATGCAAGTAATATACTTTTTCAATAAAAGATACTTTTTTTCGAAAAAACTTCCTAGTGGAAGACAACATGTCTTTCAAAAGATAATAGTCTTTCGAGACAACTCCTTCCTTCCATGTGATTTTAGGTCTCGACTCAGGACATTGTCAAACCATCTCAAGTGACGTTTTCTCATTTTATTTTCAATGTGTGCTACTTGTACCTTCCGGTGAATATAGTCATTTTTAGTCAGTGTCTTTAGAGACATCACAAAATTGGAATGAAACACAACCATTTGGTTGTTCAACTTATCAAAGCCCAATCCTTACAATCTGATAACAAGATCCATTATCCCTGCATCTTGCTATTAGGCCAAAATACGGCAAGAATATCTTCAACTAGACACAACACAAAATCTCGAATGTATAAACTGTAACGCGTTTCATGTCTTCATGATGTGCACGAAAAACATCAGAGAGACTACAAGGTACATCATCGACTTCAATTGTGGCTATAGTTCCAACAGAAAACAAAAACGAGTTCTAATAGACAAATGTGGATAGTTCATATTTGTGAAGAAGTTCCATCTAGTCTACAACGAAGAAAATGATTCTCGAGAGCTCGACCATAGAAACAAGCATATATCTACACGAAATGCTTGTGAAAAGACCTGTATAAATTTTGAAGGGGGCTTTGCGAATAAGGGGAAAGAATGTTATACATAAGGTAAATAGCAACAGAAAAAATCCAATCCATCCTAAGAAGCAATTTATGCAAGCTCTACGTTTGTGTAATATCTCACCAGACGAGGCTTGAATAATCCACTGGAATGCAAAGTGCTTCATCAGCTAACTAAATCAGAGAATCTCAATCATATGCGAGCATTGCCACTTCCAAGAGTGAGTTCCAGATCATCGAATCCTACATCGTGAATCCTTTCACCTTCCCATGCCTTGACTGATACATTTTCAAAGTCGAAGTCTATGCTCTTACCCTTGTCCGTGATCATATCATTAGGATGAAGTGGCTGAGGCACAGGTTTTACAAGATTAAATGTTGGAGAAGGTGGAACATTTGTCGCATACTTTTGAAAGTTTATCCACTGGCCTGAATCAATGGTAGATGAGTCAGATTCATCACACTCGGGTATAGTTGGAGGAGTAAAACGCTGACCCCTAGTTGGGCTTGCTGGGGCTGAAGCAGCAAAGAAAGGGATGTTTAAAGCAAACATTGATTCTTTGGCCAAAGTCTCTAAATTGAATGTTTGCTTAGGATGCCTAGTTGGTGATGAAAGAGGTGGAGTTACAGGGGCACTGTTTGATATTCGTACTGGAGGAAGGGATGAAGGAATGACATTATGGAGAAAAGAATATGGATGTGATGACATGTTAGTATCAGCACGGGATGGACTGGGGAAAGAAGAGGAAGTTGGACTTGGCTGATAAGATGGAATTGGGCTAGCAAAGTATGATGACGGGGGACTTGGATGCCGTGAAGAACTTGGCGTGATGTTTGTTGAAGTGCCTCCAATCTCCATCGGGGTTGGCTTGCATCCCTGAATCACATAATAGTTGAAACAAAGTCAGTATCAAAGAGATTATAATTTACCTAAACCAGATCCCAAGTTTTGCATATTGTTAAGTTAACCAAGCCACACGCTTTAGTTTAGTGATATTTCAGTTTCAGAGAGAAAATTTGCAGGATAACATGGCAAGACAGAAAATTACTCCAACGCTCAACCCAACGGGAAGATCGTAGCAACAAATGTCTTCACCTCAAACGTTGCTTATTGTTTAAGTTCTAAATCCCAAACCACGCAATTAATATCGACAACTCAGAAAACACCAACATGAAAGTTCTCATGAAATTTGAGTTTTCAGAGAGAAAAGCACGGCAATTGAGCTAATAAAAGAAACCTCAACAGATAACAATTTTGGAATCTGAACAAGCATTCACTACATAAAAAAAAACACCTAAGGCCATGTTGCTCGGACTCACCAATATCGTACCTTTGCGGATCCTTCAAAAATGCACTAATCTTGGAGGATTCGACACACGCTTATCGGGGGGGAAAAGGCTTGAACTTTCCAGTTCAATTGTTATTAATTTGGTAGTGAAAAACAGGGTCCTTTTATTTGGAGCTTTTTGGGTGGAGCTGGATACTAACGCCTTAGCCTATGTTGCTCAAGACTCTCCAATGTCGTACCTGTGCAGATCCTACAAAAATGCACTAATCTTGGAGGATCCAACACGCACGGTTATGAAGAGTACGAGCAATATAGCCTCAGGCGAAACTCAAAAAGCATCCAACTCCACCCCCAGAAGCTCCAAATAAAGACACTCTTTTTCCACTACCAAATTAACAGCAATTGAACTGGAAAGTTCAATCATTTCCCCCTAAAACCCCTTCCATTTCCTAACAAAACTATACACTAGATCACTCTAATTTCTCAAAATAACCAACATACAAGAACAATGAACAGAGCAAAACAAAGAAATTCAGCAAATCCAGAAGCTTAGCAACTTAAAATTGATGCTCATATATACTATAATCCATCAAAATAGGTGCACTGAAAAAACAATCTAGATCCAAAAAGTATTGCCAAACCTGTAGATCTAAGCAAAACCCATTAATGGTGTTCACCAAAAAACAGAAATTAACCTAACAATCAATCAATCAATGTAAATTGAAGAGAGAAAAATTGAAAAACCTTGCGATAAGTGGTACCATCAGGTTCAACGATCCAACCAGCTTCAGTACAAAGAGCTTTAAGAACTTCATTGTTATCACAGTGTTTAGGAAGATTATAATTTCCTTGAGCTCTTAAACCAGTATAAATCTTAGCAGCTACAGCTCTCCTCCTTCTCTCTCTTCTCCTGTTATTCTCTCTTTCTCTCCATGATGGTTTCCTCCTCCCACCACCACCACCACCACTTTCCGGTATACCAACTCCGGCACCTCCACTTCTACCGGCTCCGGCACCGGCGGAGGAAGATGCTGGTGATTCTCCAGCTTCCCACATCATGATTTTGTTGTTGTTGTTGTTCTCTTTTTCTCTCTCACACACGCGCGCTTTCTCTTTCTCTCTCTGTCTCTGTGTGTGTGTGTATATGAGAAGAAGAGAAAATGGGGTGGTCCCAGGTGGGGGTAGGGTGGCGTGGGGCGGTGGGGGGTGTTGCAGATGCGTCTGATAGAGACTATACTCACGAGAAAGACGTTCAACAAAGCAAAGAAGAATCTTTGATGTTTCTCTCTATAGGTAGTGGTGTTGTCTTGTATGTGTTGTGTACACATACATACTCGTTATCGTGGATGAGGTTGCTCCATCCCACTCAGCGTGAATCGAATGGAGTACTACGTAATGTGAATTCAAAACCGTTAGAATATAGTATCATGAATAGGGTTGCTTTGATTACTATCCTCTGAATTGAATCTTACTCGGCGCGAATTGAATAACGTCCTATCTAACGCGAATTTGAAATAGTCAGGTGGTACCATAGATGGGGTTGCTCCGACTGCTATCCTCCGAATGAAATACTACTCGGTGTGAATTGAATGGCACCTATCTAACGCGAATTCGAAATAGTATGGATGTAGTATTGTGGATGGGGTTGCTCTAACTGCTATGCTCTGAATGGAATTCTATTCAACGCAAATCGAATGGGGTCTTACCTAACAAGAATTATCGAATGGGAAACAAAAAAAAAAGAAGATATTATATAGTGTGTGTATATATATAGTTTGTAATAAACAAAGGGTCGTTTGGAAGCTAGTAAAGAGACAGCTTATTCACTTATTAATTAATTTTTTTAATAAGTTATAAAAATTATTCATATATAAAATTAATAAGATATTTGATTTGTAATTTTAAAATCTGCATGACTAATACATGAATTGATTCTAATGAAATTTGTGTATTATTTTATGTGGACGAGAAGATGAAATAATTAATACCGCATAATTAATATAAGCATAATTAAATCGGTATAAGTCTGACCAACTACAAACAACCCTAAGGGGTCGTATGATTGTTGGTTAGGAAGTGAATTGCTCAATTATTAATGCATCACTAAAAGGATCATGTGATTAATAAGAAGTGAATTATTTATGTATCAAACTCGTTATAACTAGTACCATATTAAGTAGAACTTTAGTTGTAATGTATAAAATTCAGTACATCGAGTGATCTATTCCGTTACCAATTTTACAATCTCGCATAATTAATACATGCATAAGTTATCACTTTATGTTGAATAGAAAATTGAATAACTAACTACATGAATAATTAAATCTACATAATTGACCTTTATATTATTAATACTTGCATAACTCTAATCAACAACTAAGCAACCCTTAATTTATCAAAGACATAATACATAAATATGTTATTTAAATTGGCTTCTAACTTTTAAACATCACAAATAAAGGTAGTGTATATAAATTGAGATTAACATAATATATAAGTTAAATTATTATTTCAAATTTCATTTTTAATCAAATCAAAAGTCATACATATACAATAAAAAAATATAGTAAGATTATTTAAGTAATTGTACAAAACCAAGCACATGTTGTGGGATTATGGCCTTGTGGGTGGGGAACAATTCTTCTTTATTTCACTTTTTTTTCCTTTCTTCTGCAAAATGATTTGTTAGCAGAGTTGTCTCTTTTAATTATTAACTCAGTCAACCAGCCAATAGAAATTTGCCACGTAGGAAATAATCAATTATTTGCTGAGGAAATCAATATTTTTCTTTTTTTTTCTTCAAATGAATATCTTCTGTTTTTCAAATCTACCGTATGAGATTGTCCCTCATTAGGTATTTTCCATTTACATTTCACTTTTTTTAAAAAAAAAACTGAAATAAATAAATAAATAATAATAATATTAATATTAAAATATTAAAATTATGTTTAAACATGCATTTCACATATCCCGTGTAATCTCATAGCCCATAGGTAGGATATGAAAAGAATAGTGAGTATACAGACTCCCCTACAAGATAAAGAGATGTGGTTTCAAATAAACTCTCGAATTAAGTAAAAACAACACAATAGTTTGAAAAAGAGAAACAACAGAGTAAAGAAGCCAAGACAAAATGTTAAAGAAAGGATGACATTTACTACTATAAAATAATACGATAATCGAAGCAGATGTGTATCCAGGAGGGGGTCACCAGGTTCACTTGAACCCATGCTCCCCTCTTGAAATCATATATAGTAGTGATATATTTTTCTAAAAATATTTAAATGTAGATGTGTGAACCCACACTTGAAGTATCATATAATGTCGTGCGATGATAATTGGGTGCACCTCTCTGAGTGAGGTTAGAAATTTGAATATTTTATTTATCTTGTTTATTTTTCTTTCTAAAATTGAGTGACGCCTCCCTAAGTGGTTTGGATAGATAAAAATTAATTTTGGACCTATAATTTTAAAATTTTAATGATTTTTAGTGATAAGAATCTAAATGTTAAACCGATCAAATTTATACTTAGATCCACCTTTTCGTAATAGTACACCCATCATCTTAAAATCCTGAATACGCCTCTGAATCGAAGTGCACGATGATAGGTTCTGAAAAGGATAGCAAATACAGAGACCTTACCCCTACAAGATCTAAAGAAAGGTAGTTTCCGATAGACTCTCGACTCAAATAAAAACAACACAGTAGTTTGAAAAAGAGCAATAACGGAGTGTAGAAGCTAAGACAAAATGTTGTAGATAGCATGACATTGTCATATAAAAAGTTACTACCACAAAGTAATACAATAATCGAAGTGCAAGATAGCCGAAAACATAAATTCAAATTGTACATAAATTCATCCAAGCAGAGGTCTTAACACCTTCAGTCCTTGCATGAGTTGTTGCACAGTTTACACTCATCATACAGAAAACTTTCTGCAGGTTTTTAAGTTTTGCATGTATCTAATAACATTTTGCACTCGATCTTTTTCACAATGACCACATGTAAACATGGTTCTTTCTGGTCCAACTTTGCAGACTTTGAGAGCCTTCAACTTCTGGCATCAGCATCATCATCATCAACTAATTGATTCTGCATTTGAGACGTTACATGCAGCGTTGGAAGTACGTTTGCCCTACATATCCTCCAGACATTGCCCTTCTGACATTGGACTCGAACATGCTCGGGTTGTCACTCAACACAGCAGCTGCTTCATGATTGAGGGGATCTTCGTGATTGGGTTCCTGCAGAATCGGAAGTTATAACTACCAACTACTTAGAGTAGTGTAAACTACATCAAACTAGAAGGAAGTTAAAGTACCGTGAACAGATGATACAAGCCATAGATTATTGTGTTGATGTTGAGCACAGGTTTCCAGTCTTCTCGAAGAATGTTGAGACATACATTTCCTTCCAAGTCAATATTCGGGTGGTAAACCTGCAAAATCCGAGTTTCCAGAGCTAATGGATAAAACAATTGGAATCTAAATTCATTCTTCAAGAAATTAAAAGAGTCGAATAGAAAAAGCTATAAACCATTACCCACCTTCGTCTTGCACTTGACTTTTGGAGCCTCATGAGGATAAATAGAAGAAATGCTGAAAGAGAAGACAAAAGTTCCACCCCTGAATACGAACAAATAATACAATGTATGTTATCAGCACCGAGGAAAGCTAACTTGAAGCGCACCAATTTTCCATAAAATACGAAAGCAGAAAGGTATATCCAAGTCGAAGTAAGCTTTTTTCAGGAATATACTCCATTAAAGAGAGAGAATAGTTTCAGCAAAACTACTTACATATAATATCCGTCATCAGGCCGAATGGTGACTTCAAAGTTCATGAGGTCATCTTTTCCATTAGGGAATGATATGCTACACGTTTTAGGTAGATTTAGTTCACTGATATCTACAGGGAACAAGAAAAACGTTAAGGCCATCTCACATTTTCATTGGTGTGGAAAAAAATAGAAGAATAGTCAGAGAAAAGAACCACTCAGAACAAAGAAAAATAAATGAATCCCTTTTGTATAGATTCTTTATTATAAGGGGAAACATTCTATGATGAATCCGAAAATGGGGCAATGAAGGAAGGAACTGATACAATCATTCATGAACTTCCGTCAAAAAGTTCATCAATCAAAAGAAAGACGAAGAAAACCCCTTCACTAGAAAGTGCTTTGCATCAAGATTCAAGCAACAACAATCTTCACTTTTCACTCTCAATATATGTGAGTGTCTTATGCAGTTAGCTGTCACATATAGATGTTCAAGCAACATCAATCTTCAACAGTGGATGGTCAAACATAACACAATTTTCGCCTCTATACGAGTAAAAGGAGTCAACATAGAAATGACAATAAATCACATCAAATCTCTACAGCAATATATGGGAGATTTGGGGAAACCCGTGAATGATGAAATATGAAATTGGGGGGCACTCCAAATTTCACTGCCTTCTGGCCTCCATTTACACTAACCCTCCTCCAACGGTCCAACCTCCCACTTCTTACCTTCACTGTCACAAAGAACCACCTTAAGAGGGATCCACTTTGACACACACGTTGGATTCTAGCAATACACAGCATGGGCCTGTAAACTTGTAGTTGTAGCTGGTGGACGCACTGTTTGTGAAATACCTGAGATCAACAACTCCCACCCCCTCCAGTAAAGTACTACATTTTCTCATTTTTTTACTTTTTTTTATCAGGAAGCACTACATTCTCTCTTGCCATTTTTTCAGCCTACCATAGTGTTATCAAAAGCGAAAAGCACAAAAATTCTCTAAGGTCTGTTGGGACTTGGGGCTTTAAGTGCAAAGCGCAAGTAAAGTGTAAGCTTTAATGAAAAATGGCACAATGGAGAAAAATTACAAATATATCGTTTAATTCAAGACTAATAATAATAAGTATGAACATCAAATACATGAACAAACAATTGAAAAAAAAATATTACAATAAAGTAAAATATTAATCGTTTAGTATCACCTCTTCAGGAAACTCTCATGGGAAAAAAAGTATGTCTTAGAGTCTAAGCGGGGTGAACCGCTCAACATATTTTGTGCCTCACTTCAGGGCTTAAGCACGCCTTTGACAACACTGGCCTACCGAGATAACATATGACCTTTCTCAGGATCATCTTACATTTGGAAGATCCTACATTTACTACACACTGCCACGTGTTCCCATAGTACCAAAGAGGAGAAAAACTGTTCATGTCATGAACCACAACTTCTCATGTCTCAAATTATAATCAGAGTGCACTATTTCATCTGAAACTTTACATGGAAGATCTCTAAGGAATGTAAACACACAACTGAAATGAAACCCTAGCTAATCAAATCTAAATTGACCAATTTGGCATGCTAAAAGAAATAAGAAATTACCTTGCATGAAACGAAATGATTAAAGTACTTATTTGATTTAAAAGATTTTACAGAGAAAGCGAAAAGGAAATACCTTTATGAAGACGCAGCTCTCCTGCACTTTGTTTCTTAATTGGTGGCTTTCCATTTGCATTTTCAGCAAGCTCTCTCTGTTTCTCCTTTACTTTAAATAACTTAATCATGGTTCCTACAAAAGCAAAATGCATCACGTTGAACCATAATAAGAACTACGAGATGAGATACATGAAAAATGAATATTCTCCATCATTTTCATTTATAAGTACAAATAACAACATCTAAGTACGTAAAAATTCCTGCAGTTGTCAACTAAGCCTCCACCCCAAAGTATTTGGGTTCGAAAATATGAATCTCTGTATCATTACATGCTATTCAAGTTCATTTAATATTGAATAATAAAGCAAATTAGAAGTTCTCTTGAACTAAAGGTTCTTCAAATCTCACATTTATTCTTATATATAGATATACAAGTCTCTAATCAAGATAAAAGGATTCCTCACACACACTAATATTATAATCTCAGCTAGTTGGTATCACTTGAATGGATCTTTTACTTCTAACATATTCGGCTACGCTTGTTAAATTAGAAATCTAGAGATTGTAAGTCTTCTGAATCGACTACCCTCCTGTGCTAATATGAATAAAGAATATAAAAATCATTTCTTTTTATAACTAGCCAATGCTTCTGCGAAATGTTCCAATAACTCTTCTGAGCTTTAAAGCAGAAAAATAAAACTTCAAGTTTTTGTATTTCTTTTTTACTACCATTTAAGCTTTGGAATTGGTGTTGGAATCTTATGGAAAATACTTGATCACGATACCTGTCGAGAACTCTTCAAAGCTTGAGGCATGTCAAAGACATTGTCCCCTATGACTCAAAGCTCTTCTAGAACTAGGAGCGCAGAAACTAACAAAGATTTATTTAGAACAAAATCCAGCACTCAAGAAATGGAGAACAAGAGATTTTGTTTCTTAGTATTGACTCTTGATTTTTCACACTTAACAAAGTGGAAACACACAGAGAATATTTTTTTTGAAACTTGGTAACAGAAACACACAGAGAATATATAGGAGTAAAGAAGGGAAAAGATGCTAACATCTGACAACAAAATATAATGGACAATGGCTCACTTCTAGAAGTAACCATTTGAATATTGTAAATGTCATTCAAGTCAATTGAAGGCTATTCAAGGACTTCAATAGATGGAACATGAGAGAGGATTAACTTGTTATCTCATAATAATAGTCATTCACTGGCCGAAAATCAATTTACATAATAGAATTCAAGTTGTATGTTATGGACAGGACAAAGGCGAATCTAGGATTTCTAGAATATGGTGCACCACTAAAAAGAAGAACAGAAATTTGTATTAAGTAGGAATTGATCCCTAGTCCTCTAGATAAATAACTCAACATTCAACCAAGTGCACCATTTAGCCTTCTTGTGAGGTATAGATAAAATACCTAGCTCTACGGAAAGAGCACAAGCTCACGTGCCCCATTTTTAGGCTATAAATTCACTTCTGGTTATGGACATTAAGAGTAGATCAATAATGAATATTACCTTTTGAGATAACACTATTTTTTCCAACTGCGGGTACTATCACTGAACCTATTTTCGGTTCAGAACTAAACATAAAGATCTTAACAGATATGCATACAACGACCCTGCACCAAACTCTAGCTTGGGACAATTCCGCGAGGTAAATTTCAGCATCAGTCAAGCTAGCCCTTTTCTGTTTTATTATATAGCAGCATTATTTTGGAAAGACACAAGAAAATACTTGAGCTTTAACAAAACTGGAGCAATTAAACTAGGAACAACATTGTAGCTTCAAACACTTACTCAGACTCACTATTAAGATCACAAACTGGCTATGTTGCTCAGGCTCTCCTAAAATAATGCCACAATTGTAGCTTCCCACGGGTGTGCCATTATTTTGGAAAGACACAATAAAATACTTGAGCTTTAACAAAACTAGAGCAATTAAACAAGGAAACGACACTTGTAGCTTCAAACACTTATTCAGGCTCAAAAATAAGATCACAAACTGGCTATGTTGCTCAGGCTCTTCAAAAACAATGTCGCAATTGTAGCTTCCCACGAATGTGGCGTTATTTTGGAAAGACACAAGAAAAGACTTGAGCTTCAACAAAACTAGAGCAATTAATGCCAGACCTGCGTCACAATCCTCCAAAACTGCACTGCTTTTTGAGAATCCGACGCACCATTTTTGAAAAGTACGAACAACATATCCATAAGCAACCAACATCTAATAATGCTAAAAAAATAATCTTTTTTTGGGAGGTTCTCTATACTAGCACTTTTTCCACTACCCAAATTTAAAAAGTTAACAACAACAACAACAAATTCAGTCAATTCCAACTAAAAACAAATAAGACAGACCATCAACTAAGATCAAACACGCAGCCAAGAAGCATAATTTCTGGACAAAATTCTTCAAAATCAACAAATTTATCAAAAGGGGTTCAAATTAAAGAGCAACCATAGATAATTCAATCGATTTCACGATCTGAGTAATAACAAAACTTGAAAAGAGAAAAGAAAAACACAAAAAAGAAGAACCCTTTTTATCGCTGAATCTGATGAAACTAAAAGCAAATAGCTCAAGAAAATACCAAAATTATGTGTACCCACTGCTGTTACTGCTGCTGAAATGAGAATCTGCAAAAAAGATTGAAGAAGAATGATGGGTCTCTCTATTTATACATGGAGAGAAAAATAGTAGAAGAGAATCTGAGAAAGAAAGGACACTGAAAGCAAGTGTATTATTTTTTTACTTTAATAGAAAGGTATCCTCTATTGGATGCACCCTCTATTGTCTCCCCCTCTTTCTCATCTTCTTTTTTCCCTTTTCGCTCGGTGTTCGATAACTTAATAAAAATATTTTATATTAGAGTTCGATATGAGTTCAGAACTTGAATATGAGATCATTTCTTTTTTAGGTTTGACTCAATTTGAGTTCACATTGAAAGATCTAAAATGTTTCTTAACAAAGATATTTTATAGTCAGAATATAAATAAGAGATCATTTCTCTTGATATTGGATTAAATCTAAAATGTTTGTTAATAAAGATATTTCGAACTCAAATACGAGATTAGTTCTTTTGAGGTTCGACTAAATTTGAATTCACGTCAAAAAATCTAAAATGTTAAGAAAACGTAGATATTTTGTACTTCGAGCTCAAGTACAAGATCATTTCTCTCAAGATTTGATTATATTTGAGTTCCAATTGAAAAATCTAAAACATTTTTTAACGAAGATACTCCGTATTTAAACCTCATCTAATTATATTTGAATTCGTGTTGAAAATCTAAAATGTTTCCTTATAAAGATACTCTTTCATGCTTAGGATTCAAACACGAGATTATCCCCGACTTCCTTTCTCCCTCTTTAATTGTTTAAGTAATTATTTTATTCTTTTTTTTCTTCCTTATTTTGAGTATTTGAAGTTAATAGGTGTATTATTACAAAATGATTGTAAAGATCATCATATAGTTTAAACATAAATCATGACCAATTTAGAATCAAAATGATATTGATTGCTTTCTTAAAGAGAATGATGCCTTGATTGAAATTATTGTCATATATATGAGAAAAATAATGATTAAGCTAAGTTTAATTGAGTATGAGTCTTACTATAATCAACAATAGTTGAATTGATTTGTGCGTAAATTTAAGTTGAATTTCTTTTTAATTTTCTATTGTCAAATTTTGTAGGTGAATAAAAAGCTATTTATATTAGTGGTAACAAAGTAGTCAAGTGATGAAAAATACTTTAAAAGTGTTAAAATTATTTTATAAATAAATAGTTGTTTATGTATTTAAATATAAACTTTAAATTGAGAACAAGAGATTAAAACTTTAATATAAAAGAGGAGCATTAAAAATAGTTGTTCAATTTAAAAAATAAAGAGATAATTTATTATTTTATACTTTTTTATCCTTATTATTAAATACTATTTATTTCCTCAATATTTTAAATGACTTATAATTAAAAGGAATGATTTAGTAAAATTATTTGTTATTTATTATTTTTAAGATGCGTGTCATCAAATATGAAAAAAAAAAAAAAAGATGAACAAAGATACGCACATATCTCATTCTAATTTTGGCCAAATCATTTGGATCTTGGTTAATCCAGTCTACTCGAAAGGAGAAGTGCAGAAATAGCCAATTTGAGAGTTTTATTGTGTGATATAATCGAATTTATAACACGTAAATTTAGCAACTTTAGAATTAACTTTATACATACGAGATTGAAGTTGCGAAAATTCAAAATTGCATGTCAAAAGTTTGAACTACCAAACCTAACATCCCCCCTCCCCCCCAATCCACCCAAATCCCTTGACATTCTCTCTTACATTATGATTGGGCTAAAAATACCTTCAATTTTGTTACTGTGTTATGTCATATTGGCATATGATATTTTAATTTTTAAAAAAAACTTATCTCCTAAACCAATTCACTTCAATAAATATGAGTTAGTAATAAATAGACAGGGACATTAGCCTATTTAAATTTTAACACGTTGTGGTGATGATGGTTTGTGTTTTCATGGATTGGTTAATAGTTTGTCACCCCTAAATAACATATTGAGTCTATGTGTACATGTCATTATCGCACATTTTCAGTAATGGCCTTTTTTTCATGACTTGAACTCATAATTTCTTAACCACAAGCAATAACTCTTTTATCTTACCATATTTTATAATTGAAGACGATCTATATGGAGATTTTGGGTTACTTCATACTGAACTAAACAAACAAATCACTCATCAATAACTTTTTGTTTGTTTTTGTTTTTATGTATGTCTTATAGGTTGATTTACATAGTCTAGCTTCTTTTTTTGACCCGGTCTTATATGTATAATCCATCTTGTCACCTACAATATTTAATTGCGTATTTAAGTCATCTGTAAAAAATTTCATTCGATGTTAGATAGAAATTGGATATGTTCCTACTACTCTAGTTTCCTTTCTTTTAATTTTTTCCCTTTTATGATTATTGTTGTTCTTTACCTACCATATTTTCAGAGACTAATTCAACATTTTAAATAATAGGCATAAAATAACTCTGTAGCATTCAATATTTTTTTGTGACGATGACTGAATTTAACACGAATATTCATTTTTCAGGAATTTTCAACTATTGATATACATACATAGTTCGAGCAAAAGTAGCATGCTTCCAAGTAAAAAATCTCCTTATACATGCAACACTGTTTGAAAATAATTAAAGTAAGTATCAATCGAATGATTTCATTGTGTATGTTGTTGTATCAATCGAGTTGTGGACTTGTGACAATAAACCAATATCTCTCCAAGTACAATGCTACTTTCACCATTTCGAGACACAATAGTAGATGTAACGTCTACTAAACCAAAATTTCTAAACTCAATTCTTCTTATGATGTCTGTTACTTGAGCTGATGGTCTTTCGGAAACATCATCTTTATCTCCACAAGGTAGGGGTAAAATCTGTGTTGCATATATTCTACCCTTTCCAAACCCTACTTGTGGAAATACACTGGGTATGTTGTTGTTTTCATTCTCTTGATGCCCCTTGAATGGAAACATAAGAATAATAACAATTCTTGATAATACAATGACACATTTACATAGTCTAGTCAGTCAAGAATTATTGTCACATCTACATTGATTTCTTTAATAAAAATCCACTTGACTTTGTAGTCTTCTGATAGGATGACACATTCCTTAAACAAATTTTCTGGATCAAATTAAGTTAGAATGAGACATAATATATACAAAATTTAATAATGTTTAACGCGTTTATACTTATATTATACATAATCCAACAAAATATATTCACAAGACCAATTCCTCCATGTTCATATACTTAATCAAGAAAACAACAGCTATGAATTGGCTTCTGAATATTCTCTGCATACTAAACTTTCTAATTTCATGTACTAAAGGTCAACAAGAATACTCAGGTAATTCAGTATTGAATTGCAAAAACGAATACGAAACGAATTACTCTTGCAATGGAAGAAATTCCACTTGTCAAGCACTTCTCATATTCAAGGCTAGGAATCCTTACAATTCAGTACCTGGAATTGCTGCTCTCATGTCTTCAAACATGTCTGAGATTGCCCGTATCAACAATGTCACGAGGCTTACAGTGTTCGTGCCAGAAAAGGAGGTTATAATTCCAGTCAACTGCTCTTGTTCAGGTTCGTATTATCAAGCCAAAACCATGTACTATATATCAGCTCTTATTGAAACATACTTTGTGATAGCAAATAATACTTACCAAGGATTATCAACCTGTAATGCATTAGTACGTCGAAATGAATATGATGAGTTCAGTTTGAGACCTGGTCTTGAGTTGCAAGTTCCTCTCAGGTGTGCCTGTCCAACAGCAAAACAAGCTGCAAAAGGCTCAAAGTATTTGATGACTTATTCAATTGACGTTGGCGATGACATCCTTAAAGTTGGCAAAAGATTTAATGTTAGTGTAAGGAACATAGTTGAAGCAAATGGATTCTTGGATGAAAATTCTGTTCTGTATCCTTTTACAACCATTCTAATTCCCCTGCCTTCTGAACCATCAAATTTAGATACCGGAAATGAGAATTATAGAAAACCTATTAGGTCCTTTTCACCTCCACCTGCAGCTAATTCTTCAAAGGGAAAATCAAAGAGAAATATTTACATAGGTAGTGGAGTTGCAACAGGCTTTGTTCTGTTACTGCTTGTGGTTTCTTGGGTCATCCTTCTTGCTTTGTTTAAGAAAAGGGATAGAAAATTTCCGAGGAAGTCTTCAAGTCATGAAGATATCCTCGTGGAGATCGCGAACATAGATCATGTCCCTAAAGTTTTCAAGTTCAAAGAATTGAAGCATGCTACGCGAAACTTTGACTCCAAGAACCGGATAAAGGGATCTGTATACTGGGGAGGGTTTAAAGGGGAAATCTTAGCAGTCAAAATGGCAATCACGGATGTATCTAGAGAAGTGAACATGCTGCATAAGATCAATCACTTCAATCTAATAAAGCTTTGTGGCTATTGTGAACATAAAGGTTGCTTCTATCTTGTCTTTGAATACATGAAAAATGGCTCTCTCAGGGAATGGCTGACCAGAACCAAGTCTCGAGATACCATAAGCTGGAAAAAAAGGATTCAGATTGCATTGGATGTAGCTAATGGACTTCATTATCTTCACAGCTTTACCAAACCAGGCTACATCCACAAGAACATCAACAGTAGAAACATTCTCCTCGACAGCAACATACGAGCAAAGATTGCAAACTTCAGTCTTGCTAAAGAAACGGATACATCAGGCACGAGTTGGGAGCTTGTCGGGACAACAGGATACATGGCGCCTGAGTATGTTGAGAGAGGATCAGTGACTTCAAAGATGGACATTTATGCCTTTGGAGTTGTACTGTTGGAATTAGTCACCGGAAAAGATGCTGTAATTGTAGAGGAAAGTGGAGAAATTCTGCTTTCTGCTGCAGTAGCTGCAATAATGGAAGGAGAAAATGCAGAAATCGAACTGGATGGATTCATCAAAGCAGATATGAGGGAAGATGATGATTTGGGAATAGCATTTTCGGTAGCCAACCTAAGCTTAAGATGCTTGACTCGAGAACCAACAAATCGTCCAAGCATGGAAGAGATAGTATCATGTCTACTGAAGATTCAAGTTAATGTACATAATGCAAAACAAACCAGTCAGAATTAAGAATATGGACATAGGAGGGGTTAAACTAACTCCAGCTTTGTTTTTTTTTTGCATTTGTTCTAGAGCCTAGACTAAGGCTGTATTTTTTAAGATTCAGACATCTAAATTCTGAATACGAACCTGTATATTAAGTTCTATTGACTGTTGAATGAGCCCTCGACCACCATGTGGTAGCCAATATTGAGCTACTAAAACTGATCTTGAGTATACTCTTCAAAGCATCAACTTTATCATCGATGCCATGGCGTTCCTCGATGTCTCGTTCAGTGTGTACATCAACATTTGCTCCCCTTCCAATACATTGTTCAAAAATGTATCAAAAATACATTAATACGTGTAAAATACAAAGCTAAACATTGACATAATGCAATCAGGATAATCAAAAGAAAATGGCAAAAACAGAAAACTGAAAAGGACCCTTCGAATCTAGATTTTCAGTCTGCCCCCAGACAACAACTTAATTTCATCTAATACTTTCTCAAATTATACAGTCATAGAATTCTTCATAGCTAAAATTAATAATACACCTAAACAAAAGCTCACAAGAAACAGGTTAACAATTGCTTTGTTTACACTTTTGACAAACATCCAAGCTATAATATTTAAATATGGTGTGTACCATTTTCTTAAACAACACAAATTCACTGTCTGACCTAAACAACCGCGCAAACAAATGCTTAACGATGCAGCATCTAGTCTTATATTTTTGGAATGATCTTTTTCTAATATTCATCAAATTGTAAAAAATATCCAAAACAACTTAAACAACAACAAATCACATGTAGATTTCTAAAGAAGTTAACACAAACTAACCAAAACAGTTTTCTGTTTCATTTTATGGTCTTGAATTAATGTTCCAGAATCTTACACGGAGAAAAACATTGGCCCCAACTCTGCTAACCAGTGAGGCTCCACAGCTGTCACACACTGCATGTACTCCTTTGTCGTCAAGATTGCCTCATGATAAACCACGTAATCGGGAGTGTAACCCAATCCATAGAGAGCACTTGTGGGATGCAGGTTACAAGGCATTCTATTCCTGCAATTCACATATTCCCCAATCCCCTTCAGCATAGCTGCATTATGAAAGTATGCGGAACAGATTGTTTTCCGCACAACATCCCAATCAGGACCACAGTATGTGAGTGGAATTTTGAGTGTCTTGAGGATGTCCAGTAATTGGGACCTTACCTCCCTAGCCTTGTACAGACCTTTGACCTGTAAAAAATGGTCAGTACACCAGTCTCCTCTGTATTCATTAGCTTTCCATTGCTGGTAAACATTAAGCAATGTAAGGTGATCAGATTCTGGCACAAAAAACTTTTCCCTAGCAGCATCACTTTCCGCTTCCCTATCCTTAGGTCGAAAGAAAACTGAAGGCACTGAAAGCATAGAAACAATTGTCAGAACCTCATTTAAGCATTCTAGTTGTTCCCCCATCAGGAGCAATTTGGCAAGGGCAGGGTCCAATGGGAACTTCACCATTTTTCGTCCAAGGTCCATTAGATCCCCAACATCGTTCAGTGCACCTAGTAACCACAACTGATACATGGAGTTAAGAATGTTATCTTGAGGAGGTGGATCCATAAAATCAAAATCCAACAAGTTCTGAATTTTGAGAGACTTGAGCAGCAATACCACATTCCCAAGATTTGTCCGTTGAATCTCTGGCACGGGGCTTTGCAGCATTTCATTCTCATAAGCATTCTTTGTATAAAGTCGGTAACAAGTCCCTGGGCCAGTTCTACCAGCTCGACCAGCACGTTGGTCTGCAGAAGCTCGACTAATGGGGAACACTTGCAAAGCATCCATACCCATACGGGGATTGTACACCTTCATTTTACCATAGCCTGTATCAATGACATAGAAAATTCCATCAATGGTCAAGGACGTCTCAGCAATATTAGTAGCAACAATGCATTTGCGAGCCCCATCTTCAGCTTTCTGGAAAATTTTTGCTTGCAGATCAGCAGGCAGTTGAGAGTATATAGGAAGAATTAACAGCTTGGGTACTGGTTGCTTTGTTGATGAGATAAGTTGTTCCATCCGCTCTGAAAGTGCATAACAGGTTGCTTCAATCTCATCCTGACCTGTCAAGAATATGAGTATATCACCAGGTGCACCAGTAATATGGATAGTCATGGCTTGCTTAATTGCAGCTTCGACATAGTCTTCACATGGGGTTTTACTATAACATATTTGAACTCGAAAAGTCCTTCCAGGTATGTGAAATATTGGTATGCCCCCAAAGAAGTTTGAGAACTTCTCGCCATTGAGAGTGGCAGAAGTGACAATAAGCTTAAAATCACGTCGCCTAGCCACAACTTTCTTGAGAATGCCAAAAAGGACATCAGTGTCAAGTGATCTCTCATGGGCTTCATCCATTAAAATTATACTATATTTCTCAAGATCGGGATCCTTAAGAGTTTCCCTTAAGAGCACACCATCGGTCATGTACTTGATAACAGTACTTGGCCCAGTGGCATCTTCAAAACGAATAGCATATCCAACTTTATCCCCGAGCTCAGTTTCCATTTCCTCACTAACTCTTTTGGCAACACTCATCGCTGCCACACGTCTAGGTTGGGTGCAACCTATGATCCCATTAACAGTATAACCATATTCATACAGGTACTGAGTTAGCTGTGTTGTTTTTCCAGAACCAGTTTCTCCAATAATAACCACCACCTGATTTTCACGAACCACCTGCAATAACTCATCTCGCACAGAGAATATGGGCAAATTCTGTCGTTGCTGCGAAATTGTTTTCGATTTTGTAAAATCACTGACAGCTAAGTGCTGCGAGAATCTGGCATTTCCCTTAAAATCAACCTCACCATCCTCACCCACTACAACAGTATCTGCATCAATCTCATCAACACTCTTCTCCACCCCAAGAATATCTCCGAGTTTCGACCCAGCTAGCTCCCAAAATCTTTGACGAGAGTTATCCCTCTTTTGTTTTTCGTGTATTCCCCGAACAAGAGCTGACCCTTTTCGTGAAATTAGTGCCATATCGGACATTGCATCCTTAATTGGCAATATCGGCTCAGCTTGCTCAGTGAAAATAACTCTCCCATCCAAAAATGGAGGCAGCTTTATATCATGAACATGAAGAATAACCTTCCGTTCCTCTTCATCATCATCAAACTCCGTCTGCACCTTGCTACCTCTAACAGCTCCAGATCTCAAAAGCTGATGATCCTCCCAGTTTTTGCCAAGGAATTTTTTTCTAGTTCGTGAATAATCATTTGTACTACCTATTTCAGAGATACAATTTCTTTTAGCACTAAAATTGTAATTTTTTGCAGGATACTTAGAAGTTGAAGATCTTACCGATGCCCTAATTGGAATTGGAGAAGGAGCCACAATGTCCCACGGAGAAGAAGCAGCAGCAGAATCAAATCCAGTTGCATATGAATGTTCTTCATTACTGGTTCTCTTTCTCCTTCTCACTTCCATAGATTTGCTTCTTCTATCCCTCTCCGCCATGTATGTTTGTTTGAATTTGAAGGAAGACGGAATATTGCTTCTCACTATTTGTAGTTGTTTCCAAATGAGGAACAACTCCTCTATTTATAAAATCCAATAAATCGAGACGCAAAATAGGAAGTGAATACATTTATTTAATTTTATATAAATTTAAGAGCAGATAAAAAATAAAAATTGAAGTATTAATTAAATGGAAGTGAAAAGTGCGGACCACCGTGTAAGGCGCATGGCCGTGGTACAAGGCCCATGCGCCTTACACTTCACGTTAGTCAAGTAGCGTTAAGGGACAAGGGCAGGCACATGTGTCTTTTCTTTTGGGAAAATTGCATGAAATAACAAATTATTAATTTAAATTAAATGTTATAGCCATAATTTATTTTATTTGTAATTCGCAACAAACATCTCATTTTTTTGCAATTTGGTTCGATATACAATTAGTTATTTTCGGTATACAATTACGCATTCGGTATACAAATGTATAAAATGTGTTGTGTTTGTATAAAGCGAGAGAAAAGTGTATATACAAATACAAATATATATATATTTTCGTCCTATACATTTACAATTATACAAATTACAATGTATAAATTCATTTATACAAAACTGAATAATTTGTATAAAATTGAATGTATCTAGCGAATTATACAAATTAAAAGCTCCATAGCAAACATAAAATTTGCTATGGAGCGCAACTATGCAAACTATAGTTATAACATACAAATATAATTTTTATATTTGCTATATGTGAAAGTTGCCCTTTTTATTTTTGGTTTTCCACCCGGTGTCTGGAGCCCACATTGAAGCCCCGATTGAATTCGAATCGCACACTGCAAAAGGCCCATGCGCCTTTGTCCCTTTGATTTGATTAATAATTTATTTGCTCTTTTGGTATTTTGGTTTAGGGTTCGGATTTCATAGATCCCACTCATATCATGAGGCATAATGTGTTTTTTAATTTGATAGATACACATGTCCTATGTGATCATGTAGAATCTATATAAATTGTCACATAAATGTTAAATAGTACGTATGTCTACTTAATTAATTAAATTTAAATTATATGTTAAATATTTAAGGTCGAAAATCATAAATATCAAATGAGGCAAAATTAAAAATATATTTATATATTATGTCTATATTATATATCTGTCGTTTTAATTTAATGAGTTGGCTTCTAAATTTGGAAGAAACTTCCACCAAATATTACATCCTTGGTGAGCAAGGATTGAATTTTATACACATTATCTTCATGTGCAAATACAAAAGGCACATGCTCACATGACTTGTCCAAATGTTATGACCACACTTTATTCTCTTTCCTTGCCCACCAAGTAGAATTGTTGTGTTTTTTATTTTGTTAAAATATCGATTCAAATAGAAAAATTGAAGGTAATTAATTAGATAAATTATATTTTTTGGATTTGATTTTTAATTTTTATAAATAATTTAATTTTGATTTAAAAAAATTAATTTGATAAATTATAAAAGTATATATTATATTAACTTTTATTGAATAAATTTAAATATTTATATTTTCCATCAAAAAAAATTGGCTTGTAATTGTGCTATCAGTTCTCATGTAAAGCATATTTAATTTGTGTTTAAGTATATTTGATTTATTTGTTAGCAGATTTATTATAGATTCTAATTTATCTATAACGTTTTAAAATAGATTTTAATTATGATGTAATTCATGAAGTATAATAACAATTTTTTTTTCTTCCAGAGGATTATTGATGTTTTTTTTTTGTGCAAGAAAGATAATGGTTCAAGACTATTTAGTTTTATAGTATTCTAGTTTACACGATTTATACCATATTAAAAATAATATTCTAAAACATACAATATTATACCATATTAAAAATATGTTTGATCTAATTTAACCTGACAATATAATATACCAAATGAAAGTTCATTAAAAGATTTAATTTTTCATGCAATATTTAATAGTACTATTTTATATTGGTGTTGGAATTTTACTAATTCAAAATCGTGCATTACATGATTCGACAGTATATTTTTTTTAAGGCTTGAACTTAAAACTCAAAACTTGACTAATTTAAATTTGAGCATTGCAACGCCCATCTCTGAGAGCACACTCCTAATCTAACTTTTTCTAACACTCAAACTTAAAACTTGACTAATTCAAATTCACACATTACAAACTTATTTTTGATAGGAGCGCCTCCATCATAATTTTCTCTCGGGGCTCAAACTCGAAACTTGATTAGTCCAAATTCACATATTGTAAACCTCTTTCTTATAAAGCAACGTCTCCATAATAATTTTCTCCAAAACTCAAACCCGAAACTTGATTAATCTAAACTCACACATTGTAAGCCTATTTCAAATGTTGGTGCCTCCGTCATAATTTCTTCCGAGGCTCAAACTCAAAACGTCAAATCTCAACCATCTTATCACAGTCCATCCTATCACAGTCCAAAAAGAGGGTGAGACTATTGTTGACCAAGCTGAATAGGAGTTCGCACAGTACAGTGAACCAATATTTGACAGAATTTCACTCCGATCAAAACACTCCAAAAAATTCCAAAAATCTTCCTTTCCCACGAAGGAATTTCAAGAATCGACAAACAAACCTAGGGATCATCAAAGCGTAAAATTGCTAACATTTTTGGTTTTCCGTTTTTTCTCTGTGGGGTTTCAGTGTATGTGAAAAATTATGGAGGACTATATCTATGTGAGCAGCGATGATGATGAATGGGACAATCAACAGTATAATAATGACGATGACGACGGCGATGACGATGATGACGGTGAATTTCTTGATGGGTTTACGGAAATTGAACAAGAGAGAAATGGAATCTCCGAAAAGGGTCCTTCATGCAAGGTATTATGATAAAAGTAAAACTTACGGGTTCAAACGAATTCAGCAGCTCTATATTTGAAACCCAATTAAGGATTTCGAGAAATTAATTTATGAAGTTTAAATCTTGAATGACCCTGTAACCCTTTTCATGCAAAGTGTTTAATTTTATTGTTTTCGAAAAAGGCGGTGCCTAATGAATGTCCCTTTTGAGTCTTGATTAGGTTTTCCTTCATATTTTCTTCTGGTTTTGGTTGTAGCCTCTTTCACACACACAATATATGCTCTGTATCAGAATGTTCAGTTTCTAGTACATCAGAACTCTAGAATGACTGTTTAATACTGTTTCAGTTGAAAAATTGGTACTAGTAGTTCTTATGCATTTCCAGTGATTAAATATGGGAAAAGACACTGGATGGTGTAGTGGGTTGTCTCGCTATCCGTCCATACTAGTAGTCGTAGTTTGCTCATGTAGTTTCTTGCCTTCGATTTCTGTTGTTTTCTGCTGTTTCTCGTAAGTATGCTTTGTTATGCTCTCACTTCCGTTGTTTCTTTTGGACTTGTTTGGACTGTTTTTTCTTGAGCTGAGGGTCTGTAGGAAACAACCTCTCTACCTGTAAGGTAAAGGTAAGGTTTGTGTACAATCTACCCTCCCCATACCTCACTTTGCGGGACTATGGTGGGTACGCTGTTGTATATTGGATGGTGTTTTCTTTAACATAAAAAGAGGAGTTTTAATGATTTTAAAATATATGATATTATGCTAGAAATTCTTTAAATGAGATTAGCTTCTGGCTAGCAGTCTAACTTTTTAAATTTTCTGCCACATACAAGCATTTTCTAAGTCCTGTGAAGCAATTCATACTGCGTGCCAAGTGAGTGCATGAGCAACAGTACAGGATATATAATTACTTATCAGGGAACACATAGGTGCATGAGCAACAGTACAGGATATATAATTACTTATCAGGGAACACATAGGAAGCAAAAAATCACCCCGAATTGTGAAGTTGTCTGCTGTTTTCATTTTTATGATTTATGAATTTCTTGAATTCTTCATGCCTACTATTGGGTTTTGCAGGTAATCAGGAAAGAGACTCTTTTAGCTGCACAGGTGAGCAACTGTTCCCAAAGTTTCAACTTTGCCATATGGATAAATGTTAATTTAATGACTGACACGAAACATTGGTATTTAACTTGCAGAAAGAAGACTTGCAAAGAGTGATGGACTTGCTATCTCTGAAGGAACATCATGCTCGAAGCTTGCTTATTCATTACCGATGGGAAGTTGACAAGGTCTTTGCGGTTCTAGTTGAGAGAGGGACAGAAAAGTTATATGCTGAAGCGGGTGTGACACTGGAAGGGACAGATGAACATACTTCCACTCTGTCGACATCTGAAGTGACATGTCAAATTTGCTTCGAAGATGTCCCTGTTGAGAAGACTACTGTAATGGACTGCAACCATAAATTTTGCAATGAATGTGAGCATCTCCCATCTCTTCCCTAAGCCTCTATCTCTGTACGAATATAGTGTTTCTCTTATCTCTTGTCCCTATTTAATCATTATACAAGTGATACGTCACTTATGACATATGATCTGGAGTTTGTTGTCCCAACATTTGAAGTCTCTGTTTGTATGCCTCACATAAGTGGGAAAGCTGTTGGGATCCTTTTCGTAACTACCTAACTTCGAAATATTGATGATTTCACTGCATCTTTAATGGCATCAATTGCATTTAGAATCTGTTTCTATAGCAAACCTATGGTTTCGTTGATTTTCTTTAATGTGAAAATGATTAGTGCATCTTGAAAAGTTGATGAGCTAGATTCACTTATTGCATTTATTGTTGGTGCTTTCTCTTTTCTGGTCACTCGAACAAATGATGGTGTAGGCTAAAAGTTGCCAATAATTGTTATATGTAGGTTGGACAACTCATTTCATTGTAAAAATAAATGAGGGTCAGAGTAAACAAGTAACTTGCATGGCCCAAAAGTGCAATGTGATCTGTGATGAAGGAAAGATTAGGGATCTCGTCACTGCAAAAGATCCTGCTTTGGCAGAGAAATTTGATCGTTTTCTGTTAGAGTCATATATTGATGATAACAAGAGGGTTAAATGGTGCCCTAGTGTTCCTCATTGTGGAAATGCAATCCGTATTGAGGATGATGAATACTGCTGTGAGGTTGAATGTGCATGTGGTGTACAGTTCTGTTTTAATTGTTTATCAGAAGCGCACTCTCCTTGTTCATGTCTGATGTGGAAACTTTGGATGAAGAAGTGCAAGAACGATGGTAAGACAGTAACGTGGATAAGTGAAAATGCCAAGCATTGCCCAAAATGTCATAATGCCGTGGAGAAGAATGGGGGATGCAACCTTGTAAGATGTAGATGTGGACAGCCGTTTTGGTGAGACTTTATCCATGTCTGCAGTCTTATGTTCTTCCAATTTGCTGATTTATATGTTCTATTCTTATTCCACTTCTTTGTTATACCATTTTCATTTTGATATATATATATATTCTCTTTTCTTGGTCTCCCGGGAGTTTTTTGGGGGTTTTTGTTTGGGGTGGGGGTGGGGGGTTAGTCTTGTGATGCATGAATTGCATATGATGCAAACAAGGACTTCCAAGGAGTAGAGATTGATGATTTTTAAAGCAGGAAACTGTAAAAAAAAAAAAAAAAAAGAGGGTGAAAGGAGAGGAAATGCTAAGAGAGTTGATGAACAGATAAGATGGATAATCCGTCCTGATTCCAAGAATGAAAACTTGACCAAGAATTAGGAGGACACAGAGAAGCAGCAATATTTGTGGTTGTAGTATAAGCGGGCAAAGGAAGAGGAAGTATAAGCTCAATTGTGGAGAGTGGGAACAGAGAAAAAAGAGCATTTTCAAGGTTATAGAAGTTAAGATCCTTAGGTTATCCATCCCTTGATAGAGAAGTAGCTAGTTGTTCTTTGAGTGTAGGGTAACAGTTAAAATACACTATTCTCCTTTTTCTTACCTACAAGCTCAAAGTATGGCAGAGTAGTTTCTCCTTTTTTTCCTCGCTAATATTAGTTAATTTATTGAAAGAATGTTGGCCAAGCCAAATTATACCAGTACTTTCTCTTTCTCCATCGCTTATATTTGTGCATGCAAATTTTATTTTATACTTTGTAGTTGGTTGTGTGGTGGAGCTACTGGTTTAGAACACACATGGAGCAGCATTCGAGGTCACACTTGTGGCAGTTATAAGGAAGGGGAAGAGGAAAAGACGACTGTCAGAAATGATCTCTTGCGCTATACTCATTATTATGAGCGCTATATGGTTCATCGTGATTCGTTGGAGGCTGAAGCAAACATGAAGCAAAAACTAAATTTTGAAGTATTGAAACTTGAAGCAGGGGAATTGCAATCAAAGGACTTTGGCTGGGTAGAAAATGGATGTAATAGACTCCTTCAATTAAGGCGAATTCTCTCCTGTTCCTATCCAGTTTCATTTTACGTTTTTGGTCAGGCGCTGTTCAAGGGTGAAATGACACCAAAAGAAAGGGAAATAAAGAAGAACCTTTTTGAAAACCTGCAGCAGCAACTTGAAATAAATGTTGAAAGACTATCGATGTTCTTGGAAGAACCATTTGCTGACTATCCTGAAGATAAACTTTTGGAGACTAGAATGAAGATCATCACTCTCTCTGTACTAACAGACAACCTCTGCAAAGAGTTGTAAGTGTGCATCACATCTAATAAACTAGCTATGCATTCGTTATATTTCCGTCAGGTTCTTCAAGTACATTGATATGCTAAAGAAGTTGTTTACGCGGGGTACAAATCTTTGGAACTGAACTTAATTAGTTGGGGGAACATTTTTATTCTATGATAAATGGCAGGGAATCATAGGGAACTCTCCAGAAGGTCCTTTATATGACACTTTAGTTTCAAGGGAAACTAAACTCATTTTTTTCTAAACGAGTAATGCCCTTTGGTTAGAATCACAAGAGAGGCAAAAACAGTGATCTTTACTTATATTCTGTAGAAACAAACTGATCCTGATATTGCTAATGTGTCTACCAAGTGAGGCTTCATTCCTGGTTTTTTTATTTTGCAGGTACGATTGCATTGACAACGATTTACTGCTTCCTCTACAGCAGGCGACTCATACCATGGCTCATTATAGATCCGAGGGAGTGGCTAAAGCATCAGAACTTCCTAATTGACATTCCACCAACCCTTGGCGTGTGAGCACTCTCAATCAAAGACAGGAAAACGATGCACATTCCTTTTCTCATGAGCTGATCTAGAATTTTATGCTAGAGGGTTCGATTACTACAGCATCTAATATTCTTTTGCGACATTTGATATGAATTTAGTCTAGATTCTTAACTACATATAGTTCGAGTTGAAGACAATGTGTGCCCGTTGGTTTTCTTTTGGTCACATATGCTAATAACTGACTGAAGAATAATGTGACAAAATGTTTCTAACTTGATACACCATGCAGCATTGAGCAATTTAGAAAATTTTAGCATTTGGATTTGGTTCACTTTTGTGAGGTTTCATCATTCAATATGGCAGCAGCTGTTGAGAATCACATACTCTGCATAAAGTTGTGGTATGCATAATATCTAATAGGTAGTCATTCAGTGGAAACAACCTCTCTACGCCACAATGGTAGGGGTAAGGTCTACGTACATTTTACTCTCATATTTGGGATTTCACTGGGTATGTTGCTATGAGATCGCTTAAATGGAGCAACATGGACCGTGAGGGTATATATGGCTTATTTCAACTTGCTTGGTATTCAGGTGTAGTGATTTTGTAGTTCAGATAATTTTGTTACAAATGGCAACACAATTATAGTTTTGCATTACACCCACATGACATTATTTTGTCATTAGAAGTCACCACCTATGTCGCTCAAAACTCATTAAAAATGTCAACAGGCGTGTGTCGGATTCTTCAAATATGACATTGGTTTGCGGCATTGAAAGTTAAGAATCCACGCCACTTAGGTCACAACACTATTACCTCGATAACTAAATAACCATTGAATTAAAAGGAATAAGGCTTGTACTCTCTCCATTTCAATATATGTGATGTAGTTTGATCGAACACAAAATTTTAAAAATATGTGAAAATTAGAGAAAACAAAATAGATGGATGATACCCTTCTTAATGAAAAACTGAATATGAACTTATGATAATCACATCATATATAAAACACGACCCTACAAATGAATATACAGATTGGGTTTCATAAATTAAAACATCCAGGTTACAGAAAGAATATAAATAGTCATTAAGATTAACAAAAGAAAGTACTCTTATTAAATATGTCTTTTAAATAAGAAGCTATGCACAAGCACTCCTATGAAATGAGTGAGTACAAAAAAAAAATAAAGAGAAATTTAGTATCGTCAAGTCTCTTTATAACGATGTCATTTACATCAATTTTTTAAAATTGTTATAGCAAATCGTTGGAGAAAATGAAAAATTAGTTCCAAACAAATTTGATCATGATAGTAAAATGTTGTTATAGAAAATACTTGTATGAAAATTTAATAGGCATCTAACACATTTAATTACATCTACATATCACAAGTAGTTCAAGAATGACACGACCAACAACAAAAATTTAAAATAAAAAAATAAGAAAATATTGCACAATTACCCCAAAAAAAAATTGTAAGCTATAATTTTATTTTATTATATAACAAAATAATTTCTTATTAATTCATCAAATTAGAGATTATTTTCTTAATTATGTGGATTGGACTATACCCATGATCCAAGTTTTTTTTTTTATAAATATATATATTGCATTATAATTTATATTCAATGACATTTTTTATCAGTCTAAATATAACCTAATCATTTTTTTCCGACCATAAAATACTCCAGCAGTTTCAGATATTTGTCATCTTGCTAAGTTATAAACATTTTTAAAATGTTAGATATTTTATAAAAACAATAGGTTATCCATTACTCATTTTTTAAAAGTATATTATAATTCTGATTATTCGGTATTCATCAAAGTAAAAACATTTAAAAAGAGATACAAAGAATAATTTAAATAAACAATTAATTTAATTAGCAATATCAACAAAAATAAAAATACTACGTTGATAATCGCTTTCCATTTATTTAAATCTTGATGAACAATGGTACCTGTTATGCCTACAAACTAACTCGAACATTATAACATTAAAAAAATTAAATTAAATTTCACCCGTTTAAATTTGACTCAAACCGACTTTTCCAAGAAAAAAGTTGAATAAGAAAAGGTTGGACTATTATTATTACATATAGTATTTTTACATTTCCTTAGAAAAAGGGAGGAAAAGACGACCTCTACAACTTTTCTAAGCTGTAAACTGTTCTTACAAGTAAAATAGGAAATCTGAAATTCAGCTTCAGAGAAGAGCAAAAAAATGGCGAAATCGAGTGCGGATGATGAGGAGTTGAGGAGAGCTTGTGAGGCCGCGTTAGAAAGTACTAAGCAGAAGATCGTGATGTCAATCAGAGTTGCTAAGAGTCGTGGGATCTGGGCGAAAACTGGAAAATTGGGTCGTAGTCATACTGCTAAACCCCGAGTTATCGCCATTTCAAGTATGTAATCTATGTTATTTGTGTAGATTTAGTTTTAAATAGATAAGTTTATTTTTAGCTATTTGATGAAATGTAGAGGAAAGTAAAGTTGGGTGATTGTGTTGTTTATATACTGTGTGATCTGTTTTAATTTGATGAAAAATTTGAGTTGGAAATGATTTTAGTAAGACCTTAGCTAGCTTAGGTGCCTTTAGGGATGTCTGATAAAATTGGAACAATATAGAGAAAGGTACTGTGTGCGCGAAGGCATTAGGTAGCTTAGGGAAGTTAGACTTGTTGTGATGGTAAATTGTTTTAGAGGAAGGGGAAGAGTAATCATGAGGTTGCGGAGTTTCATTCACTGAGGAAACAAAAGTCTGAAAAGACCCTTTTGACTCCTGCTAGGCGGTCTTGGGGGTAGTTCGGCTTTTAATTGAAAAAGAAAAAGGAATGAGCTTTGGTGTTTGAATTACTGAGGGAGGAACGTTGAAAAGACTGTGTAGCTCCTATGTAGAGGGCTTGGAGGGAGGGGGTAGGATAAGGAGAAGCAAGAACAAAAAAAAAAAGGCGAAACTTGTGAGGTTAGGATTTATAGCTACCAAGAGAGCAAAGTCCCCTTTTGGCACTTGGGTAGGAGGATTTGGGAGGTGGGTTTTTAACCATATTAGAAAAAAAAAAAGATGAAATAAAAATAAGGAGGATACCTTGTTGAGCTCATTTCTTGCAGGAAAAGCAACTATATGGCTTTTGGTTGGAGGGTTTACCATATTAATGAAAAAGGAAAAGATTAACTATTGTTGTACTAATTTGTCTTGCCAAAAAAATTTGACCAAAGTGTGAGTACAAAGCATCATTTATGGAAGTAACATATGCCATTCTGGTAAGAGCAAGCTAACTAATGATGCCAATATGAGCTTATAGTTGGTGCTAGATATCTTCATTTTTAATCATATATCTTCTAGTATGTCCACACACCCACCTCAACATCCTTATTTACACAACTTTCTTCGGAACATGAAAGTTCTTGCTTGACCTACACTCCACCTGATACAACATAGTCAGTCTAACTATCACTATGTAGAACTTAACCTGTAAGTTGTGATGGTACCTTTTTATCACACAAGACCCCGAAGGCGAGCCTCCATTTCACCCATCCCATACCACTACGATGTGTGACATTGCCATTGATCTCCCATTACCTTGAATGGAAGACCCAAGCTACTTGAAACATCCTCTATTGGGGATGACCTGAGCATCAAGTCTCACTTTCACGTCAAGTTCATGTGGTGCATGCATCTCTGAACTTTCACTCAAAAGTATTTAGTCTAGGTCCTTCTCCGCCTGAACCCTTTTGACTCCAGGGTTTGTCTAAACCTCCATCCTTGCATTAACTCCGTCGAGTCTTGTCAATTAGTACTATTTCATCCGCGAATAACATACACCATGACACCTCACCTTGGATGTGCCACATCAAGTCATCCATCACCAAGGCCAATAAAAACGGGCTAAGAGACAATTCCTGATGCATCTCCGTCATGAATGGGAAGTGCTTCGGCCTCCGAGTCTCCTACCCATTGTTCTCACCTTGGTCTTGGTTCCATCGTACATGTCCTTAATTGCCCTAGTGTTAGCCACATGCACACCTCTAGCCTCCAAGCATCTCCATAGAATCTCCCGTAGGACTTTGTCATAAGCCTTCTCTAGATCAATGAACACCATATGTAAGTCCCTCTTCCTCTCTTTATACCGCTCCACCAGTCTCCTCACAAGGTGGATTGTAATAGATGCCCCAGCATGAATCTGAACTAGTTCTCAGAAAAGTTGGCCCAAACATCACCTTTTGAAAAACAAGAAGGATTAAGGGAAAAAGGAGTCGTTAGTAAATTTATTATCAATAAATGGAACCATGCCATGGATTTTTACCATAGGCCAGAGTACTGGTTGGTAGGTACCACATTGACCAAAAGAGGGGGGAAAACCTTACGCTATATTTGATGGATACAGAACGTGGAACAATCTGTGGAGTGAAATCCCAAAAAAGGAAAAAAAGAAGGAAGAATTGGCCATTGGGTACCCAAATATCTTCAGGAGTTGGGCGAAAGGAGGAATTGTATCTCTTTCACATTCTGTCCGGCCATTCCAAACAATTTGAAAGAAATGATCACTTTCCAACTAAGGGAATTAAGTGTGAAGTTTTATTTAATTTAATTACTCTTTTCGGGTAAGAGGTTGTTGATGAAAGATGAGCTTATTTTGACTAACACCTTCAAATTTCTTGAGTAACAGTCAAATTGAGTGAGAAGCTCTTCCTTCATCCAAGATTTTTGACGTTAATATTGTCGGTGAAGTCCTCTAATGATTGTGCCAGTTTAACAGATAATGTTCACCTCACAAAATGGAATGGGGTTGTATGTACTTTCAGTTTTCCTTTCTTTTTAAATTGTCGATCAGAGTTGGTCATTCTGGTTGTTCCCTTGATCATGATGCATGGTTTGTGCAGCAAAAGCAAAAGGTCAACGAACTAAAGCTTTTCTCCATGTGTTAAAATATTCCACTGGAGGAGTTCTTGAGGTAAATACTTCTGATTTATTCTCTTTTACTAATTTTTTTCCTTCTGTTCATACACTAATCTTAGAACTTATAACCAGATAATAGTGTAGCTGTCCACCCACTTGAATACGAACCTCTGACTTCATTATGGGTTATAAAAGGACAAAAAATGAAGCTATGACTTCATTGTTATGAAAATGCCACATAATTTAACATGACAGTTTCTTTACTCAACCTTTATAATGTGCATGATGAAGCTATGATGATATATAATACTGGTCAGAAGTATTTATGTTACTGTATTGTCCTAGATATAACCAATCTTATGGAAGGCAAAACTGAAGCATAACCAAGATGCTTGGTGGCAGCCAAGGTTGAACATTACTCCTGATGCTTTGCTTTCAGGCAATCAGTTCCTTGTTTTATCTTTGAAGTTACTACTAATTGGGGAAGGGTAACTCAGTCTTGTTAAGAATAGTCACCCTAATTTGAAGCAGATGATTAGCTAAATTTTTCCTTCCATCTCGTTTTACTCCTGTTCCTCCACCATTTTCTTTACTGTAAACATATATAATTAGTTACAAGAAATTTTGAGAAGTAGCTACTTGGCACCTTGAGTAATTTGCTTTCTGAACATTGTTTGAGCACCTTGCCTAGTGCATTCGCATTTTAAAACATTAGAAAGAACCACACAGGATCTCCCAAAATCAACATATTAGACTAGCGAGTTTCATTTAAAGCAAATCGGGTCAAAATGTCATGTTTTCGCTAACAATTGTGTTATGCTCTCACATGTAGCCTGCAAAATTATACAAGCTTAAGCATCTGTCGAAGGTGGAGGTTGTAACTAATGATCCAAGTGGTTGTACATTTATGCTGGTAATTTCACTGAAGTACTATGTTGTCCTTACTCCTATAATAAAGATATTTGGAACTTATTCTGAAGGATTTTTTCATGTAGGGATTTGATAATCTCAGAAGTCAAAGTGTCGCTCCTCCTCAGTGGACAATGCGTAATGTTGATGATAGGTTTGTTTCAAAAAATTTATGTCTATTTATCTGGATTCTTATGCCAACATGATTTTTGTTCTTTTGCCGATGAACTTTTTCCTTGATTGTTGTAGGAACCGTGTATTGCTTTGCATTCTAAACATCTGTAAAGATGTTTTGGGTCGTCTCCCCAAGGTTGTTGGCATTGATGTGGTGGAGATGGCTCTTTGGGCAAAGGTGCATATAATAGTTCTGCAACTTGCTTTGAACATCTTAACAGCACATCTGTAGGCCCCGTCTATGTAAAGTGTTGCTTCATTCTGTTTCTTATTCAAGATGAATTTTTCTGCCCATGAGCTTGCATTATCACGATGATAATGCAAACAGTCGTCAGAATTAAATTGTTCACCTACATCTCCTTTTTTCTTTAGTTAAATTGTCTTTGAAAAGGATATGGTCTATCTTTTGTGTGTGGACAAACAATAATTTTATTAATATGGAAATACTTCCAAATACAAGCTGTGTACCAAATCCTTTTAATTAAAGTGGGAATACTCACACATATAACAAAAAGTAGAGAACCTACACAAAACTTTGGTTCTCTACAGAAGATACCAATCATCTATTATGAAAGGGATCTCATGGTTGCACCAAAAACAAGAAAAAGCCTTGGAAGAGCATAACTTTTCAGAGAAAAAAAGGCCCTTCGAGAAGACTTTATACACACTGCTTACATCCACAGCGAACACGTGCTTTCGTTAATTTGAAATACATATTCATTCGCAACTAGTTGCTTTTATATGTTTCTTTGGAGGGTATATGAATATAGATCCCCAGCACCCAACCCTATAGGAACTAAAATGAAACTTGGTGCTTTATGCAATTCTAATCTATATAAATCTATTTGTAGGAAAATACTCCAACATTTACCAAACAACATACTAATCTCCAAGATGGGCCTGTCAGTGCTGCTGTGGAAGAACGTGAGATGAAAGTAACTGTTGAAAGGGAACTTGTGTCTCAAGCAGAGGAAGAAGACATGGAGGCTCTTTTAGGCACGTATGTGACCTCTTTTTCTCTCTTGTTTTGACATTTGATTATCTCATCTTTGGCTCGAAATGTAAGCTGCTCATGTCTGCATTAACAAACCATCCCTTGGCACAATTGTGAGTGCAATTGCATAATAATGGCTTGTATGTCTCCTACAGTAATGATTAGGTGCTTTAGGACTGTTAACAACTGTAAGAATGGCCTATTTCACGCGGACTCGGGTATAAGAAGTGTTTTAGAGAGTGAAAAGCATAAAAAGAAGGTTTTTTGGAGGCTTAAGCAATAATCTAGAAGCAGGGTGTGCGCCTCTTCAATTGAAGTGTGCAACTTAAAGAAAATACTAATTTCTTTATTCCCAAAAAAAAGAAGAAAAAACTTAAAACCAAATCCAGATATTACCTAAAAATATACTAGTGCGTATAACATGAAAGTTTGACAATATAGTATCCATTAGATAATGATTATCCATTAGATAATGATGAATATGCTAATCCCTACTAGAATCCAACAACATTATATCCTTTGTTCCAATTTATGTGTCTTAATTTTCCTTATTAAAATGTTGTCTTATTTTCCTTTTTAGTATGTCTAAAAAGAATGCCCCTTCCTATATTTAGTAATTCCTAAATTCAAACATTCCACATAGCATGTTTAGGACCACAAAATTCAAAGAGCATTTTGGTACATTATACAAATCTTTAGTTTAGGACCACAAGATTCAAAGATCATTTTGGTACATTAACCTCTGTGTTCAGTGAAACTAAGACACATGAAATAAAACAAAGGGAGTAAAAAAGTAATTTTAAACAAACCTTCATAAAGATAGAGATAGCTTCAATTGCAAAGTTGATTTTCAGTTTTCAATAAGTCAACCAAAAAAAAAATAATTAAAATTTTACCACCTTAGAATTTCTCGGTTAATTGCTGTTGCAACTGTACTGATAAGTAGTTTCAATCGAGTTAGTTTTCTGAACAATTAGCTTAAATCAAGAGTTGGATAATAGAAGAAGCAGAAAACACCAAGAAGCAAAAAGATCCTTGACAACAAGAGATAACAGAAGTGAAATAAAAAATATCATTGGCAAAGGTAGCAAAAGCAGACGCACACGTGAAAAAGAATAAGTCATTGTGATTTACAAAAAGAAAAAGAAAGAAGCAATTCAAGAAAAATGGAAAGATAGAAGTAACAAAAGAAAAGTCGCTATAAACATTGTTGCACGGTCAAAAGCTTTTTCCAACTATAAAATCTTTCATATTATCATAAATTCCAAAAAAAAAAAAGAAGGGGAAGGGGAAGGGTTGCTACAAACTGGAGATGCAAAAGAAGTCAAAGAGAACATTAATGTCCCCATAGAGGAACCCTGTTATTCTTCTCTCTTTTTCCATCATTGAAAGATCAAGTTCAATAAGTAGTAGCTTTATCCTTGGATTACTTTGTTCTTCAGAGTCTAAAGTGTGTGCTTTTTGAAAGTCGAGCTGGTTATCTATTTGCACAACTTCTTTGCAAACACAACATTTTGTACTGGAAGATTACGATGACTGATAAGACATGTATGGACTTGTGGCCTAGTGGTCAATGAAGTGATCGAGAATCGTGAGGTCTCACGTTCAAATTCTAACAGAGACCAAGGATTATTTCTTCCTATCTTCCCTAATCTCGGTGGACAAAATTATTTAGTACCTGTGTTGGTGGGAGGTAATAGGTACCCAATGGAATAGTCGAAGTGTGCATAAGTTGGCTCGGACACCACGGTCAAAAAGGATTTTGCAACATCAGGTGTCACCGGAAAGATAAAGGGTCCAATATCATGGAACAAAAAGGCTGTGGGTTGTTAAGATGGTTGAAGGGTGAACTACTCCATTCCATAATCCAAAAGGTTGATTGCAAACTGCACAATGAAATTCTGTCATGTGAGCAAGTTGTTGATCCAAAGCCCTCCCAATGCCTTTGTGCTGTCCATGCAGTTGGGAATGAAGATTCATCTATAATTAAATGTATAAGGGGGGTTTCTACATCGTTATGCTTGGGTAGGGTGTTTTCAACCTTAATTAGATATGTAATGCCAAGTTTGATCCCTAAATTGGGACTGAAGACACTGACAAGTCATTGAAAACCCGTGTTGGCTATCTGTGTTGAAGAACACCAAGCAGTAGATAGCAGCAGTGATAGACCTTAACTTTTTTTCGCCTTAACTGTTCGCTAGTTCGAGGTTTACTAGTTAATTTAGTTGTAGTTCTTCGTTTCCAAGTCCCTGGGTAACATTTTGGTTCCTTGTCCTGATTTTGTTTTTCCAACTTCCTACAGTTATGTAATGGGAATTGGTGAAGCTGAGGCATTCTCAGAGCGGTTAAAGCGAGAGGTTCAAGCTCTGGAAGCTGCGAATGTGCATGCCATTTTGGAGAACGAGCCATTAATTGATGAGGTGACTAGTCAATATTTTTGTAAAAAGCTCCTATTATTTTGATACCTGTGTCAGAGGAGCTTTTGGTTTTATTTTCTTCCATGAGCTGCTGCTGATGTTATTTTTGGAACAACCAATAGACTTCTACTTGAATAGGCTATGCAGCTCTTGCATTGTTAAACTTTTTTTGTGCCAAGTGTAGTTAACAGCAAACTTTGTCTGTCCCCTTATATTCAGCTTTTCTTCCAAATCCTCCAATTTTCTATATGCATATTCGTAGATATACACTTTATTGCCTTCTCAGATTAGGGGAGAATATGTTTCAGCCTCTGAAATAATCATCCTGCAGGTCTTGCAGGGGCTTGAAGCAGCCACCAGCTGTGTTGAAGATATGGATGAATGGTTGGGCATCTTCAACTTAAAGCTAAGACACATGAGAGAAGACATTGAATCGGTAGGAATCTCAGCATTTCACTTTTGTAGTTTATTATCTAGTATTAGCAGTAAGGAGATAAGTTTTGCCTTACTTAGTCCACTGGTTTTGTATGTGTATTTCTATTATAATATGATCTGCCTATGTTTGCTCTTAACTTGTGAATCTCTTGAATGTGAAAATTAGTTTTGTGTCCTAGTCGTTAGAGCATCTATCTGATATGTAGTTTTTCTTTCCACCGCAATGAGCCAATGACCAATGGATAAACCTAGATAATATCATTTCTTTCCTGACTTGAACCAAATTTGGGTATCTAGAAGTCTGATCTGTCTGTATATATGCTTCCAGGGAAAAAGGATGATAGTTCTATGTTTGCATTGTTCTAGTTGCTGTAAGACTGAGTTTGCTACATTACATATACATAATTCAAATATGAATTGCATTAGAATGTTGACGGCCTATTATTTGAATGTATCTCCTTTGCTAGTGCACTGCTGATCGTTTCGATATGCAGATAGAGAGCCGCAACAACAAGCTAGAAATGCAGTCAGTTAACAATAAAGCATTGATTGAGGAACTTGATAAGCTTCTTGAGAGATTGCGTATACCCTCTGAGGTCTCTCTCTCTATCTGTCTGTCTCCGATCTTGTTAATGGACACTCATAAATAAACTAATGTTTTTACTTGATCATTCTTGTTTTGTAGTATGCAGCATCTTTAACAGGTGGTTCATTTGATGAGGCAAGAATGCTTCAAAACATTGAGGCATGCGAGTGGTTAACTAATGCTTTACGTGGTCTTGAAGCTCCTAATTTGGATCCTAGCTATGCAAACATGAGAGCTGTATGTTCACTTGCTCATTTCTTTCTTTCTGATTCTTTTAGTTATTTCTTCATCAGTGTTGTGCTTCATCATGTAGGGTAGAAAAGTTTAATATAGATAAGCATACATATTGAAGCATAGCACAGTTTTTTGCCTGATCAGGTCTTGGATAACTGTTGTTTCTCAGGTGATTGGGGAAATAAAAAATGGTTGAATTATTGCAAATACATGGTACTTGTTGTATCATATGATGTGACTGGCCTTGATGAACCTTGGCTTTATAAATGGATAGGGAACTCGTCCTTTCTCTTTTTTATTCTACCAGCTAATTCTTATTGATAAACTTCTTGTTGGTTCTTTGGGGGCTTATGATCTATCACTTTATACGGATGATAAGTATGGAAATTGTATTGTTACATCTTATGTGCTTGTTTGCCAATTGAAGTGAAACCAAGTAATTCTGCCTTTCAGATAAACTATTTCTCATTGGCAGTGGATGTTTCTCTAATTTGTGTGTGGAAGTGTGAACTCACTTTTACTTGTGGAAATGTTTTTGAATCTCTTGTAGGTAAAGGAGAAACGAGCCGAGCTTGACAAGTTAAAAACGACGTTTGTTCAAAGAGCATCTGAATTCTTAAGAAACTATTTTACCAGTTTGGTGGATTTTATGATAAGTGATAAGAGTTATTTTTCTCAGGTATTCTTCTGCTGGCACTTTTACTTTTTACTCAATTGTCATCTTTCTTTTGTAAATAATTACTATAGACAGCTGATAACATGAATTAAACAGCGTGGACAATTGAAGAGGCCCGACCATGCTGATCTGAGATACAAGTGCAGGACATATGCTCGTCTTTTGCAACATCTGAAGGTCAGACTGATTCAATTTCTTGGTTAACTTTCTATTGTTTATTTTAATAGTTTCTTATGTCTTTTTTGCTATCCTTTATTTACAGAGTCTTGACAAGAATTGCTTGGGCTCCTTAAGAAAAGCTTATTGTACATCCCTTAATTTGCTTTTGCGCCGGGAGGTCAGAAAAGTCATTGATATCAGTCCAGTTGTCTTTTTATGTCTTTCGATAACTACTTTTACTTCCTTCTTCTTGCTGAGTAGGTTGCTTAGATTCCGTTATATGTTCACTACAGCATTTGTGCACTTCTAAATTATTTGAATATCTGTTTTCTTCATCTCAAACCTTCAGTGTCCTTTGCATCAAAGAGTTGCCGAGTTAACCTGCTTTTGGACAAGTTTAATATACTTGTAACCTACTTTCATAGCTAGACAGTTCCTGGGCTATATTGTAAAAGAGGTGCAGACTTCTCTAAAAATGAGACGAAGTTCAGGCTGTTCACTATAAGCAATAACAAGCTGTATAAAAGATGAAGTGGCAGCAGTAGAAAACCAGATAGAAGAAAATGAGATAGATGGGAAGAGGGGAATCTAAATTCCAACTCTTTTCAAGGGATCAACACAACATTAGCCACTCAAAGACATTGATTTATAATTAGACTCAGAACTTTTAGTATACATACAAACTGGATGTGCAAGGAAAAATGAATTAGGACTCTGGGAGATCAATTTTGGAGAAAAGAATTACTTCACGTACAAGTAACTTGGAGCCCTAGTCTAGAGGACTTCAACCAAGTTTACTTGATGGAAGAAAATCTCAGCACTAGGAAATTAAAGGCAACTGGACTGCAATCCTCTTGAAAAGGTCCTGAAACTAACTGAACTAGCTGATTTCTAGAATACTTAGACCTATGAACACACTTAAAAGGATAAAGCAATTATCAGCTGCCTTCTCACTCAGAAGAGACATAGCTCAAAAAAGCTGCCAAGGACATTACTTGGTGGACCAAACAATGTTCTTGCATGTTCTGTGGTCATAAGCTTGACAGTTGGCTAGCTGGCCCTGACACCAAAAAAATTTTCACATTGGGCAGCCAGAACTGAGAGTGTGACAGTTTTCTTCTTTTCTGCCTGTGAGCAGAAATTAAGGGTGAAGCAGGGTTAATTTTCTTAGAGTGACCTAACTAGTAAGGATTGAAAAACATATTTGCATTATGCACTGATGGCTATCTATTTTTTAATTTTTTTTTTTTCATTTGTGTGTAACTCTGGATGCCCTTGCTACCCGTCTCATAGAAATTTCATTTAACCTATAAGAAAAAGATGAATCATACGCCCTGCTCTATTTAGCAAAACAATATACTCCCACTCAGACACACATTGAAAACAATTCCAAATTGCAATTTTCGATGTTTGAAAAAAAAGGAGAAAAGAAGAATTACTAAATGTATAGCTTGATTGTTTCCCTCAAGTTGTTAGGGTTTAAAATAATGTTTACAGACGTTCTAGAATAGGAAAGTATAATATTTACAGGCATAATATCATCCCAATGATAAGTACTCGACTACTTGCAGGGGCGGATCTATGAAGGGCAGTGGGGGTGCCACGCCACCCCCGAACTTTGACGGAAACTCTATATATACATAGGTATATATATATAATATTTATATAAATATAAAGTGTGCCACCTAGTGAACAAAATTGGCTTGTGGTGCCACGGTAGGAGGGCAACTTTAGATGGCTAATGTTGCGGGTTCGAATCCCATTTGTACCTATTTTTTTTGAGAAATTTGCTTGCAACATTTTTTAAGGTGAGAAATTTGCTTGCAACATTTTTTAAGGAAAAAAAAAAAGGCTCCGAGCATTTTTTTTTAAGGAAAAAAGCTGGCACATTAATCGATAAATCTATTTGGCACCCACGGACTCTAAATCCTGAATCCGCCACTGACTACTTGTCCACATTGATATAATGATATGCATATTAGTTTCTAACCTACAACTTTAATTGCAAGATATTCACGAGTATCTTAACAATCCTATTCAAGTTGGAAAATACATATCGTAGGCCGTAACTCCTAGTTTGTTGCAAATATAATCAATCATTAAACCTCTAGGTGGTTTTGTAAGCATATCTGTTAACTAGTGGATATTTTCATGAGTATTAAGTAGCAGATCTCTCCTTATTTTGTGAGGGGGGTAAATAATGAATGTAAGAGGGGGATAATGAGGAGAGTAATACATCAATGGGGGGCTGATATTTGTGTGTTAGTAGAGACTAGTTGATTCCTAATTCCCCTTAAAAAAATCATCCTAGTTGATTCCTAAATGTTGTGTACAATCAAAACTCAGTTGGAATGAGAGAAATTGAGATATGCAAGATGAAATTGCTCAAAGGAGAATGTATTGAGAATTGAGTCTTGTAAGCCATCGTGGCTAATAGATGTATGTGGTTTGCATTGCTTGTTCTGTTGGTTTTTATCTGCATTGGTGTACCTCCTAAATATTTTTTTATGTTCTGATGAAATATTCCTATTTATTTACCATGCCTCGTGATTCTCCTTGGACCAAACTTCAGAGTTGAAAATAGAAAATGTTTAGGGATCACAATAGATTCTTAATAAAGAACATTTCAAGTTTGAAGTAATGATTCCTTAAGTATGCCATACTTTGCAGGCTCGTGAGTTCGCAAATGAGCTTCGTGCCAGTACAAAGGCGTCAAGAAATCCAACTGTATGGCTTGAAGGTTCGGTGGGTTCGAATCAAAATGTGAATAGTGCAGACACTTCAACTGTTTCGGATGCATATGCTAAAATGCTGACAATATTTATCCCTCTACTTGTGGATGAGGTGCTCCTGTACCTTCTTCTCTCTCTGGAATATATTTATATAATGGGTTAATGTTGCTCTTCATAGAAAATAATTGGTTAATGTTGCTTTCACTCCCAATATCAAGTTTTCTGTTTCTTTTTTCTAAATGCAGAGTTCTTTCTTTGCTCACTTTATGTGCTTTGAAGTTCCTGCACTAGTTCCACCAGGAGGTCTTGCTAATGGCAATAAAAGTGCTCATGATGAGGATGATGCAAACTATGATGATTTGGGTATTATGGATATTGATGAGAATGACAATAAAGCTGGTACTGCTTTGTCCTTTTTCCTTCCCTTGCCTAGCCTGATTTATGGTCAATTAAGGCTACTTTTCATATCTTGCAGGTAAAAACACTGGTGAACTAGAGGCACTGAACGAATCACTTCATGATTTACTTGATGGAATACAAGTAATGACACATTTCATTCGTACAATAGCCTTATTATTTGATTATAATCACAATAATGTGTCAACTTGAACTGAAAATATGGCTTTACGGGAATCAAGCTAGCTTCTGTTAATATTAGATTGAGATGCTAAATAAATTACAGATTTGGTGATTCTTCTTCTGTGAGCTATGTGTTATCTACATGATCAATGTTCACACCTTCATGCTTGATTGTTTATCTGGTAAAATGTGTACTTATCAACGAATTCCTGCTATAACTGTACTCATCCCGATAGAGTTCAAACTTTTACTTAGACAGAAGTCAGAACCAGAAAATTGGTTTTGCATTGTTCAACAGACAGCTTCATAATATTTCTTTTCTGTAATCAAAATGCCTATTATCCTCAGCTGTTATGTACAAATTAGCGGATCTTTATGATGCACCACCATCGCTAGTTGTGTTCTGTAGAACCAGCCCTTGATAAACCGAGTCATTGCCTTCTGGACATATTTTATTTTTCCTTGTCATGAGGAGCTAGTGCTGGATGTTTGCAAGCAAGTTTTACCTATCTTCATGGTTCTTATAGCTTAGTTTTGAGTAGTATTTTTTCTCTTTTGCGGATCAAATTTCTTTGTAGTTTCGGAGTTTTATTGTCTCAATATTCTGTTCGAAACATCTGACAAAACTCTCTTCTTTTCACGTGTAGGAAGACTTCTATGCGGTGGTGGATTGGGCATACAAGATTGATCCTTTGCGCTGCATATCAATGCATGGAATAACTGAACGTTATATTTCAGGTCAGAAGGCTGATGCTGCAGGATTTGTGCGCATCTTGCTTGATGACTTGGAATCTAGAATTTCAATGCAGTTCAGTCGGGTGAGTTCTTGTCATAATACTAGATACAGGACCCCGTGCCAGCACGGGGCCCAATATATATTATTTTTTTTGCCTCAATTTATGTGATATCATGGAACTTGAGAAGTTATCCAAATTTTTATATGATTTTAAAAATATTTTAAGTTGGTAATTATGATCATTTGTACTACTTTTTACTTAATTTTAAAAATAATATATATTATTCTTTTTGTCTCAATTTAGGTGGCATATATAGGATTTCAAAAATTGGCCATTTTTATGTCTTTTAAATATATTAAATTGTTAATTATTGTAATTTATATTACCCTTTTAACGTAATTTTCAAATAATCACTTTCCATGTCCCAAATTATGTGGCATTGATAAATTTTTTGGAGTCAAGTGATTTTTTTTATATGTATTTTAATTTTTTAAAAATTGTTAATTATTGTGATTTATAGTACTTTTTACGTCAATTTCAAATAATATATGTTTATCATCTAACCCATTTTATGTGGTACCAATATAATGTCAAGAGTTAATCGAATTTTTTTTTATATAACTTTTAAATATTCAGGTCAATTTCAAATAATATATGTTTATCATCTAACCCATTTTATGTGGTACCAATAGAATGTCAAGAGTCGATCGAATTATTTTTATATAACTTTGAAATATTTATATTGTTAATTATTGTGATTTATAGTATTATTTATATAATTTTTAAATTTATAACCAACAAAAAGAATAAGAGAAATATATTTAATAAAACAAAAATACTAAATAGTAATGAAAAATATTATTATTACAACTCTACTACATATACAAATGTTTAAATGAAAAAAAGGAATGAGGCAGCCGACATAGAAAAGTGAGCCCATGAGTTGGGCCCACACAGTTCAACAAAACAGCAGTAATTTTTTATAGGACATATGAGTCATTATGTAAATGTTAATTGGTTTTTTGGTCTAATAAAGAAAAGGTACACCTTTAAAGCAAGAGATTACAAAGGCTTAATGAAGGAAAAAGTAGAAAATTCCAATAATACCCTTGTCATACAAGCAGGCATGTTGACGAAGGCATGCCTGCTTGTAGACTCTTATATATAGTAGTAATATGCTTTTGGAACTCATAAGTGATGATGTTTACTTTCTTTTCTGTTTGCTTCAATTGCAGTTTGTTGACGAAGCATGTCATCAAATTGAAAGAAATGAGCGAAATGTTCGGCAGTTGGGAGTTTTGTCATATATACCAAGGTGGAATGAGTTTCATAAGTCCTTAGTTTTGTATACTTTCCTTAACTGTGGGAACAGGTTTTCTGTCAAATATGTAGTTAAATGGTTCAACTTGGGGGCATCTGAATAGTGCTTGACATACTTAGGGTGTAAAGTTATTGGTTAAGCATGTAGATTTGGTGTCAGAAGGATGTGCTTAACCAGTGGCATTGCAGTTACAGCTTTTGTCTTTTTTTATCTTACCCTCCTAGTTTATGTGGTCTGATATTCTGATTAGTAGTGCATTCTTATATCATATTTTTTTTACTGAAGGATTGACTTCATTAACACTGAGAATGGCATGAGTTTGTTTCTTGGGAACATTCTTTCCCCCAGTTTGAAGGAAAAAGAGAGTGATTTCTCAATTTTCATACTGTAATTGTTACTACCAATAGAAAATTACTACTTTTGCTTGAAGAAATCAATTGCTTCAACTTTTTAACTTACAGTTTGCTCAGCTATTTTTATTTCTATTATTACCCAATAATTTTCTTTTCAGTTAGACAGTGCCAGTTTTACATTGGATATTCCAGCTTGAAGTTTGCCTTAAATTTCAGTTAGTGTATCTGAGAGTTTGGCTTTCTTCCTTCCACTCATATGCTTTCACACTCGTTCCATCTCTGTATTACCTCTTTTATGATTAATTAGCTTCTTTTTTACCTTTTGCTGTGAGCTTCCTCTAACAACTTTTCGATTGAAGAAATCTTTAACTGTTGGGCTTCTTGTTGTAATTGTACTTCAAAATCTGATTTGCTACTTATTTTCCCTTCAGACTACTGCCAATTGATCTTTTTGTCTTGAATAATCAACCATTTCATTTGGTATTGTAGATTTGCCACGCTTGCAACCCGTATGGAGCAGTATATCCAAGGACAATCAAGGGATTTGGTTGACCAGGCGTACGCAAAGTTTGTGAGTGCTTTTATCTCTGACATGTTCTTAATAAACGAGTGTGAAGAGCTATTAATATGTGAGATTACGACTGCTGAAGATTTTAAAATGGCTCAATATATAGTTGATTGCTTTTGTTTTCCTTTTTGTTTTTGGTGTTAGTATAGCAGTTGATAATTCTATTATTTGCCCTTTTAATACTCTATAATAGAAACTCACATATTGCTAAAGTGGAAATTAGGGGGAAAAAGCAAAATAAAAATTAGGAAATATGTATATAGTTCTCTCTCTTCTCTGTGTGATGATTTTAATATAACTTTGTTGTTGTCAGATAATACTTTTCTCCTTATGTAATGTTGTGGCGTGGCTGTTTTGGACATTGTTTGGCAGGTCACTACAATGTTCCTTACTTTGGATAAAATTGCTAAAGCAGACCCAAAATATGAAGACATTATGCTTTTAGAAAACTATGCAGCATTTCAGAATAGGTATTGTTCTAGTGTTACTTTCAGAGCTCTATAGCTTATTCTATTCCGTCAAATCAGTTTGAGTGCTGATGGGAAGCAGTTGTGCAGTCTTTATGACCTGGCTAATATGGTGCCAACATTAGCAAAATTCTATCATGAAGCCAGTGAATCTTATGAACAAGCTTGCACACGCCATATCAATGTGATTATATTCTATGTAAGCTTCCCTATTTCTTGCTTCTTTATTTTGTAATGGTTTCTTTGCTGCTTTTATTGTGACTAGTACTTCTTAAGGTCCGAGTCTTTCTGATGATATACCTTAAAACCTGTACTTCCGACAGCAATTTGAGCGACTTTTTCAGTTTGTTCGAAGAATCGAGGATTTGATGTACACAATCCCGCCTGAAGAGGTTAGATTACTTTTTTTTTTCATCTAAGCTTCTCCTCAGTTACAGCATTTATTGTCTGCTCTCCTCTTAAGGATATCTTAATTTTCCTTGTTAATTAGTTTCCTGCCTTGTTATTAAGTTGATACGAATTTGAGCCACTACATGACATTAAATTACTAATACTGGAATAAAGATGTATTCTCTCTTTGGCAGATGGAACTTTAGGTTTGCATTGCTGACATTATTAAAGTTTAACACTGAGCAAAAATTTGGTTCCCTTATTTGTAGCTGTGGGTTATTCCCTTTCCTCTTTTTAAAGTAACAAAAATTGTTTTGTTCCATAATTTGCACTTGCTTGAGGTTTCTGTTGACTTTAAATGCAAATGCTTCTTATTTGACTGCGTCAATAGATCATCAGTTGCTAATGATCTATGCCATTTTAAATATTTTAGATTCCATTCCAACTTGGGCTGTCAAAGATGGATCTTCGGAAGGTGGTAAAATCCAGTTTATCTGGGGTAAGTCTGTCAATGTCCTCAATTGATCTTCTATTTTTTTAAACCTAAAAAATGTCTCTTAAATGTCTTACATTTCTGGGTCTTTGATAAACGTTCAAACTTTGCTTCTACAGGTGGATAAGTCCATTAGTGCAATGTATAAAAGATTGCAGAAGAACTTAACGTCAGAGGAGTTGCTGCCTTCATTATGGGATAAATGCAAGGTATATCTAGCAAAATAGGGTATTGAAAGTAATCACTTGAAAATCTCAATGAGAAATAAATTATACGGTGCCTTGTGTGACTCATTGTAAAACTGGTGAGACAATCCCGGGAATCCTCTGGCCATTGCCTTGTTCGAGTTCTCTTATTAAAGAACTCAGTCCTCGCTATGTGATGAGATGGACAGTGAACTGGAGAACGGATAGAATAGCTCCATTTTGAGTTGCTTAAAGTTTTTACTTTGTGCCTAGACTTTTGTTGGTCCCTTCCAATATTGATCTCATCTTCCCTTGGTTCATTTTTCGTATAGCAAATTTACCTACAACATTCATATTCTTGCAGAAAGAGTTCTTGGACAAGTACGAAAGTTTTGCTCAGCTTGTAGCCAAGATATACCCCAGCGAGAACGTCCCATCTGTCTTAGAAATGCGCGATCTTTTGGCATCCATGTAAAGAAGCTTTTTGTGAGTTCGATTCTAGTTTTAGTTGTTAAGAAAAGTGTGTTGTAGAGTATGTCTTCTGTCGTCTATTTGTTTTCTGTAGAGCATTTGCCTTTGTCGTCCTTACCGCCTTTTTTGTTGTCGTAATGTTTTCTTTTAAAGCTACTGTATGAGTTATCTAAGTTTCATTTTCAAGTGCAACTGTGGAGGAAGAAATGTTTAATCTTACTACATATCAATTCATCTATTAGTTATTAAAGAAGTGTTTTCACTAGTTATGCTTGAAGTATTTTGTTGTTTTTCGAATTCCTACCTACAAATATAGGTTATGTAGATAGGCAAGTCATAGTTCATGGTTATCAACAAAGATTGTGGTGGAGTAACAAGTATTTTTTCGGTTCGAGTTTTGAATAAGGAAACACAGGAATGTTTTATTCTTCGAAGCAAGACTTGTTCGCGTGAATTTAGATTAATCGAGCCTCAAAAATAGATATGGAATACTAGTATATTTGATTGCGATAAGAGTGGTAAGTACTCATCCATCTTGAATCTGCTATTTCAGATTCGAGCCTGGGGTATCAAGTGGTCATTGACTGGGAGTGATTTATTCCTAGTAAGATCTTTTGGTGCGATTGAGCCTCAAAACGGATATCAAACACCGGTATATTTGATTGTAGTGTAATGGTAAGCTGTCATTTATCCTTGATCAAATATTTCATATTTGCGTCTTGAGTATCAAATCGTCTTTGAATGATAGAGAGTGTTTTATCCTTCAAAGTAAGATTTTTCAACGTGAATTTAAATTAATCGACCCTCAAAATAAATATCGAATATGGGATGGACAGGAGAAAGAAAAAAAAAGTCATAGTTTACGTATGGAAATGCAATGATTAGTGCCTCTTGTGTTTCACCTTAATAGGTAATTGTATGATTTTCAAACTCCTCACCTGGCAGCTCATGTATGGTATGGAGATTCCACCACAACCATTTTATCTTTTAAAAAAATTATAACTCATAAGTTAAATCCTAGCTAACCGTGTAAGCTAGCTCGGTCGATGAGCTTTATGCCTTTTAAAATTGAGGTTCAAAAATAAATCGTTATATAAATTTCTAACTCTATCGCTGTCGATATATGTTATCACCCCTTCATTTCCATTCCCATATTATTATAAATTTCATAATAATACAAATTAAAACCATTCTTTCCTCTTCCCCTCCTTTCATATTCCCTACAAAACCTCTCATCCATTCTCTCCAAATTCATTAATTTTCCTTTCCATCTTTTCTTCTCATATTTTAAACATAAAAAAAAATTCTCTTCTTTTTCTTTTATGGTGGAAAAACAACTAGAATGTCAAATACAACAAACAAATAAATCCATAATCCACCATAATTTCCAAAAAAAAAAAAAAAAAAAAATCAAAAAATCCCTTTCATCTAATTTATAAACATGTCATCTACTATGAATGACGATGAATTTAACGTTCAAAAAAGTAAATTTTCGGCGTATGATCGTCTTAGTTGTGAAAATTCTCCTATGAATATGTCACCATGGAACCAAAGTTGTAATTTAAATGCTATAAATGATGATGATGATGCTATGAAAAATAATCATAAAATTTGTTTAATTGGTTCACTTGTACGTGAAGAAGGACATATTTATTCTTTAGCTACAAAAAATGATCTTCTTTATACAGGGTCTGATAGCAAAAATATACGTGTGTGGAAAGATATGAAGGAATTTTCAGCTTTTAAATCAAATAGTGGACTTGTTAAAGCTATTATTATTTCTGGAGATAAGATATTCACAGGTCATCAAGATGGAAAAGTTCGTGTTTGGAAGGTACTGTTGAATTCTGTGATCATCTTGTTTACATTTGTTACATAGAACATATATACTATTTTTTTTTTAAATAGTGATACTATTATTTGTTTGATTATGTTATATTTCAACATGTTTCTTGATCATGTGTTGGTTTGATTTTTTATTTATTTTTATTGGAAAAAGATGTGGAAAATCGTTTTGATAATGGATGACGGTGAGAATTGTACCAGGACAACCTCTTGTCTTGTGTGCAACAGTGGAGCCACGTGTAATGAGTTGGGGTTCAATTGAAACGAAAAATTATACTGCGTGAATAGAGATAAAAATAATTGAAGTTTTCTTTGTATATACATTTTTTTTAATCTTAATTATGTGTTGGTGTTTGTTTGTGCATATTAGAAAGAAAAATATGAAGAGGTAATGTCGTTTTTGGACATATTAAAAAGAAAAATATGTCACATATACTGAAACGGAGAAAATCTATATTTTTTTGAATCTCCTTGTTATAAGAGAATCTAGTAATAAGAAGAACCCTCTTAAGACCGTTTTGTTTAAGGGTTGCTTGCCTTTTGAAAGAAAGAAAAGGTAGAACATAGATTACCTTTGTTCCTACATGACGTGATCAATTCTCACCATCTATTTCATTATTTAAATCTCCACACGTGTAAGTTTCCCTGTATGTGTCTCATCCATCCTTTCTGAGGCGCTTCTTGTGACTCAACATGAGATAAAAGAGGAGGAACTTCCTAAATGTAGTTATAAAAATTGTTTCTTTGCATTTCTCAAATCCATCGTTTACAAACTCGTATGACTATCTCATCTGAAAGTTTGAACTATTACGAGTTACGAGACTTTATATCTCAACAGGTACAACCTAACAATCCTAATAGTTTCAAGCCTGCTGGAACTCTACCAACATTCTTTGACATTTTCAAGGCTTCAATTAGGCCAAGCAATTACTTCATGTCAGCAAAACACAATAAAGCTTCAATTTGGATCAAACATTGGGATGCAATATCTTGTTTAAGCATGGACCATAATCATGGCCTATTATACTCTGCATCATGGGACAGAACATTCAAAGTATGGAGAGCTGACAGTTCAAAATGTCTCGAATCAGTTAAAGCACACGAAGACGCTGTTAATTCAGTCGTAGCTAGTGCTGATGGCGTTGTCTATACCGGTTCAGCTGATGGTACTGTCAAGATATGGCAAAGAGAGTTCACACCTAAGACGATACGACATGTTTTGGTTCAAACACTTTTGAATCAGGAGTGTGCTGTGACTGCTTTAGCAGTTAACAAGTCTGGTTCTGTTGTGTATTGTGGTTCATCAGATGGTGTTGTGAACTTTTGGGAAAAAGAGAAGAAGAATTGGACACATGGCGGTGTACTAAAGGGTCATAAGTTGGCTGTGTTGTGTCTTGAATCAGCTGGGAATCTTGTGTTTAGTGGATCAGCAGATAAGAACATTTGTGTTTGGAGAAAAGAAGGTTGTGTTCATACATGTTTGTCTATGTTGACAGGACATAATGGACCAGTGAAGTGTTTGGCTGTTGAACAGGATAAAGAATCAACAAGAAGTGATAAAAAATGGGTACTTTATAGTGGGAGTCTTGATAAGTCTGTCAAAGTTTGGAGTGTTTCTGAAATGGCACCAATTATGCACAATGGAGATGTTCAATAGATGTTGTAATTTGTCTATGTTGCTTAGACTCTGAAAAAAGGTCTAACGGGTGCGTGTCGGATTCTCCAAAAGTAGTGTATTTTTGGAGAATCTGATACGGGTGCGGCATTGAAAGTGAAGAGTCTAAGCAACTTAGGTATGTGTGAAAAAGTGTTTGATGTGTGTTGTGTTATGTTTTTTACACTCTTTTGGAAACAGAGAAGATTTGTTGGGGGTTATTATTGTAAAATTGTAAGATATGTACAATTAAATGGTGTGTAAATTTGTTGGCCATTGGTTTCTTATGTTATAAGTATATAATTTTTTGGTATATAATGTTTTTTTTCACATGTTGAACAAGAGGTAGTACAAGAATATTCACCTATTGTGCATGGACTACGCCTTTCAGCCTGATTTTACGCTCTGACTCACTCTTTATGGACGAACCTTGTGGATAAACCCTTTGGGTTTTCGAGGGATTGGATTATGAACCAATGTTTGTGTTAGTCTGTGTTTTGAAAAATATAACTAGTTTTGAGTTTGATTCAAGAAAGAAGAGTTGTGGTAGTTTGACGTCTAGCATAGAAATAGTTTTAGTGATGAATAGTTTATATGAGGATTAGTACAAGAATATTCACCTAGTGTCAATCGACTATGCCTTTCAGCCTGATTTTACGCTCTGACTCACTCTCTATGAACGAACCCTTTGTAGAGGAACCCTATTAGGTTTTCGAGGGATTGGATTCTAACCAATGTTTGTAATACTCTTTGTTTTGAAAAATATAACTAGTTTTGAGTTCGATTCAAGAAAGAAGAAGAGTTGTTATATAGTTTGACATCTAGTATATAAATAGTTTTAGTGATGAATCGTCTAAATGAACGAGAACAAAGCGGAATAGAAAAAGAAATTGCATATATTATCCAAGAGTCTTAGCCTACAAGTTACAACAATCTTGATTTAAGACATCTCCAATATCTTATACATATGAAATGAAGGTACAAACTTGTATTATTATTTAATAGAAAGGAGGAATTAATCGACCAACTTGAACTGGTTGATTCTAACGATAACAAATGCATCAACAACCATAAAGATTCGCACTGAGGCGCGGAGCAATGAGAACATCCAATGGCGTTGCTTTAGGTATAGTCAACCCCGGACTCTCGGTCAAGTCAATAGGTTGACCATCAATAGGCTTAGTAAACTCAAAAGCATGAAGAATACGCGCCAATGTCAAATGAAGAACTTGTAGAGCCAGAGACGCACCGGGACAAGATCGTCTACCAGAACCAAACGGAATGAGCTCGAAATCTTTACCTTTCACATCAACATTACTCATCAAGAATCTATCTGGATTAAAACAATCAGGATCTTCCCAAATTCTTGGATCTCTTTGTATTTTCCACACATTTACTATTAATCTAGTACCAGGGGTTATTTTATAGCCACTAATTTCACAATTATCCATGGCTTCTCTTGGTCCTAATAAAGGACCAGCAGGGTATAATCGTAATGTTTCTTTAATAATAGCTTGAATATAAATTAAATTATTTATGTCTGATTCATCAATTTGTCTATTTTTTCCAATATGATTATCAATTTCTTCTTGTGCTTTTGTTAATATTTTAGGATTATTCAGTAGTAATGAAATGGCCCATGTTAATGTCCCTGCTGTTGTGTCACTCCCTCCAAGAATAAGTGCCTACCAAAAAAAAAAAAACATGTAAATACAAGTGTGGATTTAGGATATTGGGGAGCGGATTCTCAAAAACTCAATTTTTTTTGTATAAGTTATGTATTTATATTGAAAAATCTATTAAATATCTGAAAATTGTTTGTTAGGAACCATGGTAACAAAGTAAACTCTTGTTCCAGCAATCAGAAAACGGAACCTACATAAGTTTTGTTGCTCTCCTTGATGAGCAAGGAGGGTTAATTCGTCATATACGATAACATAAATTAATTTTACACAAGATATCGTTTTAAAGGTAAATATAATATTCATTTATGATGTTACACGGTTAAAACGGTATCCATGTTGAAAAAAGGGAAAAGATCAAAATTGCCCCTTAATTGTTGAAAATAGGACAATTATACTCTTATGTTTTGATTTTAGTTTTCAGATATATTGAGAAATTCATTAAATATTTGAAAATTATTTGTTGGGCCCCATGGTAATAAAGTAAGCTCTTGTTCTGATAAAAAAATGGAACATGTGTAAGCTTTGTTGCTCTCGTCGGTGAGGGTTCAATCCCCCATATATGATAGCATAAATAAATTTTACACAACATGTATTCATTTATGATGTCACATAGTTAAAACTGTATCCGCGTTGAAAAAAGGGAAAATGTCAAAATTGCCCCTTAACTCTTGAAAATAAGACAATTATACCCTTATGTTTTAATTTTAGTCCAAAGAATTCCTCAAATTGTTCTTGCAACATTACATAACTACAATAATTAATATGGCACTACAACAACTATATACTATGCCAATAGTGATTGTTCCAAAAAAATGTTTTAAATTCAAATTAAATCGATAAAATACTTTAAACAACATATACATCACGCTAATTTCTCCATAGATATTACATATAATCAAAATTATATTTTTTCGAACTCGAGAACGTACCAGGCAAGTAGACTTGATACTTGTATCAGCATCATATGGAAAATTAGAGAGTCTACCTTCTTCTTCAAGTGATAACATGACATCGATAAAATCTTGTACCGCATAATCAGTAGTACTCTTAGCTTCAATACTTGTACATTTTCTTTTCTCACGATGTTCTTTTAACCATCCTTCAAGTATAAAATCAAGTTCTTTAGCTGTTTTCTTCATGGCCTTTTCATGTCCATTTATATCAAACCAACCCAAAATTGGGAATGCATCTGATGGTACAAAAATTCCAATTAAATGGAAAAATTGATTTATTGCTTTTTGACATCTCCTAGCTTCATCATCGTTATCACACGTTGCTCCGGCGCCAAAATAACGTTTCCCGGCTACCATTCTAACGATAACGTTTAGTGTTAAGTCCTCGAACCACCTTTTGAGCTCTACGAGTATTGGTCTGCGAGTTTAAAGGTGATAAAGTTACCTCATAATATAATAATGTGCATATTAAACTAAATTAAATCATGTTATTACCATCTATTTGTTAATTTTGACTTATTTTAACTAATTCAATTTACTTGACACTAACTTTACCTGTCAGAATTGTTATCGACCCACAATTTGTATAACTCTTGGATCCCGATATCCACTTCAGACACTTGAACATACTTGAGAGTATCAAGTCTTCGATTTGATAAAAGTTCAAACATTGCAATTTTTCTCATCTCGCGCCAAAAAGGGCTATAAGGTGCAAACCCAAAAACCGCATAGCCATAGCCCATATGCTTTGCAGCCACAGTTGTGGGCCGGCTGGCTAAGGCCTTGTCATTCAAAGTAAAACATTCTTTTGCCATTTCCCAACTACTAACCACGAAGGCTCGGCGAGTGCCGAGCCTTAGATTAAATGCTGGCCCATAATTATCGGCCATGGCACCGAGTGTTCGATACAGAAGTTGCTCGGCGCCACCTAATAAGTGGAGATGACCAATTATGGGCCAGGCACCGGCTGGCTCAAGAACTTGTTTAGAAGTGGAGTAATTTTTATTTTTTTTGAAAATAAAATATAAGAAAATAAGTACTCCAATAATGAGTGGTAAATAGGAAGATGTATCCATATTTTGGATTGAAGATTTTGGGAAATGAAAGAAAATAAGTTAATTATGAGGAAAATTTTGAATCAATTTATAGGTTTATTTCAACAACTTTTTTTAGTTATATAGCATGAAGCATTCTCTTAAAACTTTGAAGGCATTGTGCATGTTATAGTCCTTTTCATCGACTTAATAGAGTATTTGTTTACCATATCTCATATTGTTGACCTGTTATTTATAACTTTATATATATATGTGCACCCTTGGTATTAGGTGTAGAAACTACTTTTAAACTTCAAGTTGTTTGAGTTTGTAATATGTTAGGGAATGCTATACCCCAATATGGAACTTCTCGGCGTGAATTCAAAAGTAATCGGGCTCTAATATGGATATTGGGCATCGATTAAGAAACCAAAAAAAAATAATCTTTATATTTGTGAGTAAGACTAGTTTTTACCTATATATTCATACAACGCACTAAGTAGTGTTATTTTAAGTATAATATTTATTTTGATTGTTATTTAAATTTTATTGTATTGTATTGTTAAACTTGTTGTTACGTAACAAATAATGAAAAGTGTCATTTTATATAATATCCAATTTGATGTGATCACATCGTTATCTTATTTACTTTTCCTTATCTCGCCTTCAATTATTATGAAATGAAATGCAATTATTGCTTGGATTCCAAAAGGTATAGCAATGACCGAAAACATGCCATATAATCTATCGAAACGCCATATTCATCAAATAAATGTAATACGATACATTATGAAATAGTAAGTAATAACCATCCAAATAAAAGCGTATGTAGCCTTTTATCTACGAATTCATCTGAATCTATAACTTCCAATACAATATATATATATATATATATATATATATATATATATATATATATATATATTAAAATCTTAATAAATATTAGATCTAAGCTCATAATATTAACACTATAATGAATTCAATGCTAAAAATCTTAAAATTTAAATCTATTATATAAAATGAAAATTTTGAATTCGCCTGTATCCATACAAGCTATTAGTAACATAATAACATCACGTGACAGTCGGTAATGAGGTCAAAAGTTCAAAACAATCCACCTCCAAAATCATTCTCGTAAAATACACCCGAAAAGTGGCTAACTCCGCCCCCCCCCCCCCCCCCATTTCAAAATCTAAATTTAAAAGCCCACCTAACCAAATCAACCAAACATCTGCCCAAAAAAAGTGAATGAAAAAGCCCAAATTAAGCAAAAAAATCCACCTGAAAGACAAAAACATACACAAAAAAAAAAGTAGCACAACTTTGCCTTCAGATCTCCTCTACTGATCCAAAGAAGGAAGAAGAAGACGACGATGACGGTTTTCCACTTCTTCAACTGTGCAATCCTTACATTCGGACCTCATGCTGTCTATTACTCAGCAACCCCTCTGTACGTTTTTTGCTAAAAACTTAGTTTTTTCATCGATCTTTTTATATGCAATTTGGGCTTTTTTTTGTTTTCAATTCCCATGTTTTTTATTTTGGGGTTTCATGTTAAGCAATTTAATGACCTGTATTAACTTTTATATGGTTTTCTGGCTTCTGGGTATGCGCTGGATTTAGTATTTTTTGCTTCTAGGAGTTGATTTAATTTTTTTTCAAGAAACGATTTTGATCTCCTGATATGAAATTTGGGTTTTGTTTTCAATTCCCATGTTTTTGATTGAGTGATTTTTTGTTTGGGGTCTCATGTTTTGTGTTTAAAGGCAATTTAATGGCCTGTATTAACTCTTATATGATTTACTGGTGCATTGAATTTAGGATTTTTTAATAATAGGAGTTAATGTTTAAGTATTAGTCAAATTATTCAAAAGATGTTATCTTTTAGAGGTTATGATTAAACATTTTTATTGGTTATGACTTAAAATTAATTGTGAGCCGCTGTTATCGATTCTTGAGTGTTTTATCATGATATCTGAAGTTTTAAGTTTATTTTTAGTCTCGTGTATTGTGTTAATTGACAATTTAATGATCTGTGTTGACTCTTAGTATTTGGTTTTCTGGTTACTGGGTATGCATTGAATTTTTAGTACTTCCTCTGTTTTGATTTGGACTTGGCGCGAAATTTAAGAAAGTAAAATAGGTTTTTGAATCTTGTGGTATTAAACTAATTGATACATAGAATGTATCTAAATGTACTTTAATCGTGTGGTCTTGAATATGTCACGTGGAGAGTTACAATTAAAGAGTTGCCAAAAAGAGAAAAAATACATTCTTTTTGAAACAGAGGGAGTATCTTTTAGTTCTAGGAGTTAATGTTAAACAGTGAGAAGAGTTTTTGATTGGTAGTATTAGTCAAATTATTCAAAAGATGTTATCTTTATAGGTTATGATTAAAACATTTTATTGGTTATGGCTTAAAATTCATTCTTTTACTTTAATCATGAGCCCTGTTATCAATTCTTAGGTGTTTTATTATGATATCTGATGTTTCAAGTGCATTTTTTTTATCAGGGCAGGATGCAGGGCTTTGGGTGGGGGTTCCTTGGAACCCAGTAAATTTTTACGTAGATTCAGAAATTCAGTATTTTTATTGAAAAATTTATTGAACATATAAGCAATTTGTGTTGGCAACCCATTAACAAATTAGCCTCTTGGTCCAGTGGTAGAATTGGAACCCACTTATGCTTTGCTGCCCTCCTTATCGAGGGTTCAAATCCCTTTGGGGCACTTATCATAATTTTAGATGTCAGGAACCTATAACTTTTAAATCCGGATCCACCTCTATTTTTTTATCATGTTTAAGTAGCAAAAGTTTGTGCAAAAAATGATGCATTTATTTGTTAAGTGCATAATCTAGGTAAGGTTTTTCGATACTATGATTTTGCCTGTTATGAATGATATTTTTTTTTTTTGAAAAGGCAAGTAGTATTGATAACAAATCTAGCACTAAGAAAGTACAGTAAATATATCAGAAAAAGTCAACCCTGGCAATCTTCACTAAAGATTCTATGATTTGTAACAGTGTATCTGCATCTTCGACTAAATCCATTTTACACCAAAAAGAGACCAAAAGAATACAGTTAGACTTGATTTTCCTGATTTAGTTCCTCTGTCCATCGAATCATCTTCTATTTCTCTCCTTCCAAATGCTCCATCATATTGCAGCAGGTGTAGTATTCCAGTCTCTCCTCAAAATATTTAGGCAATCCTTTTCTATTCCAGCACAGGAGAGTCTGTTATGAATGATATTGTAGTAGATCAGCTTTATTTTGTTCTAATAGTTTCAAGCAGGTGACTGTAGCTATCGGCTTATCTGATTAATGTTTGGTCAAGCATATATATATATATATATATACACACACCCACACATCTATGTTGCTTGGATTCTTTAGAAATGTTGACAGGTGCGTGTGGGATTCCCCAAAAGTAGTGCATTTTTGGAGAATCCAACACGGGCGCGGCAACATTTTTGGAGAGTCCAAGCAAACATAGATCTACAAATATACTTATGCTGCTAGGCTTGTTTAATCTTCTTCCCTATTTTATCTTGTTTAGACTTAAATATCTGAAACTGATACTTGATAATATTATGTTTCCTCATCGTTTTCTTGTTATGCATTCAAAAGTTAGTCAAATTGGACTGTTGTTATGTATGATATAATTCTCCGTCCTTCTTGAGTGAGTCGTTCTAGTATGTTCCTTTTTCTCTTTAATCTATGATTTTAGAATCAAGTGAACCTTATCATTTGTGACACATTCCATGACATGGAAGGGAGGCCTCTATAAACCAATACCGTATTTTTAACAGAAGTTTTCTTTTTTTGTAAAGGAAATTTGAACAGAAGTTGAAACTATGATGTTTTTATGCAGGTCTGAGTATGACACACTGTGGACTTCAATAAAAGCTGCGGTTGTTTACCTTTTTACCGCACTAGTTAAGGTAACTGATAATGCCATTAGTCCATGACCATTAATTCATACTATTTTTACTTAATGGAATTAGCTCTTCCCAATAACAATATGAAGAAAAAGAAGCTGAGAGATGAATTAAGTTTTACCTCCGTGTACCAATTTAACCAGAAAAAATGCCTGAGAATATAAACTTAATTTCCTGGACATTACTTTTGTTTGTTTTATTCCTTAATATATCCCATCGAGCTCATTTAGATTCTTTTCCTTTTCAGCTAGTTTGTCTAGCAACATTTCTTAATGTATCTGAAAGTGAAAGCGACAATTTTGATCCATATCAGGTATTTCATTATCCCTCTTTTAATATGTTTCCTTTATCATAGTGACCATCTTATTTTTGGCAGTTTAGCTGTTGTCTTGCTGTCAAGGATGATTTTTTTTTTTGGAAATTGGTAGTGTTTGTCAAGGATCAATTTTTGTATTTGATGTTTTATCTATATTAGCCTTAGCTTCAATAAAGTAGGATTACTGGCCTTTATCACACCCCAGAACCCTATTCTTTTTTCCTTAAAATCATACTGGTGACACAGCATGGTGAAAGTTTACTGTCAGAATGAGAGCCTGCAGCTTATAAACGTCTGCTTTCGTCTAGACGCAATATTTTTTTTTTGGAAAACTGCTCTCGTCTAAACATAATTGAATTTAACTGACTGTAGACAACACATATTTCAAGGCTTGTTGAAGTGTAGGTTTGCTGTATATAGACTGAGCTTGAAGTACTTTTGAATCTTCTTTTTCTTAAACCATCCCTTTTCTCAACCATTTGATTTTATCCATCTAGGCTCTACCAGTCTCTCCTTTTTTTTTATTCCTTCAAAGACCAGATCTATTCGAGCAATCGCTTGAAAAACCCTCAGAGTTGGATGACATGGGAAATTGGACTTAGTGAGAAACACTCAACCGGAACCCACAGAGCTACCCATTCCAATTCTCTTTTCGTTGCTTCAACATGAAAGGAGGAATGTCTCTTTTCGGTTTCTTTGCCTAGGAATTGAATCCGTGCTGATCACAATGATAAACCAAAACAAACAGGAACTCAAAGCATTAAGGCTGATTCAGTTGAAACTAATGAGAGGACAATGTTTGTACCATTTTTACAAAAACTCGGCTCAATGATGAATCAAATGGTCAATGTGTGTTCTCTTCATGTGGTCCATACACTAATAACTTTTCAATGGAGGTTGATCTTTGGTGTAACTTCTTGATGTCTAGAAAAAAAAGTTCAAACTTTTTTACAATTTAATATGGTTTTGCGTTAGTATATTATTAAGAGCAAAATTTGCGCTGATCATAAACTGGTCCTTCCCTTTTTATAGGAATTGTTGAAGGCTTTATTTGGCTTTATCGAAGTTGCCGGCCTATATTTTGCATTGACACAGTTAACCCACAGAAATATTTCGCAGAATCATAAGTTTCAAGCTGTTGGACTAGGTGAGTATGATTTATTTCTTCCTGAAATAACATGCCTTGGTCAAATTTTGATTACTGGGTGAGTAAACCTATTTAGCATGACAAGTCAGTTGGAAATCCAGCAATTGAGAATTAGTTGTTTCAAAATGCTGGCCTACATAATTTGGCGAATACCTGTTTTAATTGGTTCATTGGATAAGGTAAAAGAGTATTTATAAAATGGAAGGCAGATAATGGGGTATCATCGCCTGAAGTAACACCTTAACTGTGCTAACTTCTTCTATAATTGTTTGCGTGCTTGAAGCTTTTAGCTACATGAGAAGATAGTATGTTATTAAGTTATGGTTGGTATGACTACCTAAATCATGAACTATACTTTGTTCCAACTTCCAAGACATGAGTTGTTTAACCTGAGACCATGGGAAAACGAGTATCTTGTCGTGTACCATTGTTAGGATTAACAATGCCCACCTAACAGCTTTCCTTCATGTTTTGCCAGTGAGACAGAAAACCATGTCATGATTGTTTAGCAAAGTTGTGGATTGTGAATCTGAACTGAGTTGCTAGCAAATATATCTGACTTAATAGAAATTGGATTAGTGTCTTTCTCATTGACAGCATTTCTTCTTGTGAAAGTTTGTTAAAGCACAAACTTGAATAGGTAAAGTCATATTGCCTCATCTCAAATATTATTAAAGGTGCAGGCATAAGTGGTCAAAGGAGTCGTATGATTGAGAATGAGAGTTCAATGGCAGTATTTGCAGCTTAAGAAGCGGACACATGGCAATAGTATTTTCTCGTTTGTTGGACATAATAGTTAGTTCCATCATGGTGATCTTATTGTGGTACACTGATTCTGATAAAAATGAAATACTGGATGAGAGACTTAGATCTACCAACATTGTGACCCTTTAGAATTTTTTTGTGAAGTTAAACCAAGGAGTAGCAATTGAAACAAATGTACATATCAAAAAGAAAAAGAAAGAATATGTTCCTTTGAAATTGCTGCAACTTTCTTGCTTCTAACGTCATTGTTTTTGTGTTCACAGGGTGGGCTTTTGCTGATTCTGTTCTGCATAGACTGGTACCTCTTTGGTTTGGTGCTAGAGGATTGGAGTTCACATGGGACTACATCATGCAAGGCCTAGAAGCAAATGCAAATTTGGTAGAATTTTATTCTTCGTGGTCAATTTATTAGCCTTTGCAGTGTAACACCTCCTTCCCAATACCCGACCTTGTAAATCCCATCTCCCACACCCAAAAGAAAAGAAGGAAGAGGGAAGAGAGAACATCGCCTTCGTTATTTAGTATAATGTATTACTATGCAGCATGGAGTTGAGATGAAGTCTATCATGTCTTTCCTATTAGTTATTCTTTTTTACTTCAACATTTGGTCGTATTTCTTTCTTCAGGTTTTCAGTATATCACTAGCAGCATTGGGTTCTCTTATGTGGCTACGGAAAAACAAACCCAAGACTTTGATACCTATCATATATGCATGTGCTGGGATTGTGGCAACAATGCCAACCATAACCAGGTCTGTTTTTCTTTTTATAGTAAATTAATCCAGAATGAATGCAAATATCAATTAGCTACTTCACTGAGTGGAGAAGGGTAGAGGGGCGGGCCCATTATCCCCGAGTTCGAAATGGTGTAGTCGGTTCTAAGGGGTGACCCAGATAGATCTTTCTAAAAATTTTGAAAAAATAAGTAGCTGTTTCACATGAATGAAGAAGTGAAACTTTTGGATTGTAATAGTAAATCCTTCTACTGCCCCGAGAAGATGCTCTAGAACTAGAAAATTGTGTACAATGATAGTGGATATGGCCGGACACTAAGTTGCTTGGACTTTCACTTTTGGTGCCACACCTGTGTTGACACGACGTAGGTGTGGGATCCATACCAGATCTGGTCAACCAATTTTGGGCACTTTGACCAAAAGCGATGGAGAAATTCGGGACTGATAAAAACTAAAGCTAAAGTGAAATTGAAGAAAATGGAAGAAAATGGAATACCTTGTATATAGCAATTTATGTGTCAGTCCTTTTCCTTTCATCTTCGGGATTCTCCTCCTGATCAATATTTTCTCCTTGGAATGTCTTGTAAGTTTTCCATATAATGTCTCTCACGATTTAGACATTTTTATAACTCTAATTTTAGATATTTGAATTGTGTTTAGCCGGATTCCCACACATGTATCCAAACCTGGATCCGTAACCCCGAATCTTAGAATTTGGATCATGAAGGATCTGATCTCTAGATCCGCACCCGTATCAAGCACTCGCACCCGAATCCGAGCAGCTTAGGCTGGGAATAAGGAGGATAACAATTATCAAAATGCATTCTGCACAGACCAAGTTAAAAGAAGTCCATTTAGATCTACATTAGTTGTCTCTGTCTTTTATAATAGAAACCAACTCTAGTTTAGGAAATTTCATGTTGTCTTTTCGAACCGTATAAACTTTTTAATACTCTCCAGTATCTAGTAAGTGCTCCAGTCAAAGAGAACTAATTCCAATAGTTAAGTGGAGAAGGGTAGAAGGGTGGACCCATCATCCCCGAGTTTCAAAGGTTGCGGTTGGCCCAAAGGGTTGGCTCCATATGGGTTTCTCAGTCACTAAAAAAATAAAATAACATAAAATGGGTTGGACATGGGGTCAGTTTGCATTGCTAAGTTAGCAATTATTTGTCCAATTTTAATTTGACATGAATTTGTAAGCTGAGAACCTGATCTTGGAGCACTAACTTCTCTTTGAAGAAAATAATTGCTTGTGTTTTAGTTGTCTTTTTCATGTCTAATTCTAAAAACAGATTTGCTAAGCTACTGCTGTGGTGTTTGCAGTTATCTGAGGCGAGGCTTGGGGTGGCACCTTCCAAAAGTAGTTGGCTTTGAGCTTTTCAGCTCATTGCTAATTGCTTTTATCAGTTGGCAGTTGTTTGTTGCATGCCAGAGACCGTCTAACTGAGTTGATTACTCATTGGCTTTTCCTCATGGAAGTTGGCGTTCTTCAGCAATGAGTATGTTCTATCCGGTATTTGGACTAAAGCTTTTCATGTCGTCCTTTACCATTCACTCTGCAAGTCAGGCATCGTAACCTTAAAATATCTTACGTACAAATTTGACTTGGGAGGGATTTCATTGATTAGCAATTTTGACATGTACTGGTTTATGAAAGATTAGAATATATTGATGAATCATTTGGCATTTACATGTCTGAATATTTATTACATTTCTGAGTTCCACCAATGATCCGGGAGTGTTCCTGCACGAAAGTGCTTTGTATTGATAGAGTTATTGATTCATTTTTCGTAATATGTAGTTTTTTGTGGCATGGATAGTTACAGCCTAGGTGCATTTGATTGGCACAAATTCCATGGGATTATGTTTCACAGTGTTTTAAAAGGGTAGAATTGGGGTTCTTCCCCAGGTGAGTCCACGAGGCTTATGCCCTAGGCGCCCGGACATATGCCTAGAATGCACCCTACACACGAAACTCGCCCCATGGTTCTTGTGTAATCGTGTGTAATTAGCCTTGTAAATCCTCTTTAAAAGTTAATAATATTACGAGTAATTTAAATATTCATGGGGCTTACGCCTCGTCAAGACCTATGTGAAACGCCTCCAATTCTTTTTTTTTTTTTTGGTTTTCCACCCGGTGTCCGGTACCGAAATTGGAGCCCGACTAAATTTGAATTCGCGTTGGGAAGTCCCACATTGGGGGTAAAGCGCTCCCTAACAAAGGCAACTCCTTATGCTAAGGGACTCGAACACGAGTTCTCTTGGTTAAGGATGAATGAGTACTTACCACTCTACCACAATCCTTGTTGGTCTTCCACCTTTTAAAACATTGATGGGCCCATACGTACATATATATCTATTAAAATATATATCCCTTTGTCTCAGTTTATATGACTTAGTTTCATTTTTAGTCAGTCCCAAAAAGGATGACACATTTCTATATTAAGTAACAATTTATCGTTAAAATGTCCATTTTACCCTTAATGAAATGATTTATAGCCACATAAATATGCATCACTTATTTTAGACCACAAATTTTAAAAGTTTTCCCTTCATTCTTAAACTCCGTGTCAAGTCAAACTAACTCATATAAAATGGGACGGGGGGAGTAGAAGATTTATAAATTTATTACAATTAAACAATAGCCCAAGAAAATCATGTTAAGCCAAAGTAAATCTCCCTACTTGTTTGTAAAATGATCCATTCATTTTGTTTGTAAAATGATCCATTGTGAGCAATGTTAAACCAATGACTTAGAGCAATTTAAGGTTTACCTTTGTTTCCTCTATTATTCTGTGGTGAAATTTATTGTATGATTCATCACCATTGGCCTAATGACTCAATTCATACACTGCATTGACATAATTTGACCTCATCCAACAACTATATCTCCCACAAAAAAAGTGAAAAAATCAATCTTCATTTCTTATATGATGAGCATTTCTTATCTTGAATAATTGTTATTGTGTTTAATATATAGTTCTTTTGTATATCATCTTCCTTAGGGGCAGCCTTGGGGGTTGGTTCTTCCGAGGCAGCTTGTTAGTCGGAAATTTCCCTTAAAAAATGCAGGTGTATCGCTGTTTTTTCAGTTTGTTGCTGATCTCTGCTGTTCTGTTTTCTTTCTCTTGTGCACTCTCTGATCATGAAGCATCATTGCTTGCGCGACGACAGCTCTCAACACTTCCTGAAAATGGTAATTTACCCGATAACTATGAACTCGAGGTGAATGTAGAATATACATTTCTTAATTCTAGGCTTAGACGTGCTTATATTGCGTTAAAGGCATGGAAAGAAGCTATATATTCTGACCCTTCTGAATTCACTAGCAATTGGAAAGGTCCAGATGTTTGTAACTATAAAGGCGTGTTCTGTTCGCCTGCCTTAGATGATCCTAATGTCACTGTTGTTGCTGGGATTGATCTGAATCATGCAGATATAGCAGGTTATTTTCCTGTAGAATTAGGATTATTGACAGATGTAGCTTTGTTTCACCTAAACTCCAATAGATTTTGTGGAATTGTTCCTGAGAGTTTTTCGAAGCTTACGTTGATGCATGAGTTTGATGTTAGTAATAATCGTCTTGTTGGCCCTTTCCCTAAGGTTGTTCTGAACATGTCTAGTCTTAAGTACTTGGATTTAAGGTTTAACAACTTTGAGGGAGAGTTGCCTCCACAGTTGTTTGACAAAGATCTTGATGCTTTGTTCTTGAATGATAATCGATTCGTGTCAACCATCCCTGAGACTCTTGGTAACTCTTCAGCTTCTGTGATTGTGTTTGCTAATAACAAGTTTCATGGTTGTATTCCCAGTAGCATTGGGAAGATGTCGAATTTGGATGAGATTGTATTTATGAACAATGATCTCGGTGGATGTTTGCCTGTTGAAGTCGGGTTGTTAAAGAATGTAACAGTGTTTAATGCTGCTGGGAATTTGCTTTCTGGGATATTGCCAAAGACACTTGATGGTCTTTCACATGTTGAAGAGTTGGATATTTCACATAATACCTTAACTGGCTTTGTTCCGGAGAATCTATGTTCTTCGTTGAGTTTGAAGAATTTTGTGTTTTCGTTTAATTACTTCAATGGAGAGGCTAAAGGTTGTGAAGCGCGAAAAAGGAAAGATATGAGTTTGGATGATAGGAACAATTGTTTGCCTGGTAGAGCAAAACAAAAGTCTCAAAAAGAATGTCAACCTATTGTGAGTAAGCCAATTGATTGTAGTAAGGCTAAATGTGGAGGACCTTCAACAAAATCTCCTCCTAGTAAGAAAAATGAAGTGCCACCAAAACCAACACCAGCACTAGCACCAGCACCAAAACCTCGACCTACCCCTAGGTCACCACCCACCCCAAAGAAGGCTTCTCCGCCACCTACACAAGCCGTTTCATCACCCCCTCTAGTACATTCTCCACCACCACCTGTTCACTCCCCTCCACCACCTCTAGTACATTCTCCACCGCCACCTCTAGTACATTCTCCACCACCACCTGTCCATTCTCCTCCTGTTTCCTCTCCACCATTACCCGCTCACTCCTCTCCACCACCTATAGTACATTCTCCACCACCACATGTCCATTCTCCTCCTGTTTTCTCTCCATCACCTCTCGTCTACTCTCCACCACCACTTCATGTCCAATCTCCACCGCCACCTCTAGTACATTCTCCACCACCACCTGTCCACTCTCCTCCTCCACATGTTTCCTCTTCACCACCACCTATCCAATCTCCACTGCCACCTCCAGTACACTCTCCACCACCACTTGTCCACTCTCCACTGCCACCTGTCCACTCTCCACCGCCACCTCCAGTACATTCTCCACCACCACCTATTCACTCTCCTCCTCCACATGTTTCCTCCCCACCACCACCTCCTATCCACTCCCCTCCACCACCTCCTATCCAATTTCCACCGCCACCTCTAGTACGTTTTCCACCACCGCCTGTTCACTCTCCTCCTCCACTTGTTTCCCCTCCACCACCACCGGTCCACTCCCCACCACCACCTCAAGTACATTCTCCACCACCACCTGTTCACTCTCCTCCTCCACATGTTTCCTCCCCACCACCACCTCCTATCCACTCCCCTCCACCACCTCTAGTACGTTCTCCACCACCACCTGTTCACTCTCCTCCTCCACTTGTTTCCTCTCCACCGCCACCTGTCCATTCCCCTCCACCACCACCTCAAGTACATTCTCCACCAACACCCGTTCACTCTCCTCCTCCACCACCACCCGTCCACTCTCCCCCTCCTCCTGTTTCTTCCCCATCACCACGTCTAGTGCATTCTCCACCACCATCCGTCCACTCTCCACCACCTCCCGTCCACTCACCACCACCACCACCGGTCCACTCCCCACCACCACCTTTCGAACATGTTGTCCTGCCACCAAATATTGGTTCAATTTACGCATCACCACCGCCACCAATCTTCCAAGGATATTAATTAAGCAATGAATGAAGCTTCGTCTCGTTTCCACCTTTTCAGTACGTAAAATATTTAGTACATGCAGAATTGCTCATCATATCTCTTTTATAAGATTATTATCTAATATATGGTGATGTTTTTCTTTCATTAAACTGATACAATATAATCTTGGAAAAGAATTTGTATATGAAATTGTTGTAGGAGTATGTTTTTTTATTTTAAATTTGTCTTGTTTCAATAGCAAAACTTCAGACACGCTCACCTGTTTGCGCAAGGATTTAAGAATGATTCTTGTTTTTTCCTCGTGACTCGAATCTACAACTTTAAAATTTAAGGTGAAATATATTTACCATCTGAACAAACCATCTTTGTCGAAGTTAGAACAATAAAGTACCAATGAATTTAACACAAAATTCTTTCTTTTGTTATTTTAGCTGATCATCAATACGATTTGTTGATGTGTTGAAAATCAGAAGCTTATAACAAATGAAATATAAAATGAAATATAAGTTGACTAAAACAAGTACAATAACTTTTCTATCATACTCAAAATAAAATATATTTAATGATAAGGACCACAACAAACTCCTAAGTTCTAACATTATAATCACTTAATTTCAATCGATTACACAAGAGATTGTATTGTTAATAATATAACTAATACTCCTTCCATTTAAAAAAAGAACCACTAGTATAACTTGTCACTAAGTTTAAGAAAATAAAGAAGACTTTTCAATCTCGTGATCCTAAACTAAAGTTATATCAAATATCAAAATACCCTTTAATCTCGTGGCCTTAGATATAGCACATGGAACATAGTCCAAAAGTTATACAAATAAAGAGATTAACTCTAATTAATAATGGAGAGATCACATACATACATCCCATCATAATCGTTGATAATCCTTGAATTCTTTTCAACATTTTATTCTAATTTTACTATAATAGTGACAGATTTTCCAACAATTAAGCAAGTTGACAATTGCCTAGCAAGAATTAAGAAGCTACCTAGCATCAAATAAAGTGTAAGGGCAAGAAAAATTATCTATAATACGTATTAGTCTCCTGAATCAGTCTAATAGTTTCTTTCTAGAAAATTTATCAATTCAAAATTCTCCTTTACTATGTTTGGAACTAAAAAAATCTTTTGATGGCCGAACTCTACAAATAAAGAAAATTCTTTGGATCAATTCAAATTTATCAAATCAGTAGATTTTTTTTTTAAATATATACAAAATAATTTGTCTTATTTTAAATATTCTATCTGCACAAGTCATTCCTCTTTATCTCCAGTACCTTATGAACACATAACGCGAACAAATTTCCTAGCTATTTCATAATCATTTACAAGAATTTATATTTTATTCTTTCATTTATAATTATTTATTCATATTTTTATTTTAATAATATTAATATTAATATTATTTTACTAAGTCGTCTGCCACATGACTTGACAGAGAAACTAGTTAATTAAATTGTTTAATTAAAGCTATAACCCGCTCCAACTTGTACTTCCTTTTTAACAAATAATTTATCTCAAAATCATTAAACAAATTCTTCAAAAACTTATAAAAATCCGTACAATATAGTTGGACTATTCAATGTTTTAAAAAAAATAAAAAAGAGGTGACTCATGACTATGAATATTTTTATTTTTACGGTATTCGATATTGCATCAAACCTCAATTAAATTTGAATTTGTGCCAAGATGTCCCACAAAAACCACTCAAATTTGAAACAATACCACTATATCATGAAAGACAAGTCGAATATGAAACGTTTGATGAAAAATAAAAGAGTACTTACCGCTTCATCACCATTCTTGTTTGGTGACTCATGACCAGCTGACTTCACTGGCATGGCGTCTTTTTATAGTACGTGTGATTATTAGTTTTTTTTTTTCTATTCTCACACGGTGTTTAGTACTAGTCAATTGTCAACCTTGACATGGTAAAGAATTGGAAAAAAATGTCATTTTTTTAAGGATGTTCACACACGTATATACTGACAAATTGACTATACATCAAAAATAAAACAAAATAAAGGTATCGTGTTTCTGACTTCCAATTTTTTTTACATAGAAAGTGTACTTAAGATATTCAAAATTCAAACATTTGACAATAAAAATTGAGTTTTCTATGGTTTTTTTCAACAACAAAATTAACTACTTCTTGAAGAATTTCCATTTTCATTGCCTGAAGGCAAAATCCCACAACCCCACAAGCAATTCTTGAAAAAAAAAATTCTCATTTTTTTGTCAATCTTAGTACTAATAGAAGCATAGTGTTCTAATTTTCCATTCTTGAAATAAAAATCTCATCTTTTTGTCATCTTGACTAATTGAAGCACAGTGTTCTAATTTCTCCATTCTTGAAAAAAAATCTCATCTTTTTGTCATCTTAATATGTTTATAGTACCAATAAGCACAGTGTTCTAATTTCTCCATTCTTGAAAAATAAATCTCATCTTTTTGTCATCTTGACATGTTTTTAGTACTAATAGAAGCATAGTGTTATAATTTCTCCATTCTTGAAAAAAAATCTCATCTTTTTGTCATCTTGACATGTTTTTAGTACTAATAGAAACATATAGTAGTCTAATTTCTTCAATTTATTCTTGAAGAGTTTCAATTAGCCTAAATCCCACAACCCCACAAGCAATTCTTGAATTTGTTTGCTCAATTTTTGTCTTTATGGCATGTTTTTAGTACTAGTAGAAGCATAGTTAAGTTCTAATACTCATTTTTTTTTAACCCCTCAAGAAATTCTTGAATTTTTTGGTCAATTTTGGTCCATATGACATGCTTTTTTAGTAATAGAAGCATATTATATATTGTTTGAATTTTTGATTGATCCTTAAGTGCATATATTGATATATTGATACTCGTTCTGAATCCACTGACTCTGAATCCTGAATTCGCGTGTCTAAACAATTGAAATGCCATTTTCAAGGAAAGCATTTTCATTGTTTTTAAGTTCCTCTGCTTCTGCTTCACCTTCTCATGAGTCTCCTAAGACTTATGGAGGTGGAGGAGGAAGGAGGCTTACTCGTGTACGTAAATTGAGACATGTTGGTGATGATGAGATTGATTTGCAGCCAAATGATTTTGGTTCTCAATCCATGCCTGTTTCTCCTGATTCCTATAAGAATTCAGGATCATCAGGGTGTCAATCAACTCGGTGTCATCAGCGTTGTCATTGGTCTAAATCCGTCGAACCTCAGCCTTTGCCATTACCTGAGTTCAATTCTGTGCCAAAACAAAGTACTAGTGATGCTAATTTGCCTACCAGAGTTCTCCAAGGGGATGTTTCAAATCCTGCTGTTATAAGGTCTGTTGTTTTAATTACTTGATCACTATTTTTGCTTTTGATGAGGAAATGTTTACAATTTTGATCATTCATTCACTGGCTGTATCCTAACCTTAGCTGATAAGCGTTAGATAATGAAACGTATTTATTAGTTGTTACATGGTTGGATAGAAGTGTTGGAACTGATAATAAACAGTTGATGTGTTTTGATAGAGTATTTTTCTGTTAAGATGACTAAAATACCATTAAAGCTACTTACAAAAAAATATGAAATAGAGAGCGTCTATACTATGACAAGGACAAATGGCAATGTTTCTTATTTCATATGTAACGACAGGTCGAACTAAAACACAAAACCTTTTCTTACTAGGTGCAATCCGTTGGACAAAGATCCATTTTTTCACTTTTTTCGATTCTTTGGAGCCAAGCAGACAAACAACCCTGCATCTTTTTTATATCTCCCGCATATTATTTGTATAAGTATTTCACATTTACGATTAAATTGATGAAAATTGACCCACCTCTTGTTATTCTGGACAAAGGAGTCCTGTCTAATTCACTAATTTGGAGGAAGATACTGTTTTGTATTTGTAAAAGATTTTCGTAGGGATCTCAGAAGAAAATAGAATGGAGTGGGAGTTCGTTGTTCTATCTTGAAGAAGGTATTTCGGAGATTACAAAAGATACTTGAGATAAAATAACAAAAACTTTAGTCGTATCAAAAGTGATTATAAGCTAAAATGTCATAATTTGGAGGTGACCAACTAATGAGTTTCGATTGATTTTCGTTAATAAGTACTTGGCTTGCAAGTGTCTCTGGTGCTTACCAAGCATATATAAGCCAAGAAGTGCTCATTTAGCTGATGTGATCAACTTGTAAGCCTACACAAACACTTCTATATGATGTATGTCCATTTCATTCTACTCGAACAGTTCTTATTTTTAGTTTTAGTTTTAGTTTCTAGTACTTTTAAATTATGTCTGGTAAGAAAACTGAGATATTTTTGATGTTTAGAGGACAATCATATTTTAACAAGTTTTTCACTAGCATCAATTTACTATAACATTCATCCTCTTTTATATGGACTTGGAATTAGCTACGTGAAACTCCGGTTGATAGAATTTAAAAGCTTCTTTTTCCTTCTTTTTTTTTCACTTTATACTTGTTATGTCCAGAAGGTGTGTTGTAGGTAATTGATTGATGTTTGAATCTGTTCATGCACCAAATTTTCATATTTGTGGAGGTAACTCACAACTTATAGATTTATCATAATGAAGGTTGTTGATGGAAAGTAACTGGTCTACCTGTTTCAAAGGCATTAGTTTGGTATTTCCTATCGAACCGATTAATAGAATTCTTGATCCTTGTGCCTGACCTCTCTTGGAAGAACAATTTATGAGAAATGATAAATAGTAAATACCCCCTTCTCGTGGAACCGCAAAAACTAAAGGAATATGTTATTAACTCCTACTTAGTCTTAATAGCAAATCATGGAGGCTGCAGATTTGGTGTTTAGATAGGAGTACTTTATGTAGAGATGATGACTAGCAATATGTCAAAACTCAAATATATGCGTTGCAGGGATCCTTCTCATCAAACTCCAGTGGAGATGGCAAATCCTGTGCATAGAAGATCATCTACTCCAACTTATCGTCGTCGACGTTTCAGTCAGGATCAGAATTCTGAAGGTGTTGAAGAGAACTTCAGGCTTAATGTCCCTGCTAGAAGTGCTCCAGGCAGTGGTTTTACAAGTCCGAATCTTAGCCCGAAAAGATATAGCACAGTAGACCTTTTCCATCCTACATTTCATCAGGCATCATCACCTTCAGGCACTTCTTCGGACAGATGGGTAGGTTATTCTGCCCAACTTTTGACAGCAAGGGTTACACAAAGTGCTGATCATTCTCCCCTAAGTAGCCCGACTCGACAAAATCCAGTAAACAAAACTTGGAATCACCAAAATGTTGCTGTGCATTCACATCACAAATCACTCCCGGAAAGTCCTGTGGATTGGCCTGAAGGCATTAATGTGCACCCTCTACCACTTCCACCTGGAGTTACACAACAGCCACAGTTACCTACCACTCAAAACAATACCGATAAACCAGATATACCATATGTAAAAGGCCAATGGCAAAAGGGGAAACTTTTAGGCCGTGGTACTTATGGAAGTGTATATGAAGCTACTAACCGGTAAGTATTTAAGTTAGCATTTGGGCAGTTCCTACTTTAGCTGTCGATGTAACGTTTCATTTCTCCTCTTATAGTGAAACTGGTGCTTTGTGTGCGATGAAAGAAGTTGATCTCAATCCAGAAAATCCTAAATCTGCCGAATGTATAAAGCAGCTAGAACAGGTTAGTCCTAATGTTCTGCTTATAGGATACAAGAACAGCTATTAAGTGTTTTTCATCAGTTTATGCTCTGAGATAGATTATAAAGAAACATATTTAGTTAATATACATTTTCTTTTTGATTTTGTCTTAGGAAATACGAGTTCTCCGACAGTTGAAGCACCAAAATATTGTTCAATATTACGGCAGTGAAATAGTAAGAACATCTTCTTTCGAACAATTTTATACCAACTATGTGAACATCTCTTTTCAAACATTATGATGGATAAAGTGCTATTGGATGTTCAGATGGAAGATAGTTTTTGCATATATCTGGAATATGTTCATCCAGGATCAATTAATAAGTTTGTCCGGGATCATGGGGGAGCTATGACAGAGTCGATAGTTCGAAATTTTACAAGACATATAGTATCAGGGCTGGCTTACTTGCACAGCACTAAGACGATACACAGGTAAATTGCCTGTTTTAAGAAAGGTCGTAATGTTAGTTGATTTAATGATCCATTTACAGGCTACTAAAGTCTATATATCGACGATTCAATTTGTCTCAATTTTTGCTTCGTCTTTAGTATATGATTGAGGAATTTCATTAAATTATATTATTGACTGAAATGAATGCTTTATCTGGGTAGCTGATATGACTCTAACTCTTCTGGCTGGATCGTTGCGCTTAATAGGGACATAAAGGGGGCAAATTTGCTTGTTGATGCATCGGGAATCGTCAAGCTTGCAGACTTTGGATTAGCAAAACATGTACGCTCGGAAAGTTCTAAAGCTTAATAGAATATGCTAATCTCTTTCGTTACGTTTTTGTAACGTTTTTGAGTTCTCATGCATACTATTCCGCGTAGTATGAAATGAGTTATACGTTTCAGCTATTAAGGTTGCCAATTTTGAATGCTTTCCTATTTATACTGCTTTCCCTCTCTCCAGCATTAATCATTTTGGATGAGGTATAATTGCTACTGGGGAGACCGGATCCTTTAGGAAACTTAAAAAAGCAAAAACCTTTTTCTACTCCAAAGTAATACAAGCACACGTGATAGAGTAATCTTAGCATGGCTCGATGATCACGAAGTACTGCACCTCCTTCCTTTCCCTTATGACAGAAGTGAACTGTAAAAGGGGGGAAACTAAGATATGTGACTGAATACGTTACTTGATGCAATTGTTCAATTCTGTTGTCCTCGGCCAATTTCATTTCTCGTGTAGAATGAACTTTATACTTGATAAAGCACCTATCATACAAAATTGAACGATTGCATCAAGTAACGTATGGCTATACTTTACTTGATAAAACAAAATCATCTAGCATTACTGAATATGATTATGCTTCCCTATTTCAGCTGTCGGGTCATGCAACTGAGCTATCTCTGAAAGGGAGTCCACACTGGATGGCTCCAGAGGTATTCTGAAGCTACTTTCTAATACTTGCGAGCTTTCTTCTTTTGCATGTTCTTAAGGTTTTCTTCTTTTTCGTCCCGTGCAGGTAATGCAGGCAATGTTACGGAAAGATGCCAATCCAGAGCTTGCCTGTGCTATTGATATTTGGAGTCTAGGTTGTACTGTAATTGAAATGTTTACTGGACAGCCCCCTTGGAGTGGATTAGACGGGGTAAGCTGTGTTAACAAACTTTGAGCCTATTATGTTGCCACATACTAGCATCATAGCCTAAGAAGCTATGTTTCTCGGACTCTCCAAAAATGTTGATGCACTGTTTTTGGAGATCACGACATGCACCCCACGCTGATTTTGAAGAGTCCGAGAAGCATAGCTGAGAAGGAACTAGCAAGACAAAATCATGGCATATTTTTGTGATTCCAAATGTGATATGTAAACAATCGCGTATTTCATTTTTTAGGTGAAAGCTATGTTCAGTGCACTAAACAAATCACCACCTGTACCAGAAACGTTGTCTTCGGAAGGAAAGGATTTCCTCCGGTGCTGCTTTCAGAGGAAACCTGCAGATAGACCAACAGCTTTGATGCTACTTGAGCATCCTTTCTTAAGTAATACTTATTCGCGTGAACACAGTGCTACTGTTTCAGGTTCCTCAGAAGATTTTTCGCGGATGAAATTACACGTGAGTACTACAAGCTTATTAATGCTTAACATAATGCTATTGATTTCTCTTCTGTTTCTGTTTCTCTGTTCTGTTCTCGAGTTGTCATTACCTTTTTTACGACATTTTGCAGAGTCCAAAGGACCTAACAAACCATAACATGGAATTGAATTCATTTAGGCACACAAAATCTCCATACAACGGGTACTAGTGATTTTTCGAGCCTTTTTCTTTACTTTCGTGAATGTTTGGTTCATTTCAAGAGTACTCTTTAGTCAATAAAATCATCGATCGTTCCAATTAATTGGTTTTGAGTTAACCATTGACCATTATGCTTATCTTACACAACAAAGGGAAACTTGTGTTCATGTTTCAGTGAAACAAGCCACCAATCACATTCTGTAACGTGCGATTATGGAGCAACTTCTCACCACTCTCCTCGTTCTACACTCGAAATACTTCTTTGTATTTCTTCACCGGTGCTGAATCCGAGTACATTTGCACCAGCCAAGTCTAGTATTTTCTCTCCTTGGAACTGAAAATGAAGAGCTTATGTTTTCAAATGCAAGAAAATATAAGTACATATAAATGACCTAGTTTGCTAATGATAGTGATATTGTCTGCTCTGGGCCTAGATCTGCATGGATTCAAAACGTGTCGCTAGTGTTAAGATCTAGTTACTTATATACACAATATCTCAGCTGTGTTTTTGACTATGTGGAACTTCTTATCTTAAGCTGGAGTGTCATGCTCTTGTACATATTACATTAGTTAGAGACAAAAGGGCACATAGTAGTTGCAGTATTGTATCCTGTGTACATTGACTACATTTTTTTTTTTTGTGAATTTGATGTTTTTTGAGCTATTAAAGGCTTTTATTGACTGGAAATAGATCTTTAATATTGCAACTTAGTACAGATCTTTATTTTTTTCGTGTTTAGTAGAGTCTTGTTTCATTATATCAATTGATTTCGATCTAATAAAGTTTTTGATTGATGTGGAACCAAAAGATACATTTGACTTGACGTGATGTTGTCCACTTTAAGTCAAATAACACAATTTTTTTCAAAAGTACTCACATCATGTTAAGAGTAGTTTTGGATTATTTTAGCCCAACAACGAACTGATATCAAAACCAATAGTAATATTGTCTATTTAAGTCAAGCCATATAATTTTCTCCAAAAAGCCTCGAACACTATGTTAAGAATAGCTTTGGATTGTTTTTACCCAACAACTAATATCAAAACTGATAGTGCATGAGTATGGAGATGACAGAGTGATAACACCGACTAGACTTAGTGCCGTTATTCATCTACGATCCGGTTTAATATATTAACTCGTAGCTTTGGAGACACATACACAAAAATACTGCATATTAATTATTATTATTATTATTTTTATAAGCACCTTGGCCGGTATTAAATTAGTATCAATAAACATGTTTTCGATTATTCAAATTTGCAGAATTATTTTAATTCATTGGCAATTTCGGGCACGTAAAACAGAGGAAAATAATTTATTTATTTTTTAAAAAAAGACACAAAATCAAACAAAACAGAAAAACAAAATCAAAAACAAAAAAGCAGGCGGTTGGCCGGTTGCTCATGTTTGTGGAACTGAGTTCATGTTGTTCGAATAATGATGTTCGAATAGTGATGGAGCCAGAATTTTTATAAAATAATTCGTCATCTATTATATATACGCACGTTAAACATGAAAATTGCAAAAATTTACATATAACAAGTCAAACCAGTTAGTATCACCTAGTATTCAATAACTACTCTAGAAACAAAATGAAGGGAAAAATATTTCCTTTTCCCTCTATGTTTTTACCTTAACTTTCCATTAATTTGGACTAGTACCGGATAGGTCCACGGTGCAAAAAAAAAAAAAATTACATAACTCAACTTCGAAAGCTAGCTCTAAAACTAAGTGAAGATTTCCATAGACCATTAAAGGGATAATCAAATCGCCCATTGAAAACAAAATTCTGACATCCTCGTATGTCCCCATAGACAACATAAGTCATCAATGGGTCCGACTCTGATATCATACGAAGAAATAGACATTATTGAGCCTGACTCAACTTCAAAAGTATATATTAAAAAAAAATCAAATCACCCATTGAGAACACTGATATAAGAAATTCTTACATGTATATATACCAGATGTAAGTAATTTTTTCTGAAGTACTCAAACTCGAGACGTCTGATCAATGAAGTCTTACAAAGAAAATACTCAATTCTTGACTAGATGCACCATCAGGATTAATCATATAAAATGCTTCTGAATCTTTTGATCCAACAACTCTATCAAATCTTGCCCTCATATAAGTTATTTCTCCATCAACATTATTATTATTATTATTATTATTATTATCATGTACTAGTATTGGACAAGGTAAAACTCCAGCACCCATTGAAACACCTCTTAATAATTGCATAACATGAGCTTCATCATCACTCATATTTTTATTATTCCTTCTTATTGAATAACCAAATTTTCTTCCATTACAATAAACACCCCATACAAATTCCTCTAATACTTTCTTTTTATGTGTCTTAGTTTCACTTTCTAGTGCCAATCTTACTATGTCTGATCCCATTTCTTTATGAAAAACCCCGGTAAGCATCGGTAGCTCGATCACGAAAATGGGAAGTCTATGAGGATCTTCTTGAATTGCTAGACTTACTCTACCTTTTTTGTAACCAAATAATGTAATTGTTGTAGCTTTATCTGTTAACATTGGTTTGTTTCTTGGACGTCCACCTAGTAATGCAACCATTTTGCAACCGGTTGTTAACATAGGAAGGAGTTTGAACATTTTAAGAATGCCACCACTCGTACTAGTAGATGATTTTCTTGATTTTTTAGGGTTGGTGTTAGAAGGATTAGTCGTCGTTGTTGTTGTTGTTGAATGATTCGTGGTACGTTGGAGTAATGAAAGTAAAGGAGGAGTTTCGATTTGGTTGAATGTGCTACTAGAGTATATAGAAGATGATTTAGGGTTTTGATTCTTGAATCGAAAGGCCATTCTTGTTGAATGAGAGGGAAATGAGAGAGAACAATGATTTTGTATGTGTATTTTGTTATTTATAAAGGAATATGGGGTTGATGGCTTACGATACAGAGGAGATTGATATGACTTGTACGTAAGAATGACATATACAAATCGTGGAACGGTGGAATTCTTTTTTATAAAGAAATATGTGAGGTTTGGAGAGAGAGAGGATATAAGAGGAGTTAGGAAAAGGCTTATTGTTGGTTAGGTTGCAATGGGGATCTTTTTTTTGTTGAGTGGGGAATGAAAGACATGGCTTCTAATTGGTTATGGCCCTATTTTGTTTTGTTTTTTTAAAGTAATTTATTTTATTTAAAGATTACTAAATTTTAAAAAATATTATATCGACGAAAAATTGTAAAAATAGTACTCCCACTGTCCCAATTTATGTGACACATTTCGCTTTTCGAGAGTCAAACAATTTAAGTTTGACCGAGGATTTGTTCATGAAATCTTCAAATTTTTTAAAATGAAATTTATATATTTGTAAACTACATAAAAAGTACTATAAGTCTCAATAATTGATAATTCAATATATTTAAAAGATATAGGAAAAAATTACAGTCAAAGATAAACTTGTTTGAATCTCAAAATCTGAAATGTGTCACATAAATTGAGACAGAAAAAGTAATTTATTTGGTATTATGGTAAAAGATTGATTTTATTTGTTAATTAAATACACGTTAAGATTAGTGATAATGATGATCATCAGCATTGATTATTGTGAGATTATAGATATTGAAATTGTGATTGATGGAATGTGAGCTGGAAATAGTGCTTATAGAGTGGTGTACTCTAGAGTTGAGAGTTGTACGATTATAATGGGCAATTAATAAAAGTAATTAATTGCTCATAGTTATTTTACGATGAAAGTTGGTGATAGTGTGGCTAGAATGGTGATTGGTCATATTAATTGCTGGTGATAACGATTGATAGTGATAAATATGTCTTAGTGGTTTATAGTCATAATAATTGTACAATGATAATGGACAAATTTAATCTAATGATAAAAGGTTACCTTCACATGATTATTACATAAACATTTTAATGGTTTAAAGGATCTACATAATTTAAAACAATCAGTACATATAAGCAATATTGAGATATGAATGATTAAATTTTATAATTTTATTAAATGAAAATAAAACAAATCTAAGTCGAAACAAAATAATATTATAAGAAAAGAAAAAGGGGGCTCTTGAACTTTCATGGACATATTCTTTGGATAAGTTGTTCTTTTGATTTTCTTATTACATATTCGATTTTGGAATAATATCTTATTGGGTGTCTTTATATATCTTTTTTGCATAGTTTAATAATATTGTTTGAAATTGAGAACAAACATACGCGATATTAATAAACAAAAAGAATTTTTATTGATTTTAATATAACAATAATAATAACATAGTCAGCAGACATCATAGTATGGTATCATAATAAGGAAATTAAAAAAAAAAAAACTATTATTATGAAAAGATTGAATGGAAGGAAACATCATAGGCCATAGTATAGTCTTCTCAATTCAAACAAATTACTATATTTCATTTTATACAAAAAGAATAAAGTACATGTACAAATAGTAAAGAACTTACTTTATTCATTAATTATTTTTTAAAAAATTAGGTTTATAGGAGTATTACTACTATTTTTTATTTTATAGAAAATGAAGTTATATAAAATTTTGCCGACATATAAATAGTTGCCATTCTACTGCAAAAATACTAGGATTTTTGGTCTAAGATATTTAATACAAAGTAATGGTTCACCAAGGAAACATAAGGTGTAATTTGGATCAATAAATATCGTAATAAAACTTGATAATGAACACAGGATTTTCAACCAAAAGATTCAAAAAATATCTAAAGTAAATACACAAAGAAAAAAAAATTAAATCCCCTTGTGATTTCGGATGATCTAAATTTTAAATTCATATTTATATTAATGAATCATAAGAAATTCACATAAAGGGAGATCTAATTTTTGAATACATAAATCAAAACACTCCATAGCTATAAGCTATGTCTTTTATTTCGTTTCTCATTTAACATATAACGTAGTGAAATTTTGATTTATTTAAATCCTCATTATATAAGATTTACTTAAAGAAAAAACCCTCTCCGACAAAATATCTTTCATATTTGAAATTCGAATTCAAAATTTCTGATTAAGAAATAAAAAATCTTATTTATAATCTATCATAACCCTATAGTTGGTATAAGCCAAATATTTGATGTAACAAAAATATTAATTAAAAAGAAGTTGGAAAGTGATAAGATAAGGATATATATATATACATATATTTATGGTTGGACCCCCAATTAATTAATTTCTTGGGTTTAAGAAGAAAAAAAAAAGATAAAAAAGGTGTTTTCTTTTTTTCTTTAAAGTGTGGTATTTTGCATGTGCCTCTCTGATTATCACATGGAATATCAACATCAATTTCCTTTACGCCTTTTTTATCTTACTTTTTTTTTTTCACTATTATTGGTTCAATTCATCTATCCCCAAAAGGCCAAAACTTTGCTTGTTATACTCCCTCTTGTCAATTTGATACTCACTTTAATATTATATTTGACATTTTTATATATGTAAAGTGACCATCCTTTTCAACTCAATTGTATCAAGTATGGTATACTTGTGTTAATTGCTTTTTCATTCTTGCATATCCCAGAACTAATAAAAGGGCGTAACTAGTTCAGTGCATAAAGTATTTCGTGTTACTAGAATTTGGAAAAGGGTTGTACCTTAAGAAATGTGATCATGTAGAAAGTTTAATCTAATGCAAGTGTTAGCAGTTGCTTACTATCACAGTTTGAATTTGTGATATATAAGTAAGGCATAATATATATATAAACGTGCCCTTTAATTTAGTCTGACATTTATGTCCTCTAACTTTTGGTATACATAAGTAGGGGCACTTAAACTTGTATATATATAAAATTGAACAAATAGACACACATATCATACTTGACATCCTACGTGGCAATTCACGCCCCACACGACATCTTACGTGGTGTCCTTGATGAGTCCACAAATTGGACTCATTTAGGGCTTTATTTTAATAAAAATTGTGTCCTCAAATGCTTATTTTATCTTAATATCTGATGAAAACACATAAGTTTCAGGTATTTGAAGTTTGAAGAAAAGCATGGACCCTACTTCGCAAAAAGGAACAAAAAGGCTGAAAAGAACGAAGAAAATGAAGGCCTAAGATCGCCGAGTCCACTTGGCGAGTCGCCGAAGGGTCTCACTTCGCCTTTTGTTCCAGTGTGCTGAGCCCTAAAGGAAAGGATCAAGTCGGCGAAAAAAGGGAGTAGTCGACGCATCGCCAAGATGTTCCGCAAGGCAGTACTATGTCACTCAATGACCCAGAGCGCGATGATGCTGAAGAATGGTGCAAGACGGCGATGAACCACATCAAGGGGCGAATCGTCGAGTTGATCGGTGATTCCGACTAATGTCGTCGAGTGATCCGCTGCAGCGCAGATTTTTGAAAACTATAAATACTCGTTGAGAGTTTTAGCTTAAAGAAGATTTTCAGTGTGAAACAATTATTATAATTTTCATATATAATAGTACTTTTTATTTTTGTTCTGAGTTTGAGAGGGTTTGGAAAACTTGAAGAAAAAGAGGGTTTCATCTCCAAGGATTTGGATTTGGGTCTCTTGGATCCTTCATTCTTGGCCTGTAACAAGACTTATAGCTTTATACCCATTTGAATGCAAGCTCATTTAGGTATAAATTTCTATCTCTTGATGTGTGGCTAAAAATCACAATTCTTAGGGTGTGATTTAGCGAATATGGGTTAAGATAATTATTGGGTCTTGCTTGTTGATAGTTTAAATGTAGTTTAATGGTGATTTCATCTAGTAGTTGTGGTTGATTTCGTCTACTAGATTGATGGCCTAAGGAATAGGTCGACATGAGGCTCAGCCGAGAGGGTGAGCCCTAGTCCCATATCCTAACACTCAACTCGAAAGAGAGAGTGTGGTAAGGCGTAGGCTGGTTTTCATGCGGCAAGTGGGTGTCCGAGAGGAACCCATTTGAAACGGGGTAAGTTGCTCGAGAGAGAACTTATTTCCACATAAAGCTTAGCATAGTCACTATTACTCTATAAATTTTCTATCGAAAGCATGTACCCAATACTTTAGATTAACCCGTATTCCGGTCACATCCTAAGAATCCCCCTCTCATTGTTAGATTTTCTTATTAATCTTGCAAATTTTTACTTACTTGTGTTAAAACCCCCATTGTTAATTGACACTTTTGTGTCCCTCTTTAATTTATAATGTTTTTAATCGTTAATGTCTTTAGCTACGACTAGTTAGAACGAAATTTTATTATTCTATAAATTCATCAAAGCCACTCCCTTGGGACGATCCCAACCCTTGGTTGAGTTATTATACTATTGCACGATCGTAGACACCCGAACTGTAAGACGTGTCGTTGATTACAAACATCAGTCCTACATGTATTTTTTGCATAGGACTTGTGTGTCTACGTGTTCAATTTTAGACAACTTTAAGTGTCTATTTATGCATATACAAAGTTGAACATGTGATCTATAGGTAAGGCATAATACATAAATATGTTCTTTAACTTGACCTCATCTAACATTTATTCCCTCTAACTGTGGGTATGCACAAGTATACACTTAAACTTGTATAAAGTTGAACAAATAGACAACACATCGTACTTGGCATCTTATGTGGCAATTCACGGCCTACACAACATCTTACGTGGCAACCTACATGTATTTGCCACATAGAACATATAGATAGCCCAAGAAATGTGATCGATCATGTAGATAGTCTAATTTTATGCAAGTATTAGTGGTTGTTGCTTGATATCATAGTTTGAATCCTTGATCCATAGGAAAGACATATAATACATAAATGTCTTCTTTAACTTGGTCTCATCCGACATTTATGTTATCTAACTTTAGGTGTGCACAAGTAGGCATTTAAACTTGTATAGAGTTGAACAAGTACTAGACACACACGTCATACTTGGCGTCCTACGTGGCAATTCACGCACTACATGACATCTTACATGTATTTTCCATGTAAGACATGTGAGTCTACTTGTTCAACAACTTTAGACAAGTTGAAGTGCTTGTTTGTGCATACCGAAAGTTGAACCCATGATATATAGGTAATTAAGGCATAATACATAAACATGCTCTTTAACTTGGCCTCATCTGACATTTATGCCCTCCAACTTTGAGTGTGCATAAATAGGCACTTAAACTTGTATAGAGTTGAACAAGTAGATGCGCACATTCTACTTGGCGTCCTAGGTGATAAGTCACCCCTATAAAACATCTTACGTGGTGTTCTACGTATATTTACCACATAGGACGTGTGTCTACTTATAGGTAATTAAAGAATGAAGAAAATATGTAACATTTTCCCACAACTCTTAAAATAATTTTGCTATCACATTAATATGTGTCCCTTTTATAGTTGGTCCATTACATGTTATTATAGACACATCATATCAAAATGGACACCATTAAAATTGATTCTCTTATTGGTAACTCAACCAAAAGTAAGTATATTTATTTTATATATTTTGACAATGTGGCCACAAATTCTTTAGTGTAATGGATCGCAATATAATTATGGACAAACACTGGCCTACTCCCTTATCATATATCACATGGAGAGATTGAAAAGAAAAAAAGTTGGTGGTCATGTCCATGAAATCAAACCACTTTTGATGTTCGATTTGATCAGAATTTAAAATTTATAGATTCAAAATTTTAATCCTTTTTAGTTATTGAATCTTGAATGTATATTAAACAAATTCCTTAAGACAAATATGCAGTTTAAACAAAAACTACTGAATTTTCTATTGATTTCGCTATCAACCATATAAGTGACCAAATTTTAGGTGTGAAGACATATTATCCAGACATTGGTTAGGCGTACACACATGGTTTTGAGTAAATATGTATTTCCACTACAAATATTTGTGGCTTTGAAGCACACAACATGGCATCGTGGATCGGACGGAGTTACAGTTTTACTTATATATTCAGCAGAATTCAGTAATTTAGTTTAAATCTTAGATTTGGATTTAAAGTTTCAATTAAAATGTATAAATAATTTATTCAAAATTCAGTAAGCCATTTTAAAAAAAAAATCAAGTTTCATACACTTAAAATTTTAATTCCGTTATGTGTGACATGTTGCCGCAACATACCAGCTACTTTGTTTGGTTTCAAGTGAAATATTTTTGTTGAAAATCAATATTATGAAATAAATCATCTTCTTATTCTAATGATAATTTTTTTTAAATCTATAAATCGCACCAAATTGATAAAATAAATAGAAAAAAAAAACTAACAATTATACGATCCACCAAATTTTCCATTGTAAAGCTGACATGTCTGACCACTCATATAATTGTTGTAATAATGGGTCCAATTTTCTTAATGAAAATGATGTTACATTTAACTGATCTTTACTTTAATTTGATTGAGATGAAATTTGAGCACTTAGTTCAAAGGAACTCTAACTAATTACTTTGTATCTTTTAGAATGATTGTTGTCCCCAACCCCACAAAAAATATTTATTATGGTGTTCAGCTAACTTCAACGCACGTTGATTAATTTCATAAAATATTTGTCATTTTAAAGATAAAAATATTTTATGAATGAATAAGTAAGTATGATTAATTAATCAATAACAATTTATGTAAAAAAATACTTGTCAAGTTGTCATATATTTATTGGGTCGATGCAAAAATACATTTTTATCAAGTTTACTATGACGTTAGAAAAATCACAAAAGATATGTCTTTGCCTACTTCAATTATTTAGTACGTTCTTTATTTCAATTTATATGATATTTTTTGTGTGAAATTTGTATCATGTGAGTTTAGATCTGTATTTTTGAAATATATTGAATTTATCTAATTCAATTGAGTTCAAAGGGTTGTTAAATTGAATCTCGATAATTAATAGACACACAAAAAAATCTAACATTTCACAAGAGGAAATGATAGCATGGGATAAGACAACAATTTAGCTTTTTCATGTTTCTGTTTAAACAAATTTAGATGAATATAAAGTGATGTTCAGCTTTCTAATAGTGGTTAGTTGCTAACGTAATTGAATACAATCAAATCTCTTTATAACAATGTTATTTTTAAAAATATTTTTCAATTGTTATAACAAGATGTTAGTGTAGAAGACATATAACATAACATAACATGAAAGTCGATTTTGAAGAAAATTATATTGTTAGAATGAAATGTTATTATAAAAAGATTTGATTGTATCGTTCTTCTCCTTTTTTTCTGGTATTTTCTTTTTTCAAAAATAATTTTTGGTGTAGTCAAATTCGTATTTGGGCTGAAATTAGCAGGCCTGTTGTAATCAAAATAGTTGAGCTTCTTATTTTTACGGCCCAACATAAGTGTCAATTTAAAGCAAACTCAATTAACAACATCAGTCTAATCGGATGAGGAAAAGGGAAATTAAGTTAAATAGTCGTTCATCTAAAAAAAGAAGTTGACTTATATGTGTATGAAATTAGTGTATGATATATGTATATATATATTGTCTACCGATGGTAAATAATTTTGGTCAAACAATCAAATGTGTAACCTCCCCTATTTTAAATATGAAAAATTGATGGTAATTCATTAATGAATTGAGGAAAAAAATAAACATCAGATACATTGTAGAAGATAATTCTGATACATGACTTAACAAACCTAAACACACCTAATACAACTTTGATACGTGAATTGTGATACATAACCATATGTATTGTGTCATCTTCGTATTAGGTGTGTTGTGTTATGTATCTGTTACATAACAGTCAGAGGCGGACCCATATATATATATATATATATATATCGAGAAACTAGTAGAAACTAAATATAATTAATAGTGTCCAATGGAAAACATAATAGTGTCCTTTGAACTGCTGGTACATGTTAAAATATCCACCCACGCGATCAGGGTTGTATCCCAGCTAGATTCTATCCTAGCTAGAACCTTTTTTTTTTTTAGCTTAATATTGGTACACCTGGTGTTTTCAAATCCTAGGTTCACCTCTGATAACAGTGGGTACTGTATGTATTGGGTACTGAAATATAATGAAAGTTGTCATAGTTATGTATCAGATGCATTACTATAAACAGGATTGCAAACTGATTTAGGTTTGAAACAATAGTGGTTATGTATTAACAATAACATTTGTACCATATACATTATCCACAAATAAGTATTTGATAGTTGAAACATAAACATGATACATAAGTAAACACATGAATATCAACCAAATACATTAGAAGTTTAAACCTTGGGTAGAGAAGGTCGGCCGTATGGTAAAACCATCGACTTTTCCCACTTTTTTGATCTATTTTCATGGAAATCATCACCATTGGAATCAAAAACATGAGGGACGAGATCTTCCATGTGGAACTAATTGGGTAAAATCAATACTAAACAACAGACCAAAATTCATATGAATCAGAAAATTTAAGATGATCAACAAAAAAATGATTTTTTTCCTCCAAAAATCTGACCTACTGAAAGCAAAAAGAATGATGAAGAAATCATTCTACCTTTTTAAGAACTTGAAATCAAAGAAGAAAACTAGAATAATGAGTTGGAGGAAACATTGATACATTGCGTCATTTTAGGCATGAATTATTTAGGGGAGTTGAGCGTGAATTGGGGAGAAGAAGAGTGATGTATCCGAAAATATATACATTCGCCGAAATTTCATCTGCTATATATTCCTTCTGCTTCTCTATTTTTTTTCTTATATGCGGAAGAAAATTGAAGACTTGTTACTTATTTGTGATTAATTTTAGTTTAAAAAACTTGAAGAACACCATCATTGAATTTTATTAAGCTTGCTTGTAGAAGAAAATAAATTGAGTCTTTTATTTTCTACAGTTTGAATTGAATTTAATAATTTAAAATTATTATGACTGATATTATAAGACTATATTAAATTTGAAGCCAAATTTAAAAGTTAAAAACGATAGTTAAAATGATATGATTAAAATAATATAATAATACTAATAAATTGTTTACCTTTTTATCATGTTTTCCAAATGTTGTTGTCCTAACCTTAACCTATGAAGTATGAACACCTTATTATATTAAAATTATAATATAATAAATCATTAATTCTTATTAATTGTTTACCTTTTGTCATCCTTTGTAAATGTCATGTTCTTTAAAGGGGGTTAGGGAGAAAAAAGGATCATGTCTAGAAGTGGACACAATGGATACTTTATATTATCCTTTTAATATTGTTGACTTTGTCACTAAAAATATTTAATTAGTGAATACACAATGATAATAATTGAAATTAGTTAATTAAAGATCACAAAAGGGACATCTCATTTATTAATTTATTATTACAAAAACAAAGAGAGTTAAATGAAACTTTACTTAGCTGTGATTACAATGTTATAACCTCCACTTGAGTAGATTCTCTAGAGAATTTGGATATCCAATTAAGGATTAAGATAGTTAAGAAAGTCATGATTAATTTAGTGGTTACAATTTGTTCAAGTAGCTCTTTTTATAGATTCTTTCTGTTAATATAAAATAATAGGGTTAAGAAAGTGTTTCCTCATTAATATGTTTTGCCATCTCTCTCATTAATATATTTATTTTTCAAACTACATGAAAGTTGTCTGCTTGATTACAATCATTAGAAAGTTATTGCAAGACTTTTCACGACACAGTTAAAAATAATTTCTCCGTTCAATTTTACTTGCCACATTTTAACTTGACACATTTATTAAGAAATTAATTATTGATATAAGTATTTTATCAAACTATCCCTATTAAATAGTGTCTTGAAAAACGATTTGGAAAATAAGTATTTAATGTTGAGGGTTAAACATGGAAAAAAATCGTTGTCTTTTTTTTTATATGTCAAAAGTGACAACTAAAAATGAAAATCTATTTTAAGAATAAGTAACAACTAAATGCGAACAAAGGGAGTATCTGATATGAAGTAAAATGTTCTATATATAATATTTTTTTGATTTATTCGAAAGGAAAATAAGTAGCATCTTACTTATTTTTTCTTGTGTACGTACGTAAGTAAAAAGTAGTCCTATGTCTCCATTTACTTTTCAAATATTTTTTAATTTGATTTTTCTTTTTACTTGTAATTTTTGACAAATCAAGAAGGGACAATTTTTTCCCCTTATTATATCCTCAATTTATTAACATTGAGTTAATGTCTTTGAAAATATAGTGAGTAAATATATTTGGGACTCCATCAATTAATATGATTAAAATGGTAAACTCACTACACCAATCATTATTTTCTTAATGGCGGAATGGTCTGATAGACCCTTGTACTTGTATGAATTTGTATTCTGGACCATTCTACTTGATCATTTATCAACTGAACCCTTAAACTCAGTGAAACTAAGCATTTTAAACCCTTTTCGCTGTGTGAGAACTTCACACACTTGACAAAAATGACATATCATCATCCACGTCACATTTTAAATGACATATCACTTATTATTATTTTTTATTAAAAAAAATCTATTTTTCTTTCTTTTTCACTTCATTCCTTCACCTCTCTCCATTTTTTTTTTTTACATTAGAGATACCGCCACAACCTTCCATTCTCACTAGGATCGTTACATTTGTAAATAACTTACAATTATCATTCGATTTTTTTTCCGAAATTTCTTTCATTCACAACTTTTAATCGTATTTATTTTACCAACATTTACATCTACCACTTGAACCACCATAAATCTCTTTTCCCCATTGGTGTTAACGAATAGCCATTACAATACATCAATATACTCTAATATTTGTACACAATTTTACATAACATCTTTCACTTAATTTCACAAAGACATTCAACAATCACTTTTCATTTTTCAAGACTTTTGAATCTTTATTACTTTATGGGTTATAAATTACCCCAAAAATAAAAGGAAAATACAAATCTACAACAACAATACAATTTCGTTTCTATTCCCGGGAGGAAGAAAATGTGAAAAAAAGAAGAAGAGAGAAACAAGAAATTGGAAAGGGCCGGAAAGGGGAGAAATAAGAGAAATTGGGGTTTGAGAGTAGAAAGAAAAAAAGAAAAGGGGATGGGTGGGGTGGGAAAAGAAGAAAGAACTGAAAAATAGTTAATTTTCTTATTTTTGATCTTTTTATTCTATTTTTAAAAAAGAAAAAGATTATTTTCAGTCTAAAATTTGATCTTTCACGCTCCTTCTATGCGTGACATCACACATTTGTGCCAACTCAATAATTAAGTTGTCACATAAGCTTGGTCAATGGTCAAAAGGGCTTAAAACATAAGTTTCATTGAGTTTAAGGGTTCAGTTGACAAATAGTCAAGTAGAAGGGTCCAGAATACAAATACATACAAGTAGAAGGGTCCATCATACCATTTCGCCTTTTTTAATAGACGTGTTAAGTTAAAATCTGACAAGTAAAAAGGGACGGAGGGAGTATTATCCAAAAGCATTGGATACGATCTTAACAAATACAATGAGAGGCTGGGGTGGCGCAATTGAAGCTATGAAGGTGGGGTGAAGACCATGAGGTGTGTCGGAGGGTGAAGAGAACACAAGTACTATGAGATGCCACTTGTTGAACTCGTTTTTTTCTACTTTTACTAGAAAAAACATTTTATTCATTTATAAAAAAAAAAACTTATTAACACATTAAATAATAAGAAAAAACATTATGTAACATTCAGAAAAAACAATAACAACAACAAAACAACGAAATCAAAGCACAAAAAACAACAAAAAGTAACACAAATCAAAGGACAAGAAACTACGTAGACGGAAAAATTGAACAGATCCCATTTCTTTCTATACTTGTGGTCTGTGGAGGATTGAATTTGACTTTTAAAACTTACTCTAAGGTGAAACTTGATTTCCAATCAAACTTAAGGGGAAAAAAATCACAATTTACCAAAGATTCAAGAACAGCAAAAAAACATTTCCTTTTTTGCCACTTGTATCAAAAAACAACAAACTGGCAAAACTTCAATCCATCTGTCTTTAATCCACAAAGTTCCAAATATAGAAAAATAAAAATTAATTTTTTTTCCAAATCCCATAAAAAAGATTCAATTTTGTGTAATAATTTGTGTAGTTTGTCCTCAAAAAAGTCAAGAGGAATATGCTGTACATGTTCCGTGAAAATAAAGGTTTCTTGCAGACATCCTCACATAATAAACATTGCTGAGTCGGTTCCTTAATCCAAACATATATTTTATTCCATATATAAGCAGACCCAAGTTGCTGTTTTTTCTCTCTGTCTTTCTATTTCTGTATTGGCTTTTGTTTCTTAAATTGAGGTACCATTTTCTTCCTGTTTCTATTTGTAGAATTATGGGTATTTAGCAGTTTATATTGATGTTATTGTTTGGTTGTTTGATTGTTTGATTGTTCTTTCCTTTTTCATAAGTTGGAATCTTGAAATGTGGAAGTTATGTGTTATTTCAGGGAACCCTAGTTAGTTTTGGATTAAGAATCTTTGAATTTGATTTGGGTGTGGCTTAATAAAGAAAATTGGGGTTGGATTTGCTTTAGATATCTTTCTTTTTCAGAAAGTTTGAATCTTTATAATGGGGTGCCAAATTTTTCTTGTAAATTATTAGTGGGTTGGTTATCTTTAGGAATAGTTTAATTAATGTGATATTTGGTGCACCCAAGGATGTGGCATAGTGGTCAATGAGGTGGGTTTAGAACCTTAAGATTTGGAGTCCAGTTTCCAGTTTAGGGAAAAGATATTAGGTGATTTTTTCCCGTCCGTCTGAGTTTCAGTTGATAGAGTTATTTGGGAGTTGGTGGGAGGTAGAGGTTTCGGGTGGGAATTAGTCGAAGTGTGCATAAGTTAGCCGGGACACTACGGTTGTGAAAAAAAGGTGATCTTTGGTAGTGTAGCAAATCATTTTATTTTTGATGACAAGAGAAACTCGCAGCCGCTACCCTTTGAGTGTGCATAGGGTAAAGCTCCTATGCAATAGCTCGCAAACCACATAGGAGAGGTAACCCACACTAGGCAAGCCCGGTGCGACGAGCTCGACCCAGAAGGCAAACCCCTTGCTTTCGCTGGCTAGGGGTTTCGAACTTGAGACCTCCAACATGGAAGTCCCAATACCAAATCACTGGACGTGGTAGTGCAGCAAATCATTTTTTGGGGGCAGGGTTTAAGGTTATGGTTTATGGAGTAGTTTCTTTTGTAAGTTCATGGAGTCCTTTAGTCCTCGTTGAATAATTTGCATTTCTAATGTTTTCAAAAAAAAGAGCAATACAAAAATTTCAAACCGCTTAGTTAATTTTTGTTGTTAAGCTTATGTTAAGGTTCAGGTGGGGATAAGCGTAAGTTTAGACTTTAGAGTGCTTCTAATTTTAGAGAATCTGTAATATGCCTTAACAGTCAAGTTAGTTACCAGTATTGTAATAGAATGGACACGGTAGAGCTGAACATATAGAGAATTCTTATCACTTCACCCTTCGGGGTGGCCTAGTGGTTTGGTCTTGGGATTTCCATGTTGGAGGTCTCAAGTTCGAAACCCCTTGCCAGCGAAAGCAAGGGGTTTGCCTTTTGGGTCGATTTGTCGCACAAGGCTTGCCTAGTGTGGGTTACCTCTCCTATGTGGTTTGTGAGCTATTGCATAGGAGCGGAGGTTTTACCCTGTGCGCACCAAAAGGGTAGTGGCTGTGGGTTTCCCTTGTGGGAAAATTCTTATCTCTTTTATGCTACTATTATTGTGATGTGTGCGGTTCAAATTGGTTGAATCTTTGTCAATAAACCTGGCTGAATTTTATGAGTTTTGATTGAGTTGGGATAGCATTTCGTGGTGGATAATCTTTTCTTCTCTCTCCTCCCACCCTTCTTGTGACTAATTGATTTGAAATAGGGACAATGTATGAATATTGTAAGTTCAATGCATGCTTTAGTTGATTATTTGGATTTAATCCAACATTCAAATATAGTTCTCTGTTTTGCAGTTGGTTCTTGGGATCTAGAATTAATCAGCTAGAACTCTTATCAAGTAAAGTGGCATGAAGCTAGGGCTGCTTAATGGGGATCGATAAGCAGCCAAGTGGTATTCTTGATACTCTGAAAATGGAGACAGTCAGGACAATATTTCCCTCATATCGCTACCCACACGAGCATTCACGTCATTTTGTGATCGCTGTGGTTGTGGGTTGCTTGTTTTTCATATCATCTGATAACATGCACTCACTTATTCAGAAATTCGATATCAAATGGTGGTCTATGTATGCCTGTTTGCTTGGATTCTTTTACTTCTTTTCGTCTCCATTTATTGGGAAAACAATTAAACCAAGTTACTCAAATTTCAGTCGCTGGTAAGTCATCTATTTCTACTTATGTCGTAATAACTCATTTGTCAGTAAAATCTAGCTAACAACAGAAATTCCGTTTTGCAGGTACATTGCCTGGATATTAGTGGCAGCTTTATACCACCTTCCAAGTTTTCAATCAATGGGAGTAGATCTAAGGATGAACCTCTCTTTGTTTCTGACGTTATACGTCTCATCCATTTTGTTTCTTCTTGTTTTCCATGTTATATTTATTGGGCTTTGGTATCTTGGACTTGTTGCTCGTGTGGCAGGAAGGAGACCTGAGATTATGAAAGTCTTTCAAAATTGTGCTGTAAGTTTTGAGAATGCGTCTTAACCTCTAACATAAGGTTACTCAGGTCCTTATCTTATTGCTTCATCATCTCTTAGGTTATAAGTATAGCCTGCTGTGTTTTCTATAGCCACTGTGGGAACCTCGCTATAGTAAGGGAAAAGACATTTGACTGGAGGAATTGGTTTTCCTTGTGGAATAAGGGAGAGGGGAATGCATGGCTTGTGAAATTCATCCGCATGACGGAATTCAAAGATCAAGTTTGCAGATCTTGGTTTGCTCCAGTTGGGTCTGCTAGTGATTACCCATTCTTGTCCAAATGGGTCATCTATGGAGAGGTATTATCTCTCACAATATAAGGGTTTTCATACTTTTCAGCTGAGAGATTTTGAGGACCTTATGCTGCAATTTTCCTTTTTAACATTTGAATTTCACCTTTCCAGTTAACTTGCGGCGGCTCATGCGCAGAATCATCAGATGAAATTTCTCCAATCTATTCATTGTGGGCCACTTTTATTGGCCTATATATGGCAAATTTCGTTGTGGAAAGGTCATCCGGGTGAGTAGTTCAATTTTTCTTTCACATGTTAGAGCTTGTTTTCTCTTTCCCTGTTAAGGTGGATGTGGACGACCCTATACAAGGGGCTTTAGATCTGAATATAAACCATGTTAAGAGCCTTATTCTGGAAAATATCCTCATCTTTTGTGCTAGAATAGCTTAGGTAATAGATTCTATGCTAGATTAATATGCTGTCAAAATCTACCTACCAGTCAATTAGCTAATGTTCCATAATGGATGAAAGGATTAAGCTTGCCAGCCACCAGGGTTATCTGCTCCCCACTATGGGCTATCCGCTATCGTGGATGTTATATGGTTTACACTTTTCAGAGAAAACCTTATGTTTTTCTCGAGTCACTGTTAAATGTTATATGTTATACCTGGTTGGTTCTATTTAAACGTATTAATGCTTAATATGGGCAATTTGGTTAGATTACGAGTATAATTCTTTTAGTTCTAAACTTTAGTTGGCCTGCATAGAGGAGATTGTTAGCACTATTGGCCTTATGTGATATTCCAAGGTCTGATTTTTTTTGTTCTAATGCGTACTTATCAACAGATGGGCTCTATCACGCCCTTTATCACTCAAGGAGTTCGAGAAATTGAAAAAAAAGCAGATGAAACCAGAGTTTTTGGATATGGTTCCTTGGTATTCAGGGTAGGCTCTTCACCTGTGTCTCTTTCTGACCCCTTCTTAAACCAGTGGCAACGCAGATCCTTAGGGAAGAAAGTTGATTAAATGTCCTTATATAATATCATTATTTACCGCAATTACAGGACATCTGCTGATTTGTTCAAGACAGTGTTTGACCTCCTGGTCTCTGTAACTGTATTTGTTGGGCGTTTTGACATGCGCATGATGCAGGTACATTACGATGCTCTGGCTTCATGCTGAAGCATTCAGCTTTCAGTGTGGTATTTCTCCTTGTAAAGAATTACTCCCTCCATTTCAATTTGTTTGCCATAGTGCATGGAGTTTAGGAAAATAAAGAATACCTTTGAATCTTGTGATCTTAAACTAAAGATGTGTTAATGTACCAAAATGTCATTTAAATCTTGTGGTCTTAAATATGCCATGTAAGATGTTGGGTGTAAAGAGGTACAAATGTAGGAAGTGACATCTTTTTGAAACAGTAACAAACAAAATATAAAAAGAAGGGAGTATAAGATACTTGAGTATGTTGTAAGAACCTTGACATTTTAAAGGATAAAGGATATGTGTCTCCTCCTACTTTTAACAAAGCATTTTCTTACGTTCACAAAGAATGATACATATAGGCAGAGTTTAAAGTGGATTTTATACTTTCCTATAATGAAACGTGCAGTGGGAAGTGTAGATAATTATCCCTGAATTGAATATTCGCGTAAGAGGATACAAGTAGGTTCACCTTAACATCCTCATCTTTCCCATTGTCAGGCTGCTATGAGCAAGATTGAAGATGGAGCTAAGCAGGATGATCTTTTGTATGATCAGTTTAGTGAAGAGGATGGTATCTGGTTTGATTTCATGGCCGATACTGGTGATGGCGGAAATTCCTCCTACACTGTGGCACGCCTTCTTGCTCAACCTTCAATCCACGCCCAAAATAATGATTCCAAGCTTAGACTGCCACGTGGACGCCTGCTTCTTATTGGGGGTGACCTTGCGTAAGCTCAGAGTTTTTCTTACAACATTAGTGATTTATGCACTTTACATGAGCAATTCCATGTAATTTTTTTGCATTTTGGCTCATAATAGCACCACCTTATGAGTTAAAGCAGACTTATTATCGAACAGTAACATGCTTACTTCCCATATCATTTGGCTGGGTATAATGTGACCTCTCTTAGATATCTTTTTAATATCTAGGATTAGAATATTGTGCATTGCTGCGGTTTACACATATTCTTCTTCAACTGGTACTTTGATTTACTTCTGTTATTCACTGATTCTGTCTGCTTACCAAGTTTGTGAAAGAATTTTCATGTGTTGAATAGAGTTAAATTCAGACATGAAAAATAATAGTTCAAGCTGGTGATTTGAGCTATTAGTGTCAACTTGTTGATCAACCTAATGTTAACATATATATATATATATATATATATATATATATATATATATATATATATCGTGTGTGTGTGTGTCGATATGGTGTGCTTTCTTGTGTATCCTAGAGCTGATGGCCGGCGTGGGAGATTTGTGCTAAAATGTTGTTTCATCTTCAATTTTGGTGACTTCTGTGGTAATGATAAGGTGCTCTGTTGTCTTTGATGATGTTACAAAGTAAATGATTATTATGTGCCTGCAAATTGCCAGTCAAAATTGTTGAATCAGTTCATTTCGTATCTTTAAACCAAAATATAAGATGGTACACTTTGCGTGTGCAACAAATATTTTATATACCTAGAATGGATTAACGGAATTACATTAACATGTCAATATTTGATGCTTGAAAATTATCGTGAAGAAATGTCTGAAAATAAGTAGGCGTCACATGTCATCCTCAATGCTAACACCAAGCCTGGGGCAACCTTTTGTATATAATTAGTGTGAAATGCAATTTATTTTCCTCTGCATTGAATGCATAGATGTGCTGTCTGATCATGCTTCTGGGATGTTACCAAGCAGGACTTTTCTCTCTGTAACGTCAGTTCTTTGGCGACCAAATTGACCCTAGACATTTTGCTTCTTTTAATTTTGGAGTTTAGAACATGGAAGTGTAATAGTGTTCAAACTGTCTTAAGTGATACTCATTTTTGGCTTTATTGTAGGTATCCGAACCCATCAGCATTTACATATGAGAAGCGTTTTTTTTGTCCCTTTGAATATGCTCTTCAGCCTCCAATCTGGTATAAGGAAGACCATATTGCCGTTAAGAAGCCCGAATTACCTTCCGGCGTGACTGAACTCAGGCAGTATGTTGGACCTCAGTGTTTTGTCATCCCCGGAAATCATGGTTAGTCTAGTTTCTAAGCCTGTGGGTTTGTACGTTTGCCTTTCAGTGGAGCAGGGTAGCTCATGTAGGGTTTTATTTGTTGCTTAGTCGAAGTCCTTTTTGTGTACTTGTGCAGACTGGTTTGATGGACTTCAGACTTTCATGAGGTACATTTGTCACAAGAGCTGGTTGGGTGGGTGGTTTATGCCTCAAAAGAAGAGCTATTTTGCCTTGCAGCTTCCTAAAGGGTGGTGGATATTTGGTCTTGATCTTGCTCTACATTCTGATATTGATGTATACCAGTTCAAGTTCTTCTCAGAATTAATAAGGGACAAGGTATCTCTTTTGTACTTTCTAGCCACAGTTGTCATATTGCATTTTATGGAGTCACCTACGTTGCTGGATATGCCAAGATTTGTCTGACTTCTTCAAATGTAGTTCTACTTAACTGGACATAACATTTTTGTATAGATGTTGGCTGTTAAGCAAAACATCCTGGATCACTAGGTTAAAATGGTAAATGAATATGATTTAAAAAAAGTTCGTATGGTCTAAGTTGCATGGACTCTTCACTTTCGATGCCCACACCTGCACGAATTCTCCAAAAATACACTACTTTTAGAGAATCCGACACGCACCCGTTGACATTTATGAAGAGCCCAAGCAATATAGCTTATGGTAGATAATGGTTTTCACATTGCTAAACTGAGCAATGATAGATGGCTAGTTATATGAAATTCCATACAGACAGTTTTCTTCTGTTTTTGCAGCAATATATTTATGAGTTATATCAGTTTGATTTGTTTCTCAGCCAAGGTCTTGTTATGTCTCTGTTATTCAGGTTTTCCTTAGCTTTCACATTTGATTGATGTCTGGAAAAAGTGATCAAATTTTTTTGTTCAACTTTCTTGGAATGTAAATATGTTAAAAAGAGTGACTAAGTCTCTTAACTACTTCATGCTATCTTTTTTTGTCACATCTTGCTTAGATCTGAGTTCCCCTGACATTTGCATTCTGTTTGGTGGAGGAAAAAGGGAAGGACTGGAGAGGGTAAAAGTGGAAGGTGAAATGGAAGTTTAAGTATAAGGTGGATACGAGTAAGATCTATCGTCTATTTGGCTAAGCTTTTGGGAGGCCAAAAGTCCCTTTTGTAAAAATGTGAGGTGTTTGGCAAGCGGAGAAAATAAGTGCTTTTGGGGAGTAGCATAAGTTGTTTTTCAAAAGCTAAAAATGCAGCTTTCCCCGAAAGTACTTTTGAGAAAATACACTTAGAAACACTTTTTAAAAGCTTGTCCAATCACTAATTGCTGCTCAAAAGTGCTTTTCAAATTGATTAACCAAACACAAACTGCTTCTCACCAAAATACTTTTTGAAAAAGCACTTCTGAAAAAACAATTCTCAAAATATGCTGATTTTAGAAGCTTGGCCAAACAGACTTGATATGGTTCTTAAAAAGAAAGGGCTTAAACAAGGAAGAAGAAAAAGTGGAGCAATTTGATGCCTCTCAATATAAGCGTGTCATTCTTGTACTTCTTTGTGGATGTTAAGAAGTAAATGGAAAATGATATCACTGTTTTTTTCAGTAAAAACTGTTAATAAGACTGTCTATATTAACTTGGAAGTTTCAGTTCAAACTTCATTTACGTTTGTTAAATTAGGCCTTGGGCCTAACTCACACCCCAAAAGCTAGCTCAAAGGGAGGAGGATTGTCCAAGCCTTATAAGGAGTCCACCCATCTCATTAACCACCGATGTGGGACTTTTGTCATTCTTTAACACCCCATCTCACGCCTAGTGCTTAGCATCTGTTGCGTGGGCAATTTTGATTTTGGGGGCCCCAACATCGGGTGAGACGGGCCCTGCTCTAATACCATGTGAAATTAGGTCTTGGGCCTAACTCACACCCCAAAAGCTAGCTCAAAGGGAGGAGGATTGTCCAAGCCTTATAAGGAGTCCACCCATCTCATCCGATGTGGGACTTTTGTCATTCTTTAACGACGTTATTTTCTGTTCTTATTTAAAAAAATTCAAGCTTTTAGTTGAACTTTGAAAAGAGCACGGTGATCGTATTGGATAAGGAGAGAACTAATGATCCATAGATTTGGCGTTTGCAGAATTAGTATGATTCTATAATATTCATTTAGATAGCTGCAGGTGCTTATGGGTTCGTCAAGCCTTACTTGTTGCGTTCTTATAAATTTGTGCAACCAATCCCCCTATAGAGTTGAAAACTTTAACCCTTGGTTAATGGATTTCAGGTTGGCGAGAATGATTCTGTGATCATTATGACACATGAACCTAATTGGCTTCTCGATTGGTACTTCGATCAAGTTACTGGAAAGAATGTCTCGTACTTGATACGTGACCACTTAAACGGGAGATGTAGACTTCGAATTGCTGGGGATGTGCATCATTATATGCGCCATAAGTTTGTTGAATCGAAATCGGATAAACAGGTTTATGTCCAGCACTTACTTGTTAATGGTTGTGGGGGTGCTTTTTTGCATCCGACACATGTCTTCAAGAATTTCAACAATTTATACGGAACGACGTATGAGTGTAAAAATCCTTACCCAACTTTTGAAGATTCAAGTAGGGTACGTAATCAATCTCCTTTATATTATATAGACAGACTATTTAGTGCTGTAAATAAGGCCTGTAATATGCTATAACTATTTTGCAGATTGCTTTGGGAAATATATTGAAATTTAGGAAGAAAAATTGGCAATTTGATTTTATTGGTGGCATCATATACTTCATGTTGGCCTTTTCTATGTTCCCCCAGGTAACTTTTTATTTGATTTTTGATCTATTTCTTTTTAGGATTACTTTAGGTATCATTATCCGCACTCTCCCTCATGGTAACCCAGTTAGGGGCTGTTTGATAAAACTAATATATGACATCTTAAGTTGAAGTTGTATCTCAAAATAGCTTAGCCAGAATACATAAATAAACACACACTCAAACTTTGTCTCAGCGGACAAGTAAACACTCCAACTTTGAGAGTGCACATCTAGACACCTCAACTTAGTCTCAACGGACAACTAAACACTCCAACTTATCCTGACCGTGTCTTGTGGACACTCGATGCTGATGTGTCATATAAGCTTTTGAGGTGTCTAGATGATCATTTGGTAAGTTGGAGTTTTCAAGTGACATAGTGGAGACAAGTTTGAGATGTCTAGATATGTATACTCACAGTTGGAGTGCTTACTTGCCCGTGGCACAATCTGAGTTGTATTTTATGTATTATGCCAATAATTATATCTCTTAGTTTTAGGTCGTGGAAATGTTGTGTTGCAATATCTGATCATTATCATTGAAATATCAGTTGTTTCCTTCTATGTATTGTAAACTTATCAATCTTATAATGTATTAGACATTTATTTTCGATTGTGATGTTTAACTTTATGATACATTATTTTAAACATCATTAAATTATCCATCTGAGTGTACAAACTCACTGTTCATTAAGAGTTAAACGTGTTGAGTTTTTGTTTTTTTATGAGGTAAAGTTTAGTTTAGAATGCTTACTCTTAATTATGACCTTATGATTTTTTTCTTTTATTTGTTTATTTATTTATTAATGTTGTTGGTCCAATGTATAAATTTACGGATTGATGATTTTCAGTTGTGTTTTTATTGCTTCCGACATTTAAGTGCCTTTGATGCATCAACTGATCTTTTATTTTGTTGTCAAGTACATCAAATGTGTGCTTATGTAAATATAATGTTCAGTTTAGACGTGTTCATGTAACACATTTAACTAAATGTTTTCCCATTTGCTTCTAGTGTCGGCTTGATCACATTTTCAAGGATGATACATTTTCGGGTCACATGGGAACCTTCTTCGACACAGTGTGGGGTACATTTATGTATATATTTGGACGCTCATATGTCTCCTTGACCGGTGCGGTGCTGCTATTAATAATTGCAATATCCTTTGTGCCATCCATGGTGCCTTGGAAAAAGAAAGTAGTAATTGGGATTCTTCATGTGTCTGCACACCTAGCTGCAGCTGTGATTCTTATGCTCTTGCTAGAATTAGGCATTGAGACATGTATTCGTCATAAACTACTTGCAACTTCTGGTGAGATTTTGTATTTTGTTTCTATTTTGTGATTGTCTTTGAGTGTGTTTTTCCATGTTCGGTTGGTCAAAATTTTTGCAAAACATTTTCTCTAGAAAACAAGTTCCTTCAAAACGAGGGAAAATGACTTCCCTAGTGGAAGTAGGGAAAACAAGTTCCACAAGTGATATTCCACATTGAGTGTGTCCTGCCCATTCTCCAACACACCCCATCTTCACTACTTTCCCCCTACCCCACACCCCTATCCTCCAACCTCCCATAATATTTGTCTAACTTATATCTGAATGCTTTTAGGATACTCCATTGAAAGTTGAATCCATTAGTTAAATACTCCATTGAAAACTGAGTTTTACTTGAGCCTCTCTTGAAGCTAAGCGACGATTTCTTTGTTTCATGTTTTTGCATCTATGCATTTCCTTTGCTAACTACTGAATGCTGCAATCCAGGTTATCATACTTTATATGAATGGTACAAATCAGTGGAGAGCGAGCATTTTCCAGACCCAACGGGTCTTAAGGAACGAATAGAACACTGGACATTTGGCCTTTACCCGGCATGTATTAAATATCTCATGTCTGCTTTTGATGTTCCTGAGGTAAGAATTATGCCCCATTAGAGTATTGCTTTGTGATGACTCAAATCGTTTAATTATATCTGATGCATGTTTCCAGGTAATGGCAGTTACTAGGAATACTATCTGCAAGAATGGGATGGATTCACTATCTCGAGGGGGTGCTGTAATTTATTATGCATCCGTCTTCCTTTATTTTTGGGTCTTTTCAACTCCGGTGGTTTCTTTGGTTTTCGGAAGCTACCTATACATTTGCATTAATTGGCTTCATATACATTTCGACGAAGCCTTTTCATCACTTCGTATTGCTAACTACAAGTCATTTACACGGTTTCATATCAACAACAAAGGCGATCTTGAAGTTTTTACCCTTGCAGTTGATAAGGTATTTTGCCACTTTTCTGTGATAATAAAGGTCAAGTGCATTATCGAAAGTTGGACTCGAGCTGTTTACATTTGGCAATTCCTCTAATAATATCTGTCAATTTGTAGGTTCCGAAAGAGTGGAAACTGGATCCTAAATGGGACGGAGAGTCAAAACATCCGCAGGATCCAAGTTACCTTCAGAAATTCCCGAGCAAATGGAGAGCATCTTCCCCTAATCAAGATCCTGTAGATACTGTACGGATTATTGACCAATTTGTGATTGAAAAGACTGAAAAACATGATTCAGAATTAGCGAACGGGTCAGTTAATCAATAACTCATTTGATTACAAGACTCTTCTACTGTCAGTTTGTACATATAGGCTTTTAGAATTTAGATGGTCATTGATATCATAACCTTTTTCGAAAGAAATCCAATATGTGAAGAACTGTGACAAATGTTCATTGAAATCATAGGTGGCGATTTTCATCTTTGCTTTTCGTCATTAGACACTTCAGATCAAATATATACAGTACTGTATATTACGCGAAATGGTCTAATGTTTCTCATTTCATCAGTAAAAGTAGTATTAGTTGCTTCTGGCTGCTGGGAATATGAGAAAAACCAGCATTGCATGACTTAGTTGGAACATGTTCAACTTGAATTGAACGCTACGCTGAAGAGCTAGCATCTTGCACATTGTAAAGTTCTCCACGTTGTTATAAGGAATGAATTCTATCTATATTTTGGTATTGGACAATCCTCGCCTCGTATGAGCTAACTTTTGGTGAGTTAGCCTAAGGTCCATTTTTGGGAAGGGAAGTGTTAAAAGGCGCCCCTCGATTAGTGGACACATCTTTAATTCTTGGTTTATCCTCTTTCTATCCCGTTCCAGGATAGGTGGCTAATACTTAAATAATAAGTGAACTAGTCGTCGTCTGTTGGGTTGCATGTTATTTGAGAAAAAAACTCTCAAAAGTATTTGATTTCATGTATGATTTACATATGAATAACAAATAAAAATGTTCTATAAGCAATGTAACAAAAAAAAGCAACTCAAAATTTGATAATTGAGTCTGTTCATTTACAAGATTGAATTGGGCAGGATATCTTATGATCTCCATTCGTTCTTTTTTCTCTGATAGATGGTTAGAACTTCATCTAACTTCGAATTCTATCAAGAGGTCCGGTCCACTATCGAAGCACTTTATGTCTCTATTAATTTCTAACCGCGTTGAATCTCCATAGCCAATTTTCTATCAAATATGTTGTATGTGGAATCACTAAATATTTTAGTATATAGTTAGTCTTTTATAAGAAATGTCTCATATGGTGTTCCTTTGAGCTTTTTTTGCACTTCATCCCAATTTTCTATTTGTTGGGATAAAGGGCCATTATGAATCTTAACTTGACCACTTTTGAGTTCTCTTTGAGGCAGTCCCAAAAACTCTTGAACATCAGCTAGTTTCTGCACAGACAGTAAAATATATATAAAAAATTGTAATTTGTCGCGGTTAAAATGATTTGAGGAAAAAAAGTTGTTTCGACTCTTCAAGTAATGATAGTGTCATATAAATTTGGAACAAAGAGAATACGAAAGCCTTACGATGCGATTTTGAACAATGTCTTCATAGTAAAGAAGAATGTGTCTAGTGCTCTTAAAGCATTCCAAAGCTCTATTAGCCTTCCTTTCTGCATTCCTCAAATTTGGTATTAGCAATGACATATTCACCACTGGCTTGTATTTTGCCAATACTTTAGCCTGAAACATGTTTAAAACGTCAAGTTAATGACACGACGAACTGCATTCGTAAGACACCGCGAAGGTTTTCATGAAAAATGTTTTCCTCAAAAATGCTTTTACGAAGAATAGTTCCTTGAAAATCAATAGCAAATCACTAAGCTCCCACTATGCACATGGTCTGGAAGGCCGAACCAGAGAAATCTATTGTATGCAACCTTACTCTACATTTCTACAAGAGGCTATTTCCACTCATGTGACAACAACTTTACCAGTTACGTCAAGGGTCACTTTCCACCAGAAAATGACATCTTATTGAAGAATATTTCCTTCCGTCATACCAAACACATTGTTAATCTACGTTGCTTTGACCCTCCAAAAACGTTGCCTCATCCATGTCAACCCTCGAAAAATGCATATCCGACACACACAAGATAATATTTTTGAAGAGTCAGAGAACGGAAGAAGGAGGGGACGGAAGGCCTTACCTCATACGGAGAATGTGTATGAGATTTGTGTGTTCCATTCAATGGTTTAGCATCCTTATCGTAGGAATTAGCGAGTAACGAGATCAGCCTGCGTAGCAGATTTCTTCTAAACAGAAATATTGCAGAGACACCTCTTCTGTTGAAGTAATCCACAATCTCCTCATGATACTCCAAAGCTCCCTTCAAGTTCATACACATACAAAATTTCAGAACAATCTAACAATGTCGAAAATTATCAACTAATGCACCTCTAAATGAAGAAAATACGATTAAAAACAGAGTTTATCAGCGAGACTTGTGAAACTAATCATGTCTTTATGTCTAACAGTTAATGAAATAGACTGGTGATCTGCTTATATGAACTTGATCAGTCCTCCCTTCTTAAGCTACCTTTCGGGGTTGAATTAGACCTGTGGTTCAAAAAAGTTGAATTTGAGGCTAAGGAGACAACTTGAGTTATTGAAGGACTATGATATTAACATCTGGTACCATCCAAGAAAGGCTAATGTAGTGGTTGATGGCGTTAGACTCGATGAAACAGAGGAAGGTAATTTGATAAATATATATATCACTAGAATCTCAGCATAAGCGAAAAACACTAGGTGATTTTTTCCATCTGCCCTAATGTTGGTGGACTAATAATAAAATAGTCGAAGTATGCACAAACTGTACAGGACACCACCGTTATCGAACACGAAATATCATCAATTGAAATAGGATTAGTACTAATTACCTGATTAAGCATCCACTTAAATCCAATTGCAGCTGTACATTCATTCTTTGATGAGCTACTAATCCAATCAAGATTAAAGACATTATCCATAATTTCCAATATTACTGAAGCATTAGTCCTCCTTAATTTTGCACCAAAAATTTCTCCATTAGAACTCACATTCATATGACTATTTAACAATGTCTCAAACCATCCACTCCCTGATCTCTGCATCGAAAAAATCGCGAAAAATCGAACAGGATTGCAAGCACATTCCTCCCTACAATTCAATCAAAAAACATGTCATTTAGTCCAATTCAATCTAACTCTGTACTAAAACCTCTGTTCTTCCAACCCTCCAAAACTGTTGTCACATCTGTGTCAGATCCTTTAATATCCGACATAGAGTCCGAGCAACATAGGCTAAAACCATAAGGAGGAACAATCTATGTTGCGCAGATTCTTCAAAAATGTTACACATGGTACCAATCGACAACTAACATTTTTGAAGAGTCTGAACAGTATATATATATTTAGAGGTACCTGGTAAAAGTTTGAGGCATTGGAAAATGCAAGTAATGAATATCTTCTTCTTGAAAAATAGGATAATGACAATTATGCCTATTAATCACATGAATACTTAGTGATTTAGCTTGTAAAAGATAATTACTTGTTTGATTTATACACATTGATAATATATAAATTCCACAAACCACTGCAAATACTAAAAGGACCAATCTCAAAGATTGTTTAGGTGACTTCATCACAAATAAATCCTGAAAATCACAAAAAAAAAAAACCAAGAATCATACACAAGTTATTTAAGTACTTAAATTAGATCAAACCATATAATTAATGAAAAATTAGATTAAGAAACTAACCTGAGGTTTCCATAACTTAGGAATCTCCATAAAAAAAAAAAAACAGATGAAATTAAAGAATAAATCTTATAAAAAAAATTAGAAAATTTTTTGGTTGAATATTGGTTCATCTACCCTGTAGAGTTTTGGAGGAAAATAAGGAGAAAGAAATGGTCAATTGAAATCTTGAAGTTAAAATTCAACATATGTAATAAGGTACTATAATATAAAATAAATTATAAAATAAAAATGAAGATGGTGATGATTTTTGTTAATATTTGTACAAATTTCAAACTGACAAGATCAGTTTCAATAGTATATGATATGATAATGTTATGAATTTTATAATATGGAATCTTATTATTGTCTCTATCATGTTTTTATTTCATTTCTTTAATTTATTAATTTTCTTGTTATTCTCAAAATTCAAAAGATTGTCACTTTTTTTCCAAAGGTGACAAAGAAAAACTTGTCGGTTATGACAGTTGTCTTAAGAGATGTGACAAAAGACCAAAAAAGAATAAAAAAAAGTTGAGGTAATTAAGGCAGTTAGGGAGCTAGAATTTTTATAATTAAGAAAGTTTAAAATGTGAAGAAGTATATACAGATTAACTGAAGAGGATTCAATATGTATTATATATGTATAAAAAAAGATTAATTATATATAAATAATGTAATTTTTTATCGAAGAAAAATACATATTTTTTTGGTGTTTGATGATCAATAAACTTTGATATTTTTGTTAGAAAAATAAGTCTTCTTGAAACTAAGGAGAATGGCATCCTTAATAAAATATAGAAAAACCAAGTTGCATTTTTTCAATCCTACCCAACCCCACTCCACGTTCTTAGTTTTTTCTTAAATATAAATAAATATTTTAGGATAATAATTTTTATTTGTATACCAAACACATATATAAAAAATATTACTTGTTTACCTAAATATTCTCCTCCATACTAAACACATCCTAATTAATTATATTCCTACTTAGTTTCGAAAATAATAATAATAATAATAATAATAATAATAATAATAATAATAATAATATCAATAATAATAATTGAAATTCATTTTTTTTTTAGATTTTCGGTTTGTATTTTTAGATGGTGGATAAATTCTGCATTTAAGTTTTTTAATTTTGGATTTCTAATTGTATATATATTGAATTTGGTACTTCAATTTTTGTAAGAAGAAGAAGCAACTCAAAATAAAAAAATAAAAAAATATTCAAATCAAACTTGCAAAATCGAATGCAATTTAAACCTATTTGGACCACTTTAGTTGGTGTATAAGTTGTATTAATCTTTACCAAATAAATTCAGCATTATTAATTAATACTTTGTTTGGGTCCTAATTTAAATCTTGCATAAAATTTAACACAATTTTTTTTTACTTTTAATTGGTGTTTGATATTTGTATTGATGCTCAATTAATCAAAATTTAATAATTATAGGGAGCATTTCTAAGAGCAACGCTCCCAACCAGATATTTTTCTTCCTCAGGAATTCAAGTCCAAAATCTCTAATTAAGAGCAAAGAATCACAACCATCTCATCACATCGGAAACGTATAAGTTCAACATAGCTTATACTTTAGTTTGGTTAGTAATATACTTTCTAGCACTAGTAATATATTCATAGTTATACAAGAATTAATATTTAGTTAGCAGTATTTGAATATGTAGGATTATTTTTTTAAAAAAAAAAGAATTAAAATTTGTGATTCTAAATATGCATGTTATGATATTTTTGTGACTAAAAACATATATTTTTAAAGATAATGGAAAAAAGATTAAATTAAATTAAATTGTTTCACTATTAAATATCTGTTATAAAATATTATAGTGTGGATGTCTAATATGTTATGGAAAAAAAAAAGAAAAGAGAAATTAAATTAGAGAGAGAAATAAATTTTGATTTTTTTTTTTTTTTTATTTAATTCAAATAGAAATAATTAATTATAAATAATTATAATAAATTATAAGAATCTTTTTAATATAATATATGAGTCCAACAAGTTGCTTTTATACTAGCAAAGCTTGTTTTGTGGTTATTTTAAAATTCAAAAACTAATTTGTTACTATCGAGAAATGAAAATAGTTCATAATATGAGGGTGTAGTAAGTCTCAAAAAAAACTTTTTAAGTTTTGGAGGAAAAAAAAAAAATATATATTGATCAGAATTATTTTTTTAGATTAAATAAATTATCTTACTACAATCAAAAAGTTATAGTTATATATTTTATAAAAAGGTTGTTTTTCTTTTTTTTTGTGTGTGTAAAATATAAAAATGAATGATGATGAAAAAAAAAGTAAAAAAAAGTTTACTATAATAATAATAAATAATAATACATAATAATAGTGACCAACCATTTGGTTCAAATGCAAAAGAATTGAGAAATTATGTTTATGTTATATGAATTTTAGGATCAGAACAAAATAATTTTTTCTAAAAAAATGATGTGTACCATATTTTGATTTTATCCACCACGCATAAAGATGGATCTCCCAAATGAGGTGGGTAAATGTTGTATTTTTCCTACATTAGGGGAGATATATTTAGTGTATAAAAAATTAAAATGTATGTGGGTGTTATCCTCGTAAAAAAAAAAAAAAAAAAAATGTTGAAATTCAAGAGATAATTCATTTGCAAAAAATATTTTTAAATAATTTTGTTATTTGTTTTTTTTTTAATTTTTAATTAATGCAATAATAAATAAATAGTCAGTCATGAAGTCTATGATGAATATGATGTGACGCACAATCGATCCAAAACTAAAAAACCTCAGAGGAAGGAGAGAGAAAAATAAACAAATGATGATGATAAGTGCGACGTAAGCACTTTGAAAGTGCACACTCAAAAAAAACTTGCAATGCAAATGATGAAAATGAATGAAAAAAATTAAATTATGAATCAAAATAAAATACTTGAATATGTATAATGAATGATTATTATGTCTAACTAGATGATTTAATGTTATAAAATCCTTCAAATAATATTTTTAATCTCATGAAAATGATTAAAAATGTCATGTATTAGCAATTGGTGCACACTTACATATTGGGTGTTATGTGTAATGCTATATTTATTTATATAACATACATAAATTAAAATTGAAATTAAGGATTTTCATTTTCAAGTTATGACAAGAAACTAACAAAATAAAGTAAACAACAACACAATAAGATGTGTGTGATTTTTTTCAAAAAAGAAGAAAAAAAAAGAAAATGAAAATGAAAATGATCAACTTGATGATAAATGATTTGATGATATGATATTTTATTTATTTATGATATATGAATTTATTTGGACTATTTATTTACATATTTACATATCATTCACACAATCACATTAATAATCACTTCTTCATCATAATAACTACTTCAAATCACTTCTAAATAATATTGATTTATAAAGTAAGTATCTAGAGTTGGTTAGAATCATCATCATTATCATATTAAAAAAAATATTTTTTTTTCTTTATGAAAAAAGATATAGCTAATATCATTCTTTTAAATTAATTTTCTTAAAACTAAATAGAACTGTCGGTGACATATAGACGTTATGAAATTAACAACACAAAAAAAGATAAACAAAAAGAAAGAAAAAAAAAGAGCAAAAGTTTCTTTATTAATAATAATTATTTATTAATAGATAAGTGCTCATGCTGTCATGCACAAAATTAAGGGATATTGACACAACAAACCATGTGAAAAGAACAATTCTAATATAACGCGTATATATATATATATATATATATATATATATATATATTTGGAAGGAAGACATTATTTATAAATTATTAGTCATACCTAATACTTTGTGATAATGTGTTTTGAAGTTTAATTTTTCGATTTAAAACTTTAAGATCTTGTGTTTTGAATTTAACTTTGAGTTAATAATTCCAATATATTATGCAGTTTTTCAGTTCAAAATTTCATAACGATTGGAGTTTAATTATTTTTTCAATGCAAACTTCAAAATTTCATAACGATTGGAGTTTAATTATCATAAAGTTCAAGCTTTAGAAATATCATGTTCTAACGGTCAACTTTTCCAATTCAAAATTCGGAGACGCTATATCTTGAAGTTCAAACTATTAGTAGTCATAGTAGTGGTTTAATAACATTCATTTCATAGTAGAAACATATCGTTAAGATTAAAATGAAAAGACTGAATCAAATAATTTTCAAATTTAAAAAGTTATCATTCCTTTTGAATACATAAAATTAACTTTTTCCAACACTGAAAATCACTTTCAACAATTAAAAAGCAGCCAATAAGCCAATATTTCACCTTATCTTAAGTACAACATACATGCATAACAGACTTGTGGATATAAAATGTTCAATAGATATCACAAAGATAATGAATTTGAACATAATATAAATACATAAATTTTTTTTAAAAAAATAATCAACTACTATACTTAATTTAAGGCTAAAATTTAAATGGCTACAAGCACTTTAGATCTTGATTATGAGTTCTTACCATATTTTAAAGTTTACAAAAATGGCCATGTTGAGAGACTTTTGGGTATTGATGCAATTCCTCCAGGTATTGATTCTCAATTTGGAGTTTCATCCAAAGATATTTCAAATATAGTCCCTAATTCTGAAGTTTATGTTCGTATTTATCTCCCAATTAATTGTAAAAACAAAAAATTACCACTTGTTATTTATTTTCATGGTGGAGGATTTTGTATGTTCACTCCCTCTTCATCGCTCTATCATAATTATCTTAACACCCTTGTGTCTAAATCGCGAGTTATCGCGATTTCAGTTCATTATAGAAGGCTCCCTGAACACCCTATACATGTTGCATATGAAGATTCATGGCAAGTGCTACAATGGGTTTTCTCCCATTGTAATGGCGACGGCCCTGAGCCGTGGCTGAATGAACATGCGAATTTCGCACGTGTTTTCTTGTCTGGTGATAGCGCGGGCGCTAACATAGCGCATAATATGGCTATGACTGTTGGAAGTGTTGACCCAGAGCTTATGATTGATATTCTTGGTGTTGCTTTAATCCACCCGTATTTCTGGGGGTCGGATCCAATCGGGTCGGAGGGTTTGTACCCTGATAAGAAGGCGGGTGTGGATCGAATGTGGTCGTTCGTGTGTCCGTCGAATCCGGATAATGATGACCCGAGGGTTAATCTGATTGCGAAAGGTGCACCAAGTTTAATGAGCCTGGGATGTCATAGAGTCTTGATTTGTGTGGCAGAAAAAGATATTTTGAAGGATAGAGGGCGGGCCTATTATGAAGCGTTGGGCCGGAGTGGGTGGATGCGTGTGGTTGAGATTCATGAAACACAAGGAGAGGACCATGTATTTCATTTGCATGATTTGGACTCTCAAAAGTCCAAAGATTTGATGAAGAATTTGGCCCATTTCTTCAATAGGGAAAGGACTCATTTTCTTTAAATGTATTAGCCTTTTAATTATTTTTTTGCAATGGATTTATGAAGTATAATACTTTTAGTCATTTTATGTAATATTCTCTAGTTTATGCTTGAACTACTTGAATTTATATATATATATATATATATATATATATATATATAATATATTGTATTATTTTAGCAGAATCTTCTTTTACTAAATGCATTAAATATGTTATTTTCTACCTCAAATAAAGACAATTAGAAGACAAAATACATGTGATATACATAGTCATACAGTGCTCTCTTTTTCTTCAATTGTTCTATTTTTGAAGAACCCTCTTATCTCCAAAAAAAAAAGAGGTTACAACCTAAGATCTCATATTAAGTATGCTAATTGCTCCTATTTCATTCATTCTCATTTTTATTATCTTAAATATTTGTAAAATTGATGCATTTTGTTAGAATCAAAGGGTCTTTCCGTAAAACATAGTCATAAACAATTAATTGTTCTTTTAGACATCTAAAAACATGACCTAATAGTCAATATTATAATGACTGATAAAGAACCACTAGATATCATGCTTGAATTCTAGAGAAAACAAAAATACTTCTATTCATTCAAAAACTGATAAGCAAGAAATACATATTTATAACTTACCTGAAAAATACTACTATAAATCATAATAGACTACTAGCAGCTTCTTTTGTGATTCTTTTAATCAACAATATGAGATTATCTTTAACTCATTTTATTTACAAGTTGATATTCTCTTTGTTTCTTTTTTACTTGTCATGTTTTATTTTTACTTTGACCAATACTTTTGTCACGATCCAAAAGTTGAGGTCATGATGGGCACACACCTTGATAACTTCAAAATGACGTGTAAGCCAAAAATACAACACATACGAGATTTCCAAAGAGAAGTCAGGCTACCGTCGATAAGAGAACAACAAAAAAGTTTCTAAAACCTGGTAGCATCTAATACATTTCTAGATTTTGAAATACATCCCAAATCTTTGAAAGGAAATTAAAGACGGTAAATGATAGATGGAGACCAATGACGATCCGAAAAACAGTATCTCACCACAACTCCAAAAGAGAAGGAATGGATAGATCCGATCAGCCACTACGAAGATTATGAAAACCTTATATTTCCTGAAGAGGTTCTACCACGTGGAAAGACTCTTCAATGAAACTTTAGCCTTAGCTGGTTGTGACCAAGAAAACATTGGTTTCGCTTGGTGGGCCGAGAATACCTTGACTAGGATCTGTATCAAATGAATAGAATGTATTTTATAAAAAAAAATTATAATTTATAATATTTTTCATAATTCTCAAATATATAAATTTAAAATATTAAATAAATTTAATATCGAAAGTTAGTCAAATTAATTTTCATAAAACAATGTGCGACTACACACACAACTTGAGAGGAGTTGTTAGGTTCATTGGGACTGGAATTTTCAATCTGCTCATCAAACAAAGCAAAAACTTAGCAAGAAATGCAGAAATTGAAACTGGTACAATCACTCTATCGTTCTGTATGTCGCAGATCTTCAGCTTTCTCGGTTTCCGCCGCCGCAGCTGCCGCCGTCAACCACCACTCCCATCGGGGCCTTCATTTTTCAGCTTCTCCTAGAACCCCTTTTCGTGGTACTACCATTTTCATCTGTTTTTCGTATATTTAGTTTGATTTTGCTTATATTACCATGTTCTTGGACATACCCAATTTGAAAGATTGTATTTTTCAGCTTCTTCTAGAACCCCTTTTCGTGTTACTTGCATTTTCATATGTTTTTCATATATTTACTGTGATTTCGCGCTTATATTCCCATGTTTTTGGACATACCCAATTTGAAAGATCATATTTTCATTCTGCCCAAATTGGAAATGTGTTGTTATTTGACAAGTTGAATTTATAGTCTAAATGGATTTTGAGGATTCATATAGTAGCTGATCAGACTTGTTTGAGATTGAGACATGTCCAAATGGATGTTGAGGATTCATATAGCTGATCATGACTAGTGGCGGAATCAAGACTTGTTCTGATTGCAGCAGGCATATTCTTGCCTACTACGAGTGCTAATTGAGCTTATATAATAAAGAAGGTAGTTTTTACTAGTTTCTAAGGCAAATGAATTTCTGACAATGGTATTGTCCCACTGCAAAAACCACGAATGAATTTCGGAGCATGACATTGTCCCACTGCAAAAACATAGTCTTGGTAGTGAGCATGGTTTTGGTAAATGTTTCGTTTTACTCACCCTGTGATCAGTATGGGCATGTGTAAATGTACTAGTGCTGGCTCCTTGGTTGGATTCTGGAGAACATTACTTAGATTGAGGGTTTCTACAAACTATTTAGGATTTTAATTGAGTAGAAAGGTCCTCAATGATTACTTTTTCCTTAACAAGTTCTGTATCTGCAAATCATGAAGCAGCTTAATGATCACGTGTGGAGATAGATGGTACTGCTTTTGATTTTTGGGATCTTACTTCAATAATGCGAAACTAAATGGATTTTTCTACACTCTAGAATTGCGACATCCTTTGACAACTGCAATAGGAAGCACACGTTCGTTTAGTGAGGATGTGGCCCACATGCCTGTCATAGAAGATCAGGAGATCAAACGAGCTTTTAAGGACTTGATGGCTGCAAGCTGGGATGAGCTCCCAAATGCAGTTGTTGGTGATGCAGAGAATGCATTGACAAAAAGTACTGATGACAAAGCTGGTCAGGAAGCCTTGATTAATGTTTTCCGTGCAGCAGAGGCAGTGGAGGAGTTCACAGGGATTCTCACATCTCTGAAAATGGAGATGGATGATGCGATTGGTTTAAGTGGTGAGGTAAGTGGAGTTTAAAACTAGGGACTTCATTCATATTTTCTCAAAGTTCTTGCTGTTCAATTATTTATATTGTTGCAGAATGTGAAGCCTATGTCAAAAGAATTCTCTGAAGCATTCCAAACAATACTTCAACGTTACAACACCTACTTGAGTGCTTTTGGGTTAGAAGAGGTATACTTGAAGAAGAAAGTGGAGATGGAACTAGGGACAAAGATGATACACTTGAAAATGAGATGCAGTGGCCTTGATTCTGAATGGGGAAAGGTACAATCTACATTTCAGCAAAGTTGGTTCCACATATTTCAGTTTTTCTTTGAATAGGTTATGATTTCATCACAAGCGATATCTGCAACCCAAATTACTTTTCTCTTGTATTAGGGCATTAAAGTGGCAGAGGGAGAGGAGAGGACACCCTGAGTAATTTAAGAAAGTCAAATAATTCTTCTAAATTTGTGGTCAAGTAATCCTTTTCATTTTCCTTTTGATTTGTTTCAAAAAATTGATAGTCAAACTTTTATTCAGTATGATTCATCCTCTGCGCCTTCAAATTATGTTCTGCATACAAAGTTACTATCCAATAATTAGTTTAGAAACCTCTGCCAACATGAGATTATATTTTGATAGAGTGGGGTTCAGTTTCTTCTGGAAAATTAATTTCTTTATTGTTGTTGCGCTTAGTCTACTGACCATTCATTTTTCAAAACGTTCCAGATTTGTGTTGCATTTCACTGTTGTAACTAGTTCTGCACTTCCTGGACCCTGGCCAAAAACTTATTTTTACCAGATTATAACTTTTTTATGTAGAAAACATTAAGCATTTTGTTGTGATACAAAATTTACCATTCTAATGGAAATAAACTAATTGAAGGGGGGCCTTGGAGCAATGGTAAAGTTGTTTCCGTGTAACCAATAGGTCACGGGGTTGAGCTGTGGAAGTTCTCATTAATGCTTGCATTAGGGTAGGCTATCTACATTACACCCCTCGGGATGTGGTCATCCCCACACCTTGCATGAATGCGGAATGCTTTTTCCACCGGACTACCCTTTTTAAATGGAAATAAACTAATGTGGTAGTAAATTTTGATTTTTTTCACTTTCTTGCACGAAATGTTTCAAATGCAAACTTCCATCATACTTCCTCGAGTACCACTAATGAGAATGTTTCTACAAAATACAATAGACGTAATGGGATCTCTTAAAGAAATTACTGTTAAGAGTCCCACATCAGTAGGTTTAGGAAATTTGGTCGCTTTTTATTGTCTTGGACAATTCTCATCTTTTGAGCGCTTTTGGGATTAAGTTAGGCCCAATGTCCATTTTTTTTATCATGGTATCAGCGTCAGCCCCATCCCAATTCATTGTTTCACCCATATTAGGCCCCCATTTTATATTGCCAACACTCCAGTTGTTTAGTCTTGGTCATGCGTCTCATATCAGCGGGTTTTAGGAAGTCGGTCTCTATATATGTTATTGGGCAATCCTCATCTCTTAAGCTAGCTTTTTGGTTTGAGTTATGTCCAATGTCCATTTCTTTATTAATTACTTTTTATCAGTATTTGTTTTCTCGTAGTAATTTCTGGCTTTCTTACTCCAGGTTACAGTACTTGGGACTTCAGGACTGGCTGGTTCCTATGTTGAGCAAAGAGCATAAGCCTTCAATGATGGCTGAAAGTCAGAAGTGTTTCACCTTTAAGTCACTTACGTAACATTTTCCTGGAAAAAGAAAAGGAAGTTTTGGATAATACAGGATGATATCGATGCGATCCGTTAAATTGCACTCGTCTTTCGCAAGTTTTATAATGTGATAGCAGCAATATGTAGTTGATACTAATCCTAATAACTTCTTCAAGGAGACAGTTTCCTGAGTATTCAGAATGATAGTGTTTCATGTCAATTGATTCCGGTTTACTGATGAATTTGGTGATTTAATTTTTCTTGATTGATTATTGGACATGGCACTGTGTGGTAGTAGCCAGTTCACTTTTATCTCTTTTGTGTTCAATTGAACAAACTGAAATACTGAATCTATGAACATCTTTGATTGACACTAGTGTGGATAATTATTCTAAATGTATGCCTGTTGAGAAGTGTGAGACAAGAGAAGGGACTTTTTGAACATGTGAACTATATCAAGAAGCTGAGTTATGCAAAGATTGTAGCCATTATTGAAGAACATAGTTCATGCTTCATACATAAACATAAGATCAAGCATCCTTTCGCTATGGAAAATGTAAAATTGCTCTGCAGAATAGAGGTAATTGATTTGAAATGCTAACTATCAGTGCATCTTAACCATTCTAGCACTCTTACGCCATGACCAAGAATCAGATGGTGATTTTGGCAAAGGTGGAAGTAACAAGGCTTTTCGGTATAGACCAAATGGCCATCCTTCACAGTCAGATAATTCTTGAATAACAGAATGCCTCCTGAGATCTTGGAAGTCAATACTGTCTAAGCTTGATGATCGAGAAAAGACCGTCTTAGCTGTGACAAATGCCTCAAAGCCTGTAGCACTGGAGCAGGGAGAAAGACAACTAGCAACAGAGTAAAAATCTTCCCTCCTTTCTTCTGTTTCTTGATCTTCATTGCCCTCCTCTTTTTGTCTTAGTCTTGCAGAGATGAAAAAGTCTCCTGTTGTTGGAGAGAAAGCCCAGGTAAACTTGTCAGTTGTGATGGTTCTCTTTCTTCTGCATTTCAACTCCATGTATTGACTTATCACTGCTGATATAATTACCTGCTGATAAAACCGCGAAACAGTTTTCAGAAAAATATGAGAAAATCAGCAGTTAATAGCATTGAACTTGGAAGAATTACATGGCTTTAAGTGAGTACTTGATCATCGTAGTCACAAATTGGATCATCTTCTTCTGGACTTGAGTGTGATCTTTTCCGGAAAGAATGGCAGTTTGCAAAAACATCCTTGACAGTTGAGACAAGTAATTTGAATCTCTTAGAATGATTTGGTGACTCTTGATTAAGAGAAAAGCCCATGTTTTTAGAAGTGTTGCTGATATTTCTTGATGAGAGTTGTTGGTGAAAAGTTCCGCAAACCGAACTAAATTCTTTGTTAGTCATCTATCTTCTGATTTCCCATTTGAAATTTCTTCTTGAAAGTGGCCTTCTATCTTGAAAATATGAGGCTTCAATCTTTTTAAGGCGAAGACTTGAGCAAAAGGAACCTGTAAGGTATTTTCTGAAGCTAAAGCAATGGACTTCTGAATTTCTTATTGCATACAAGTAAACTTGGTGTTTCTTAGTCATGAGCAAGATGCTAAATTTGTGGTGAATTGCTTTCACTTCAGCCTAAAGTTAAGGGGGGAAAAGAGGACATTGTACCAAATAATGACCACTTGCAGTAGCAGGTCCATTCATATTTCTTGACTGGAAGATGGTACACAAGACTATAAAAGTGACTTTGTGCAAAAATGTTGGTTTGGTTAAAAGTTGATATGGCCTTTTCCTTTCCTTTTTATAATGCCCACTTTTGGAGAAAAAAGGTAAACGGGTCTGTAACGTGTGGTAATCTGAAGAGAGCTAAAAGGCGTTGTTTAAAGAGCCTGCCTAGTATTAGGTTGTCGGTTACGTACAAGCTGACAAAGGAGATGATGTTTAACTAACGTGACTCTCGTGGGGGCAGTAGTTGGAAATCTTGGACTATGAAAGAAAGTCTGACCCAACAAAATCGCGTGAGTGAAGAAAGGTAGTCGTACGTCTCAAAGGATCACAAGTACCATGAGCTATAAAAACTTAGATCAGTCGTTAAAACATGACTTACGATAAGTTTAAATATTCTTAATAAAAGGTTCAAAAGGTATTACATATGCTGATAGACACGCAATTCCTGCTATTCGAGTCAGAGGGTAATATCATAGAGAATAGTGTCCGTCTCCAACACAGTTACAATTACAAGTGAACTTCTATGGGAAGCCTATAATCACCATTGATCAGTAAGCGGACTTTAAGAGAGCAAGATCCACAGGGAAGCACAACAGATGTTGGCAACGATTTAGATGTTAGCAAAGATACCATTTCCCCGTCTCTTGATATTGAACAACCCGTGTCTGCCAACTCAAACGAATCGATGAAATAATAGTCACCACATCTACAAGGATAAGAAAGCTCTATAATATCACCAGAATCTTGAACTGTAAGGTCATCTAAGCTGACATCTTCAGATATTGCTGCATCCTGTCTCAAAGTAAGCAATTCAGCGTCATAAAGTGCACGTGACCTTGGGTTGCCAATGGTTTCCCAGGCTCTCTGTATCTCCAAAAATTTGTTCTCTGTCAGACATTCAGAATTGGATGTTTCTGATGCATTTTGTTGCTTGTCTGGATGAAAACAAAGTATGGCTGAACGATAGGCTTTACGGACTTCTTCCAAATTAGCATCTTCCTTCACACCCAGGGTCTCATAGTGGGTTTTATGAAACAAGTTGCTGCTTGAAATCATGGCTCCTTATATCGAGAAAAATCTTTACTGCAAATAAACACCAGGAAAAAACACGAAATTAGGAGTGAAATCTTGAATAAAGTTCAGTTTCTTTCTTTCTTCCATTTTTTTTCTGGACAAGGATCAAGAAGATGTGTGTACAAAAGACTTCTTAACAAAGTTCAAAAGAATATAACAAAAAGAAAAGTCTTTTCTTATGCAATTTGGGATCATTCTTGTAATTGAGGCTGCAGGACTTGAATCCTTCAATATTCCCTATCACTCGACTCGCTCCTTGCTACCGCCCCAGATCCCCTCTCCCCTCCAGAGATAAGAGGAAAGCCCTCTCTCGAATTCGAAGATGTAATACAAATAATGACTCTCTTTGCCAAGATGTCAGCAGGTTAGGAAACTCTAAGGGTCAAAGCTAAAAGATTTCACTTTAGCTTCTAGCTCGCTTAGCTTAGTGTAGGAGGTGGCATGCAAGACTTTCGATAGCTCTCCCCCCCTCCGGTTAGGATAATAAAACAGGGTCAGCCGAGAGTGATGCCAGTAGGATGCTTAAGTCCCTGAGGGTTAACTAGCGGTATATGTTGTCTGCCTTGATCCTATACCTGTGCATCCTGGGTCCTTAATGTTAGTAAATATAAGCCATTGCTAGAAAAGAAAGCCCATATATCACAGAAAAAGAGAGAGAACTTAAGTTACCAAACCTGTTTCTCTAAGTTACAACAGAAATGACATTAGACAAATTCTAGTCAGCACATGCTGATGCCTAAAGTGTTTCCCTTCACTTATGGTCTGCATGAAAAGACAACAATCATCAATGGAAAATGCACAGACGAAACACAAGCGAGGTACACAGAAAGTGAAACACCAAGCAACATAGACATTGCAAATCAGATTGGGAGAGGCTGACATCAGAATCAATTGCCTTTCAGATGGCCCTGCAAAAGTAGATGTTCTGCATCTTAAGTGGCCATCTTAAAATACTAGACTTATTTGCCCGTAAGCTACAATTTCAGAATTTGAAGTAAAGGATCTAGAGAAGGACTCAACAATCATGGAAAAAAGATCCAGAAAGTGATCAACGGAGCCGTACAGTATATAGATCCCTCATCCTTTCAAAGCTTGAATTCCTTAAGTTTAAGAATAAACTACGATGGACATAAATTGCTGCGATAACTCCATTACCTCTTTTCATCATCCTAGAGAGTTAACTGGTCAATAATGCTTATCAGTGACAAAACTAATGGCACCTAGTTCAATCCTCTCAAGATGCAAAACTTAACAGGTAAAAGTAGAGACTATCATTTCTTGTTTACACAAGATTATAGGCTCACACAAATCTTCTTCCTCCTACAACACTGCCTGCAGCCAATGTTGCGATCAGCCTCCCAATCAGTGAGTCACTTCTTTTTCCAGTAGAATTCCAAAATGGCCACCTCAATTTATGAACACATAGTCAATGGTGTACATCCCATTTTTTTTTTCACTTAGTAGTTAATCTTTTTCTGCTTATAATTTGCATCTGTCAGTGTCTGAACTTCAGTACATGCAAGGACAAGAACTAAGAGTGACAGATCTAGTATCACAACTGTAACCCAGAAACATTTTCACCCCACTATGTTATAACATTTAAGCTAAAACGGCTTCTTTCTATAACACCAAGGAGAAGAAAGAAACATATTCCCACCAGGATAGAGTGTTTGATTTGCAAGCAGTCTGCTTGCAGAACAATGCTTGTATTTAATTGCCATGGGAAATCACTCTAAGCACCTGAGAACACTTGCAGGGAAATAATCAGGTATCAACTGGAAAAAGGTCAGCAGAAGCTATGTGCTACAGACTTTACTGTCAACTTATGTTTTCTATCCTCAGTGTTCATAAAGTAATTGACCAACTTATGAAAAATATGATAAACAGGAAGACACATCACAAAAAAAGGAAGATAAGCAGGAAGACTCAATTAAGTCCCTACGAGCATGGGGTAGCTAATTGTGGCCTCCATGGCACTCACACAAGGGTAGGTCGGCAAGCTCTCTCATCTTAGTCTAGAACAAGAGGGGGTTGCACAGGTGGTAATCACCCTCCACCTTCAACCTTAAAGTTGTGGGTTTGAGTCACCAAGGGAGCGGTAAAAAAGCACGAACTGAACATAAATGTTGCAAACAATTCCACATAACAAGTGTTCATAGAAAGCTAAGCCAAGCAACACACTACTCAAATAAGACAACATATATTACATGTATTTACATAATTTCTTATTCTAAGTTTGTATCGAGTAAAACCTTCTTAAACTACGCATTCACTTGCTCCCACAAGTACTTAAGTCATAATCTTCTTTTAGCAATTTCATCAAACACATAGAGGGCATGGATTTTACTAAAAAAAATTCTCTTTTAGCAAGTAATCCTTTAACTTACCTCAAAACTTAACTCAAAATTACTTCTTCAAATTCTCCAAGTATTCAACAATACATAATCTACAAATATCAATCTGGACTTTATTATCATTATATTATGTATATACATATCCATACAAGTCCCAAAATAACCCATTTAGGCTAACAATTTGGTTCTACAACTCATACTCATAATAAATTCCATATTTCTCAACCGATTCATAGCCTAAAGCTTCTTCTTTACCAACTCAACAATGGTGAAAATCTCTTAATTGACTATACCCATTTCATCATTATAATTGAACAAAACAAAGAACAAAAATCAAGAAATTACCTTGCTGAAGACACTCTAGAAATTTTCTTCTTAAAGATTGAATCTTTGAAATAATAGTAGAACAATATTCTGCAATTTTTGCCGCTTATTGTTTTTTTTCGTATAACTTGTGTTTGGTTTCCAAATCGCGATACAATTTGGGCTTGTAATTCATGTCTAATATGCAGGCCCGCATCTAATTTTCGTGCCGTCTCAATTTCAAATCTCAAATTCTTCAAAAAAAAATAATTTAGGTTTTCAAATTGCAATTTTTATTTTTATTAATATAGAAGTTGACTCATAAGTTTACATTTTATATATATTATTTTAAGTTTTATAAAAGAAGCCCATGATCCTGCATGAAGAAAATGTTCATAGCATGTGAAAATGATTATTAAAGAATAGTTATTTATTATTATTAATTAGTGGATTTTTTAACGTGTGATGTAGTAGTGAAATTGCTTTCCACTTAATTAGAGGTTTCAAATTTGAGTCTTAGGTAAATAAAAAATCTTGCTGGAAGGCCCACCTCCGAATGGGCCCGATAGTTCAACAACAACAACAACATACCCAATGAAATCCGCAAGTGATATCTGGGAGGATATAATATACATAGATTTTACTACTACTTTATGGAGGTAGAAAGATGGTTTCGAAGGACCCTTATCTTAAGTGCAACAAATCCCGATATAAAAATAGACAATGTACCCTAAGTAAGACACACTACCCTACCTACTATCCTTCTACCCTAATGCGAATCCTCCACACCCTTCTATCTCGAGTCTTATCCTGTCTTATCACTTCTTTTCAATACTTTTTCGGCCTACATCTGCCTCTCCTTGTGCCTTCTATAACCAACCTCTTGCACCTCCTCATTAGTGCATGTGCATCTATGCATCTCCTCTTCACACGTCCAAACTATCTAAGTTTCGCTTTTCTTATCTTATCCATTACGAAAGTCACATCCACCTTATTTCGAATATCCTCATTTCTACATCATGCCTGTTAATCCTAATATCCTATATTAGTGGGTATTTAGTAAGTATCTACATAATGAAGGTCCCATGTAAATTTCATGTACCAAATTAGACACGTTGTATAGTTGACTAAAAAGAGCTAGGAAAAGTGAAAATGAAGAAGAAAGTTGTATTGGTAACCGGCGCTGCCGGTTACCTCGGTGGACGTCTCTGCCGTGAGTTGTTCTACGCCGGGCACCATGTTAAAGCCTTCGTCCGCCGTACGAGCGACCTCTCTTATCTACCTCCACCTACTGACGGCGGTAGTAGCGGCGGAACTTTTGAGCTTGTGTTCGGAGATGTCACCGATTATCAATCACTCCTCCAGGCTTGCTCCGGTTGCCACGTCATCTTTCACGCTGCTGCTTTAGTCGAACCCTGGCTTCCGGATCCTTCTAGATTCATCTCTGTGAGCACAATTCCCAATTTGTTTTGGCATGGAGGAAAATGTTTTACTTTGAAATATAAAAGTAGGTTACATTTTGGTATTTAGATATGCAATTGTAAAAATAAGGTTTTTAGGGATTGATAGCCTATAAGAATAGTCTCTTTATGATATTTCTAAGTATTAAATTTTTTTTGGTGGAAGTATAGTTTTTTTTTTTGGTAGTTATGAGTATTAATTTTGTGATGTTTTTCAGTATTTAATGATATTAATGAGAGGTTTTTGTGATACTTAGTAGTACTTAGTACTGGTACTTTTAAAGACAATTATAATGTTTATTGAATCAAATGATGAGGATAAATAGTTGGAAAATTTAAGAAAATGACTTTAACACTAGCTGATTTCTTCTAGTTTGTTCTAGTCTTGGTGGATAGAGTTACTTGATTCCTGTTGTTAGGGGGAGGTGACAAGTATCTTGTGGATTTAGTTGAAGTGTGCTCAAGCTTGCCCGGATATACGGTTATCAAAAAAAAAAAAAAAAAGAAGAAAAAATCCAGTTTTCTGCTAAATGAAATGGACTCTTTATTGCTTTAGACTTGTTGATGTTATTGAGCTGCATTTATAGGTCAATGTTAGTGGTTTGAAGAATATGTTGCAAGCTTATAAAGAAGCAGGAACTATAGAGAAAATTGTGTACACATCATCGTTTTTTGCCTTGGGACCAACCGATGGATATGTTGCCGATGAAACTCAGGTACAATAGCTAATCGACTGTTTTATAGATCTAAAACAAATAAATGTATTCCTTATTTAACAACTCAAGCTTTAGATGAGACAGTTCATGTGTCATAGCAAGTAAAAGTCTTGTGTTTGGGTCACTGATAAACTAATAGTATCAGTCCAAGAAGAAGCATTAGGCCTGCATGTAAGTAGGCAAGCTATGCACCTAAAATAAATAAATGTTCTCATCATTCTAAAGTTTGAGCTTTTATATATGAGGCAATTCACATAATACATACCTAAAATAAATAAATGTTCTCATGTTTTAACAGTTTGAGCTTTAGATGAGGCAATTCAAACAATTTAAATGACATATTTAATATGTTTAGATGTGCTTTTGTCGTAGAAGTTTGATTAAATATTATCGAATTCAGATTCATTCTGGGAAATTCTTCTGTACGGAGTATGAGAAATCAAAAGCTGTTGCTGATAAGGTTGCATTAGATGCTGCGTCTGAAGGAATGCCAATAGTGCCTGTTTATCCAGGAGTCATTTATGGTCCTGGAAAGGTCACTGCTGGAAATGTCGTTGCCCGTATGGTACATATCTCAACCTTGTTCCTCCCTTTACGGCTGAAAATGTTATTGCCTGTATGGTAAATCGTTTTAATGTTATGGATTTGGTCATAGCTGCATTGGCAATGCTCTTGTAGTTGATTAAAAGCTTTTACATGTTCTATCATTTCATGCATAATGAGTTCTTTTCCCAAGACTAAAGCATTGTTCAATGATGCCAAAATTATCATTCTATAAGAGGGTTGTTTTTTAAGTTTTTTGCTTTCCCTAGAATTAGCAAATAATCATTTTCTTTTAACTACTCTGGCTGTAAGTGAACGAAAGAAGAGAAATATTAAAAATAGAAAATTGAGTTGAGGTGAGTAGTAGAAGATTAGAAGAGGTGCATCATTAGACTTGCCTGGGAAAACCTCAATTGCATGTGAATCTCAAATGAATTTCTAACCAAAGGGAAAACTTCCTCAATGTGTGAATTTGAAGGGTATCAGCTAACTAAAAAAGGTTAAAATTAAGTTGCCACAATCAAAAAATTGAAGGACTATGTATCTCACCTTGCCTTTCGATACATTACCTGTTGACGCTACCTAAGGTCAATGCTCAGCTTGCAACCGTAGGATTTAACAATTTTACTAATTAGTTTCTGTAATTTAATTTGTCAAACATAAGAAATTTATATGTTATTGAGTTTAAACATATTTCTTTTTTCAGCTAATTGAACGCTTTAATGGGCGTTTACCTGGTTACATTGGCCAAGCAAATGACAGGTTTTCTTTTAGCCATGTTGATGATGTGGTTGATGGGCATATTGCAGCTATGGACAAAGGCAAACCTGGTGAAAGGTATCTTCTTACAGGGGAGAATGCGTCCTTTAAGGAAGTTTTCGACATAGCTGCCATGGTCACTCAGACAAAGAGGCCTTCGTTTGGTATCCCCCTACTTATTATTGAAGCTTATGGCTGGATATCAGTTCTTTTCTCCAAATTAACTGGAAAGCTTCCTCTAATCAGTCCTCCGGTAAGTAACAGATTGATACTTCCAAGTTTTCATTTGTTATACTGTTTTTTCTTAGGGGAGTATGCCCGAAGTTGTTTGAGAATCGAGACCAAATAGTGTTAGCAAAAGAGGGAATTTGTTTATTGCGGCAATATCACAATGGCTGCATTGTTGCTCATCTCCACTCCACCTTCTTAAATTGCTACAGATCTGTTACTCTGATGTGGATAGCAGTGCCTTCACGTTTGGCTCTAAAGCGTGACAAATTGTTTCCTTTAGCATATATCTAGTAGACCTTTTTCATTTTTGCAGCTTATAGTTCGGGAGTATTACTTATAAAAAAAAGTACAGGATTAATATTATATATGTATCTGATTTATATGTATGACAACCATCTTTATGTTGCGTATTTCTGATTCCTTATTTCTCAAACCAAACCGTCTACTTCTGGACTCTGCATTAGCATAGCTATGGCAGTACATGTGCCTCTTTGCTCGGTCTTCCTTTTATAAAACGTTTACTACTCAACAAGCTGCTAAAAGATTTAGTATTTGCTGCACCAAACTAAAGTAGACAATGATGCTTACAGTTAGTACATAAGCAGGGCGAATTTTTTCACCCCCGACACAAAAATAGATGATGCCTTTGAAGGCCTTTTTACATGTTCAATGCATTGTGGTTTTGTCTGACCTACATTTCTTTTCTTTTACCTCCCCTCCCTCCCCGTTTTTATACCTGTTAGCTTTCGTTAGACCTTAATTCTTATAGTCTCTTTATACGTCATCTTGAACAGACTGTTTGCGTGCTTAGACATCAGTGGGCTTACTCTTGTGATAAGGCAAAGTCAGAACTGGATTACCACCCGAGAAGCTTGAAAGAAGGTCTGTCCGAGGTGCTTCCCTGGTTAAAGAACTTGGGATTGATCAAATACTGACAAGTAATATTTTTCGAGAATGTATGGTGTTTCATTACGTGTACATTACACTTATGATGACTATGAATACACAGTATTCAATAACCAGTGTTGATCACATTTTGTCGAGCTACTCTGGTGCTAAAACCAGGTTTCCTGCCTCATAGATCCTTGTATATGTGTAGCTTGAAGATTTCATCTTAATTGCCTCTGAAATGAAAGAACATACACAACCACACTTCATTTTTAGTTATAGCTAATTTAAATTGTACCTCTTTTTACTTATGATTTGAAACTTTGATGGGATATAATATGGACAAGTTGAAGTATTATCAATATGAATTCGGGCCGGATAAGTCTGCTAAGGTGGTGGGCTTCCTACTGAAACTTTTTCTATTTCCAGGGCTAAAACTCAAACCTCTAATTGAGGGTTGAAGGGATTATTTCAGTCGTCCCAGCACACCTCACGGTCCTTACAAGTGTCGTACTGCTTCTGTTATTCGACAGGTAAAAACCTTACTAGAAATTTTACATGTTTGGAACATGTTGCAGGTCAACTTAACTTAATTGTATACAGATTTTGTAGACTGATAGTGGACAAAACATAAACTCAAATTTGAACTGCATTAATGCAGAAATATCCTCTAGAGCTGGATTGCTAGAAGATAAACATTGTAGTAGTACAAAACAACAAGAACAAAAATTGATACTATAGTTATGAATTGGCAAAAATGTCACTCCTAAAGAGAAGTGTCATACATATATGATAAATCACCTTGCTACTACTATCAAGGGGTGTGGTGGAATGATGTAGGAATGGACATGTTCACCCTTTAACCAGGGATCTCGCGTTCGAACTTTGGTGATGATGCACCTCCTTTAATGTGTGTTACGTGAAATTGGACTAGTTGGCTATGACTAGTGGATGGCAGATATCAAATGGTTATATTATAGGAGAAACTTCGTAATTAGACATATTTCACTATCATATTACTATTTTTAGCAATACTTTTAAAATATTATGTATCTTCCCACTAATTAAGAGTTTCCTACCATATATTGAGAAAGATACACTTAGATACATGTGTTTTTGCTACCAGATACACTAAAATAGGGAGAGAGGCGAGCGAGATGGGGAGATGGGCGAGCGAGATTTAGTTATGTATCCCAGATACATACGAATCACATTAGATACACACTATACATGTATCCGTATATATCTAACGTGATTCACATGTATCTGGGATCCTAGATACATAGGAAAGTGGCTAGTGAGATGGGAGAGAGGCTAGGGATGACAAGCGAGATGGGAGAGAGGTGAGGGAGGCAAGCGAGATTTTTTATGTATACCAGATACATGCGAATCCACTTGGACACAATGCATCTTAAACAAATTTGACCTCATGTATCTTGAGATACATGTATCAGGATGCATCAAAATTTGGTAAAATACGTAATATTACAAACTAGAGTGTATATAATTAATTAGCTCGTAAATTAGTGAGATTTATATAAGTTTCTCATTATTATACACCTTGCTACTACCATCAAGAGGTGTGGTGACATGTCGCAGGTTGAAATCTCTTCACCTTTTAATCACACAAGATGTCTCAGGTTCGAACTTAGGTGATGACCTTCTCATTTAACTTGCCCTGCATGGTGAGACAATGGACTAGTCGGGTCACGACCAGTGGATACCGGATACCAGATACCAGATTGCTACTATGCTGACATGTTACTTCCCTTTCCAATAGGTCAATATTGGGGGTGTACATGGTCGGTTTGGTTCGGGTTTTTCAAATATCAAACCAAACCATTTGTGTCGGATTTTTAAATATATAAACCAAACCAAACCAATAAAATTAGGATTTTTTCGGGTTTTTCAACCTTGGGTTGGTTCGGGTTTTTCAATTACCAAACCAAACCATTGTGTCGAATTTTTAAATTTATAAATCAAACTAAACTAATAAACCTCGGAATTTTTTCCAGATTTTTGGATTTTTTCGGTAAAGTTTGCATACAAACATATAATTAACTTGTGCTCCAAATATTTCTTTAGTCCAACCAAAATACAATTATCTAAGGTGTTTCATAAGAAAATAACATAAAATATGAGATGAGCACTGATGACACTAAAATATTCAATAAAAAATAATAATGAAATCATCATATAAAATAAATGTTGCAAAGTCATAATGAAAATGATCATAATTTAAAAGTACTAAATCATGCTAAAATAAGTTTAATAAGTATTAGTTACATTACTAAATATTTAAGGAAAATTAAAATTAGATTATGTATTTTAATTGTCTAAACCAATGTAAAACTAAAGAACAAATATTCAATATTATTGTTATTCTTAGTGTTGAATTAATTTTCTTTTTGCATTAGTATTAATTTGATTTTGATTTAAGTTTTATTATAATTATCAACATCTATGAACTATAATCTTTATTGGACCATTTCAAATTCTAAGTTTTAAACTTGAAATAATATATTAAAAGATAAAAACTATGAAATAGTATAAGAAATATTTTAAAATTATGTCAAAGTAAATATTTTTATGTATAAAATAAAATTTTAAAATTACATATATAATGTCGGGTTGGTTTTTTTTAGTTAAAACCAAACCAACCCAAATATAGTCGGGTTTTTTTTTTCAATACCAAACCAAGTCAAACCAAACCACTAGTTGGGTTTTTTTTTTCGGTTTGACTCGGTTTGCGGTTTGATTCGGTTTTCGGTTTGGTTTTGTACCCCCTAGTCAACATTGGGACCAAATTTTCTTTCTTGTGGCTGCAAAGCTTGAAGGGAAATTGTTCCAAAACAAGAATTGCCTTGAGTTTGTTTGGTTTTATTCTTAAAAAGCCAAGACACAAAGTCTGTATTTCATATTGTGTCAACCTCTTAATGTGGAAGTATCAATGAACAGCTGTTTTGTGTTTTTGTCTCACTCTTTTGTCTCTTAGAATTTGGAATACCTTTAGGCTTTAATGGCACTATTGACAACTCTTTAATTTGATTTGTTTTTTCATCCATCCATTGAAGCTGGATTGGCCCTAGAACATTGACCCATCATATGTAATTTTTTTTAAAAAATAATGAATTATTACTCATGCGTTATGTTAAATTTGTATTGTATGTCATATTTTGTGGATAAGGATTTTTAAAAGTAGTCTTAATATGTAAGATTGAGTTTTAAGTTGTCACATTTGAATTGATTATTAAGTTTATATATGCTTAGCCAAGTGAAATCAGAATCATCAATAGAGATCAAAAGATGATATATGCAAATCTTATTTCTATCTTTGTGAAGTAGAGAGGTCGTTCCCGATTAAAAGATGATATTCTCCCTCAAATTAATAGTTTTTGCACTAAGAATTAAACAACACTCCAAAAAAAAAAAAAAGAGGTCTAATACATTAAAAATAATTATCTAAGTATGTTGGAGAACTATGAAATTTTAGGTTTAAATTCCACTAAAAACATAAAACACCAAATGATTTTTTCATATTTGTGTAAGCCTTATTAGATAAAGTTACTCGGTATTCATGCTTGTAAGAGATGACAAATATCTCATAGAATTAATCAAGATGCATACAAGCTGATCCGAACACAAACATATTTTCTACTTGTGGCTGTAGATTGGTGGAGAAACATGGTTTGGGGTGGGGTGGGGAGGCACTGAAAGAGAGAATGTGAGAAGCAAACATTGGATAAAACAAAGATCCTTTGTGGGGAAAAGTTTTTTCTGCTTTCCACACTAAGCCACTTGAAAATTTCATGCTTTTAAAAAAAAAATTAATATAGGATGAAAGAGTGATTGGTGGTAGAGAAAGTGATAGAAAAAGATTTTAATAAATGAATAGAGAAATTAAAACTCAAATTTAAGGAGAAGAGCTAAATTTATCTTTAAACTATGCGAAATGTCATATTTTACGATTTTTTTTATAAAAATAATCCTTAATTAGGAGACATATAACATCAACATATACTAAGCGTCTTTTGAAAATAAAGAGTAAGAACCCATTTTAATAACGATGAGAATATATTTGACCTCAATTATTAACCAGGGATACATCCATTTCATTTTACCTAATTCAAAAATAAATTTGACCCAATATGCTTATGTAAGCTAGCAACATAGTATAAGACAAAAGAAAATATTGTATATCTCCTTTCTTTCTTGATCACCTCCTCAATTATTTTTTTCATTTCTTATCATTAGATTTATAAATAAATATATTTTTGAATTATTGAATATGGTTCTAGTGGAAAAGATGAAATGTCCATCTAAATAATGTCACTATGATTGTGAAATATTCATGACCTTTAACTAAATACCCAAAATTATAATGTTCTTTTAACATGGTCTTAGAAAACGGACCACTTATTTTTGTCCTTGCCTAACCCCAAATCAAAAGGCAATAGCAACAAATAAAGAAAGTGATGGAACCATTTTAACTTTGAAAATTAGTGGACGAGGATATTTGATTAAGCTTATAAGCTGATGAAAATGTATTATTGCATGTAAAGAATGTATATATCTGATTTATTTATATCTATTCGTTAAAAGAAATTGTGGACCTTTTGAATTGACAAGAATACGTAGATTAAATGATTTTTGATAAATAGAAGAAAAAAATGTTTCATAAGAGTAACATATATTGCAAGTAAATTATATTGAATGACATATTCATCTCAAATCAATGAAGGCTTTATAAATAAATTTATTATTTAATTATATATATATTTTAATTTGATATAACTATCGAGTCAGAATCGGAAAGTATTAGAAGATGGGAACGTTTGACTCTATATAAATCGAACTTTTTGAAGTTACATAAACCTACCAAATTCCCATCAATAATAAAAAATAATCATTTTTTGCGTCTCTAATTTGTTTGTTATGCAATTTTCTACTAAATTATAGTAAACAAAGAGTCTAAATAAAGGCTTCTAGAAATCATAGATCGGAAGTCATATTGTTTTTCTTTAACGTCCGTGAAAAAAGCTAAAATAATCGTTAATTCTTTTTGTACATACTTTTTAACATATTGTTAAGTTAGAAATAATTGTTCATTTTAGTTTTGAATTTCTAAAGTAATATTTATTTTGTGATATTTTTTTTTAATTTAAATGTCAGTTAAATGAGATCGAGGGGTAATTGAGTGAAAACTAACTCATACAAGAATCAGACTTTAAATACTAGACAAATAAAAATGAACGAATGAAGTAATAAATAAGGATAAACTTAATAAACTATACCTTATATTTATTGTTTTTTTAATGATTATAAAATAAATTAAACGACACTTATTTTAGGATGAAAAAATTAATACAATGTGTTTTTTTAACATGGTCTTAAAAAGGACCACTTATTAGTACACGTGTGTGGGGTCCTTGCCTAACTCAACATTAGGGGTGTGTACTATTTGGATTAAACCAAATCAAATCAAGCCGAATTCTAATTTGGATTGGGTTTTTGGATTTTTGGTTTGATTTTGGATTTATAATTTACTTTGTTTGGTTTTTTGGTTTGGTTTCGGATTTAAAAAAATGAAAACCGGAAAACAGAAAAAACTGAATTATATATATGTGTGTGTGTGTGTGTTTAGAATTAAGTTGGAGTTAACCACTTTTGTCTCTTTTTAGTTATTTTCATTATGATTTAGTTTATTTTTTTTATGTTTGGACATCTATAATTGATATACTTTTAACTATTGTATTTTATGTTTTACGTGTGATTTATATTAAAAAGTATATTTAAGAAATTCAATATTATATATATAAATTTTTCAAATTGCAAATATAACTTTGTTATGTTTCTAATTATTGACATAACCGATTAACCGAACCGAAAAAATTCAAAACAAAAAGAGAAAAACCAAACCAAACCAAATTTATTTTGGTTCGGATTGGGTTACACTTCTTCAAAACCAAAAATCAAAAAAACCCAAATCGAATAGTATAAAATCAAACCAAAACCGAATACACACCCCCACTCCAAACAAAAAAAAAAAATAGTAGCAATTTTCGATCAATCACTTATTATTAGTTTTAGAATCTCACAATTTAAGTAATTACTTATTTACGCAATCGATTTCAACACTTAACACGTATCAACTGTTTTCGATCAATGCCAATTTAATTATATCTAAATTGAACCTTTTAAAGTTGCAATAACCTAACAAAGTTCCATCAATAAAAATTTAAAAAAAAAAAAAACCCTTGTTTGTTATGCAATTTTCAACTAAATTAGTAAACCAAAGAAACAAGAGTCTAATAAAAGACTTCTAAAAGTCATACATCGGAAAGACATTTTATTTGTCTTTGTTATATAAAGAAAAAATCATCATCATTTCATTAGAGGTAGGGACATTAAAAACTTTCTTAGATAAATGAAACATATTCATCTCTCTCTCTCTCTCTCTCTCTCTCTCTCTCTCTCTCTCTCTCTCTCTCTCTCTCTATATATATATATATATATATATATATATATATATATAATGGGATTAACTAACAAATTATTTTAATCAGAGGTTTCAAGTTTGAGTCTAATCTAAATATATAGTCGTCTTTGTTAGGGAGCGTTTTACCTCCCAATATGGGACTTTTCGAAGTGAATCCAAATTTAGTTGGGCTCTAATCTGAATGCCAGATACCAGATGGAAAACAAAAAAAAAACTAATAAATTATCATTTTTTCCCTCGATTAATAGTTTTGACTCAATTATTGTACCCATTGGATAAAAATTGTATTTAGTTTATCGAACTTAACGAATGACATACTTAAACGAGATAGTATAAGGTCTATTCAAGCTCAAAATTGGTGGTTAAGAAACTTCTTACTTTAGACTACATCAATTAAAGTTTTCACCAACTTGAATGAAAAATGAAAAAAAGTTGGTAAACTTCTTATTACAAACAACTTTTTTCTTTAATTGTGTTGTTAATTAAATTAAATACTCTTTACATACAACAAACATATATATTGGTCAAAGTATTAAATTGAGTGGGTTAACTGATGCTAAAGACAGGACAGAATATGTGCTCCTAGTCTTATATATAGAGAGGTCATACATAAACATCGACCTCGAAGATGGTGACAGAGTGATAAGTACTTTTTAATTTCTTTTTTTTTTTTATGTTCGTGCCTTGAATTTAAAGTTATTTTTGAAATAAATAGACTTACCCTAAAAGCGGATAACAAAAAATTTAAATTAATTAGACTCTAAAATAAATATCAAACATCGAGCGAGAAACTAAACAGCCACTTACATCAAAACACCTTTTCCCAAGTCATTTGCGTGCACAACAAGAATATGAAGAAAATGAAATTTCCATACCTAAGTGGGAAGAAAATAGTCTCTGTCCCTAATTACTTGTCCATTTTTTCTTTTATAGTTGTCCCTAATTACTTGTTCATTTTAACAAATCAAGAAAGAACAATTTTTTTTTACCTCTTATACCCTCAATTAAATAACTAATTACTTTGAAAAATGTAGAACTTTTCATCTACTTAATAGGGGTAAAATGGTAAACTCACTATATCATTAATTATTTTCGTAATATGTGTATCAATTCAAAAGTGGACAAGTAATTAGGGACAGAGGGAGTAATTATTTGATCAAATCAAAGATTCTTCTTGGTAAGGGTGCAAAACATATAACCTTTTCCCATTAATTATCTTATTATTCGATTAATTTAAATTCACGTCAGTTATTAAAAGGGTAAAACAATCTTCAATAGGACGTTCTCTATTTCCAAATTTAAAATTCGACACCTGTGTTTAAGGATGAAGAAGTATGAACCATCTAGTCTGAGCAGTTAATAATCTCTTGAGACATTTTAAGAATGTGTACATATGTATTGAAAATAATTTTGTCTTCTTCATATTACCATATTTATAGAGTCAATAATTTCATATGAGGAACTACTAAACTCAATCACTTGCTGCATGTCATTACTCTTCAATTTTCTATTGAGGTCTATCCTATAAAGGTACTCATCAAATTGGATCAGCGATCGATTTCTAGATTTCGTCTATAGCAGTATAGGCAAATCATTTGAGTATTATGAAATGGAATCTAAAACTTGATACCCATAATTTAGGGTACATTATATTATATTATGTACTCCCTCCGTCCACTATTGTTTGTTAGATATATTAAAAATAGTTGTCCAAAATTAATTGTCAATTTAAACAATCAAGAAACAATTAGTCACTTTTTTTCAATTATGTCCTTAATAATTACATAACTACTGGTTTCAAAAGATAGTCATTTTAAAGTTACAAGACTACTTTAATGTGAAAAAGTTGCTTTTACAGTTTTCAAAAAGTACAAATCATTTTAATAATGATTGATAGTAGGACTATATTAGTCTTGCACCTTATATTAAATTTTTCTTAAGGGTTATGCATAACATTATCCTAACAAACAATAGTGGACGAAGGAGGCAGGGGCGAATTTATGTACATTTTTTGGGTCACCCGAATTCGTGGTCATCCGATTAAATTCGATATATTACTTCTATAATTATTAAAGAATATATTAAATTAAAACTTGTTGAACCCGTTCTCAAGATGGTTGGATGGTCATTGGTATGATTGCAAGATTTCAACACAAAGGTTGTAGGTTCGATCCCAGGCAGCCCCAATTCGCTTCAATTTATTTTTACTAACTAAAAATACGTTTTTCATTAAAAAAAAAAAACTAAATTAATTTTTATGTATTGCTCGCTTAGTTATTGTTACTATAAATTTTTTGATCTTATCTTTAAAGTAATAGTGCACTCATTTTTTTGAAATCTTAAATTCGCCTCTGGAAGGATGTATATATCACCTATAGATTTTTTGTAAAAAAGTTAGAAAACCTTGGACTTTGTTCTGTCAATGTTCTTTCCCAAAAAACTAGCATTTTTAACTACTTATATAAAAAAGAAACCCCCCCCCCCCGAACCACCACCATATCAGAGCCACCTGTCCATCACATGCCCAAAACCTTCAATTATATGTCTACTAGTAAAATACACTACAATAAAAAATGCTTTTTGTGGCATTTATTTAGTGGCAATAAACAAATTGCCACTATCGGCATTTAAACTTTAGTCGGTATATCAAGTACTTTTCACCGGCAATTAAAAATAAATAGGGTATAATAGTTTTTGCCCCAATTCCTTTTCACTGAATTGATTTTTTTTTTCTACTTTTGCCCCAATTCCTTTTTACTTTGAATATTCCTCCGTCTTCTCCCTTCAACGAAACTCAAATGGTCAGCAATGGAAATCAATATCACGAAATTTAAAAAAATACTTAAAATCTATCAGTTATTAAAACTAAAACATTATATTATCTTATATACAAAATTAAGTAGTAATAAATATTAATAATGTAAATGAAGATGATAATTATAACATCTTATCATTTATCCTTTAATCAATCATCTTAAATTTGATTTTATAATTTATCCTTTTGCTTCCAAGAAGTGTTACTATTTGATATTTTTGGGCAATCAAATGAACATCAATCGAAGATATTAAACTTCTAATAAATAAATAATCATTGGTGAAGGGATAAATAAATTTTAAAAGACTGAAAAAAGTGAACAAATATTCTAATTCTAATGTGTAGAAAGTTTAGTCATACCATTTGCTTTATATATCATTTTAAAGTTCCTCATTTAAATGTATCATAAGTAATTATCAAAATGAAAAATTAAAGGGGGATGTATCATATAGAACAATAATTCAACTTATTATATATACTTGAAAGGGAAAATATTACATAAAACTATTAAGTTTATTTGGATATTTTTTAAAAATCAACATATCAGAGTGATGAATTTTAATTTGAAACTACAATTTCAATAGAGAAAATTTGTGTGAATACTCAATTAACGTGTGTTATTTAATCTGTACTAACAAATACTTATAACAATAACTTTGCAGAAACATAAACAACAAAGGATAAAACAAACATACCAGGATCTGTAACAGAAAGGAAAAAATCGAGCCCATTGAATGCACAGTGCCCCTTTAAGGAAATTATTCCCCTCTAGTACCCGAGGTTTAAAGGAATAGACTCTCTCAGGATCAAACGATTCTATTCAGCAGTGTATTGATATAAAAATAATATTTAATTGTGCAGAAGTAGAAGAAGTTCAGAATTTTCGTTGTTTTAAAATGAGATGAAATCACTCTATTTATAGAAAACAAAGGATGGTGTGAACAATTATTTATTGTGCCTTATCGGAAAGGTCACAACTCTTTGGAAAAGTTACAACCCTTCGGAAAGGGCACAATATTTTATAAAAGTTACAACCCTTTGGAAAGTTCACAACCTTTCATAAAAGTCACTAGCTTGTGGTGGCGTCACGTAGGCGGGCCTAGGATTCTCTTTTATATAAATATATGATATATGATTTACTATGCACCAACCCCAATAAGAACCATTTTTTAATAAATATGGGTCTACGTCAATTTGCACGTAGCTTAATTAGTTTTACGAGACTAACATATACATCAATTAATTTTATGTGATATTTATTATCCTTCATTAATATAAATATCAAGTAATTCTGCTCAAAATAATAACAAAAACTCATTCTTCTCATATCCTTATCTTCATTTTTTGTCCCTTCATAAGACATTTTAGTCTACAAAGCAAGAACCTCCTCTCCTTCACCAACCCCCAATAACAAATATCCTCTTCTTTGTTTTTTTTACAACTATGGGTGTGGAATAATTTGCGCGCATTTCAATTAATTCTACACAATATTTATCATCTTTCATCAGTATAAATATTGAATAACTCTGTCCCACCAATAATAAAGACACATTCTTCTCATATCCTTATCTTTTTTTTTCTCTCTTCATACAAAGAATAACAATAAGAGTAGTTTGAGAAACACCCCATATTAGATCTTACTAGCAAATTTGTTATCTTTCATCAACATAAATATCGAATAACTCTGTTCTAGACACATCCTTTTCATATCCTTATCTTCTCTTTGTGTATTATTTTGTCCCTTCATACAAAGAATAACAAAGAGAGTAGTTCGAGACACACCCCATATAAGATCTTACTAGCAAATTTATATTGCATTACCCCTTCAAACACACATCCATATGGACAACCAACAACACCAAACCATCATGAGAACAAATCAAGAAAGTGATCATCAAAATTGTTCATCTAATTCATCATCTCCTTCACATGATTTCTCATTCACAATCTCATTTCAACAAACAAAACAAATCCCACCTCCTACTTCTTCAACTACTACTACTTCTTCATCATCATTTGCTATAGATTTATCTCCTGCTGATGATATCTTCTTCCATGGACACTTACTTCCTCTTCACCTTCTTTCCCATTTCCCTATATCCTCCCCTAGATCTTCCACCAACTCCCTTGATGGCTTCACACTTCCCAAAAAAGATCACTTTTTTCATCAACAACATAAAGTATTAGATGATGATACTTCTTGTTGTGATGCTAAGGGAAAACCAAAGACTAATAAGTCTTTTTCACTATTTGGGATACCAAAATGGAGAGTACTTAAAGATCATCAAAAAGACCAAAACAAAGAAAGATCATCAAAACAATATAGCAAGAAGATGAGTCAAGTTGTTAAGAGGTATATAAAAATGGTAAGGCCATTTTTGTCATTTAGAAATAAAAAGAATATGCAATTTCATTCTTTTTCTGGGAATTTATTAAAAGGAAAGAATAATAATAATGATTTTAGAGGAATATTAAAAGGGGAATATTCATCAGCACCAGCTTCAATAAGAACATCACCTACAAATAGTGGTTTACTTGTAGCAAAACCAACGGGAAGAGATTATAGTAATTTTACTAATTCTTCTTGTAATTCTTCAAGTGATAGCACTATGGAGGAATTGCAATCTGCTATACAAGCTGCAATTGCTCATTGTAAGAAATCTATTTCAATGGAAGACTAAATCAAATGAGTATTACTTAATTTTTTCGTGTAACGGATTTTAACATATGATAACAGGTTAGTTATTATCATCTTTATGAGACTAATTTATATGCCAAGTAATATGTATTAATTAGGAAATTTGCTTGTAATAACTTAATGATCTGATCGTATAAATATTTTTTACATCATCAGTGAATTTGAGCTAAAAGTGAATTGATTTTCTTGTGTATCATAAGGATGCAATATGTGTAAGTATTTTGCAGTATGAGATTTGATATATGGATGATGCATGTTGAAGGTCAATAACATGGAGTTATATATTGTTATATAGATTTTTCATTTGAAATTTAATTTGTTTTGCATATTATAAAATTAGTTTCCTAATTGATTTTGATTTATCTTCAACTCTTGCTAAAAGGTCAATCATATTAGGTTGTGCAAAGAATATAATTAGTCTCCATTGACTTAATTAAAATCTTGAATTTCACCCTCTTTAATTTGAGTATTTTATTTAATTAATTTTTCAATATGGAGTGATACCATCTAGATAATGATGCAAAAGAAGAGCCTATTAGTCCAAATATTTTTGGTAATTAAGTAGTCACTTGAATGATCAAAGTCGGAGTTAGGGGCGCAAGGAATTTATTTCTGTATTATTATATTTCCAATAAAAGAAATATTGTTCTTCAGTCTTATTATTGTTCATGAGTCATCATGTTCACACACACGTATGACAAGAAGCCAATTTAATTAAAATTTATTTTTGTGTTTTAGGTCAAACTTTGATAGGTAAGTGATTTGAACTTCTTAATAGTGATTCAAATAATTAAGTTGATAAGCAAGTGATTTGAGCTTCTTAATTAATGATTAAAATTAAATACTCTAATTGATCTTCATATCATATATATATTATCAGTGTTATTTAACATGTTATGGCAAATTGCTTGTAACCAATGAAGACTTTTTAAAATGAGTTACTTACAATTAGCTTTTAAGTAATCTAACACCATAATTAATTTTTAATATTTGTTGCGCGACAAATTTTGTCACAATTGGCATACTCAAACTATAGTAGTACTTATATCGCGTTTAAATTTTAAAATTGCACATGGTTAAGAAATGTTATACCAAATATGATACTTTTCAAAGCGAATTCACATTTATTCAGGCTGATTAGCAAACAAGGGATGTCAAATATTAGTCCTTTTTTTATTTTTTTATTTTTTTTATTTTTTATGATTGACAACTCTTCTAATGGTGACACCAATATTATCCTTTGGCCATTGTTTTCTTTCGAATTATTTAACATATGGTGCCCAAGGGAACATTAATAGACTGCAATGTGTTGTGATAATTAATCATATTAGTGTTAGCTACTATTTAGTTATAAATTACAATGCTTTAAAATAAGGAAGTTTGACTTTTGTTTTGAGATAATTTTTAAAAAATATATGTATCAGGTTCGAAGCTCGCATTGGAGCCTGAACACTCCTTTTCTCCATATCCAAGGCATGAACCTGAGACCTCTGGTTAAGGGTGAAACAGTTCCACCATTGTATCACAACCCATGTTGGTCAAAATTTTGTTTAACACTTATGGGTCGTTTGGTTGGGAACAAGTTATCCCAAGATAAGTTATCCTGGGGTTAACTATCCTGGGATAATTTATCCCACCATGTATATGGGATAACTTATCCCATCACTATGATATAAATGGTGGGATAAGTTATCCCAAACATGACAACCAAATAAGATAAAAAAAAAATTATCCCATCACTATTAGTATCTAATGATGGAACTCGTTCATGTATATATTGTGTTTTTGCCTAGTTTTTTTTCCACCCGGTATCCAATGCTCGTATCAGAGCCCGACTAATCCGAATCATGCACTATAGGGTTTATGGATGACGTTTCAAACAAAAAAAAATTCATACCTAGGGCTCGAATCCGAGACATGTGATTGAAGATGAAACAATTCAACTACTGCACCACAATCTACGTTGATCTGTTTTTGCCTAGTTACCATAAGTAAGAATGATGTGGAATAAAGGAAAGTACTTACAGACTTTTACATGGAAAACCACTTTGGCTTAAAGGTATAATAAGCACGATCTATCTCTATAGTATTTAATTGAATATTGTACTAGATGTGTGAGATATTTTTTTTGTGAGACAAAAAAACAAAGTCATAACTAGTATCAATTACGTGAGACTCGTAATAAAATTTTCTGATCGACCGATTACTCAGAGCGGGTCTGATGATTGGATATCTACGAATTTGTATTTGTATGTAAGTACAAATACAAATAATAATTCATGTACTGATTCTGAATACTTAGTTCCAGTAATTTCACATCACAATAAGGCTACAACTAGAACACTATTCAATATACATCACGTGTGAGTGTGTATATATATATATATATATATATATATATATATATACTGATTTAATCAGGACAAAATTTTTAGAGCATTATATTTAAATTCGATCAAAATAAGACTTTTATAATAAATTAGGAGAGGTTTAAAATTCTTATTTTGATTGAGTTAAGTGCTCAATTGACAAAGTTGCGAGTGGAAGTATAGTAAACAATCTAAGCCAAGTATAAGGGTTCTGGATCATATCGACCACATATGTCTGAAGTTTAGATAAAACAGTTGAGCTTCAGTCATATAGAATTTCAGACTTTGCATATTTGAAATTATTTTCAAACAGGTAGATTTACAAATATATTTTTTTGATTAAAAATGGAAGGTGTTTTATTTATTTAAATTAAGAAGGTTTTAACCATACAGCAGGGGAATTGGACTGGACGACACAACTCCCATAGTATCTCGTTCGAGAGCAATTTTTACAAGCAAAGGAGATGCATAAAAAACATAGGGCTGGTTGCATATCATATGCGGATCCTTCGTTTTTCTTCTGTGTACTACTAATATATTTACTACCATATTAGCCTCCCTCGGAGCATGCTTCTGTCAAAAATAGTCTCTCGCTCTATCCCATAAATTAAAGGTGGAAATACAGTCAACATACATCTTAGTTCCTAGGCTCCCCAATCCTTATCATGAGATTACATTGAATATATTATTAATGTTATTGTAATGATACATGATACTAACTACTAAAAAACGAGGAATGTAAATGCAATATATTACACTTTTATTCTATTGATGTTATGAACCCAAACAATAGAAAAGCAAGGAAGATCTCTAAAATTATTCCAAAAAATAAAGTATAATAAATATGGAATTACACAGGTGAATTGAGTTGTCTGTTAGAAGTAACAACTCCATAAAATTCAGAATTACTCAAAAAAATATATATATAAATAAAATTAATATGATACAATTCTAACACCTAAATTCTTTTGTGCAAATTCAACAAGATTGTTAAATTCATTTTCATCAATATATCCATTACCATTAGCATCTACACCTTTTATGCCACGCCTCCCTTTTAATCTACTGAACCAACTATCGCCATTCGTTCTTATAGCTTGACGTAGTTCTTCTATGCTTATTTTTCCGTCTTTGTCTGTATCAAATATCTTTATCCATTTCTTGAATTCTTGCAAACTCATCTCAAGTTTACCATCACTCGCGATGTTTCTTTTGTATGTACTCTTCAACGCCATTGTTAATCGAATGACAAGAAATTGATTATTTGAATAAATGTGTTATTGTTGATGAATGTCTCCGAGAGAGACGATTTAATTTATAGTAGTAGTACTATGGTATAGTAGTAATATTAAATTAATTAAGGGGACATATTATTTATTTATATATATTATTGTTAATTAGAACCGAAAGCTTGTGCATGCATGTACGTACATTAATTCGAATAAGAATCAACCAGAATTAATTATATATGGTCCCAAAAAGTGTAACGCCATATATAGTTAGGGGTTATCTAAATTATTGTATGTGGAACACTAAATAAATAATTGTACACATATATTTTGCATGGTTGCTTTTAGTTTACAATAATCGTACAATATCTATATATGCCTCTTCTTTAGACGTGTATACAACAACCTCGCGATTTTCCGATCTTTATTTTTGGATTTGTGTCAAGAGTATCATATTAGCTCTTTATGAATGTGAAAGTCTATTTATATGATCTTAAACAATTATCTCACCTCAGGAATTACCCTTTTTCAGGGTGAAGTTAGGGTATGGGTTTATGAGGGGACCTAAAATAATTATCGTTAATAATATTATTAACCAAATAAAAATATTTATTTTCTTCAGATTAAACTTTTAGATAAAATAATCAGGTGCATTCATGATATAAATTAAAGCAGATAGACAATGTCCTAGTAAGCACATGTTCGAGTCTCATCACTAGTACTTCTTATCATAAATAATTTTTAAGTGCTTGACGTATGTCACACATGAAAAGTGTGTTGAAAATATAATCTAATTAATAAGAATATAACTTTTTCTAACAATTTAATAGTGCTTAGTTGGATATTAGCAAAAGGTTCCTTGCCTAAAAGTACTAGTAATATACAATTAATTAGGTTAATTAAATCTTTTGGCTTCAAATTTAAACGGCAGTTACGAATGGGATCTAAGAATTTGTCATTTAAAGACTAAACAATTCTACATATACTTCCATTTTGTACGGCTGCTTTAGTTTAATTCAGGGGCGGCTCTAAGCCTTGGCCAGTGAGGCCATTGCCTTAGGCCTCAAAAAATTGAAGGCCCAAATTTGTTTAAATTATAATTATTAATTTTATTATATATTAATATAATTTATATAAATAAAATTGTTATGGTATAGTTTTTATTATTATTTGTTTGAGAGTATTTTTTACCAATAAGTTCATAAATTCTTATAATCTTTTCACTCATTATTTGATATATTTGTTTTAACTTCCAATTTTAAATTAGTATATCCTTTTTATATTGAAACTAAGTTATATATATTGATAACATAATCATTTTTTTTCAATCTTTTCTTAAACCATGTGAACACAAAAATATTTATGCACAAGTTTCCTTTTCGTTTTAATTTAATACTCACTCTGTCTCTAATTACTTGTCCATATTTCATTTTTTAGTTATCCCTAATTACTTGTCCATTTTGACAAATCAAGAAACGACAATTTTTTTTTACCTATTATACCCTCAATTAATTACTTTGAACATAGATAGAACTTCTTGAAAATATTATGTTTTTAATTTAGCCACTTCATAATTAATAGGGGTAAAATGGTAAACTCACTATGTCAATTATTGATTTCTTAATAGGTGTGTCAATTCAAAAGTGGACAAGTAATTAGGAATAGAGAGAGTATAGTATATGAAAATTTTATAATTTGTTTAAGATATTCACCAATGAGTGCTACTTAATGGAATGAATTATATCATTTAAATTGATCAGAAATTTGGATATTTTTGTTACTATCCATGCTCAAAACTTCAACTATTAAGTTATGTATGTTCTTTTCTTTTTCTTATTTGTGATGATAGCCAAATTAAAATTTCAATTTGAGTTTTGAAGCTTAACTTCGATAATCCATCACTTTTATTTTTTGTACTCTTCTTCATTTCTTTTTTTGTGTGAAATTTGATATTTTTTTTGTCTTAAATGATTAATCTATTGTGTAGAAAATAGATTTTCTTGTTAGTGTATAAATTTTATAAAATAAATTTAAGGGCCTCTTAATATGATTTTGCCTTAGGCCACGAGATCTGTTGAGCCGCCCCTGGTTTAATTAATCAATAATTATTATACAACTATGAGTATCCAATAATATAATATTTAAAAGTACAAGCCTCCTTTTTAAATATGTCCTCGACAACTTGATGGTTCTTTGATTGCTGCTTTAGAGCGGGAACAAATTATAGCTTTAGAATTAATTAAGTTAATAAATAAGTGGTCATTTTTATCATCTTAAGCTTTTTAATGAGATAATAACATGTTTTTACACGATAACATGTTGAAAAGATAAAAGGCTTTAGGATCAAATATCATCATTATCTTTTATAAAAAAAGAAATAAAAAATCACATACTTAATTTCTAAAAAGGAATCAAGCTCACACAAATAAAGGGGAGTATTAAAAATACGATTAAATAAATAAAAATAAAATTTTCTTGGAGTATATTGATCAAAATGACAAATCGAAATAAGTACATGACTATTTAGTCAGTTTAATGAGAGGCGTATCTAGGCGTTACCGGGTTCACGTGAATCCATGGTCTCCTCTCAAGATCATATATAGTAGTGTTATACTTTTAAAAAAATATTGAAATATAGATGTGTGAAACCACACTTGAAGTATCACATAATGCGATTATGACCGGGTGCACCTCTTTCCGCGAGGTTAGAAATTTAAATTTTATATTTATTTTGTTTTATTTTTCTTTCTAAATGTCGAACCGATCAAATTTATGTCATAGATCAACCTTTTTATAACAGTGCACCATCATTTCAAAATCCTGAATACGCCTCTGCTGAATGTTTAATAAATAGCTGATTGATTTTTCCTAGAAGTATACAATGCAAAAGCAATTCTTGTGGCTGCACCCGGGGGCGGAGCTTGAGGGGCAGCTAGCGGAACCTTGTATTTCCACTTCCCCTGAAAGTTGCACTATTATTTATGGATTTTTTTATAGTATATAATGAAGCTCTTTTCTAAAATCTTGATGTAATTAGTATAGTTGTTGTCATGTGATCAGGAGGTTACAAATTCAAGCTTTGAAAAAAGTTTCTTGTAGAAATGTAAGATAAAACTGCGCACAATAAACCCATGTGGTCTGATCTTTTCCCAAATCTGGCTTGTATAGGAGAAAGCTTAGTGCACAATCCTTCGAATTTTGATATGTTATATTAAATTTTATACCACTATTTTATTCTGTTATTGTTATGAAGTCAAACGATAGAGAAAGTAAAGAAGATCTCTAAAATTATTCTCAAAAATAAATATATGAATATGAAAGTTAAGTACATAGATGAATATGAGCTCAATTCAATTTAGAATTACTAAAAAATAAATAAATTAGTATGATATAATTCTAACACCTAAATTCTTCTGTGCAAATTCAACAAGATTGTTAAATTCATTCTCATCAATATATCCATTACCATTAGCATCTGCACCTTTTATGCCGCGGCTCCCTTTTAATCTTCTAAACCAACCATCAACATTCGTTCTTACAGCTTCACGTAGTTCTTCTTTGCTTATTTTCCCATCTTTGTCTGTATCGAATATCTTTATCCATTTCTTGAATTCTTGCAAACTCATCTCAAGTTTACCATCACTCGCGACGTTTCTTCTATAAGTATTTTTCAATGCCATTTTTAATCGAATGACAAGAAATTGATTATTTGAATAATGTGTTATTGTTGATGAATGTCTTCAAGAGAGTCGATTTAATTTATAGTGGTAGTAGTATGCCTTGGTAGTAATTAAATTAATTAGTGGACATATTAAAATCGAAAGCTAGTGCATGTATGTACATTAAGTCGAATAAGAATCAACAAGAATTAATTATGGTCGCAAAAAGTGTAAAAGGGTAGACCAAAAGCCATAATTAGGGATTATCTATCTAATTAATTGTTGTATGTTAAAGACTAAATAATTGTACATATATACTTTGCATGGTTGCTTTAATTTAATAGGCAAATAATCGTACAGTATTTGTCTGCCTCCTCTTTATACATGTACTCAATAATTTCATGGTTAGCGTTAGAAAAAAAGGATAAGTTACAAGTACCCCTAGACTATAATCGAAATTCTAGAGACACCTTAATTAAACTAAGGTCCTATATTACCCCTAAACCCATTTTTGTTTTTGTAATTTTGTGCACCTTTTTGGCTTACATGACATCCAAATATCTTCCACGCGCCTCAACTGCGTGAAGTCATGGAGTATGTCACGTAAGCCAAAAGGTGTACATAATTACAAAAAAAAAAAAAAAAAAGAGTTCAGGAAGGTAATAGGACCTTTGTAATTTGTTAAGGTGTGTCTCTGAGATTTCGGTCATAGTCTAAGGCGACTTGTGTCTTATCCCTTATAAAAATATTATTAAGCTAATAAAAATGTGTTTCTTTTATCGTATTATTAAATGAAATAATTAAGTGCATAATTATACATATGATATTAAAGTACACATATATCCTAACATGTATTCAAGTCTTGTGACCACTTTTAATCATAAATAAATTCTAAATACTTAGCTTATATCACACATGCAAAGTGTGTTGAAAATATGATCTAATAAATAAGAAAATATAACTTTTCTCACAAATTAAATTATTTACTATATAATAGTGCTTAGTTGGATGGATGTAATATATACATATTATAATAGCGAAAGGTTCCCTGCCTAAAAGTACTAGTAATTGTAACGACCTGTTCCCGTCGTTATAGAAAAGCCAACGGGAAAAAATTTGGGGCCTGAAATTTTTTTTTGTATTAGTTGGATTTTCCCAACCTTGTCCAGATTTGGACGAAATCGGAGTCTCTGAGGTGTAGGGAAATATGGTAATAATCGGGTGATTTAATTATAATTCTGGTTACATGCGTGGTTAGATAACTCGTTTAGGAATCCATACGACTTGACGGAATTGAATTCGGGTGAGTAGAACTCTCGAAATCGATCTTCGCATAAAGGGTATTTACTGAGCGTCGTGGGTTAGAGATATGTTGTGAAATGGGAATTTTGGAATTCTTAAGATAGCTCTCTGTTTTGTTTTGGCCACTTTGGCGGGGGTTTTTGCCGTTCTGGCGTCGCCGCTGTGGCAGCCCCGACGCGAATTAAAGTCGTTAATAAACCCCTAAATGACCTCATTATGCACTTTTCGACTTTTTGAGCTAAGGAATGACTCCCAGGCGACTCATACTCGTTTTTCACCATTCTTGAAGCTAAAGGTAAGTTTTTCAGTCCTTGAATCCATTCTTCGATCCGTAGAACGTAATAGAATGGGTGAATATTGATGGGAGAGGGTTTGGTTATGGATTCTATGGTGGAAACAACCCTAATTTGGATAATTGAGATCATGGGTTTGATCTAGGTTCATAGAATTGTTATAGTTTCGGGTAATTAGCGATTGTTTGTTGATTCCCGTGTTGTATTGATTGTTTGTAGACCAAGAACAAGCGGAACGAATCTTGAAAGGGAAGGATCAAGTTTCTTAGGGTTTCAAGCTTGTTTCGAGGTAGGTGATGGTTGTGATTCTATGATTGTGTGATGTATGTTTGTTCTTGCTTCATTATGATACTTGTATATGTATGAATGTTGCAACGTTGATCACACTTGTTGTAAATGAGATAGAGAATTGATGAATGCCATGAAATCATGACTTAAATGTATGATCTTGATGATATACTTGTGATTGTGATTGTGGTGTGTTGAATTGATCGGTTGCCACGTTCTGGCATAAAAATGGGATCGGTTGCCACGTTTCAGCATAAATATGGAATCGATTGCTACGTTCCGGCATGCTAACTATTTGGGTTTGGGTTCCATGAGAGGACCAATGATTTGACATAAAATGTGAAGTTGTTCCTTGTTTGTAAATGTTGATAATATTGTATATGTTGATATATATATGCATGTGATTATAATGTTGTTGACTTGTTTATGTTGCACTAGTGGGATTGCTGCATGATCCTACCAGTACACTGTGGTTGTGTAATGATTCTGCACTTGCTCTTATTTTTGTTGAGTATAGGGCATCTTCAAGCGGTTACTGACAGACCTCGCTTAGTAGATCAATGATCGTCGTTCGAATTCAAGGGTGAGCCAATTCTTCCGGACTGCCATGGAATTCTCTTTCGTCTATGTCCACCATTTCCGGACTTAGACATTTGTTTTAGTTAGTTGATTAGTTCATTAGTTGGGGTTGTATCCCTTTCTTGTTTAGACTTGGTTCATTGTTAGAAAGTACATTGCCTTTCAGGTTCTAGGTTATTCTTCCGCATTGTTAGTTATTATTGTTAGACTTTTGTTAGAGTTTATGGGAACTCTATTTTTATTTCCTTAGTGTTTAATTTAAATGCCTTAGTTTTTAGATTATTTGCTTGGTTTGGGTTGTAGTAGTGGTTCTCCCACCAGAGTGTTAGTGTGGGTGCCAATCACGACGTGTGTTGAAAATGTAATCTAATTAACAAGAATATAAATTTTTCTAACAATTTAATAGTGCTTAGTTGGATATTAGTGAAAGGTTCCTTGCCTAAAAGTACTAGTAATATACAATTAATTAGGTTAATTAAATCTTTTGGCTTCAAATTTAAACGGCAGTTGTGAATGGGATCTAAGAATTTGTCATTTAAAGACTAAATAATTCTACGTATACTTCCATTTTGTACTTGCTTTAGTTTAATTAATCGATAATTATTATATAACTATGAGTATTCAATAATCTATATATATTTAAAAGTACAAGCCTCCTCGACAACTTGATGGTTCTTTGATATCTGCTTTAGAGCGGGGACAAATTATAGCTTTAGGATTGTTTAAGTTAATAAATAAGTGGTTATTTTTATCATCTTAAGCTTTTTAATGAGATAATAACGTGTTTTAACATGATAACATGTTGCAAAGATAAAAGGCGTTAGGATCAAATATCATCATTACCTTTTATAAAAAAGAAATAAAAAATCACATACTTAATTTGTAAAAAAGAATCAAGCTCACACAAATGAAGGGGAGTATTAAAAATACGATTAAAAAAATAAAAATAAAAATTTCAAAATCCTTGCTCTATTTTTGCTAATACAACACGAACCAGAGATAATTTAGGTAATTTATGTTTTTCTTTAAAAAAATACATAGAAATTTTCATTCCTTCCTATAAGTACTTTTAAGAGTTTTTTTTTTAGAAGTCAAAAGTATTTAGATGAAATTTCTTAGGAGTATATTGATCAAAATGACAAATCGAAATAAGTACATGACTATTTAGTCGGTTTAATATATAGCTGATTGATTTTCTCGAGAAGTATACAATGCATAAGCAATTCTTGTGGCTGCAGCCGGGGCGGAGCTAGAGGGGCAACTGTCGGAACCTTTTATTTTCACTCCCCCCGAAAGTCGCACTATTATTTATGGATTTTTTTTATAGTAGATAATGAAGCTTTTTTCTAAAATCTTGATGTAATTAGTATAGTCGCTTTAGTTTAATTAATCGTAGTGTGATGGGTGGTGTGGAGGGGATTATAATATGGGAAATACCCAAGCCTAATGATTCTCTGATTTCTTCTTTGGAGGGGGAACAAAGACATGCCCTTGACAACCTAATGGTTCTCTGATTTCTTTTTTGGACTGGGAACAAATTATAGCTTTTGGATTGATTAATAATGTGGGAACTAAAGTAAGTAATATATAATTAAGTTAATAAATATGTGGTTATTTTATCATCTTAAGCTTTTTAATGAGATAAACATATATTTTAACATGAAATCTAATCGAGAATATAAAGGTTATGGGATCAAATGATCTCATTATCACTTTTTATATATAAAAAAATATTACGTACTTAGCTAACTCGTAAAAATAAATCAAGCTAACACAAATGAAAGGGGCAATTAAAAATATAATTAAATAAATAAAAAAGTATTTTTCAACTTTTACAACTACAAGTACTTTTAAGAGTGTCGTTTTGATAAATAATTAAAGTATCTAAATGGAATTTCTTGGAGTATATTGACCAAAATTCGTAGAAAGTCACACTATTTATAGATTTTTTCTTAGAGTAGATAATGAAGCTCTTTTCTGAAATTTTGACGTAATTATTAAAATTGGTGTTATGTGATAGGAGGTTACAGGTTCAAATTGTGAAAATGAACTTTTACATAAATGCAAGATAAGACAACATATAATATACTCTTATATATAGTCCAATTTTTTTCCAAATCCCGCATATAATTACAAGAACTTGGCGCACAACGTACCCTTAATGAAGCCCCTTCGTAGTTGTATATTCCTTCAATCTTAAAATTTTAACCGTTATTATTACCAAGTCAAACAATAAAGAATGCAAGGAAGATCTCTAAAATAATTTTAAAAAATAAACATGAATAATATATGGTTAAGTTACACAGATGAATTGAGTTATCTTTTAACAACTCAATTCAATTCAGAATTACACAAAAAATAAATAAAATTAATATGATACAATTCTAACACCTAAATTCTTCTGTGCAAATTCAACAAGATTGTTAAATTTATTTTCATCAATATATCCATTACTATTAGCATCTGCACCTTTTATGCCATGCCTCCCTTTTAATCTACTAAACCAACCTCCGCCATTCGTTCTTACGGCTTCACGTAGTTCTTCTTTACTTATTTTTCCGTCTTTGTCTGTATCGAATCTCTTTATCCATTTCTTGAATTCTTGCAAACTCATCTCAAGTTTACCATCACTCGCGATGTTTCTTCTGTATGTACTCTTCAACGCCATTTTTAATCGAACAACAAGAAATTGATTATCGGAATAAATGTTTTATTGATGAATGTGTTCAAGAGAATCGATTTAATTTATAGTGGTAGTAGTATGCTATAGTAGTAATTAAATTAATCAGTGGACATATATTATTAATAGAATCGAAAGCTAGTGCATGTACGTACATTAATTCGAATAGGAATCAACAAAAAATAATTATGGTCGCAAAAAGTGTACGTAAAGCCATAATTAGGGATTATCTAAAGTATTATTGTACATATATACTTCCACTATCTAACAGATATGAATAATATCCTTTGCATGGTTGCTTTAGTTTAATTGGACAATAATAGTACGATATATGCTTAGTTTGCTTCTCTTTAGACGTGTACTTGATAATTAAGTTTGAAATTCTTCGATCTTCATGTGTTTTAGGCAGGGGTATCAGAGTCTCACATCGAATTTTTGTGGATGCGAAGGTCTTAAACAATTATCTCACGTCATGAGTGTAGCTAAAACAATTATCGTCATTATTAAGCTAATAAAATGAGCTATTTTTATCAATTTAAACTTGTAAATAAAATAATCAGGTGCGTATGCACATACATGATATGAAACAAATGTCCTAACATGTGTTCGAGTCTCGTCATCGGTGTTTATCATAAATAATTTTAAGTGCTCATCTTATGTCACGCGTTTTAAAAATGATCACACATTTCAATTATTATCGATTCCTATGCTAGATGGATATATATATATATATATATATATATATATATATATATATATATATAATAGTGAAAAGTTCCCTGCCTAAATTAAAAGTACTCTTTTTAGGTTAAATATATACAATTAATTAAATCTTTTGGATTAAAAATTAAACGGCAGTTGTGAATCGGATCTAAGAATTTGTCTGTAAAAGACTAAACAATTGTACATATACTTTCATTATCTAACTGATATAATATATCCTTTGCCTGGCTGCTTTAGTTTAATTTATCAAGAATTATATTTATATATTTATATATACATATACCACTATAATAAGTGGCCAATAATACAACATCTATAAAGCAGTGTCACCCTCTTTCCTACACATGTACTCGATAACCTGGTGGTTCTTTCTCCTTTTGAGGTGGGAACAAAATATTTCTTTAGATTGATTAATAAAAAGAAGAACTAAAGTAAGTAATATATAATTAAGTTAATAAATACATGATCATTATATCATTTTAAGATTTTTAATGAGATAAACACATATTTTAACATGATATTAAATCGAAAAGACAAAGACTAGCGGAATTGAATTTCCACTTTTCTAGAAAATTATATTTATAAAGTTTCTTTTAAATATATATATATATATATATATATATATATATATATATATATATATATATATATATATAGTAGATAATGAAATCATTTCCTTGAATCTTGACATAATTGGTAAAGTTGTTTTCAAGTGTCACAATTGTTCGAGCCGTGAAAATAACTTGTTGCAGAAATACATGGGAAGACGGCAAACAATATACTCTTGTGGACTCAAAAGTGAATCTAGAAATTCAATTTTATGGTTTCTGAATTTTACAACAACGATTAATTGGAAATTAGTGGCTGAACCCTCATGCGACTTGCTAGCTTTACGACTCTATCACTGCTTATAGCTTAGCCTTCCCGATCCATGCATAATGGAAACTTAATGCACCAGACTTTCTATAATGAAGTCCTAAGGATACTTTCGGTATATTATATTCATTCAACTCTTAGTTTATATGACGATGTTAGACCGTATATCAAGATTTCAAAAAGAAAAAATATTACTTAATTATGAAAATTGTGTACTGTCTAAAACAAATTATAGGTGTATTTACTATATATCATTTCGTAGAAAAGTTTAAAATTAAATTATTTTCAAATAAATGAAGTATGACCATCTTTTAGACAGACTAATAAGAAAAATGTATAATACATAAATATGCCCATTAATTTGGCCTAATTTCATATTTATGTCCTTCAACTTTGGGTGTGCACAAATAGACACTTAAATTTGTATCAATCTGAACAAATAGACACATGAATCCTACCTGACTTAAATTTGTATAAAATTGAATAAGTAAGACATAAATAAGTGATTTAATATATTTATCACCACACATACAACATAGTATATAGTAAAAATTATATTAATAACAAGATTTTATAATTCTTAAATAACTCTAACACCTAAGTTCCTTTGAGCAAATTCAACAAGATTTTTGAATTCCTTCTCATCAATAAATCCATCACCATTAGAATCTGCAACTCTCATGCCATGGCTTCCCTTTATCTTGCTGAACCAACCACCACCATTCGTTCTTACAGCTTCACGTAGTTCTTCTTTGCTTATTTTTCCATCTTTGTTTGTATCGAATTTCTTTATCCATTTCTTGAATTCTTGTAAACTCATTTCAAGTTTTCCATCACTTGAAATGTTTCTTCTATAAGTATTCTTCAATGCCATAATTTCTTGTTATTATTAGTTATAACAAGTTGAATATGACTTGTTTAATATTGGAATAAATAATACTATTTTGCTTTGGATATGAATTGAATGAAATGTCTTGATGAGGTACTCTTATTTATACTAGTATGATAATTTATAAAAATGCATGTTGAAATTTTCTTGGTAAGTTCTAAGAACATTTTGTGAATATAGAATCGTTTGATTGAAAGTTGAAACAAGAATCTGCCGTTGTTATTAGACTAAGAAATTTATTTGTTTATAGAACAAAGTTTGATTAGGCACCAAGTTTAAGAAAAAGACTTATGTCACGTATGTATACCAAAAGTATGTTAATATTTATGGTCTCAAATATGTCAGGTAATGATTTTTTATAACTAGTATTACAACATCCTATTAAAAGATAAAATCAAAGTTTAAAAAAGTTTTTTTTTTTTTTTAAAAAAAACGTATAGTTTAAAATAAGTCTGTGTGTGACAATAACTTATGTTAGTTAAAGATAAAATAAAAGGTATAGTTAAATTATTATATAGACTAAATTAAAAGTATGACATAAAAATTAATACGAAAAAAATACTATATAGTACGGGGTATATATTATCCTTTGAGTGGTACTTGCTTTATTTTTGCATGAATTGTTAATATACACAAACTCTGAATCTGGACAGGATTGCTATAGGACCTAAATATATATCAATGATTAACAATGTTGTTTGAATATATATCTTAACTAGGAACGAACCTAGTGTGTATCGATTCGATTAAATTCAATAATTTTACTTTATTCTTAAAAAATTATTAAATATGTATGAATTATTTATTAGAAGTCAAATAACGTAAAAAAAAATCAAAATATTAATGCAAAGTTTTAAATTTTGATTCCGCTTCTCATTATTTTTAGGTCATCTCATAGCAACCACTTGTCAATGTCTCTTCTGGATTAAGTGAAGTGCATTCAAACCGACTTCCTTTGTTAGGTATCACAAAAGAAGGAATATTTTTTTATTTTTTTGTCTAAAATGAAGGCTGATAACTTGGTTTTATTAATTATTCTCTCCAAATATACGTATTTATTGGTTAAGAGTAATTTAATTGGGATGAGATTACACGTACGTATGTTCTTTGTCAAGAAAATTATATTCTAAAGTTAATAAATGAATCAAATGTCTTAGTTAAACCGCAGAAGTTTTTGACCAATATAACGACTAAATTGTGGAAAAGGATCTCCTCGATTACTATTGTATCCAATATTTTTTAATGGCGTAGTAGATAAAGGCCACGTGTATTAATAAATATTAGAGGTCAAGATTATTTTTCTTGTTATTTTAAAAAAAAAATATTCTTACACCAAATAATATTAAATTTAAAATATTTATATGTATAATACTCCTTTGATTTTATTTATATTTTAATTAACATTTTAAAATTATTCTAAAAAATAAACATAAACAAAAATTATGAAATTTTTGAACTCGAAATTTGTTTCATTGTTCATAACTTCACATAAGAATACAAGAATTAAATCTAGCCATTCATATTCATTTGTACACATGACATATCTATTATATCATTGAAAAGTAATAGACGAAATAGTAATGGAGGGGATCCTTTCTTCTAAATTATACTATTGAAAGTTCCTTTTCTTTTCACCCACCCAATAGGAGGATTAATAGTATTTCACATATCCTTCGGCGTGTAACTAACTCGAACATTTTTTTTGTTTTGATAAATAAGATATTATATTAATAACTAATTTGTATCATTACAAGGTAGAGGCAGATTCACTTGCCTGCTGTTATAGTTCAGGGGAGGGGCATTACTAGTATCACTACAATTATACAACGTAGATACTGGCCATTTTAGTCTAACAAAACGAGTTTATGTCTTGTTTATTTCGACTTTCTTCAGAACAAACAAGGGCGGAACTTCCCAAAAAGTAGTAGAGTTAGCTGACTGCATATTGGCACACTCCTTTGCATGACTAGCTCAAACACTTAACTTATATCAGTTGTTGATGAAGATGTGATCAATCACTTGAGCAAATCTCATTTATACTCTCAAAAGTTCTATTATTACGCCAAAAGTAATATTGTCAAAGATAATCATCGATGGTTTCAGCTAGTCATGGAAAATGAGCAGATTGGATCAAATATGGATGGACTGAAAATGAATCAACATAAAATAGGTAATAATTTGACCCGTTCATATTCATATGATGACTAAATTAAAAGTGGATGTGTGGCAAAATGAGTTGACTCATATTTTCATAAGTAAACGATACTCTATTTTAGAATTTGATATTTGAGTAGAATCAAATCTCAGATAGGAAATAAGGTTTGTGGTAGAGGTTACGATCCATGTAGGGTCTGAATTCTAAGTCTTGGATCGAGAGTCAGATCCTATATCGAGGTCAATTCTTGGGTCAAGTCCTATACTAGAGGTTGATTTTTCAGATTCTTAAACCATAAATTTTACTCATTTAAAAAATTATCTCTCAACTTATTAAAATATAGGCTCATTTTGCGAACAATATTTTCTACTATTAGATTTTTTATTATTAAACTCATCCTACTTTAAAAATCATGATTTCACACCTAACAATATCATTACAGTTAAGTTGATTTTTACTAGGGAAGTACAATTTTTGCTTCTTGTCAAGAAAATAGAAGTTAATTTCTTATATTCTTATTTAACTTCATTAATATATCGATCTTATAAAGTAACAATTATTGAAAAGCAACTTATAAATTTGGGCTTTGAATTAATGATCTTTATTCTTCAACATGAATAAAAAAACTAAACACTAATAATCCTCCAACTATATATTTCACTTTTTTCTTCTGATTATGCCTTTTTACGTTAATAAATGTTAAAAAGTAATCAAGTAATTATTAACGGAGCACTTGCCGTGGTACACATATAATTAACACTACTTTTAGCTTGATTATTCTTATTCCAAAGGTTAAAAAACAATTTTAATTAGCATGTTGTAATAAATTAAAGCATGAAAAATATTCAAGTGACACCTACTATAAATTCATTTGTGTACGTACGTTCACTCGTTCACATTGTAAAATACAATTGACACGTTCAGGTTCAGTTCAACCTGTCTAACTGTTTGTTTAACGTACGCTCTTAATTATGACGTTCAAGAATATACCACCACGCAAAGCTTATTATTCAGCAGATGGGAAACTCGAAATGAATTTGGAGGAGTTCAAGATATGGTTAAAGAAATCCGATGCAAATAAAGATGGAAAAATAAGCAGAGAAGAATTCCGAGAGGCGGTCCGATCGACCGGAAGTAGGTTTAGCCGGCTGAAAGGGTGGCGAGGCATGAAATCGGCAGACACCAACAAGAGTGGATTCATTGATGAAAATGAATTCAATAATCTTGTAGAGTTTGCGGAGAAACATTTACGTGTGAAAATAGTGTAATACGCGATTTAACTTATATATAATGACAGTGTAATAAATTATGATGTTACAACATGTAATTTGTCTATTTTTTTTGGTTATTAGTCTCATGTTTTATAGATGGTTATTTTAATTTCAGTTTAATGAATTAATATTTCCTCTATCTCAATTTATATGAGTTAGTTTGACTTGACACAAATTAAGTTTAAAAAGAAAGACACTTTTGAAACTTGTAGTCTAAAATAAGTTATTGATATTTGTGTGGTTAGAAATCATTTCATTAAGGGTAAAAGATCATTAAGAATAATTTAAAAATGTTTACTCAAATATAAACAAAATTAAAGGAGTATTAATAAATTTAAATATTTTGAATTTAATATTATTTAGTGTAAGTATAATTTTTTGAAGAGATAACAACAAAAATAATCTTGATCTTCATCCATTATATTATTGAGAAGTAATGGACAAAATAGTAATGGGGGGATTTTTTCCTGACATTCTATTTTGGGAAAATGCATAAATTTCCTTTTGAACTTGTCACAAAAAGCCAGTTACACGCTTATACTATTGTGATGACCTATTACACACTTGAATTACTTAAAAATGAATTTTTTTCCAACCCTGACGCACATACAACCAGTCACATGATGAGAAGGTGTTTCACACTCGCGTCACTTCATCACAATGTCACTATCACATCAATAATTACGTTAGATTTTTTAAAAAAAAAATATCCATGTCACCCAAACCACCATCAAACCACCATTAAATCACTACCATTGTTGCTATTATCATTATATTCACTTCTCCACCACGATAGATTTCATCACCTATAATCAAATTCACCATTGAAATCTTTCCACAACCATTGCCATCATAAAAAAATCGATAGCAAACATCATAAATTTAACTAAATTCACCATCGGAACCATATCACTATCATTGAAATTCATCACAATCATAACCATAAATTCACCATCCACATCAAAATTACGAGTTTCATTGTCATTATCAAAATTAAAAGTCATACCACCACTAATTTTTCACCCATCACCAAACCCACCACAAAATAATATCACAATATACAAATTTCATTCAAGCTCAAAGAGGAGAATTGTAAAAAGTTGCAATATTTATTTGTAAAGATTTTAGTCAGACAATTGAAAAACTAGTGCTCGGTTACTATTACTGATTTTGAAGAAAATCTAGTGAGGATTTTTCTGAGAGAGAAGAAAGATCTATGAACATACATTAAAAAATTGAATTTTGTGCAAAAACCCAAAAAAATTTTACACAGAGAAAAGCTAGATCTGAAAATTTTCTTATTTCAAATGCTCACAATCAACAAAAAAAACACAAAAATAAATTGAATAATCCGCTCTTGACTTGACGAATTTGATGTGGAAATAGTAAGGATTGACCAATTTTAGATGTTTCGCCGGAAATCTTTCGAACAGTGAACCTAATTAATTGAAAAAATTCGCAATCTTTATGATGAATTTCTATCCCGCAATGTTGTTTTCTATTTTTCTCTTGAAAATTTATCATGAAAAAAAATTATTTTTCACATTAGCCATAGCAAAAAGAGTGTTTGTGATAAGAAAAAATGGAGGAAGAAGAAAGTTAGGATAACGTGAAGGAGAAGAGTGGGGGTGGAAAAAAATTTGCCTTTTTATTTTACTCAAACGCGCCTTATTTATTTTTTATTGAATCTTATTTTCATGTCAGCTTTGAGGGTGGTAATAAATTCATTTTTGAATAGTATATGTGTGTAATAGGTCGCCTTAATAGTTTAAGCGTGTAACTAACTTTTTGGTACAATTTCAAGGGTTAATTTATGCCTTTTCCCTTCTATTTTTGGATATTAAATGATACCCTATTCGTTCACTTTTATTTGTCATTTATTCTTAAAATAGATTTTATTTTTACTTCTCACTTTTGACATATCAAGAAAACACAATTTGTTTTTTTTCCATGTTTTACCCTTAGCATTAAATACTTATTCTCCAAATCATTTTTCAAGAACTAATACTAAACATCATCATTTAATAGGGATAGTTTGAAAAAATACTTATATCAATAATTATTTTCTCAACAAATGTATCAAATCAAACTGTGACAAGTAAAAATGAACAAAGGGAGTAAAAGATGAAAGAAAAATATTAAATTGCACAAGATTTTGGAACTTGCCCCATTTATTCCCAAACTGTAATAAGATCATATTTTGCAAATTAAATTCTTTCACAAAAAAGAGGTACTACATACCGAAAGTCTTGGGGTCCGCAGACCATACTAACCCTACACAACACGAATTCAAACTAATCAGATTAGTTGATCATGAATTCGAACAAATTTACATAAATGTATAACCCATTTTGGTAGAAAGTTCAAGAAGTGCATATATCTCATGATCATTATTGTTACATGTATGTATAGGACCACAATCATCATCATTATCATCATCGTCAAGTTGTTTCCTATGATAATGACGATGATTCATCGATTGATAACGTCTAAAACCATAAAACCAAAATCTAATGGCATCCATGAATTCCATCCTGTTCAATCTTCTATCTCCCGTTCTATCGTACTTCCTTAGAAGAAATTTTAGCTCCTCGATTGATAGCACGTGTGGATTTTCGAAGCTTGTGATCTCGATTGTCCGCATATTTAATTTGGTATTGTGATTTTTGCTATTGTAACATTTGTTTAAGATGATTTGCGTTGCAATATAATTTGCTCGAATTATATGAAATATATGAGAGGTTTATAGGGTTAAAAGGTGGTGAATAATTCGTACGTAAATAGTGGATTATGTTGTTTTCAAGAATTGGATTCTTGATATTATATATAAAATAGAGGAAAATATTTATCCTTTTCTATGGATAATAATAGAATCTAGTTCTTCTTGTCTCGGGTAATAGATTGTTCAAAATTGAATCAAACCTAATAATCTGAATTAAAAAAAAGTTACTCCATTAGTTTATTGGTAATGACTAATGAGTTACTAGTAATTTAGTGATTTTGGTTACAGATTTGATTATTATTTTATATTGGGTTATTGATTATTAACGATTTGAAGTTTTTTTTTCTTAATGACTTAACTGGTAATCTGATAGTTGTTAGCCCATATGTTTGGGCTTTTGTTATTGGGCCTATTTCCTATTAGGTTAGGTTTAGTTAATGGATTCCTATTAGGTTAGGTTTAGTTAATGGATTCCTATTAGATTAGGTTTAGTTAATGGATGCTTATATATAGTATTTCTATTCTTTTTGTATTGAAACTAATTCTATTATATTGTAATACAAATCTTGCCTCTTGTTCTTCAATTAAAGTAGTTCTGTTAACAATAGTAAATTAATAAATTATATTTATACTATTGGATATCTAAAGTCTTTGACTTAGGGTTTAGTTTCATACTTTCATTTCCAACTGTAATAAATTCTCGACTATTCTACAAAGTACTAGACTACTACTGTTTGCTTTTAAGTAAGAGCATGTTTTTGTTATTTGTTTGATACCTCTTTTATAATTTTTTCTAAATTATCAAATCAAACTAATAAAAGTTTTTTTGTGAGATTTTTATGGGTTTCATAGTGTAACGCGTGATATGTCCAAAATTATCCGTTATTGAATATATACCTAGTCTTGACCTATCCAAGACTTAGCAAGTTGGCATATCGAATTATATTTTTATCGGCTACATTTAATACTTTTACATTTTTCCTCAAGACCTTCAACTTGTCTTGAGACCGGAGAGAAGTCTAGAATCTCAAATTTATATAGGACTAGAAAGTGGAGAATAATGTTCCACAAAAAAGGGACTAGATACTTTCTCTTCTTTCTTTTTTTTTTTTTCTCTCTTTTGGTTAAGGGTAATTTTCTGTTATAAAAATGTCTATATTTTGCGTTTGAAAATATTATGAAAAATACTTAATTATCAAAATTGTAGGATACTCTCATGGCTTCAAGCGTGTTAAAGACATTGTTTTTAAGAATATTTTACGTGACATAAATGCATTCCAAGGATTTACAAAACTCTTTTCGTACAAAATTAGAAATCAAAATCTAACAAAGATTAAATAAAAAGAAAACTCACCACTCAAAAAATAGACGATAGGAGATTTTAATTTTTGCTCTTATTCCAAAGTGAAAGACCACAGAAATTTTCAACACATTTTATTCTTTAATCTTTAACAATTTAAATAAACCATATTGACACCTAACATTTAAAGATTTTCTTTTTCTCAAGAATAAACTATCTTTGAAAAAAATAAAAATTTCAAGGTATCCCATGGGCCAGCCCCCTTAGCACTGGGTTCAACTAACATTTTTTAAGCCCTTTCAAATAAAGGGTTGGGCAGAGAAAACTAACCTCTTTTACTAGCCCTATAATTAGGAAAAATTACATAAATACACAATTTAAGATATCATTATCTTTAAAATTCTTGATCATTTAAAAAAATTACAAATATCCCCTCTAGTGTACATCCAGAGGTAAACCCAAGATTTGAACAGTAAAATAAACACTCGACCTCCGTAATGAGTTGGGGAACCTTCATGTATACTCATACCATTTTTTAATGTACATTTTCGCATTTACAAGCTTTTTTTTAATAATCGCTAAAATTTCCAAATTTTTCGTGTATATTAATTAGCCCATGGATCTGGCGCCCAGAGCATCCAAAATGTTTTTCTCAAAAAACTTTATGAGGACCTCCGTAATGAGTTGGGGAATCTTCACGTATATTCACACTATTTTTTAATGGTCATTTTCGAATTTACAAGCCTTCTTTTGAGAATCACCCAAATTCTCCGATTTTTCGTGTGTATTAAGCCCATGGATCTGGCGGTCAGAGCAACTAAAATTTTTTTCTCAAAAAACTTTATGAGGACCTCCGTAATAAGTTGGGGAACCTTCACGTATACGCACACCATTTTGTAATGCCTATATCCGCATTTACAAGCCCCTTGTTAAGAATCGCCCAAATTTTCTGATTTTTTGTGTGTATTAGCCCATAGATCTGGCACCCAGAGCACCCAAAAAAAATTTCTCAAAAAATCTTATCAGGACCTCTGTAATGGGTTGGAAAACTTTCACGTATACTCACACCATTTTATTAGTGTCCATTTTGGCATTTACAAGTCTTTTTTTAAGAATCAGCCAAATTTTTTAATTTTTTGTGTGTATTATTAGCCCATGAATCAGGCGCCCCGGAGTACACAAAAATTTTTTCTCAAAAACTTTATGAGTAACTCTATAATGAGTTGATGAACCTTTACGTATACTCACACCATTTTTTTAACACCTATATCTACATTTACAAGTCCTTTTTTAAGAATCGCCCAAATTTTTTGATTTTTCGTATGTATTAACCCATTGATCTGGCGCAAGAGTACCCAAAATTTTTTTCTCAAAAAACTTGATGAGGAACTCTGTAATGAGTTGGGGAACCTTCACGTATACTCATACCATTCTTTTAATGCTCATTTTCACATTTACAAGCTATTTTTGAAGAATCGCCCAAATACTCGATTTTTCGTGTATAATTGCCCATGAATCTGGCACCCGGAGCATCCAATTTTTTTTCTCAAAAAACTTTATGAGGACTTACGAAATGAGTTGGGAAACCTTCACATATACTCACATCATTTTTTAACGCACATTTCCTCAGTTACAAGCCATTTTTTTTAGAATCGCCCAATTTCCTCGTATTTTCGGGTGTATAAGCCCATGGATCTGGCGCCCCGAAGCACCCAAAAACTTTTTCTCAAAAAACTTTATGAGGTCCTCCGTAGTGAGTTGGGGAACATACACGTATACTCACACCATTTTATTAATGCTCATTTTAGCATTTACAAGTCATTTTTTAAGAATCGCCCAAATTCTTCATTTTTTTTGAGTGTATTAGCCCATGGATCTAGCGCCTGGAGCACCCAATTTTTTTTCTAAAAAAAATTTATGACGACCTCCGTAATAAATTGGGGAACATTCACGTATACATACACCATTTTTAAAGCCCATTTCCACATTTATAAGTCATTTCTTAAGAACTGTCTAAATTTTCTAATTTTTCGTGTGTATTAGCCCATGGATCTGGCGCCCAGAACACCTTAAAATTTTTTTCTCAAAAAACATTAAGAGTACCTCTGTAATGAGTTGGAGAACCTTCATGTATACTCACACAATTTTTTAACACTTATTTCCGCATGTACAAGCCCTTTTTTAAGAATCGCCTAAATTTCCTAATTTTTCATGTCTATTAGCCCATGGATCTGGCGCCGTGGAGCACCTAAATTGTTTTCTCAAAAACCTTTATGAGGAGCTCCGTAATGAGTTGGGGAACCTTCATGTATACTCACATCATTTTATTAATGCCTATTTATGCATTTACAAGCCTTTTTTTAAGAATCGCACAAATTCTTTAATTTTTTCGTGTGTGTTAGCCCATGAATTTTGCGCCCAGAGCACCTAAAATTATTTTCTCAAAAATTTTTATGAGGACATCCGTAATGAGTTGCGGAATCATTACGTATTCTCACACCATTTTTTAACGCCCATATCCGCATTTACAAGCCCTTTTTTTTAGGAAATCACCTAAATTCTCTGATATTTCGTGTGTATGAGCCCATGGATCTCGTGCCTCGGAGCACTCAAAATTTTTCTCTCCAAAATTTTTATAAGGACCTCCATAATGAGTTGGGGAACCTTCACATATACTCACACCATTTTTTAATGCCCATTTACGCATTTCCAAGTCCTTTTTTAAGAATCGCTCAATTTTTTTAATTTTTCGTGTGTATTAGCCCATAGATCTGACGCCCCAAAGCAGCCAAAAATTTTTCACAAAAAAATTTATGAGGACCATTGTAATGAGTTGGAGAACCTTCACGTATATTCACACTATTTTTTAATGCTCATTTACACATTTACAAGCCTTTTTTTAGAATCGCCCAAATTTCTCAATCTTTTGTTCGTATTAGCCCATGAATCTGGTGCCCTGGAGCACCAAAATATTTATTCTCAAAAAATATTATGCGGACCTCCGTAATGAGTAAGGGAACCTTCAGATATACTCACATCATTTTCTTAATTTTAATTTTTGAATTTACAAGTCCTTTTTTAAGAATCATTTAAATTTCCCTATTTTTCGTGTCTATTAGCTTATAGATGAGGCGCCCGGAGCTCCCAATTTTTTTTTCTCAAAAATCTTTATGAAGACCTATGTAATGAGTTGGAAAACTACTCATACCAATTTTTTTAATGCCCGTTTCCGCATTTACAAGCCCATTTTTAAAAATCGTTCAAATTTTCCAATTTTTTGTGTGTATTAGTCATTAGATTTGGCGCTCGGAGCACCCAAATTTTTTTCTTAGAAAAATATTATAAGGACCTTCGTAATGATTTGAAAAACTTTCACGTATACTCACACCAATTTTTTAACTCCCATTTTTGTATTTGTAAGCCTTTTTTTAAGAATCGCTCAAATTCTCCTATTTTTCGTGTGTATTAAACCATGGATCAGGCGCCCCGAAGCATCCAAACTTTTTTTCTCAAAAAATTTTATGAGGAGCTCTGTAGTATGTTGGGGAACCTTTACGTATACTCACACCATTTTTAATACCCATTTTCGCATTTACAAATTTTTTTTTAAGAATAGCCAAAATTTTCAGATTTTTTAGTGTATTATCCAATGGATCTGCCACCCCGAAGCACCTTAAAGTTTTTTTTCTCAAAATTTTTTTTGAAGACTTTCGTAATTAGTTGGGAAACCTTCACATATACTCATACTATTTTTAATGTAATTTTTGCATTTACAAGTCTTTTTTTAAGAATCGCCCGAATTCACTGATTTTTCGTGTATATTAGCCCATGGATCTGGCGCCCAGAGCACTTAAAATTTTTTTCTTAAAAAACTTTATGAGGAACTCTGTAATGAGTTGGGAACCTTCACATATACTCACATCATTTTTTTAAAGCCCATTTTCGCATTTACAAGCCCTTTTTAAAGAATTGCCCAAATTTCTTAATTTTTCGTGTGTTAGCCCATCGATCGGGCGCCCAGAATTTTGTGAAGACCTCTGTAATGAGTTGGGAACCTTCACGTTGTCACACCCCGAGCCTATACCCCGGACGTGACTGACACTCGATAACCATTGTTGGCCCCAAGTGAATCCTTGGCCTGACTTACATACTCAGCGGAAGACTCTATGCATATTTATAGTGATTAAAAGCACTATACTCACTTGAATAATAAAATACTGAGAATGCTTAAAAAGTCTAACATTCAACTTGGCTAAAATGGCAATTCAAGTCTTAACATATGAAATGATAATGTAAAGACAACTGAACTACTAACTAACAGTCTATGAAGCCTCCAAAACAAAGAGGAATGTCGGGACAGGACCCCCGATCATCCTAACATCTGAAAACTAGAAATCAAATGATAAAAGAGTCCTCCGAAATGCAAAGAGATTCACAAACTGACTCTGAGTGTTCAACCTAATCAACGAGGTGTTAGATGTTGATCCTGGTTACCTGTGTCTGCATCATAAGACGATGCAGGTCAACTGACATTAGTACATTGAATTTACAAGTATGCGAGTTGAAATGCTAAACACAACTTAAGTTTGAAAATAATTTGAAAGGAACACTCACCTTGGCTTTACTCAACTCTTGAATAACCTAACTCAATATAAGCAATAAATATATATAATATATAGAAAGCTTGTAAAACATTGGAAAACAACTTAGTTCGTTAAAGAAAATGCAATAACAAACTCAATTTTACTCATATAATAAAGTAATATAGTTTCTATGGGAGTTTCTCTAACCGACAACCATCACTATAAGCCTAAGTGGTGATACAATGTCTTGTCCACGCTGCCAGAACTGTCTTATACTTTGCCGTCATATAGAACGCTTAACTAAGTGAATCAACTAGTCTATGTTAAAAGCATCTTAAGGAGTCATCTATAAAGTATGATATTTTACTACCTATGATGGCTACATGATTTATGAAGACTTGAGTTAATATGAACTCGCATCCTCATATCGATGCTCAATACTACTCCCAAAATATACTTAGCTCATATGTTTTTTTAAAACAAACTTCTTTCTTTAGTTTGAGATAATTACTCAAAACTTAGCTTAAAAGCTCTCTTGGAATCGATGTTCCCTTTCTTGTTCAAATGTGAAAACATTTTAAACTCTTAGGAATACTTAGTTGGATCCTTTATAGCTTTTGGAGAAATGAACTCAACTCTTTACTCTTTGCTTAACTTGAAACTTAAGTCTTAGAACAAAGTTATAACGTTTGTGAAAGACTTTTGAAAAACTTTAATGAACTTCTTTTGACTTTCTTCTTAACTTCTAAACTTGACTCTTAACTTTCCTTGAATTGAATTATGAATTCAAGGATTGTGATTTGTGAAAGGAAAGATCTCATGATGTTTAGAAGTGTTTTTAGATAGCTAAACATGAGTAAATATCAAAAGGTCACTGTCCGAGGGTGGGTCCGCTACATGGAGAGGTATTTAAATTTTGATCGCGAAAATACTTTTTGAGGCAGAACAGTCCGTGACAAGAAAAGGTCTTTTCCTAAATCTGGGGGCAGGTGCGACGCGAAGCCAGTGCCCAGATTTGCCCGACTAATTTTCTTCTTTGTTTTCAAGCCCCAATTCTCCCAAACTCGATTCTTTTTCCCAAATTCTTTTTAGATACGGATACCCAACAAATGTACCTAAGAATCTAACTCCAACCAACTCAATAACTTGACGTAACGATCTCAGAAACGTCTCAATTTCAGCCCAACTCAAGAACAATATCAAATTCAAGAATATATATCCAACTTTCAAACTCTTTCAGGACAAATTCACGCTGAAATAAACATGTTTGGCACGTGGGTGAACAAACCCAACGTTATGAAAGCCTCACATACCTTGTACGATAAATTTCTTGGCGAAATCCAAAACCAAACCGCACGATCTTGGCGAATCTTGAGATTTTCTTCTCCTTCCTCTTCTTTTCTCTTTTCTCTAAGCCCTAGCGTGAATTTCCAATTTTCTAAACCGACCAAATTCTGATTTCACCCTTAATTAATTCACTAAAATGAATTAAATTAGTTGGGTACGGAAAATACCAAACTGCTCTTCCAAAATTCGAATTGAACATTTTCTTATTCGAACAACCCAATTTCAAATGGGCATATCTCACTCATACGAACTTAGAATCTCACAAACTCGGCGGCGTTGGAAAGATTATTCCAAGATATTTCCTACGATATCTAGAACCACACATAACTCATCCTGAGCTAGGAGTTATGGTCGTTTGAAGTTGACCAAAAACTCAACCCAACATACTTAACAAATTTTCAAATTTTTATATTCTTTCCAAAAATGGTTATTTCCAATTCCTAACTTCTTCCTATTTATTTCAAATTGGCGAGATGTTACACACGCATCCTGACAATATTTTTTTAATGACAATTTTTTTATTGATAAGCCTTTTTTTAAGAATCACCCAAGTTTCTTAATTTTTCGTGTGTATAAGCCAATGTATCTGGCTCCCCAAAGCACCTAAAAATTTCTTTTCTAAAAACTTTATGAGGACAACCGTAATGAGTTGGAGAACCTTCAAGTATATTCACACAATTTTTTTAATTCTAATTTCTGCATTTACAAGCCTTTTTTTATGAATCACCCAAATTTTCTAATTTTTCATGTGTATTAGTCCATGGGTCTGGCGTTCGGAGCACTTTTTTGAGGACCTCCGTATTGAGTTGGAGAACCTTCATGTATACTGACACTATTTTTTTATGTCCATTTTCGCATTTATAGGCCCTTTTTTAAGAATTGCCAAATTTTTTTATTTTTCGTGTGTATTAGCCCATTGATCTGCTGCCCGGAGCACCTCAATTTTTTTTCTCAAAAAATTTTGTGAGGACTTGATTTACAAACCCTTTTTTCATAATCGGCCAAATTCCTCAATTTTTTCGTGTGTATTAGCATATAGATCTAGCGTCCAGAGCATCCAAAATTTTTTTCTCAAAAAACTTAATGATGACCTCTGTAATGAGTTGAGAACATTCACGTATACTCACACCATTTTAACGCCCATTTCTATATTTACAAGCCATTTTTTAAGAATCGCCCAAATTTCATAATTTTTTGTGTATATTAGGCCATGGATTAGGCGCCAAAAATATTTGGCACCCAGAGCACCAAAATTATTTTTCTCAAAAAACTTTCTGAAGACTTCCTTAGTGAGTAGGGAAACCTTCACATATAATCACACCATTTTTTAATGTTCATTACCGCATTTATAAGCTCTTATTTAATTTCCCCAATTCTTCGTATGTAATTAGCCCATGAATTTGGTGTCCCGGAGTACTTAAAATTTTTTTCTTAAAAAATATTACGAGGACCACTGTAATGAGTTGGAGAACATTCACGTATACTCACACTGTTTTCTTAATGCTTATTTACGCATTTACAGGTCTTTTTTTACGAATCGTCCAAAGTTTTCAATTTTTCATGTGTATTAGCCCATGGATTTGGCCCCCAAAGCACCCAATTTTTTTCTCAAAAAACGTTAAGAGAACCTCCTTAATGAGTTAGGAAATCTTTACGTATTCTCACATCATTTTTAACGTTCATTTCTGCATTTACAAGCCCTTTTTTAAAAATACCCAAATTTCCTGATTTTTCGTCTGTATTAACCCATGGATCTGGCGCCCGAAACTCCCAAAAAAATTTATACAAAAAAATTTATGAGGACCTTTGTAAAGAGTTGGGAACCTTCATGTATACTAAAATCATTTTTTAATGTCTATTTCCGCATTTACAGGCATTTTTTTAAGAATTGCTCAAATTTTTTAATTTTTTGTGTGTACTAGCCAATGAATCTAGCGCTCGGAGCACCCAATTTTTTTCTCAAAAAATATTATGAGGACCCCCGTAATGAGTTGAAAAATCATCACATATATCACAACATTTTTTTAATGCTTATTTCCACTTTTACAAGCTCTTTTTTAAGAATCGCCCAAATTTTTTGATTTTTTATTTATATTCACCAATTGATATGGCGCCCGGATAGGGCTGGCAAGGGGACGGGACGGGGACGGGGACTGGGGGACGAGACGAAGGGGGACGAGACGGGACGGGAGACGGCGCTGGGGGGATTTTGGGGGGACGAAAATACGTTCCATCCCATCCAACTATATATACGGTATGAGACGGGATTTGGCGGGACGTGGGATTTTTTATTTTTTATATACTTATTTTTTTGTATTGAAATTACATGTTAATAAATAACATTTTTAGTTTATTTGGTTTTCTATACATTTTTAGTTAATAAATAATGCTTAAGTTTTCAAATTTCAAATTTGTATTTTATATATTTTAAAGTAATTTAAATTTGAAATTTCAAATGTCAAATTTCTATTTTTAAATTAGGTATTTTAAAATTAGTTTAGTATATATGTAAATATGTATCTATATATTAAAATTAAAATGCAAGACAATAGTTGTATAAAAAAGACTTGGATAGAGTTTTTAAATTTATTCAATAAAATGTAATTGCAACTTAGAAATTAGAAGTTAGAACTTACAATTTACAAATATTAGCGGAGTAACTAATTCACGCAGTCACCTTCTAGGAAGGGTTCTGTTTCAATAAGTTCTCAAATGTAAAACTAATATTTGTTACAAATATTATATGAGTAACTAATTTACGCAGCCACCTTCTAGTAACTAATTTACGCAGCCACCTTGCAATGAGCATTTTAATCCAAGATTCTTGTTTGGAACTTATCTTTGGCAAATTATAATTCCTTCTCTCGGCGTTGACCCAGTCTCTAAATCAAAACTGATGTTTCTAAACTTTCTTCCGCCAATGAATATCTATGATCGTCAATTTGAAACATTGCCGCACTAAAAGCAGTCTCCGATGTAATTGATGAAGCTTGAATAGCTAGAACATCACGAACCATTTTGCTCAAAATTGGAAATGCAACGCTCCGCCTCCTCCATCATGCTAATAAATCTTCATTGCCATCTTCGTCTACCACTGTTTCTAAAGATTGACTAAGATATTCTTCAAAATCATCACGGTTAGTAGAATTAACACCAAGAAAACCTCGCATATAATTTAAAATTTGAGTTTTACTCTGAGGATTAGAAGTTTGACCAACTTCTCCTTGAGTATTTCCTGTAGTTCTATATTTTTCATACAAAATTTTTGCTTCTACTTTTATGCTAGACTTACACATTTCACAAGTTGGACTTTCTTCCGATAAAATTTTTAAAGTATCATAAAAGGTATCAACAAGTGCGTGCACACCTCGTAATTTATATTCAGGATAAAATAAAGTAGCAGTTAAATAAATTTGAGAAATAGGAAAAAAATATTTTGTAAATTTTACAATCATACCTTCAATTGCAACTCTAAATTTTTTAATTTTTTTGTATTTAGAAAATTGAATTGAAATAGCACAAATATTTATTAATATTGATGAAATAGTAGGATAATAAATTTCAGAAAATATGGTTGTAGCATCATAAAAAGATCTTAAAAATTCTAATAGTTCATTAGTTTGTTCCCAATCATCTTCACAAATTCTATCTAATGGGTCAGCATTATGAACATCAAACACCATTTGTACGGATTTTTTATATTCGTAAGCAACTGAAAGCATTTCGTAAAAAGAATTTCACCTTATTTTAATATGTCTTGAAATTTTTCTTGGTGGCAATCACAAAGTACACAACGCTCATTGAATTTTCTAATTCTAGCAACTTTATGAGCATAAAAAATCCAAGCAACAGCATATTCAATTTTTATACAACCACAATCAAATAATTCAACACCATATTGTACAACTAAATTTAATACATGTGCAATACATCTAACATGAAAAACATTAACATCAATTGGACATAATCTAGCTTTTAACATACTAGCAGCGTTCGTATTATTAGATGCATTATCTAATGTGACAGACATTACTTTATCTATAAGCATGTAACAATATAAAATACTTAAAATATTTGAAGCTAAATATGAACCAGTTTTTTTCTCTACACATTCTTTATAACTTATGATTTTTTTTTGCAAATTCCAATTATTATCAATTCAATGTGCTGTAATAGTTAAATAATCATGTCCATTAACACTATGATACATGTCCGAAGTTATGGACACTCTACAATCTAATATGCTAAACATACAACGAAGATATTGACAATATTTACTTTGATATTCAAAAACATCATATTTAACTATATTTCTTGAAAAATCTCTATAAGAAGGATTATAAGTATGTTGAATATATTTAATAAAATCGAAATGTGAAGGAAAACTATAAGGCAAACCACAAACAGAAATCATTTTAGCTAAATTTTTGCGATCTCTTTTCTTATTATATTTATGTTGTGTTAGTGGACCACCGGGGTTAGAAAGATCTAATGTTTCTTGAACCATGTTAGAAGCCCCTACCGATTCATTAACATTAATATCAAAATCATTAACTGGAATTCCTTTTTTCCTATTGGCTAATGCTTTCACTTTTTTATATTCAATCGGCACACAAGATAACAAATGTCTATTTAAGCCCCCCGTCCCACCTTGACCCCCACCTTGTCTATGTTTAAAAGGTTGTTTACACTTATTACAAATTGTAATAGAATTTTCTTTATCTAAAGTCATAAATTGCCATACAACAGAAGTTGTAGGGCGTTGATACTTCACCTTGTCCCTTGTAGGAGGTATAAGGGGTGAGCGTCCACAATTTTGCTCCGTTGAATTTGTAGTTTCAGTTGGAACTTCTGTCACTGGACTAGTAGGTGTATCTTCTAAATCTTCTTCTCCCGGATCAACTTCTACTTCTTCACCTAAATATTCATCAAGATTAGGATTAATATTACCATAACGTCGTTCTAAACTTTCATGATCGAGTTGAACATTTGACTAAATATCATAAGAAATATCATCAACATAAGTAGAATCATTTGTATTAAATCTAACTCTAGACATTGATTTAGAAGAAGTACCACCATAGTTACTCTTATTTTTTTCCTTACTTCTTTTTTTATTAAAATTAAATAATTTACTAATGTCACTTGGTTCTCTCGTTTTCTTTACCGGTATCTTTTTTGCTAGAACTCATATTTAAATATATGTAAAATGTAATATAAAAATAATAATTGCACAAAAATTAGTGACGAAAAATAAAATATAAATATTATGAAACGAATGTACCAAACGTTTGCATTACTAGCAGACGTTATAACCGATTCTTGAAACTTGTAGTTTGTTGTAACTTGTAATTTGGAACTTCAATACTTGATAGCAAATATTAGAATTATATATATTATAATATAATATGAAAATTTAGAATTGAAATATATGTATTATGATATAATATGAGACTTAACTAGAATAAAAAATTAAGATTTGAGATTGAGAGGATATCGAAAATAGATGAGAGAATAGATGATTTTGTAAGAAATAATAAGGGATAGAGGGGAACTTATAATATTAAAAATGGATTAAAGTGTATTTATGATAACTTGAGGATTTAAATTAAAATATTAAAAGTATGGGGGTGGTAGGGGGTGTTGGGAAGTCAAAAAGTGGAATAAATCCGTTGGGAGGGCCCAATAGTCGTTGCCCCAACGGATATAATTTAAAAAATTAAAAAAAAAAAATCCTGCGAACCGACCGGTTCAATTGGGACGGATCCGAGCCGGGTTAACCGGGATCAAAGGGTGAACCGGCCCCTAACTGGCCCCCTAACCCCCAAATCCATGAAACTTACAGGACCGGGTCCAGCGAGCCGATTCTTGAATCGGTCTCGGGCCGGGCCGAGCCGACTTGGTCCCATTGCCACCCCTACGCCCGGAGAACAAAAAAAAATTTCTCAAAAAACTTTATGAGTACCTCGATAATGAGTTGGGAACCTTCACATATACTCGCACCTTTTTTAACGCTCATTTCCTCATTCAAAAGCCCTTTTTTAAGAATCGCACAAATACCCCAATTTTTCGTGTTTATTAGTCCATGGATCTGACTATCCTGAGCACACAAAAAATAATTTCAAAAAATATTGTGAGGACCTCTGTAATAAGTTGGGGAATCTTCGCGTATACTCACACCATTTTGTAATGCCCATTTCTGCATTTACAAGAAATTTTTTAAGAATCGCTCAAATTTTTTGATTTTTGGTGTGTATTTGACCATAGATTTGGCACCGCAAAAAAAATTATCAGAACTTTCGTAATTAGTTGGGTAGCCTTCATGTATACTCGCACTATTTTTTAAATGTCCATTTTCGTATTTACTATTAATTTTTTTCTCAAAAAACTTTATGAGGACCTCCGTAATGAGTTGGTTAACCTTCACGTATACTCACACCATTTTTTTAATGTCTATTTCTGTATTTACAAGCTTTTTTTAATTATCGCCCAAATTCTTTGATTTTTCGAGTGTATTAGTCATGGATCTGGCTCCCGAGCACCCAAAATTATTTTCTCAAAAAAATTTATGATGAAATCTGTAACGAGTTAACCTTCACATATACTCACACCGTTTTAAAGACCATTTCTGCATTTGCAAGTTATTGTTTAATAATCACTAAAATTTTACAATTTTACGTGTGTATTAGGCCATTGATCAGGCGCCTAAAACACCCAAAAAAATTTCTCAAAAAATTTTATGAGGACCTCCATAATGAGTTGGGGAACCTTCACATATACTCACATTACAAGCCATTTTTTATGAATCGCTCAATTTCACTAATTTTTTATGTGTATTAGCCCATGACTCTAGCGCCCCGGAGCACCCAAAAACTTTTATCAAAAAACTTTACGAGGACCACTGTAATGAGTTGAAGAACTTTCACGTATACTCACACTATTTTTTTAATGCCCATTTGCGCATTTACAAAATTTTTTTTAAGAGTCACCCTTTTTCGTATATATTAGCCCATGGATCTGGTTCCCCGAAGTATCCAAATTTTTTTCTCAAAAAACTTTATGAGAACCTCCGTAATGTGTTAGCGAACCTTAACGTATTCTCACACAATATTTTTAACGTCTATTTTCGCATTTACAAACCTTTTTTCTAAGAATTACTAAAATTCTCTGATTTTTTGTGTGTATTAGTCCATGAATCTGCCGCTCGGAGCTCCCAATTTTTTTTCACAAAAAATATTATGATGAACTACGTAATGAGTTGGGGAACCTTCACATATATTCACACCAATTTTTAATGTCTGTTTCTGCATTTATAAGCCCTTTTTTAATAATTGCCCAAATTTTTTAATTTTTTGAATGTATTAGCCAATAGATCTTTCGCCCAAAACACCATTTTTTTAATGATTATTTCTGCATTTACAAACTATTTTTTATGAATCGCCCAAATTTTCCGATTTTTTATTTATATTTGCCCATTGATCTGGCACTCGGAGCACTAAAATTTTTTTCTCAAAAAACTTTATGAGGACCTCCGTAATGAGTTGGGGAAACTTCTCGTATACTCACACCATTTTTAATGCTCATTTTCGCATTTAAAAATCTTTTTTTAAGAGTCGTCCAAATATTCAATTTTTCGTGTGAATTAGCCCATGAAACTGGCACCCTAGAGAACACAATTTATTTTTTCAAAATTTTTTTTGAGGACCTCCGTTATAAGTTGGGGAACCTTCACGTATACTCAAATAATTTTTTAATGCCCATTTTCGCATTTACAGGCAATTTTTTAAGAATCGCCCAAATTTTCTAATTTTTCGTGTGTATTAGCCCATGGATTTGGCGCCCAAAGCACCCAAAAATATTTTCTCAAAATAATTTATGAAGACATCTGTAGTAAGTTGGGTAACTTTCACATATACTCATATCATTTTTAATGCCCATTTCTGCATTCACAAGCCCTTTTTTAATAATCGCCCAAATTTTTGATTTTTTGTGTGTATTAGACCACGGATCTGGCGCCCAGAGCACCCAAAATTATATATCAAAAAACTTTATGAGGACCTTCGTAAGGAGTTGGGAACTTTCAAATATACTCACGCTATTTTTTTAAAGCTCATATCCGTATTTGCTAGCCTTTTTTCATATATCGCACAAATTCTATGATTTTCGTGTGTAATGCCCATGAATTTGGCGCTCGGAGCACCCAAAATTTTTTTCTCAAAAAATTTTATGAGGACCTCCGTAATGAGTTGGATAACTTTGACGTATACTCACACAATTTTTTTAACGCTCATTTTCACATTTACAAGCTTTTTTTTAATAATCTCCCAAATTTCTTGATTTTTTGTGTGTATTAGTCATGGATTTGGCGCACGAGCACCCAAAATTTTTTTCTTAAAAAAGGTTTATGAGGACCTCCATAATGAGTTAGGAACTTTCACGTATACTTACACCATTTTTAACACCTATTTTCGTATTTACAAGCTATTTTTTAAGAATCACAATATTTCTTGATTTTTTGTGTTTATTAACCCATGCATCTGGCGCCCCGGAGCATCCTAAATTTTTTTTAAAAAAAACTTTATGCGAACCTCCGTAATGAGTTGGGGAACCTTCACGTATACTCACACTATTTTTTAATGCTTATTTTCGCATTTACAAGTCTTTTTTTAAAAATCGCCCAAATTTTTCAATTATTCTTGTGTTTAGGACATGGATTTGATGCCCGGAGCATAAAAATAAATTCTCAAAACCTTTATGAGGAACTACTTAAAGTGTTGGGAAACCTTCACATATACTCACACCATTTTTTTAACATTCATTTTCGCACGTACAAGCTTTTTTTTAAGAATTGTCCAAATTATCTAATTTTTTGTGTGTATTATCCTATAAATTTGGCATTCGTAGTACCCAAATTTTTTTCTCAAAACTTCATGAGGATCTCCGTAATGAGTTGGAAAAATTTTACGTATACTCAAACTATTTTTTAACACTCATTTCCGCATTTACAAGTCCTCTTTTAAGAATCGCCCAAATTTCCCAATTTTTCATGTGTATTAGCCAATGGATCTGGCGCCCGGAGTACCTAAAAGAATTTTCACAAAAAACTTGAGGACCTCTGTAATGAGTTAGACAACTTTCACGTATACTCACACCATTTATTAACACTCATTTCTGCATTTACAAGACCATTTTAAGAATCGCCCAAAATTTCTGATTTTTAGTGTGTATTAGCCTATGAATATGGCGTCTAGAGCATTCAAAAAAATTTCTCAAAACATATTATGAGGACCTCCGTAATGTGTTTTGAGAACATTTACGTATACTCACACCATTTTTTTAACACATATTTCCACATTTACAAGCATCCTTTTAAGAATCGCCCAAATTCTCAATTTTTCGTATGTATATTAGCTCATGGATCTAGCGTCCGGAGCACGCAAAATTTTTTTCTCAAAAAACTTTATGAGGACCTCCTTAATGAGTTGGCGAACCTTCACGTGTACTTACACATTTTTTAACGCTCATTTTCGCATTGAAATACACTTTTTAAAGAATTGCCCAAATTCTATAATTTTTCGTATGTATTAGCCAATGGATCAGTCGTTCAAAGCACCCAAAATTTTCTCAAAAATCTTTATGAGTAGCTCTGTAATGATGTGGAAAACTTTCACGTATACTTATACCTTTTTTCAACGCCCATTTTTGTATTTACAAGCATTTTTTTATGAATCACCCAAATTTTTTAATTTTTCATGTGTATTAGCCCATTGATCTGTGGCCCGGAGCACCTAAAATATATTTCTCAAAAAAATTTATGAGAACCTCTGTAATGAATTGGGGAACCTTAACGTATATTCACACTATTTTTTTAAACCTTATTTTCGCATTTACAAGTCATTTTTAAGAATCTCCGAATTCTCTGATTTTTCGTGTATATTAACCCATGGATCTGGTGCCAGGACAAATATTTTTTCTCAAAAATATATTAACGCACATTTTCGCATTTACAAACCCATTTTTTAGAATTGTCCAAATTTTCTGATTTTTCGTATATATTAGCCCATGTATCTGGCGTCCGGAGCACTCAAAAAAATTTCTCAAAAAACTTTATGAAGACCTCTGTAATGAGTTAGGGAACCTTCACGTGTACCATACCATTTTTTTAACGCCCATTTTCGTATTTACAAGCCCTTTTTTTGAAAATCGTCCAAATTCTCCAATTTTTCGTGTGCATTCGCCCATAGATCTGGCGCAAGGAGCACCAAAAATTTTCTGAGGATCTCCGTAATGAATTGGGAAACCGTCACGTATACTCACACTATTTTTTGACCACCATTTCTCCATTTACAAGCCCTTTTTTTATCGAATCGCCAAATTTCCTAATTTGTTGTGTGTATTAGCCCATGGATCTGGCGTTCGGAGCACTCAAAGATTTTTTTTAAAAAAACTTTATTTGGATCTTGAGTTGGGAACCTTCACGTATACTCACACCATTTTTTGAACGCCTATTTCTGCATTTACAAGCTCTATTTTATGAATCGTTCAAATTTTCTAATTTTTCGTGTGTATTAGCCCATGGTTTTGGCGCTCGGAGCACCCAAAATTATTTTCTCAAAAAAAGTTTATGAGGACCTCCGTAATGTGTTGGATAACCTTTATGTATACTTACACCAATTTTTGAACGCCCATTTACGCATTTACAAACCCTTTTCTAAAAATAGCCCAAATTTTCAGATTTTTCGAGTGTATTAGCCCATGAATCTGGTGCCCAGAGCACCAAAATTACTTTTCTCAAAAATCATTATAAAGACCTCTATAATGAGTTGGAGAACCTTCAAGTATACTCACACCATTTTTTTAAATCCCCATTTCTGCTTTTACAAGCCATTTTATAAAAATTGCCCAAATTTTTCAATTTTTTTGTGTGTATTAGCCCATGAATTTGGCACCAGAAGCACTAAAATTTTAATCTCAAAAATCTTAACGAGTACCTCCGTAATGAGTTGGGAACCTTCGCGTATTATTACACCATTTTTTTTAATGCCCATTTTCGCATTTACAAACCATTTTTTTTAGAATCGCCCAAATTCTTTAATTTTTTATATGTATTAGCCCATTGATTTGACTCCCGGAGCACCCAAATTTTATTTTCAAAAAACTATATGAGGACTTCCGCCATGAGTTTGGGAACCTTCACATATACTTACACACCATTTTTTAACGCCCATTTCCGCCATTACAATTTATTTTTTAAGAATCACCCAAATTTTTTGATTTTTCGTATATATTAGTTCATGGATCTGGCGCACGGAGCATCAAAATATGTTTTCTCAAAAAGGTTTATGAGGACCTCTATAAAGAGTTAGAGAACCTTCACGTATACTCACACTATTTTTTAATGTCCATTTCCATATTTACAAGCCCCTCTTTTAAGAATCACCCAAATTTCATAATTTTTCATGTGTATTAGGCCATAGATCAGGCACCCAAAATTTTATTTCTCAAAAAACTTTATGAGAATCTCTGTAATGAGTTGGGAAATCTTCACGTATACTCATACCTTTTTTAACGCTCATTCCCGAATATAAAAGCTTTTTTTTAAGAATTGCCCAAATTTCCTAATTTTTTGTGTGTATTAGCCCATGAATCTGGCGCCCATAGAACCTAAAAAATAATTCTCAAAAAACTTTATGAGGACCTCTGTAATGAGTTGGGGAACCTTAACGTATACTGACACTATTTTTTTAACACTCATTTCTGCATTTAGAACCCCATTTTTAATAATCACCCAAATTCCTTGATTTTTCGTTTGTATTAGGCCCATGGCTCTAGCGACCGGCCAAAAATATTTTCTCAAAAAACTTTACGAGTACCTCCGTAATGAGTTGAGGAACCTTCATGTATACTCATACCATTTTTTTAATGCTCATTTCTGCATTTACAACCCCCTTTTTAATAATCTCCCAAATTCTCTGATTTTTCATGTGTATTAGCCTATGGATCTGGCGCCCGGAGCACCCAATTTTTTTCTCAAAAAACTTTATGAGGACCTCTGTAATGAGTTGGGGAACCTTCACGTATACTCACAATATTTTTTAACGCACATTTTCGCATTTACAAGCCCTTTTTTAAGAATCGCCCAAATTTCCCAATTTTTCGTGTGTATTAGCAAATGGATCTGGCGCTTGAAGCACCCAAATATTTTTTATCAAAACACTTTATAAAGACCTCCGTAATGAGTTGGGTAATCTTACGTATACTCACACCATTTTTTTAACGCTCATTTTCAAGCCCTTTTTTAATATTCGCCCAAATTTTTTAATTTTTCGTGTGTATTAGCCCATGGATATGGCGCTCGGAGCACCCAAAAAATTTTTCTCAAAAAACTATATGAGGACGTCCGTAATGAGTTGGAGAACCTTCACATATACTTACACCATTTTTTTTAACGCTCATTTTCGCATTTACAAGCTTTTTTTTAAGAATCACCCAAATTTTCCTATTTATCGTGTGTATAATGTTACGATCCGATTTCGAAAACTAAGATTTCGAGACCATTTTCGCAACTTTGGCAATTTTGTTAACTTTTGAAAAAATCTATAGTTTTGAAGTCGCCACTTAATTTTTTAGGAAAAATTAAGAAAACCATTTAAAAAGGGGTTTTTGAAAGAAAACATTTAAATAAAATCAGAGTCGGGTAAGGGTTCAAATAATTCTCTAAGGAAGGGTTTAGGCATCTTAGAGAATCCGCTAACACGCGGTTGACCGACCGTTTTAAAATTTGGCTAACTTTGTAAAAAAGGTTATAAAAATCTCGTTTGGAAACTTAGATAAAACTCTTTGATATTTCTAAAATCTCAAGAATAATCTTAACTTAAAACTTTTATCCATAGTTAAGTTTTGAACCATACGATTAATTCAAACTCATAAACATAGATTAAAGGACCTTGTTTGACAACTATTAAAGGATATTAGACATCCTTTAGTCATTCATATAAAGTCTTAAGCTAAATTAAAAAACAACTAATTTATTTTAAGAAACTTAACAATTTTATCTATTCAAAAAATTTGAACTAAATAGTTAGTTCAAACTCAGAAACATGGATTTAAAGCTTTTTAATAACTATGAAAGAACATGAAAGGGTTCTTAAGTCATTCCATAAGCATACATTTCCCAATTTAAAATGGATTTTGGAAGTTGGAGAATTTTAAAGTAAACAAACGACAAGATGTGAAATAAAAGTCCTTCCAAAGATTCATCTAAGTTAAGAAAATAAATATTAGAGTTAAGAGCAATTATCACAAAATCACAATATAATGAAAACAAAGTGCAAATAAAATTTGGATGATTTTAAATCCATTCGCCGCTTCTTGCTGCCGCTACATTCAAAAGTGGGCATTTTAGCCTTTTTGGGGGCTGCTGCAAATTGGACCTATTAAAGTCCAAAATTTTCCAACTTTTTAGTCCCTTTGGGACTGCTGCCGAACTGTTGCAATTTGGACTAGTTAGAATTCAAAATTTTCCAATTTTTAGTCCCTTTGGGACTGCTGCCGAATTGTTGCAATTTGGACTTTTTAAAGTCCAAAAGTTTCCAATTTTTAGTCCCTTTGGGGACTGCTGCTCCCTGCTTTGTGTTGGGTTCTCAACCCAATAAATTTAGTTTTTCTTTCGTAACTTGGCGGAGGTTTGACTTGAAAAGAAGAGAAGTATGCAAGAGAGGGGAGTCCATTGGACTCATTCGGAGAGAGTTCATGCCCAGAAGAAAGAGGAATAAGAATTAGAAACAATATCAAGTTAAGCTAAAAACCTAAGATACCTATAGTGACTGCAAAAGTGCAAAATTTAAAACATATATTCACATTAAAACTTAACAGCATTGAAAACCATAATAGGCATTATAAGCAGATAACAAATTTAAAAGCAGTGTTTTAACTCCAACAGAACAGGAAGATGCTCATTGCCATGGCGTTAAAATATAATTAATGCAAAATATGTCAAAAGTGGACAACTTTTTCAAATGAAACTTATCCTAAGGATTCCAGAGAAGCACTATGGCAGATTATAATTTATCATACCATGAGTCAATCACATTTGGATATTAATGTTAATTCTGCTAATATTAATAGCAAGAAATCAACACAAGCTAGGTTGAATTGAAATGCAAGATGAGGATATGAATCTAAGCTTGCACCTATAAGAAACAAATAGAAATTAATTCTAATTCCCAGGCAGCAAGCAGAACAGTGGAGAACTAACTATAAAACTACATTTAATCAAGGAACACATGAGTGAAACATGAAGAAAACAAAGGCATATGGAGTTGCAAGATTATCGAAAAACAACTTGAAAAGAAAATCGATGAAAAGGCAAACCGATAACTATTTCCATTTTTTTTTTTTTTGGATCAAAGCAATACTCTTTATTGAGAAACAAGTGTTAGAGACAACAATACAACAATGAAAACTACGAAACTAGGAACTAAAGATGATAAGAATTTAAACAACTTCTGGAATTAAATTTAAACCAAAATAAATTCTTTTATGCTTATGGAAAGAAGCAGAGTAACCCAACTAAGATGAGAAGAAGATTAAACTGAAGCAGGTAACAAGAAGCTGAAGCTCAGGAAATCTTAAGCAGCTCATGAGTTCAAGAGAATATCAAGCAAAAAAAAAAATGTAGTACTTCAAAAACAAGATTAGCTTTAAGCTGAATAAAGGCATATCTTCGAACCATCACTAAGAAAATTCGTAGATTTGGAACTCATTTTAAAATAAGCAGATACTAAAAGGAACTCGAGACCATGCTGAAACATGTTATTGGCAAATTAAAACTTGAACAAATATTAACTACGAAGAAACATGAACAAAGAAACTATCAAACCAAAGAGAACACTAGAAAATAAAACTTTCAAATTAGCAACTCTTGGCAGAGAACCAGTACTAATATATATTTGCTATTTCTATGAATCTTTAATGCTAATCAAATGAGCAACACGAACAGAACATCACAGACGCTTCACAGAAAACAATATTAATTACTTAAATATCGAACCAAAGTCTAACCCATGATAATTAAAGCGAAGCTACGAACACATAAATAAAGAACATAAAAGGGCTGGGATTTAAACAGAACAAAGCTATGAAAGAATTTACCTCTTTTCGGGCAGCGAACTGAACGACGAGTTTGACAAAGACGATTCCACCACCACTAAAGGATTCCGATGAAGAAACTTCGATGAGAGCTTCAGAAAAGAAAACCAGAACTCAGAGCTTCCCCTCCCAAGTATATTATTGTGTGTGTTATTTATATGATACTTTTCTTAAAGGTAAAATCCAAAGAAAAAAAAAAATCAATCCCCCAACAATGAAGAACACGAGAATTTATATAGAGGTGAGTTTGACCAGATTTGGGGGGAATTTCGGGAGGGATTTTGAGTGAATTCCAAATTCAAAATTCGAATTCAAACTCCCTGGATAAGGAATATGCTATCCTCTGTACGAAATATTCTCTACTCTCAACAAATTTGAATGGATTGATAAAGGCAACCGTTGATTCTCAGAGCAAGGACGAGCGAGACAACAGATTGAGACACCTGGATTATTCCCGTACGGAGAAGATAAGGCAGAGAGAAAGCAGGACACGCAAGCTGGGCTGAGTCGCTGTTGGACTCGGTTTGGGTTTCAATTTTATGAGCACCGCTTCGCGCTAGAGAAGAAGACATTGACGTACATGGGCCGAAGGGTATTGTGGTGTGCATATGTATTGTATGTTGGGCTGCTTATTACAAAAAGAAGTGGGTATTGGATTTGAAAGTGGGTTGTTGAGAATTGTTATAAAGATTGGGTTGGCTACTGGATGTAATGAATTGGGCTAGAAATTAGGCCTAAAATTGAACTAAGAGGAGTTGAAGAAATTGGTTGGATTGGAATTGAGAATATGGCCCATTGATTACAAATATAGCCATTGAATTTAAGAATATAACCAAATTGAGCTAATTAGTTAAATTCGGTCAAATCTTAATCAAGACGAATTTAAACAAGATTAATTAACGAGCTTCTTGAATTTAACGAAATAGAATAGTTAACTTAAATATAAACTAAATAATTGAAAACATAAACTATTGTATAACTAAACTAATTAACCAAATATTTAACAAAATCTTTTTGAGATGGTTTTCGAATAATCATAAAATATACTAATTATATACATAATTATGTAGAACATATATATTATCTAAAAATTATAAAAAGTGAAAAAACTATTTAAAAATAACTAAAAATTATTTTGAATTTTATAAAGTCAATTATTCGAAATTGTTTGGAATTTAAGAAGCTCGGTGATTATTTTATATTGTGGAGATTCAAAATTGGGTGTCAACATATAATACCCATGGATCTGGCGCCTGAAGCACCCAAAAATATTTTCTTAAAAAACTTTATGAGGACCTCCGTAATGAGTTGGGGATCCTTTACGTATACTCATACCATTTTTTAATGCCCATTTCTGCATTTACAAGCACTTTTTTAAGAGTCACCCAAATTTCCCTATTTTTCTTGTGTATTTGCCCATGGATCTGGCGCCTAGAGTACCCGAAAAATTTTTCTCAATAAACTTTATTAGGACCTCCATAATGAGTTGGGGAACCTCCACGTATACTCACACTATTTTTTAACGCTAATTTCTGTATTTACAAGCATTTTTTGAAGAATCGTCCAAATTTTTTGATTTTTCGTGTGTATTAACCCATGGATCTAGCACTTGGAGCACCCAAATTTTTTTTCTCAAAAAACTTTATGAGGACCTTTGTAATGAGTATGGGAATCTTCACATACTCACACTATTTTTTTAACGTCATTTTTGCATTTAGAAGCCTTTTTTAATAATCGCCCAAATTCTTCGATTTTTTGTGTGTATTAACCCATGGATCTGGCGCCCAGAGCTCCCAAAACGTTTTTCTCAAAAAAACTTTTTGAGGACCTCTGTAATGAGTTGGGGAACCTTCACGTATACTCACACCATTTTTTTAATGCCCATTTCCGCATCTACAAGCCCTTTTTTAAGAATCGCCCAAATTTCTCGATTTTTCGTGTGTATAATGTCAATGGATCTGGCGCCCGGAGCACTCAAAAAAATTTTCTCCAAAAACTTTATGAGGACCTCCGTAATGAGTTTGGTAACCTTTATGTATACTCACATCATTTTTTTAATGTCATTTACGCATTTATAAGCCCTTTTTTAATAATCGCCCAAATTACTCGATTTTTCATGTGTATTAGCCCATGGATCTGGCACCCGGAGCACCTAAAATATTTTTTATTAAAAAACTTTATGAAGACCTCGGTAATGAGTTGGAGAACCTTCACGTATATTCACACTATTTTTTAACGTCCATTTCCGCATTTAGAAGCCAATTTTAAGGTCTGGTGGGTGGGTCCTTTAGCTTGTACGAGCACCACAATGACACTCTTATGTTTTACTTGTGTGCATTGTTAATTATATCTTTATTTCTATTAGTTTTCTCAAGATAAATTTACATATATATACATAATTATTTTCGAAGTTAACGTGTGCACGTGCACTCCCACCTAGAGAGGTGAGTCCTCCTCCAGATACATCCCTCCCATTAAGTAATGTATCATTTACAATGTATCGTACAATAAAAGAATGTATCTAAGAACAATGAAAAATCTAGAATTTTTGTAGCAGGGGAAACTTCCGGTTCGAATAAGATTTAATTAACCCCCAAATATATGGATTTCTATATTTCCCCCTTATAATTATTGCCACAATTTTTAAGGTAATTGAGTTGATTTTTGTTCCAGTTTTAAAGGTATCCCATGGTTGGTTGGTGTGTTTTATTATGAAACAACAAGAAACAATAACATTGAATGATCAATTCAAATGTTACATATATATTTATGCAAACAATATTGTCCAATACAATATAATATATTATAAAATGATATGTAATCATCCAAACAAGTTGTAGATAAACATATTACACAAGGCTATATTATACATTTATTTCTGAAGTTTAATAAGACCAAATTAAATTCATCCACGAAGGGGTACCAAAGGTCTCGAGTATTTGAGCCAGAGAACCTTTTGGTAGGGTGCAATTATTTTACTTCCCTACTGGTTCTTCGCAACTCGAATTCGGACTAGTCAGATCAGTAGATTTTATACCTAATGTTTTAGGAAATTAAAAAGAAAAACAATTACATATATAGACAAATTTACACTTAATTATACAAGTGTAAAACCCCATTTGACAGCAAATTCAACAAGCACATCCATCTCATCATCAACTATAAGACCATCATTATTTTTGTCAGCATGGTGCATTGCTTGATAAGCTCTCAAACCACAAAACCATAACCCTAAATCTTTGAAAGCAACCTTCAATTCTTGCTTGTTCAATTTTCCATCGCCTGTTTTATCGTACTTTTTTAGAAGACACTTTAGTTTCTCCTCAGAGAGCGGTTTTTCGAGGTTCTTGAATGATTGCATGTTTGATATTGTGATTGCTAATGTATGTAACGTTTTGTTTTGAGATGATGTTTGTTGCAATTTAATTTCTAGGAACCAAATGAAAAAGGGGTATTTATAGGGTTTAAAAAGAAATGGTGAATTAATAATGTTCAATAATAGTGGAGTGTGTTGTTTTCAAGAATTGGATTCTTGATTTGAAATAGAGTAAAGGATTTATCTTTATCTATGGATAATAATAGAATATAATCTAGTTCCTCTTGTCTTGGGTAACTTTTACTTTACAAGTTATATCTATATATTATTATTACTTTATATTATATAAAAGAGAAGGGAGAATAACATTTTTGGTCCTGAGGTTATTGATAATTTCTAATTATGATAAGAGAGAGAGAGACTTTAAGATTATAATTTAGCCATATGATGTAATTACTAGTAATGAAAGAAAAATATTAAAAGTAATAGGAGTACTAGTATACTTCATATCGAAGTTTAATATCTCAACACTGAATTAAAAAAGGCAATTTGGTGTATTAAAGCTTTCGTTATGTGCATTGCATAGGTTCGAGGTTCATTATACACCGCCTTACTTTGCATTTCTGCTAAAAGCTATTTTGAAGACTTAAACTCATAACTTTATGAAAGTCGTAATTCATAATACTATATCATATAAAAAGTGTGATAAGAATCCTACAACAATTGAAATGATGAAAAAAATTGTTAAATTATTCTTGGGTTCTTAACGCATGCTACTAATCGTCATTTTTATGACGTCATTTTAATTTAATTAAAATTATTTCTGATGACAAGAAATGGTTGCAATAAATCTATTATTATAATATAACACACTTCTTGATTTACTGCGGTATTTTTTTTTTTTTTCCATACTTGCTTTTGTTATATTTTACTTATGCCGAGAGTCTATTGAAAACAATATATAATCAGATCTCTATCTTTAAAAGATAAAAATAAAAGGTAGAGATAAAATTACGTACAAATCAACCATGAATCCTTTCGAAACTCCACTTATACAATATAATGGATATGTTAGTTGCTGTAGTACAATATAAGTATAAAAAAAACAACAAAATTCTATGGTATTTTTTTTTTCCATTATTTTGTGTCTTGATTTTTTTTTATTTAATATTTTATCCATCAGTTTCAACTTTTGAAGAAGCTCATCAATAATATTTGAACGAATATATAAATAATTTCTTTTTACCTTTTGATAAGGCAGGGAGCTAAAGTGCCTATAGTGGATATATATATTCCTTTATCGACAATCCTATATATCAGATCTTTTTTTGTGATATAAACTTCACATTTTATATTATTTTATTAGGTTAAATGTATTTTTTTTTATTCAATACCTTTTTGCCTTTTTTTTAAAAAGCTCTTGTACATGTGACATTGAATTTCGAGATGGTTTGGGTGATACCTACGTCTCACTTTATGTGTTTTGAATTATTTTAGGGAAAACGACCTTATTATACATATCTCTATATCATATATATTAATTCTATCTATATTTTTATATAATTATGTATTTTATCATTAATTAAGAGTTTCCTATCATATATTGAGGAATATATAGCTAGATATACATGTGTTTTTGCTACTAGATACACTAAAATAGGGCGAGAGGCGAGTGAAATGGGGAGAGAGGCGAGTGAACTAATCATGTATCCTAGGTAATACACACTAGATACATATATTTGTATATACCTGGTGTGTGACACATGATCTGGGCTACCACATACATATATAGGAGAGTGGCGAGCGAAATGAGAGGGAGGTGAGCGAGATTTGTTATGTATCCAAGATACATATATGCAAATCCACTTGAATATAATGTATCTAGAATAACATTATGAATCTAGATTTTTGGATCGTGACATTAACAAAATAAAAATGAATACTATTACTTAACTATGACTAGTTGTTTCCTAGCTAGTGATTTTGTTTACTTCTTCCTTAGTCTATTTTCATTATTAGGTCTCTCCTCCCTTAATTTCATAAAAAAACCTCTATAAAATTAAATCCCCTTTACATGTTGAATCACTTGAAAGTGAGAAAATGCATTTAATATTAAATTTTACTAAGGTTTTGTGAGTGTTTTCTAAAACTTTGGTTTTAATTTATTTCTTCAAAAATTGATGATGATGATGGCTACTCCATAAAAGGCATTTATCATAATAATGGTTTTCCTTCTTGGCTTTCTTCTTGATTGCTTATGCTGGCCTTCTTCTCCATCCATCAACTTATGTTTATCGCGAAAATGCAGCATCGATCCCTTGTTACATGTTCATTGCGTAAATGTCATCATAAGATTCGTAAGAGAACTTACAAACTGATCAAACTAATTTATGTGTACCGCCTCCTTATGACTTTTCAACTTATAAATATGAAATTTTTTTACTACTTCATGCAATAGGAAAAATTGCCGCCTTATGACTTTTCAACTTATAAACATGAAATTTTTTTACGACAAAAAAAATAACTCTCGGAAAATGACTTTCCAACTTATAAACATGAAATTTTTTTACGGCAAAAAAATCGAGCTCGAAAAATGACTTTTCAACTTATAAACATGAAATTTTTTTATGGCAAAAAAATCGCGCTCGGAAGAAACATAATCGCACCAGGTAGGGGTCGAACCTATCCACTGAGCTACAGGCGCTTCATGTAAAGTTTAGTGTATTGTGAATAGATATTTCTAAGCATAGAATAATGACCTTACTTTTTCATTTTTCTAAGTAGTAGTACTTTTGTAAGAAAAATATTGAAGTAAGAATTTTTCACATCAATGTTTATATTTTTAATTCTTGAAAGCTAGAAAAGTGATTACTAAAGATTTATAACCATTTATGATAATTACCTTACCAACGATCATCTAATTGTGTAAATATATTATGTGTATAGAACCTTAAAAGCAATATCATATATACAATAATTCGAGAAGCCTACACAACAATTTTGAAATCCTAGAGCCAGGAAGAATACATATAATGAGTACAACTATATATAGCAAGTTCAGATTATGGCAAATCATGGACTATGACAAGATTATTTTTGTCGATTCGTTGTATCGTCGATTTTCTCTTTTGTAAGCAGAAAGGATCTAGGCTAGACGCAATAAATTCAGCATAACCTAATGTGTCTAACTCAAATTATATGTACGTGTAAAAAAAGTTATGAATTCTAAATTTTAAATTGGTCATTGCAAACAAAAGTGTTAAATAAACGGATTAGATTAAATTTAAACATATCAAAAAGAGTTGACTTAACAACTAAAGTTTTTAATCTTATTGACCATAAAACAATCACAATTATAAATGAATTTATAATTATGATAGAACAGTACGCCCCTAATATTTATTGGGAGCATAGAACTTTTGATTTTCTTCATGTTATCAAACACACTAAATTTATATTATACATCTACATAATTAAGAATTTTTTTTAAAATAAGGTTACTATTTTCTAAAATAGTCATATTACCCTTTGAATTATTATCTCATGAGTCATGACCACCCATTTTCTTCCAGCACATTTGGACCGTACACTCAATAAAATTACAAAACAAATTAATAAAAAAAATTGAGTTAATTTTGATCATAGAAAATGCCATGTGTTTTATATTTTTATTTAATTAAGAAATTCCAAGTTACCCCTACAACCACAAAAGATTTTAACAGAGCAATAAGTATTCTATTATTTTTAATTAAAAACTTGAAATAATAAATATATATCTATACTTAATTAAAAATTTCGAATTCGAGCATTGAATATAACATCACATTTTATCTATCAAAACAAAAGAATTCAGATGAGTCAGACTCTAAAACGGAAAAACAAAAAATCACCTTACATATTTGTTAGGGTCAAGTGTAATATTTTGAGACACTAATTATATTTATCTAACTGTTAACGGTTTAGCATTCTTATCAGAAAAAATAAAAACAGAGATTATTGTTTTGTTTATATTGAAGAAAACAGAAAGACAAAAACTGAAAAGAAAAAAAAAATCACAAAACAAGAGAAAGAAGAAAAAGACAAAGGCGAGCTGATAAACTCGCTTTTTTTCTTATTCTTCTTTTTCATATCCTCATTTTCAATCCAAATTTATTTATTTATTTATTTGATTCATTCATAAAATCATACAAATTTATCTCAAATTTCGTAATTTATTATATATATAGGTAAGCTCTACTCCATTTTTATTGTTTTTTTTTTTAATTCTTTCAACATCTTTTGATCTAATTTGTGTTTTTTTTTTTTTTGGTTTTGCAGTTAATTTTGGACCAAAAAAATTATACTTTTCAATTACTTTTATTTTTTTGGAGGATATTCAAATAGCTTTCTGGTATGTTCCTTTTTTGCTCTGTTTTCTTCTTTCTGTTCTTGTTTTTAATTTCAACAGTTTTTCATCAAATTGTGGGGGTGGTGGGTGGGTGGGGGGTAAGATCCAGGAATTGAGAGTCATTAATATGTCTTTGAATTCGTGTTTTAGGTTTGAGTTGTGGAAATAGCTTGTTGCAGAAATGTAGGATAAAGGAGATTATAAGTTATAATTAATTGTCCCTTGTGGGTTTTTTTTTTGGATCTTGGGTATAGTGGAAGCTTAGTGTATCGGGCTGGGTTGCTCTTTTGCAAGTTTTATGTGATTTATGATTATGAAAGTTGTAATTTATTGATCTCATGAACATGCAATATTATGTAGTGTAAGGTTGCGTATAATATATCCTCGTGGTTTGATTTTTTTCGAATTTTGTGTATAACGGGAGTTTTTTGGTGTACCGGGTTGCGTTTTACCTTTTTTATGCTCGTTATGTGCTTTATGATATGAAACTTATAATTTTCTAATATCATAAACTTGCAATTTTATGAAGGGTAAGGTTGCGTACAATGTACCTTTGTAGTTTGGTTATTTCTCGAATTTCATACTTAGCGAAAGCTTAGTGCACCGTGCTACCAATTTATTTTTTTAAACCTATTTTATGTTCCATTTTGTGATTTATGATATGAAACTTGTAATTTACTAATCCCATAAACTTGCAATTTTATGAAGGGTAATACTATGTACAATACATTCTTGTAATTTGATTATTTTTTAGATTTCGCGCATAGCGAGAGCTTAGTATACCGAGTTGTCCTTTTGCCCTGTTTTATGTTCCATTATGTGTTTTATGATATGAAAGTTGTGATCATTTTGTTCATTTTTATGTCCTTCATTGGGCAGAGCTAGAGCTTTGCCTACGAATTCGATAGAACCTATTAACTTAACATGTATAAATAAATTATTAAGAACCTAGTAAGTTAGCATCTTTTTCTAGAATTCAGAACCCATAAACTCAAATTCTGCTGCTAACTTTGAACCTCATTCTTCACTTTTAAGCTATTCCATTCTTAATTCCTAACTTTTTCTATGATTTATTTGTTTCAAGGTCTTCACTTGGTCATCCTTATTTTCTTAACTGGAAATGGAAGATGTTAAAGATCTGAAGCAACACGCTCCGGAGTCCTCTCCTACACCTGTTGTTGTCGTTTCCTCTCCGGACGAGGATCAATCACTTAGTACAACTCAAACCAGCCAAAATGCAGATGAAAAAGCAAACTCCGAGAATCAGCAGCTCAACATGGATGCTTCGGAGCATGTAGAAGAGGCTACTCAGAGCTCGTCATTGGAGAAGAGTGAGACTCATCCAACAGGAGCTTCTAGTACACCTATGGTTGATCAGGAAGACTCATCTCATTCTATACAAATTCCTAAGCCATCGGTGCCTCCTATCGATAAAAATTCAACAGCTTTATCCGAAACTAGTCCATCCTCTCTATCAAATGAAAAACCAAGTGGTTCCAAAGAGGAAGAACATATTCAATCTAATCATTCAGGAGAAGATCAAGCAAGTAATGATTCTCCTAATAGTACCAAAAGTGCTGATGATTCGTGTTCTACTTCCCACGTCCAAGAGACAAAACCTGAAAATAATAATCATGTAGAGTCATCGGATTACATTGACAAGGCTCCCACTCTCAGAATCAAGATCCCAGAGCCTACTGCTCAGTCTAAGCAGCCTGAGAACGTTGACGTAAACAGAGTTAATATCGATACAGCAGCACCAATCCAATCTGTGAAACAGGCAGTTTCAAAGTTTGGAGGGATTGTCGACTGGAAGGCTCATAGACAACAGACAGTAGAGGTATTCTCTCCAATACCTCAACTCTCTAAAATAGAGTTAATGGTCAAAAACACACCTATTGTATCCCAATTTTTCGAGTTTCATACCTGAACTATCACCAACTATTTACCAAAACACACCTTAACTATCAGTTGTTTCCTTTTGCTACTTGAAATATCACCATCATTCAGGTAGGAAAAGGGAACAATTGATGGTTGACGTGTATTTAGATAAAGAGGTTGATAATAGTTCAGGTAGGAAACTCGCACACCTGATTGTAAACTCAAAAGATGGATACTTTAGGTGTGTTTTTGGCTTCTCACTCTCTAAAATAAGCACTTTTTCTTCTCAGAAGCTTGGCGTAACAGGCTCTTCCATGTTATTTTCTTGACTTTAGAAGTTCGTTTTTTTTCTTCTTTGGTTGTGCAGAGACGGAATCTGATCGAGCAAGAACTAACAAAAGCGCAAGAGGAGATCCCATTGTATAAGAAACAATGTCAGGATGCAGAAGATGCAAAAGTGCTAGTTTTGAAAGAACTAGATAGCACTAAGAGACTCATAGAAGAGTTAAAACTCAATCTAGAGAGAGCACAAACAGAAGAGCAACAAGCAAGACAGGATTCGGAACTTGCCACGCTCAGGGTTGAAGAGATGGAGCGGGGTATTGCTGATGACTCTAGTATTGCAGCTAAAGCACAGCTTGAAGTTGCCAGAGCTAGGCTTGAAGCTGCAGTTTCAGAGCTAAAATCTGTTAACTCCGAATTAGATGTTCTCCGTAAGGATTATGATTTATTGGTATCCGAAAAAGATGTTGCTGTGGAAAAAGCAGAAGAAGCTGTTTCGGTATCAAATGAAGTTGAGAAGACAGTTGAGGATTTGACTATTGAGCTCATTACTTCAAAGGATGCTTTGGACGCTGCACATGCTGCACATCTAGAGGCCGAGGAACATAGAGTCAGAGCAGCTATGGCAAGAGAGCAAGATACTCTAAACTGGGAGAACGAACTGAAGCAGGCGGAGGAAGAGCTTGAGAGGCTAAACCAACAAATTCTGTCTGCAAAGGATCATAAAGCAAAATTAGATACTGCTTCATCTTTATTACAAGATCTCAACACTGAGTTAGCAGCTTACATGGAATCAAAGTTGAAACAGGAGGCTGATGAAGAAGGGAACATGAAAGGTGAGAAATTAGAAACGGAGAAAAGAAATCATTATGAGATACAAGCAGTTGTGGCATCAGCTAAGAGGGAACTCGAAGAAGTGAAACTCAACATTGAGAAAGCAACAGCTGAAGTAGAATGCCTGAAAGTAGCAGCAGTTGCATTAAAGGCAGAATTGGAAAAGGAAAAATCTGAACTAGCTTCCATACAACAGAGAGAAGGAATGGCAGCAATTGCCGCTACATCTCTTGAAGCTGAGTTGAACCGAACAAAGTCAGAGATTTCCCTTTTGCAGATAAAGGAAAAAGAAGCAAGAGAAAAGATGGTGGAGCTACCGAAGCAACTGCAAGAGGCAGCACAAGAGGCTGATCGTGCAAAGTTACGTGCTCAAACAGTTCGGGAAGAACTGAGGAAGGCAAAGGAAGAGGCAGAGCAAGCAAAGGCAGCATCTAGCACCGTGGAAAGTAGACTGCTTGCAGTAAAAAAAGAGATAGAGGCCGCAAAAGCTTCAGAGAAGTTGGCCATAGCAGCTATCAGTGCTCTACAAGAGAGTGAATCAACCAAAAGCACAACGGATGAGACAACTGGAGTAACACTTTCTTTAGAGGAGTATTATGAACTCAGCAAGCAGGCCCATGAGGCAGAGAAACAAGCTAATACCAGGGTGTCTGCTGCTATGTCCCAAATAGAAGTAGCCAAGGAATCAGAGTTGAGTAGTCTTAACAAGCTCGAGGAGGTTAATCTTGCGATGACTGAAAAGAAGGAAGCACTAGAAATTGCACTGCAAAAGGCCGAGAAAGCCAAAGAAGGAAAATTGGCAGCAGAGCAAGAGCTGAGGAAATGGAGAGCAGAGCATGAGAAAAGACGGAAATCTGTTAAATCTGTTACCCCAGTAAACAAAACAATGAGCTCAAAAATGAGCTTTGAGGAGGATAAAGAATCAAAAGCTTCTGAGGCTGCAGTACCTCATCAAACCTCAAATCCAAAAGAAAATGTACAAACAAAGAGTGAAACCGATTCATCTCAGGAAGTGAAGGTCACAAAGAAAAAGAAGAAGTCCTTCTTCCCGCGCGTCTTAATGTTTCTGGGCAGAAAGAAAGCACAGGCCAAGGCAAGATGATGATCTCTGCTCCATTTTTCTTGGTTTGAGAAGGGTAAATTCTTGTAGAATATTTATGTATATGCTAAGGTGTTTTATGTACAGTACTAAAGTAATTCTCACTTTCTGGATGACAGATTATAGAGGGCAATAAGTTTCTCATAGGTTTGGCTCTGTCAGTAAGCCTTTGCCTATTAAAGTTGTTGACCGCTTCAAATGTGTACTCCTGCTAGTTCTGCATAAAAGCTAGCAGCAATTCAAAAGTTTGGCCTCTTGAAGATATGACTGTCCTTGTGTTTCATGTTCGTATGGGTTATATAATGCAACAACACATCAATTTTTCCTATCACTTGGCATACCATTTCAATGCTAATCGCCTCACAGTCCGAGTTCTATGTTCTTTATTATCCTAATACTTTTGCTTGTTTGTAATAGTTTCATTCATTTTATTGCATATAGTCCTGATAAATTGTTGTAACGAATCGTGTATTCTGTAGAACATACCTTTTTAATTTAATGTATTTATGCTGAACCTTACTTTCTGTAGTTTTAAAATCATTCTAAGATCTCCTAGCCTTCAATCTTTCTATGTTGAAACCATATGATTACCATTCATTGTTACATATGCTATACCTATTATTTACCTCAAATGAACATAATCTCTGTTACGTCTTCTAGTATAAACCAGTAGCAGTTTATCTCGCGCACAAGGGTGATGGCAAATCATGCTAGTTTTACCTCTCAGTCCATTTCTCATGTGCGCGAGCTTAATCCCTTTTAGTAGCTCTTTACAAGACCTATAAAGGATGAGTCCTTTTGAGATACTATTCACAGCATTAACCAAAGTATATTTGAAGCAAAACTGATATTTCCCATAAATGTTTTCTGATTGAGTTGAGCCATGTATATGTTTTCCTGTACATTTACCATTACATGGTTAAAGCCAGAGAGGACAAAAGTGAAACTCAAAAAAATATGAGAAATGTTGATTATTTATTCCCCTTATATACACAAGCAATTTGTGCTTCTTGTCCTCAGTAGAAAGGACATGCAAAGGGGACTCCAAATTCAGCTGTTCCTCTTTTGGTTGTCCTACTTTGTTGTGTCTTGCAAGTCTACATGACCTGTCGTTAAAGAAAAACACAGGAAGAATCAGCAGCTTTTAGCCAAGGAAGCTGAGAAACTTGTATAGAACAGAAGTAACATCATATGGTTTAGACTTCAGCAGCATTCATCGATATCTCATGGTTCAAATTGCAACTAGTGCATGTTAAATCATGTAAAGTTATCGTACCAAATAATGATACTAATGATGGAGGAGGCTTTGATCCATTTGAGCTCGCGTCTATCCCTGCATGATGAAGAAATGCCTTTGAAATTAGCAGTATATCAACAGTGTATAGACAGTGTTACTCATGGAAAAGCTTTACATTAGTGGCAAAAAGGGTCTAGAAATCTAAGTATGGGAACAATTTGACTACTTTCTTCAACCTTGAAGATTTTTTCGTGACAAGTGAGCAAATCTGATGCTGATTCTAACACTACATATGAACCTTAACGCTCGGTTACCATGAGAAAAATAGGTTGGAGAGAAAAATCGACAAACTTTGAGAACGTGTTCAAGAAATGTATTTCGATCCTTGTGAATTGTAGAGATAACAATGACTTATTCACAACAATTCCAAAGGATAGCACACCTGAAGTTCCAGCTGATTTAAGGATGTCTGATTTCTTGTAAGTATATCCAATAAAATTGGCATCTTTTGATGTTAACATCTGCACGTTGAAATCGACATGTTAGGAACCAGTCCAAAAAATACTAAATAGGGAGTTAACATCTGCACGTTGGAATCAACATGTTGATACAGTTAGACCTCTTTCTAACAATCATCTTCAATAACAACATTTCACTGTAACAGACTTTCATATTATGTTTACTATATTATATGTTATCTATAACTACTTCTTGCTATAGATGCCAAAAGTATCTTGACAAACAATGTCGTTACAGAGAGGTTTAACTGTACTTACATTCTAACATTGAGTTTTCGTTTTTTTAGGGGACGGAGTGAAGTAATGCATTGTGAACTTATAACCATTACCTTTCGCCAGGGTCCCACTCTTGGTGTTGTCGATTGTGTACCTTCTACCTATAAGTGAAACAAAGTTAGCATATGTAAAGGAAAAAAGAGGTTGTTTTAAGGAAAATCTCACATAAACTACATGGATCAATGTGGAGAACAGAAGGATTATGGAAGTGAAATGCAAGAGAATGATGACTTTATAAGAAGACGAAAGGGAGATATCTATTGATACTGCTCAGAAATAGCCAAGATTCAACAGAGCAAGTTCATAAATGATGGATGAATTAGTCGAATTGCAGGTAGAAGATACAAAAGTAACGAAAAGGTGGTTAGTATCTTCCATGATTTTCGAGAATGTCACACTCATCATGAGGCAAAAGGATGACTTCTAACTGGTCTCATTGTCATGAACTGTAATTTACAACGACATACATCCTCCCTAGAAAGTGAAATGAATACAGTAAGGGTTCGATAAGCAAGAATACTCACTTCAGGGAACTTCTCGAAATTCTGAGTGTCTAATTCTCCTGTAACAATGGGTTTGTAGGCAGCTTCCATTTCGTAAAGTGCATCCCATTTAGTTCCTTCGAACCAAGGATGAGCCTAGAAACATATTCACACATTCAGAGGAAGAAAACCACAAAAATAGAGACGTCGGACAGCATACTAACTTGTATCTGATCATTGAAAAAAGCAATATGATTCAAAAGAGAAAGGAACATATTCCATTTTTATTTGTCTGAAGTCGGTGTCTTCACAGTTAGTTGGCACTAGTTCATCTCTTTCGCGGTTATTTACCTTTATTTCTTCCACTCCTCTAGTCCCCAACCTTGATTCAACATCACACAACAAACGACATATCAGATCCTTAGCCTCATCTGATACTTTTGGTTCTTCCGGGAACTTCAAGCATGCTCTCCAATTGATTATCTGATACATAAAAAGAAAGATGAAGGATACTTGTAAATGCTAACAGGATGCTGAGCACAAGTTTGAAACTCATTCCTCTTGCCCGAAAAATGTTCAAAGAATTCAGAAGATCATTCTAGAGTCGTCATGTGTGGAAGGAACTATCTTATGTTTACCATCAAATAAACAAAAGAACATTGAATTACCTTTCGACATGTGAGTCTTGGATCTTCTGAGCAGAATGGAGGATAACCTACGAGCATCTCGTACAAGATTGCTCCCAATGACCACCAATCACATTCCATTCCGTATCCTTTTTTCAACAAAACCTCTGGTGCCATGTAATCAAGAGTACCTACAGTAGAATACGCCTACAAAAGAGTTTCACTGATAAGTTTATTCAATCATGGCATACTCAATCAACAAAAAATAAATAGAAGAATACGGAACACAAGTACATACCAGGGCACGACGATTTCGTTTCCATTGTTGTAATTGTTCTTTTGGCATTAACCATGGAGCTCTATCACTATCAGCAGTCTCACTTAAGGACTCCTGACTTGTCAAATCTTCAGCTTCCAACAGCGATGAGTATTTACTTTCCAGTGGTTTACATAAACCAAAATCAGAAAGCTTTAAATGTCCATTTTTGTCCAGTATAAGGTTATCAGGTTTAATGTCCCTGAAAATAGAATAAGTCCTGAATCAGCTGCAATGTGAAGAAATTGCAGACTAAGCCTGTACATGCTCGCGTACACGTAACTATAATGGCATATAAGATAGCATCAAAAGCAGGGAAACAGAAATGATAATGTCAATTGATGCATTGTGCAGATACTACCTGTGCACATAATTGTGCTGATGAATAGAATGAATTGCTAAAATACTTTCTGCCATATAGAACTGCGCGACATCTTCAGAAAGAATGTCTTCTCTCATCAATAAGGTCATAATGTCACCACCAGGTAAATATTCCATGATAAGGTATAAGAAATCTGAATCTTGGAAAGAATAGAAGAGTTTCACTATGCATCGACTATCTACCTCCACGAGCAAATTCCTCTCGGATCTAACATGCTCAACCTGAAAGAACCAGATGAAGTTTATGTCTATCAGCAAACTTGGATTGATGATCAGAAATTTTTTCATCAACGTTTACCTGTCCTCGGCTAAGCATCTCTGATTTCTTCAACTTCTTCATGGCAAAAACATCACCAGTACTTTTAAATCGACAGAGTCTGACCTGTGTTAATAAATTTACATCATGAAAACATGTATTACAGAAAAAAATTCAATGAAATGGAGTTGTAAAAAAGACAATGTACCTCTCCAAATGCGCCTTTACCAATGACAGTCAACAGTTCAAAGTCATCAATTCCAACTTTATGCCTCTGCAATCTCATAAACTCAGTCTCCCTCTTCTCCAAATTCCTCAGCATCTTCTCTTGCTCATCATCCGGTATCTGTGCTTCTTGTGCCTTCCTCTGCAACGTTCTTCGCCTGAAACACACAAACATAACAGAAAACAATTAAAAAGACAAAACACAAACTACACATGCATAAATACAATAACTACGTCTCAGTCCCAAACAAACTAGTTATATGAATCTTCATTGACGAAGTCAACATTACACAAAACAAAAACAAAAATGAGAAGTACTAAAACAACAACAACATATCCCGTGTAATCCCACAAATGAAGTCTAGGGAGGATAGACAAGATAGAGAGGTTGTTTCAAATAGACTCTCGACTTTAAAAATGCATTTTCAAACATTTTGAAAAAAGGGAATACAGATATAAGAGCAGTAACAGCAACGAAATAATACAAAATGGAGAGCAATACACAACAGACAAAATAAAGAACAGTAACAACAACAAAATAAGTACAACAAGTTCTCTACATTGCCAACATAATCAATTCACAATGAATCCTCACAATATTACATTAAAAAAAGAACCTTTCTTTGCGATCTTGCAAGCCTTGAAGATAGTTCTTGTAATGATTCTCAATAATCTTCTTAGCAGCAGCTGCTTTTTGTCGAGTAACCGCTGATGAAACAGAGAACTCTGGCTCCAATGAATTGAACACTTGATCAGCTCCTTCCATTTGATCCAAACCAAAACTTCCCAGATCCCAAAATTGAATAAAAACAAAAAATATATATAAAGGGTGTCTTGTTTAACCAAAAAAAAAAAAAAAGATTCAAGATTTGAAGTCAGTTGATTTATAGTAACAGTAAACTCAGTTAAGAAAAGACTATATTTGTCTGTTTCTTATTATAACATAAAAAGTAAAATGAAAGAAGGAGAGAATCTTGAAAGTGAGCGAAGTTGGAAGCAAATTGAAGTTAGAAAAAAGGGAGAAAGTTGGTGTTTGTCAGTGTCAACAGCGCCTGCTAAATCTTGACAGGTTTGGTGGGCTGTCAACTGGCAATAGTACAGATGAATTAGCTGTATTGGCATATGAGATTTGCTGAGAATGGAGTGATAGTGACTCCAATCACCATCAATGGCGGAATCGAAATTTTTATCATGAGATTTCAAAATATAAAGAAGTAAACACAATGATTTAACATTTATTATATGTGCATAGGAATATAATTTTGACCTTATATAAAGTGTAATTTTTCAACAAGAGAGATTATAAACCCAATGGCGTAACCATATGTAGTGAAGGATGGTCCACTACATGGTGAAGGATGGTCCATCAAATGCCCAATAATATCTCTAACTTATACTAAAAAGCTGTAAAGAATTTTTGACAGAAGCATTGTGACATGTGACAAATTCAACAATGGGTCAGATATTATTAGGGAAAATGTATGAAATTTGCCCCAAATTATGTGAAATGATTTAAATATAATCATCACTAATAATTGAGGTATTTAGGTATGTTTTTTTTTTATAAAGTGACTCACATATTGACGAGTGGAGTATTAGTAAACATCTAAACACTTTAACTAGTATATCAGGCATATACACGGTCAATTTTTAATAAATGATTACATATTTAGTCATTTAGTAAAGTTTAGGAGCAAATTTAACTATTTTCTCATTCACACAAAATAGTTAGTGGACCCCACATCCTAAATTTTTTGGATCTATCAATTTATAAAATAAAAATAATTCTCATACAACTTATATTAATTATTTAATGTACAAAATAATTAAAGCATTTGAAAGTACTTATTAATAGTCTCAAAGAAACTCAAAGTGCAAACAAAGTAATACAAGAAAACTTCATCTTAGAAATTGTTGTACTTAATTTGCAACTTAATTAGAGACAAGAATTTGTTAATATTTTATATTTAGACAAGTGGAAAATCACTATTATTATGGGTCATTTTCAACTAATGCTGATTGAAACTAAAAGATTAATACTTAATTAATGGTTGACTTTGAAAAAAAGGCAAATAGGTAAAAAGTAGGTTAATGTTCTATTCAAGGACCATCTTAATAGGATTATAATGAATTGGATTACGACATATAATACCACCTACAAATAGCAACTTGTACATTTTTAGTAGTGGAAATAATTATGGAATAATTAAGGAAGTAAGTTCAAGTGCTAATTAACAATTTGTTGTTTTAACAAGTATTGCACCCCTACAAGTTCAACTAACACTATTCTTCTCTTCAAAGTCAATACTCTATCCGTTTATTTTTACTTGTTATGATTCGTTTCTTGATAGTCAAATCACATGAATTTTTATTAATATTCTAAAATGTAATTTCTTTTCATCATATTTAATATAAGAATTATTACAATTTAGTAGTAATTTCTAAATAGTTTTCAAACATCTAATTTAAAATTTAAAATATTAAACTAATCTAATTTAATATAATTTTAAAAATTAGTCAAAATGACTCTCATAAAACGAAATTTGCCAAGTAAAAATGAACAAAGTGAGTAAATTGTAGCAATAATAATAAATGAAAGAAAAATAAAAATGCCCTAAAGAAAATTATTTTGCAAAAAGTTGAAATTTTAGTTGTTCTAAGTCCATCAACTTTCACAAAGATAACCATATGAAAAAATTGAATTGGTGTAACTCGTAATATATCATAAGTATATTGTATTTATTGTATCGAATGGTTTAATTACAAACTATTGTATATGAGCGCGGATTTATCAAGTACACATTGAACTATTGCATATGAATAATTTGTTCCATGCGCACCTAAAAAATAGCGGCCATCAATTTGAAATACCTTTTTGGTGTCCAAACGGGTCGGACCGCCGCCATTTCCAAGCTTTCCTGCAAATTCAACGTTTCGACAGTCATAGTTGAATCAATGGCGTTTCAACTCAAAACCCGACCCGAACCCGTTTATCTTCCTTCATCATCTTCCCTATATATATATTTTCTCGTTCTCTAAATCGACAGAACTGAACTTTCTGCAGTAAGTAGTTTTTTTTTTAATCGGAAACAATGGAAACTGTAAAGCTTCACGAAGAAGAAGAAGAAGGTTCAGCAATTGCAGCTCTGGGCTCTTTGTTCAAGTTTACTGAAGTTCATCTTTCGTTAGCACTCTTTGCCCCCTTTTTAAAAAATTTGAATGCCTAGAATTAGTTTATTAGGGCAAGTGAATTTTCGAACTGTTTTTTTTTTTTTTTTTGCAGAGATTATTCGCAAGAAGGGAAGCTTTTGTTGGAATCTGCGGTAAGTTTAGCTGCCCCTTTTGATTGTTTCAACTGGGTATGTGCATAGTGGAGGTAGATGCCAAAAAAAATGAATCTTTTTTTTTTTTTTTTTTTATAACGCGCGTTCTAGTTTAAATTGGCCTCAATAATGAAGGGGATAAAGTGTATTGATTGATTATGTTGCTTGGACTCTCCAAAACTGTTGCTGTGCCCGTGTAGAATCCTCCAAAATGCACTCATTTGGAGGATTCAACATGCACCCGGGGACATATTTGAAGAGTTGGAACAACATAGAGTAGTTCATAGATACCAACTAGTTTGGAATTGAAGTTTAGTTAATGCAGACACATACATATCATTATGGAAATACATATGTAGATGTGTATGTATGTATATATACTCTCACTCTCACGGGGGTTTGCTTCGACAGAAAAGGTTGTACAATATGGCATGTGTGGGTATATGCCCAAGTCACAAGTTTGGAACATGACCTTTGAACCAAGTTTTCATGTAAGTGGTGTAGGGTAGAGAGAGGTATGTCCATTACAACACGGAGTTTCAAAGCTGAAATACTGATTTTTCGGACATCAAAGGTATATATGCACACATAGACATTCCCACCCTCTAGCTTTCTGACTGTTGAACCAAGTCGTTATTTAGGTGGAGAAGGGTAGAGCAGTATGTCCTTTACTAACTGAGTTTCAAAGCTGAAATGCCGAGTTTTGGGACATCAAGATTAGTGCACACACTCTCTCCCTCTCTTTAGGTTGTGGCTTGATTTTGTTTATGGATTATGCATCTCTATAACCTTTATTTATTTATTTATTTGTGCAGAACACTGATGTCTACAAAAGTAATGCGTCCCCACTAAATGGCAAGTACTCTGTTGTATCATAAGCTAATTTCTGGTTACTAATTTCATTTGATATTTGGGTTATTGGGGAGTTATTGGAAAATTAGGAGTAAAATATCTTGTACTTTATATAGTTAATATGCAGTTCTCTTTTAGTCTTGGCAGAGTTTGGCTCTTTACTGGAAGATTTGGAGCTTGCCAGACAAATGAATGAAATGGGCCTTCCTGTTTCATTCCGCACCAACAAGGAGGTATCCAATTTTCTCGTATAACTTGTTTTATTTTCATATGTTTTTCTTACAGTTCTAGCTCCAAGTAATATCCTCTATAAATCATTCCCTTAAATAATTGTGCCTCGCTTTGTTTTGTATAATAGTTGATGCATTCCTAATTTTGCTCATATTCTGTCTCTGGCTCTCTGCATAATTTCTGTTTCATTGTCTTCTGAAAAACATAGGAAAGTTACAGGTTCTGTTTTCGAGTACTGTCCCAGGTTTTTTAGATAGTGAGACTAATTTTTTGATGGTATTGTTTTTTTAATTGAGAGATGAGTCTCTTTAAAGGGTTACAACCTGAAGTACAAATAATGCAAGTCAGGTCCTAAATTGATAAATAGAATAGGGGTAAGAAATTCAAACAGTTTTAGAGGGTGTTTGGATTGGCTTAAAAGTTGGTCAAACCTACTTTTAAGTCAGTTTTTGACTTCTGTGTTTGGCAGATATAAAAAATAATTTAAAATAATCCAAAAATGACTTAAAATAAGTTGAAAACTGTTTGGCAAGGTAAAAATGTGTTAAAATAAGTTTAAAATGACTTAAAATAAGTCAAAAATCAAACTTTTTATTTTTTGAATTAAAAGTCATTTCTGTTTGACATTTTATTTTAAACTTAAAAAGCTGCTTTTTTTAAGCCAATCCAAACAGGCTCTTAGTGTTAAAATCAACTTATTAAGGATATTCACTCATGGTATGTTGACTGAAATCCTTATTTCTTTCAAGTTCCTGTAACAGATCTTCATTAAATAATTCAATTTTATGTTTAAACTTTTCAATGAAACTCGTTCCTATTACCAAAAGAATGTTGAAAAAATACCCAAGGTGTAGCGTAGTGGTCAATGAAGTGGATTGATATCCATGAGCTTTCAGGTTCAAATCTTAGCAGTAGGAAAAATCACTCGGTGATTTCTTTTCATTTATTCAAGCCTTGGTAGACATAGTTACACTTGGAATTGGTTGAGATGTGCGCATGTTGGCCTAGACACCATGGTTAATAAAAAATAAAATCTGTTCAATGAAAGCATGGATTCTAGAAATTTGATTTCCTATACTATGTAGCTGTTTTGCACTCATGTGAGGGGTATAACTTCTTTCCTGTATCTCTCTCTCTATCTCTTCCAGCAGAAGAGAAATCAAACAGTTAAGGGAAAAAGAAAGGATGGAAAGAAGAAGAATCTTTCGTTGTGCGAGAATACCCAGGATGAAGTGCTAACTTCAATACAAGAGCTGAAGGAAGAATGTGAATCTAATGGTACTCTGCATGGCAACTCAAACGAGGATTCTTCCAGCTTGTCACTTCTTGGACAAAGTGAATTCTCATCCTTCTGTACTGGGGATGGTGATTTTCATTGTCTTAATGGTGGAGAGGAAGGTTTGAACAATTTGAGCGCTGGTAGTGCTCACACATCCCTTGAATGCATTGCTTGCAATCAGCAATCGGGTCTTAGTCTGGATAATACAAAGGATAATGTCTCTATATGTGAAAAAGTTCAATTGGAAAAAGATGTTGGAGTAATGGTTGGCTCAAGTTTGGAATGTGGAAACCATGCAGAAAGCTGTCCAATAAATAGCAAAGTTGACAGTAGATGGATCAGTGGAGAGGCATTAAATGGTCATTGTGAGGGTAATCCCTTAAATGGAGAGCAGATGGAGTATGCCTGTATGGAATGTTCTTTATCTGGAGAGCAAGTGGAGTCTATTGATACACAAATGGCTGAACATCACACAGAAGATGGGCTACTCTGCAATGTTGTTGGTGAAGAATTAAATAGTTGTAATGCAACTAATAATAATTGTGAAGGAACTTCTAATGATTGGAGATTTTATTGGGACAATGATTACCAAAGGAACTACTTCTATAACATTGTGACTATGCAATGTACTTGGGATCCACCTCCAGGAATGGACGACCTAATATTTACTAATTTTACCACCAAAAAACCAGAAACGGCACTTGAGATGGTGGAGTTGGATGATGCAGATTTAAAAGAATCTAATGATCTACAAACTTCTGCAAGTCTACCGTCTGAGCTTGACATTGCAGATAGATTTTTAGAGGATGATGCATTGTTGGACAGACAGCTCAATGAATCAGAAGGAGCAGAACAATTTGCTGACAATTTGTGTACTCTTAGCTCTACGAAACAGAAAAAGAGAGTCAGAAAAACGAAATCCAAATGGAAGTTGCCAACCGAAGCTCAAGGTTTGTGAACTAGAGTGTTCCTTATCTTGCCTTACATTTATATGCTTTAATTTACCTTGCATATTTTTTTTGAAGGTAACATTTTTTGTATAGCTATTTGCTGCATAAAAACTGCAGTGTCCATAATTACAAGGGAATATAGGGAGATGTACTAAAGCTATAACCTACTTACAGAGATACTAGAACATCAAAAAGATTTCAGCTCTTCCATATATTTATGCTTACACCAAAAATAGAAAAGGGCTAGGCACTTGTAATATTACCTGGCATTAACTGTGTCAATTCTCCATCTATGATGTGTATGAAGATTGGTGTAATCAAATATGAATTGCTGGTAAGCATAGTCATTAGTTCTGAGCCTGAGTTAATAGTAAACAGTAACTCTGTGTGATTCTGGACTTGGTTGTGCCATACCGTGTTCTGCCTGAGTGCAGCTGAGAACCTTCTAGAAGTAACTATTAGTTTATCGCTGGATCCCTGCTTTAAGTCTTTCTTTCTAACAGTGTTGTCAACTAGAGTGCTATATTTCGTCAGGTTGAACTTAACAATTGTTAAATTTGATAACTATCATATACTTCTCCTAAGAATTTTTGTTCCTGAAATTTTCTGCTGATTGTAGCCTAAGTTTAGAATCTCTTTCTTCAAAGACTATGCTTGTAGCTAGAGTTGAAATCATTTTGATAAACTGAGTCTGAAACAAGAAAGTCTTTTTCGGGATTGCTGGCTTTATTGAGTAAACTACTTCGACATTGGTTACTTTGGGTCACTTCCATCTCCATTTATATGTCTATTATCATTCTATAACTCCTTATATGTGTCGGATCTATTAATGGTTCTAGCTAACTAAAGTTTGAAGATCCTATTATCCTTGGTTAATGAATTTTCATTTCTTTTCTTTTCTTTTCCTGGTCCATAGAGCTGAAATTCTGCAATACTAATGAAGAAATATCTCCCAGTTTGAACAAATATTGGTGTCAAAGGTATCTATTATTTAACAAATATGATGATGGAATAAAGATGGACGGAGAAGGATGGTTCTCAGTTACTCCAGAGGCCATAGCCAAGCATCATGCACTTCGCTGTGGTTCTGGTACTATAGTGGATTTCTTTACTGGAGTCGGTGGGAATTCAATTCAATTTGCTATGAGGTGAGTATGGCCGCATTTCACTTTCTGCTTTTGGTATGTGCTATATTAGTCCTTAGATTCTTGTGAATGCAAGTATGTCATCTCAATCCCATTGTTAATGTGCAAAGTTCAAAAATCCTTGGACCTCATATTGGATCTTGACATCTTGTGCTTCGGGTCCTGTAATTATTTTTGGTAGACTTGCGTCCTTTGTTCCCTGTACACTACCTTTGAAGACTTCGTCTGCACTTGAGGCATACTGCTCTGCTAATTGCTTTACATCTTCGTTGTTGAAATAATGGGATACTATTTGGCTATACTATAGGAAATATTTCTTTTTATTAGTAAACGAAAAATATCTATAGAAAGTATTTATGCATCACTTTTTGAATGCTTTTCTTATCCATCCTAGCATGGCTAAGAACGTGGATACTTTTTCTCAGTGGCAGCAAACTCAAATACCAGCTGTTATTAATTCAATGGATAACTATTTTCAGGAGTAAGCATGTCATTGCAATCGATATTGATCCAAAGAGAATAGACTTAGCTCAATATAATGCTGCCATTTATGGAGTTCGTGACCAGATAGACTTTATTAGAGGCGATTCTTTTGTTTTGGCTCCTAATTTGAAGGTAACAAGTTTCTCTATTCGCAAAAGATTAATAAATTATATATTTATGTTAGAAGTCTTCTGTCATTGTTCTTGGATGCTTTGACTGCTTCTTTCAAAGGGAAGGTTGAGAAAATTCTTTGTTTAGCCATTGCAAGAGAGTGGTCTTTCACTTCGTGCTACTATTTTTTTTCCTGAGAAATAATTCAGCACTAGAATTCTTTTTCCGAAATCCCTGCTGTCAGATTTAGTTTGTACGTATTTTGTGTATGATAGTTTATTTCAGCTTTGATGGCACTCTTGTTATTTTCTTTGATCATGGAAATCTTGTTCAAGTTTTGCCCTCTCTCCTTTCTCTGCTCCTCTTCCTAGTTTCATGATTTAAAACAGTCTTTGCTTTCCTTCAGGCAGATGTAGTCTTTATGTCACCACCTTGGGGGGGACCAGACTATTTGAAGGAAAGAACATTTGACATGAAAACCATGCTTAGGCCGCATGATGGGTATGCAATTTAGATTTTCCTAGAGACTTCTGCCTCAGTTCTTATATTCCTCAAACAGTACTTCTGAAATTGTGCATCTCTTTGTTATTACTACAGGAACTTCCTCTTCAGCATTGGCAGGGGAATTGCCTCCAAAGTTGTCATGTTCCTCCCAAGAAATGTTGATATCAATGAGTTGGCAGAATTGTCACTGTCCGCGAATCCACCATGGTCTTTAGAGGTATTCATTCAGCATTCAAAACTTTGTGATAAAGTGGTGAAGAGGATGGACTTCACTGTGATTGATGCGTTGCTTATTTACTTCGTTTGGTTTATTTGGAATGAGAGTGATTCATCATATCAGCAGTGCTTTTTCTTCCCTAGTCTTCCGTCTTTGCTTTTGTTTTTTCTCCTTAAAAGCCTGTGGGTGGGGACATGTGGGAATTCTTTGTAGTTTGGTTTCTTAATTGACTTCGTTTAATCATACACTATTTTTTAATTCTGGTACTGCATATGTCTTTCAGGTGGAGAAGACTTACTTAAATGGCAAGTTGAAGGCCATTACAGCATACTTCTGTAAACCTTCCTGATAAGCTGTGGTCGCATGAATCTGGTAATCTCTTTTGCCAAGTCGAATTCTGGATACCTCTTAAGTAGCAAGTTAGAGGCTGTTTAGAGTATACTTCTGTGGACCCTCCCGATAAGCTGTGGTCAGATGAATCTGGTAATCTCTTTTGCCAAGTAGAATTATGGATACCTTTTCTTCGGAGCCATGGGGTTCGTCTTTGCTGTGGCCTTCTTCTGTATACTGATGTATGTAACCGGAAAGTTAATATATCCTACTTTATATGAAGTGGAAATTGCAGTGACTGTTGTTAGATACAGGTGTTTCCATTGACGTTGTATTAGCAGGAAGGGTTACTAGAGCTCTACTAGTTGCTAGCAGGGCAGTGAGATTCCGGTGAGTGAATTTTTTGGTTGTCAATCATGGAAAGGTGCACGAGTCTTATCCGTCCTCCTCTCTGGGTTATAATGTGTGGCAACTCCATAGCATCCAAGGTGTGGCCTACCTGTCTATAGAGTTGGTGAAAACCATTGGAGAGCAGGGTTAATACCAATAGAGTGGAAACCGCTGGGCGATGTCTTCTCATCCTCCCAAGTTTTGATGGACCGAGTTACTTGTATGATGGGTAGGTAGCAGGTACAAAGTACAACAATCTAAGTATGCACAAGCTAGCCCGAACACCAACAATCTAAATTTGACTATGTAGAAATTATTATACTTCAACTTACATGTTGTAATTTTACTACTATATGTCATCTTAATGTCACAATTTGGTAATACAATCAATATGAATTTTGTAGAGCAAAATTGCTAATACAAGCATTATAACTTATACATCAACCTAAAGGAGTAAAATGGAACAAATAGGGTTACAAGTTAATCTTGTTTAAGACCTTCTTGAGATTGAGGAAGATGAAGATTAGTTCCTAAACGAGTAAGATTAACATAATCTACTGGACCATGAGCCGATAATCCTGGAATAATTAATCCCACCAGTCTAAAAATTATCTCAGACCAGCTTTGTTTGTAATCATTTCCCTTAATCCAAGGGAGAATAAAACTCCTAATTAGCTCAAAAACAGCATTCAACACCTTTGGTAAAACCCATAGCAATGAGAAGTAATTCTTGTTTGGTTCTTCCTCCAAAACCTGCAATTAGTCAAATTAAGACATTTTTTAATATTAGCTGTTAAAATATGATTCTAAAATATTTTTTATGTAGCTTCTGAATACGTAAAATTCATTTTAGAAATTTTTTTATAGTTAATGTGTGAATTAATGCTAAAAACTAAATATATTGACCCTCGTACTATGATCTCCACTAGTTATGAATAGTGAGTGTAATGATCCTTCACACTCATTATCTTAAAATCCTAGATCACCTATTGATCGAGATCGATCATATAAGCATGACAAGAAAGAATAGTGAATGTAATGGTACTACTCCAAAACAATTATATTACGATTCTAGATGTGTTATTGATCGAGATTGAATATTCAATATAGTAACGGACTAGAAAGTTCCGATCATATAAGCATGACAAGTCCTTGAAATAAAAGTGAGTGTAATGATATAATACCAAATTCATTATCTTAAAAATTCTAGATTTCTCACTGATCGAGGTCGATCATATTGAGAGACTTGCTAAAAAGTTCCTATCATATAAGCATGACAAGTCTTTGAAAGATAGTGAATGTAATGGTACTACTCCAAAGTCATTATCTTAAAATCGTAGATTCATTACTGATCGAGATCGATCATTTTGAGTTACTAGAAAGTTCCTATCATATAAGCATGACAAATCCTTGAAATAATAATGATATAATGGTACTACACTGTGTATTTATTATCTAAAACTCCTAAATCGATCATACAGAGAGAATAGAAAGTTCCTACCATATAAGCATGACAAGTCCTTGCAAGAATAGTGATATAATGGTGTACTACTATATATTTATCATCTAAAAATTCTAGATCGATCATTCTTATACAGACAGATTAGAAAGTTTACCTTGCCACAATAGAGGCTATTGTAGAACAAACATGATCCAAAATGCTTGAAGAATAGAGTTCTGTCATCATAGGGCAATCTTGGCACCATATCATTGCAATAAACATACCTATAATATTTCACATCAAATTTCTTCAATTTCTCCATCATGAATTTCCCAAATTGTTCATCTCCAACTCTTGGTTGGCCAAAAGTGTAAACTCCTTCCAATTTATCTAATAGCCACTCTTCTTCATGTAAAATTAATATTGATGCAAATAATATAGCTAATGCACCACCTAAACTATGTCCTGTTACTATAAACTTTATTTTCTCATTTTTGCTCAATATTTTCTTCAATTCTTCTCTTATTTTATAATATGCAAATTCTTTGGAATTACTATTATTTTGTTCTTGGGCTTGTTGGTTAATATGTTTGGGCCATCCAATGGGCTTTTGTAATCCTAGGGCTTTCATAAACCCTGCATGGATTTTACCAAGGCCTTCAAGTTCATACCATGATAAGTCTATATCTGTGATCCATGCATTTGCATTAAATGGGCTTGTTCCTCTAAATGCTACCACAATTAAATTTGGATCTTCAATTTTGTCTTGAAACATTATGGCTTGGGTTGAATATTGCTCCTCATAAGCTGCAAAAAAAAAAAAAAAAAAAAGTTATATCGGGGTAAGGGAAGGGGAAATAGGAGACGGGATTATCAGATGGGAGTCTAACCCTCACCAATAAGGTGAAAGGTTAGGCAGTCAACCAACTCAACTACAAAAGAAAAGTGAAAATCGAGTGTGTTTGTGTGTTTTTTGAAGAAAATATCTACGTACACAGTATATCGTTATAGGCAGGAATTAGAATTTGAACAAGGGATTAAAGAATATAAAGGGATTGAACAAGTTATATGTGTGCAAGCTTTTTAAAAATGTATATATGGTATATTTTTTTTCGATGAAGGGAATTTAACTGAACCTCATTTATAGTACATAGCTTTGATACCGTATATAATGAAAGTATAAATAATTTTTTTTACCCTACATAATCTAATTTTGTATCCAAATTTAACTTTACTTTAGAAGAAAAACCAAACACTATTTTATTGGAAATAAAAATGAGTGTAAATTCAAAGAAGTTGGAGATTGTTTAAATAAAATCTTGATGTTTGGATCAGTCTTGGACGCATCTCAATTAATTCTATGAGATATCTAACCATTCCCACCGACAAAAAGTATCAAGCATTTTTTTAATAAATTAGTGCTGATCATGTCTTTTGACTCAAATTGAAAGTTTAATATTATTTTGAAATTAACATAAGAGGTTGGTGGTAAAAGATCAAGCCGTACTTTTTGGATCACTCAATAAAATATAGCAATATTCATTGTATTAAATTAATTTATGCTAGCTACTGCACATACATCAAAGTTTTGATTTCTTAATAATAACGCTAAAGGTTTAAAAAAAAAAAAAATTAACACTAATTTTGTTAATTAAATACAAGTAGCTACAACTAGATTTTAAAATTAATGTAATAAATGCACTTCGAGGACATCACCTAAAATGGAATCTTATTCTTAATTACTTGGAGTATATAATTAGCTTAAACTAATCACCTACCTAAATTACTAATTTTTTCACCAACCAGCATTTCATTTTACGTTTTCTAAGAAAAATAAAATGTTGTTTATAGTTATTTTCTATTTTGAAATCTTCTTATTTAAGTTTGGTTAATTTAAGAAAAAATAGAATATAAAAATGCATTAACACATACTACCTCCATCCACTTTTAATTGTCATGATTTCCTTTTTAGAGTCAAACGATAAGAACTTTGATTAACATTTTACGATATTTTTTTCATCATATTGATATGTAAAAAATTGTAATTTATAGTTCTTTTTATATAGTTTTTGAATATCTATTTTTTTTTAAAAAATGTCGAATTAGTTTAATCTAATTTAACTTTGAAAATTAGTCAAATTGCTTTCGAAAAGTGCATAATGACAATAAAAAATGGACAGAGAGAGTATAAAGTTATTTTCATTATATATATATATATATATATATATAAGTGAAATTCTGTCCTAATTTACACTTGAACGTAGTTGTTGAAAAGACCTAATCAGGTCATGAAAATAAGATTCGGTCAACTCGCTCGAATTTAAATTGATCATTTATTAACTATGTTCATTTTTATATGTTCAAATTCAATTTTTTGCAATCGTTGGATATATTTAGAGAGATAAAGATTCGACTTACCATTCCAGAAATTGTGCAGCCCCAAGAAATGCATCTGCAGGGGAAAAAAAAAACAATTTGTGCATATTTTAATTTGTAATTTTTATTTTTAAAAGAATATTATAATTATTATAAAGAATAATAATTTACCTGCCAATGCTGTTGAATTACTGTCTTATTTAGTGCTTCATTTTCATAAGATAATTTAGCAGCCATAATTGACACCTGTCGATTATATCTTATGTCCCCAATTTTTATTTTCTTGTCTAATTCCACCCTCAAATCAAGATTTCCGATCATCGACTTGAATTTTTCCAATGACTTTTCCGGCCTTACTACTTTTCCTACGATTGTATGATGAAATATATTATTTATATACACTGACAGTATCAAGAATTTATAATACTAGTGAATATTAAACAATGCATATAAAGAAAAAAAAATTAGTAAAAAATTAATTAATTATGAGATGCGCGTCATGACATTTTCATTGTTCAACTTAATTTTGCTCGTGGACCCATGGTGAGATGGTTGGAATCTCTTCACGTATCCGTAATCAAAAATTTCAAAATGAAAATTAAGATTTAGTCAAACCAAAATATAAATATCAAATATCAGGTAAAAAAACTGAATTTTGTTTCGTAATATTTCAATTTGGTGAATTCTTTTTTCTTGTAGGATTGTTGTGACATTTTTTAATCAATTACGGAGTTTAATACTATACTATATAATTTTGCCCTACTCAAAAGAATATTAGTCTAGCTCTAATATTTCTATCGCCGTCTATAAAAATAATAATAAATAAATAAAATTAAGTCTAGTTTTCAGGTATTTCTTTCGTTTACTTATAGTTATCCATTATTTCAAAAATAGATTTTCACTTTTATTTGTCACTTTTAACATATAAAAAAAATTATTTTTTCCCCTCTTTTGCCCTCAATGGAGTCTTAATTATTTATCCCCCCAAATCATATATCAAGACCTGATAGTATACATCAATTAATATGAATATTATGATAAAATATTCATATTAACTATTATTTCTTAAGAAAATACAAACTGGACAAGTAAAAATAAACTTTGATTTATATTTTCAAACTTGTAAATGAGAATTAATGCATGTCTTGTTTAGGTACTATGCATGAACCATGCATTTTGATTTCATTTTACTTGCATGTCTATAAACCCTAAAAAAAACAATTTAATTTCCACCAGAAAAATTTAGAAAATATTCCATCATCTATGATAAAATAAAAGAAGAAACAAAGAAAACTTTTATTAAAATTGAGAAATCTGAAAATGGAAGCATTTTAATTAAGGGTATCGTACATGTGATCAAACGTAAAACAAAAAATTGGATCAATGTTTGAAAAAAAAAATTCAAAAGTTTAACAGTTGATATGACATGCCACATCATCTTTCCAGAACCAAAAAATTGATTTTCCAACTGAAATATAGTTCATTTTTGGGAAGATTGTATATATCGAGTGACATTACTTAATAATATAGTTTAACTATGTTTTTCTATTTTTAACCCCTGGATAACCGCAATCGCTAATAACCTCTGTCCTTCGGGTGAGTACTGAATAAACCCTCCGTTGTGTAATAGCCTGCAAACCACACAGGAGATGTAAACCGCACTAGGCAAGCCTATGCGATATTCTCGACTCAGAAGGCATTAAGGGGGGGTCAATCCCAGATTAATTGAGTCATCCCAAAGGACTAGTTTAACTAAGTTGATAAATCATCCAAACACTAAAAAAAAACACGAATTTCCAAAAGGAAATTCTTATGAAAATATAGTCCCAACTATGAAACTTACGACATAAAATTCATCGTTGAAAAGACTAAATTATCGAAATTTCACCTTTTTTAATTTTTTAACAGTGACCATTTGATAACTCAACTCTGTATAGCAATTGAAAGAAAATTAAAGAGAGAATATATATATATATATATATATAATGATAATTAAAGTCGAAATAATGTACGTACCTTGTAATATATTGAAGAAAAGTTGAATAAAACCACCATTAAAAGAAGGATAATTCTGCAAAAGCTCTATAAAAGAACCTAAATTTTCCATAGGATTTTTGAACCAAAACAATAATCTTTGCAACACAATGGAGATAAAAATGAGCCATCGCCGGCGAAAACCTCGTATCGTCGATGCAACTCCGATCGATGTATCGAAGAAATTTCTTTTATCTAAGTTACTAGAATAGAAAATACGAATAAAATCAAAGTAACTAGCTTCTTGTGCCTTTAATTCAAAGTAATCTTTACAAAATTCTTCATTATTGTTAGCCATAGAATATAGTTTGTTGTAACTTAGAAGAAATATGTGTGAATAGTTTCATATGATCATGATGTTCTCATTTTGTCTATATTTATATAAGTTGTATGGTCTTAAAAGGTGTGTTTGGTAGGAAGAAGAAAAATGTTTTTGAGGAAAATAAGTCATCAAGTTATCTTATTTATTTTCTAGTGTTTCGTAAATACATTTAAAAAAATATTGTTTTATAAATATTTATTTATAGTTTAGGAAAATACTATGGTAGTGATGATTGTGGGGTCAGAGGCTGAGACAACATATACTGATACATGTAACATGGTTAAAATATCATGGATTCAACACCAAGAACTTTAAATACTGAACCCATAAAACTTAAATCTTGAACCCGTCGGTAGAGGGTTGAAGGGTAGAGAGAAGACAATAATTAGCATGGAAAGTCATTTATGCATTTGTTTTCTCTATTTTCATTGAGGGAATTAATACTTTTCAAATATTTTAATCAACTAAATCTAAGAAAATCAAAAATTATTTTCTGAAAAAAAAAAAACCATTTTTCGCCATACCAAGCACACCCTAATAGAGAGCTGAGATTTTCAATTAAGAAAGACGGTTTACTAATTAATAATTCAAAATATAAATAATCTAATCTCCACATATATATATATAATTTTTAAAATACATATTATTGTCAATTGTCAAAGTTTGAGTTAACGTAAATAAATTCCAAGTACACGCGATGTCTTACTTTGTCTTTGGTCTTGAGATCCAACTTTCAAGGACAATTTAAAATGTTCAAACTTATTAAAAAGTATATTTTATAAGAAGTGTTTTTCGAAAAAAAAAACTACTTTTTAAAAGTAGTTGTTTTCATGTATTTGGAAATTAATTTAAAGAAACATGTTTGTCAATATTACAACATTAATTTGTGCTTAGTCGAAATTTTAAAAGGCTTTTGGAAAAAAAAAATTGAATTTTGGAAATCAGTTTTTATTATTATTCAAAAAAAAAAAAATTCTTTTGACTTAACAAATAACTCTATATAATAAATATTTCTTTAAAACTTTTTGAGAAGCTTACTATGATGATAATTCTTGATGTCTTTGAATAATGTTTTTTTGGACCGACATTTTAGAAATATAAATGTACCAAAGAAGAAAAGTAGCTATAATATGCTAATATCAATTATGACATTTGAAAGTTTACAATTGTATTTGTATATATTGATGACATATTGTAATTTAATCTTATTGTTGCAAGTTGTAGCCAGCTAGATTGACCACTTCAGCAAGCTATGATGATTGGTAGAATTTCATTTCATAGGAACTCAATTGTGTATAGTGTTCCTTCTTTAATTCTTTTATGGTAGTTGACGTGTTACATATAGAATTCTGATATTTTAGAGTGATTGACAAGTTTTTACTTCATTTTCATTATTAAATATATATTTCTTTTCATACTTATTTTTATTATGATTTACTTGAGTAGAGTATTTATCGAAAAAATCTTCTCAATCTTCACAAGATAAGATTAAGATTGTGTATATATCACTCTACTCAGATTTCACTTATAAACTAATATGTTGTTATTGTTATTGCCGGAATGGCCAGGATAGTGTGGTGGTTAGTGTTAATTAACTCAATATGCTTAGTTGTTAATTTCATTGAAAAAGGTAACTTTTACCTTTGTTTCTTTTTCATCTTCAATTTTCAAACTTTCATTAGAAACTTTCAAACTACTAATTGTTAGGCATAAAAAAAATTGATATTTCTTATTGAATAAAAAATTCAAGATGGCTTTGGGGTTGTTAAATCGTACACGAGTTAATTGTTGACGTGCATTTTCAGATTTAATTAAAATATTTATTATTTTATCATTGGAAACATCATGACAATTACTAAGAAGTTAACATGTAGTCATTGTAGAACCATTCATCCTTAATCAAAGATCTCGAATTATAGTTTTGAAAATGAAAACTACCAGAGCTATTCTCTTTAACGAATCTTATCGTCTGATGCATCATGAATTTGAATTAATGGAGCTCAAAATGAATATCAAAGAAAAAAAATCTATTGCGCCTAGTCGTAAAATATTTTCGTACGTGCACTTTTTTAAATAAGAAAAAGAAGAGTCCGAAACCTAAATAAGCCACAAAAAGATAAAAGTGATCAAAATAAGTCACTATTCTAGTAAGTAACTAAAATAGGCTTAGTGGGAAAAAAATTTCCGTTTTATGCAATATTACAAATGTTTTCCGTTAGTCTCATAACGTATATATTTTAATATATAACGGAACTATTTTTTACACCTTGTAAAACGGAACTATTTTTTACACTTTGTGAAGTGCAAGTTTTTCTTACACTTTGTAAAGTGAAAGTTCCGACAACTGAAGCGACCCCACACTAAAAAATCAAAATCCTGAAAGATTGGAGTAGCACAACCCGACAACACAACAATCCGACGCTACAAATTTTATAAATTAGGTACTCTTTTTTTTCCATCTCATATTCATTACTTTGAAATGATGTTGTAATTTGTTTAAAATTTCAGCAAGTCTTATACAATGTACATTCAATTACTAAATATTGAGTTAGAAAAAAGAGTCTTTAATTCGAAAGAAACAAAAGGAATTACACTGTTGGATTGGTAGTGCAAAAATAGTATTTCGCCACTACTGAATTACACATTTCCATCTCATGCTTTTTTTTTATATTTAATAATTGAGAGTCCTTACGGTTAAATTGTGGTGGATCCATCCTCTTATTTTTACGGTTAAATTGAGAGTCTTGTGTGATATTTTCCCTATATGTGTAAAAAAGTATAAATATTTGTCTCGTGCAATTAACTTACTTAAATAAAAAATCAAGTGTTGGACATACCGACATGAAAATTTGAGAATGTCCCAACATTTTCCGTCATTTCAAAGTGTGAGGACTGACCAAAATAATCATCTAGTCCATAACTTGGAACAATATTCCTCCCTTGCTGAGTTAAACCGCTACAAAATATATAATAATAATAATAATTATAATAATAAGAATAATAAATCATATAATTACTCCCTCCATTTCACAAAGAATGGCCTAGTTTGACTTGGCACGGAGTTTAAGAAAATAAAGAAGACTTTTGAATCTTGTGGTCCTAAATTAAAGTTATGTCAAATGTACAAAATTGCCCTTTAATCTTTTGGTCTTAAACATGACACGTGGAAAGCTGAAATTAAAATGTTACCAAAAAAAGAAAGAGGTCATTCTTTTTTAAATAGACTAAAAAGGAAATGAGGTCATTCTTTATGAAATGGAGGGAGTAATAAACAATTGACAAAATCAACAAATAATAATCGAAATATAATTATTGAGCATTACGGTCACTTTCATTGATAGTTTCGTTCAAATCAAAATCATATCGACCGGTAAGAATATTTTGATAATGAGTCATGTTAGGAAAATCAATAGATTGAGTTATCAGAAATCCATCAACGCTATTACAATTTTCTAATCGGGAATGGACATCAACCGATAAAGGAGAACGTTGTTGACTAGTCTTAGGCTCCTTCCTAACATAGAATTCAAGTATTGTTAACTTGATTTGATCTATGTAGTCATTTGGAACCCTCAAAAAGTCGTTCAACGATTCGTCATTATAGATAATCCACTCTCCAAAATTTACTTGTCTTTGTGATAAAAATGAAGTAGGATATTTTTCGACTTTAATCAAATTATAATCAGTACTATTTATACACATTCTTTTATAAATTGATGAAAGAAATTTATGATGTTGGACATTAATGGAATATTTAGCACTGTGTTTGGGAGGACAATTATAATAAACAGTATTTTCAGATTGGGACCATCAAATTAACATCTCCGAAGTGAAAAATCGTTTGGAAGATGAAAGTGAACCATGAAAGTGAAAGGGGAGAAGAAGAAAGTGAAAAGGTAAAGTAACTTTTCTTAAAGTGTAAGATTTTCTTCCACTTTACAAAGTGTAAAAAATAGTTCCATTATATATTAAAATATACACGTTATGAGACTAACGGAAAACGTTTGAAATATTGCATGAAACAAAATTTTTTCTTCCACTAAACATATTTTAGTTACTTACTAGAATAGTGGCTTGTTTTGATCACTTTTATTTTTATGTGGCTTATTTAGGTTGCGGACTCGAAAAAGAATAGCTACCAGAAAAATAGACCAAAGAAGCATTCCAACTTTAATTCCAAAACAAAACAAAATAAAAGTCCTCTACCATTTTTGTTTTCAATTTAATTACTATATATAAAGTTCAAAAAATTACTATAGTAGTATTCTTTTTGTGTTATATTATTATTCAAAAGCGATAAAATTAAAATTCTGAATCGAAGATTACATCCTCATTTGGTCATTGGATTCTGGCCTAACACTAATTACAGGTAGATAACTTCCAATATCATAGTAAAAAATTTACTTCTGGAATTCACATTTTTTCCCTTCAAGTGGCAATTATAAGACTATGAAAAGAAATAGACATTGAATCTTTTTTTTCTTTCTTTTTTCAGTAAATAGACATTGAATCGAACTAAATAAGAAAAAACTAGTTTAAAAGAAGAGAATTGTCTAGTTATACAAGGAGATTCATAACTAACGCCCCTCATATCACACACCCAAGAGTTGATATCTAGAGCATAGGCGATATGACATGAAATCCAACTTTTGATTAAGAAATTCAAATAAACCTAGGCTCTGATGCAATGATTAAAAAATGAATGTTGAGTTTAACTCAACTCATAAGTTAGCTCATGATGTGAGGATTGCTCAAGATCATGTTAGTATGATCATTTTGAAATTTCAAACAGTGTGGAATCGAAAAACCTAAATAAAACATGAGTTTACGATGGTTGTTCATATTCATGTTATCTAGAAGAATACCTATTTAATTTTGGGGAACTTACATAAATCTCATTAGTTTTGGAGCTAATTATTTAGATATACTTTAGTTTGCAATATTACATATCTTACCAGATTTTGATGTCTCCGGATACGTCCAAATACATGTATCTTGGATACATGAGGTCAAATTTAGGTGTAATTTGTTCTAGATACATTGTATCCATGTAGATCGTATGTATCTGGGATATATAACATATCTCGCTCGCCAGGCTTCACCCCGTACAAGCGTAGTTCACCATCTTTCGGGCCCCGATATGTATGTTCACACTCGAACCCTTCTCAGAAGATCAAGATCAAGGTCAGTCAGCGATGCACCCCTCAGGAGGATCCCACCAATCAGCTTCCTTAAACCTTACGGGCTTACAAGCCCGTTGACTCGCAAACATGTAAGACTTCTTGGTCCGTGTTTCAAGACGGGTAGAATAGGGAGTCTGCATGCTAGTGTCCGGAGCACACATATGCCAAAGCACACCATAGGTGCGCACTCTCTACCACAATCAAGGAGACAACGTTCCACATGCGTATCAATAGCCCGGGCTTTGGCCTCCCCCCAATCCAAGCTGGTCCAAGCCCCGAGTTGATCGATGGACCGGCTCATCATCGTTCAACATCTGACCGTAGCACATCAACCGGCCACTATCTGCTTCCCTCCCGATAGTTACAAGTACTCTTTGATTCTCTTTTCAAAGTCTTTTTCATCGTTTCCTTGCGGTACATTTTTTAAGTCCCACCATTTTCTTAAGACATACTTTCGTATTTATGAACCAACTTTTAGGAAGTAGCCGACTTTCTTGATTTTTCGTGTGTATTAGCCTATAGTTCTGGCACCTCGGAGCTTCCAAAAAAAATTTTGAACAAATTTATGAGGAATTCCGTAATGAGTTGGGGAAACACTACTTATAGTCCCGCCATTTTCTCATTTACGAGCTAACTTTTAAGAATTAATCGAATTTCTTGGTTTTTAGTGCATATTAGTCATGGATCTGGCGCCTTGGAGCACCAAAAAAAAATTATAAGCACCTCTGTTATGAGTTGGGGAAGCATTGTGTATAGTCCCATAATTTTTTACGGCATATTTTCGCATTTACGAGCCAATTTTTAGGAATTAGCCGAATTTCTTAGTTTTTTGTGTGTATTAGCCCATGGATCTGGCACCTTGGAGCACCCAAAATTTTTTCTTGAAAAAACTTTTTGAGGACCTCCATAGTGAGTTGGGAAAGCATTGCGGATAGTCCCATCATTTTTAAGGCATATTTTCGCATTTACAAGCCAACTTTTAGGAATTAGCCGACTTTCTTGGTTTTTCATGTGTATTAGCCCACGGATCTGGCGCTCAGATACATGTGAATCACTCCATATACATGTATCTAGTGTGATTCACATGTATCTGAGATACATACGGATCTCGGTCTTTTCTCTCTCCCCAATCTCGCTCTCCTCTCTCCTTATTTTGTGTATCTGGTAGCAAAAATATATGTATATAAGTGTAAGATACGTAGGAAACTCTTAATTAGTGGTAAGATACATAATATATTTAAAATATAAGTAATAATAGTATATATGGTAGTGAATTTTGTCTGTAATTTTTCCTTTAACTTTTGGGCTCTCAAACAAGACGGACCCATAGTAATATGTCATTTTCATATGGCCCAGCTTTTCTAATTGGGCTTTTTCAAGCCTTTTTATGATATTGTCCATTTAACATTTTCCTTGTGAAATAGAAAAAGGTCAAACATTAATGGGAATATCCATTTGGTAAAAATATAATTACCCAAAAATGAGAAAATAATACTGACTTTATTTACTTCCACTGTTGTATACTCCTTCTGTTCATTCTTACTTAAGGCATTTTGGATTTTGCATGTCTCAGAAGAAAATAATGATTAATATGAATATTATACGATAATATCCATTATTAAATGATGTATAGTCTTAAGTCATGACAAATAATTTGGAGAATAAGTAATTAATGTTACCAATAAAATATGAAAAGATAATATGTCTTTTCTCTTAAGTCTTTATGATAAGAGAAAAATAACAAGTAAAAGTGAATGTTTTAGCAAGTAGGGTGTTCAAATGTACATCATCAATGTAGCATATAAACTTCTTCTTGCACATTTGATATAAGTTTCTTGTGTTCACTATTTTGCCTTTTTACTTAATAAAAAAAAATTATTTTCTTATATGATACTTAATAACATTAAGAATGTAGTAAATTTTAATCCTAAGCTTGAAAGTTATTATTCAATTCTTCATATTTTCAACTTTGTCTAATATTTTAGAATTTTCAAATAAATTACTCAAGTCATCATATATGGCAATAAGATTTTTGACAACAAGATCAATATGGTGTATTAACACAAATGCCTACCTTGAATAATACAAATGTTCAACTTGAATGATACAAATAGGTTCTTTCTTGACATGTTCAATGCCCCTACATAAATAAAGACAGAAAATATAAGAATAATTTTATTAGTCATGAATATTAAAATAAATAAATTAGAAGAAAATCCTTAACTCTTGTTGTTGTTACTAGCCAACACTAGCATACCCTTATAACCCAGAATTGTCAATCCAAAGCAAACAATACTCGAAACATTAAAAAAAAAATGAACTCAAAGTCATCCAATAGATTAACAATAAGAGATTACTGACAATAAAAATTTCTAATGAACACTACTATTCCTAAAGGTGCGTAAATCATATCATATAGTTTTGTTGGAACATACTTATTACGGTTAGGAATGTGTTATGTTATTTCAAAATGTCTAGTAAAGAGTTCCTACTAAAATATTTCCAACCCAAACATTAAAGCATTAGGTTCCTAGGTGTTGGTTAAAGTATGTTGACCCAAAGGAGGGTTGTTATCAAAATATAAACAACATAATTTGTATACTTAATTGAGGATGAATGAAATTATTCCAAATATAGTCTCTATATAATAATAATAATAATAATAATAATATATATATATATATATACACATGCATCAATACATTAAAATCATGTCAAGAGAGTGTAGACTAATATATACAATGCCTTCTTAAATATATTTTTTTATATACAAACTCACGAGCCATGAGGCATATAAATATTAAAAGAAAATTAATTTGTTCATTACATAAACACACAAATCAATTCCTTTTTTGTTTTGTGTTGGATTTTTTAATTTTTAAAATCTACTTTCATTCTCTCTTTTTCTTTTGTTGGTGGGTGTGCATAATGAAATGATACCTTATTTAATTTATTGAACTTATTGAATTGTTTTTTAAAAAAAAAATCATTTTATTACTTATAGTTACTAGTAAAGTTCAATTTTTATGCATATGATTTTAGAGTGTTTTACCTTGGTTGATAAGATGCAATATAGTAGGGGCAGATTTATAATTGAATTTATGAATTCATGAAAATTCACTAATTTTGATTCAAAGTCTATATTTATTTATTAAGATCAAAGTTGTTGATGTTGGATTGTAATATTCATATTGACAAGAATTTATCTTTACTTAATATTATATAATTAATTTATTTAGAATCTAATAAGCAATGAAATTATAGTTCAAATCTATAAACTTAAAAATATTAATCTATCCTTAAATTATGGCCTCTTTTTATGATTTGAACAATACATAGGATTTAGCTTGTTCAATTGTGTTGGAACATAGACCTTAAAATCACTTCTATTTTTTAAAATGTTAGATCTTCATACTATATTATTCGCGCTTCATGAGTTGATTTTTTAAGCTAGTAATTTAGTTCATAATCCTTTTCTAATTTAACGTATGATTAAAAAATATTTCAACCATGGTATGACGGAGATATCCACGTAGGATCAATCATTGGCCACGTAGATCCTGTTCATTGAGCAAGCCAAATGATAAAACGACATCGTTTCATGGTTCATAAATGTTTAAAAACAATATCGTTAAAAAAAATATTACAATATCATAAAAGACCACCGCCAAAAATGTCAGTCATTCACGTGAACTTCTTGTGCTTTAACATTTATATATTTATATATTAAAATTTGATTAAATATAAATTTGTGTATTACGTAACTCATTTTTTGAGCAATGCCTCTAACATGATTTCTTCCATTCTCAAGAGTTCAAGCCGAGATATCCTATTAAGAATGAAAAAAAGATTAATAGTTCTTCACTTGAAATCACACCCTCTATGTTGGGTGGAATAATTGAGATTTTTTATGTGGCTATTAGTATAGAATTAATATTAAGTAAATCATATTTTTATTTACTTAGTTATATTCTTAACGCAAATTATTACATTTGGGTGGAATAATTGAAATTTTTTGTGGCTATTAGTATAGAATTAATATTAAGTAAATCATATTTTTATTTACTTAGTTATATTCTTAACACAAATTATTACATTCATAGACGGAAGTAGATTTACAATTTCTAGAACATGCCGGCATTACTTGTAAAATATGAGGAAAAAAGAAGTGCGAAGTGAGAATCTATCCGTAGCTATTACTTTAGAAAAATAACTCTAAATAACTCTAACATTCAATTAAGTGTATCATCAACTGTTTTGAATTATAAGGGCAATAGTAGTTTTAATAATATTAGATCAATTTTAAAAAAATCACACGTAAAAACACGTAACTCAACATTCAATTAAGTGTATCATCAACTTTTTTAAATTATAAAGGCTATAATAATTTTAATAATATTAGATCAATTCTACAAAATTCACACGTAAAAACACATAATAACTTTGTAGAGAAATCATCATGAATTCACTATATAAAAACATGGTTATGAACTTTTATTATTTCTCTAGTAGTACAACTTACATGCTATATATAAACTTATAACTTTATAATTATATATATCATAAGAAGAGACTTCTCTCTAGTCTCTCTCTCTCTCTCTCTCTCTCTCTCTCTCTATATATATATATATATATATATATATATATATAAAAATTGATCTTTTTTTTCATATTTTAATTAAAAGATATTACAGTTAAAAGGGTAAAAATATTCAAAAAGGTAAAATAACATAGGTAAAAAACCTTTCTGGCCAGATTCTGGCCAAATTTTCTAGCCAAAAAGATTTTTCCTATATATTTAATATTATCATTTCTATTTTACAACCCCACATGAATTTATACTAAAAACAAGAACTCATTATTCAATATTTGTCACTCAAACATGTAACTATCTATCTAGGGCTGAATACTCTGATGATAAGGGTAATAATTAGGTAAATAATTCCCACTTAATGACATTGACATAGGCCTATTAATTTCAACTTTTTCAAGGGATTGAACTTGCTTCTTCAAGAATTTCATGTAATGAATTGCTTCATCTAACATTGATGTTGTGTCCATTTTTGTTCCACCTGGTACTAATCTTTGTAGTATCCTTATTTTTTCACTTATCCTTTCTCTCCTATGGCGTGCCGCCACGCTTTGAGGATCGCTTGATATCTTCACGTTCCTTCTCTTGGGCGCTTTTACTGATGATCCAGAAATAATATCCACGTTAAATAACAAGAAAAAATAACCAATATTGATATCAAGATATGATTAACAATGAGAATAAAAAAGAGAAACAAGCCAACAAATATCTCGACTTTTACATCAAATGAAAACACCACTAGTGCAAATAGAAATTGATGATGGTCAAATTTAAAAGTTTTAAATGATAAAGTCCATTGATAAAAGATCGGTCGATATCTTCATGTTCCTTCTCTTTGGTGCTTTTACTAATCAGCCAGAAATAATATTCACCGTAAATAACATGGAAAAATAACCAATATCTAACAAGATATCGTTAAAAATGAGAATAAAAAAAGAAACAAGTCAACATATATCATGATTCTCACATAAATAAAAAAAAAACCACTACTAGAAAAACAAAAATTAATGAGGGTCAAATTCAATAGTCAAACAACAAAATTTGTTGATAATTTCCAATAGTAAATTAGCAACACATTAAAAAGACAAATTAGTTCATGGCTATTTTCATTTTTTGATAGTGGTATGAATGGAAAGATACCATGAACTATCAAGCCTCTAAGTGCAAGTTGCACCCAAAGTCATTAGCCTGAGGGCACGTTTATCTGAGCGTCACTGAAATATAGAGAGAGCCACACACAAGGACACCAAAATTCTTACCGGATGATAGATCCATTTGAATTGGTTGCATTGCAGCTATTCTAAAAATCATCTCTCTCATAGCCACCATAGAATTTCGCTTCAATGTATGGGAAGGAAATGTACTTAAATGCGAGGCAATGGATACTTGTTCTTTATAGTCACCTTTAACAGAAGTACTCCATTTCCCATTACTAAGACTCGAATTTTCCAAGAAAGGGAGGGTTATTGAAGATTCTTGATGAACTATTTGAGGAGATCTAGAGTCATTGAATGGAATGGTAGATGATGACATATTGTTCAAGAATGTGGATGGTGAATTATGATGATTGATAATTTCAAAGAAATTATTACGATCAGTATTATTATCATTGTTGTTGTTATTGCTTCGTCGTGGACTATTGTCCAACATTGGCATTTCATTCTCCATTTGCATCATAAGCATCATTTCCATTTGATCTTCACAAGGTGAGGATTTGAGCAAGTCAATATTATCCATATATATGACTTTTTCTCTTTTATAAAGTAAAGAAAAGAAAAAGATTATTGATGTTTGATATTGAGGAGAGCAAAATGTACGCAAATCGAAAGTTTTGATGATAATTAAAGCAAAAGATCTAACAACTACTATAGTCTATTTGATTTTTTTGGAGAAGAAATATTGAGAGGGAAATAAAATAGTGATATATGTTGGGAACAGACTACGATACAGCTCATTGGGAAGGCTATATATAACAACTTGTAAGTAAATTATTATTATTATTAATTATATAGTATGATGGTTTAATATTTTATATTATATAATGTAGCACTACGAAAGTTGGTAAACCTCCTCTTTACTTTTTTTAGTTTTCTTTTTTGAGAAAATGGTCAAATGTCCCCCACTCTATTGTTGAATTTCTAACTACATACTTAAATTTTATGGGAGTCCTATCACCTCACTGAACTGTTTAAAACTGAAATTATCATCTCCCTAAATGCTTATGTGGCGAAGTGAGTGTTATTCATTCTCCGTGAGAGAGTGTGCACCGAAAAAAAATATTAAAACATTTTTATATATCTTTTATTTTTTTCCCTATTCTTTTCTTTCTTCTTCATAGAAATATCTTTCTTCTTTGTGACCAGATCTGTCCATCTCCAGTCATTTCTACATCGTTGACGTCACTGCTATCTTTACCTGATGTACCATAGAATTTTTGTATTCCTCTTGATTCTAATTTGTGTATGGAATTAGGAATTTTTGAAAATCAACTCTTTATTGATATTATTGGAGTTGTTAATCATCCTTGTACATGATCAACCACAAAGTTAATTCGGTTGGCAAATTCTTATATTGGTTCTTCGAAGCTCCAAATTTGTAATTTTAATCCAAACCAATGAAGAATTTTAAATTTTCGATGAAACCCATATTTGATTTTGAGAATAAAAATGTTTTTGGCTATGGCGAATGAAAACAACAATGTAGTGCTTGTTTGTACCATCAATCGGCCTAAGATCTGCATCTCGATTTGTTCACATGGTTGAGAAATTTTTCCCAGCCAGCTTGCCACATATGCATTCATGGAAATGATCTTAATACCAATCAGGTAGTGGATGAAATGACAAATGAAAATAATTATGAACGGATGGGAATAAATATCTTCCACACTATTATATATATTATGCGTACTGTTTAGGTTATAATTAGATATAACTTAAAATCATTTTTGAATATGTAAGTCAGAGAACATGACCTTTATAATATTCGAAGCATCTTTGACTAACTAAAAATAATTGGAAAAATACTCTACTCTTAAGAAAATTATATTCCCAAAAAAAAAAAAAAAGTTAAAGATCACCTAAAAAAGGTAAGAAAAATGAAAATATTTATTTTTTAATAATTTATAATAAGAAATATATAGAGGCCCACCATTTGGGATGGGTCAAATCTACATCAGTGCTTTTGATGCATGAACGGTATAAATATTACTACCAAAATTAATCTACATTCATGGAACAATGTACCACTATCAGTTTTTGCATTTAAGTTTTACGGTTCATTGCATCTCTTATATGATCTTGTTTGAAAAAAAGTCAAATGAATTTTATTTAAGTCGCAATCTTTTTTCATATATAAAAGAAGAGTAGCTTAGTGTACAAATATAACGTGTAAATAAGATCCGGGAAGAATTACACCTTAAAAGATGTGATGTAGACAGTTCATCCTAATACAAATATTAGTAAAGGCTTTCACTACTCAAATTTATAATCTATAAATCTTACGAAAATAATTTTATTGAGATTGCACTTTTTACATATTTCTTATATTAAATATTTTAATTGTCAGTGATTATGGCTTATAGTATAAAAATTTAAATCCATTAATTTTACTTTTAAAAATATAAAAAATTAGCCTTTAAAATAAAACGATATCATTTAAATTGAGACAGAGAAATATCACTTTCTTCTAATTAATAACTTAAAACCCCACTCACATGAGAGAAGTCAGAGAGATCTCATGCAGTCATGCTCACCCCATTTCTATATATATATATAAAGTTGAATCTAACATCGCTGATGTGGCACCCTCCAATGACCAGCATTTGCAATTATCTATTTCCTACTCTCTTTTTTTTTGAATTAATTCTGATTTTTTTTTTTGCTTTATGTTTTTATTGAATATTAATTAAAGCATAATATTTAATTCTCTCAGTATTAAAACATAAACATAAAAGCTTTAGTATTGCATTAGTGCCGTATTAGTATCACTATGCATTGGTGTTGCACGTTCTTTTGCAGAAAAATTGATGTCTTCTCCTTTCCCATAATTAACATTTATTAATAGGTATTAATATTAATGTTATAATAGTAAGCATTAGTGTTGCACGTTTTTTGCCCAGAAAATTCATTGCAATAATCTCCTTTTCCTACCTAATAATTAATATTTATTATAGGTATTAAATATGACATATTTTCAAATTCTAACACTCAAATAAAATGATAGAAATTTAGGAACAAAGCTCCAAAGCTTTCCCACTATGCTAGATGAAAAACTAATGATGCTATATTTCATTAGGTAATATTAATTATTATTTTTACTGGATAATTATATTGACAAATTTTCTTATATGAATTGCAGAAACATGATTTACTTATTCTTGGTTATACATGGTTTTAGGTGCTCCTATGATCTCTTCTCAAGTTTTGCTTATGCATGTTTATTATTATGATTTCTATTGTTACACTGATAATTTCTAATTTTTTATCTTTGTTTTATATCATTTTCTCATAATAATTATATATCTTTTCTTTAATTATTTAGAATCATTTTTGCTACATGCAGATTTGTTCAATTAATTACAGAAAGTGAAAAGAAAAATGTGTCAACTGACTACAACAACTATTCAAAGTATCAAAGAGATATTAAACCAAGGTTCGTCACTGCATGATGAATGATTTTTATTATTTTTAAGGAGAGAATGGACTGTTTATCAAACTATTTATTATGAATATCTCAAATATATCTTTTTGATTATGCTTGTAAATATTATTATTTAAATATCTAGACGGTTCAATTTTACTTAATAAACATCATGTATGTGTTTCGTTTTTTTAAATTTATTGATTTTTTTTTGTTCATTATTTTATGTAAAAAAATAAAATTATTTGTGTGTTTTCGTAGGTGGTTACGAAAATGATAAATTGTTCATGAATAAGAAATTAAGAATGTTGAAAGGAAATTTTCTCACCGTATACACTTTAGTTGATTATTATTTTCATTGATTTCAAACCATTTAAATATCAGAAGGCAGGCTTAATCTTAGTTTTAAAAAAATATGCCAATAAAATTATATTTTCTTCTGGACAAACTTGATTGGTTGAGAAATGAAATCAAACTTAATTTTGATATATTTAAAGTTTCAAAATTTAGTTCCAACTAAAGAAAGAGTGAATTGTGTTTTTCAAATTAGAATAATCTCATTTTAGTATGTGTTGAATTTGTATTTACATGAGTAATTTGAATGTAAGTTATTATAAATAGTTTAACAAATCAAAAAACTTAAGTTGAATTATCATCACATTTTTTTAATATATCAAAATATATGGGAGCTTGTAATTTAAAATCTATATCTATAAAAAAAAAATCTATATCTATATATATTTATATAAAGTTGGACATAAACAAGGTGATGTTACAACTCTATAATCAACAACCATATTATTATTTTTTTACCATTCTCCTATTTTCTTAATCTGTTTTTGTTATTAAAATAAAAAAAATCAAAGGTCACTAATTAAAATATTTCTCCTCAATATGCGTGAGTCATTTTTTTTCCAATTACTCATTGTTAAGTACCACTTATTGTACTTAAGTCTCTTTAATTTGTTAGTGCCTATCATTTTAATTTAAAAGTCTTAACTTTGACTAAATAATTTGTCAATTAATTAGGAGAAGACAGTTATTATAGAAGACAAGGAAAGATAAAAAACGTTAGTTTCGAATTGGTGATGAAAATATTAAAGTAGATAGAAGTAAATTTTCTTTTTGATTATTTAAAAACTAGAGCACAATATTTAACTAGCAACAAGAACTACAGAAACAAGAAAATAATTCAATAAAACAAATAATTCAACATAGGAAAGATTGAAGGAAGTAACTAAACAAAAAGAGGAAGTAGAATTAGGAGATAATATCTCAAATGGTCACTCAACTATGAATAACTTTTTCAGAAATTCACTCAACTATGAGTAGTTTTCTCAGAAAGTCACTCAACTTTGTTTTATAACCCAAAAGTCACTCAACTATGTGTAGTTATCTTAGAAAGTCACTCAACTATGAATAGTTATCTTAGAAAGTCACTCAACTATTGGTATTTTACATAAAACGTCACCCAATCAATTTAAAGAATTTTTTCATTAATTTTTGTTGACTTGAAAAAATTATTTTAAGCTAATTTTTTAAGAAATAAAAAGATCTTCATTATAATCTTTTTATTGACGTGTCCCAAGTAATATATAATATAACAAAATTTATAACTATAGTTAGTAAAACAAACTTATGTCTAAAGTACCAATATAAATTATAAATACAAAAACACACAACTCAGTTACGCATTTTATATAAAAAAAAAAAATTAGCTTATAATTGAGTAATCAGTTAATTATATATGTCAACGTTTGAACAATAGTTAGACAATAACAAAGATTCCAATGTTTCTAATTATATGAAAAAAAAATTAGAGTAGCAAATTATGTCATCATATTTGAGTGATGGCTTTAAATATTATTTTAAATGCATATAAAATGAAGTGATCTTGATAAATATATATTTCTATATAATTTTAGTGGGGTGCATCAATAAAATGATTAAAAGTGATACCTTTTTTATTTTTTAAAAATTTAGTATAAAATAAAAATCTCATGTCAACAAAATTTAATGGAAAAATTATTTAGATTGGTAAAGTGATTTTTCAAGATAAATATTCATGATTGAGTGACTTTTTAAGATAACTATACATAGGTGAGTGACTTTTGAATTTATAAATAATTTTTATGACTGCGCGAAGCGCGGAACTGTTCACTAGTGAAAATATATGCCCCAATGCAAATGAGTCAACTCGATACCTTTGAACTTAACACAAATTATTAATTTATTTTTGAATTATCGATAGCTTTAAAAACACTTATTACTTAATTAACTAAACTTACATACACTTAATAAGTAGTCTTAAACTCTTTCAGGAGCATAGGGCTCTTAATAATAAATAGTCGAGAGCAGTATTGAAAATATATACTCCTAAATTTGACGAGAATTTAAGGATATATTTCACTCATGTTGTAATATCACGGTGTATTTATGTTTAGTTAGTAAAGTAGAAAAGTATTTTTAAAGTTGTTAATAATTCGAATATAAAAAACTAATAATTTACAAATTGAGGAATATTTTCGATAAATATGTCTGATTTTTATAATGATAGACTCTAGCTGGAAATTAGCTTACATTTTTGGGAACGCATTTCGAGGAGGACTACTGCTTCGTGTGTTTGTTTTACTAGTACTCGGCTAGGGGTGTCAAATGAGCGGGTTGGGTTGAAATTGAAGATATTAAAATGGATTGAGATAGAAATCGAGTTGGGTCTTGACCCGCCCAAGTTTACTTTGGGCTCAAATGGGTTGGGTTCAAATGGGCTAAAAAATGGGCTAGGTCTTGACCCGCCCAATTTGACCCGATTAATCTCAATAATTTTAACATAGTGATATTTAACTTTTATAATCACAATTCGAATTTCCGCTCAAGATTTTTTTTTAAAAAAGTAACAAATAAATGGATAAATCCTAAAAGATGTTAAATATATAATAATTCATGCCTTTAATATAGGAACATATCTTAGTAAAGAGTTTTAAAACAGGTTGAAATTAGAGATTGAATTGGGCTCAATTAAGGATTTTCTTAAAATTGTTAGGCTTGAATGAGTTGAGATTAAACCCAATTCAAATTATTTTGAGCCCAAACCATAAAATTCTGGACGAGTTGGACGGGTTACCTATGTTTGAGTTCATTTTTGACACCCCTAAGTACTACTTGTGGACGTATTAGAAAACAAACGATATATGATAAGAAGAATATAGGTTAAAAATAATTTAAAATAAAATTGATTATGATAATTCTATACATGAAAGATTTGGAGTCGAGACATATCAGGATTAGTGTGTCATATCACGAAAATCTGTCTAACTCCAGTAGCACGAGTTGACAGAGTTGAGATAAGTTCAAAGGTTCAATCAATGTGGAAGAGTTCGAGATCTCTAATAAACCATCATTGATAAACATTGTATAGATACGATCAATTCAATTTAAGATCCAATGCTAACACTGCTTCAGACCATAAAGACTTTTAAAGATTCGTCTCAAAGAAAGGAGAAAACTAACCTCATTTAGAAGTTACTTACTTTCCTAGCTAATCGTTAATTTTCACGTGATATGTATGAGACCACAAAATTCAAAAATACTAAACACGAATAAAATATTAATATAATTTATGAATAACGACATGACTAAAGAGACGTTATGTTCTTCTCTGCAAGAGAACGGGTTCGATTTGGACAAAAAGAAGTCTGAATACACAGATTTTGTTGTTGGAACGTTGATTTTTTTTTATTCATAATTATTTACTTTATATTATCACTTGCACTACCTTATCTTATCTTCCCCACAAACTTCACTTTCAGTCTCCTTTTTTAATTTATTTAAAATTAAATACACCGTCGTCGTAATATTTTACACTATTAGATCACCTTTATGTGTTGTAATATATTTCGATTGAGTTACACACAAGCTTAATAGGATTGTTAATATGAATAACATGTAGTGATCGACGATTGATATTGTAAAAATTCTTTTCAAAAACACACAACTCAGTGAGCTGAAAAGAACAAGGCATGAAACCTCGGAAAATATAAACTAAAAGTATGCAGAACACAGCAACCATGTTAAAGTATCATGTAAAGAGAATCAAAGAATTCCCGGTGAAAAGTTTCTATAAGGCATATTAATCTTTCACATTTTCACAAGACATATGTTACTACAGAGGATCCATTCTTATGGTAGTTGCAACAATGGGACTTTTTACAACATATTTACCGCTAGTTTCAACCCAACTCAAAGATCCATAAACCAGATAATTATCTACTAACAATGGACCTTCTATCCTTAGCTTATAGTTTTGTTTTTCATACTTCTCTTTGAAAACCAACTTGTCAGGTGCAACACTAACGTTATATCATCCATTGGGGTCAATTTTGCTGTGTATGTTGACATACCATCTCCAAGATTAGTCACTGTCCTCTGGAATTCTTGTATCCGTTTAGTATCCGACTTGCTGCTGTTCCTATTGAAATAGCCAATGAAAGATGGATAGTTTAAGTCCAATGATGATGGATTGGAACAGGAATATGAGGAGGATCTTGTGATGGCTTTTATCTGTTGGGATGTGAAATCTAAACCACAGAGGAGATTTATGTAGTCTTCTGGTGTAGCATCGTAGATAAGTCCGGGGTCCAGTGCCTTATTTGGATTGATATGGCCAGCTCCCATGGCTAGGGGATTAGCAGCATTATTGTTTTTACCAATGTCTCGGATGGGCCCTTGTGTGTTGTCTAATGCATCGGCTGTGGTCATCATGGCCGAGCGGATGGCAGCAGGGCTCCATTTGGGGTGTACCCCTTTCAGAAGTGCTGCTACACCAGCAGCATGTGGGCATGACATAGACGTACCAGATATAATGTTGAAGTTACTGAATAGCTCTCGCGAGTTGATTTCAGTAACCGGTAATTTCTGAGGCCATGAAGCTAATATCAAGGCTCCGGGAGCCATCAGGTCAGGTTTGAGGATAAAGAGGCAACTTTGTGCTGGTCCCCTTGAGCTGTAGCTAGCAACTTTTGGTGCTGGTTTAGCACCAAGATGTGTCACTTGAAATTCGAGTCTTGCTTTAGGCGAAGGACTATTCTTGATGTACTCCAAAACTCTATCACCATCTTGAAAGTTCATAAACATAGCCGGGAACAAGCTTTGGAGGTAGAATCCCAAGTCAGTAGTGTTTGTTATGAAGACACCACCCGAAACGTTTGAATTTCATACATTATACACTTGATCACTTATTGATCCGTTTGTGTCATAGCAGACAACGATTTTATATGCATTTTTCTCAAGTTCCTTCTCCTCTAGGCATGTGTTGAGAAAAACGATGGAGCTATCGCTTGAAGTGGAATTCCTGGGATAGATAGATAAACCAGTAAGTGCAACTCCACTGCCTAGAGTTAGTGTCCCAAGAAATTTGCGGTCGACTGTACCAGCAGCAACAGTGAGAACCCAAGGTGTCCCATTATGCAAACTCTCATCATCAGGTCCATCATTTCCTGCTGAAGTGGAGACAAATATACCTTTCTCCATTGCAGCAAATGCAGCAATAGCTATCGGATCATCATATAGCGGAACCCCATCTATGCCTAATGACAAGGATAATGCATCCACTCCATCCTCAATTGCCTGATCAATTGCAGCCAGAATATCAGATAACATTGTACCTTCATCCCACAAAGCCTTGTACATTGCCACATGAGTCTTTGGTGCCATGCCTGTAGCAGCACCAGGGCCATAGCCAAAATAAGATGCAGATTCAACATGACATCCTGCAGCTGTAGAAGACGTGTGAGTTCCATGCCCTGTCGTGTCACGAGCTGAATTCATCCCGATGGTAATATTCGGGTTGCTAGCAATTAGGCCTTTGTTGAAGTAACGCGCACCAATGAGTTTCTTGTTGCACAAAGAGGAATTAAATTGAGTTCCACTTTCACATTCACCTTTCCATCTTGATGGAACATCATTCATCCCATTATCATTATAACTTTTACTCTCTGGCCAAACTCCTGTGTCCACCAAACCAATTATAACATCTCTACCATAATCTGACTTTGGCCATGCACCAGAATTGGAATTCAGGCCAAGGAATTGTGATGTATGCGTCGTATCGATTTTAACTGTCATGTCCCTAGTTGAAGAAAGATAGCCTTGAGAATTCTTGATAACTTGTAGCTCAGAAGGAGATAGACTTGCACTAAAACCATGAATGGCATTAGTGTAAGCATATACAAGGGAATTTTTGTTACTAGCAGAATCAAGATTCGAATTATCTGATACAGAAGCAAGAGTGGACAAGTACCAACTATGATGACTAGAAAAAGATTTTGGCATGACTGGCAAATCCATATGAATTATATAAGTTTCTGACTGAGACATGGAAATTGGAAACAAGATAGAGAAGAACCATAAACACAAGGCTACACAATTAGCCATATTGTTGAAAAATGAAATGGAAGTTGGTATATTTTCTTGAACATAAGTTATTTTACTTATATAGAGAAGTGAGAAGCCAAAGTATTCCCTTTATAACAACTTCTCAATCAGTTACCATATTTTATATATATATTGAACATACAACTTGCAAGTCAAAGAAAGCTTCTAATAATTCCCAACTCTGCTTCAATCTAAAAGGAACTGTCTTTGCCATTGCCTCATCTATCATGTCAAAGTTGCTTTAGTTGCACTTCCCCCCATCCCTAAGTATATGTCATACTTTTCCTTTTAGTCTGTCCCAAAAAAATGTCATACTCTATTGTGGCATAATATACCCTATCCATATTCTTCAAAAGCTATGCATGTTTGAGGATCTGATAATTATGGCAATAATTTTGGAAAATTCAAGCAACATAAGTCATACTTCCTTATTTAGAAATACTTTTCACTTGAGATGATTTATAGTCATACAGATAATAAGATTCAAAGTATTTTCCTTTTTTATTTAAATTATATGCTCAATCAACACCGTTATATAAACTGAGAGAGAGAGAGAGAGAGTAATAAGTTCTAAGTTATGCATCTTGATTGAAAAGAAGAGTTAAACATTTGTGTATGATTTGAATAATCAAAATAAAACTTCATCCTTCAACCATGGAACCAAAACTGTATTCCAAATTCTATAGATAAATAGCACCACCACCACCAATAACAACAACATATTCAGTGAAATCCCACCAAATAGGGTCTAGAGAGTATAAAGTGTACGCAAACCTTACCACTACCTCGGACTGTTTTCAAAAGTGGACTACCATATTATGAACAAAACTTAGTAGTCCACATTGAGAGTGTCAAATGAGCGAATTGGGTTAAAATGGACTGATCTGATAAATGGACAGGTTAATAACTCACACAAATTTACTTGAGCTAAAATGGATTTGGCTGAAATGAGCTAAAAACTGGATTGGGTTAATGACCCTATTATCTGAGTCATGTTGTCCACTAGTTGTAGAAAATTGAAGGGATAATATATAAGAAATGTATATATTTATATACATAATATGTCAAGTTTTAGCATTTCTGGATAGATTCATATTAAAATATTATCAAATGAATTGGTGATTAAATCTTGTTTGGTATGGTGCGAATTAGTCTTTAACTCAGTGAAAAGAAATACATAATTTTACTTCACATTTATTCATTTATCTTTAATATTTTCACAAGACATGTCTTACTACAGAGGATATATTTTTATGGTAGTTGCAACAATGGGACTATTTACTACATATTTACCACTAGTTTCAACACAACTTAAAGATCCATAGGGATCTAGTGCCTTATTTAGATTGATATGGCCAGCTCCCATGGCTAGGGGATTAGCAGCATTGTCTTTGTTACCGATGTCTCGGATGGGCCCTTGCGTATTATCCAACGCATTGGCTGTGGTCATCATGGCCGAGCGGATGGCAGCAGAGATATTTTCTTGAACATAAGTTAGTTTACTGATATAGAGAAATAAGAAACCAAAGTTTTTCCCTTTCTTCTAACTTCTCAATCAGTTTTCCATATTTTCTATATTTTGAATTTGCAAGTTAAAAGGAAGCCCTCAATAATTCCAGCTTTGCTTTACTCTAAAAGGAACTTCCTTTACCATTGCCCCATCTATCATGTCAAAAAAGTTGCTTTAGTTGTATTCCATCCGTCTCATATTATGTGTTATACTTTTCTTTTTAGTCTGTCCCAAAAGAATGTCTAACTGTAGCGTGTGTCGGATACTCCAAAAGCGATGCATTTTTGAGGATTTGACATGACTCCGGCAACAATTTTGTAAAGTTTCAGCAACAGAACTCATAACCCTCAATCATGAAACCAAAGATAAAGACAGGAGTGTATCCTGTATCCATTGTTCGTAAAGCCATAGCCACTAAAACTAACTTCCAAATTCTGCAGATGTAAAGTATTAGTCATTCAAAGGTGCTCAACTGGTTTAAATATTGAAGGTGCTACTTTCAGATTGGATGCTCAATCAATCTCTATCTTTATATGTTATTAGTCATTTTCAATATGAATACATAATGTTTGGAGCACTGAGCACCTAGTAGCCACATAGTAAGTCCTTCATTGGTCATCAAAGTTTTAGGATATAGCTTTACAACTTGCTTGAGGGTTATCTAGTCATCTTATTTACTGTGATATGCATCTTTTTTTAATCTGTATGAACAAAAGACAAATGTCTGAGCTGTCTTGTTTGGATTATTATTTGCCTCATTGTCAATAATTCAATCTTATATGTTTTGAGTTCAAAATTAATCCAACTACTGTTAAAGATGGAGAAAAATAATCATTTGAATTTAAGTCTTTAACTAAGTGGGAAAAAGAGGCATAATTTGACTTCACAATTATTCATTAAACAGTGTCTTAATCAGTTCTGTTCTCACAGAGGTTCCACTCTTATGGTAGTGGCAACAATAGGACTTTTTACTACATATTTACCACTAGTGTCAACCCAACTCAAAGAACCATAAACAAGATAATTATCTACTAACAATGGACCTTCTATCCTAAGCTTGTAGCTTTGTTTTTCATACTTCTCTTTGAAAACCAACTTGTCAGGTGCAACACTAACTGTATATTTACCCATTGGGGTCAATTTTGCTGTGTATGTTGACTGACCATCACCAAGATTAGTCACTGTCCTGTTGAATTCTTGTATCCTTTTCGGATCAGACTTGCTGCTGTTAAAGTTGAAATAGCCAATGAAAGATGGATAGTTTAAGTCCAATGAAGGTTTGGAACATGAATAAGAGGAGGATCTTGTGATGGATTTTATCTGTTTGGATGTGAAATCTAGACCACAGAGGAGATTTATGTAGTCTTCTGGTGTAGCATCGTAGATAAGTCCGGGGTCCAGTGCCTTATTTGGATTGATATGGCCAGCTCCCATGGCTAGGGGAGTAGCAGCATTGTTGTCTCTACCGATGTCTCGGATGGGCCCTTGTGTGTTGTCCAATGCATCGGCTGTGGTCATCATGGCCGAGCGGATGGCAGCAGGGCTCCATTTGGGGTGGACCCCTTTCAGAAGTGCTGCTACACCAGCAGCATGAGGACACGACATTGACGTACCAGATATAATATTGAAGTAACTGAATAACTCTCGAGAGTTAATTTGAGCTACTGATAATTTTTGAGGCCATGATGCTAATATCAAGGCGCCTGGAGCCATGAGGTCAGGTTTGAGAATAAAAGGGCAGCTTCCTGATGGTCCCCTTGAGCTGTAGCTAGCAACTTTTGGTGCTGGTTTAGCACCAAGATGAGTCACTTGAAATTCAAGTCTTGCTTTAGGCGAATGACTACTCTTGATGTACTTCAAAACTTCATCACCATCTTGAAAGTTCAAAAATATAGCTGGAAATTCACTTTGGAGGTAGAATTCCAAGTCAGTAGTGTTTGTTATGAAGACACCACCCGAAACGTTTGAATTTCTTATATTGTACACTTGATCACTTATTGATCCATTCGCGTCATAGCAGACAGCGATTTTGTATGCATTTTTCTTCAGCTCCTTATCCTCTAGGCATGAATTGAGGAAAACGATGGAGCTGTCGCTTGAACTTGAATTCCCGGGGTAGAGGGATAAACCTGTGACTGAAACTCCATTGCCTAGAGTTAGTGTCCCAAGAAATTCGCGGTCGACTGTGCCAGCAGCCATAGTGAGAACCCAAGGTGTTCCATTATGCAAACTCTCATTATCAGGCCCTTCATTTCCTGCTGAAGTGGAAACAAATATACCTTTCTCCATTGCAGCAAATGCAGCAATAGCTATCGGATCATCATATAGCTGACGACCATCTATGCCTAATGACAACGATATTACATCCACTCCATCCTCAATTGCCTGATCAATTGCAGCCAGAATATCAGATATCATAGAGCCTTCATCCCACAAAGCCTTGTACATTGCCACATGAGCCTTTGGTGCCATCCCTGTAGCAGCACCAGGGGCATATCCAAAATAAGACGCAGACTCAACACGACTTCCTGCAGCTGTGGTAGACGTATGAGTTCCATGCCCCGCCGTATCACGAGCTGAATTCATCTCAATGGTAATATTCGGTTTGCTAGCAATTAGTCCCTTGTTGAAGTAACGCGCACCAATGAGCTTCTTGTTACACAAAGAGGAATTAAACTGAGTTCCACTTTCACATTCACCTTTCCATCTTGATGGAACATCAGTCATCCCATTATCATTATAACTTTTACTCTCTGGCCACACCCCTGTATCAACCAAACCAATTATAACATCTCTACCATAATCTGACTTTGGCCATGCACCAGAATTGGAATTCAGGCCAAGGAATTGTGACGTATGAGTCGTGTCGATTTTAACTGTCATATCCTTAGTTGAAGAAAGGTATCCTTGAGACTTCTTGATAACTTGTAGCTCAGAAGGAGTAAGACTTGCACTAAAACCATGAATGGCATTAGTGTAAGCATATACAAGGGAACCATGATTTGAGCTATCTGATATAGAAGCAAGAGTAGACAAGTACCAACTATGATGACTAGAAAAAGCTTTTGGCATGGCAGACAAATCCATATGGATGATATAAGTTTCTGACTTAGACTTAGTAAATGGAAATAAAATAGCAAGGAAACAGAAGCATAAGGCAATATAGTTAGCCATATTTTTGAAGAAATGAAATAGAAGTTAGGATTATACATTCTTGAACATAAGTTAGTTTACTTATATAGACTATTTTTAGAGGAATAAGACCCTCTCATCAAGTTTCTCAATCAGTTCTATCATATATTGAAATTGCAACTTGCAAGTTAAAAGAAAGTTTGCAATAATTCCCAACTCTGCTTCACACTAAAAGGAACTTTCTTTGTCATTCATCTATCATGTCAAAATTGCTTTAGTTTTACTCCTTCCATCCTAAATTATATGTCGTACTTTTCTTTTTAGTCTGTCCTCGAGTAGTATCAAAACTCTACATTGCTTGGAGTGAATCCGATACTCTAAAAGGTATATATATTTATGAGAAAAGTATTGAAAACACCCCTGAACTTGACACAAATTATTAGTTTCCTCCCTGAACCTTAAAAACACTCTTCTACTTGACTAACTAAACTTAGATACACCCTCAATCTGTCATATGACAAAGCAAGTGGTTTCAAACTCTTGTAGGACCATGGGGCTCTTAATAAAAAGCCGAGAGAAGTGTTGAAAACACCCTAAACTTTGCGAGAATTTAGGGTTGTGTTTCACTCATATTGCAAGATCGAGGGTGTATTTAAGTTCAGTTAGTCAAGCAAAGGGGTGTTTTTAACTTTTAAGGCGGTCAATAGTTTGGGGAAGAAACTAATAATTTGCGTCGAGTTTAGGGGTGTTTTCATCTCTTTATATTTATTGAAGATAAGATATGGATGGGATGATTTATAACCACTCAAACATCTAAAAGTCATTCTTTCTTTTTTAAACTACATGTTCAGTTAAATACTGTCACATAAATTGAGACGACAGAGTGATAAGTTTTAATTATGTAGCATATGATTGATCATAAGAGTTAACATTTGTGTAATGATTTGAATAATCATTATAAATTTATTTGCAACTCAATCATGGAGCCAAATATACATAAATGAGTATATCTTGTATCCATCATAGGTAAAACCATAGCCACTAAAACTGACTTCCAAATTTCTATAGATAAAAAGTAGCACCCAAAGTATTATATTCAGTGGTCCATAAACTTAAGCTGACAATCTAGATGACAAAGGAGGACCAATCGAAATAATCGTAAGCAGATTCAAAATTTCAACTTTAAGAATTTCAAATTTTTAGGACGTCGTACTAATAAATGTGTTTGAAATTTAGTATTTGTAGGCTTTAACTCTACTAGTTTTCTTTAACACATACATAAGGTCTAGGCTAAGTTAATGCGCCCCGGGAAATAATTGATTACGTGGTGCTTAAACGTTTCAATTTATGTGTCCTAATTTATAGTACGAATGTCAAATTTGTTTTAAAACTGACTTTTGGTATAACTCAACCTCAAAAGCTAGTTCATGTAGTTCTAACTCATTCCTTTTTTATCTGATATGGGACTTTTCAACAAAATTAACTAACTTTCGATGTGAATTTAGACATTAAATCCTCAAATTTTAAAATAAAATTTTCACATTTAAAAATTACTATAAGTCATGATAGTTAAGCATTAAAAATATTTTTAAAATCTTGATGAAAGAAAATATTATTTAACTCTTCAAATAATAAACAGGACATATTTTTGGAAACAGTTTGGAGTACTTTATTTAGCTTAGCCAAACTAGCTTTTGTCCTTTAGCCAATTTATTGGACACACATTTAACAAATTCTAATTCATCAACATAGGTTCTGGTCGGATATTTGTGATCTCTCCATCCGTAACAAGAGATTTCATGTTCGAATTCTAAGAATGAAAAAAAATCTTGTTGATAACGTCATCCTCAGAAATGGGCTTTACAATGCACGAATTCGAATTTGAATCAGACTCCAATATAAATGTCAAACATCAAATAAAAAACCAAATAAAAACAAATTCCTATCATTTTCATGTTGTATTGTTAATTATTATTTTGTTCACATGTAGAGAATGACATCAAGATTCTTGTAATGGACAAAAAAAAATTATAGAATGAAGGGGAATTATGGCTCTAATTGCCTTAATAAGACCATACAAACTAATGTATTTTTTTTATAAATAGAAAAATTATTGGAGACCACCCATATGGTTTTTATTTTTTGATAAATATAATTCAGAATGATTTTTTATTGGCAAAAAAAAAAAAATTAGGTACAACCAGACTTTTATCTTTCAAAAGTTTCCACTAGTAGCATGAATTTCTGTTATTATTTAAGAAGACTTTAAGTCAATTTGTTATAAAAGCAGTAAACAAAAAAAAGTTTTTCCAACTTTTGGTAGTGATATTATTTTAGAAACTTCTTGGAGAAAAATTGGGTGTGAACATAGTAAAAGGAATATTATTGGATTATGAGTCATTCCAATTGTTATCATTATGGATAGAAGATAAAAAATTGCAAAATGTTAGTCACATGTATTTTTAAAAAATTGATATATAACAAGACCTCTGAAGTCAAATCATGTCCATACATACAGAAAAACAAAGGAAAGTTTGGCATGAATATTTGATAACTAATCAGTATTGTAGCTCAATAAAATTGGTGTCCTGAATTCAATTTTAATGAAAGGTATATCTTTTTTGCTTAATATTTTTTGAAAGAAAAAATAACTTATAAATTTGTTATAAGTTTAAATTGGGTCTCATATCCTCTTTTAACTATATATTTCAGGTTCGAGCCTTATGAATTAAAAAGATCTTGTTTGGGAGCCCTTTTCTATTTAGTCGACTTTGTGTGTCTCAAAATTGAACTAATCAAATAATTCAATATAGATATCAAACATCGACCTCCAAAATTTGGAGGCTAAATCCCTTGTTTTAGCGGTTTGACCCTCTGGACGATTCCGATAACAATAACAATATATTCAGTGTAATATTACAAAATGAGGTCTGAAAGAGATTGTGTATACGTAGTCTTACCAGGGACAGTCGACGGATGTCGTTCAAAAATAGCATGCTTCATCTAAACATAGTATTTTTAACGCAAAGGTATAATGTTATGTTTGAAAAATCACAAAAATTACAACAAATATTAAATATAAACTCATAACTTTAACAATATAATGAGAAGGGAATTCATAAAGCAAAAATTGAGAACTCACCCCTAGCATTACTCTTATAAAGGCAGAGAGGCCTGAATATTTAGTATGACAGAAAAATATATTTTTAAAAGAGAAATTTTCACGCAATGTTAGTATTATGAAATATCAATCCAATACTTGATATTTATAAAAAGGTTTGGTTGTTATACACTTATCATCAATCTTTAATACTCCCTCTGTCCCTAATTACTTGTTCACTTTTGAATTGACACACCTATTAAGAAAACAATTAATGACATAGTGAGTTTATCATTTTACTCCTATTAATTACGAAGTGGATGAAAAAATCTACATTTTTCAAAGTAATTAATCATTTAATTGAGGGTATAATAGGTAAAAAAAATTGTATTTTCTTGATTTGTCAAAATGGACAAGTAATTAGGGACAACTATAAAAGGAAAAGTGGACAAGTAATTAGGGACAACTATAAAAAAAAAAAAAAAAAAGTGGACAAGTAACTAAAGAAAGAGAGAGTAAATAAAATAACTCGAGAAATACTTTTCATTTATCAATCAAACATCAAAAACACCAAAAAAGCAATTTCCTAAAATTGACACAACATGTGAACCTCGTCCCATCATTAAAGCAAAGTGTGGCAATAATGCCTTCTCTTTTTCAAGAAATATCGTCAGTCTTTTTCATTCATGGATTCTAAATTCTAAGATAGGCCATCAGATAAAGTAACTGAGTTTCAAATTCAACTTTTATATATATATTTGGTGAATATTTTAATAATAATATATAATTTGAACAAAAATTATTGAATTTAGTCCAAATGTATGCTAGCTTCTAGCTCCGCCCTTAAATACTTTTTTAACCAAATTACCATTGATGAATATTGACACCTCTCTACCCTAATCAAAGTCATTTCATTCAACAATCATAACTAGTATTTTTGAAATTGCTAATTAAAAGATTCATAGAATTACCACAACTAATTTCCAATTAAGTTGTTGGTGATTGAAGCTTTACCAACCAGAGGCAGCTGAAATTGCTAATTAAAAGATTCATAGAATTACCACAACTAATTTCCAATTAAGTTGTTGGTGATTGAAGCTTTACCAACCAGAGGCGGAGCTGGTGGGTTCGTCTGAAGACATGAACCCCCACTTAGCTCCGCCCCTGTTACCAACCTTGGTGAATAGTTTTATCTTTCCTAATAATGGAAGGAAAGTGAAAAATAAGAAAACGCACAAAACGCAAATAAAGATGATGTTAACTTAAGAAACTTTGGCAATAAGATATTTGATGATACAACTCCCTCTTGTTTGGAAAGGAGTGCAATGTTATCACAGACGAAAAAGCTCTAAGATCCATTGAGGCTTTAATGAAGAAATACACAAATAGAGAAAAAACAAAAATATGAAGTGTAGTACAGGACTAAACAAAGGAAAGAAAGATATAATAAAGTGAAATATCAATTGTTTAGTGTCATCTATTCAGAATTGCGCTCATAGCAATGGAAAATGTCTTAGAGCCTTGATGACAACACTAAAACATCAGCTAAGTGAGGCAAAACGCTCAACATGTTTTTGCACCTGCTTAGGCCGCTTTAAGTGCGCCTTTGACAACACTGGTGAATTTCAAGATAGAAGATAAAAAACCAAAGCAGAAAATGACAACAAAATAAGAACAACTCTCCATGTTGATTAGACAACCCCAGAGAATGTCAGGGAACTCTTAATAACCACAAGTTTTAATTTCTTTCTGCTTCAGTTTCAGAAAGGAAGAGAAATATATTTCTAAAGCAAATGAAACTCAGCTTACATCTTCACTTGAAACTATCTACATTTCTTTTCACATGCAGAGAGTCAAAACAATCATTGATTTGTAGGGCCTTTAATGTAGCAAGTAAATGAATATTGCCCCTATAACCTTTTCCATAGAGACAACACTAAAAAACACAATAAGTGAGTGCGGGGTCCAAAATGCACAATGTGTGCCCAACTCTAGCTGTCAAACAGGATCTCTAGTCACAGCCAAGCAAAACACACCTACCTGTTTTCCTACTTTGTAGCATCCTGGAGACTATAGTAATCATTGGACCCCCCCCACCCCCACCCCTCTCCAGCATCAACAAATATTCCAACACATAAACCAAATCATTAAAGCAAACACTCTGGTGTTTGAGAATAAGAAAGAAAGGCTTTGGGCACATATCAAAAGTATACCTAGTACTTGTATCCTTAAGCATGTCATATGGTTACAAGAGCATAGTATTTAACCACAAGAGCATGTTATTAAGAGTAAAATGACAAAAACAACAACATACCCAGTGAAATCCCACAAGGTGGGGTTTGGGAGGGTAGAGAATGCGCAGTCCTTACCACTACCTCTCCGAGGTAGAGAGGCTATTTCCGAAAGACCCTTGGCTCAAGCAAATCAAAGTAGTAATAAAACAAAACAAAAAACAGGTGGTGGGGAGAAACGTGACAACGAATAGCAAAGCGGTTACAACTATATGCAAGGAACCATAACAACAACAACAAGAAGAAGGTGCGATCACTTAAACACAGTAAACCACAGATGAATACCAAAAGCTAAAGACTAAATGAATAGGCTAATACTACAACCGACACGGTGAAGAGTAAAATGAAAAGTTAAAATTTAAAGAGATTCCAAATATATAAATGTGTCGTTCTTTTTGAGAATAGACTAAAAAGGAAAGAGTAACATGTAAAATAGAATAGATGGTGTATTCACTTTCTTGAACATGGTAAAATCCATACAAGGCAAAACATAAGGTACATCTTACTGCTACTTTCTCCTTATATCAAAATCAATTCCATCATTTCTTCACATGAACACATAACTGATCCAAGGGATTGAAAGGAGGTTGCTACATAGGTTTAAGGAAATACAATTTGATAATTTCTTTTCATTTGGAAAGTGCATCCAACTAGAAGAGTGAAATGGTAATTTAATTATATACTACTAAAGAGAGCTATGTTCTTCACAAAATTGAAAGCAATTGCATATAACAACAACAAGAGCTACTCTACAAAACCTTAAGAGAGTGCTGAATTTGCACCAGTGAATTTTATGTACATTCGCCAGCTTCAAAATGAATGGTAGAGGAAACGAGGGGGTTTGAATTTGACCTTTTAGCCCACTTGGCCAGGCTACTCCTCATCATCAATTTCTTTCTTCGGCAACAAAGATCGGTTGGTTTCAACAGTACTTTCAAATCCACTGCTATCACCTGTATCAATTATGCGCTTATCCATTACCTTCTCTTTCATTTCATCATGATGTGAACGTCCATTTTCTCTTACAGTTCTTCGCTCCTGTATGAATCACACGGTTAAGCAATGTATTATCATATAAGGATTGATAGAAAATGGATAGGTGAATCAATTACTTAACACAGCTTCCTGGCAAAAGTTCCAACTAGTGTTGGTTCATAATACTAAACTTAATATCAGATCATTGATCAGACTTCAAAAATTAGTTCGTAAAACAATCAATTTGGTTTCTACTATAAAATGAGAGGGAGATTCATTCAAGTTTCAGAATCAAATGACCCATAAATCAATATATGGTGTAACAAGCATCATCCAGTAGAGGAGAGATGGGGCACGTATTGAATGCTCATTCCAAGAAAGCAGACAGATGGACCTTCATTACATCACATATAACTAAAAACACTCTAAAGCAACCACAATTAGTTTAGTGCTTATTACAGTCGATTCACGTCATTCCATTTCCCAGAGATATGTTTCAGAGGTTGCTTCACTAGATAAATAAGAGAGAAGAAGATGAGTTCTATTATAAGACAGAGGTTTCCATACATCAAGTAAGCAAAGATACCAGGAACCAAAATGCATACTAAGCCATCATGACTAGTAAAATATGATAGTTTAAGGGCATGCATTTCTAAATAGGAAAAGCTCAAACTTACATCACGGAAGGGAAAATCATCAACCTCAAGCATGTGTATAACATGCCCCATCTTTGGCCTCTTCTGAGCATTGGGATCTACACAGCGCAATGCTACCAAAAGGGCACGTTTCAATGCTCTTGAAGAAGGCTTCTCCCGCATCTTGGGATCCAAAACACCCTCGGAATTACGGTTAGAAACCATTGTCTTAAGCCAATCAACCAGATTGACCTGAAGGTTAGATCCACAGCAAAAGTCAGAACTAAACAAGACGTAATATTAAAGATGCTACTTAAAACAAGACAGTTTAGGTAATTGGAACAAACCTCTCCAGGAGCACGGCTATAATCCACAGGATTCCTTCCAGAAATAATCTCCATAAGAAGAATTCCAAAACTATAAACATCACTTCTATCATTCAACATGCCAGTGCTAGCATATTCTGGAGCAACATAGCTGATAAGAGAAACAAGAAGAGTGGCAATTCAGTTTACATGGTTGCTTCAACATTAGAAACAACAGAAAATTCTAGTGGATTTGAGACATATAGCACTAACCCAAACGTTCCCATAACCCGAGTAGTTATATAGCTCCTCTCTGAGCCTAAAAGCTTAGCTAAACCAAAGTCAGATACTTTCGAATTCCACTGCTTATCAATCAAAATATTACTCGACTTGATGTCACGGTGAACAACTTTGGGTTCGAGGCCCTCATGCAGATAGGTCAACCTGCATTCATTGTCAAGTTTTAGTTTTCCATTTAACACAATCTAGATAACAATGACTGCCAACAATAAAAAAAATTAGAAGCTTATACATCCCAAAAAAACAGAGTTTATACCCTTTTGCTGTTCCAAGGATAATATTCATCCGAATTTCCCATGTAAGAGGACTGTATGGCCCTACATCTCCATGGAGCCACTGCTCTAAGTTCCCATTGTCCACATACTCGTACACAAGCATCCTGAAAACAGCATTGAAAGTACCTTGAGTAATCCCAACACTAAAATCAGCATAATTATAGGTCTTAACAATCCTAATAGACTACAAGTACACAAATGTAACAGCAATCGATCAAATCAAACTGCAGACCGCTGAAACGAAAATACCTGTGAGCTCCCTCAGCACAGTAACCAAGTAGCCTTACTAAATTCTTGTGCCGTACTCGACCAATTGCTTCCACTTCAACCTTAAATTCCCTCTCTGCCTGTCCCCTGAAAAGAATGTCACATGAAATAAATTAAGGAACAAAAAGGGACATGTTTCTCATCAAACTCCAGCTTGCATTCAACTAATTAAGGACCAAAATCTAGAGGGCAGATCTAGCCCTTCACAGCTAGTATGTACATTTGCAACAACAACATACCCAATGTAATCCCAAAAGGGGGGTCTGGAGAGGTTCTTTCCGATAGAAACCCCACTCAAAAGAAATGTTTCCAAAACAGAATTGCAAGAATAACACGACAATAAAATAACAAGATACAAAGCAAATGAGACAACATGTAGCAATACACAATGCAAACTTTGTGAGGTAGTAAGGCTGTTTCCGATAGACCATGTACATTTACAAAGTTTTAAAAATGTATACATACACAATAAACAGCAGTCACTCAGAACTTACTGAATCTAAAGTTTAATTGGATGCATAACTATGGAACAACACACACAACATGAATATAATGGCATGCAGACATTCATGCTAAAAACATGTTATATACCTAAACAACACAACATGTTAGCATCTATATATAAGCAATTGAACTATGCATACACAATAAGCACAAAGAACAGAACTTTAATCAGTAGCACAAATCAAACAATTTAAGCCACACCTGTTATTAAGCAAATTCTTAACAGCAACATAACTATTATCTTCCATAACTCCGCGGTAAACAATGCCATAGCCACCCTCACCAATAACATTCTCATGAGCAAAAAAATTAGTAGCAATTTCAAGCTCCCTCAGAGTATACCAATGACCCCACCCTAAATGTGAAACCTCAGGTGCAGTAATTCCACCTTGTTCACCCGAACGCACCTCCCCACTACCATGACCCGACCCACCACCCAATCCGACCCGATCAGGCTTAACCATATGTTCCTTCCCCATCTCAATTTGAATTCTTTGATACCCACCTGAGTTCTGGGTCGTTTCTTTTTCAGGTTCCGGTAGCGGGTCTGCTACCGGAACCGAATTGGGATTTTCCGGTAGAGTCCGAGATGGGTCAATTCGGATCTCTTTGATCTCCGTAGAGATGTTTTTGATTTGGGGGTTGCTGGAATTCCGCTTAGCAGTGTACCAAAGTGAGATTAAGAAGAGAACAAGTACAATTGCTGCTCCAACGCAAATTCCAACAACGACCCACAAGTGTAAACCAAAAATTGATGTTTTCTTGGACATCTCATCATTCAAAAATGCTGACATTTTTTTTACTTCAACAATATGGGGTTAGCTGAAAATGGAAGACATGAAAGAAAAAAAAAACAAAGAGGTGTTTTCTGTCTGAAGAGAAAGAAAAGTACACTACAAAAAAGCTTATTAATGGAGGAATATGATGAGATGAGATGATAGCTACTGTTGCAGAGTACAGACAGTTGCCTGTAGAGCAGCTGAGGGAAGATGGAGCTTAGTGAATTTTTGGACCAAAACAGGGCAAGTGAGTGGTTAAGGGTTGGGGGAGTGGGGAAGGAGAAGCAGCTGTAATGATGGGACTGCTGAAAAGGAGGAAATTGTTTAAGCGTGCCAAACGAATGATATTATAGTCAAATTTGAAGAAATGATATCTATCATTTTTTTTATTTTCGTTATCATCTTATTGAGTTTTTTTATTTTCGTTATCATCTTATACTCAGTAAGAGGAAGTTGTTCTGATGATAAATATTTTTTACTTACAGTTTGAAGGTCGTGAGTTTGAGTTATCAAGATAGCAACATGGTAACCATTCTTTATTTCCAATTGAAAAGTTGTGAGTTTGAGTCATCGAAGAAGCAAGATAAGTAAGTATTCTTCAATTCCAATTTGAAGATCGTGAGTTTTGAGTCACCGAAGAAGCAAGATAGTAAACATTCTTCAATTTCAATCTGGAGATCATAAGTTTGAGTCACCAAGGGAGGAAGATGGTAAGCATTCTTCAATTTCAATCAGAAGATCGTAAGTTTGAGTTATTAAGGGAGGAAGATGGTAAGTATTCTTTAATTTCAATTTGAAGGTTCTGAGTTTGAGTCACTGAGCAAGATGAAAAGCATTCTTTAATTCCAATATGAAGATAGTGAGTTTGAATCATCAAGAGAACAAAAAGGATAGACTCCTAAGGAACGGTTAAATATTTTTAAATAAAGAAGATTATTTTATACTCATCTCAATTAATTTTATGAGAGGTGTGTTATCGGTCAAACCTAATTTTTTTGAGTAACTTTATTTATTAAAACTCTAGCTAATAAGAAAAAATTATCTTGTAATTTACTTTTATTAAATTTTAACTTAACTTGGTTTATTGACCTGAGAAAATAATGCTAAAAGATTATTTTATTTATGAATTTTAAGTGTTACCTTATACTCTCTTTGGTCCAAAATAATGGTTTTTTTTTGTTTGGATGCATCTTTTAAGATACTATTTATTTCTAGTGTTATTGTTAACTTACTCCTAATTAAAGAAAAACTAATTAATAATTCTTGATGATGTATATAGGGGTAACACTAGATGAATTAAGATTAATTTCTCTTTTTAATTTTAAAATATCATTTATTTTGAAATAGAGGAAGTATGTACTTAATTGTAGAAAAAAAGGGTTATAAAATCAAAGTAATATTTCTAATCAACTATAAATTCAAGCCACCCATCAAATTTAAACGAATTAAAAAGAATCAAAATAATAATTTGCTTAGCATTGTTTGGTGCTTTAATTTAATTAAATATGTACCATCAAATATTGTGATAAATATCTCTTATTTTTAATTAAAAATCTTTAATTCATAAAAATTGAGTTATCTTTGATAGAAGACATTGTGCTTGAATTGATTGGATTAAAGAGAGGTATTGAATACTGAATTAAAAACAAAAAAGAAATAAATCAATGAATCATGTTGGAAAGATTTATATTTATAATTCATCACAAATATTATTGTAATAATATAACTCTTTTCACAGAAAATAAATAAAAAAGACACAAAAAATAGTTAAACTACTAAAAAGATCAAGTTTCCTCTATTCATATCAAAAGTTACTTTTTCCAAAAAAATAAGTTTGTCTTAAAATTTTGGATATGAAATTTTTTTTGTGGAGAGAGTTACCCTCAAATAGATCATGCCGTGCATGATTTAAATCTAATTGATGCTTTAATACGAACTTTAAACACCAAATGGAAAAAACAATTAGTCAACAAGTCAAACTCAATTTGTTAAAATCAAAGCTAAGATATAAGTCAATGTAAGTATTAAATAGATGTACTTCAAAATGATATAATTAATATATAGTAATTTAATCAGTCTAATTTAAAATTATAAACTTAGCAAATTGAACATGTTACACTTTTATTAATCAAATAGGAAACTTCCATTGATTCTTAATTACCTTGAATCTTTAAATTATACCTTATATTGATCTATTGATGGATCTAAATACTTTATCTGTAGATTTAAATTGAAAGTGTTGGAGAATATTATAGGATTAGATCCCCCACTAATTAGCCATAAGCTCATTAATAAATCTTTCATTTAAATTCTAATTGATTGCTTATAAACAAATAACAGATATGTTAAATATTGCGATATAATCTTTACAATTTAGATGGTGGAAATCAAAGTATCTAGTCTTTTTTAAAACTCTTATCAATCAAGAATAATAGTTATAGTTATTGCAAATTCGCTTTCGTAGAAAAAAAATCAGAAGTCTCCTAAACTAATATTCATCCGTTCGTTTTTATTTATCTAGTATTGTTTTTTGAGAGTTAATTATACGAGTTTTGATCAATATATATTTTTTTTATCATATTAATATAAGAAGAAATGACAACTTATGTATTTTGTATAGTTTTTCAAATATCTTTATAACATTAAATTAATCTGATTCAACTTAGCTTTAAAATTACTCAAATTAATCCTTAAAAAGTAAACGTGACAAATAAAAGTGAACGAGTATTAAAAGATATGCATTCCTTTAACTGTATCTTTTGTCCTATTTCATTGCTCTTTGGCTTTATTATTTTATTAGAATTTGCTGGTTAAAGAATTCTTTTGAAGATATCAGATTTTGTTTGGCTCCATTTTTTATGATTGATAGTGATGCATCCCTATTTTCTTTCACTTTCTCTTTATCTATTTAATTAAATTATAAATGTTGTTCTTTTACTTTTCTTTTAATGAGAAATGGGAAATTAAAGATTGAAGAATGTTGTTGATATAGTGATCTAATTAATTTTCTTTTCTTTTAAATTGAGTATTTATTGAAAATAGTATATGTATCTTTAGGTTAGTGGTTCATTACGATCAAGACAAATAAGAAAAGATTTATTTTTTTACTTTCGATTATAGTTTAAAATCAACTTTCGTTATACTTTAGGTTAGTGGTTCATTACGATCAAGACAAATACGAAAAGATTTGCTAATGATTGATAAGGATATAAATTCAATAATAATAGAAGATAAAAAAAAATAGTTTGATACATTAAGCTTTTGTTATACACGTATTTTAGGAAGAATCAACCTACAACGATACGTAAATTATACCATCATACATATTTTCCATATTTCTATTTGTTTTCACAACTCAAATTCGTGACAGGTGCTTTGATATATATAACAAAAAAACATAGTATACCGACGAGTGGTTGAGATTTTCGTTAGCAATTAAAATAGATAAATCCATCCACCTTTTTTTTAATCCTATATTATATAGTTGGTTGAGCTCGGTGCACGGATTTATATCGATAGAATTAGGGGTGGAAGTCTCGCCCGTACTACATAAAATGTCTCGTCTTACGCTTTTGCCTTTTAAAACATTGATTGTATTAAATCAATAAATCAAATTAAATTGTAAAAAAATTATTAGTGATTTGGTATTGAAAAAAAATAATCAATTTGATTTGATTTGATTTCAACTAAACAAAAAAGTATATTTGTCTATACTTCGTCCTGCTTATAACGAATAAGTGTTGTAGTGCGTGATTCAAATTTAGTCAGGCTCCAATACTAGTTTCGAACACGGAAATAAGAAAAAATATTTAAAAAATGTTCTTTTGATAAGTAATAGACATTATAAAAGTATAGGCCAAGAAACCAGTCATTTAAATGAAAGATATTTAACAGCAGAAATGAAATTTCTTGACCTCTTACAAAATAAATAAAAGAAAATATTTTTTTTTAAATTTCTCTCGTGTAAAAATGAAGATCTCTTCTACGTAAAAATGAAAAATCTCTTTAAACAGACACAGTATAACCAAGTTCTTTATGTTATATTTTATATTTGTTATATCCTCCTCACCCACCCAACACCCCCAACCCCACTCCCTACCCCCTTCTCTGTAGTGTTTTACTGAATTACACATAAATGCTCGCGAGATAACATTTTTTTCTTACTTATCGAGCACTAAAAAATAAATAAAACAACTTATTTTTCAAGTAAACATTTTCTACCGAAATCATTCTCCTTCATCTCAAACTTGATGTTATTTTATCCCACCTGTCAGGTGAGGTAGGGTAAGTTAGTCGAAGGATTATAATCCCGAGATAAGTTAGTTATCGAACCAAATGAGAGTAATAACTACTTCTCAATCCGCAACTAGCTGAAAACAGCTATAAGAATCCTCAGACCTGGCAAAACTTTAAGGGCATGCATGGGGATAACCAAGCATTTTGTTCAAAAAGCAAAGCAATGACAATGAACCAAATAAATATTCCAAAAGGTGTTTCAATTAATTGTAAAAGCAAATGTAAAATTCCAGAAAACCATGATGTAAAATTTTGTTCTAAATAAATGTCTAATGCAGTTAGAGATAATTTCATCTCTAGAACAAACTCCCCTTCCAATCCAAATATTTTCAAAGAATATGGTTCTTTCTCATGTAGTAAGCCCCGTCGTCTTGCATACCGGGCATAAATTCTTCTGCATGAGCCATTGCTTAATGCAGTCTGTATGGAAATCATGTCCACACTCTAGTGTTCCAAGACCATCTCCGTTGTTATATTCCTCCTGCAAATGATCGAATACACGTTAGAACTCTACTTTACGAGGTTCAATGATGGAGTTAATAGTAGAGAGGGTCAAATTGAGTACCCGGCATATGCAGCATGGTTCTGCTTCCTCGGGTTGTTCTGTTTTTATGCTAATAAAGTTGCGCTGCTTCAAACGACTCGAAATAGTTTCTTCACTAAGCCCGGTGCAAACATCCCCAATGCGCTCTCCGAGTGCCAATAACTCCTGCAAACACATCACATAGGCAGAGTTTTAGCACATCATTTCCCCATAGGATGTGTAATGTGATTCTGTTTAGACCTCTAACCTCGTATGACATATTATCAACATCAAGACGCATATCCCTGTGGCGATCTTGAATATCCGGCATCCCAAAGAAGACCGACTGATCAAGGATCATAACATCCTGGAATATGAGGAAGAGATATTATGATAGCTAATTCTATCAGTTCAACTTTTTTCTAAGACAAGAAAAGAACAGATTTAAAACATCTTCATGTCGTATCATTTTAACATGCCTCTAACTTCCATTGTTAACAACAACATACCCAATATATGGGAATGAGGTCTGGGAAGGGTAGAGTGTACACAGACCTTACCACTACCTCATAGAGGAAGAGAGGTCGTTTACAAAAGACTCTCGGCAATAACGAAAAGGGGAATAGGTACAAAGTCCAAAAGTGTGCCCGCCCATCTCTTTCTACCTGATGATTATCAAAAAAGAAATATGCCCCAAAACAAATACATTCAAGTCCAGGACCCAGATGGGTGGACGTAAAATGACTTGCTGCGGCTTGTTCACTTTAAAGAAGTACTAGACATTCATGCAGAGAAAGAGCTATTAAGATTTCAGTTACTGCACATGCTTTCTAGTTTCTAAAACAGCCATGTACTTCGTTCATGCTTTTGTTTAAAGAAATTTCTTCAACTGTTGCTCCTCTACCACATATCACGTGGTTCACCTTAACTATTCTTTTCACAAAGAGAAAAGAAACAGAATTGTGTTTGACTTACCTTATATGAAGTAGTCAGCCAAAAGTAAAAGGTCCGGAGGCCAGAACTTTCGTGTTATATTACGTTATTACTGTCGCTGCTATATACCAGGTCATAAAAGATTACTGAAAAAGATTTTTATCTCTAATCGAGCATATAACACAAAGACGTGCAAAATGGGGACATATAAGCCATCATTCAACTGAAAGGACATTAAGACTCTGACCTCAAAATATTTTAATTTTTCTGATAAGGCAATGGTAAGAATCTTACCTCAACACTTAGCCCTTCACCCCTGCGCATAAGATCTAACACATGGCGAATCTGTTCAATAAAAAGAAATTTAGTTGGTCGGTAATTTTTAATATAAGGCTTCAACAATGCAAACTAAATCGCATCACAAAAGCCTTCAGTGAAGCCGAAATTTTGGTAAAACATTTGTGACACCTATAAATTAGATGCATATCCTCCCTAATTTGGATTGATTGATCAAATTAGGGACAGGTATGCATGTATAACAGTTAGCAGGCCACCAGTTTTATCCCTGATGAAACCCACTGCTTAATTTAATCACTAAAGAAAATCTAATGGCATTGGGATGACTGGATATAACACCTGGCCCACACAAAAATTTATGCTGAATGAGCCAAGGAGGTGATAACTACAACATGATCAGTGAACTGTATATACCTCAGTGACTAGCCTACTTCTTCCTTCCCGTGCAGCAGCCAAAGTCCTCGAAGAATTGGAGAGTCCCATAGCATCATCAAGATGTCGCTCCAGTGCACTCGATGTACGATGCTCATGGTTTCCAGGAAGTGCCATCTCCTGTGAGATAGGAGAACTCAAACGTAGTGGACGACTATTACCATTAACACCTCCAGATCCAGCGCTAGCTGGAGACAACAAAGATCTACGGACTAATTCTGACAGCCTCCGGTGATATTGAGGAGATCTGTGTAGAACCCTATTAGGAGAAGACGTGTGGACCCCTGAACTGGATGCGACATTTCCAGCAACAGAAACATTTCTTCCAGCTAAATTCAAGCTGGCAGGATTTTGGTTCAAGTTTCTCCCATTAGTTGAAGGTATGAACATAGGATGTTGTGAGATGTTTCTTGGCACACTTCTTGAGTTAGGCTCTTCAAATGTTGCTGAATTACTCTCTCGAGCAGAACTTGATGAACTGCCAGTTCTGGAACTTGATGCTGAACTCCACCTAGTCTGTGCACGTCGATGCAGAGAAGAAACATGCATTACAACAGGCTGCCTTTGAGTATTTCCGCTGTCTGCAGCAGGCACAGACCTCAAATCCAAAGGGATATTAGGAAGTAGCTCTGGTAATTGCTGTTCAGATGACTGATTAACATTTCCAACATTATCCACATCAGGAAAGATATTACTGGGAAGATAATCTTGCTGAAGTGAGCCATCAATCCTCATCCTGAAATTTCTATGAGAACTTTCTGCACTTCTTGAAGCCGGAGTACCAACAGGAGTTACCACAGTGGCTCCTCCCATGGTAAGCCCAAGTCTTGGGATCACATGCTCTGACATATTGATGCTTCTGACACTTTCTGTTGGAGCAGAGATATTTGCACCTGTACTCATACTATGTGATGCAGGTCCAGAATGCCATATGCTATTTTCAGCAAGAGGAATATAATCAGAACTTCCACTTCCTGAAGATTGTGCTAGATATCCTTCAAGTGTTTTTCTCTTACAAAAGCGCCTAGAATCCGGTGAACTTTCTGGCCTGCCATCACCACTATCATCCGTCAAACACCCATTACCTAAATAAGTACAAGCAGATGACATTCGTTCTTTTCCTGGTCTAACAGAATTGTATGGAGTACACTCCATCACTTGACAGCCATCGTCATTGTTGTCACTGCGCCCCTCAAATGCTGGATTTCTGTTGATCTCATGAGGAATGGTGCTAGAACTAGAACCTTGAGAAAAAAAATCATTCAATGACATAATGTTAGAAGACCCACATTGCTGTTCGTTACAGATTAGTGAAGGTTCATGATATGTAGTCATTGCGGATGACCATCCATGATCTGCTTTCTGCTCACTCTGACTTGCACAATTCGGTGCAATAGAGGAGCTGGACTCTCCTAAACTCCCCCTGGTTACATTCTGTCTCTCTTGGCTAATAGGATTGAAGAATGGAATATTAGTCGCATTAGAAGAAACCATATAATCTGGCAGGTGATTCTGTGCAGAATTTTGCAAATTATTCCAACATATCTGCTGATCTACACCACCTTCACTAGGCGTCGAACCATGATTAAAACCTAAAGTTTCTTGGAGGGAACCAACGGTATTTTGTTTCCCCTGCATTAGGGCTATAGTATACCAAGCTTACAATCTCAAGGAGGGTTTGAGATAGTATTGTAGTGTGAGAAGATTCACACTTTTTCCTTAGCAAACCTGGAAAATTTAAGGTTAAACCATACTTCATCAAATTTCAGGAAGCTAACCCATGAGAGAAGTATAATATAATTATTATCAACATATTATGATCTATGATGTAAGAAATGCAAATCCAATGCCAACAGAAAAAAGATTGGTGGAAAATATCACTTCATTCCACTAAAGCAAAGATTTTCATACCAACTCTAGGCTGAAGAGCATGCATATAAGCATGCCTTCACAACTGAATCTAGATACAGTTACATCTAGTCGATGCATACGCATCATGCTCTCAAAGGCATTCTCATTCTCTTCTCAGAAACAAAATTTACCCAAAAGAAGGCAGATAAAGACACCTCTATGTCAACCAATAAATTGTAACAAAAACATGAAGCCCCAGCATTGGTGTACATGTTTATCCGGCATCATAGAAGATTTTACATCGAATCAAGCATCAGCAAGCCAAAAGAGATTGAACCTTTAAATCAGAAAACTATCAAAATTTTCAAGAAAACTCCCCACTGAAAACCCCATCTCAGACAAAAACAAATTCACAGATAACACCAGAACAAAAAACCTTGCAGATAAAGGGGGAAAGCCCAATAAACAGTAATAAAAACATCAATCCCTAATCCCTAGCATTGGTGTACATGTTTATCCGGCATCAAAGAACTTTGTGCATTGAATCAAACATCAGCAAACCAAAAAAGATTGAACCGTTACATCAGAAACCCATCAAAAGTCTCAAGAAAACTCTCCATTAAAAACCCCATCTCAGACAAAGACAAATTTACAGACAACACCAGAACTTAAAAGCTTGCAGATAAAGGGGGAAAAGCCCAATAAACAGTAACAAAAACATGAATCCCCAGCATTGGTGTATATGTTTGTCCAGCATCAAAGAGCTTTTTACATTGAATTAAGCATCAGCAAACCATAAAAGATTGAACCTTTGAATCAAGAACCCATCAAAAATCTCAAGAAAGCTCCCCATTAAAAACCCCATCTCAGACAAAAACAAATTCACACATAACACCAGAACTAAAAAGCTTGCAGATAAAGGGGGAAAATCCCAGCAAACAGCATTGTACATGTTTATCCAGCATCAAAGAACTCTTTACATTGACTCAAACATCAGCAAACCAAAAAAGATTGAACCTTTACATCAGAAACTCATCAAAAATCTCGATGAAAACTCCCCATCAAAGACCTCATCTCAGACAAAAACAAAAATCCACAGATAACATCAGAACTAAAAAGCTTGCAGACAAAATGGGAAAAACCCAATAAACAGTAACAAAAAACAAGAATCCCCAGCATTGGTGTCAAAATTAGTCCAAAAATTCATAGAAAATCAAAATCTAGGAATTTACCAGTGAAACAGCAGCCAGAAGAAACATCAAATCTAAGTAATCAACCTGAAATATCAAAAAAAAAAACGTCAGACAAAATTCTTGAAAAAATGATCAAAGATTTTGAGCTGTTTGTATAGCTATTTAGATTGAAATTCCACATGTTTTAAACAGAGAAAAGCATACAGAACTCACTGCTTAACAGAAGAGGGAGGGAGAGAGAAGGGATTTGGAGAGATGGGGTGGAGAAAGAGGAAATGAAAGAATACATACACACAAGAGGGAGAGAGAGAAGAGGAAACACCAAGCAATCTTGAATTTATTTATGTAAAAAACAACTCTTCTTGTCACGAGGCAACTAATAAGGCAAAATAAGAAGTTCCACAAGAGAATTATTCTTTTGTCCTGAAAAGAATGGCTAAGTTCGGGCTATAGATTTTGAAATTAAAATTTAAAATTTTGAAATTGTGATTTTTAGAATTTAGAGTTATGTTTGACTATGTATTTTATAGGAAGTTTTTCGAAAACAACTTTTCTATCTCCATGAGTATTCTTTTCCGATCTTATTTGTGGAATTTCATTATTGATATTTAAATATATATTTTATTGAATTTATAACATTTTTCACCCTCAATAAATGCATCATTTTTTGATTTGCACTTTACCTCTTGTTATTTACTAATTTATCCCCTAATCTATTGACTTTTTTGCAAAATTTAGAGCTCATTCTTATTATTTATTTTTTAAAAAATCTAATTTATCCCACATAAATAGACTCTTCACACAATTTTGCAAAAAAAAAAAAAAAAAAAGTGAATGGATTAAGGGGCAAATCATAAGGAATAAGAGAATATGGTGCAAATAAAAAAATGGTGCATATATTGAGGGTGTAAAATGCTAAGAATGTCATTTTACTAAAAAAGAATTTTAAGTTTTGTAAGTGAAAATCTTAATTAAAAAATTGGAAAAAAAATTAAATCAAAATTTTGAAATATAATTTTAATATGTTTGATCAAACACTAGCTAAGTTTGAAATTTAATATTATGAAAATCCCAAAAAGTAAGGTGTATACTACTATTATGTTTGAATACATGTAATTAAAGAAATGGAAAAAAATAAATCAATATCTTATGAATTGTTATACATTTATCGATTTAGTGAAAATATTTTTTATTAATTATGTTAAATAATAAATTTGTATATTTAGTCAAATATTGTGTATTTATTATATATTAGTAAAAGTATCAGATCTAGATAATTTTTTATGACTAGTGACTGAATACATTTATTGAAAAATAACGTTATGTATATTAGTAATAAATAAAATTAAACATAAATTAGCTTTAAATTTTTTGTGTACTAACTTTTCAAAAGTAGATGAGATTTCTTTTTCTTTATTCATTTTTCATGGCAAAAAGTACTTGTTGACTAGTAATTTATTTATTTTCTCGTACCAAAGTGGTGAAATGGAGAAGTGTAATGAATTTTGTAAATTAGGTAAAGGAAAGTGAAAGTAAAAAAACATTATAATAAGTATATACAATAAATAAAAATGAGTAGGTTGTCACTGCAGTTGCAGCTGCTTGCTGGCTAATTTGATTTTCTCAAAGTTCTGATATTTATATTAGAGTTTGATGAAATTTAAATGTGTTAAAAATTTATATTAAAGAATAAAATGTTTTTTAATAAAAAATGATATGATATCTATAATCTGTATTGACCCTAAAATTTATGATTATATATAAAAAAAATATTTATCACTCCATTACGATCTTTCGTATACCTTTAAAATGAAATTTGCCTAATTTGCGCCGAATGAAAACAGTACTTTTGCAATAACAAAAAAAAGTTTATATCTTTATGTCTCTTTTCATGACATTTGTGCATAATGAAAACAAATACACTTCTATTTTTATTTTTTTTTTATATATATATATATAAAGACAAAATAAATACTTGACATTATTTTGTATTATTTTTTCTGGTAGAGACACTATTTTGTATTCACTTATTTTAAACAGTTCGATTGTGTTTGTCTTGAATTGATTAGGCTCGTGCAATGTCGACGTCGATGAAGAATATTTCAATGTCATTTATGGGATTACACTGCATAGATTATTGTCATTTTAAAAATAATTCTACTTCTATTTAGATATTTTTTTCCATATCATTTTGATAGTTTATTTGAAATAGTTGAACTATTGATTTATTTTGTATTAATAATATTTGCCTAAAGGTAGATAAATACCTAATTAGTTAGAACTTGTAATAAATCATTCCACAAAATTACAGAAATGTTATATCATATTCAAAATCACAATCATAAGTCCTTTCTTTTTCTTCTTAAATTTCAAATAATCAAACTACCTCATATTAATTAAATGAGTGCTTACATTTTTGTCTAATTCAATAATGTGTTCACTTGTTTAAGAAAAACAAATCTCATATTTTCAAATCGATATATATACACCCATATGTATATGAAAATATGAACAAAATTAAATATATGGAGTATTTTACAACTCATATATCATCACAAAATTTGTAGATTTAATTAATTCAAAGTACAATAAAAAAAATTTAGTTGTCACATTGTCACATTGTCACACTCCTTCCTTCACGCCAACCATGTGTACTTACCAATAGTTGCATTTCCTATTATAAGTATCTTTATTACTGTACTTATATTACTTATTCAGCTTTGAACGTCTTTTAAGAAATAGAATCCATCATGGTCTCCTAAACTCAAGACCAATTTTCACTTGCATAACCTTAACTGCCTGCTCATTTTAGCACCTCATGTCATACTACATTGTGTCATTTTAGCATTTTTTAACAATCACCAAATATATAAGGTATGTAGAATACACTCACACGACGCCACAAAGTGGCAAATTAAATAAAAACACATGGCATATATATTAAAAATAATTTTTAAATAATGATATTCCAAAAACTAAATAACATGTGGAATTTTTTACACAAAAAAATTTTAAAAAAATAACCCAACCCCACCAAGTCATCTTCTCCACCCCACCCACCGCAACTCCTCCCCACCCACCCAGATCGTCTTCTCCACTATTCCCCCACCCGCCCAGTGTCTTCTCCACCTCTGCCCACCCTAACCCCAACCCCTTCCCCAATCGTCTTCTCCACCCCTCTCCACCCCACCCATCGTCTTTTTCAAGATTTTTCGTTGCCTTTATTCTTTGCGACAACATGAATCGTAGCCCTTCTAATGTGTTGAAATTTATTTTTTTGTGAAATCCCTTCGTGTTGAAATTCGTTTTATTTGTCTGTAGCATCATCAAAACTATTTCTCCATGGAAGGAGTTCAAGTTTTGAGAGATGGTGGCTGAAAAATGAGGAAGAAAATGAAAAAATAAATAAAATATTAAATGAGCCTTTCACGCGCTGGTATTGAGTGTATTACACTCACTATGACATGTCAGTAAAAAGTGTCAAAATGACACAACGGACCTCTTGGGTGGCCTAAAACGAATGTTTTAAGGCTGCCTGTGAAAATCACACAGTTTGATTTCTGCCAGTAGGTTCCCTAAGAAATAATAATTGATATAAGAATTTTATTATAATATATATTATTAATAATATTTAATATTAGGTTTTAAAAATAATTTACACAAGAAGTAATTAATGATAAAAATGAATAGGATTTATTTTAATTTTTATTGATATGTTAGAAATATACAAAAAAAAATAAAAAAATCTTACAATAATTAATTATTAACAAGTTAAATAAACGAGGTTATATCACTTTGACTATTTTCATTTTATTTTAGTAACTTCTGATAGAGAAGAAGTTCACTTTTATATTTTTATAATAATAAAATAAAATAATTTATACACATCACCCAATATTTTCAGGTAAACGTATTTATCATATTTTGGAAACTTGTGCTTCATGCTCATTATCCACTTTTTTAAAAAATAGGCAACCTCTCCTTCAACATCTTTTTCTACCTTTTCAAATTGGATTTATTTAATCATTTTGTGCAACATATTTTTTCCACAATTTTTTTGGTATTGTGATAATGGAAAATAAAGATAAAGAAGATAGAAAATGAAGGGTCTTTTTCCCCTATCATCCTTCTTAACGGAGGGTTTTTCAAAAACAACTCTCTATCTCGCGAAGATAGTAGTAATATCTGCGAACACTCTATCCTTCTCAAATTTCACTTTGTGAAGTTTTATTGAATTTATATTATTGTACTCGTCTAACCAATGGTGAAGCGAGATACCATTTCGCTAAAAGTTATCAGTATAAAATTTATGTATCCATATACAATATATCAATATTGTTTGAAAATCATACAAAATATACATCAATTTGGAATATGATTCATACCTTGCAACCTCATATGCACAAACTAAATAATAAATTGTGTTATACATACGATAATAGAGTGATTTTCAAACAATACAACACCTAATATATTTTTCTCTGCAATATAAGTCGATTGATGTGTTTAAGTTTTAACTACCATAGAAATAATTATGACGATCCAATACGATTTATAAACTATCCAACGGAACATCTAAGTTGGCATGCAAAAGTATTAAGTGGTCCAACATCCTTTTAATTGTTGTCTGTGCCTTTAGACATTTGCTTTTAATACTCATTTGCATGCCTATTTTATTCTTCTTTTTTTCTTAAAGAAAATATATATTAAAAATAAAAATAAAAATATATTGTATGTAGAAAGTGGACAGGAACATTCAATCATATAGTAAAAAAAACAAAAAGAAGGGGGGGGGGGGGAGGGGAGCATCAATATCATGACATTTTTACATTTTTTTCCCTCTTAATTATTCATTTATTTACTTAATTTGACAAATCTTGGCGTTGTCAGTTCAATTTGGATAGATTTTTCAGAAAATCAAATCAATTAAGTCAATTTTTCAAATATTGAAATAAAACAAAGATCTTTTTTTTTACAATTTAATTTTCGATTTGGTTTGATTTTTCGAAAAACTGCTAGTTGCCACCCTATTACAAGTCTTTTCAATTACTCTTACACAAAGGAGGCAGAACTTTGTGACTTTTTGCTTGGAAGATGGGTCCTTGATTGAAACAACTATGGATTTTGAAATGGTCCTCAATGATAACTACTTCATAAAAAAAAAATCATACAGGTAAGACAATGATATGTTAATTTTGGTCGATTCAAGTTGATCCAAGGCTTTTTCGAATATATATTTTGGATCTTTTTTTAATTGCCAAATGTATGAGATTAAAAAGACTTAGTTCTGTCGAAGAGCTAGCACGCCTTCTAGGTTAATATAACAATATTCATCCTTTCAAGGCCATCTTAACAAAGATTGATTTCAACTCTTATTCGTTAAATAAGAAAAATGGGTAATTAATGGCATTGGATATGGATGATCTTGAACTTTTGACCCGCAAGCCTATGAACAAAACTTCAAGGTCACCAAGTTTTGCTTTTTAACCTTGAAGGTTAGCCTATAAGACAAGCAAGGTCGAAAGTTCAAGACCACCAATTTTCAAGATTACCAAATGTAATTTCTTGGTTGCTTGTTAACTATGTGGTCAAAAGTTCAAGACCACCCATCCTCTTATCTAGTTTTGTCATGTATAAACACATAATTCTACATAAGTATCAAAGACAATTTAACATCAATGGTAAGAGAAAGAATGAGTCTTCCGGAAACAGCCTCTCTACCTCCACGAGGTAGGGGTAAGGTCTCCATACATTCTACCTTCCCCAAATCGCACCACTAGTGGGATTACACTGGGTATGTTGTTGGTGAGAAAAAGTAGAATGAACAGACTAAGCTCAAACATCAGGACTAGCTAATATACAACTTATATATTCAGAAGAAAAGATCAAGAATTCAGAAGTGCATTAGAAAGGCAGTGTAATGTTCTCCTAAACCAGGAAATATGTTATGTGACAGAATCTCAAGTAGTACCTCAATTACTTGCATGATGCAATGCAAATGTTGATTGTACTTTCAAGGAAAATAACGGAGGACGACAAGAAAAATAACCAGCCCTACGATTTTAAAATTAACGAAAAAACAATACAAGAAATATTTTCTATGTTTTATCTTTGCTGACAAAAACTAACAAGATCCATTCCTTTACACCTCAGCTCCCTTAGCGATTGATAGGAGTGTGCATCCTCTCGACTATCTTATTCACTGCATCACGGGACATGACTAGTGTATCATGTAGCAAAATACTGTAAACGTTTAGACCCTGGCATGGAGCAAAGAGGATAAAGGATCAGCCTTTTGCCGTCATTTGTTTAATTTTTTCACTTGTGATGGTGAAGTGGTTGGGAGCAGGAGGAGGAGTTACAGTAAAAAAGTATGCGAAAATCTCAGGTAATGAATATGTAAGAAGTTTGATGCTTTAGCGATGAACTCAAATAAATTCTGTAGCTTTTCCATGTTGTAACCAAATAGTTTCACCCAAAAAATGCAGCATACTAGAGGAATGACGTGGCAAAAGCAAATCATGCATACCAAAATCAAGAAAATGGAAGTCATCTTAACAAAACTCCCATGAACTGGATCCTCATATAGAAAAGCCCAAACGTTGTCGTGGAAACACATGCTTATATGCACACTGTTGCAATGATGTTAATAGAATTGGAAACTTACAATTGAAGGCAACACATTGACATAGTGTACATTCTGAGTAGCCAACTTTAGTTTTTCACTGATTGGGCCACCATCCACCACCAGAAGCTTCTTGGTATTCTCCAATTGGTTGAAATAGTTCACTATGTTCTTTGTTTTGTGTGAAGGAATCTCTAAATTCTCAAAAACCAGAAGCTGCATGCAGTGCAATTGAGATAACTAAATCAATGAGTGCAAAAGAAGAAAAATTCATATCATTTATTGTTAAGGAAAGCAGGAAAGCAGGAGTTACACCACAAAACAGATAACCAGTGTTGATGCAAAAAAGGAAAATGCCACTCGTATAAACCAAAGCACGTTAATTCTGGAAGCTTATCAAGGTTAATGATTAAAACTGACCAACTCTTCTCACGAAGAGGTCATGAAATTATGTTTCATTGTTCAAAAAATGTTTTCACTTTTCAAAATATTTTGGTTGATTCAATTTGGTGAAAAATAATAGATTAAAAAAACAAGGAAACATGTGTTTCTACTAAATGTATTTTCGAAAGCCAAAAGAATGAGAGTTCCAAGAGAAAGGAAGAAAATGAGAACGCAAGTTTTGGCCTTTGTTTTTACTTTTTTGATAGCTTGATCTCAGATTGTTGTTTGATTTCAAAACACAAAAAGAAAGTGTTTGAAACCAAACAATACAAATATCTCAACGACTCATCTATACTCAAAATGTGTGCATGGAACGGGATGTTGCTTGCCTTTCCTTCAGCTGCACGAGCTGATAGTGCAATCTTCAATCCTAGCCGCCGAACCTTCTTGTTCAGTTTGATTGCGTGACTTCGTGGTTTTGGACCGTGCATAGTGGCACCACCTCGAAACTGCATTGATCGCGATAACACATTTTAATTTTTCTGATGAGATATCAAATAATCATAAATCGTATTCAAGACAATCTGAACAGGAAAAAGGCAAGATAATGTGACCTGAGGACCACGCAGTGTTCCATGCCTCGCTCGCCCTGTGCCCTTCTGATTCCACGGTTTTCTCCCAGTCCCACTAACTTCACTAATAGTTTTAGTTGAATGGGTCCCCTGCAAAGTTCACCAAGAGTAGGTCTTAAAATACCTATTGAATCCTCTACTGCCTTGGCAAGTGACTATAGTTTATAAAGAAGTAGTAGAATCAAGGGAACAAGCATAAATCTAGAAAACAGGTAGGAGAATAGGAGGGCCTGATTGATTCAAAAGATCCACAGTAGATCATTTTTTGTCTGCAACATTTTCCTTTTTCAAGGCAACTTTGTTTATCAGCAACATTACAAAAAAATCAGTTGTCCCCAAGGGCATATAAGTTTTGTTGGTTTTCATACGCCTCAAAATATCCATCTTGATTTTTATTTTTATTTTTTTGAGAATGAAAATCAGAGTGTCAAAAAATATTCCTGGTACCCCCCCCCCCCCCCACAAAAAAAAAATCTCTTAATTTCCCACAGAAGCAATAGACAGAAATAGAAATGGAAAATGATAAATGCTCTAAAGCGCGGAAAACACAGAGTAAGGAGTAGCATATGTATGATGTCTACAACTTAAATTTTGGGATTCAAAATAACCGTGCGCGCACCTGCTGTCGTTTTGCAAGCTGCCATCTAACAACCCGATGAATAATATCTTTCCTGATTGGCACATCAAAGACATCACCAGCCAAACACATAAAGCCCTTGTCTTCATTATTGAAGTTCGTTACTGGAATGACCAGGTCCTGAAGGAGCCCTACCACATACAGTAATCAATAAGATAGTTACACAAAGTCAAACAATATAGACTCATCCATTCCGAATAAATTTTCAGTATAAATGAGGAAAGAAATTATACGGAGACAAAATTAGACCAACTCTCTTTTGTACTATCAATTTGAGGTGATCATCCTTGCAAAGGACAATATATGATTACCTAGAAAGTGTTCATTCATAGTTGGTGAAATGCTGCGCAAGCAACAAAGATTTTTAACTATTACTTCTTGTTACTTCACAAGCTAAGGGGAAAAGATTAGCAGATTGTACTTAAACCAGCATGTCGCAATCAAGAAAACACATTTCCATGAAGCATGATAACTAACTTTGTTTTCATTGAATTCCTTCAGTTTCTAAGTTAGTCATGGCAATATGAGGAACTATAATTCCATTAATCAATATTATATAATAATTTTGTGCCATATAGCAGACCCTATCATGCTTGGGATTGAGGTATAGTTATTTTTGTGCCAAATATTAAAAAAATACACAAGCCTCATTCTCCAAAAAGAGAAATGGAACTTCCCCAAAAATGCTATTGAAGCCAAAGATATTTTTTCTGCAAGAAGTGATACTTTAAGGTATCCTGTAAAACCTGTGGGGCTCATAAAAATATTACTGGTCGATATGATGATCATATGGTCACCCATTAACACTTGTTGCAATTACAAGATGATTGATCTCTACAAAGCTATTAACATTCTGTTCAAACTACTGTTCTTAGATGTTTTCCACTCTTTTGGATTAGGAGGAGCATTCTTATCCCAGTGAGCAGGATATGCATAGGGTTAGATATTATTATTATTATCCTATCCTAGAGCTCTCAAAGCACATCGAGTCATCGACCAAGTAACTAAACAGCACACATTTTTGCCTGCTTGCAGTTTGGACTTCAGTGCTTCAGATATTTGAGAAGAAGCTAGTAGGTTGAAAAAATTCTCACAAATGGGTAGATTGGCATTGATTAGTTGCACACGCCCAAGCTTGCCAACGTATTACATCCCAAATGTAGACCATAAGATAGTCGTGGAAAAGATGTATCTTCCAGATGCTAGTTTACTTTATTAATTGTCACCAGATAGAGGCTTTACATCTTTTACAGTTGCTTATAGTTTCCAATTACCAGAATATTTATTGTCACCAGAATACTAAAACGTGTAATATTTTGTCACCAGAGTACTAAAACTTGAGCCTAAAACCATGCAAAGAATATGCATATCCAATCCAAAACAGTAAGGCAATGGGTTAACTTTCACACTCCATAATTAACCTTCTAGAAACCCTAAACAATGAGGGACACGTGTATGCTCTTACGGGAGTGATAATTAGACAGATGTGTACTTGAAGAAAGAAAGAGAATCATGTGACCGGTGCTTTATGTGCAGAGAGATAGGGGTGGAAACGATCATTTTGTCATGCAACGCAAAAGTTTGTGACGAAGTTATGGAACCTGCTGCTAAATCTTTTTGGTACTGATGCTTACAGAGAAGGGGAACAAGGAAAAGAACATGGAAGTGACTCCCCAGGGAGTTATGTGGACCACATGGAGAAAATGGAACTGAAAACGTTAGGAAGTAAATAGATCGCTTTGGAAATGCAACTGGTTGTGTAATTTTTTGTATATTGCTGAACTCATGATTCCCAACATGTATTGATGATTGGATTACTTTTATAATAATGAACTTACTTTAGATAGTTATCTTTTTACCTATTCTTTACATTGTCTTTCCCTTTTTGTTAATATAATTCCTTCACTTATCAAAAATAAAAACATTTTTTCTTCCCGGTCCTATCCTGTCCCATGCTTGTGATTGAGGCATAGAAGTAGTAGTTGTTGTTTCTTGATCCAAGTATTTAAAGACTGCCAACATTTCCAAGCAAAGCATTACGCAAACAGGTTTTAACTATTAGTGGTCTGCATACACAACGATGAATAATAAAACTTCTAGCAGAAGTGACAGACCTAGACAGTTAATGAAAATGTCAAATTATACCTATCTCACGCTCTGGAGTTGAGACACGTTTCTTGGATAATAAATCCGAGGGAAATGAACCATCACTGGAATCAGGAGTCAGCAAGGAAGTTGAATATCTTCGACACACGAGGAACAATGATTCATCCTGCATTGAGAAATTCGAAACAGGCTTAAAATACTCGCATCAAACTCGTCTTTTTTCAATCCTGGTAAGCTTAAGTAGCACCTTCAAGTTAAGCGAACCTCACGTAATAGTGCTTAATGCACATAAAACGATACTACTCTAAACTCTAAAGGATATCAAATTATCAATAGACAACATCTCACTGCAAATAAACGCAAAATATTAGGGAAAACAGAATTCTCAGCGATAAGAATTTACCTTTCTGAAGACCGAAGATTCCAAACAAGACACTCCATCCCCAAGAGTATTAGCCTTCACTGTTTCACAAAATTATAAAATAAAACAAAAAATATAAATAAATAAACCATGTATCTATAGAAGACAAGCAGATCAATTTTAACCAGAGGATTCTGCACAAACTATACATACATATATAACAACAACATCCAATGTCTAGGGAGGGTAAAGTGTACGCAAACCTTCCTCCTACCTTGAGAGGTTAAGAGGTTGTTTCTGATAGACCCTTGGCTCAAGGAAAAGCATATCAAAAAGAATTAACGAAAGTAGAGAATACAATAGAAAGCATGACAAAAAGCATTCTGAAAAAAAAGAAGAACAAATAACATTGACTACAAGCGCGAATTTCCTGAGAAACGAAGTCATAAGCACGTAGGTTCAGAGCTAGACCGACTACTCCAAGAGCACTCATCCATAAACCGGTTGTAGGTACAAATAACATAAAGAAATGTAACCATCGTTTATTGGAAAAAGCAACCCCAAAGATTTGGGACCCAAAAGTGGTTAGCGGTGACCATTGAATAAGTTTCTTCAGCTTGAGTTGGGTTAAAAACACGGAATGTATTTGCACCATCACCGTCTTCAAATTAAGTATTTTCTAGAGTAGCACCATGAATGGCGCATAGCAAAGCAGCGCCCAATACACCGGCAACTCCCATCATATGAAAGGGGTTAAAGGTCCAATTATGAAACCCTTGAAAAAATAGGATGAATCGAAATATAGTTGCTACACCAAAACTAGGTGCAACGAACCAACCAGACCAGTGGCGAATTTATGTCCTAATTTTGGGTCATCCGAACCCGTGGTCATCCGACTAAACTCGATATATTACTTCTATAATTATTAAAGAATATATTAAATTAAAACTTTTTGAACCCGTTCTCAAGATGGCTTATCTTTAAAGCAATGGTACACCCGTTTTCTTGAAATTCTGGATTCGCCTCTGAACCAGACTGACCTAGTGGATAAATCAGAAATACAGAAACAAAAACAGCACTCGGTGATAGTGTGATAATCGAAGTACAAGATATAATAAACAGTACAGTAATCGAAGGACAAAAAACTATGAGAAATACTACAACTACCGGCATGAAAAGACAAGCAAGACAATGCTCTACCCTAACATGTGTTCTCCACAACCTCGTATCTAAGATTAGGTCCTCAGTAAGCTGCAACATGTATAAAACTTGAAAATGCCTGTATTTTTATTAAACTAGCCTCCATTTTCACAAAAACATATACATCTATATCACTACATGGATCTAGGATCCACCTGAAGATTGAATTTACAATAAAGATTTGATTTTTTCAATAGAATCGTGAAAACCCAGAAATAATCGAGAAAAAGGGGTACCATTAGAAGCAGAAAGTGGTCGAAGTGAGTTCAAAGAAGCAAAAGAACGCAAAATCCTCCTTGAAATGGACAAAGCCATGCTCCAAAATCCTCCAGATTATATGAATGTGAACAGCTTCAGCACAACAGGAAACAAATTCATAAGCTCCACCAGAAGAGAGAATGAATTGAGCTACTCCAATGGAAGAGAAAGAAGTAGTGTTAAACCTGCTAAAACCCTAGGTCCCATTTGGGAATTTTGTGAAAAAACAATGCAATATTTTATTTCATTTTATTTTATTTTTGGTCCAATGATCAAATTAGAACTGTCAATATGGCCACTACCCCATCCGCTAATTCATATGCGCTTCAAATTGATTTTTACGACGCTTAACTCATTTTTGGTATGGGTCAGAAAATGGTCGGCCCAACCCACAAGTCCTCTTTTTTTAAAAGTATATTTTTTATAATTTTTTAAATTAAATTATAATTTTAAAATATTATCATAAATATCGACAAAACAATATTGCATGGTGTTAGCGTTACTACTTGTTAATCAATCCACAAATAAAATTATATTTATAATATATATTAAGTTTGATTTCAAATAAAAGCATAAATAGCTAAATAGAAATATTAACCTAATTGTTTTCCAATGATCATGATAAAACACAAAAACTATGACAATATTCCATATCCTATGGCATATGTAGTGATTTCCTAGAAATTTTAGGAAATTTTTATTTTATGTAGTACATATTTTATAAACATAATTTGTATTTAAATTGTAATATTTCAAACTTTAAACAACTTTTGAGTTTACTCTTGTTATTTTTATTTTTATTTTTTAATTAATTTCTATTTGGCCCACAGGCCGACCCTATCCACATTTCTCAAGCCCCACAAATCGGCAGACTTATTCAGGCGGGGCTAAAAAGTCATTTTCTTAAATGGGCTCTAAAAATTGTTGCCCAACCCTATCAAATCACGAATTAGGCCAGGCCAGGCCAACAGGCCTAGCCCATATTGACGGCTCTAGATCAAATATTGTATTTTACCTCAAATCAATGAATTCATTCCATTCTAATATTGATTTAGCAATTTAAGGACTTAAACTTGTTATTATTTGTAGAAGGATGCACCTTAGCTAAAAGAAAATGATTAATTTATTTTATTAGTTGAAAATAACTAAATGAATTATTTTTGTGCTTACTGTTTTGTTAATGAATGTGGAATGAGTTAAAGTTAGGGTGGGCGTTTGGGTCATTTAAATTAGATTATGAAAATTTCGATAATCTAGTTGAAGAAATTATAATCCAATCTAGACACAGGTTTGATTCCCACAATGGATAGATACTCATTTCCAACTACTTTTGATTAGTGTTCATTGCTAAGTGATCACTCGCTATCTAGTTAGAAAAAATTATTCAAATGTTTTTTCTCTCCCAACAAACAAAACGAGATCATCACTTCCTCTCAGTAATGAACTTACTTTACCACGAATAACCTCAAATTGGTTTTGAATTTTTTAAGTTCAAATTTGGATATATATTAATTTTTGTACTTTTAACAAGTCATGATAATTAACAACCTCAAATCACCCAATAATGTGCTCCTTAGAATATACAACTTCTACTATTAACAAAAATTGAGATGCCGCGGTAGACTAATATATTGGACATTTGAAAAATTGAACCGGCTAGTATTTGACATATGATGTGAATTGGGCTGAATAAACAACACAAAAAGTTCAATCCGAAAATCAATTATTGAATATGATATCCATTCTAAAATTCATAAATATATTATATATGAAATTCGAAGTAAAATACGATTAGGTGGAGTACATAATATGCCTTCATACAAGGTTTTTTGAACGGCAGTTATTTCATGGTAAAAAAGATGTTTTTTAACCTTATGATGTTTTGTTGGCGTAGTATTAACAAAAGGATAATCTTAAACACTATACCACAAGATCTGTGACTTCCCAAATAGACTAAAGGGAAAACACACAATTAGGTTTGTTCCAAATTCAATAACCTACTGGATAAAAATGAGCTAGAAGAAAAACTGTGGCTTCAACAGCAATAGCCAAACAAGCCACAACTATAAGCAGAAACCAGAGTCTCAAAATTCATCATCGAAGACGAACAGATGCAGAGACAATAAGCCATTTTCAAGACTGCACTAGATCAACCTCACTTCAGATGAGGGACGAGGGGGGTTTAAGACGGTGGCGACCTCATGCCAACGTAGGCACTTAGCTGCTTCATTGAGAACGTAAGTCTCATAAAGGCACAGCTAAACGAAACAACTCACAAACATGCAAAGGGGAAGGATGAAGCGAACACAGTAAAGTATTAAAAACTCAGGACCACATAACATAAAACATAATCTTGAGAATCCATAAAAAAAAAAATTCATATCCAAGATAAAACATCCTGAGATAGTAAAACCCTAGCAGTTTTTCAAAACTCATCCCTGCAAAATCTGTTTTATCCTCGCTACAGAGGAGATCATCCATCAAAAAACGCCGCATTCGGCATTCACTTGGACAACCTTGACTTCACTAAGAAACAAGGTTGTCATTGAGGGAAAGTGAGGCAAGTTGGTCAGCCGGGCTGCTGGTTGCCTGTTGAACATTCCTCAGGACATCCATAGCCTCAGAAACTTTAGCCTTCAAAGCCTCCGGTGATTCAAGCAGATGCAAAACCTCGGTCTGGTCCATTTCAAGAAGCATGCCCGTAACCTTCGCAGCATGCTCGTGCTCTAGCTGATCAACAAGTGGGTACAAACTTTCACCCAACATCTGTCAGGAGAACAATGAGAGCATTAGCAAACCTAGTTCAGTCAACAAGAGATTCCTGTAATGTCAAAAGAACTCACCGTCCTCTGCTGCTCAGGTGGTGCATTTGCAAGGGCAGTAGCCAATGTAGAAATTGGCACAGGCTGTCCCATAGCAGCATCACGAGGAAGCATACCACCCATATCATATGGAACAGAGAGCATACCACCAGCAACACCTGGCATTGGCCCATCTGGCACATTACGTCCAGGTGGATAGCGGTACATTCTTCCTCTTGGCATCATCTGAAGGATAGAATCTTTCATCATTAGTTTACTAGTCTTTTAACAAAACAAAAAAATACAGCTGGATACCCAAAAAGATTGTAGAGAGTAAGCAGAACTCCACCTGCTGCTGCATCAAGGGCATAGGCTGTTGAGATTGTTGCACAGGCCCTGCTCCTCGTCGACCACCTGGGCGCTGGCCCTGTTGTCCTTGTTGGACCATCGGCATGAAGAAGTTTGGCATAGGAGCTCCTCCAGGGCGCATTCCAGGAACAAGCTGTTGTTGATAGCCAAACCCAGCCTGGAAAACAAGATTATGCATCAGCACTAAACCCATTTATATACATCTGGTGCAATCTTTCCAACATCATGTGTAGCCATTTATAAATTAAACATGAATTAGCCCAACCATATAGTATCAAGAGCATGTGCAAAATACTGGAGATCTAAATAAATAGACAACTATGGATATAAGAACTAACAAAGTTACCTGGGGAGGAATAAGAGCAGGGGGGCCTTGCCCATAAAATAGTTGCTGTCCAATCCCAGGAGCACCAGGAGGGTAAATTGGCATGCGAGGAGCAAGTGATGGGGGCATTGCCAATGGTCGCAGTTGTGAAAATTGTGCCTGTACCAACTAGTGCATTCATCAATATATATTACTAGGTAACTATTTGAGTAGATCAAAACTTATCAGCAATAGACTCATGGCGTCAAGGCCACATTGAAACATACATTTGTCAAGACCCACTCTAGATGGGCCTTTTGCATCTAAACTAAGGCTGGGAGCATAAATTATGGACAAAGTATTCGGTGGTCCACTTAACAAGTAAAGCAGCATGATGCAAAATTCCTCCAGCACTGCCACACTATTGGGATAGTAATTATTACCTGCAACTTTGCTCGTCTCTCCTCTTTCCGCTGAGCTAGTGCAACATAGAGTGGTTTGCTAACTATCATTTTGCCGTTCATCTCAGAAAGCTTAAAGAAAGAAGAAAAAATGAGTTACAAGTTACAACTTAATGAGCACAATGTAACAATAGAGTTGGCATATAAATTATACTTACAGCTCTGGAAGCTTCTTCAGGAGTAGAGAAGGCGACAAATCCAGAACCCCTGCTGATTCCACTTGGATCACGCATAACCTGAACGAACAAGAATAGAATATCTAAGCTTAAATGAATCAATACAGCCACCTAAAAGTTCATTCACAAGAAATAATATACCTTGCATGAGGTAATTGTACCAAACTCTGCAAAAAGTTCCTTGAGCTTTTCATCATCAATGGTGTCATCCAAATTTTTTACATACAAATTAACACCTTGGTATTTATCAACAGCCTCCTTGGCAGTTTGCTCGAACTTGTTTTTCAATTCTTGCTCTCTTTCAGATTTTTTCTGTGCTTTCCCAACATACCACTCTTTTTCATCAAATTTCTTTCCATTTAATGCTTCAACAGCCTTAGCAGCATCATCTGCATCCTCAAAATTGACAAACCCAAAGCCCTTGGATTTACCATCTGCATCCCTCATCACTACTGCACTAGTAATACTTCCAAACTCACCAAAAACATTCTTCAACTCATCATCAGTAGCAGATTCAGCCAAATTTTTCACATAGACATTGTTAAATTTTATCATGCCAGTTGTAGATTCTCGTTCCTGTTTGCGAAGAAAGTGTCCAACATACACTTGCTTATCATTCATCAACATACCATTTAACTTATCTATGGCACCTTGAGCAGATTCTTCATTGTCAAATTGTACAAAACCATAACCCTTTGACTGACCATTAGAATCAGTAGCTATCTTGCAAGAAAGAATGTTGCCAAAGCTTGAAAAGGTGTCATGTAAAGCTTTGTTGTCAATTGACTTGTCCAAATTCTGTGTAAATAATTCAAACAAATGCATTAGGATAAAAAATATACATAGATAACCAGCCCCAATACATATTGCAGGTCCCTAAAAATAAAAATGTATGTGTCACCAACTAGAACATTTCAAAGATGGAGAAAAACTGGATTAACCAGATGTGAGCATCATTTATTTGGTGCCATGTTATAGATCCAATTATATACATGACACAATAACTCTGATACTTAAGACGACAACAAGAACTCAACAGATGTCTCACAATAGATAAGCATCCAGTATATGTCCATGACTAAAAATATGAAGGAACAAGAGAAGCTCTGAAATGACAAATCACATCATACAAGATCAGGGTTTCAATAATAATACCTTAATAAATATATTTGCTGATCCACTCTTACGAAGAGTGGGATCCCTATGAGAATACATCACCCTAATGGACTTCCCATTGACAGGAGTGAAGTTCAACAACTCCATTGCCCTTGCAGCTGTGACCAAATATTTAGAGTAAAAACAAGTCAGAAAACAATTTGCAAAGCAGGTGATTAAAAATATAGACATACAACATCATTCCAAGTTAAGCAGAATATTGAGCATTATCCATTCAATCAAATATGTATCATTAGTTGGACACAAAAGGGAGTTGAATTACGCATGCAACACCTTCATGAAGACTTGAACTTCCCAACACGCCCTCATCATAACCAATAAAATATACTCAAGATTAACAATATACAGGCAAAAACCACACAAGCTGAACCTTTTTTGTTCAAACCAATTATTGAGGCAGCATAAGCCAAATGCACATAAGAAATCACACTACTGCTAGGGGTGTCAAATCTCATAATGTGTTAAAACAGGAAAAAGAACAATTTTTTTCCAAAATTAGTAATTTCATAAAATATGAGGCATTAATTTTAACTATACCCATGATATCAAAAAACCCAAATTCATCAAAAATAAAGACTGTTAAACATGCAATCACACTACTAAAGATACCAAAATCCCAAATTCATTAAAAACAGAGACTGAAAATCATGCAATCACACTATTAAAGGTATCAAAATCCCAAATTCATCAAAAATAAAGACTGTTAAGCATGCAATCTCACTACTAAAGATACCAAAATCCTACATTCATCAAAATAAAGACTGTTAAACATACAATCACACAACTGTAGATACAAAAATCCCAAATTCATCAAAAATAAAGACTGTTAAACATGCAATCACACTAATCAAGATACCAAAACCCCAAATTCATCAAAGCTAAAGACTGCTAAACATACAATCAATCACACAACGAAAGATGCCAAAATCCCAAATTCATCAAAAACAAACTGTTAAACATGCAATCACACTACTAAAGACATCAAAATACCAAATTTATGAAATAAAAATTACTAACCATCGGAAGGGTTACTGTAGTTAACATAGCCATATCCAAGAGATCTCCGAGTACTAAGATCCCTACAAACCCTAACAGAAACAACCTGACCCACATGGTTGAACAGATCATACAGCTGTGAATCAGTGATGTTGAAGTCCAAGTCTCCAACATACAATGACGTGGACGTGAACTGATTCGACACTCCTCCACCGGGCGCCGCTACAGCAGCGGCAGCACCGGCGGCAGCAGCACCAACCGCCACACCATTTCCTCCGGCCACTGGAGTTTGATGCTGAACCTGAATCTGTGCCATAAGAACAAACAAAAATATATAGACTTTTCTGGAACAAATAAAGAGATGCCCTCCTTTTTTTTTCCTTTTTTCAGTTCCCCCTTTCTCTGTGATGTGTTGTTATTGATAAGAAAACCCAATGGAGGAAAAAGTAAGCGAAAATTTAGGGATTTTTTGGGTTTTTTGAGATGTAAAATAGAGGAATAATGGAGATAGAAATCGTCGGAGATCCGAGAGACACTGAAGAGATAATTTTTCGGTTTTTTAGGGTTGAGGAGGGCAGAGAAAACTGCACCGCAACACCCGATTTGGGGAAAACTGTATGCTTTATATATATCGGCGTTTTTATACAGAAACCCTAACTTTGTTTGTGACGATTTAATCACAGCCGTTCATTTTGATCATCAAGATCAACGCGGTTTATTCTTGAACCGGGTCGGTCTTTATTGGAACTAGACCGGTTTAAGACTAAGATTAGTGTTAAATCGGGCCACGTGCTTTGGAAAGGAAGAGATTTCGGGCCACGTGTGCACAGAGTCGAGGAGTTTTTAGTAGGAGGCTTTATTCGATATTGGGTGTATGCTATTTATAATACTAAAACCAAATTAAACTAAGACTAAGAATCTTCTTAACTGATAAATTCTAAATTAAATATAATTAACTAAAATTATAAATAACAAATCTTAAACTAATAAGGATTTTATAATTAAATTACCATAAATAAAACATCATAAACTATTAAGAAATTATATTTTTGATTTATTTTCTAGTCTCTCTTAAATCAAGATTTTCAAATATGACCATGCATCATCTTCTTCAACTTTATGAACATCTCCATGAATAAAATCATGTAGAGATGGGCATGGTATGGTACGGTACAATATTGAAATTTTTGATATCATAATTTCGATATTCGACTTTTAAAATATTATATCATTATAATACCAATTTAATTCGATATGATTCGGTTTATTAAAGTTCGATTTCAATATTTTACAGTATGGCAAATCATTAACCATAATTTGTTCAATTTCAACTAGTATATACTCGTATAATTATTTGTATTTTGAAGAATTTAAAACATACATACATATTAAATCTACAACTTGCAATTTTTGTGCGTAAATGTAGATGGTTTATTCAATTTTACTATCGTTAACCGTCTTTTCGATTTTAAAAGCAGATGATTTATCTTTTTTAATTGAAAAATGACATTTTGTGAGTGAACAATTTATTACGATGACAATTATTTATCCTCAAATAATTCAAGTGAAAAAATAGCAAACATGATAACAAAATTGCTCTTCTCATAGCTAGTTAGAATGTCATAAAAAAAATAAAAAATTATCCGGTAATTGTCTACCTTGACTCAATTACCTAATAATTCAAGTGTATAATTGGAAAGAAATTTTTTATAGAGTTTTAATTAAAACACAAGACGAGGTGGCCGGGAAATAATGAACCAAACACTTGATAAAAATAAACCTTGCATTACTTATCCCTGCACTACTAATCCCTGCATTACTAAGCAATGCATTCCTAATCCTTGCGTTATTAATCTTTGTACCAAGCGACCCCTTAGTTTATACTAATACTAGGTTGCATATTTGTTTTTTTTTAGTATTTTAATATATATATATATTTTATTTTTTATTTTTTATTTATTTTTTATTTATTTTTTTATGCTCACCTCTAGATGTAGTCGCATCAAATTGAACATTACATAAAATGAAATTTTTCATTGTTACGTAACGATAAATTTAACGATAGGATATAATAATTTTTTTAGTAATAATTAAAATGAATATTACATATAAAGAGAATTTTTTTATCATTCTACCTCTTTGATTAAACTTGTCTTTTCTTCCACCTATTCAAATAAAAAAATATTAGCATATTAGAAATGACTCAAAAATTACCCTCCCTTTAGCTATTGGATCAAATTTATCGCTAACATTTTCAAACTTCAAATTATCCCATCATCAACACAATTGTATGATATTATAATGTTTCACAAAAATTCTAATCCAACCCAAAATGACCCGATCCATTCATGATCCAAACTAACACAAGAATCATTTTAAATTAAGGCATCTAAACCCAACAAAATCCTTCTTGTTAAGCCCTTTCATTTAGTGAATTTGGATAACTATTTTATTCCAGCTCTCTATTTGAACTATTCCAATAACAACTTGGTACATGAGACTCATTTTTTAAAAAAATAAATGGCATATGTTTAATAAAAATTTAATAGATTTCATGTAAATGTGTCGTTATTAGAGTGACAATCTTAAACTTGAAAATAATGTTAGGGGCAAATTTGAAATAATAGGAGGAAGAAGGATATTTTTGAGCAATTTCTAATTCGCTAAGAGAATAACTTTTTATCTGAATAAGTGAAAGGATAGATAATAAATTTTTGATACAATAAAATGATATTTTGAGTGATTTTTAATACATTAAAGACGTCTTTGACTATTTATGTATTCAAAGTAACAATATGTAATAACCATCCAAACAAGTTATTTATGTTATCATTTATTTTTATTTACATATTATGAAAGATGTTCTACTCACTATTAACATGCTTTTTTCACTCTCAACTCTCAATATTTCCTTAAATGATTTGAAATAAGAAGATAAAATGGATAAAAACAAATCTTTACTAGTACAAAGTAGTATTTGTGTATATTTTGGATTGATCTTGGTTGAAGAAATTTGAAGAACATCATATATATGAGTTTCTGAAAGTTTGAATTGAATCTAATAATTGTTAATTATTGAAATTTGAGACTATCATTAAAAGACTAAATATCAAATTTGAAGTTAATTTAGATTAATTTTAAAGTAAAAACTTATTATAGATTAATTTTAAATTTGTGATCATTAGGATTTATGACACAAATAGTGATGAATCGCCATAATTCCAGTCAAAAGTACTAAAAGATCTTGATGATCATCATAATTTGCTGTTAAAGCATAATGTATGATTTAAATACGACAATCTTAAAATACATCTCGCCTAATATCAAGTAAAAAAATTCGACGACCAACTTATTTAAGATTCTAGCCACATGATTATTACTTTACCGTCTATTTAACAGGTCAAACTTTAAATGGCGACACCTCAACAATGCTATTTGTGCAAATTTGCCCTCGTTAAAAGCCCAAGTTCTTAATGTCAAAAGTTTGTTTTGAGCCAAAGCCCATATTTATTCTATTTGCAAATGAGAGCCTTACATTCAATTCAAACAATCTGGGCCTTGGGGCATTTGAAAGGCCTCTTTGCTAAAACATATGTATAAAGACGTGTGTACAAAAATTCCAGTAGTTTAAAAGCTAATATATACCATGATTTGTAATATTATGAAGTTTATCAGATTTTGGTGCGTTCAGATACATACATTAGTTTATCAGATTTTGGTGCGTTCAGATACATACATTGTATCCAAGTGAATTCACACGTATTTGGGATACATAACAAATCTAGCTCGCCACTCTCGTAAGCATATAGTATCCCATATATACATGTGAATCATACCAGGTACATACCAATACGTGCATCTAGTATGATTCACATATATCTGGGATATACATGACTGTCTTGCTCACCTCTCTTCTTATTTTAGTATATTTGGGTGACACTTTTGAAGAATCCGAACGACATAGATTCCGGAGCTCATATAAGTCAAAACTGTCTAAAAACTGGCACTTGGTTGCTTTCTGTTTGCATTCTTGTTAATAGTTAAAAGCAGGCCAAAATCTTCTTGTTACAACATATTCTCTAGCCAAATGAGTGAAGACACAGTACTCTGCGATAACTCCAATAAAACTATGTAATATAAATCAAATCATACCAAATCATTCATTTTCAAAGCCTTCAATCATGTCACAAAAAAATGATCAAGTACTCCATGTAGTTTTCATTCCATACTTGACACCAAGTCATATGATCCCCTTAGTTGATACATCTAGACTTTTTGCTAGTCATGGTGTCAAAGTTAGTATCATCACCACACTCTACAACGCCCTCCTTTTCGAATCAACAATCGATCATGACATTGGTTTAGGCCACAAAATCTTCGTCCACAAACTTAAATTTCCATCTGATGAAGTAGGATTACCAGAAGGGATTGAAAACTTCAGTGTTACTACTAGCCAAGAAATGGCTATAGGTGTATTTATGGGAATTGCTTTGCTTCAAAAACCAATGGAAAGTCTTATTTTCGAGCTACGTCCTCATTGCATTGTATCAGACATGTTTTTCCCATGGACTGTGGATGTAGCAGAGCAACTGAAGATTCCTAGACTTACGTTTTATCCGACTAATGTTATGTACCATTGTGTTGAACATTGTTTGAAGTTGTATACACCTCATGAGAAGGTAAGTTCGGATTCAGAAAGTTTTAAGGTTCCGGGATTACCAGATGAGATTGAAATGAAAAGATCTCAACTACCCGAAGATGTGAAAAACAACCCTGAAGGACCATATTGGGAGTTGGTGAAGAGAATTAAAGAATCAGAACCGCGGAGCTATGGTATGATTCACGACACTATCTATGATCTAGAACCGAGTTATGTTGAGCTTTATCGAAAAATCAAAGGTAAAAAGCCGTGGCTTATTGGACCTTTGTTTCATTTTTCAAAGAGAAACAATTCGAGAAGTAGTCCAGATCAAGAGCGACATAGCTGCTTGAGTTGGCTTGATTCTCAAGAATCAAACTCTGTTGTGTACATTTGTTTTGGAAGTATGGGAAGGTTTTCAGATCCTCAGCTTACTGAAATTGCCTTAGCTCTTGAGGCCTCGAATTCGGCCTTTCTTTGGGTGGTAAGAAAGGGAGATAACACACATGAAAGTTGGCTCCCAATTGGGTTTGAGGAAAAAATGTTTGCAAACAAGAAAGGTTTGATAGTCAGAGGATGGGTGCCACAGCTGAAGATCTTGAACCATCCAGCAACCGGAGCGTTCATGACTCACTGTGGCTGGAATTCCACTTTGGAATCTCTTACAGCCGGAGTGCCAATGCTGACATGGCCATTATTCGCGGAGCAGTTCTACAATGAGAAGCTGGTGGAGGTTCTTGGATGTGGAGTTAGGGTCGGGGCAGAGGTGTGGCATATTTCATTTGACATCACGGATACGATTGTGAAGAAGGAGAAGATAGAGGCGAGTGTGAAAATGTTGATGAACGCCTCTAGGGAAAGCGAAAATATCAGAAATAGAGCAAAAGACGTCGAAGCAATGATTAACATGGCTGTGGAGAAAGGAGGCTCATCTTATAATCATCTAACTGCATTAATACAGGAGATCAAGTCTCATGCTTTTGGCATATCAGAAGAGTAATAAGAGATCTGATGTCCCGAGCTTCGCTCATTTTCCCTAAAATATGGGGTTGATTTTTCATACGGTCACTCAGCTAATACTAGTTATTATCTCAAAAAGACATATTTCAAAGAAAATGACTTGATAATACTATTACTTGAGTGACTATCCAAGAAATCAACATGTAAAAATATGTATGATGAACTCGCGTGTATACACGACAAAAGAAAAGGGAAAACGAAATAACATGTTATGGCCATTGATGCCTTCTATAAACAAAATATTAATCAGCTGACAAGACTTGTTTCCACCACCAACCCCAAACCCCGCCCCTCGTTCCCACCCCACCCGCACCCCCATACCCCCTACCCTCCCCTCCATTCTATTCTCATAATTTTGTCTTATATATACAAATGCTTTTAGAATAATATTTTTTTACTTGCATATCAAACAGAGGAAAAATAAGTAAGAAACCACTTGTTTTTCTAGAAATAGTTTTATTGGAAAATATTTTCCATGAAAAACATTTCCCTGCGGAACACACCTTTAATGAAAGTTTTCGGTTTTTGGGGAAGTCTCTCAACAGTAACATTGGGAGCTGTCTATGACACTTATTGGGGTACACATTGATTTTTGTACTTTGTAGGACCACATATTACCTGTCACACTTTACTTTTGAGTTGATCTAAAAAAGAACGATACATTTCTATATTAATAACTAGTAGTTTACTTTAAAATGTTCATTTCATCCTAATGGGACAATTTATAGCCACACAAACATCTATAACTTGTTTTAGACTATAAGTTTCAAAAGTCTTTCTTTCTTACTTAAACGTCGTGCCAAGCCAAACATCAAATAAATTAAAACGGAGGGAGTAGTACTAAGTACTTTGCGGCCCACATCTCCCTTTCACCTGCTCTGCAAAAAGATAACACATGGAGAACCACTCAATGTATTGATTGAATAGAAAAACTAATCCAAAATAAGATTCCTTGAAGAAACATACATTGTATTTTAATGTTTTTCCATGACTTTTTAGGCTATATGTGATATGTTTGAATCTAATATAAGGTTAGTAACATTTTTAGTTGTTTCTCACCTACCTTTTACCATTGTTTAGTGAGTTCCCATCCCTTCTTCAAGTTCAGTCATGGCACAAAAAAATGGTGAAATACTTCATGTAGTTTTCGTTCCATACTTCACACCAAGTCATATGATCCCTTTAGTTGATATAGCTAGACTTTTTGCTAGTCATGGTGTCAAAGTTAGCATCATCACCACCCCCTACAACGCCCTCCTTTTCGAGTCCTCAATCGATCATGCTACTGAATTAGGCCACGAAATATTCGTCCACAAACTCAAATTCCCATCAGCTGAAGTAGGCATACCAGAAGGGATCGAAAACTTCAGTGCAGTCACTAGCAAAGAAATGGCTATAGGTGTATTTATGGGAATTCCTCTGCTTCAAAAACCAATGGAAAGTCTTATTTTCGAGCTTCGTCCTCATTGCATTGTTTCAGACATGTTTTTCCCATGGACTGTGGATGTGGCAGAGCAACTGAAGATACCCAGACTTACGTTTTATCCGCATAATCTTATGTTACACTATGTTGAACATTGTTTGAAGTTGTATACACCTCATGAGAAGGTAAGTTCGGATTCAGAAAGTTTCTTGATTCCGGGTTTACCAGATCAGATTGAAATGAAAAGATCTCAACTTCCAGAAAATATTATTAAAATCAATCCCAAAGGACCATACTGGGAAATGAGGAAGAGAATTAAAGAATCAGAACCTCGGAGCTATGCTATGATTCACGACACTATCTATGATCTAGAGCCGAGTTATGCTGAGCTTTATCAAGAAATCAAAGGTAAAAAGCCGTGGCTTATTGGTCCTTTGTTTCATTTTTCAAGGAGGGAAGAGGCAAACAATTCAAGAAATACTCAACATCAAGAGCGACACAGCTGCTTGAGTTGGCTTGATTCTCAAGAACCAAACTCTGTTGTGTACATTTGTTTCGGAAGTATGGGGAGGTTCTCTGATGCTCAGCTTACTGAAATTGCCTTGGCTCTTGAGGCCTCAAATTCATCGTTTCTTTGGGTGGTAAGGAAGGGAGACGAACCCCAAGAAAACGAGCAAGATAACTGGATGCCTTCTAGCTTCAAGGAAAAAATGCTTACAAACAACAAAGGTTTGATAGTCAGAGGATGGGTGCCACAGCGGAAGATCTTGAACCATCCAGCAACCGGAGTGTTCATGACTCACTGTGGCTGGAACTCCACTTTGGAATCTCTCACAGCTGGGGTGCCAATGCTTACATGGCCATTGTTCGCAGAACAGTTCTACAATGAGAAGCTGGTGGAGGTTCTTGGATGTGGAGTCAGGGTTGGGGCAGAGGTGTGGCACAGTACTTTTGACATCAAGGATACGATTGTCAATAAAGAGAAGATAGAGACGAGTTTGAAGATGTTGATGAACACCTCCAGGGAAAGTGAAATGATCAAAAGTAGAGCAAAAGATGTCGAAGCAATGATTAACAGGGCTGTGGAGAAAGGAGGTTCTTCTTATAATCATCTAACGGCATTAATAGAGGAGCTCAAGTGCCATGTTTTTGGCACCTCGAAAGAGTAACTGAAAACCTACTGCATTGAACTCTCCTTATTTTTCCTACAATAAGCACCACGCCTCCTCGTGCATTACATGACAGAAGAAAAGGAAAAACGAAATAACATGTTATGTTTCAAGCAATCTTTTCCCAGTCTCCACTTATGGGACTACACTGGGTATGTCGTCGTTGTTGTTTCAAGCAATCTTTTATAGACAAAAAACTCTTAAGAGTGTTTCAAACAAGGGATCCACCAAATAAGAAAATGAAACTAGGTGAATCTGTAAACAATGATTTCCCTTCTCTTAAATATAGCTTTGAGACAGCAAAATATGTGATAGATAATACATGAAGAAAACTCACTTATCAAATGAGAACTTAATCATGTTTTGTCCGGGTGCATTCTACAATCAGCAACTGAAAGATTGTTAGCACAAAAGAACAGAGCTTTCGTCTAATAAATCGCGCGTAAAAACTGAAATAATGGACCAACCGCGCTGAAAAAATGACGGTATGCATGTCACACACAGAGACTATATTCATCGTCAAAACATAAAGTACACACCAAATTAGCCACAGGCCCTATGCAGTCCTGCATAATTATATAGTTCGGAAGGCACAAATATCAAACAAGAGCTGTGATATTTTTGAGCTTAAACTATGACAACTGCATAAGTGTACAAGTAAACGTAATGTTGTCTATTTAGTAACGCTTACCACTCTGCGGTACACATTGTCTTTTTTACTCATGCTACACCTACCACAGAGTGATTGAATTTGTGTTTCTTAATTTGCTCATGAAAAGCAACATTATTTCAACTACTCTCTTTAAACGTTCGATCCCTACCTCACTTTGTAGGACCACATGTTCGCTCAGTCACAATTTATGTGACACACTTTTCCTTTTAGTCAGTCCCAACAAAAATAACATATTTCTATATTTAGTAACAATTGAGGTGATTTACGACCACACCAACATCTATTACGCATTAACTTTTTTAAACTTCGTGTCAAATCAAACAACATCACATAAATTGAAATAGAGGGAGTAGTATTTTGCAGCCCACATCTCCCTTTCATAACTTTTCTGCAGAAAGATTACACAGGAGAACCATTCAATGTATTGATTGAACATAACAACTAGTCCAAAATAAGATTTGATAAAGAAACATACCGTGCATTTTAATGTTTTTCTCATGATCTAAAAAAACAAAACATGATTTTTTAGGCTATCTATGTTATGTCTGAATCTAATATAAGGTTAGTAACATTTTCAGTTGTTTCTCACCCTACTTCTGCCATTCTTAGGTAAGCACTAATGGCACAAGAAAATAGTGAACTCCATGTAGTTTTCGTTCCATACTTTACACCAAGTCATATGATCCCCTTAGTTGATATAGCTAGACTTTTTGCTAGCCATGGAGTCAAAGTTAGCATTATAACCACACACTATAATGCCCTCCTTTTCGAGTCCTCCATCGAGGATTCTGGCAACCAGATCTTCATTCACAAACTCAAGTTCCCATCTGATGAAGTAGGCTTACCAGAAGGGATTGAAAACTTCACTGCAGTCACTGCCTCAGAAATGGCTATGTTATTTATGGGAATTGCTTTGCTTCAGAAACCAATCGAAGATCTTATTGTTGAGCTTCGTCCTCATTGCATTGTTTCAGATGTGTGCCTTACATGGACTGTGGACGTATCTGAGCAACTGAAAATACCTAGACTTACGTTTTATCCACATAATCTTATGTACCACTGTGTTGAACATTGTTTGAATGTGTATACGCCTCATGAGAAGGTAAGTTCGGATTCAGAAAGTTTCTTGATTCCGGGTTTACCAGATCAGATTGAAATGAAAAGATCTCAATTGCCAGAGGACATTAAAACCAAACCTGAAGGACCATACTGGGAGATGATGAAGAGAATTAAAGAATCAGAACCTCGGAGCTATGCCGTGATTCATGACACTATCTATGACCTGGAGTCTACTTACGCGGAGCTTTACAAGGAAATCAAAGGTAAAAAACCATGGTTGATTGGTCCTTTGTTTCATTTTTCGAAGAGAGAAGAAGCAAGCAATTCAAGGAACACTTCAGTTCAAGATCGATACAGCTGCCTAAGTTGGCTTGATTCTCAAGAACCAAACTCTGTTGTGTACATTTGTTTCGGAAGTATGGGCAGGTTTTCTGATGCTCAGCTCTATGAAATTGCCTTGGCTCTTGAGGCCTCGAATTCATCGTTTCTTTGGGTGGTAAAGAAGGGAGACGAACCCCAAGAAAATGAGCAAGAAAGCTGGATGCCTACTAGCTTTAAGGAAAAAATGCTTACAAACAACAAAGGTTTGATAGTTAGAGGATGGGTGCCACAGCTGAAGATCTTACACCATCCAGCAACCGGAGCGTTCATGACTCATTGTGGCTGGAACTCCACCCTGGAATCTCTTACAGTCGGAGTGCCAATGCTGACATGGCCCTTGTTCGCGGAGCAGTTCTACAATGAGAAACTGGTGGAGGTTCTTGGATGTGGGGTTAGAGTTGGGGCAGAGGTGTGCCACAGTACTTTTGACATCACGGATACAATTGTCAACAAGGAGAAGATAGAGGCGAGTGTGAAAATGTTGATGAACACCTCCAAGGAAAGTGAAGAGATCAGAAGTAGAGCAAAAGACGTCGAAACAATGCTTAAGAGGGCCGTGGAAAAAGGAGGCTCTTCTTATAATCATCTAACTGCACTAATAGAGGAGCTCAAATGCCATGTTTTTGCACCTTGGAAGTGTAATTGAAAATTCAATGCACTAAGCACTCCTTTAATTTCCTACAATAAGCATCGAGGACGTTGACCTTGCTAGTATAATGTACCACAAGACAAGATAAACGAGGTAATAAAATATAATCAATAGACCAATCACATTGTCAAAATAACATATAGCATGCAAGTTGCACACTGACTATATTCATTGTTCAATCATAAAGAAGATAAGCACCAAATTAGCCAAACGACCACCATGTCAATGAGGACTAACAATGTCACATAATTGTATAATTCATAACTAACTAATGTTAGACAAGAGCTGGATACTGCTTGGCCTGCTGTCTCACTCGTTTCTTGTACTCAGCACCATCCTGCAAAAGCAAGGTCACATATAGTAACGACAAGTTAAAATCAAAATCAAAATGCAAACTTAATTTTTTTCCTGAAAAAGTTCAATGAAGTACACATCAAGCTCGAGTAGTTACCTGCATGTATAGCTGATAACCTTCTGTTTGTGCTGGATCACTGGGATTTGGCTGATCGAGCAAATCTTGGATACCCACCAAAATTTGTTTAACTGTAATGGCAGGCCTCCACCCCTAAACAAGAATATAACCAACGCAATAATCATAAGAGTCATCTTGAAACCGATATACCAATTGACAATACTAACAAAGTAACAAAATAACAACGACAAGAACTTACACTGTCCTCATTGAGGATAGACAAACATATTGTTCCCGATGGATATACATTAGGATGAAAGAAACCTTGAGGAAACTTGCACTTGGGTGGTTTGCTAGGGAAGTCTTCGCTGAAGTACATTGTTATTGGATAGAAGCCGCCTTCCCAGTCAGTCTGTACCATACCAGTTAAAATATCTTATCACTATTGCTGACAAATATTAGAGGAAAGAACTGAGGGAAGGGGAAAGCAGAGTTTCAACACCGTAAAGACTTGCAGAAGCCAGAATGTGTTTCACATTAAACCGTAAAGGATTAAATGTAATAAAACTTTCCAAAAGTGTACAACACTTATTAGAGCATCGTTCAGAAACTCAAAGCATTTCAACAAAACATCCTTTCGCATGAAATGTGGAAAGAATATCCCATGATTATTTACGCAACTAACCTATAAACTAAAAGCATTTCAACAAAACATCCTGTCATTTTATGCAATTTATATACACCAAAGCAATTAAAGTTCAAACCTTATGGTACTTTAAGAAAATGGACTTTTACATTCTCGCGAAGATCATATTCTTCTTACTCCATATATTAAATCCAGGGAGTCATGCTTACCTTACAACGCTGTAAGGTTATAACTTTCTTTGTTTAGAAAATTGCGACAGAGTTCAAGGACTTGAGTGACTCTCAAAATGCAACACAAATTACTTTTAGGTCCATAACTAACGACTACAAACTCTATGAATAATTCAGTAAGATGAAATTTGTGAACACCTTCATGGTTTTTCTTATAGATTTTTGTATCAAAGAGACACACAGATACTTGGTTGTAGTCTATCGGAAACAATTTCTCTACCTCACACAAGGACCTAAGCGCACTCTACTCTATCCCCAAACCCCACTTATTGGTTGTGAGAAATATAAGAAAAGAATATTATTGAATTGTTGTTGTGTCGACATTATTACATTGAAACCCTATTTATAGACACTACAATACAATCCTTTACCAAGTAGGATACTATTTTCTATTCTTATTTCTATTTCTATTTCTATTACTATTTTATTCTAAATAGAATTGCATAAACCTATTCATATTCTACTAGGATTGTATAAACCTATTCTTATTCTAATAGGATTATATAAATCTATTCATATTCTAACACTCCCCCTCAAGCTAGTGCATACAATTCAAATACCTAGCTTGTTACAAATGTAATTAATACGAAGACCGATGAGGGGCTTAGTGAGATATTTGCAAGTTGATCAGTCGACTTCACAAAATTGACAATCAATCTCAATGCGCTTGTCTTCTATTAAATACTGAATTTGATGCATAATGCCAGTCAATCTGAATGTGCTTAATCTTCTTATGAAATACTAAATTTGATGCATAAAGCCGATAATACACAGAGTGATAAAATTACAGTGTTGAACTTCCCAAACCAAACTTGCAAAGACGGTTTCAGACCATAGAGTATCTCACATAATCAACATACAATGCTACTAAACTCCTCCTGAGCAACAAAGTGCTCAAAATCTAGTATAAAGTATATGGATCATGTTGTAATTAATAGATGAGTCGATATTAAACAAGTCACCGACTACCTGGAACATGCTCATATGCCGAAGTATTAGATTTGGTGGCTAAAAGTGGTCACAATCTAAGAAATAAAATTATATGGGTAGGGTCTGAATGATGTCACAACCCAACTAGAAAATAGAAATTATATAGGATAGTTCGAATTGATGGAACGACCCCATTGAAAAAGAAAAATAATATGGGTAAGGTCTGAATGATGGCATGACCCTACCGAAAAAGAAAAATTATACGACTAGGGTTGGAATGATGGCACAACCCTACGCAAATCAGATTTGAGAAGTCATCGGAAAGACGAATGGAACTATGCAAATCAAATTTGAGGAGTCACTGAAAAGACACATGATGCTATGCAACTCAAATATGAGAAAATAGTTCGGAAAAATCCACCGTACTACACAAATTAAATATGAAAAGAAGTTCGAAGAGATGCACGGTGCTACACAAATCAGATATGCAAAAAAAGGTAGTCACCGAAAGGATGGCACGGTACTACACAAATTATATATGAAAAAGTAGTCACTGGAATGATGGCACAGTGCTACACAAATTAAATATGAAAAAGTAGTCACCAGAAAGATGGCATGGTGCTACACAAATTAGATATGAGAAAGTAGTCACTGAAAAGATGGCACGGTGCTACATAAATTAAATATGAAAAAGTAGTCACCGGAAAGATGACACGGTGCTACACAAATTAAATATGAAAAAGTAGCCACCGAAAAAAGGCACGGTGCTACACAAATTAAATATAAGAAAGTAGTCACCGGAATGATGACACAGTGCTATATAAATTAGATATGAGAAAATAATCACATGAAAGATACATGGTAATCATTGGCCAAACGGGCAACATATATGAGTAATAGCCACCCGCCGGCAGCGGAAGCTCTTTGATTTTCTATGAAGATCATAGATGCTCTGATACCATGTTTGAAATATAAGAAAAAAATATTATTGAATTGTTGTTGTGTCTACATTATTACATTGAGATCCTATTTATAGACACTACGATACAATCCTTTACCAAGTAGGATGCTATTTTCTATTCCTATTTCTATTTCTATTCCTATTCTATTCTAAATAGGATCGTATAAACCTATTCTTATTCTAATAGGATTGTATAAACCTATTTATATTCTAACAAGTCACACGGGGTATGTTGTTATTTCAAACATTTAGTGTAATTTCTCAAGTCATAACTAATATAATGGAATACTTTCTATAATTGCAGCGTAAATATCCAAATTGATGTGTCTAAATATTAATTAGATTGCACAATCTTTTCTTCACAGTTCCCACAACATAGAATCAATAAACCCTCATGAACCTACGAATTACAGTTAATTACAGCATAAAACCACTAATTTTCAACACCAAAGCAAGGAAAAATGATCAACAATAAGTTGCTAAAAGAAGTAGACAAATTCTAGCCCAAAAATTCCATTCACGGACGAGGAGTTTGCACCAAACCACTGAATAGACATATGTTTTATACGCTTTTATCAATTATGAAAATTCGTCATAAATTGACAAGTTTCACTATAGCTACCAACCTACCTCAACCCTACTCCTCTATCTAGACTTGGAACTAGTGGTGACAACTGGACGGGTTGAGTCAAATTTGGGCAAGTCATAATGGGTTAAGACAACAATTGGATTAAGACCCAACTCAAACCAAATTTGCTTGGATCAAAACGGGTTAGTTAATGTGTTATATAACAAGTCAAGATTCAACCCAATCCAAATTTTTACTAAGCTTAATTGTTTTATTTGTTCTTTTAAATTACTTATATATCTAATAAAAATATTTTTTCTTTATTTTGACTATATATAACATACCAAATTGAAAAAAAAAGTTTTTAAAAATTATTTTGACAAGATTTCTGCTGAGCCAATTCGACTTACATATCAATAATGGGTTGAGGTAATGAATGAGCGGGTCAATAATCCGTCCAAACTTAACAAATTGGACAAGTTAGACGGGTTGAGTTTGATTTTGTCACCCCTACTCGGAACAAACAATGTGAGCGACCTCACACAAGCGGACACTCTTTTATTAATTATCATGATTAATTCGTACGTATATATATCCAATTTCACTACTAATAAACCATCCATACAAAAATTACAAAACTTGAAATTAGTCATGAAAAGCAAGAAACTTTACTCACCTTGGCTTTTCCGGGGATAGAACAATGCCACACCATCAAATTGACAGACCCATCTGCACCAGTTTCCGGCCTAGCCACAAAACCCTAAAGAAAACAGAGAAGATACCCATCGAACCATCAAATCAACAGACCCTTAAAATCCATTAATGTGCATGATAAAGCAAACAAAAAGGTACTTTTAGCGGAAAAAAATATTCAAAAAGGGCAGAGAGAGTACATGTGGATGATTCTTCCGCCATGATTTGCGCTCCTCAGCAAGACGACCACGTGAGATTCCGTCAGACATTTTTGCCTCCTTTTTTGCTTTCTCTGAAAATTTTGAACGATGAAATTAAGAATAGGCAAAGAGGAAAATAAAAGGGTTTTTAAGTTTGTAATTGTAAGATGTAATCCTAGTTGGATTTGAATTTTGATAATCCAACATTAATTCAAATATTTATTCACAAAAGATAAAATAAAATTTATTCATCCTCAATTTATGTCAAATTAATTCAATTTATTATGATTATATAATTTAATAAAATAAATATATTAATTAAGATATAATTTAGAGATATACCTCCATATTTGGCTTTATTATTCTAAGGAGTATCTTTTTTAGGAAATTAAATTGCTTTAAAAATAAGTAAAATAATCTTGTTTATGTTCTACAAGTAACATGCCATGCAGATTATGTCCTTCATTCTCTAACATACTTCGTTCCCTTCCACTTCCCGTAGCCCCATACCTACGACACCATGCCTTCACTACTCAATCCCTACCTCTCATAATATTTATTCAAATTATATATAAATAATTTTAATTTAACTTTTTTTTTTGCATACATATCGAACACACACATAAAAAAAAAAAAGTTAATTCACTTATTTAAAAAAAAAATCATGAAAAATATTATTTTTTGTATCGAACACACTTTTATTGTCATATATTCTTCTAGGCAATTCAGTAGATACCAGCTTCTTCGTGATTATGCATCACTAAATGTGATTGCAAAACCTCTGTTCCATATTAATTGATCACTTTCATTTTAATACAACAAATATAATTATGTTCATCCTCCTTTGATTAGATACAGATAAATTTGACAGAGAGGATGAAAGCGTATGGTATTCGTACGAAATGCAGTTCTTAAGGAAATTATATTATTCCCCTCAAGTGTACCTGATGTTAATGGAATATATTCTCTTAGGATAGAATGATCTTCTAAGTGAACCACTCAAAGATAGTAAATTTGTTTGTGTAGAACAAGAAGAAGTTCAGAAAATTTGTTATTGAAAAATAAGAAGAAATTTCACTATTTATAGACAATAAAGAATAGTTCATACATGTGCTTATTGTGTTTTATCAAAAATGTCATAACCTTTTGAAAAATTCAAAAGTCAATAACCTTACAGAAAAGTCGTAACTTTTTATAAAAGTCACAATTCTTCAGAGTGTTGCGATGATTTGATTTTGTTATAAACTTGGTGTAATTTCAGGGTATCTTTACTGGAAAATGTGGTAGTACAATCATGGTGTAGTTGCTGTTGGATATGGTACAGAGAAAGGTATGGACTATCAGGAACTCATGGACAGTGACGGATCTAGAAATTTTAATAAGGGGTTCAAAATTTGAGAAGTAAACACATGAATTAGTGGAAGGGGTTCGACATCTATTATCCATACCTAAAAAATAATTCTAACCATGTATAAATAGTAATATTTTTTGCCGAAGGGGTTCGGATGAACCCCTCATTATATGCTGCCTCCGGCCCTGCTCATGGGAGCTAACTGGAGAGAGAAGGGCTACTTCCGAGTCCAACGTAACGTTGCTAGCTCTACTGGCTTGTGTGGTTTAGCCATAGATCCTTCGTATCCAGTAAAGACGAGCGCAAATCCTCCTAAGCAGTGGCGGAATTAGGATTTTTAATAAGGAGTTCAAAATCTGAAGAAGTAAACCACGAACTAATCGAAGGGATTTGACATCTAATATATATACATAAAAAATAGTGTTAACCATGCATAAATAGTAATATTTCCGCCGAAGGGGTTCGAATGAACCTATGCTAGCTCCGCCCCTGCTCCTAAGCCTGCTCCATCTCCAATCAAGCCACCTAACATCTGTGAAGATAATTCTCAATGCCTTGTTGCTGTTGTAACCTTAAGCAGAGCAGTTCTTGAATTCTACAAGAACCAGTATTGTGGAATGAGGTGAAAGAGCAGGGACTACAGAGGATATGAAAATTATGCCTTTCATTCAGGCTGTTTATTCTTCCATTTGTATGTACTTGGTTTCAACAATAATAACAAAAGGACCATCTTTTGGTGTAGTTCCTTCTCATAAATATGTGATTCTACTATTCGACTAGTAAATATTTTTGTTACTTATACGTCATTCAAATCTCACTTATGAAATTAAATGAAAAAAAAAATACTTTATTAGACATATATCTATATTATAATATATTAATTTTATTTATATTTCAAAATAATTACGTATCTTATTATTAATTAAGAGTTTTCGATCAAATAAAGTAGAATATAAACCTAGATACATGCATTTTTGTTATCAAATACACTAAAGAAGAGATGTGAGTGAGATAGTCATGTATCTCAGATGCATGCGAATCACTCCAAAATACACACTAGATACATGTATTTATATGTACCTAGTGTAATTCGCATGCATACGAGATACCAGGTACATGTAAGAGTAACGAGCGAGATTTGTTATGTATCTCAAATATATGCGGATTCAATTGGATACAGTCTAGAACACATTACACTTAATTTTGACCTCATATATATCTCAAGATATGTATCTCTGGACATGGACGCACCAAAATCTGATGAGATTCATAATATTGCAAACTAGCGTATATCTAAATAATTAACTCCCACACAAATGAAATTTGGATTAGTTTCCCAAATTATGTTGATACATTAATGTTGTAGCAACTAGATGATAAAGGACAAGGAGCCCCATGCTCCATACTCTATAATTTCAAAAGATTAGGAGATGGGCATCAGAGACTTTTCAACACAAAAGCATCAAATCCAAGCCCAAAGATAAGTTCATTGATAGACTGACAGATTCAAAAAACAGTTTTGGACGGTTTAACTTTAGTTTTGAATGAATGGGACCCATATCCCATGTTTACAATTTGTTAGGGGTTGCTTGGTTCACATGGATAGATTTTTTGAGATTAAATTAATTCACTTCCTTTCGTTTTAATTTGTTTATTTAGCTTTTCTTTAATTTTTTTTAAAAAAGATTGATTGTTTATAGTGTTGCTGAATTTATTGGTTAATAAAAAATTTCTTTCTATTTTCTTCTTTATCTTAGTGTTAAGTATTAGTTCATTGATGATTATTTTATGTTTTCCTAAGAGATGTCGTCCTTCCATATTTGGCATCTATTTTATGATAATCATGAAAAGGAAAAAACATGCTTTCCTCGATTAAAGCCAACGAAGGGCCAAAGCACAACAAGTCTAGTCATCATCAAAGCAAGAGGCGTGGTCTACTCAGCAAACGTACCGCAATTTGGTTGTTGAAAATAAATTTATTTATCCAAACCAAGAAAGACATGCAAATGAGCATTGACATATTTTACATATTTTTAATCTAAGATTACAACATTTAAATTTTTTTTTTTACTTTTTAAAATTTCGTATCAAGTCAAAACAGAATAATTCAATTGAAACAGAAGGAACACTTTGTTTGATTAAAGATGAAATAGTCTTATTTTGTCTAGGATTGGATATAAAATATCGAAAATCAAATTATCGAATCAAACCAAATATTTTGATAATTTGGTACTTGGGTGTTCGGTATGGTATTCAGGAGTAAAATTATAGAATTATGGTATTTGGATAATTTGAGTTTGATATGAGACATTGCTACCATTTGGTATTTCTCGAATACCGAATTATTTACTTAATAAAAATCATGTATCAACATGTTCATTACTCATTAATACAAATCCAAAGAATAAGTTAAAGAATGAACATAAATAAGCCAAATACATGTCTTTTAGTTGTATAAATTTATTTTTCTTGATGTCTTCTTACTTATTGATCTTCTATTATATCATGCATCCACATAAAAAAAAATAGAAATGATTGGAAAAATTGTAATTAGCTTTGTAATACAATTGGCTACAACTTCAATACGGTCTAACCGAATACCATACCAAACCAAAATTTAATTTACCGATTACTGAACCGAAATTTAAATATCAATCACCGAATTATCAAACCTGAAATTTAATAATCCCAAACTGAATACCGAACGTCCACCCCTAATTTTGTCCCAATTTAAACTATAATCTAAGAATTAACTTCGCCCATGAACTAAACAACCCTCTTATTACTTAACATATTGCTCCCAGCTCCCTACGTTAGCAAAAATATGTTATCCCAAAAAAGTGTTATCTTACAAATTCAAGATAAAATTAGAGTATATTTTTCAGTTATACCCTAGTTTTTCATCTTCATAGTGATGCTTAATTTTAAAGAGAAATTTAATTAATATATATAATTTTAGTAAATACTAAATTATATTTATTAATTTCTAATAAACGTAATATTTGCAGCTAACACTTATTTTAAAATTTTTGTGAATCTTATCCGCCCAAAGACAAAATAATTTTGAATCTATGATGAGAAATTTATTTACGTGGGCTTTTTACACCCAAATATAGATAAGTTGCTATGCCTAATCTATCAAACGGTAGGTGGTCTATATTTTGCTTCATTGAATACAAGACATACTTAGATTTATAAATTAAATTATTTCAAAATTATAATCTTGATTGAATCTGTATTGAAGTTTTGTAAAATTAAAATTCTTTTAAATAAAGACAGTTCTATATTTAAAGGGATTCGTTTTCGAGACCTTTTGATTAAGAATGAAATAATATTTATTATTCTATCACAATCCTTGTTATTTTTAAATTAAGTTGGATCGTTAATCATACTACTATGTTTTTTAAAGGATATACTAGATCGATATAAGTTAAGTAATATGAAAGGGAAGGGGTTAGTGTTTAAATTATGAAATTGAATAACCGCTTTATATCATTGTCAAAATACAACCAAATTTATTAAATGGATCACACATGAATAGACAGATGAAGTGAACGTATTACTACTGTTTTTTTTTTGCTAATTAGAATCTTTACTTAACTTTCTCTTTTCTTCACCTGCCACTTTCAATCTACAACTGTTTGGTTTTTAGATTAATAAATTAGTATTAATTTTCTAATTTATTATTTGTCTTTTTCAAGTTTAAGTTTATTTGGGAAGTTATTGAGTGCACGATTTAAGGACCTTTGAGGGAGTAGTAGAGGAAGACACTTCATATCACCTAATATCCAATAGCAATATTTTGGTTTTTGAGTTTTATATTTAAATATTATGTGTACGATATTTTTTTTATCTGGAGTATTATCAAATGTTTATAGAAGTATTATCAAATGTTTATAGAATATTGTAGTTATCAATTGTTCATTTTTTCTATCTGAACAGTAATGATATTTTAGCTAGGAAAAGTAAATATCTGTTGGTATGTGTTTCAATAAATATTTGATGATAGATTGTTCAAACAAGAAACTCATACACCTAAAGTATCTCAATTTTTTAGTTTCATACATGAATTATTCAATGTATGAGTTTTTTATTTGAACTAGTTATAGTCAAATATTTATCGAAAAATTATTTGACTTTCAAAATTTGGACGATAACACATAAATTAAATCAAAGTGAGTAATAAAAAAAAAGGTTGTGTGTGTCTTGGGACCGTTTAGTCATAATTCTTCCAAATAGTTTTTGAAAAAAAATAGTCAGTCATAAAATTTGTCATGTTTTGACAAAGAAAAAATTGGGAGAAAAAAAAAACCCCAAGACCCCAAAATCTGGAAAAAATGGTCTTGGGCCAAATTGTAGTTTCTCAATTCTTTTAAAATTTTAAACTTACCCTAAATATTTATATTTTGTAATAAATAAATAAATCACCCTTTATGATTTCAACTATAGTTCTACCTACCTACCCGACTACTCATTAAACGCATTCTCATTAAAAGATTATTTGTAGAATATGAAAATATTATAGTAAAAGATAGTTAGTTATATATTATCATTATTATTTATCTTTTTTTGCATCGATTGTCTTTATAACTAAATATAATAGATGATAATCATATTATTATTAGTTTTTATCAAAATGTCATATTATAAATTTTAAATTATATATTATCTAGTCCATTATAAAAATTATGTCAAACTTCTGAATATTTGTAATAATTTTTTTAAAAAAGTAAAATATGTTTTCCAAAAATTATGACCAAACATGTATTGAAACTTCACCCAAAACCATTTCCTCAAAAGTGTAAATTTTAAGGCAAAACTTAAAATTTAAATAAAAAATAAGTAAGTGGTAATAGAACATGGCCAGATACATCGCTTAGTATCATCCTCTGTTTAAAATTTAAATCTAATACGACTTTTTTTTTTTGAAAGGCACAAAAGATATTACTAATAAAAACTAGTGACGAAATCCGTTTAGAATTTGATATTTATAAATTTCAAATTTTAAAATAATGATATCAAATTATTAGTAGTCGAATTTAGAATTTAAGTTTTTTTATATATATATAGTAAATTTACTATTATAAAAATATAAACTTTGTTCTAAAAATTACTCGCTCCGTTTCATTTTATGTGGCAATATTTGACTGGGTACGGAGTTTTAGAAATAAATAAAGACTTTGAAATATTTATCAAATTGTCCCTTCAAAAAATAGTCATATTAAAAAGTAGACTCATTTTTCTCTCTCATCATAAATGTATTGTAGTACTATCTTTAAGATTAAGTGGGACCAATAAGGGTAAAAGAGGAATTGTACCTTTAAATACTTACCATATAAGGAAATGTGACATTCTTTTTGGGACTGACCAAAAAGGTAATAGTGCCACATAAAATGGGACGAAAGGAGTATTAAGTTTGATTAAATACGTACGTCAGCTTCTAGTTTTATACTCCCTCTGTTTCACAAAGAGTGACATGGTTTGACTTGGCACAAAGTTTTAGAAAATAAAGAAAACTTTTGAATTTTGTGGTCCTCAATTAAAGTTATGTTAAATGTACTAAACTGCCCTTCAATCTTGTGGCTTTAAAGATGCCACGTGGAAAGCTGAAATTAAAATGTTATCCAAAAAGGAAAGAGGTCATTTTTTTTTAAACAGACTAAAAAGGAAAGGAGGTCATTCTTTTTGAAACGGAGGAAGTATAATTTATTGAGAATAAGGTAATCAATCATCGTCGATGCCGTGTAAATCTAGCTATAATAGTATATAAATATAGTTCTTGTAATATAATTATATTTCTTATAACCTCATTGAATATTCTTCATATCTTATAATAGTATATAATATATAATATCTAATTGATGAGCATTATTGGTGTTAAATAAGTTGATATTTTTGTTTCTTTGTTATTTTCTTCCATGACTTGTGACTTGGTGTCTGGATTTATTTATTTATTTATATTTTTTATGAAGAAAAAGTAGCAATCAAATAACATTATAAAAAAGACAATGAAACACAAGTTGCAGCGTAACTGGTCTTAGATCAATATTCATGTTAGCCTCTGGCAACTAGATATTGGCATCGAGATAAAAAATATAATAATAATATATTTAGTAGAATTTCATAATATTAAAAACGAAAGATTTCAAAAATAAGTTATATTTTTTGGTTTTGATGAGAGAAAAATAATTACTAAATAGGGATATTTTTTTAAAAATCAACTTTATATTTTTTATCGTGATATTTTGATCAACTTAAATATTTCATTCAAGTACATTTATTTTGTCATTATCACAAATATGGAATAATTTCGGTATGCCGAGCTCACTTATCCAAATTTAAAGAAGCCATTTATTTTTATTGAAATTCGACTACTAATCTCTCATGATGTGACAAAATCCTTCTTTTTTTTTTTGGGGTTATTATCTTTGCTATTTTTCTGCGTTATAAGTTTTAACAAAAAAATAGAAGTGGAAATTAATTTATCAAGATGATTGTTTAAACTAAAAACAAGGGAAAGGGTTTGATATACCCCTCAATTTTCATTATTCGAAATAGATGTCCTCACATGAAAGTGACTATATATATCCTTACTGCTATACAAACTACCACATATACTCACAAGTTATAAAATGCTCACATATCTCCTTCATTTAACAAGAATGAAAAAAATAGTTTTAAATTTATATATTTAACTTTTATTTTTTTTAAAAAAATCATTTAGGGGTATATATGATCCTTCTAGCAAAGTTCAAGGTATATTTCAATCTTTTTCATACATAAATTATTTTTTGACTTCTTTGATTATCATTATTCGATTTCTTATTCTTATTTTTTTTCTTTTATTCCTTAATGTAAAGAAAAAAATTTAAAACTATTTTTTTGGCTATATTGTAATTTAGTTTTTGTATTTGGAAAAAAAATTGGGTCATATATAATAAATTTTACAAGAATATTAGTGAAACATAAATAAATTTGACCATCAAAATAATAAATCTAAATTAGTCATTGAAACAAAAAAAAGTCAAAAAAAATGTTTGAGGAGGATTAAATATACCCATATGAGATTATATATATATTTTTTAAAAATTATTAAAAAATTAAATTAAAATTAATTTTTGCACTTCCATTAGAGAAAACGATATGTGTGAGCCATTAGTATAATAATAGGGGTATATATGAGCCACATTCCTAACGAATGATATATCAATTCTAAATGACAAAGTTGAGGCGTACATCGACCCTTTTTCGCTAAAAACAATTAAGTTTATATCAAACAATCTCTCATTAACTTAGCTCACATATCTGCTTAATTTTTTGAATAGGATAACAACATACTCAAAGCAATCCTATTCAATAAGTCAACACACATACCCCTACTTATTGAATATAACAAAAAAAATAAAAATCGAAGACATAAAAAGAGAAATGGAAAAGAACAATTACAAAGTGAAAATCGAATCCTCCCTAATATAATCAAAATGAGAATCGAACTCTATCTAAAATAATCAAACAATCGAGCTTCTAAGATTTTACGAAAAAAGATTAAATTATAGTAGGAAAAGCTAGACTATGGGTCCTACAGTTGAGAACAACAAGGCCCATTCAGTCTTTTCTTATCCAATCAACGTGGCCTACTTTGATACCGTGCAACAGGTAGATAAGAATCTTATTTTAAAATATCTACATTCTCACTAGTTGGACAAATATCAGAATCTCAACTCCCATTTTTTAAAAAATTATTTATTATTTCCTCAAATATAAAAGAGCAAATTATTTAGTTTTAAAAAAATATTTTTTGTTTCCATATACCTAAAACTTCACTTTCCAAGATATTATAATTGTTTTTTGTATTTTAAGAGTAAATTATAATTTATTTGGATAAATTGATTACTTTCTTTGTTCCAGTTTATACGATATAGTTATAATTCAAAACAAATCATATATATTTGTATGAATTTAAAATTTTTTATTATGAATAAAAGTAACATTTAAAGTTAAATTATTAAATATAAAAATATGTCAAATATACATACCTTTTAGAATCCTATTACTCTTTATTTTTATATATATTTCTTTCTAGTTTCAGCCTCTCCACCTACCACTAATTTGTGTCTTTTGAGGGTTCTTTTATTACTCACTTCTCTCTCTGTTTTTACTTATCTATTATATATAAAAATATATGTTTATTTTAAGATCTATTTTATCTTTATTATTAAATGTTTTTATACAGTTTTTAATTATCTACTTTAAATTTTGCATGTCTTTAAAAAATAACAATTAGTATGAGTATTTTACTCATAATATTCACATTAACTGATGTATAGTCTCAATTTTTGAGGAAAAAATAATTAATGTTCAGGACAAAACTTAAATTTTTCTTTTTTTTAATATGCTTAAGTGACAAATAAAAATAAAAATATATTTTAAATATGTAGTTGACAAACAAAAATGAATGAAGGAAATACTAATTATTTCCTATTCATTTTCTAACTAGTGAGATAATTTGTAATAATTAAGATTAATTGTATTGTAAAATTATTATTTTACTTATTACTTCTTAAATGATGTGTTAGATTAAGCATTAACTAGTAAACATGAACGAGGAAGTACTAAGTATATTTTTTGGTTAAATTTAATTTGAATTAAAGTTTGATTAAATCTTAATTTACGACGGAAAATCTTCTCACAAGTTGAAGTGAGTAACTACACACCTCTACATTTCCAAAAATACCCCTTCACTTTCCCTTTATAACACTCTACCTTCTCTACATTTTCCCCAATCCCCTTCTTCTCCAACAATACAGGGAAAAACAAAAAATATCAACCAATCATGGCAGCTCACAGCTCAACTCTCACCATATCCCTACTTCTCATGCTCATCTTCTCCACCTTATCCTCCGCTTTCGACATGTCAATTATTAGCTACGACGAGACTCATATTCACCATCGTACCGACGATGAAGTCTCGGCGTTGTACGAGTCCTGGCTAATCGAGCACGGAAAATCGTACAACGCCTTAGGAGAAAAGGATAAGAGATTCCAGATCTTCAAGGATAACTTGAAATATATAGACGAACAGAACTCTGTTCCGAATCAGAGTTATAAGCTCGGATTGACGAAATTCGCCGATCTGACTAATGAGGAGTACAGGTCGATTTACTTGGGAACGAAGAGTTCCGGTGACCGGAGGAGGTTGTCGAAGAACAAAAGTGATCGGTATCTTCCTAAAGTTGGGGATAGCTTGCCGGAATCAGTTGACTGGAGAGATAAAGGTGTGCTTGTTGGTGTTAAGGATCAAGGAAGCTGTGGTAAGTTAATTTTGCTAATCCTATTTGGTTATAGATCTAAATTTATCAAATATTGAAGCATAATATATATTACGTATACGATAATAACATACTCAGTTTATTCTATAAGTGAGGTATAAAACAGTGACATATATATTTGATTTTGAACTTAAATCTCAAGATGAATTTTGAACCTCTTGATTGATAAGTCAACTCATAATTTTTTTATGGAGTTCAGATGAACGCTCTCTATTCTCTAGATCTGTTTTTGATATATAGAGTGTTTAGAGTATACAGAAATCTTAGTCCTATCTTAAAAGGCAAAAAAGTTGTTTGTGATAGATAATAGATGTTTGCTCAAGAAAGAACATATATCAAAGCAGATCGAAAAAGAAATAATAGAATCAAAGAAACTATATATGATAGATGTTTGCTCAAAAAAGGACATACCAAAATAGATCCAAAAAGAAATAATAGAAGTGAGGACATTATGACAAAATATTATAAAAAACATGATAAAATATTTTGAAAAGAAACATTAGCTACAACAAAATTGTGTGATAATTGAACAATCTCTTGAAATGCATGAGATAGTAATATGCTAATAGAAATCGAAGGACAATATTATAGGAGAAAAATATTACAATTACCTGTATTATGGAAAATAAACAACACTTCACTTTACTACCAATTAATCATCTACCTTTACCAACATGAGATGTGGTGCATTGGTGAGATTGTTCCACCCTTAATTAGAGATATCGGATTTGAGCCTAGATATGGAGAAAATTCTGTTGGACCCTAGAATGCGTGATTTAAATTTAGCTATAGCTCCAAATCCTATTGGGAGCACCCCCGAATGGATCCTAATATGCGTGATTCAAATTTAGTCGGAGTTCCAATATAGGGTCCAGACACTGGGTGGAAAACAAAAAAAAAAAAATCAATCTACCTTTACTCTACTTATTTAACTTGTTCACAAGTTAAATTATAATAATAGCATAACAATTCTTTACAAGAAAGTCAAATCAAATAAATAAATTAAAGTATTAGAGTCTGATTGTTTGTTCTCAAAAAAATTTCCTAATTTTTTTCCGTGTCAAAAATGAACACAACAGATAATTATGGTGAAAAATTTTAACAATCGCAACTTGATAATTATGGAAAAGCTCTCAATGATTGATGTTTATAGAATACAATATATGCTATATTTAATTTGCAAATCGATATAATCTTTACATGAAGTGACCCAATAACTTCATCCTTCTTATAAATACCATATGACATTGACGATCATTGTAAAATTATAAAAATATCAACAAAAAAACAAGGGAACCAACATGGTCAAATGTAATTCATTTGGCAAACTAATTTGTTTCTTTTGGCATCTTGAAGCTTTTTGACAAGTTTGAAATATGTTTTAAAATTCTATGATGCCTCCAACATGTCTTGATTTTAGTAGATGCTTCCTCCTTGAAATACTTCTCGTATTTATTAAAATTATTATTATGTTAAAAATATATATAACTAATACACGTACAAGTTATAAGGAAATTTAGGTATTATTATGCTACATGAATGCCCTTGCAGATAATAATGGAAAAATTAAGTAATTACACGATTTAAGATGACATAATTTTTCAAAATCCCTATCATTTGAATTAATTACAAAAATCTCTTTTTTCTTCTCTCTCTTAACATTCGGATACATCACTCCTCTATTACATACATTACAATTTTGTTTCTACACGCCACACAGTATTTGATACAAATATTATTGTTGATATAAAATATCAATTATTTCAAATCTAAATCAGTATGAACCAGATTTATAGTTATGTATCGGGCGAATAAGCAATGTATCTGCCAGTTATGAACTCTAACCAGCTACCAAATGACCCATGTGATATAACAATTTTACTGCTAAACTACCACTAAATTATGTGCCTCAACCATAAAAAAAAATGGCTAAACATTTGTATACTTCAATTCAATAAATTTGTTGCATGGCTGAATATTGTGTTCTAATCAATCGATTAAATGCACCAGGGAGTTGTTGGGCATTCTCTGCCGTTGCTGCCATGGAATCAATAAATGCGATAGTAACCGGGAATTTGATATCACTATCAGAGCAAGAGTTGGTGGATTGTGATAAGTCATACAATCAAGGTTGCGATGGTGGTCTTATGGACTACGCCTTTGAATTCGTCATCAATAATGGAGGAATTGACACTGAAGAAGACTACCCTTACAAAGAACGTAATGGCGTATGCGACCAGTATAGGGTCAGTATAACATTCTTAATTTCAATTGCACTCTTAACTAAATACCATTGTTAAAGTTTAGACTAATAAGTGGCAACACATTTTGTTTGTGATGCAGAAAAATGCCAAGGTTGTTACAATAGATAGCTATGAAGATGTTCCTGTTAATAACGAAAAGGCACTGCAAAAGGCTGTTGCACATCAACCTGTGAGCATTGCACTTGAAGCTGGTGGCAGAGACTTCCAGCACTACAAATCTGTAATGTTTCTATTCTCGTATTGCCCTATCTTTTTTTCAAGACCTCAGTTAATGTCTTTCCAGTAAAATGGTGCCTTTTGATCAATGACGTGTTGTTTTTTTTCGACCAAAGATTTATTAGTTGACAGACTCCTAATTGTAGGTCGAAAGCTATGATATAACAATGATCACATCCAATTATTTACGCGATTATCCTACTTGTAATTTCAGGGTATCTTTACTGGAAAATGTGGTACTGCAGTGGATCATGGTGTAGTTGTTGCTGGATATGGTACTGAGAATGGCATGGATTATTGGATCGTTAGGAACTCATGGGGAGCTAAATGGGGAGAGAAGGGCTACCTCAGAGTCCAACGTAACGTTGCCAGCTCTAGTGGCTTGTGTGGTTTAGCCATAGAGCCTTCATATCCAGTAAAGACCGGCGCAAATCCTCCTAAACCCGCTCCATCTCCTCCATCTCCAGTCAAGCCACCTACCGAGTGTGATGAATATTCTGAATGCCCTGTCGGCACCACTTGCTGCTGTATCCTTCAGTTCCGTAAGTCTTGCTTCTCTTGGGGATGCTGCCCACTTGAAGGAGCCACTTGCTGTGAAGACCACTACAGTTGCTGCCCACACGACTATCCTGTCTGCAATGTTCGTCAAGGCACCTGCTCAATGGTAAGTAATTTGAATTTGTCATTTCTACGAAGGAGTTTCAACTCTCCTATACACAGACAACGTAAAGAATTTGGATGAGTTTTTTCTTTACCTACTCTATTGCTTTTGTTGATACAGAGCAAGGGCAACCCACTGGGAGTGAAGGCAATGAAGCGCATTCTTGCACAACCTATTGGGGCCTTCAGAAATGGAGGAAAGAAGAGCAGTTCTTGAATTCTACAAGCATACTGTGGAATGAGGTGAAAGAGCAGCGCCAACAGAGGACGTGAATTGGGTACATTGATTAACATACCTCATTTTCCAGAAGAAAGGTGTAGAGACAAATGCATTATCAAGATTACAAGATGTTGATTAATGATTTGTATATATTGCTTCTTTATTGAAGAAGGATTATTGTTCTACTTTGTCTAATTATTCAGTACATAGTCCTTGTTTCTTATTATGATAAGACTCCAAGTAATGTCTTTCATTAGGCTGTTTATTCTTCCATTTGTACTTGGTTTCAACAATAATAGTAAAAAAAAAAAAGACCATCTTCTGTACCTTTCATTTACCTCTTTTGTTTTGTCCCACCATGTTTACGTATTTATGGAATCTTGCTTACTAGTTTGAAGTTGAAAAATAGATTTCACGCAAATTGCACATTGAGCTTTTGATATAGGTGTTTGGAGCTTATTAATCAATGAAGAATTATGGTGCAGCAGAATTCTAAGCTTGGTAAGAAGATTGTCTCCACTTTGAGGCTATACATGTAACAACTTGAAAAGGAATTGGAGTGATCAATCAGAGTAATTTCAAATGGAGTTATGAAGCAACCTAAAGCACATAATCGAAATCACTGTGCTCCAGAGCATAGAAAACTGACCTGAAATCCAATTGGTCCTTGACCAACACCTCAGGCCCAATCCTATTTCAACATAACGCACCAATAATACCAATATGATTACTACAACTCGGGATTTGAAGGAATTTATGAAGGATCAAACAATAGAAAGAGTAACTTCAGGACTACTCAAATAAATGCTAAGCACACTAATGCTGACCTGCGGCTAAAATAACCAATAAAGATTCTGTAGTATAGTCTAAAATAGGGATCAACATCAAGTCTACGGGCCTATTCAGGGTGAATTTCCATAATACCAAAGCAAACCCACGATTCACGCACTAGTGGAGGGTACCCCGAATCCCACGGAAACCTTTCACATAACACATTCGGCAAAGTCATCACCATACCTAGAACATTCTGGAACTACTCTTTTTCCAACCTCCCCAACTCAAATACAATCGTCCAATGCTATCTCACGAAAAGCTACACAGTCAGGGTAACACTCCCAACAAGATTTTTTCCATTTCCAGGGCTCGAATCCGAGACCTTTGATTAAGTGTAGAGCAGTCCGTGACTCCGTGCACCACAACTCATGTTGCTGCAGTGGTTGGCAACCTATGCCATTTAGCCTATGTAGCCTTTAAGTATTACATTATGAAATTCAAATTTAGTTAATTTCTCAATAAATTTTAGGAATTATCTTATTCTTTTTGTTATTACAAAAAATATAACGGTCCACTAAATTCTAGATCTTCTCTTCTTCTTTCTACAAATTCGAGACTCACTATAGATGCTGATTTATTTTAGTTATCATAGACTAATGCAGTTTTTCAATTCCTTGTAGTCAATATCCACTTTTCCTATTGAATATAATCAGAAAATTGTCCAAACAACACGAGTTTCTCTGCTTATTTGTGAACTACAATCAGGTTTTATTGAGATTCTGACAATTGGTATCAGAGCAACATCCGTGCGACCCATGTGGTAGAGAATGGCTGATGGAACGAGAGCTTGGATGGTGGATGAACGGTTGGCTAGACATGATGAGGTCCTAACGAAGGTATTGGCTAATTAACAAGAGATTCGAAATACATATACGGGGATCCAATGAATGTTGGAGTTGATCCTTGATCGACTAACAGCTCTCAAGAGAGTACCTAATCGAGCCCATGGAGAACACCAACAAGTAGATGGCATACTGCCTAATCCGGCTCAGGAACAAAGGCCAAACAGACTACAGATGGTGCCCATTCCCTCTCTCAAGTAGGAGTTACCTAGTTTTGAAGGTCATGAACCTAAGGTTTGGTTGCGAAAGTGTGAAAGGTATTTCAACTTGTATAGAACGCAGGAGCATCAGAAAGTAGAAGAAACTGCCTTGTATTTAAATGGGTTAGCAGAGACTTAGTATTACTCTCTAGTACTGAGTAGAGGGTTGGTTAGTTGGGTGGATTTCAAGGACGAGTTGATTAGTAGATTTGAAGATGAGTTGCTGGATAACATTGTTGAACAATTCAACAGGCTGGTTCAAACAGGATCAATGGATGAATTTCTCGGAGAATTTGAGGACCTCAAAGCACAAATGCTTTGTGCTGTGAGGAATCCACACCTCAATGATGCACACTTCTTGTCTAGTTTTGTGGGGGCATTAAAGGAGGAAATCAGATTTGCTGTAAAGATGTTCAAACCAACTACTCTTAAGTTGGCAATTGAGAAAGCTAAAATGCAAGAGAAGGCAATTGAAGCTGTTCAAAGGAGAAACAAGGTTACCACTAAGCCTGCTACTATTATGGGCCAAAATTCTCTTCCTAAGGCCTTAGTAAGCTCGACCAGTAGACCTAATGCTTTTAAACTTAGTCATGAAGTTTATGAGTACACGAAGAGCAATAGATTGTGTTTTCGATGTGGAGACAAGTACACTGTAGGACATTAGTGTAGACCAAAATAATTGAATTGCTTAATGGGAGAGGTAGAGACTACTGAAGGAGTATCTGCGGAGGTGGAGGACCCATCCTATACTGATATAAGTATTGAAGGAGAGATAAAACAAGAAGTGCAAGAAGCAGTTTGTTTGAATGCATTAACAGGGAGCAATCAAGGGGTCAATACTATACTGGTGAGCGGTACTGTGAAGAATAAAAGCCTCACTTTGTTGATTGATTCAAAAAGCACTCACAACTTTACTGATCAACACACAGTCATCGGAGCAGGTTATAAAGCTAGTTATTGTGCGCTAGTAAGAGTTATAGTAGCTGATGGTAACTATCTTATGTGCACATCTCATTGCCAAGTGTTTAAGTGGAAAATGCAAGGGAGGTCCTTCCAAGAGGATCTGCTTATTATTTCTCTAGGTGAGTGTGATCTTATTTTGGGGAATGACTGGATGAAAAAGTACAACCCAACCAAGTTTGATCACGAGAAAAAATGTGTCACTATTGGAAAAAAGGGCAATAAATTGATATTGAAGGGCATAACTGAAGAGGGTAGGTTGAACATGATACATAGTGGTGCCATGAACAAAATTTTGAAAAAGGGTCATGCTCTAATTGCTCATTTGTTCATGTTAAGCACGAAGATCCAAGGTGATCACGAAGTGGTGGATAAGACTATTCAAACCGATTTAGATATGTATTTAGAAGTGTTTGAGGAGCCAAAATCACTGCCTCCTATCAGGGCACTTGATCATGGCATCCCTCTCAAACCAGGTGTGGTACTAGTAAGCTTGAGACCTTATCGATACAATTATTACAGAAGAATGAATTGGAGAAACAAGTTATTGAAATGCTCAATCAGGGCATTGTCTAACCTAGACAATCTCCATTTTCATTACCAGCTCTTTTAGTCAAGAAGAAGGATGGTTCCTGGAGGTTTTGTGTAGACTATAGAGGACTAAATGACATCACTATACAGGACAAATATCCTATACCTATAGTAGATGATCTGCTGGATAATTTGCATGGTTTTGTGATCTTCTCAAAGTGGATCTTAGAGCTGGTTACCATCAGATTAGGATGAAGACCAATGATATCCATAAAACAACTTTTAAGACCCATATGGGTCACTATGAATTTAAGGTGATGCCTTTTGGGTTAACTAATGCTCCTGCAACATTCCAGGCCTTGATGAACCAGGTTTATCAACCTTTCCTCAGAAGATTTGTCCTAGTATTTTTTGATGATATACTTATTTATAGTGTATCATTAGAAGAGCATGTTGAACACTTAGTTATTGTTTTTGATACCTTAAGGGAGCACTCTTTGTATGCTAATAGATCTAAATATTCTTTTGGACAACCTAAGGTTGAGTACCTAGGTGATGTTATTACTGGAGAAGGAGTAACTACTGATCCTGCTAAAATCTAAGCGATGGTGGACTGGCCTACTTCTAAGTCCTTAAAGGGCCTTAGAGGGTTCTTGGGGTTGACAGGGTATTACAGGAAGTATGTAGCTGGTTATGGTATGATTTGCAGGCCTCTCACTGATCTACTCCAAAAGGATGCTTTCAAATGGAATGATGAAGCTGATATGGCATTTGCAGCTCTTAAGTCGGCTATGTCCTCAACACCAGTATTGATTTTACCTAATTTTACCAATGACTTTATTGTAGAAATTGATGCTAGTCATAATGGCATTGGTGTCGTCCTTATGCAAGAAGGAAGACCAATAACTTATTTAAGTAAAGTACTAGCACCTAAGCACAAGGGGAAATCTATCTATGAATACATGACCTTGCTAAATGCTGTGGACAAATAGAGGCACTACCTTCAGTTTAAGCATTTTATGATTTGCACTGACCATCAAAACTTGAAATACTTGATGGAGCAAAAGGTTACTTCAACGTTATAGCAAAAAGGGCTCACTAAGTTACTAGGCCTTGATTATGAGGTTCAATATAAAAAAGAAGCTAAGAACAGAGTTGCAGATGCACTATCAAGACAGGAAGAACAAGGGTATTTGTTAGCTATTAGCGTCTCAATTCCATCATGGATGCAGGAAGTTTCTAATAGCTACGAAGGGGACCCTCAGGTGCAAGACTTGATCACACAACTATCTATAGACTTGCAAGGACCTAGTTTATGGCACTACTCTTCTGGGATCCTTAGGAAGAAGGGCAAGGTCTACATTGGAGCTACTGGAGAGTTGAGACAACAACTTGTGAAATCATTCCATGCTTCACCAGTTGGAAGACATTCAGGCCAACTAGGTACTCTTAAAAGGTTGTCCCAGCTATTTTATTGGCCTAAAATGAAATAGATGGTTAATGATCTTGGGTCTAGCTATGACATCTTCCAGAGGAGCAAAGACGACAATGTTGCTTATCCGGGCTTATTGCAGCCATTTCCTATACCTAATCTAGCTTGGAGCCAAATCAGCATGGACTTCATTGAAGGCTTACCCAAGTCTAGGGGCAAAGATGTGATCCTGGTAGTAGTTGACAGGATGACTAAGTATGCCCATTTCATTACCTTAGCACATCATTATACTGCTGACTGTTGCTGAACTCTTCTGGAAAAGGATACATTGTTTGCATGGCACACCTATGTCCATAGTTACTGACAGAGATAAAGTATTTCTCAGCAATTTCTGGCAAGCTCTATTCAAGCTCTTGGGCACTCAACTGTATTATAGCACAACTTATCACCCTAAGAGTGATAGCCAAACGGAGAGGGTGAATAAATATTTGGAGAACTACTTGAGGTGTATGGTATCCAGTAGACCTACACTATAGGAACACTGGATTACTGTAGCTGAGTGGTGGTATAACACCAACTTCCACACTAGTTTGTAGTGTACTCTTTTTGAAGCATTTTAGGGGTACTCACCCCACACTTGTGTATGGGACCCTTGGTATAATCTAATGTCCTTGCAGTTGAGGATACTATTCTAAAGAGGCAACAGTTGCAACAACTTTTACAAGATAACCTGTGCAAAACACAGAAAATAATGAAATATTATGCTGATAAGAGGAGATCAGATAGAACATTTTAGGTGGGTGACATGGTCTACCTCAAGCTTCAACCATATAGACAAACATTTGTGGCACTAAGAAAGCATTTGAAACTTTCGTCCAAGTATTATGGACCTTACAAGATTTTAGCTAAGATCGGGTCAGTTGCTTACAAACTTGAGCTACCTGTTGACTTTAAAGTTCATCCTGTATTTCATGTGTCATTGCTCAAGAGGAAGGTGAGATCTACTATAGTGGTGTAGTGGTGCAATCTGCCTTGCTTAGCACTGCAGAGGATGATCAATTCAATGTTCAACCAGTAGCTATCTTACAAAGACAGATGATCAAGAGAAACAATACATTTGAGGTGAAGGTTTTAGTTCAATGGTCCAATTTGCCTTAAGAAAATGCTACTTGGGAAGATTACAACTTCCTTAAGGCCAAGTTTCCAAGTTTTGATACACATCCTTGAGGTCAAGGATGAATTAATGGAGGATCAATAGAATTAATTAGGCAAATAAAGGAATGTAGACAGTGGAAATCGAAGTCGAGTTGTTGAATAATAACTGAGTCCGCATTTAATGGCTAAAATCACGAGTCATTAAAATGGTTAGCAACAATACTTATATAACGACCTAAAAGGGAGGAATCACTCGACGATAATTCTGGTAAATCTTCCTCCTCTTGCTCGTACTCTTTCTCTCCTCTGTTCTTCTCTTCTCTTCTAATTCCATATCTTCCCTTCTTCTTTCTACAGATTCGAGACTCACTATGGATGCTGATTTATTTTAGTTATCATAGACTAGTGTAGTTTTTCATTTCTTGTAGTTTATTGAATATAATCAGAAAATTGTCCCAAAAACACGAGTTTCTCTTCTTATTTGTGAACTACAGTCAGGTCTTATTGAGATCCTGACACAATGTTGAAGATTTCAATTTCAAATTTTAGTAACAAAATTAGGTTTTGTAGTTATTTTCATTTAACATTAAGACAAATTCATTTGTACAAGATTGCGCTCCCTCTAAACATTTGACTCATCTTGAGCGAACATCCAAACCAAATCAAAGTAAAGTTGTTTATCATTAGTGAACCATCTATTCGAAAATCATATTTAATTTGTAATGTATCTCTCATTAAAATTTGAAAGATTATCAAAACTCATGTTATTTTAAATAAATTATCTGATAATTATAAAATTTATCATGAATAACAATACATCATATCTCGCTCTCATGAGTACTTAAATTTTTACTAAAGAACATTATGGTTTAAAATATTATTGTACTTTTTTTGGAAGTGTCATATTCTTTGTTATGTTATCACCAGAGATATTATGTGAAATGTTTTTTTTTAATATGTTGTTATATATCAAGAATATAACATTAGACAAATAAAAAATAAATAAGAAAGATATATAAAAATTAATTAAACATAAACCTTTGATCGTATTAATTACCAATTTTATTTGTCTTCATCTCATTAAAGAAATCTCCATCAATTAAAAAAAATGTATATAAATGTCATTAGTTCAGAAGCTAATTACTTAGATATATTTTAATTTGCAATATTACGTATCTTATTCGGTGCCTCCAAATACGCCCACATACATGAATGTATCTCAAATATGTTGGGGTCAAATTTAGGTATAATTTGTTCTAAATACATTCTATCCAAGGGAATTTGCATGTATCTGAGGTATATAACAGATCTCGCTCGCCTCCCTCGCCTCTTTCCCATCTCGCTCGCTACTCTCCCATGCATCTAGCAGGGGTGGAGCCAACCCTCTGTTAGGGGGTTCATCCGAACCCCCTACGGTGAAATTTTTTACTATTTATACATGGTTAAAATTATTTTTCATGTATATATAATAGATGTCGAACCCCCTTCGGTTAGTTCCTGTGTTTAGTTCTTCACATATTGAACCCCCTTATTAAAAATTCTAGATCCGCCACTGGCATCTAGTATCCCAGACACATATGAATCACTCCACATACATATAAATATACGTATCTAATGTGTATCGAGCGTGATTCACATGTATGCTAACAAATAGAAATCTAAAAATTGTAGTAGTGTTGAGCAAAAATATGTAAATCATCCATAATGATAACGTTTCATAAGTATCTCTGAATCAACCAAAAAACAATAATTTAATTATTGTACAAAAATAGTAAAATAAATTAGTTTATTTAAAGAATATTATAAATTGTTACTTATTGTTTTATTCTAAAAATTATACTAACAGTAATCTACATGCATTACAAGACCTTATTTTAGTTGATCTTTGTGGCTTATGCAACCTAACAATATCAAAATTCTTTGCTTGTCAACCGCATATAAGTTATGAATTATTATTTAACTTCTTTACACTAATATTGCAAATATCCTTTCTATTATAATAAGGTTTTTAAATGTAACTCATAATCCACTAAATTAATAGATTAAAATAAGAAAAAAAAGTACTACTTTTTAGTAAGCTAAATTGCCCTAATATATGATATAGTCATCACCATAGGATATGATGGGATATTCGATATCCTTCAAAGGTCTCATTAAAGTCCTCAAAAATGAAAAAAAAAACTCCTTGGAAGAATCACTTCAAGAAATAAATAATGTAATGCGTGGATTGAAGTTTAGTCTTACCCTAATACATATATCGAATATTGAGAAATCCCCAAGAAAAGATATATTCACAAAATACCATTTCTTATATTCTAAAAAAAGTGTCAGCTTGGCAGAAATCACGTTCATTAAAAAACTACTACATACAATATGTTGTTTACCAAATCAATTTAATAATGTTTCTTGAGAATTAAACGCTATTAAGAAAAACAGAACATAAGACTATAGTCGAAAATAATATACAATTTTTTTCCCTTTGAATTTCTCAAATAACATTTATTTTGGGATGATTTTTTTTTTTTTTAACAACACTTATTTTGAGACAGACAAATAAAAATAAAATAAAATTGTGGGGACCACAAATTGCCCCAACCTAGAAGGCTGCCAACTAACTATAACCTTTACTAACAATTCTTCTTCTTGAAATTTGTACCCTTCTAAGAATTAAATCCCAGAAATCCCATTTAGATTTGTCTAAAAGAATAAAACTTCAAATCATTATCTGATTTTTGTATTAGGGCACAACCCAGAAGAGTTGTTGATTAGATAAAAAAAATGGTGGAATTAAAGTTTCTTGGAATGGACTTTGGTTGTGCACTTGGATCTCTCAGTAATGGTCAATTCCCAGAAAAAGATTGTTTGCTTCCCTTAATTTCCAAGCTTCTTGGTTATGCAATTGTTGCTGCCTCCACCACTGTTAAACTTCCTCAGGTTATTTCCCTTAATCCATGTTAAAAATTGAGTCTTTTTATGTATTAATTGAGTGTTGTTGTGATAGTAGTATTGAATTAGCTGAATTTTGGATCCATTTAAGTAAAGGGTGTTTCTTAATTACTATGGGTTTTTGATTAGATATATAAATTTTTACGTTCATGTTATAGTCCTTTGGTTAAAAATACTAGGGGATTTCTTCCATCTGTCATAGCCGTGGTGGACGGAGTGATCTTGTACATGTTGCTTGTTGCTGTGAGATGGGAGGTATCACGTGTAATTAGTTGAGGTGCGCAAAAGTTTATCCTGACACAATGGTTATTAAAAAAAGGAGTCTTTATGTATTAGTTGAGTGTTGTTGTGATAGTAGTATTGAATTAGCTCAGTTTTGGATCCAGTTGAGTAATGGGTTTCTTATATACTATGGGTTTTTAATTAGATATATAAATTTTGACTTTCATGTTATAGTTCTTTGGTTAAACTTTCTCAGGTAATTTCTTGTTTAGCCCTGTAAAAATGGAGTCTTTATGTATTAATTGCGTGTTGTTGTTATAGTAGTATTGAATTAGCTCAAAAATTGGATCCAGTTAAGTAATGGGTGTTTCTTAATTACTCTGGGTTGATAATCAAATATATGAACTTTTACTTTCATGTATAGTGAATTGGTTAGACTTCCAAAGGCTATTTTTATGTAAGCCCGGTAAAACTCGAGTCTTTATGTGTTAATTTAGTCTTATTGTGGTGATAGTATTGAATTAGCTCAACTTGGGACCCAGTTAAGTTATTGGTCTATCTTGAATATTTTCCCGATTGATGATCAAATATATAAACTGTTACTTTAATGTTATACTGCATTGGTTAGACTTCCAAAGGCTATCTTTGCTAAGCCTGGTAAAGCTTGAGGCTTTTGTGTTAATTGAGTCTTATTGTGGTGGTAGTATTGAATTAGCTCAATTTTGGGATCCAAGTTAAGTAATGGGTGTTTATTTATCACTCTGTGTTTTTAACCAAATATTCTTCAATATGTATTTCTATTTGTTGCTTCGTTTGTCTGTATCTAGGTATTTTGCTGTCATTTGTTCTTGCAATCCTGCGTCTACCCCCACAAAGGTAAGGGTAAGGTTTGTGTACATCTACCCTACCCAACCCCACTTATGGGATCACACTGGTTATGTTGTTTTATAACCAAACATATAAACTTTTACTTTCATGTGATAGTGCTTTGGTTGATCTTCCTAAGGCTATTTTCCTTAAGCCCTTCAAAAGTCCAATCTTTATGTATTATGAGTGTTGTGTGACGGTAGTGTTGAAATATCTCAATTTTGGATCCAGTTAAGTAATGGGTGTTTCTTAGTTACTCTGGGTTGATAACCAGATAGTTGATAAACTTTAATAGTCATGTTATAGTCTGTTGATTAAACTTCCTTAGGTTATTTACCTTAAGCCCTTCAAGAATCTAATCATTTTAATTTTATTGAGTCCTATTGTGACAGATTATTGAATGTGCTTAAATTTAGATCCGGAAAAGTTGTGGATGTTTTGTGAATGCTCCGTGTTATAACCTGTGTTTAAACTTTTACAGTCATGTACGTTGATCGTTCAATTCAATTGCATCTCTTAGCCTGTTCATCAAATTAATGAATCAACTACATCTCTATCTAGACAAATTTATGAATCTTCTATGTCGTTTGCTCTAAGTTCATCTCATTCCATTATTAAATGATTTCTCTAGAATTGAAGATTCTATGACCTGTTTGTCATATGGTAAAAGTACTTCTCGGCTACCCCTTTTGCATTTCTAAGAAGTTTGACATTTCATTAATTGGTTCTTTTTATGAATGTCTCTTTCTCTTTTCCTTGTTTTTTGGTAATTTTGGGTGGGTGTTTGGCAAGAGAAGTTGTTTAGGTTGTCAATGGTTATATTAATTTGTTTATGCCATTGACTATAACCCGTAACTTTTTTGGTACTTTTGGGTGAGTTTTAGGAAACTTCTAGGTTTAGATAACCTGTAATTTGCCTTATGTATGCATTTGTTTGATTGATTCATTCGCTGTAGTGATGGCATCTATTAGGATGTCAATTAGTTTCTTGTCCTTAACTTCTTGCTAAATGATTCACAGAAATATGTAATTGAACAAGTGCATTCCTTATTGTTTCTGTTCCTCTTGCAGATACTGAAAATTTTGCAACACAAAAGTGTTAGAGGGCTTAGTGTTGTGGCCTTTGAACTCGAACTAATTGGTTATACCATTGCTTTGGCATATTGTCTTCACAAAGGGCTCCCGTTTTCAGCTTTTGGCGAGTACCTTTTTCTTTTGATCCAAGGTACATTTGACATTCCAATAATACATTAACTGGATTTTTAGTTCCTTTTGCTATATCTTGAGAAACTAGGGCTTTGTAGCTTCTCAAACCTGTATCATTGAGCAGACGGTGGCATGGTGCATTAACTTCAAGCAGCTCTGCCAGAGGCTTTAGTTAATGCTTCTATTGTGATTTTTCATTCACATATTTTCCTTTCATAGATATTCAAGTGAAGTGTTTAGGGAAAGGGAAGGGATAAAAATTTCAGTCAGCGGCAGTTTAAAATCTCATTTTCATACTTTCATGTGGCAGGTTCAGTTTCTCTAATATCTTGTGCTTTTTTCTTGTTGCAGCTATAATTTTGGTTGCAATTATCTACTATTTTTCTCAACCTTTGGGAATGAAGACATGGATGAAAGGCTTATTGTATCCTAATTCCAACGTGCACCATCTTTCATGATAGATATGTCCATGCACATGCACAAAAATATAATTGAGCCATTTATTTTAGAGAACTCATGTTTATTGGTGTCATTCCTTCTATGAAATTAGAATCTGCAGTTCCTCCTTATTTGGTTAACAGATATTGTGCTGTAGCCCCAACTGTTTTGGCAGGTCAAATTGATCCCGTTCTTTTCGAAGCCTTATATGTAAGTTGTAGCCTTCAACTTTGATATGTTTTCCTATATCTGTTTTGTTGGATAAAGTATTGCAAAAGATTTACATTTCTATTCATTTAAGGGAGTCCAATTGAACACTTCACCATTGCTCATGCTTGTCTGAAAATTATGAGAAATTAGAAAAGTGATTGGGACTTAATAATTTTAAGACTGATCGAAACAGTCTCTGGAATATTGATCTAGTAGTGCTGGTGGCTCTAAGGCAGACTCGTATAGGCACAATGCAATCAGAATAATCACCGGTAGAGAATGCAGAAAGTTGAACTTAACTGCATTTTGTTGTTATGTTTTTGGTGTAACCAATCTCCTCTCTGTTTCTCACATTGCCGTGAATTTTCCCAGCCACCGTCCTGCACCTTTCCCCGTCAAATTTCACCTCTCAATCCCTTTTTTCATCTTGTCTCTCTCTCTCTGAATAGCCAATTAAAATTTGAACCAAAATTTAAAATAAAGAAATTGAAATATGTACTTGTTGGAGTTTCCAATCTTGCCAGATAATAGATGATCGGCAAAAAAGTGAGCAATTGGAGGCTATGTAAAAGGAGAGACTAAAAGGTTGAAAGTTATAAATAAATAAATTATGGAGATGGAGAAATCTGTTGGGGGAGACGAGAAGAAGATTGGGGGATGATGAGAAGGTGATGGAGGAATGGGATAAGAGAAACGGAAAGTTTCTGGGGAGAGAAGCTAAGATTATAAAAATAAAATTGAAGTGACCAATACACGTGCCAAGCGAATGTATTGCACCACTTCACAAAAAATTGGCCATGACACTTTAGGTGGTATTATTCCATTTTTAAAAAGTTCAGGGGGTATTAGAACCCGTAAAGAATAAGTGTAGTTGAAAATATGATCATAAGTTTAGGGGGATTTTATGCCTTTTTTCCATGTGATGGCTTCTAATATTGGATAATATATCGAGTCAATGGGTGAATATAGTCTTTTACCCATTGAATTGAAGAAAATGACCCTCCAAAGATCTCGTGTTGTTTCATACTCTTATCAGTAAAAACAAATCTCTTGTCAAAAGACAAAAAACTAAAATAAATCTGTAAAGGCTACAAAACCAATTTATTCTAATATATCTGATCGAACAGTCTTAACTAAATTATATTTCTTCAGGCTTCCCAACATGCAATCTTTCTTTGTGCAAGGATTCCGCAGATATGGAAGAACTTTAAGGTACACATTTACGCCATGATGATTCTCATTTTCATGGTGCTGTGGGTATATGTTTGAAGTACCCTGGTTTATTTACTATGTTCTGAAATAATGAATTCATTTACCTATTATGGCTGGTCATATGTATGAAATCAGTCGTCATTTATTTGACTTCTTTCCGAGATTGTTTTGCGGCTTCATCTATAATGTTCACTTGCTTTCCTTGTTTCCACTTTATTTTATACCTTTTTTCTACTGCCTTTATTTGAGCAGAGCAAAAGTACTGGTGAACTGAGCTTTTTGACCTTCTTTATGAACTTCGCTGGTTCCATGGGTAAGTTAACTCTGACTATGAACTTCAGCCTGCGGATTTTCTGATACCAAAATGGAGTTCTCATATCCTTTACCCTTATACGTTGCAGTTAGAGTTTTTACCAGCCTCCAGGAAAAAGCTCCCATGAGTGGTAAACTCTCTTACTTTGTGTGCTCTGTACCTTTATATGATCTTTCAGACTCCCGAGATTTGGAAGGATCGGTACCTTATTCGTTTCAAACTTATAAGCCGACACATTCTTTGTCCTAACCTAATTTTGTCAAATGTGTGTAATGATTAGAATACTTTCTTGTTTCGTGGGAGTTATGTTACCCACAGTGTGACTGCTATCCAGTTTATTGTCTGCAGTTCTAGTTGAGTATGTGATTAGCTCATTTTTCCCAGTTAAAACATCCTTAATTTTTTTTTATTGTTGTCTTTAAGATATTTACGAGAACAATGGAACGTTCCCTTTTTAGTTCCCTCTTACAGATATGGCTCATAGCATCCCCTCCTTCTTGGGCTTAGAAGCTACTATTATCGTTTCACCATCTAGGATGTCAATTTTACGTACTACAAATATTTACCATCCCTACCTTGGACCCGAGCATCAACGTTTCCATTCTTTATTGTTTGCCATCATTCAATTTGTTAGTAGGACTATCTATAAATGATTTTCATATTTGATAGTAGACCATGACCATTTGAAATGAGGCCGATTTTCATCCCTGCTCGACAGGTGCCTGAACGATATTCTTCTTTGGTGAAGATTTCTGCATTAGAAAGGATGTCTATAGTTTCTAATTCAGTATGAACTGTCCAGAATTATCTACCGCAAATTTGTTTCTATCATCTGTCGCAATTTCAGCTTTACATCTATCCGTGTGTGCTCATTGTAATTTTACCAGTCCAGCCCTTTTAACTCTCCAAGTTCCCTTAATTTATTTGCAGTTGCCTTGGGATCTGTGATCGGTGTACTGATGAACGGTACCATCTTGAGTCAAATTATCATATACCAAAAGCCAACACCTCAGAAAGGGAAGAAGAAAGATTAGAAGTTTCAGCACGTCGTGCTGCACCTGGAGCTCACTGTCATGATCGTCGAGCACATATTTCATCCATATACTATATACCCTGAGAATCTGTCATAGTTTTTGCTTATTTCAAATTTTAGATTGATCCATCAGTTCCAGAATTTTTCATTTTAACATTTAATTACCATAGTCTCAGTATGGTATTTTTATTTTTATTTTTACCTAAAGCATGCTAACACAGGTGTAACAATTTCTTTTGGTAAAAATATGCTCATTAGGGGACTTCTTGTGTTGAGGTCACCAATATTATTTTTCTAGTCATCATCTGTTGTTGTAGTTGTGCAATAGTTGAGGGTATGTGTTGTCTCCTTATATAATTTTTTCTTCAATGACGGTGGAGTTTGGGCTAGCTTGCGCCTGCTTTAACTATTGTACTAGGTATTTGGCTACCTCTCACCAATATCGAGTACTATATAACTCGGGGGCACCATGACTATCCATCGGGTATTTGTTATTTTCACTAGTACAGATATCGAATAACTCGAATTTATGTTAGATGAAGGAAATCACTAGTAAGACCATTGAAACTAAATGTGGTGGTTGAGTTTTGCTTTGGGCATTTCTCTAATAATGAATGTTTGTGTGCTGAAATTAAAGAAACCCCTGACAGTACTTTTAGTCAATGTAGTAGCTAGGATATTGGTTTACTAGCATATCATGTTTGTTTATTTGGTGGGAAGCAAGAAAAGGACTGAAATAAATATATTATTTAACAGTACTGGTGTAAATAAAGAGTTTAATTTTTGTGCACTAATAGAATTTAAAAAAATTATATTGTTAGTGTCCTTTTAACAGTCATAACAAATTACTTACCATTTATTATTGAAATTACACACAGTTAATACCTTTTAAATGATCCGATGTCAATGGCTGAGTTAGGGGCTACAAGAGGTTTCAGACGAACTCTTTCTCGAAAACTTAACATCTTTTTATATATAAATGGTTAACATGGTGTACAAGCCGTATTTTTATAATTATTACTTATGATACCTATCATCATATATTGTTTATTATGTTTTGGTTATCTACCTCCACGAGGTAATGGTAAGATCTGTGCACACTCTACCTTTTCAGACTCCACTTGTGAGATTTTACTGGATATATTATCGTTGTTGTATATAGTAGATATTGAATACTTTTTCGTGTATTTACTTCTTTATATTTTTTTTAAAGGAAACCTGCCGTCGCTACCATTTGGGTGCCCACAGGATAAAACCTCCACTTCTATGCAATAGCTCGCAAACCACATAGGAGAGAAAACCCGCCTTAGACAAAGTCCCAAATTCAAACCACTGGGCCACCCCGAAGGGTAAACTTCTTTATATTTTAGTAAAGTAAAATATCTGACTCCATCACTACTAGTATATATATTATATATTTTTTTTAACAAATGTCAATCTATGATCTTATGAGATCAGTCATACAAGGTGGTAGTGGATAGTCATGATAGCCAACAAACTCATGCTCACTTGTGTTTTGTATGATACATCTAAATTTTCAAAAGCTAACATGCCTTCTACTTAATTACCTTGACTATGAACCTAGAATTAATGCACAAAACTCATGTTGTAGTTTTGTTCTTTTGTGGACTTTTTATTTTCCAAAAGTTGTTACTATAGTGGACTCTATGATTACCCTCATGCATATTTTAAACTTGAAATTATGAGGACTCTGAGCCTATAGTTTCTTAATAATTAAGATTGACTGAACCTGGCAAACTTGAAAATTGCTCTTTAGTGACTGACTCTACTGGTTACGAATTAAGTTCATGATACGTATTGTTTGTTTTTGGTCTAGTTGGCCCTCCAAAACACGCTACCGGCCATATGAACCTGAGTCATGATTTATAAAACTTTTTCCATTTCTCTCCCATTCTGATGTGATGTTTCGTCTAAGGTCTTATGTGTGCATCATCTTCAGAAGCCTAAGAACTTGTCAGTTTTGCTTGATCCGTCCTCTATAAAAAAACTTCACAATTTAAGACCACAGTTTCAAAAGTCTCATAGACATACAAATATAATGATATGCATATTTATGATCGATCATAAGTTTCAAAATTACTTATCTATTTATTTTTCTTAAGCTTCGTACCTAATCAAATAATTTTACCTCATAAAATTGAAATAAATAGAGTATTCAAATGTCAATTGTTTCTTCTTGAAAAGTTAATACATTGTATGAAGATATTTGAACTCCTAATTGTAGTCATCTATTATTCTACTATTTTCTCTTCCTCCCATACAATACGTATTTGGGAGGAATTAAAACATAAAACATAAAATAAAACCATGTAAATCATGTAAAGGGGTTAATCTAAGATAAAAATTCATATTTGAGTATGACGTCGTTTTGGACATGCGATTTCATATCATGATTTCAAGTTTTAACAATTTTCACAAGAAATTTCATGTTTATAAATAAAAATTAAATGTCAAATGAAATTATTTCAATGTCGATTATATCTTTGATCCTTTATTTTTTTTTCCTTTTCTCACATTGGAGATTGAGCCTCTAAAGAGTGGAAGCTCAAAAGCCAAAGGTCAAGAAAAGAATAGAAAGAAAGCAACTTATCATAGCACAATGGGAGCTAGCTCCCAACATATTGATTTAGTTATTATCATGTCTGTTGACTAAATTAAACATATTATCTACCAAGAAAAGATGTGCTAGAATGATTTTTAAAAAGATCACAATTCGACTTCGAATTCTAGTGTATATATCATGTCTTAGATTCGAGTTTTGAATTGAAACTTCTTTTTAAAAGAGGTATTATCTTATTTAATAAACTTACTTGAGGTAAATAGACATTATTGAATTAATTGTCATGTATGTCGATTTTAAACATTGTACCATTAAGAATTGTGGTAAATGCAATAACAAGAGGTTAAGTTCAAATTTTGAAAATAAAAAATATTTCGATAGGAAGTGCATTACCCTCTAGAATTTTTTTCGATGCGAAAAGACTTTGTATGCATATCAAAGTGTCGATTTAGAACTCAATTGGTATATTTTTGGTAAACAAAAATTCTTTTTTTTTTTGGTATATAGAATGGTAAATACCGGAGAGATACAAATAGTATGGACGTATCTACACATCACGGATTTGATAAGATTAATAATTTAGATTCAAACTCTATTTAAATTAAGAAATTCATTTAAACGTGTAAATATCAAATCTCAAACATCATAAATTGTAATATACTAAAATTCCAAACTCATAATATCTGAACATTATGTTAGTTTCGAGCAATTCAACAACATATCGAAGATATACAAATAGTACGAATGTATCTACATTATGAATTCGATGAAATTCAATAACTTAGACTCAAACTCTATTTAAATTCAGAATATCATTTAAACATGTAAATATCCAATTTCAAAATAAAATAAACTGTAATATACTAAAATTTAAAACTCATAACATTTGAATATTACGTTAGTTACGAGTAATTTAACGACAAAATTTGTGACAATGATGATGGTGAGAGTAGTTCTTTGAAGGCAACATATGTTAGGCATGCAGTGCAACTTTTGGATGTTTCTATTTCTCTCTCTTCTTTTCTTAATTCTCTATCTTTTCTTTTATTTATGGCTTATCACGCTTTAATCAATAGATTTTTTTTTTATTATTTTTTTTATTTTTTTTTATAAAAGAAGAGATTCGAAGTTATATATGACTATTCCACCATAGTATAAAGTGTTCTTGAAAATATTTAAAAAAAAAACAATTACTTTAACCCTTTTTTTCCTTTATAAATTATATAACTTATAGTATAAAGAAGTCAAGAATGTGAGAATTAGCAGATGGGGATCAATCACTAATCCATATATATTTAGGTGTGTTTGATATTTAAATTAGTCAAAAAAATTACAAGATATTTTTCATGAGTAGAAAACATTTTTCTTCGTTCTAAATACACCCTTAATGCACCTTTAGTATTTATATCAAATCAAATAATTATTAAAAACACATGAATTTTCTAATATAAAGGTTCATAAAAAATATGATATTTTCAAGCTTTCGATGGGCCAATTATCGATGGCCTACCTCGGAATGTCCTTAAGAAATTTTCGTGTTTTAGTAGTTACATATACAAATCTTAATAGCTCAATGATTAATTACTGAACTTTCATTTTGGTAAGGGTTCGATTTCCTCACCTTATAATCCCCTCCCTTTCCCCTTTTCTCCTTCTCCTTCCCATTTCCTACCTCCATTTTCTTTAAAAAAAAAAAAATATATAAAAAAATGAACACACAGACAATTATGACACATATATAAAGTAAATAATTTTTTTAAAAAAACAGAATATCTCAATTATGATATATAAATAAAATAAATATTACTCCCTTCGATCCTAAATACATTTCATCCTTATTAAAAATATATATAATTTATAATAAGTAATGCGTATAATCGTTTTTTATTATTTCTTTTTAATTTTTCACCCAATATTCACGCAAGTGGTTTCAAACTAACTAAACTTAGACACACTTCTGATTAGGGGTGTTCGTGGTTCGGTTTGGATCGATTATTGGTTAGAATCAAAACCAAATCAATCTAGTCGGTTTTTTAAATTTCTAAAACCAAACCAAACCAAACGAAAAAAATAACCGTCGGTTTGGTTATTGACGGTTTGGTTCAGTTTTTCTGGTTTTTTCAGTTAGTAATAAAATTTTGAGGACAACGTATCTTGATAGACACAAACATCTAGTACAAGAACAATCCATTGAAAAGCTATTGTTGGTTCAATTAAGCAGTTAAACAATACTAAAGTTATCATTACACGAACAAAGTGATTCAATTAAGAGAAGGTGTAACTATCTTATGAAAGGTATGGTAAGTAAAGACTAAAGTACTGAATTTTGATGGACTTGGACTTGCGATTGTAATAAATGGGCAAAATTTACATGTTGGGCTTAAGAAAATGGTAAAGTTAAAGACTTAAGTTACTTAAAATTTACAAAATATTTATATTTTGTTTATGAATAATTATAAAATTTATATATCTAATATATCGGTTCGATTAGGTTATTTTTGCAGTTATTTTTTAGTAAAATCAAAACCAAACCAAATAGTATCGGTTTTTCAAAATGTAAAACCAAACCTAACCAAATCAAACCAAATATCGGTTTTTTTAATCGATTTGGTTTGGATTGCGGTTCGATTTGGTTTTTTAACCATAAACATGAACAACACTGCTTCTGATCTTCCACGTGACATAACAAGTGATCTCAAACTCTTGTAGAAATATTGAATTCTCAATAAAAAGTCTAGAGAAGTGTTGAAAATAATCCTAAACTTGACGAGAATTTAGGAATGTGTTTGACTCATTTTGTAAGACGAGAGTGTATTTAACTTCAATTAGTCAAGTAAAGAAATGTTGTTAAGGCTATCAATAGTTTAACAATGAAACTTATAAATCTCATCAAATTTATAAATGCTATCAATACTTTTCCTGTTTAAAAGCATACCGTATTAGCTGGATCCGAAGAAGTACCCACATAGTGCCATAAAATGCCCTCACAAGTCCCACGATATAAACACAAACATTTTCCCTACTTATATCTCACTCCGCCTAAATCCCCTTTCTTCTCTTCTTCCCAAACTCTACAAAAACACAGAAAAAAATGGCTGAAATGAGCCTATTCATCTTCCATTAGCTTCTTCTTCAACCAAAAAAAGGAAAAAAATGAAGTAAATGAAAACCCCAAACATCCCTCTTCTTCACAGAAGAAGAAGATGGCATTTTTGTTAGATTCTTTGTATTGTAAAGATGAGACCTTTCAAGTGTTTGAAGTAAAACCCAAATCAGTTTCTTTGTTAAATCAAGATTTGATATGGGAAAAAGAGGAAGTAGAGTCTTTGTTGTCTAAAGAAGAAGAAAATCAAATGTATAATGTTGTAATAAACAACCCATTTTTATCTGTATTTAGAAAAGAAGCAATTGAATGGATTCTTGAAGGTGTTGATTATCATAATTTCTCTGCTGAAACTGCAATTCTTGCTGTAAACTACCTTGATAGGTTTCTTTTTAGCTTACAATCACAAAGTGAGAAGCAGCCATGGATGAACCAACTTGCTGCTGTGACTTGTCTTTCTTTAGCTGCAAAAATTGAAGAGACTCAAGTGCCTTTACTTCTAGATCTCCAAGTATGTGCTTAGCAAAATCTTCTCTTTTTTATCATTCAATGTCTGGTACTCGCTTTCCGAAACAAGTCGAGGTAGTGGTTAGGTTTGCGTACACAGAAACACCTCACTTAATGGGATTTCACGGGACATGTTGTTATTGTTGTTGATGATGTCTGGTACTCGCTTTAGCTTGTAGGTTTGACTAATTTAGATTCGTAATGGGCGAAACCACTTGGTGTTTGGTGCTTGCTTTGTGGGTCTGGTCCAACTAATTCAGATTTGCGAGGTCTAAAATCATTAAAAAGTGAAATGACTTGGTGTTTGTCTGATCTGACTAATTCAGATTTGTGAGGCCTAACAATCGTTAAAAAGTGAAGATCACTTGGACGTATGGTGCTCACTTTGTGAGCTTGACTAATTTGAATTTGCGTGTAAGACCATTTAAAAGGGAAATGCTCCTTCATTCCTAGGACCCCAACCCAAGTTTAACGAATAAAAGCGGAGGGATCTTATCCATCCTACCAGAACCCTTGATGGACTTGGACAAAAATGAATTTTGTAACAATTTCAATGTTGGGGTTATTAACTTGGGATATTTAGGTGGAGGGGACGTATCCATCCCACCAAAACGCTCGATGGTCTTAGAAAAATCTTAACTTTTGTAACAATTTCAATGTTGGGGTTATTGATTTGGGTGTTTTCTTGATTTTTTTTGTTTAGGTGGAGGAATCAAGATACTTGTTTGAGCCAAAAACAATTCAGAGAATGGAGATATTGGTTCTTTCTACACTCAAGTGGAAGATGAATCCAGTAACCCCATTTTCATTTCTTGATTATTTTTCAAGAAGGCTTGGATTAAATGACCACATTTGCTTTGAACTTCTGAGGAGATGTGAGAGGGTGATTTTGTCCACAACTACCGGTAATTACGAATCAGAATTTATCAATAGCTCTTGATAAAGCTAAGATTAATTTGCTAATTGATTAGTTTTTTATAACTAGCAGATTGTAGATTTATGTGTTACCTTCCTTCTGCTATGGCTGCTGCTACAATGTTACATGTTATTGATAAGCTAGAGCCTTGCATTGGACAAGAATATCAAGAACAACTTTTGGGTATTCTTGGAATAGTCAAGGTTAGTATGTTTTTATCACTTCATGTCTTAAATTCTAGTTAAATATATCCCCAATTTGTCGTACTAGCTTGTAGTACGCCACTGGAGGGTCTATCGGAAACAACCTCTCTGCCTTCCATTATAGGGGTAAGGTCTGCGTACATTACACTCTCCCCTCTCTAGACCCCACTTGTGGGATTAGACCGACTATGTAGTTGTTAGTACCCCACTTGTGGGATTACGCTGGATATATTTGTTGTTGTTTTTGTTGTACTAGTTGGTAGTTGCGGATCCAATAATGTGTTATTGGTTTGGCAGAACCCTGTGCTCGAGGATCAATGTGCCAACCATAACCCCCTTGTTTTTAGTACTTTCACTGAAATTTGTGTTTGAGCTTTTGGATTTGTTGGCGTGGTTTGGTTTGGTTTGAGAGCCGAGGGGCTTGGGTGAGAATTTGGTTATGCATTTATAAATGAAGTTAGTCGTACATTTCAGAATTCACGACGTTTAAATTCTGTTCTGACGGGAATCAAATCGTGTGAAACAGGACAATGTGACAGATTGTTATAAGCTAGTCCAGGAGGTGGCTTCCAACATTGATTTCAACTCAAACAAACGCAAATTTGGTGCATTGCCAGGAAGTCCCATAGGAGTTATGGATGTGTCATTCAGCTCAGATAGCTCCGATGACTCGTGGGCGGTGGCTGCACCTGTTTCTTCTTCTCCCGAGCCATCATCAAAGAAGACTAAAACAAACGAGCAGGAAAGATGATGTTGCATCTTGCACGAGATGATAAGGAGAGCTTTTTTCCCTTACATGGCGAGACTCGACTCTCGAGTAGACAATGTAGCTCCCAGTACCCTTTAAAATCAATCAATGGATTCTCAAAATTTCTATGAATTAGTTGCTGGCATTTTATTAGGAGGAAATCAAAATGTTTATGAACAGAGTTGAAAATAATTTCATGTCAAATTCTTCTTTGTATTGCTTCATTATTTAGGGGCCATATAAATTGAATTTTTTAAACTCTATTTTCTGCTACTATTTTTAACACAAGGAGAGAGACTTGAGTGTGTGGGGAAAATATCTAATTAGGGAAAGGGTGGATTTTCTTCTCATGCATAGGGAAGTAGTAGCGGAGTCAGAATTTTTATTTTATGAATTTCGAACTCTTTCAAACTTGTTCTGAAAATGATTTTTTGAATCGAGGTGTATATCTAAAACAACATATCTACTTCATAAAGGAAGGATTAAGGTGTCTGTACACTCTATCTTCGTTTGACTCCACTTATGAAATTAAATTGAAACAAAATATATTGTTATTGTTGAATTGTGAATAACTAACCGTTTTTACTTACGAGATTTAGGATATCAAAGAAATCTTTTAATATGAACATAAAATTTGAATCAAAATTATTGAATTCTATTTTAAAGCAAGTTCCAAACCTAGAGAGAAGATCCTAGTGTTTGCATGGTGAAGTTAGGGTGCCGTCAGGGGTTTATTCGAATCTTTGTGGAACAATTACATTCTATTTTATATATATATATATATTGAATCTCTTAATTAGCTTCAATCTAAATTTATTTTATTTATAATTAATTTTTTTAAATGAAAATTTTGATTTCATTACGTGGGAGTTGGAATTGCAAGAGATTAAGGGCATTTTTCTATCAAAAGGTGGAAGGAGAGACAAATTTAATTCAATAGACGAAGGCGAACTTTTTAAAATTATTTCTAATCCCAATAGTTCATCATCTAATGGATTTTTTCATTCTATTACTCTATCAGAAAGTTATCAGTATTTATCAAATTCGTTCCTATCTAACAAATATTTTGGCCCTTTTCGAAATAATAATTATTTTGGAGCGGAATGAGTAGAAAAGATAAAGTAAAGGATTTAAAAGCAATGACACAAAAGCCAAGAAGGTTTAAAGGGTGTAAAAGTGAGTTTATAGAAAGATTAAAAAGACTATTTGGATGCAATTAGATTCAATATAAAAATATTCACAGATAAAAAGGGACAACAGGTGAAAAGTGGGGAGTTAATTGGAAATATGGGGGACAGTATATGCCTTTTTGATTTTTCTATGATGTGTCATTGTTGGTAATTTTGTTCACTGTTTTTGGTAGTTAGAATATAATGGACTTCAATTTTTCCAACCACTTAATTTTTATTTTTTTTTAAGAAAAGACAATTCTAAGCTAGGGTTTCATTCTAAGTTTCCAAATATTCTTGGCAAATAATATTTGGGCCAAGTTTTTGGTGAAATGACACCATGTGTTTGGCCCCAAGCATCCAAATATCTTCCATGCGTCTCAACTGTGTGGAGTCACGTAAGCCAAAAAGTGTACAAAATTACAAAAAAATGAATTCGAGGGGGTAATCGAACCTTAATTTAGTTAAGGTGTGTCTCTGAGATTTCGGTGATAGTCTAGGTGGATATTTGTGCCTTATCCCTATTTTAATCATAATATTTTATACTTATATATATCTCTATTCCATATCTACTTTTCTTGTAAGTTTATGCTTCAAATTATTGATGTGTGACATTATATAACGATAGAAAATGATATAATCTATCCAAATGTTATATTCATTAAAATAATGTGATTAAAAACACCACAATATAATACAACGATACATTATGAAATAATATATAAACAACCATTCAAACATAACATAAAATTCGTGCAAAATAAAAAATGGACAAATAAAAGTAAACATATACTATGGAGTATTTAATATCCCAAATGTTGAGAGTAGGAAATATTTAACATTATAAATTTGTAATAAATGTTAATTATTGGAGTATTTGAATGCTCCATAATACCTATTGCCGCATGCTTGATGTAGTAGACTTTGATAGTTGCTTAACAGATACTATACTATATATGGATTACGTACTTTAGTAGTTTAGACTAATAAATATTAAATTATTATTCTTCATAATTCTTTTTACACATGTATCTTAAATTATCCTATTATGATTCTTGAAAATAATTATTTCAAATTATTTACTATTCTTCTATTAATTATTCTAAAAAATCTGCAAACATTTTAATAGAATAAATATTTAATAAAAAAAGATTATAACGACTTTTTTTTGTGCTGGCAGTCAGCATGTAGAAATGGATATATGTATCGTAGGTAGAATAATTATTGTACTTGAATAATAATCTCTCTGTCCATTTTTAATTGTCTTGTTGCGCTTACTAGTTTTTAAAGTTAAATTAGATTACATTAATTTGATATTTTAAATAAAAAAAATTAGATATTCAAAAATGAAAAGTACTATAAATTTCAATTTTTTGCATATCAATATGTTGAAAAAATACATCGAAAAATGTTAATTAAAATTATTATCGTTTGACTCTAAAAAGGAGACTACGACAATTAAAAGTGAACGGAGATAATAATGAAATGCTTATCTATTTTTAGTTCCTACCATTTATTATAGAGAATAATTATTGTCCCATATATAACACAAAAGCATATAATTATATCAGCAAATATAGACCAGCTTTTTAAAAATAATTCCTACTCTCTCCTACTGCTTCGTTTTTTAATTTCTATATTCGAAAATATTTTATTTTTCATATATGATATTGAGATTTATAACTTAACTTTAATAAAAATTAAAAGGTTTCTTTTCAATTATTACTCAAATCAAAAGCTGAGTACATCATAAATAAAAGATGATAGGGCATACCCCTATTTCATCGAACCAGATATAGAAACAAGCGTCCTAGTTATAAAGTATGAATAACTTAATTCATCGTTTTTCTAGCTAGAGAAACAGACATTAATTGAAAATGCTTCATTAGAATAAAAGATAAAAGTTGACATTTAAAATTCTAATCTGTCTTATAATAAAGGGTACTTACTTCTCTTATATACGTTATATTATTGTGTCCTATTCTTTAAAGAGTGATTCGAAATTGTTATATACAAAACTTCTTAAAGAAAAGTCAGCATCAACTGTGCAATGACTAATTTTGAATTCAAGGCTGCAAAAATATTTATTGAAAAGGGTCCATTTTTTGTCAATGTATATAGTATTTGATTGGAACTACACTTGTGGAAAATACAGGCCATTTCATCTATCTATCTACTCTTGCCATACACATTCCAAGTGTGATTGGAATTATTGTCAATCATCCTAAACTCTTAATAGCGTAAGATCTTTTGAGAAAATCTGTGAACGTAGTCCTGATTCAAAATGAATAATATCACATTATATTAAAATTATCTTTGAATTGTTTTAAGTAATGATTGGTATCAAAATCAATGATTCAGCAAGATGAGTATGAAAATGACAAAGATGATTGAGTGTGAATGACTTAATTTATGACTAATTTACACTACATTTACCCATAGTTTTGGAGACGTACATAAAAAAAAATGTTGTTTGGATTTTGGTTGTCATAAGTATTTGGTTAGTGTAAGTGAACCACATTTAAATTATAAAATCAATTTTAGGATTTTTTTTGTTTTACTTTTAAATCCAGTCAATATAGGTCAGCTAACAAAAAGGGTAAACATGCCTCATTTGTTAGACATCGAAAGTATATATGCACCATTTTTTAATAAGAGATATATACACTCTAAATCGTAAAGTCAAAAGGGCATATTTGTCATTACACTCCTTTTTTTTTTTGTGTGGGGGAGGGGGGGTGGGGGGGGGTGTAAAAGATTTGATACCTTATCTTGAGAATCCAATTGGGGTTCTTATTATGCAAATGCAATTACTCACTCTCTGCAGGCCTTGAAACGTCTCTTTCTAAGGAAAATGCCAAATAAAACATTCAATCTTATTGCAGAACATTTTTTTTTGCTATATATATATATATTATTAATGATTCTGTTTTTATTTTTCTGAATCCATTGTGTTTTTTAGTGACATATCTACTGAGATTAGCTCCATTATTTCTGGCAAAGTTTTATGGGCCAGGCAGTACTCATGGTCCAGTATATTTGGATCTTCTATATGACTAGGGATTTATGGTGGGTCCTGAGTTAACTGGCCCAGAGTTCTAAGTCAAACAATTATGGGAAAGGAATAAGGAAACAACGTAAAATTCCGCTAGTTTAGGTTATAATTATGTTCGGACAAAGTGGTATGATACATTATCTTTCGTATCAGTTTTTGTTCGCCATATACATGTATTTGACGGGCTCATATACACTAAAGTGTAAATGTTGGGCTCAAAATACTTGTCATTTAGAAGTTCAAAACAAAGTTTTCTTTTTCTTTCATTTACCCTTTGTAGGAATTGCTCTTGAAGACTACAAATATTATATCTTAAGACGGGGTCAGTTCTGTCTCCAGCGGAGAAGTGGAAATTTATATTGATAGGCGGTCAAAATAAAAGTCAAACTATGTCGTGGAGAAGAGCTTACTTATGAGCAAAAATATAGTCAAATACCCCTCCAAATTCATATTTTGTTAAGGAACATGCAAATAAAAAACACGATAAATATTTTGAGATAGATAGATCGAGTACTATAGTAGTATGACACATTGGTTTTCCCTGGTGACTTGGGTGATGTTATTGGGCCTCCAAGATGAAGTGGACTGCGTGAGATGGTTGGGCCATGGGAAGTAGCATGTGGGTTTAATTGTGTAGAATGATCAATGACATTTTAAAGTTGTTTTAGTTTAATTCTTGTAACTTGTAACAATACTAATGGGCTAAAATATTGTACGAATTTGGGAAACTTATATAAATTCCACTAGTTTAGAAGCTAATTACTTAAATACATTTTAGTTTGCAATACTTTGAATCTTGCCAAATTTTGGTGCTTCCAGATACATTCAAATACGTCCAAATATATGTATCTCACGAAAAAAAGGGGTCAAAATTAGATGTAATTTGTTCAGATACACTGTATCTAAGTTGATTCACATGAATCTGAGATATATAACAAATCTCGCTCGCCTCCCTTCTATCTCATTCGCCACTCTCCTACGTACTTGGTATTCGAGATGCATACGAATCACACCAGATACATATAGATACATGTATCCAGTGTGATTCGCATGTATCTTAGATACATAACAAATCTCGGTCGCCCCTCTCCCCATCTCGCTCATATCTCTCCCTATTTAGTATATTGGTAGCAAAAATACATGTATCTAGGTGTATCTTTTTCAAATATATGGTAGGAAACTCTTAATTATTGGTAAGATAAATAATATTTTAAAAGTATATAGGTAATAATAGTATATATGGTGGTAGAGTATGTCTAATTATGTAGTTTGTCCTACAAATTTCATGGTTTGGATATTGTTGTTTAATATGTACTGAATTTTAAAAAAATCTTGTGCACACTTACCTAATTCGAAATATAAGTTTAAACATATTATATCTAAAGTTTCATAAGACTTAAGTTCAAACATTTCAGCTTGAAGTTCATCATACAAAATGATTAAGCGTCAATCCTATATGTATGAACTTCAAGCAAAAATGTTTGACATATGAAACATCAAACAAGAAAACTCTAACATCAAACATTAGTAGCTTCGAAGTAAGTAAATTTGTAACTGTTTACGTGCTATGAATATGACTTAAATGATGATCCTAAAATCGGGTATCCATGCAGTTGGGTCTCAAAATTTCAAGCTTACATTGGACCATCTTTTCTAGTTGAAATTATCCACATTAGAACCCACAACTCTAGCGCGAAAAGTATTTCCACACCGTCAATCAATTTTGTTAGGGGTTCATAAGTTAATATACATATATATTTATTTAATTTCTTAGTACAAATACAAACTCTACGGAAAAGTTATTGAGTTTGTTTGAGCACACAAACCCCCACCTAGCTCCGCCACTGCTAGACAAAAAATAAGATCAAACTGTTCATTTTAAAAGATAAACAACATTATACCAACTAATTTCAAGGATAAATAGTGCAATTAAATGTCACAATATTAACGTGTCCTATACTAAAAACCAAAACAAAATCTTGCACTATCACATGTGTTGCAAAAAGTGTATAAAGCATCTTTGAAAATCATATGATTTATTCTCCACTTGGGATTCACGGATATCCAATACTATTTTTTCCCAATGTCTAGTTAATATATATTTTTTATGTCTTAAATTTATGTGACATTTTTCATTTTTTCGAATTTTATGCATTGCTCCTCACTTTACGTATTAATCTTCTATATATGTGTGGTAAGATGGTAACTAAATTTTCATCTCAATATTATTTATGGTCATGACTCATGATGATATTCATCCTCACAAACTTAACATATAAAGCCACAACATAGTGGGAAAAACCATCATATGCATACTTTCCAACTTACCATGTGAAGCTACAGTTTACTTGGAATTATTTTTTTTTCTACTCAGTATTTGTTATCTATATTGAAACTCGATTAAATTTGAATTTAAACAATGGTAATGGCCTAGCATAATCACACCTCACACTACTAAAAGATATATAGGATTTAGCAACGAATAAATTTTATAGTTAAACAATAAAATCCATTATTAATCGACGAATTAGCGACGATATTTGCTACAAGCAAATTAACGATGGATTAGTGACCTAATTAGTAGGTGAATTCAGTTTTTTTTAGTGCTTAAGCCACTATCTCTCTAGGTGGATCTAAAATTATTTTGAGTTTATGAATTATGAATTATAGAAAATATAGTTTATAAATTATGTATACATATTAAGTGGTTCTTAACACAAAACTACGGAATTCTGCCAAACTTATAACTAAAGCTCTAATCGCCCTTCTTCAAGACTTAAAGGTCATTTTTGGTCATATTATTTACACATTTTTTGTCAATTTTTTGAAGTGAAATTGTGTGTGGATATGTATTTTTTACTTTATTATTTTTTTGAAATTTGGTGAGTGGAAGTTAAATTTCTTCCAAAAAAGGCATGAAAATATTTGAAAATTAGATTTTTCAAAATCTGATCAAATTTCATAGTCAAACAGGTATTTAAGGATATTTTTATTTGTAAATTCTAGTCAAACACTGGCATTATTACCTAACGTTTACAGATTTTGTTTCCAATATCTCATTGTCAAACTTAAATACAAGTCTCATTACCTCTCATTCAATTTCATCCACCACATCCCCAAGAAAAAAAATGTTGTTGGCCTATATATTCTTGATTCTTTTGGCACACCCTTTTTGTGTCATTCCTACAAACACAACAACATCAAATGACAACAAAAACATATTCATTCTAGCAGGACAAAGCAACATGTCTGGCAGAGGAGGTGTCGTAAACAACATTTTTGATTGGTACATTCCACCAGAATGTCAGTCCAATTCATCAATCCTAAGACTAACAAAAGGACTTTCATGGGAAGTAGCAAAAGAGCCAATTCATCAAGACATTGATTATTATGCAGTTTGTGGGATTGGTCCTGGCATGTCATTTGCTAACTTTATTCTAAAAAATGATCCAAATATTGGTGTCATTGGTTTGGTACCATGTGCTATTGGTTCCACAAATATTACCCTATGGTCTCAAGGTTCATTTTACTATAATCAAATGGTGAATAGGACTCGGATCGCATTACAAGGTGGTGGGACGCTACGAGCCCTTCTTTGGTATCAAGGAGAGAGTGATACTCTGAATCTTGACGATGCTAAATTGTATAAATCAAGATTGGAGAAATTCTTTACTGATGTGCGGAATGACTTGGGTGCACCTTCTCTACCTATTATTCAGGTAATCCTAAACGTGTTTTTTATATTATCAGTATATATAACTATAATTTATTTATTTTTGCTTTTGGTTGGGGAAAGTGGGGTTTGCATGACTTGCTTAAAACATATAGGCCAACATGTGAAGGTAGATCAAAAGTTATATATTCTCATTAATATATACTAAGGACCATATATATTTGGTTTTAGAAAATTGTAGGAATTTTCTTTTCTAAAAAATTACAAAATAGTAAATTTTTGATTTGTGAAACGTGACTCCTCATAGATTATATTAATACTCCATCTGTTTCAAAAAGAATGACCCAATTTCCTTTTTAGTCTGTTTAAAAAAGAATGACTCATTTCCTTTTTTGGCAACACTTTAACTTCAACTTTCCACGCGACATGTTTAAGGCCACAAGATTAAAGGACATTTTGGTACATTTGACATAACTTTAATTTAGAACCACAAGATTAAAACGTTTTCTTTCTTTTCTTTAACTCCGTTCCAAATTAAACTAGACCATCCTTTTTGAAACGGAGGGAGTAGAATTTTATTCATGTATTATTAGAAATTCATTACTTTTATGAGAATGAAGCTTTTGCCTTTTTAGTAAAAAATATATTAAGATTTATTAAAAACAAACAAACAATGTCTCTCCATAATAAAGATATCAGATTGTCACATATCTTACCTATCTTTTCACATTATATCTTAATTACTTCTTCTTGTATTTTGAATAGCATCTATAAGTTAGATATGTTAATAAAGTAATAGTGTAAAACCGTTTATATTGTTTGTGTATACAGTCAAACCTTCATAACAACCTCGTTGGTTTAAAAAAAAAGGAAAAATTGTGTATAATAGCAAACTATTAATTCAAATTAAATGCTATAACCATAGTTTGATTTAATTGTACCCCATAGCAAACTGTTGCTATTTCGCCTCTCTCCCGATGAATCTCGCTCGCCATTCTCATTCTCGCTGGGCAGTCTCCCTCGCCTCTCTCGCTTTTATACAAACACAAATGTATAAAATGCGTTTGTGTTTGTATAAAGCAAGAGAAAATTATATATATACATATATTTTCGTTCCCCTCTCTCCCCTCTCTCAGATCTAGCTCGCCACTCTCACTCGCCTCTCTCACTTTATACAAACACAAATGTATATATTGCGTTTGTGTTTGTATATATAAAGCGAGAGAAAATTGTATATACAAATACAAATGCATATATTTTCGTCCTATACACTTATGATTATACAAATACGATCTTCTCCTGCCTAGTTTTCTTTTCTCTTTCTCTCTTTCTCGCTTTATACAAACACAGATTATACAATTGATCTTTTGTATATGTATACGGAAACAGATTATACAATTGTTTTCTTTTGTATATGTATAGCGAAATATACATATTTATGTTTGCTATGGAGCACAATTATGCAAACTATAGCTATAACATACAAATATGATTTTTATGTTTGCTATATGTGAAAGTTGCTCATAATAAAAAAATGATATATTTATATAGAGGTTTGACTGTATAACTTAAAACATGTACGAATATTATATCTCACCTTATTCGTATGTTTTGGGCTTTTTTTTTTGTCGATCCACAGGTGGCATTGGCAACAACATTAGGGCCTTACATGAAGGAGATAAGAAAGGCCCAATTGGGGATTCACCTTCCTAATGTGAAAACAATTGATGCTAATGGGCTCAAAGTAAGCCCAGATTATGTGCATCTTAGTACTCAAGCAGAGGCCCAGCTTGGACAGATGTTGGCCCAAGCCTTTTTGGAGTTTGGTTCATACACAATACATAATTCTTTGGAGGTCCAAAAAAAGGAATAGAAATCATTATAACTTTTTTTATTATAATTTTATTCAGAAGACTAGATTCTGAATGTAATTTAGGCCAGTTGATATACATGTTGGAAATTTATTCTAGTTTCTGATAAATGACAATCTTTATGTTTCAATTTGTATCCAAAAAGTAACACTCAACGGTGTGACCTAGTGTTAATGAAGTTGTTGAGAGTCATGATGTCTTAAATTCAAATTCGAGCGGAGACAAAAATATTAGGTGATTTCTTTCCATTTGTCTTAACTTTGGTGGACAATATTACCCAGTAATTGTTGTTGCTAGGAGGCTATAGACATCTCGTGTTATAGAATATGCACAAAGAAAACAAGCATAAAATCAATCAACTTACATGTAAACTAAATAAACCATTACATGAGATTACATACATATTGAAATTTTTAATCCTTCACATTTATACTTGACTTATTTCATGTGATGAATACAAAATCCACCTGTAAGATTTTAACATGAAAACTTATAAGCACGATAAATGATTATTATCAATCTCAAGATCGAGATATGAATTTTATCATCTAATTATTATTTTACAAATGTCATTTATTATCATCTAAGCTACTAGGCATATATTGACTCACAATAGAGTGTTACCCTTTGGCAAGTCAAGATAACAAGCAAATCGCATATATCATAATATTCATTTTAGCAGGACAAAGAAAAGCAGAGGAGGTGTAGTAAACAACATTTTTGATTGGAGGACTTTCATGGGAAGTAGAAAAAGAACCAATTCATCAATACATTGATTTCTATGCAATTTGTGGATTGGTCCATAACAAATATTATATCTAAACACATGACTAATAATGTTTGATACATATTGTATGTAATTAGACGATTATATAAATTAAGATTGGAGAAATTCTTCACTGATGCGTGAAATAACTTGGATGCATCTTCCCTACCTATTATTCACGTAATTGGAATGTCTTCTTCATATTAGTAAATTTTTTTGAATATATTTACGTCGCTAACGAGGTGCTTATTCAGATCTTTCGTTATGTTTTGGGCTTTGTTTGTGGATCCACAGGTGGTATTGACAACAACAATTGGGCCTTATAAGAGGAAATAAGACAGGCCCAGTTGGGAATTCACCTTCATAATGTGAAAACAGTTGATGCTAATGGGCTCAAAGTAGGCCCAGATTATGTACATTTTGGACATATGTTGGCCCATGCATTTTTGGAGTTTGGTTGAGACACTCTATATTTTGGCTCCTATAACTATTTAGGCTTTCATTATGTTAAAAATAGGAAAAATTATGCAGAATAACAAACATTTTGCTTATATTAGGTACTATAGCCGTTTGAGAAAATTATAATTCGCTGCTACAGTTTCTTCAATTATTGTTATTTGCCTAATTTGTATAAATTCAGAATTTGTATAATTCTGATTGTATAAATTAAGTATTTTGTATATGCTTACCTTAGCTATTTATATACGATTTATGAAAAAAATCATAATAAATTACCTTGTTTGTATATTGACAAGAGAAATATATAAACGAAGTTATGAAAAATTTCTAAATGTATAATTATAGGATTTGTATATACTTACCCTATTTGTATATTCGCTAGCAAAATATACAAACTGACAGAAATATACAAACTGCAGCCTCCATAGCAAACAAAAGTATAGCTATGGAACACAATTATCGAAATTATAGCTATAGAGCTTTATTATGTCTATTATGTTTGCTATTTTTAATATTTTCTCTTAAAAATAACATTGCAACATTCATCAACTAGCTCATTATGTGGTGTATATTTTGAAAAGGAGTCTCATTATCGATGTATCGATCCCACACATTTAGACCAGTCCTAGCAGATAGGGGCAGGAAAAAGAATCGAGTCGTTCAAGATTGACAATGGGAAAAGGCAAAATGAAATCAGAATTTTATCGAAAAAGAATCTAAGGAGATTGCTATGGAGATGAATTTTCCATTTTCCGCTAAAGGCAATATGAAAAACACCTATATTGTAATACGTAAGAGGGTTGCTTGGAAAGAAGGTCTCGGATGGTACCTTCGACATGTATAAAATTTTCATTCCTCTATCTATGTCATATTTTGAGATTCACTAACAAGCAATTCCAAGTAGGTCCAATATAATCTGATAAAAAAATATTTGAAGATAAAATTTCAAAAACTACTCCTCAAATATATTGCCAAACGCTAGCTAAATATGTTGTGCGGTTTTTGGTTAAAATCATTCCTAAAGTATTATTTAAACTTAAAGTACATCTTTGTGTTATATAAGTGAACAAAGGATATCCTTGCACTATTCAAAAAGTTGCAAGATTCATCCTTATGTCTATTTTTTTTTTAAGAAACCCACGTCACCAACAAAAAAAATATGCCAAGTCAAATGAATATATGTACACATGGTAAAGCTAGTCAAGTTGGGTGATTTTTCTAATTTTAGAAATTGAGGGTTTAAATCATATTTGGACAAAATATATTCAAATTCTAAATATTCTTTGTAAAAAGTTTGGCCAAATACAACTCCAACTTCAAAAATTTCTAATTAAGTAATTACTTTTTTAATTTTCATAACTAAACTCCTACGTAATTTCATTAAATTCCTAGCATTTATGTACATTGTATAAAATGTGAATTGCATTGTATATAACATACATACATACTAAATATTTTATTAAACAAATTTCTAAATAGTTGGACGTAATATTTTTAAAATGAATTTTTCTTACATAATCTTTCTAACCATCGGAACCTAGTTACCTACTGTATAAATATTTCAAGACTTATGTATTGTTGCAAGTCAATTTACTTGATGATGCAAAAACATATAAACTAACAACACATAAAATTTAAATTCTAAGAATGAAATATTCATTTCCTATCCATATCCTTATTCTTTTTAGGTAACTTTAACCTTCTCGTCGTTGCTAAGACATGACAAAATTAAAAAAAATATTTTTTTATTGATTCAATCAGTTTCTTAACAAAAATAGATTGTAGGATGATTCTTGTTATTTTTTGGATAATATAAGGATATTTTTGCTCACTTAGATAATATAAGGATGTACATTAGATTTGAGTTATAGTTGAGGGATGATTTTAGCCAAAAACTCAAAAAATAGCTCCCATAAATACACTAATTGCAAAATGTTGATGGGGCATTCCGAGAATCGAACTCGGGACCTCTCGCACCCAAAGCGAGAATCATACCACTAGACCAAATGCCCTCATACATTTTACATTCCATTTTGTATATGATAATTAAGATTTCACAAATATTAATTAACTAGACGTCATTGCATAAGAATGTAATTTAAGGACATGCAAATTATAATGCTTAAACAATAGGATTGTTAATATTAAATTGCTTGTTAAGTGTGATTTAAGGTGACAAATGAAGTAATGAACATTAAAATAATTAACGAGATTATATAAGTGAAAAATATTATTAGTCTGTCTCCATGTCCAATAACGTCGCCTAAAAAGCAAAAATTTATTGAGCTTGAGATCTTTAGTTACCGTACTTGAGAGCGATATTATGTGAGAATTGAAAATTAAAAGTTAGGGGAATGGGTATATTTAAAGCTAAATTCTAGGAACGTCTTGCATGAATTCCGCTCCCAAGGTAATCCATATATATATATATATGTACGTTGTTTTTATTATATGTGTAACTATGTGTTGAAAAAGATCACGAATTTTTGAGGAACAGTTGCACTTTTGGACTTATCTTAACCAGCCACCAGGATGTCCCCGGTCTTGTAGCTCTAGAATCGGATTTTGACCCGTACAACAATACTTACTTAAAACGGTACTACAAAATGATTTGAAATTTAAAATTTGTAATGTAATAAGTCAACTTTTAAAAGGGATATCATAATATTTATGTTTCTAAATAAATAAATTCAAGACATAAACCTAATTAAAAAAGCGTAGGTGCACAAAATTATGTAATTCCACGTGTGATAATTGAGAAGAATAGCGTATAAACAGATCTTGCCTCTATCTAAAAAAAATAAAACATTTTTTGTTAAAGAAGCTCGACTCACTCATATAAATTCATTGATGTGAAGAACAATATGAAAGGAACAATAATAGCCCAAAATGAAAAAAAAAGAAAAAACACATCAAAGGAACAATAATAGCCCAAAATCGCGCAAATTCCTCTGTTTTTCGTGTGTATTAGCCCATCAATCTGGCGCCCGGAGCATCCAAATAATTTTTCTCAAAAGCTTTATGAGGACCTCCGTGTTAAGTTGGGAAACCATCACGTATACTCACACCATTTCTTTCACGCCCATTTCCACATCTACAGGCCCTTTTTTAGGAATCTCGCAAATTCCTTTATTTTCGTGTGTATTAGCCCATGGATTGGGCGTCCGGAGCACCCAATTTTTTTTTTTCACAAAAAACATTATGAGGACCTCCATATTGAGTCTGTGAACCATCATGTATACTCACACCATTTTTTTACACCCATTTCCGCATCTATATGACCTTTTTTAGGAATCCCGCAAATTTCTCTATTTTTCGTGTGTATTAGCCCATGAATCTGGCCCGAAGCACCCAATTTTTTTACTCAAAAAACTTTATGAGGACCCCCGTATTAAATTGGGAAATCAACATGTATACCGACACCATTTTTTTCATGCCCATTTCCACATCTACAGGCCCTATGTTAGAAATAGAACAAATTTCTATATTTTTCGTGTGTATTAGCCCATGGATCTGGCTCCCGGAGCACCCAAAAAGTTTTTCTTAAAAAAATTTATAAGGACCTCCGTATTGAGTTAGATAACTATCACATATACTCACACTATTTTTTTCAAGTCCATTTTCGCATCTACATGCCCTTTTTTAGGAGTCACGCTAACTCTTCTATTTTTCATGTGTATTAGCCCATGGATATGGCGCACGGAGCACCCAAATTTTTTTTGTCAAAAAACTTTATGAGGACCTCCGTATTGAGTTGGGGAACCATCATGTATACTCACACCATTTTTTTGATGCCCATTTCCGCATCTACAGGCCCTTGTTTAGGAATCTCGCAAACTCCTCTATTTTTCGTGTGTATTAACCCATGGTTCTGGCGCCCGGAGCACACAAAATATTTTTTCTCAAAAAATTTTATAAGGACTTACGTATTGAGTTGGAGAACCATCATGTATACTCACACTATTTTTTTTACGTTCATTTCCGCATCTAAATGCCCATTTTTAGGAATCACACTAATTCCTCTATTTTTCGTGTGTGTTGGCCCATGGATCTGCTGCCCGGAGCACCCACATTTTTTTCTTAAAAAACTTTATGAGGACCTTCGTATTGAGTTGGGGAACCATCACGTATACTCATACCATTTTTTCACGCTCATTTTTGCATCTACATGCCCTTTTTTAGGAATCACGAAAATTTCTTTATTTTTTGTGTGTATTAGCCCATTGATCTGGCGCCAGGAGCACCCAAATGTTTTTCTCAAAAAACATTATAAGGACCTCTATATTGAGTTGTAAAACCATCATGTATACTCACACCATTTTTAATCATGACCATTTTCGCATCTACAGGCTTTTTTTTAGGAATCACACTAATTCCTCTATTTTTAGTATGTATCAGCCCATGAATCTGGCGCCCAAGCACCTAAATTTTTTTCTCAAAACTTTTTATGAGGACCTCAGTATTGAGTTAGGGAACTATCAAATATACTCGTACCATTTTTTTCAACCCCATTTCGGCATCTACAGACCTTTTTTTAGGAACCCCGCAAATTACTCTATTTTTCGTGTGTATTAGCCCATGGATCTATTGCCCATAGCATCCAAATTTTTTTTCTCAAAAAACTATATGATGACCTCCATATTGGGTTGGGGAACCATCATCTATACTCAAACCATTTTATTCACGCCAATTTCTGCATCTACAAGCCTTTTTTCACAAATCCTGCAAATTTTTGGAGCCTAGAGAACCCAAATTTTTTTCTCAAAAAATTTTATGAGGACCTCTGTATTGAGTTGGGGAACCATCACGTATACTCACACCATTTTTTAAGCCCATTTCCGCATCTACAGACCCTTTATTAGGAATCCGCAAATTCTTTTATTTTTCGTGATTATTATCCCATGGATTTGGCGTTCAGAGTACCCTAGCTTTTTTTCTCAAAAAACTTTATTAGGATGTCCGTATTGAGTTAGGGAATCATCACGTATACTCACACCATTTCCACATCTACAGGCCTTTTTTAGAAATCTCGTAAATTGCTCTACTTTTCTTGTGTTTTAGCCCATGGATCTGGCGCCTGGAGCAGCTACATTTTTTTTCATAAAAAAACTTTATGAGGACCTCCGTATTGAGTTAGGGAACCATCACGTATACACTCAGCATTTTTTTCACACCCATTTTCACATCTACAGGCCCTTTTTAGGAATCCCGTAAATTTCTTATTATTCGTGTGTATTAGCCTATGGATTGGGTGCACAAAACACCCTAAATATTTTTCTCAATAAACTTTATGAGGACCTCTGTATTGAGTCGGGGAACCATCACGCATACTCACATCATTTTTTTCACGCCCATTTTCGCATCTACAGGCTATTTTTGAGGAATCCCGCGAATTCCTTTATTCTTCGTGTTTATTAGCTCATCGATCTGGCGCCCGGGGCACCCAAATTTTTTTCTCAAAAAATATTATGAGGACCTCCGTATTGAGTCAGAGAACCATCATGTATACTCACACCATTTTTTTTCACTCCCATTTCAGCATTTACAGACCCTTTATTAGGAATTCCAACAATTCTTCTATTTTTCGTGTGTATTAGCCCATGAATCTGGCGCTCGAAACACCCAATTTTTTTCACAAAACACTTTATGAGGACTTTCTTATTGAGTTGGGGAACCATCATGTATACTCACACCATTTTTTTTCACGCTCATTTCTTCATCTAAAGGCCTTTGAGAATTCCACAAATTACTCTATTTTTCGTGTGTATTAGCCTATGGATCTGGCGCCTAGAGCACCCAAAACTTTTTTCTCAAAAAACTTTATGAGGACCTACGTATTGAGTTAGGAACCATAATGTATACTCACATCAATTTTTTTCATGCCCATTTCTGCTTCTACAGGCCCTTTTTTAGGAATCCCGCAAATTTTTCTTATTTTCGTGTGTATTAGCTCATGAATTTGGCGTCCGGAGCATCCAAAATTTTTTGCTCAAAAACTTTAAGAGGACTTCCGTATTGAGTTGGGGAACCATCACATATACTCACACCATTATTTTATGCCCATTTCAACATCTAGAAGCCCCTTTTAGGAATTCCGCAAATTCCTCTATTTTTCATTTGTATAGCCCATGGATTTGGCGCTCGAAGCACCCAATTTTTTTTCCTCATAAACTTTTATGAGGACCTCTGTATTGAGTTGGAAAACCATCACGTATACTCATACCATTTATTTCACACCCATTTTCACATCTACAGGCCCTTTTTAGGAATTCCCTAAATTTCTTTATTTTTCGTGTATATTGTCAATGGATCTAGCGCCCGGAGCACCAAAATTTTTTTTCTCGAAAAACTTTATTAATACTTCTATATTGAGTTGGGGAACCATCAGGTATATTTGTAAACCTTTTTTTTAAAATCACACAAATTTTTCTATTTTTCGTGTGTATTAGCCCATGGATTTGACACCTAGAGCACCCAATTTTTTTCCTCAAAAAACGTTATGAAGACCTTCGTATTGAGTCTGGGAACCATCACGTATACTCACACCATTTTTTAACGCCAATTTCAGCATCTACAAGCCCTTTTTAAGGAATCCTACAAATTCCTCTATTTTTCGTGTGTATTAAGCTATGGATCTGGTGCCCATAGCATCAAAATATTTTTTCTCAAAAAACTTTATGAGGACCTCTGTATTGAGTTATGGAGTCATCACATATACTCACACCATTTTATTTCACACATATTTTCGCATTTAAGGGCCCTTTTTTAGGAATCCTTCAAATTCATCTATTTTTCGTGTGTATTAGCCCAATGATCTGGTGCCTGGAGCACCTAAAATATTTTTTATCAAAAAATTTTATGAGGATGTGTGTATTGAATACGGGAACCATTACGTATACTCACACCATGTTTTTTACGCCAATTTCCTCATCTACATACCCCTTTTTAGGAATCCCGCAAATTTTTCTATTTTTCGTGAGTATTAGCCCATGGATTTGGAGCTCGGAGCACCCCAATTTTTTTTCTCAAAAAACTTTAAGAGGACCTCTGTATTGAGTTGGGAAACCATCACGTATACTCACACCCTTCTTTTCACGCCCATTTTCGCATCTACAGGCCCATTTTTAAGAATCCCGCAAATTTCTCTATTTTCGTACATATTAGCCCATAAATCTGGCGCCCGGAGCACCTAAATTTTTTTTTTCAAAAAATTTTATAAGAACCTCCGTATTGAATTGGAGAACCATCACTTATATTCACACCATTTTTGTCACATCCGTTTCTGCATCTATATGCCCTTTTTTAGGGATCCCGCAAATTTCTTTATTTTTCGTGTGTATTAGCCCATGGATCTGGCGTCCGGAGCACCCAAATTTTTTTTCTCAAAAAACTTTATAAGGACTTCCGTATTGAGTTGGGAACCATCACGTATGCTCACACTATTTTTTTCACGCCTATTTCTACATTTACAGCCATTATTTAGGAATCCTGCAAATTCATCTATTTTTCGTGTGTATTAGCCCATGGATCTGGCGACTAGAGCATCCTAATTTTTTTTCAATAAACTTTAAGAGGACCTTCGTATTGAGTTAGGGAACCATCATGTATACTCACATCATTTGTTTCACACCCATTTTCGCATCTATAACCCCATTTTTAGGAATCTCCTAAATTTTTCTTTTTTTCGTGTGTATTGGCCCATAGATCTGACTCCCAGAGCTCCAAAAGTTATTTACTTAAAAAACTTTATGAGGATCTCCGTATTTAGTTGAGGAACCATCACGTATACTCATATCATATTTTTAATGCCATTTCCGCATCTACGGGCCCTTTTTACGAATCACAAAAATTCTTCTATTTTTTGTTTGTATTTTTCCATGGATCTGGCGCTCGGAGCACCCTAAATTTTTTTCTCAAAAAAATTTATGAAGACATCCGTATTTAGTTGGGGAACCATTATGTATACTCACACCCTTATTTTCACGCCCATTTTCGCATCTACAGACCCTTTTATAGGATCACACAAATTTCTCTATTTTTTGTATGTATTAGCCTATGGATTTGGCGCCCAAAGCACCCAATTTTTTTCTCAAAAACCTTTATGAGGACCTCTGTATTAAGTTGGAAAATCATCACGTATAATCACACCATTTTTTTCACGCCCATTTTCGCATCTACAGACTCTTTTTTAGGAATCCCTCAAATTTCTCTTTTTTTTGTGTGTGAATTAGCCAATGAATTTGGTGCCGGGAGGACCTAAAATGTTTTTCTCAATACTTTTTATGAAGACCTCCGTATTGAGTTGGGGAACCATCATGTATATTTACATCATTTTTTTCACCCTCATTTCCGCATCTACATTCCTTTTTTGTGAATCCTGCAAATTTCTCTATTTTTCGTGTGTATTAGCCCATGGATCTGGCGCCTAAAACACCAAATTTTTTTCTCAAAAAAATTATGAGGACCTCCGTATTGAGTTGGGGAACCATCACGTATACTCACACCATTTTTTCACACCTATTTCCTCATTACATGCCCCTTTTTAGGAATCCCGCAAATTTCTCTATTTTCGTGTGTATTAGCCCATGGATCTAGCACCTGAAGCACCCAAAAAATTTTTCTTAAAAAACTTTATGAGGACCTTCGTATTGAGTTGGGGAACCATCACGTATACTCACACCATTTTTTCACGCCTATTTCCGCATCTACATGTCATTTTTTAGGAATCCCGCAAATTCCTCTATTTTTCGTGTGTATTAGCCCATGGATCTGGTGCCCGGAGCATAAAAAATTTCTCAAAAAACAAGTCCATGGATCTGGTGCCTTGGAGCACCAATTTATTTTTTGAAAAAACTTTATGAGGACCTCTATAATGAGTTAGGAAAGCATTACATACAGTCCAACCATTTTTTTAAATATATATTTTTGTATTTACGAGCCAATTGATATGAATTACACGATTTTCTTGGTTTTTCGTGTATTAACCCATGAATCTGACACCTCAGAGCACCATAAATTTTTTTCTTAAACTGTAAGAGGACCTCCGTATTGAGTTGAAGAAGCGTTACATACAATCCCACCAATTTTTGAAGCATATATTCGCATTTACGAGCCAACTTTTAGAAATTATACTATTTTCTTGGTTTTTCATGTGTATTAGCATAATGGATCAAGCGTTTTAGATTACCCAAATTTTTTCTGAAAAAACTGTATGAGGCCTCCGTAATTAGTTGGGGAAGCAAAATGTACAGTCCCACCATTTTTTCAGGCATATAACAACCTTTTAGAAATTACGCGACTTTGCTTGGTTCTTTATGTAAATTAGCCCATGAACAAACTTTCTGAGGTCCTCTGTAATGAGCTGGGGAAGCATTACGTTCTGTACCACTATTTTTTTCAGGCATATTTTAGCATATACCAACCAACTTTTAGGAATTCCGTGACTTTCTTGATTTTTTGTGCGTCTCAAAGCACCCAAAAAGTTTTTTTTTGAAAAACTTTATAAGGACCTTTGTAATGAGTTGGGGTAACGTTACATACAGTCCTACCATTTTTTCATGCATATTTTTGAATTTACGAGTCAATTTTTAGGAATTACACTACTTTCTTAACTTTCGCATGTATTGGCCCTTGGATCTGGCGCCTCGGAGCACCAGATTTTAATTTTTCTGAAAAAGCTTTCTGAGAACCTCCGTAATGAGTTAGGAAAACATTACGTATAGTCTCACTTTTTTTTTATATATACATTAGCATTTAGGAGCCAAATTTTAGGAATTACGCAATGTAACACCTTGGTCTTGGAAAGAACTAATTTTAGAAAGAACTAAATTGGAAAGAGCTAAATGGAGATTTTCGCAAGCCAGAGTGGCTGGCGCGCCGCGCTTGTAGTGCGCTAGAAATGGCGTTCTGAAGTTTAGGGGCAGGCGCCCCGCACCACTCAGTGCGCCAGGGTGTACTGGCCCCACTCTTTTTCCATCGTTTGTTCCGTCTAAGTCCTTCTAAAATATATCCTTGCTCTCTTACTGATTTCAACTATCCAAACTACACCAAATCATTGAGAAATTCGTCTATCCAAATCATAAATCTTGAATTCACATTTTCAATTTCAAGATAGAGTTAAGAGTAAAGTTCGAGGAAGTTCTTTTGAGTCATTTGTGAAGTCTTTTGCAAACTTTTAAAACTTGTTTTAAGACTTGAGTACTGAGTTATAAGGATGAGGAGAGTTGAGTTTCATTTTTCAAAATGAGTATATGGGAACTAAGTATTCCCAAGAGTAAATACTTTTATATTTAAAATGAGAGGAAACCTTGATTTCCAAATGAGTTCATGAGTTTTGAGCACTATCTCTTTTAAGAGAACCTTTTGAGTAATAAAATCAAAGTATGAGGTGAGAAAATGTTTTTAAACATATGAGCATGAGTTATATTATTGGGAGTAGTATTGAGCACCAATATGAGGACGAGTTCAGACAATTCAAAATCCTTATAAACCATGTATGCCAACATAGGTAAAAGGTCATACTTTTTAGACGATTCCTTATTGCTTTTTAAACATAGCTTAGTGGTTCCACTTAGTTGAGGATATATTATACTCCAACAAGGTATAGGACAGTTTTAGCAGCGTGGGCGAGACGCTTTATCATCACGTTGCTCATACTGATGGTTGTCGATTAGAGAATCCCCCAAATAAGAGTAAAGAGTTATTTTGCATTTTTAAATACTTTGAGTTTTTATTTACTATTTTAAAAGCTTTCTTTATACTGCATCTTTTATTGTTGCATTATAATGAGTTGAGTATTCTTGAACTGAGTTGAGTATTTTCTGAGTTGAGTACCCTTGAGTATCTTTGAGTATCCTTGAGTGTCTTTGAGTTGAGTTGAGTGGAGATGAGGTAAGTATGTTATTTCTTTCTCTCAGATCAAGCTTATATCTGTGCTTTGGAATTCCCTTTGCATGCTCGTACATTCATGTACTAACGCCATTTGGCATGTATCTTTCATGATGCACATACAGGTACCAGGGCCATCAAAAGGCGCTTCGTTGATACCACTTGCAGTTCAGAGTTGCTTTGGTGATCCTCCTTGCTTCCGGAGGACACCCATTTATTTTTCAGTTTTTGTTAGGATGTTGTGGGTCTTGTCCTGACTTCCATCATTGTCATTAGAGGCTTCATATATAGTAGTGTTTTGAGGAGTCTTTTCCATTTCTTTGTTAAATGTTTAAGAATTGAGTTAAACAGTTATGTTATTGAACATTTCAGACTATATTGAGCTAAACTTATTTTAGTAATGATGTTGTTATGAGTTGAGTTACTTTTGAGGTTCATATATTGTTAAGTTAGTGAGTTGAGCCTGGCCAAGGTTCGCTTAGGGCCAACAATGGTTCTCGAGTGACAGTCGCATCCAGGAGGTAGGCTCGAGGCATGACACACAACTTTCTTGGTTTTTCGTGTTTTTGCCCATGGATTTGGCGCCTCAAACCACCCAAAAAAAATCTAAAAAAACTTTAAGAGGACTTTCGTAATGATTTAGGGAAACATTACATACAGTCCCGCCATTTTTTTTCAAGCATATTTTCTCATTTACAAGCTATCATTTAGGAATTACGTGACTATCTATTTTTTCGTGTGTATTAGTCCATGGATCAGACATCTCAGAGCACCCAAAAAAAAATTCTGACAAAACTTTATAAGGACCTCCGTAATGAGTTGGGAAGCATTACGTACAATGCCACTGTATTTTTAGGTATATTCTCACATTTAAGAGCCAACTTTTAGGAATTACGCGTCTTTCTTGTTTTTTATGTGTATTAGCCCATGTATTTGGCGCCTCAGAGCACCCAAAACTTTTTTCTGAAAAAAATTATGAGGACCTCGGTAATGAGTTGGGAAGCATTACATAGTCCCACCATTTTTTTCAGGCATGTTTTCGCATTTACGAGCCAACGTTTAGAAATTACACAACTTTCTTGGTTTTTGGTGTGTATTACCCCATGGATCTGGCGCCTTAGAGCACCCAAATATATTTTATGAAAAAAAATTTTATGAGGACCTTTGTAATGAGTTGGGGAAGCATTACGGAGAGTCGCACCATTTTCTCAGGCATATTTTCGCATTTACGAGCCAACTTTTAGGTATTACGCGACTTTCTTGGTTTTTTTCGTGTGTATTAACCCATGGATCTGGCGCCTCAAAGCACCCAAAAAAATTAACAAAAAAACTTTATGAGGACCTCCATAATGAGTTAGGGAAGCATTACGTACAATCCCCTCATTTTTCATGCATATTTTCACATTTACGTGCCAACTTTTAGGAACTACACGACTTTCTTGTTTTTCATGTGTATTAGCCCGTAGATATTGCGCCTCGAATCACCCAAAAAAAAATTTTGAAAAAACTTTATGAGGATAGTTGTACTAACAAAGCTCGAGCAATGAATGTTATTATTTCTGAATGTGATCTCAAGTTAATGCTACAGTAATAATTTAGTAGATTTTGTAAAATTTATATGTGATTGGGCAAAAGTTATTAATAATCGCGGTGTTTGAGATAATATGTGTTCACCTTAACTAATTTCATACTAATGTAGTTGTATAAGAACTATTTCGATCTAATTGTGTATGTATAGGTTTCCATTAAACCCCTGTCAAGGGCAAGATACAGAACAGAGTAAATTCAGCACAGTAGCGTATGCTGCATCAGGCACCGAATTCATGTGAACCTAGTACCTTTTAACTCGCAGCATAAGCTCATGGGTAAAATTTCTCTAAAACTTGCAACCAATAACATGTTTGCATCCGTAGTTCGAAAAGTATAACAAGTTAATAAATACTAGAAGCATGACATTCAAATCTGAACCTAGTACTTTTAACTCGAAGCATAAGTTTATGTATGAAAATTCACTAAAATTGAACCAAGTAAGAGGTTTGAGTCTGTAATTTTAAAAGTATAACAAATTAAATACCAGAAACATGACATAAGTTTAGATCAATGTCATAATGATTTAGTCGGGCCCCAATGTGGGTAACCGGACACTGGTTGAGAAACCAAAAAATAACTCATCTACAATGTGACTTTAGTTTGAGCCTCAAGTGTTTCTGCATTAATTCAAGGCAGAGTTCCTTGAATTGTGAAACTCCTGCATCTGTTTGCATTCCTCAACTTCTACGATCGAATATCAAAAACAAAAACCTTGTTTGAAAAACAGGCTGCAACCTTGTTGCCTTCCTTGTTCCAACACACATTAAAAATACTTCCATCGCTGTGGTAAGTTTGAACAATCTTGGCCTCCTTTACTGACCATATATTCATGCATTTATCCAGTGACCCACTTGCCACGTAGTCACTGTTCGGACTGAATGCAACAGAGTAAACAACTTCCCTGGATTCAAAATGGAAGAGAACCTACTCAGTAAAAAACAAAAACATTCAACAAGAACGATACTGTTAACTTATTCTCACATCCCCACCCAAATAAAAGGAATAGGCATATAGGTATCGATAGTACAATTGAGTACGAGTATACAAACCCCATAATACTCGAGCCTATAATTTGACAGTGTAAGTGTGTAATTTTATTGAGAGTGCCTTAATATCTCGTGTGTCCAAGTAAACATAATGAGTTCACATCTTTTACCTGTGACCGTTCAAGCTGTGAAGAAGACGCCCTTGTTCAACATCCCATAGCTTCACAGTAGAGTCAAATGAAGCACTACATAGACAGACAATAAAACAAAACCACAAAGTTCAAATAAATAAAAGGTTAGGTGCAATACATTAAATCAGCACACACCAAAAATCCATTTCCTGGACGGTTAAGTGAAACTGTATCGCTCTGGATTATTTTTACTCGCAAGGGGATTACGGGCCAGATTTGCAATCATTACAAATATTGAAACTCGACGCTTGGGGCTTTAAAATTCATTGGGGCTTTAAGCGCGCCTTTGACAACAGTGTACCAAAAAGAACTTCAGAGGTAAGTCAGTCCCAACAGAAGGCATGAATATATCTTATATAACCAAACAGAAGGCTTACATGCACAGCGAAGACCATAAGGGTTCTGCTTATGGATAATTTTTTCAGGCTCACGGTAGAAGTAAGCGGGATTTAGAATTCCATGCTGGTTGGACACCAGAATCAAGCAAGGGACTTATTGGAGTTCATACATCTGTTACTAACTAGCAGGCTAGAAGCCTCAAGTGCAAACAGAGCAGGGGTTTGAAAGGACTAAGCAAAAGTGTCATATAAAATGGAATGGTGGGGGTACTTTCTTATACACAGTGAAAACTGTATCTAGCAAAATATAGAATCTTTATCGTTTAGCTATGAACCTTATGCTACCACCACATATGAATTGATTAAAATAGATCGAATACCTTGCTAGCAACAACTTTTTATTCGGATTGCTTGTACCAGCACCAGTTGGACTCCATTTGATGGTATTTATCTCCTAAAAGAAAAAACATAACAGTCAGCAGCTGATGTCTGATTTGATTAAATGAATCAGCAAAGTCCACAAAGAAAAAGAAAGAACAAAAATAGATACTTTGCTGTGTTCTCTGAAATCAAGCAAGCAGACATCCTTTTTCATGCTCCATATCTGCACAGAAACAATGAATAATTTTCCACAACACAATAAACAGAATTTCTTGGAAACAACATATTCAAAGTCCTGGTGCACTAAAAGGTGAGGCTAAAATTCAACTCTCTCTAATCTGGACTTTTGTAATTTGTTGAGGCAATGCAGATTTCTTTTTCTGTTATCCGAGAAATCCCCGAGGGCCAGTGGCACACCACAAAACCTCTCTAACTTAAATGGAATTACCTTAACTGTGGTATCTTCAGAGCATGAAGCCAGCAAGGAACCTGAGGGGTCCCACTGGATAGCATTGATCTCGTTCTGCAATAGAATTAATGTTCTTGATAAGCTTCAACCCTCCAATAGCAACCAAATATTTATTAAAGAAACTTTCCCACAAAAAGCAACAAATGGGACCATACCTTATGTCCTGAGAATCTTTTGACTGGTTGATTCTCCCCAACTTTACAAACATAAATCTTGTTATCAGTGGAGCCGACAGCAAAAGAATTGTTGTCAAGCCAATCAACATCAAGCATACCTGAATGGGGTTGTATAACAACAGTGAGAAAATGTGCAAAACAAAATAAAATCTATCCTTGCCAAGCTATGAGGTGAAATATAAAGGAAAATTATTTCTTTAAGACAGAACAAGGGAAACAAAACACCTGAATTAAAATTAAATTGCTGCTTAGATTCTCCAGACTTCACATTCCAAACAACGGCAGTTCTATCAGTACTACCGCTGAGGAGATAATCACCTTTCTTGTTCCATTTCAAAGAAAAGATTGTCCCTTCATGTTTGTTAAGAGTTTTAAGCAATAAGCCTGGATGAAAAGTCAGTTATAGGTATCAGTAAGAGAAAACAATCCAGTTTGATGACATGATGACAACACGAGTGTTCCTCCGTGCCCCTTACCAGATCGGGTCCAGATTCTGGCTTGGCCATCATAAGAACCTGTCGCAAGCAGGGTACCCTTGCTCTGCACAAGAAAAAGTAATAAATACAAGATTGAATAAGAACAAGAAAATCAAACTGGTAAGCACAAGCAATGCAGTCTAATTTCAGAAATGCCACCAGAAAAGTATAGATCAACGGAAGTCAGCCCAAAACAAGCAGTAGAAAACTCACATTCCAATCAAGTGTTGTAACATCGTTGTTTTCCTCAGTTGCTCGACTTTCCAAATGCTTCAAAACCTTAACATTTGGAGGCATCCTCTGGATAGTAGAGTTACCTGGACCATCGCCAATAGTCCAAATTCTAGCTGTAGAGTCTCCAGACCTAAATTGATATTACACATGGTTAGCTATAAGAGAGATGGTTTCCGTAGAAGGGTCTAAAACTACTCTCAACTTGGAAGTGTCATTATAATAGAATTATTTAACCACATGCTAATATCATAATATCACCGACCAATTAGATATTCGAAGTCCCTGTGCTTATGATGATTATTTCTAGAAGTTGTAAAATCACAAGAGAATTAGAAACAAAAGTATGAGTATGAACATGAGTTGATTCATAGATGAGAGCAACAAAAGAAAGAAATGGAACTAATACTTACCCAGATGCAAGAAGTGACCCTTCCGGACTCCAAGCACAGACAAAAACCTGGCATGAGTTTAGGAACAAGAGAAATTTGTAATGTTAATATAGAAGAAAGAAAAGATATGAAATTTATCATTTTGGCTATTAAGAAATTATGGTGGACTAGAAGAACTTTATAGAGATATGGTCAAACCTCAGATGTATGCCCTTCCAAAGCCATTACATCACAGCTAGAAATTTCACACGGCGAAGAGGTTGAGTCTGTGCAGATATCCATAGGCTCCAAATCTATCATGCAACAAAAGCAAAACTTAGTGTCCACAAGACCAACACAGAAATATGTAAAAGTATCAGGTTCATGCTCACAATGCTCATACAAGTAACAAATTAGCTGCAGTGGGAATGTATTACCTTCGGCATTTCCATTTTTCTCCTTCTCCATGTCTCTTGCAGGTTCTCGTTCATGGTTGAGCTCATTGTCAGCATTCGCCTTATCTTTCTGAACCTTTTCCTTTTTCTCTTTAATCATTTGTTGCAACTCAGATACATTTTTTGTTATGAGATCCAAAGGTTCCAGAAACCTGAAGTCTTCATCCATATCGGTATCATCCTGCATTCCGTAGTTATTATTGGTTAGTTTAGAGTTATAAAAAGATCTAAACTTTAAATAGAAAAATCAGAATATCAAAAGGTTTGCCTTACATTGCTCAAATTAGTTTCCAATTCAAGATACTGAATGCCCTTTTGCACAAGTTTAACAAGAGCATCAAAAGGAACTCGATTTCCATCCACTGTGCTCTTATTGATCCTAGCCTCGTGTCCAAAAGTAAATGCTGAATGTAAAAATCCTGAAAAAATATATCAGCAAACCAGTAGACTGATTAGATACTACTGTACTAGTCCATCAAGATCAAAGTCAAGGTGTTAGCCAACCTATTAGCAAATCATATTCAGTGAAGCAACAACTGATATTATAAATGACCAACCATAAACTAGAGCATCTTGACCACATTGGAAGATCACTAAAGTCTTAAAGTAACTGAAATTTCGGTTGTTCAATCAAGTAAGAGAAGTTGAGTTTGTCTCAATCTTGTTATTATCTTTTTTCTTTTTCTAGTTCCATTAATCAGGAGCGACTGTTCCAATGCCCCGTACAGCATGCAAAAAAAACCAACAATTGAAATGAGCACGAAAAGATGATTGTTTGTCATCCAGAAAAAAGAAAAGCAATATGCAGTTCAACTGAACAGAAAGCACATGATCTGCCCATTCTAAAGAATTTTCAAACAGAATAACTTTCCAGCTATTATTTTAATACTTTCTTCCACTATCACTACTTTTATCATATATGTCAAATTAGCAACTTAACTTCCGTCTGTAGTCAAACACCATCCTACTCACCCCAGAACCTAATAGTCCTTATTTAAATAACCAAACTAGCCAATTTCTCTGTTGTTAGTCATTCTTTATAATCATTGAAATATATTCCCTTCACAATTGTTATATTCCTTCTATGCTTAATAAATTAATTTTTTATGAAATATGGGGAAGTTTAAAAGAACAGGAATTCTTACGTTTCTAATAGCCTATTTGGCCGGGCTTCTTGGAGGTTAAAAGCACATAAAAGGCACTCCTTTACATTTAAGATGTTTGGCCAAAAAAAGAAGGTGCTTTTGAGCAAAAACAACACAAAACACAAATTGTTTTCCTCCAAAAGTATTTTTTTGTAAAAGTTGTTTTGACAAAAGAGGTAGCTTGTCCAAACAGGCTCTAGATCTTAATAATATTTCATTTTTCTTTAACAGAAAAACCAAGAAATATAGGAAAGCCTTATCTGTCTTGTCAAAGCAGTAAAGACACGACATTTTCTGCTAATGCAAATTGCCCAATCAGTCCTAGCCACTGCCAGATGAAGTCAATTTTATTCTCGACAATGTTTGCACTAGAATACAGCAACAACAACAATAACATGCCCAATGTAATCTCACACGTGGAATAAGGGAAGGGTAGGATGTTTGCAGATCTTACCACTACCTTCGAGGTAGAGAGCTATTTCCGATAGACCCTTGGCTCGAAAAAACACTTATCACTAGAATGGTTACAGAAAAATGCTTATATCGCAGAATTTAACTCGTCTAACAACAACATACCCAAGGGGTCTGTGTAAGGTGGTGTGTACGCAAACCTTACTCCTACCCTGTGCAGGTAAATGACGATGTTTCCAAATACACCATCGTCTCAAGTAAAGCATATCAAAGCAACTGAATTCGTCTAACAGTGATTCAAAAAAATAATTTACCATATAAAATACCTTACGGACTATAAAGAATACAAATTACGATTTGAATCCTACAAGATTGTACATGTTCTGAAGATGAAAATTGAATTACCTGATTCCTGGAGGTACCGGAACACAATGTAATTCAACAGGTCGGAGGTTAAAGAAGCCATTGTTTGTGAAGCGGCGGCGGCGGCGTTAAGTAAACAGAGATATAGGCTAGGCTACTACTACCTATGATATATTGAGAGAGGGAAAAAATGGAAAGTGGAATTTTTGGAGACACAACATTTATATATGAGACATTAGAATTAGAAATGTTTTCGTTCCAAAAAGCATTTCGAATGAAGTGTTGACTGTTGAATGACTAATGTACCCTCCAAGCTCCAACAAAAAATATTATTATTTTTAACAAAAACAGTTAGTTAAAACAAATACTATGCTGGCAAGAGTTGAATAGTTAAAACATATTTAATCATATCCAAAAATGGAGAGACGGATTCAGAACTTTAATGAGATGTTTAAAATTTTGGTAATATACCACAATACATTCAATTTACGGAAATCAAAATTTATTATCTAACTTAGATGAACCCCTCATACACTAAATGATGACAAGATATTGGCATCCCTAACACCTACCTTTGAGGTAGAGAGGTTGTTGCCGATAGATCCTTAGCTAAGAAAATGCTTATGTACTAGAACTTTTTTTGCAACTGTTAAAATATATGTGAACCACTTTTATAACGAGGATATACATCAGCTCTAAATCGCAAAGTAAGGGTATAACTTACCCTTTTCCCTTTTATAAAATCTATAAGTTCGACTATAAGAGAAGATTTCTAGTGATTATCGCAGCTCTGAGCCCAGCAGCCGTGGGAGCCTTGCTTAGCTTCGAAAAACAGAGCTGGGTAACGCCAAAACAGCAAAAAAAAAAAAAAAAAAAAAGAGTTTTGAAGAGTTTGTCAGACAACCATTAGACCATCCCAGGCACCACGATCGAAGTTGTGACCCAACAATGGCCATAGGTGCTGTTAATCACACTCTAGTCTAACGGCCACAATTCATCCACCAGTCTTAATTTCCTGTCTCCTTAGAGGTTGTTACAGAAAAAATGTTTACTTTGCATAATTTAACTCGCCTAACAACAACAACAACATACCCAGCGTGTACACAAGCTTTACCTCTAATAGAAAAGCTATTTCCAAACACACTCTCGCCTCAAGTAAAGCATATCAAATCAATTAAAAAGTACTCATCTAACTAGTGATTCAAATTTCAAAACAAAATTGAATATATGAGGAACAAGCTCAGAAAGAGAAAATTGAAGTACCTGATTTATCGAAGTAACGGTAAACATTGTAATTCAGTTCGAGGTAATCAACACCATTGTTTGTGAATCGCCGGCAGAGTAAAGTAAACAGACATATAGAGAGGGGGAAATGGAAAGAGGGAAATTTGAGAGAGACGGTATTTATATATGAGGCGTTAGAATTGGATTTGTTTTAGTTTCAAAAGGCAATTCAAATCAAGTGTCGATTGTTGAATGACTAAACTACCCAAACACATGGTTATAAAACAAAATATATGATGCTTTAAATTTATTTAAAGGAAAATTACGCGGATAAACAAACATATACTAGTTAGTTACTTAACATAGCTACAATTTGTATTAATTATCATTCGCGACTAACCTTTAACCGTATTTACATCCCTTCTTGCTCACCTCTCTCCTCTCTCTGGAATCTAAATCGTCTCTCTCTTATTTTTCAATCATCTCTCCCTCACCTCTCTCCTCTCCCTGTCCAAGCTCTCGCTCGCTTCTTTCTGTCCAGTCTCTCTCATTTATACAAACACAAATTATACAAATACAAATGTTAGCAATTATTTGTACACGCACAAATGATAACAATCAATTGTACAAATACAAATTATTTGTCCAGTCTTTCTCTCGTTCTTCCTGCCCAGTCTCTCTCGCTTATACAAAAACAAATTATACAAATACAAATGTTAACAGTCGTTTATATTTACAAATCACAAATGAGAACAATCAATTATACAAATACGAATTATATGTGTCAATTAGGGGTGTCAAATAGGAGGGTTGGGTTGAAATTTGAGATATTAAAATGGGTTGAAATAGAAACTAGGTTGGGTTCTGACCCGCCAAAGTTTACTTTGGTCTCAAATGGGCTTAAAACGGGTTGGGTCTTGACCCGCCCAATTTGACCTGCTTAATCTCAATAATTTTAATATATTGTTGTTTAAGTTTTATAACCACATTTTGAATTTCAACTCAAAAAAAATTTAAAAAAGAAGTTGCAAATGGATAAATAAATCCTAAAAGATATAAAACAAATAGTAATTCATACCTTCTATATAGGAACATACATTACATCAATGTAAATAAAGAGTGTCAGAACGGGTTGAAATTGGAGATTAAATTGGGCTCAATTAAGGATTCTCTTAAAATGGGTTAAGACTTGAATGAGTTGAGATTGAACCCAATTCAAAATATTTTGAGCCCAACCCTTAAAATTCTGGGCGAGTTGAGCAGGTTACTATAGTTGGGCTCATTTTTTACACCCCCAGTGTCAACTGTACACATCTCTTTAGTGATACAAATACAAATACAAATGTATTCGTTGATACAAACGTTGATACAAATGATGACATATATTATTCATATACAAATACAAATTGATAGGATTTTATACAATGTATTCAGTAATATAAATTGTATTTCATTAATACTATTGTATTCATTGATACATATACATACTAATTATATATATACAATTATGCAGATATACAAATACAATCACTGATACATATGTATACCAGTTACATATACAATTATATGTCAGATATACAAATACAATTCATCTCTCTCCGCTCTCTGCCCTCTCTCGCTTGCCTCTCTCCTCCCTCTCCCAATCTTGCTCGCCTCTCTCCTCCCTCTAACTTGTAGCTACGAATCGTAATTATCAAATTATAGTTATGGGGCCTAATTAAATTTATTTTAAATGCTATTTACGAAATTTCTTCTAGGGGTATCAAAATGAGTCCAAATACACGTAGCCCGCCTAATCCGTTCAGAATTTATGGGTTGGTATCAAGATAATTTGAATTGAGTTCAATCTCAACTCATTCAAGTCTTAACCCATTTTTTTAAAAAAAAAATTCAATTGAGACCGATTTAATCTCCAATTTCAACCCGTTTAAAAACTCTTTATTTATTTATTTATTTATTTATTTATTTATTTTCTTGAGTTGAAATTCAAATTGTGGTTATAAAAGTTAAATAATAATATGTTAAAATTATTGAGATTAAGCGGGTCAAATTGGGCGGGTCATAACCCAACCCGATTTTTAGCCCATTTGAGCCCAAAGTAAACTTGGGCGGGTCATAACCCAACTCGATTTTTAGCCTATTTGAGCCCAACTTATTTGAGTCCAATGTAAACTTAGGCGGGTCATGACCCAACCCGATTTCTGTTTCAACCCATTAAGCAAATTATAGCTATAGAATGCCTAATATTTGCTATTTTTGAAAGTTCCCCTTTAAATATTTCCAATGTCAACTCAACCCGCTCAATTGACATCCCTATTTAATCGTATCTAAAAATGAAGAGACAAAATCAGAATTTAATTTGAGAGTCTATCACGACATATTTAATTTATTGGATTCAAAATTTATTATTAATACTAATATCTTAGTGAATATATCAAATGAAACTATTTAATTCAGATAAATAGATACATTAAACGTGAAAAATGGTCTGTATATTTGATATCTACATAAAAAATTATAATAGTTGACTATTGTTAAGTTATAAATTAACGGATAATGTGAATTAATTAACTATAACTGATGATAAAATTGTAAATGAAGACATGTGTGACGTGTTCATTAGTCGTAAACATTAAATAACAGTATAATTTTACCTAAATGATATATTAGATTCGTCCCTGATATTAGAGATGGCAACGAGGCAGAGCGGGTGTGGTGAGGGGCGGGTTGAAGTAGTCTTTTAAAAAGCCGATGTAGTGCGGTGTGAGTAGCGGGGGTTTCAATTTAATTTAATTTTTTTTATAATCGCAAATTTTAATAGTAGTTAAGAATTAAATTGCGTATAATTAAGAACTATTTTTCCATCCAAACTCCTAATATAAAACATTTATTATTATTTCAAACTATCAATTTTACTATAACAATTTGGAACACTTTAAAAGAATTTTAGCTTACCAAGTGAATTAAAATCGAATAAAGAGAAAAGGGTATGGTATACCCTTCAACTTCGCGATTTAGAGTTGATATACCCCTTTTTACAAAAGTAGCTCACATATACCCTTACTACACAAATGACCCAGATATACTCTTCTGATCTAATAAAAGTGAAGAAATAAAGGGAAAATGGTCAAAAATACCCCTCAACTTTCGTTTAGTAGTTAGGTTTATCCTTGACTACCGAATTTGGCACGAGCTTTGATAATAGTATCATCTTCTTTAGGAGTAAAAGGTTGATGATCCACTTGAGTAGAAGTTGATCATACCACCGGAGCCTACATGATTTTCCATATCGATTTGGAATCAATTGACCAATAACTAACCAGTTCTTTGTTCTATGTTCCTCTACTAGCTTCTGCAATAACTCGTCATCTTGAAGATCCCAATATCAACGCTTGTTCTTTCCCTTTTTCTTAAATGTTTCCACTGAATAAAATCAGTCAAGTATATGAGATAGAAGGAATGAAGGATACCGGCGATATAAAGTACAAAGTATATATGTACCGTGGAGTGGTAGGAGGAGGTAGGGCCTAGCACTTCCTTGGCAAAGACTTGTGAGGAGAGTGGAGTAAATATAGTGGGGGTGGGGGTACAGGGGATAGGGGTGACCAGATTATTAGGTACTTATTAATTATACAAATACAAGTGAAGTGTATCCCATTGCTAAAATCTCATAAATTATTAGTTTTTTTTCTTTAAATAGCGTTTGGTTGATTGGATTAGAGGGGAGTAATATTAAAGTTTGACTAGCTATTATTTTAGGGAAACAAAATAACATTCAAACTAACCATTTTAACTACAAAATAAATGTTTGACGGATAATTATTTTTATGGGTAAAAAACTTAAGTGTTTTCACATCAAATCAATGAATATAAGAGATTTACTTTGATAGGCAATTATATCGAGATTAACTGAAAATTCGATAGAAAATTAATAAATTATATTTATATCATTCTGCGTATAAAGTCCTTGACTTATAGTTTAATTTCATATTTTTATTTTTGACTATCTCAAACTCTCGATTATTATGTGTTTGGCATTTGAGGAAGAAGCAATCTGTCAACTAATGTGCATGGTTCAATTGATTTGTCACCATATTTCTTATAAGTGATTTTCGCTGATTTTTTGTGTATAAAATGTTGACGGTTTAACCGATACGAACAAATAATGATCAATAACTAATAAATTGAGATTTTAATGATGATTTAGCATGTCTATAAATCGATAACTGATAAGTCGGATTGATAAACTTTAAATGTGAATCGAACCGACCGATACGCAACCCTAGGGAGATTTAGTATGTAGCTTAGGTAAAAATGCATCCGCCCTTGATGTTTACATTAATAGGTTTTAATAAATTCTATCTTAGCTCCAAGGAAAGAACAATCAAAATCAGACCCCCCAAATTAAGAATATGATTAAATAAATTGAACAATTCAACTCTTGGCAACATGATTTTTATTTAAACCAGGTTGTTATTGTTTTAAAAAAGAAATATTTTTATTGGAGCCTGAAGGGTAGTTTAGTCATTCAACAACTCATTCAAAATGCCATTTTTGGAACCAACACCTTTCTAATCATAACGTTTCATACATCCCAAAATTCACACTTACCATATTTTTTGCCTCTATATATATGAGAGGATGTAGTAATAATCCATTTGCCTGTTTAAGTTTAAGCCGCCAACAATTCACAACAATGGCCTCTTTAACCTCTGAGTTCCTCAATTTCATTGTTTTCCGCTACCTCTTTGAATCAGGTAATTTAATTCTCATCTTCAGAACTTGTTCTATCTATCCAAGTTAAATTGATGTTGTGTTTCTATTTTGAAATCCCCATGAATTTGAGTTTAATTGTCTCGATATGCTTTACTTGATTTGAGAGGATTCGAGTTTGAAAACCGGATCCTCTATCTGCACAAGGTAGCGGTTAAGGATTGCGTACACCAACCTTCCTGGATATGTTGTTGTTGTTAGATGATGTTTTGTTTTTTTAATTTATACCACTAGACAGTTCCTAGCTGCCTTTTATTAATAATATAATTTTAAAAAACACAACACAGATGATGTGAAATTCTGCAAATAAACGTTTTTCTGTTCTTATGAGCCAAGGATCTATCGAAAACAGTCTCTCAACCTCAAAGTTTGATAGCGGTTAAGGACACAAATAATTTTCATCATCTAGTTTATGGATTCATATGAATAAAATAGGTTTGATCCATTCATTAACTAAATTAATAAATTTTGAATTCAGTGAATTGAATGTGTTTGTGATATTTTACCAAATTTAAACATCTCATTCAGATTTTGTATCTGTCTCTCCATTTTTAGATAATTTAATACAAGTGGTTGCTTCGTTAAATATGATTTGCTAATAGGTTTGCTGACACCTTGACTTTCATCGTGATGGACTAGTGCAGTAGTATCTAATCGGTCTACTGGTTTTGCTAATATATTTTTTCAGGATTCACACATTCAGCATTTACTTTTGGATACGAGGCAGGGCTCAATAGGAGCACAATGGATGGACATCTAGTTCCTCCTGGTGCTCTTATTCAATTTGTGCAAAAAGGTATTCAGTATCTTGAACTGGAAAAAAATTTGAGCAATGTAAGGCAAATATTTTAATATTCTGATTTTTCTATATTAAGTTTAGATCTTTTTATTACTCTGAACTAACTACGGAATGCAGGATGATACCGATATGGATGAAGACTTCAAGCTTCTAGAGCCTTCGGATCTCATTACAAAGGATGTAGATGAGTTGCGAAAAATAATAAAAGAGAAAAAGGAGAAGGTTCAGAAAGATAAACCTACGCGGAAGGATAAGACGAATACTGACCACAGACGAGAACCTACAAGAGAAAGGGAGATGGAGAAACAACAGAAAGAAAAAGAGCATGAACAGGACAAAGAAAGGAGTGATGTAACGGTTTTGGAAGGACATACATCTGAGGTTCGCCATGATTTCTCAATAGGTTATTTAATATATATCTTCTGTTTTCTGTCTTCTATATTAACATTACAATTCTCTTTTGTTACTATACTCGTGCTAGGTTTTTGTCTGTGCTTGGAGTCCAGAAGGGACACTGCTTGCATCTGGGTAAGCATTAGCACCATTTCTTTCTTTGTTTGCTCTCGTCTATGAATCAACTGCTGTTCATATTCATACTTCTGTTTATTTTTTCTATTAGTTAAAAGGCTGATAGTAGCTTTAGACTTGTCTTAGGAACCATTCTCTTATAGGTCCAGAGACTCTACTGCTAGAATTTGGACTATTGGAGATGGTCAATTTAATTCTACTATCCAAAGGAGGCCTCCAAATGTTTTTGTTTTGAACCATCTGGAAAGTCAAGCAACTGAGGAAAACAAGGATGTTACATCACTTGATTGGAATGTGAGTTTTCTGCTGCTTGTTTTGGGCTGACTTTCGTTGATCTATACTTTTCTGGTGGACTTTCTGAAATTAGACTGCATTGCTTGTGGTTTCATATTTGATTTTCTTGTTATTATTTGATTTTGTATTTATGACTTTTTCATGTACAGAGCAAGGGTACCCTGCTTGCGACAGGTTCTTACGATGGCCAAGCCAGAATCTGGAAAAGATCTGGTAAGGAGCATGGAGGAAAAACTTGTTTTGAAAATTGAATGTATAAATTGCCACCACTTTTCGTGTCTTGTTTTCTCTTACTGACTTTTCATACAGGGGAATTGGTTAGTACTCTTAACAAACATAAAGGGCCAATCATGTCTTTGAAGTGGAACAAGAAAGGTGATTATCTCCTTAGTGGTAGTATTGATACAACTGCCGTTGTTTGGAATGTGAAGTCTGGAGAATCAAAGCAGCAATTTGATTTTCATTCAGGTGATCTGTTGCCCTTGTTCTGTCTCAATTATTCTTTATATTTTACCTCTTATTTGAGCAAAGATAGATTTTGTTTTGTTTTGCTTATGTTCATTCAACCCCATGTATGTCCATTGCTTGATGTTGCTTGGCGAAACAATGATTCTTTCGCGACCAGCTCCGCTGATAACATGATATATGTTTGTAAAGTTGGAGAGAACAAACCAGTCAAAACGTTCTCAGGACATCAGGTGACGACTGAAGCTTAGCATGTTATGCTTCATTCGAACATTGATGTATCCGTTGTGAATAGTCTTAAAGGGTTGTTTACTTTGCCAATGCAGAATGAAATCAATGCTATCAAGTGGGACCCCTCAGGTTCCTTATTGGCTTCATGCTCTGATGATTCCACTGTTAAGGTAAATTCCTATCTTGTCCTTCTAAAGGTTAGGCGCATGTCACATTTCGAACCATGCAGCAGACAAAATCTTGATATTTTTCTTTAACTGGGATAAGGTAGAGAGGCGGTGCGGTGTGCCACTGGCCCTCGTGGATTTGGTCAATAATTTATTGTTTTTGTGCAGATATGGAGCATGAAACAGGATGTCTGCTTGCGTGATTTTAGAGAACATCGCAAAGTATCTATTTTTGTTCTTTCTTTTTCTTTGTTGATTCATTTAATCAAATCAGACATCAGCTACTGAGTAATATGCTTTTATTAGGAGATATATACCATCAAATGGAGTCCAACTGGTGCTGGTACAAGAAATCCGAATAATCAGTTTTTGTTGGCAAGGTATGCTATCTATTGCTACTGGTCATGTTTACAGTATTCTTTCACATGTAGTGGTAGCACAAGGTTCTCGAATATATATAATCAAATCAGACATCAGCTTTGAAGTGAGGCTCAAAAGCCCCAGAGAACAGTCAAGCCCCAAGAATTGAGTTACAAATTTTGGAATGATTGTAACCTAGCCCGTAATCCCCTTGCAAGTAAAAATAATCTAGAGAGATATAGTTTCACTTTAACCGTCCATCAATTTGTTTTTATGTGTGTGCTTATTTTATGTATTGCACCTAACCTTTTTAGTTCTTTGAGCTTATTGGTTTTGTTTTATTGTGTGTCTGTGTAGTGCTTCATTTGACTCTACCGTGAAGCTATGGGATGTTGAACTAGGACGTCTTCTTCACAGCTTGAACGGTCACAGGTAATGGATGTTAACTCATTATGTCTACTTGGAAAGGACACAGGAGATAGTAAGGCACTCAGTTGAACTATTATCTTTCTTTTAGATTATCAAATCGTTGTATCGTTATTGTTGAATGTTTTTGTTTTACTAATTAAGTAGGTACTCTTCCATTTTGAATCCAGGGAACCTGTCTATTCTGTTGCATTTTGCCCGAACGGTGAGTACTTGGCAAGTGGCTCATTGGATAAATGCATGAATATATGGTCAGTTAAGGAGGCCAAGATTGTAAAAACTTACAATGGCGATGGCTGCATTTTTGAAGTGTGTTGGAACAAGGAAGGCAACAAGGTTGCAGCTTGTTTCGCAAACAAGAAGGTCTGTGTGTATGATATGCGATTGTAGAGATTGAGTAATAGCTTTTAAAAGACTTGGGAACTGAAAATTTTCATTTTTTATGCGCTTATTTTGACATATGGTGTAAGACTTTGTTTGGTATCATGCTTTCTTTCATTGCTTTATCAATCATATAGAGGTTCTTTTTTGGCTTAATACATAATTAACTTGTTAAACTTATCAAAATATTCCGTTTAGACATTCGATCTAAGTCATGCTTCAATTGGACATGCCTAATTTGGATGTCTAAATAGAATATTCTAACTTATTAATAAAGTTGGTATCAAGCCTGAGTTTTTATGACAAAATATTCATGGGCTAACACACACGAAAAACTGAAAAAATCATCTAATTCTTGTAAATAGGCCCCAAAATGGACTCTAAAAATTGCAAGACTGTACATGTTGCTCCAAAACTCCCTACGGAGGGTTTCATAAAGGTTTCTCAAATCAATTGTTCGAAAGTCATATCACCAAAATAATCATGGACACACGAAAAATGGAAAAAATTGCATAATTCCTATAAATTGGCCCTAAATGGACTCTATAAATTGAGAGATTGTACGCATTGTTCCCCCAACTCCCTACGAAGTGTTCTGTAAAGATTTCGCAAAGAAATTATCTAGAAGACATATCACCAAAATATCCATGTGCACACACAAAAACAATTAAGAAAATTGCTTAATTCCTGTAAATATGCCCCTAAATGAATAAAATGGACTCAAAAATTGCGAGATTGTATGTACTGCTCCCCCAACTCCCTACGTAAGGTTCCGTAAAGGTTTCACAAACAAATCGTCTAGATCCACATCACCAAAATATTTATAGGATTTCACATATGAAAAATTGAGAGAATCGCCTAATTCCTATAAAATTGGCCCCTAAATGGACTCTAATATATTGTTCCCCCAACTCCCTACAGAGAGTTCTGTAAAGGTTTCACAAAGAAATCGTCCGGAAGACATATCATTAAAATATTCATGGGCTAACACATACAAAAACTAAGAAAATCGCTTAATTCATGTAAAGTGGCCCTAAATGTGCAAAATGAACTCTAAAAATTGTGAGATTGTACGTACTGCTCCCCTAAATCCCTATGGATGGTTCCGTAAAGGTTTCGCAAAGAAATCATCTGGAAGTCATATCACCATAATATTTATGGGCTAATACACACAAAAAATTGAGAGAAACGCCTAATTCCTGTAAATTGGCCCCTAAATGCCCAAAATAAACTCTAAAAATTGTGAGATTGTATGTTGTCCTCTTCAAACTCCCTACGGAGGGTTCCGTAAAGATTTCACAAAGAAATCATTTGGAAGTCATATCACCAAAAGATTATTGGGCTAACACACACGAAAATCTAAGAATCACTCTTAATTCTTGTAAATCGGCCCCTAAATTCTCAAAATGGACTCTAAAATTTGTGAGAATGTAGGTACTGCTCCCCAACTCCCTAAGGAGGGTTTCGTAATGGTTTCGCAAAGAAATCATCCAAAAGCTATATCACTAAAATATTCATGGCTAACACACTAAAAAGTGAGAAAATTGCATAAATCCTGTTAATTGGCCCCTAAATGTCCAAAATGGACTCTAATAATTGTGAGATTGTACATACTGCTTTCCTACTCCATGTGAAGGGTTCCGTAAAGGTTCCATATATGTAATATATTTATTATCCTCAAACAATTTTTTTTACTAGTGATGGAATAACTTGAGATTTTTCTATAGATAAATAAAAATTAGGGAAAATGCATAAGGACCCCTCTCCCCCAACCTATGCCCAAAATCTCAGAGACACACTTATATTATACTAAGGTCCTATTACCCCCTCGAACTTATTTTATAAATAATTTTCTACCCCTTTTCGTCCTATGTGGCACTATCTTCTGGGCCCAGTGCGTGTTGACAATTTTTTCAAGCTATCTGGTTAATAGTGTCACGTAGGCCGAAAAGGGTTAGAAAATTATTGTTCGGCGGGTTAAATAGGACCTTAGTATAGTATAAGTGTGTCTCTGGGATTTCGGGCATAGGTTGGGGGGGGGGGGGGGTACTTAAGCATTTTCCCTAAAAATTAATTAGCATATTGTGAAAATTAAAACTAAATAAAGACGTGTATTGTATTTACTTGTTTTCCAACGAGTTGGTGGAGTGTTTTTTTTAGATTGTCCCAATACCTTCTGAATGCTCTTTGCGCACAATTGGAGTTGTTACACGAAGAGGGTCCAATATCTTGTCTTCTATATCTTTCAACCATTTTTTGCTGAAATATGGTACTATGCAACTTTTCTAGATAGTCATCTAACTCAAACGAAGCAATTTTGAGATTTCTTTAACAAAAATCACAACACTCCATATTTGATTTGCTAAGATGAATAAGACTGTAACAGACTTGTGCCACACTATTAGTATAAACAATCTTAGATTCTGAACTTTCATCGATAACACAACTCTTGGCAGATTTTTTATTCCTTTTCTAACATTTTTTGTCCATCTCTTCAATATGTATTCCTCAAGAATTGACCATTCTTTATATTTGAAGTAAAAAAAATTAGTAGACAATGTGCACATGTGATATAGATATATTCAATATATTTTTTGCAACTGCATGTCAATTGTCACATGTAAAATTGTGGGATTGAGCTCAGCAAATCATTTCTTGCTTAAGCTATGCATTCTTACTTCATAATTAGATACTTGACCATCACAACATACTTGTGTCTCAAAAAATCATTAGAATATGATATTATATTTTGTCCAGAATAACCATCTGAAAGATTCAAATAAAAAAACACGATAAAATATTATATTTTGTCAATGATGTTTTATTACAATAAATGATTCATAGATCATACAATACTTGTTTGTTTGATATATGATATCAAAAGATACGACATCACCAAAAAAAAATTGTAGTCAATCTGGAGTCGACCATCTTTCCATGAATCTAGTTGGACATCCCAATAAAAGAAAGTCTCGCTCGCTTGTCTATTTTTAAATTTGTTAACAACTCTTAAGAACGACCAACTTGCATCTTTGATTTCATCAATTAATCTATAAATTAAATAGAACTTGAGAATTAAGTCGCATGCAAGAAGAAGAAGTTGATGGCAACCCTAATAAGTCTTTCCCCCTTTAGTTTACGCTAGCTACCAACTTTACTTTCTTTTAAGTTATAATAAATATTTATTGTATTTTTAATTATTTATTAAAATAAGTCTTCTAATATATTTTAATTTGTCTTACATAGTTAATAAACTTAATTGGATATTAACGCCCCTGTATGACTATAGAATAATAATAATTTTAAACCTAAATTATTTCTAAATACAAAACATCATCATTTTGAAAATGTTATCACTCTAGAAAACAAAAAAGACATACCACCTATGAATTTTATTTTAGATACTACCTCAAATAACAATTAGTTAATCAAATACCTTAAATGTTTATCTTAATTGTTATTTTGTTTATTAAAAGCACCGAGGAAAAACTATATTAATAACAACACCTCAAAAAATATAAAAATGATTGATTTCATGAAAAAATCTAATTGAAAATTCATATACAATTTTATTTTCTTTCTAAATTTTTTTGGGTGGGGTGGGTGAGGGTGAGGGTGATTTGTTGGGTTGTTTTCCCTACATTTCTTATGAATATAAATATTTTTTGCTCTCTTTTTCTCATACATTCATCCAAAAGTCTAATGAGATACTATAAAAACATCAACTAAAGTTAAAAGAAAATAATAACTATATCTCTCCATTTTTCCTCCTCCTTATTCAATATTTACTCATTTTTTGCTAACATCAATGTTGTTAACAATGAAATCCCTTATCGCTTTTGTGTTCATTGAGCCCCTTTCATTCTCAAACTCTGACATATAATTTTTAACTTCTTTTCATATCATATCTTGCAAAACAATCAAAAAAATTGGGCTCAATAACTATTTCTCCAATTTTGAGTTATTGAAATTTGGGGTATAAAAATTGATGGAGTGGGTTCAGATGCCGATAAAGGTGTCAATACAACTATTTTCTCGATACGGTTTACCTGATTTGAATTCTTGCTAGATTTGAATCCGAGTAAAGAGAGACTCAGAGATGTAGAGGGTTCAGATGTCGATACAGGTGCCACTTCAACTACTCGCTCGATTCAATTTACCCAATTCAAAGTCTTGCTAGATTTGAATTCGGGTAAAGAGAGACTCAGAGATGTAGCGAGTTCAGATTTCAATATTGGTGTCATTTCAACTACTTGCTTGATTCAGTTTATTCAATTCGAATTCTTGTTAGATTTGAATCTGGGGTGAAGAGAGACTCAGAGATGTTGATGGAACTGGCATTACTGGTGAAACTTTTGAGAAAGGCAAAATTCCACCTAATGGGGTAATGGACGGATAAAGACATAACTGAAGGGAACCTAGAAAATCCCAAATTGTTCAAATCAGATTCAAAGGGACTTCGAGATGTTGATGGATCATACATTACTAGTGAAACTACTGAAAGAGGCAAAATTCCACCTGGTGGGCAATGAGAGAATAAAGACACAATTGAGGGAACTTAGAAAAATCCAAATTGCTCAAGTCAGATCCATATGGACTACCTGAATTTGTACCCGCCCTGAGACTGAACGATCTCTTCAACAACATACATGGATGAGTGCTTCCTTTTAAGGGAGAAATTCTAATGATTTTATCGCATTATTGGTTCGATCCGATAACAAACGGGCTATCAGAGCCCATTGACTACCAAATTTGGCATGAGCTTTGATAATAGTATCATCTTCTTCAGGAGTAAAAGGTTGATGATCTACATGAGGAGAAAGTTGATCACACCAACAGAGCCTACATGACTTTCCAGATCGATTTGGAATCAATTGACCGATAACTGGCAAGTTCTTTGTTCCATGTTCCTCTACTAGCTTCAACATTACTATCTCGTCCTCTTCAAGATTCCAATATCAACGCTTGTTCTTGCCCTTTTTCTTCATTGTTTCCACTGAATAAAATCAGTCGAGTATATGAGATAGAAGGAAGAAAGGATACCGGCGATACAAAGTACAAAGTATATATGTATAGTGGGGTGGTAGGAGGAGGTAGGGCCTAGTATTTACTTGGAAAACACTTGTGAGGATAGTGAGGGTGGGGGTAGAGGGGATAGGGGTGACCAGATTAATAGGAGTTATTAATTATACAAATGAAATGTATCCAATTGCTAAAATCTCATAAATTAATTAGTTTTTTTCTTTAAATAGTGTTTGGTGGATTGGATTAGAGGAGATATGATCTGAGTAATATTGAAGTTTGACTAGCTATTATTTTAGGGAAAAAAACAATATAACCTAAGCATTTTAAGTACAAAATAAAAGTTTGACCGATAATTGTTATGATGGGTAAAAACTTAAGTGTTTTCACACATCAAACCAATGAATATAAGATATTTACTTTGATAGGCACTTATATCGAGATTAACCAAAAATTCGATAGTAAATTAATAAATGACATTTATATCATTTGGCGTACAAAGTCATTGACTTAGAGTTTAATTTCATATTTTTATTTCTGACTGTCTCAAACTCTCGATTATTATGTGTTGGCATTTGAGGAAGAAGCAATATGTCAACTCATGCACATGGTTCAATTGATTTGCCACCTTATTTTTTGTGCATGAAATCTTAACGGTTTAACCGATACGAACAAATAATGATCAATAACTGATAAATTGATATTTTAATGATCCTAGAATGATTTAGCATATCTATAAATCGATAACTGATAAGTCAAACCGAAAAACTTTAAAAGTGAATTGAATCAATCGATAGACAACCCTAGGCGAATCTAGTATATAGTTTAGGTAAAAAATGCATTCGCCCTTGATGTTTACATTAATAGATTTTGATAGGGTTTATCTTAGCTCGAAGGAAAGAACAATCAAAATTAGCCCCCAAACCGATAAACTTTAAAAGTGAACTGAATCAATCGATAGACAACCCTAGGCGAATCTAGTATATAGTTTAGGTAAAAAATGCATTCGCCCTTGATGTTTACATTAATAGATTTTGATAGGGTTTATCTTAGCTCGAAGGAAAGAACAATCAAAATTAGCCCCACCCACCCCCACCCCCCCAAAAAAAATAATATTATTAAATAAATTTAACAATTCAACTCTTGGCAACAAAATTTTATTTAAACCAGGGTGTTATTGTTTTAAAAAGGAAATATATTTATTGGACCCTGAAGGGTAGTTTAGTCATTCAACAATTCATTCAAAATGCCTTTTTTGGAACCAACATAACGTTTCACACATCCCAAAATTCACACTTACCATATTTTTTGCCTCTATATATATGAAAGGATGTAATAGTAATCCATTTGTCTGTTTAAGTTTAAGCCGCCAACAATTCACAACAATGGCCTCTTTAACCTCTGAGTTCCTCAATTACATTGTTTTCCGCTATCTCACTGAATCAGGTAATTTAATTCTCATCTTCAGAATCTGTTTTATCTATCCAAGTTTAATTGATGTTGTGTTTCTGTTCTGAAATCCCCATGAATCCGAGTTTGAAAACTAGATCCTCTATCTACACAAGGTAGGGAATAAGGTTTGCATACACTTTGTTAGATGACGTTAAATTCAGCAAAGGAAACATTTTTTCTGTATCGAAAACATGTTGTTGTTGTTTGCTAGGTTTGATCCTTTCATCCACTAGAATAATAAATTTTGAATTCAGTAAATTGAATGTGTTGTTATTGCCAAATTTAAACATCTCATTTAAATTTCGTGTTTGTCTCTCCATTTTTAGATAGGATTAAATAAATTTAACTTTCAACTCTTGCCCATGAGGAAGTAAATTTGATCGTGATGGACTAGTACCGATTCAGGATTCACACATTCAACATTTGCTTTTGGGTAGTATCTAATTGGTCGACTGGTTTTGCTGATATATTTTTTTAGGATTCAAACATTCAGCATTTACTTTTGGATACGAGGCAGGGATCAATATATGAGCACAATGGATGGACTAGTACAGTAGTATCTAATCAGTCTACTGGTTTGCTGATATGTTTTTTCAGGAATCTTACATTCAACATTTACTTTTTGACACGAGCCTAGGATCAATAAGAGCACAGTGGATGGAAATCTAGTTCCTTTTGATGCTCTTGTTAAACATGTGCAAGAGGGTATTCAGTAGCTTGAACTGGAAACGAATTTGAGCAATGTAAGACATATATTTTAATATAAAAAGATCTAAACTTCAGATAGAAAAATCAGATAATCAAAATGTTTGCCTTACATTGCTCAAATTTGTTTCCAATTCAAGATATTGAATACCATTTTGCACAAGTTTAACAAGAGCATCAAAAGGAACTAGATTTTTATCCACTGTGCTCTTATTGATCCTAGCCTCGTGTCCAAAAGTAAATGTTGAATGTAAGAATCCTGAAAAAATATATCAGCAAAGCAGTAGACTGATTAGATACTACCGTACTAGTCCATCACGATCAAAGTCAAGGTGTCAGACAGCCTATTAGCAAATCATATTTCAACGAAGCAAAAACTGATATTATACAGGACCAACCATAAACGAGAGTGTCTTGACCACCTTGGAAGATCAGTAAAAGTAACTGAAATTTTGGTTCTTCAATCAAGTAAGAGAAATTATGTTTGTCTCAATCTTGTTATTTTCTTTTTTTCTTTTCCTAGTACGAATAATCAGGATCGACTGTTCCAATGCCCCATACAGCATGTAAAAACTAAACCAACAATTGAAATCAGCACGAAAAGATGATTGTTTGTCATCCAGAATGTCACGCCCCGAGCCTACACCTTGGACGTGGCTGGCACTTGATTAATTGGGTAAGGAAAAGACTAAACTACCCTTCAAAAATCCGGATTAGACTTCTTATTTGAACAGCGCAACTCCAAATGGGCATATCTCACTCATACGAACTCGGAATCGCGCAAACTCGGCGGCGTTGAAAAGATTATTCCAAGATATTTCCTACGATATTTGGAAACACACATAACTCATCCTGAGCTAGGAGTTATGGTCGTTTGAAGTTGACCAAAAATCCAACTTCACATACTTAACAAATTTTCCAAATTTTTATATCCTTTCCAAAAATGACTATTTCCAATTCTTAACTTCTTCCTAATTATTTCAATTTGCGAGATGTTACATAGAAGAAAGAAAAACAATATGCAGTAGAAATAGAAAGCACATGACAACCCAAAAACATCAGTGTCAAATGATAATAAGGCACTCTTAATAAAATTACACTTATTTAACTGTCAAATGAAAGGCTCGAGTATTATGGGGTTTGTTTACTAGTACTTAGTGGAACTATCAATACGTGTGTATCTTTCTTTTAGTTCATCAAATCCTTGTATTATTCTTGTTTAATGTTTTTTTTGTTTTTACTAAGTAGGTTCTGTTCCATTTTGAATCCAGGGCACCTGTTTACTCTATTGCATTTAGTCCAAACGGTGAATACATGGCAAGTGGATTATTGGACAAATGCATTAATATATGGTCAGTGAAGGAGGCCAAGATTGTAAGAGCTTACAATGGCAGTGGCGGAATTTTTGAAGTGTGTTGGAACAAGGAAAGAAAGAAGGTTGCAGCTTGTTTCGCAAACAAGAAGGTCTGTGTGTTTGATATGCGATTGTAGACGTTGAGGATTACTTTAAAAAGGACTTGGGAACTGAAAATTTTTCATTTCAGTTAATTTATGTGCTTATTTTGACATGCGGTGTAAGACTTTGTTTGGTATCATGCTTTCTTTCATTGCTTTATCAATCATATAGAGGTTCTTTTTCGGCTTAATACATAATTAACTTGTTAAACTTGTCAAAATACTCCGTTTAGACATTCGATCTAAGTCATGCTTCAATTGGACATGCCTAATTTGAATATCTAAATAGAATGTTCTGACTTATTAATAAAGTTGGTATCAAGACTGACTTTTTATGACAAAATATTTATGGGCTAACACACACGAAAAACTGAAAAAAAAAATCATCTAATTCTTGTAAATAGGCCTCATAATGGACTCTAAAAATTGCGAGAATGTACGTGTTGCTCCCACATCTCCCTATGGAGGGTTTCATAAAGCTTTCACAAAGAAATTGTTCGAAAGTCATATCACCAAAATAATCATGGACACATAAAAAATGGAAAAAATCGCATAATTCCTATAAATTGGCCCTAAATGCCCAAAATGGACTCTATAAATTGAGAGATTGTATGCATTGCTCCCCCAACTCCCTAGGAAGAGTTTTGTAAAGATTTCGCTAAGAAATTATCTGGAAGACATCACCGAAATATTTATGTGCACACAAAAAAAAATTAAGAAATCGCTTAATTCCTATAAATATGACCCTAAATAAGTAAAATGGACTCAAAAAATTGCGAGATTGTACATACTGCTCCCCCAACTCCCTACAGAAGGTTCCGTAAAGGTTTCGCAAAGAAATCATCTAGAAGACATATCACCAAAATATTTATAGGCTAACACATACGAAAAATTGAGAGAATCGCCCAATTCCTATAAATTGTCCCCTAAATGGACTCTAATAATTGTGAGATTGTACATATTGTTCCCCCAACTCCCTACGGAGATTTATGTAAACGTTTCACAAAAAAAATCATCTGAAAGACATATCATTAAAAAAGAAGACATATGGAAGGCAACATAGTTGGGACGGTAAAATGACTGAGGAGTTTGCTCCAAGGCACCTACCGATGCGGTAGGCAAAGCAAAACCATTTGACAGTATCAATTGGTTCAACTAGATCCAATAAATTCATAAAGAAGGTATGAATCATCAAGTGTTGTTGTATAGGTTTGAAGAAGAAGACAAGAGAAAAATACTTCAAGTTACTTTCGATGGGCAATCAATCTTTTTTAATTCATGCTTTAGTAATAGACAGTTTGAGGCAGGTAACTCAAATTTCTTCTTGATTGACATATTTTTACATTATTTAAGCATCCTCATTTGTAATATCATCATGGAGTGTATTACAAACTCTGTGATGATCAGAAAATACTTAGTTCTCTCTAACTCTTATTTTCTTCATGCTTGTTAGGTAGCAAAAGTTAGATACTTCATTAGGATTAGTAAGGTAAGGCCTAGCCCCCCTTGCTTGTACTTGTCCATATTGATATTTTTTATGTTTAATAAAAGACCGCTAGACACTATCTAGTGGTAAATTTGTTTTAAAAAAATAAAAAAATTAAAACATTCATGGGCTAACACATACAAAAAAAAAAAAACTAAGAAAATTGCTTAATTCATGTTACCTAAATGTGCAAAATGAACTCTAAAAATTGTGAGATTGTACGTCCTGCTCCCCTAAATCCCTATGGATGGTTCCGTAAAGGTTTCTCAAAGAAATCATCTGGAAGTCATATCACCATAATATTTATGGTCTAATATACACGAAAAATTGAGAGAAATGCCTAATTCGTGTAAATTGGCCCCTAAATGCCCAAAATAAACTCTAAAAATTGTGAGGCTGTATGTTGTTCTCTTCAAACTCCCTACGGAGGGTTCCGTAAAGGTTTCACAAAGAAATCATTTGGAAGTCATAGAACCAAAATATTATTGGGCTAACACACACGAAAAACTAAGAAACACTCTTAATTCTTGTAAATTGGCCCCTAAATGCTCAAAATGGACTCTAAAAATTGTGAGAATGTAGCTACTGCTTCCCAACTCCCTACGGAGGGTTTCATAATGGTTTCGCAAAGAAATCATCCAGAAGCTATATCACTAAAATATTCATGGGCTAACACACTAAAAAGTGAGAAAATCGCATAAATCCTGTTAATTGGCCCCTAAATGTCCAAAATGGACTCTAATAATTGTGAGACTGTACATACTGCTCCTCCTACTCCCTGTAGAGGGTTCCGTAAAGGTTTCCATATATGTAGTATATTTATTATCCTCAAACAATTTTTTTTACTAGTGATGTAATAACTTGAGATTTTTCTGTAGATAAATAAAATTAATTAGCTTATTGTAAAAATTAAAAAAAATAAAGACTTGTATTGTATTTACTTGTTTTCCCACGAGTTGGTGGAGTGTTTTTTTTAGATTGTCCCAATACCTTCTGAACGCTCTTTGTGCACAATTGGAGCTCTTACACGAAGAGGGTCCAATATCTTGTCTTCTATATCTTTCAACCATTTTTTGCTGAAATATGGTACTATGCAACTTTTCTAGATAGTCATCTAACTCAAACGAAGCAATTTTGAGATTTCCTTATAAAAAAAAATCACAACACTCCATATTTGATTTGCTAAGATGAATAAGACTGTAACAAACAGACTTGTGTCACACTATTAGTATAAACAATCTTAGATTCTGAACTTTCATCGATAACACAACTCTTGGCAGACTTTTTTATTCCTTTTCCAACATTTTTTGTCCATCTCTTCAATATGTATTCCACAAGAATTGATCATACTTTATATTTGAAGTAAAAAAAATTAGTAGACAATGTGCACATGTGATATAGATATATTCAATATATTTTTTGCAAGTGCATGTCAATTGTCACATGTAAAATTGTGGGATTGAGCTCAGCAAATCATTTCTTGCTTAAGCTATGCATTCTTACTTCATATTTAGATACTTGACCATCATAACATACTTGTGTCTCAAAAAATCATTAGAATATGATATTGTATTTTGTCAAGAATAACCATCTGAAAGATTCAAATAGAAAAACACGATAAAATGTCATATTTTGTCAATGATGTTTTATTACAATAAATGATTCATAAATCATACAATACTTGTTTGTTCGATATATGATATCAAAAGATACAACATTACCAAAAAAATTGTAGTCAATCCGGAGTCGACCATCTTTCCATGAATCAAGTTGAATATCCCAATAAAAGAAAGTCGCACTCGCTTGTCTATTTTTAAATTTGTTAACAACTCTTAAGAATGGACAACTTGCATCTTTGATTTCATCAATTATTCTATAATGACTTAGAACATGAGAATTAAATCCCATGCAAGAAGAAGAAGTTGATGGCAACCCTAATAAGTCTTTCCCACTTTAGTTTACACTAGCTACTAACTTTACTTCCTTTAAGGTTATAATTAATATTTACTGTATTTTTAATTATTTATTAAAATAAGTCTTCTAATATATTTTAATTTGCCTTACATAGTTAATTGAACTTAATTGGATATTAACGCCAATGTATGACTATAGAATAATAATAATTTTAAAACTAAATTATTTCTAAATATAAAACATCTTCATTTTGAAAATGGTTATCACTCCAGAAAACAAAAAGACATACCACCTATGAATCTTATTTTAGATACTACCTCCAATAACAAGTAGTTAATCAAATACCTTAAATGGCTGTCTTAATAGTTAATTTGTATATAAAAAGCACCAAAGGAAAAACTATATTAATAACAACACCTCAAAAAATATAGAAATGATCGATTTCATCAAAAAATCTAATAGAAAACTCATATTCAATTCTATTTTCTTTCTAAATTTTTTGGGTGGGGTACTGGACGTAGGGGTTTAAGGGTGATTGGTTGGGTTGCTTTCCCTTCATTTCTTATGAATATAAACTAAAGTTTGAAGAAAATAATAATTATGATCTCTCCATTTTCCTCCTCCTTATTCGATATTTACTCAATATTTGCTAACACTAATGTTGTTAACAATGAAATCCCTTATTGCATTTGTGTTTATTATTGAACCCCTTTCATTCTCAAACTCTAACATATAATTTTTAACTTCTTTCCGTACCATATCATGCAAAACTATCAAAAAATCTAGGCTCAATAATTATATCTCCAATTCTGCGTTATTGAAATTTGGGGCATAAAAGTTGATGGAGTGGGTTCAGATGCCGATACATGTGTCAAATCAACTACTTTCTCAATTTGGTTTACCCGATTTGAATTCTTGCTAGATTTAAATCCGGATAAAGAAAGACTCAGAGATGTAAAGTGCCACTTCAACTACTTGCTCGATTCGGTTTACCCAATTCGAATTCTTGCTAGATTTGAATCCCAGTAAAGAGAGACTCAGAAATGTAGTGAGTTTAGATTCCACTACAGGTTTCATTTCAACTACTTGCTCGATTCGGTTTATCTGATTCAAATTCTTGTTAGATCTGAATCCGGGTAAAGAGAGACACGGAGATGTTGATGGATCTGGCATTACTGCTGAAAGAGGCAAAATTCCACCTAATGGGGTAATGGACGGATAAAGACATAACTCAAAAACCTAGAAAAATCCAAAGTTCAAATTAGTTTCAAATGGACTCTGAGATGTTGATGGATTGGACATTACTGGTGAGACTACTGAAAGAGGCAAAATTCCACATGTTGGGCAACTAGGAGGATAAATACACAACTGAGGGAACTTACAAAAATCCAAATTGCTCAAATCAAATCCACATGGACTGCCTGAATTTGTACCTGCCCTAAAATTGAACGATCTCTTCAACAATGTTTAAGGATTTTTTAATATAAAATCTTCCGATATGGAAGAGTGCTTCCATTTAAGGGTGAAATTCTAATATTTTTTAATCGCATTATTGGTTTGACCCGATAACAAATGGGTTATCGGAGCCCATTGACTGCCGAATTTGGCATGAGCTTTGATAATAGTATCATCTTCTTCAGGAGTAAAAGGTTGATGATCCACTTGAGTAGAGAGTTGATCATACCACCGGAGCCTAAATGACTTTGAAGATCGATTTGGAATCAATTGACCGATAGCTGACCAGTTCTTTCTCCTATGTTCCTTTACTAGCTTCAGCAATATCTCTTTCTTTTGAAGACTCCAATATCGACGCTTGTTCGGACCCTTTTTCTTCATTGTTTCCACTGACTAAAATCAGTCGAGTATATGAGATAGCAGGAAGGAAGGATACCGGCGATACAAAGTACAAAGTATATATGTACAGTGGGGTGGTAGGAGGAGGTAGGGACTAATATTTACTTGGTAAAGACTTGTGAGGATAGTGGGGGTGGGGGTAGAGGGGATAGGGGTGACCGGATTAATAGGAGTTATTAATTATACAAATGAAATGTATCGCATTGCTCAAATCTCATAAAATTAATTAGTTTTTTTTTCTTTAAATAGTGTTTGGTAGATTGGATTAGAGGGGATAGGATCTGAGTAATATTGAAGTTTGACTAGCTATTATTTTAGGGAAATAACATTCAAGCCAACTATTTTAGTTACAAAATAAAAGTTTGACAGATAATTGTTTTTATGGGTAAAAACTTAAGTGTTTTCACATCAAACCAATTAATATAAGAAATTTACTTTGATACAAACTTATATCGAGATTAATTGAAAATTCGATAGTGAATTAATAAATTATATTTATATCATTCGGCATATAAAGTCTTTGACTAAGAGTTTAATTTCATATTTTTATTTATAACTATCTCAAACTCTAGATTATTATGTGCTGGCATTTGAGGAAGAAGCAATCTGTCAACTAATGTGCATGATTCAATTGATTTGCCACCTTATTTTTTAGGCATAATACATAAAGAGGACCTTTAACTTGACATCAATTCACAACTATGACCCTAAACTTTGCCAGTGCACAAGTAGGCACTTTAACTATTACAAATTTAAACAATTAAACACTCTAATCCTACATGGCAAAGTGCGTGAAACACACTTTAATTAGGCGCGTCAGTGATAAAAATAAAGGCCCCCAACGGTAAAAAAAAGGCTTAAATGACACTTCTACCCTTAATGAATCTCCTTCATATATATCTATCTATTTCCCTTTTTTAAATCAAAATCTCACTTTACTCTCCTTTCTAATTTCTTCAACAACTTTTGCCATTTTCCTCTCTTTCTTCACAATTTTCTGCTCACTGAAATGACATCAAATTTTTTTTGTCATTGTGGAAAAAGAGCTTTAATGAAGATTTCTTGGTCCGTAAATAACCCAGGTCGCTGATTTCTTGGATGTGAAGATGGTCGGGTAAGGTTTCATTTTAGATGACCTTTTTTTTGTTTAAATTCTAGCATTCAAGATACGATTTTATGATTATTTTGTTGCTTCTTAAACAGGTTGGATGCAAGTTTTTCAAGTGGTGCGAAATTGATTATAACGAACAAGCTAGAACTATTATTTCAGGATTACAAAAAAGGATAAGACAACATAATGAAGAAAATCAAAAAATTAGGAGAAAATATCGAGTTTTGTTGATCGTTGTGATCCTATCTTGGATTTATAGAGAGTTCTTTATGTAGTGATTGTTACGTATGTTGATTTTGGGTACTTTGGTTAGTTGCAGGAGTCATTTTGGGACTATAATGTAGTTTTCTTTGGGTTGATAACAGCCTACTGTAAAGAAGTTTTAGTTGTTGAATAATTGTATGTTAGTTTTGCAAACGTATCTTGATACTCCAAAATATTTGTAGACGTAACTTCTGCTGTTAATTGACAATTTTTGGATGTAATTGGAGAAGAACAAACACTAAAGAAAACAAAAGAACTATATTGACACAGGGACGTGTAATAAAGGTGCTATGATATTCTTCAAAAGCTAGTATAATTGGCAAAACAATTGGCTCTTGAAGATGTTTATGTGGAGCACAAAAGCAACACCAATGTACAATTAGCAAAACTCATGTTTCTTGCTTCAATGCTACTGTAACCTACAGATAACAGAGCAACTTGTATGCTTTTTGTTTTAACAACAAAAATTAAAAGGAAAATCTTATAATATAACAGCTGCTCCACACATATTACATCGATCAGTAAAATAGCTCGCATCTACATACTACATCAATAAAATAGCTCATACCCATATGAAGCTATATCTAATAAAACAACTCAAACTCACATAGTATGTACTAAACATCAATAAGGTTTTCAATAACAAACACCTAAAAGCTTTACAAAATATCAACTTAACCTCCATAAAACATGCTTCATAGCCATAATAACCTTAAAAGAGTTGTCTAAAGGCAAATATACATCAAAATATCCAAAAGTACATCAAAATGATCAAAAGTGGAATAATTTAAAGGCAAATCTAAATGCCACTAGCACTGTTTTACGTGAATTATGCCTTCAGAAAATATATATCAAAATAAGCAAAAACAGAGTTGTCCAAAGTGTAACCTTATCACTAGCATAATTGAACTCTCATGGTACCCATTTAGATTTGATTTGAATTTTTTTCCGTTGTTGCGTTTGTTGAAGTTGATTTCCCGTCATAGCTTCTTTTCCTTTCCATTTCAAACCAGGTGGTTTGAATCCAAGATCTACATTTGTTTGTGATGCATCCTTTAATGTTGTCCCACTTGAGATAACTCTTTCACTTGATCTCCCGGGCTATATAATTCATATACATTAGGTTACCTATACATTACTCTTTATATATAAATAAAGATGAAAAAAAAAAGCAAGTTAAGAGCACACATACATTAATGACTTGTCTTCCAGATTGTATATCTGTGTAAACACCAAATCCAACATCTCTTCTACTCTTCCTTCCAAATGAAGAAGATGCCCTTGTAGAAGAACTATTTGTCTGCTTTTTTCTTCCTTCTACTCTTGAAGTTTCTGGACATAAAGAAGTGGAATGTTGAGTGCTAGACTGACTCACCGATGGTTGTGAGAGCTGTTGACGAGGTTGTTGAAAAGGCTGCTGATAGGGCTGTTGAAAAGGCTGTTGACGAGGCTGTTGAGAGGGCTATACAATAAGAAAAAGATTGAGAAGTCTAAAAATGATTACGTAGAAAAGAAATATCAAATACAATACTTACCACTGATTTACAGGTCCTTTTATTATGCCCAAATTGATGGCATTTGGAACATGTCATTTTTACTCCATTTTTTGATGCTTTCCCCCACTTTTTTTTTCTTGGTTCATCTTTATCTTTTCTTCTACATCTGCCTGGTCTTCCGGGCATTGGCTTAACTTCAGGGGGCTCTATTTGTGGGTTATTGGTTTCCGGCCACATTTTCATATTAGAGATAGGCTGTAAGAAGTACTTATAAGCATGTAGGAATGTATCTTTTCTGTACCAATGCTCTACATAATTTTCTGGTTCTTGTCCAATGTGATACAAGGCACAAACTAGATGTTGGCAAGGGATACCTTTCAACTGCCATAACCTGCAACTACATGTTTTATTAGCCATATTGACTATGTGCCTATATTCTCCATCCAGAATCTCAAATCCATTGTCATGGTTCCAATTCACCTTTAGCTTCCTACCAATCTCTTTGTTTATTTCTAAAGTTAGTCTTGCCATGGGTGAAATGTCACTGATCCAAGTATCGACAAACTTGATCATATCTCCATGTCTATCCATCATTTTATGTCTAATATCTTCAAGCATACTAATCACGATTTATGCCTAGGACCAACAATCCAAGAATTGAATGTTTCACACATATTATTTTCCACCACATCACACTTGGTTCTTTCACTAAAAAAAGCCCTACACCAATATTCTTTGTTATACTTAAGCAATGACTCACAAATGTTGTCACCAAGTTGTCCCAAATATGCAAATTGATCACTCAACTTTACTTCAAAACTAGCTTTGGAACACCTCCAAAATGCTTTTCTCCTTGCTTCACCTCTCCAAATCTTTTGCCAATTTGCCCAAATGTGCCTTGCACACATTCTCCTTTCAACATTAGGAAGCAACCCATCAACAGCTGAATCAAGACCCTAGAAAATAAAATAAATAGATGAAGTTCAACATTAAACACCAAAGTAATAAGGATAGAAAAGCAGCACCTTCAAGTTCAAACTTAAAGAAAATACACATATGCCTCAACTTTCAAAGTAAATAGACATGACAAAGGATGTTACGTCATAAAGCTTAAGTCCAATTTTAACAAGAAATAAGGCAGAAAATTTAAAAGCTGGTAGAAATCAGCTTCTTTTTCAAATGATAAAAAAAATTAAAAGAAGAAGAATACAACAACACTATGTTTCTTGAATTTTAGATAGTGTTCTTGAGGTGTTTATAATTTGTTTGTTAACAACACTAGTGTTTGTTTGTTCCCATTTATTTACCTTAGGAGACTCTAGATATCAAAGGATAGATTAATAATAGCTTCATACATTCTTGATAGGGATGAAATATGAACAAATACACATAATTTTAACAGAGTGGATATATTGATGCCAGGAAGTTGCATGCTTTCTATGTTCAGAAACACATTTTCCTAGTAGTTTAAAATGTGGCATGGTCATTCCCTGTTTCTATACTACAATATCACACATGCCTCATTTTTCTATACTACAATATCACATATGCCTCAACTGATTCAAAATTATAAATTGTAAATAAAAGATAAAACAAGTATAAAGAAGAAGAAGCGAAACAACTTATATAAACAAGTATAAGCGATTTAAAACAATACCTTTTGCATGTCGGACATGATTGTTATGCCATTTCCGTCACCAAGTTGCAAATCTTGAATGAGATAGCTCAAGAACCAACTCCAAGAGTGTTTAGTTTCTTGGTCAACCACCCAAGCTATTGGATACATTTGTTGGTTTCCATTTTTTCCAATGACCACTAATAATTCTCCTTTACAAGCACCCTTCAAAAAACATCCATCCAATCCTATAATCTTCCTACAACCTTCAAGCCATCCATTCTTCAATGCCCCAAAGCAAACATAGAAATATTTGAACAAGTATTTTCCTGGGACTGTTTCATTATCGCTTCACCCAACAAGAAGTCCTGTGATTCGTACTCTTAATCATATCAGCATAGTCTAACAACTTTGAAAACTCTAGCTTCCAATCACCCAAGAACTTGTTGATAACACTCATCTTTGCCCTATAACATATTGATCTTCCCACTTTTAAACCCCACTTCTTTCGTATTGTCTCTTGAAGCTTATGAACTCTAATATCAGTTGGGATATTATTCTTTCCTCATCTTTCTTTCCACATATTTGGTGAGCAAAATTTGTTCATGTTCTTTGTAGGACATCCGTGAGCAGGATAATAATTTTTCACGTAAAAGTTTCAGATCTTTATCCAAGCTAGCAAAGATTTCCCGATTACATTTTCCTACACATCTTACCCTTACTCTATGAGGTTCATTGGGTTTAATTTTTAATTGAACCTTCATTTAACACCATAATCGCAATTGCTTTTCTAAACTCAATCGCACTCTCAAATATCATACCCAATTCAAAGAAAGAAATGGAACAAGAATTATCATACCTCAATTTTTGCTTTTTCTTGAAGGTAAATCAACACCTGGTTGTGCTAAAACATCTAGCTCTTCATTGCTATCTTCACTTAGTTCATCTGATGAACCAATGAACTCTTCATTACCTCCCAATCTACCAATATACTTGGCTGCCTTGTTCTTGAAAATATCCTCAAATCCTTTATCTATGCCAGCTTCTCCAAGCTCAACCTCTTGATTCTTGGAAGATTTTTTAATTCTCTTTTTTGACTTTGCAGCTTCATTCCTCTTTTCTTGTCTCAGATTTTCTCTAAAGGCTCTCAATTCTTCATCAACTTCACTGTCATCCTCATCCGGAACCCCATCTAAATCTTCCTCTTCAAAGTCAAGAGAGTCACTATTTTCTTCCTCATTATCATCACCATCTCCCTCGTTTAAGAGCCCATTTATACCATCCTCAGGATGTGAAGCTTTAGAGGAATCCCCTAATTCTTGAATATTTTTTTCACCAGAAAATGTTCCCAAGACAAAGGCTAGTAGTGGGCCCCTTTCTTCAACAATCACATGCTTCAAATACAAATTGAAATAGACCCACTCCACAATTCTTTAACACAATTGTATAGTTGGTTGTCACTTTCTAACTTCACAAATCTATGGGTAGTAGGGTCTTCAACATAAAAAGCTTCAATTTCATCATACCCAGCATCTTTTGCATAAGATTTCATTTCGGTCAAAGAGAAGTGGTCCTTGTCTATGCTAAATATAATATTGTCCAATTTCGAAACATATTGACCTTTATTAAATCTACCTCCATGGTGAAAAACAGCGATAATGTGACCCATATGTTCAATACTATGAAAAAAAGAGCAAATTTACAGTTGTGGTAAAAAAATCATACTTTTATATAAAATTATCAAAAACGAATTTCAAAAGGGAAAATTAAACATATCTTAACTAAATTGAGGAAGAAGAACAGATTGACATCAAGTACGTGAAATTTCAGCACAATTCTTGAACGATTTTACCTTTGATTCAAAGGATGAAATGTAGGAACTTAAGATTAGGGTTTTGTAGAGAAGAAAGAGGAAAATGTTGTTGTATGTTCTAAGCATAGGATCATACACGTTCACTGATATTTTTTTTTTTTTATTTTCAGTTTTTTAATTGAAAAATCCACGTGTATTTATTTTAATTAGTTGGCAGCCACGTAGAAGCATTTGTATATCACGCACTTTGTCTGGGATATACAAGTGTTTAATTGTTTAAATTTGTGATAGTTAAAGTGCCTACTTGTGCACTGGCAAAGTTTAGGGTCATAGTTGTAAATTGATGACAAGTTAAAGGTCCTCTTTATGTATTATGCCTATTTTTTATAAGTGATTTTTGTTGATTTTTTGTTTATAAAATCTTAACGGTTTAACCGATACGAACAGATAATGATCAATAACTGATAAATTGAGATTTTAATGATCCTAGAATGAATAAGCATGTCTATAAATCGATAACTGATAAGTCGAACCAATAAACTTTGAAAGTGAATTGAATCAATCGATAGGCAACCCTAGGCGAATCTAGTATATAGTTTAGGTAAAAAATGCATTTGCCCTTGATGTGTACATTAATAGGTTTTGATAGGGTTTATCTTAAGCTGGAAGGAAAGAATAATCAAAATTAGCGCCCCCCCCCCCCCCCCAAAAAAAAGAATAGTATTAAATAAATTAACAATTCAACTCTTGGCAACATAATTTTTATTTAAACCAGGGTGTTATTGTTTTAAAAAGGAAATATATTTATTGGAGCCTGAAGGGTAGTTTAGTCATTCAACAATTCATTCAAAATGCCTTTTTTGGAACCAACATAACGTTTCATACATCCCAAAATTCACACTTACCATATTTTTTGCCTCTATATATATGAAAGGATGTAATAGTAATCCATTTGTCTGTTTAAGTTTAAGCCACCAACAATTCACAACAATGGCCTCTTTAACCTCTGAGTTCCTCAATTACATTGTTTTCTGCTATCTCACTGAATCAGGTAATTTAATTCTCATCTTCAGAACCTGTTTTATCTATATCCAAGTTTAATTGATGTTGTGTTTCTATTCTGAAATCCCCATGAATCCGAGTTTGAAAAACTGGATCCTCTATCTGCACAAGGTAGGGATTAAGGTTTGCGTACACACCAACCTCCCCACAATCTGAGTTTATTGTAAAATGATGTTAAATTCTGCAAAGTAAACATTTTTTCTGTATCGAAAACACGTTGTTGTTGTTTGCTAGGTTTGGTCCATTCATCTACTAGAATAATAAATTTTGAATTCAGTAAATTGAAAGTGTTGTCATTACCAAATTTAAACATCTCATTTAAATATCGTATCTGTCTCTCCATTTTTCGATAGAATTAAATAAATTTAACTTTCAACTCTTGCCCATGAGGAAGTAAATTTGATCGTGATGGACAAGTACCGATTCAGGATTCACACATTCAGCATTTGCTTTTGGGAGTAATCTAATTGGTTTACTGGTTTTGCTGATATATTTTTTCAGGATTCACACATTCAGCATTTACTTTTGGATACGAGTAAGGGGTCAACAGGACCACAATGGATGGACATCTAGTTCCTCCTGGTGCTCTTATTCAATTTGTGCAAAAGGGTATTCAGTGTCTTGAACTGGAAACCAATTTGAGCAATGTAAGGCAAATATTTTAATATTCTGATTTTTCTATATCTTTTTACTAGTCTGTACTAACTATGGAATGCAGGATGATGCTGATATGGATGAAGACTTCAAGCTTGTAGAGCCTTTGGATCTCATTACAAAGGATGTAGATAAGCTGCGGAAAATAATAAAAGAGAAAAAGGAGAAGGTTCAGAAAGATAAACCTACGCGGAAGGATAAGGCGAATGCTGACCACAAACGAGAACCTACAAGAGAAAGGGAGATGGAGAAACAACAGAAAGAAAAAGAGCGTGAACAGGACAAAGAAAGGAGTGATGTAATGGTTTTGGAAGGACATACATCTGAGGTTCGCCATGATTTCTCAATAGGTTATCTAATATATATCTTCTGCTTTCTGTCTTCTATATTAACATTACAATTCTATTTTGTTTCTATAATCGTGCTAGGCTTTTGTCTGTGCTTGGAGTCCATAAGGGTCACTGCTTGCATCTGGGTAAGCATTAGTACCATTTCTTTCTTTTTTTGCTCTCGTATATGAATCATTGATGTTCTTATTCATACTTTTGTTTTCTTAGACTCGTCTAAGGAATCATGTCCATTATAGCTAATCATGTGTAATAACACGTTAGGTCTGGAGACGCTACTGCTAGAATTTGGACTATTGGAGATGGTCCATGTAATTCTACTATCCCAAATATTTTCGTTTTGAACCATTTGGAAAGTCAAGCAACTGAGGAAAACAAGGATGTTACATCACTTGACTGGAATGTGAGTTTTCTACTGCTTGTTTTGGGATGACTTTCGTTGATCTTTACATTTCTGGTGGACTTTCTGAAATTAGACTGCATTGCTTGTGGTTACATATTTGATTTTCTTGTTATTATTTGATCTTGTATATATGACTTTTTCTTGTACAGAGCGAGGGTACCCTGCTCGCGACAGGTTCTTACGATGGCCAAGCCAGAATCTGGAAACGATCTGGTAAGGGGCACGTATAAATTGCCACCACTTTTCGTGTCTTCCTTTCTCTTACTGACTTTTCATACAGGGGAATTGGTTAGTACTCTTAACAAACATAAAGGGCCAATCATATCTTTGAAGTGGAACAAGAAAGGTGATTATCTCCTTAGCGGTAGTATTGATACAACTGCCGTTGTTTGGAATGTGAAGTCTAGAGAATCAAAGCAACAATTTGATTGTCATTCAGGTGTTCTGTCTCAATTATTCTTTATATTTTACCTCATATCTGAGCAAGGATAGATTTTGTTTTGTTTTGCGTATGTTCTCACTGTTGTTATACAACCCCATGTATGTCCATTGCTTGATGTTGCTTGGCGAAACAATGATTCTTTCGCGACCAGCTCCGCTGATAACATGATATATGTTTGTAAGGTTGGAGAGAACAAACCAGTCAAAACGTTCTCAGGACATCAGGTGACGACTGAAGCTTAGCATGTTATGCTTCATTCGAACATTGATGTATCCGTTGTGAATAGTCTTAAAGGGTTGTTTACTTTGCCATTGCAGAATGAAATCAATGCTATCAAGTGGGACCCCTCAGGTTCTTTGCTGGCTTCATGCTTTGATGATACCACAGTTAAGGTAATTCAGATCTTGTCCTAGGCGCATGTCACATTTGAACTATGCAACAGACATAAGCTATTTTTTAAATTGGCTAAGGTAGAGAGGTGGTGCGGTGTGCCATTGGCCCTCGTGGATTAGGTCAATAATTTATTGTTTTTGTGCAGATGTGGAGCATGAAACAGGATGGCTGCTTGCATGATTTCAGAGAACATAGCAAAGTATCTATTTTTGTTCTTTTTTTTTCTTTGTTGATTCATTTAATCAAATCAGACATCAGCTACTGACTAATATGTTTTTGTTAGGAGATACATACCATCAAATGGAGTCCAACTGGCGCTGGTACAAGCAATCTGAATCAACAGTTGTTGCTGGCAAGGTATTATATCTATTGCTACGGTCATATTTACAGTATTCTTTCACATGTGGTGGTAGCACAAGGTTCTCGATTATTTATTACATTCCCCTGCTTTTAGTTCTTTGAGCTTATTGGTTTTGTTTTATTGTCTGTATGTCTGTGTAGTGCTTCATTTGACTCTACCGTGAAGCTATGGGATGTTGACCAAGGGCGTCTTCTTCACAGCTTGAATGGTCACAAGTAATGGATGTGAACTCATTATGTCTACTTGGAACGGACACAGGAGATAATAAGGCACTCTTAATAAATTTACACTTGTTTAACTGTCAAATAATTGATAGGCTTGAGTATTATGGGGTTTGTTTAATAGTACTCAATTGAACTATCAATACATGTGTATCTTTCTTTTAGTTCATCAAATCTTTGTATCGTTCTTGTTAAATGTTTTTGGTTTTTACTATGTAGGTTCTGTTCTTTTGAATCCAGGGAACCTGTTTACTCTATTGCATTTAGTCTGAACGGTGAATACATGGCAAGTGGATCATTGGACAAATGCATGATATATGGTCAGTGAAGGAGGCCAAGATTGTAAGAACTTACAATGGCGATGGCACCATTTGTGAAGTGTGTTGGAACAAGGAAGGCAACAAGGTTGCAGCTTGTTTCGCAAACAAGAAGGTTTGTGTCTTTGATATGCGATTGTAGATCAGGTTGAGGAATCTATGCGAAACTCAGCCTTTTAGAAATGCAAAACAATTGAGGCTCAAACTAAATTCACATTGTAGGTAACCTTTTTGTTGGTTTCACCTAGTGTTCGGTTACCCAGATTGGGACCGGACTAAATCATTATGGCATTGATCTAAACTTAAGGGATCGTTTGGTTTGCAAACAGATTATGTTGGATTATAATATATAGTATCTTACTTTAGTTTCATGCATGTTCCTATCTTCTATATCTTTACATGAACAATATTAAAGAAAACAAAATAAATAAGAAAACTTCTCTACTCATTTTTAAGCCTGAGAAAGTATGTAAATAATCTCCTTTTGAAGAGAACAAAGTTGATATTCTAACTAATGTTTCTCTTAAATTACCGATACCAACACTTCAACTCTTAATATGGTATTTCTATTACACACGTTTGATTTTTGGAAATGTTTTACGTGTGTTCTCATTCATCTATTAGGTAATTAAGTTAACTACATAAAATATATCATTTTCTTTAATTATACGCATTCACTTTGTAACAAACCTGAATTCTTAACTGAAATACTCAAGTAATATGTAATCACTGATAGCCAAATCACAACGGCAACACTTCAGCTACCGAATTATAATGGAAAATACTGAAATAACAAGTAACTAAGGATAGAGATAAAAATGGAGATGAGAAACTTAGACTCTAGAATTGGGGATGAGAACACAGAAATGCCTTTGCACATAATTGATTCATGCCCTCTGATAGTGATGCTCTAATCTATTTAACTACAACAAACGTACCCTTAGTCTGGATCCCAAATTATCCTTTATGAAGGCCTGGCCCGATTGCTTTTACTCGGCCCAATATCTATTTGTGTGATATCCTTGTTGGTATCCCTATTGGGCTGGGGCTGATTCATAACACGCTTCAATAAGTTGTAAAGCCCTACGCATTTTATACTTGAGGTTGATGTGTATAATTTAAAGAGATGGCATATGTTGTTGTGTGATTAACTTAACTCCTAATAGACAACCGAAAACACAAGCAAAAGTCTTTTTTTCAAAATTTGAATCGAAAGTGTTTAATTAAAATACTTTATAGGAGTTGAGGTGTTCAAATAAAACAAAACTTAGTTCAAGTTTCTTAATAAATATCTTGACAAATTGAACAAGTTGACTATGTGTTAATCCTTCTTTTCCTAACCCAACAATAAGAACATTCTAAAGAAAAAGTTTTGCCGTAGTTACCTAATACTTGTTGTTGATAGAAGATGACAGATATTTCGTGAAATTAGTTGAGATGCGTGCAAATTAACCTAACACTAGGATTACCCAAAAAAAAAAAAATACCGGTGCAATGATACTTGTAGTAGCCCATGTTCCCTCTACTAAAAAAAATTCCAAGCATCCAGTGTGTATCAATAATTACTTGACCAATTTAATGCTGTACACTAATTAAAAGATAAAGTTGGAGACCTTTTTTAAAATATAATCAATGTTAATTACCTTTATTACTATAACATAAACAAATTGAAGGGAAAAAAATGACTTTTGGGCTATTTTTTTTAATCTAGAACATCAAATAATATCTAAATGTGAGAAAATTTTAATAGCTCAATTTGTTGGTTATCTAATATTTTGTCTGTTGGTGAAGATTAATCACCTTGTAATCCCCTCCTCTTTCATTTTCCCGTGCGTTATAAAAGAGTTCTTTTAGAATAAAAGAATAATATAAATATCAAATATTGTTCAAGATGTATAATAACCAATCGCTTTAAAAGGCACCCAAAAAGGTCCAAACCAAACGAGACTGTTACAAAAAGGTATTATCAATACATACTAGAACCAAAGAGAATTGCAATAGGGATTTAGTACTTCCAAATGAAGGTAGTAATACTGTATACATCCATACCTTTTCATATAATATATAGTTTTCTGGAGTTATTTCCAGCTTATTATAACTTACAAGAAACATTTATTTTTACCATCCATGACTCTAAACATGAAGAGACATTACAAGACTATATCTATAACTTTCATACATCATGAGGATTATACCATATCTACTAAAATAAAGTCCTTAAAGCAGCATGAGCCAGCATCAAGAAGGCAGATCCATCTCTTCCAGGTATCATCGTAACGTCTCATACCAATTTTTCCAATCATTATACAGTATCTTCAAAGAATGAATCAGGTATTTCGAGAGGAGAAGACAATGTTGACACACATTTGAACTGTTACAGGAAAATCATAGAGTTTGCATCAGATTACTGAACTATGCAGGTGTTTACAACAAAATCACTAACTATCAACAACGTGCAGATTAGTACCTTATGCAGCTTGTATTTGTCCCTCACAGCTGCTAAAGTACTTCCTCTTCTACTTAATTGCAAGTCATGTATGATAAGAACACAGTCCTTCAAATCTGCTGCTCTATATCCCGAACAACGTTGAAGGGCCAGACTCTACAATATGGACAGAGTTAATTCAGCACTTTGATATATATAAATGAAACTGTAAGTATAGTGAACATTGGATCAAAATCCTCACCCAAGGATGTGACTTTGGCTGTAATGTGAATCTTGAAAGGAATATCACAGCAGCAGCTACCAAAGAAGGCAAGAACTTCACGCAATTGTAATCCAATAAACTTAATTCGGCTAGGTAGTAACCGAGAAATTCAAACTGTAAATCGGGGTTCTGTAAAAGGCGGAAAGAATATAAAATAAGCAACCACTTGACAGAAACACAGTCGAATACAAAATCAAAATGTTCGTGTTACATATTTGCACTTACTTTAACATCTTCTTGAGCAACTCTAGTAAATCGTCTGTATACCAAGGAAAAAAGAACAGACATATCAGTTAAGGAACCTTAACCATTCTTTAAGAAGTTCACCACTACTTATTCGCGCAACAATGAGACCTACCGGAGAAATGTTTTCGTTGTGGGACTACCCATTTCAAATTTGAGGGATTGTAGCACACTAGCCTCCATCTTCACAACATCTTTCTTTGTAAATGTATTGGCTGTAATGTAACAAAAATCCTTGACATGTGGAGGCTTGATTTCCTCATATTTCCTGATCATAATCAACAGATTATATTAGATTCATAACACACAATACCAGGGGAATAAACCGGTTCTTGGCTCCAATACTTACGCAGCGATGAGCATAGAAGAAACACCCAAAAGTTGAAGCCTTTGCCTAGGGATAACATTCATTGATAAGAATCTGTCAATGTGTGAAACAGTAAGATACAACGTGTCCGATAGAAGCTTGTATTCCTCTGCAACTTCGACCAGCCAGTCGACCAAAACCCCTCTCATGTTTGCACTCACATCCTTCTGAACCTTCTCAAGGTAATCAGGCAATGGTCTTCTCTTTTTCTCAATCTGATTTGAAAAACCACAGAATTAAGTCAAAAACTCAAAAACCCAAATATCAAATCCAATCAAGATTTGATAATTCAATGATATAAACCACAACCCACTTGCCAAAATCCAATCTTTAGTGTGCTCATTTGCAAAATCATCAATAAGAAACCAAATCAAGCTCTGCTACTATTAGGTAATTACCCAATTAAACAAGATTTGATAATTCAATAATATTAACCACAACCCAGTTGCCAAAAATCCAATCTTTAGTGTACCCATTTGCAACATCATCCATAAGAAACCAAATCAAGCTCTATTAGGTAACACCCAATTAAACAATAGTTGATAATTCAATGATATTAACCACAACCCATTTGCCAAAAAATCCAATCTTTAGATTGCCCATTTGCAAAATCATCAATAAGAAACCAAACCAAACCAAGCTCTAGTAACAAGATCTGATAATTCAATGATATTAACCACAACCCACTTGCCAAAAATCCAATCTTTAGATTGCCCATTTGCAAAATCATCCATAAGAAACCAAACCAAACAAAGATATATTAACAAGATTTAATAATTCAATGAAATTAACCACAACCCATTTGCTAAAAATCCAATCTTTAGAGTGCCATTGGCAAAATCATCAATTAGAAACCAAATCAAGCTCTATTAAGTAACACTCAATTAAGCATTTCACTTCTTAATTCATTTACTTCAATAAATATACTTAATCACTAAGATCTAACTGATTAAGATTCAGATACTCATTAAATTCAAAAGTCACAAAATTAATTGAAATGAGCAAAAACACTAACCTCCAATTGATGGAGATAAGCATAAATATCAGAAGCATAAGCACCACACATCTGAGGATCATCATCCAAATTAACATCAACATCAAATTCCTTATCTTTCTCAGTAACAGATCTTTTCACCTTCCTCTTAATAGTCTTCCTAGATTTGATAATACCCTCATTAGACAAATCTTGAATCTCACCCAACACAACTCTCTTCTTGTTGGGTTGTTGCAAATGCTGAACCATTGCTTCTGCTGCTCTTTTCTTGGCCAGTCTTGTAACTCTAACAAAATTTTCTTGATCTGCCATTTCTTGCTCCTCCCTTTTCCTCTCTCTCTCTCTGTGGGGGTGTGGGTGGGTGGTGGGGGTAAGAGAGGAAGAGTAAGCTGAGGAAGGGAAAGAGAGATTGGTGTATGTATATATATGGCGCCATATATTCAGCAGAGTGAGTGTTTTTGAGGGAAATTTTCAGATGGATTTTGAGTTTTTGGGAATTTTTGGTTTTAAAGGGTTGTCTTGTTGCGGCAAATTTTTGGTTACTCTTTTTTTTTTCAGATCGAAATTTTAAAAAGTGAGTTTTGGGTTCCCTCCATATATACCCGCTTCTTTATAAAAAGGTTAGTATTTTTTTCCGCCACCTTTTTGTAATTAAGAAAGAGTTTAATTTACACTATGTTTGGATGGTTGTTATCCATTATATCGTCAGAGGCAGATCAATCCCTCTAGGAGGGGCGTACGTGCAACTCTTAATTTCGTAAAAAATTATGTATATATATATATCTTGAGAAACTGACAGAAATTAGGATATAATTAACAGTAGTGGCGGAGCCAGAATTTTTAATAAGAGGATTCAAATCTGAAAAGTAAACACACGAACTAGTGAAAGGAGGTTCGACATCTATTATACATATTTAAAAAATAATTTTAACCATGTATAAATATTTTCCGCCTAAGGGGGTTCGGATGAACCTCTAAGTACATGTTGCCTCCGCCCCTAATTAACAGTACGGCACCCATAAAAAGCATAGGATTGTCATTGTGTTATTGGTACAGGCTAGAGGGATCTGCCAATGAGACCTAGGTTCGAAACTAGCTAGTGTGTTTTTTTCACTATTTTTGTTTTAAGTTTATCTTAGAGCTCATATTTGAGTTAAGGTAATATTAGTGCACCTAAAAGTCTTCAAATCCTGGATTCGCTTCTGACTCCCTCCATCCACTTTTAATTGTCATGATTTTCTTTTTTAGAATCAAACTATAAGAACTTTGACTTACATTTTATGATGTATTTTTTCATAATATTGATATGCAAAAAAATGCATTTTATAGTACTTTTCGTATGGTTTTTGAATAACTAAAATGTTTTGTTTAAAATAGAGAAAATGGCCAAATGACCCCCCAACCTATTACCGGATTTCCAACTACACACTTATACTTTACAGGAGTCCTATTACCCCCCTAAACATTTTAAAAGTGAAATATATAACCCCTTAAAACGTCATAACCACATATGTGTCTTGTAGTGAAACACACGCGCCTGACACGTGTATTTAATTACTTAATTATTATTTTTTCAGTTTTTTCTCTCCTTCATCTTCTTCCTTTCTTCTTTAACCATTTTTTCAACCCTAAGTTTTTACAAATATTGATTTGGGGAAAACATTGGTAAATGCATTGGGGTGTTCCCCCCACCCCTCTTCCACCCACCGCCTCCGCCTCTGCCTTTATGATCTCCCCCACCTTTACCATTACTTTCTTCAACTATTCAAAATCTCTTTACCATCTCTTCCTAAGAAAAAGCTTCGAAAAAGAAATTTTGTGTGGAGAGGGACGAATCTGTTGAGATTTGTTTTCAATCGACCCCTCAACTCCTTGAGCTTTGCCGAAATCAGCCGCTAGCCGGAGGAGAGAGAAGGCCGGCGAGCCGCATGTGGCCTTTCACGATGGCATTGTTGGCCGAGCACGCCGTGATTCTTTGGTCTCCCGGGCTCTCGCCGGCTCCGTCTGTCTTGGCCGAGCTTACTTTGCCGGCCGGCCGCCGCTTGTCATCGGCCGAGCCGCCGCCGCCATGATCGCTTGTTGGCGGTCGGTCGTTGTTGTTGCTCGGTGCCGAGGCTCATTCTTTGGATTTTATTGAGCTGAATAAATTTTGTGTGGAGTATATTTTGGTTATTATGTCGAAACTCAAATTGGTTGGCATTTTATTTGTAGTGGATTTAATTGATTTTGCAAGTATTTTACATGAAAGCTTGAAATTAATAATGGTGAATCTGATTGCAACGATGGCTGCTTAAGGTTGGTGAATGGTGGAGGTCCATATTGTTTTGGGGAAGAAAGAAAATAAATAAGAAAAAAAATTAAAACTACATATATTTATGAAAATAATTAAAAATAAAATTTCAGTAATATTTATTTTTGTTGCTCACGCTCTCAAAGAGAGTGAAATACACTCTCTATGCCAACTCAGCACTTAAGGGGTTATTTATTCTATTTTAAAGTAGTTCAGGGGGGTAATAGGACTCCCGCGGAGAATAGGTGTGTAGTTGGAAATTCGGTAATAGGTTGGGGGGTCATTTGGCCATTTTCTCTTTAAAATATTAAATTAATGTAATCTAATTTAACTTTGAAAATTAGTCAAATTGATTTATGGAAGCGCAATATGGCAATTAAAAGTGGAAATAGGGAGTAGTGTGTTGTGTTATATGTTAATTTAAATACAATATTTGTTTTGATTGTTATTCAAATTTTATTATATTGTATCATTTTAAATATATCGTTACATAATGACCAAAAAAAATTTATTTAATTCAACTTTCAATTTGGTGTAATTGTGTTGATTGTCAGTACCTCTTCTCTCATTTTTTTTCTTTACTTTGAATTTAATAATCGTACTATTCTAATTTATCCTATCTTTTTATGATAGTTTAACATTGTACCCTAGTTATTTTGTAGGTTTATTCTTAATTTATTGATTTATGATATTATATAACGAAGAAAAAATGATAGAATAAATGTTGTATTCACAAAAATAATACAATACGAAATAATATAACACAACACAATACAATATAATATGATATGTTAAGAAACAATGTGGTAAAAATCTCAAAGCAGAGTGTAAATAATGATTTAAGACACATTTAAACTAGCATTTTTTCATGAATTTCATATATTAACTATCCATTATTTATTTTATCTACCTAAATTATCACTCTCTTTGTATTGGATATTGCAAATATTGCCTAAAATATTTTATCACGAAACATGTAGAGAATTCTTATGTTTGAGGCGTGTCAATAATAATGTCCTAAAAGATATTTTATCAAGTGTAGATGTATCCTTCATGATTTAACAGACTCTTTTAGTATAAAACTAGTAACAAAAAAAGTAACCAAGATTTTGTAACGAAAAAAACCCCAACACAATTTATGTAATGATCAAGTTAATGTGACTGCATCTTACCTTTTTTTTCTCACTCTCTGCTTATGATTTAATATTTTACAATCCTTTATCTTAATTATATTTTATAGTAATTCTTCATCATATTCTACTTTTTTTATGCAGATCTATCCTAAATTGATGATGCATGACATTATGTAACGAAGAGAAATGATATAATTTATCTAAATGTTGTATTTATTAAAATAAAATAATACGATATAAAACAATACAATACGATACCCTATGAAACAATGTGCAACAACCATCCAAGTAGAGTGTAATTATGGTCAATAATACATTGAAATTAATGAAAAAAAATTATGATTATATCTTGACTTTGAATCCCTTTATCTACCTAAATTATCACTTTCTTGATATTAAATGTTGCAAATCTTTCATTAAATATTTTATCACGAACCTTGCAATAAATTTTCATAGCTTGAGTCGTGTGAATGACACTATTCTTAAAGATATTTTCCTAGTATAATTGTATTTTTCAAAATTCACCAAGATAATCTAGTGTAAACTAAGAAAGTAAAATTAACAAAAGATCTTTAATGAAGAAACTCCAACACAATATCACATAAGAGGAAGAGTTTGTGTTCATTTATCTTCTTTTCTTCCACCAAATGAAAGAACTAAGGGGTCGTTTGATAGGGTGTATAATAAGTATAGTATTGAATATGATGTATTAGTAGTACTTATATTAGTTATCTTGAGATTTTTTTAATGTAGTGTTTGATTTGGTGTATTAAAAATAACATGCATTGCGTAATTTTTATTGAAAAAAGTGTTTACAAAATTACCCTCCACAAATATGATGGAAATGATGTGAAAAAAGTTTTGAGAGTTAATTATGTTTTAACCATAATGCATGCATTAAATCTCTTGCATTATTAATACTATGGTTTCCCATGTGGAGTATTAATTATACATAGTATTACAATAGCAAATAGAATATAACTAACATTTATATTAATTATACATGCATATATTGAAAAAGTATATTAAACAAAGCCAATACATTAATTACTATTTATTTTTGTTAATACAACCTATTAAACGATCCCTAAGAGTATATTTTAGAGAACTCAAATGATAAATAAACGTATTGTTACACCTCTCATTAAGGGTAAATTACAATGTCATAACATAGCTATCAAAGATCTCATGATTATGATCTTAAAAGAAGGAATTTAATCAAGAATTTAAGCTCTTCTTTATGAGATATTAAATTATTTTTTAACATTAAATACATTTCAATGTTAAGTTGGTCAAATATTTATTCTTAATCTATAATAAGCACATGTAGGTTAACTCAAAAGCGAGGTGTATTTTAATACAAACAAATAAATAATCTAGATGGATAAATGAAATAATGAATAACTAATGAAACTCACGAAAAGGTAATAGTTCATATATGCCTTTTACCATTAATATTGTGCATAATACAATATTTAATTGGCCATACAAAAATTTCTAGATAATTACTGCTCCGTCCATCACAATGTATGTGGTGTTATTATTATTTTTAGATTTAAACTATATAAGTTTTAACTAATATTTTATATTTATATATTTGTCATCATTTTATTAATATGAAAAAAAAATGCAACTTATAGTACTTTTTTTCAAAATCTAAATTTTAATTTAAAACATTGAGTTAATCTAATCAAATTTACCAAAAATATAAATTACCCTACAAAAATATGAGATTAAGTAATTCCACACAATTTACCACTAATACTTGTTTCCTCTGTTCAACAATACTTGTCAACTATTAACTTTGCATATTTCTTAAGAAACTATAAATAAAACGGTCATTTTACTATATTACCCTTTGAATATACTATCTTTGTCCACTTTTAATTGTTATAGTTTCCTTTTTTAAATTATAAGGGCAAAAAATTGGAATTTATAATATTTTTCGTATAATTTTTAAATATCTAAATTTTTTGTTTAAAATATCAAAATAATATAATCTAATTTAACTTTGAAAATTAGTCAAATTGACTTTCAAAAAGTGCAATATGACAATTAAAAATAGACAAAGGGAGTAATAAACACAATGTCAAAATAGTATAATGGACAACTATTATTAAATAGAGAGAATATGATATAGAGCCCATTTGACCTCCTGTTTTAAAAATATTACTTCCTCCATCCAATTTATGTGATAACATTCAACTTAACACAATATTTAAGATGAAGAAAAAAAACATTTAAAACTTATAATCTAAAACAATATTTAGATATTTGTACGACTATAAAACATTCATTCCTATATATGAGTAGTATTTTGTAATTGTATCTGTACTAAATTCAATCATCACTCAATGCAACCATGTAGAAGAATCATCATTTTTACTAATCCTACAAAATTTCAAGATTATCTATTAGCTACTTGTAATAACTTTCATATATCTTAATGACTATTCCTGATCTAATATAATGAAAACTCAGGTTAATGATGCCCTCAGTTCAGCATAAACCAGCTTCCCCATATCATCGAGAAATCGTTGTCTTGTATCTTCGAAGAATGAGTCTGGTATTTCGAGAGGAGAAGACAATGTTGACACACATTTGAACTGTTACAAGAAAATCATACAAATGTTCACATCAGATTACTGAATTATGCAGGTGGTTACAACAAAATCAACAACGCGCAGATGGATACCTTATGCAGCTTGTATTTGTCCCTCACAGCTGACAAATTACTTCTTCTTCTACTTAATTGCAAGTCATGAATGATAAAAACACATTCCTTTAGATCCACTGGTCTATATCCCGAGCAACGCTGAAGGGCTAAACTCTACAAAATGGATAGAGTTAATTATCAGTGTTTCCATATATCAAGGTACTAAATATAAACGAACATTGGATCAAAATCCTCACCCAAGGATGTGACTTTGGTTGTAATGTGAACCTTGAAAGGAATATCACAGCAGCGGCTACCAAAGACGGCAAGAATTTCACACAGTTGTAATCCAATAAACTTAACTCTGCTAGGTAGTAGCCCAAAAACTCTAACTGCAAATCGGGGTTCTACAGAAAGCAGAATAGATAGCATGAGCAAATCGTTATTGGAAACAAAGTTGACTTGAAAATCATAATGTTCATGTCATATTTGCACTTACTTCGTAACCTTCTTGGGCAATCCTAGTAAATCTTCCGAGAAATGTTTTGGTTGTGGGATTTCCCATTTCAAATTTGAGGGATTGTAGAACACTAGCCTCCACATTCATCACGTCTTTCTTTGTAAATGTATTGTCTGTGATGTAAGAAAAGTCCTCAACATTTGGCGGCTTAATTTCCTCGTACTTCCTGATCATAATCAACAGATTATATTAGATTCACAACCAAAATTACACAATAGCACACTGCCAAAATAAAACGAGTTCTTGGCTACAATACTTACGCAGCAATAAGCATCGAAGAAACACCCAAAAGCTGAAGTCTTTGCCTAGGGATGACACTCACTGATAAGAATCTATCAATGTAGGAAACAGCGAGATACAATGTGTCCGATAGTAGCTTGTATTCCTCTGCAACTTCCACCAACCAGTCAACCAAAATCCCTCTCATATTTGCACTCACATCCTTTTGAACCTTCTCAAGGTAATCAGGCAATGGTCTTCTCTTTTTCTCAATCTGATTTGAAAAACCACAGCATTAGCCAAAAACTCAAAAGCCCAGATATCAATAACTTGTTAAACTTCAAATGGCTGAAAATCAAGATTTGCTAATTCAATGATATTAACCACACCCCAGTTGCTAAAAATCCAATCTTTAAAGTTCCCATTTACACAATCATCCATAAGAAACCAAATCAAGCTCTATTAAGTAACACCCAATTAAACATTTGACTTCTTAATAAACATACATGAAATGCAACCGGACTTTATGACTGAGATCTAAATGATTAAGTACGATAGACAAAATTCATTGAAAAGAGTAAACACCCACTAACCTCCATTTGATGAAGATAATCATATATATCAGAAGCATAAGCACTACACATCTGTGGGTCGTCAGAGCTTTTCACCTTCCTCTTAGTAATCTGCTTACATTTGGGTCTCAGAGGCTCAGAAACAAACACCTTGTCCTCAATCTGATTGATACCCACATTAGACAAATCTTGAATCTCACTCAACACAACTCTCTTCTTGTTGGGTTGTTGCAAGTGCTGAACCATTGCTTCTGCTGCCCTTTTCTTGGCCAATCTTGTAACTCTAACAAAATTTTCTTGATCTGCCATTGTTTGCTACACCCTTTTCTTCTGTGTGTATGGTGTAGAGGGTTGAGAGGGAAGAGTGAGCTGAGCAAGAGAAATGGATGTAACTATGTATATATATGGCGCCATATTCAGCAGAAAAAAATTTCAGTTTGGGCGGCGCTATTTGGGTGGCATTGGTTTTTGAGTTTGACATTTGGGAAATGTTGTCTTGTTGGGGCAAATTTTTGGCTAATTGTTTTTCTCAGATTGAATTTTTTTAAAAGTGCGATTTGAATTTCCCTCCACATTTACCCCGCTTTGGACCACATTGATTAAAAAAATGGTTGGGTTGGACTATTTTAATCCTTCCTATAATCATATACATTCATATCATATATACTAATTTTGTCAATACTTTTAAATTATTATAATTTATTACTAATAATGAAGCTCCTATATATGAAGGAAGATACACTTGTAAGTCACTTCCCTCCCATCTTGCTCGTCATTCTCTTGATGTTTTAGAATTTTAAGTTTGAATGAAAAAAAAAAAAAAAGACGGGCCAGCCTGCCCCAGCCCACGACCCTTTTAGGGTTAGGTTGGGTTGAGCATTTTCAAGCGCTTCCAAATGAACGGCCGGCCCGCCCTAGTCCATCAAATTTCTTGGGCCGTGAGACTTGAGTTGGGTAGGTCCGGGCTGACCCTTTTTGACAACTTTACTTACATGCATGTATTTTTACTACGTTAAAATAGGGAGAGAGATGGAGAAGGAGGCGAGTGAGATAGTCATATATCTCAAATACATGTGAATCACATTATATGCACACCAGATATATGTATCTAGTGTGATTCGTATGTATTTGGATACTAGATACATAGGAGAGTGACAATCGAGATGGGAGAGTGTACGGGCAAGCGAGGCGAGTGAGATTTGTCTATGTATTCAGAGTACACATGTGAATCCACTACATTAAAAATATTTTTTAGTGGCAATAAATATACACATTAACAAAACGTGTTAAAGCCTTTACCGACACTAGTTAATTGCCGTTGAATTCAATGTCGCTAAAGGTTTTAGAGACATATACAAAGAGTGTTATTTGCCGCCAAAAATACATATTTAGGGGCAATTGAGCTATTGTCGTTAATTAATTGTCACCAAAGATCATTTTTAATGTAGTGATCCACTTGGATATAGTGTATCTAGACACCTAATTTTGACCTCGTGTATCTCGAGATATATTTATCTAGACACACAAAAATCTAATACGGTTCGTAATATTGCAAACTAGAGTGTATCTAAGTAATATGTTGCTAAACTTAGTGGGATTTCTCACCAAAAAATAGTATTTGACCAATGTTGATATGACACATTTTAAGAAAACTTTCATATACTCCTGTTGTAAGAAAAAATATCATTTGACTCGTATTGATCTAATATATATTGTAAGAAAAATTTAATTAAAAATGTATTTTACTATATTAAGTAGGCGTCTAGCTATGTTTTTATTGTGAAATTTAAAGAAAAAAATTATTTTGTTTTTAAAGTGAAAAAAAAAGATATTTGAAAATTATAATTGTATTTGACTATGAATATAAATAGAAGTTGTTTTATGCTTTTTGCGAGTGATTTAAAATTAAAATACATTTTTGTTATTTTTGAAATATTTGAAAATTCTAGATTTTAACTTCGAGTTTAATTCCTGAACTTTATGATCAAATGTGGTTTCAGAGTTAAAATGATATTTTGAAACTTTAAATTTGACTACTACTACTATATTTAGTTATTTAATACTAATGGTAGTATGATAAAAAATAATAAAACTTTTTTGATTTGATAAAATGGATAAATAAAATAAATCATCTATATTTAATATAAAATGCAAGTAAAACGAGATAGAGGGAGTATATCAATTAACAAAATTTATCGTTAATGTATACAAAAAGGAGTAAATTTCTTGAATGGTCACCCATGCTTGATAAATTGCTTGCTCTCAAAATATACTTAACTACTCTCTCAATCCAATAATAGTTGTCCATTATATTATTTTGGGATATCCAACAATATTTATCCATTTTATGAATACAGTGGATAATTTTACACTTAGTTTCTAATTATCATTATCATTACTTAAAGTCATTTCTCTATTACATTTTTTAATACATCGTATTTATTATATTCAAAGGTGATATATAGTAAAATAACCCTTCCATTTATAATTCCTTAAGAATTGTACAAAGTTAATAATAGACAAGTATTGTTGGATAGAGGAGGGTAATAAAAATCTTCTTCTCCCATAATTAGATGTGTTTGACTATGAGTATAAATAGGAGTTGTTTTATGCTTTTTATGAGTGATTTAAAATTAAAATACATTTTTGTTGTTTTTCAAATTCCTGAAAATTTTAGATTTCAACTTCAAGTTTAATTCTGAAACTTTATGATCAAATGTGTTTTTGAGTTCAAATGATGTTTTGTAACTTTAAATTTGACTATCACTACTACTATATTTTGTTATTTAATACTAATGATAGTATGGTAAAAAATAATAAAACATTCTTAATTTGATAAAATGGATAAATAAAATAAAATATCTATATTTGATATAAAATGCAAGTAAAACGAGACAGAGGGAGTATATCAATTAACAAAAATAATTGTTAATGTATACAAAAAGGAGTAAATTTCCTGAATTGTCACCCATATTTGAGAAATTGCTTACTCTCAAAATATGCTAACTACTCCCTCAGTCTAACAATAGTTGTTCACTATACTATTTTGAGATGACCAACAATATTTGTTCACTTTATGAATTCAATGGATAATTTTACACTTAGTTCATAATTACCATTATCATTAATCATAGTCATTTCTCTATTATATTTTTTAAGACTTCGTATTTATTATATTCAAATGTGATATATAATAAAATAACTCCTCCATTTATAATTTCTTAAGAATTATATAAAGTTAATAATAGACAAGTATTGTTGGACAAAAGAGTAATGAAAATTTCTTCTCTCATAATTAGATGTCACGTCACATTAAACTTCTTTTTATTTTCAATTATGTATTTATTAACCATCAAACGTAATCAGATTTTAGACTGGTAAAAAATAATATTTTCTCCATTCCATTTTATGTGGGACCCTTTTCCTTTTTAGTTTGTCCCAAAAAAAATGTTACCTTATTATAATTAGAAACAATTTAACTTTAAAACATCAATTTTACCCCTAATGAAATATTTTTCAACCATATAAATATCTAAAAATTGGTTTAGGCACAAGTTTCAAAAATCTTTTTTTTTCTTAAATATCATATCAAGACAAACGGTGTCATATAAAATGGGACATAGGGAGTACAAGACACACAAAAAATCTTATACTACTTCATACATACCCATTTTATCCTAATAAGATAGTTTCGAACCATACAAATATTTATAATTTATTCTAAATCATATAAGTATCTCAAAAGTTTTTCTTCATTTCATGCTCAGTCAAATAACCATCACATAATCAAAAGGGACGAAAAAAAAATAGATAGCGATGACAATGGGGCAGTGCGGGGTGGAGGTGGGGCGGATTGAGCTTAACCCGTGAAATTTTTAATCCGTCCCGCCCTGCATAATATTTTTTTTCATTTTCAATCCGCCTCACCCCGCCCCGCATGAACCCGCCTCTCATAATTTATTTTTTTTCTAGTTAAGTTTGATACTAAAAATAAAATTCATAAAAATAAATTTATTTTTTCATTAAATTGTATTAATTTAATAGGATAGTGACTTCAAATTTTATTTTTTAGAAGTGAATTGAGAGTTTGATTTATGTGTAGTGTAAAGTTAATTTACACTATTATGCCAAGATTACTTATAACAAAAGATAACTCTATTATGTAACATAGACAGTCCATTTATAGACAAATGTGTATGAAAAGAGAGAGTGCATGAGAGAATTATGTCACTAAATTGGAAACTCTCTGTCACAATCTCTTTAAACCTCCAATTTCTCAGCAGAACCACCATAGTATTGCTTCCCAGCAATCATCATCATCAAGATGTTCAATGTCATCTCAGAAAGTCACTTTCATATCGACCACGATCGTTTTAGGATCTCCACCACCAGTTGGAGCTGAGCGCGAACCTCATCTGTACGGTTATGAACAACACATTTGAACTCTCGGAGTGGACAAGATTTCAAGAGTAGAAATCCGTCTTAGGTAGCGCCAATGTTCGCCATATGAAGCCCATGAAAGAGTTGTATAATTGAAACCAAGATAATGTTTTCCAGCAAGCAACGTCGTTTTTGGTGAAACATTCCTTTTCAAGAGAAGGGGAAGAGACGAGCAGGACAGGATGCGATCCAAATCGGAGGTAAAGCAAAGGACCATGTTTTTCTGAGATGTTGGCTAATGTTTTATGTAGTGGTTTTTTCTTGAGTAGATATAGCAGATGGCCTATAATGGGCAAAGAGATAAAGGGACTTGGTGGGAGATTTTTGAATTTTCTAAGGAAATGATTCTTTAGCAAGTAAAGGAAAGTGAAGATGAGTATGTAGTATGAAATTTCCATGGTTGGTGCAGATACTTCATACAGTTACTCTAAATAACAGAATATTGAAATTTGTATACCTTCTTGAATGGGAATTTAGGCCTACTTAGGTAGGAATTGAATTTAAGATAATTAGGCTGATGATCTATGGAGTGCAGCTCTGGTGCAAGTTCTTAGTTTATAGTTATGTGTTGCTATCATATCATTTGACTTTATCATCTTTGGAGTTTGGACAGCAAGGTGCGACTTATCATTTAACGATTGTCGTTGATGTTCTTTACTGTAAATTTGACTTTTGTGCATCATAGGCGATAGAGTATTGGAGTAAGAGTAACTTTTTAATACTATCAAATCTCTCTATAACAGCCTTGTTTGTCCCAATTATACTTTGGCTTCTATAACGAAATGTTGTGATAAAGAACATATAATATAACATAACATGAACGATCAGTTTCACATAAAACATGATTGTTACAGTGAAATGTTATTATATATAGAGTCTGTCTATGTTATCTCTTTCCTTTAATCTTCCATATATTTCCCCTTTGAACAATATTTGTAATCAAGTATTGCACATGATATCCTTTCTTGTGAAGTTACCTCTCTTATAATGTCTTCTGTTAACACTTACTACACAAAACTAAACGAAAACCCCAAAACAGAAATGAAATGTTAGTACTATCACTTAGCTAGCTACTAAATGTTTGGGACTGTGACTTAGTATTAATTGTATTGTATTAGCAACTAAAGAAAAGATTAGCGACAACAGGAACAGTTAGCAAGCTACTTGAAAATAGATGTTACTTTTGCCTTAAGTTTTTGTTTATTAGACAAATGTAGCATTGCTTTTCTGTGTTTATTCATTATGTCTGAAAAGAGAAAGTACAGGGGAGAATTGCAAATGAGCAATAAGGTTGTCGATATTTTGGCGTGGCCTACATTTTGCTAGCAATGGTATAGCCTTGGGCATAGTGAGTCCAGGTCCTTCAGTCATGTCTACCAGCTCTTCACATACTCTCTCCCATTCAAAGCACTGAATAAGTGATCCTAATGCCAAACCAGCCACATGCATTGCCAAATTCTCACCTGGACATCCTCTCCTGCCATATCCAAGCGGCATTAGCCTGAAACCATCTCGTTGACCTTTGAAATCGATAAACCTTTCAAGCTTGAACTCATTTGGCTTGTCCCACAATTTAGCATCATTTTGTATTGCCCACAAATTCACAAGCAACATTGTACCACGGGGAACATGAAAACCTCCAATGACACACTCATCCGAGGACTCGTGTGGCACAAGTAATGGATCAGCTGGGCATATCCGGAGAGTTTCGTTTATGATTTCATGGAGATAAGGGAGTTGAAATAGGTCTGAATCATCAAGTAATCTCGATGAGTCTCCGATGTGAGTGTCGATTTCATTTTGAGCTTTGTTTAGTGCCTCGGGATTGTTCAGAAGAAGTGACAATGCCCATTCCATTGTGACAGCTGTAGTATCGGTCCCTGCTGTTAACATGACCATTCCCATGCCCCTTATCACTTCATCTGTGTAATAATCAGGCTCCGAATCTTGGAGGGATAAGAGAACATCAATCATGGTGTTGTTACTTTGCTCCGCAGAAGATCCCTTTCGCCGGTTCTTATGCTCTTCAATCAAATCTTGCATGAATTTATCCCTCTTCTCCTGCAGTAACTTCACCTTATCCTCAAGTTTGTTTGCTCCTATCCATTTAAGAAGTGGCACAAAATCTCCTATATTTGTTGCACCACTCACTTGGAAACTTTCTGTGACATCTCTTTAAACCTTCTAGATGCCTCCAACTTCTCATCAGAATCACCATAGTATTGCTTCCCAGCAATCATCATCATCAAGATGTTCAGTGTCATCTCAAAGAAAGCCGCTTTCATATCCACCACGTTCATATTAGAATCTCCACCAATGGTTTTTCCCCCTACAAGTCGTTGAAGCAGATTGCGAACCTCATTTCTACGAATATCAGCACACATTTGAATTCTCTGAGTGGACAAGATTTCAATTGTGGCAATCCGTCTTAGGTTGCGTCAATGTTGGCCATAGGATGCCCAAGAAAGAGTTGTATAATTGTAACCAAGATGTTTTCCAGCAAGCAACCTCGGACGGTTGGCAAAAACAACGTCGTTTTTGGTGAAACATTCCTCTGCAAGAGAAGGGGAAGAGATAAGCAGGGCAGGACACGATCCAAATCGGAGGTAAAGCAAAGGGCCATGTTTTTCTGAGATGTTGGCTAATGTTTTATGAATTGGTTTCTTGAATAGATATAGATGACCTATAATGGGCAAAGAGATAAAGGGACTTGGTGGGAGATTTTGGAATTTTCTAAGGAAATGATTCTTTAGCAAGTAAAGGAAACTGAAGATGAGTATGTAGTATGAAATTTCCATGGTTGGTGCAGATACTTCTTACAGTAACTCTAAATAACAGAATACTGAAATTTTTATACCTTCTGGAATGGGAATTTAGGCCTACTTAGGTGCTGGTCCAGGAATTGAATTTGAGATAATTAGGCTGATGATCTATAGAGTGCAGCTCTGGTGCAAGGTCTTAGTTTATAGTTATATGTTGCTATCAGCAGCATTGGACTTTATCATCTTTGGAGTTTGGACAGCAAGGTGTCACTTATCATGGTTTATGATACTTTACAGTTAATTTAACTTTTGTGCATCGATAGGCGATAGTGTATTGGAGTAACTTTTTAATACAGTCAAATCTCTCTATAACAGTCTCGTTTGTCCCAATATTTTGGCTTCTATAATGAAGTGTTGTAAAGATATGGCACCTGGACCTAACCTAGCTTATAAGATTGAATTAGGCTCAAGTGTCATATCTTTACATGGTATCAAAGCCAAGTCCATCCCTGTTTGGACTCCCGGTCCGTGCTCCATCGGCAACACCTTCAGGTCCTTGGCTTCAGTAATAGCATCAACTTTGCTTGCCCATGACTTAGGAAGGATTCGAAGAATCTTCCTAACCTGTTTACTTGGGTGAACAGGTTCTCCCAAGCAGTGTAGTTCATTAGTGATGGAGGTGAATCTGGAAGGCATGTCATGGATTGTTTCTCCCTCTTTCATTGTGAAGTTCTCATACTAGGTAGTCAGCATGTCTACTTTTGACTCCTTCACTTGTTCCGTACCCTCATGAGCAGTCTTGAGGTAGTCCCAAATTTCTTTTGCTAATTCACAAGCAAAAATGCGATTATACTCTTCAGCACCTATACCACACACCAATAGTTTCTTAGCTTTGTAACTCTTTTCAATCTTCTTCCTATCAGCTTCATCATACTGTTGTCGAGTCTTTGGAATGACTCTTGTGATTTCTCCATCTTTCACTTCCATTATAGGGACAAAGTGTCCGTCTAGCACTATGTCCCACAACTCACTGTCCTCAACCATTAGATAATCGTACATCCTCATCTTCCACCAGTTGTAAAACTGACCATTGAAGCGAGGTGGCATGGTCGATGATTGTCCTTCTTCTAGGTTTGGTGGAGAAACCATCTTTCCACAAGAATCTCTCTTGGTGTTAACCAGCTAGAGAGCCTTGCTCTGATACCAATTGTTAAGATGTGTGCGTCCACTATCAGTCAATGGACCAGGTCCCTTGACACAGTAAGAATAGTAATAAACAGCACAAGCAATAAAGTAAACAACACAAGCAGTTTACATGGAAACCCCCTTGCTCGAGGGCGGTGAAAACCACGACCTGTACTCATAGGATTTCAACCCAACTCCATTTAACTCTAAAAGGACCAGTGACTCAGATTACAAATTCCTGTAACCTAGGAATTTAACTCTAAATCCCTTCCCCTCACTGTAGCAACTCTACTACAAAGAAAGAACTAAGCAATAACTCTAATGCCCACTAAACCACCTAACTCTAGATGATTTAGACTTCAACTAAGCAACAACTTTGTTGCCCACTAAACCAATTAGCTCTAACCGATTTAGACTTTTTGACTGAAACAAACAATGATCTTATTCCTTTATAACACAGAAATAGATCTACAATGATAAGCACTGGAGTAAAACCCTAAGACAACTAAGACGCAAACAACTCTATCAGGTCCCTGCTGCTCTTAAGGAGGATACTTCTCGAAAGGATTGTTTTTGCTTGTGTTCTTGAATATTTCAGTAATACAAAAAACTGAGGTTGTGTCTATTGAGAAATGCCTTATGTCTAATAGACACAACCTTAGGAGCCATGCTATTGGGTAAGGATTCTGCCATGCCATTCGGGAGCCGTGCACCAACTCCTGCAGACCTAGAGCCTAGAGGTTGTAGTGTACTTTTTCCAGCTGTCTTCTTTCTCACATATGAACACCATGGGATCAGGTCCACTTATAAGATCCCTTCGTTTGTCAAATCATCAAAACTCATAATAACAGTATGCCTATACTGTCTCTTTTTCCTTTAATCCTCCATATATTTCCCCTTTGAACTAATTAGTGGCTACAACGAAAGAAGTAATGTATAGATTGATGTGTTGGTAGAGAACCTTTACTCTTGGAGAATTCCAAATTGTTAAACATTACAAGGAAATGAGCGCAGAATGGATAGTAAGAATTCATAAAACTGACACAAATTATCTACACAAATGTAACGTCTTTTATTAGTTGTGTCTGAAAATTCTTTTGAAATTATGGAATCCATTTTGGGCCTCATTTGTTTGCATTAACTAGACATTCATCACTACTATATATATTAATCTTACCTCTAGTTTCAAACAATTACATATATTACCATTTTTAATATTCTATACCATATATTTAAAAATATACAATTAAATATACAAATCCCTTAAAAATAGGATTAATTAATTATCTTTATATTTTAACACCTAAATTAATTGACGATTTGAATTTTTTTTTCCGAGAGAGTTATATCCCCCCTCCCCCCCAATCACATTAACAATTTGAATTCTCTCTCTCTCTCTCCAGCCATATCTTGAATAATTTGATATTGTAAACATGTATCTCGAATATTTAAACCAACGGATACATGTATCTGGCGAGTCATGAAGCATGTATTCAAAGTACAAAATTTGGCATAGAAAGTAATATGGTGATATTGGGCATTGTTGAAAAAGCTCACAATCGCAAGGAAGAGAAAAGAACAAATTGATGCCAAGAATATGAAGTTTACAATTAGAGAATTAGTTTGGTTTTATGATTTCATTATTTTAGAAAGATTTGTTAAAGTTGATACACTAAGGAATCTCTAGATATGTTAGAGTCATTAATTAAGCCTCAATTAAGGAAATCAGTTACATACATTTAATTCAAAATTAATAAAACATGTATCTCGAATATTCAAACCGCCTGATACATGTATCTGGCGAGTAATGATACATGTATCCAAAGGACAACCACCGGATACATGTATCTGACGAGTAATGATACATGTATCCAAAGGATGAAATATGGTATAGGAAGTAATATTTGAAACTATCAGGAATTCTAGTAATTAGGTATTAATCTTAATCATTCATATCTCAGTCATTAAGTTTATTTGTTTTCAAGGTATGAATCTTAATTATTAAGATCTTAATCTTAATCATTCAAATCTAAATAAAGTAGGACAACATTTTGCACTCATATATTTGAATTTGAGGGCAAAAAACTCGCTTATTGATTAGCCTAAAAGTAAATTCAAGAACTTCATTGGATTATTCCTTTTTTTTTTCCCAAGTGTATGAACCATGAACTAACCGGTATCTAGCACAATCTAATGATACATCAATATCAATGATACGTGTCTTGAATGCGTTGCTACATGATCTTTGCTCTAGAAATCTAATAGGCAACAACAAAGTCCCGCTTCAAAACGGACACTTTTTGGGCACCACATATCAAAAGGGACAATCCCTAAGAACACAAACCAAAACAAACACTTCACCCGCAAATGGACGAACTATCCCAAACAAAGTTAATTTCGTCTATTCCACTCCAAAATACAACATAATATTTTAAGAACTACAATTTTTTAATTAACTTAGGTTTTCACATGAAGAAAATCTACTCTTCAACAATAAATGTGCATTCTATTCACTTCACTTCACATTTTCCCATTCATTTTTTATCTTCTTCTACTAATATTACATTTTGATCTTAGAAAATTGTTAGTCATATTTCAACAATCCGAAAGGTCTGTGTTTCAACTAAACTTGATGTGTGTGTGTATATATATATATATAAATACTAGTTTTTTGACACGTGCGTTGCACGTGATTACCAATTCCAAAAATATATGTTATAGTAAATACTATTGTTTATTTAAGCAAAGATTTAATAATAAACTTAGTACAAAATAATATTGCAGATTCTTTTGTGAATGTTCAATGTGGATCATCATATATATCTCTTATTCACGCGAACCTATGAAGATGGTCAATGAAAAATTTTATTAGTTAAATGTAATAATGTTTATATTTATTTTAATTTGATGAGGTTCAATCATATAATTAGTTTTATCTCACTAATATTACCTTGTAGACGATATTTGTTGTGTATATAAAAATTAAACTAATACAAACTTCAACTTGCGTTATTACAAGTTATATGAACTTTTCTTCGTCTAAAATACTGAAATATTAAGAAACAGTAAATAAGTAAAACAAAAGGGCAGTGTTTATATAGTATTAACTATTTTGAAGAAAACTTTCTGAAAATCTAAATCACATAAATAACATTGATAAAAAAAAGTCATTCTTTTGTCTTGAGCATAAAAAAAAAAATTCGTGACAATTCTCTAAATTTTGAAAAAAGAAATTCAGAAACATATATCTACATCACAAGAGAAATTGTTAACAAAAACAAATGAATTTAGACTACATCATGTTAACTTCATATATTGGAACATTACATACTAATGTATATGTTAAGAAAAAAATAATAATGATATCATCAAAATTATTTTCCTAAAGTACTTGAGGTTATAAAATATACCCTCTTAGGATAGAACGATTTACTTCATCAGAATAGTGGTACCTCATATTCCGCTAAACTTTTAACTCACTCAACGACAATAAATCACACAAAATTTTTAAAATACAACAAGAAGAAGAGCAGAAGATTAAAAACAATTGTGGTTGAAAAATGAGAGGAAGCCCCTCTATTTATAGTCAACAAAGGGTAGTATGAACAAATCCTTTTTGTGTTTTATTTGAAAAGTCACAACTCATCGAAAAATCCACAACCCTTTGAAAAAGTCACAATTCTTTGAAAAAGTCACAACTCATCGAAAAATCCACAACCCTTTGAGAAAAGTTACAACTCATATGAACAAATGTTTTTGTGTCTTATCTGAAAAATCATGACCTTTTCAAGAAATCACAACCCTTTGAAAAAGTCATAATTTATTGAAAAAGTCACAACTCCTCTGCAAAAGTTACAACCCTTTGAGAAAAGTCACAACTTATCGAAAAATTTACAATCTAAGTTAGGAATATTATAGTAATTTAACATTCAATTTAGAAGTCAATGCTTTTAAGCAAATAATATAATATAATATAATATAGAAATATAGATAGATAGATGAAGAGTATTGTAAAATGAAAATATGGAGGACTCCAACTGAATAAAAAGCCCACCTCTCTCTCTAGATTTATTTCCCAAAGAGGGAGAGTAATGGAGGGAAATCCAAATTTCACTTTTAAAATTCAATCTGAAAAAACAATTAGCCAAAAACTTGCCCCAACATGCCAAATCTCAAACTCAAAAACCAATGCCACCCACTCAGCGCCAAAAATGAAATTTTTTTCTTCTGAATATGGCGCCATATATATACATACATACATACACCCATCTCTCTTTCTCTTCCTCAACTCAACTCTCCCCTCACCATTTACACAGAGAGAAGAAAAGGGAGTAGCAAGCAATGGCAGACCAAAAAAATGCTGTAAGAGTAACTCGTTTGGCTAAGAGAAGGGCAGCAGAAACAATGGTTCAGCACTTGCAACAACCCAACAAGAAGAGAATTGTGTTGAGTGAGATTCAAGATTTATCTAATGTGGGTATCAATCAGATTGAGGACAAGGTGTTTGTTTCTGAGCCTCTGAGACCCAAATGTAAGCAGATTATTAAGAGGAAGGTGAAAAGCTCTGATGACCCACAGATGTGTAGTGCTTATGTTTCTGATATATATGATTATCTTCATCAAATGGAGGTTAGTGCATTTTTATTTACTCTTTTCCATAAATTTTGGGTGTTGTCTGAATGTCTTAATCTATTGTTAGATATAGTTAATTTAATTGGGTGTTAACTAATAGAGCTTCATTTGGTTTCTTATGGATGAATTTGGAAATGGGCACTCTAAAGATTGGATTTTTATCAAATCTTGATTGGACTTGATTGTTGGGTTTTTGAGTTTTTGATTAACTCTGCGGTTTTTCGAATCAGATTGAGAAAAAGAGAAGACCGTTGCCTGATTACCTTGAGAAGGTTCAGAAGGATGTGAGTGCAAATATGAGAGGGGTTTTGGTGGACTGGCTGGTTGAAGTTACCGATGAATACAAGCTTCTTTCGGACACGTTGTATCTTACTGTTTCCTACATTGATAGATTCTTATCAGTGAATGTCATCCCTAGGCAAAAACTTCAGCTTTTGGGTGTTTCTTCAATGCTCATTGCTGCGTAAGTATTGTAGCAGAAAACTGTTTTTTTTCCGGCAATGGGCCTTTTGTGTCATTTTGTAATATTATCTGTTGATAATGATCAGGAAGTACGAGGAAATCAGCCCTCCAGATGTTGGGGAATTTTGTTATATTACAGACAATACATATTCAAAGAAAGAGATGGTAAAGATGGAGGCTGAAGTGCTAAAATGCCTCAACTTTGAAATGGGAAACCCCACAATCAAAACATTTCTTGGGTAGGTAGCTGCTTTGCGAGTAACTAGACGTGCATTTGTAATGATCTGTGGTTTCTCGACTGACATGACCGTTCCTTTTCTTATGCTATGCAGACAATTTACCAAAATTGCTCAAGAAGATTACAAAGTAAGTGTGCAAATATGACATGAACATTATGATTTTCAATTCAATCGTGTTCGCGTTAAATGCTTGCTAATTTTATTTTTCCCTTCCTTCTTACAGAAAAACAATTTGCAGTTAGAGTTTCTCGGCTACTACCTAGCAGAGTTAAGTTTATTGGATTACAACTGTGTGAAATTCTTGCCGTCTTTGGTAGCTGCTGCTGTGATATTCCTTTCAAGATTCACATTACAGCCAAAGTCACATCCTTGGGTGAGGATTTTAATTTGATTCGAAGTTCACTTATGTTTAGTTTCTTGATATGTTGAAGTGCTGAATCAACTCTATTCATTATACAGAGTCTGGCCCTTCAATGTTGCTCGGGATATAGACTAGGGGATTTAAAGGAATGTGTTCTTATCATACACGACTTGCAATTAAGTAGAAGAGGAAGTACTTTAACAGCTGTGAGGGACAAATACAAGCTGCATAAGGTATCATTCCGCGTGTGTTTGATAATTGGTGATTTCGTTGTTAACACCTTCATAGTTCAGTAATCTGATGTGAACATTGTATGATTTTTTTCGTGCAACAGTTCAAATGTGTTTCAACATTGTCTTGTCCTTTGGAAATACCGGATTCATTCTTCAAAGATACAAGACAATGACTACTTGGCCATTTATGCTTGGGAATTGGAATAGGACTTCATTCTTGGCTATTTTTGCTTTTGGTTAACAATATATTCTATTAATGACCAAAATATGTACATTTACGAGCACCGAAGCAGTCATGGACTAACTACTGCAGTTTTGGTTCCTTCATATTGGAAAGCTTGCTCAATGAATTGAAATCCTGCAATATTTCTTGTTTTTGGTTGATCTTAACTTCTTTTGATTCAAAAACGAAGAGGACAGACTTGCTTCTTCATGATCATTTTCGCAACAAGTTAAAACTCACCCATCTACCCATAATCTAACCCGCCCATGACCCACAAATTGTACTACAATCTATTTTTGGATCTCTTATAATTTGAACAGAAGAAAATGAATCTTTCAAATGTTTTATATGTAAAAATGAAGATCTCTTATAAAAAGATTGTAAAACTTTTTTCTATTTTTGGAAATAGGCTAGAAAACAATTTATTAGGGAAGGTAGTCAAATATTCAACGGTTGAATGCTATATATATGTTGGAAGTTGACCATTTTAAGGTTTAAAATTAGTCAACCTCCTTGTTAGACGCTTTGAATTCAGTTTTTCCCTCCAAAGATTCTATTTTAGTTTCGTATTTAAAAATATTTTCAGAAATCTTAAAACTCTATTCATCGTCATCATTATTTGCTGTGGTTATTGTCATGCTCGATTCCTCTTCCTCACCTTAAAGAAACTTAATTTGATGTCAATGTTCATTGCAGAGGTGCATTTGTTAACTCTTTTTCATTTTATGTTCCATTTATAGTAAGAAATAGATTAGAATTTTATGAATTCTATTTGGTGATCTGTATAATTTAAAGTTTTACTGAAATATGTTGTTTGAAACAATTTTTGAAAACCATTGTTATGAATCTATTTTGTTTGTCATATTTAGCCAAGATGTTTGTTTAAATTGTATTATTGTGTTGAATGATTCTTGATTTTAGCAGAGCGGAAGGTCAAAATCACACAAGTTCTCTACCTGAAATATCATTATAGTTCAAGTAGGAAACTCAAACACCTGATAATTTAGGTATGTAGCTCAAAAAATCAAGATACTTTAGGCCGTGATTTTGACCTTTCTTTTATATATGTAAATGGTGGAACTGTCATCATAGGCAATTTCTGGCTAGGAAAATGGAAGCATAACTAATGAGGAAGAATGTTTTGCAGATCAAAAATCAGTGAACACAATGGAAATGACAACGATTCGTACAGGCTTATCAAAAGACATGACAACATTCGTACAGGCAGACTTATCTTGCTTTCGAGAAGTCGTTCAACGACTAACTGGTACATCTGAATGTAGTGATGGAAATTCCAAAATTGCAGCAACAACAAACACTTCAAAAGCACAAAAGCAGCCTAATATATCAAAACTCCACCATCGCAGACAATGTCAAAGATCAGACATCGAGATCACTAATTCCCAAATTCAGCCCATCATCATCCCAAGTCCCTCAACTTGTCCGAATAAACGAGCTTCTCCATCCATTGAGATGATAAATAAAGTGGAAGAAGAGAAAGCCATCAAAGAAAGAAGGTTTTACTTGCATCCGTCCCCCAGGTCTAAACATGGAAATGCTGAAGAACCAGAGTTACTCACCTTGTTTCCTTTAATTTCCCCTCGTTGAAACAATGGATCGTGAACAATGAGTTGAATGATTTTGTTTCTTTAGCTAGAAACTACTTAGTAAAAGATACAGTTCCTACATTAGATTCTAATACTACAGATAATTTTTAGAAGCAAGCAAAAACCTGTCGTAATTTTCTTTCAAACGATTCGAGGCAAAAATGAGACTCTTAAGTTAGTGCTCAGTTATCATAATCAGTCAAACAAAGATACAAAATAGCCACGAGCAAAATACAGGCTTTTCCCACCATTGAAATGCTTACAAAATGTTTATATCCAAACAAAAAAAGATCGCTTACTGTTAACCGAGCTGATTTAGTAATATATGCTTACATGTAGGGTCTTTTCCACTTTCAGTCGTTGTCAGGCAAAAATCATTCTCATCTTTTATCATTGTTTCACTCGTTGACATCTTCTTCATCACAATATGCATCATCACCGTCACAGTGTGTGCGTTCTCCCCCCTTCAAAGTTTTGTTATCATCAGTTTGAGAAGTTGAGAGAGTATTAGTGAACTCTGTGAATGGCACTATACTCTTTCTGGAAGGTGAATCTGCAGAGCCTAGATCTTCGTGGTCACTACGCATTCGAGTTTTGACAAGGTAGTGTGCCACAGATTTGTAACCAAGACGCAGTACCTGGAAACATGTTAACTTCCTTAGGATTGAATGCTGCAATCCCGAAAATCTCCATCCTCAACTCAAACTTATATATTCATAAAAAGAGAATTCTTTGTAATTATCAGACAAGCGATCTAGCCTTTACTGGTGGAATGAATCAAGAATAAAAGGGCCAAAGAGGTTCACCTTTCTGTAGATTGCACCAGTTGCTGCATACCCCTTTGCACGCCTGCATAGACTGCAATTGCATATTCCTCGGCAGACAGGGCAAACCCAATTTGCGTTTTCATTTGTTTCAGTGACGTTCTCTCCATACCTACATGATGTGCAAGCTCAAATATTAGATCCGCGGACATTTCACATAGGCAGTAAGATCATCAGAAACAGTAGGTTTGAAGTAACACCAATACGGTCATATGAATTCAGGATAGAAGTTAGCTACTAAAGGGAATACTACAGAAAAAAAGCTAAGAGGAAATCAGAAGAGTTATCACCTCATGTACAGACAATCTCCACAGAATTGTCCTTGACCCAGCTTGCAATTGCTGCATGCAGTGCGTTGACCAAGAGTTTTCTGCCTGCAATTGTATCGAATATTTTTAGGAGTTTCACATCAAGTAATAAATTGAAACAAGCGAAGGTTAGTAGACTGCATTTTGACCGTAGAAAGAATGATGTTTTTCATGAAATTGGCAGCAGAACTTATTGTTTTACAAAATTCCGAGTACTGATAGGAAAAAGTAAATGCTGAATCAGAGTAACACTGCAAAATGCATTAATGATGAACAACTATTTTGCTATTTCTTTAAGACAAATATCATGAATAAAATGGTCTCAACTCTAGATGAATACAACACATTACACATTTGATTATTCAAGTTGATATGCATCCTTGTGGACTAATTTCTTTTACAATATTCATGCCAGAAGTTCAAAAACGATATTATATTCAATCTTAACAAACAACATGCTTTAACCTAGCTTCCACAATGACAAGAAAAGCTTCAATTAATCATACTAAATGGAGAAGAGATATTCTGATCAGACAACATAGTTTTGGTCATCTTTATTATCCCATGAAAGGAGGCCTAAATTAGCGATATTCATTCTAAGAAACTGTGCTCAAGGAACAGATATGACTAAATGATAATTCACCTTAGTTATCTTAAGCAGCAGAATCTGTATATACACTGCGAATTTCCAGAAAACTTGACAACAATTTATTTTGGAAGCGAACAACTTATAAAACTACTTAAAAGATACCCCATAAGATGCAATTTTTTTCGTGACTTGCACATTGCTACATTCAAAAAAAGTCCGTTGCAAGTCACGAAAAAATACGCACTAAATCAAACTCCAAATAATCTTCGGGAAAATCTTATTTCATATTCAAACACATCACAAATGCAAATTGTTTTCTATGTATTGCATAAATCGGTACCTTAAAAATAAATAAGCAATAGAACAACATAAAACAGACGATGAGAACAAAGGTTTACACCTGCACTGATGGCATGACTTGCCATTATCAGGATCATATACACGCTGGCCATCTTCATCATAACCATCAACACAGAGATTCCAAGCATTCTGGCAGTCACCTAAAAGCTTTTCATGTTCCTCTGTGTAGAATTCAGTGTTTTCACCTTCTCCTATATTAATCTCTACATCCTCTTTTGATATCTTATCCGTCTTGGGAATCGTCTTTTCTTTGTAACTAACTGGAGGTTTATCCTTCAACCTAAAAACATGTAAACATCATTTGATAAAGAACATCTTTCAGGACTAGAAAAGGCAAGGTTTTACTATAATGAAAGACATCCCATGAAAAAGGTCACCATAGGAAAAACAAAACATCATACACAAACTGAGCATAAACGAGCATTTGTTTGGTTTCATGAAATATATACATAAAACTTTGCAATCTTCTTCTCCGTTTTCACAATAAGTCAAACATATCTATTAGCTATCATGCTTTTCCTTTGATTACTGCTTTGATTTGCTTGAACAAGGATCTTTCAGAAACAACCTCTCTCTCAAGACTCTTAGTGATAAGGCATGCATGCACTCTATCAAACACTGGGTATGTTGTTGTTATTTACATTTATTTCCAATCAAACACCAAAATATCTATGACTAAACATATTTCAGCACATAGACAACATTTTATATCCGCAATAAGAACCAACCCAACACACCCTTTTCTCCTACTTTTTTGGAAAATCAAAATCAGGGTCAAGCCACTAAATCAGGCCTTTGGAGCCCCAATTTTTTTTCATCCGGTGTTCGATACTTCATTGAATCTCCCAATTAATTCGATTTTGAGACACCCAAGGCCGATTATAGAGATAGTAAAATTTATTTCATTTTCAAACTCGAACCCAAAAACTCTAGTTAAGGAAGGATGAGACTCAATACCTAAAAGAGCGGCGAGGTGGGTCATCAGTTGACACCGCCTGGCGGCTGATTCGGGGAGTAGTGAGTTTCTTGGAAGGGGCATTGTTGATCTTCTTGGTGAGTTCGAGAATGCCAAGTTTGTGTAGTCTCTCTTTGTTCTCTTTGATTCTCTCAGCCCTTTGCTTCTCATAATCTCCTGCTACTGCTCCGTCATTTGGTTCTTCTTCAGCTGCTGCACCTCTTTTGCTTCCCGCCTTCACCATTGTTAGCTTCTACAGCCCTTCTGAGTTGTGTGTGTTACTGAGAACCCAGAAATAGGGAACAGTGATGGCCAATGGTAGAAAACAGCTCAGCATTTTATTTGTTTTGAAATCTTAAAAAAACTATACTATTGCTCCCTCCATTTTTAAGTTTCCCTCTCTTTTTTTGGTACTAGGACTACACTTTTTGGTCCAATAAAGGGAAAAAGGATTAATATACCCTCAACCTGACTTAAATGAGAGTTATTGACCAAAATAAGCTATTTTTAAAATCAATTCACCTAACTAATACGTTTTTAAATTTTTTTACAAAAGTAGTATAAACATACTTCATGGTAACGTTTTAGGTTATTTTTATTTTAAAAATTCAACGGACAAAAACTGACGGAGCTGATGATGTTAAATGAATAAACGTTACTGTGAGTAACGTTTTGGGCTTAAAACGTTATTCACAATAACGTTTATTGAGAATCCAATCACATCCAACCCTGCAAATGCAGAATCAAATCCTGCAAATTTAAAACGTTACTCACAGTAACGTTTTAAACCTAAAACGTTACTCATAGTAACGTTTTAGGTGTAAAACGTTAATTTGAGTAACGTTTACTAAGAATCCAATCAAGGATTATGACTGCTTATATTCAAAAAGCAAAATCTTTTACCCCCTCCCCTCCACGATAAAAATTAAAACTTTTTCTAAATTTATTTTTTACTACCCAACCACCCCCCATCCTATCTCCAAAAAATGTAAGAAACTAAATTTTGTGTTTTATAAAAAAAAAAAAAAAAAATTATCCCCATCCCTCCCCTAGCCCCTCCCAAAAAAAAAAGTTTAATTTATTTTTTAAAAATTCTAAGATTTTTTTTTTCTTACCTCATGAACTCACCCATCCTACCGCAACCATCTAGCTCCAATAAATGTTAATACCAAAGTAACGTTTTACACCTAAAACGTTACTATGAGTAACGTTTTAGGTGTAAAATGTTACTGTGAGTAACATTTTAGGTGTAAAACGTTACTGTGAGTAACGTTTTAAATTTGCAAGATTTGATTCTGCATTTGCAGGGTTGGATGTGATTGGATTCTCAATAAACGTTATTGTGAATAACGTTTTAAGCCTAAAACGTTACTCGCAGTAACATTTATTCACTTAACGTCGTCAGTTTTTGTCCGTTGAATTTTTAAAATAAAAATAACCTAAAACGTTACCATGAAGTACGTTTATACTACTTTTGTAAAAAAATTTAAAAACGTATTAGTTAGGTGAATTGGTTTTAAAAATAGCTTATTTTGGTCAAAATTTCCTTAAATGAAATGCAGATAGCTTTGGTCATACTTTTGGAATATTGGCGTCTTTGCCATTCAAAAACTAGAGTATATATGCTCTCCACTCTAACAGAAGCTAAATAGGGATACGCGGTGCAATCCTATTCGTTGATCTGATATTTAATAAATGCTGGATCGGTGAATAAGATTATGACACGTGTATGTCCGTTAGTATAAAATGTATATATGCTCTATTTTTTGGACGACAGGGGGCACCATTGTTCCAAAAGTATGACGGAGGGTATCTGTATATCATTTACGATAGTTCAGCGATATATTTGTCTTATTTCCCTTGAATAAAAAGGAAATATGTCAAAAATACCCTTCTATTTTCATTTATGAAATTGGGTTTTTTGTTTAAGGGTTGCTTGCCTTTTGAATAGAAGGAAGTGGGAGAGCAAGAGTTATTTCGGTAAATCGATGCATGAGTTGAGGCTCTCATGTCTTGTGACCCTTTGAAAAAGTAAGGGCTCATAGGGAGTCTTTTGGGAATTCTATCCAAAATAGGAGCATATTTAAATACTTTCATAGTGGTGAGGGTATATTTGGCTTGATAGTATATCGAAGGATAAATCTAACTAATAAACGAAAATAGATGAGTATTTTTGAACCTTTCCCTAAATAAAATCCTCTATTTTTTCATATGTTTCAATTTGTTTATTTGTTTGATTTTGATTCACACAAGTTTAAGAAAGTACATTTCTCTCTATACCATGATTTCTAGACATTATTTTTCATCCAAAATTGATTTTTTTTCCCTATCACTCAAAAATTCAGTATGTTTCCATCTTCATCAAACTCCCATTGTTATAACATTATTGAGTTGACTAAAGATTTGTAGAATGTTCCAAAATACATTTTAATTTTGTAGTCTTAAACATATTATATGTAAAGTTAGAATTAAAAAGATGTCAAAAAAGGAAATAGGCATTTGTTTAAAAAACAGACTAAAAAAGAAAGTAAGACAAATTTGAAATGGAAGGAATACTAGTTATTGCTTTATTGCAGATTTAATCTATATTCTTCTAGTTTATTTGTATCTTTCGAGTTCCAGTTTAGCAAAAAGTTTGTCCTCTTCATTTTTGAATATGAAGAGTACATCTTAATAGAGTGTTGCGACGATCATCATGATTCATGAAGAAGCAAGTTCATCCTTTGTTTTTGGATTTGACAAGTATTTATCTCATATAGGGTGTTACGCCAAAGGTATTTGAGTGACATAATGATACCAATAGATCAAAATCTAATACTTTTTTGTTAGTTATAATGACACTAGAATTAGGATGAAAAATCCTGAAGATTTGAATTGTATTGCAGCTTTTCGAGAAGAAGATATTGTCAAGATTACTCGAAAGAGGTATTCAAGATCCCCTGTACAACTGCTTCAGTGCTTGTAAATGTACATATTTTGGTCATTAATAGAATATACTGTTAACCAAAAACAAAAATCCAAGAATGCAGTCTTGTTCCAATTCACAAGCATATGGCCAAGTAGTCATTGTCTTGTATCTTCGAAGAATGAATCCGTTATTTCCAGAGGAGAAGACAATGTTGAAACACATTTGAACTGTTACAGGAAAATCATACAGTTCACATCAGACTACTGAACTATGACGGTATTTACAACAAAATCACCAATTATCAAACACAAGCGGAATGATACCTTATGCAGCTTGTATTTGTCCCTCACAGCTGCGAAAGCACTTCCTCTTTTACTTAATTGCAAATCGTGTATGATAAGAACACATTCCTTTAGATCCACTGGTCTATATCCCGAGCAACATTGAAGGGACAGACACTGTAATATGAAACAGAGTTAATTCAGCACTTCAACATATGAAGAAACTAAACACAAGTGAAGTTTGAATCAAATTAAAATCCGTACCCAAGGATGTGACTTTGGCTGTAATGTGAACCTTGAAAGGAATATCACAGCAGCAGCTACCAAAGAAGGCAAGAACTTCACACAGTTGTAATCCAATAAACTTAACTCTGCTAGGTAGTAGCCGAGAAACTCTAACTGCAAATTGGAGTTCTGTAAAAAGAGGTATAATAAGCAAACATTTAATGCAAAAACAATTGAATTGAAAATCATAATGTTCATGTCATATTTTTGCACTTACTTTGTAATCTTCTTGAGCAACTACTGTAAACCGTCTGCATACCAAAGAAAATAAACAGTCATATCAGTCGAGAAACTACAGATCATTACAAATGAACGTCTAGTTATTCGCAAAACAGTTAGCTACCTGAGAAATGTTTTGGTTGTGGGATTTCCCATTTCAAATTTGAGGCATTTTAGCACATCAGCCTCCATCTTTACCATTGCTTTCTTTGAATATGTATTGCCTGTAATATAACAAAACTCCCCAACATCTGGAGGACTAATCTCCTCGTACTTCCTGATCATTATCAACAGATTATATTAGATTCGCAAGCAAAAAACACATTGCCAGGGAGGCGGGGGAATAAAACAAGTTCTTGGCTCCAGTACTTACGCTGCAATGAGCATAGCAGAAACACCCAAAAGCTGAAGTTTCTTCCTAGGGATGACATTCACTGATAAGAATCTGTCAATGTAGGAAACAGTAAGATACAATGTGTCCGAAAGAAGCTTGTATTCATCTGTAACTTCGACTAGCCAGTCGACCAAAATCCCTCTCATGTTTGCACTCACATCCTTCTGAACCTTCTCAAGGTAATCAGGCAATGGCCTTCTCTTTTTCTCAATCTGATTCGATAAACAGCAGAGTAAGTCAAAAACTCAAAAGCCCCAATATTAACAACTTGTTAAAGTACTTCACACAAACAACTTCAAATGGCTGAAAATCAAGATGTGCTAATTCAATTACATAAACCACAGTCCATTTGCCAAAAATCCAATCTTTAGAGTACCCATTTCAAAAATCATCCATAAGAAACCAAATCAAGCTCTATTAGGTAACACCCAAATAAATAAGCTATATATAACAATAGTTAAATTCAAAATTTATTGAAAAGAGTAAATACCCACTAACCTCCATTTGATGAAGATAATCATATATATCAGAAACATAAGCACTACACATCTGGGGGTCATCAGACCTTTTCACCTTCCCCTTAGTAATCTGCTTACATTTGGGTCTCAGCGGTTTAGAAACAAACACCTTGTCCTCAATCTGATTGATACCCACATTGGACAAATCTTGAATCTCACTCAACACAACTCTCTTCTTGTTGGGTTGTTGCAGCTGCTGAACCATTGCTTCTGCTGCCCTTTTCTTGGCCAATCGAGTTACTCTTACAAAATTTTCTTGGTCTGCCATTGTTTGCTACTCCCTTTTCCTCTGTGTGTATGGGTGGGGGAGAGGGAATAGAGATGAGTGTCTGTATATATATATATATATATAGCGCCATAAGGGGTTGTCTTGTTGGGGCAAATTGTTTTTTCAGATTGAATTTTGAAAAGTGAGATTTGGATTTCCCTCCATTACATTCCCTCTTTGGGAAATCAATGGAGAGAGAGAGAGAGAGGCTTTTTGTTTAGTTGGGCCACTTTTTGTCATTACATAATGTCATACCTTTATAATTTGAGTGATAAATTTACAAGAAAAGTAGAGTAGGATGTGACGCGATCACACCAAATCGGTCGTTACATAAAATGAGTCTTTTCGTCGTTACCTAATGATGGATTTAAATGATAGGATACAATAGAATTTATGTAATAATCAAAACAAACATTATATTTAAACTAACAATACAATACAACACAATAGGTAACACCATCCAGACAAAGTGTAATGATATTGGTCCCAACAACACGAAGCTATTGATTCGAAATGGGTGACTAGTCTAGGTGATACGAGACTTTGATTTAGCCATGAGTAACTAGAAGAAACAGTGCCACAGCAGATATCTTATTTGTTTGCCTCATTCACAAAATACTCTGTTATCTTAGTTATGATGAAGCTTCTCGAATGAGGATTATATCGAAAACATGGCTACAAGCTTGGTTGACTCTTACCAACTTAAAATTCACAATTAATCATTTCGAAGGGCACGAAAATAGTGGATGCAATCTTGGAGAGATATAGGGATGAAAAAATCTCTTTAAACAAGTTTGAATTCTCAAATTGTTCAAAAACCATTTCTAGTGGTCAAATTTTCCTTCGGATCGATAAGTGGCTTGACATGGCTAATCACAAAGGTGTAAAAAATATAGTGTACGAAGAACCTCATGACCGCTTGATTCGATCATCATACTGTTTTCCTATTATCAAAGTCTTGGCAGCAAAATCTTTAAGAGAATTGGTTCTGTGTGGTTATGATCTTATGCATGTTTCATTATTATCTAGTGGTGCCGCGTATTCTCATTCATTGAGAAAGCTTTCTCTGTCTCATCTAAAATTAGATGATAACATGCTTCAGACTCTACTTAATAGTTGTCCCTCGATTGTCTCTTCCGTCCTTAAGCATTGTTGGGGGTTGAAAAATATTGAGCTTTTGAATCTTCAAAAGATCAAGTCAATCACTATAACGGCTATTGGGAACGTACATGCTAAAATTCAAGCACCAACTCTTGAACACTTGTCTTATTCTGGTTGTGGATCGAAAATATTGGATATTGATGAATGTCAGAAATCTGAAATCTTTAGAGCTATCAAGTGTGAGAACATCTGATAGATTTCTCGGTAAATTTCAGTCCCTGAAGGTCTTGAAGATTCAGCATTGTCGGGACATAACTATGTAACTATGTAATGGTGTTTGACTTGCCCGTGAGTTTAGGATGTTAATACGACTTATATAATATACTTAGATTGACGGAAGAGAATACTTCATTAGAGTAGTGGTTGTAAAGAGAGACAAATATCAAACCAGAGTTAGTAAGATGAATGAATTTCAGTTTTGAAAGTTGTACCATAAGTAGAATGGTCGAATATTTTTGGAACATCCCAAAAAGGAAAGAGTGTCATATGAATTAGAACTGACGAGTAACAATAGCACTCTTCTTGTTTTCTTTTGTTTCTAAGTTGATTGTAATAGAATTCCTTACAATCTTGAACTAATTCCACATCGGTTAAAGGTATCGAAGAAGCACACAGAATTGAGGAAAATGACAGGTACAACATTGGCATCATAAATTGATCAAGCCCCAAAGGTGTCATACTTCTCATGAATGTGTACATTCCATGAACAATATTGTACGATATAACGAAAGTAAAGGGCATGTGTCTCAATTTGTCATACCTGTCTCCACAGTACGTCATTCTGGCAACACCTGATACTGTAAGTCCAAACTTTTTCTTTATAAACATCAAGAATGTGAGACATAATGAATCAATAATGTGTCAACTGCTGCAGCAAGACCTGTCTGGAACGTACGTTGAGATATCTTTCATTGCTCGTTTCGTCACTTTTCTTGGAGTTTTAGGTAATCTCTCAAGCAATTGAAAGTTAGATAATAGATCAAGAATTGTATTAGTAGTAAAAATGTTGGCTTTAACTAATGTTGCAACAGGAGTAGTTAAAGCCAACATTTAACTCGGGGAGTGAGTGTCCGATACAGGTGCGGATCTAAGATTGGGGGATACGGGTCCATTGTGGACATGGGCGCGGAGATTCAGCTAAAAATAATTTTTTACTATTATTTTTTTATTTTTTTAATGACAAGGGAAACCCGTTGCCACTATCCTCTAGGTGCGCACAGGATAAAGTCTCGCTCCTATGCAATAACTCGCAAACCACACAGGAGAGGTAACCCGCACAAGGCAAGTTCGGTGCTACGAGCTCGACCCAGAAGGCAAACCCCTTGCTTTCGCTGGCAAGGGGTTTTGAACTTGAGACCTCCAACATGGAAGTCTTTAGGCTAAAAATAGAGTTATACAACTTAAATTATGATATATTACGTGGAAAACTTAAGAAGAAAATATATATACAATGTATTTCATTTTCTTCAATTTCACCTTGGTTTTTGTATTGATTACAAAAATCATTGAATATGTTTAGAATTTCTCCCTTGAAGTTGGTCAAAGTACCCAAAATCGATTGACCTGATCAGGTACGGATCTCACAACCACACCTACGTCATGACGATATGGGTGCAGCACCGAAAACGAAGGGTCCGAACAACTTAGTTGGATCCTCCAAAAGAGAGTATTTTTAGAGGATCCGGGCTCAAACAGGAGCATTTTTTAAAAGTTCGAGCAATATAGGTCTCAATTACTTTTCAAAAATTAAAATAAAAAAAAGGTTATGAAGATTCTCATGAGAGTAGTTTCCTGCAGGATCATGGATGTTGATAATAGGTTGTGCCCAATGTGCAGAAGCCCAATTCATAAAGCTAAAAAGTTTATCATTCCTTAAATTGGAAGCCTTGGCCTTGTGCAACTGAAATTGAATTGTACATCCAAATAGTCCAAAGAAGATACATGCTTATTCACTACTCGTACAGACTTGACGAAGTTAAGCATTTTATCTGAATTCTTTTTCTTTTTTCTTGGGAGATTTTAATAAAGTTGTGAAGATGTGTAATAAGCACATGAACCTTTAGAAATTTCAAAGTACTTGAGAAGACAGACAAGGACTATTTCTTTTAAACAAAGGATTGATTAAATTGTCTTATTAAAACCATTCATTGTTCATATGCCTAGTCAGAAGAAATAATCCAACAAGTCCATGAATTCACTTATTCAAAAGTTCAGATACATGAATGCAAAATATTATCCTATTTTATTGTTGTTTTTCTATATATTAGAAAATATGATTTTAACATGTCAATTTTGAAGTACGTGAATGTAAAAAATTGTCGTACTTTATTTTTATTTTTTATATATATTAAATTAAAAAATATGATTTCAACATGTCAGTTTTTGGACATTAAGTAAAAAGTTTGAGGGTAATGTGTTCTTAAAACATTTTGCAAGATCAATTTGCTTAAAAAATTGTCTTTTTTGCTTTTGTTATTTGAACCCTATCAACAATTCCAAAAAATGTCCGTTCTTTCCTCTTCATTAAACATTCAATTTCACACGTAAACTTGTGTTCAATTTTAATAAACCTTTAATCTATTGATGATGATGACATGCTCTACTTTACTCCTAAATAATTGAGAGTCTAAAATTTAATTAAAACATTAATAGACTACGCATATATTTGAACAAAAATAGACTAGGCATATTTTTACTCTTAACATTTGTTATTTTGATAAAGATATCTATTAATAGTTTGAATTCTCATAATGTTGGGCCCACACTTTTCTTTATTCTATTTTGGCTTAAGTCATATGCGGCTCCTTAAACTTGTCCACATATTTCATTTAGACAATGTAATCTAAACTTGTACCTATTGAACACTCTAACCTTAAGAAATTTTTACCTATTTGACATAAACTGACAAACAGTTGAAAAATAAAAATGTGTGTATTCCAAACGTGAATACAAAATCGATTTACCAATAAAATGATGACACGTGGTATTGTATTTAATTGTTTTTTTTAAAAGCTCTATTTAAATAATCCAAAAAGTATTTTAAAAAATTAAGAAGTTTTTTTTATTTAACAGCCCCCCTCCCTTTTCCTTCTTCTTCGATAGACCCAATTCAGATTTCCCCGGCGGAACCGGTGTCGACACCGGCAATGCCAACAAGCCATCTCTCTACCTCTTTCTTCACTTTCGTTGACGTCGGCAGTACAAAATACACCATTGCTATCCACTCAAGCTAAATACTCATTTTCCTTCATTTCGATAGCATGAAAATCTTTTACTCATTGCCTTCATCTTCTATCCATTAGTAACTATTTATTAGAATTGGAAAAAAATAATAACAAATTTTTGCCCAAAAAAATCAATTCATATTTTTTTTCATGTAATAAATTGAGCTTCATCGAAATATTTGAGACGTAAATTAACATAAAAAAGGGAAATTAGAAGAAGAATGGCAGAGGGTGAGAGAAAGAGAGGTGGAGGGGGTGGGGTGTAGTTGCAGGGGTGGGGAAGAAGATGACTGCTCCTTTTTTTTTTTTTAATTAATTTTTTTTCTTTTTTATTAATTCAGGTGCATAAGTTAAGAGAAAAAAAAAAAAGAAAAATAACTCAACTCGCTCAAAGAAAGTGAACCACACGTTTTTGGCCATGTTAGCATTTTGTGTCTAATAGATATGACTTTTGAACAAATAAGGTGTTCAATTGGCATAAGGATAAGTTGAAGTGTCTAAGTGAATTATACAGACAACTTTAGGTGGCCGGAAATGACTTAAGCCTTCTATTTTTTTAATTTCCCATGTCCGGTGTCGAGCTTCAACTAAATTCGAATCACATACTGCAAGGCTCATTCTGCAGGTGACACTCCCAATAAAATTTTCTCCACATCTAGAGGTTGAACTCAAGACTTCTAATTAAGAATGGAGCAGTTTCACCGCTGCACCACTACATACGTTGGTGGGGCCACGCTATTCACCCTAGTTTAACAATACTAGCATGCTTGGCACCTTGCCATCCACAAATGATACCTAGACAACAATAGTATAAATAATGATCAAGTGAGCAACGTTGTGTAGAAGTCTTCTTTGCTTGTTTATGCATCAACCATGGAAATTTCATATTACATACTCATCTTCACTTTCCTATACTTGCTAAAGAACCATTTCCTTAGAAAATTCCAAAATCTCCCACCAAGTCCCTTTATCTTTTTGCCCATTATAGGCCATCTATATCTACTCAAGAAAAAACCACTTCATAAAACATTAGCCAACATCTCAGAAAAACATGGTCCTTTGCTTTACCTTCGATTTGGATCGCGTCCTGTCCTGGTTGTCTCCTCCCGTTCTCTTGCAGAAGAATGTTTCACCAAAAACGACGTTGTTTTTGCCAATCGTGTGAATCTACTTGCTGGAAAACATCTTGGTTACAACTATACCACCCTTGTTTGGGCATCCTATGGCCAACATTGGCGCAACGTAAGAAGGATTGCTACTCATGAAGTCTTGTCCACTCAGAGAGTTCAAATGTTTGCTGATAACCGTAGAAATGAGGTTCGTGCTCTGCTGCAACGACTTCTAAGGTGGAAAACCAGTGGTGGAGATGCTAACACAAACGTGGTGGATATGAAAGCGGCTTTCTTTGAGATGACACTGAATATCTTGATGATGATGATTGCTGGGAAAAGATACTATGGTGATTCTGCTGGGAAATTGGAGGAATCAAGGAGGTTTAAAGAGATTGTTATAGAAACTTTCCAAGTGAGTGGTGCAACAAATATAGGAGATTTTGTGCCACTTCTTAAATGGATAGGAGTAAACAAACTTGAGGATAAGGTGAAGTTACTGCAGGAGAAAAGGGATAAATTCATGCAAGAATTGATTGAAGAGCACAAGAACCGCCGAAAGGGATCTTCCGTGGAGCAGAGTTACAATACCATGATTGATGTTCTCTTATCCCTCCAAGATTCAGAGCCTGATTATTACACAGATGAAGTGATAAAGGGCATGGGAATAGTCATGTTAACAGCAGGGACTGATACTACAGCTAGCACAATGGAATGGGCATTATCATTTCTTCTGAACAATCCTGAGGCACTAAAGAAAGCTCAAAACGAAATAGACACTCACCTTGGAGAGTCATCAAGATTACTTGATGAATCAGATCTTGCTCAACTCCCTTATCTCCATGGAATCATAAACGAAACTCTCCGAATGTGCCCAGCTGGTCCATTACTTGTGCCACACGAGTCCTCTGATGAGTGTGTTGTTGGAGGCTTTCATGTACCCCGTGGGACAATGTTGCTAGTGAATATGTGGGCAATACAAAATGATGCTAGGTTGTGGGACAGGCCAAATGAGTTCAGGCCTGAAAGGTTTATTGATTTCAAAGGGCAACGAGATGGGTTCAGACTAATGCCATTTGGATATGGCAGGAGAGGATGTCCAGGTGAGAATTTGGCAATGCATGTGGCTGGTTTGGCTTTAGGATCACTTATTCAGTGCTTTGAATGGGAGAGAGTATGTGAAGAGCTGGTAGACATGACTGAAGGACCTGGACTCACTATGCCCAAGGCTATACCATTGCTAGCAAAATGTAGGCCACGCCAAAATATTGACAATCTTCTTGCTCATTTGTAATCACAATTCTCCCCTGACACAACTAAAAAATGCAGAAAAACGACGTTACATTTGTCTATGAGCACTTACTACATAAACATAGGCAAAGTAACATCTAATCTGAAGTAGCCTGCTAATTGTTCACAGCTTGCAGGGCATGATCAGTGTAATTATTGGAGAGGGCAAGCTTCCTGTTCTAGCATATCTCTTCTTTACTTCCTAATACAACAACTATTACGTCTCAATCTCAAACTTCTAGTTGCTAATAAATAGTAACATCTAAGTTATGTTACACCTTCTGCTTTTGTTTGTGCAATACTTGAATACAAATATCAATCAATTTATGCATTGAAGTTGATCCTCACGTATGAGCATGCATCGGCATTCATCAAACAAGAGTTCATTACTATGGTGGTTATGACTAATCATGTATGTTTTTCTATATGCATACCAGCTCAATGTTTTATCAGTCATAAAAGGAGGGGAAGAATACATTAAAAGACAAAACAAATGTCTCAGTGTACGTCCAAACTTTGATGACTGCATCAAATCAACATTGCTTTCAAATCTGTGGGCTGTAAAGTAGATTAGTGAAGTACTATCATTTATAAAGAAACATACATAAAACACAGGAAGCTGGAGTAATCATCCAAGAATCAAATGAGAAAATGAAGGCTCTCATATTTCATAAGCAATCAGAATAACATTTAATATTTTCTATAATAAGGATGGATTCCTTTTCCGCTTATTATGTAACTCATGTAAGAATAATTCGCAGTTAGTTCAAAGCATAGAAGATCTGTTCTCCTGCTCAGCAAATCATGTTCTTAACAGGTTAACTTGGCCACTAGCCATAATTGCTACAAGCAAACTATTCAAAAAAATGTAAAACCAAAAGTGAACCAGATTATAGTCACCAAAATAAATGTTCTCACTGTTCTCCTGGCGTCGTATACAGAAATGCACTTATTTTCATGGTTAGTACACTTCAACATGCACCATTCATTATCATCTTAGCTCCACCTCCTTCGATCTTCTTCCTCATCCACTGGAGTGTACCATGGTGGTCTTTGCTTTGAGTTGCTCAATCTGTAGTTCAGGAGAATTTCTTCATTACTAATTGCTCGAGTTGCCACAAGAACGAGCGTCTTTAGAACAGGGACATCTAATCCGTTCTTGCCAGACTTCCAAGATTTGAACCAAAAGGTGCCAAACCTCCTCATGTTAGCTTCTTCACCATTTCCAAATGAAATATTGGGTATATAGGCTCTCATGTGCTTCTCTGGAAGAGGAAAGTCATAAGTGCATACCATTACATTTGGTACCATGTCCCTTGCTGGGTGGTTGGCAAAGTGAGCAAAGGCTAGAGGGTTTCTCCTTTCCAGCACTTCATGGTTGCCTCCTAGACGTGTTCCATCCAATGGCTTACTGAGCATTTTCCATATTCGCTCAGAACCCTTCCCATCAGCTTGCATGATGTGCTTAGGTTCAGGAAGAGATGATCCATCCCATATTTCACGAGATTCACCACCAGCACCCCAAGGCTGTGCATTTATCACAGTTCCATCATACCGTGTGATCAAATACGAATTTTGGGCGTCAACTCTTGGATATCCAGGAATATAGCGGTAGTATGCAGGGGAGTATATTACACCAGGATAGAATGCTAACACAGTACCAACATCAGCTTCACCGTGTATGAATAAACCTTGCCCAGCATCTTCATGTGGAATTTGAGAAGGTTTGACCTCGAGAGTGTAGCCCATAAGATCCTTTAAACTCTGTGAAACCTCTAAGCGCTTCAATGGCTTGCTTTCAGGTATAGCTGTGCTGAAAACAGAACAGTACTCAAAATCCAGGACGCAATGAGGCTAATTCAAGTCATCCACACTTGCAGAGATAAAAGAAAAACTTTTGTCCGAGACGACTGGAAAGCTTGAATATAATCTATGTGAGACAACCAAAAAGATATTGGAACTATGATCTTATGTCATAGCCCACTTTTCAAGAGTTTATTGTACGCAACTTATGAGAACTGTCCAACAAATACCTATGGGTCCACATTTCCAGGACACGGACATTTATGAACGACCAAAATGTTTAGATGACAAAATTAAGTTAATAATTTCCAGAAAGTCCTTAAAAAACATCATTAGCATTATATTTGTTTATTTCTACTTACCGTAAGCTCAATACTTAACAACCAAACAACAACAAAAATGGAAGTATGATCAAATCCAAAATGGTTATGAAAGCAAAATCAATTACTCTAGTTGTTATATTTGAATTTTATAGTAATCACATGTGAAAAGTATAATGCTTGTTAGATTACCAAAATCAGAAAGGAAAAAGAATTGAAAAGTGAAAAGAAATTAAATATTTAGTACAAGATGCATCTATTAACAAATGAACATAAGCAAGTTACCAGGATTTTATGGTATTACTGTCACTAGCTATTACTATAGTTGTTATTCTGAACGGACTTGTATTAATCTAGGGACTACTTTTTTCTTGATAAATGATCTAGGGTCCTTTATGAGGAAATTATTAATAACTAAAGATTCTTTTACTCTCTAAAATTTTGGATAGGATAAAGGATAAGATTTAAGAATCCATCACCAGAGAAAATATCAATTATACTTAAACTTTTTTCAAACATATATTGCATTCAATTATTAGTAATTAATTATTAAAAAGAAAGGTAACTAAACTTTTTGGCTAGAAGAGTCATGGTCTACTTACAGCAAGAACAAAGAATAAATTTAATAAGCAAGTCAGATCACCAGGTTGCTTACCAAAGAAATAAATTTCATCTAAACTTTCATTAAGGGTTCCCTTCCGTCAATCAGAATTAGCATCATTAGTGAAAAGCAAAGTAAATCAATATTTGAGTAAGGATTGTTATTTTTGAAGTGATTTTATAAAGAGTGTATCGGTATAATGATAGCCTCTGTTGTTATAGGTCGGATACTGCTATAGAGAAGTAAACTACAACATGAACAGTTGTTCTAAAGAAATCTCGAAATGTAGTTATAGAGAATGGTTGTTATAGAGAGGTTTAATTGTACAAGGATGATCAGAGGCTTAAATCAAAAAAATCCCTAGCAAAGAAAAATCAGGAGTATACTCACAAGTCACAATGCTAAGGTTCTAGCTGTCTCATACAGCAATAGACTAGGAGAACTAAATCATGGAACAGAGATCCGAGTCATATAAATAAGAAGCTTAACCAAGGTAAAAAGGGAAAATTCCTTTAAATTTTAGCAATTGGCATACACACAGCTCTGTTTGGTGAATCTAGTAAGCTAAGAGGCTTGAGCTGAGGATTACCATCCACCTAATCAATTTGCAAACGATCACACTGAATTTACACATCTATATTCAGGCATTACATTCCATGAACCAGTCTAGTCATAATTACATTGAGTCCGTCTTTTTTTGTTTTTTAATGTCTAGGAGTTGAAATTTGTCTTCGTAATCTGACATAACATAGCAAAAACAGGATAGCAAAGGGTTACCGACGTGTATGCTAACTGTGCGCAATCGTGAAACTTCTAAGCAAATTTAAGTAAAGCAACAAACTTAAAAGGTGTTATGGAAATCCAGCTTAAGATTCTTACCGATGTGGTCCTTTAATGGAGTAGTCCTACCAACAGCAAGACTGAGCCCACTGCGACGAGGAGAAGAATTATTTTCGGAAGATGGTGTTCCCGGCTTGTCCTTGACCGTAAGATCAGGTTGTAATATGTGATCCATATATTTGCAAAAGCTTGTAATCTGGGAATGCACATTTTCTTGGACCTGCTTCTGTTGATCAGCTAGGGAGGCCTTGCCAGCCATGTCAATGATCTCCTCTGCATCAGTTTCAACGGCATCCTTCCCCAAACGATTGTAACTGAAAGATGAAGTTAATCATGCAAAGTTTAAAATGTAAGTTGTGAAACTTAAAGCACAAAAGACATGCAATTTCACCATCATAGGTTTCATAATAGCAATTCATCAGAAAGGAAATTAGTTACAGGCAAGCGTCATAGAGAACTATAATTTATTGCAGCCCCTTCCCCCTCTGGGTTGGTATATATTGCAGCTAGTGTTAAAGACTTAAAGCCCCAGTTCTCTTAAGAAGAAACAAAAATGAAAATGTGGAATAAGGATTGTTGGGTGATGACTCAAGTAAAATCCTAGCTCTTGAAAGAATTGAAAGAAGCACAACATTCATCAGTACTTCAACCAGTCCCATACATGTTTGTCAGCACGGCTTACTCAACTCAAAAATAATTTAAACTTCCATCATCAAACAAAAATATGACCTAACCAGGAACAAAGTACAATATCCTAATAAAACCTCTTTCTTTCATAAAAAATAAGGTAAACTTCATAACTTCATCTATTTACAATGGAAACCTATTTATGTAACCCCTTGCCCTTTGTCTTTCACTTGTTAAAACAAATCTTATAAGGTTGGCATTTAGGTTGCATATTTATAGTTTAAATGAAAAACGGAATAGCCTGTAGAGTTGTATATACATGAAGGAGCCCATCTTGGTTGGTCAAATACTCATACAGAAAGCTGAATCAAACAGGCGATCTTTTCCTTCTAAGAAAATGGCTTAACGAGGAATAGACAAATAATGCAGCCAAACAACTTGGCTCTGCCAATTCTTGGTACAACCATCAATGGTAAAGCTATGTTCTTGGAGTAAATTTTAAAGAGTACAGATAAAATCCAGAGTTGATTGACTTACTTATATCTAAAACGCAATTAAGTTGTAGTTGTCTCACCAGTCTGTTAACAGGAAACACCAGTTTCTTGGATAACAGCATTATTTTTTTCCTTTTAGTATTGAAAATGACCCTTACCTAGTGTAAAGGAAGAGGCGGTTAACATCAGCTTCAAACTGAAGACTCCTTGGATCTTTAGCAAATGTGGGACTTTTAGCAAGAACTTTAACGGCCTAAAAATCATTTCAGAAAGCAAAATACTTCAACTTCAGGAGATGAAATACATCAATACCCAACACAATACAATAAGTATATACGACAAATTATAATCACAAATACCATAAAAAGTATTATTCCCTCCATTTCAATATTTTATTTTGCTTTCCTTTTTTATCTCATTTCAAAAAAATTGTCTCTTTCCTTTCTTTTTTTTTTGGCCGCTTTATAATTCTAACTTTCCAGTTGATATGTTTAAGACCATAAAATAAACCATATTTTGGTACGTTTACATATTTTTAGTTTAAAACCACAAGATTCAAAACTCTTATTACTTTCCAACTCTACTAGGTCAAAACTAGACAAATAAACTGAACCAGAGAGAGTATTATATATCACAAATACAAAAGTTTAGTTTTGCCCACAAGATTCAAACTTCATACCAACAGTCAAAATCAGACAAACAGATTGAAACGGAAGGAGTATATATATCACAAATTCACAATTTTTATAGTTAAAAGTGATAAAAGATTTTCTTTTTGACTCTCCAACAACAAAGTTGTGATTTTTTTTAAGGAAGGAAGAACCCCAAAACTCCATATGAATTAAAAATGGAATTTTTATATAAGAACCTTTTGAGCCCAATAAAATTACATGTCCAAGTTTCAAGATTACATCTTTGAACAGTACATCAAACATAAGGGAAGAAATTTCAGTTGAGCAATGTGAAAAATAAAGGATACCTCTTGAAATTTCTGAAAAAGGGAAGCCATGAAAGAACTGGTGAGCTGCTTGCTGGCCTGCAACCCTTTGAACTGAAATTTGCGGCGCTGTATTTGATCTGATGGAAGAAATGTTAGGAGGTTTGTGTAATATATTGAAATGAGCGGGGTCAGTTTGGATTATTGAATTCTTAAAGATTTTAAATTTGACGTAGATTATTGATAGTCTTAAAAACACTTATTTATTCATTTATTTGACTAGCTGAACTTAAATATACTTTAATCTTGCAATAAGAGTTAAATACACCTCTAAATTCTTTCCAAGTTTAGGAGTTAAGAGTTTCATGCTCCTACAAGAATTTAAGAGCACTTGCTATATCATGTGGCAAACTGGGGGTATATTGAAGTTTAGTTAGTCAAGTGGAGAGCATTTTTTAAGGTTTTCAATAATTCAAGGACGAAATTAATAATTTTTGCCAAGTTTAGTGGTGTTTTCAATACTTCTCTAAAAGAAAAATTATATTTTACTCTTAGCATTAATTACTAATTTCCCAAATCATTTGTCAAGACTTGATACTAAATACTAAATACTCATAAGTCATAACAATCAATGTTTCCTAAGAAAACGTGCAAAATCCAAAGTGAACAAGTAAAAATGAACGGAGAGAATAAAATTTTACAAGTTTATGTCATCACCTTCAATTTTGAATTAATATAACACTATAAATTGTTGAGTTAAGTTACTCGTTTGAGCAAGATTTAAGTTGAAACAGAAAGTGTTGGGAGTTTAATTGTGCTTCATTAGTCTAAATTTGCCAATGAAGTAGTGAAACAAACACTAATTTTAATTCAAATACTGCAATCTTGTTGTCTTTCAATGTTATATTAGTCACAACTGATGAAATTTGAGTAAGTTGATTAGAATTGCTTGAAGCAATTTTGGGTGTAATAAAGTCTTAAACTATAGACCAATATCCAGATAATGAATAATAGCACACTATACATGATGTCGCGGGTCAAATAGACCTGAAATGGTTCATTTCTGTGAATGCAGGTTTGGAACAACATTTTACCTGCAATCCTTGAGATTGAATCTTATAATACAACAGTAATTAGCCACTACTAGTGGCACTTAAATTGGCAGGATATAGGTTAAGGTATTACTGCAACAATTCTAGTACAATCAGTTCCAGCTTTCACTTCATATAACTCCAACAAAATCACCTGCCTGTATACGGTACAGTTGATAGGCAGTTGTTTGTTGATCTTTCGAACCCTGCAAGCTTTTCTTCGTTTGCAGGCATATAGGCTCGTCACTCAAATATGGAACCCCAATAAAACTGCAGAGCAAGAAGGAAAAAAAATCAATTTGCCGGTTCCAGTTAAAGAAAAGTAAAATTCTTGATGCTACAATGAATGTTTTATCTCTTGCAAAAAAAATCCCATTTGTAGTGAAAGGCAAGATGAAATACAATCTTACCCGGAACCACAAAAAAGTTAAACAGGTAAGGTCAGAAATCAGATTCATAGACAAGTAGTATTATCGGAAATAGAGGATGAAGAACTAGCTAATTGTTTATCTTTAACATAGATCACGAACATGGTATAAGTCACTAAAAGGGGCAGCCCAGTGCACTAAGCTCCGGTTATGCGCTGGCCCGGGGAAGGGTAGAAACACATCTGGTCCATTTCAACAGCATAAGAAATGAATGGAAACATCAAATCTACTTGAAGGTTTTACTCAAGCTTCTATATGCCAACAAGTAAGAAGATGAAGAAACAATGACAGAACACAAGAGAGCTTATGTTATCACCTCCCAAGAATTTTGCTGCAAACAGTTATCCATTTTAATATGTTTTTGAAGGAATGACACTTTTCTGTGGCCAACCAACTGTATTCAGGTGCCACAAGTAATTTCTTTTACTTTTAGTATTTCTGTATCTTATGTAACAAGTTTCAATTAAGCAGAATGAAGAAGGAAAGAAAAATTAGAAGAATCATTACCCCAACCAAAAAGCATAAATGGAACCAGACTTCTAGATTATGTCTCACGGCAGAGAAAACCTCAACAGCGGTGAAACTATATATAGAATCAACAGAATGAACTCTGCCAAGCTATTATTGCATTACCTTAATAAGGTATACGCTTTTATAATTTTCTTTCAAAATTATGAAAGGTCAAGGAGACTTTTTTTTTACAAATGAAAGACAAACGAAGGTTATTATGGATAAACAAGTTTGAGTTCGCACTCACCAATAAAGAAAATTAGAAGAACCACAGAAGAAACCATTTGAACAGGTCGATTGTATTTCACATAATACTGAGACCTTTGCAGCTGTCGTTGTACTCCTCCATACCAGCCATTGAGTTGCTTCTGATAACTTTCATCACAACAATCAAGGCAACTTTTACTCCTCTCACAACATGTGTTAATGCCCTACATCAGAAAATCAAATTCAACAAGAATTAAGGACATCTATAAATGATGAAGTAAATATACAAGTATTTTTTGGACAATTGATAATCAAATCCCTTTCTTCCAATTTATTCAACCTCAAAAGGTAAAACTATATGATTTTGATCATGATTCTTTAGAAATGTTATATTATATAGTTTGACTATATTCATTATGGTGTCATATCTAGTTTTTAATTGTTCAAATTTTGTTTCCAAACTTGACTTAATTAATGTAATATCAACAAAATTGAAAAACCTTGAAAAAAGAGTCTTAAGGGTGTCACACAAAATTGGACTGAGGAGTTATCAATGTCAGATACTTCAGAACAAATACACACCCTAGTCAATGGCAGAGACTGCGGCAATGTACAATCAGCTTCTTGATGATCATCAGAGTTGAACCTCAGCTTCCTATAACCATTCTTTGACCACTTCAACTTCGTGGCAGATTCCACACAATTCAACAGGCCTTGAATACTGGGTATCTTGCGGGGGGGTGGTGCAGGTTGTTTACCGCAAATGTCATCAGCAACTGCAATTTTCCAAGCACCAATATCACCACAAGCACTTGCTGTCTTCCGGTGCCCTGAATACATCTCATCCTTGGGGTCAACTTGACTCCCGTTCACTAAGTTAGACGAACTTTTTGAATACTCTGGCATTCGTTGCTTACAATCCTCTTCCCACAAAGCTGGTTTCTGCTCAACTTCGTCAACTTTTACAGAGGATTTGTCCGAAAATGAAGAAGAGGTCGATGGTCCTGAGAGAAACACAGCTAGTTCATCGAGTTCCCTCTCGTCCAAGCGCACCCATTGACTGCCTTGTGAAAAAGCTGATTCATTTAGACTCTTCTCTACTTTCTTAATCTGATTATCCATGGCAATAACAAATTCACCATGCCTTTCTTTAGCATCATCAGTTGATGTATTATTGTAGCTCGAACTAACTGCCCGATCAAATTCCTCCAACTGCATTAACATTAAGAAATTCAACTTTTATTACATCCAACAATAACACCCTCTATGCGAGTACACATGCCAGTTAATCATTTTTTCTGTCCTTTCTCTTTATCTGTTATTTTCCTTCTATGGGGCAGGGGGAGTTGTATTCGGGAGGGAGTTGTACCTGCCATTTAGCAGTGCCAAGGGTAGTCCTTAGGTCTCTGCATAGCTCGTCGGAATTCCAACGTCCAGAAGTATCCTTCAACGCATGAATCCATGTTCTATAAGTCGATTCCATCCTTGAAAAATGAAATTAAACAAACATTTCAACAAAAAGAGCAAAACCCCACAAACTAAAACCAACAAAAGCTTCAAACTTTGCACCACTATCATAAAGAAATTCACACAAAATCCTTATCCACGTGGTCTCAGGTTCGAACCCCCAAACAAAAACACTAGTTAATTCTTCTCATCTGTGCTAGCCATGATAGACACAATTACATAGTATCACGTGGAATAAGTCGAGGTGCACCAAATCCCACCCGAACACCACCATCATCAACAAAAAAAAATTAAATATTTAACTCACAACAAAACTAATCCAAAACCTCCCAAATTTATTTTTTTTAAATCAACCAATTACCCATCATCTATATCCATTCCACTCTACTACAGCTCATTTCATCCCAATACCAGTAAATAATTTGAGCTTACAAAACAAACTATTGATTTTAAAACCCTAAAAAACACAAATTAGCAAAAAACTCAGAAAAAATTACCAAAAATTACAAAAAAATATCAAAAAATTGTAAAATTACCTGTCGGCAGATTCCTGAACCTCTTCTGCAGCAGAGAAGAACGGATCTTTCTCCCATCGATCAAAATATGAACCCATATCCTTCAACCACCAAATCGAATTTTACAAAAAAATTCCCAAACAAATTGGGAAAACCCAAAATTGATTCAATCAACAATTTATAATTTTATCAACAAAAATAATGAACCAATTTGGATTTGCTTGGATCAAATTTAAAGTAGAAGAATTTTTTTTTTTTTTTTTTTTTTATCAATTTGGTAAGGTGGGTATGGTTTAGCGGTTTGCGTCAAACGCATTATGTATTTAAATAGTACATAAATAAATAGTTTATTATAAAGTTTTTATAAAAAAATAATATGGTGGTGTTCTGACTAATAGAGCATATTAGATTATTTATTAAGTTTATATTATTTTTTATATATACACAAGTAAGGAATAATTGTATTCATCAAAATTTAGAAATATATATAAAATTACTCAATATTTTTTTATTTTTGAAATTTAAAATCATTAGTAATATTTAATCTATTTCAAATTATTGAGTGGATGTGGCTAATCTTGTTTTCTTTGTTTAGCAAAGACCTTTCAAATATTTCGTATTGTATATTTTAAATTTTATATATAACATATGAAAGGAAGAAATGAAGGTGTTGTTTTGTAATATAAAATAGGTTATTCAATATAAATAATATTGGAGTAGATAAGGATTATAAATTAAGTTAGCTTTTGCTCCTCTAATGAATATTTTCATGAGTTTATTTTTAGTTTCATATAAATATGAATTGTAAATCTAAGATAAATAAATAAAATTTACTTATTAATAATTTAATTTGTGTAGAAGAATATTTACACGTTTTCAATGAATTTTAGCTTAGCCGAAGACAAATGTCAAATACGACCTCTCTGTAGGGAGTTACGCGTGCGGTCAAAACAAGTGTGCATAAAAAAAGGATGTCCGAGTAAAGTTGACTTCAAGATGGTAGTAGCGTTTTATTGGACGTTTGATATTTATATCGGGTTAAATTAAGTTTGAATTCATATATTGTACTATTTATCTTGAGGGATAACGCTTTTGATACTGTAATTTTTTTTCCTCGAACTTAAGATCTCTAAGTACTGTTGGAAGTATCTATGAATGGTGTTTCGTTCGGTGTCGGGTATCCATTTTAAAGGACAACTAAAGTTAGGGGGCCTGATATACCCCTCGTTATGAAAGTGACTCATATAACCCCTACTGCTATATAAATGACTCACATATAGTCTTTCATAACAAGAGGTATATTAGCTCTAAATAGCAAAGTTGAGGGGTATATCAGATCATTTTTCATGTATTAAAGATTTAAGGGAAAAAGACAAGTATATCCCCGAACTATCGTAAATGGTATGTAGATACCTTTCGTTATACTTTTGGACATTGGTGCCCCTACCATCTAAAAACTAGAGCATATATACCCTTTATACTAACGGACATACACGTGTCATAATTTAATCCACCGATCCGACATTTATTAAATAAAATCGACGGATAAAATTGCGTCACGTGTGGCTATTTAGTCTTCCGTTAGAGTGAAGTGCATATATGCTCTAAATTTTGAATGGTAGGGACACCAATGTCTCAAAAGTATGACTGAGATATCTGCATATCAGTTATAATAATTCAAAAATATATTTATCCTTTTTCCCAAAATTTAAATTTAAAACCCTCTAATTAAAGGTGGAGAAATCTCGATTATATATACCATCACCATTCACGTTGATAGTTGTGAAAGGTGTTTGATGTTTGGAGTAACATAAGCATTAAGCAACTTGAGCTGACATTTTTTGGCACTTCATGGTTGTTACCTATAGTGAAAAGCAATTGACAAGGAATTAATCATTTGTTTCTTCTTCTGTAAAATTGACTGTTAGGTGCTTTAATTTGTCTTTTTGTTGATTATTTCACTTCAGAACATGATAATGTCTTATAAAGTTAGCCCTTCATAAGATGTCTTGTGCTCTAGCTTGTTGGTAAGGGGTGTACATATGTCGGTTTGATTTTTTTTTATTAAAAAAATTTAAATCAATCATGTCGATTTATTAAATCTAAAAATCAAATCAAATCACGCAAAGTCAATTTTTCTGATTTCGTTTTTTTTTATTTTTTATTTTGTACAACTATACCGTGTTTGAGAAAGAGATTAAATATATTTTCACTTATCTTTGTGATAAGCTAAACTTAAGAAATGTTAAATGAATAGAAATTTTCGTAAACACAGTAAAATTCACATGAGTACAAAATATATTTTTTTGAAATATCAACGTTCATTATGTTAAATTAATAAGATTAAAGGATACAGTCAAACTGAATACAAAACGAAATATTTACAAAGTAAATAGTTAACATTGAATTTGAAAAACTATAACAATATAATTGTAACTTCGGATCTTAATACAAAATAAAATATTTACAAATTTTACAAGCCCAAATTTGAAATAAAATATATAAATATTGAAAACTATAAACTAACTAAAAATATATTAACAAAGTAGATTATAAATAATAAAAGTATATATATAATATTTACAAAATCTTACAAGCCCAAATTTGAAATAAAGTATATAAACATTGAAAACTATAAACTAACTAAAAATATATTAACAAAGTAAATTATAAATAATATTTTTAATCTATAAATAAAATAAAATTATATATATATATATATATATATATTAAGTTGGTTTGGTTTGGGTTCGGTTTGACTTTGTTTCTTTTAATACCAAACCAAACCAAAAATGGTCGGTTTTTTTTTCCGGTTTGATTTGGTTTGTCGGTTCAGTTTGATTTGTACACCTCTACTTGTAGACATTATAGATTATGTGTTTTTTACTGATAAAATTTCATGATAGAGTGGTAAGTGAATTTCATGTAAATCTCACGTATCTAAAGTGAATTTTCAAAATAATAGTCGAACTTTAACAAAAGCAAATCACTGAAGTCGTATTCATTAGTTGAAAGATCTGAAAGACGTTTTTTTAAAGGAAGAAGGGGTGATATATATTAATGTCATAGTCTCATAGATTGCCCTCCATAATAAGATGCCTTGTGCTCTAGCTTGTAGATATTGTAGATTAGTCATGTGTTTTTACCAATAAGTTTTTACGATGAAATAGTAAGTATTTGTTTCATCGTTAATCATAAATTTCGTATATCTAAAACAGATTTCTTAAAAAGTTAATCGAATTTTAACAAACGTGACTCTCAAAATACTTTCTAAGTCAACTTCTTCTTTGGGACCAAAATGTTTGAATTGGACAATAGTTTTATGAGTTGGAGCCGCCCTGCATAAGATAATAAACTTTGATGGAGTAACCCTTCCAATCATCTTATCAATTAAAGGTTGGTATTAAATAATAGACCGTACTCTTTTAAAGCTCAAAGGGACCTCTAAATACTTTTATTGTCCCGTATTATTTGGTTATTATATTAAAAATAATTATCATGTATTAATTGATCACCTTATTAAATTAAGAAAGTATTAATTGATATTTTTTTTCATATTATCTTTGCAATTAATTCATTTCCAAAGTGTCCACAATTGTTTATAAAGTTTCAAACAAGTTCTTAAGGAGTGAATTGATAAAAATATCCTTTTATAATTTTATTTATAATTTTTTAATATGTGTGTAAAAAAAATGATTAACTAATATGTGACGAGAAAATATCCTAGAGGTAATTCTCCTTTCCCAAGTCCTAGATAGTGCAGAATAGCCAATTGAACATCAGTCTTGACCCCACCAAAATAGATTGAACATCAAACTTGACCCCTACCAAATTCATACTCCATTACTCCAAGGTTAGATTGCGTTTGACCACGAATTTATAAATATTTTTTGATAAATTATTTTTTAATATTGGATAAATCAAATTTTAATATGGTACGTATTGATTATTGAAGGAAAGTATTTTTTGACATTTGATATGTTAGTTTTTACTGATAATAACATATAAAAGTTAGATCTTCATTCTCAAATGCTAATATTATGAATTTAACTTTATAAATCAATCAAGACATCCAAATCGCTCATATATATAGTAAATTTATTAGGAGCTAACATTGACTTTCAATAATTCAATAATTCATAATTAAAAATATTATATCATATATCAAATTTTGATTTTTTATATCAAACTTAATTTTTTCTTTAATCAAACTTTAGTACCGTTAAATTCTCATTTAGTTCGATAATTCCATTTTCATATGTTCACCCCTACCACTCGTTATATATGGGTCCCTGCTATTAAGGCATAATACATATATTGGACTCTAAACTTGACTTCAAATTTTAACTTTGACCTCCAACTTTCATAGTGCACAAACACACACTTTAACTATCCAATTTTTAAATAAATAAACATGCGATTTTTGCAGCCAAAGAGCGTGAAATGCAAACGCTCCAACGTGTATTAGTGTGCCACTCAATGGCTGCCAACTAATTAAATATTTTACACGTCGATTTTAGAATTTAAAAAAATCAAAATTAATTTCAATTTATATACAACGGTAAAGGGAAAAACAAATTCATTTCACCCGATTATCTCTCAAAACTTCAAAACCCTAGCTAGGGTAAACAACCAAAATCTGGTGAATATAAGGGAAAAATCTTGGTTTGAAAAAGGAGGAAAAAAATGAGATTTTAATTTGAAAATATAAAGATACATATAAAAGGGATTCATTAAGGGTATAGTTATCATTTTAACATTTTTTCACCATTGTGGGCCTCAAAAATTACTCCTAACGTGCGCAAAATAAGTGCACATTACGCATTTTGCGAGTTTTTGTTTATTTATTTAAAAGTTGAATAGTTAAAATGCTTGTTTGTGTACTATGAAAGTTTGAGGTCAAAGTTAAAATTTGAAGTCAAGTTTAAAGTCAAATATATGTGTTATGCCCTGCTATTAATGAATTGGCATAAAATAATAATTAATTTTAGAACGAGCTTATCTCATATTTAATTAAAATAAAAAAAATAACAGTATTAAAATAATTAATCTTGAAATAGCTTGTTGTCCAGACAAATATCCTAAAGAGTCATTTAATGTGAGGTATAACGAATCATAATCTCAAGATAAAATATAAGATTATTTTATTTTGCATTTGATTGAGGTAACACATAGCCTTTGAAATTATTTATTTCATCATTAAAATTAAAACTACACAAATTACCGACCAAAATATGAAAATTACTATATATTTTCGATCCAATTAACTTACTTGGTCTAAATTCTGAATCTAATTAAATACGATTTTGAGGAAGCCGGAACCGGAAATGAGACGCCGGAGAACTAACAGCGACGCCGTGCCAGCATATGCCACCTCGACAAAATTCATGACTAGTATTATGCTGCTGCTGATTTTGATAATTAATCCGATTATGACGAACCCTAACATTTCTCGCCTTGATGTAAATATCCCAGGTTAAAGTCAAAATCAACACAACAGCAACGGCAGCCGTCGAAAGAATGAGAACGAAACAACCGGTGAAGTTTCGACCGGTAATTAAGCCGTAAGCTTTCATTGCACTTATAATTGCTAGATACAAAGTTGTTAAATTCGCTATTACTTTATCTGAAATCGCCATTATTGTTGGTGTGAAAGGAGTTTTGGGGATTTTAGTTGTGTGTGGGTGTGGAGAGTGTGAATTTTAGGGGAAATGGAGGTGAGGAGGTGTCGGTGTGAAGTAGCGTGTGACATGTGAATATTATAGCTTTTAGCTTTACCTTTTTTTTTGGAATTTGGCATTCAGATGCCCGACTAAATTTAAATTCAAAAGGTCGAAATTGAACCTAACAAAGATACTGACTTAAACCTAAGGTATATGTGATTAATAATGAAAGAATACATATCACTCTTTAATTGCGGGAAAATTTATGTACTATATACATAGAAATTAGTTATTCTATTTTATATCTTATTTAAAATTATACATAATTTTTTTCATAAAATTTGTACATTTTCTTCCTCTAGACCATATTAAGTTCAACAATATGGATTAAAAGGAGTATTAATTATATATGTTTCTAAATTGCAAATTAGATAACGTATAGTTTTAACCAAATCATTAAGCATGATATTATTTATGCAGAATTTAAGTACACATTCAGTATTTCTCTTAATCATCTATCAAATAATTTTTTATTTCGCCTGATATAGGCTGGACGCAAAATTTTAAAAATATATGAGAAAATTTTATAACATTTCAAAATTATTCTTAGAAATAACTTTTCGAGTATTTTTTTTTTTTTTTTGCAATTCGAATAAAATTTAAACAGTAAATGTTATTATAAGTATTTAAATAATTGCAGTAGTTGCTTAATTCCTCTGTAATTTTTATCTCTCTATGTAAATCACAAAAAGAAAATGCAATTATTAATGGTGCGTTTCTGGAAATTTCAAGAGAATTTATACAAAAATGGTTGGTCATTATAATTTATGTCACGTTACATTAACTCCAAATTGAATCATACGTCAACTTCACATTAAGCTAGCGTTTGACCATAAATTTTCAAATATTCTTGATAAATATTATTCGGATGAAAATTTGGATGAAATTTCACCATGTGTTTGGCCATAGTATTTGGAAAACATATTTCACTTTTTTAGAAAAATATAATTTATATCTATAAGTTTTAAAAACTATTAAAACTAACCATAAGTTTGTATTACAAGTCAATTGAAACTTCGTTGCAACAAATAACAAGTAGTGTCCATGACACTGGAGCAGTGTGGTAGTTTGGAGTGAGTGCAACAAGCATCATTCCATACATCGTGAAGTAGACAAAGCACGTGACTTTATTACCTTGAGCCAATTGTTCATCATTTTCATCAACAACCATATCATCACTTTCATATTAATTGAATATTTCATCACTACTTTGGTGTTCACGTAAAAAATTGTGTAATACAACGCAAACAACTACTATAGAGGATGTTTTTGTAAAAGATGAAAGTTTGGTGTAAAATTTCAATTTTAAAAAAATCCCAAATAATGAGATTTGACCCAAATACTAAAAAAAACTAGTATTTGGGAATTCGGGATATTTGCCAAATAATGACAAATTGTATGGACAAACACTATTTGCCAAAATTTTCTCCAAATATTACTTGGAAAATCTATGGCCAAACGGGTCCTAAGTGGCATCTATAAATGGACACAATCTTGATGAGGGGAAGTGAACTCATACTCATATTCATTTTTGGACTAACATTTAACTAAGACTTAATACATCAATATGTATTTTAATTTATGTTCTTTAGTTTTGAATGTGTACAAATAGTTAGCCAATTGAATTTGTATAAAGTTGAACAAATATATAAATGCATTCGACATGATAATTTATAGGAAAAATTATATAAAATAGCAAACTATTAATTCAAATTAAATGATATAACTAGAGTTTCATTTAATTAATTGTAATATGTAGCAAACACTTGCTCTTCGCCTCTCTCCCCAGAGAACTTGCTCGCACTCTCCCTCGCCTCTCTCACTTTATACAAACACAAATGTATAAATTGCGTTTGTATTTGTATAAAACAAGAGAAAACTGTATATACAAATACAAATACATATATTTTCGTCATATACACTTATAATTATACAAATACAAATCTTCCTTTACCAATTCTCTTTTGCCTTTCTCTCTTTCTTGCTTTATATAAACACAAATTACACAAATTACAATGTATAATTTGTATTGTACAAAGCGAGAGAGATTTGATATATAAATGTTTTATTTCAATTCAATTGTATACAAATTCAAATTTTATGCAGATATACAAACACAATCATTGATACATATACATATAATAATTACATATATACAATTATCTAATCGATATACATATATAATTGCTGCGCTTTTATACAAACGAGAGGCCTGCCAGCAATTTATACAAATCTGATGCTCCTGCCAGCGATTTATACAAATCTGATGCTCTATAGCAACCATAAAATTTGATATGGAACTCAATTATGCAAACTATAGCTATAACATACAAATATAAATTTTATGTTTGCTAAACTTAAAATTTACTCTAATTTATATCCTATATGTATTTTGGCACGTAATACTATTATATTTGTGCACACTAAAAGTAATATACAAAAATTAGTGAGCTATGTGTAATTTCCCTAATCTTTTGGGGGCAAATCGCATTATCAAAACATAAGCAAAACCTCAGTGTTCTATGATCTTCAAAACCCCCAAATTCATCAAACTGGAAAAAGGGAGAAGAAAAAATCTCAAATTCATTCAAAAATGGGACTAAATTTTCTAACAAGCTTAGCTAAACGCACAACAATTCAACATTCAAAGCGTTGTTTCATTTCCAAGAATTCAATTTCCAGAATATGGACTGAATCTAAATTTTATAGTAAAAATTTCAATACAAATACAGTTACGAAAACCCCTTCTTTTTCATGTTCGTTACTTTTTCGAAAATCGTATTCATCATCTTCATCTTCGTCTGCGAAAACCCAAGTGGGGTTTTTGGCATGGTATTTAGGAGCTCTAGAAGCTCGTCCAATTATCACGAAAAGTATTTCTTCTGCTGTTATTTATGCTGCTTCTGATGTAACTTCACAGGTAATTTCCCATTTTGTTTGCTAATTTTTGTAATTTAATTTAATTTGCTAATTTCAGTGGAAAATGGTTTACATTATGATGTAATTGTAATTTTCTGGAGAATTTTTGTTTGATTGGATTATCCAAGTATAGAAGGTAATAAATGATAGTGGTATTAAGTGGAGGTTATGATCAAGAATCAAGATATATGTATATTTTTTTTTTGTTGTTGTTAGTTGAAGTAAATACTAAGCTATAATTTGGCCGTAAATTTTGAGGTTGAAACTTGAAAGTTGAAAATTTGAGCTTTTAAAGTTGTGATTTTTGGAATTTGACGTTGTGTTTGAACATGCATTTTACTTGGAAAAAGTTTGAAGTTCTATAAGCAGAAGTCCCAAAAACCAGACCAGTTTTGGGAATTTGAGAATATTTTAAAATGATCAAATTTCACGGCCAATAGATATTTGAAGACAATTTTTCAATAGTTACTCCCAAAATGTATGGCCAAATGGTAGCTAAATGTTGATTGAAGCAAGTGTGATATATTAAGAAATAGTTACGTTCTTAAAGAATGATTTCCATTTTCCTTTTTTTGGGTGAAAATATTTTCAATAATTCAAAAAATCCAAATTGGAAAATGTTTTCAGTCAAGGAAAACAGTTTCCAGTTTCCGCCACACCAAAACACAACATATACTGGTGATTTTTGCTTTGATTAGACAAACGAACTGGAAAGTTTGAATTTTTTGATGCGATAAAAATTGATTAAACATGAGTTGTGACTTGTGGCTATGTGGTTTGTATTTGCCAGATGATTATGATGTCACCTTCAGATTCTTTAGATATAATTAGGACTCTACGAATGGCTAGCTTTGGACTATTAATTTTAGGAACAGCACAGCATCATTGGTTTAACTTTGTGGCAAGGGTATTGCCGAAGCGGGATACCATTAGTACATTGAAGAAGCTGTCGATGGGACAGCTTGGTTTTGGGCCTGTAATTAATTCTATTTTCTTCTCTTTCAATGCTGCTCTACAAGGTACACATTAGGTTCTTCTCTCTTTCATTCGCTTTCTGCCTAGTTCTTGCTTTCTAGTACTGAAGTTGCTAATTCGTTTCTTAATTATGCTATTTGTCACAACTCACAAATGATACTAAAAGGCACATAACTTTACTTCCTGACTTCCTGAGTATGACTATGTATCCCAAAAGTGCGTTCAGAGTCCAAAAAGCACCATTGGGACATCAAAATCGAGTGATATACACTACACCACTATGTGGGGGATTTAACCTTGCTTCTTTCCTGCATTATAGTGTAAAGCAATATGTTTGTTCTGTATATTCCAAAGGTAAAAAGAACATGACAAATTATAGAAAAATACAAACAACATAAGGGAAATCATAGAGGCGGAATAAGGTGGTCCATTGTGTATAATACATCGTTAATAGTAAAAATGATAGATTCTTTTTTCCTGCCGAGTGCTGAATGATTGCACATTAGTCATTTGGTGATATTATTCAACCATAAATCAAACTATTAATTTATTGAATGCTGAGAGCTTTTGCAGTTTTTCTTTGACAAGAATTTTAGAAGCTTTGGAAAAACATAACAATAAAATGAATAGTTGTGGAAGTGGAAACAAGACTATTTGATATATGGAAGCCTCATAGAAAGAAACTAATGTTTTGTTCTTATCAAAAAAAAAAAAAAGAAGAAAGAAACTAATGTTTCATATTTTTTTTGATTAGTAAACTAGTGTTTCGTATTGTTTAATCTTAGTCAACCATATAGACAGTATCAGGGTTCTTGTGTGCAAAAATGCTTCATACTTGTCTTTGCATAGATGCCTCCCTTACTCCCCCAATCTCGCCGGGCAGCACTTTGTGCAAGACATAAGCCTTTTTTACTCTTTAATTTATTGTTTGTTAATCCCGGTCTTTGGTTCAAGCAATCACATATGACATTTAACTCCTCTCCATGCACTATGGTATATATGGTAGCTCTTGTGACCGAAAATGTAGGCCCAGTTGATAACTGATGTTGATGTTGACAACAATTTGAAGGACTCTAATTTTATCATCTACCTTGCTATATACATGCATACACAGTGAGAGGAGTTACATGTAGGTGAGTACATAATCTATTGGTGAAACTTTACCACATCCAGTTGGTGGGTACGTAAGATGTTTAAGTTGGTGGGGCTGGTCGAATGATATAGGTGAAACTTTACCACTTCCAGTGGCTGAGGTTCTGAATATTACATTAATGGATCTGTTTCTTCTTAGTTTGTTCCTCCTGTGAATCTCTGCCAGTATTGCCACTATAATTGCCAGTATTGAATGTCAACACATTTGAAGAGTTTCACGACTATGCAACCATTACCAAGTGTTTTTTTTTTTAATCTCGTAGAGTTAAAGTTCTGTTTAAGAAATCTGCTTGTTTGATCTAGGATTATTTGTCGGTTATGCTAGGTCTGATGATTACCTTTGCCTTTTGATTTACTGTCTCATTGGTGCAACATGGTTTAATCATTCGACTCTTTCTTATTGTCACATTCAGGTGAGAATGGGGGGGAAATCGTTGCGAGGTTGAAGCGGGACCTGCTCCCAACAATGATGAATGGCCTAATGTACTGGCCGTTGTGTGATTTCTTGACATATAAAGTAATCCCTGTCCATTTGCAGGTACTATGTTACACTTGTCTTTTTTGTAAGGACAGCTAGTGCATTTGTGTTGCTCGAACTCTCCAAAGTTGTAGCCGCACCCCTGTCAGATGCTCCAAAAATGCACTACTTTTGGAGGATCCAACATGCATTACCTGACATTTTTGAAGAGTTCGAGCAACATAGAATTATGAGATGATCCACAACTTCTCTGGTCTGATTACAAGCCCTTATTGGAAGCATCTGTTGTTCTAGTTTCATCAATCTCAAATTTGTTTAACTTACTCAATTCATCTCCTTCAATTATTCTGAACTCTTTTAAACACTCACGAGGTTGACATTTTTGGTAATGCTCTTTAACAGCCATTAGCCAACAGTGCATTCGCATATGCCTGGACGATATATTTGACGTATATGGCCAGTTCCAAGAAAGCCATTGCTGCTTAGTATGCAACCCCTGCTCTGGAAGTCTCAAAACCGCGCAAATTGAGATAAAACTATTGCTGATCAGTCCTGCATATTGAGTTACTCAACATTATTCACAGGATGGTGTAGAATAGGTCAAGGCCCTTGATTCAAGAACCACAATTTGATTCATTCTTCCATTTATTTTCCTTATTTTCAGTTTCCAGTGTATTGATGAAGACGAGTCATTGAGAATATGCCTCATCTACATAGTTTAGTAATAATATTTTGCCTAAAAATGTTCTACCTTTGTAATGCTGTAGAGAAACATATAACTTTAGATGAGATAATACATAAATATGCACTTTAGCTTTTCTTTAGCCGATATTTATGTCTTCTAATTTTTAGTGTGCACAAATAGATACTTACATTTGTAAAAAATTGAACAAGTAGACACACACATCCTACGTGACATAATACATGTAGGGCGCCACATAAGACACAAAATTTCCATGTAGGACATCACGTAAGATGAATGTGTTTATTTGTTCATTTTTATACAAGTTTAGTGCTTACTTATGCATATTTAAAATTAGAGGGCATATATGCAAGTTGAAGTCAAGTTGAAAGACATGTTTTTGTGTTATGCCTTATATCATAAATTTCAAAAGTTTTTCGTCGCATAAATATGAGACAGAAGGAAGAAGTACAACACTAGAAGTTTTTTTCATTCTCTTTGATAAGATTAAAAGACACTTAATGAACAATCAACATAACTAACAATAAATTTCAATCATGACTATATGTGAAGGATAACTAAAGAGTCAAGAAATATTAAATTTTGTTTTCTTCTCTTTAATACCAAATGATACAAGAAGCCAAAAGAAATGGTCTCTTTTATGGTGATTTGAAAAAAAAGACCAATGTTCAAGACTGCAAAGGCTCATTTCCCCCCATGTTGAGCATTCAATTGGCTTCATTCCCCACTGTTTCTGTAACTTAAAAAAAACAAAAGTACTTGCAACAACAAAGGTGCAATAACTCTCTCATTTACTCTTCCACTTTACACATTGCAATGTACTACTACATCTTCTCCATGACTCATCCTACAAAATCATTTCTTTATTCTAATAAGTAGTATTTCTCTTAATTATATACCCTCTTTGTTTTAATTTGTTTGTCTGATCTTACCATAATATGAAATTTAATAAAGTAATAAAATTTGTATGAAAGTAATGAAGACTTAGCTGTCCACCTACTGTTTAAACGAAAAATAGATGGCAAATATATAATATATGTATAATGTGTATGATCGTGTATAATCTATGTATATCGATCACAATCGGCTATTTTTGTAAAGATCTCTCTTTATGTAGAGTGTGCTTCCTATGTTTCATATTACTTGACATAAATTAATCCGGTACACTCTTGAGAAAACTTTAATTAAATATGTATTTTACGAAATTAACCTTATTTATGATATTTTAAAACTTTAAATTTATCTATTATTATTATTATTATTTTATATAGATATTTAATGTTAAGAATAGTATGAATAAAATAATATTACAAAACACTACTAAAATGAAACATCAATATTTAAGTAAAATAAAACAGAGAAAATATCAACATCTCTTCTTTTTATTCTACTCATCCACCAAAATAGTGGGCTTTATTATGAAGATACATTTCAAATGAGTTGAGTTTTATTCAAGAACTTCTCTTTTTCTTGAAAAGGGTGTCAAGAATTTTTTTTAAAAATCAATCTTTTTTTTTTGGTCAGTTGTGTTTTTACAGTATGAAGACTTTTGGGTTCTCTGTTCTGTTCTTGATGATGGGAATTACAGCTTTTTTGTCCTTTATTTGCTTCAGCACTGGAGGTAACAACTTTGGTCTTTAACCCCTTCTTCTTGTTCTTTGATATTACTATTTTTTTTTTCATATTTGAACTCAAAAAGTTTTTACTATTGAAGAGATTTCAGAATCTTAATTTGTAATGGTAAGTGAGCAATTGCTGTAATTTGTTCATTTTTGGACTTACTAGCTGTGAGGAAAATGTTACTCCATCTGTTCCAATTTATGTTTGATTGACATTTTAAAGTTAAATTGTGACCAAGTATGCAAATATGTTTTTTTTTTGGACGGACTAAAAAGGAAAATGTATCGCATGTACAGAGGGGTACTTAAGTTTGTTCAATTTTCTTTTTTGTTGTTGTGACTATTAGCAAATATGGAACATGGAAAAGGGTAGTTTACTTCATTACTTGGACAACCCTAAAAGAGAATTGATTGAGTATTGGAAAGAGTAGAGGAACATAGCAGAATATATACATGAATATAACTAGTTTGAGATTGAAGCCTAGTTGGTTGGTGGACTTTTTTTGAGAATTTATTCATATATCATATGATCCACTGCTTGTGTAGGCCCCCGTCAATTCCTTTGAGTTTTGTTCTTGCAAACGTACTCTTGGGCGGGATAATGTCCCAATCCTCCTCCTCCTCTTCCCCGTGTTTACACCAAACCAAACAATTTATCGCACATCCAAGGATGGGGAGCAGACCAGTTAACAGATTAAGAACGCGTCATCATGTTTTTTTTTTTAGTTGGTCCAAATCTAGGTAGTATATCTCCAACCATAGAAGGGCCTTTATAGTTGTAAATGTAGGTAGAGTTGAAAATAACTTGAAGAAAGCCCATGTCACTGACCAGCTTCTTACAAAAGAGGCTGAGTTCGAAATAAACGTTCTTAGAATAGGACGGAATGTTTACAATTTTTTGGCATTCTGGTTGTATAAAGATGAATCTTCCTCGACGGATATATGATTTACAGCACATGAAAGATTACATGTTTGTCTGATTTTTTAAAAGTTATCCTAATGCTCAGTAAGATTCACTTAATTGAGGATCAGATTTGATTTCAATGGAAGTAGTTTTTGCTTCATTTCTCGTATGGACCAATGCATCTTACTGTTATTAGGCTACTTATGTTATCGATCATATTTGTTTCTCGATGGTTCTCAAATGTCTGGCGCGGATCATTCACAAAGTCAATGTCAAGACTCAGTACATTTTGTGCTCAGTTTCTTCTTTTGTCATAAATTCATTTTGGTTTGTCAATATACATGCTGCTGCTGTTAGAAGAATCGTATGAGATATATACCGATATCTGTTTGCCAGATACTGAGGTTAAAACTACAGAATTGATCAGCAGATAGTCGTATTCACAGTTTCACGCAAGGGTATGGTATTGACGTAGCTTTCTTGTAAATGAAACACAGGAATGTCCATCAAATGGCTAAATACCGATACAATGATGACCATAAAGAACAGAAAGCTGCAGGTACTTTCTGGACAGTTATAACTTATAGTTATCTTTTAAGTGATCCAATGGTGTAAATATTATAAATTGTGTATGGATTACTAAAAAGCCTCTTTTTTTCTCCACTATTTCCCATCCTCAGGACAATGGCTACGGTCCAAGCATCAATGAGGGCGATTCAAGCAAGTTAGGCCTGGAAGATTATCGTCCCATCGATCCAGTTCCTAGCTCAAAAGCTTCCGTAAAACCAGGACCTGTTGAGCATGGTACTCCTCTTATGCCTTATATTCCTAAGCCTTCACCTCCTCCTATTAGCACCATCGATGGGCTCCCATAAGCTCATCGTTAGTCCACTTCCACTGCTGTGCTAAAGTTGGGCAAATGGTGTTTTTTACTTCAGAAAAGCTGTCTTTGCTAATTTTGTGTTGTTCCTGTAAATTTTTTCGTTGAAACTTTCTGTATTACCATGGCATGTAACTTATAGTACGCCTCTAGCTAGGCGATACTTGCACAAGTTATCAGTTATTTATGTAGTTGAATTTCGTACATAACTGATAATTCTTTGCTAGGTGTTGCAAGGGTAGAAGTAACTTTTAAGCCACTCGTTGGTCCTATTTAATTGCGCAGTTATATGTAATCGAATGAGCTGCACCGTCCATGAGTTTTTGACATTAGGTACTTCTTCTAAATTACTTTACCATCACTTAGCTATAGACTGCATATGTTATAGTTTCAGACTTGGACCAGAAATTGTAGTACTTAATAATTATTGTGATAGTTGAGTCGAGGGTCTTATCAAAAACCACCTCTACCTTCCAAGGTAGGGGTAAGATTTGTGTACACACTACCACATAGCGGTAGTAGTAGTCTTTCTAGGCAACTTATCATGTCTAGAAGTGTTTGAAGGTTGAGTCTCCTTGTTAGATTTTCTTGGTTAGCCTTGGCAACAGTTAGATTTGTTGTCACGTGATTAGAGGGTCATATGTTCAAAGTTCAAAGTGTGAAAATAACCTTCTTGTAGAAATAATACAAGGTAAGGTGTATAGTAAACCGAATATGGTTCGACTTTTCAATTGACCTCACATGTGACAAAAGCTCAGTGCATTGGATGGGTCAATCGAGTTCAGAAGAGAGAAAAATAAACATTAAAAAAGAGTATAAATTGCAAAATTAATTTGAAACTCGATGATTTTGATTTATAATTTAGTGTTTAATAAAATAAATCAATGAAATAATCACTTTCTCCAATTGTTTTGGATATTTACAAAAAAAAAATAATAAAAAAATTGTTCACCTCATCCAAATGGACATGTAACAACTAATTAAACGATTTAAACCAAGTTTGAACTTCTCATAATAATTGTCTCAATTTCTTAGCTGGATGAGGACTTTCCACCTCATCTTCACCGGAACCAAAACCCGGCCAATATTCCGGCAATGCCGGAATGTTCAAGTCAAAGTTGTTGGACGGACCCCACACCGTTCAATGACGATGACGATGATGATGACGTCACCTTCCTCTCATAGTGACGTCTCTTATGACCACCCAAAGCTTGTCCAGTTGGAAAAGTCTTGTGACAAATGGTACACTCATGAGTCCTTCCACTAACGCCATTTGACATGGTAATCACAGTGTTCGTAGACTTTATCTCTGTTACTACGGTGACTAGCTTTGTGTCCTCCTAAAGCTTGATAAGATCCAAAACATTTACCACAAACTATACATTGTAAGAATTCTTACTAGTAATATTGTTATTGTTATTGTTATTGCTGCGTGCGAGCATGAGTAGACAGAAAGCTAAGTATTCATCTTCGGAAATAATTGGTTGTTGCTCCTCCATGATGAGGCCGTTACGAGGGCGTTTCGATCTCATCTTGCTATTTGTCCATGATTCAAGGTAATTTTGAGTAGTAGTATTAATTTAGAATTGAAATAGTGATGGTGAAATTGTGGTGGTTGGAGAGTTCAAAGCTTCAAGTGCCATTACTAGTTGGTTTTTTCTTAGTGAATGAAGAAATTTTTAGTGAAAAGAAGAGAAAGAGTTGGAGTTATGTTTGTTGCTTTTGAGTGAAGTGGTGAGGGAGATTTGTCATATATAAAGGGGAGAAATTAGATAAGGAAGTTGCCAGTCAAGAAGTAGGAAGGAGAGAGTGGAGCACGTTTGAGAAATATATATATATTTTTTATATGTTTCCGTATTGGAGCTCTGATTAAATTTGCATTGCGCGGACCCATTTGAGTGTGACGTCCCTAACAAGATTTTTTTTATACATATCCCCGACTCGAATTTAAAACCTTTGCTTAAGGAATAAGAGTGCATCACAAGCCAGGTGAGAAATATATTAATTACTTGAGGGCCAAGTGGAACTTTGTTTAGTATTCTTATGACCCTCAACAAAGACGGCTAAAAAGGATGCAAGGTATTTACTCCTATTTGGTTTTATTCTTCCACTTTAGATAGGGATGACAATAGAGCGAGGTGGGGTGGGGCAGATGCAGGACGGGTTCAAACATTTTTAAAGAGAGTGGAGTGATGTATTAGTCACACAAAAAAAATAAAATAATATATATATATATATATATATAATCACAAGTTTTGAAAGTCTTTTTTGCTTTTTTAAACTACAAAGTCGAGTCAAACTAACTCAAATAAAATGAGACGGTGAAACTAGTATCTAATAATTCAAAATTTCATATTTGAACAAAAGCTTGTAATTTTTTTTCTTTTGGACTTTATAGTTCGATACCAAAATGATTTTAAATTTTAGTCATTATTTCGTAGCGCCAAAGACATTCTATTTTTACCAGATTTCACTTATAAAATTATAATGAATATAATATTTATTGTCAAAGACAAAAAGAAAAAAAAAAAAGACTTCCTCAATAATTGATAGGGTAATATCATGGTTGAAAAAGTCTTTCAATAAAGAATATAGTCAGTCACTCAGTTTAAACTTAGAAACATGGTAAAATATATGTTAACAGAGAAACATTATTCATCAAAAATGATTTGTTTTGATATAAAAATAAAAACAAAGTGCAACATATTAAAGAGCAATAACACTAATTATTATTGCGGGATGGTTTGAAAATAAAAAATCTTACTGGGGGAAGAGGCGGGTTGAAGTCTTTGCAGGTTGAAGCCAAATCCATCCCGCTCCGCTCTATTGCTATCTCTAACTTTAGATCTCTTAATAAATAATTATTAATTTGCGTATTTTACATAATCCATATTAATTGACGAAAATATGATATTTTATTATTTTTTTGATAAGTTAAAAATAATAAAGTTAAAATGAAAATTTATTTTTAAAATAGTAAAGTGAATGAAGAGAGTATTTGCCCAAACTATGCCCCCCTAATTAGAGGCTGGGCATATTTCACAATATTGACCTAAATCTTGTCTGACTTTATGAGCCACCAGCAGCCTTAACAACTTCCAACTTTGACTGTAATTATAATTAATTCCCACTATTGTTGATGTATGTAATTAATGATTAAATGACTATAATTTGGTTTTTATATTACGAGTTGTAGCTACACTTTTACTGTTTACACTTTACAATAAAGTTTGGTTACTAAACAATTTTACTTTCAGTATATTTGTTCGCACAACAAATATAATGTGTCAACAATATTTGTTCGTGCAACAAATACAATCAAGGCGAAATACATAATAAATAAGAGTGTTTGTATATGTAAAAGGCAACAAAATCATAGCCATATAATAGAAATTTCTTTTAAAAGAATAAATCAAATGAATGAAATAATCAAATAATCACTTTCACAAAGTGTGTCCTATTGTTGTTGGAATAATTCAAGTGAAGGAAATTGTCTTAATTTCTTAGTTGGATGAGGACTTTCCACCTCATCCTCGCCCGAGGCAAATCCCGGCCAATTATTTGGTAACACCGGAATATTCAAGTCAAAGTTGTTGACCGACCCCACACCGTTCGACGATGATGATGACGTCACCTTCCCTTCATAGTGTCGCCTTTTGTGACCACCCAAAGCTTGTCCAGTTGGAAAAGTCTTGTGGCAAATGGTACACTCATGACTCCTTCCACTAACCGCATTACCTGACGTGATGACTACAGATTGTTCGTAGACTTTATCTCTGTTACTACGATGACTAGCTTTGTGTCCTCCTAAAGCTTGATAAGATCCAAAAGACTTGCCACAAACTGAACACTTGTACAAATTCTTACTAGTAACATTGTTATTGCTGCGTGCGAGCATGAGTAGACACAAAGCTAAGTATTCATCTTCAGTAATAATTGATTGTTGTTCCTCCATGACGATGCTACGCGATCGTTTCGATCTGATCTTGCCTTTAGTCCATGAATTCAAAGCTTCAAGTGCCATTACTATAGTTGTATTTTTTCTTAGAGAATGAAGAATTTGTTGTGAGTGAAGAGAAGAAGGGATATTTGTAAGTGAATTTATAGTTGGTGAGTGAGATTTAGAAGGAAGTTGCTAGACAAGTAGTAGGAAGGTAGTAATTATAATTATTAGGTAGTTGATTAATAAATAGTTGAATTAAATTGAAAAATGAGCAAGTTGAAGTAGTGAATATTTTATTAAATGCAAGTGGTATAGACTATAGTATATATTAGACTATGGAAAGCTAAAAAAAAACGTATATTGACATATATTTTGTTCGACTTTTTCAGCCGCCAGCAACCGCTTGCTTAACAACTTGTCAACTTTGCCAAAAGGGTATGAAATGTTAAATTAGGATTTGGGACTAACTCACCCCTCAAAAGATAATTCAAAGAAGGAGGGCTTTATTCATTCATTGATGTGGGACATTTCATTCATCAATTCTGAAGCTCGGACACTCTTAATATAGTGTTTCACTGTCCAATCTGGTGCGTGCATATTCACGGAGCGACTAGTCTCTATATTTTAACGCATATAGTTTGACTTGACATAAAGTTTAAGAAAAAAAAACTTTTAAAATTTGTGGTTTAAATTACATGATTCTTCCTTCGTTCCTATTTACTTGTCAAATTTAACTTGACACACTTATTAAGAAAATAATGATTGATATAGCAAATTTACCATTTTACCCATATTAATTGATAAGGTCCCAGACATATTTATTCACTATATTTTTCAAAGATATTAACTCAATATTAATAAATTGAGGGTATAATAGAAAAAAAAATTGTCCTTTCTTGATTTGTCAAAAAATGAATAGTAAAAGGTGAGATCAAATTAGAAAATATTTGATAAGTAAATAGGGACGACGGGAGTAGATATTTATGTGACTATAAATCATATCATTAAGGGTAAAATGAACATTTTGAAGTAAAATTGTTTTAATATAGAATTGTGCCTTTTTTTTTTTTTGGAGACTAACTAAAAAGAAAAATGAGCAATATAAATTGGGATAAAGTGAACACTATTTATTCTTTTTTAATATTTTCAAATTGGTTTTTTCTCAAAAATCTAAAAACTAATGAGATAATGGATCGTATTACGTAAAATGGGCCTAATGGCAAACATTCCCTATCATTAACAAAGTGGGCTTATATATGGGCTGGAGGCCTTATGATAATACAAATCGAGACGGAACATTTGCACAAATAGGAATCTTTGGGTGCCACCATTTAATTTTTGACCTGATTGAGAAAACAGTGCAAGAATAGTAAAAAATGTAACCTAATTTATTCATGATCATTAATATTGTCAAATTCAGCGCAATCTACCCATTTGATCACTCTAATTTTAACTAGTGGTGTTTGACTTGCTCAAATTCAGCGCGATATATCCAAAGTATTTTAATTTAGGATATTTAGTTTCAGTGCGATAAAATATATAGTCAAACCCTAGTGCAAACACAAAGTACTATATCTTAATTTAGGATATTCAGTTTCATTATATAGTGATATACTCTCTTTTATCAAGACAACTGAAGAGACATTATAATGATGGTTAAAGTGGGTTAAAGTCCCACATTAGTTGGGAATGGATATGTGGTTTGTTTATTTGGACTTGAGAATCCTTTCTTCATGACACTACTAAAAAACACTGAAATTAGCTACGAACTTTAATTTGTCGCTGATTTAATGTCACTGCATTCAAAGTCACTAAGGTCTTTAGTGACATTTATATGAACTGCTGGTTATAAATATCCATGTCACTAAATAAATTACCGCGAAATCCATTATTTGTGTGTATAACTCATTTGGTTTAGGAAAATGATAAAACTGGATCTGTTATTGAAATTAATATGATAAATATGTTTACTCTATGAAGCATGATAATTACTCATGATCAAGATTAAAAATTATGTTTTTACATAGTTAGCATATGGGGATATTAATGTCTTATATCACAATAATTAAAAGCAAAATGACATTTGTTTATTGCTTCCAAATTCATAAATTAATTAGAGGTCAATCCCCATTCCATTGTAAGCAATTGGTGCATACATCCACATATCATCTGAGCTCAGTAACTGCAGTAAAATGAAAATATTTAATTATTCATTCAATCAAATAATAAATTAAAGAAAGTGAAAAAAATGGGATATTTTTATTTTATTTTTGTTTTTATTACCTTAATTTGTGTCTGCAAAAACTTCACATAATGGACTGCTTCTTCAAGCATTGTGCTTAAGTCAACCTGAATTGCATCAATTAAAGAACTCAATTAGAGAACTCTTGATTACATAAACAAATGTTATGTATGTTATTTCAAGTTATGCTGCTCGGACTCTCCAAAATTGTCATAGCACTCGTGTCAGATCTTTAAAAAATAAATTATTTTTAAAGGATCTTACATGCATTTATCAATATTTTTGAAGAGTCTGAACAACATAGATTTTAATTAATGAAATAAACATTGTTTACCTTTGTGCCATTAGGGACAAGACCTTGCAAGATTCTCAATCTTTCATTGATTCTTTCTCTTCTTTTCTGCATTTTTTGTAAATGAAACTATTAATTTCAGGATTTGACTTATATACACGAACAATATAAAGAACTTTGCACTATCAGCATAATTTAACATGTTATAGCAAATAACTTGTCTTATTTTACATATTTCACTTTTTACAAACAGTTACATGTAGTTATCTTTCAGGTTACGTGTAATCGAATAAAAGCTAATGTTCTTACCCTTGCATAAAGGCTTTGTGGATCTGTTGCAGCTCCTCTACTGGCCCTTGTTTTGGTTTTTAAATTTGAATCATCCTCAGAGCTACAACTACTTGTGCTTTGTCCATTATTATTGGTCTCTTTGTCTCCAACTTCTTCATTGTTCATTTGGATGTTCTTTTGGTTCTTTTTGGCTTTTGGTTGGCTATTCTTCTTATTTTTTTGTCCCTGCATTGAGTAAATAATTAACCCCTATTACAAATTTTCATCTCGAGCTATGTTGTTCAGATTCTCCAAAAATATTGCTGCTTGTCAGATTCTTCGAATTTGCACTAAGGATCTGACGATATTTTTGAAAAGTCTGAACAACAATCATTGAGTTCAAGACTCTAATAGAAAGATAATGAATGTCTGAGGTTGATTTCTTAGATGGTCACTTATTATTTCAGAAAGTCACTTTTTTCAAGAAAGAAAGCGATTTTATGAGATAATAAATATTAATTGAGTGACTATCGAACTCGAATTTATGTTACTCACATGATCTCTTGACACCTTTGATTTCTTCTTAGGATTTTCAGACTCCTTGAATGTTTCCTCTTCTGTTATTGATTGAACTTCAACTTTATCAAACTTCCTCTTTAGCAACATTTCATTATCCAATTGGCTATAATTATTGCCAATATTTTCTTTCATAACATAATTTTCATTAGAAAATGAATTTTTAAGATTCTTGTTGCCCATCATGTAAAAATTAGTGGACTCAACATCATAATTATGTTGTAAATATTCATGACTTGTGTTGTTGTTGTTGTTGTTGAGAAAAAACATACCATCACTTCCTCTACTATCAATACTATTTTCTTGAGAAAAATAATCTATGTTACTAGTACTATTTAAAGTATGAGAATTAGAAGAAGAAAAAAAACTCCCTTCAATAATATTATCTTCACCATGTAATTGAAACATGAAATCTGATGAATTTTCATTAAAGAACATTTTGCACAAAGATTGACAACATTCTTCATCAAAAAATGCTCCCATTTGCTCCATTATATGTTGAGTGATTTTTTTACTAAATATTATTCTCAAAAAGTGATAGGACAAAATAAGGTTTTTGAGGATGTATCTTACTTGGAATATGAGACAAAAGTTAAGGAACTTATTTATACTAGTACTAGAAAGGGTTACAAGTTAGGAAATAGAAGAATGTTTATTAGATAAATAATTGATACACCTCTCTCTCAGTTCAATTTGTTTGTCCTGTTTTAATTTTATATAAAAAATTTTAAAAAATTGAATTTTGTGATACGTCAAATATACTGAAATGTTATTTAATCTTGTGATCTAAAATATATCATGTGAAGAGTTGAAAATAAAGAATACATTCTTTAATAGATTAAAGAGGAAAATAGAACAGATAAATTGAAACAGAGGAAGTATTATTTGTATATTAAAATCTATAATTCCATAAGGAATATTTAGGAGTCCATTGGTGGGGCCAATCACCAGGCAATGTACAACTAAGAAGTGGGACCAAGTTCATGCAACTAATAAAATAAAAATTGTGTCATTCTTTTAATTAGAGATTAATCATTTATGAAATCTTGGACTAATTAGAAGGATAACTGTCTTAATCTAATCATTGGGACAATATGACTTCTAATTTTTAAGTTTTAATCCACTGATTAATGAATTAAATTGTGTTGTTAAATATTATTAATGATAATTTATGAGTTTCGCAGAAAGAGAGAACAAGAAGAAGTAAGCTAAGTTTTAAGAAAATAAAGAGAAACACTTCTCTACAAATTATATATTTCTTTTGGCTTGTAGTCATTTTCATCGCCCTAGATTTAAAGTAAAAACTTTAATATTTCGTTATTATAAAATGAGGGGATATTGTGAAATTGTATAGGCTAGTTAAAGCGAGAGAGAAAGGTTTGTAATCTGGACTAAGTGAAGTGTATCAAGGAATAATTAAGGATAATGAAAATAATGTATTATTGGAGAAATTTATTAGACGTAAATGACAAACATGCTTCCACAAACTCTTTAATTGAAGAGGGGAACATGACTATTGTATTAGAGGGCTATGTCTGAAATGAGCAGGGTATTTCTTTGATTTATAAATACATTTGGTGTTTCTTCAGTTTATTTTCATAAACCTATTTAATTATTTGGTACGATGATAAATATTTATTAAAATCTACGATATAATAAAAGAAACCTAATATTTTCCGATACAATCAATTAAAGTGATTTTTTTAAAACCATTTAAATTTTAACACACCTACATTTATGCTTACTTATTAATCTTATAGTTGTTTTGTTTTATTTTATTTCTTTCGTAATTGAGTTCCCATTACCTATTAACAGAATAAATCCAAATATAATAAATTAATTAAGATACACTAGCTGGCCAAACATCCCCATACGTTATGAAAGTAAAAATTAAAATTAAAATTAAAGTAATTGAGAGAACGTGATGATATATAAAGAAGAAGAAAAATGGGAAATGTTCAAAAATATACAGCGTTTGAAAATATTTATATGACGTAGTTCAATAAATAATATTATACAATATTATATCTGAGAGAAAATTATTATATTTAATGTATTAATTTTGTATAAAAGATATTTATACACAATTATAAGATAAATCATGTATTTAAGTAGATTTTACACAATTTCATTGTGTTAAAAGTTAATTATATTTTATTTCTACCTTTTACAAATTACAAAATTCCTTAAATTTGGTGGAATCCGGATACATTTCAAAACGTTCCGATACATCGCGTCTCAATTTCGGACACATCCATCAACGTCCTGATATATCGTGTTTCGGTTGCGGATACATCACATTCTGATACATTGTGTATGTCCTGATACATCGCGTAAAATAATGTCTTGATACATCACATATGTCTCGATACATTGTTAAGTGATGTATCCGACTGATACATGCGTGAGTGGGTGGATGTGGGGGGGGGGGTGAATTCAGTTGGACGTAAGGACAGTTGATTATGGAAGACAAGTACTAATTTCTTCAAAACTACTAACTAAATCCGACATAGTAAGTCAAACGTTCGATTCTTGTTCCTTTTTTGTCTCAATACCTAACCATTGTTCTTTGTTGTACTAATTAAAAAAACAAATTTAACATATCCCCACGTAACATTGTTTTTATTGTAATATCATAGTATTGTATATTACGGTGAAATCATAATTTCTACTAAGGAGAATCGAGATATAAAGAATTAAACACACGAAATGAAAGACAATAATTAAGAATTAAACACACAAAATGAAAGACAATAATTAAGTACTATAGAACGCGCGATTATTGTAGCATGAAATATGTACACATAAGACTAGACAAGATTATAAAAGATCACGCGTAACAAAATGTAGAAGTAACATATATACATAAATCGTAGCAAATGAAAAAATATAGCGTGAGTTTGATCATGTCCTGCATAGGCCTCATGTTTTTTTGTCTCTCAGAATCTCAGTGTAAAATGATCATTTAAGGTGAAATTGTTAAAAAGATGACTTGAATAATTTCGTAAAATTACTACTACATTAATCTTGTAAAATTAATATAGATATAACAAATAATAACTAATCACATTATAAAAATAAATTTTACCTCATAATCTAATCACCTAGTTGTTGTTTTTTGGCCTATTCATATCTATCATCAAAGATGTCTCAAACTTATTCGCATCAAATATTATATCAAATCAAATAATTAACTCATAAGATTTGTGTATAAATGATCAATGGATAGAAAAAAAATGATAAAGATGATATATAGCTGACACATGTGTTTTTCTATTACATTACCTTATCAACCCTTCCATCACCATTTCACATCTTTAATATAAAAAAAAATACAGTACATTTTTATTTTGTTTCATTTTATCAAATAAATCTTCTCTTTCAATGTACTTTGAAGGCCACACCAACCTTTGCACGATCTCAAGAGAGAACAAAAAAATAGTTAAAACAAAATTATAAACCTTTTTTTTTTTAAAAAAAAACACAAATGGTTGGAATAAAATCTAATTTTTTTAGAAAAATATAGAGATTTGAACAACTCCAAAAGATCAGATTTTGATCTCTTTGGAATGTATTTCCAATTGGCTATTTTTGGCCGGCTTTGCACGACTTATTTTTATATTAAAAGATTTTTTCCATTTTTTAAAAATAAAAATAAATAAATCACATAGTTTTGCCAACTTTGAGCATACACAAGAGTGAAAGATGGCCATATATATATTTTTGCCAACTTTAATTTAAGCATGAACAAGAATTATATATATATATAGATAGATATAAAATAAAAAAATATCAAGTTTAACTTTTTATCGATGAAGTTCAGATGAGCATCCTTCCACTTCTCTTAAATTTGCCCCTATCTATCATAGACACAAATCCATCAACATACAAGTTTAATTGTGAGTTGTCACAATGAACGATACTACATATTTGCATAAAATTCTGTATACACCATTGAACGATGGAGTAAAATCTTGTTTTTATCAAACTTCAAAGATTGAGTGGGAAAATATAATTATACCACCAGGCAGCATTACATTAGTCAATTTTATTTTGTTAAAAATTATCAATAATTTCATCTCAAGCCAATAATCCTAACACTTGCCTTTTACTATGAGCCACGTTTTCTGTTTAATATATCATATTTCCTCTCTCCTATGCGTGTATTACCCAAGTCATTACAAAAGATGATACTTGTATCTTCGTTTCAATTTATTTATCCTATTTCTTATTTGATATGAAAATTTTCAATATAAAGAATTTTTTAAAATTTATAGTCGAGTTTGTTGCTTTAACCATTATCAAATTAATGCCTATTCCATTTAATATTTTAGATGCTTATGTCGCATATAATATTAATCTTGTAGCATATCAATTTTAACGAGCCTTTCAAACCAGTACTATTAGTAATCGACTCTATAATTTCTTTAATAAACGTTGGTTTTTATATGAAACTTCTGACACATACATCTACTTGTCTCAAGAATCTTGGATATGTAACCGTTCAAGATATCATCTAGTTTAACGGAACCAATTGATTTTTATATTGGATTACGAATAGAAACAAATGGTAGATATTTTATAAAAACGTCACATAACTTTTAAAATAGAAATCTTAAACTAAAGATATGTTAAATATACGCAAATACTTTTTAATCTTGTGGTCTTAAATATGTTATGTGGAAAACTAAAAGTTGAGACTTGTCCAAAAAAGAAGACATTTTTTAAACGAACTAAAAAAGAACATAGAACAAAAAAATTGAAACAGAGAAAATATATTTACATAATAACATCTTGTAAAATTCAACTGGGAATAGAAAATGAGTATATTTATTTCTTTTCAATATTTTATTTTTTCAAAGAGTTATTATGTACACAAAGGAATATCAAAATAGATCCAATTAGACATGGTAAACAATGAATATCTTCAAACATAATATTGAATCATTCATAGCCTAACTTCCAAATTAAATAAGATATTATTAACTTAAAAGAATTTTTCCTATATATTTTTCCCATCCTTAAGATTATTATTAACTGGTAAGAATAAAATCAGATACTTTCAAACTTTGTTGCACAAATATTATCAAATAAAAAGAAAAATAGAATTTTTAGATGGTTGTCCCTTTTAAGGATAATAAATTATTTAATAAATAATTCTCTTTTTTATTTTTCTTGCAATTTATGACCTTTTAGATTGCCGTCAAAAGATTCTTGTTGATCAAATTAAAAATCTTATAAGAAAATGTTAAATCACGATATAAATTCTGAAGACATCAAATGACAATCTAATATAGTATATTATTAGTCCCAACTCCCAAAGAGCTATATTTACAAGAATTTTGAAAATATGGACTAAATTTTAGTTAAATACATATTTCATAATTTATTATCTCTAATTTATTGAAAATCGCACGTCTAAATTCAAAATTCATTATATAAAAAATAAAAAGGATGGCCATGGGAAATTAAGAGAGCCATTTTCTTGAACCTAAGTTAATAAATGTTTTTTTTTTTTTAAAAAAAAACCTTGATCGAACAAATAATTAAGACAAACTCAATCATTAATTCTAGTATATTAATTAGCGAGGTGTCATTCTTTAAATGGTTTTTTATTTTATTTATAGGAATTAATTAAATTCTTAATTATACTGTTTTTTTAAAAATATAATTGAGCTTAATTACATGTAATTTTAATATATCTATTCGTGTCCATACAAAGGCCGAAAGAGTTTTTCTTTATTAAATTCCTCATGGCTCTTCTAATTTGTCAGAGATGGATATATTAATTCGTCCATAATTAGCATAAAAAATAATAATTTGAACAACTCTTAATCACACTTACATGAGCTGAAAAGATATGATTATTCATTAATTTAAGTTTATCTCATCATGTTATATCTTAGACCATAATTATAGATCTTTAACGTCATAATTCTTTTCAATTTTTTTATATACAAATCTTAATCAGATTTGCTGTAGTCAATAAATTATGCAATTATTAATTAGGAAAAACTATATTTCAAGAACCAGACAACACCTAACTAATGAAAAAATTGGTATAAATTATTATTTTTATGGTTTAAGGGATTAAATAAAAAAAAGTTGGTAATAGGAATATTATTTTATTAGTTCCACGTCGGTCATGGATTGAATAAATTATTATTAAAGTATTTAGAGTTGTGCTGTATTTAGAAGTCAAATCTTAAAGTTTAAGATGAGAGTTGTTAATTGTATCAAAACATGTATATATGTTATATTATAATCTATCCTTATATTATATTCCATAGTTTTTGTCTCTTATAATTCTGTTTATTGCTTTAAAATTTATTAATTGTTTGAAAATACAGCTACTAGAAACAGAAGTTTTGTCCATCGCAAATCAATGACGAACTTATTTGATAGAATATAATTTTTGTTCTCACTTACTTTGCACAGAACGAGCTCAATGGAAAAATGCATTGTGAGAAACATATTTTCACTGAAATACTTAAGACTTTCTAATTCATTCGTGTGAGAATATTAATTACTATATTTTTCTTTTCTCACTGATTCAATCGAAATATCTATGTGATAGGCGCTGAACATTTTTTAGATGGTAATTTCAATGGGAAAATAGTAATTTCTTTGGTAATGAGCTCCGTAGGTTTTGAAAAGCTGAGGCAGATCCATAATTTAAAATTTATAGATTCATCAAACTAAAAAATAAACTTTATCATAAGTGTTCAAGGAAAATCGAACTCTTACTTGAGGAGGGCAATAAAACTTGAATAAGTTTCATTTTTTGTTACTAAATCAAGAATTTACTTTGTTGTTAGGTTTCCAACAATAATTTTTATAGTTTTAATAAATTTCTTCATATAATATAGATCGAGTTTATACAAAAGTTACTGAATTTTTGATAGACCTGATGCACTAAATCCGTCCCAACTTGAAGTTGAAGGATCATGGTATATATGTGTACTTTAATTAATAACGACTAAGATGGGTACAAATAATTTTATTAATGGATTAAGACAGTTTAAACTTTAAAGTTTGACTTAATAAATCACACGATGAAAGAATTAATTATTAGAACAGTACGCGTATTCCTTTTATCTCTCCAACTACTAATATAAGTAACTAAAAAATTAAGTTATATATATGATAATATAATGTCTTTTATATATTATAAAAGTTAATTACTGTGTATATAATATAGTACTGTAAAACTCAATCATTATAATTGAAGTTGTTGTTCTAAAATTCATTAAAATTCATAAAGTTAAAATCTTGATTCTGCTTCTGATAGTTAACGATACTTTGACCCACAATCTTTTACTTAAATTAGAAGCAAGTGCAAAAACTAAAAGCAAACAAAACAAATTCCATTAGTTTGAGACCTAATTACGTGCTTTTTTGTTTGTTTTCAAATTATCATTCATGACAGATTTCGATCCCTAACTACATATATCTAACACGTTCAAATACATGTATCTCAGATACATGGGATCAAAGTTAATTGTAACTTATTCTAGATACATTGTATCCAAGCGTAATTTACGTATATCTGAGATACACTAACTCTCTCACACGCCTCTCTTATTTGCTTGTCTCTCTTGTCTCTCGATCGCCTCTCTCCTTCCGGCCCATTTATTACATATGTTAGCTCACTTTGTTGATGAAGCTCTCATTTGGATGAAGTTTCGGAATGTTTGTTCTTGGAGGCCCCATTTCATGCAATGTTCATTACCTCACTAGTTTTTAGATTAATTTTTTTTAAAAATACTTTAAACAAATATTAAGTATAAAATACTTTATCCAATTCTTTTTCATTTCACTTGCCTCTCTATACTCGCTCTAAATAGATTTTTCTTTTTATTTGTCCATTTTGACAAATTAAGAGAATTCTTTTGCTTTCAATACTACTCTTATCATTAAATAACTGCATAAAATATTAGTAGTCAGATTTAGATTTCTAAAACATAATTAATAAGTTTAGTCTAGTAAAATAAATTCCTAATTTAATTATTTTTTAAAAAAGGTGTCAAGTCATGGACCAAATTAATGAAACAGAGTAATTGAATAAAAAACTTAAAACATTCTATGTTTACATTAAATCAGTGATACAAAACATGACATGTATCTTTACTACTTAATAACTATGATTAGTTAATGTATAATTTCACTTAATGCATTGATTATTTACTGAAATAATGCTATCATTAAGGTTGTCTGTCATATATATATATATATATATATAGAGAGAGAGAGAGAGAGAGAGAGAGAAAATATAAGAGAAGTATTCCACATTTTACAGCCAATTAGGAAATTAATTAATAGCACCCTTTCCTAGAACTATTAGGAGTTAAATGTTTCATTAGGGTAACAAATTTTAATTTAGGAGAGTCTGACCTTTTCTCCTTGGAAAAATTACCAAATACACATCGTATTTTATCATAATCTCTAAAATTCTCTACCATTTAAAAAAATTCAAAAACCTCCTCTCGAATACATCACTCTCCTCTCACTGATACATCCCTATCCCCCTCTCGGATATATCCCTCCCCTATGTACCCGGATGTCTGCTGATGTATCTAGATGTCCTATCCCCTCTCGGATACATCCCTCACATATGTATCCAAATGTCCAATGATATATCCGAAAATCCAGTGAGGTATATAATATGCATACATTTAAAATAAAATATAGACTACCTATACACTGTACCTAAAAAGATTTCAACGAGAGATAGGACCATAGGAAGAAGAAAAACACACACAAAAAACAAAAAGATAGTTGAAGATATATTCTGAATCATATGCTACCATGAAATAAATTGTATAGCAAGAAATTTGCTAGAACAACTGTTACAACCAACTAATATTCTGCATTTTTACCATCTCTTTATACAAATGTGCCACCAAAAATTATTCATGACATGGGGAGCGATAACGAATGTCCTAATATATTTCAGCTGGTGAAGCGCGTAATTCTGGCGCGACTAATACTTCCTTAGATGTCATTTCCAGCAGTGTAGTAGCCCACATTCTTATCCTGTGAAGCACGGCCGCACAATACATTCAGTTAAAGGGCTCGGAAAAGATATCGTTTCACATCTAAATTCTTTCTACAGCCACGAGCCATGGGCTCGGGAAATATTGAACTCACAAAAACTTATTTGCTAGCTCTGAGACATTGCCAAAGCATGAGACCATGCATAAATTAACCAAGACTGAACAGAGTAAAAGGTTTACTACATGCCTGGGATAACATCCTTTGCTTGTTTCGAAATTGAGTCCTGGCCTTGTTAGCGACTGAGTTTGGTGATTTGTACATCCTCTGAAAAAGGAGTAAAATCAGAATGCATAAATGTTCAGTTAAATCAAACATTAGAGATTCAATAAACAAGGAAGGTCGCTTTTTTTTTTTGGAGACATAAATGCAGACGGAAGAAATAAATTTATATATCAATAAAATGTAACAAAGAGGGAGGTCAACTGAGAAACTTTCCGCAAGTATTCATAAAATTACCTTTTCAGTTCCGGATATACGATGCTCAATACCAGAAAGCATTTTTTTCTTCGGTGTGAAACCAAAGACAGTATGAAGGAACTCATTTTCCTGCACAACAGAAACGATATAGGTAACAACGACTGTATAGGCAATATAAACACCAACAGTCCAAAACTCAAATTACGGGTAAAGAAAGTACATACCTGCATGTGTTTCACAAAACCTCCTCCAAGAAAGTGCTTTAGGAAATTTAACTGTTCAATAAATTACACATAGTTTCAGCAAATATATAACCAGTAACATGCTATTAACAAGACAGAAAGGGACGAGAATTACCTGTATCAGTTGACACCAAGTAGTTGTGGTAAGCGAGTCTCCACCAATCTTCATTGAGCTCTCAGGAGTATACCCTTCCTGATACCGATAGTAAGAACATTACCAGAGGCAACATCTAATATACCATAATAGAGCAAACACTTGACAACGGGGTACTACCTCAAGAAATTCCAAGATATCTCGAAATGTATTTCTTTGACTGTTTAGGTCCTTCTTGGCGGACCCTTTGCCTCCAGCCTCTACGGAGAGACTTCTCACCTGATTCAGGACCTTCGCCCTTAATCCCTGGATATGTAAAATATCCTTAGATTTGTTTGCTTCGTCTGTGGAGCTGTCACTAGATCCTTTATCTTCAACAGAGAACTTTTCAAGACTCCCGACTTCAAAAATTAAAGCAAGTGCTTCACCAGCCGCAATGCGGACAGCTCTGTCGTCCTTGTCCAGCAGAGTTGAAAAGTAGGAAATTGACCTGCAACATAGGTAGAGCATATTTCAATTCTCTCTCTCACACACACACCAAAATACAATCTTGCATCCCTCTCTAATCTTCATTCATATATAAGCAGGAAGTTACAAGTATCACTTTTTTTTTATGACCAAGTTACAAGTATTACTTTTCTCTTTTCTTTCTTCTTTTCCTTTTATTAGTTTCTTTTTTCTTTTCATTTAGGGGTAGATCTGGAATTCAGGTACATACCCTTGCCAGCTTTTTGGGTTTAGTGCCAATCCACCAACGGTAGTAAGGAGGAAAGACCAAGCAGATACCATTGCTGTTATCATTGGGGATGAAGGTTTAGCGGTAGCCACCTATCAATGAAACAGATGCAGATGTCAATGACATAACATAATGAAAATCATGTCAGCGAAACAACAAAATGGTTAGATAGGGACCAGGTTTGAGTTTCTAGTATTCACAGATTGGGATAAAGGATCGGCATTAACATCACAATATGACAGCCATATAATAGCAACAAAACCAAGCTTCTAAAGCAATGTTCAACTGAAAATAAACATATGAAAATGAGTAACATACATTAGGGCCAATTTTTGGATGAATGACTTGCCACATCAATTGCATGGACTTCTCTGTTTCCTCTGGTTCTTCGCCTCCAACAAAAGTGATAATGGCCAAACACTCCAGTAGCTGCAACCACCCAACAAATATAGTCAGTATTCAAGCTCAACAAAGTAAATGCAAATATTAAAAGAAGCATCCACCATCTACAAACACACCGAAGATATCTTAGATGCGTCAGAACGAGATTTAAGAGCCTCTGTAATAGGAGACACTGATTCTTCCAACATTTCATGAGCTTTGTCCCCCGGACCAGCAGTTAAAGCCAGAAGTCCTAATGACAGAGGAAATTACACAAGACAAATTTAGACATCAACTTGAAGGATCACTATCTGAACTCCAAAGCTCATCAATATGCAGAGCTGGAAGCTTACTGACCAAGAACATGAGATGCTAAAGTTATCTCCTTGGAAGAGCCCCTCTTAATGGAATTCAAACATTGTTGCAACAAAGTGGCAAACCTGCAAGATAGAACATAATTGTGAGCACACAGAAAGAAGTTACAATTACAGGCAATCTCACTAACCAAATTGGCCCTCTAGCACCCCCACCCCCCTCCCACTAACATCCCCCACATTTCATATTAGCACAAGTTACTATGGAATCACTTCAAAATTTTGAACCAAGACATATCCTTGATATTACGCTTGTGTTAGAAAGAGTGGCAGTCAAAATCTTCATTTATGAAATTAACTAATATTGTAGTACTCCTAGAAACAAAATTCTACATGCATATTCTATACAATGATCACATATGGACATAAATATTTGGGCCATTCAGTTCTAGCTGGAACGTCTGCATGGCATTTGGTAGATACTAACACTATGGTAGAATAGTTTTTTATGGATCTTTAATGGCTACTAGCCAGATTACCCTCCAACTTTAACCATCTCAAAATCAAGTTTTTTGAAAAAGAGATATAACTAACACAAGCAAGGTAATTCCAAAAGGCAAGCACTTCATCCATAACGAACTTCAAAAAAAAAATTCAAAGAAATAAAAGCCAGACAACTGACAGATAAGCATAACACAACTTCAAAACAATTCCAAAGAATTCCCTTACTTCTTTTCAACAAACTCGTGTTGTATGTCGCTATTGAAGGTTTCTATAATAGACGCAAGGGCCTTCTCTCTTGTTGATCCCCTACATAGCCAACAAACGAGAAAAAATATCAGTCACATTCTTTGTCAAAAGCAAAGCACAGTGCCATATCCAAGGCTATCTATCAACTGGAGCTACTAAGCAAAATAAACATCATTATTGTGTTTTCTTTGTAGTCCAGTCTGCTTTAGGAAAGTTCTTTTCCAAAATTCAAAACTATGAACATGTGGATTAATTAAACCAGTGGACTTGTGAATGCAAAAGATTCTATTGACAAAGGAATCTTAATGATTCACCGGGTGGGATGGTGAAAAGAAATCTTGGTGATCCTCACAATCTAATGATTGGGAATTTGCTTAAAAATTGTCCGCCCTAACTCACCCTAAGTATATGCTTCAACAGGAATCAATATAATTTATTTTACCTACCTATGTTTTTCCTTAAAATAAAAGATTATTTACCCTTTAGTACTTCCATATCAATCTATCTCAAAATTTATATTTAATCTTATGCATCTTACTTAGGAATATAGTTATAATTTTACCTAATGTAGTCAAAATTAACAAAATGTAACTTTGAATTGATTCTTCCATTTTCCCACTTATTTGAAGGTTTTTTTTGAGAAGACAACAGACTTATTTAAAGTTATTTGAGTGTGTATGGAACTTAATATGTTAAGTTAGCCTCTACATTATATAGACACAAGAACAAACTATTAAACAAGGATTGAAAAGTAAATTTGATAAATAAAACAGCCAAAATTTACACAGTTACAATAATTCAAAATATTTAAAGTTGGGAAAATTATGTAAAATACCAGACCGTTTCAAACATTTCTATTTTGTTTCACTGTGTCGAACAAAGGCAACTTTAGAATTTAAGTTTTATGGGTTCAATTTTTAAGTTTCTGAGCATTGAACCGATTATATATTTAAGTTATGGGTTCATATCTACTATTTATTACAATTTTGGTTGATTTTTACACATAAATTTGTTCCACGCCAAAAGTACTGGCTTCACAATGCCACATCCGCCTCTGTTGCCAAGCACTTCCAGAAGTCACAAAATGATAAAAGAAAAAATAAAGTATTAGGTATATTGGAAGGAAAGAGCACATATTTTCCTAAACACTCAATCCAAACACCCAAGCCATCTCCCAAATTATTTTCCCGGAGAATTCGTTACCCAAATGAACAAATCCAATTCCAATTCCATTTCATTTGGTAATCAATAGGCAACATAGAAATTTAGACTGATTCATATTATGTAACGCAACACATTGAAATATAATTGAACCTTTTTTCATAGAGTGCATCGACACATTGATCAAGCAAAGTCTCCTTATCAACTTGAACATCCTCTGCACCTGAAACAATCATCTCTGATCGAGAAGTTGACGATGAACTCACGCTATCCGTGTCATCATTATCCAACATTACAACATTCTTTCGCTGTGAACTCTCTACAATAACAAAAACAAAAAAAATCCTCAATTCACAATCCCTTATCCCAATTAAACCCAACATCCATAAACAAAACAAAAAAAATTAGGTTTTCAAACTCTTAACAAAACTCAGATTCAAATCAAACAACCAAAAATCTATTTTACCCAAATTCCAAGTATTAGTTCATTAATTAAACTCTCAAATACAACCAATAAGCAAAATAACATTTCTATAACAAACCCAATTCCATTAATTCGATATCTCGGTAATCTTAGTAGCACGGTTAATTGACTACCTGAACTCCCATATCATAGGTGAGGGTTCGATTCCCCACCCAAATTTCAGCTAATTTAGAACATGAATTCATTAAATAATTCCTAAAAAACTAAACTTTAAATGTTCAAAAAATTACCAAAAAACTCCAATAAATTTTTCGCTAATCTGTTAGTCAAAAAATACCAAAAAAATGTCTATAAACCGACAAAAACCGGAACTTACTTCTTCCCATGGCGACAGCTTCAGTTAACAAAGGGTTAGAAGCAAAAACAGGGTTGACTAAAAGTCAAACGATGAGAATCAAAGGGGAGAAATTGATTTGAAAAAACACAGAAACTTTTATACTTGTTTGAATGGAGGACCAATGTATCCATAAAGAAAACTTTAGGGACTGAAAATTGAAGTTTCTGAGATTGTTTACAGAGCAGTTGAAGAAGAAAAGGAGAGTCGGACAAGAAAGCTTTGGTATTTATATGTGAAGACTGAAGAATTCTTCTGTGAAATTTTTTATTTTAGGAAAAAAAGAGAAGAATTTGGTATTTTTGGTATTTTGCTTTGGAATATTCGAGAATTGTGTGGTCGGGGGTAGGGGGTTGTTGTGGTGGAGGGTGACGACGTGGAGTGATCGTCACCGTTAATTTTATTTAAACACTCGAATTAAAATTTATTCCATTTTGAGAAAAATAAGACTTGATAAAGTGTTTCTACTAAATAATGTTTGCTCCAATTTTGGAAAAGCTTTCACACATGTGCTCTGAGTAAGGGTAGAGCCAGCATATTGTTAGGGGTTCATTTGAACCCTTTTCGACAGAAAATATTCTATTTATAATAAATATTGAATCCCTTGCAATGAGTTCATGTATTTACTTCTTCAGATTTTGAACCCCTTATTAAAAATTCAAACTCCACCATTGTTAGTGGCGGAGCTAGAATTTACATTGAGGAATGTCAAAATATAAAATAGTAAGCACACAAAAAAATCAACAAGATAAATTTTACTAATGAAAGCAACATAATTACATTATCACAACCGTACTCGACACGGTTTCATCTCTTGAAATGTTTTTACAATAGCATCATTAGAAATATTAATAAATACATCTTTTTCTACATAAGTCACCAAACAACCACCATTGTCGTTGCCATGACTGCGACGGAGATTGGAGCGGCCAACGAAGACAACTGGACAGCGTCACAGCGAAGTCAGCACTCAGCGAACAGAAACGAGTTTTTTGGACTCTTCCTCCTCAAAACCTTTGATTTTGAAATTGGGGATTTGTTTAATCCCTAGACTCTAAATCCCTAAAGTATATATTTTTCTTTTAAAAAATAAAATATCAAAGTCAACTTAATTTAAGTCAATCATTTAAAAATTGGAGGGAAAAAAACGCTTCAGTTTTTTTTAAATTTAAAGACAAAAGACGCTTTCAATTGTCTAAAACTTATAAGAAAAAACATTGAAAACTTAAAAGACTCTGCCAGGGTCGAACACCAAACGTCCACGCCTATGATGAAGGAGAAATTTTGCAACCCCTCAACCACTAGACTAGCCCTTTATCTTGTGTTGAGAAATGTCAACTTTAATATATATAGGAATAAAATAAAAATTGACAACGTAATTTTCCGCGAAGGGGTGTCGCTTGACACCCCTCGGGCAAGGGTAGCTCCGCTCGACCATTGGTTAACCACTTAAAATATATCATTATTTTTAAGAGACAAGTATTGAAAACACCTCTAAACTCGACGTGAATTATTACTTTAGTCCTCCAACTGATCAGAGCATATGTGAAAGCTTTTACATAATTTGAGGTAAATTTTATAAATTGGGCTATAATTATGGTAAATAAATCTTATAAGCTGATATTTTACATAATTTTTTTCTTATTTTCTTATAATATATAATTATATATTATTTATACAATATGGATACATACACATGTGTGAGATATTTCTCTAGCAAAAACAAGTGATCATGCATGCGTTGGTTGGCCCAACAGGCCCAAAACCCGATGGAGGTTTTAGATCAATTTTCACTTCTTTTGCTCTCATTTTTCTTCTTTGATAACAGTATCTCACAAGCAAAAAGTATAAATTCATATAATTATTTTGGAGATAATTACAATTGTAAGCATATAACAATTACAAGAACTTTCTCTAAGGCCAAAAATATAATACCTTTTCATATGAGATAAATTTAGGGGTGTTAAATAGGCGGGTTGAGTTGAAATTAGAGATATTAAAATAGATTGAAACAGAAATTGGGTTGGGTCCTGACCTGCCCAAGTTTACTTTGAGCTCAAATGAGCTTAAAAAGGGTTTGTTTTTTACCCGCTTAATCTCAATAGTTTTAAGGGAAACTTTCGCATATAGCCACTCAAAAATAGCTTAATTACGCCTCATAGCTGTAGTTTGCTAATTACGATTCGTAGCTATATGTTATAGGGAGGAGAGTGGTGAACAAGATTGGGAGAGGGAGGAGAGAGGTGAGCGAGAGAGGGCAGAGAGTGGAGGGAGACGAATTGTATATGTATATCTCTCAAAATAATTGTATATATGTAACTAATTACATACGTATTTGTATATCTGGCGAGCAAGATTGGGACAGGGAGGAGAGAGGCGAGCGAGATAGGACAATAATTTGTATAATTCGCATGTTTTTGTAAAATTGAGTAATACAAAGTCTGGAATTATACAAATATGATGAAACTCGAAATAGCGAATTGATACAAACATAAACATATGAACTTTAAACCGTTATACAAATTATATTATACATATTACATCATATAAACTATATTATACAAAATCCGAAAACTACATGTTTGTACAAACTTTAAAAAGTTAAACAAAAAAAGATTGAATGTATATGGTGATAAAACTGAAAAACCAAACCATGGCCATATAAAAACACAAACCATCGTATATAAATCAAACGAAGAATTGTTAGTTGCTAATTATACAAATGTGGCAAATTATATAAACGTGACTAATTATACAAACTCGAAATCAGCCGACGTAATTAATGATTAATGTTAGTCGTGAGTGGTAATTATAGCAAACTATAGCTATGATGACTAATAAAGTGGTACTCCTAGAAGTTTACTTAACCGCGTAATTTTTCCTAATTTTAATATATTGTTATTTAAATTTTATAACTACAATTTGAATTTCAATTCAAGAAAACTTTAAAAAAGAAGTTACAAATGAATAGATAAATCCTAAAAGATATCAGATAGATAGTAATTCATATCTTCAATATAGGAACATATATTCATCAATGCAAATAATGAGTCTTAAAACGGGTTGAAGTTGGAGATTAAATTAGGCTCAATTGAGAATTCTCCTAAAATGGGTTAAAGCTTGAATAAGTTGAGATTGAACTTAATTCAAATTACCTTGAGCTCAACCCTTAAAATTTTGGACGGATTAAGCGGGTTACCTATAGTTCGGCTCATTTTTGACACTATGTCTCATATGCCTTGTATCATGTTAGAGTTTCTTGCTTCTTTGGGTGTGTTTGGTAGGGAAGAAAAAAACAAAAAATATTTTTAAATTTTCTAATGATTGGTTGGTCAAAATTTTAAAAATATTTTATCTAAAAAGTTAAATTCTTTAAATATAGAAAAAAAAAATTCCAATAAAAGTTGATAAAAAAAAACAAATTTCACAAGTAACATTCTAATTGATTATTTCACGTCCACCCTCCAATATATTCTACTCTTATCCCATTTCCATCCATATAATGCTTGACTAGATAGTATATATAAATATGTTTCAAATAATATTTATTGTTTACTTACTACTTCTCAAACATCATAAGATTAATAAAAAAAAATCACTCATTTTCGTGGAAATAGCTTTTCCATACCAAACCCCATCATTATCTTTTCCGAAAAAAGTGTATATATATTCCAAATTTTATCACGTTTGGTATATACAATACTATTTTAAAATTGTATATATTTGAATCGCTTGAGCACAAGATTAGAGGTTAGTTTAATATTTTAGAAGGTACAAAATTTTACTTAAGGTCCCAAACTCAAATTCCACTATCTATAGTTTTGCTTACAGAGATGGATCTGCATGTATATACATGATTTAAGTTACTATAATAGTAGTCTCCAAGGGGGGTGGGAGCTCCACCGTGATAAGCTTATCCAAGACGCGAATTCGAAACTACGAAAGCCAAGTCAACAATCCTTTTCATGAAAAAATGTAAATAAACTGCTAGATAAAAATGCAAAAAGACTTTTTATGTTGAATGAGATGAGAACCTAGGACAAAATAGGAAAGTCAAAAAAAAAAAAAAAAAAAAAAAACAATACTATAATGCAACAAAGAAAGAAAGAAAAAAAGAGTCATATTTGATGGCTATGAGCTTTTTAAAAAGTGGTGTCACATAGACCATAAATTAGGTCCCAATCTGAGGCTGAGGCCTTGTAATTCAAAACAGGCCAACAACAGCTGTGGATACTCTGGTTGGCTTACGATACGAACGGAATCAGAATTTTAATTTTATAAATTTTAATTTTCTTTTTAATAGTAACTTCGAGTGAGGTAGCATTTGTGTTCTACGTTTAATATTTATGCATATTTAATACGTTTTTTTAACACAAATATATTGTTTGAACAAAAATATATTAAATTCAGTCGAACCTAACGTTTTGACAAGAAAACATCTAAGTTTGTGATCTCACGTATGCTGTTTATTCTTTCTGTTCTGGTGGGCGTTGACTCTTTATATCAACTCCAAATAGATACGTATATTGTTCCAAAAAAAAAGAAAAAAAAGGGACGTGTGTAAAGAAGTTAACACAAATGTACAGTTGTTACATTAATTAACACACGCATTGTATTTATAGTTAGTAGGTGTTTTTTTTTTTTAAAACTTTTGGTTTCATTTGATGTTTAGTATTCATATTGAAGCTCGACTAATTTAGATTCGACTCACGTAGGGCACCGTTCGGAGAGAAGCGCTCTCTATCAAAGATTTTTTCATATTCATGACTCGAACCTAAGATCTCTGATTTAGAAAGAATCAACAGTCTTATCCATTATATCATATATGTTGGTTGTTTGTTAGTAGGTGTAGTCGATTTAACTTAATAGTATTGCGCTTAACCCACGTTACTACTCAGGAGTTGATTGACAAAGTGTATAAAAATATATTAACAAATGCTGGAATCTATTAGTAACAATGTTGAGATTAGTTATGCTGACATTATTTCTTAATTATCTAGTGGGTTTAGTTTATTTATAACTAGTTAGACAAAGATGTCATTTTCGTTAATCTCTTCAATCAGAAAATTTCTCTAAGAATTAACCATTATTTGTCCAAACTAAACACCTAAGAATTAACCATTGACATTGATATTACAATCCATTAAGATTCTTGGAATATCAATTACCAAGTATTATGTTCCAAATATTCAATTATAACTTTCCACGTGTTAGAATTGTTAAAATCTTTATATAGTGCAAGCAATAATTAAAATCTTTAGATAGCAACAATCTTTCATTGGACATAAAAATCCCAACAAATCACTAAGTCAAAAAGAGTAAACACCACTAAAGGCAAACAAGAAAAAAAGTTTAGAAGACCTAGGATTAACATGTGAAACATCTGTAGAGAGAGAGAGAGAGTCATTTGTGGTTGTGCAAGTTGTGGTAACAAAACTTTGCATTTGATCCATGTCTTTTTCATGTTACTATCTATATGTAACTTGATAGGGAGAGTTATTTGTCTTATTATATACCGTGGTAGAGCGAGAATTTTAAATAGGAGATGGTTTAAAATCTGAAGAAATAGACATGCGAAATAGTTGAAGGGGGTTCAACATCTACTATATCTATCTAAAAAATTATTTTAACTATGTACAAATAATATAATTTTTCGATGAAGGAGATTCGGATGAACCCCGTAACTATAACGTGGCTCCACCACTGATTTTTTTTTATATATATATTCCCTCTGTTTCAATATTATTTGTTAGGTTTCAATTTGATTCAGACTTTAAAAAAAATTGAATCTTATAATTATAAACTAAGAATATGTTGAATATATAAAAAATGTTCTTTAACTTTATGATCTAAAACATGTACGTGAAAAATTAACTCAATTTATACATTCCTCCATTTGTTAGAATTTTGGGGAGAATCGATAAAAGGGCGGCAAGGTGACAGGGTTAACGAAAATATTTAGATAGCAAAAGACAAATTTATGATGAATACAATTTGAGAATTATCAAATGAGCTAAGAAATATTCCAACATTTAACCTCTCAGAAAATATTTTCTATTTAATTAAGTCAACAAAACCAGAAAGGATATTAAAAGAATATATATAGGGAGTGAATGCTTTTTGTATAATTTTAACTTATAAACATTATTGATGCATGTGAAATGCGTACATAAATAAAAAAATATTTATGAACTTGTCAAATCACTTTGAATGTTTACTCCGGATAGGACCCGTTTGTTTATATATATAATTAAAAAAATACTTTTATAAATAAAATAAAGATGAGATTTCTCTATAATTCAATTTTTTAGTTGTTCATTAGTCTTTTCTAGTTAGGTTAAAATTTTAATTTCATTCGATATGGAATCTTCTGTTTTTTCTTCACCATATACTTCGTGTTATTACAATACTTCGTAAAAATTATACCTCAATCTCAAATAAATTAAAAACTAACCATATGAATATTCATTTCTTCGTTTAAGATTTTTTATTTCAGGAGTCCATTTATATTTAAAAAAAAGGATTTTAAATTTCCCTGGTTAAGTTATTGTCGTGTGACAAAGGGTTACTTCTGTCTTTGTTTCATAAAAGTATATGATAGCTTTATTAAAAGAAAAAAAAAAAAAACCTAGGTACATGCAACCTTTGAATCCATCCAAAAGTGGATATCACCTCAAGAAAGGGAAAAGAGGCTCAAACTCTCTTAAATTTTATTTGGATACTCAAATTATCTTCAGTAAGTCATACGTAAGAATAATACTATACTTCAGATTTATATATTTTTAAAAATTAAGAGTGTGTCATCACTCAATCATTACATAAATAAATAAATTACATAAAATTGAAACATGTCTGATTTATTAAGATTAATACATATATTATTAAAGAAGATAAGATATTTTAAATATTTCATAAAAACACTTTATTTTGTGTTGTGCTTAATCAAAACAAACGGAGAGTATATTTAAGAGAAAAAAAAAGACATCCAATAAAACAACCAAAATTTACAAAGTTTAAAAGATATTTACAATTTTTTTTTTCCTTGTATTTGACAATGTTTTGTGGTTATCTTGAGTAGCTATAATACAAAAGAAAGAAACAAAGAAACAAAAGAGGGAGACAAAACATGTGGTCGACAGACAATCAAAACGACACATCAGAACCTCTGGCTGGTGTTGTTGCAGCGGCGTTACCGGATCTTGGTTGCCGTAACAGACCAATCAGTGTCTCCGCCTGTCAACCAAAACACGTATTTTACGTGACATAATACACATAAAATATCATAAACAATATCATGTACGATATAAATTATCACGTAGAATATCAAGTAGAACACGTATATCTATTTGTTCAAATTCAAGTGTTAATACATATTTAAATAAAAAATATAAATATCAGCAGAAGCCAAGTGAAAAAACACAATTATATATTTTATATTATTCCAAATAATTTATGCTATTTCAATATAATAAAGTACAAATTGAGTAAGGATTCAAATGAATTGAGAATCGATCAAATATATAAATATTTAATTATATGAACTCGATTAAAATTCAGAAATCTCAAATTTTGATTCCGTCTCTGAGTTATTGGGGCAAATACAGTGGAGATAGACTAGTGCGTCCACCTAACATAATTATATTTGTCCATATCCAAATCACATCACTCTAATTACTTTCTGCAGTCTATCTTTTACCAATTATATATAAGCTTAGTGCAAACCCTACTTAATTAATTAGCTTAACTCATTAATTAATGAAACCTCTTTACTTTATTACCTGCTTCACATTTGAGGACAACGATTGGCAACATGACAATATTCTAACCTAAATTAAAAAAATTCTTATTTCTTTTAATTTTTATATCAAGTTAAATTATGTCGCGTAAATTAAATTAAAATCGGATAGTTTAGTTATAGATATTTTGATTTTTACCTTTTGTTTGGCGCGATTTGTACCAGACTGTGACAAAGCAACCAATGGGGGAATTGCGCCTTCTCGAGCTACCATAGTACGGTAACTAACGCTATCTTCACAGAGCTGCAACAATATCGCCACCGCGATCTCCTTCTGCCGCTGTGATCCAACCTCCACGATCTCCACCAACACCGGAATTCCGCCTTCATCCACCACCGCCGTCCTCGCTTCCGCCATTGATATCAAAACGCTCATAACAAACGCCGATTTATCCACCATGTTTGAACTGAAATCCGCCATTAATTCAACTAACGGTTTCATAACTCCGGCTTGTACTGCTCTAATTTTGTTCTCTTTCACCGTACATAGGCAAAACAGTGCCGTTGATGCATCCTTCTTCCCGCGGAAATTGCCGGTTTCTAGAAGGTTCACTAATGGAGGTATCGCATCGGACCTTCCGATCGCGATTTTATTCTCTTCGATTTGTGATAATCGAAGCAGAGCACAAGCGGAATTCTCCTTCGCAGTTGAATTTCCAATTTTCAAAGCGCGAACTAACGGTTTAATCGCTCCTGATTCTGCGATAAGCTCCTTGTTTTCATCGCAGAGAGATAAATTCAGCACCGCCGTGACACCGTACTCTTGAACCTGAAGATCAGTAGAAGAGATAAGCGAAATCAACGGCTTAATCGCTCCGGCTCTGGCAATTTTCAAACGATTCTCCGGTTTATTCTTCGCTAAGAGCCTAATCTCCATTGCCGCTTGCTTTTGCACATCTATAGAATTCGACTCGAGATCGGAAACAAGTTGTTGAATCAATTCATCGGAGTTATAATTATCCGACGCACATGCAATTAATAACCGCCGGCTTTGAGAAGAAGTCGTCGGAAACTCGCCGGATCTATCGCTGTTGCAGTCGCTGAAAGCAGCGGAAGATTCATTAATTCCGAGACCGGTAAATGTTCTTCCCATGTAAGTGAAATTAGATTGAACTTCTGTTTCCATTGTCGTCGGCTATGATGATCTAATTCAATTCATCAACTGTTTTCGTCGCCGGTAATAGGTACTCAAAAGTTTCCGGCGAGTTTTCAAAGGTTTACCGGTGTTATCGGAAAATGAGAGGTGATAGCTGAAACGACGGCGTTTGGTAGGTGGATTTTGATTTGGGCCGAGTGTGTTAATGGGCTTTTGAGCAGAATTTGAAGTAACTGGAAATGGAAGATATAAGAGAAAGGAGAGAAGAGTACACGTGGATAAGGCCTAGGAGAAAGGGATGGACACGTGGGTGACCGTACAGAATCCAAGTAGGAACAGCACGTGCGACTTTTAATGCGTGAGTGGAAGGTTCGTTATTCGATACTCTTATCATATTGAAAATAAAATTTTATTTTTACTAATCGAACAAATATATACTCCCTCCGTCTCTAATTATTTATCCATTTTTAAATTGATACATATATTAAGAAAATAATTAATGACATAGTGAGTTTACTATTTTATCCCTATTAATTATGAAGTGGATGAAAAGTTCTACATTTTTCAAAGTAATTAGTTATTTAATTAAGGATATAATAGGTAAAAAAAATTGTCCTTTCTTGATTTGTCAAATGGACAAGTAATTAAGAACAACTATAAAAAAAAAAAAAGTAGACAAGTAATTAGGGACAGAGGGAATATTATTAACCTTAGGTCTCATATATCCTTATCCTGCACATGCAATAGTTGATCCAAATATACCCTTATTTATTTGAACTGCGTTTAATTGTGATCCTGACAATTTGACATCCGCAATCCATGCATCATTTAGTTGTGAGTCCCGCCTAAAGGGAGATGCTAAGGAAAAGATGTGGCGTTAAATAAGCCTTGTGTTTTAGATGTTTGGAACCCTTCTGTTGATCGCATCAATTGTAAATTCAATCTGACTTCTAAAACAAAAGTAAGCACAAGCGAGAAGATCTACTTTCCTGCATCTCTCTTTCCATGAGCAGAACACTAAAGATGCACATTACATAGGTGATCAATTCTTCATCAAGGAATATAATTTCTGGGTTTGAATCTCCCTAGGTATGGAGTTTCCTTTTTTAGGAAATGTTTTACCCTTCAATAGGTACATTCGAATTTAGTCGGAACCTAACGTGACTTTTAGACATTGAATACCCTTCAATATGCACATTTGAATTTAGTCGGATTCTAACGTTAATTCAGACATCGAATAGAAAAATGGGAGTATTGTTAATCAATGCATTAGATGTCTACCGTACGTTATGTGTTTTTTTCTTATTGGATTTGGGTAATGATAACACTTTTTTTTTTAATAAAAAGGACCATACATTAATCAAGACACTGCCTGTCCTTTTTTCCTTTTTTAAGTTGTGTGTTTCTTGTCCAAGCGTGTGACACTTCATGTCCATTTCTCAGTTCCTGTGTCAAATATTTGTTTAAACAGGTCATGAAATTAATATTGGACAAAGTAAAAATAACGAAAAAGAGTATAATAATTTAAAATTTTATTTTTAAGATATGAGAATAAGGTTTACTAATCCACATCAATAAGAACGGTGGTGGAGTGATAAGTATTCATTCATTTTTAATAAGTTTCATGTTTAAGTTCTTTTGGTACGAAGTTGCTTTTATTAGGAAACATTTTATTCCAGTGTGAACTTTTCGATACGAATTCGAATTTAATCAAACTCTAATATGAATACTAAACACCGAATAAAAAACAAAACAAAACAAAAAGTTAAAGAATCTCCAAATCACCGCCTACCCCCATACCCCCGGCGCAAAACCCTGTGCTTCACTCCTCAATCTGTGGTAATGGATCTATCATATAGTTAATAAAGTATATTATATAATATAATGAAAAAGTCCCTTGCCTATTGTAAACAGCCAATAAGATAAACAAAGCTTGCACCCTTTTATTTTATTCTCTTTGTTTCAATTTATTTTGTCTATTTTAATTAGATATAAAGTTTAAGAAAATTAAAGTGATTTTTGAATCTTATGATCTTAAATTTATGATATGTTAAATATATCAATATATCTTTTAATCTTGTGTCTTTCAACATATCATATTAAAAAGTTTTATCAAACATTCAAGAATAAATAGAAAGTTTCTAAATGTATAGAAGACTCAAGATTGATGGATTGTTATGTTTAGGATGTTATATCTAATCCAATAATGTTTAAAGATATGGTTTTCCTACTCGGATACATTCTCTAGTCGTCCGATACATTACATATGATACATACTTAATGGGAAGGTGCATTCGAGAAGGGATACATACATTGCAAATGATACATTACTTAATGGGAGAGATTATCCTAAAGGGGATAAAGATATATTCGATCTCAAATTTTTGTATTTATTTTAAATGGTAGAAAATTTAAAAAATTATGATATATTAAGTTGTATATTGATGTAATTTTTAATAAACTTTATTGATTTTGTTCCAAAAACCCATAAATTTCCATGTCACGTTTTCAATTAAAATAGAAGACATTACTTCAGTCAACGAGCAATATAGGAGAAAGTTACTGGTTCAATCTTAAAAGTATTTTAAGAACTAACTTTGGGTATAGGACACATGTCACATGCTAAATATGACACGTGGATATGACCAAGAAGCTGAATGTAATTTGCTTTTTTAATCCTCCATTATTTGATACGTTGTATTTTTTTTTTTGTAAGAAGATTAGAACATTATAAAAACTAAAAACTAAAAAAAAGAGAAAAGAGAAGTGGCCAAGTAGCCATTAATTTATCTTGGTGATAGTTAGGTACTTTATTAGTAAAATTAATGTAATCTAATCGAACGATAAAATTGTGGAGTCGCAACTTTTTAATAAACTAATTAAATATCTTCAATCTGTGATTGAAACACAAATTTTATTTAACGAGTGTGTTTAACTCTGGTATCATAATGATAAAATGAACTTTAAACCTAATTCAATCTTAAAATTTAGCTATTGTACGAGAAAACGATTTGCTATCTCATCCCTAATATGGGACTACTAACTAACAACATACTTCACGTAAGTCTTCATAGTAAGCCTAGTATAGTAACTCACTTGAAAATTAGAGGAATAATTGTTATGACATATTAAATGTACTTAGCAAGTGTATATCACATAAATACTATTAGAAAAATAGTGCCATGATTTTATTCCTAATCGAACTTGGTCACGTACTCCAGAAAATTCAACTATGTTGTTCAGACTCTCTAAAAATATTAGACATATCGATTCCTCCGCAATGCACTATTTTAGAAGGATCGAATGTGCATCAATAGTCATTTTTAAAGAATCCAAGCAACATAATACAACATAATTTACGAAATCTGCGCCTTACATCGAATGTGCATCAATAGTCCATGTTTTGAACTATAAGCAGGAACAGATGTACATCCACTTATATAAGGCGCAGATTTCGTAAATTATTCAGTGTAACATAACAAACAGTGCCATTATTTGGGAGTTTCAAATAGAAATAGGAAATTGTTGTACAGCATCAGATTCCAGTTTACAGTGAAGAAAACTAAAAGTTGAACTTGACATGGAACCTCCGAAATTTAGTGAGCTACTCAATCGCTCCAATTATCTTGGTCGATCGCAAAAGATTGTCCTTCCCTCCCTTCCTGCATATCAGCCCAGAGAACACAAGGTCTTAAGAGGCCAATGATCAGGTACCCTCAGATAAGGGTGTCTAGCAAATAAAAAATGTTAATGGTTTACAAGGCGTACCAATTCCTCAGTAGTGGTTCTACTTGGAGACCACACAAGAATTTTCCGGTCATTACCACCCGTGAATAGTTCCTGAAAATACCCAGACTCAAATTCATTGCTAACATGGAAATAAAAGCAGTTCAATAGAGTTCGGAGGATGGGGGTGGGGGAGCCATCTACAATGAGATCACACAGCGAATGAAGCAGCCTTGAGATTCAATACTTCACTACGTAAACCATGCTCGTTTTTCTGATTATGGAGTGTGTAAGTGATTCAACTCACATTGGGCCTAGTGCCCAGGTGGTTTGGCCAATAGTGGGCCAAGAAAAGATGGCATCTTTGTCAAGCTTTTACTTTGACGAGAATCATATGAGTGAGGTCAATAATAGAAACAAGGTTGCTTGTACTCTATGCTGCATAATCACAGCATCCTTGTTATGAGATCTTTTACGTTTCATGTTCTTTTTGGCATAAATACCTATGTGTATAGATGCACTAGGATGACGTACTAGCTAGCTGTGGGTGAGTTGCTCGCTGGATTAATGTTTCTTCTCACACAAACTTCCAGTATGTAATGAATGAAGTATTTTTGTTTATAAAAAGATGTTACCACTCAAATACTTCAAGTTCACGAGGTCACAGATTATGCAGGATTCACTATTTTACCAAACACATGTACCTAGGGAGAGGCAAAAAAAAATATGTACCTGGTCCAGTGAATTGTACAGACAACAGTTCACATTTTCATAGTGACCACGTAAATCCATCATCGTTTTGCCCGACCACAAATCAAATGCCTGCAAGATTTCCACATTAAGTTACTAAAGAAAAATAGTGTTGCATAATAATATCAGGGTGGTGGTGGTTATTTTTCTTTAAAAAAATTGGGGGGTGGGGGTGGAACAATGTTTACCTTAGTAGTTGACATGCATGGCACAAATACAAGTGTTGAATCATGAGATATGGCTAACTGTGTAGCTTTTGTTGCCTGGAGTCGTGATGTTTCAAAGTTCACAAGTGTATTGCAACCAGATTCAATATCCCATAACCTTAACCTTGAATCAGAACCTGATATCCAAAGGAAGAGATGATTAAGCTTCAGTTGACGGTTTTTCCTCACCATGTAGCCAAAAGCAATAAACTATGGATGAGATGCGTTAATCACATGGGAATAACTCTACCCATATCACGTCCTATCGAAGAGTGTTTAAACGACGTCTTACATCAGTGTTTTAAAAACAGTGCCCAAAATAAACGACTTTGCTAGAGAATTGCTAGCAAAGAATATCAAAATAAGATTAGAAAGCACCATAATCTGCTGTATAAATTCCAGAGTTGCACTTCACCATTGACCAACTATAGAAAGATAAAAGTAACATGCACCAGACCGTACATTGTCGTACATGCATCTAACAGAAATAATGACGTAAGACTTTCAGCCTCTTGAGTGGAGAATACTAATCACAATGCATAAACAAATTCCAAGCAGTAGCAATACAAAGCTTATTAAAAAGAATTGCGATTTCAACCTGCACTAAGGAGATACATTCCATCATTGGTCATTTTTAATCCATTGACAGCACCATAATGAGCAGTGGCTCTATCCTGACTAGAGAGCATCCCTGGATGCAGTCGCTGCTTCCCAGACCCCCTCACTTGTCTAGCAATTGCAGAGTGTTTGATACTCACACCATTTCCCATTCTTTTCTGAGAAGGACGGCCTTTTGCGGATGAATTTGGGCCTCCGGAAGATGATTTCAGTATGGGACTCTGAGCAGGAAGATAGAATATATTACAGGCACGAAAGAAACCTTAAGATCAACAGAATCAGCAATTCCACCCTGATAAAGGTTTTCAGTGGATCAACTCACATAAATTAAACATAGGGAAGGATCTTTGACGCAAAACGAGATGACACTAAAAGCATAGACTTACTTGTAAAACTAGAGGACAACTGTGTGGTTTCTGTGCTCTCAGAAAGAAAGGCAAAAAAGTTGCAATAAAACCAAGTCTACTTATAATCTGCTCCCTTTTCTTCTCCAAAGGGTACCAATATGAAGATAGACAAAAACATCACTTCTTAGAACACTGCCCAATTAAAAAAGGAACTCGCTTGAAACAGATATGGTACACCCAAATGAATCAGATAATTAGGTTTTAATGGGTCAATATTAAATTTAAGGACCATGAACAGCTCCCTATCACAAACAAAAGGCAAACAATGATCCCTCTTAATTTTATCGAGAAATAGAAGAATAATATGTGCCATTAAAATTTCGAATATGATTCTAAATAATACATAACGATGAATGGCAGAAGGTAACCTTGTTTGCAGTGGATCGTGTAAGAAGAGATGGGCGTCTTCCAAGCTGCGTATGAGACTGATCCAAAACACGAAAACATCCTGCACGCCTGATGTCCCAAAAGCGAATGGCGCCATCACATCCCCCTGTTACCAAAACCCACTCACTAGAAGCAGACCATTCAACCGACATTACTCCATCTGCCATTACCCAAGAAAGAAAAACATCTAAGGGCTTCTGAACTAGTGGTGGTACTCACAAAATGCTTGAACGAGAAATAAAAAAATTATGACTCTGTAGGAGTGGTCCATTGATTTGGAGAAGTTGAAAATGGACAGTGTTCTTTTTTCCTAAAGGTGTTTGATGGGACACACAAGTTTAAGATGTTAATTTGACTTGAGGATTGTACAATGGTAGCAGAAGAAAATATTGAAGTATGGTTGAATAGTTAGCTTGATAGAGAATACATTGGACCTGCCCCTCTACCCTTCTCCACTTAAATACAACATGTTTGTCAGCAGTAAGGTTTGAACCCAAGGATAACTTCCAAAACCTCACGACATAAAGATATCGAGAAAAACACCCCAGGGGATAAACACCATGTCTGGTAGATCTAAAAGGTACAGCATAGCAAAAGCATATACTTTATTAATGTCAGTAATAGATATCGCTTACCACGATGGCCAGATAATGTGTGCGCAAATGCACCCGAAGAAATATCACAAAGACGAACTTGAACATCTTCAGTTCCAGCAGCAATTAACATGTGTGCTGTTGCCACCGGAGACATGGCAGTCTTGTACACTTTTCCAGGCATTTTGAAATTAACTACCACCTTAAGAACAATTAAGGAAATCCAAAATTAGGCAAGAAACTTGTTTAATAAAAAGAAAAATAAGCTGAAAAACTACACTTCAGTGGAGTATAATAAGATGGTCAGAAAGCAACACTACCTGTGTTGTGTTAGTATCCCAGACATTAACGTAATGATCATAAGAGCCTGTAATAAAAAGTCCCGTGTCAATCGGATACCAGTTGGCTGTGGAAATGGCATATTTGTGGCCCTGCTCATGTTGCTTGTCAACCAAAAGTATGTGTTTATGCTTTGCAATCAGACCACTTTCATCGTAATCAGTTGCACGTTGGACATCATAAACAGCAACTGATGCATCCGAAGCAGAGGATAACAGATATCGTCCCTCTGTCAAATCAACCTGATTTTGTGATCACAATAAATGTACACAAAGGTACTTTTAAAATAATGCAAGTTCCATCTACATACCTCAACCAGATATAATCTGGCAAAAATTATCTAAAATAAACATAAAGATAAATGAAGATAACTTTTCAAACTTTAGTTTCATGTACTACTCTGAATAATCTAAGTTGCTCACACTCTTCACTTTCGGTGCCACACCCGTGTTGACACGATGTGGGTGTGAGTGTGGGATACGTACCCGACTGGTCAACAGGTTTTGGATACTTTGACCATATTTGAGGGAGAAATTTTGCACAGATTCAATGTTTCTGTAATCAAAACAAAACCTAAGGTGAAATTGAAGGAAATGGAATACCTTATAGAAATTTCTATTGCCACTCCCTTTCCTTTTATTTCCTTCCAAGATTCTCCTCTTGATCATTATTTTCTTCTAAAGTTTTCCACATAATATCTCATAATTTAGATGTTATAACTCTATGTTTAGCCGAATCCTCAAACCCGTATCCACACATGGATCTGTATCCCAATTCTTAAAATTTAGGTCATAGAGGATCCGACCTCTAGATCTGCATCCGTATCGGATACTCGCACCCGAGTCCGAGCAACTTAGAGACTGATAGCTAAAGCCTAAACTTCCTGACAGGCATCTAACCAAGCTCAAAATCTGACTTTCTTGAGAAAAAAATACGGTGTGCAATTGAGACCAAGATTACCATATCCGCAATCCAACTTTTTCCATAGTGTTACACTTGTCTGAATTACTTCTCCAAAAGTGAATCCCAGTTCATTGTTACATTTGTATGGGTAAACCATAATTTCCATGAAGCACGTATCACCAAGTTTTTTCAGGCGGAGTTTGTATATTAATATTTAAGTAAACATGTTCAAAATGACCAAGGGGCAGAAAGAGTATTCTCATCTCGCGTTTATTTGTTAGGTATGAAGATGCAATTGACACGAGTGACGCAACATGCACACTACAAGGCACCAAAGATATAAGGGAGTTAATGGTTTGATGCAAAATAGAGATACTTAGAGACAGCACTGCATCAACTTCCATTAAGCTTAATTTTAAATTTTATGCTTTATGTGGACCACTACATTCTATTAGCTTACAATTTCTTGGAGCTAAGGCCAATCAATTCCACCACCTCAATCACAAAATACTCAGGCTCGGCTATATGAATCATCAGCCTCTATATGATCTCTTTAATCCCATTCTTTGAAACTAAAATCTATTCCATGTATGAACTACGTGGAGGATAGCACATGGGGATGAGTTACAATTGTTGATTTATCAACATTTCAATATGGAACACTTGGAGAAAATGATAGTCATAGAAGTTAGAAAAGTTTTTTTTTTTACAAGACATAAAAGTTGGAAAAGGTTGACATTGCAATGAAACTTGCCTAACTAGAAAACACAACCTTAAACATGTCAGACTTATTCTTTGTGATGATCTTGTTAATTCCAAAGAAAAAAGTTAACTATGCGTGTGTTTTAATTTATAGGTCACTCTTCAATTCAGGACGTTAAAAAATGTTAAACACTATCCATTTCTATCCAACTTTTAGATGTCGTTTGGACATGTGATTTCAAATCATGATTTAAAGTTATTTTGACAAAGCAATTCTGATTTCAAGTCAACATTTGTTCATCACATTTTGAACAAAACTTCCAACTTTAAATTCTAATTTCAATCCAATTCACCTCAAAGGTAGAATTTCAACTTCAAATTTTCTAAAATTTAAAACTTAGCCCATAAAACACACCCAAATATAAGTTGGTCCGGCTAATAGGAATCCTTTGTTAATCATTAATTTATGTAGGTGCGCTCGTTTGGTAAGATTTTACGCTCCATAGTTTCAAAGTAGAAACTTGAAAATTTGAGTTCCTCAAGTTGTGACTTTTGGAATTTCAAGTTGTGTTTGGGCAGGCATTTTACTTGAATAAAATTAAAGTTTGTGAGCAAAGTCCAAAAAACCCCCAAAAATGGTCTTTAGGGAAGTTAAAAATATTTAAAGATCAGATTTTGAAAATCCAATCAAATTTCATGGTCAAATAGTTATCTGAAGATAAATTTTCAAAATATATGGTCAAATGCTAGCTATAAGAGTATACAAAAGTTGTGATAGTTTTAACAAATAGTGTTTTTTCATGCTAGTACAATTTGATTTCAAACCTTTGTGTGCACAACTTCTAACCAAACGCAATTTCAACTTCAAATCAACCTTCACCCAAATCATAATCATAAACTTCAAGTTCATATCCAAATCCCTACTTAAAAACTTCAAAAACTGAAAATACAGTAACAACATGCACCTACTAACTTCAAATCATAAGTAGATCCGGTTCTTCAAAAAGAAAGAAAATGAAATGTTACCTGAAGGGAGTTGACGGAGCCACGGTGAGGAGATATGATATCTTTGTAGTTGGAGAGTTGAATAGAAGCGATTCTAGCCGACTTAATACGATTGCTGAATAAATTAGGGCGAAGCTTGCCAAATTCTCTGTCTCCGATCTCCTTCCACATCGTCCTCGCATCCTTCCCAACCAATTTACTCCTCTCTAAATTACCCCAATCACAAACACCCAAAAACTATCTATACTTACACAATCAGCTCTGATTCAACCAAAATTGAAGATTGAATGATCTAGTGATGAAACCAATCCTGGCCTTTGTTGTTTCTTCTGAACATTTCCTCAAACAGTTGGTGGGTTTTCTTCGATTTTCGATTTGCCCCCTTTTTTGTGCAGCCCTAGCGCCTGGCGATGAAACCCGATGTGAGAAATGGATGAGTATAAAGAGGGATTTTGCAGAAAGGCCAAAAGATGGATGACAAGATGTCTTCGTGGAGAGGTACTATTCACCTATTCTTTAATCTTTTTTTTTTTTTGAAATAGAGAGTTTATTTTGGGTCGCTGTACTTGTTACGAAAGCGAAAACACGTTTCACAAATGACATTACAAATTAGTACAAGGTTCGCGTGAAGAAAATAGTAATTAAGATTGGATAGTATCGCAGTAATTATATAGTATTTTATTTCAGTATATTAGAATGTTACAATTTATACGAAACCTTTGATTCTTCTTTTCAAAAATGATTTAAGGGCTTTCGAGTTTGATCTTGGTTTGTACCTGAATTCGAGGGGTTTAAAGATTGACCCTGACTTGTGCTTTGAATTCAAGGGTTTGAAACTTAGATTGTGGATAAATTTGTTGTGCTTAATCCATTATCCCTCTATGCCTTCTTGATGTGGCGTAGCTTCGCCCCTAGCCGAAACATGAATAATTTTAACCATCAATAAACAATTTAAATTTCAGATGGAGGGGGTTGCTACCTAGCTCTTCCCTTAGGCGGAACATGACACATGTACATATGACACGTTTTTATTGACCTCTAATTTGACTAGGCATATTGCGTCATTTTAACTAAAGCTTAATCAATACTTGGAACCAAACACCAACCTCCTCAACAATGACGCAACCCTCGACTCTAACACAGAGTTCACCCCCTTCCCCCGTTTGAGATTCGGGACGTGATCCCTAACCATCGGCCTTAATCCCAAACCCAACCCTAACTCGAGACCTAACTTAACTGGGACTCGAGACACAATATCGGCTCTAGCCCGGGACCCGAGACCCAACCCTGACTAGAGATTTAACTCGACACTAACTGGGACTCGAGACACAATACCGACCCTAGCCTAAGACCCAAAACCCAATCTTAATTTGGGACTTAGGACTCAACATCATCCCAACCCTAACCCAAAACCTAAGATTCAACACTCTGACTTGCTACTGACCTTAATCGGAGACTTGATTCTGACTTGAGACCCGAGCCATGAATTTTACTAGGAGTCGAAGACTTGAGCCCTGCCCCGACCATGCATCCGAAACCTAGACCAATCTTTGACCCTTACCTTAGACCTAAGCTGAGGCCCGATCTTGATTGGAAAATTGAGAATCAAGCCTGACTTGAGATTCGAGACCCAACCCTAACCCTAACCTAGGACCAAGTCTCCTGAGTCTCAACCTTGATCCGACATCCGATTCGAGACGCAAAACTCAAGCTCCAACTCATAGAAAAAGTCAAAGTAAATTTCAAGTACTGAATCCAAATTAAAGTATATCTTAAATATGCACTAGAACTAGGCTGGTATTTGGCTAATTTAATGAGTACTTTTGAAAATAAATTATGTTGGATTGGCTAAAATCAGTCCAATATAAAATTATCTTGTGCTAACCCATAAAATTTCAGATAGATCTAGACCATCAATTTTTTGGCCATATTTAACACCAGTACTTGTAGCCAATGATCTATGAGCTATTCAATTGGATACCTTTCGATCTCTATATAAGATATTCTACCATTAACGTAGATCATGAAGTAAAACAATTTTTTTTTTTACTGATGTATCAATATATCTATAATCAATATTATATTAAAAAGGAGAAGAAAAGAACATACTATGGGTATCTTGAACTTCAAAAAAATATGAGTACAATTCAAATCCATTCAACACATATGAAGCTAATATTGCTACAAATATATTGTTCAACCAGCTAGCATTATATATGTGGCAATTAATGCAATTCTTATCATGTAAAAATATGATCAAGGACATGTTAAAGAGTGCCTGGATTTCCAATCCAACTCCATAATACAAGATTTACAAATCAATAAAAAAAATTGTAGTCGCAAAAAATAAATTAAAAAAATGATGATCTTCACTAGTTGCTGTTACATATGGACATGTTTCCCAGCAACCAATTTATGATCTTTTGGTCCATTCATTACACTTCTTGGAAATATTGGCCTTTCACATAATGTTACATTTTCTTCACTCAATTTTTTCACGTGCCTCCTCTTTGTCTTTCTTGGGCTAGCTTTTATGATTGGAATAACGTACCATCCAATTGATGTACACAATATCGCAAAACACCTCCCATAAACAGCTAAAAAAACCAATATTAAGATTATAGCTAATGGCATGTAATAAGTTGGCTTCTTGAAATTTGCTAACCTCAAATTCCTAAAAAATTTCCTTCTCTTAGATTCCACTTTTGGTTCTTCCGAAATATTTGATGAAACCACGTGAATTGTTTTCTTATCAACAAATTCTGACTTCTTCTTCATCATTTGCTTGTCATCATCAGTGTCGCTAGATGATGTTTGATTTTTGTCCTTCACTCTGACAACAATAGGCTTGATTAAATTTGAATTCGAGAAAACAAATCCTACGAAAGAAATATTGTCAGATCCTATTTGAGAATAAATTTTTTGTTTTTTGTCTTCAAGATTGGCTAAGAGTTTCGAAAATTTGTCTAGGCCACGATCAGCATAAGGATTGTATGTACTATTTTTGCTTCTTTTTGATGATTTTTTTGGAGTTGAACAAGGGCTTGATGTTTCCCTATCATAATCTTCACCTTCTTGATTATGAAAATTTCCACTTCCACAAATAAAATGATTAAACATTTATTGAAAAAAATAATATGAAGAGACTATAGGATTTTGATGATTTTTGTTTTGGAGTGATAACTTTAATGTTGAATTTAGAGACTTTTAAAGAAAAATAGAAGGTGCAATAAGCTTATTTATAAGAGTTTATTTGGAAGACTAGATCTAAAGTAGGGGGAATATAGAAATAGTCAAATCAAATGAGAGGGCTTTGAACTTTTCTTATATATCTATATCATTTTGTTTGTTATTTAATGTGGAATTAAATATATATATATGAATAATGTACTTTTGGTCCCTCAATTAATAACTAATTCTTGTTTTGTTAAGCACATTTAACCTTGAGGACTCGTTTGGTACGAGAGATAAGGAATAATTAATCCTGAAATCAATTTTAGAATGAGTTTATCTCATGTTTGATTAGGATAAAATCGATGAATAATTTATTATCCAACCAAACGAGCCCAATTATAAGAAATACATGATTTATAGAATTATAATATACTCAAATATGGGATAATAATACACATGTAAATTAATACGTTGAAAATCGAATGGTTTAGTACTTAATAATTCGTTGATTTTTGTGATGATTCATAGCCAGAAAGATCAAAAGTGCGCATATATATCAATTAATTAAAGATTAAATATGCTTAATTAGAAACAATAAGGACTGAAATTAAGGATTTATCAAATTAGAAGGACCAAAATTGCTGATTTTGCTATGAAATATTTCGTGGAATCTTCTTTGGAATATTTTTGATCGTTTGACTAATTAAATTATTGTAAAAGAGATAAGTGTAGCACGTTGAAATAATTTAATTTATACTTCTAGCAGTTCGAATATATTGTAAAATAAAGTTTGGGTGATATTCTTGAAGGAGGAGTTTGAATGGTCAAAAATACACTACAACATTGACATGTAGTCTACTAATTATAAAATAAATATTATTAATACGGATAGTGATATGTGTTCGAGTTTATTCGAATTCAGTATTTTTAATATAGAGTATAAATTCATATAAAATAATATACGCAAATTGTAACAAATATGAGGTTTGATTTTATAATTTATAAGTGGTTGTAGGAGGTTATTTCATCTTTTATTCACCGGTTCTTATTTTTTTAAATTGAAAAATGTAGGTCAATTTATTAATACGACTAATAAGACAAAAACATATTGGAAAAAGACATAAACTTCTGGAGTTATATATAGAGAAAATGGTCAAAAGCCTCCCCAATCTATAGCCGGATTCTCAACTACACACTCATACTTCACGGGAGTCTTATTACCTCCTTGGACTATTTTAAAGTGGAATTATTTGCTCTCTAAATGCTAATGTAGCAATGGAGGTGTAGCTCACTCTCTTTGGGAGAGTGAGAGATAAAAAGATAATTAAAATATTAACTTTATAAATATTTAATTTATTTCATATTAATATTCTTTTTTTTTAAAAAAAAAATTATGTCTCCTTTTATTTTTTTTTATCTTCTTTATCTTTTCCCTTTAATCTTCATCAGATCCATAGATACTGGTGGCTCACCTAGACCACCAGGTCACCGCCCTCCTCAACTTTTCATCACTAAGTCTCATCTTCAAATCACATACTTTTCATCATATATTCACTTTTCAAAACTTTGAAAATTTGTTAGTTGCTCAAAATCAAAACGGAAAAGGGTCAAAAATACCCTTAAACTATCCGAAATAGCTCATATATACCCTTAAACTATACTTCGGCTCAAAACTACCCTTTCCGTCAAACTATTGGGTCAAAAGTGCCCTTCTTATTAACGGAAGTTGTTAAATGCCATGTGGATGCCACATGGATGCCACTTTGCACACCAATAGGGTTCTACTGCCACATAGACTAAAAGGAAAAGAGTCAAAAATACCCTTAAACTATCTGAAATAGCTCATATATACCCTTGAACTATATTTGGGCTCAAAACTACCCTTCCCGTCAAACTGTTGGGTCAAAAGTACCCTTCTTATTAACGAAAGTTGTTAAATGCCATGTGGATGCCACATTGCATGCCAATAGGATTCCACTGCCACAGTTAAATCCCTAAATCCTAATTAATCCCCCCCCCCCTCATTTCATTATTTTCCAGAAACGATTTTACCCATTCTCCCTTATTTCGCAGCTAGGGTTTCACAGTTTTCTTCGTGGCTAGGTTTCAAAGTGGATATTCGTGGTTGTAGGTTAGTAAATCTTTTTTCTTATTTTATTATGTTTACGATTTCAAAGCATGATAGTTAGGATTTCACAACTTTCTCCTCATTTCGCGACTAAGGTTTCATAGCTTTCTTCGGGGCAGGGTTTCAAAGTAGATATTCGTGGTTGTAGGTTAGTAAATCTTTTTTCTTATTTTATTGTGTTTACAATTCAAAGCATGATAGTTAGGATTTCACAACTTTCCCTTCATTTCGCGGCTAGGGTTTCATAGCTTTCTTCGGGGATGAGTTTCAAAGTGGATATTCGTGGTTGTAAACATAATAAAATAAGAAAAAAGATTTACTAACCTACAACCACGAATATCAACTTTGAAACCCAGCGACAAAGAAAACTGTGAAACCCTAGCCGCGAAATGAGGGAGAAGGGGTGAAATCGTTTCTGAAAAATAATGAAATGGGGAAAAAAAGAGTAATTAAGATTTAGGGATTTAGTCTATGTGGCAGTGGAACCTTATTGGCGTGCAATGTGGCATCCACATGGCATTTAACAACTTTTGTTAATAAGAAGGGTACTTTTGACCTAATAGTTTGACATAAAGGGTAGTTTTGAGCCGAAATATAGTTTAAGGGTAAATATGAGCTATTTCGGATAGTTTAAGGGTATTTTTGACCCTTTTCCTTTTAGTCTATATGGCAGTGAAACCCTATTGGTGTGCAATGTGGCATCCACATGGCATTTAACAACTTCCGTTAATAAGAAGGGCACTTTTGACCCAATAGTTTCTCGGAAAGGGTAGTTTTGAGCCGAAATATAGTTTAAGGTTATATATGAGCTATTTCAGATAGTTTAAGGGTATTTTTGACCCTTTTTCGAAATCAAAATCAAAATCAAAATTGAAAGTTAGAGGATTTGAACTTTAGACTAGTCATTAATGGAGGAGTTCACTAAGTAATAAATTCAATTAATGGAGAAGAATTCATTAAAGGAATCATTTGGTAACAAACCCTTTGATGAAGAAGACCCACTTATTGAAATTGTTTTAAACATCAATTGAGTTTCTCATATCAATCTTTGAGAAATGTTATAATAGCGGAAGAAGAAACAATTTTCAGTGATAGAGTTTTTCGTTTGTCTCTAGCTTTAAAGAACGAGATTTCCTGGTGTTTAAAATTCTGATGAAGGTCGAAGATGCGGTAGTCATCAAATCTTCAAAGAAAAAGAAATGGAGGAATGGAAAAGAAAGAGAAAAGGAGAAGATGAAAATATAAAACAAAAAAAGTAAAATATAAAAGAATAATTAATTTTTTTATATATAAAAAAAATGGTTTATTACGTGGCAGCGTGTGTTGACTATTGCCTAATACAAATATGGGCGTGAATTTGTAGGGGCTAGATATTTCACTTTTAAAAGGTTCAAGGAGGGTGATAGCCCCCCCCCCCCCCCAACTCCCCGTGTAAAGAATAGGTGTAGCTGAGAATTCGGTAATAGCTTGGGGGGCTTTTGGCCATTTTCTCGTTATATATATATATAAAATATAATATAAGAAATTTCAATTCCTTTTCTCATTTTTTGTCAACTTCATTTTTCTCTTCCCCCCCCCCCCCCACCCCCCAATTTTTACAAGTAGTGATGCACATTGCATACCTAACGTGCCTTGTGCAGTTGCACTAATTAATTAGGGGTCGTTCGGTAGAGAGTATTATAATAAATAATTCATGTATTATGTGTGGTATTATTTAATAGTTTGGTAGGAATTTTGGTCAATGTATAACTAATCCATGAATTGTTCTTATTAATCCTTTCTTGTTTTCTGCAACGATAAAATCATTGGCTTTTTCGAAATTCTTTCATGCCTTCGATCCTCTATAATCAAATTTCAAGTTCAATATGCTAGTAAGCTTACAGAAAAAACAATATAAACATTTGGAATAATATTTGCTAAATTTTTTATTTAAAACGCGATCTATCTGAATAGGAAAGGACACTCATAGATGGTGAGTGTCTCACCTATATAGTGAGTTGACTAACTTTTTTCATGGTGCCAACAAGGCAACAAATCCCATGAAAGTGGAAACCTTCATCAAATATTATCGTACTTGAATAATCACCAATGTCATCGACTTATTTAGTTGATTCCATTGTTACAAAATAAAATTTGTGAACATTTTATTTCACAATGATAGCATGTGCAACATTTTCCAATAATACCAAGAAAGAGAAGAAAATAAATTTGTCGAAACTCACAAAAAAAAAGTATAGCACAGATTAGTCGCTTAAGATCTTTGGTCTTTATTCTCATTTGACCAAAAACCAAGCAAATAAAATAATAGTACCATAATTCCTTTTCTCATTTTCTTTCTTTTTTCGAACTTCATTTTCTCATTTTTCCATTTATAATTAATTATAAAAGTAGTGCACCTCATATACCTAACATGCCTTGGTAGTAACTAATGAGAGTGACGATAAACACATGTCTAGACAAAAAAAAAAAAAAACAGATTTCACAATATCACTTTTGATTTATTTTTTTGGTTCGATACGTATGTAATTAATATTATTTTAAAAATATTTGCATATAATTAAAGATTATTCAATCTTCAAAATTGTTTTTGAAATTAAGGATGATTATTGCAGAAATAATAATTATTTCTTCAATATCATGACTAATAATTACCTTAAGAAACTATTTGGTCCTTAAAAGTTGTCCTTTTCATCATATTATTAAGAATAAATTTTTTCACTTGAGTGGCTAAAATATGGTATCACCAAACTTTAATAATCTAAAGAAAATTATTTATGACTAAATGTTGGCAAATAAAGTTAAAGAGTAAAGTTATTTCATTTTAAATAGTTTAAAAGCAAAATTGACCTTTTACTTTATGATATTTATATAGTCGATTTCAACTAATTTGAGAAGAAAATTGTACTGCCATTTCAATTTATGATAGTGGGACATGTGCCCCCTTTGTATGTGGAATTTGAATTTGAAAATCTGTCCAACAGAACTGTCTACATATGGTCCTGACAACTTGTTTTTTTTCATTTTTAAGACAAGAAGAATATGGTCCAACCAAAATAACCTAATAATTCAAAAAGAAAAGTTGGAAAAATAAATTCCTTCTTGAAATTATTTTTTCTTTTATAATGGTCCAAAATGTTGATAATGATAGTAAGATATTTTCAGTAACCTTACTATAAAGAGAAAATTAAAGTTGCAATTTTACCAATTAGGCTTCAACACAACATGTGAACTTTGATCACTATGCAAGTAACAATCATGACTAATTATACTTCATATTGGTCTATTATACACCATCTTATTTGAGTTTTCATATTTTAAATTTGCAAATATTCTATCACTCCACAAAAATTTCTTATCACCCACTCCCCAAGAGAATCAATAATATTTTCACTTATCCTCCAGCATTGACTCGAATCCTCGAACTATCGATTGATAGAAAAAATACTCAATCATTTGAACAAGCTTCACTTGTCTCACTCGACAATCGACGACATCTTTTATTAATATACGAAAGTCTGGTGCACAAAGATTTCGCTTATCATTTGCTATGCGAAAAATATCGATCACATTAATCTATTATATATACATAATACACAATCTTCCTTTGCAGTTCCTATGTAAGAATTAAAAAGAATATTTTCATAGTCTTAACTGATAATACCCTAATCACTTGACAATAACTTTTACCGTTACTTCAAAAATATAGTGTGAAAACTCAATATAATATTTAAAAAAGGTGTTTAGTGGGGTAGTTGGATACTTCATAGTGGGGACAAAATGACAGCCAAATGTCCATATCTCAATTAGTTAAGTTACATTACTCCTCTTTTGCCTCACCATAACTTTTTTTATCTACCTATTTCTCTCTTATCTTTGCTACAAAAATCAAGAAAAGACACTTTCTTGATAAACCTAAAAACTTGTCAATGGCTTTTGCAGGAACAACACAAAAATGTATGGCATGTGAAAAGACAGTGTATTTGGTTGATAAATTAACTGCAGACAATAGAGTGTTTCATAAAGCTTGTTTTAGATGCCATCACTGCAAGGGTACTCTCAAGGTTTGTTCTTTCTTTCTTTTTTTTTACTACTATGATGATGGGAGCATTTCGGGTTATAGGTCTAACCATTTCAATTCTTCCATTTCTGGCATGCTATAGTTATTAAAGTTAGTTCCTCGACGGTGAGAATGGGAGATTAGTCGTAAGCTAGGTGTCTTACGAACCATATTAAACTTTAAGGCATTTAGTTATGCTTTAATCACCCCAATGAAAAGGCGCACTCTGATACCATTGATGTCCAATAGCTTAAAGGCTCAATTGCATTATAGGAATTTGAAAATATGTCTCAATTGTGTATAAGTTTTTCATTTTTGTCTTGATAACCCTATCAGGATCAGCTTGCACGTATCTCGATTAATTATTTAGGACACCTACTGTCTTTCCACTATCACAGGTAGCGGAAAATTCTATCCACCAAGACTTGGACAATTGAAAATAAAGCACCTAGTAACTTTTGTCTCCGCTTGAACATGAGACCTCGTGATTTTTAACCTATTTTATTGACCAGTATGCTACACACTTGCAAATGGTTTCTCATTTTTCATATTTCAATGACATAAAAACATAGCATAAAAGAAAGTATAGATATTAGACTTATTAATCCAATATTCCAACTTAATTATTACTCTTTTTTAATCTTGTTTAATACATTAATTTTCAGCTTAGCAACTACAATTCCTTTGAGGGAGTTCTATACTGTAGACCTCACTTTGATCAGCTCTTCAAAAGAACTGGAAGTCTTGACAAAAGCTTTGAAGGTACAAAAAAAAAAGTGCCTAATTTCAAATCATCAAATTTTTTGCTAATCACAAAATTTACTAATAGACTAAAATTTATTCCAGGGACACCAAAAACTGTGAAGCCGGAGAAAGATGAGGTAATTGACATCTGTATTGCTCGGACTCTCCAAATATGTAGCATCATCCGTGTCAGATCCTCCAAGAATACACTACTTTTGGAGGACCTAACACGCATCTGTTGACATTTTTGAAGAGTCTAAGCAAACATATCTTGATTTGTGAATCAGAGGATAATTTGTGAATAACACTAATCTATGTTTTGAATATTTGAAACAGAAACCACAGGCAGCTAAAGTTTCAAGCATGTTTGTTGGAACAAGGGAGAAATGTTTTGGCTGCAAGAATACTGTTTATCCAACAGAAAAGGTACTACAATAAGCTAGCAATATTTTGGCAACAATTTGTTTGTTAACTAATCCAAAAGTTCACTGCTAGTAAATATTGGTAGATTTTTCATGTGAAATGTGAACTTTTGTATGCTACACCAAAAACTTGCTAAAAGATGTGTACAGTTAGAACTCTCAGTAACAGCCATTCTTTATAACAACATTTCGCCATAAAAGTCAAGCCTTCTGTGGAGCTGACTTTCATGTTTTGTTATATTATATGTTATCTGTAACAACATTTTGCTATAGTAGCCAAATAATATCTGGACAAATGACGTTGTTATAGAGAGGTTTGACTGTAAATTGCAGTGGGATCTAGAGAACAACCTATGAATTCACTAATCTATAGATATTTGACTATGAGCTCAGTTATTATTGTATATTAGCTTGAGGTCATTGTCTATAAACTTCAAATTCTGAATACGCATCTGGATGTAAAAGAACCTAATGCTTATTCTAGTTAGTACCTTCAACCCTTGAGATAAAATGTAGTAATTTGATATTGTGTTTATAGGGAGGTGAACTTAGATAGGTTCTTATGAATTCAATTAAATCCATTGCTTTCGGCTTTAAATATATGCATATACAAGAAATTCTAAATTCTTGATTCACCTCTGTCTATAGGTATCTGTGAATGGAACACCATACCACAAAAGTTGCTTCAAATGTAGCCATGGAGGCTGTGTAATTAGCCCATCCAACTATATTGCTCACGAGGGGCGCCTCTACTGCAAGCACCACCATGTTCAACTGATCAAGGAGAAAGGAAACTTAAGCCAACTCGAGGGTGATCACGACAAGAATTCATCAGTTAGAACAACAGAATCATAAAACTCCCAACACTATATCATGAATAAAGGTTATTCAGCTTGAATGTACTTCCTTTTGCTAGCCTATTTTTCTATCAAATTGATTCTCAATCATATTATTCTTGTGTATGTTGAACTTCTTTTTGGCTTTTGCTTCTTGTTTGTCACTTGTGTTGTTGAAAATTCGATGCTGAAACTAAGTCTGATAAATAAATTAAATACGAGCACAATTCATCTCTCATCTTGTGTTTTCACAGTTTACTTTTTCATATATTGAACATACTCTGGTGATAATCTTGGATCCGCCCCTAATTCTGGCAGATTTGATGGAGACAACTTAACTTGATCCATCTTGTGCAGCTAATTTAGCAAGTCCATTTACAATTATTTACCTTCATAGTTAGATTGGTTAAGACATTCTTAACACACAATTTTAGCCCATCTAATGTTGCTTTAACTTCTGCTTAATTTCCAGAAACAACATTAATTTAACATATAGTCGGACACGTCATATGATTGATCCTTCATACAACACCCTCGTCTGAATGGCACGTTGAATACCACAAGATATTATGAATGCTTTTGAAGTACTTTCATATTAGTCATAACACTATCTCATAAAATGAGAAACGAAAAAACTCTGTTTTTATGTTTTTGTAGATTTAGTTGAGAAAAAAGAACAAAATATTGAAATACCAAAAATAAGAAATAAATATGTGATATACAACCTATATACCTAGGGAATACATTTTAAAATCAAGTGGGTAGGAAAAAATAAAACAAAAAACAAAGGTTCAATCAATGTATGACATACCTTCTTCCCTTCCTATTTAAACAAAATACATTATATGGCCGTACATTAGTATAAATCTATATCTATCTATATATACTATCTTAAAACATGAATTCTAAAAATTAAAAATTAAATTATGTAAATACTCCTAACTTAATAAAAAAAAAACCTAAGTAAAAACATTGTTGCCCTACACACTCCTTTGCAATATAGTTGTAACTTCCAACAATAATATTTTGTAGAGGCCCAATGGTCAAATGTTTTCACCTTTGTAAAAGTGTAGGCCCATGAAAGTTCATCTTTGAGCTCAAAGTTGATTCTATGAACACCTTGTTCTACTAAAATCCTCAATATAACGCCTATATTTTGCAATGACGATCTATATTTTAATTTCAGAATTGTATTTACCATGACATGTTTTTTCGTATGACCAACTATACATAACACTTTTAAGAGGATTTTCATTGGCCATGGCGAAATTACTGGTTATGACAGAACAATCAGATCGAAAGACGGGGACATACACAAGAAATATTGTTTACAAGGAAGTATTCGGTGGGATACGATTGATAACATTTGAAAATAATAAATCTGAAAGAAAAAATAAACATTACATGAAGCTAATGAAACTTTCATTAGATTCATTCATTTGATCAGTTGGATAAGAGACGAGATGACCATCACCATGAAAATTCTGAATAAATTATCGTAAACTTCAGCCTCAAATTCTCGGTCACACCAATATGAAAATTCGAAACATATGATTGGATACTATTTAATGGTTATAAGAATCTTAAGAATAGACATACATGCATGTGCAACACACGTGCGTATAAAAAAATATGTCATTAAAATAAATTAGAGAATTTTAAATTACTTTTTTTAAGTATAACAAATGATATCTTTTTTGTAACGGAACTAATAGGAAATAAGTATCATGTGAAGTGAAAAAACAAAGTGAGTATATACAAAAAAAGAGAAAACTTCTCTAAAAAATGATATTTTCCCATAACAGATTAAGATGAAATGATGGGTATCACGTGAAGTGAAAAAACAAAAATAAAGTATCTATATGAATAAGAGATTAAAAGCAAACGCGTCTTCATCAATATGTTTGCTTCATGTTAAAGGTATTCTTGAAATTTCAAACCTTTTTATTGATGTATTTGCTTCATGTCAAAAGTATTTTAGAAACTTTAATGTCTATGCTTTGAATGTGCTTTTAAAACTAATTACAAATAAATTATCGTAAACTTCAACCCCAAATTATCGGTCACACTAAGGAAAGTTCAAAACATATGATTGGATACTATGTAACGGTTATGAGAATCTCAAGAGTAGACATACACGGGCAACACATGTACAGTGCATCTAGTATAAAAAATATGTCATTAAAATAAATTAGAGAATTTAAATTATTTTTTTAAAGTATGACAAGTGATATCTTCTTTGTAATGGAACTAACAAGAAATAAGTATCACGTGAAGTGAATAAACAAAGCGTGTATGTACAAGAAGAGAAAAGTTAAAAAAATATATGATATTTTACCATAACAAACTAACATGAAATGATGAGTATCACATGAAGTAAAAAAACAAAAACAAAGTATCAATACGAGTAAGAGATTAAAAACAAACACGTCTTCATCAATGTGTCTGCTTCATGTTAAAGGTATTCTTGAAATTTCAAACCTCTTATTGATGCATTTGCTTCATGTCGAAATTAAGTATTTTAGAAACTTTAATGTCTTTGCTTTGAATGTGCTTCTAAAACTACTTACAAACTAATTATCGTAAACTTCATCCAAATTCTTGGTTACACTAACAAAAGTTCGAAACATATGATTGGATACTATTTAACGGTTATAAGAATCTGAAGAATAAACATACACGTGCAACACACTTGCAGTGAATCTAATATAAAAAGATATATCATTAAAATAAATTAGAGAATTTAAATTAGTTTTTTAAGTATAACAAATGATACCTTATTTGTAGTGGAACTAACAAGAAATATGTATCACGTGAAGTGAATAAACAAAACGTATATATACAAAAAGAGATTTTTTTTTTTAAAATGATATTTTTTTATAACAGACTAACATATGAAATGATGAGTATCACATTGGGTTCGAATCCCATTTCCTCCAGTACGGAAATGAAACGGGTGGGGTCAAAAACTTGCCTTAATCTCTTTCGAGATAAAGGTTCTTACAGAGGTGAAGGCATGCCCTCGGGAGAAAGTAGTGATGATTGCCATGAATGCTGCCCTCGAGGACGTGTACAAGAAGGTCTTTGCCGATTCCTATCAACATGGTGCATCTCTTAGTAGAGGGGCATGAAAAGTGGAAGTGAAAAAACAAAAACAAAGTATCAATACGAATAAGAGATTAAAAGCAAACACATATTCATCAATGTGTCTTCTTCGTGTTAAAGGTATTCTTGAGATTTCATACTACTTATTCATATATTTGCTTCTTGTAAAAAGTATTTAAGAAACTTTATTGTCTATGCTTTGAATGTGCTTTTAAAATACGTTTTTCATTGATACCTTAGTCCCAAATCAATGAAAAAAATTAAAATAAATTCAACATAGTTAAAATACTTATAACATCACTAAACATTTATAAATAAGAAAAATATATCATTTTTAAAAAATTGACTTAAAAAAAAATACGTCAGATAAATTAGAACAGAAAAGTACCTAGTTCACTTTTAATATAATTTGTTGGGCTCGTAGCCTCGTACTAACACACAACTTTGCATCTAGTATACCTATAAAGAAAAAATAAATAAATATATACCTTTTAATTTTGCGATTTAGAGGTTGTCACATTCAAAGCATCGTCACTATCTTAATGTTAATTTAACCTAATTTCAAATATAGTGTTAAATGTCGCCGTTTAAAAAATAATGCATATATACCCCGCCTTGTTAACAAAACCTAGACAAAAATTAGTATATATATACCGCCGTCTAGTTAAAAAAAAGTGGTGCATATATATCGCCATCGGAAATTCATCAAGTGGTTCATATATACTCCGCCACTTATACAAACGTGTCACATTCCCTTCGTCTTTTTCGGCAAAAAAAAAAAGAAAAAGCTTCACCAGTTAAATTGCAGACACACTCTAAGGTGCTTTCTACAGTACAACAGCTTTTCGCCATTTTTATTTTCATCCACCATGTGAAGCTTGAAGCTTTAGCACTATTCTTGTTGATTTTGTTCAGAAAGTTTTGATCATCAATGGCTGGAATTGATCGTGTAAAGTACCCTTCTCTACCTTCGAATTACGTCACCATAGCTGAGCTCAAAGAACGATGGCTTAAAGAGAAAGAAAGCAACCAGCAAGAAGAAAAGGAAAAACTAGAAAATGAAGAAAAGGAAAAATACCCAGTTCTTCAAAATCATGAAAATCGCATTGTAAATGGGTGTGCTTATAGTCGAGGTTCAGTTGGTAAAAATCTGCAAAAGCGTGAAAATCATAGTGGGAAAGGTTGGCGTGAGGTGGGTTTGATTGCTAAGGAACCCAAGTTAAAGGAGGTTAGGATGAATGGTCCAGTGGTTGAAGAAGGTGTTGATGGAGCAAGGGGAAAAGAGAAAATGGGCTATTTTGGAAAGAGGGAAGCTAGGGTTGAAAGAGATGGATCAGGAGATATGGCTAAGGTTTCGATGATTGATGTGGCGGAGGAAGAAATGATGGCTGTGGTGAGTGTGGTAAGGGGTGGAAAAGAATCATCTAAGGGTAAATGTAAGTGGAATAGCGGGAATCAGGAGGTTGAAGAAGTGGCTACTGTTTGCATGGTGGAGGTTGTAGGAGAAAGCAATGTTGATAGGGAAATTGCAGGGGGAAAATGTAGAATTGGGTATAGGGGGAAGAAAAATAGCTGGAGTGCGGAGCAATCAGGACAAAAACAGAATGCAGGGAAGGAGAAGGTTTCAGTTGATGTGAAAGAAAGAATTACTGAGGAGGTGAGAGTGGGAGGTGCATTTCGTGCTTATGGTGATAAGGAGGTGGCTTCTGTTAGCGCGGTGGAGGGTGTAGGAGAAAACAAGGTAGATAGGGAAATCACAAGGCAGAATTCTGGAGTTGGAAATAGGGGAAAGAAAAATGGTGGTAGAAAGATGGGTGTTAGGATTGGAGAAGTGAGTGATAAAGCAGACAGTGTGGAGCAATTAGGACGAAAACATAATGCAGGGAAGGAGAAGGTTACAGTTGATGTGAAAGAAAGAACTAATGAGAAGGTGAGAGTGAGTGGTGCATTTCGTGCTTCTGTTGATGTGGAGGTTGTAGGAGAAAACAAGGTAGATAGGGAAATCGCAGGGCAGAATTGTGGTGTTCGGTTTAGGGTAAACAAAAATAGCTGGAGAAAGATGGGTAATAGGGTTGGAGAAGTGAGCAATAAAGCAGACAGTGTGGAGCAATCAGGACAAAAACATAATGCAGGGAAGGAGGTGGTTCCAGTTGATGTGAAAGAAAGAACTTATGAGAAGGTGAGAGTGAGAGGTGCATATAGGGGAAAGAAAAATAGCGGTAAACTGATGGTTGATAGGGTTGGTGAAGTGAGTGATAAAGCAGACAGTGTGGAGCAATCAGGACAAGAATGCAATGCAGAAAAGGAAAAGGTTTCAGTTGATTTGAAAGAAAGAACTAATGAGAAGGTGACAGTGAGTGGTGCATTTCGTGCATACAGTGCTAAGGAGACCGAACAAGTGGCTACTGTTTGCACAGTGGAGGTGGTAGAAGAAAACAAGGTAGATAGGGAAATCTCAGGGAAGAAACATAGAGTTGGTTTTAAGGGAAAGAAACCTAGCTGGAGAAAGATTAGTGATAGAGTTGGAGAAGTGAGTGATAAAGCAAACAGTGTGGAGCAATCAGGACGAGAATGTAATGCAGAAAAGGAGAAGGTTTCAGTTGATGTGAAGGAAAGAACTAATGAGAAGGTGAGAGTGAAAGGTGCATTTGGTGATAAGGAGGTTGAAGAAGTGGCTACTGTTTGCACGGTGAAGGTGGTAGAAGAAATCAAGGTAGATAGGAAAATCGCAGGGAAGAAACATAGAGTTTGGTATAGGGGAAAGAAACATAGCGGGGGAAAGATGGCTGATAGGGTTGGAGAAGTTAGCGATAAAGCAGACAGTGCGGAGCAATCAGGACAAGAACTGAATGCAGGAAAGGATGAGGTTTCACTTGATGTGAAAGAAAGAGCTAATGAGAAGGCGAGAGTGAGAGGTGCATTTCGTGCATACAGTGATAAGAGCAAAGATGTACTGATAGATTCAGAAGCTGGTTTGAATATGGTGATTGAGGGAGATCTTGGGGATTTATCATTGACTGATAGGAGGTATGGTCATGGAAGATCGAGTGTCTGGGTGTATGGTGACAAGTCATATGGGAATTCCAGAAGGTATGATCTGCGAAAAATGTTGAAGCAGGGGGATAATAGCTTTGCGTGGATTAAAAAGGGGGATTCTTCAAATGGCAATGTTGCTGAAATTGAAACTCAGGTTGCTAATTATGCTAGATACCCTCTTTGAGTTCATACTACATGTTTTCTTTTTTCTGATAAGCTGTTACTTAATGTGTTCTTTTTGTTATTAGTGAATGCATTCTTAGTGACTGTGGTAAGCTGTAAGAACACTTTATGAAGTGATGAATTAGTGAGCAAATGCAAGAACAAAATAGAAAGAGAAGTAAGAATTCGGAATATAGAAATAAAACAGTCTTATTGTTTCTTACCATTTATAAGGAACTTTGTACTAATACAAATAAAGGATATGGAAGGGGACTACTGCACAGTGCATACCGCTCTTTCGAAATTTCATCAGGCTGCATAATATGACATGTGAAATTCGTGTTTAGTTTTCGTCATAGGATTTTTGTCGAGAGAAAGGGTTATATGTGTTTAGTTTTCATCTTAGGATTTTTGTCGATAGAAAGGGTTATATTAAGAGCCATAATTTGAAGAGGATTAAGTTGTTTTGTCAAAGTAGGTTAGATTTAGGGATGTTCAAGAGAAAGGGTTTAAATTTCTCTGTTCAGTGTTGTTCTACCTACTCCAGCATTTTAATAGGAATAATCAAATTGGGTCAAGAGTTTGAAGAAGGATGTTTATTTTTTTTCCAAGATTACTGTTATGAAATTTGCAATTGATTTAATAGTAAGAATACAAGTGGCACATACTAAATGGTGGACGCTAGATTTACATCTAAGACAAAAGTAAAGCTACTATATTGATACTAAAATCTAAAATCTGAAATGTTTGTTGAAAGAGCACAAGTTGAAATTTTGAACTTAAAAATTACTTGTTATCCTACTCAACATACCAGCTTTGCTGTTCTTTTTCTTTTCCGATTTTCAGCTTTGCTGTTATTCTTTTTAATTGCTCTTTTCTTTGACAAATATGGTCTCTTTTTGTTGCTGTTCTTATTCCTAAGGCATGTTGCAGGTGTTTCTCTTAGGGGATGAGGGGAGGTCTTGGGACAGGCATTTTTTCCTCATAAAGGGCTGCTTACAGATGTTAATAACCTAGCTTAAGAAAGCTAGTAAGTGGTTTCAAAGGGGTATTGAGGGGTTCTCTTGGAAGGTGGGAAGAGGTGTCAGGACAGATATATTGTCCTAATAAAGGGCTACTCAAGGTCATTTATAAGTATAACCTAGCTTAATAAGGCTAGTAAGTTGTTTCAGAACCAAAAAGAAGAAGTTATACCTTTAGCAGGCCTAATGAGTAATGATACATGAATACTAGTAGGTCAAATATTTATTGAGGTATCATTCTGTTATTCCCCCTCTGTTTTGACAGTGTTGTTGTGTTGGCTAAAACATGGACTTCTAGTAGAAAAAGGGACATGTTTAAGGAATGGTGAAGCAATAAATTCTTCAAATTTATCTTATTTTAAAAACACCAAGTAATTTGATGGTTGCAATTTGGAGATATACCGAACTGAATTTCTTTTTGAGCAGAACCTCTGAAAATATTCTTTATGATTGGGTTTGTCAAACCAGCTTGGCAAGTCTAGATTATTAAGCATCTATATTGGTGGAGGAAATAGGCTACTGTCCTACCATTTTTGTCACAGTTGAGTGATAAATTATTCACATACATTTCATGACCAAAGCCCCTTTATCTTATGAATTTCTTCTAAGCCTCGAGCTTTGCTAGAGGCCCCCAAGCGTCCGTCCTGATTACTAAATGCATCTTATATCTTTATTTACTCCAAAATTTTGTTGGGTGAAGGAACATTTTCAAATTTTTGCAATGTCAATGAGGTAGAGCTCTTTTAGTTCTCAAATGCTAATTTTTTTGCAAGCTCCACCAGTCTATTTTAGTAACTACATGCTTAGCCTTGCTTAATTCTACATGCAACACATAGCACCTCTGTTTAAAGTTACCTGTCATTGCTGTCAACATTTTGATGATCATATGATTTCTGTAGCACTGACGTGATGAATAAGTTCAACACATTTATAGTTGTTTTTATACAACATATTTTATGGTTGCTGGTTATGCATATTATATTTATAATTACTGAGTTCATAGCTTTGTAGCTCTTTCGGTGTTTTAAGGAGTAATTTTTACTTTAGGACATGTCAATGTACCTTATAAAGAGGAGATAGTCCAAATGAGAGAGAAGAAATACTCTATTGATTTTGATGTTGGTCCTGGATGTGCTGGCACTCTATAAATTTGGATAGTTATGCACTCAACTTCTTGGCCCCTTCTAGGGTTTCTTTTAAGGACCTTACTTGTTTTTCTTCATGTGAATGTACTATGGGAAAAAACAAACAGCTAAGTCGTCGGATTTTCAGATTTTTAGGAGTTCAAAGGCTGTATTGGATGCTCTAATAAAGAAGTCATATGCATATGAAGATACTTAACCATATCAGTGTTTGTACTCTCTTTGTTTCAAGTTTTCAACTTATGTGACTTATTTTCCTTTTTAGTTTGTTTTGAAATGAATGTCACTTTCTATATTTAGTAACTCTTTAATTCCAACATTTCACATTGCATATTTAAGGCCACAAGATTCAAAGGACATTTTGCTACATTATATACATCTTTAGTTTAGGACCACAAGATTCAAAAGTTTCCCTTCCTTGCTTAAACTCCTCCAGGTCAAAGTCAAACTAGACACAAAATGAAGTATAGGGAGTAATTGTTTTCTTGATCCACGTAGAAGTATTGGTTTAATCAGCTGAATAGTGTGATCCCAAAATTCTAGCTAGTGGCTGAGAGCACAATGCCATTCGATTACAGTGAGTGATGATACTTGGGGTCTGATAGTGGAGAGCCAACTTATATAGGGAAGGTTACCATGTGAAAGTTTAGCAGTAAAGAGAAGGCAACTACTAAATTTTCTCAAGGTATTTGTAAACTTATAAAACGTTGAAGTGTAAAAGTTTAATTTTGATATTAGGGGCTTGTATCCCCTCCCTACCCTGCCCTATTAGTTTGCCTATGTTTGTGGCTTTTTCACAGATGATAGTCCTATTGTTTGATTATACTTCGTGACGGGTTATGTTTGGTTTCTACTGATTATTATATTGTTTTCTCTTTGCTTAAACTCGACAGAATGTATAATGTACCAATTGCATATGCTTTATTTTGTCAGGTTCTCTCTTTTCTTTCCAACACTTGCATTTTGGTGAGCATCAGCTATTAAAGAAACTAGTAAAATTCTTAGCATTACTTCATCACATACAATGTGACAACTTGCTATTAAATATATTGAAGCATCATGAAATTTGTGATTACTTGCCAACATGGAGAATGTATGTTGTGTTCGCTTAATCTCAGCAACTTCGTGATGTTACCTGATAAGCTAAGCGTAGCTGTAATTCCTCTTTGCTTTTATTTCTGAATATTTACCTGCTGTTTTGCTGAAACTGTTGTTTGCATCTGTTAGGGTTGATTTTTTCAAGCCAAAGTACAAGTCGGAGTAAGCTGTGCTCTCAGTGAATCAAGTCAGTTTCCTTACAGAAGTGGCTTCTTATTCATTATTTTCACCAAAGCGATTTCAATTCCCATTGGAATTCAAACAACCTGTAAATTCATCAGTAGTTGTCTCTCCCAGTCTTCTGAAAGACGGTTTCTCTCCTCCCCCTTGACCCTCTTGCGGTTTTATATTAAACTGTAAATGAAAATGATGTCAAATCTAGAATCATGAACTATGCATTTTGTGTAAAGGTAGTAGCCTTGCGAATGTCAACTTATTAGTGGCAGCCTCTTTTGAACATTATTTCGCGTATTCTTGTGGCTACTTATTCATTATTTGTGGGCAACTAATGTCACCATGAAAGAAACTTCTTGGGGGACTTTTTAGTGGTCGCAGCAGATACGTTTTAGGGACGGGGCTATTTTCTGTGACCCTCAGGTCTCCACGAAAAGTCCTATGTGGTGGTGATATTTTCACTCTGTGGATCTTTACTGTTGCCAAAAAGAAAATCCCAGTTCTTGCAGTGAGACTCCGTGAGAACAAATTGGATTTCAGAATCTCTTGGTGAAGGAGGATCAGAAAAGTAATTATACTTCAGGTATCTCGTGAAATTAGTCGAGTTGCGGGCCAGCTGGCCCAAACACCATGGTTACAATAGCAGACCAAGTGTAATTCCACAAGTGGGGTTTGAGGAGGGTGATGTGTACATAAACCTTACCCCCACCTTGTGAAGATAGAAAGTTGGTTTCCGGTAGACTTTTGGGTCAAATGAAACATATAGAAAATAATAGAGAAAAAAACATTAGAAACCACAAATAGTACGATAAATGAAGCAAAGAAAACAACAGGTAAGTAAAATTGAAGAACACAAAATTAGAAGGATTACTAATAATACTATTGATAAGGGAAACTAAACAATGATTGGCTATCTACTACCTTTGACCTTAAATCCTCGACCTACATATTGTTCTATCTAGGGTCATATTCTTGGTATGTTGTCATGTCCTGTCTACATACATCTCCCTAATTTTTTTTTGGTCTACCTCTCTTAAAATCCACTACAACCAACCTTTTGCACTTCCTCACTAGGCATCTGTGCATCTTCTCTTCACATGTCTTCAACTATCTCAACCACCACTAGGGCCACACCCACCTTGTCTTGTACATCTTCCTTCTTGATTTTATCTCACCTATTATTCCCACATTCATCTCAACATTCTCATCTCTGCTATTTGCATCTTTCGGACACCACAGTTATTAAAAAAAAAAGTAATTACACTTCAAGGTCTTATTAAGGATAGTTTTATGTTGCCCTTCAATATTTTCCCAAAGCTTTAATATGTGACTATACAATTACCATGAACTAAAGCATAAACTCAGAGTAACAGATACAGGGGATCATATAGCCGACTTCAGATATAGATACAAGGATTCATACAGTCGACTTCAATTAGTTTGGAATTGATGTCTAATTGTTTGATAGTACAAAAATCGCATCAGATAATAGTCAGTTGCTTCCTTCTCAAATTATATGCTATTTCTGTCATGTCAAAAATCTAACTTTAGCTTTTCTCTTGTTTTCTACCTTTATTTCATAATCCATGGGATACCCTACAAATACAAATTCCAGCAATCATTCTGTGATAGAGCCACAAATGTCTTTGTCAAAAATGATTGAGTGTATAATAGGAAAAAAACACATCTGCAGGTATGATCAATCAAATAATGAGTAATTTTCATGTATCAGTAAACTTTAATAATTTAGTAGTCAAAGAGTTATCCATATATTAAAATTAGCATAACTTTAAACTTTATATGAGTTCAACTGAAATTATTACTTTCATCTTGAGCAGTCCACTGATGGATTGGGATTTGGATCCTATGCCCAACCTTCAGAGCTAATGCTTTTTCCGAAGTTACGGATCCATTTTGCTGACTTCCTTGCCTACATTGTTTCATTGACTAGAGGTTGTTCACCTTGGAAACCTGATGTTATTATTGGTATGAATGGGCGTGGATGACACTCGGTCCTCTGGATTTCAAGGGCCTTTGGAGCCGTACCGGACACCACACGAGGGGCAATGCACTTCTAGCCGCTGGACCGTAGCTACCTACAATTGCTCCGTTTCAACTTTCTAGGGTGGGGAAGCTCTTAAACAGAAAAAGATAACTCTAGGTTAGGCCCTGTTGAAATTTTCAGATTCCCTAACGTTGTTGTCAATCGCTACGTCCCAGTTTAGGAGTTTTAACTTGATTCACTTTCGGAGTATGCACGAAAGGTGCTACTTGTCAGGGTTCCTCCGACCCTTAGGATCATACCCATGTCTAAATGACGTTCACATGGAGTCTTCCCCCTTTTTGACCTTCGAAGTTTTCATTTGAATATTATTTACTACCACCAAGATCGCACCGTTATATACATACAATCCATTCTCATTTAGCATAACGACATGGTTTGAGCGAAGTTATGGGTTTCGGCTAAAATTATTGAGTTTTGTCAAATTCATAACTATCGCTGTTGCTCCGCCTGTGCGGGCAGAGTGCATGTGCATATATTAAGCTGAGGGACCAAATGAGTCATAAAGGATACCCTACAGCAACCCCATGACCACTCAATTAAATGTTTTCATACCATAAATTTGGCCTTATATGGGCAACTTTCCCCCTCCTAATAAAGAACAATTAATTATGACAACTTTTCATTTCTCTCCCTACATGTGAATGGTGATTTTTTTCCACCTGAAGTCTGCAGTGATTGTGCTGAATTCCCTATTATGGTACCTTCTTCTTAACTTGTTATAGTAATCTTGTAAAAGGGGAAATATTGTGACTTCACACTAGGAGCTAGCAGGTGATATTACTACGGATTTAATTTATATCCACTGACAGTGTTATGAAGTTTGCAGAACATCGTCTTACTGTTCAACTAGTGACCTTATAATGTATAAAAGATATTATTCTGTCAATGTATAGAAATTAAACTCGATTGGTATACAACAACCCAATAATGACTTATCATATTGTCATTTAATGATGGGCCATATGCATTGTGGCATCTATGGTCTTGAAGCATTACTAGGAGATTCTCTAAAGTCAAGCAGACTAGGACAAACTGATAAGCCCATCAAAGACCTGTGCCTCCAATCATGGCCACTTAAGAAAACAATGGAGCCAAGAGATTTTGTTTCTAAATGGTCCTCTTATGTCAGCAAATAAGTGGTCCATGAAAATGCTTCATTTGCATGTCATATATATGGTATTATAGTGGGAGTTTGCTAAGATTGCTGGTCTCAATTCTAGATGAAGGAGTAGTAGTTTGCGGTAAGTTGGCAGCTAAGGTAATTATAAAGAAAACCTCACAATACAGAATACGTCACGATGTGCTCACTTAGACACGTGTTGATGGGCTTTTAAATGTATGTCATGTATAGTAATAATTTTCATATAAGGTATAATATATAAACAATTACTCAAACTTGGCCTCAACTGGCAAGTAATCCCTCCAACTTAGAAAGTGCACATCTAGACATCTTAACTGGCTACTAAACACTCCAACTAGTCCCCACTGTGTCTCGTGGACACCTGACATTGACATGACACACAACTTTCGAGGTGTCTAGATGATCATTTTATAAGTTTGAGTGTTTAACTTACACAGTGAAGGTGAGTTGAGGTATCTAAATGTGCATATTCAAAGTTAGAGTGTTGACTTGTCAGCCGAAGCCAAGTTTGAGTGTTCGTTTATATATTATGCCTTCATATGATTGACTGCAACTTGCTTGAGATTGAAGTGTCGTAATTGTTGTAATTCTAATCACCATGTGTTAGCAATATCAATTGCCATTGGCCATGATTCATTTCTCTATTTCCCTACCCCATAACTAAGCCAACTGGCAACTTTTGATTCTTTACAATATTGAGGAAAAAAAGAAAGAAAAAGGTAACAAAGCATAGGGACAAAACTAGTCTACTATTTGAGTGTGGTAAGTTTGGTTGGCTCTATTATACCTTACTCTTCTCTTCTCCCCACTTATAAAAAGACTACCAACAAAGAGAATTCATCCCATATTAGTCTTTTAATTCTCTCTTTATTAAAGTACTAGCTTCTCTTCTTTCATAAATAGCCTTCTGTTTTTTGTTTAAGTAACAAAGCTGAAATCTTGATGGACATATCAGGTTCTGGATGCACTAGTGAGTGTGAATCTGGATGGACAATGTATTTTGATGAATTCTCATATTCTTCAGATCAATTCAATGGAGTTAAGGGGAGAAGTATTTATGATGGTAGGGGAAGATCAGCATATGTAGATGAAGATTTGTCTATGGTTTCTGATGCTTCATCTGGTCCACCACATAACAATTTCCATGAGGATAAAGAATTCTGTTGTGAAGAAAATGGTAACTTCTTATATACTTCTGAGACTGAAAATACAAAGGAGAAACAGAAAAGGAAAATGAAAGAGCAGAGTGGAAAAAAACAGAATCTTTATCTTGATGACACTGCTAGTTCTCCTGTATCAAATTTCCAAAAGGTAAGTTCAATTTTCTATCTTTGAATTTCTTTTTTTTTAGACTCTTTTTACCCGAAACGGTAAAGTTGGTCATGGGTTCGAGCCATGGAAGCAACCATGCATTAGGATAGGTTGTCTACATCACATTACTTGGGATGCGACTCTTCCCTGGACACTACTAGCGTGGGATGCTTTGTGTTCCATGCTTCTCTTTTGACTTTTTGACCCTTATCAAAAAATTTCTTGTGGTAGTGGGGTGGGGTGGGGGATAGGCATTGACGTTTACCTCGTGTATTCATAGCCAAAAGAAAATGACTACATGAAGGAGGTGATGTAGTACCTTGACTCCAGGGCGGCTCAACAAATCTCGTGGCCTAAGACAAAATCATATTAAGAGGTCCTTAAATTTATTTTATAAAATTTATTCACTAACAAGAAAATCTATTTTCTACACAATAGATTAATCATTTAAGACAAAAAAAAATATCAAATTTCACACAAAAATAAAAAAAGAAAGGAAGATGAGAACAAAAAATAAAAGTGATGGATCATCGATATTAAGCTTCAAAACTCAATTTGAAATTTTAATTTGGCTATCGTCACAAATAAGGAAAAAGAAAAGAACATACATAACTTAATAGTTGAAGTTTTGAGCATGGATAGTAACAAAAATATCCAAATTTCTGATCAATTATACTCTCAAACAAATAATAATAAAAAATTTACAATAACAATTTTATTTATATAAATTATATTCATATATAATAAAATTAATAATAATAATTTAAATAAATTTGGGGCCTTGAGGCCTAAGGCAATTGCCTCACTGGCCAAGCCTTAGAGCCGCCCCTGCTTGACTCTACAGCGTTTTAGCAGTGCGTGATCAAGCTTTTAGAAAAAACACATGTCTGATGATTTAATTATATTATGTCTCAACACTCACGTCGTAAATGAATAATGGACAAGTTCATTCATTTACAATTATCGCTTGTGTTTTCAGGATAACATGGGGTTTTATAATGATACTACTTACATGGAGCAAGTAGCAGGCAACTCTGGAACATATACGAAGGTTTTTTTTTCTTTCTGTTTATCTTCTTTGCTTTTCTACTGTCATGGCTTGTTCATTGTTTATTCTTTTTCAGGGTAAATCTGTTCTGGGGAAACATTTTGGTTTCTTGAAAACATCTGTGAATGGGAAAGCTTCATCTGAGAAATCTGGTGTGTGAATGTAGTTAAAATCTATGTTGCTAGACTCTTCAAATAAATTGTTGTATCCGTGTTGAACCCTCAAAAAAAGCACCAGTTTTGGAGGGTTAGACACGCACCCAACGACATTTTTTGAAGAGTTTGAGCAACATATGTTTAAATCTATGTTGCTTGGACTCTCCTTAAAAACTGTCGCACCGGTGTGTATTCTCCAAAAGATGCATTTTTTGGAGGATCCGACACACATCCAACGACATTTTTTGGAAAAACCTATGTTGCTTGAGTGAATTCTCAAAAAATCTATGTTCATGTGTTAATCCTCCAAGAATGCACTATTTTTGAAGGACCGAACATGCACATGATGACATTTATGAAGAGCCCGAGCAACATAGGTTAATATCTATGTTTCTCTAGTGTCAAATAATCCAAAAAAGCATCACTTTTGGAAGATCTGACACATACTCGACGATATTTTGAAAAGTCAGAGCAATCTAGGTTTAAAATAAAGATAGTTTCAGTTAAATATTTTATTTAAAATAAATTATTTGGCTTTGTTCATCTTGCAGGTGTTTTGAAGGGAAGAAAGAGGGGATAAAAACTGGACAATTTGTATATTTACTTTGTGTCATTTGCTGCATTTGAAGAGAAAATGATGATTAGATTGTGGGGGTAAATGGAACATAAAAAGTTTTTTTTAAAAAAAGAACATTAGATTTTGAGGATCTTGGATTTATCCTCCTTATCTTTTTTCTTTTTTTTTTTTAATCCCTCTAGTTATTTGTTCCTGTCTATGTAGTGGGAAACAACCTCAAAGTATAAATTTGAAAACAGAAGAAGAAAATTCTGTTTTTTTTTTTTTGGAACTTGAAGTTGTACTTTTTTTTCATCTTTTGTTTCTAGTGTTCGATATGCATATTAGAACCTGACTACAGGATTTCTTCCATTCTCAGTAGTTTGAACTCGAGTGGAATCCTAACCATTCCGCTACCATCCATGAAAATTCTCTTTATATCAAATACTTTGGCTTTTTTTTCCACTTTAGTAGTGCTCATAACTCTTTAACTACTATGCTATTTTGTGGTCTCTGGTTGTTCACAAATTAATGATATAATTAATTAATTTAAGTTTAATTAGAGTTTGTAAAAATAATTCTTCTACCCCGCCACCACAATCCACCAACCCCACCACCACAAAATGAAAAATAAAATAAAAATTGGATTGTCTTATGGTTCAAATTATCAAGGAATTCTTGCATAAAACTATACTTTTACAAGTTGCATTTGAGAAATAGCCATCATGAAGAAATGAAAGAACCTCTAAACTAATAAGGAAGGCAAAAACCACAATATTCTTTTGTGAACACCAACCATAAATATTTATCTGCATCCGATATTTACACTAAACTTTATTAATTTACCATGGTTAAATAAATTGAGGTTTTATAGTAATAAAGTATTTAGAGACACATGTTATGTAGTATTTAATTATGAGTAGGTCTAAACAAAAAGCATGACTAGAGAAACAGATCAAGATCTTCGAGTAAATTTGATTCAAATCTTAGTGCCTAGTAACTCTAAAATTCAGATCATGTAAACTTCAAATTTGATTCAGTTTCTTATGACTAAGTAATGTAAACAAAAGGCTTAAGTCATCTGCGGCCCCTTAAAGTTGTCCGCATAATTCACTTAGACACCTCAACTAAGGCTAATACCTATTGAACACTTTTATCTATTCAAAATTTGTTCCTATTAGACGTTTTTCGATAATAAGCAAAAAAAAAATAAAGTGTGTGTAATACACTTGCTGTAATGTGGCAAAATGATTAATTAAAAGATAACATGTGGCGTTGGGCCCAACAATTATATATATAAAAAAAGAATTTTAATGTTAAAAAGAATGAGAATTATTTCAAATAAATTTTCCATCTATTTTTTTATAAAAACAAAATAAATGAGAAGCCACCCTGCCCCAACTCCTTATCTTCTTCATCTTCTTCCTAGCAAGATTTTCTTTCTCAAAGACAAAATTCATTTTCTTTGGTGATTGCTTACATAATTATTTTTTATTCCTAATACGTCAAAGAGAGATATATTCAAAGAGACTGATACAAGAGTGATGAAGAAAGAGAGTCTGTCAATCGTCTTGAAATCAATAGCAAAGAGAAATTGAGAGGACCTAAATTAGTTTTATCGAATCAATCTGATATTATTTTTGATAATTTTAGTGGGTTTACATTTTAATTTGAATGGAAATATTATTCGAAGGTGACCGAGATGACGTCGATCGTCTAACTTTTTTCAGTCTAGGTTCTTTCTTCTTTTTTTCCATCAAATTCAATTAGCTGATTCAATGTTAATTTTTTAATAAATATTGAAAAGGAATAGAATAGAAAAGGAAAATCAAACAAAAAAAAATGGAGTGCAGTGGCCTTCTTCGAGAAAACGACTTAAAGGGGTTAGGGTGGAGACTTTTTTTTTTTTTTTTTTTGGTTTTAAGAATCAGTATTACTTTTTAAAATATTTTAAAAAGAATTAAATGTTTAAATGCCAAGTGGCAGTCAAAGAAGAAAAAGCATTAAGTTTTTTTGGAAAAAATAAAAATAAAACATTATTTAAGATTTTTTTACGCGCTTAGCGGAAGTGAAAAACACTTCTTTTGCCACATTAACATTTTGGGTTTATTAGGTATACTTTTTGAATAATTCAGGTATTCAATAGGTAATAGTCATAGTTGAGATGTCTAACTGAAATATGTAGACAACTTTAAGAGGCCGCAGATGATTTAAGCCAAAAACAAAATGAATGATAAAGATTGATCCATTTTAAGTCTCATTTTCTACCAAAAGGGACCAGAAAGGTACAATCCCACCTTCTATCATGACAGCTACACACTATAAATGTCATCATCTATATAAAAAAGAAAAACTATATAATATAAAAAATATTTTGTCCAATAATTGATTTTGTCCAAATCTTCATTGGTCATATGATCCTTAGAATTGCCATCCATATCTTGGAGAGTGACATAGTTTTAGGAAAAAAACAAAACTTTCCAGCTATTGTTCCTCAGTGCTGACAATTTCCCTAATTTCATACTCCACTTTAATTAATTGTTATTATTAATATTATCATCATAGAATATAATTGGATTATTGCATAATTGGAAGGTTTTATTGGAAGAGAATAATACAATTATAGTATTATTGCACTTTTTTTTCCATAAAGATACGATTGAATTAGTTTACATGCATCTCAATTATTTTATCGAATACTTATTATTTTCTACCAGTACAGATAAGATAGTATACTAATAGTTAGCTCTGAGTATTGTATTTTTTTTTCTTTTTGGTTGCATGCATGTGCCTTTTGTCCCTACTAACATTATGAAATAAAAGGGATATTTAAGTTCGTCTCAAACCTACTCTCACTGTATTTGGTTTGGTTTATTGCGTTCGAAAGAATAAAGAGATGTCGTCTATATATCTAAATAAATTTTTGTAAATATAATAAAGACTATTGTAATAATAATAATAATAATAATAATAATAATAATAATAATAATAATAATAATAATAATAATAATAATAATAATAATATTGTGTTCAACTAATTCTCCAACTTATTGTGTTTTATACCTGACGCACCAATCAACAAGTAGTTTTATTAGTCTAACTAGAGATTTTGAGAGCATAAACTATAAATAAATAAGAAAAATATAAGAATTAGAAACTAATATTATTATCGTATGGTTTAAAGTCATAAATTTAAGTTGTGAAAATATATATATATATATATATATATAGATATATATAAACTAATATTATTATCGTATGATTTAAAGTCAATTGTTTAAGTTGTGAATATATATATATATAACCAAAAAAAGTACAAGATATATAAGACTGTATGTATAAATATAGAGTAATTACTATACTATCATAATCCATGATTTGTTTTAAAGTTGTAATGATCTAATAATATACCGAATGTAATTTTATAAGTGAGATTTGAAAAAGGTAGAATGTACACAAACCTTACTCATATCGCATAGAGATAAATAAATTGTTTCTGATAAACCCTTAGTTTAAAAAATATCTAGAAAACACATATAAAAATGATACAATAATCAAAATAATGTGAAATAAAAAGTACTACACAACAATCGAAGGAGCGAACAATAACCATAACGAAATAATGCAATAAATATGTAATGATCCATAAAGTCAAAAGATTCCAGACATAAAATTTTGTCCATATTATGTTAAGAAATTGAAAAAGTTAGAAACATATATAGAGTTAGGCCTAGCAATTGCTTCCACACAATCTTTTAATTTGTTGTGTGTCCAATTATTGAAATTATCTGTGCCCACACGTGCACGTTTAATTTACACTAACATACGTTCAAATGTTTCAATTTTCAACATATATATCTATCGTTAAATTTGCCAATAAATTTCATCGAGACATTCAAATTATATGATTTGTTTTGATTGAATATATGAACATATGATAAAATATCTTATTAAACACTTCCAACTTAATTATTTTATCATATGTTTGATGCTCCATTAAACATATTATAATTCCAAGTGTTTATATGTTTCGTAAAAAAAAATGTAATGTTCATTTGAAGTAGTTACAATTGGCTGCATGTTCTGCGAACCAAAACACACCAAGATACTTCATTAGTCAATCAACTTGAAATAATACCTCAATCTCAAATTAGTTGGATCGACGTTGATAAAAGATAGATAAATCTACTCAATATATTATTCGAGAAAGTCACCCAACACAATTTGACAACTATGTTTTTCAAATTTACTTGTTAACGATATTCACTTCTATTCGATGGGAAGCGCTCCTTATCAAGAATTTTTATATATTAACGACTTGACCCCTTGATCCATCTACCGCACCACATTCTTTAATGGGGAGAGAAAGTTAAATTATGATGGTGTGAGCTAAAGTCATGTATCTTCAGAAATCTGATTATATTAATGTTAAATATTAGGGATTTACCTATAAATATGTTGTCTATTTTTCAATATTGTTCATATCTTAGATCAATAAAATTACTCATCTCCATACATAAAGGAACAAAAATGAATTCAAAGTTTCACGTTCACTTTTGAATTAAAGACATTAAAAATAATGAATTGACGTCTCCTCTAACCTTTAGCCTTCCAAGTTGAGAATTTATTTAAATTTTGAATCCACGTCTAAATCGAGAGAAGGGAAGTGAATAAATCATGCTGTCAACTTGGACAAGTACTGTATTAATTTTCAGCCTTGTGATCGCCACTGATTGTCCACAATGACAGGAATATCTATTGGCCTAACAAAATATATGAAATCTGAAATCTTTCTACAAGTGTATCAAAATTAGGACATATATGACTGACACCTCAAAAAACTCCAGATATTTGACAGTGAGAAAATGACATTTTGCATGAAACAAAATAGTTTCTGTAGCTAATAATAAGGTTTGATCAATGGAATCGAAAACAATCTATCTACCTTAACAAGGTGATGATCAGACTACGTACCCACCACCTTCACAAAATCTCGTCGTTGAAGCAGGCATGTGTTGAAGGAAACAATAAACATTAGTGGAAATGTTTATCTTGTGGTCACAACTAAAAACAAATCTTATACCAGCTAAAGCAAGAGAGGAGAAAAGATACAATAAAAGAAAATGACTTTAACATTGCAGATCAAAATGTCTGTTTCAAGGGGCAAAACTGATTGATACAGAAACTTGGAAAAAACAATTGATACATGAAAACATTAGTCGATATCTGAACAGGCTAACGGACACTTTGTAAAGCTCACAAGTTATATTTACAGGTCCACGCAATTTCCATAGAACTCCTGCAGATGAAGTGAAGCTATACTGAAACTTGAGAATTGATTTCAAACGTTTCCGCACCCAAACTCCAACTAACAAAAAAGAAGAATCTATTGAGTGAAAGGGGTTGAATACTCCCAACGAAACATTCCCTAGTAAGTTGTAACAAAAACTGTGACAAGAGTTATGTCCCAAAAATACGTCTGTGAACTGGTGGAGCATCAAGAGTTTTAACCACTTGAATCCAAGGTTTGTCTATGATCAAGGTGGAAGTTCTTGAAAGATGTCCAACAAATAAAACAGGATCCCTGAAAGCACAGAATTCAAAATTCTTTCTACCGATTTGCTTCAAATCTAAGTCATTCCCTTTCAACTTGCGCTTTAAGGTCCCGTTTGCAGGAGAACTATTATGTAGCTTCTTCAAAGCTAAATCTTGACTATTAGCTAAGTCAGTGTCGTCGTCATCACCAACTGGCAACCCAAAGTCAATCAAGCACATTGCCCTACATAATAAAACCATAAAATGTTAATCATATGACATTTATGGAACTAAAGCACTGAAATAATGCAACTAGGTTTTTTGAAGTTAAACAGATGGATAACTCGAGAAAGATCCAACAAACTGAGAAGGAATATGCAGGAAACAGGAATAGTTCATGGTCAACAAATTTCCATTGGGCCACTGAAAGGTACACGTACTGAAGCATACACTGCTTATGCATTATAAATCACCACAAAATATTAAAGCAATAGGATGTTCCTTCATACTTAGTGCGCTTCTAAGAATGACTTGGACCAGCATTAGGTTGGATAAGGAATTCGATTTCTTTCTTTTTTTATGATGTGGTGTCAGGCCCAGTTTGTGTCTACCTCAGCTATTCCATTGGGTACCTGTTACCTTCCACCAACACGGGTACCCAATAACTATGCCTACCAAGGTTTAGGCAGATGAGAAGACATCACCTAGTGTTTTTTACTCTTCATTGGATTTGAAGATGAGATCACATGGTCCTCCCACTTCATTCCACTATACAGATAAGGAATTAGGTTTCTTAACACAGCCAAAAAAAGAAAAGAGAGAACTTTCAGCAAGTAAATTACTTTAAACAATCTCATCAGCTATAATGATTGAACCACAGCAATCCGCAGCATATCACATGTGCTGATGACTACTACTTCTGATGTGTGTTGATGTGCCTAGGTGCAAATAAAAGCAAAATCTTCGTATCCAAACATTTAAAATGATAAGCCTAGACATAAGTCCATTTCTTTATTACTTAGCTCCAATTAAGAGGCAAACCCGTGTTCTATGTTATTTACCATTCTCTAAAAGAAGTGTCATTTCCTAATGGACCTTATCTAGTAAAGGCCAGTATAAACTAATGCACACTAAAATGAACCTACAGTAAGATGCCACCAAAAGAATTCAACCAGATAAGACAGCAGAAAACCAAGAGTAACAAAAACTCAAAAACAGCTTTGGCAAAAACTGCAAAAGACACACCTTGAACTGTAGACAATGACAGATGATGAATTAGTAGAAGGAGCAAAAGAAAGCCCAATCACTTCTCCAGGAAATTCTTGAAATCTTCCCGGCAGAGAGAATGTATTCCGGTTGGACCATTCTCCTAGTTGTTTAGCTTCAACATCAAAGGCATATACCTGGTTCGAAGATGTGGATACTATAAGCACATTGCTATTTCTAGGAGTAAAGCCACCAGCTGTAACGGAAGAACCATTCAATCTTGATATAAACCAATGTTGTCTGTTACACAATAAAATTCAGTCAGTGCCCCAAATAGGAAATACAAGATGAAGGTCCCACAAAGATATTGAACTGACTTGACAGCTCAAGTTATCAGGTGGGAAATGGGAGTTCCACTCAAGAGATAAGCGTGCAACGCTGGAAATGATGTATTACATGTTTTCAATGCACAAGAACATGATAGAAGAATTTTGACCATATACAAAAATCTCTATTCGTCATAGTGAACCTAGAAACTTATGGAACAAACCATAAGATAGCCACAATGGAGAAATTTAAGATAGATCAGAGACTAGAGATATGTCTGATAGAAAGCCCGTACCTCTGTTTATCTAGATTAAATATATACACATCTCCAAAGCAGTTTACAGCACCTAACCATTTCCCATCTGCACTAGTGAACATTCTCGTAATGGGAGGTTCATTTGGTGGAAATTCTTCGCATTGCTCTTTACGCCGAGGGGTAAAAACATGAACTAGTTCCAAGCTTACTGCATCAACCACCTAGAAGAGAAGATGAGTGTCAGAGACTATATGCATTGATGAAGTCACTAAGGTGTCCTAATGCTATTAAACAAGTTTCTGAAGTCACTATTTGCTGTTATACTTGCAACAGAATTTAGATTATTTAAAGCCACAAAAGGAAGAATAAAAAAAAAAAAAAAGGCTTTCAATTATTTTTCATCCAAGTAGGGATATAATATAATATAATCATAAATAAACAGCAGTACCAACATGAAAAGGCATAAATATCTAATTATTTCCTTTAATTCATTTTTTAAGAAATAGAATTGTTAGTAAATACTATTTACGGATTTCGGTGGCAAATAAAACTTAAAACCCTATTAACATTAGAAAAGTGCATCTGTCTATAAAATAATTTCACTGATGAGATTTAAAAAAAAAAAAAAAAAAACTCCTTTAGACTATACTCGACAGTTTTCTAATTTATATAATCTGTTATAATTTACATATGTTAAAGTTACACAAGATTGATTGATGTGTAATTAATGATCTAATTATTTCCTTGTTTTTCCCTAGATTTGTTGATTCACAATCATTCAAGCCACAAATAGTATTACTTCTTGTTGCAGAAGGCAAAGAGAGGTTAAGAGGCTTTTGGTTATAATCTCCAGAGGTCTATTAGAATGTTCTACATATTTATTGATATGTACATACACATCATGCGACACTTCTTATCTGAAAAGTTTTACGTTATTTTTTAAAATTTTGTATTTAGTAAGATAACGTACACACAATTTGTTCCTTTTATATACATTAATTATTAATCAACTGCAAAGCATGTACACTTAAATAGTATTGATTATAAAAAGATGAACAAAAAACAATATTTCCATACACATAAATGGAGACTAGGTGACATAAAATATGTGAAAGGGAGAAGTTCTGACCACTGTAGTTCTTTAAGTTGGTGTAGTTCTAAAATGATGACTCTTGATTAAAAGGTTTCGACGTTACTACAAACCTCACCGCCTATAAACTCCCTAAGATATTCAGAAAAGTTGTCATTTACTCACAGCTCAGAAGTGATTGTAACATATAACATACATCATGAACTATCAACCTGCCTTTAAAAGATGAAACACATTTATCACTTAAAACTAAAGAAAATAAATTGGACAACAGAATTACTTACATAGATCCTTCTGTCACACCCAGCTATCATCATTCGAGAAGAATCTGCACTGAAAACCATTGAATGGGCAAATGGAAGTCCCAAAGGGAGCTTCCTTTTGCTGACAGTCCATGCACTCTTGCCAGCACCACTCTTCTTAAGTTCAAAAAGGCAGGGTCTTACATGGTCAGAATAAGCAAACAGTACACCTGAAGGAGAAATTGCACTGCATGTGATCTTCCTCGAAGTTTTGCACTTAACACGAGCCACTAGATCTGTTCTTGCAGCCCCACCAGATGGGCCACAGCTGTCAGACACAACCCCGTTTTTCACACGAACACAAAAAATATCTATCCAGTACGAAGCCTGGACCAAGAGTAAAGAAACCTGACTGAAGGTTGTATTTACTGCAATTTGTATGGGTGGTCTCTGAGGTGAGGGACAAATATCATGTGGAGAAAATTTGGTGAATTCCTTTGCAGAGTATGCAAAAAGTTTAGTGTCATCACCACCTGAGATAAGCATCGGCACACCAAAATGTGCCCATTTATGATAACTAAACTCAAGGGGCTTCTCCTTAAAGCGCCGCTTCTTTGTCTTCTGTTCGACCATGGGCACTGATAAAGAGAGTTAAACAATAAGTAAAACAAACCCAAAATAAAGGGATATCTTAAAGTCCAAAATTTAAACAGAAAAAAGATTTCAACATCATTTTCGGTGAGCGACAGCCACAACTAAATAACGGACCTTCATGAGCAATGGGTGCAGCAACTGCCAAGGCTCTTACATCATGTGTATGGGCCCTCACATGACTAACATAAACCCATTTCTTCACGACTACAGAAGAAATGTCTCCATCATGAGACCCCACCTCATTGGCTGAGAGCTTATAAAGTATAACCTAAAAGCAGTAGCAAAACATTAGCAGCTATAAAAGCAAGCTTAAATTGAGTTCTCTAAACAATTATGGATGAGAAATTTCATATAAAATCAAAGAAGATAACAGATACAAATTAACTTATTCACTCAAAATGCTTATGTAATTATGTACCATCACAGGGCATCATCATACCAAATAATGAGAAGAAATTTTTTCTCGAAAAGCTGTGGACATTTGAGAATAGCAAACTGATGGACACAGATTTGAAAAAACAGTTGAAACCAAAGATGTGGGGAAAATGATTGTTGAAATTTCCAGTTAACAGATGAAACTCAACTGCCCATCTTCCCCAAAAATCAATTTTGCAGAGAACACTTTCGAGCTAAGTGCATTTATAATAGCACAACGCCGATACACACAATCCCTGCTTTTGTTTTTTTCTCCAAATTTTTAAAAAAAATTAAGAAGAAGAAAAGAAAAACAATCATATAAAGTTTGGAAGAGGGGTGTTTATAATTGAGTTTAATTTTATATTGGTTATTTAGTTTAGTGGGTTGGGTCGGGTTAAAATAGTGGAGTGAGTTATTCAAGGGAAATCGGGCATTTTTGTTTGGTTGGGGGAATTCCATCCAAAATAGGGTATCAGGACTTGCATACTTTGATAACGGTAGGGGCATACTTGACCCTATAGTATAACTAGGGATAAACTTTTTTTTTTTTTTGATAACCGAGAAATTCGTCGGTGAAGCGCCCTTTGGACCAATCACATCCTTCTAAACTCGGTGGATAATGGGCCCGCCCCTCTACCCTTCTCCACTTAAATACCGGGCTTCGCTTTGCATGGAGATAAACTTAGCTAATAGAAGAAAGTAGAAGGGTATTTTTGGATCCTTTTCCCTATTCTATATCTTCTACTTATACAGCTATACTAACACACTTAATCCCTAAAGTGTTTTTCCATAGCTCAAACTTCTAGCTGACACCCTTGCTAGTTTCAACTATTAACTTAGCATTATCTACAGAATGCATAAACATGGAACTTCATTTGGCATATATTATCAGTCAGCTCATCAATATCTTGGTAAACAAGTACAGGCTCAATGAGAACCTAGTGGATTGAGCACAAATGACGTGAACCCCAATAGAGAATTTTCTTCGGATAGGGAGTGTTGTTTTTGTACCTGACCATCAGAACCAGCAGAAAATACTCTACTATGGCTGGGAGATGCTGCTAAAGCATTCACGTCACCCTTATGACTGGAATGTGACTGTAAAAGAGTTCCATGCTGGGAGTCCCAGAATTGAACACTCCCACTACTATCTGCACTAACCAGGGTACCACATCTGCAAACAGCAGGATGGAGTTTGGAAGCATTATGAAAATGGAAAATCTTAGAAAACACAAAAAGATTTTTTTTTTTTTTGGGGGACTGGGTTATCTTTCTTTCCAAAAACATCTAAGGGAAGGGGTTGCCAATTCGATCCTCACCTCAATGCAAGTAATGACCATATGCATAGATCAGATCCACTACCCAAACCTCCAAGACCCACTGTTATCCTGTAGATTTCATATGCAAGCTTGGCATCCCAGCATCTTATAAACCTGCAAAGAAACAACCTCCACTCAGAATTTTCACAGTGAACACACCATGAAGAATAAACAGTCATTCTTCCGCCAACGTTATGCCTCAATTCAGTTTTCATCAGAAATCAATAAGTAAATGTACACCACAGAGCTAAGTTCAAAATAGAACATACCCGTCACTACTACCAGAATATAGCCTCTTCGCATCAGAACTCCAAGTGACACTCAACGTACGCCCTGTAATTATCCAAATATTAGCAATGAAATTCTCAAAGCAACAATCAGATATTTGCGTTATGACCCTAAGGAGCAGCTGTCTCACCATTGACCTTAGGAAACAATCTTTCATAAGACAAATCCTTCTCATCCAAAACAGTGCAGATACGAACACGACCATCATCACAAGCAAATGCAATTCGACCATTTTCATTAACATCATCCACGTGAATAACAACTGAGTCATCATCCTCTTCCCCTTCACTGCTCTCACTATCGCTACTAGCACCACTTGTAAAACTAACATGGCCATTTTCATACTTCTTTGGAGGATTCTTATGAAGCTGTGCATTATTGCATGGCTCCACAGCCATCTGCCATATTGAAACACCAATAGAATCGAGCACAGCCTGCCAGCAACCATAGAAACAACAACATTACTCAACTTATCAAAACCAAATATAAGACTACAGGTAAGAAAATGGATGGATCTTCAAGTACATTGACCTAGGAAGACCCAAATCCCCGATCACACAGCCATAAAGACTTATTTTATGCCAAATTCATGCAAGACACTGGAACAGCAAAGTATCTTACACAGCTACAGCTAAAACAATAGCTTATAACATTATGCAGCTGGTAAGCATTTACCAAAAGTACTTGCCATTTCTGACTATGTTCCACTCATTAAGGGAAAATAATATTAGAGGATTTCATCTCTTTGGGTCTCTTAACACCATAAAAATGGAAGATAAAGGTAGCTTTTTCACAAACAGTTTGAAGGAAATCCACTAATTTGTGCACTTGAAAAAAATACTCCCTCTGTCCCACTTTATGACTTACTTTCTTTGTTAGAAAGTCCCAAAAAGAATGATACATTTCTATATTTAGTAACAATTTAACTTTAAAATGCCCACTTTACCCTTAATGAAATGATTTCTAGCTACACAAATATCTAGGATTTATTTTAGACCACAAGTTTCAAAAGTTTTCCTTTCTTTCTTAAACTCCGTGTCAAGTCAAACTAACTCATATAAATTGGAACGGAGGGAGTAGAATATTGGCAGAGGAAAAGAAATAGATAAGATCATATAATTTTGTATAATGAGAATCACCGTGACAAAATGTCAAATTCCTTTTATGTGGTGGGTCAACTTGCCTTATTTTCTATGTTAATAAAAGAAGCAGTCAAACAGTTCAACTTGTTGATTGCATTTCCACCCATTCATACATCAACCAACCATGCCTCAATTACAAACTTCTGTTACATGAATCCTCCATACCATTAAACCCAGTTCAGGTCCATTTCACAACACTGCTAAACTAAGTATACCTTTAAAGGACGAGAAACAACTGATCATATCATACACCAGCCACCCCTCAAATGAGTATAGTTTTGCGTAGGTAGTTCATTCCATTTTGTCAATCAATATATTCATGCACTTATTACATCAATTCACTAGCTAGAGTAGGCTCTAATTTCTAACAACCACAAACTAAGAAGTAAATGGAGTACAGCAACGACAACAGATGTTGCTAAAGTTTGTGGACGTACCTTCTGAGTCAAATCAAAAAGATCCCACTCGTAAACTGATCCATCAATGCTGGATGAAAATAACCGGCCTGCAGGTAATTTTCTCGATCCCGACTGACACCAAACTAACGAGGAAACCCTTGAATTAGGATTTCCATGTATTATCTGCACACACATTAAAAGAAAAACTCAATCTTGTTAACAACGACCCTAATATCTCAATCCCAAACTTGTTGAGATTGCGTATATGAATTATCAGTATCTATTTTGCTCCTTTTAAACCCATTTGATTCCAAATACACCCAGTACGTGCACACATTCTAAGCTATTCTAAAAAAAAAAAACTCAATCTTATTAACTACCCTAATTCCAATTTTGATAACATAAAACGACCCTAATATCTCGATCCCAAGCTAGTGAGATCGACTACATAAATCATCACTATCCATTTTGCTCCATTTAAACCAATTTGATTCCAAATACACCCGAGCACATTCTAAGCTATTCACAATTTAAAAAAACTCAATCTTGCTAAAAACAACCCTAATTTCTCAATTCCAAGCTAGTTGAGATTGCTTAGAGAAATAATCACTATCTTTTTACTCAATAAAACCCATTTAATTCCAAATAACACCCAGTACATACACAAGCACATTCTAAATCAAAAAAAAAAAGTATTCGTACAAGTTGGCAGTGCCAGCCGTTGGAGCCAGGTGAAACAAGCCAAATCTCAAGAGAACCATCCTCTCGAGCGGCGGCGACCTGAGAATCATCGGCGCTAGTAGCTAAAGCTACCACCGGCGACGGCTTCCACTCAACTGAGCTGCTTCTATAAACTTCAAGCATTCTCCAAAAGCTCAAAAAGTAATCTTTACAAGTTTTTCAGAGAAGATAGATGCATAAAGCATCACAATGCCTAAATGCAGCAATGGAGGCGAGGCCAAAAGAGGGACTAGGTTTTTCGAAGAACAAGGGTTTAATAAAGCTTCCATGAATTTTTTTAATTTACTAAATTTGGGCTTTTTCGGGTCCACCCGGTGTAAACGGGTTAGTCAAGGAGACTAATTTTCTACTCTTGAAGATTAGAAAAAAGACCACATGATACTGTTCATTTTTATTTGTCAATATTATTTTGTTGTTTTTAATATGTTAAGGAAAAATAATTATATTTTGGAGAAATTATCTAATTCGGCAAATATACATATCATATGTATTAATTTTCCCTATAATTTGATATAATTGCATATTGTCTCATTAATGCTAATTTCATATCAGATTTCAAGTCAGATACATCTGGATACATGTATATTTGCTATCAAACACACTCTAAAATGTAGATACATAGAGAGAGAGGAGAGAAAGACTGTGTATTCCAGATATATGTAAATCACATTAGAGACATGTATTTGAGATACCAAATATATTCCACATGCATTCTGAAATACAGTTAGATAAGGAAGACCAAAAGAGGTGAGGGAGAGAGGCGAACAAGAGAGTCAGATACATGCAAATTTACTTGTATACAATGTATCGAGAGAAAGTTATACATAATTTTGACTCCGTTTATCCGAGATACATGCATTTGGGGACCAAAATCTTGCACAAATGGTAATTTTGAAAACTCACGGAAAGGCACATAAGTAGGCCCTAAACTAATGAGATTTGTGTTGTTTACCCTTATTTGTTTTTTCATGTTTTATCCTTAGCATTGATTACTTATTCCTCAAATAATTTTTAAAGACCTAATACTAAACATCAATTAATATGGGTATAATAATAAAAATATTCATATCAATCGTTATTTCTTAAAGAGTGTGCAAACTCCAAAGTAAACACGTAAAAGTGAAGAGAAAAAATATTTAATTGCTCGGTAAAAATAATTACAACCACTATATATATGATAAATAAAGGGTCCTTTAGTTCACACTATGACACTAACTAGTAGGAAATAATCGATTTCAAGGGCATTATTTAAAATATAACCAATTTTATAACTATTTAATTATTAGCCTCCTCAAAATCAAGTCTTGTACTTTTAGAGTTGACTTCAAATTTATGATTTAAAATTCAAAGTTCATCATATTTGATTGTACGAAGGACCGTAAATAAAAGTATTTTGATATATATACTATTGCATAAATATTCGTGAAAATGTCTAAAAGCATTTGAAAATTATTTTAATTTTATAGAGATCTTTTTGTACATATCACAATATATTCACTATTTTTTGTCTGGGGTCATACAACTAAAAGATTTTAGTCACACAACATGGAGTTTTTTTTCCATGATTGTACTGTCTAAATCAACTTTCATGCATCTTAATTAATTCACGGAATATATATCACCTTCCACCAACAACAGGTATGTATCGGATAACTTTGTCCACCAAAGCTAAGACATATAAAAATAACCAACAAATATTTTTGTCCGTCTTCATTGATCACTACGACACTCTTAGGTGCCATAACACATTCATGAACTCCTTTTCTTTTCTTTACTTTCACGTTAAAGATAATTTTATGTAATTATAGATATATTTTAAATAATGATGCTACAAGCGATTGTTTGTGAATATCTCTCAAATGTACCTATGTTCTTGTATTCAATACTATTCTTTTTTTAACCACATTAATCTCTTTCAACATTTGTTGACTAGGGATAAAAGTGAAAAGCAAAAACTAATCAAATCTTAATTTTCTAAAGTGAAGACTATTTTTAATATAAACACAACACCAATTTTTTTTTAATAAACATGACAACTAAAACAGAACAAAACGAAATAATACTTTCATGGTAATTCAAAGTGCATATTGAACTAATTAAAAAAGATTATAAAGGTTGTTGAGACATCCATCTTTTACACATGTGAAAACTCTCTTCAGGTCTGTCCTCTGGAGCTGTGTGCCCTCCTCCCTAATTAAAAAAACAAAACAAAACATTTGAGAAATGTGGGCATAAGCCATTATTTTTACTATTGAGATTGGAAACATTTAATTTTGTTTAAAAAATACAAAATTCTTACCTTTACCGTTGCATATGTCATATGATTAGAGTAAGACCTTGTGTAACTATGAATTAAAGATAAATAATTTAGAATTTTCATAACAATTATATATAATTTGAACGAAAATTCATGGAAGTGAAATATGAAGAACCATACCCTCCAACTTGTTCATCAACCATCCATGGACGCCAATCATCAATAATTGAATAATTTAGATACTTTATCCATGTTTGTGTCGATTGAAAAGAAACAACCATGTCATGATCGCCACTGCTCAAACAAAATACTTTGTTATGTTATATTAACTTCATCTAAATTTTGAGTGCTTAAAGCACAACTTAGAGAATCATAACACGAAAGTATCAAACCTGTATATAAGTGATCGATAACCTTTTGTACTAAGGTTTGCATGGTAAGGTATACTATTCATGAAAGTAATTGCGTAACTTTTATCCCCAATACTTTGCCTACATCTTGCCCATGTTCTTTTTATAGTTCCCTAGTAAAAAATAAACGATTTTTTTTTTCAATATCTTGCACGATAGCTCAAAGCAATAATTACGATACAAGCATGGATAAAGTATCTAAATTAAAATACCTTTCTAACATGGAGAGCCTCTTGAACTTTTGGGTCATTTGCCCAATAAACTGAGAGATTGTGTGTATCAACCTACAAATCAAAAAGCATATATACGTATATATAATTATCCCACATTTATAATATGTATACTATGCCTCTTTCATTGTGTATTGTATGTACGTTAATTAGAGTTGTTTCAAAATTTAAAGTTATCGAGTATTCATACTTTGAAATAACAAATGAAGGACTTACACGACTTATTCTTCGATGGATAAAGTCAACACGATTTAAAAAGATGAAATTCTCTTCAAGAGATCTTCTTTCACTTGACGATTGGCGTAATTTTGGTTCTTCAGAGTATGTTCCACAGTAAGGCTCTAGTACTTGTTCATCACATATACCACTCACGAGCGACAAAGTTACATTACAAGAGTGTCCGGGGTCGTTTGTTTAGGAACAAGTGTATTACATAAGTTAAGAACTAATATAAAAAGTAAATCTTACCTCCTTGAATATTTTTAAGTTTTCTAAACATGGTTTATGAGTAGATTTTATATTTTGGTATTCGCCTTTGCAAGTCTGTTTCAACGACTGATACAACAAGATCCAAATTAATCACATTTGTACAACACAAAGTTCATATATATATATATATATATATATGAAGTGAGATTGAACCAACCTCATAAAGTTCGTCGGATATTAGCCCCATACCATGACAGAAAGGAATTTTATAATTGACTTCTTCAGGAAATGTTTTTGGATTTCCAAGTGAATAGCCCTTAAAGGATATCACCATCAAATTAAAACATTATTTTTTTTCCGTTCATGATATATGTTGAAATTGAACGAAAAGAAAGGAATATAAAACCTTAAGGTTGATTAATGGCTCTTTGCCTGCTTCAATTCCTGCATTTTCATAACATAAAATGGTTTTGGCTAGAAATGTCACAAAAGGATGTAGCTTTCTAGAGTCCGAAGCCAAAAGGGCAAATAAAATTGTCAAAAATTTCAAAAAGGCACATCAATTTTTTTTTAACCAAAAGGGCAAAATTGCTTCTGACGGAGCGATTTTCTTCTAACAAAATTGACACCGTTACTCCTTTAAAAAACATAAAAATCGCTGCCCCAGCAGCAATTTCGTCCATTTTTTTTTATCTTTTTTCTTTAAAATCGCTGCTGTGGCATCGATTTTGTGATTTTTTTTTTTTTTAACAATGCTGCCCCCAGCAGCGTTTTTCTAAAAAAAAAATAATTATTTTTTTAAAAAAATAGAAATAGCTGCTATAGCAGCCATTTTCTTAAAAAAGTTTAATTTTTTTTTAATTAAAAATTTCCGAGGCGAGGACTGCTAAAAAAATAATGGGAAATCGCTGCACGTGTAACGATTTTAGTTTTAAAAAATTATTATTTTTTTAATAATCACTACCAAGGTAGCGATTTCAGTAAGAATTTTATTATTATTTTCAAATTGCTGCTAGCAATCAAAAAGTATACAATAAAAAATTATAAAGTAACTCAATTGGGAAATTTTTTCTACTGAAATCGCTGCCTTGGCAGCGATTATTAAAAAAAAAAAACATTTTAAACTAAAATCGGTACACGTGGAGCGATTTCCATTTTTTAAATATAATTTCTGACAGAAAATTGATGCTGCCGTAGCAGCGATTTAATTTTTTGAAAAACAAAATCGATGCTTTTTTTATATTTTTTAAAGGAGTAACGACGTCAATTTTGTCAGAAGAAAATCGCTCCATCAGGAGCGATTTTGCCCTTTTGGTTAAAAAAAAAAAAATTTGATGTGCTCTTTGAAATTTTTGACAATTTTTTTTACCCTTTTGGCTTTGGACTCTAGCTTTCTATATAGCTAATAATCAATTATAGCAAATTAAAGCATAAACTTAGATGCGAGCCTTGGGAATGGAGAAACTTCCAACAAGGAGGCTTTAACCCTATTGGTGGATGTATCAACGCAAATTCAGATTAGTTGAACCAGTTAAAGACTTCAAGGTTCAGAAAATTGGAAGAAACAATAATAACAAAGCATGAGTAATGGGGTGATGAGGACGATCATAACTTCACATTATAGTCAAATATTTCTATAACAATATCGTTTATTCAGATAATTTTTGGTTGCTATAGCGAGATCTTGTCGTAGAGAAGGTATAGTATAGTAGCATAACATAATATGAATATTAATTCCGAAAAAAAAGCTTGGTTGTTATAATAAAGTATATTGTTATAGAGGAGGACTATTATAAAAATATCTGACTTGACTTGATACGATAACATTAACTAGTCCTTACCAGTTGATATTAGTTGAACCATAACTGGAACGGTAATGCCCGCATAAGAGTCCCCAGAAACATAGTAAGGGTTCAAGATGAATTCTGGATGATTGATGAACCATTGTAAAATAAATCAACGAGTTATCCAAAATACATTTTTGTTATATTTATTCAATTCAAATAATTTGATGTGAATTTAAATATTGACTATTTTCATTTTTGTCTCAAAATGGATTCAAAGTTTGACAATTTTACTTATAATTATTCTTGAGCCTTATAAGGTGTGTGGGGTTATACATCTTCCCTTTAACCTTTTGGCTTCGAACTCAATTCATATGTATTTAGATTAATGAGCTAGGAATATTTATCAAATACCTTTCGTAGAAATTTATAGACTTGGCCGCATGCTTGTAGATCAGTATAGTTGTGCCCCGTTGAAGTTGTTGCATATGAGAACCCAGTATTTAAAGGCTCGTCCAAGAAAATTATACTCGTGAACTACAAATTAGTTCAAGGAATATATTAAGTTGATGCTATAAATTTAACAAACATAAGAAAGAAAAAAGCTATTTTGTATCACCTTTGTCCATGAATATGGTCTTGAAACAAGAAATGGTAGGCTTCCATTGTATACCTTTTGTCCAAAAGTCATTGGACCTAAATAAAGAAGCGAATTCAAAAGTTAAATTTCGTCACACATAATACCAAAGCTTTCTGTATATACATTTAAAAATAAACTGATTTTAAAAGCTGGCGAAACAATAGGACTATAGGTGAAATATGTGATAAAAATAACAATATAGGTTGATTGATTGGCTCTAAACATGAACAATAATGATAACCAAATTTGTTTACAAATAACCTCTCTAGACTATGAATGAAAGCATGTTACATATATTTAACGTGAGTTATAAACACTCTCGATTCATCGAGACAATATAAACATCTTTACATTGCTGGTCTATATAACTTAAATTCATTTAATATTTACATACCTACTTCGTACACCAATCTTGTGAAGGATGAGCAACCGGGTCCTCCCGCTATCCATAGCAAGATCGGATCTTTCTTCGGGTCGGATTCTGATTTAACAAAGTAATAGAAAAGTTGCACTTCCTCAGATTTGGCAACTCCAATGTATCTGAAAATTTCAAAATACATCACTTCAATAACAAAAAATTTGACTAGTCTTGTCATCACACTAAGCGTAAACAAATTCACTAGTAAATATAAGAACTACGTTCATATAAACTGGTCAAACTAGTTTAAAATTATTTTTCGACTTATTACACATTTGATAAACATATTGCTTATAAATCAAAATCAGTCAAAAGTTGTAAGTATATCTCTTTAGCTTAGAAGCTCTTTGATATATTGATGATACATAAAATAGAAATAATTATAGAGAAATTAAAGAAAAGAAAATTACCCAGTCTCAAGATAAAAAGGAAGAGGTCCATCAAAACCAGGAAGAAATTCAACAATTGAGCTATTTTGAGGAACACTTTGTACATGTACAAAGAAAGTAAGAAGAAAAAGAAGATGAAACATTGTTGATGAATAATAATAGATAAGGTCCTGATATATGTGTATATCCCATACTAATATACAATATATATATATATATATATATATATATATATATATATATATATATATATAAATAATAATAATAATATATAAATGGGGAATGGGGATACAGGTCAATGGTCATGGTCGACATGCCTGTCTGATAGCTATATATACCGTTTTAATTTGTTTATTTTATTTTTTAATTTTTTATATATTTAAAATTATGTAACAAATACTATAAATCATGATAATTGACAACTTCAAATATTTTCTAAAAAGGTAACATGTATTATTTAATTTGGAAACTACATAAAAAATATTATAAATCTCAATAATTAACAATATTTGATTGACTCTTGAAATTTTATATGTGCTATATACATTGGGATAAGAGAAGTAACATATATTATTTAAAAATTACGTAAAAGGTACTATAAATTACAATTATTAACAACTTTAAATATTTAAAAATCATATTAAAATTTAATTGACTCTCTAAATACTATTTACATTAAATAAAGTGAGACAAGAAAATAACAGATATTGGACAAGTGCTAGCACGAATACTTGTATCCAGTATTAAATATAGAGTTCGTATCAGTACCAATCCAATTCATGTTATTTTTTTCTCAATGTATATGACATAGATAAAATTTAGAGAGTCATTCATCTTTGTATATTTTATTAAAATATTTTAAGTCGTTAATTATTAGTATAATTTATAATATTTTTTAAATATAATTTTCGAATAACCTTTTGCATAGATAAAATTTTAAAGTCAACAGTTTTTTTATATGCCTTTCAAATATTTTAAACTGTTAAATTACAATTTATAATATTTTTACGTTAATTTTATTTTCACTATTCACTATTACTTCTCACATATTCTTAAAATATATTTTTATTTTTATTTGTCAACTTTAATATATCAAGAAAAGATGAATTTTTTTTGTATGTTTTGTCTTCAACATTAAATACTTACTCTACAAATTATTTTCTAAGACATAACACTAAACATCATTTAATAGAGATAATTTGGTAAAATACATATATCAATAATTGTCTTTTTAATAGGTGTATCAAGTCAAATAGTGACAAATAAAAATAAACGAAGAAAGTATTATATATTATTTCTTCTGTCCAATTTATGTGTTACCGAAAAATTTCGAAAGTCAATAAAATTTTTATCTATTCTAAATTTTAAATGATCATAATTTATAATATTTTTATATTATATCCCTTCGATGTTTTAAAATGAAATTTTAGATATTCGATGAAAAACCAAAACTTTCTTGAAGTCAATAGACCGACTAAACACGTGTTACCTACTTGTCAACATGCACGCAAGCATAATGGTCAAACACAAGTCAATAGACCGGCTAATTCTTCGAAAACATAAATTATGGGGAAAATGGATAATACATTAAAAAATATTAAATTTAATTTAACTTTCAAAATGTATAAATAAATATTTTACGTTTGAACATTCCAACTCATCGTATTTATTAGAAGTGTGTAAAAATCAAATAATTTTTTTTTATTGGTTTATTGCTATCGGCAGGGGCGAATTTAAGTTTAAAAAATAGGTCACCTGAACTCGTGGTCAACTGACAAAATTTGATATAACTACTTGTATAATTTGTAAAATATATCAAATAGCAATTGAATGAACCCATGATCACAAATAATTGGATGGCTCACTGGTTTGAGTGTTTGTTTTCCATTGTGAGGTTGAGAGATCGATTCCCAGGTTTGAATGTTTGATTTTTACTTCTATTCTTATTTTTACAAAAAAAAAAAAAAATAATAATCTAAAAGTAGGTTCCATTGCAAGCATTTTATTTAACAAAAAACATGAAGTAGCGCTCAAACTTTCCAGCTGAAAAAACCCATTTCTTCCTTCTTTTTCGTTCTTTCAACTAAAATCACCATTCTTAATAAGCAAACTAGCAAAATCAATTATAATATTTTAGATCTTATCTTACGTGCAATGATCAACGGCGGCTCAAACACACAAGTGGTTTGAGACAAAATTAAACCGAAGCCTTACACTTCTAAGAAAAATTAATATTCTTTTTAGGGTAAAGGGATATATATACCCCAGAACTATCGTAAATGGTATGCAGATACCCTTCGTCATACTTTTGGGACATTGGTGTCTCTGCCGTCCAAAAACTAGAGCATATATACCCTTTATACTAACGGATATACATGTGTCATAATCTTATCCATCGATCCGATATTTAATATATCGAATCGACGGATGAGATTGTGCCACGTGTCCCTATTTAGTCTTCCGTTAGAGTGAGGGCATATATGCTTTAGTTTTTTTATGGCAGGGGCACCAATGTCCCAAAAATATGACGGAAGGTATCTAAATACCCTTTACGATAATTCGAGGATATATTTGTCCTTTTTCCCTTCTTTTTATAAAGTCTACTTTTTAAATTTCTTGAGATGAAAAATTATATATTTTTTTATAGTTGGATTCTTTTAATAATTATTTTTCAATCAATAATTCATATAACAAATGCATTTAATCTTTCTTGCGATGTAGTACTCTAGGTATATCAAATTTCTTCTTATAACTTTTTCTCTTAATAATCTTTTTTTTTTTTTTTTGCAAATGATATTTAATATTTTTCTTATGAAAAAGTTATATCTATTATTGCTAAGATAGTTGAGGTCCTTCAAATTTGGAAGCCTAAAGTAGTTGCCTTTTTTTTTTTTAAAGGGGCAAAGCCGTCCCTGACAATGATGCACCCCGTCTTCTTGAAATCCTAGATTCGCCTCTGGCTATCGGGTTAACAAGTTCTTTAGGGTTTAATAAAAATAAGTTATCGGGTTATTGATTTGATTTTTATTTTTTAATTTTGAATTATTGGTAAATCTATAACCCATTAAGACTATAATAATTTATTATTTATGTCTACATAAATATTAAATATTAATATTAGTATTGTCCTAGTTCTTTTATTTGTGTTGTTTCATGTTAGTTACTATTATTCATATTTTATGAGCATTATGCAAAGTTATATTATTGTCTTGTCGTGATAAATTATTGAAGAAGTCATATATTTGTTTTATGAGAATTTCTTATTGGTTAAATAGAAAATTGAACCTTTTAAGGATCAATAATCGATAAAAAAAATCAATAAAAAATATCTTATTGATTTAGCGTATTTAAAAATTGAAAACTGATAAACTAAATCAATAATATAAATATCAAACCAATCCAACTAATATAAACCTCTAATATTCACTATATCTCATAAACACTCAATTTTAATATAATACATAATTTTTAAAAATCTAGATACTCATTTTGTGGGAGATAAAGAAGCTGATTTCACACAAATCGTAGCCCAAATTTAATAAGAGGAAAATGAACTCCTTAAAAATAAGTACCAACATTTATGAATGACAACATAGGACATGTCAAATTACATTTTTTAACTTATCTTCAATGACGTTTCGAAGTGAGGATACTGAACTCCTTTAAAATTAGTATTTCATGTTTAAACGATATATAAAAAATGAAGTTTAAGAATTAAAATGAAATAAGGTCAAAATAAAGTACAAAAATGAAAAATGAGAATAACTTTGAAAGACTGTGTATGTGTTTGACCTTTTTTCTACTGAAACCTTCATCTATTACTTTATTACGGATATAATATGTTAAAAAAATTACAAAGGTTGTTGTGCTATCCATCTTTTAAACATATGAAAGCTCTCTTTGCGTTTGTCCTCCGAAGCTGTGTGTCCTCCCCCCTAATTGAAAAAAAAAAAACAAAAACATTTGAGAAATATGAAAATATGAGCACTAGATGATTCCACTATTGAGTTTGAGAATGAAGATAATTATATATATATATATATATATATATAAAATGAGTGTACAAAAAATTATTGCCTTTACTGTTGCGTATGTCATATGATTTGAGAAAGACCTTGTGTAACTACAAATCAAAGATATATAATTTAGAATTTCATGACAATTGTATCTTCTTATCCAATTTAAAAGTAAAAATAGAAGAACTATACCCTGCAACTTGTCCATCAATTGTCCATGGACGCCAATCATCAATAATTGAATAATTTAGATACTTTATCCATGCTTGTGTCGATTGGAAAGGAACAATCATGTCATGATTGCCACTGCTTAATCAAAAAAAATTGTTATGTATATACCATATATAGTAACGTCAGCTAAATCATATGATAGTGTGGAAGTGTTAGACCTGTATATAAGTGATCGGTAGCCTTTTGAACTAATGTTTACATGGTAAGGTATACTATTCATCAAAGTAACTTTGTAGCTTGTATACGCAATAGTTTGCTTACATCTTGTCCATAGTCTTCTTATAGTTCCCTAATCAAAGAAGAAGAAAAAAATCTTTTAATATATATTAATATATACATAGCTCTTAGCAATACTTACAATACATGTACAAATAAAATGAATTGAAATACCTTTCTAACATGGAGAGCTTCTTGAACTCTCGGGTCATTTGCCCAATAAGTGGCGAGCTTGTTTGTGGCGACCTATAATCAAAAAGCATATACAGTCAAATTCCGTTATATAATAGTGTTATTTAAAAATATCATGGTTGTTATAAAAAGAGGTTGTTAAATATGTATATCAATATTTGATGTTTAGATCTTACTAACCTATTATAAACAATATATAGTATGCAAAAAGTTAGTTTAATAATTTTGTGTACCAAGAAAAAGAAATGTATTTGTTAATTAATTTACCAAAAAATTAGAAAGAATATGAATGTAAAAAATGCAAATACCCATAGTCTTTCCTGGTGAAGTTATGATCATAACTAACGAGAAAAATTACAAGAATATACTATTTAAGACCTTAATTTACATAATGTTATTTTAGTCTTTTTATTTACAACATTAACATTTTAATTACAATTATGACAACTTATAATGGCACCATTTAAATGCATCTTTCTTTCTTTTGGATAAATTCACCATGACAATGACACTAATGATGATTATCATACATATTTTATTATTTATTTTTATACATTATATATTTCTTACAAAATAGTATTACACAATATTTGAATATGTAGACTGTTTTAGAGGGTAGTTTTACAAAGAGTATACTGCTATAATGAATATTACTGTCATTATAGATAGAATGTTGTTATAGACAAGTATAATATAACATGAAAAATCAAGTTTCGAGAAAATAAGACCGTTATAATGAAATATTGTTATAAAAAGCGAAATAACGAGTTTCGAAAAAATCAGACTGTTATAGCCAAGTTGTTGAAATAGACTTACATGACTTTCTTGACTGAAGAAATCCTCCTCAAGAGACCTTCTTTCATTAGACGATTGGGGTGGGTTAAAATCAGTGTCTGTTCCACATTCTGGCTCTAGTATTTGCCCATTATTTATACCACTCACAAGCTACAAAATTGTATTACAAGAATATGAATTATTGTTGTAGTACCTAAGTTAAAAACCAATTCAAAATATTACAAATACAATAAATGAATATAACCTTACATTCTTGAACATTTTAAAGTTTTCAACACATTGTTTGTTGGTAGGATCTATGTTTATGTAATCGCCTTTGCAAAACTCGTTCAACGACTGATACAACAAGATTCAAATTATTATTTTTGTGTCATTGTGTTTGTATGAGACAAAGTTAATGTACTATGAAATAAGGAATGTACCAACCTCATAAACCTCACATTAATGAGAAATTAAACAGAAGAAAATTTATGTAAGTTAATTACCCTGTCTGGAGATAAAAAGGAAGAGGGCCATCAAAACCAGGAAGAAATTCAACAATTGAGCTGTTCTGAGGAACACTTTGTACATGTAGAAATAAAGTAACAAGAAAAAGAAGATGAAACATTGTTGAATATGAATAATGATAGATTTGATGTCTGAGGATGTTAGTTATATAATATTTCCAAAGTTACAAATTGAGGGTGTGTTTGGTATGAAGGAAAATGTTTTTTCTGAAAAATGTTTTCTCGGAAAACAAGTGGATTTCTAACTTATTTTCTCATGTTTGGTTGGTGAGTTAAAAATATTTTCTGGGATATATTTTTTAATGTTTGGTTGGTGAATGAAAAATATTTCTCTAGAAAATATCTTTTATTTTTGGCTTGAAACTAGAAAATACTCTTTAGGAAAATAATTTTTGACCCAAAAATCAACTTCGATAATCGATCTAGGACTGAACCCTGACACCTGAACTAGGACAAGACCTCGATGACTGTTCCAAAATACGACCCTGAGATCTAACCCAGGACCTGACCCAGACTTCTGCTCGTGAAATATTTTCCAAAAACAATTTTTTTAAAAAAAAATTGACAGGGTGGGGGGCTGATGGGATGGCTGAGGAGTAAGGTAGCGTAGAAAATAAAAATGTTAAAATTTGAAATATTTTTCAAAAACAAATTTCTTTTTAAAAATAATTTTTTAATTTTTTGTAATTTTTTTGTTTGGGAAGTGGGCACTAGTTTGGGGTAGGGGCAAAAAATTATTTGAAATTTAAAATTAAGAAAATTTTAAAATTTTAATTTTTTTGATGGGGTTGGGTACGGGGTATGGAGTAAGGTAAGAAAAAAAATATATATAGTAATTTAATGATGAAGTAGAGTTTTGGAAAATGTTTTCTTACTTTTTGAAGAAAAATTTATTTTCCTTAAATTTGAGAAAAACAAATTGATTTGATAAATATTTTCCTTCTTACTAAACACAGCCTGAATTTGATTTATTTTCATTGAGAAATCTGAGTTTTATCCAAGCTTTATTTAATCAAGAGGTATTAGGTTAATTTTTTCACACAATAATTATAATATACTCCATTTGGTATGTTTGGTTGCATAAATATTTTATAATTATATAATAATGTCTATGATAATTGAAAGATAATCTAATTGGGCATTATATTCTCCCCCTATCACGTTTATCACGAATTACAAGGGTTGAAACTCTTGTTACACTATTTTTTTTTTTAACTGTAAAATTCACTAAGGGATTTTAGCTCTTGAATTTTACAAATATGATTTAAGTATATTACTTACTTCCTCTGTTTAATATTAGTTGGTCACTATACTAAAAATAGTTGTGTCATATTAGTTGATCACCTTACTAAATTAAGAAATCAATAATTGATTGTTCCCATATTACCCTTGCAATTAATTCTTTTTAAAAGTGTTTCACATTTATTTGTAAAGTTTCAAAGAACTTCTTTAAGGGGTGAATTGGTAAAACTACCCTCTTATTTATGATTTTTTAATATGCATGTAAAAAAAGAAAAGTGATCAACTAATATGAGACGGAGGGAGTATTATTTTTGACTGTTTCTATATTATACTATTTGAGATACTTTATTCTACATTACATTAGAAGCTAAACAATTGACTATGTGTGTGTGTGATGAGACAATTCATAACTTTCAAAGGCCTATAGAGGTATAGTTATATTTTCTTGGTAATTCAAAGAAATAAATATGAAACTAATTAAAGATTACAACAAGGGTTTCTTCTTCTTCTTCTTCTTTTTTTTTCGAAATCTTCATCTATTAATTCATTACGGACATGATATATCTAAAAAGATTACAAAGGTTGTTGAGCTATCCATCTTTTAAACATATGAAAGCTCTCTTCACGTTTGTACTCTGGAGCTGTGTGTCCTCCTCCCTAATTGAAAAAAAAAACATTTGAGAAATATGAGAATATGAGCACTAGATGATTTTACTAATGAGTTTGAGAATCAAGATATATAAATATATAAACAAGTGTACAAAATTCTTGCATTTACTGTTGCGTATGTCATATGATTTGAGAAAGACCTTGTGTAACTACAAATCAAAGATATATAAGAATTTCATGACAATTGTATAGTCTTATCCAATTTGAATGAAAATCTAGGGAAGTAAAATTTGAATAATCATACCCCGCAACTTGTCCATCAATCGTCCATGGACGCCAATCATCAATAATTGAATAATTTAGATACTTTATCCATGTTTGTGTCGATTGGAAAGGAACAACCATGTCATGATCACCACTGCTCAATCAAAAACAAATTGTTACGATGTATATACCATATAGTAACTTCAACTAAATATTACCATAGCGTGAAAGTATCAAACCTGTATATAAGTGATCGATAACCTTTTGAACTAATGTTTACATGATACGGTATACTATTCATGAAAGTAACTGTGTAACTTGTAGACACAATACTTTGCCTACATCTCGCCCATGGTCTTCTTATAGTTCCCTAATCAAAGAAGAACATTTTAATATCTCGAACCATATATATAGCTCTTAGCAACATTACTATACATATACAAATAAAACGAATTGAAATACCTTTCTAACATGGAGAGCCTCTTGAACTCTTGGATCATTTGCCCAATAAGTGGAAAGCTTGCGTGTCGCCACCTATAATCAGAAAGTATATACGTGTGTGTGTGTATATATAATTACCTTGTATTTATGTAACTCGTCAAGGAAAACAGGACGTATGCTTCTTTCATACAATGAGATTGATTATTGCATATATACTTGATCATTATGTGTACGAGGGTTTAGAGGTGGCTCCAAAATTTGAAGTTATTGAATATTCATACTTTGAAGTAACATTTGAGGGACTTACGCGACTTTCTCGACAAATAAAGTCATCGTATTTTTGAAAGATGAAATCCTCTTCAAGAGACCTTCTTTCACTAGACAATTGGCGCGGTCGGTCAGAGTCTGTTCCACAGAAAGGCTCTAGTATTTGCTCACCATTTATACCACTCACAAGCTACAAAATTGTATTATAAGAATATTACTATTGTAGTACCCAAGTTTAAAACCTATTGGAAATGCTACAATTACACAAAGGAATGTAAACTTACATTCTTGAACATTTTAAAGTTTTCAACACATTGTTTGTTGGTAGGATCTATGTTTAGATAATCGCCTTTGCAAAACTCGTTCAACGACTGATACAACAAGATCCAAATTATTATTTTTGTGTCATTGTGTTTGTATGAGACAAAGTTAATGTACTATGAAATAAGGAATGGACCAACCTCATAAAGTTCGTCGGATATTAGCCCCAAACCATGACAAAAAGGAATTTGGTAATTGTCTTCCTCAGGAAATGTTACTGGATTTCCAAGTGAATAGCCCTTAAAAGGATATTACCATCGAATTAAAACAATATATTCTTCCGTGCTTGATATATCTTGAAATTGAACGAAAAGAAAGGAATATAAAATTAACCTTAAGGTTGATTAATGGCTCTTTTCCTGCTTCAATTCCTGTATTTTCAAACAAAAAACATTGTGGCTAGTGATGCTATACATTCATATTACGTACAAAATTAGTTGGTTCTTACCATCTGATATTAGTTGAACAATAACTGGAACTGTAATGCCTGAATATGAATCCCCAGAAACATAGAAAGGGTTCAAAATGAATTCTGGATGATTAACAAGCCACTGCATAATAAATCACAAGTTAGTTCACAATACATCTATGCTATATTTGATTGCTACTTATTAGTCCCTTCATTTCCTTATAGCTCATCTTCAGCCTGATGTTGATATGACTAGGAAGGTGTGGAGATTGAGGTAGAAGGATAGTAGGTAATTAACAGAGTGTTAATCTGTTATCGTACTTTTATGTGAGAGAGGCAGAGGCAAGTCTCATGTTCTCATCTTCCCTTTATTAGATAGTACATCATATCCTCTCCAGACGCCACTTGTGGCATTTCATGGGGTATGTTAGTAAAATGCCACAAGTGGCGTCTGGAGAGGATACATATGTATGTTAAGTCCATGAACTTGGTACAATTTATCAAATACCTTTCTTAGAAATTCATAGACCTGGTCGCACGCTTGTAGATCAGTACACTTGCATGCCTCTGAAGTTGTTGCATACGAGAACCCAGTGTTAGCAGGCTGCTCCAAGAAAAGTATGCTCGCGAACTACCAAATTTATGGATTACATTTATTATACATGCTCACGAACTATCAAATATATGTATGTTGATGACGAAAAAATAAATTTTTTTGTGTTACCTTGGTCCATGAATATGGACTTGAAACAAGAATTGGTAGGCTACCATTGTATGCCTTTTGGCCAAAATCCAATGGACCTAAACAAAAAATGTATCATGAACATATTACAATTGGTAACCTGATATAACTAACATGCTATCACACGTTAAATTTTGATCTATTTAATATTTACCTACTTCGTACGCCAACCCTGTGAAGGAAGAGCAACCGGGCCCTCCGGTTAGCCATAGCAAGAGCGGATCTTTTCTCGGGTCGGATTCAGATTTAACAAAGTAATAGAATAGTTGTACTTCCTCAGATTTACCAATTCCAATGTATCTGAGAATTTCAAAATTCATCACTTCAACAATTTTTTTAATTTTTTTAGACTAGTATATAGATATTATGTTATGAAAATAATATTACTACTATTATATCATTTTTTTGCTATTCAAACACTAAAAGAAATTTTCATGTTTCAATTGATATGACATAGTAATTTGATTGAACATAAAGTTTTATCAAGCAACTAAAGTAAGACATTTCAACCTTCGTGTATGAAATGCCATCATATTTTTGTGTGATTAGAAAAGACTGTTTGACTAAGTTTATATGTTGGCCAAATTGACTTAAAATCACTTATTGACTTATTTACGCATTTGGTCACCAACTAAAATACTTATAAGTCAAAATCAATTGAGGGATTGATGGAATTATCTTATTAAGACAATTCATGGTTCATATGCTTAGTCAGAAGGAATAATCCAATGGAGTTCATGAATTTACCTAGGTCAGTTTATGGGCTAATCAATAAAGGATTTTTATCTTCGAAACCCATTGGGAAGGGCAGTGCAAGAGAAATCAAACAAAAATGATCAAAAGTCATAAATTGATGAGCTTATAAACACTATTTGTTTGATTTACATTTTTTTTATTATTTTATCTGATATTTTTTTCTAGTTCTCAAAATATCTTTTTCAAAACAAAATTCTCAACTTTCTCCTATTCACCACTCCTCCTTTTCTTTATAAAATAAAGATAATAATAATTGTAAGAGTATTTTCGTCATTTTAACAACAAAAGAAAAGCTCACCAACACCTTCTACCAAACCCATCAAATCAATTGTTTATTATAAGTACTTTTATTCAAAGAAATAACTGTTTATTCCTAAAATTTATTCATTATTTACAATCAGCTAACCCAAACAAGCTCTAAAGCTTTTAAAACCTTATGATGTTAGATACATCATAATATTTATGTGACTATAAGACTGTTGAACATGACATATGAAAAAACATTAGATTATATAGACTAGTCAAGAAATAAAGAGGTAAAATTAAAGGTTCATATTGATGACACATAAAAGTATATACAGATAATTATAGAGACATTAAAGAGAAGAAGATTACCCAGTTTGGAGATAAAAAGGAAGAGGTCCATCAAAACCAGGAAGATATTCAACAATTGAGCTATTCTGAGGAACACTTTGTACATGTAGAAATAAAGTAACAAGAAAAAGAAGATGAAACATTGTTGAATATGAATAATAATAGATTTAATGTCTGAGGATGTTAGTTATATAATTTTTCCAAAGTTGAAATTGAATTTGATTTATTTTCATTGAAAAATCTAAGTTTTATCCAAGCTTTATTTAATCAAAACGTGTTAGCTACTAGGGGCTTTGTTTAGAAATCACATCCTAATTTCTAGGACTTGTTAATTACAAGTCAAAACAATTATACAACACCATAATTATAATATACTCCATGTGGCAAATTGTTTATTTTTTCCCACCATAATCATAATATACTCCATGTGGGATTGGTTGCATAAATATTTTATAATTATATAATGTATATGAAAATTGAAGATAATCTAATCCCCATCAGTTGTCATTGACTAAATTAGAATGGTTAAAGTGAATGACATGCTTTAGTTTGTAAAATTAATAATATTATTTATGATGATATTTTTGTGTTGCAATATGTTGTAATATTTTTGTGTTCCTAGATTTTAGGAGCTTCCAAAGGCCTATAGAGGTATAGTAATATTTTCATGGTAATTCAAAGAAGTAAATGTAACACTCTCAAAATTGCTAAGCTAAGGTCTAAATCATTTTTCATTTGCGTGTAAAATCGTATCGGGTTATTCTTAAATTATTCTTGGGATACAAGGTCAATTCTTTAGTGTGGAAATGAATTTGAATATGAATTAAGGTCAAAAGAATCCCCTAGCACAAAGTTGAGTTGAAAACTTCCTTACGGATTAAGTTTTGACATAAGATTCTATTTTGGTCAACTTCAAACGATCATATCTCTCAGCACAGAATGAATTAGGTGACCTATGACGTATCAAATTGAAGGTCTATGAGTCCTCTTTCTAACTCCACCAAGTTTGCCTCATTTTGAGTTTGGAGTAAAAAGTTATGACCGTTTTATCAGAGACTACCGCAACAGAGTTTGCTCAGTCAATTCCTACAAATTGCTTCTACGGGTCGTAGAAATTTCGACGACCCGCATTGTCAACTCGTAGAAAACTTAAGAGAAGTCAAATTTTGAGGTCCCAGTCCTACATGTCCATTTACGACTTGTAGTTTGGACCCGTAGAATACAATTTTAAGCTTTAAAATTTAATACAAATTCAACGAATGAGATCTATGGTCCGTAGAACAAACCACGAACCGTAGATGGGCCCGTAGAAGGTTTTGGTGAGCTTTTAAGAGGGGTAGTTCAGTCTTTTTCCGCCCCTTCTAAGTCTAAACCACAACGTTTTTACACCAAGTTAAGGGTTTAAACAATGTTAATCAATCATTTTCCGTTCATAAAGGCTACTCTAAGTTTTCAAGTCAATCTCTGAGTTTCGCCAAGAACATCGTTCTTCCAAATATATAAGGCTACTCATAGTGATGAAATGAGTCTATCCTCACCCCCTACATCAAATCTCTATCAGTAAAAAATAATCTAGGGTTTCATCCTAGATTTTGATAATTCTTGAGATGAGTTTTGTTGTTGAGTTCTAAGTTATATTCCTGATTTTTGAATTGCTATATCTTGCATTGAGATTCTTGAGTTGATTGTTCATGTCTATATTTCAACATTAACTCTATTATTGAGAATCTTTCAACCAAACTCTTTTGTCTTAAATTGATTTTGAGAAAGTAAAGACGAGTTTTGAGTAGAGTTTATAGAGTGATTTTGAGTAAAGTATTAGGGGACTAGTTGATTCCCAAATGTATCATTTTTATATTGAGAAAGAGAACTTTGATTTTCACAAAGAGTTTCCAGAGATGATTGAGATATTGTCTTTTAATGAGGAGCTTTTGAGTAATTACCTCAAAATAGAGAATTAGTATTTTTACTTGAACATGAGTATATATTTATTGGGAGTATTATTGGGCATCGATATAGGGATGAGTTCATACAACTCACATTCCCTATAAATCATGTAGCCAACATGGGTAAATGATCGTACTTTTAAGACGACTCCTTATTGCTTTCGAGCATAGATTTAGTGGATCGACTTAGTTGAGATGTTCTATATCCCGACAAGGTATATGACAGTTCTGGCAGTGTGGGTGATGTTGACACCCAATTTTGGCCTAACATTTTTAAAATTCGTGAATTTTAAGTTTTATTTATTCAATAGTTTAAAATACATTTTTTTTTTATAATTTTAAATAAGTTTATCGATAGCTATCCTTATTTGTCAAAATTTAACATTATTTTATAAGTTAGTTTTAATTACATTATTTTTTGTCACAGTTGGTTGAATACGTTTACATATTTTTTCATTTTGATTAAATCAATAGTTCTGTTAAATTGCATTTTTTACATGACATTAGTAATGTTCATTACATTTTTTAATATTCATTTTATTTGTTATATTTGTTAATGTCACGCCCCGAGCCTACATCCCGGTCGTGGCTGGCACTCGAGAATCATTGCTGGCCCCAAGCGAATCCTTGGCCTGACTTACTTACTCAGTGGAAGACTTAAGCACAAGAGATAAAGCTCATGCAATAACTTAAAATATAATAGCTTAGCCAAAAATAGCAACTTAAGTCTTAAGCGTATACAACTAAAATGAATAAGACTAAAGAACTAATACTATCAGTCTATAAAGCCTCTAAAACAAAGAGGGATGTCGGGACAGGACCCCCGATCATCCTAACAATTGAGAACTAGAAAGCAAATGATAAAAGAGTCCTTCGGAATGCAAAGAGGCTTACCAACAGACTTGGAGTGCTGAGCTTGATCAAGGAGGCGCTGTATGTTGATCCTGGTTACCTGTGTCTGCATCATAAGACAATGCAGGCCAACTGACATCAGTACATTGAATGTACGAGTATGCGAGTTGGAATGCTAAACAATACATAGGCTTGAAAAAATTCTGAAAAAAACACTTACCTTGACTTTTCTCAACTCATGAATACTTAACTCAAAATAAAGCAATGAAACATATATAATATATGAAAAGATTTGTAAAACAGTAAAATCAACTTAGTTCGTTAAAGAAAAAGCAATAACAAACTCAACTTTACTCATTTAATAAGGTAATATAGTTTCTGTGGGAGATTCTCTAATCGAAAACCACCACTATAAGCCTAAGTGGTGATACAGCGTCATGCCCACGCTGTCAGAACTGTCCTATATTTTGCCGTCATATAGAACGCTTAACTTAGTGGATCCACTAGTTTATGCTAAAAACATCTTAAGGAATCATCTAAAAAGTATGATCCTTTACTACCCATGATGGCTACATGGTTTATGGAGACTTGAGTTAATATGAACTTACATCCCCATATCGGTGCTCAATACTACTCCCAAAAATATACTTAGCTCATATGTTTTAAAAACAAACTTCTTTCTTTGGTTTGAGATAATTACTCAAAACTTAGCTTAAAAGCTATCTTGGAATTGATGTTCACTTTTCTTGCTCAAATGTGAAAACATTTATAAACTCTTTAGGGAATACTTAGTTCCTTTATATCTTTTTGAGAAATGAATTCAACTCTTTACTTTTTGCTTAACTTGAAACTTGAGTCTTAAAACAAGGTTAAAACGTTTGTTAAAGACTTTTGAAAACTTTATAAACTTTGCTTTGACTTGCTTCTTAACTTCTAGACTTGACTCTTAACTTCTTTTGACTTTGATCTTACCTTTCCTTGAATTGGATTATGGATTCAAGGTTCATGATCACATATTTATGGATGATTTCATGATGTTTAGATGTACCTTAGAGTGTTGGAATCAACTAGAAAACATAGGTACATTGCTAAGGAACAAGTACGAAAAGGTGTGGAATGAATGGGGAGAACTAGCGTCCTTGGCGCTCTGAGAGGCGCGGGGCGTCAGCCCTCAACATTCAGGGACTGGTCTGGGGCACGCTGGCTAGCACGACGCCCTAAGGGTGAAGATTTAGAGACACTTTTGGGGTGTGCTGGCTGGCGCGACGCCCCACCCCTGTCCCCAGGTTCTTGACGACTTTTCTTCTTCGTTTTTCAACTCTAAACCCTCCCTTCCCAATCAGCTTAGTTATTTCCCCAAACACTTAGAATCGATTATATCCTCAATATATACCAGATTCAACTTGAAATTACACCCGAAATCATGAATCAAATCGCAAGAAACTCTAACAACACAACCCACAAGAAATTCAACGAAACTTTCAACAATGTTCATCAAGAACTCAATTTCTAACTTTCAAAGACTTAAATTCGCTGAATATAATCATGGTTGGAGTGTGGGTGAACTAAACCAACGCTATGTGATCTCACATACCTTGTAGGGATCACCCCTAACGAAATCCACAAGCTATCCTTGACGAAATCGACGAATCTTGAACGTTCTTCTCCTTTCTCCTCTTTTCTCCTCTTCTCCAAGCCTTAGCGTGAAATTCACTTTTCTAAAACTGACTAAAATCTGAATTTACCCCAATTAAACTCCTAAAAACAAATTAGAATAATTAGGTAAGGAAAAGACTAAATTACCCTTCCAAAATCCGGATTAGACTTTCCTTAATCCAACAACCCAACTTCCAAAGGGCGTAACTTACTCATATGAACTCGGAATCGCGCAAACTTGGTGGTGTTAGAAAGATCATTCCAAGATCTTTCCTACCATCTGGAAGTACCTCTAACTCATCCTGATCTAGAAGTTATGGCCATTTTAAGTTGACCAAAACTCAACTTTTCCTAACTTAAACAAATTTCCAGATTTTCATTCTTTCCAAAAATGATTATTTCCAATTATTAGCTTCTTCCTAGTTATTTCAAATTGCGAGATGTTATAATATGTCCCCCTTGGGAACATTTGTCCTCGAATGAGATTACTTTTACTAGGCTAAGTGTGTTACATTAAGTTCAAACACCCAACAAGCAATTTCAAACAAACAACATGCACACTCATAATTTAAAGGGTACTAAGAAGAGAATTAGTACCTTGGTCTGCATTTTCTCCGGACTCAAAGAGATGTGGATATCTCTTCTTCATATCCTCTTCAGCTTCCCAAGTAGCTTCCTCAACATATTGGTTCCTCCAAAGAACTTTGACTGATGCTAGTTTCTTAGTCTTCAACTTACAAACTTGGCGATCTAGAATCTGAATCGAAATTTCTTCATAAGATAGGCTATCCTTAATCCCAATATCTTCTGTTGGTATGATAAATGAAGGATCGCCCATGCACTTCTTCAACATAGAGACGTGAAATTTCAGACGAATCACTTCTAACTCTTGTGGTAGCTCCAACTTATAAGCTACTTTGACAATTCTCTTGGCGATTCGATAAGGCCCAATATATCAGGGACTATGCTTCCCCTTCTTACTAAACCTCATAACACCCTTCATGGGCGAAACTTTTAGATACATCCAATCATCTACTCCAAACTCTAACTCTCTTCTCCTAACATCAGTGTAGGATTTCTGACGACTCTATGCCGTCTTCAACCTCTCTTGAATCACTTTCACCTTCTCCATCGCTTGATGCACTAAATATGGTCCTATCAATCCAGCTTCACCAACTTCAAACCATCTAATAGGAGATCTGTATCTTCTCCCATAAAAAGCTTCATAAGGAGCCATTTGAATGCTAGAATGGTAACTATTATTGTAAGCAAACTCAATGAGGTAGATGATCATCCCAATTGCCCATGAAATCGATCACGCACGCCCTCAACATATCCTCCAAGGTTTGAATGGTGCGCTATGCTTGCCCATCATTCTGAGGATGAAATGCGGTACTTAAGTTCACCTTTGAACCCAAGCCTTTTTGGAATGACTTCCAAAATTGTACTGTAAATTGCAAACCTCTATTTGAAATAATGGAGACCGAAACCCCATGAAGTCTCACCATCTCTTGAATATTTAGTTTAGCATAGTCTTCTGCTGAATGGGTAGTTTTCACCGACAAAAAGTGGGTTGATTTTGTCATTCAATCGACAATCACCCAAGTAGAATCATGTTGCCTGCGAGACCTTGGTAAACCCGTGATGAAGTCCATATTAATTATCTCCCACTTCAATTCCAAAAGCTCTATATTTTGAGCCAAACCACTGGGCCTTTGATGCTCTACTTTAACTTATTGGCAATTTGGACACTTAGCAACAAATTCTGCAACGCCCTTCTTCATGCTACTTCACCAATAGACTTCTCTCAAATCACAATACATCTTTGTGGAACCCAGATGGATGGAATATCTGGAGTTATGAGCTTCCTTTATGATCCTCTCTTGGAGTCCATCCACCATTGGTACACACAATTTTCATTGATATCTCAACACACCATCTCCCCCTTGTTCAAAAGCTAACATTTTTTGCTTATGAACGTTCACCTTCAATTCAAGCAAAATAGGATCTTGGTCTTACTTTTCCTTCACTTCTGACACTAATGAAGATCCAGCCCCATTCATCACCACTACTCCTCCTTCTATGGAATCTATTAGTCAGACTCCTAAGCGTGCTAGTCTATGTACATCTTTTGCCAACTCTTTCTTTTCCTCACATACCTTGTAGGGATCACCCTCGATGAAATTCACAAGCTATCCTTGATGAAATCGACGAATCTTGAACGTTCTTCTCTTTTCTCCTCTTTTCCAAGCCCTAGCGTGAAATTCACTTTTGTAAAACTGACTAAAATCTGAATTTACCCCAATTAAACTCCTAAAAATGAATTAGAATAATTAGGTAAGGAAAAGACTAAATTACCCTTCCAAAATCCGGATTAGACTTTTCTTAATGCAACAACCTAACTTCCAAAGGGCATAACTTACTCATACGAACTCAGAATCGCGCAACCTCGGCAGCGTTGGAAAGATCATACCAAGATCTTTCCTACCGTATTTGAAAGTACCTCTAACTCATCCTGATCTAGAAGTTATGGCCGTTTGAAGTTGACCAAAACTCAACTTTTCCTAACTTAAACAAATTTCCGAATTTTCATTCTTTCCGAAAATGATTATTTCCAATTATTAGCTTCTTCCTAGTTATTTCAAATTGCGAGATGTTACAATATTTTCCGCTTGGGAACATTCGTCCTCGAATGAGATTACTCTTAATAGGCTAAGGGTGTAACATCAAGTTCAAACACCCAACAAGCAATTTCAAACAAACAACATGTGCACTCATAATTTAAAGGGTACTAAGAAGAGAATTAGTACCTTGGTCTGCATTTTCTCTAGACTCAAAGAGATGTGGATATCTCTGTTGACACCGAATTTTGGACCTCCACAGTATAAATTTATCATCGAGCTTCTTTAATTCCAAACGATTTGAAATAATTAACTTGATAAAATTCAAAATATTTTTCAAGTTATTTTAAATAATTTTTTCACTTTTTATAATTTTTTAAAAATAATATATATGTTTTATATAATTTTGTATATAATTAGTATGGTTTATGAATATTCGATAACCGTCTCAAAAAGATTTTGTTAAACATTTGGTTAATTAGTTTAGTTATATAATAGTTTATATTTTTAGAATTCATTAGTTTACAATTAAGTTAATTATTTTATTTCGTTATGATTGAGAAGCTTGTTAATTAATATATATTAATTCGTCTTATTTAAATTTTAGTCAAATTCACCAATTAATTCAATTTGGCTATGCTTGAAGTTCAATTGGCTATAGTTGCAATCTATTAGGCCAATTTTTCAATTCAAAATCTGACCCCTTCTTCACCTTGTCTTCAACACATTAGGGAGACCGTTTGGGCCTTTTTCGTGCCATTTCCAGCAGCCTAATTCGCAAGGCTGTACCCCATTCCTCCTCTCAGCAATGCCAATTTCCAAATTCCCAAAAACCTAGCCCAATCCCTAACATTACAACAAAAATCCAGCCCACACAATATAATACAACAGCAATAGCAAACAACCCGACCCCGTTTCTTCTTGCCAGCAAGAACATCGAAACCCAGCAGCAGCAATACAACCAGCAACCCAGAAACTCATCCCAGCAGCAGTAGTCCAGCGAATTACAGCCCAAACCCGAGCCTAGCTCACGCGTCTGTGTCCCTCTCTTCCTTATCCTCTCCGTACGGGAATAATCCAGGTGTCTCAATCGTGTATCTTGATCATCTTGCTCTAAAGATCAAGCGGCTACGATTTTCTTACCGTTTAAATTGATACAATTGATAGCTGGCTGACCCTAATCTGAAAAGGATTCAAATTTCGAATTTGAATAGTCCATCCCAATTATTTTCATTTCCCCCCTCATTTTCAGCCGTATATTCCTCTTATAAATAGCCCATGTTCATCTTCATTCTGGGGGTTGGAATGAACGGTCATTAGGGGGGAGAAAAACTTAGAAAATATAAGGTTGGCTAGAAATATCTGATAAAAAAAATGAAAAGAATTATTAACGGGAACATACGAGATACATTCAAAGGAGAGGGTAAAACGATTTAGAGTCTTAGTTTTATTGTTTGGTTTGTTCATTAGAACCTGTGGTAGAGGAAACGTCGTCTCAAGTTCGTTTGTTCCAGTCACTGCTCCGAGAAAGGTAAATACTTTTTAAATCTTGATTTGCTTCGGTTAAAATTGTTGTTTACTTTATTTGCTAGATGAGCTTAGTATTCTCTTCTTTTAGTAATTTCATTTCCTCTAAATTTAGTTTTTCTAAGTGCCCTATATTGTTTCCATTGTTTTAAGTTTATTATGAACTTTGTTAGTTAGTTTTTGTTGTTGCTGTAAATAAGAATGCCTCATTATGTGGATAATTTGATTCCATAGCTGTTAAATGTTGTTACAAATTTTGCATGGAGAAATTGTGAGTTTGATCATTTCGTTTTAATAGCTCAGTTGTCTTTGGCAGTTCTACGTTTCAGAACTAAGCTCCTTTCACTGTTTCCCTTAGTTTGTTTTCAACTTTCTCTTTAAGATTATAAGCTAAATTGTTTTTGATTAATTAGAAATAAAAATGGTCTTCTCTGGTTACATTTTTTGAAATTTTGTTTGGTTTAGTCTCCATGTCTAATATCATTCTAGCCTATATGTCATATATCTTGCTTCCTAATGCAAGGTTTTGGTTTGTCTTTAATGTAAAACTAGTAGCCTTACTTGATAGGTTTATGTGGCATGATACATTTTCTTTTAAAATTGCTTGTCAAGTCCCTTAGTTTCATGTGTATCCGCTTAATTTGAATTAATGTATCAAAATGTGTTGTTTTTATCCTAAAGAAGATTAGTTTAAACATAGTTCCTCGTTGTACATTTGCTACTGTTTAAGTATAGCCAATTAATGCTTGCTTGTTTCCCCTGCTAGTTGAGGCATCTATTTTTTTTCTCTTTTTGTTGTTATGGCCTGATCCGTGTTTTTTTTTTCCGACATGTTGTAGCGATATTTATTCCCTGATATGGTATCGTATTCTTTGTTGAAGTGATTATATTGTTCCAGCTCCTGCTTATCTATTATGTGAGATTGGAATATTTCATTTGGCATTATTTGAAGTAGACAAGTTATTACCTATTCAAGTTGATGTTAACAGTAGCCTGTTAGGTTATGCTACATCATATTGCACTTCTCCTATCAAATTATTATGAGCCTTGCTTATATTTCTTTCTTTTGTGATGCATGTGATGCTTCGCCGAGTCTATTTGGACTCTTCCCATTACCTTCTTGTATTTTTGAGTATCGAGTCAGCCCTCCGGTGTTCAAGAGCGAAGTGGAATTGACGTACAAGTGTTTGGAGCTGATTTATGGGATTGTATACACAAGTATACACCTAGTGTATACGAAAAATGGGAAAATGGGCTTAAAAGCCCCGAAATAAAGTTTTGTATTTTGTTGTTGGGCCTAAGCCCTTTTATTTTAATTATTATTTTGTTAGTTTAGGACAGGTGGAAGAATTGGGCCTAAGGCCCAAAAAAAATATTTCTTTTATGTTAGACTAGGACATGTACTAGTTATTTAAATGGGCCAAAGGCCCAAAACAAAATTAGGCCCAATTGCTGGTCCAGGCTAGGGGTGTACATGACCGGGTTAGTTCGGATTTTTCAAATATCAAACCAAACCATTTGTGTAAAATTTTAAATTTATAAACCAAACCAAACTAATAAAATTTGGATTTTATCAGGTTTTTCAACTTCGGATTGGTTCGCGTTATTCAAATACCAAACCAAACCATTGTGTCGAATTTTTAAATTTATAAATCAAACCAAACTAATAAACCTCGAATTTTTTTTTCAGATTTTTGGAATTTTTCGGTAAAGTTTGCATACAAACATATAATTAACTTGCGCTCCAAATATTTCTTTAGTCCAACCAAAATACAGTTATCTAAGGTGTTTTCTTAAGAAAATAACACAAAATATAAGAAGAGTACTGATGACACTAAAATATTCAATAAAAAAAATAATGCAATCATCATAAAAAATAAATATTGCAAAGTCATAATGAAAATGATCATAATTTAAAAGTACTAAATAATGTTAAAATAAGTTTAATAAGTATTAGTTTACTAAAGAACAAATATTCACTATTATTGTCATTCTTAGTGTTGAATTAATTTTCTTTTGCATTAGTATTAATTTGATTTTGATTTAAGTTTTATTATAATTATCAACATCTATGAACTATAATCTTTATTGGACCATTCCGAATTCTAAGTTTTAAACATGAAATAATATATTAAAAGATAAAATTATGAAATAGTATAAGAAATATTTTAAAATTATATTAAAGTAAATATTTTTATGTACAAAATAAAATTTTAAAATTACATATATAATGTCGGGTTGGTTTGGTCTCGAGTTGTTTTTTTTTAGTTAAAACCAAACCAACCCAAATATAGTAGGGTTTCTTTTTTCAATACCAAACTACTAGTCGGGTTTTTTTTTTCGATTTGACTCGAATTGCGGTTTGGTTCGATTTTCGATTCGGTTTTGTACACCCCTAATCCAGGCGAACATAAAACCAGACTTGGGCCTGAACTCTCTCTCCCTCTTTATATTATTTGTTTTCGTATTTGTTAATTGTTTATTTGCTAGTCAATTCTAAGGTTTTATTTTATAATTCAATTCTCCAAAAGACGAAATAACCATATCTTTAAAATCAAACAAGTATATTTTATTTGAATTTAGAATATCTAGTACTTGAATATTATCCTTATTCTCCTTTTCCCTAAAAAAACAATTTCAAAGTCATAAGTTGTTATTTCTTTAAACTAAATATGCATATTTCTTAAAACACTTAGCCGAATAGTTAATTACTGGATGACCGCATGTTAGCGGGCATTTCAGGTGCTTTCAAACTCTTCTCGAAATGCTAATATGAACCCCGAACCCCCTTTAATATTTTCATTAGATTTATTGTTTTAATCTTTTGAAGAAATAATTTTCTTAATTTTACATTAAAAATTAAGTGACGACTTTTAAAATCAATTTTATTTCTTTTTTAAATAAAACAGAATGACGACTCTGCTGGAGATTTGAATTGGGTTCTAACCTTAAAATTAAATTGTTTGGCTAATGTATGTTTGTTTATGTGTCTATTTGTTTATATTCTCTCAATATTTAACTGTTGCATTCATGGCATGACATATTTCGTCAATCGATGATTCTTTTATTTTTCACTTGAAGGACGATTATGTGGGCCGCAGTCATTCGTTAACCAAATTGTTCTCGAGGCACCCTGACTAATGTAGTTGGCTACTGGATAGTCAACGGTTGTTAATTGTCCTAGCCCAAGTAGTCCGCTTGGGTCACCAATTCACTATAAATAAAGCACACTCTTAGTCAGACTAGTGTAGAGCAAAACTCAATCCCAAAATTTAGCACATTAGCCTAAGATGACCCAACACCCAAGTCATGTTGGGCCCATTAGAAAGATCACCTTGAGTCCAAAATGGCCCACGGTCTCAACGGACAATTATACTTATGTGTTTAAATTTGAAGAATGTATATGTTGTAGGACAAACCATTGTCCCTCGGGGTTGGGATATTTTAATTAGCTTACTTTAGTTAAATGAAGATCTTGATGAGTTATCATTGCATCCAAAGATGTGGACATTCGGATGTGACGAGAAGTTCAAGATCGAACGACTTTCCATGGAAGCATAATATATGATCGCATCTCTGCGTGGTACTGATTATTTTTATCCCTTTTCCCTATTATGCATCCTCATTTAGTTTATTTATGAAACTATATAAATTTAGGTTTTTTGGGCAATGGAATGTTTCTAATGACATATACATTTTTCAAATTGTTAGGCCTACCCTTGGCATAAAAGGGTCACATATATGTTTAGAATGTGCAATATTTGTTTATGTGTTATAACTCCTTGTGTGATTCATGTTGCTTTATTTGGAGATGATCCAGCCTACTCTTTTTGGAAATTTACTAAAAATCTCTAAGCACAAATATCAAGTCTCTATTAAAAGTGCGTCCAAATACTCCCGGAGTCTTTAGTTTCACGACAAAATTCAAACTTTATTTTTCAAATCTTACTCTCTCATATCAAAAAGAAACTCGCCGTCTCAAATCAAAAGAGATTCAAGTGGGTCGAACTACGTAGGACCTGAATTCTCTTTTGTGAGATACGTAGGCAGCCTTTCAAGGCTCGGTCCCTATTTTTGAGAAATTCTATCTTTTTTCAATTCTTACAAAGAAATTAAAGTTACATCTCAATCGAAAATCAGAAGTACGACAATGAAAGATACAATCGACTTTGTCTCGACTCAAGTCGATATTTTTGATTCACTAGGCTCAAAATCAAATAGACAAATTTATGTCTATTTAATCATTTCCCTATATATGTGGGCTAGTTTATTTTCATGTAGAGCAACTCTTACGTGCTTAATACGTTGTGTGTGATATCTTGTATTAGCTATTACCTACATAAACTAACACATTTGCCTTTTGAGTTATTTTTCTTTGACAGGTACTTAGAACTGATTTGTGTTGATAAGTTGGTCGAACAACCGTACTTTACGCGATCCAAATATCCCATAAATTCCCATCCTAGCCGAGATATATTGAAAGGAAAAACGATAATGGTTAACAATAGTGAAGATATTGGTCTGACCGAGGTTGCTATAGTTCAGCCCCCTGCCGTTGAACAAAATGAGTTAATTGCACAGTAGATGCAACAGATTGCTGAGTTGAGGGTCGAGCTCCAGAAAAAATAAGATTTGTCAATCTTGGCATTTGATGTCAACATTCCAGGCGATAGAAGGCTTCCACTCCATTTTCCTCCTCTGAATTCAACTTGGAACATGTCTTGAACAACCAACTCTCCAACCCTGCTCAAAATCCCTCTACCACTGAATTAACTATCCCAAATCCTCATCACACCAGCACTTCATACTAAGCACCACCTCCTCTTAGAAACCTGAATACTAACCCCCAAGTTTTCCCTCCCCTTCAAAGCCAAAACGCATATAACTCTCAAATATTCCCTCAATTTCAAAGCTTAAATGTCAACAATCCTCAAACATCCACTTTCATGTACCAGACCCCTGCAAAAGGCACTCTGAATACACCTAACGTTCAACCCTTACCTCCAAAAGTCACTTTTGATATTCCACTCCACATTGAACCACACATTCACTATACTGCCTATTCTAAACTAGACCAGTACGAAGAGAAGGAGAAAGAGAAGGAGTGGAGGGCCAAAGAGCAAATGACTAAGCAGATCATGAAGGAAGAGATTGCAGAAGTAATAAAAGAACTTAATAACTCTTCAAATGTTGTGGGGATGAACTACGAAAATTTATGCCTTCATTTAGATTTGTACCTTCTGAAAGGGTTCAAAGTGCCAAAGTTCGTCACTTTTAATGGAACTGAAAATCCTCTAGCACATCTTAAGGCATATTGTGATCAACTCGTAGGAGTTGGCAAGAACGAAGCATTGTTGATGCGCCTCTTTTGTCAGAGTCTAAATGGAGAAGTTCTAGAGTGGTTTACATCGCAAGAATTAAAACAATGGACGAATTGGAATGCACTCACAAAGGATTTCAATGAAAGATTTGGACATAACGTAGAAGCTGCCCCTGATCGCTACTATTTGGAAAAGATCAAATAGAAGTCTACAGAAAACTATCGAGAGTACACTCTTCGTTGGAGATAAGAGGCTGCAAGAGTCCAACCTTCTATGTATGAACGTGAAATCACTTAAATGTTTATTTGAACTCAAAAGCCTGAGTACTATGAAAGAATGTTGTGCATGATGGGACAAAAATTTGTTGAGATCGTCAAGGTCAGAGAAACTTTGGAAGATGGTTTCAAGACTGGAAAGGTCATAAACTATCAAAATTAGTGACATAGATATGTCAAAGGGAAAAGTAGAAGGGGTATTTGCGGTGACGTACCCAAATGCAGTCGGCTCCACAAATAAAATATTGAAACCACAATGTCAATCAGAAAAAATTTCCCCGTCCAAACTTTAGGAAGGCTCCTAAAGTGTTTACACCACTAAGGGAATCATAAACTCAACTTTATGAAAGGTTGAAATGAATGGGTATGCTCCATCCTATAGAAGGAAGACCGGCCAATCCTTTGGGGAAATTTTACAAGGTTGATCACAGATGTGCTTATCATTCAGGAGCTGTTGGACACGATATAGAAAATTGTTCAACTCTCAAACACAAGATTCAAAACATGATCAACAATAATTTGATCAATATTGAGGAAACTACCTAAAGAGATAATGTATTCGGTGCTTCAGAGTAAATGCAAGACATTTCTGAACACAATCGTCTGAAGATATTCATCATCAAAGGTTGAAAAGAAGTATGCCCGGTATTGGCCAGAATTTTGCATATGAAGTTATTGTTATCTTTCTTTTGAAAATTCATATTTAATCTCTTTATTTCCATTTTATCGCACACTCCTTGTAATGAACTACGTTCGACCTAAATTCTCAAGAATGAGATACGTAGGCGGCCTATGTTGGCCTCGGTCGTTTCCTTATCAAAATTATCTATTTTGTTAATCCTTGAGTGGGGGAACTATGTTTGACCTGATTCTTGCCTCAACGGGATATGTAGGCGCCCTAACGGCTTGGTTATATTTTTCATAAGGTTTTTATTTATTTTATAATGGAATCTGGGACAAAATTTTTAAGAGGATCTCAAAATTCATTTGAAGAATAGACTTCTTCAACAAGTCAAGACTGAGGATCAAAATGCAACTGGATAGGTTTCCTGAGTGGATCTCAAAATTCCACAAGATGACATTTTCTAGAGAATCAAGTTGGAAATTATGTTGAAATGCGCAACTGAGATAGAATTTTTGAGATGATCTCAAAAATTCCACAAAAGATGTCATTTGTTGAAAGACTTGTACTTATTATTATTGAGGCAAACTGGGATAGAATTTTGAGGAGGGACCTCAAAATTCCATAATGAGCAACCTCAGAATTAACAAAGCAAGTTACAAGAGTTTTTTCGTATTTTAGACTGGGACATATTTTTTGAGGAGGGTCCTCAAAAATTCCATCAAAACTATATTACAAAGGACGGATGAGCGCGTAAGCTAACTGCGTGAAGGAGCATGAAGACAAGACCAACACAAATCAATCTTTCAAACTAAGAATTTTTCTTTGGATGCAGGAACAACGAAGTTACAAAAATGGCAATGTCAAAGCTTTCAAGCATGGAAAAAGACGTCATTTACACCCATCGTGTCCTCATCAACAGAACTTAGAAAACTTTTCGTCTCGTCTTAACTTCACTTCATTATGTTGCCTCAAGTGATTTATAAACAATTTCTTTTTACTTTGCAAGAAAATTGAAGACAAACGCTAATAGATTCTTTTAAAGTTTTAAGAAACAACGTGTTGGAGGATCGCTAGTGACGAGTCACGATCAAAGTCACCATTAGGCTCATCATAGCCTAATACTGAAAAGCCCAGTGGCTTAATCTAATGTTTTATCTTTACTTATACTCTTTACTTCATCATCGATACTAATGTTTGGTGTCAAGTTTTGTAAGTGATAGTATTAGTAAAGTCAGGATCATATGTGAAATCGATATCAAATCTGAAGATGATCAAAAGTGACACTATCTTAGAAGTGTTGCAAGGGAAAATCACCAAGTCCGTCACATCAGAAAAGATGTTGGAGATCGCAATATCTTCATGACAGTCGAAGTTATGAAAACGTTATAAGTTTTCAACAACGACTGAATATGTCAGCAACAAACTCAAATTTTGTTGAGTTTGTTAAGGAAGGCGGAAGTGACTTTAATCTTCATGTGAAAGAATTAAGTCATTCACCTCAATAATTTTTTCTTTTAAAGAGAAAGTCGTAGTTGCGACGTGCATGTACGTCGATATAGTTTTTTTAGTATGATTGTCATGTAGCAATTTAGGCATACATGTTTGGTTTTCGGTTCGGTTTTGTACACCCCTAGTCCAGGTGAGCAGAAAACTAGACTTAGGCCTGAACTCTCTCTCCCTCTTTATTTTATTTTTTCGTATTTGTTAATTATTTATTTGCTAGTTAATTCTAAGGTTTTTTCTGTAATTCAATTCCCCAAAAGACGAAACCACCATATCTTTAAAATCAAGCAAGTATATTTTATTTGATTTTAGAATATCTAGTACTTGAATAATATCCTTATTCTATCTCTTTTTCCCTTAAAAAACAATTTCAAATTCCTAAGTTGTTATTTCTTCAAACTAAATATGCATATTTCTTAAAATACTTAGCCGAATAGTTAATTACTGGATAACCACACGTTAGCGGACATTTCGGGTGCTTTCAAACCCTTCTCGAAATGCTAATATGAACCCTGAACCCCCTTTAAATATTTTTCATTAGATTTACTGTTTTAATCTTTTGAAGAAATAATTTTCTTAATTTTACTTTAAAAATTAAGTGGCGACTCTTAAAACCAGTTTTATTTCCTTTTTAAATAAAACAATCTCTTCTTCATATCCTCTTCAGCTTCCCAAGTATCTTCCTCAACAAATTGGATCCTCCAAAGAACTTTGACTGATGCTACTTCCTTAGTACTCAACTTGCGAATTTGACGATCCAGAATCTGAATCAAAATCTCTTCATAAGATAGGCTATCCTTGATCCCAATATCTTTAGTTGGTATGATCAATGAAGGATCGCCCATGCACTTCTTCAACATGGAGACGTGAAATACTGGATGAACCACTGCTAACTTTTGTGGTAGCTCCAACTTATGAGCTACTTTGTCAATCCTCTTGGCTATTCGATAAGGCCTAATATATCGTGGACTAAGCTTCCGCTTCTTACCAAACCTCATAACACCCTTCATGGGCGAAACTTTTAGATACACCCAATCATCTACTACAAACCTAACTCTCTTCTCCTAACATCAGTGTAGGATTTCTGATGACTCTGTGCCGTCTTCAACCTCTCTTGAATCACTTTCACCTTCTCCATTGCTTGATGCACTAAATATGGTCCTATCAATCCAGCTTCACCAACTTCAAACCATTCAATAGGAGATCTACATATTTTCCCATAAAGAGCTTCATAAAGAGCCATTTGGATGTTAGAGTGGTAACTATTGTTGTAAGCAAACTCAATGAGAGGTAGGTGATCATCCCAATTGCCCTTGAAATCAATCACGCACGCCCTCAACATATCCTCCAAGGTCTAAATGGTGCGCTCTGCTTGCCCATCAGTTTGAGTATGAAATGCGGTACTTAAGTTCACCTTTGAACCCAAGCTTTTTGGAATGACTTCCAAAACTATGCAGTAAATTGCGCACCTCTGTTTGAAATAATGGAGACCAGAACCCCATGAAGTCTCAACACCTCTTGAATATATAGTTTAGCATAATCTTCTGCTGAATGGGTAGTCTTCACCGGCAAAAAATGGGCTGATTTTGTCATTCTATCGACAATCACCCAAATAAAATCATGTTGCCTTCGAGACCTTAGTAAACCTGTGATGATGTCCATATTAATCATCTCCCACTTCCATTCCAGAAGCTCTATATTCTGAGCTAAACCACCGGGCCTTTAATGCTCTACTTTAACTTGTTGGCAATTTGTACACTTAGCAACAAATTCTGCAACGCCCTTCTTCATGCTACTTCACCAATAGACTTCTCTCAAATCGTGATACATCTTTGTGGAACCCAGATGGATGGAATATCTAGAGCTCTGAGCTTTCTCCATGATTCTCTTTTGGAGTCCATCCACTATTGGTACACATAATCTTTCTTGATATCTCAACACACCATCTCCTCCTTGTTTAAAAGCTAACACTTTTTGCTTATGAACGTTTACCTTCAATTCAAGCAAAATAGGATCTTGGTCTTGCTTTTCCTTCACTTCTGACACTAATAAAGATTCAACCCCATTCATCACCATTACTCCTCCTTTTGTGGAATCCATTAGTCGGACTCCTAAGAGTGCAAGTCTATGCACATCTTTTGCCAACTCTTTCTTTTCTTTCTCAACATAGGGGGTACTACCCATAGACAACCTGCTCAAGGAATCAGCAGCAACATTGGCCTTACTTGAGTGGTAAAGAATACTCATGTCATAATCCTTGAGTAATTCTAACCACCTCCTTTGTCTGAAATTAAGCTCTTTCTGAGTGAACACATATTGAAGACTCTTGTGATCAGTGAATACGTCAACATGAACACCATACAAATAATGACGCCATATCTTCAAAGTAAATACTACATCAGCCAATTCTTAGTCATGGGTTGGGTAGTTCTTCTCATGAACCTCAACTGTCTGGAGGCATAAGCTATAACTTTGTCATTCTGCATTAATACACAACCCAAACCAACACTAGATGCATCACAATACACCACAAAACCTTGAGTACCTTCCGATAAGGTCAAAACTGGGGCAGTAATAAACCTTTTTTTCAATTCCTGAAAGTTTTTCTCACAAGCTTCAGACCATTGAAACTTAATAATTTTCTGAGTCAACTTGGTCAAAGGGGATGAGATAGACGAGAACCTCTCCACAAACCTTCTATAATAGTCAGTCAAACCCAAGAAACTCCTAATATCAGTTGGAGATGTGAGTCCAAGCCAATTCTACACTGCCTCAATTTTCTGAGTATCAACTTTAATTCCCTCTCCAGACATAATGTGGCCTAAGAATGCCACATATTCATGCCAAAACTCACACTTAGAGAACTTGGCATACAATTCTATATCTGAAGAACTATTCTGAGGTGACTAGCATGATCTTTTTCATTCCTTGAATAAATTAGTATGTCATCAATGAAGACGATAACAAACATATCTAAACAAGGTTTGAATACTCTATTCATAAGGTCCATGAATGCTACAGGCGCATTGGTTAAACCAAAGGACATAATCAGAAACCCATAGTGACCATAACAGGTTCTGAATGCTTTCTTCGGAATATAACATTCCCTTACTCTCAACTAATGGTAACCTGATCTGAGGTCTATCTTCGAAAAAAAAGAAGCACCCTGAATATGATAAAAAAGATCATCAATCCTTGGGAGAGGATACTTTTTCTTGATGGTAACCTTGTTCAATTAGCAGTAATCTATGCACATCCTAAGGGAACCATCTTTCTTTCTCACAAACAAGATTGGAACGCCCCAAGGTGAGACACTTGGTCGAATAAAACCCTTATCTATGAGATCTTTTAACTGCTCTTTAAGCTCTTTCAACTTTGTTGGTGCCATTCTATAAGGCGAAATAGAGATAGGACGACTATTTGGAAGAACATCTATACCGAAGTCTATTTCTCTCTCAGGAGGGACTCCGAGTAGATCATCAGAAAAGACTTCTAGAAACTCTTTTACTACTGGAACTGACTGAATAAAAGGTATCTCAATACTAGAGTCATTAACTCGGACTAAGTGACAGACACACCCCTTGAAAACTAACTTTCTTGCCTTAAGGTACGAAATGAAACAACCCTTAGACACTGCTGAACTACTTTTCCACTCTAAGGCTGGCTTATTTAGAATCTGAAAATTAACAACTCGAGTTCTACAATCAATAGAGGCATAACAGGCATGAAGCCAATCCATACCTAGAATGACATCAAAATCTACCATGTCTAGCTCAATTAAATCAGCCATGGTGTCTTTGTGATTGATGGAAATGACACAATCATGATAAATTAGCTCAGCTAGGATAGACTCCCCAACAAGTGTAGAAACACAAAAGGGTTCACAGAGTTTCTCAGGAAGAACATTAAACTTATTTGCAACATAAGGGGTTACAAAAGATAAACTTGATCCTGGGTCTAGTAAAGCATAAACATCAAAAGCAAAGACGTTGATTATACCAGTGACAATATCTGGAGAGTTCTATTGCTCTTGACGACTGGTGATTGCATAAAGACGATTTGTTCCTCCGCCAGTACCTGAAGTAGCTCCTCTAGGTGCAACCCAGTCTGGTGGAGCAACTGATGAAGATTGAGCCCTATTGCCCTTGTTTCCACTACCTTGCTTGTTCTTTGGACACTCTTTCATGAAGTGGCCCTCTTGCCCACACTTGAAACATGTCTGGTCATCACGACACTTACCTGGGTGGATCCTACCACACTTAGCGCATGCAGGAGCCTAGTTGCCTCCTTGTGCCACACTACCTTGAGACTGCTTAGGTTTAGCTCTGAAGTTCTGCGAATTCTGACCATTATAGTCTCCTTTGTTTTTGGGTGCAGGTGCACTAGCAGATGATGGAGCAGGTCCTTTTTGCTTTTACTGAAAGGACGAACTGTTCACATTACCTTTTTGCTGCTCGGACTCATTCCTTGTCTTAGCCTTCTTGTTTCTGAATTCCTCCCTATCCTACAGTTTCTCTTCCTCAACCTGTTGCACATAGACCATCAACCTTGATATGTCCATGTCACCAATTAACATTGCTGCCCTGCCCTCTTTTCTTGATAGACAGGACAATCCAGCAACAAATAGACTCATCTTACTCCTCATGTCTGCAACCATCTCCAGAGCATAACGGGATAGTTGGGTGAACTTTAACCCATATTCATGAACACTTAGAGAATCCTACTTAAGTGTGGGGAGCTCACGTACCATGGCCTCTTTCAATTCTCGGGGAAAGAAATGCCCCAAGAAAGTTTCCTCAAAACAAGCCCAACACGCATATGGTGCATCCTCAGCTCTACCCCCTTTCCACTAGTCGAACCAAGTCCTAGCAATATTTTTCAATTGATATGCAACTAGTTCAACTCGCTCAGTATTTGCCACATGCATAACATCAATACCTTATTCAGCTCCTCAATAAAGTTCTCTGGATCCTCAGTAGTGCTCGAACCAGTGAAGCTTGGAGGATTCATCCTCAAGAACTCACGAATCCTTGAAGTGTCAGCCCCTTCTTGTCGAGCTCCTCTTTGCTGCCCAAACTGATTAGTCACAGCTTGACTCAACATCCTAATTGCTTCTCTAAACTCAGCGTTAGTGACTTCCTCTTGAGGTTGCACTTCAGGTGTATTTGGTAACTCTTGCTCCTCAACATTACGCCTAGCAGGACGACCTTTGACAGCTCTTCCTATAGGTATGATTATTTGAAAACACGCGTAAGCACGAATTAGAAAGAAACTGTTTAAAGATCAAACTCTAATGTACGATATCAGTGTGAAAGAAGTGATAAATTTTCCTAAGTGTTACAGGCTCCTAATTATAAATATGGCACGCTTCACATCGATAACTAGGACTCTACAGATACATCTTCATAGACTCCCTAGGACTCTTGAAGCCTGGCTCTGATACCAACTTTGTCATACCCCGAGCCTACACCCCAGACGTTGCTGACATTCGAGAACCATTGCTGGCCCCAAGCGAACCCTTGGCATGACTTACTTACTCAATGAAAGACTTAAACACAAGAGATAAAGCTCATGTAATAACTTAAAAGATAATAGCTTAGCAAAAAATGGCAACTCAAGTCTTAAATGTATACAACTGAAATGAATAAGACTAAAGAACTAATACTATCAGTCTATGCAGCCTTTAAAACAAAGAGGGATGTCGAGATAGGACCCCCGATCATCCTAACAACTGAGAACTAGAAAGCAAATGATAAAAGAGTCCTCCGAAATGAAAGGAGGACCACCAACAGACTCGGAATGCTGAACCTGATCAACGAGACGCTGGATGCTGATCCTGGTTACCTGTGTCTGCATCATAAGACGATGTAGGATAAATGGCATCAGTATATTGTATGTAAGAGTATGCGAGTTGGAATGCTAAACAATACATAAGCTTGAAAAGATTCTGAAAGAAACACTTACCTCGGCTCTTCTCAACTCATGAATACTTAACTCAAAATAAAGCAATGAAATACATGCAATATATGAAAAGCTTTGTAAAACAGTAAAAACAACATAGTTCGTTAAAGAAAAAGCAGTAACAAACTCAACTTTACTCATATAATAAGGTAATATAGTTATCATGGGAGATTCTCTAACTGACAACCACCACTATGAGCCCTAAGTGGTGATACAGCGTCTTGCCCACGCTGCCAGAACTGTCTTATATTTTGCTGTCATATAGAATGCTTAGCTTAGTGGATTAACTAGCTTATGCTAAAAGCATCTTAAGGAATCATATAAAAAGTATGATCCTTTACTACCCATGATGGCGATATGGTTTATGGAGACTTGAGTTAATATGAACTTGCATCCCCATATCGATGCTCAATACTACTCCCAAAAATATACTTAGCTCATATGTTTTAAAAACAAACTTCTTTCTTTGGTTTGAGATAATTACTCAAAACTTAGCTTAAAAGCTATCTTGGAATCGATGTTCCCTTTTCTTGCTCAAATGTGAAAACATTTATAAACTCTTTGGGGAATACTTAGTTCCCTTATAGCTTTTTAAGAAATGAACTCAACTCTTTACTCTTTGCTTAACTTGAAACTTGAGTCTTAAAACAAGGTTAAAATGTTTGTTAAAGACTTTTGAAAACTTTATCAACTTTGCTTTGACTTGCTCTTAACTTTCCTTGAATTGGATTATGGATTCAAGGTTCATGATCTCATGTTTATGGGATGATTTAATGATGTTTGGATGTACCTTAGAGTGTTGGAATCAACTAGAAAACATAGGTACATTGCTAAGGAACAAGTACGAAAAGAACAAATGGGGAGAATTGGCGTCCCTGGCGCTCTGAGAGGCGCGGCGCGCCAGCCCTCAACATTCAGGGACTGGTCTGGGGCACTCTGGTTGGTGCGGCACCCCAAGTGTGAAGATTCAGAGACACTTTAGGGGCGTGCTGGTTGGCGCGATGCCCCAACCCTATCCCCAGGTGCTTGACGATTTTTTTTCTCCGTTTTTCAACTTTAAACCCTCCTAATCAACTTAGTTCTTTCCCAAAACACTTGGAATCGATTATATCCTCAATATATACTAGATTCAACTCAAAAAGTACACCCGAAAACATGAATCAAATTGCAAGAAATTCCAACAACACAACCCACAAGAAATTCAACGAAAGTTTCAACAATGTTCATCAAGAACTCAATTTCTAACTTTCAAAGACTTGAATTCGCTGAATATAATCATGGTTGGCGTGTAGGTGAACTAATCCAATGCTATGTGATCTCACATACATTGTAGGGATCACCCTCGATGAAATCCACAAGTTATCCTTGACGGAATCGACGAATCTTGAACGTTCTTCTCCTTTCTCCTCTTTTCTCCTCTTATCCAAGCCCTAGCGTGAAATTCACTTTTCTAAAACTGACTAAAATCTGACTTTACCCCAATTAAACTCCTAAAAATGAATTAGAATAATTAGGTAAGGAAAAGACTAAATTACCCTTCCAAAATCCAAATTAGACTTTCCTTAATCCAACAACCCAACTTCCAAAGGGCATAACTTACTCATGCGAACTAGGAATCGCGCAAACTCGGCGTCATTGGAAAGATCATTCCTTCCTACCATATTTGGAAGTACCTCTAAATCATCTTGAACTAGAAGTTATAGCCGTTTGAAGTTGACCAAAACTCAACTTTTCCCAACTTAAACAAATTTCCAGATTTTCATTCTTTCCAAAAATGATTATTTTCAATTATTAGCTTCTTCCTAGTTATTTCAAATTGCAAGATGTTACAATTAATATATATTTTGATAGTTTTCACAATCTATAAATTTATTTGAAGATGAATAAGATTTCATACACAGATATTTTATGAATTAGCGATTTCGGCCCATGATTTTCAGATAATGGTATTGCACTATTGGTGATTTTCAATTTCCTATTTAAAGAATAGTTTGGTTATTAGGTTAGAGGGGTGGTGAAATTTTTTCAGAGAGAATAATTTTCATATTTTTAATTGAAAGGGTCTCTTATTTATTTTTATGAGCAAGTCGGAATCCGGGGAACCATCACCACCCTAAAGACCCATAGCCACCGAAGCAACCAGCAAGCTCCAAACCAACCAACAAAATCACCATTCGAACCAACTGGCCTTGTTCTTCCTACACGAACAGATCTGGAAATGCATCACCATGCCGAAATCCGACTACCCACCACCAAAACCCTATCGTTTTGTCTCTTTTTTATGGTGAAAAAGTCACCTAAAACGACCCCCATTTTTCCAGCAACCCCCACCAACAATAACCCGATCGGCAGCTCTAAACAAAACCAGAAACCCATCCATTCTCTTCTCCATTTTCCTTGATAGCTTCCGCAACCACCACAGTAATGTACATACTTCACCACCATTGCAACCAGCAGCTCGAAATGAACGTCAAATAACAAGAAACCAACCACGAGCTCCACCCACAACTACCATCAGATCTAGCTGAAACCACAAACAAAAACCCCAACACCAAAGCCCTCCACCATCACCTCTCTTCCTCACTGTTATCTCCTATATTAAGGTTAGCAAAATAGAAATAGAAAATAGATGAAACAGACATAAATAATAATCCGAGTCCACAGAACCCACTGTGTTTTCTTAAGAAATTTAATCCCCTCACTATACCTGAGGTTGCAGATTAAGTCCTCCCAAGATAAAATGGATTAACCTATTAGAGAAGTAGCGGTACCTCAAACTTTAATAATTTCAGCAAACACAAGAACAGTAACGAGAGCACACACGCAATCGATCGACAATTTGTTTATGTAATAAAATGTATGCAGAGAGGAAAAATTTTCAGTAAATGAAAAACGAAAAAGACCTCTTATTTATTGCCATTTGCAGTAAGGAATGTGTCTGTTCAGATAATGGTTTCTTTCTAGAACGTTGTGTCTTTTTGGGAAAAGTAACACCTTTTTGGAAGGAATAGGTCCCTTCAAAACGTTTTTACCGTTACACACGAATTTTAAATAAATTTTGTTACGCGAAATTAATTCTGTTAATTAACTAACATTCTGAATTAATTTATAAAAGAAAGGAAATCAATTAATGAGATTAATTAAATAAATTTTGTCCAAAAAATATTATAAATCAATCATATCATTTGCCAAATCCAAGCTGAAGCCGAGCAAGCGATGACGACGACGGTGCGAGGGGGCACCTTCTTCTTAACCCTTTAAGAACTAAAGGAAGAGTTTCCTAATATAAGGACAACAATTTTCCTTTCTTCTACCAATATGGGAGAAATGACTTTTCATTTGCAATTTGCAATGACTTTTCATTTTTCCTCCAAAATTGGTTCCCCCACATTTCCATTTTCTCTTCTTATTTCCCATTCACACCTTGCTAAAACCCAACAATCCCCCATACGAATGGGGAATGGCTATTGTTAAACATATGAATGAAAAACTTGTGTGTCTCGTAAGTAAGGGTTAATCGCATCTGGATAAGTAGGTTTCCCTTTAAACTTTCCGTAGTAAACATATATCGGATATACTTGATCAATCGATAGATTTGATATCCTTGAACCGTCGAGCTTTGGTGTATACCTAGACAACATAAGTCACACAATCAACCCTTGAACTGTTTTTGGTTCTCATTGTTTTGTTCGTTTCAGCCATAAACACATCTCAGTTAATAAGTGCTTAGAGAATTGGCCTTATCGGATTCTCCTTGAAGCGACTTACACTTCACACTTACATAAGTGGTTTCTAATTGTGTTATCCTGTAGATACACTATTTGATATACCATGTATCAAATTTAGAAACCATTAAAAAGTCCTTATTTATGCCTTTATCCTGGTTACTGAACATTGTCTCATCATGAGAATAGACAATAAAATAAATTTTGACAATATTGAACAGTCATCTATGACTTTGTTTAATCTCCTTGAACCTAGATCTTGGGATCTCCAGTCTTCTAGGTAGAGTTACCGTCACGATGAATTGTTCTCAGCCATAGTCCCATTCCCGTCGATGATCTCTCAACTCCCTCTCTATTTAGGCCTTTTGTACGTGGATCCGACACATTATCCTTTGACTTTACATAGTCAATTGTGATAATTCCACTAGAGAGTAGTTATCTAACAGAGTTATGTCTTTGTCGTATGTGACGAGACTTGCCGTTATACATAACACTTCCAGCCTTCCTATTGCAGCTTGACTATCATAATTTATGCATATAGGGGCTATTGGTTTGGGCCAAAACAAAATATCTTCTAAGAAATTCCGGAGCCATTCATCTTCTTCACCTGCCTTGTCTAAGGCGATGAATTCAAACTCCATTGTAGAGCGAGCTATACATGTTTGTTTGGATGATTTCCAAGATATTGCTCCTCCACTAATAGTGAAAACATATCCACTCGTGGATTTCATTTCAGTTAACCTAGTAATCCAATTTGCACACTATATCCTTCAAGAACTGCTGGATATTTGTTGTAATGCAAAGCATAGTTTTGAGTGTCATCTAAGTACCCCAAAACTCTCTTAATTGCCATCCAATGATTTTGATTGAGATTACTTGTGTATCGACTCAGTTTACTTATAGCGCTTGCTATGTCTGGTCCTGTACAATTCATGACATATATCAAACTTCCCAATACTCTGGCATAATCCAATTGAGACTGATTTTCACCTTTATTCTTAGTAAGATTAAAGTTCACATCAATTGGGGTTTTTGCCCTTTTGAAATTCAAATACTTGAACTTTTCAAGTACCTTTTGAATATAATGAGATTGAGACATTGCTAGACCATTAGGAGTTTTGTGAATCTTAATTCCCAATATCAAATCGGCAACTCCTAGATCTTTCATATCAAACTTACTAGTGAGCATATGCTTAGTAGCTTTTACATTAGCACTGTCCTTGCTCATTATTAGCATGTCATCCACATACATACATATAATGACCTCCTAATTCGGAGTGTCTTTAATGTAGATACATTTATCACATTTATTGATTTTAAATCTATTTGACAACATGGTTTGATCAAACTTTGCATGCCATTGTTTTGGTGCTTATTTTAGTCCATAAAGTGACTTAACAAGTTTGCATACTTTTTTTTCTTTATCGGGAACTACGAAGCCCTTGGGCTGTTCCATGTAAATCTCTTCCTCCAGCTCTCCATTTAAGAAGGCGGTTTTCACATCCATTTGATGGATTTCAAGACCATATACTGCAGCTAGGGCAATTAACATCCGAATTGATGTAATCTTAGTCACTGGCGAGTATGTGTCAAAATAATCAAGAAATTCTTTCTGTCTAAAGCCTTTGACAACAAGTCTTGATTTATATTTGTCAATAGTTCCATCCTCTTTCATCTTTCTTTTGAAGATCCATTTCGAACCCAAAGGTTTGTTTCCTGGAGGAAGATCAACCAATTCCCAAGTATGATTGCTTAAGATTGATTCAATCTCACTATTGACAGCCTCCTTCCAAGAGATTGAGTCGCTAGACAACATAACTTTCTTGAATGTTTGAGGCTCACTTTCAAGAATGAATGTTACAAAATCGGATCCAAATGAAGTAGCTGTCCTTTGATGTTTACTGTGCCTTGGACTCTCTTCATTAGGTTCATTCTCTTTTGGTTCTTCTCGAGGTCGTTTAGACCTCTCATTAGATGACTCAAGTCTAGTTTTATACGGATAGATATGTTTAAAAAATTCATCATTATCTGATTTCATTACCGTATTGTCATGAATATCTGGATGTTCAAACTTATGAACCAAAAATTGACAGATCTTACTATTTGTGGCATATATAATGAATACACAATCCACAATCTTAGGTCTTATTTTCACCCTCTTAGGTATATGAACCTAGACTTTGGCTAGACACCCCCACACTTTGAAATATTTCAAGTTGGGTGTTCTACCTTTCCATTTCTCATATGGAATACTATGTGTCTTGGTGTGAGACACTCTATTGAGTATTCGATTTGCTGTAAGGATAGTTTTCCCCCACAAGTTTTGTAATAAACATGAACTGATAAGTAAGACATTCATCATTTTCTTTAAAGTTTGGTTTTTCTTTTCCGCAATTTCATTAGATTAAGGAGAGTAAGGTGCAACAGTTTGATGGATGATTCCATTTTCCAAACATATTTCTACAAATGGAGATTTATATTCTCCACCTCTATCACTTCTGATCATTTTGATCCTGTTATCCAACTGATTTTCAACTTCAGTTTTATATTGCCTAAATGCATATATTGTTTCAACCTTACTATTTAGCAAATATACATAACAATATCTAGTGCAATCGTCAATAAAAGTTATGAAATATTTTTTCCCACCACGTGATGGTGTTGACCTCATGTCACAAATGTCAGTGTGAATCAGTTCTAAGGGATATGAATTTCTTTCAACATATTTATAAGGATGCTTAGCATACTTAGATTCAACGCAAACTTGACATTTTGATTTATTGCACTCAAATTTAGGCAAAACATTTAAGTTAATCAATTTTCCCAAGGTTTTGTTATTAACGTGTCCCAAACGTTCATGCCATAAACATTTAGACTCAAGCAAGTAAGAGTAGAATTTTTATTCATATCAACTGCAATTACATTGAGTTTGAAGAGGCCCTCAGTGAAGTAACCTTTTCCAAAATACATCTTATTCTTACTTACTACAATTTTATCAGAAACAAATACACATTTGAATCCGTTCTTAGTCAGAACTGGTATAGGAACTAAATTCTTTCGCAATTTCGGAACATACGAGACTCTGTTCAAAGTCACCACATTGCCCGATGTCATCTCTAAGAGGAACTTGCCTGTTCCTTCCACTTTTGCAACAACAAAGTTTGCCATAAACAACTTCTCGTTTGCTGGTGCTTGAGTATATGATGCAAATAATTCTTTGTTGGCACAAACATGACATGAGGCACTAGAATCTATCCACTATTCTCTTGGATTTCCAACCAAGTTGCATTCTGAAAGCATTGCACAGAGATCGTCCATCTCTTCTTTGGATTCAGCCAAATTTGCTTGATCTTTCTTCTTGTCCTTCTTAGGACCCCGACATTCAGTAGCCCTATGACAATGTTTGCCACAATTGAAGCAGTTTTCATTGAATTTCTTCTTAGGAGGATTGCTTTTTGGATCAGATGCTTTCTTTCTTTTCTTTAATGAACCTCTGCAGACTCAACGTAGTCAGATAGAAGAACATCTTCTGCTGCCATCTCTTGAAGTCGACTGTAGAAAATTTTGCAGGTTTCTCAGTCGATGCAAGGGCAGCAGTTGAATGATTGTGTGCAACCGATGTTGTTAAGCACTCACTGATGTTGTTGCAACACTCACTATTCCAACATTTACTTGACTTGAATTTGTCATTTTTTCTATCACAAATGGCAGACAATTTTAGTATGTGAAATACTGACAGTGAAGAATAAATTTTTACACAGCCTGTTTCTGATTTAACGATAAAGGTTTTATGTTAATCGAATGAATTTTAAAAATTCAAACAGAGTAGAAAATCATAAAGGTTTTAATCTCCAGAAACCTCAAATACAGAAAACTTGTTATCTCTTGTATTAAGGTTAGCAAAACAGAAACAGAAAATAGATGAAACAGATAGAAATAATAATCCGAGTCCACAGAATCCACTGTGTTTTCTTAAGAAATTTAATCCCCTCACTGTACCCGAGGTTGCAGATTAATTCCTCCCAAGATAAAACAGATTAACCTATTAGAGAAGTAGCGGTGCCTCAAACTTCAATAATTTCAGCCAACACAAAAACAGTAACGAGAGCACACACAGACTCAGTCGATGAACAATTTGTTTATGTAAGAAAATGTATGCATAGAGGAAAATTTTTCAGTAAATGAAAAAGGAAAAAGACCTCTTATTTATAGTCATTTGCAGCAAGGAACGTGTTTGTTCTGATAATGGTGTCTTTTCAAAACATTGTGTCTTTTTAGGAAAATTAACGTCTTTTCGGAAGGAACATGTCCCTTTAGTATGTTTTTACCGTTACACGTGAATTTCAAATAAATTTCATTACGCGAAATTAAATAATGAGATTGATTAAATAAATTTTGTCCAAAAATATTATCAATCAATCATATCATTTGTCAAATCCAAATCCAAAGCCAAGCGAGCAACGGCGACGGCACACCTTCTTCTTAACCCTTTTAAAAACTAAAAGAAGAGTTTCCTAATATAAGGATAACAATTTTCCTTTCTTCTACCAATATGGGAGAAATGACTTTTCATTTGCAATTTGCAATGACTTTTCATTTTTCCTCCAAAATTGGTTGCCCCACATTTTTATTTTCTCTTCTTATTTCTCATTCACACCTTGCTAAATCCCAACACCCACAACCACCAATTGCTCGCCACTGCAACCAGAAAATCCGGCGAAATGACAACCACACCAGAGCTTTAATGCTGCCACACCATGGCTCCACCGGGCAAGTCAGTGAGTTCGAAGCTCGATCGCGCAACCACCAGATGACAACAATAACAACAGCAAATCGGTGAAGTTCAAAGCTCCAAGTTCCGGCGAACTCCAAACAATCCAACAACCATCACTATTACACCGAAATAGGCAGAATCTGGTCGAAAAAAAGCTTGTCTCCGGTAACCCCTTTTCTATTGTATTTTGTTTCCATATATTTTGTGTATTTTCAGTTATTGGTGTTATTGTTGATACTGTTTGATTGGACCAACTTGGATTTCATTTTTAACATTCTCCGTTGTTATTATTTTTTCCGGCGAAGCCTTGGCATTCTCCGATGGAATGCACTACTTTGTTTCTTTAGTGATATTTATTCTGTTGGGTTAAAATTGTTGGACTGTTGCTTATTAATTTTCTCTTGCTTAGTTGGTTCATCATTTTATTTTCTTGAAATTTTGGCAAGAGTTTTTGAATATATATATATATAATTTAACTACACATCAACAAAATTTTAATTTAATAAATTTAATTAATTTATCCATCAAGTTAATTTTCTCCTAATTCATATCAACGTAGTTTCATATTCTAAATATGGATTATAGATATTTTTTTATTTATTCCACGAATTCTAACTTTTTTTTTATAAATTACGTATACAAAATTGTTACACTTCTTGAACAATTAATTATAGGTGTAAATGAAATTTTAGTATTATGCACAATAGCAAAATTATGATTTATAGGAATATTTTAAACAAATCGACCTCCGAATGTCACTTTTATTAAAAGTAATTAGATTTAATAAAATATACCGATCTCATGAGGTCGGACCTCAGAGTCTCTATGTCCATCGCTTTTTTTGAAAAAAGTTTGATGACCTTTTCACCAAAAAGCGATGGACAAAGAGACATTGTCCGTTGCTTTTTTAAAAAATAGTTAAACAATTAAAATTAATAAAAAGCGACGAACTGCATAATGGTAAAAAAATTATTCAAAAAGCGACGGACTCGGCGATGTAGTCCGTCGCTTTTAAAAAAATAAATTAAAAATAAAAAAAATAAATTAAAAAGAGACGGACTTTGCGATGCAGTTCGTCGCTTTTAAAAAAAATACAAAAAATTAATAAAAATTAAAAATAAAAACATTTAAAAGCGACGGACTCTGCGATGCCGTCCATCGCTTTTAAAAAAAATTAAAAAATTAAAAAATTAAAAATAAAAAAATTAAAAATAAAAAATTTAAAAAGCGACGGACTCAGCAATGTCATCTGTCGCTTTTAAACAAAAATAAAAAAAATTTTAATTCTAATTTAAAAAGCGATGGACGGCATAGCTGAGTCCGTCGCTTTTTGGAGTGACGTCGTCCGTCGCTTTTTCTTCCGTCTTTTTTTTTGTTGTTTTTTAGTAGTGGATTAGCTCTGAAAGTCGAAAAGTGTCAATAAGGTCGTTAAAGGGTTTATTAACGACATTAAGTCGTGTCTGTCCCGCCACAGCGACGCCAGAGCGACCCAAATTCCCCAAAGCGGCATTCTCGAACCAGTGAGTTGTTCATCTTCCCTTACAATTTTAAGTCTCGTCTTACCCACCACAGTGTCTCATATCCCATTGTAGTAGCCTCGCCAGAGAGGCCAAACTCCTACCAAAACGGCACAAAAGGAACCAGTGAGTCAACTGAAGAAATTCCAAAATCGCATTTCACAACACATCTCTAACCCACGATGATCAGAAAGATACCCTTTACGCTAAGATCAATTTCGAGAGTTCTACTTACCCGAATTTAATTCCGTAAATTCATACGGATTCCTTAACAAGTTATCTAACCACTCATGCAATCAAAACTATACTTACTCCACCTGATTGTTACCAGAATTCCCTACATCTTGGTGATTCCGATTTCCTCCAAATTTGGACAAGGTTGAAAAAATTCAAGTACTACGAAAAAGTTTTTCTGGCCCCAATTTTTCCCCTGTTGGCATTTCTATAACGACGGAACCTGGTTGTTACAGCCGACCATGTCCAGGGTCTAGGCTTGGGTCGTAACAGTAAATATGAAACTAATTAAAAATAATACAAAGGATTCTTCTTCTTTTTTTCGAGCGAAACCTTCATTTATTCATTCATTATAGATATGATATATCTAAAAAGATTACAAGGGTTCCTGAGCTATCCATCTTTTAAACATATGAAAGCTCTCTTTGCGTTTGTACTCTGGAGCTGTGTGTCCTCCTCCCTAATTGAAAAAAAAAAACATTTGAGAAATATGAGAATATGAGCACTAGACAATTCCACTATTGAGTTTGAGAATGAAAATAATTATATATATATATATATATATATATATATAAAATGTGTGTACAAAAAATTATTACCTTTACTGTTGCGTATGTCATATGATTTGAGAAAGACCTTGTGTAACTACAAATCAAAGATATATAATTTAGAATTTCATGACAATTGTATCTTCTTATCCAATTTAAAAGTAAAAATAGAAGAACTATACCCTGCAACTTGTCCATTAATTGTCCATGGACGCCAATCATCAATAATTGAATAGTTTAGATACTTTATTCATGCTTGTGTCGATTGGAAAGGAACAATTATGTCATGATCGCCACTGCTCAATCAAAAACAAATTGTTGTGTATATACTATATATAGTAACTTCAGCTAAATATTGTCATGGCATGAAAGTGTTAAACCTGTATATAAGTGATTGATAACCTTTGAACTAATGTTTACATGGTAAGGTATACTATTCATCAAAGTGTCTGTGTAACTTGTAGACACAATACTTTGCCTACATCTCGCCCATGGTCTTCTTATAGTTCCCTAATCAAAGAAGAACGAAAAAAAATCTTTTAATATCTCGAACCATATATATATATATAACTCTTAGCAACATTTACTATACATGTACAAATAAAATGAATTGAAATACCTTTCTAACATGGAGAGCCTCTTGAACTCTTGGGTCATTTGCCCAATAAGTTGAAAGATTGCGTTTGGCGACCTATAATCAGAAAGTTTATACGTGTATATAATTACCATGTATTTATCTAACTCGTCAGGAAAACAGGACGTATGCTTCTTTCATACAATGAGATTGATTATTGCATTTACTTCATCAGTATGTGTATGAGTATTTAGAGGTGGCTCCAACATTTGAAGTTATTGAATATTCATACTTTGCAGTAACATTTGAGGGACTTACACGACTTTCTCAACATATGAAGTCATCGTATTTTTGAAAGATGAAATCCTCTTCAAGAGACCTTCTTTCACTAGACAATTGGTGTGGTCGGTCAGAGTCTGTTCCACAGAAAGGCTCTAGTATTTGCTCACCATTTATACCACTCACAAGCTACAAAATTGTATTATAAGAATATTACTATTGTAGTATCTAAGTTTAAAACCTATTGGAAATGTTACAAATACATAAAGGAATGTAAACTTACATTCTTGAACATTTTAAAGTTTTCAACACATTGTTTGTTGGTAGGATCTATGTTTAGGTAATCGCCTTTGCAAAACTCGTTCAACGACTGATACAACAAGATCCAAATTATCATTTTTGTGTCATTGTGTTTGTATGAGACAAAGTTAATGTACTATGAAATAAGGAATGTACCAACCTCATAAAGTTCGTCGGATATTAACCCCATACCATGAAAAAAAGGAATTTGGTAATTGTCTTCCTCAGGAAATGTTACTGGATTTCCAAGTGAATAGCCCTTAAAAGTTATTATCATAAAATTAAAACAATATATTATTTCGGTGCTTGATATATATATATATATATATATATATATATATATATTGAAATTAAATAAATTAAAGGAGATGGATAGAAAACCTTAAGGTTGATTAATGACTCTTGTCCTGCTTTAATTCCTGCATTTGTATAACAAAAAATACTTTGGCTAGTGATGCTACACATTCATATTATGTACAATATTAACGGGTAATGCTACACACTCCTATTACGTACAATATTAACGGTTCCTTACCATCAGATATTAGTTGAACAATAACTGGAATTGTAATGCCTGAGTATGAGTCTCCAGAAACATAGAAAGAGTTCGTAATGAATTCTTGATGATTAACAAACCACTGCAAAATAGAGGTCAAATTTTGGTTTAATATATATATATATCAGTATTGACACATTTTGACACAAGTTGAAGGTTTAGTCTAGTGGTTAAGGGGTTGTGAAGATGCCTTGAGGTTTGTGTTCTAGTCCCACTAAGCCTCATAATTATTTTTTAACTACAAAAATGAGCATTTCAAAGTTAAATTGTTACTGAATATAGAAACATTCATCCTTTTTAAGACTAACGAAAAATAAAAGCATATCACGTAAATAGAAAAAAGAGAGTATATATAAGTTTTGCCACTTTTATCCAACTTAATAACTGTTTATTTGTAAAATCAACATTATTTTCAATTCTATCCGTTAACTAAAATGAGTTCTAAAGTTTTTAAAACCTTATGAACTCAGACATATCATAACATTTATGTGGTTACAAGACTGTTAAACATGATACATGAAAAAACATAGATTATATATACTAGTACTCAAGAAATTGAGAGCTAAAAACTTCACATTAATGAGAAATTAAACAGAAGAAAATTTATGAAGTTAATTACCCTGTCTGGAGATGAAAAGGAAGAGGGCCATCAAAACCAGGAAGATATTCAACAATTGAGCTATTCTGAGGAATACTTTGTACATGTAGAAATAAAGTAACAAGAAAAAGAAGATGAAGCATTGTTGAATATGAATAATGATAGATTTGATGTCTGAGGATGTTAGTTATATAATATTTCCAAAGTTACAATTGAGGGTGTGTTTGGTAGGAAGGAAAATGTTTTTTCTGAAAAATGTTTTATCGGAAAACAAGTGGATTTCTAACTTATTTTTTCATGTTTGGTTGGTGAGTTAAAAATATTTTCTGGAATATATTTTTTAATGTTTGGTTGGTGAATGAAAAATATTTTCTGGAATATATTTTTTAATGTTTGGTTGGTGAATGAAAAATATTTTCTAGAAAATATCTTTTATTTTTGGCTCGAGTCTAGAAAATGCTCTTTAGAAAAATAATTTTTGACCCAAAAATCAACTTCGATAATCGATCTAGGACCGAACCCTGACACCTAAACTAGGACAAGAACTCGATGACCGTTCCAAAATACGACCCTGAGATCTAACCTAGGACCTAACCCAGACTTCTGCTCCTGAAATATTTTCCAAAAACAATTTTTTTTTAAAAAAAAAATTGACGAGGTGGGGGCTGATGGGATGGCTGAGGGGTAAGGTAGCATAAAAAATAAAAATTTTAAAATTTGAAATATTTTTTCAAAAACAAATTTCTTTTTAAAAATATTTTTAAATTTTTTTTTTTTTGGGGGAGGGGGCACTAGTTTGGGGTAGGGGCAAAAAAATATTTGAAATTTAAAAATAAGAAAATTTAAAAATTTTAATTTTTTGATGGGGTTGGGTACGGGGTATGGAGTAAGGTAAGAAAAAATATATAGTAATTTAATGATGAAGTAGAGTTTTGAAAAATGTTTTTCTTACTTTTTGAAGAAAAAATTATTTTCCTTAAATTTGAAAAAAAACAATTGTTTTAAAAAATATTTTCCTTTCTTACTAAACACACCCTGAATTTGATTTATTTTCATTGAAAAATCTGAGTTTTATCGATCCAAGCTTTATTTAATCAAGATGTATTAGCTACGGGTTATAAAATACTCCAGGTGTCAAATCGTTAATTTTTCACACAATAATTATAATAAACTCCATTTGGTATGTTTGGTTGCATAAATATTTTATAATTATATAATAATGTATATGATAATTGAAAGATAATCTAATTGGGGATTATATTCTCCCCCTATCACGTTTATCACGAATTACAAGGGTTGAAACTGTTGTTACACTATTTATTTTTTTAATGTAAAATTCACTAAGGGATTTTAACTCTTGAATTTTGAAAATATGATTTAAGTATATTACTTACTCCCTCTTTTCCATATTAGTTGGTCACTATACTAAAAATAATTGTCTAATATTAGTTGATCATCTTACTAAATTAAGAAAGCAATAATTGATTGTTCCCATATTACCCTTGCAATTAATTCTTTTTAAAAATATTTCACATTTGTTTGTAAAGTTTCAAAGAACTTCTTTCAGGGGTGAATTGGTAAAACTACCCTCTTATTTATGATTTCTTAATATGCGTATAAAAAAAAAAAGTGATCAACTAATATGAGACAGAGGGAGTATTATTTTTGACTGTTTCTATATTATACTATTTGAGATACTTTATTCTACATTACATTAGAAGCTAAACAATTGACTATGTGTGTGTGTGATGAGACAATTCATAACTTTCAAAGGCCTATAGAGGTATAGTTATATTTTCATGGTAATTCAAAGAAATAAATATGAAACTAATTAAAGATTACAACAAGGGTTTCTTCTTCTTCTTCTTCTTTCCGAAACCTTCATCTATTAATTCATTACGGACATGATATATCTAAAAAGATTACAAAGGTTGTTGAGCTATCCATCTTTTAAACATATGAAAGCACTCTTCGCGTTTGTACTCTGGAGTTGTGTGTCCTCCTCCCTAATTGAAAAAAAAAAACATTTGAGAAATATGAGAATATGAGAACTAGATGATTTTACTAATGAGTTTGAGAATCAAGATATATAAATATATAAACAAGTGCACAAAATTCTTGCCTTTACTGTTGCGTATGTCATATGATTTGAGAAAGACCTTGTGTAACTACAAATCAAAGATATATAAGAATTTCATGACAATTGTATAATCTTATCCAATTTGAATGAAAATCTAGGGAAGTAAAATTTGAATAATCATACCCTGCAACTTGTCCATCAATCGTCCATGGACGCCAATCATCAATAATTGAATAATTTAGATACTTTATCCATGCTTGTGTCGATTGGAAAGGAACAACCATGTCATGATCACCACTGCTCAATCAAAAACAAATTGTTACGATGTATATACCATATAGTAACTTCAACTAAATATTACCATAGCGTGAAAGTATCAAACCTGTATATAAGTGATCGATAACCTTTTGAACTAATGTTTACATGATACGGTATACTATTCATGAAAGTAACTGTGTAACTTGTAGACATAATACTTTGCCTACATCTCGTCCATGGTCTTCTTATAGTTCCCTAATCAAAGAAGAACATTTTAATATCTCGAACCATATATATAGCTCTTAGCAACATTTACTATACATATACAAATAAAACGAATTGAAATACCTTTCTAACATGGAGAGCCTCTTGAACTCTTGGATCATTTGCCCAATAAGTAGAAAGCTTGCGTGTGGCGACCTATAATCAGAAAGTATATACGTATATATATATTTTATATATATATATATATATATATATATAATTACCTTGTATTTATGTAACTCGTCAAGGAAAACAGAACGTATGCTTCTTTCATACAATGAGATTGATTATTGCATATATACTTGATCATTATGTGTACGAGTGTTTAGAGGTGGCTCCAAAATTTGAAGTTATTGAATATTCATACTTTGAAGTAACATTTGAGGGACTTACACGACTTTCTCGACAGATAAAGTCATCATATTTTTGAAAGATGAAATCCTCTTCAAGAGATCTTCTTTCACTAGACAATTGGGGTGGAGATTCTTCAGAGTCTGTTCCACAAAAAGGCTCCAGTGTTTGCTGATCATTTATACCACTCACAAGCTACAAAATTGCATTACAAGAATGTTATTGTATTACCTAAGTTTGAAAACCAATTCGAAATTGTTACAAATACAAAAAGGAATGTAAACTTACATTCTTGAACATTTTAAAGTTTTCAACACATAGTTTGTTGGTAGGATCTATGTTCAGGTAATCACCTTTGCAAAACTCGTTCAACGACTGATACAACAAGATCCAAATTATCATTTTTTGTGTCATTGTGTTGATGATATGATACAAAGTTAATGTACTACAAAATAAGGAATGAACGAACCTCATAAAGTTCGTTAGATATTAGCCCCATACCATGACAATAAGGAATTTGGTAATTGGTTTCTCTGGGAAATGTTTTTGGATTTCCAAGTGAATAGCCCTTAAAAGGATATTACCATTGAATTAAAACAATATTTTCTTCCATGCTTGATATATTTTGAAATTGAACGAAAAAGAAAGGAATATAAAATTAACCTTAAGGTTGATTAATGGCTCTTTTCCTGCTTCAATTCCTGCATTTTCAAACAGAAAACATCGTGGTTAGTGATGGCTACACATTCATATTACGTACAAAATTAGTTGGTCCTTACCATCTGATATTAGTTGAACAATAACTGGAACTGTAATGCCTGAATATGAATCCCCAGAAACATAGAAAGGGTTCAAAATGAATTCTGGATGATTAATAAGCCACTGCATAATAAATTGCGAGTTAGTTCACAATACATCTATGATATATTTGATTGCTTCTTATCAGTGTCTTCATTTCCTTATGGCTCATCTTTAGCCTGATGATGAAATGACCCTAGACAGGAAGGTGCGGAGGTTGAGGTAGAAGGGTATATATAGTAGGTAATTAACAGAGTGTTAATCTGTTATCATACTTTTATGTGAGAGAGGCAGAGTCTAGTCTCATGTTCTCATCCTATCCTCTCCAGACGCCACGTGTGAGATTTCATTTGGGTATGTTAGTATGTTTGATTTCCTCATGGCACATTCATCCACCACTAGATACATATGTATCTTAAGTTCATGAACTTGGTACAATTTATCAAATACCTTTCTTAGAAATTCATAGACCTGGTCACACGCTTGTAGATCAGTACACTTGCACGCCTCTGAAGTTGTTGCATATGAGAATCCAGTGTTAGCAGGCTGCTCCAAGAAAAGTATGCTCGCGAACTACCAAATTTATGGAATACATTTATTATATATGCTCGCGAACTACCAAATTTATGTATGTTGATGAAGAAAAAAGAAAAAAAAAATTGTGTTACCTTGGTCCATGAATATGGACTTGAAACAAGAATTGGTAGGCTACCATTGTATGCCTTTTGGCCAAAATCCAATGGACCTAAACAAAAAAATTATCATGAACCTAGGTAACTTGATATAACTAACATGCTATCACACGTTAAATTTGATCTATTTAATATTTACCTACTTCGTACGCCAACCCTGTGAAGGAAGAGCAACCGGGACCTCCAGTTAGCCATAGCAAGAGCGGATCTTTTCTCGGGTTGGATTCGGATTTAACAAAGTAATAGAATAGTTGTACTTCCTCAGATTTACCAATTCCAATGTATCTGAGAATTTCAAAAATTCATCACTTCAACAATTTTTGAGACTAGTATATAGGTATTATTTTATGAAAATACTATTACTACTACCTCATCAATTTCTTGCCCTTCAAAAGCTAAAAGAAATTTTCATGTTTTAATTTATATGACGTAGTAATTTGATTGAACATAAAGTTTTATGAAGAAACTAAAGTAAGACATTTCAACCTTCTTGTACTAAATTAAATGTCATTATATTTTTGTGTAATTAGAAAAGACTCTTTGACTAAGTTTATATGTTAGCCAAATTAACTAAAAATCACTTATTGACTTATTTACGCATTGGTCATCAACCAAAATGCTTATAAGTCAAAATCAATTGAAAGTCATAAATTGATGAGCTTATAAACACTATTTGTTTGATTCACATTTTTTTATTAGTTTATCTGATATTTTTTCTAGTTCTCAAAATATCTTTTTCAAAACAAAATTCCTAACTTCCACCTACTCCTTTTTCTTTATAAATATAATAAAAATTGTAAGAGTATTTTCGTTATTTTAACAACACCTTCTATCAAACACATCAAATCAATTGTTTATTATAAGTTGCGTCATTTTAATTTTATATAACAATAAAAGAAAATCCCACCCTACCAAACACATCAAATCAATTGGAGTATAAGTTTTGTCACTTTTATTCAAACAAATAACTGTTTATTAATAAAATTAATATATTTTTTAATTTCTAAAATTTATTCATTATTTACAATTAGCTAATTCCGAACAAACTCTAATCCTTTTAAAATCTTATGATGATACATCAATATTTATGTAGCTACAAGACTGTTGAACATGACACATTAAAAAAACATAAAAGTATATATAGATAATTATAGAGACATTAAAAAGAAGAAAATTACCCAGTTTGGAGATAAAAAGGAAGAGGGCCATCAAAACCAGGAAGAAATTCAACAATTGAACTATTCTGAGGAACACTTTGTACATGTACAAAGAAAGTAACAAGAAAAAAAAGATAAAACATTGTTGATGAAATAACAATAGATAAGTTCTGAGGATTTTAGGTGATTTTAATGAATTTATATGTTGAATTGTCAGTCCATATATATATATATATATATTATCTATATGTGTCATTAAAAAATATATGTGTTATTTATTTTTTTCAAAAGTTGAAATCGACGTTGATTTAAGATGTGTTGGCTACTATAAGGGCCTTTCTTTTTTATATTAATGTGTAACTACTGGGATGTGTAATTACAACTCAAATAACAATATAATATATTTTTTCAGTTTCAATTTATGTGATGTTATTTGACTGAACATATAGTTTACGAAATATAAGGAAGACTTTAGAATGTTTTAAAACTAACGAAAGTTTATCACATAAATTGAGACTGGAAATTAACTATAAAAAATGTTTATTTTTCACACCATATAATATACTCCACGTGGCATGTTTGGATAAGCTAAGGTCTATTTTGCTATTGAATTAATAATATTTACTATGGTACAAGAAAGCTATATTTTGTATTGTACACAACACGCCATTCCAATAGTGTTCAATTCGATTACTCTAACGTTAGCACTATTTTCTATGGTAGAAGAAAGCGAAGAAATGCAAATGTCAATTCAAACAGAGGCGGACCCACATATAGGTATATTGAAGAATAAATTGGAAACAGTTTAATGGAAGAGAAGAAAAGAGACTTTCAATATACTTCCAATGAAATCAAAAGATACAGAGTGTTCATACAAGCATACTTACAGTGTGATTCTAAAATCTGTTATTAACTGACTACACTAGTTAGTCTTAACTTAACCATAGTTAATTCGTAACTTCCTAACTAACTTTGTGACACCACTGTTCAACCTGTAACTAACTTTGAATAACAACTACTCCCTCCGTTTAAAAAAGAATGACCTCCTTTCCTTTTTAGTCTGTTTCAAAAAGAATGACCTCTTTCTTTTTTTGGTAACATTTCAAATTCAGCTTTCCATGTGGCATGTTTAAGATCACAAGATTAAATGACAATTTTGAACATTTGACATAACTTTAATTTAGGACCACAAGATTCAAAAGTCTTCTTTATTTACTTAAACTCCGTGCCAAGTCAAACCAGGTCATTCTTTGTGAAACGGAGGGAGTACTATATTCAACATATATCCGTTAACTTTTTAAAAAATCATGTATAGACATATGTATATATATCTTGAGATTTTGACAAAAACTAAATATAATTAATAGTGGCCTCATAGAAAACATGAAATAGTGCTTTGTACCACACTAGGAGATCCGCAACGCGACCAGGGTTCTATCCCAGATAGTAGAACCTCTTTTTTAGCGTAATATTGGTGCATTCGAAATTTTCAAATCCTAAGTTTGCTTCTGAATTCTTTGTGTTGAGCAGAGGAAAAGTAATATGTTGTGAGATGTATAGAGGATGAGAAGTATCATGTCATAGTTAAAAAATATTATATTGTGTTTATATTTTAAGTCGGAGGTTATTTGAAGTCTCCAACTTATTCACTATAGAAAAGAGAGTATGTTTCTATTAAAGGAGGATGTTCTGTTTCTTTGGTGGAGCTTTGTTGTACTCTTCAACTAAGTTATTTGAGTCACACACATTGTTGAGTTATTATATCATGGGGGAAACAAGACAAGTCTCGGATTAATGTTAATCTGGTGAAAATTATACCCCAATAGCCAGTGAAATTTAGATCTCCTTAAAGAGAGCGATATGTGTACACCTCAACATGAATATTTATTTACTTATTTATTTTTGTTCATCTTATTTTCAACTATTTTATGATATATTCATTTTTTTTTACTTTTAAGTAAGTAAGACTTTGTTCTCTTCCCTTTCAACATCAAGATAATTGACGAAGTGATGCTTTAAATATTTTCGCTGAAGTCGAACAATAGACAATGAGTTTGATATTCCATTTATGGAACTTGTTTTTACAATTTTCACTAAAAAAAATTTATTCCTAGAAACAATAATAGTTTGAAAAAATATTATTAATTAAATAAATAAAAAAAAATTTCCTCAATACCAAACACACCCTTTTTGCTATTTAATTTTGACAGGCAAAAGTCACACAAAACCTCAAAATAAGTATATAGGAAGTAGAAGTGCCTCACCCTACACTTAAAAGTATGCATATATATGACTGATAAAATTTTAAACAAGGGTGAGAAAGTACTCGACATTTACTTTTATCTTAAATTTATGAATTGCACTCCTAATTTAGCATTATTTTTTATTATGTTTCAATGGTAAAGTGGTAAAAGTAATCAGTTTCGTATTATGTGTTTTTTTGAACTTATGAATTGCATTCCTAACGCTTGGTTGCCTTATTTGACTTAATACAACCACTTTGGAAGATTCATTCTAAAAAATGCAACTTCTGCTGCAATAATCTTGTTCCATTTTGATGTCACCATTTTCTTGATAGAGCACAACAATCAAGACTCGAGTACGTAATTCAAAGTACATACATTATTACAAAATCGATAACTTATAATAAATGTTCTATCAAAAGCTGACCCGTCAATAAAAGATTTTTAATGAAATCATCAGAAAATATTAGCATCGAGTCAAATTCCATTGGAAAGTAGCAATTTTTAGTAGTGACAGTAGATAATCTGATTCTAGTTTAGAATTTGACTTAATGTAGTAGACGAGTTGCATAATGAAATTATATTTGTAAAAATCACTCATTGTGCAGTGATGGTTCTAGCGTTAGATATGAATTCACGAAAATTCAATAATTTTTATTTATATTCAATATATCTTAAAATGTTCGTTAATATTTATAAAATATTCAATTATAAAACTCAATTATTATAATTTATATATTTACGTGAAATTATTATAGAAACCATGATGTAGGCGAAAAATTATATATTGTCTTCTAGTTTAGCTCCAAAAATGCTAGTCTCATTGCTACTTTGTTTTGTTCCTTGTATGCATGTGAAATGGTGACCTCATGCATGTAGCTAGTTGATAGGAACCTGGAATAATTTAATTCATATGAAATTCTAATATCGCAATTGAGTGACTTTTTAATCATAAAAAAATAATTTAGTAATTCTTGTAATGTACAATATTTTTAGTATAAAAAGTAATGTAATGACTTTAGTCAAAATAAAGTAAAAATTGAATAATTATTCATAAAATTAACCCCTCATATTAAAATACCTAATTTTTCGAAAACATCACTTTTCCTCCAATACATCATATAGCAACTAAACCATGATCAGGTAATGTTATTTTCAAAAAGTAAAAAATAAATAAATAGTGAGCCCACCTTGATCAAGACCAACTAAGTTCTATGAAAACTACTAATATAATTCAATCAATAAGTTTGGGAAATGACTAATCATCAATGATAATGGTAAAAAATAAAATTTTAAAAATTCTCTCATAGTTTTCTAAAGGGAAAAGGCATAGATTCCCTCTTAAACTTGTATCGAAAAGTCAGTTACATGCTTAAACTACCATGACAACCTATTACACGCCTCAACTATATAAAAGTGAATTTATTTACCCCTAAAGCTGACATGGAAAAATAATAATAATTAAAAAAAAATCATGCACATCAGAGAATTATTAAAGAAAAAAAAAATTAAAAATCAAAATATTTCTTAAACCTTATCCCCCACATCTCTTCTTCTTCACACCCCACCCTCCTCTTCTTCTTCACACCTCATTAACCTTAAAATAAACCAATAACAAGAAGCAATCAAGAAATAAATTACTTCCAAAAGGAGTAAAATTTTGGGAGGTTTCAATCGGTAGGACTTCAGCGGACATTTTTGAGTAATGAGTGATCGATGGAAAATGGGAAGGAAATTATTTTTCTATTATCTCTATTTTTTAAGAAATCTCCATGAAGAACATGAAAAAATAACAAAGAATGTATACCCAAGTCTGAAAAATATTTACAACTACAAGTCGCAACAAATAAAAATGGAAGCTTAGTTTCCATGGCCAATCAATGGAAGAAACTGAAGCAACCTTCTTATGGGTACATTTTGGAATGGAAGAATTCTCCCACTCCACGAATCAACTCCAGATTGCGGGCAATTCCTTGGTGGTCATTGCTAAAAATTTCTTCTTTACCATTTTGAAATGAAGAAGATATAATTATTAGAGAATTTTAATAATTGATTAGGAATTAATTAGTATAAAATATAATTAATAAAATAAAAGCTAAGTAATAAAGAAAAGAAAGTAAAAAAGCTATAAAAAATATCTGACATGGCACTGACGTAGCGTTGATGTGGTAGTGAGTGTAATACACCACATACTATGAGAGTGGTGTTGCACATAGCAGGGTGACATTAAATTCAATTTTAAATAGCAGAGGTGTGTAATAAATCGTCAGGGTAATTTAAGTGTGTAACTAACTTTTCGGTACAAGTTTAAGGGGGAATCTATGCCTTTTCCCTTTTCTAAAATTAACAATAACATGAAAAATCTATTTATTGTGTACGAATATGCAACTAGACTAAAAGGATATTATTGACTTAGAAGCGTACTCTTTATATAATTTTCAAATATAAGAATTTCTTTAAAAACTTGAAGAATTTATTTCCAAGTTCATAACAAAAATTAAGTTGTTTAACTTTCGTACTTTGAATCCCATAAAAAAGGGAGGAGGGAGTAAAAAGATTGCAAAGGTTGTTGGGCTATCCATCTTTTAAACATATGGAAGCTCTCTTTGTATTTGTCCTGTGGAGCTTTGTGTCCTCCTCCCTAATTGAATTTTTTTTTTTTTTGAGAAATATGAGAATATGAGCACTAGATGATTTTACTATTGAGTTTGAGAATCAAGATATATAAATATATAAACGAGTGTACAAAATTCTTGCCTTTACTATTGCGTATGTCATATGATTTGAGAAAGACCTTGTGTAACTATAAATCAAAGATACATAAGAATTTCATGAAAATTGTATAGTCTTATCCAATTTGAATGAAAATCTAGAGAATTAAAATTTGAATAATCATACCCTGCAACTTGTCCATCAATCGTCCATGGACGCCAATCATCAATAATTGAATAATTTAGATACTTTATCCATGCTTGTGTCGATTGAAAAGGAACAACCATGTCATGATCACCACCGTTCAATTAAAATAAATTGTTATGTATATACTATATATAGTAACTTCAGCTAAATATTATCATAACGTGAAAGTATTAGACCTATACATAAGTGATTGATAACCTTTTGAACTAAGGTTTACATGATACGGTATACTATTCATGACAGTAATTGTGTAACTTGTAGACAAAATACTATTCCTACATCTCGCCCATGGTCTTCTTATAGTTCCCTAATCAAAGAAGAACATTTTAATATCTCAAACCATATATATAGCTCTTAGCAACATTTACTATACATATACAAATAAAACGAATTGAAATACCTTTCTAACATGGAGAGCCTCTTGAACTCTTGGATCATTTGCCCAATAAGTGGAAAGCTTGCGTATGGCGACCTATAGTCAGAAAGTATATACATATGTGTGTGTGTATATATATATAAATATATATAATTACCTTGTATTTATGTAATTCATCAAGGAAAACAGGACGTATGCTTCTTTAATACAATGAGATTGATTATTGCATATATACTTGATCATTATGTGTATGAGTATTTAGAGGTGGCTCCAAAATTTGAAGTTATTGAATATTCATACTTTGAAGTAACATTTGAGGGACTTACACGACTTTGTCAATAGATGAAGTCATCGTATTTTTGAAAGATGAAATCCTCTTCAACAGACCTTCTTTCACTAGACAATTGGTATGGTCGGTCAGAGTCTCTCTAGTATTTGCTGATCATTTATACCACTCACAAGCTACAAAATTGTATTACAAGAATATTACTATTGTAGTATCTAAGTTTAAAACATATTGGAAATGTTACAAACACATAAAGGAATGTAAACTTACATTCTTGAACATTTTAAAGTATTTAACACATTGCTTTTGTTGGTAGGATTTATGTTTATGTAATCGCCTTTGCAAAACTCGTTCAACGACTGACACAACAAGATCCAAATTATCATTTTTGTGTCATTGTGTTTGTCTGATACAAAGTTAATGTACTACGAAATAAGGAATGGACCAGCCTCATAAAGTTCGTCGGATATTAGCCCCATACCATGACAAAAAGAAATTTGGTAATTGTCTTGCTTAGGAAATGTTACTGGATTTCCAAGTGAATAGCCCTTAAAAGATATTATCATAAAATTAAAATAGTATTTTCTTCCGTGCTTGATATATTTTGAAATTGAACGAAAAAGAAAGGAATATAAAATTAACCTTAAGGTTGATTAATGGCTCTTTTCCTGCTTTAATTCCTGCATTTTTAAACAGAAAATATTGTGGCTAGTGATGCTACACATTCATATTACGTACAAAATTAGCTGTCCTTACCATCTGATATTAGTTGAACAATAAGTGGAACTGTAATGCCTGAATATGAATCCCCAGAAACATAGAAAGGGTTCAAAATGAATTTTGGATGATTAATAAGCCACTACATAATAAATCCCCTGTTAGTTCACAATACATCTATGTTATATTTGATTGCTACTTATTAGTATCTTCATTTCCTTATGGCTCATCTTCAGCCTGATGATGAGATGACCATAGATAGATAGTTCATGAACTTGGTACAATTTATCAAATACCTTTCTTAAAAATTCATAGACCTGATCGCATGCTTGTAGATCAGTACACTTGCACTTCTCTGAAGTTGTTGCATACGAGAACCCAGTATTAGCAGGCTGCTCCAAGAAAAGTATGCTCGCGAACTAGCAAATATATGTATGTCGATGAAGAAAAAATAAAAAAAATTGTGTTACCTTGGTCCATGAATATGGACTTGAAACAAGAATTGGTAGGCTACCATTGTATGCCTTTTGACCAAAATCCAATGGACCTAAACAAAAAATGTATCATGAACATATTACAATTGGTAACTTGATATAACTAATATGCTATCATACGTTAAATTTGATCTATTTAATATTTACCTACTTCGTACGCCAACCCTGTGAAGGAAGAGCAACCGGGCCCTCCGCTTTGCCCTAGCAAGAACGGATCTTTTCTCGGATCGGATTCGGATTTAACAAAGTAATAAAATAGTTGTACTTCCTCAGATTTACCAATTTCAATGTATCTGAGAATTTCAAAATTCATCACTTCAACAATTTTTTGAGACTAGTATATAGGTATTATGGAGGGGTGTACATGGTCGGGTTGGTTCGGGTATTTCAAATATCAAACCAAACCATTTGTGTCGGATTTTTGAATTTATAATCCAAACCAAACCAATAAAACTCGGGTTTTTCAACCTCGGATCGGGTTTTTCGGATTTTTTTGGTAAAGTATTCGTACAAACATATAATTTACTTGTACTTCAAATATTTCTTTAGTCCTACCAAAATACAACTATCTAAGTGTTTCTTAAGAAAATAACACAAAATATGATATGATTAATGACACTAAAATATTCAAAATAATAATAATAATAATAATGAAATCGCGTAAAACAAATATTGCAAATTAATAAGTCATAATGAAAATGATCATAATTTAAAAGTACTAAATCAAGCTAAAATAAGTTTTGATAAGTATTAGTTACATGACTAAATATTAAAGGAAATTAAAATTAGATTATGTATTTTAATTGTCATAACATATGTAAAACTAAAGATCAAATATTCAATATTATTGTCATTCTTAGTGTTGAATTGATTTTCTTTTTTGCATTAATATTAATTTGATTTTGATTTAAGCTTTATTATAATTACGAATATTTATGGACTATAATCTTTATTGGGTCATTAAGAATTCTAACTTTCAAACATGAAATAATATATTAAAATATAAAAACTATGAAAAAGTATAAGAAATATTTTAAAATTATATCAAAGTAAATATTTTTACGTATAAAATAAAATTAATTATATATATAATGTCGGGTTGATTTATTTAGTTGAAACCAAACCAACCCAAATATAGTCGGGTTTTTTTTCCAATACCAAACCAAGTCAAACCAAACCACTAGCGGGTTTTTTTTTTATTTGACTTGGTTTGTGGTTTGATTCGATTTTTGGTTCGATTTTGTACACCCCTACTATTATGTTATGAAAATACTATTACTACTACCTCATTAATTTCTTGCCCTTCAAAAGCTAAAAGAAATTTTCATGTTTTAATTTATATGACGTAGTAATTTGATTGAACATAAAGTTTTATGAAGAAACTAAAGTAAGACATTTCAACCTTCTTGTATTATGTCATTATATTTTTGTGTGATTAGAAAATACTATTTGACTTAAAATCACTTGTGGACTTATTTGCGCATTTGGTCACCAACCAAAATACTTATAAGTCAAAATCAATTGAAAGGCTTATAAACACTATTTGTTTGATCACATTTTTAAATTATGTTATCTGATATTTTTCTAGTTCTCAAAATATTTTTTTCAAAACAAAATTCCTAACTTTCTCCTATTCACGCTCTTCTTTTCTTTATAAAGATAATAAAAATTGTAAGAGTATTTTCGTCATTTTAACAACAAAAGAAAAGCTCACCAACACCTTCTACCAAACACATCAAATCAATAGTTTATTATAAGTTGTCACTTTTATTCAAATATGTTGGAATGTATGTCTCCACTAGTCTAGATGGGACCAGGTCCTCAGCAACAAAAAAGTAAAGATTGCACAATAACTTTACGTGAAAATCTCCTTGCTCAAGGGAGTAAAACTACGACCTGTCTCATAGGAATTTTTCAAACTGCCTTTTACTAGTCTTCTCAAGCAAAAGTAAAATCAATTTACAAAATGAGATTAACCTACTGTTACGATCCGATTTCGAAAACTAAGGTTTCGAGACCATTTCCGCAACTTTGGCAATTTTGTTAAGTTTTGGAAAAATCTATAATTTTGAAGTCGCCACTTAATTTTTTAAGAAAAATTAAGAAAACTATTTAAAAAGGAAAATTTAAAAGAAAACGTACCAAATAAAACCAGAGTCGGGTAAGGGTTCGAATAACTCTCTAAGGAAGGGTTTAGGGAATCTGCTAACACGCGGTTGACTGACGGATTTGAAAATTTGTCTAACTTTAAAAGAAAACTTAAATTACTTGAAAAATATATATATTTTTTTATTTTTTTATTTTTTATATAAATGAGAAATCTTTTGGCACTTGCACATTCGTATTATCCCAAATAATGAAATAATTCAAATGTTAAAATTTTAACTTAACAATTTATCCGAGTCAAATTTTTGAGTCGAATAATCAACAAAATCACTTAGGCATGGATTTGAAAGCTAAATACTAACTATGAAAGAATATAGATAATTCTCAAGTTAGTCTTAAAGCTTAGATTACATGAATTAGAAAGGTTTGAAGATTTGAATATTTGAAGCAAAATAAGTAACAAAATAGCGAACTTCCTAGGATTCATCTAAAGTAAATATAAGAAAAGAAAATGTTAGCATTTCTAAAACAAATTAAGAACATAAATCAAGATAACAAATAGCAAGAATTTAGAGCCTCTACCTAAATGCTCTTTGTTGCTGCCGATCTAAGGACTTTTTTTTTAAGTCCGAAAAGAGTCCAATTTTCAGCCCTTTGGGGCTGCTGTCATCCTGCTGGTTTGTTGGGGTTTTAACCCAATTTTGTTCCTCCTTTTCGGCCCTTTTGGGGCCTCTGCTGCTGCTGGTCATTTTACCAAGCTTTTAAGTCCAAAAACTCCCATTTTTAGCCCTTTGGGGGCTTCTGTAACTCTGCTATTGAACTGCTGCCAGTGATTTGAAATTTAACCCAATGACGGAAGTTGACTCAAAAGAGGAGAATGCAAGGGAGGAGTTCATGGTGAACTCGGGCAGATTCCACATAAATAAGAATGAAAAATAAAATTATTATTGTGGCACCACAATAACCAAAGCGAAAGAATAAGAGACTACAAACAAATGTGCTACTTCCTGTTCAACAATTAACTCGATTTTCTGGACAAATAGCATACATCAATTCTAATTCATGAACTAACCTAAACTCAATTAATATTGAAATGAAATATCTTAGCATACAACGCAATAATTAATCAAGGCAACGAGCAGACAAACACAATTAGACGTCCTTTGCAGAACCCATAACCAAAGAAGCAATAAGAACTCATTTAAGGCATGCTGCACTAAGTAGACTCAATGCTTCAACCACAGTTAAACAACACATCCATTTCCTAAAGGAAAAGAATTTTTTTGAAAAAAAAAAAAATATGAATGAACCTACAGGCAATAAATAAATCAAAGAGGCAACAGCTGTAGGAAAAACATAACAGAGGGTTCTATATCAGAAAGAAAAAACACTTACACTACAAGATGACAATAACAAACGGAGCTCTACTAATGTGAACAAAACTTGCTAATTAATACCCAAAAATACAAAGAAACAATAGAATAATTTCTTTGGCATCTTCAGAACACATAACCAAAACAAGAAAACTAATACAAAAATAGAGACAGAACAATGTCTTGGTGATCAACAAATGCATAAACCAAACTTAGATCGAGTACAATAACCATGAGATTCGAAGTGGAGAAAACAAGTTGTCATATTCCATAAACAATAGGTGAAACAACACACAACCTCCACATCGATTAGATTTTTGAGATTCTGCCTACTACTTTGGAACTTTAAAACAATACATAGCTATATCTTTTATCAAGAAGAGCATGTCATAGATTGGAATCACCAAATCGAACCACAAAATGAATTAAATCCACATTACATACATCTGAATTTAGCCGAAATAGCGAAACAAATTTAAGAGGAGGAAAGGTTACCTTCTTCGAAGAAGCGTTTCGGAACGAGAACGAGCTAGCAACGGTGAACTTTCGACACTGAAGTGAGGCTCCAACAGACTCCGGTGGACCACTAATGAGAAAGGAAACCCGGAATCCAAACTCCGAGTCCCGGCGGTATCTCTTTTTTAGCCTATTTCGTGTGTATTTCTAATGGTATTTATCTGTTGCTCCTTGTGACTTTTTCTATTTTTCCTCCAACCTTTCCCTCTATTTTTCTCTATTTTTTCCTGGCCAAAAACTGACCCCAACAATGAAGAAGAAGGCCGCTTAAATAGAAGAGATTTCGGATTAATTTAGGAGGGGGGGGGGGGGAACTGGGAGGCATCTTGATGAAATCCCATTTGAAATTCAAAATTTCTTTCCACATTAAGGGAAGATATCTTTTTCTGAAGATTTCTCCCCATTCTGGAAGAGGAAAGGGGGGTGGACGGTTGGGATCGACTCCCTCGTCCTTGAGCGATGACGTAGAGCGATCTTACGCCCCAAGGACGAACACGCGAACTGCTCGTGCTGGAGTCGTACAAATTGAGAGGGACGTTGGAGGATGACGACAAATAAATCGTGCTGGCTTTGTTATACGTACCCAAGGTGTGGAGTTGTCGTTGCTCTCCCGTGTATTTTGACGGAGTTTGGAGGCTGAGCGTGAAGACACCGTTGGGATTTGAAGACGTTGCTGTCGTTGGGAACTGTACACTGAAGTTCTGGTCTCTTTGAGAATAGAAAAAAGGTTGGGCCGGGTCGGGGGTGGGATGGGTCGATCTTTTGGTATTTGGACTGTTTGGTGGGCTGGGAAATTTGAGGCAATAAAGGCTGCTGAAAACAAGTAAAAAGGCCCAAATTTTGGTCTTTTGATGGGTTTAAATTGAGATTAGAAGATGGGTATGTTTGTAATAAAAAAATTTCCAAGTGTATTACGAAATTAGCCCAAAATTGGATGTTATGTAGCTAATTTGGCTGAAATTTAAAGGAGATGAATTAATATAATCAACTAACAAACTTCTTAATTTCAACGAAATAAAATAATTAGCTAAAGAACACTAAAGACTCAAAATATAAACTAATAATTTACACAAAATTAAGTTAATAAAGTAAAACTAAAATCTTTTGAGACGATTTTCGAATAATCATAAAATATACTAATTAAATGCATAATCGTGTAAAACCTATATATTATCTAAAAATTATAAAGAGTGACAAACTATTTAAAATAACTTGCAAACTATATTATTGTTATTATTATTTTTTGGAAATTTCATAAAACTAATTATTTAAAATCTTTTGAAATTGAAGAAGCTCGAAATGATTAATTTATATTATGGAGGTTCAAAATTGGGTGTCAACACCTACTAATCTCCACACTAAGCAATACCTCCTATCACTTAGATGAGCCTAAGCAGATGCAACACTGCCCACTTTACTAATCCTAACAGATCAATATAGACTTTGATGTAAGACACTAAGTTACTCACAACTTAGGTTCTTGCACTGATTCACCAACACTTGAAACGTTTCTAACAAGCGAAACCATTCCTACACTTTAAGCACGATTACAAGCAAACAACATAACAACTAGTATAAGAAGCACTTGAAGCAATTGATCAGGTCCCTATTGTGTTTGAAGCTTGAAATATCTTACTTTGAATGAATGAATATTTTGTTGTATTTCATTGGATATATTAGACATGAAAAGTTATTATCTAATGTACAAGCAACGTCGTTCGCTTCTGATTGATGGAGTATTCTGTAACTCTACCAAATTCCTGACACAGACAACTTTTACAGTTGTACGACATAATGACACTGGACAAGCATACTCTGCAGAGGACCAGGTCTCTGCACTTGTGAGGAGATCATTAAAACATCTTAAAGGGTTAGCACTTATCATTTTCCCCGTTTTTGACAATGAAAAACAACCTACACAGAGCCTCACGAAAGTTTAAAATACATTCATTCAAATATCCAACAAATGTTCCCCCTTAGTTCAATGCCCAACTTCCCAAGAATTCACAATGTTCCCCCTTAGTTCAACGACCAACTTCCCAACAATTCACAACAAAACTTCCCCCTTTTGACATCATTGAAAAGGTGAAGCAGTAAACATATTCAAGTTAAAATGCAAGGCAAAAAGAATTCAGGGCCTCGGGCCACACAGAACATGTGTAAGTAAGCATAGAGGGAATATTAAACCACACATGAATCAGGGTAGAAACATAAATAGCATTAGATCACAAATACTGACCACTGTAGTCAGTCAAAACAACACAAAGCCACAAGAGTTTTAATCAGGATTGAAAAAAATAAACTAGGGAAACAAGACACGTTTAGGATGGAAGGGGAGGGGGAATAGAATTAAAAGTGCGCATTAACAGCATCATGCTTTCATTTGCACTCTCATGAGCCTGAAGAAGTTGCTTATTAAAGGACTTAATTTCCTCACTAAGTAAGGCATTAGTCTTCAACAGCGTTGCATTCTCAACCCTCAATCTCTATATTTCCTGCTCATCCACACCAGAAGTACCAGGTCCCCCTGAGACTGCTTCTGTAATTTGGCCTTTAGTTTCACAATCTCCACCTCTTTATCGTTAAGAATTACAGTGAGATCGGTTACCTCACGTTTAAGAGAGACTTGTTGTTCGAGAACATCCGCCACCATTGACCTTCCCTTATCTTTTCTTTTCATACATTCACATTCCAGTAGGGTGGCTGTGGTGAACATCTGTTTGGTGGCACCCGGTACTCCTCGTCCCAAAGGTACTTCAAAGTGTTTAAACACATAGTTCAATAATTAAATACCTATATGGAATCCCATGCTTAGCCTTCTTCCAAGTCATAACCTTGTGCATGTGTTCAAGCATGATTGCAGGGAGATTAATTTCATCAAGTTCATCCAATTTCTCCATGAGGAATAGATCAATAGCAGATGCCACTGTTCTTTTCTCAGTTCGAGGGACTAGCACTTTGTTAATGAACTCAAAGAGTATCTGATACTCTCCCTTAAGAAACTTCTTTGGAACTCCAACAAGTTTTATATCTCCACACTTGGTGGCCCTTGTTGAACATGGGAAGGTTTACACCCTTCAATAGATCGCACTCCCTTTATTGGTACACCCAAAATAATACCCAGTGTCTCCACATCTAGAAGAATTTCGACATCGTGAGCAGTAGTCTTAATCCCCCCATCCTCTAAAAGTTTCATTTTGTAATAAAATTCTTGTACCTCAGGTTCATGAAGATAAAGGGTAGGGGGTTCAAACAAATGGCTCTATTTTTGCAAAGAAACAACATCAAAGAGGTTTGACATACCAAATGCAGTAAGTATTTCTGGATCAAAAACCCTTCCGTTCAACACTCTTTGCTTCTCCATCTCTGCTATGCGAGCATCCTTGGACATCTCCTCATTGTCACCAGTGTTTCCAATAGATGGACCTAGTCCCTTTGTTCGAGTTGACTTGACAGTGGTTCTTTTTTTCACATTCTCCCTTTTTGCTGGAGATTTCTTTATAGTCTTTTTCACTTTCTTTGGCTTTACCTTTTCTTCCTCTCCTTCTTTTCTTCTTTTAGCAACATAAGCAGTAATATCGTCTGACTCAGTTGCACTAGACCCAATAGACAAGGGAGTATAGGTAGGTTGTTCACGTTCATGGCATTCTCTCATCTTTTTCCTGATCCTCTCAGTCTGAGCTTTGCTTGCCGTTATAGCACTCCCCAAGGCCTTTTGTGTTTCACTCCTTGTAGCATGCTTTCGTTTGTCCCTTTTAAAGTGGGACACAACCAACTTTCCCTTTCCTTTTCTTTGTCGCTCCTTGTCAGACTTAGTAGTTTTGGCTATGTGGTCAATTTCAGGAGGATTGTCAACAATTTCTAGATCAGGTGCACCAACTGTTAAGCTTTTAGCTCCTTGTACCCCTGTTCTATTCCATCTCAAGGGAGGTTCTTCCTCCTCTTCTTCAGTTTCAACATTAATAGACTTGGGAGTTTGGTAAAAAATTAGTTCAAGACTAAGAGGGACATGTTCCTATGATCTGCCATCTAGTTCTGAAAAGTTTGATTGAACATCTCCTCGAAGTGAAGTCAAACTTTGCGCAGCCACAAGTTCAGCCCATGTTGCTAGAATGCTTGACTCAGGACCTTTTCCCTCAGGCAGGTCTCTCACAAAAAATCTTTCAGACATTGTGGAGGATACACCCCTAGAAGCCATATCTATCTCTTTAGTACTGGGTCCATTAACAGCCTTCGCAACAGATTATGCCTTTGAGTTTTGGGAATTTTTATTGGACAAAACTAGAGTGGGGGAATAGAGCAGAATCTCCTCAGAAGGGACTACATGCGATGTCACAACTTTAGTAAGGGGAGTGGTGGATTCACCCATTTCATTAACTCCACAAACTGGAGTTGAAAGAGTTTCATCCGGAGGGAGTATAGAGAAGTTGAAGGAACTAGGGTTTTCAACTTTTGAGGAGATTGGAGTCTGGGAAGAAGAGACGGAGTTAGACATTTTCAAAAGAAGAAAGAAGATACTTGAAGAGCAATTAGATAATCAGAAAGAAATAACTGAAGAGATTTGAAAATTTTGATTCTCTAAAACTTAGTTTTTGAAAGAATTAAAAGGGTATCGGGTCCCCAACAGTAGAGACCCTTGGTTTTAAAGAGAAAAGACACTTGAAACTGACGCGATGAATGGGCGAAGGACACGTGACAGTAATGTTGACAAACAAATAGTGTAGCGTAAGTGATACTAACCTCAGGAGGACCAGGTCCCCTTTTCAGTTTGCAACCCTGTCTGTATGATTTAATCTTCCCTTCAGCTAGACACACCATGAGTGTATACCTGCATTAAGGTACCAGAAGTGAATTCTTAAGTGACAAGCATTAAACATGTATAGATACCTGCCCTCCTTAACATAACCAAAATAGAAGATTTTTGTGCAAACTTGTTGAGGAATTAGGTAATCTTGTGCATCCCCGGCCTCATCCTGGTTTTAATGAAACATTCTTTACTTAGGGGCTTTGTAAAGATGTCAGCCAATTGATCTTCAGTCTTGCAGAATTTCATCACCACATTTTGCTTCTCAACATTGTCCCTTAGAAAATGATGTCTCACATATATGTGTTTTGTTCTCTTATGCTGCACAGGATTTTTGGCCATATTCATTGCACTAGTGTTGTCATACATTAAAGGAATTGTATCAATGAGAACACCAAAATCCTCCAATTGCTGCTTGATCCACAACAGTTGAGCACAGCATGAAGCAGCAGCTACATATTCTGCCTCAGTAGTGAATAAGGCAACTGAATTCTGTTTCTTTGTCCCCCAAGATATCAGTGAAGATCCAAAAAAATATGTCATGCTTGATATACTCTTTCGATCCAAAACCAATTAGATCAAGTGAGTCACCTGTTGGGTAGAAGAGGACCAGGTCCTGAGTTCTCCTAAGGTATCTCAGTATTCATTTAGCAGTTTTTAGATGTGACTCCTTTGGTGCAGCTTGAAATCTTGCACACATCCCTACACTGAAGACTATGCCTGGTATGCTTGTAGTGAGATACAAAAGTGACCCAATAATTCCCCTATACATAGTCTGATTTACCTCAACTCCAGCTTCATCCAAGTCAAGCATCACACTTGTGCTCATGGGAGTGTCAAGAACTTTTGCATCAATCAGATTGAACTTTTGAAGCAATTCCTTGATGTATTTCTCTTGACATATAGAGGTACCCTGAAAGGACTGTTTGATTTGCAAGCCTAGGAAGAAAGTGAGTTCTCCCGTCATCCTCATTTCAAACTCACTGCTTATTAGATCAGCAAATTCTTTGCAAAGTAAATTTGTAGTGGCTCCAAAAATGATATCATCCATATAAACCTGCACAATCAACAACTCATTTCCTCTAGATTTCAAGAACATAGTATTATCAATTTTACCTCTTTTGAACCCATTTGCAAGAAGGAATTTTTGATAGGCGTTCATACCAAGCTCTGGGATCTTGTTTCAACCCATACAGAGCCTTGTCTAACTTCAGCACATGATTTGGCAGTTATGCATCTTCAAAGCCTGGGGGCTGTTTGACATACATTTCTTCTTTCAGATTCCAATTCAAGAAGGCACTCTTGACATCCATTTGAAAGAGCATAAATTCCATCTGAGCAACAAATGCTATCAAGATTCTAATGGTTTCCATTCTGGCTACAGGAGCAAAGGTCTCATCATAGTCAATCCTTTCCTCTTACAAGCTTTGACCCTTTTCTAGTAATGGTTCCATGATCGTCAAGCTTGTTTCTGAAGACCCATCTTGTTCCAATCATAGTTCTGTTAGGAGATCTGGGGACCAGGTGCCAAACTTTGCTCCTCTCAAACTGATGGAGTTCCTCATGCATAGATGTTACCCAATCAATATCCTGTAAAGCTGCCTTGATGTTCTTTGGTTCAATAGATGACATAAAGGTTGAATAGACAACTAAATTTCTTATCCTAGATCTAGTTTGAATTCCAGAGTCAAGTGGAGAGATCAGATTGTCCAATGGATATTGTTACGATCCGATTTTGAAAATTAAGGTTTCGAAAACATTTCCGCAACTTTGGCAATTTTGTTAAGTTTTAGAGAAAATCTATAGTTTTGAAGTCGCCACTTAATTTTTTAAGAAAAAATTAAGAAAACTATTTAAAAAGGAAAATTTGAAAGAAAACGTATTAAATAAAACCAGAGTTGAGTAAGGGTTCAAATAATTCTCTAAGGAAGGGTTTAGGCATCTTAGAGAATCCGCTAACACGCAGTTGACCAACGGATTTAAAAGTTGACTAATTTTTAAGGAAAAAAAAAACTTAAGATATTCATAAAAATCTTTGTGAAAATGAATAGGGATTAATTTATACTTAACAGATAATAAAGTATTAACAAAAGGGTTAAAGCGTCGAAAATATTTTTAACTTGATAATTTATCCGAGTCAAAGATTTTAAACCAAAGAATTAGTTCAAATTCATTAACGTGGATTCAAGCTTCTTAATAACTACGAAAGAACATGAATGGTTCTCAAGTTATTCTTTAAGCTTAAATTGCCTAACTTGAAAGAGTTCGAAAATTTTAAAACTTAAAGTAAACAAGCAACGAAATAGAAAAGTTATTTAAAACCTTTCAAGGATTCATCTAAGTTATAAAAATAAATGTTAAGAAGTTAGTGATCATCAACATATATTTACAAATAGAGTGAAGAGCTTAATAAAATAAAGGAATGGATGAAAAGGGAATTTTGGCCCTTTTTCGCCACTGCTGGCCTGAATTGGACTATTTTAAGTCCAAAATTTCCCAATTTTGAGTCCTTTTGGGGACTGCTGCTACCTGCTGTAAATCGAACTTTTTAAGATCCAAAATTTCCAATTTTTAGTCCCTTCGGGACTACTGCCGAACCACTGCAAATTGGACCTATTAAAGTCCAAAATTTTCCAATTTTTGGCCATTAGATCTGTTGTTGCTGCTGCATTTCTAACAATAATTTTTCTTTCACGACTTTGATGAGGTCGACTCGAAGAAGAGGAAAATGCAAGAGAGGGGAGTCCATTGGACTCGAACAAGAAGGTTCATGCGGAACAAAAAAAAAAAGAAAGAAAGTAACATTAGAACCAACAAAAATAATAAAAATAATAGTGTAATAAAAATCAAGCTAAGCAGCTAATTTAGCATTATAGGAATAACTTATAAGGAACATACATGATCAACAACTAAAAAAAATGAATAAATAAAATAAACACTTAGTGCGAGATTTTAAAAATAAGCTAAAATAAACAGAGGAGTCATATTTCAATCATATCTGACTTAGCTACTGCTGAACAGAAAAGCATTGGACAAACAAAAAGAACACACTAAATTTGGAACAACATCCATGGAGCAAAAAATCAAATCATAATGTGTAAACCAAACTCAAGATCCAACCAAACTTGTACAATCGGAGGTTCTATGAGAAGTCTGGAACTAAACTTGTACAATGGGACCTTAGAAATTTAAGTAAAAGAGAAAGGACAGAGAAATTGATTCAATTTCAACGGCTAACAAAGCTAAGAAAATCAGTGAATACGATGAGCAAACTATAACGGAAACACTAATCAACTTTCAAAAACAAAGGAAGAATATAGAGCATTTTAACTCCATAAGAACAAACAGCAGCCTAGTTCATGTTGAAATCCATTCGTCATGTATTGAGCCTAAAGACATGCTAAGATAACTACTTCAATATCCTAAGACTTCACATATTCAACACTCAATAAACATAAGATAGAGGAAGCCGAGAGATTTCATAATAAACATATCAGCGGTAAACAGAGTAGAAGAAACAATTTCTAAATAATATCTATCAATCCACAATACTCTTTAAGGACACATAAACCAAAATCCATAAAGAAGACCGAAACTAAACATAAATGATAAGAAGAGTTTACCAGTTTATGAGCAGCAAATCTGGGACCAACGAGTGACAGAGACGATTCCACCACCACTAAAGGATTTCGATGAAGAAACTTCGATGAGAGCTTCAGAAAAAAAAGCCAAAACTCGGAGCTTCCCCTCCCAAGTATATTATTATGTGTGTTATTTATATGTTACTTTTCTTAAAGGTAAAATCCAAAGAAAAAAAATCCAATCCCCCAACAATGAAGAAAACGAGAATTTATATAGAGGTGAGTTTGACCAGATTTGGGGGGAATTTTGAGTGAATTCCAAATTCAAAATTCGAATTCAAACTCCCTGGATAAGGAATATGCTATCCTCAGTACGAAATATTCTCTACTCTTAACAAATTTGAACGGATTGATGAAGGCAACCATTGATTCTCGGAGCAAGGACGAGCGAGACAACAGATTGAGACACCTGGATTATTCCCATACGGAGAAGATAAGGCAGAGAGAAAGCAGGACGTGCAAGCTGGGCTGAGTCGCTGTTGGACTCGGTTTAGGTTTCAATTTTATAGGCACCACTTCGCATTGGAGAAGAAGACATTGACGTACAGGGGTCGAAGGGTATTGTGGTGTGCATATGTATTGTATGTTGGGCTGCTTATTACAAAAAGAAGTGGGTATTGGATTTGAAAGTGGGTTGTTGAGAATTGTTATAAGGATTGGGTTGACTACTGGGTGTAATGAATTGGGCTAGAAAATAGGCCCAAAATTGAACTAAGAGGAGTTGAAGAAATTGGTTGGATTGGAATTGAGAATATGGCCTGTTGATTACAATTATAGCCATTGAATTTAAGAATATAACCAAATTGAGCTAATTAGTTAAATTCGGTCAAATCTTAATCAAGACAAATTTAAACAATATTAATTAACGAGCTTCTTGAATTTAATGAAATAGAATAGTTAACTTAAATATAAACTAAATAAGTTAAAACATATACTATTGTATAACTAAACTAATTAACCAAATATTTGACAAAATCTTTTTGAGATGGTTTTCGAATAATCATAAAATATACTAATTATATACATAATTATGTAGAACATATATATTATCTAAAAATTATAAAAAGTGAAAAAACTATTTAAAAATAACTAAAAATTATTTTGAATTTTATAAAGTCAATTATTCGAAATCGTTTGGAATTTAAGAAGCTCGGTGATTATTTTATATTGTGGAGGTCCAAAATTGGGTGTCAACAACTGTCCCTTGTTTGACTCAGATTGATGAAAGAAATTTGAGGCAAATGAAATTGACTAATCCAATTTTGGACGACCACATCTTCTTGTTTCAGAAAAAAAAGGTTTTGGTACGGACTTTAAGAATTATGGCCGAACCTTGGAAATGGGTTTTCCACATACCTCATGCTATATGAGTATTCAGGCCACTTGTGGTTCGCTACGATTTGATTTAACGCACGATACTGAAAGAATTCATAAGTCATCCCGATATTAAATTATGAAGAGATCGGAATGCTCGAGAATAGGATTTAAGAGTGAATGTGGGAATACAGCCGAGTTTTCAACATTGATCCTGCCTACATACCCCTCAACTTAGGGGATCAGGCTGTTTGTAGTTCGACTCGATTGGTTGAAAAGAAAATCTCTTATGCAAGATAACCTTTGGTTCTGGACGAGTGACAAATAAGTCAAGCTCTTCATATTCATAAGTAAGAACTTACACTGACATAATTTCCAAAGCTCTTAGTGTATTGTCACTTGGATTAGAAAGCTGCTTCCGGTGGAAACCAAAATTTTTCGAATGCAAAGCTAAAATCGATAAACCTAAGAAAAACCCACATGCCTTCTAATAGGGGTGTGGTTTGATTGTGGTGGAGGTCGCTCCTCAACTCGCGTCCTAAGAGTTTGGCATTCCTCTTTAGACTATGTCCCAGTTCACTGCTAAGAAAAAGTTCCACGTTGTGCTACATCCTTGTTGATGTCGTCCACACCTGTGGTTTGATTTGAGAATTCATCCTTTTGGATGCTCTCGACAAAGACTGAAATAAACTTGTTAGTTGAAACTGTAACTGGAAAAAATGGTAGCACATCTTACGATGTTTTTCAGTTACTCTTGCTGTGAAAGATGTCACATAAGTATGTTCAGTATATGTCTGCACACTCAAAGTAAATAATTAGTAGACATAGTGCCACTCTAGCTAGCGGTTTGAGTCAAAATACAGAAAGTTCATTCATATAACAAATGAGTATATATTTATGAATAAACATAAACATCTTTTCAACTAGATGAGAAAATAAAGAAGTATCGAGAGTAAAAGATAATGGATACCGCTTTCGAACACAGTATGCCCATTACAACTCATGATTTGTTGTGAATTTGGAGATGGCATTGCTTGTTTTCTGCATGGCAAACTCCAGTAATCTTTGCAATGAGCTAGATGACTCAATGATTATCCAACTGTAACGAGGTGGATGGCTCGATGATTATCCAACTGTAACGGGTGGATGACTCGATAATAGTTTAAATGTAATGAGGTGGATGGCTCGATGATATTCATTTCTCAGCTCGTGCTAAGAAAAAAAGTTCCACGTTGTGCTGCATCTTTTCTGAGGTCGCCTGCACCTGTGGTTTGATTTGAGAATTTATCCTCTTGGATGCTCTAGACAAAGAATGAAATAAACTTGTTAGCAGAAACTGTAATTTAAATAGAGAAGTGATATGTTTTACCATATTCGACACATGTTGTTTTCTATAAATATTCTAACGTCAGCCTCCATCGATTTTGATGTAATAGATGATGACTTGATGTGATGTGGATGACGATGCTTCATTGAAAGAAATATGATGATCCATTGGTAAGATGATGATAATCCATTGGTAGGATAATGCTGCTACATGATAGGATGATGCTGCCCCATTAGTAGGACGATGCTGATGCTCTATTGATAGGACGGTGATTCTTCATTGATGATCCATTGGTAGGACTATGTTGATGCTCCATTGATAGGACGATGATTCTTCGTTGATAATCCATTGGTAAGATTATGCTGATCTATTTGCAGGATGATGTTGATGCTCCATTAATAGGATGATGATACTTTGTTGACGATCCATTAGTAGGATTATGCTGATCCATAGGCAGGATGATATTGATGCTCCATTGATAGGATGATGCTACTTTGTTGATGATCCATTGGTAGGATTATGTTGATCCATTGGCAGGATGATGTTGATGCTCCATTGATAGGATGACGATGCTTCGTTGACGATCCATTGGTAGGATAATATTGATCCATTGACAGGACGATGATATTCCATCGATAAAAGGACGATGATGTCCTTCTGGGTGGTGATACTATATCATTTGATAATTCTGTAGAAATGTCCCTCTGGGTGGTCGTATTATCTCATTTGATAATACCATAGAAATGTCCTCTAAAAGGGTTTCACATTACCGCGTCTGATATCGACGCGATTTGTGAATTTTCTTCAAATATTCTTGATGCTGAAAAAATGTAATTTGATGTCATTATAGATGCTTGTACATGTAGAGAGTGATGTTTTCACTTGTTCATATTTGAACATTTGTACTCATTGTGACTCGTGCTTTGTTGGGAATTTGAACGAAGTGTTGTTGCTCATGTTCTGAACTTGTTTCTTCTCTTTTGAAAAACTTCAATGACTTTCCTGCACCCAAAGGAAAATTATCAATTTTGGGGAGCTCCTCGCCCTTTGTGTAACATCCGACAATTTGAACTAGCTATGAAGAAGCTTGAAATTGGAAGTAGCCATTTTTTTTGAAAAAAAAAAATACAGAATCTGGAAAATTTGGCTAAGTGTGGAAATCAGTGATTTTTGGCAAACTTTGAGCAATCATAACTCCTAGATCAAGATGAGTTAGGAGTAGTTCCAGTTATGGTTGTGAAGCTTGTGGAATGATCTTTCCAACGCCACTGAGATTGCTCGATTTTGAGTTCGTATGAGCGAGTTATGGCTATTGAAAGTTGGGCAGTTGGCAGGGAATCCGTTCGGAAATTTTAAGGGCATTTTGGTCTTTTCCCTAGCCATTTCTTTTGAGGTTATATTGTGTGTTAGGCTGATTCTGGATCATTTTATCCTATTTTTAAAAGAGAAAGAGTTAGGGTTCTTGAGAGTGAAGAAGAGAAGAAGAAGAGAAGAAGAGGAGAAGAAGAGGAGAAAGGAGATCAACAAGTTTTCATCGTGGATTTTCGTCGGGGGTGATCCCTATCAAGGTATGTGAGTTCTTTGTGTGGTTTGATCCTTTCCCCCACACACCAAGCTCATTTTTTTTTATGATTTGAGAAAAGATTGGATTTGTGTTGGAGTTGTTGAAGTTGTTAGTTGTTGTTGATGTTGTTAGTTGTGTTGTTGAAGTTATTGTTGGTTGTGGGACATGATTGGGTTGTGTATTTGAGTTGTAATTTATTGTATGTTGAGAGATTGATGATCTTTAGTGTTTGGGGTTAAATCCATTGAAGTAAGGGTGGTTTAGAGTTGAAGAAAAGAGGGAGAAAAGTCGGGTTTTTTTTTAGGGAAAGAGTGGCACTGGAATGCAAAGTGCCAGCAATCCCCTTTGAAGGCTGGTGCTCGCAGAGTGGCAGATCCGTTTGAAGTTCAGGGTTGGCGCCCCGCGCCTCTTAGAGCGCCAAGGACGTCAATCCTTCCCGTTACCTTAATTTCCCATTTTATTTTATTTTTGTTCCTAGGTATCATACCTATGTTTCCTAGTTGTTTCCAACACTCCAAGGTACTTCTAAAATTCAAGAACTCATCCGTAACATGTGAGCAAACACCTTGAATCCAAAATTCCAATTCAAGGAGAGTTAGTTAGAAGTCAAGTGAAGTTAGAAATTAAGAGTTAAGCTTAGAAGTTAAGCAAGTCAAGCTAGTTGTAAAGTTGTTCAAGAGTCTTTATTGAACGTTTTAACTTTATTTTTAGACTCAAGTGTCAAGTCAAGCAAAGAGCTTAGAGTTTCAAGTTGAGTTCATTTTCTCAAAGTTATTAGGGAACTATGTATTCCCAAAGAAGTTTTAAAGAAATGTCTTTACATTTAAACAAGGTTAGAAATCAAATTTCCAAGAGCCTTGGGATAGTTTTTTGAGTAATTATCTCTTGTCGTGAGGAAGAAATGTGTTTTAAAAACATAAGAGCGATTACATTTTGGGAGTGGTATCGAGCACCGAATTGGGAAGCGTTCAAAGAACCCACAGCCCGTAGAACCATGTTAGCCACCATGGGTAGAAAAGGATCATACTCTTTAGATGAATCCTTTTCATATTAGACTAGTGGATCCATTAGGCGATTCGAGTCTTATACCTTTGGCGGGTATAGGATGCTCTGCGCGTGAGGTTGATCGCTGTATCATCACTTTAGCTCTTATGTGATGGTTGTCGGTTAGAGAAACTCCCACAGCAGTTATTGTAGTTTTATACACGAAAATTATTGTATTTTATATACATCAATTCAATTGTATTTCTATATACATCTTAGGCTTATTGTATCCTTGTATACACACAGAGTTTATAGCATGTTTTAAACAGTCTTTCTTTATATCACACTTGTTTTAAATTGCCTTATATTGAAAGAAGTCGATCGAGTTGAGTTGAGTTGAACAAGGTAAACTTTTCAGTTTCTTCCAAATTTCCTTCTAGCCTATGTTGCTTAGTTTTCCAGCTCGCATACTTGTACCTTCCATGTATCGATGCGGTTGGCTGCGTAAATCTTATGATGCAGAATCTGATTACCGGATCGGCATCACGAGCGTCGTTGATCCGGTGAGCACTCAGTCGATGGTGAGCCACCTTGCATTTCGGAGGACTCAATTATTTTGTGTTCTTAATTTTTGTTTTATTAGGATGTTGCGAGTGCATCCCAACATCCATCTCATATTTAGAGGCTTCATGAGATCGATCGATTAGTTTGGAGTCTCTCATGCATGTATATATTTAAATATCCTATTTTGAGACTCGAGATGCCTTGTTGGCAAATTACTTTCGATTGAGTTGTTTTATAACCTTTCATTGCATTGAGTTATCTGTTGAGTTAAGTTTCCATTGAGTTAAGAAAGCCGGGCCAAAGGGTTCTCTTGGGGCCGATGGTCTTCAAGTGCCGGTCACGTCCGGGGTGTAGGCTTGGGGCGTGACAAACTTGGTATCAGAGCCCAGAGTTCAAGAGTCCTAGGGAGTCTATGAAGCCGTGTCTGTAGAGTCCTAGTTATCGGTGCCTCCACGAAGAGTTGGTAGAGGGCGTCTTCCTAGATGGTATGTTGATGAGCAAAAGTTACCTTATGCCCCGGGAGTGCAAGATCAAGGAGAAGTTTCTAATGCCGAGTTTAGAGAGGCAATTAGAATTCAACAGTCATTGTGACTAATCAAATTGGTCGTGAGGAGAGCTCGACATGAAGGAGTTGACACTTCAAGGATTCATGAGTTCTTGGGGATGAATCCTCCGAGTTTCATGGGTTCAAGTACTACTGAGAATCCAGAGAACTTCATTGAGGAGTTGAAGAAGATTTTTGATGTGATGCATATAGCAGATATTGAGCGGGTTGAACTAGCTGCATATCAATTGAAGGATGTTGCTAGAACTTGGTTTGACCAGTGGAAAAGAAGTAGAGCTGAGAATGCACCACCTGCGAGTTGGGCCGGTTTTGAGGAAGCTTTCTTGGGGCATTTCTTTCCTCGAGAATTGAGAGAGGCCAAGGTACGTGAGTTCCTCACACTTAAGCATGATTCTTTGAGTGTTCATGAGTACAGTCTGAAGTTCACACAATTATCCCGCTATGCTCCGGAGATGGTTGCGGACATGAGGAATAGAATGAGCTTGTTTGTTACTGGGCTATCTCGGTTGTCGAGCAAGAAAGGTAGGGCTGCAATGCTTATCGGGGACATGGACATATCAAGGTTGATGGTTTATGTGCAGCAAGTTGAGGAAGAGAAGCTGAGGGACAGAGAAGAGTTTAAAATAAGAGAGCAAAGATCGAGAACGAGTTCGGGCAGCAGAGAGGTAATTCAAACCGTTCCTCCTTTCAGCAAAGGCAAAAGGGACCTGCTCCATCATCTGCTAGAGCACCTGCACCCAGATATAAAGGTGAATTTAATGTTCAGAATTCGAAGGACTTCATGGCTAGACCAGCACAATCTTTGGGTAGTGTGGCGCAAGGGAGTAGTAAGCCTCCTGCCTGCGCCAAGTGTGGTAGGAACCACTCAGGTATTTGTCGAGAGGGCTCCATTGGTTGTTTCAAGTGTGGTCAGAATGGACATTTCATGCGAGAGTGTCCAAAGAATAGGCAGGGTAATGGGGGGAAATAAAGCACAGTCTTCTGATTTGTTCCCAGACAGGACGACACCTAGAGGAGCTACTTCTAGTACCAGTGGAGGAGCAAACCGCCTTTATACAATCACCAGTCGCCATGAGCAAGAGAATTCTCCAAATGTTGTCACTGGTATGATTAAAGTCTTTGCTTTTGATGTGTATGCTTTGCTAGACCCAGGAGCAAGTTTATCTTTTGTAACTCCTTATGTTGCAAATAAGTTTGAGGTTCTTCCTGAAAGACTTTGTGAACCCTTTTGTGTTTCTACACCTGTTGGGGAATCTATTCTAGCAGAAAGAGTCTATCGTGATTGTCCTATTTCCATCAGTCACAAGAGCACCAGGGCTGTTTTGGTTGAGTTAAACATGATAGATTTCGATGTCATTCTAGGTATGGATTGGCTTCATGCTTGTTATGCATCGATAGACTGTAGAACTCGAGTGGTCAAGTTTCAGTTTCCGAATGAGCTAGTCTTAGAGTGGAGTAGTAGTTCAGTAGTGCCTAAGGGTCATTTCATTTCGTACCTTAAGGCGAAAAAGTTAGTTTCGAAGGGTTGTATCTATCACTTAGTCCGAGTTCATGACTCTAGTGTTGAGATACCTCATTTCCAGTCAGTTCCTATAGTAAGAGAGTTTCCAGAAGTTTTTCCTGATGATCTACCCAGAATTCCTCCTGAGAGAGAAATAGATTTTGGTATAGATCTCATTCCAGATACTCGTCCTATCTCTATTCCGCCATATGGAATGGCACCAACAGAGTTGAAAGAATTGAAAGAGTAGTTGAAAGATCTCCTAGATAAGGGTTTCATTCGACCAAGTGTCTCGCCTTGGGGCGCTCCGGTCTTGTTTGTGAGAAAGAAAGATAGTTCCCTTAGAATGTGTATAGACTACCGCTAGTTGAATACGGTTACCATCAAGAACAAGTACCCTCTTCCGAGGATTGATGATCTTTTCGATCAGCTTCAGGGTGCCACTTGTTTTTTGAAGATTGACCTCCAATCAGGCTATCATCAGTTAAGGGTAAGGGAATGTGATATCCCAAAGACAGCTTTCAGAACCAGGTATGGTCATTATGAGTTTTTAGTCATGTCCTTTGGTTTGACCAATGCACTGGCAGCTTTCATGGACTTGATGAATAGAGTCTTCAAACCTTATTTAGATATGTTTGTTATTGTCTTTATTGATGACATACTAATCTATTCAAGGAATGAAGAAGATCATGCTAGCCATCTCAGAATAGTTCTTCAAACTTTGAAAGATAAAGAGTTGTATGCCAAGTTCTCTAAATGTGAGTTTTGGCTTAAGTGCATGCGTTCTAGGCCACATTGTGTCCGATGATGGAATTAAAGTTGATACTCGAAAAATTGAGGCGGTCAAAATTGGCCTAGACCACATCTCCAAGTAAATTAGGAGTTTCTTGGGTTTGGTGGCTATTATAGAAGGTTTGTTGAAGGGTTCTCGACTATTGCATCTCCTTTGACAAAGTTGACTCGGAAAGGCAGTGAAATTTCAATGGTCTGAAGCTTGTGAGAAAAGCTTTCAGGAATTGAAAAAGAGATTGATTACAACTCCAGTTTTGACGCTACCAGAAGGTACTCAAGGTTTTGTGGTGTATTGTGATGCATCTAGAGTTGGTTTGGGTTGTGTCTTAATGCAGAATGGCAAAGTTATAGCTTATGCCTCCGGGCATTGAAGGTTTATGAGAAGAACTACCCAACCCATGATTTAGAGCTAGGCTGCAGTAGTATTTGCTTTGAAGATATGGCGTCATTACTTGTATGGTGTGCATGTCGACATATTCATCGATCACAAGAGCCTTGATATATGCGTGCTCGGAGGAGCTTAATCTCGAACAGAGGAGGTGGTTAGAGTTACTCAAGGATTATGACCTGAGTATTCTTTACCACCCAGGTAAGGCTAATATTGTTGCTGATTCTTTGAGCATGTTGTCTATGGGTAGCACCGCCCATATTGAAGGAGAAAGGAGAGAGTTAGCAAAATATGTACGCATGGCATGCACAGGAGTCGATTTATAGATTCCATGAAGGAGGAATAGCGATGTGGCGGTGAGTCATCATTAATGTTAAGTGAAAAGAAGTAAGATCAAGATCCCATTTTGCTTGAGTTGAAGGCAAATGTTCAAAAGCAAAGAGTAGCTTTTGAACAAGGGAGATGGTGTTTTGAGATTTCAAGGTAGATTGTGCGTACTATGGTAGATGGACTCAAGAGAGGATTATGGCGGAAGCTCGGCTCCAGATATTCTATTCATTCGGGTTCCACCAAGATGTATCGTGATTTGCGTGAAGTTTATTGATGGAACGGCATGAAGAAGGGCATTGCTGAGTTTGTTGCTAAGTGTCCAAATTGCCAATAAGTGAAAGTTGAACACCAAAGGCACAGTGGTTTGGCTCGGAGGATAGAACTTCCAGTGGAAGTGGGAGATGATCAATATGGATTTCATCACGGGCTTGCCAAGGTCTCGCGGCATGATTCTATTTGGGTGATTGTCGACGGAATGACAAAGTCGGCTCATTTTCTACGGTAAAGACTACCCTTTCAGTGAAGATTATGCCAAGTTGTATATTCGAGAGATAGTGAGACTTCATGAGTCCCAATCTCCATTATTTCAGATAGAGGTGCACAGTTCTTGCCGCAGTTACAAATCTTTTCAGAAAGGCTTGGGTTCAAATGTGAAATTAAATCACGCCTTTCATCCTCGGTGATGGGCAAGCAGCGCACTATTCGGACTTTAGAAGATATGTTGAGAGCTTGTGTGATCGATTTCAAAGGTAATTGGGATGATCACCTACCTCTCATTGAGTTTGCCTACAACAACGATTATCACTCTAGCATCCGGATGGCTCCATATGAAGCTCTTTATGGGAGAAGATGTAGATCTCCTATTGGATGGTTTGAAGTGGGTGAAGCCTGATTGATAGGACGATTTAGTTCACCAAGCTATGGAGAAGGTGAAAGTGATTCAAGAGAGGTTGAAAACGGCACGAGTCATCGTAAATCCTACCTGCGATGTTAGGAGAAGGCGTTAGAGTTTGAAGTAGATGATTGGGTATATTTGAAGGTTTCACCCATGAAGGGGTTATGAGGTTTGGTAAGAAAGGAAACTTAACCCCGATATATTGGACCTTATCGCATAGTCAAGAGAGTTGGCAATGTAGCTTATGAGTTGGAGCTACCACGAGAGCTAGCGGCCATCATTCGATATTTCATATCTCCATGTTGAAGAAGTACATAGGCGATCCTTCATTGATCCTACCGACTGAAAGTATCAAGATCAAGGATAACTTATCTTATGAGGAGATTCCTGTTCAAATTTTAGATCGGCAAGTTCGAAGGTTGAGAACAAAGGATGTAGCCTTAGTCAAGGTCCTTTGGAGGAACCAATTTGTTGAGGAAGCTACTTGGGAAGCCGAAGAAGACATGAAGAAGAGATATCCATATCTCTTTGAATCCGCAGATCAAGGTATTAATTTCCTTCTTAGTGCTCTTTAAATTATACTGGGCATATTGTTGTTGTTGTTGCATAGTTGTTTGTTGGGTGTTTGAGTTGTTGTTGCACCTTAGCTTAGTAAGAATCACCTCATTCGAGGATGAATGTTCCCAAGGGGGAGATATTGTAACATCCGACAATTTGAAATAGCTATGAAGAAGCTTGAAATTGGAAGTAGCCATTTTTTTTGGAAAAAAAAAATACAGAATCTGGAAAATTTGGCTAAGTGTGGAAATCAGTGATTTTTGGCAAACTTTGAGCAGTCGTAACTCCTAGATCAGGATGAGTTAGGAGTAGTTCCAGTTATGGTTGCAAAGCTTGTGGAATGATCTTTCCAACGCCACTGAGATTGCTCGATTTCGAGTTCGTATGAGCGAGTTATGGCCATTGAAAGTTGGGCAGTTGGCAGGGAATCCGTCCGGAAATTTTAACGGCATTTTGGTCTTTTCCCTAGCCATTTCTTTTGAGGTTATATTGTGTGTTAGGCTGATTCTGGATCATTTTATCCTATTTTTAAAAGAGAAAGAGTTAGGGTTCTTGAGAGTGAAAAAGAGAAGAAGAGGAGAAGAAGAGGAGAAGAAGAGGAGAAAGGAGATCAACAAGTTTCCATCGTGGATTTTCGTTGGGGGTGATCCCTATCAAGGTATGTGAGTTCTTTGTGTGGTTTGATCCTTTCCCCCACACACCAAGCTCATTTTTTTTTTATGATTTGAGAAAAAATTGGATTTGTGTTGGAGTTGTTGAAGTTGTTAGTTGTTGTTGATGTTGTTAGTTGTGTTGTTGAAGTTATTGTTGGTTGTGGGATATGATTGGGTTGTGTATTTGAGTTGTAATTTATTGTATGTTGAGAGATTGATGATCCTTAGTGTTTGGGGTTAAATCCATTGAAGTAAGGGTGGTTTAGAGTTGAAGAAAAGAGGGAGAAAAGTCGGGTTTTTTTTTAGGAAAGTGGCACTGCGAGAATGCAAAGTGCCAGATCCCCTTTGAAGTGAGGGGTGCACAGAGTGGCAGCGATCCGTTTGAAGTTGAGGGCTGGCGCCCCGCGCCTCTTGGAGCGCCAAGGACGCCAATCCTTCCCGTTACCTTAATTCCCCATTTTATTTTATTTTTGTTCCTAGGTATCATACCTATGTTTCCTAGTTGTTTCCAACACTCCAAGGTACTTCTAAAATTCAAGAACTCATCCGTAACATGTGAGCAAACACCTTGAATCCAAAATTCCAATTCAAGGAGAGTTAGTTAGAAGTCAAGTGAAGTTAGAAATTAAGAGTTAAGCTTAGAAGTTAAGCAAGTCAAGCTAGTTGTAAAGTTGTTCAAGAGTCTTTATTAAACATTTTAACTTTATTTTTAGACTCAAGTGTCAAGTCAAGCAAAGAGCTTAGAGTTTCAAGTTGAGTTCATTTTCTCAAAGTTATTAGGGAACTATGTATTCCCAAAGAAGTTTTAAAGAAATGTCTTTACATTTAAACAAGGTTGGAAACTGAAATTTCCAAAGAGCCTTCGGGATAGTTTTTTTTGAGTAATTATCTCTTGTCAGCAGGAAGAAATGTGTTTTAAAAACATAAGAGCCAGTACATTTTTGGGAGTAGTATCGAGCACCGAATTGGGGGAGCGTTCAAAGAACCCACAGCCCCCATAGAACCATGTTAGCCACCATGGGTAGAAAAGGATCATACTCTTTAGATGAATCCTTTTCATATTAGACTAGTGGATCCATTAGGCAGTTCAGGTCTTATACCTTTGGCCGGGTATAGGATGCTCTGGCAGCGTGAGGTTGATCGCTGTATCATCACTTTAGCTCTTATGTGATGGTTGTCGGTTAGAGAAACTCCCACAGCAGTTATTGTATTTTTATACACAGAAATTATTGTATTTTATATACATCAGTTCAATTGTATTTCTATATACATCTCAGGCTTATTGTATCCTTGTATACACACAGAGTTTGTTGTGCCGTAATTTTCCTATTTGTAGAAAAATCACTTTTTGAAATGTTCTAAGTATAAAACAATTTAAAAAATACTTAGAAAAGAGTCGCCACTTAATTTTTTTAAAGAAATTAAGAAAACCTAATTTTAAAAGACTCTAACAGATTAAGTCTTTAAAATTTAGAGAAAATGGGTAAGAAGTTCTTATTTACGTTTCAAGAAGGTTTTTAAGGCACTTGAAACGCCCGCTAACACGCGGTTATCCTTCGACTTGACTGAAATGACTAATTCTTTAAAGAAATGATTTAACATAAAATGTAATAATTTTTAATACTTGATTAACCTTGAGAAAGTTATTAAATAACACATTTTATATATATATATATATATATATATATATATATATATATACACACACATATATGCACACATATACATATACATATATATATTATATATATATTTTATTAGTGAAAGAGACCTAAAATGAAACACTTAAATTAAAAAGCTTGTGTTTAAGATCTTGTCAAAAACCTAATTAATTAGAAATTATTTGAATCATTTTTTAAAGAATAATTTAGACCGATTTGGTTAATTAGATTATGAAAACTATTTTGATTTAATTGAAGAATAAGTAAAAGTTTTGACTACATACATTCAAAATAAGTATAAGACTTGATAAAAATGAATTATGGAAAAATATACTAACATAACGAATATGGTTCATCCTTTGGGGAATTTAATTAAGTTAATTAATAATTGTAAAGTTAGAGTTAAACAACAATAATAGATAATCACAATTAAATAATTAAAGAGTAAGGGAGAAAATTTGAATTTGGGCCTCATTTTGGGCCAAATTCGCTGGAAATTGGACATTAAACCCAATCCCATTTTTGGTATACACTGGCTGTATATCAGTGTATACGGACATGTATATCAGCTCTTTTTACGTATTTCTCACTTCCGAACACCTGTACACTGCCCAGCCCTGTATTTTTCACGTTTTTGACCTGTATTTGTTGCACTGGACACGTATATCAGTGTAAAAAGACTGTGTTTCAGCCTGTTTTCAGCCTTTGGGACCTGTAAATCTGATTTTCAGCCTTGTATTTCGACTTTCCAGCCCTGTACTTCAGTTCTAATGACTTGTTCTTCAATTTTTCAAGGTTGGCTGACCCGACAAAAGAATTTTTGGGTCTTTATGACCCTCTCGAAAGGCCAAGGAGGAAGGAAAAGAGTCCGCAATGGACTCGGGCAGATTTACATGCAAGCAGGAAAAAAAAAATATAATAATAATAATAAACAAAATAAAAAATAAAAATTAGTATTCAATAATAATATATTCCAACCATAGCTTAACAACGATTAACCGATCCCAAAATAATAAATGTATCAAAGGGAACCACAACTTAACACCCTTAAGCTAAAAGCAAATAAGTAAATGGGTTAACAACATATATCAAATAACGGACAGGTTCAAACAGAGAAGAAAACAAATTTTACCAAAAAATAATAAAAAAAAAATAAAATGAACTAACTGTGTAAACCACAGCATGCATGCTCTTCAAAATAGGAAAAAGAACAAGAAATCAGGGCCAACATTTAGGTCATACCAGGACAATACTGCCACCATGAAATTTCTCTAAGACATAGAGTCGAAGTTAATTTAAAAGCAAAGGAGTAGGCAGCAAATTGGAATTTAAATAATTAACACAAACAGTGGAACCAAATATAATGCCAATAAAACACATAGATATATCAAAATAATAGTTCTTAACAAAGAATTTTAAGCTGAAACGGTGTTGAATAAGGATGCATATTAATACTACATGATTCATGATACTATACGCGAAGAGTATGCATTGGAGAATCATCCAACCACCGAACGAGGAAATGGCACACGAACTTTACAAAAATACAACACCTTAAGGAACGGAGAGAATAAACAGTTGACAACGAACTTGAAAAGGGAATTAGAAACGGAACGTGTGCAATACGGAAAACAAGACCTACATCTCAAAATAGCTCAACACACTTCTAAGTAAAAGAATTAAAACGGTTACAACAAGTACATTATCAAGCCGAGATCTTAACGTCTTGATTCATTCCTTCGACTTGAGGTGAAAGAACGAAGAATGTGACGTCAAACACCAAACATTATCACGGAATCATGATGAGCCAAGACGAACTAACGTAAACAAAGCATTTCAAAATCATCACAAGGCTATGCAAATCCACACAATAAAAGTAGCAATAGCTTGACACCAAACTTCCAAAATTCACATATATATACATTTTGGTCGTGCTCGGGAACAAAAGCTAATAGTTCAATGAGAACGAGAAATTCGTTTCCTATTGGGAACTAGCAAGAACGAAGACGAGCAAACACTATCATATTAAAGTAGAAAATAGCAACTTAAACAGCAAAGGAAGTATAACATCAAATCAGCAATACCAAATAGCAAGTTATGGTCAGAATAGGAAAGAACATGAACAGGATGAAAAAGTGTACCTTTTTCGGAGCAGCAAATGGGACGAATGAGCAAAAGAGGGCAGCGATTCTCCCACCACAAAATTCGAATACAAATGACAAACCAAGAAGTCTGAGCGACGATCTCCTCGGAACTTAGAACGAGAGAGCTAAATATAAAATTCTTAAGTGTAGAACGTCTATTGACAAAGAACCAAACTCTAATTCTCTTCTCTCTGTTTTTTTTTTTTCGCCCCCTCAATGAACAAAAGTAAGGTATATATAGGGGAATTGTGGGGTTCAAATTGGAGGGGAAAAGGGTAAAATTGGGATTCGAATTCAAATTCTAATTTTAAAATTTCTTCCCCAAGTGGATGGGAAAAAGTCTATTGCTCCAAATTTCAACCAATATCCCTCAAAATCCGGATGAAAGATCAAAGCGATCGATGGGGGTTTGAACAGTCTCTTCCTCGCGTGAAGGAGAAGAAATTATGGGCGGTGGGGTCACGTTTGTGCCGCTCATCGCTGAAGTTGCATGATTTTCGTGTTGCGGTGTGGGTCGTCCGTTTCACTGGAGAAGGTGAAGTTGGGGCGGTGGGTTTTTGGAGTTGCCGTTGTATGTATTGTTGAAGATTTGTGGGCTGGGAATTGTTTGAATTGTTGTTGTTACGTGTTGGGCTGTGTTGCTGTTTTGGAATTGTTGTTGTTTGTTATATTGAATTGGGAATGGGCTGGAAATGGGTTTGTGGGCCTGGGAATATGGTTGTTATTGATTGTATTAAATTGGGCCATTTGGAAAATGGCCCAAATAGGAAAGGGGTTAAGTTTTTTTTATTTATTTATTTTTAAATATTGGATTTAATTTAGATGAATTAACATTAATTAATTATCGAACTTCTTAATCTTAACAAAATAAAAATAATTAAATCGATCATAAAATAATTAGTTTAATTACAAACTAATGCACTCAAAATTAACTTAACAAAATATCTAACTAAAAATGTAAAATCTTTTGTGATGATTTTCCAATATTTATAAAATACATGATTGTAAAAAAATACACACATTCATTATTAAAATTATTAAATTTATAAAAATATTTTGAAAGTACTTCGGATTTTATAAAATTCATTAATTCAAAATTACGACCCTTACTACTAATAAAGTATTAAAATATAAAATCTTTTCGAGATGATTTTGAATACTCGTAAAAATGCATTAATAAAACATATATATTATAAAAAGTGACAAAACTATTTAAAATAATTTGCAAACAATGTTTATTTTATTTTATCATATATATATATATATATATATATATATATATATATATATATATATATATATTTTATTTTTTTATTTTTTTATTTATTTTTTTTTGGAAATTTTGTAAAATAATTATTTTAAATCGTTTGAAATTGAAGAACCTCGATAATTAATTTATAATGTGGAGAGTCAAAATTGGGTGTCAACAGAGTTTATATCATGTTTTAAACAGTCTTTCTTTATATCACACTTGTTTTAAATTGCCTTATATTGAAAGAAGTCAGTCAGGTTGAGTTGAGTTGAACAAGGTAAACTTTTCAGTTTCTTCCAAATTTCCTTCTAGCCTATGTTGCTTAGTTTTTATTTCGCATACTTGTACCTTCCATGTATCGCGATGCGGTTGGCCTGCATCGTCTTATGATGCAGATATAGGTACCCCGGATCAGCATCCTGCACGTCGTTGATCCAGCTGAGCACTCCAGAGTCAGTGGTGAGCCTCTTTGCATTCCGGAGGACTCAATTATTTTGTGTTCTTAGTTTTTGTTTTATTAGGATGTTGCGGGGTCAGTCCCAACATCCATCTCAGTATTTAGAGGCTTCATAGACGATCGACCGATCGATTAGTTTGGAGTCTCTCATGCATGTATATATTTAAATATCCTATTTTGAGACTCGAGATGCCTTGTTGGCAAATTACTTTCACTTGAGTTGTTTTATAACCTTTCATTGCATTGAGTTATCCTGTTGAGTTAAGTTTCCGCTGAGTTAAGAAAGCCAGGCCAAGGGTTCGCTTGGGGGCCAGCGATGGTCTTCAAGTGCCGATCACGTCCGGGGTGTAAGCTCGGGGCGTGACACTTTGACTTCTCCATATTCATTGAATGGAGAAATATGATGATCTTGAGGCAAATTTAGAGACCTGCATCCACAGAAAAAGTGTTAGTTTTTAAAACAAACTGATCTATGTTGAGTTCTTCAGTCACTCGCTCTTTGTCTTGCTATCTTCGGTCGATCACTCTGATCTCTTTCTTCTCGATAGACATAAGATGAAATTATATAAAATGTTTGACACATCAAAGCCTAGAAAAAAGATTTTCAAAAATCAACATGGGAAAAGTCACTATCAAATGTCATGTCATGCATAGCTTAAATGAACGACCTTGGTTCGAAACTTCGGCGTATCCGATAGCTTGTTTTGGAGAATTCAAAAATCCTTAAAGCTTTGAAAATCTTTGACATGGTCCTGCTGAAATCTATTATAATTGGAAATTTTTGCAGTTGACTCTGGAATCCAAAAGTGTCGGAGATTGATGTAGTTGACTATGAACCTTAACGACGCCAGAGATCATTTGAAGTTTGCTCTAGACTTCTAATCATGCTCTAAATGTTCAAAATTAACTACAAACTTCTGGTGTTGCTTGAATAAATTTTTGAGGCCTTCCTCAAAATTTCTGTCCCAGTTAGATGTCTTGGGATATTTAAAACTGTTGATATATGACTTACAGAATTTTTTAGACCCTCTCAAAAATTCTATCCCAGTTGCAACTCCCAATGTATCTTCAGTCTTGACTGGTTGTAGAGATCCTTTTCTCGAGAATTTTTTAGTCCCTTTCAAAAATTCTGTCCCAGTTTCTATTGTAAAGAAAAATAGAAAACTTACGGAAGATATGACCGAGCTGTTGTGGCGCCTGCGTATCCCGTTGAGGCAGAAATCAGGTCAAACGTAGTTCCCCACTTGAGGATTAACAAAAATAAGAAATTTAACTAAGGAAACGACCGAGGCTGACACAGGTCGCCTACGTATCTCATTCTCGAGAATTCAGATCAGACGTAGTTCATTACAAAAAAAATCATTTTCTAACTACGGAAAATAAGACGATTACAAACAAACGATGAGATTACAGGGAAAGAAATAAAAGAAACTCTAAAGCTTCAAATATAACAGCTCTTGATAGCATCTGAGGAGATTGACAACGTGAGATGAATGTCTATGTTCGACCACGACATGTGATCAAACAAATGCATTGATGTATATTTTAAGTAACAGTTGAATTCTCTTTTCTGAGCTTCTCTCAGATGGACCTTGATTCTGACTTCTTTGACACAGTCATCCTTTTTCAGATTTACAGTTTTTGTCTCATCCAGATTTGACTTTCCTGATTCTCGAACTGTTTCAACTCTTTGGCAATGTGCTTGCATATCACGATCTCCCCGTCATACTCTTTCAAAGTCATCTTCACAAACTCATCTTCTCCTACCTCATTTTGTTCATTCAGCTTGTGACATGACATGATATTGACAGGTTTAAAACTATTTTTACTGAAACTAAAAGATTGTTAGATAGCAAAATTAAAAGCAAGTAAAATAAATTTTCGCAATATAAGAGTCTTTTAATAAAATAAGAAAATACAAACTTTGGCTATGACCATGGGCCATTTTGCCTTTTTCAAAACATTACGAGGGAAATTAAAATATTATCAGTTAAAATGACATAAAAGGTGGGTCCCGAGCCTCATTCGGACTGCCACCAATTTTAGAAATAGCATAAAATTCATCTTTTTCTATCAAGATAAATGAGGAATCAAGAGCGGAGTGGAAGTCCAATTAAGAACTTGCTCCATTGGCTCGGCATCTCGTATGCTTGGTGTCTCGATCATCTTCTTGGGCACATCATCACCTTCTTCAAAAAGATCCTCAATTCCTTCTCCAAAACCGTCATCTTTGACATATTCCCCTACCAGAAAGGACTGGCATAAATGAGGCACAGACCCTGATGGAACATAATTAACTCCCTTCTTGTTCTGACCCTCTCTTGACACTAAAGAAAAAGCTTGATGGGGTGTCATGCTCGTAAAATTGAGTTTCTCATTTATGCTCGGAGAAGCTATAACCTTCCCAAGGTTGTCAGCATCAGTCGGATCTATCACTTTTACCATGCACCACTCATCCTTCGTCTCTATCATATTGATAGTGGCACCTCCATAGTTCGACATAGGGTTATCGTTGACGCTGGGTACGATAGTCTGGAGAGTGACTACCCTCTGGTCAATCAAGTTTTGTATCTTATGTTTTAAATTAATACAGTCTTCAGTATCATATCCAACACTGTTGGAATGATACGCACACCTTTGATCAGCTCGATAGAATTTAGAGCTAGTATCAATAGGCTTGGGCCCAACTGGATGAATAAACCCTGCCACAGTTAATCGCTCAAACAACTTTGTTCGACTTTCAATAAGCGGCATAAACTTTCGAGCAGGTTTTTTCTCGAATTTCGGACGAGGTAGATCATAATAACCTTGTTAAGACGGACGCATTTGACAATAACTTGGGGCGTTTAGAAGGGGAGGTGCTTGAGACTTTGGGTGAATCATGCTACTAGTGAATCCCGCACGATTCAACAATAAATTACCATTGGCATTGGAAGTAACCGTTGGAAAGGTGACAATTCCTTGATCAATCAAGTCCTGAATTTTATGTTTCAAGTTGATGCAATCCTCGGTGGTATGTCCGACACCTCCTGAATGGTAAGCATAATGAATATCAGGTCGGTAAAGTCTAGAATTGACATTGATATTTTTTGGATCAATTGTTCGCATCAAACCAGCCACTTTCAATCTCTTAAAAAGTTGGGTTCGACTTTCAACCAAAGGAGTAAAGACTCGAGAAGATTTCTTCGAAAACTCCTGACAAGAAAGATTATAATTATTTCGTGAAGATGGAGGTATTTGGCGGTAACTAGGAGGATTTTGGCAAGTGGGTGCTGGTGTTTGGAAATTCTGGTATTGTGGAGCTTGGTAGCTATGAGGGACATTCGGGTAATTTGGTAATGTAGCTTGGTAATTTGATTTAGCATTTAAGTAATTTGGTAATAGAGCTTGGTAATTTGGATAATATGGTGATGGAGCTTGGTAATCTGGTTGGATGGAGTGAGGATTTTGTGGAGCTAAAGGGTAGGTTTTGGATGGTAAAGGCTTTCGAACATTGAGACCCACATGCCTCTTTGATTTTTGGCTTGATTCAAATGAGATAGAGGAAACATCTTCCCTTTTCTTCCTCAATGGTCCCGAGGATTCATCTTGGGGAGTTATTCGGATGATATTTTCGGTCTTGAGACTGTCTTCAATAGCTTCACCGATTTTGACTATCTCACTGAACTTTCCTCCTAAAATGAACAACATCCTATTGTAGTACTCCGGCTCTTGAATGCGCATGAAAACTTCCATAATCTCTTTCTCAGTCATGGGAGGCCTAACCCTTGCAGCTTCTCTCCTCCAACGGTAGGCATACTCTCGATAACTTTCAGTGGAATTCTGTTTGATTCTCTCCAAAGAGTATCGATCGAGAATGAATTCTACATTGTAACCAAACCTTTCAATGAAGTCTTTAGCCAAAGCGTTCCAACTTGGCCACTGCTTGATTTCTTTAGAAATAAACCATTCCAATGCTTCTCCTTTTAGACTTCGACTAAAGAGTCGCATCAACAAAGCCTCATCTTTCCCAACTCCAATGAGTTGATCACAATAAGCCCTCAAATGAGTTAAAGGATTTTCAACTCCACTAAAAGTGTCAAATTTTGGTACTTTAAAACCTTCTGGAAGTTCCAAATGTGGATGATGACACAAATCTTCATAATTCAACCCCATAATGTCTGGGGTGTACTGAACGTCCTTCATTATTTTCATAACATCCTCTCTAATGCTTTGCTCAACCTTTTCACTTATGACCTTTCACTCCATCTCCTTCTTCTCAGAATATTTGGGTTCAAAATGTGGGATAAAAGGAGGGTACAATTCAAGCGATATTAAAATATGAAATGCGGTCTTTAGAGGTATGGGTTGAGTGGTAGGTGGGTTTTGGGCAATTTGAGTAGGGATTTGATGGATTGGAGGAAAGTTTTGGAAATTAGTATTTGGATTTTGAGAAGTAGGTAACTTTTGGTGTGAGGAGCTAGCATGATGTGGGTTAGAGGTGGTTAAGTCGATGATGGGAGGTTTTGGAATCGTAGCGGTGGATGAATTATTTGGGAAATGTTCGGATATTGGATCAGAAGTAGGAAAATGGAGTGGAGGTCTTTCGTTGTCTGGAGTAAGAGTGTTGGCAACAATAGCCAAATTCGTCAAATCTCGGGTCTTATCCATTTCAGCCTTCATTTCAGCAATCTGTTGGAACAATTATGCAATCAACTTATTCTGTTCAGCGATGATATTTTTTGTCTTTTGACGAACATTGGCCGGAGAAGGAATCTTTGGGGTCTTTGGACCTTGTGAAGTATGGATGTTCTGCCATTTTCTCAGCACAGATCAATTTTGAGTACCTGACAAAGAAAAACAACTCAAAGGCAAATGTGTTAGTCTGTGTCGATGATAAATAATACAAGATATCACACACATTACTGTAAACACATAAGAGTTGCTTCATTTAAAGATAAACTAGCTCACGTATTTAGATAAATGACTAAATAGACAGGAATTTGTCTATTTGATTTTAATCTTAGTGAATCAGAAAAATCGACTCGAGCCGAGACAAAGTCGATTGTATCGTTCATTAACCTACTTCTAATTTTCGATTGAGAGGAAACTTTATTCTTTTTGCAAGAGTTGAAAAAGATAAAATTTCTCAAAATGAAGACCAAGCCCTGAAAGGCTACCTACGTATCTCATGAGGAAGAATTCAGGTTCTACGTAGTTCGACTTAACTTGAATTTCTTTCAATTTGAGATGATGTATCTTTTCTCTGATATGAGAGAGTAAAATTTGAACAATGAAGTTTGAATTTGTTGGGAAACTAAAGACTCAAAGAGTATTTGGACGCACTTTCAATAGTGACTTGATATTTGTGCTTAGGGGTTCTAAAAAATAATTCAAAGAGGAGTGAGCTAGAACATCTTCAAATAAAGCAACATATTCACACAAGTAGTTATAACACATAAGCAAATATTGCGCATTCTAAACAAATATGTGACCCATTGTGCCAAGGGTAGGCCTAGCGATTCGAAGAATGTATAACGTCGTTTGAAACATTGCATTGCCTTGAAACCCAAATTTATACAAATTTTATGAATAAAACTGATACGGGATACATAATAGGGAAGAGGGATACAAATGATCAATTTCACGCAGGGGTACAATCCTAAATTATGCTTCCATGGACGGTCCTTCTTTTTTATTTCTTGTCATCTCCGAATGTCCACGCTTTTGGATGAAATAGTAACTTCATGCTTCTTCGACTCAAACAAACTATTAAACTCCCAAACCCAAGAGACAATATTTTGCCAAAAGATGTATACATCTTTCAAATTTAAACACATAAGCGTGATTATCTTTTATTGACCAATGGGTCAAATCGACACAAGGTGGGCTTCTAATGGGCCCAACACGCCTTGGGTGTTGGGTCGAATTTGTTCAAAATGCGCTAAATAGGGATTTGGTTTCGCTCTACGCTAGTTGACTAAGAGTGGCTTTAAAAGACTGGGAACCCAAGTGAAAAACTTAGGCTGAAATTCCCGACAATCATTGGACGCATGACAAACCAATAAATTATCGATCATTCCAAAAAAGGGTTGAGTATAAAATGGTCCGGCTGCGGTTCCGCAAAACCGTCCTTTAATATACTATACATACATATTGAAAAATGCCATGAATCTAATATGATAGTTAATATTCAAAAATTTAAACACATAATTCCATAAAGTAACAAGTAATGCAATAATAGTTAGCCAAACAATAAAATCCTTTTGGTTAGAACCTACATGAATTTCCAGCGGAGTCGCCATTTTGTTACGATCCGATTTTAAAAACTAAGATTTCGAGACCATTTCCGCAACTTTGGCGATTTTGTTAAGTTTTGGAAAAATCTAATTTGGAGTCGCCACTTAATTTTTTAAGAAAAAATTAAGAAAACTATTTAAAAAGAAAATTTTGAAAGAAAACATATTAAATAAAACCAGACTTGAGTAAGGGTTCAAATAATTCTCTAAGGAAGGGTTTAGGCATCTTAGAGAATCCGTTAACATACGGTTGACCGACGAATTTAAAAGTTGACTAATTTTTAAGGAAAAAAAAACTTAAGATATTCATAAAAATCTTTGTGAAAATGAATAGGGATTAATTTATACTTAACGGATAATAAAGTATTAACAAAAGGGTTAAAGCATCGAAAATGCTTTTAACTTGATAATCTATCCAAGTCAAAGATTTTAAACCAAACAATTAGTTCAAATTCATTAATGTGGATTCAAGCTTCTTAATAACTATGAAAGAACATGAATGGTTCTCAAGTTATTCTTTAAGCTTAAATTGCCTAACTTGAAAGAGTTTGAAAATTTTAAAACTTAAAGTAAACAAGCAACGAAATAGAAGAGTTATTTAAAAACTTTCAAGGATTCATCAAAGTTATAAAAATAAACATTAAGAAGTTAGCGATCATCAACATATATTTACAAATAGAGTAAAGAGCTTAATAAAATAAAGGAATGGATGAAAAGGAAATTTTGGCCCCTTTTGGCCACTGCTGGCCCGAATTGGACTGTTTTAATTCCAAAATTTTCCAATTTTGAGTCATTTTCGGGACTGCTGCTACCTGCTGTAAATCAAACTTTTTAAGGTCCAAAATTTCCAATTTTTAGTCCCTTTGGGACTGCTGCCGAACCGCTGCAAATTGGACCTATTAAAGTCCAAAATTTTCCAATTTTTAACCATTAGATTTGTTGTTGCTGCTGCGTTTCTAACAATAATTTTTCTTTCACGACTTTGATGAGGTCAACTCGAAGAAAAGGAAAATGCAAGAGAGGGGAGTCCATTGGACTCGAACAAGAAGGTTCATGCGGAACAAAAAAAAGAAAGAAAGTAACATTCAAACCAGCAAAAATAATAAAAATAATAGTGTAATAAAAATCAAGCTAAGCAGCTAATTTAGCATTACAGGAATAACTTATAATTTATCAACTTCTAATTATCCTCTTAAGAGTAAGTCTTCTACTAACAACCAAAATAAGGAACACACATGATCAACAACTAAAAAAAATGAATAAATAAAATAAACACTTAGTGCGAGATTTTAAAAATAAGCTAAAATAAACAGAGGAGTCTTATTTCAATCATATCTGACTTAGCTACTGCTGAACAGAAAAGCATTGGACAAACAAAAAGAACACACTAAATTTGGAACAACATCCATGGAGCAAAAAATCAAATCATAATGTGTAAACCAAACTCAAGATCCAACCAAACTTGTACAATCGGAGGTTCTATGAGAAGTCTGGAACTAAACTTGTACAATGGGACCTTAGAGATTTAAGTAAAAGAGAAAGGACAGAGAAATTGATTCAATTTCAACGGCTAACAAAGCTAAGCAAATCAGTGAATACGATGAGCAAACTATAACGGAAACACTAATCAACTTTCAAAAACAAAGGAAGAATATAGAGCATTTTAACTCCATAAGAACAAACAGCAGCCTAGTTCATGTTGAAATCCATTCGTCATGTATTGAGCCTAAAGACATGCTAAGATAACTACTTCAATATCTTAAGACTTCACACATTCAACATTCAATAAAGATAAGATAGAGGAAGCTGAGAGATTTCATAATAAACATATCAGCGGTAAACAGAGTAGAAGAAACAATTTCTAACTAATATCTATCAACCCACAATATTCTTTAAGGACACATAAACTGAAATCCATAAAGAAGACCGAAACTAAACATAAATGATAAGAAGAGTTTACCAGTTTCTGAGCAGCAAATCTGGGACCAACGAGTGACAGAGACGATTCCACCACCACTAAAGGATTTCGATGAAGAAACTTCGATGAGAGCTTTAGAAAAGAAAGCCGAAACTCGGAGCTTCCCCTCCCAAGTATATTATTGTATGCGTTATTTATATGTTACTTTTCTTAAAGGTAAAATCCAAAGAAAAAAAATCCAATCCCCCAACAATGAAGAACAAGAGAATTTATATAGAGGTAAGTTCGACCAGATTTGGGGGGAATTTCGGGAGGGATTTTGAGTGAATTCCAAATTAAAAATTCGAATTCAAACTCCCTGGATAAGGAATATGCTATCCTCAGTACGAATATTCTCTACTCTCAACATATTTGAACGGATTGATAAAGGCAACCGTTGATTCTCGGAGCAAGGACGAACGAGACAACAGATTGAGACACCTGAATTATTCCCGTATGGAGAAGATAAGGCAGAGAGAAAGCAGGACGTGCAAGCTGGGCTGAGTCGCTGTTGGACTCGGTTTGGGTTTCAATTTTATGGGCACCGCTTCGCATTGGAGAAGAAGACATTGACGTACAGGGGTCGAAGGGTATTGTGGTGTGCATATGTATTATATGTTGGGCTGCTTATTACAAAAAGAAGTGGGTATTGAATTTGAAAGTGGGTTGTTGAGAATTGTTATAAGGATTGGGTTGGCTACTGGGTGTAATGAATTGGGCTAGAAATTAGGCCCAAAATTGGACTAAGAGGAGTTGAAGAAATTGGTTGGATTGGAATTGAGAATATGGCCTGTTGATTATAATTATAGCCATTGAATTTAAGAATATAACCAAATTGAGCTAATTAGTTAAATTCGGTCAAATCTTAATCAAGACGAATTTAAACAAGATTAATTAACGAGCTTCTTGAATTTAACAAAATAGAATAGTTAACTTAAATATAAACTAAATAATTTAAAACATAAACTATTGTATAACTAAACTAATTAACCAAATATTTAACAAAATCTTTTTGAGATGGTTTTCGAATAATCATAAAATATACTAATTATATACATAATTATGTAGAACATATATATTATCTAAAAATTATAAAAAGTGACAAAACTATTTAAAAATAACTAAAAATTATTTTGAATTTTATAAAGTCAATTATTCGAAATCGTTTGGAATTTAAGAAGCTCGGTGATTATTTTATATTGTGGAGGTCCAAAATTGGATGTCAACAGATATGACGATTGATGTTTCCATCCTGACTTTCTGACTGACTCTACTTCAATTTCAGTATCAGATTCAACATCATCATCTTCATGATTTTGGAGTGAAACCTCCTGAGTAGTACCGGAGGGACCAGGTACTCCTGTGAGATCTGCAACAATTTTCTTTGTGACCTGTTTATTTCCAGGGTTTAGGCTGTCCTTGTCTTCCCTTTCCTTGATCAACTCCTCAATCTCAATGTCTCCATTGTGATAATCACTTTTCTCAAATTCATCAAAGGTCACATGAATGCTCTCTTCAACACAGAGAGTTCTTTTGTTAAATACTTTGTAAGCTTTGCTAGTGGAGGAGTATCCCACAAACACACCTTCATCACTTTTGGCATCAAACTTACCCAGATCATCCTTTCCATTATTTAGCACAAAGCATTTGCACCCAAATGGCTTAAGGTGGGCAATTGAAAGCTTTCTGTTTTTCAGCAATTCATAAGGTGTCTTCTTTTTCATAGACCTGATAATGCACCTATTAGTAATATAGCATGATGTGTTGACTGCTTCTGCCCAGAAGTTCATAGCCAGCCCTGAGTCAATCAGCATAGTCCTTGCAATATCAACCAGAGTTCTGTTCTTTCTCTCAACCACTCCGTTTTGTTGATGAGTTCTTGGTGCAGAAAAATTATAATTGATTCCATTTTCAGCACAGAAACTTTCAATTTGAGAGTTCTCAAACTTTGTCCCATGGTCAGATCTAATACTAGCAATCTTGCAGTTGACCTTCAGTTGAATTACTTTGGCAAAAGTAATCAGAATTCCAACAGTCTCATCCTTTTTCCGCAGAAACATATTCCAGGTGAACTTGGAGAAATCATCAACAATCACAAGAATATAATTTTTACCTCCTCTGCTTTGAATTCTGACAGGTCCACACAGATCCATGTGGAGAAGTTCCAAAGGTCTGGTAGTGCCCACACCCTTCTTTGCCTTGGAAGAAGATCTTGTTTGTTTGCCTTTTGCACAAGCGTCATAGACTTTGTCATTGGAGAACTTCAGCTTTGGTAGTCCACGGACCAGGTCCCCTGCAACAAGCTTGTTAAGTAAAGGGGTACTTACATGACCCAGTCGCTATGCCAAAGATTTGCATCATCAGTTTGAGCACTCAGCAGGACAAGTTGCCTCCTTCAATAGAATCAAGATCAGCAACATACATATTCTTGACTCTTTTTTCAGACATCACAGTTTTCTTAGTTGTACAGTTTTTAACCACACACTCTTCAGACATGAACTTGACTTCATTTCCCTTGTCGCAAATTTGAGACACACTTAAGAGATTAAACTTAAGACCATCCACATAGTGTACACTGTCTATGGAATGATCAACAGTTCTTCCTATCTTGCTAATACCAAGAATAAAGCCTTTCTTTCCACCGCCAAATGATAGACCACCACCTTGGTGTGCTTCCAAAAAGAGGAAGTTTAGAGTATTTCTAGTCATATGCCTTGAGCATCCACTATCCATGTACCAGTATTGACTGCTCCCTCTCTTCTGCACAAGAATCACTTATTAGACTTAGGAACCCACTTCAAACGGAGTTCCCAAAAACTGTCAAAAAATTTAATGAGAAACCTTCCTGTCTATAGAGGTAAAGTGTTCTTGCTAAAATGGTAACCAGGACCAGGTACCCTTTCCTTTTTCTCAACAACTTTTCTTGATTTAAGAAACCTCTCCTGACTTTCTTTTACTCTCATCAGCTTCTCACACTTCTCTTTTAGATGACCATTTTTGCCACAGTGGCTACACAGTAAATTTTCTAAAATTGACACATATTTACTATGTGGGCTATAAAGAGGCTCTATTTGTCTATAACCTATCCCCTTCCAGCTATTGAATTGTTGGTTTGCTAAGTTAGTGAAGATTTTAGAGGAGTCAGTCCACTTGAGAGAGTGGTTCAGTTCCTCCTTGATCTTACTTAAGTCTTTCATTAGTTGAGAGTTTCTTTCTAAGGAGGCAGCTAACTTAGACTCAGAAGCCTTAAGTTTTTCTTCTAGTTCAATCTCAAAGTTATTGAGTTGTCGTTTCCCATCTTTAAAGGTACTAGATTCCTCACTCTCAGTCTCAAGGATACTTAACCTGACAGTCAGTTCAGACATTTGAGAATTTAGTGCTAAGTTTTCGTTCTCACATAGACTCAGCATTTCATTAGTCGTCAGATTTTCAGTGGTTAGTTCATCAACAGAGTCAATCAATAGAGCATCAAATTTTCTCAATCTATTGATAGGAAGAGTATTTATGTCATTTTGAGGTCAAGAAGAGTTACCTCATTTAGATCCCCTTCATCGTTAGATTTTGCTATTAGAGAGAGCATGGAGTTGTAAATGGTCTCATTATCCTCTACAACCATCATTGAAACATCCTCCGGGCTATCTATGTCTTCCTCAGACTCACTTGATGTGTTACCCCACACTGCTAGAGCTTTCTTCACCAGTTGATCAATATGAGCTTTCCTCTTGGCATAGTCTGGGACCTGGTCCCTTCGGTAAGGTCTGAACTCCTGAGTTTCCTGCTTCTGACTTAGGCAATCCCTCATAAAGTGACCAGGTTTGCCACATTTGTGACAAAGATCATTTGCATTGGTAGTTCTACTGGTCGAAGCTTTCTTTTGAAAACCTCCATGTTTCTTGATGATCTTCTGAAACCTTCTTGTGATGTAGGCCATTTTATCCTCCTCCTCAATTACATCATTTTGAGAAGTTTTCAAAGCGATGGATTTCTCTTTCTTTCCTTCATTCACAGTCGTGCCCTGTTTCTTGTTCAGCTTATAGGTCTAAAGATTTTCGATCAGTTCGTCTATGGGCAAAGTCATTAGATCTTTCACCTCTGTTATAGCATCAACCTTGCTTTCCCAAGACTTTGGAAGAACCTTGAGAATCTTTCGAACTTGTTTTCTTACAGGGATAGGCTCACCCAAGCACCTAAGTTCGTTGATTATAGAAGTGAATCTTGAGTTCATCTCAAAGATAGTTTCTCTTTCCTTCATGCAGAAGTTCTCATATTGAGTCGTAAGCATATCGACCTTAGACTCTTTTACTCATTGTGTTCCTTCATGGGCTGTTTGAAGACAGTCATATATCTCCTTGGCAGTTTCACAAGCTGAGATTCTGTTGTATTCGTCTGCTCCAATTCCACACTCCAGAATCTTCTTTGCTTTGTAGTTCTTTTCTATCTTCTTCCTATCTGCTTCATTGTACTCTTTTCTGGTTTTGACAGATGTAGTGATGAGCTCTCCATCCTTCACCTTCTTTGTAGAAAGATATGGTCCATCAAAAATGATGTCCTACAGCTCAGTGTCCTCAGCGTTGATGTAGTCATGCATTTGATTCTTCCACCAACAATAGTATTGACCATTAAAACGTGGTGGCCTAGTAGACAACTGACTCTCCTCCATATTGGGTGAAGCAATCATTCCTTCTAGATCTTTTCATTTCTTGGTGTTAACCAAATTGAAAAGTGAAGCTCTGATACCACTTGTTGGAATGTATGCGTCCACTAGTATATATGGGACCAGGTCCTCAGCACAGTTACAATAACAGAAAGTAAACAAAGTGCTGAAAGTAAAGATTGCACAACAACTTTACGTGGAAACCTTCTTGCTCAAGGAAGTAAAACCACGACCTGTCTCACAGAAATTTTCAAACTGCCTTTTACTACTCTTCTCAAACAAAAGTAAAATCAGTTTACAAAATGAGATTAACCTACTAATCTCCACACTAAGCAATACCTCCTATCACTTAGACGAGCCTAAGCAGATACAATATTTCCCACTATACTAATCCTAACAGATCAATATAGACTTTGATGTAAGACACTAAGTTACTCACAACTTAGGTTCTTGCACTGATTCACCCACACTTGAAACGTTTCTAACAAGCAAAACCATTCCTACACTTTAAGCACAATTACAAGCAAACAACATAACAGCTAGTACATGAAGCACTTGAAGCAATTGATCAGGTCCCTGCTATGTTTGAAGCTTGAAATATCTTACTTTGAATGAATAAATATTTTGTTGTATTTCATTGGATATATTAGACATGAAAAGTTATTATCCAATGTACAAGCAACCTCGTTCGCTTCTGATTGGTGAAGCACTCTGCAACTCTACCAACTTCCTGACGCAGACAGCTTTTACAGATGTACGGCATAATGACACTGGACAAGCATACTCTGCAGAGGACCAAGTCCCTGCACTTGCGAGGAGATCATCAAAACATCTTTGAGCGTTAGCACTTATCAAAATAAATAATAAATGTTTGTCAGTAAAATTAATATATATTTCAATTCCTAAAATTTATTCATTATTTACAATCAGCTAACTCGAACAAGCTCTAAAGCTTTTAAAACCTTATGATGTCAGGAATATCATAATATTTATGTAGTTATAAGACTGTTGAACATAACACATGAAAAAACATAGATCCGCTAAGTAATCACCTAGCGAGTGAAGTACTTACGCCCCTTTAGAGATAGGGGCGAGCAAATGAGCTCGTTCTTCTATTTTGAGATCTTTAGATTCATAAGATCCTAATAGAGTCCCTTTACTTTCTATTATATTAGTCAAGCATTAGCGCCATACAACCAGTATAGTATAGCAGAGCAGCCAGCTTCAAAGCTTACCTGATTTAAAAAAAAAAAGAAGTATTCTAAAAAAAGAGAAAGGTTAGGGGGCTGAGAAGCTATTGCTTGCTGCTTGTTGTCTACTTCGCGAGGCCAAGTGTTCACTTGGAGATCAACAATCGTTCTTGAGTGCCAACAACGTTCAAGGTTTAGGCTAAGATCGTGATAGTAAATATGAAACTAATTAAAAATAATATAAAGGATTATTTTTTTTCCCGCGAAACCTTCATCTATTAATTCATTATAGATATGATTTGTCTAAAAAGTCTACAAGGGTTGTTGAGCTATCCATCTTTTAAACATATGAAAGCTCTCTTCGCGTTTGTACTCCGGAGTTGTATGTCCTCCTCCCTAATTGAAAAAAAAAAAAAGAACAAAAACATTTGAGAAATATGAGATTATGAGAACTAGAGAGTTTGAGAATGAAGATAATTATATATAAAAAAAAATGAGAGTACAAAAACTTATTGCCTTTACTGTTGTGTATGTCATATGATATGAGAAAGACCTTGTGTAACTACAAATCAAAAATATATAATTTAGAATCTCATGACAATTGTATCTTCTTATCCAATTTAAAAGTAAAAATAGAAGAACTATACCCTACAACTTGTCCATCAATTGTCCATGGACGCCAATCATCAATAATAGAATAATTTAGATACTTTAATTATGCTTGTGTCGATTGGAAATGAACACCTTTACATTCTGGGGGACTCCACTTTTATCTTTTAGTTAGTTGCTTGGAGGTGTCGTGGGTCCTATCCCGTCTTTAACAATAGAGGCTTCATAGATAGTTGATTTTGAGTATGTTTTCAATACTCCTTTGTTAAACTGTTTTCCAACTATTTTTGTTTTCAGAGTATTTTATGACAATTAAGTACTTTAAGATTAAATGGTTTAATTATGTTAAACCATAATTCTGCTTGAGTTAGTCTTCCGCTAAGTAATTAGGCAGGCCAAAGTTCACTTGGGGATCAACAATAGTTCACGAGTGTGGGTCATGTCTAGGGTGTAGGCTTGGGTTGTGATAGCAAATATGAAACTAATTAAAAATAATACAAAGGAATCTTCTTCTTTTTTTCTGCAAAACCTTCATCTATTAATTCATTATAGATATGATATGTCTAAAAAGATTACAAGGGTTGTTGAGCTATCCATCTTTTGAACATATGAAAGCTCTCTTCACGTTTGTACTCTGCAGCTGTGTGTCCTCCTCCCTAATTGAAGAAAGAGAACAAACATATTTGAGAAATATGAAAATATGAGCACTAGACAATTTCACTATTGAGTTTGAGAATGAAGAAAATTATATATATATATATAAAAGGCGGAACCCATCGACAACTCCTTAAAGTTGGCATCAATTTTCACTTAGACACCTCAAGTAGGCTTTGTTCATTTTAAACACTCCAACTTAACTTATGAAGTGTGTAATACGCTTGCGAATGACATGACATGATGACTAATTAGAAGTTGACATGTGGCATTTTAGTGTAAAAATAATAATTTTAAAATAAATTATAAAAAAAACAACTATTTTTCAATAAAATAAATAAACAAAATTACCTATTTTGTACCACTCCCACCCCCACCTTACATCACCCCACCCCCACCCCATCAGCCTTACTTCCATCATTTTTGCCTCCCCAACCCTCCCACCATTTTTTGGTTATTCTTCCATTTTTCTTTTAAAAAAATCATTAGATTTTAATCTTTCTTTTTTCTTTTTTCTTTTTTCTTTTTTCTTTTTTCTTTTTTCGTTGTAAATTTAATTTTGAGAACCATTTTATCGATAGTGAGGTGAGGTTCTGACAAATATGACATTCTTCTTATATTTTTTTTTTCAAAAAATGTGTGTTTTGTTCGAATAAATGTTTTCAAAATTAGTGTGATGATTTTTTAAAATTTTGTTCTTGTAAATATTTCTAAAATTAGTGTGATAATTTTTTTAATTTTATTTTATCATATTTTGTAAGGTTTTTCATCATGATTTTTCATGGTGGAAGGTGGAATAAGTGGTAGGGATAAAGAGTGAAGAAGAAGGAAACAAATATTAAAAAAAAATTTTAAAAAAAACACTCCTCGCGCGCTCAAAATGGGTGCAGCACACCCAATGTGTCCAATCAGTAGAAAGTGTCAAAATGACACAACGGGACTCAACATGAGGTGTCTAAAATGAACAAAACTTAGTTAAGGGGCCACCGATGGGTTCAGCCATAAAAAAATTAGTGTACAAAAAATTCTTGCCTTTACTGTTGCGTATGTCATATGATTTGAGAAAGACCTTTTGTAACTACAAATCAAAAATAAATAATTTAGAATTTCATGAAAATCGTATCATCTTATCCAATTTACTTGATCATTATGTATACGAGTATTTAGAGGTAGCTCCAAAATTTGAAGTTATTGAATATTCATACTTTGAAGTAACATTTGAGGGACTTACACGTCTTTCTCGACAGATAAAGTCATCGTATTTTTGAAAGATCAAATCCTCTTCAAGAGACCTTCTTTCACTAGACAATTTGTATGGTCGGTCACAGTCTATTCCACAGAAAGGCTCTAGTATATGCTCACCATTTATACCACTCACAAGCTACAAAATTGTATTACAAGAATATTACTATTGTATTACCTAAGTTTAAAACCTATTTGAAATGTTACAAATACATAAAGCAATGTAAACTTACATTCTTGAGCATTTTTAAGTTTTCAACACATTGTTTGTTGGTAGGATCTATGTTTAAGTAATTGCCTTTGCAAAACTCATTCAACGACTGATACAAGAAGATCCAAATTATCATTTTTGTGTATTGTGTTTGTACGATACAAAGTTAATGTACTTCGAAATAAGGAATGGACCAACCTCATAAAGTTCGTTGGATATTAGCCCCGTATCATGACAAAAAGGAATTTGGTAATTGTCTTCCTCACAAAATGTTACTGGATTTCCAAGTGAATAGCCCTTAAAAGATATTACCATAAAATTAAAACAATATTTTAATTTGGTGCTTGATATATATATTGAAATTAAATAAATTAAAGGAGATAGATAGAAAACCTTAAGGTTGATTAATGGCTCTTTTCCTGCTTTAATTCCTGCATTTGCATAACAAAAAACACTTTGGTTAGTGATGCTACACATTCATATTACGTACTATACCAACGGTTCCTTACCATCAGATATTAGTTGAACAATAACTGGAATTGTAATGCCTGAATATGAGTCTCCAGAAACATAAAAAGAGTTCAAAATGAACTCTAGATGATTAACAAATCACTGCAAAATAAATTGCGAGTTAATTCACAATGTATTTTTGTTATATACTTTTTAATGTTTTCATTAAAAGAAAAAATATTTTAATTAAGAATCCATCCCTAGTCCTTTAAGTAAATAATTAAACATTCAATCAAGTGCACCATTTAACGTACTTATAGCATGAGTTTGGATAAATATTCCTTCTATCCTTTTTACTTATCCAATTATATTCCTTTTTACTTGTCATTTTTGACAAATCAAGAAATGACAATCTATTTAACTCTATTTAAAAGCAATTTCATTGGAATTTAACAATGCAAAATGAGGAGTTTATCAATGAATACATGAAAATCCAGAGTTAATTGTGTTTACTTGTTCATTTGTATCTTTAAGTTCATGAAATTTATCGAATATACCTTTCTTAGAAATTCATAGACATGGTCGCATGCTTGTAGATTAGTACACTTGTACGCCTCTGAAGTTTTTCCATATGAGAATCCGGTATTAGCAGGCTGCTCCAAGAACAATATGCTCGCGAACTACCAAATTTGAGGAATACACTTATTCTCTCAAACTACCACATATATGTATGTCGATGAAGAAAAATATTTTTTTTTTTGCATTACCTTGGTCCATGAATATGGATTTGTAACAAGAATTGGTAGGCTGCCATTGTATGCCTTTTGGCCAAACTCCAATGGACCTATAAAAAGTTGTCATGAACATGTTACAATTGGTAATTCTGATTTTTAACTAATTAACATGCCATCACACGTTAAATTTTGATCTTCTATAACTTCAATTTATCTAATATTTACCTACTTCGTACGCTAACCCTACGAAGGAAGAGCAACCCGGCCCTCCAGTTAGCCATAGCAAGAGCGGATCTTTTCTTGGGTCGGATTCTGATTTAACAAAATAATAGAATAGTTGCACTTCCTCAGATTTGCCAACTCTAATGTATCTAACAATTTCAAAATTCATTACACAATATGTTGTGAAAATATACTAGTACTACTACCTCAATTTCTTGCTCTTCAAAAGCTAATTAAAGAAGTAATTTGATTGAGCAAAGACTTTTAAAAAGAAATTAAAGTAAGACATTTCAAATTTGTTGTATTAAATGTCATAATATTTGTGTAACTATAAGAAACCATTTGGCTAACCTGATAAGTTTGACCAAATTGACTTAAAATAACTTTGACTTATTATGTATTTTGTAAACACCGAAAATGACTTTTCATATTACAAACACTATTGGTTTAATTACATTTTAAATTATTTATGTGATATTTTTCGTAATATATCTTTTCCAAAATAAAATTCCTAATTTCCTCTTCTCTCCTCCTTTTCTTTACAAAGATAATTTTAAATTCATAATAAAAATTGTAAGAGTATTTTCGTCATTTTAACAACAAAAGGAAAGCTCACCAACACCTTTTACCAAACACATCAACTACTTATAATTATAAGTTTCATTACCTTTTATCCAAATAAAGTATAACCCCTTATTTATAAAAATCAATATATTTTTCAATTCTTGAATCATTTTTTGACTTATTTATGCAATATACACCCAAAAAACTTATAAGCTAAAATCAACTGAAAAGTCATAAGTCCGTGATATCCAACTTATGACTTTTCATCCTCATGCAATCACTATTGTTTTTGTTAATCACATTTTCTATTTTTTATTTAGTATTTTTTACTATTTCTTAAAATATCTTTTTCAAAAGAGTGAAGGGTCAAAAAATTTTTATCTAAAGTAGCTTAGTTTTTTAGCTTTATACCTGAATTATCAGGTTTTTGAGTTTTTTAGCTATCTGAATTACTACCAAATGTTTGTCGAAATCAAGGGCAGAGCCACCCATACCCAATGGGGGGTGTCAAGCGACACCCCTTCGCCAAAAAATTATATTGTATATAGAGGTCAAATCTTGGTTTAACAAATATATATATATATATATATATATATATCAGTATTGACACATTTTGACACAAGTTGAAGATTTAGTCTAGTGGTTAAGGGGTTGCGAAGATTCCTTGAGGTTTGTGTTCTAGTCCCACTAAGCCTCATAATTATTTTTTAACTACAAAAATGAGCATTTCAAAGTTAAATTGTTACTGAATATAGAAACATTCATCCTTTTTAAGACTAACTAAAAAGAAAAGCATATAACGTAAATAGAAAAAAGGGAGTATATATAAGTTTTGCCACTTTTATCCAACTTAATAACTATTTATTTGTAAAATCAACATTATTTTCAATTCTATCCGTTAACTAAAATGAGTTCTAAAGTTTTTAAAACCTTATGAACTCAGACATATCATAACATTTATGTGGTTACAAGACTGTTAAACATTATACATGAAAAAACATAGATTATATATACTAGTACTCAAGAAATTGAGAGCTAAAAACTTCACATTAATGAGAAATTAAATAGAAGAAAATTTATGAAGTTAATTACCCTGTCTGGAGATAAAAAGGAAGAGGGCCATCAAAACCAGGAAGATATTCAACAATTGAGCTATTCTGAGGAATACTTTGTACATGTAGAAATAAAGTAACAAGAAAAAGAAGATGAAACATTGTTGAATATGAATAATGATAGATTTGATGTCTGAGGATGTTAGTTATATTTCCAAAGTTACAAATTGAGGGTGTGTTTGGTATGAAGGAAAATGTTTTTTCAGAAAAAATATTTTTTTGGAAAACAAGTGGATTTCTAACTTATTTTTTCATGTTTGGTTGGTGAGTTAAAAATATTTTTTGGAATATATTTTTTAATGTTTGGTTGGTGAATGAAAAATATTTTCTAGAAAATATCTTTTATTTTTGGCTTGAGACTAGAAAATACTCTTTAGAAAAATAATTTTCAACTTCGATAATCAATCTAGGACAGAACCCTGACACCTAAACTAGGACAAGACCTCGATGACCATTCCAAAATACGACCCTGAGATCTAACATAGGACCTGACCCAGACTTCTGCTCCTCAAATATTTTCCAAAAACAATTTTAAAAAAAAAAATTGACGGGGTGGGAGGCTGATGGGATGGCTGAGGGGTAAGGTAGCGTAAAAAATAAAAATTTTAAAATTTGAAATATTTTTTCAAAAACAAATTTCTTTTTAAAAATATATTTTTAAGTTTTTTTGTTTGGGGGGAAAATTTAAATATTGTAATTTTTTTAATGGGGTTGGGTACGGGGTACGGAGTTAGGTAAGAAAAAAATATATAGTAATTTAATGATGAAGTAGAGTTTGGAAAATGTTTTTCTTATTTTTTGAAGAAAATTTATTTTCCTTAAATTGGAGAAAAACAAATTGATTTGAAAAATATTTTCCTTCTTACTATACACACCGTGAATTTGATTTATTTTCATTGAAAAATCTAAGTTTTATCGATCTAAGCTTTATTTAATCAAGATGTATTAGCTACTGCTTATAAAATACTCCAGGTGTCAAATCGTTAATTTTTTCACACAATAATTATAATAAACTCCATTTGGTATGTTTGGTTGCATAAATATTTTATAATTATATAATAATGTATATGATAATTGAAAGATAATCTAATTGGGCATTATATTCTCCCCCTATCACGTTTATCACGAATTACAAGGGTTGAAACTCTTGTTACACTATTTATTTTTTTAATGTAAAATTCACTAAGGGATTTTAACTCTTGAATTTTACAAATATGATTTAAGTATATTACCAAATCATATTAGCTGGTCACTATACTAAAAATAGATGTCTCATATTAGTTGATCATCTTATTAAATTAAGAAAGTAATAATTGATTGTTCCCATATTACCCTTGCAATTAATTCTTTTTAAAAGTGTTTCACATTTGTTTGTAAAGTTTCAAAGAACTTCTTTAAGCGGTGAATTGGTAAACTACCCTCTTATTTATGATTTCTTAATATGTGTATAAAAAAAGAAAAGTGATCAACTAATATGAAACGGAGGGAGTATTATTTTTGACTGTTTCTATATTATACTATTTGAGATACTTTATTCTACATCACATTAGAAGCTAAACAATTGACTATGTGTGTGATGAGATAATTCATAACTTTCAAAGGCTTCATGGTAATTCAAAGAAATAAATATGAAACTAATTAAAGATTACAACAAGGGTTTCTTCTTCTTCTTCTTTTTGCCGAAACCTTCATCTATTAATTCATTACGGACATGATATATCTAAAAAGATTACAAAGGTTGTTGAGCTATCCATCTTTTAAACATATAAAAGCTCTCCTCGCGTTTGTACTCTGGAGCTGTGTGTCCTCCTCCCTAATTGAAAAAAAAAACATTTGAGAAATATGAGAATATGAGCACTAGATGATTTTACTAATGAGCTTGAGAATCAAGATATATAAATATATAAACAAGTGTACAAAATTCTTGCCTTTACTGTTGCGTATGTCATATGATTTGAGAAAGCCCTTGTGTAACTACAAATCAAAGATATATAAGAATTTCATGACAATTGTATAGTCTTATCCAATTTGAATGAAAATCTAGGGAAGTAAAATTTGAATAATCATACCCTGCAACTTGTCCATCAATCGTCCATGGACGCCAATCATCAATAATTGAATAATTTAGATACTTTATCCATGCTTGTGTCGATTGGAAAGGAACAACCATGTCATGATCACCACTGCTCAATCAAAAACAAATTGTTACGATGTATATACCATATAGTAACTTCAACTGAATATTACCATAGCGTGAAAGTATCAAACCTGTATATAAGTGATCGATAACCTTTTGAACTAATGTTTACATGATACGGTATACTATTCATGAAAGTAACTGTGTAACTTGTAGACATAATACTTTGCCTACATCTCGTCCATGGTCTTCTTATAGTTCCCTAATCAAAGAAGAACATTTTAATATCTCGAACCATATATATAGCTCTTAGCAACATTTGCTATACATATACAAATAAAACGAATTGAAATACCTTTCTAACATGGAGAGCCTCTTGAACTCTTGGATCATTTGCCCAATAAGTGGAAAGCTTGCGTGTGGCGACCTATAATCAGAAAGTATATACGTGTGTGTGTGTATATATATATATATATATATAATTACCTTGTATTTATGTAACTCGTCAAGGAAAACAGGACGTATGCTTCTTTCATACAATGAGATTGATTATTGCATATATACTTGATCATTATGTGTACGAGTGTTTAGAGGTGGCTCCAAAATTTGAAGTTATTGAATATTCATACTTTGAAGTAACATTTGAGGGACTTACACGACTTTCTCGACAGATAAAGTCATCGTATTTTTGAAAGATCAAATCCTCTTCAAGAGACCTTCTTTCACTAGACAATTGGCGCGGTCGGTCAGAGTCTGTTCCACAGAAAGGCTCTAGTATTTGCTCACCATTTATACCACTCACAAGCTACAAAATTGTATTATAAGAATATTACTATTGTAGTACCTAAGTTTGAAAACCAATTCGAAAATGTTACAAATACAAAAAGGAATGTAAACTTACATTCTTGAACATTTTAAAGTTTTCAACACATAGTTTGTTGGTAGGATCTATGTTCAGGTAATCGCCTTTGCAAATATCGTTCAACGACTGATACAACAAGATCCAAATTATCATTTTTGTGTCATTGTGTTTGTATGATACAAAGTTAATGTACTATGAAATAAGGAATGGACAAACCTCATAAAGTTCGTCGGATATTAGCCCCATACCATGACAAAAAGGAATTTGGTAATTGTCTTCCTTAGAAAATGTTACTGGATTTCCAAGTGAATAGCCCTTAAAAGATATTATCATAAAATTAAAACAATATTTTCTTCCGTGCTTGATATATCTTGAAATTGAACGAAAAAGAAAGGAATATAAAATTAACCTTAAGGTTGATTAATGGCTCTTTTCCTGCTTCAATTCCTGCATTTTCAAACAGAAAACATCGTGGCTAGTGATGGCTACACATTCATATTACGTACAAAATTAGTTGGTCCTTACCATCAGATATTAGTTGAACAATAACTGGAACTGTAATGCCTGAATATGAATCCCCAGAAACATAGAAAGGGTTCAAAATGAATTCTGGATGATTAATAAGCCACTGCATAATAAATTGCGAGTTAGTTCACAATACATGTACGTTATATTTGATTGCTTCTTATTATTAGTGTCTTCATTTCCTTATGGCTCATCTTTAGCCTGATGATGAGATGACCCTAGACAGGAAGGTGCGGAGGTTGAGGTAGAAGGGTATATATAGTAGGTAATTAACAGAGTGTTAATCTGTTATCATACTTTTATGTGAGAGAGGCAGAGTCTAGTCTCATGTTCTCATCCTATCCTCTCCAGACGCCACGTGTGAGATTTCATTGGGTATGTTTGATTTCCTCATGGCACAATCATCCACCACTAGATACATATGTATCTTAAGTTCATGAACTTGGTACAATTTATCAAATACCTTTCTTAGAAATTCATAGACCTGGTCACACGCTTGTAGATCAGTACACTTGCACGCCTCTGAAGTTGTTGCATACGAGAACCCAGTGTTAACAGGCTGCTCCAAGAAAAGTATGCTCGCGAACTACCAAATTTATGGAATACATTTATTATATATGCTCACGAACTACCAAATTTATGTATGTTGATGAAGAAAAAATTTAAAAAAAAAATTGTGTTACCTTGGTCCATGAATATGGACTTGAAACAAGAATTGGTAGGCTACCATTGTATGCCTTTTGGCCAAAATCCAATGGACCTACACAAAAAAATTATCATGAACCTAGGTAACCTGATATAACTAACATGCTGTCACACATTAAATTTGATCTATTTAATATTTACCTACTTCGTACGCCAACCCTGTGAAGGAAGAGCAACCGGGACCTCCGGTTAGCCAAAGCAAGAGCGGATCTTTTCTCGGGTCGGATTCGGATTTAACAAAGTAATAGAATAGTTTTACTTCCTCAGATTTACCAATTCCAATGTATCTGAGAATTTCAAAATTCATCACTTCAACAATTTTTTGAGACTAGTATATAGATATTATGTTATGAAAATACTATACTACTATCATATCATTTTTTTGCTATTCAAAAGCTAAAACAAATTTTCATGTTTCAATTTATTTGACGTAGTAATTTGATCGAGCACAAAGTTTATTAACAAACTAAAGTAAGACATTTCAACCTTCTTGTATTAAATTAAATGTCATTATATTTTTGTGTAATTAGAAAAGACTATTTGACTTAAAATCACTTATGGACTTATTTACGCATTTGGTAACCAACCAAAATACTTATAAGTCAAAATCAATTGAAAGGCTTATAAACACTATTTGTTTGATCACATTTTTGAAATATTTTATCTGATATTTTTTCTAGTTCTCAAAATATTTTTTTCAAAACAAAATTCCTAACTTTCTCCTATTCACGCTCCTTCTTTTCTTTATAAAGATAATAAAAATTGTAAGAGTATTTTCGTCATTTTAACAACAAAAGAAAAACTCACCAACACCTTCTACCAAACACATCAAATCAATTGTTTATTATAAGTTGTCGCTTTTATTCAAATAAATAATAAATGTTTGTTAATAAAATTAATATATTTTTCAATTCCTAAAATTTATTCATTATTTACAATCAGCTAACTCAAACAAGCTCTAAAGCTTTTAAAACCTTATGATCTCAGATATATCATAATATTTATGTAGTTATAAGACTGTTGAACATGACACATGAAAAAACATAGATTATATATACTAGTCAAGAAACTAAGACGTAAAATTAAAGCTTCATATTGATGACACATAAAGGTATATACAGATAATTATAGAGACATTAAAGAGAAGAAAATTACCCAGTTTGGAGATAAAAAGGAAGAGGTCCATCAAAACCAGGAAGATATTCAACAATTGAGCTATTCTGAGGAACACTTTGTACATGTACAAACAAAGTAACAAGAAAAAGAAGATGAAACATTGTTGATGAAATAATAATTGGTAAGTTCTGAGGATTTTAGGTGATTTTAATGAATTCACACCATATAGTATACTCCACGTGGCATGTTTGGATAAGATTTTCTATGGTACAAGAAAGCTAAGAAAGTACATGTTAATCCAATGGTGGATCCGGGTTGCCCGTGTATCCATTAACATATATATGTATATCGATTTTGAGAAAGACAGAAACTAAATATAATCAATAGTAACACCATAGAAAACATGAAATGGAAGATCCGCCCAAACGAGAGTATGTTTATATTGAAGGAAGCTGTTTTTTTTTTTTTGTGAAGCTTTATCGTACTCTTCCAGACTAATGACTTCCAGATACTATTATTTTTTGCGGGATCATTTGTCACCCCTCAATGTCCACAAATTTATACTAATGAAGCTTTGGAAATATTGTCGTTAGATAAATATAAATATTGAATATTACCAACTTTATTATTCAAAACTACAATTATAAGTTCAGTACAAAAAAACCTTAAAAATTAAATCATCACGTTTAAATCTTGAATTCACCTCTACTCCCCGCACGCGCTTCAAATTCACCATAACATCTTCTCCTAAAACACAATTAGGATTCTATTCATCAATTCTTGCCATTACCACACTACAACTCCTTTTCATCACTAATTTCCTTGATGACATTTGTTGCCTTATTTGTTGTTGCATCACAAAACTCAAGTCCAAATTAATATCCCTACATGATGCTGCTCTAACTAACTCTTTATAATCTTCACTCTCATAATTATTAATAGATCTCAATGACAAGTTGTTAATATGACTTGTACTATAACTCCTTGGCAATGTTTGAGGATTCACCACCGCAAAATTTATCATGTTGTTCACGTAACAATCTCTTGTTTTTATTAAAACCGTCCATGGTAATGCAAGAATTCGAAGGAATTTGTTCTTGTTACTCACTTTGCTCTTCATTTTTCACCTTTTGTATGTGTGTTTGGAAATTGGAATTCAACTTAGATATTATATATGTATGAAGAAGGGGAATTTGTGGAAAATTCAATTATTGGAATAATTGGAAGAGATGGTTATGAAGAGGAAAGTTAGAAGACTATATGTGGAAAAGGTAGGAGGATGAGTCATGAGATTGTTTAAATTTGTTTGTTGTGATGTGAGGGGTTGTTGTAGTGTGTTTAAGTTATATATAGAGATGTGGGTACAAATATCCCTAGACTATGATCGAAATCTCAGAGACATATTTTAATTAAATTAAGGTCCTATTACCCTTTGAACTCATTTTTTAAAAAATGTCATCAACTTTTTAGCTTACATGGCACAGTCCGTGACTCCATGTAGTTGAGGCGCATGAGAGATGTTGGGATGCTACATAAGCCAGTTTAGTTAGGGTGTGTCTTTGAGATTTCAGTCAGAGTCTAGGAATAATTGAGCCTCATCCCTTATATATATATATATATATATATATATATTGTTGTTTTAAGTTTTTTTTTTATATTATCAGGTAACCATGTCATTGAAATAATATAATATTTATGGATAAAAAAAATTAAAATATATATAGATTTATAATTTTATTTACAAATAGGAAAAATTATCTGCTAGAATAAATAAACTAAAGGTGACATGATGGTATAAAATCTATTAAACGAATGGTAGAATATTTACAACCTATAATCTGTTTGATTTCGGAAAGCTAAAATTGCTTATAAGAAAATACTTATTTTAGAGAGTTAATGTGTCTGATCAAACTTTTTTAAGAACAAAAATTATTTGTGAATACAAGCAAAAGCTAAAAAAAAATAACTTTTCTCCGGAAGCACTTTTTAAAAGATTCGCCAAACACAAATTATTGCTCTAATATCGATTATTTTTTTTTAGGAAAAAGTGTTTGTCAATAGCAGCAAAATCTGAAAAAATAATTTTTCTCCATGAATTAATACTTTATGAAAGTTTCGCCAAAAAATGAATAATTCTTCTCTAATATAGACAAAAATATTATTTTTTAAAATTGATTACGTAAACATAATTTTTTATTTTCCAAAAATATTTTTTAAAAAAATAAATCGATTTTAAAAAAAAAATCTGGCCCACACAATTTATTAATATGGTTTGTGTAGTAGCTAAGTTGAATACAAGGACGGTGACGTTGGTGGACTTAATCCATGGACACTAAATAAGAAGGCAATTTTGATTTATTTGGCTTTTGAACAAGTAAATATAGATGGATTGGGAGTATCGAAGGGTAAAATAGGTATAAAATGAAGAATTTTTTCTAATTGTTTTCAAATTGAACAATTAAATGTCTACAGTTATTTTTAATATAATAAATAAATAAAAGTAACTGAGGGAACTCAAATTGGATAAATAGATGTGAATTATTTAATTTTAATATTTAGTAAACAAGTAAAAATAAACGTAAATAGTATCGAACCGTTGCGAGTCCAATTAAGTCTTACGTAGTCAGTTCAGCCATCAATTTGAGAACTTAAATTGGTTCCAACTATCACGTGTCTTCTACTTCAAAATATGGCCAATTAATGTACATTGTATTACGAGTATGGAAAACGAATCGACCGATAAATTGAACTGAAAAGAGGTGTTATTAATTTATTGCTATTGGGTTATTGAGTTCATGATTTTATAAAAAAAATCGGGTTATTGATTCGATATTGGTTTTTAATATTGAGTTATTGGTAAACTGACAACCCATTAGAACTGTTGTAACTTACTACTTTTACATGTACATAAATATTGTCTTTGTCCTTTAACCTTCGATTCACACTATAGTAACTATGAATTCACAACTTCACATATACAAAACGTTAAAACGGCCTAAAGTAAGAATTGTATTCCTCTTAATTTCGTTGTGTTACACTTATGTCGTTCTTTTCATGTTTGTTACTATTATTTCTATTTTATGAGCATTTGTTAAGTTACAGTCGAGTCAAATTTATTAGACAAGTTATATATTTATTTTATAGGCATTTTCTCATTAATAAAACTGAAAATCAAACAGATAAAAAATATGCACATTTGAAGTAACAAGTCTTGAATATCTTATTGATTAACAAGTACATCAAAAGGGATACACTAATAGTGTCCTTATACTGAAATACAAAGGAAATAAAACTTGTAATTTAATTTCTAGAAAGAAATTAAAATACATTGCATAATACTAAATAGAAATTAAGTCATTTTCACTTGACTTTAGTTTTATTTTTCATCAATACAAATATGAAATCATAGCTTCTTATTATTATTATTAGGGATAAGGCATTAGTATCCCTCTAGACTATGACCGAATTCTCAAAGACACACTTTAACTAAACTAAGGTCCTATTACCCCCTGAACTTATTTTTTTTGTAATTTGTACACCTTTTTGGCCTACGTGGCCTCCAATCATCTCCCACACGCCTCACTTAAGTGGAGTCACAAAGTGTGCCACATAAACTAAAAGGTGTACAAAATTACACAAAAAAATGAGTTTGGGGGGTAATAGGACCTTTGATTAGTTAAGGTGTGTCTTTGAGATTTCGATCATAGTCTAGGAGGTACTCGTGTCTTATCCTTTATTATTATTCTTATTATTGCATTTGGACACTAATAACCAATTTCCCTTTATCCACACATATTAAAGGAAAGTGTTGAATATTTTAAACATGTTTTACAAAACCAACCATCACTGCAATCCGATTGGGAATGACAAACCCTATTACAAGTAACCCAATTATTAATTTGCAATTGCGGAAGCAGTCTCCTCTCGAGTCCTGATAAATCATTATTAACCTCTCGTACCGCTACCACTTGTCTCGATGACCAACATATAGTTACTGAAAATTTTCACAATAATAACATATTTAAAATAATATCGTCATATATGTATCATGAAAATGAATAAAGAGAAATGAATACTTACGAATGGTTGCTGCGAAAAGAATAGTGAAAATGGAACCATGTTTAAGCAACGCCATATATGTTATAAGGGAAAAAAAAAAAGCTTCACACTTTATGAAAGTTTCTTGTAGGTATATCTCATTATTTTGTCGAATGCTTTAATTTATATACCCTAGTAAGAACAAGTTGATCCCTAGCATGGGAATATAATAATGTATATTATTATTATTATTATTATTATTATTATTATTATTATTTATTTATTTATTTATTTCTTCACAACGTGTTTTTTCTTTCTGGCATCCCATTTTAAAAATAATATAGTCTTTCGAAAAAGAAGTGCATTTAAATAAGGGAAAAGACTCCAAAAAGAAGTGCATTTAAATAAGGGAAAAGACTCCAATATATATGCTAGCTATGGAACTTTGTGAAAAGGCTCATTTATACCATCCGTTAAAAGTTTGGCTCATCTATGTCATTTTTGTTTGAGAAAAGGCTCATCCATGCCATTATTTGTTAACAAAAATAGTTCTGGTTTTGCAAAACCATTTGTCACACGTGGTCAATTATGATTCTGCCACGTCATTAATTACATTTTTTTTAAAAGAAAAAAGGCCCAAATATGTCATTGAACTTTGAGGAAAGGCTCATTTATGTCATCCATTAAAGTTTGGCTCATCTATGACATTTCAGTTAACAAATAATGGCATGGGTGAACCTTTTCTCAAATAGAAATGATATAGATGAGTTAAACTTTTAACGGATAACACAAATTAAATGAGCATTTTTTCAAAGTTCGATGGCATATTTGAGCCATTTTCCCTTTAATAAATTAGGATGATAGATGTTTGATTAAGAAGGATTAATGAGGAGTAAATTGTGCTTTCTGGTTAGTACCTAAATAAAACTATAGAGTTGACCTGATTACTGATCCATTATGTTAGGAACTTGCATGTGAGAATTCTTGAGATGAATGTAATAAAGATCATTTTGCAATAATTTAAACAATTGACAATTGTGATTAAATCTTTCATAAATCTTTCTTATATATACTAATACTAGTTTAATTACATGAGCATGTGACATGTTGGTGCATGCTAATCTTATTAATGTATTAATTTTTCCCATATACTTCTTTTCCACACTTCCTGGAAAAGAAGTTCATTTAAATAAATTATGTTTTTTTGTCTAATTAAAAATACAAACTTGACCTTATTATATGATCCATTATGTTTGGGAATTGCATGTTAGAATTATTGAGATGGATCTAATACGTTTTCCCTTTGTTCTTATTTAGTTGTTAGGATATGATTTTACACAGTTCTTAAGAAAAATTAATTAGAAGTATAATTTGACTAATATATTCGGAGGAACTTTAGTAATCCAATTTGTAGGCTATCTGAACTCTCATCTTGTTGGTTAGGATTAATCGATCCTCATATTGTAATCCCCTCATATACTTCCTTTACCCCCAATTTTTTTTTTCTTATTATTAATTTTTTATTTATTTATGTTCCTTATAATTTAAGTCTAAAATAATTAATGTTTAGGACAAAATTGAATAAAAAATTATTTTCTTGTTGATCTCTTAAATTGACAAATATTTGGAAAACCTACAATTTCTAGTATAGAAGACAATAAATAGGAAATGGAGGGAATATCATTTTGCAATAATTTACACAACTAATAATTGGATTCAACGATGGATAAATTTTATTGCTAAATATAATTTTTGAAAAATTATCCTTCCGAATAACGTTAGACTCATATGTTTGATATTTGCTCATGTATTATTTAATTTTAGATAGAATATTAAATTATAGTCTAAGATTTGCAATAACTTACAAAATTATAGGTCATGATCTAACATTTTCAATTTATTCAAAAGGGATATTTAGATCACAAATTAAAAAGTTCATAAATTACAAAAATAAAAAATAAAAAGTGTGTTATTATTAAAGAATTGTTCAAAAAAAAACGACCGGCAATTTTTGTTATCAATAAAATGAGGGACAATTTCCATTATTTTCTCTTCTCAATCAACTATACTAAGATATCATGCAAAATATAAGTACTCAATTAAAAAAAAGGAAGGTCATTCTCTTCATATAGAACAAAATGTAAGACAATTTGCATAGTACATAGAGAGGGAACAAAATTAGACAAGTACACTCCAACCTTTTCTATAACGACGTCGTTTGTCCAAATACTTTTTGACTGCTTCAATGAAAATAAATTATTATAATAATTGTTATAGAAAAGTCTGATGGTATATCACGTCATCGTCTGAGGACTCTGAATTCCTCTTTTCTCCCTTATTGATTTTGACATAGGAATATGTGATAAGTTGATCATAACAACACTATCTTCTCTCACACTACATGAATGTTTACATGAGAAAACACTAGATATATAATCCTTATTCTTCATCTTCATCCCAATAAAAAAATCATCCTTGCTTAAACCACCAAAAGACTTGCCTTTTTTTGAACTACTACTAGTCTTTGTACACTCTTTATATGCTATATAAAATGGATCATCATCTTGTTTCTTGATGATGAAACCCCTTCTTCTTGATGATGAACTCCTCAACCGCGGTGGACGCTCGTAAAAACATGGTGGTGGAGGAACTTTCATGCCATGAAAATCTAAATCCTTTGTGTTTTTGGATGAAAATTGGATATGGTGATCATATACTAATTTTGTTTGTGTCACCTTATTACTAACTCCTTTGAATTGAACTTTGTCCTTGTAATTAACATGACTCATGTTTTTGAATCAACAAAATGAAATTTATGGGGATAATTTTTAATATATGTTGATGAAGAAATGAATAATATAAGTTATGAATTTATATATATAGGGATTCTTCATAAATCATATACTTTATGCTTTTTAACGGCAAACGCCGCAAATATTTCATTTGGTAGAAGTACATAAAACGTGAAGGGCAAAAAGTGAGTAAATTACAAAAACGTTAGGTACTCTAAAACTACTAACAGAAAAAGATGATGAAAATAGGGGGAAAAGATTGACCAAACACTTAGGCACGAGGGATAAGGGATAACTAATCTCGAGATTAATTATAGGATAAGTTTATTTCATGAAGGTTGGGATAAAATCGCGGGATAACTTATTTCAGAGTTAGTTATCCTGGAATTGTAGTGTTAATTTTATCTCACATTGAAGGTGGGATAACAATCATGTGATAACTTGTTCCCAAACCAAACAAGCCCTTAGTGTATATATATATATATATAATAGACATCGACAAAATCAAAATTTCACTAAAGGGTTCGTTTGAACCCCATTCGATAGAAAACTACATTATTTATATATTGTTAAAATTATTTTTTATGTATATATAGTAGATACTCTCTAGATATTGAATCCCCTTTAATTTCTTGGTGTGTTAATTTAATTACTTCTTTATATTTTAAAGGGATAAGGGTCTAAAAAATACCCCAACTTTGGTCAAATTTGTTGTTGCGATACTAAACTTTCATGAGGACCTATTACCTCCCTAGACTATTTAATACCGTATTTTAAACATATATATTTGCCCACGTGGACATAAAAAATAATGCAAAATTATAACTAGTAATGTGTCCATGTGGGCATATATATACCTTTAAAATACACTATTAAATAGTTCAGGGGGTAAAAAATACGGTATTAAATAGTCTAGGGAGGTAATAGGTCCTCATGAAAGTTTAGTATCGTAACAACAAATTTGACCAAAGTTGGGGTATTTTTCAGACCCGTATCCCTATTTTAAACCTCCTTAGTGAAAATTATGATGTCAATACTGATCCAAATGAACCTCTTGCGCCCCTAACTTCGAAGTTAGTTATATACCTTCTTTTTTTTCTTCTTCTTCTTCATGTCTACATCAAGAGAAGGAGTAGATCAAACGTGTGACCTAAGAAGAAGTTAGGAGAAACAATGACAAAGTAACACTTAGATAAATGCATGACTGGTTTATCAAGCAAAAATAGAGTATTTTTAATTAGTTAAAATTATAATATTTCCGTGATTGATTAACTAGTTAAAACATATATAACTAAATATAAAATGTGAATATGTTGGTTTGTAAATTAAACAAACTTATAATACACGAAGAGCACAATTAAGGGAAAATAATTGGTGGGGGTTTTCCTTGTTTTGTGCTTTGAGATTAGGGTGTTAATTAGGCTAACATGTTTTTGTTAGTTTGGTGTGTTTTTTTTATCCTTAGAGAGCTATTAAATTAATTATTCATTTGGCTATGTGTTCTAATCAAAATGGTTATCCGTTTTTAAAAAGTTAGGTACTTAAAAACTTATAAAAGAAGAAACAAGAAATTAAAATTTAAATAAGAAAGGAGTTTTTCGGATGGTAGACAATCCTCACCTTCAATTCTAAGATTATGAGTTCGGGTCGTCAAAGAGCCATAAAGATGGAAACTCCAAAGGAGGGGTAGAACTGAACGAGTTGGGTTATGACCTGCCTTTTAACTCATTTCAACACAAGTAACTTTCAGTAGATCATATTTATTAAATCATCCTATTTTGATCCTTACAAATTTAGTTCGACCCGCTCATCTGACATCTCTATTAGTAATAATAAATAGGGAAAATAGCATTTTTAATCCTTCAATCAACTTTTATGAAAGGTTGTGACCTTTTTGAAAGGTTGTAACTTTTTCAAATAGTTGTAACCTTTCCGATAAGGCACAATAAAAAATTGTTCACACTACCCTTTGTTGTCTATAAATAGAGAAATTTCCTCTCATTCTAAAACAACGAAAATTTTGAACCTCTTATTCTTCTTCACAATTAAATATTTGTGTACTTTGCTCCTGTTGAGTGGCTCACTGACGCCATTGCTTATGTTACAGATCCTGGTATGTATTTTTACAGTCATTAATTTATGCTTATGTTATTAAGAATAAATGATAAGATGTAATTTTCATTTTCCTTTATATTATTAATGTTTGTTACTACATAATCTTGTATGTAAGATAATATGGTATTTTAGTTTTAATGACCGATAGATTAGCAGTATTATTTTATAAATTTCGTAATATTAAATTCCCGCACAGAACATGGATAATTTTACTAATTATTTATAAATTCTAATTTTGGATAATATAATCTGATATGGAGTAACAACGCAAACTTAACATGATACATATTTATTTAAGTAGTGGAACAAAAATAATCATAATAATTTGTAAAATATTCATAAGCAAAGAAACCAAAAAGTGTACATTTCAATTATTTGAAGGTTAAATTTAGAGAATGCTTATAAAAATACTATTCTAAAAATACATTCATAACTGACCAGTTTATTTTATTGTTTAGACACAAAGAAAAGCCAAATAAAGAACATAAATAGGCACACACATAACGGTTCTCATGCTCAGCAGCCAAAGTAGTTACATATATACTTTAAATAAATGCCACTATTTAAATAATCTTCGAATTCGAAGCGTTCGATTCAAAACTTAAGATAATGGGTGTTAATCGAAAATAACTTTTTATTCAATTAAAATGAGTCCACAAGAGTAGTTATTGTAGTTGATATACGTTTGGAAGAGATATTTTTAGTTTCTCAGAGAGGGAGCCTGAGAAACAGCTAATACACATCTAAAGAAGGTAGGACGAGTGCAAATTACCCTTTCCAGGGAGGTAGTGACAATAAATAACTATATCAGAATACTCACATTTAGTATCAGTTTTGAGGTCTTGTTAATTCAAATTCATATTGTTTAAGACCTATTAAAGGAAAAAAATCCTTTCTATAAATTAAAGAAATAATAATCATCGGAAGAAAGTTGTACTCATGTTCTCTTTGCGGGAACCTGTTAAAGCAAAAAAGTCTCACATTGGTGGTTAATGAGATGACTGGACTCCTTACAAGGCTTGGGCAATCCTCCTCCCTTTGAGCTAGCTTTTGGGGTGTGAGTTAGGCGTAAGACTTAATTTAACAATACTTAAATTGGTTGTGTCAATGTAGATGCATGTTTTACACATCGCGTATAAGGGGAATCAACACCCCTCTACTGCTGCCGGACAGATGTATAATGTACTACTTCGATCCAGCAACTTCTTCGGAGTAGGTTTTGGACGTTACATGATAGATACACAAGGACACAAATATTTATGTGAAAATGTACAACGATCCTTTATTTACAAGACATAAGTTTTTGCTACAATTACTATTGTGGTGTAGAAGAAAAAAGATGTATGCTGCTATGGTGTTTAACTTACTACAACTTACAAAACAAATGTACTAAAAAGAACAAAAGAATCCAAATGTAAAAAAGGACACAAAGGGGGAATATTATCATCATTCTTGATGGTTTTCTGTATTCAAATATATGTTGTTACGCATTTTTCTACTATTTGTTCCAACACATCTTGATGATCTTGGTGTTTGAGGGGCTTAACGTTTGGAGGAGAGGCAATAGAGCCATCATCTCTCCAGAATTTCCCCAGTTTTTCAAAATTTACATATCGCGCTAATGCCAGGCTCAGCATTATCCTGTCTTTGATTTGACAGTTGAGCTGAGATAGTATATCCCCATGAAGCCTATTGATATTCTTCGACTAGTCAACCTGTTCACCGATCAAGTCTAGCCCCACGAGAAGGAATGATATCCCTTGAAACAGCAAGAAGTAAAAGTGGATCCCTTGGGCTGATAGTAGGCTCCTAACTGCAGCTGTCAATAACAAGAAAGCTAAAGCCAATTCTTTTGTATAGATTCTGTTGTGCTTTTTCTTCCGCGAAGACTTTCGTGCTTTTTGCTTAATTTCCTCCTTCAAGTCTCCTAAATTAGGCTCTGAAGTACCTCTTTGATGTTTTGGTTTTTCATCAACCAATAAGTAAAGGTCACCCTCGGATGAACGTCCTGATTTCTTGGTTACAATCCATTCATAAGAACTTCCAAGTTGGAAGAGGCCTGAGATCATGGCATTGAACTTTGTCACAGACATTGTGTTCTCGAATAAGAGATATGGTACGATGAAAGGGAAGGATTTAGGGGACGGAAGTATATTGAGAAATGACATTGTGGCGGGGATGTAAGACACAACCCACGTAGGGAGTGTAGCCTCGGGAACGAACATGGTCATAGGGAGGATTATACAAAACAAAGTGAAAGAGTAAAATGGAAGTATCAGTTTCCTTAAAAGGAAGAAAAGAAATATCAAGTTGCCTTTCTTCCAAATGCTTATCTGCATTAACCAAATTTGAAAGCATAATATGTCAGACAGTACGCGAATTATCATACATAGATAGATCATAGATGGATATTCTATAAGTGAAATGAGTTATATACATTTGATTCAATGATGGCAGGAAAACAAAGACGGAACAACTGCATAGGCCCTGAATGCCATCTATGTTGCTGCTTCCTATACGCTTCGTATGATTCTGGTACCTCACACTGGCACTGAAAATGATCCAGGAAAGTCTTTTAGATTCTAAAGAAACATTTACTTGTGAGAAGTTAGCAACGAGTGAGCAAAAGTACCTCGACATCATTAAGAAAGATGAATTTCCATCCGTGGAGATGTGCTCGAACAGCAATGTCCATATCCTCAACAGTTGTTCTCTCCAACCAACCACCAGAACCTTCCAATGCCTTAATCCTCCATACTCCAGCAGTCCCGTTAAATCCAAAGAAATTCAGAAAGATACCGTTCACCTGCTGTTCGACTTCAAAATGAAAGGCCAAATTGATTTGCTGCAGTCTTGTTAGAAGATTTTCTTCCTTGTTTACAAAGGACCATCTTGCTTGAACCAACCCTATATCCTCGTTATCCTACAGTTCAAAGTCGAAAGGCGATAATTAATAAAACAAACTACATGATCGTATTCTATACACACAATGTGATTCTATACGCGAAACATATAGAAGAAACGAAGATCATCACAAGGAGAGAGGGTGGAGGGTATTGAATACCTTGAAGTAAGGAACAGTTCTCTTAAGAAAATCAGCTGATGGTTGAAAATCAGCATCGAAAATGGCAACAAATTCATAGTCTTTGACATAGCTGCAATTCATGGCTGACTTAAGATTGCCAGCTTTGTAACCCTCTCGAATCACCCTATGACGATATACAATGTTTACACCATCTTTCTGCCATTTATGTACCTCCTCTTTGATCAACATCTGAGTCGTGGAATCGTCAGAATCATCAAGAATTTGAATCAACAATTTCGATTTAGGCCACTCCAAACTAGACATAGCTGCAATAGCTTGCTGATAAACCTGATACCAATTGCCAACCAACACTCAATTTTCAGACAAACAATAAACAACCAACAATAAACATATAAAACAAGACTTCACACAACGAAACAACAACTACGCTCCAATCCATACTATATTAAGGTTCGCTACATGAATCCTCAATATCCATTTCACTCCATTTAGACCCCTTTCATTCGAACTACTCAATAAATAGACAACATTCAGAAAATCAAGAAATTCTTAAAGAATACAACAAATGGAGGGTAGCGTGTACATAGACCTTACCTCTACCTTGAAAAGATAGACAAACTATTCCCAATAGACCCTCGACTCAAAACAGATGAAGAAGACTATAGTAGCTTTAAAGAATAGGAAAAATTACCTCTTTTTCATTACACATGGGGATTTGAACAAGAACCATAGGATAGTAACCACCATCACCATCTTCAAGATCCACGGGACCATCTTTCAAAACCGGCTTAATCTTCCATGTACGGATCCATAAACAACCCAAACACAAGATCAATCTATCCAAACTCTGGATAAAGAAGAGTACAATACACACATTTGCCAATGATCGAAGAATGGGAGCAAAATACTCCACCCTAACCACAACCCATATGGAATAAAGCAAATCAAAAACACCCTTCACAGCTAATGGATTTGCCAATGTATACAAATGCTGAATATGAAGATCATAAGTATTAAAGTGCCAACCTTTATAATATGCAGCTATTTCAAAACCTAATAAGATTAAAGAAAACCAAACGAACACTTTTATACAAGAATAGAACCAACTATTGCTTGTGGAAGAATCTGTTTTTCCAGTGGCTACACGACGACGGATAACGGAACCAAAACTGAACAATGCAGAGGCAATAGAAGTTAAACAACCTGCTGCTTTATGTGCTTTGAGAAGAAGAACCCATGTCAGTTGTTTTGCATTCTTGTTTTTCACCTTTTCACCTTTTGTTAACAAGAAACTATCATCCTCTGATGGAGTTTCTAGCTCAACCATGGACCAGTTATTTGGATTCTCCATTTTTACTACTACAGGGGTACCCCTTTGGGTCTCTTTACCACCCCACCAGCTAAAGGGTGGTGCCATTGATGATTTTGGTGAACACCCTTTTGGAAATCTTGGACAAAAATGTGAAAAAGATTGAAACTTTACGTCGATTTTAGCTCAAAATGATGAAAAAACAAGAGTTCTTGGCAAAACAAATGCCAAAAAAGACGAATATTGTGACGTTCTTACAACGACAGATCAAACAAGAACTTGAAGAATCTTGGCCTAAAATGTGCTAAAGATTGAAACTTTATGATGATTTTAGCTCAAAAATGAACACATAAGCAAAACAAATGCCAAAAAAGACGAATATTGTGGCATTCTAACAACGACAGATCAAACAAGAACTTGAAGAATCTTGGCCTGAAATGTGCTAAAGATTGAAACTTTATGATGATTTTAGCTCAAAAATGAATAAAATACGACGAAAATACAGAGTTCTTGGCAAAACAAATGCCAAAAAAGACAGAATATTGTGGCGTTCTAACAACGACAGATCAAACAAGAACTTGATGAATCTTGGCCTAAAATGTGCTAAAGATTGAAACTTTATGATGATTTAAGATAAAAAAAATGAATAAAATACGACGAAAATACAGAATTCTGGGTGAAACAAATGCCAAAAAAGACGAATATTGTGGTGTTATAACAACGACAGATCAAACAAGAACTTGATGAACGAAATCCTGAAAAAGTGTTGTTATTATGGTATCACGTCTTTGATTTTGATTTGTCAATATTAGAAAAAAGAATGGAAAATCAAAATCAAAAACAAGAAATTAAACGCCCATCATGTTTTTTCTTGAAATTTTGATTTTCAAGAAGATGAAAATAGACAAAACAAAATAATATTTATAGGATAAATTTTGGAAACAAAAAAGAAGAAATTTAAACAAGAAATTTAAACAAAAAAGAATGTAATTTCAATAGTTTCTTCCTTTTGTTTTGATGGATTAAGGTAAGAAAAATCCAGTTTTTTTTTTTCTGTTTTTTTTTAAAGAGGTTATTTTAGCTATCAATCAAATATATCTATGCATGGAAGTTGATAAAACATTAATAAACGATATTAATTTGAAACAAATAATTAATATTCCCTCTCTCCGTTCCTTTTTAGTTGTCATGTTGGGATTTTCGAGAGTTAATTTGACTAATTTTTAAAGCTAAATTAAATTACATTAATTAGATATTTTAAAATAAAATTTTAGATATTCAAAAAATATACAGAAAGTACTATAGATTACAACATTTTTCATATCATCAATATGATGAAAAAATATATCTTAAAATATTGATCAAAGTTCATATCATTGACTCTAAAAAAAAATTACGACAACTAAAAAAGGTCAGAAAATAGTATATGATTACGTATTCATGTGATTTCGTTCTCATCGCGCACAAGAAAATAAGTGTCGTACATGATTGGATAAATTAATTATCTTATCGGAGTATTAATTATCATCAAACGTTTTGCATTAATTTGGCAAAGATATACAAAAAGATAAAATATGTTTTAGTGGTTTTCCTTTTTTAAGGTAAAAGAATTTTTGTCTGTTGACTTTGTTTATGGCAGTCATTAAACGGCTAATGACAAATTTGCCGTTGGTGAAAGGTTCTCATTACGTCCATCTATACTGTCTACTATACTTAAAAAGAGAAAAAATAAATATTTGTTTGTATTTGTCTAGTCTAGAAAATCAACACATAACTTATCACTTAATTTCTGATTTATTTTTATTCTTAATAATTATAATGATTTCTTCAATATTAATACATTTCTTAAAATGCCAATTTTTTTAATTCAAAAGGTGATAAGGTAAAATTACTTTTTTATTTATTACTTCTTAAATGGGGTGGCAAGTAAAATCTATCTATATATAAAAGGAGAAGAAAAACAGCATACATATCAGCGCCACAATTAATCTCGAAATTTAAGTATTTAAAAATTAAATTTAAAAAAGAAATATGACTTTTAAAAAAAAAAAAACAACACATGTCAGCAAATTCTATCCACACTTGATTAACTAATAAGCAATTTATTTTAAGTTTCAATTTAAGCAACTCAACTATCTATTTTTGAAATACAATTAAAAAATAAAAACTACCTATTCAACCGACTTGAAACTTCCTTACTATTTTAAAATTCTAATTTAAAAATCTTTTAAATTAACCGAAACTTCCTTACTATTTTGAATTGAGTTCATGGTTACATGTTTTTAATTTTTAATTCTTTTTAAAGTTTCCACGAAAATTGTTTTAAATTTGAATTTTGAAATTTCCTACTTTCAGATACAATTTAAAAATAAAAGGTAAATTATAATTTGGATAAGAATGAATTTGAAATGCATATTGGTTAGTTTCCACGAAAATTGTTTTTCTATTTGAATTTTAAAATTTCCAATTTTGAAATATAATTTAAAAATAAAAGTGTAAATTGTTCAATAATAATAATAATAATAATAATAATTTGGATAACAGTGGATTTGTAACTGATTAATATATGATAAATTTTTTTAATTAAAATTAATTTTTTAAAACATCTATAGGTGATAGTGTTTTTAAAATTTTAAAATATCAAGTAGTTAATTATTAATTAATAATTATCTTTAATTATATTAAATAATAAATTACAATTACAATTTGAAAAACAAGATAGAAATTTAAAACGGTTTCAAAAACTAACGGGGCAGTTTTTTAAAAACTAAAGCATATAAAGCTAACAAAACCCACATTTATCCAACTTCCCATTTTTCTTGCCCACTTCTTAGTTTTCTCTGAAATGGAAAATTTCATTAGAGAAGAAGTTCACAAAATAAATTATACAATGCCTCACAAGTTCTACCATGAATGTACGGGTCGTGTTTGAAATGTTACCAAACACGTTATTGGTGTTGAAGTTAACAACCAAGTTCGTAACAAGATCTTAAGAAAGAGATTTATCATAAAATAGTTGGATTGTGTAGAGAGAAACACGATAAATGTTTTTGTTGTTCATGGGATGAGACAAATAATATGAATTGTGTAGAGAGAAACACGATGAATGTTTTTGTTGGTCATGGGATAATGAAATTTATTATTTTTCTTTAGTTATGTATTTCAATTTCAATTTATTATTTTCTTGATTGAAAATTCATAAAATATGAAAGAACAAAAACTTATGAATATTTTTTTGATATATAATTTTTATTTAAAGTATATTAAAAAATTCATGTTATTTTATACTTTATTAATGAAAATATGTCAATTGTTAAAATATCTGTTAGACAATAAAAATAATAAATTTGAAAAATATAGCTGCCAATATAACTACAAATTATATTTGAATGCAAATTGTGAAAAATACATATACAACAACTTTTTTTCCTCACTGATTTTGCATCTCTTTTTAATGATTTTTGCTTGCAATAACAACTAAATCTTATAGGATTAACCTTTTTACATTCATTTTCGATTCAATGCGTTTTTCGAAATTGATTTGAAAATTATAAAGTATTTAGTAATAAAATATTCCTATAATTAGATGATTTTTTAAAAAAAATCATGTAATCAATATATGAGTTCTAAAAAAAATAGAAAGACACAATTTAAAATTTTGAATATCATGCCTACAATTAAATATTTAATCATTTCATGTGAAAAATTAGATTTACAAACTTACTAACAATATTTCAATTAAACATAATAAAAAATAGTAGACCAAACATGTAAAACGCATAAAGTTTTTGTTTTTTTAATCAAACTAAAATAAACAAAAAGAAAGTAATATTATCTTTATTAAAATTTCAACAAAATATATTAAAAAACAATAAATGTAGCTAATTATAACTATAAACATAATATTAAATTGTGTATTAATAAAAATGATACTGTAATATGCACAAATACATAAGTTAATTGATTTGTATGATTATTTTTTAAAATATACATTACAAAGTGAATGATAAATTTATTTTTTTTTAATTATAAAATCCGCGCAACGTGCGGACACGTATACTAGTACTCTATAAACAAGTAAAGAAGAATGGAAGAAGTACTATTATTAATGTCAATAATAGAGAATTGAAAATGTGTAAATTTTATTGCTCGCTTTGTCTCAAAGTATATGTCATGTTTTTTTTTTACTTATACCCTCTTTTTAGAAAACAATAATTAGAAGGTGTACTTGTATTTATGTCTTAAGATTTAATCTCTCTATATTAAAAATTTACTCTATTTAAGTGTAATAATTGAGGTTTGTATAGCTTTCAAAACAATAATTAAGTACTATAAAGAATAAAATGAGAAAAAATAATTTTGTCTTGTATTTATGTAATAGCAAGGATTTTCAGACATATAATTTTAATAGAATGACAAGTACTTTGACACCGAGGAAATAACTTTTTACTTAGGGGAAGGTTTTAACCATTTTACGCTTTATTGTTAGTTAGACAATTAAAACATCACCCCATAATTGAGGTGTTGTAGTGTTAAGAACAATTACTACTGGAGATAAAATGAAAAGATAAAATGAAGAGAGAAAAATTATCCTTAAACTTTTAAAACGATAAATAATTTAAGATAAGTATTTCACGACAGATAATTTAAGATTGATGGAGTAGGGTTCTTATACGTGATTATTGTGTATCAAGGTTCTTTCGTAAAAATTATTTTTTTAATGATTTGCAAATATTAAGAACTCACTCATATTCTGACTTACTTCACAAAAAAGGTTAAAATTAGAAGAAAAAAAAAACATCATTAACAAGATTTTGGAGCTACCAACCTCCATCTAATAGCTTGAGCTCGAGAAAGAGGATAGCTAACTTAAAGATTTTAATGAATGAACAAATTAATTTGACACTCAAGTGCTAGCAAAAATTTAAGATGTTATTCTCTTAATTAGACAAAGAGGTTGTAGAAGACTTACAGATTCGTCAATTTTACGATTAACACACTTGAATGATTACAATTGATAGTAAACTATTCTCTTAAGTTTTGATATTTAAAAACTATAACCCAGTACGGCTTTATTATTGTTTAAAATCTAAGTAATTAACAATTTCCCTTTTATAAAATCCCCAAAAATCCAATAATTACTGTTAAGTAGAATTTCAATAGCGAATTATAAAAATCTCTAATAATGCTCTTTATGAAATTCAACAACAATTTAATTGGATTTCTGTATTTTATAATTGATTGTTTTAATTTAATTCATGGGTGATGCATTCAATATGTGCCGTCCATTAATTGGTGGAGGGATGACTTGTGGCATTGTCTGGTATTGTTGGTGTTGTGTGATCTTCTCAAACCCCTTCATAATTTGAATGATGAACCTACTCTCTGTTCGCCCGCTACCACACGGATTGGTGTACTCTTATCGTTAACTCCGAGAGAAGCAAATATTTTGAGTCCTTTTACATATTTAAACTATTGAGATTGTGAGTTTCCTACCTGAACTATTACTCAATAGTTAACAAAACACATTGATTAGTTTCTGATGATGTGTGTACACTCTCTTTTATCTAAAATTCTTCCACATGACACACCACGTGGAAAAATAAATCTAAATAAATTAATATTAGGTTAAAAGTTAAGATTAATTAAAGACTAAAACTATCACCATATAAAAATTTAGGGGGAACCCATCAATGGCCCTCTAAACTTGGCACCAATTTTCGTTTAGACACCTTAACTAAGCTTTGTTCACTTTAGACACCTCATGTCATACTGCATTGTGTCATTTTAGCATTTTTTTAACAATCAGCCAAATATATATGGTGTGTGTAATACACTCGCTGATGACGTGTCAAAGTGGCAAATTAAATAAAAACACGTGGCATATATATTAAAAATAATTTTTAAATAATGATATTTTAGTAGAATGAAGAAGTAGCAAAAAACTAAATAACATGTGGAATTTTTTACACAAAAAATTTTTAAAAAAATAACCCAACCCCACCAAGTCATCTTCTCCGCCCCACCCACCCCAACTCCTCCCCACCCACCCAAATCGTCTTCTCCACTATTCCCCCACCCACCCAGCGTCTTCTCCACCTCTGCCAACCCTAACCCCAACCCCTTCCCCAATCATCTTCTCCACCCCACCCATCGTCTTTTTCAAGATTTTTTGTTGCCTTTATTCTTTGCGACAACATGAATCGTAGCCCTTCTAATGTGTTGAAATTTATTTTTTTGTGAAATTCCTTCATGTTGAAATTCGTTTTATTTGTCTGTAGCATCATCAAAACTATTTCTCCATGGAAGGAGTTCAAGTTTTGAGAGATGATGGCTGAAAAATGAGGAAGAAAATGAAAAAAAATAAAATAAAAATATTAAATGAGTCTTTCACGCGCTGGTATTGAGTGTATTACACTCACTATGCCATGTCAGTAAAAAGTGTCAAAATGACACAACGGACCCCTACTTGAGGTGTCTAAAATGAACAAAGCTTAGTTAAGGCGTCTAAGTAAAAATTGATGCCAAATTTAGGGGGCCACCGATGGGTTCCCCCAAAAATTTATTCCAACCATAGCATCCATCATCTTCTTCTCCATGTTCTTTGCCTATTGATCTTCTCTGCCATGATATCATATCTCCAACTTAATAACGGAGATTTTAAAATTTTAAAGAAGATAAGTTAATCAATTAAAAATATATTAAATGATTACTGTTGTTGTTCTTTCTGCAGCCTGCGGATTGGTGCTTTGTTTAAGGTGTTTAGCTTTAACAAGTAGTAAAATGTTACGCTTGATATTGATGTTTATAATTCGAAGAATGAGATATATTTTATGTGATTAACTTATATTTATTTAATAGACATTCGAGAATACATACAGAAATTTTAATTTTTCAAAATATGAGCCGAAAGTATCGACTAGAAACACTTATCATGTGTTCATGTGCTTAATTAAAACATGACATAGTTCAAATGTATAAATAAAATTTACTAACAAATTTAAAATCTCACCGATACATTCAACCTAAAATTAATGTTATCACTATCTTTAAACCAATCACTTAGTTATACTACATCATAAGTCCTAGTGAGACTGAGACATGAACATATATATTGCAAGATATTGCCATAATCTTCATAATTTTTTTGGATGAGTTCATATTTCAACACTTAAATGAAACATAAATATTTTTCCCACCCCACCCCACCCAACTTCAGGAGGATTTTACATCAGTAGTATTTTCATTTATTTTTTCGCGTGACTCAAATTTTTAACCTATCTACTGATTAATAATTAAAGATGGAGGTCCTCGATCAACCGCCACTCGTCAAATGCATAAATGTTGCAAACATTCAAAGTTGCCAAACCCAAAACATGTGGCAACTATTTTTTCTATGATGTGAACATAAGAACAAAAAAAACTCAATTGTTTCAATCAAACAAAGAGAAAAACTAATTAAATTGTTGATTGGAATTGTACTATTTTTCATGGTTGACAAAGTGACAAAATATTTTGAAAATTATGTATATTTGGAGTAGTTATGTATAAGTGGACAAAAGATGTTTCTTTTTGCTTCTTTTTTTTAAAAAAAAAAACTCTATATATCCACGTCATGATTTTAATTAAATGCCATAATAAATACTCCCTCCGTCCCATTTTATATGTCACATTTTTACTTTGCACTTGCATTAAGAAACGATGTAACTTTACCCTTCTACCCTTATTTAATGTTTTCTTAAGTTAATTTTATAATAAATGATTAATACATTTTCAAGATTAATTAACTACTCCATCAAGGGTATAATAGGCAAAATATGGTAATTTATGCATAAATTTTATAAAATGACAAGTATTGTGGTCAGCTATTTATAGAAAGAGATGACATATAAAATGGGACGGAGGGAGTATCAACTTTGTTTCCTAGCTGGCAATATATTTCATTTTCTAATATGCCTTGATAATTACAGCCACTCAATTAGGAGGTCCTTATCAATGTCTTGTCTTGAAATAATTTACGTATTAAAGTTGGGCAAAAGTAGCTCACAACTAGTTCGGTAGATGATGATTTAGCACCTTTAATCAAGAGTCTCATTTTAAATGACATTTATATTATATTTTTACGAATTTTTTGTGTGCTACCTTGAATGTTATTGGGTCTCATTTCCTTACTTACGTTTGTATGATGCGGGAAATGTTTTCCACTCGATTTATCAATACTAGAGGCGTTAAAATCAAGTTCAATCCGTTCAAGTTTGGGGGAAGGGGCAAAATTCGCCAATTACTAATTCAACCCTTTTGGCCCGTTTATATCTGATATGTCACATATGTTGTCTCCTGTATTGAGGTTAGCAAAACAAAAACAGAAAATAGATGAAACAGACAAAAATAATAATCCTAGTCCACAAAACCCATTGCGTTTCCTTAAGAAATTTAATCCCCTCAAGTATTCGAGGTTGCAGATTAATTCTTCCCAAGATAAAACGAATTAATCTATTAGAGAAGTAGCGGTACCTCAAACTTTAATAATTTCATCGAACGCAAGAACGGTAACGAGAGCACACACAGACTTAGTCGATCGACAATTTTGTTTATGTAAGAAAATGTATATGCAGAGAGGATAAAAAATTTCAGTGTTAAAAACCGGAAAAAGAGTCTCTATTTATAGCCACTTGCAGCAAGGAACGGGTCTGTTTGACAATGGTGTGAAGGTTTCTATTCAGACATGTCACTCCAGAATGTTGTGTCTTTTGGGAAAAATAACGTCTTTTCGGAAGGAACAGGTCCCTTCAAAATGAAGTTATCGTTACACGCAAATTTGAAATAAATCTCGTTACGCGAAATTAATTTTGTTAATTAACTAACATCCTGAATTAATTTATAAGAGAAAGGAAATCAATTAAAGAGATTGTTTAAATAAATTTTGTCCAAAAATATTATCAATCAATCACATCATTTGCCAAATTCAAAGCCGAGCGAGTGACGACGTGAGGGGACACCTTCTTCTTAACCCTTTAAGAACTAAAGGAAGTGTTTCCTATTATAAGGACAATAATTTTTCTTTCTTCTACCAATATGAAAGAAATGACTTTTCATTTGCAATTTGCAATGACGTTTCATTTTCCCTCCAAAATTGGTTCCCCCACATTTCCATTTTCTCTTCTTATTTTCCATTCACACCTTGCTAAAACCCAACAATCCCCCACATGAATAGGGAATGACTATTGTTAAAACATATGCATGAAAAACTTGTGTGTCTCGTAAGTAAGGGTTAATCGCATCTGGATAAGTAGGTTTTCCTTTAAACTTTTCGTAGTGAACATATATCGGATATACTCGGTCAATCAATAGATTTGATATCTTTGAACCGTCGAGCTTTGGTGTATACCTAGATAACATAAGTCACGCAATCAACCCTTGAACTATTTTTTATTCTCATTTTTTTTTCATTCAGCCATGAACACGTCTTGGTTAATAAGTGCTTAGAGAACTGACCTTATCGGATTCTCCTTGAAGCGACTTACACTTCACATTTACATAGGTGGTTTCTAACTGTGTTATCCCATAGATACACTATTTGATATACCCTGTATCAAACTTAGAAATCATTAAAAAGTCCTTATGCATTTATCTTGGTTACTGAACATTGTCTCATCATGAGAATGGACCATAAAATAAATTTTGACAATGTTAAACCGTTATTTATGACTTTGTTTGGTCTCCTTGAAACTAGATCTTGGGATCTCCAGTCTTCTAGGTAGAGTTACCGCCACGATGACTTGTTCTCGGCCATAGTCCCATTTTCGTCGATGATCTCTCAACTCCCTCTCTAGTTAGGCTTTTTGTAAGTGAATTCAACACATTATCATTTGACTTTACATAGTCAATTGTGATAATTCCACTAGAGAGTAGTTGTCTAACAGAGTTATGTCTTCGTCGTATGTGACGGGACTTCCCGTTATACATAATATTTCCAGCCCTTTCTATTGCAGCTTGACTATCACAGTGTATGCATATAAGGGCCATTGGTTTGGGCCAAAATGGAATATCTTCTAAGAAATTCTGGAGCCATTCAGCTTCTTCACCTGCCTTGTCTAAGGCGATGAATTCAGACTTCATTATAGAGCGAGCTATACATGGTTTTTTGGATGATTTCCAAGATATTTCTCCTCCACCAATAGTGAAAACATATCCACTCGTGGATTTCCTTTCAGTTGATCCAGTAATCTAATTTGCATCACTATCCTTCAAGAACTGCTGGATATTTGTTGTAATGTAAAGCATAATTTTGAGTGTCATCTAAGTACCCCAAAACTCTCTTCATTGCCATCCAATGATTTTGATTGGGATTACTTGTGTATCGACTTAGTTTACTTATAGTGCAGGCTATGTCTGGTCGTGTACAATTCATGACATATATCAAACTTCCAATACTCTGGCATAATCCAATTGAGATTGACTTTCACCTTTATTCTTAGCAAGATTAAGGTTCACATCAATTGGGGTTTTTGCCCTTTTAAAATTCAAATACTTGAACTTTTCAAGTACCTTTTGAATATAATGAGATTGAGACAATGCTAAACCGTTAGAAGTTTTGTGAATCTTAATTCCCAATATCAAATTGGCAACTCCTAAATCTTTCATATCAAACTTACTAGCGAGCATACACTTAGTAGCTTTTATATTAGCAATGTTGTTGCTCATTATCAGCATGTCATCCACATATAGGCATACAATGACCTCCTGATTTGGAGTGTCTTTAATGTAGACAAATTTATCACATTCATTGCATGTCATTGTTTCGGTGCTTGTTTTAGTCCATAAAGTGACTTAACAAGTTTGCATACTTTCTTTTCTTTACCGGGAACTACCAAGCCCTCAGGCTATTCTATGTAAATCTCTTCCTCCATCTCTCCATTTAAGAAGGCGATTTTCACATTTATTTGATGGATTTCAAGACCGTATACTACAGCTAGGACAATTAACATCTAAATTGATGTAATCCTAGTCACTGGCGAGTATGTGTCAAAATAATCAAGACCTTATTTCTGTCTAAAGCCTTTGACAACAAGTCTTGCTTTATATTTGTCAATAGTTCCATCATCTTTCATCTTTCTTTTGAAGATCCATTTCGAACCCAAGGGTTTGTTCCCTGGAGGAAGATCAATCAATTCCCAGGTATAGGTATGATTGCTTAAGATTGATTCAATCTCACTATTCACAGCCTCCTTCCAAGAGGTTGAGTCGCTAGATAACATAGCTTCCTTGAATGTTTGAGGCTTACTTTCAAGAAGGAATGCTATATAATCAGATCCAAATGAAGCAGATGTCCTTTGACGTTTACTGCGCCTTGGACTCTCTTTATTAGGTCCATTCTCTTTTGGTTCTTCTCGAGGTCGTTTAGACCCCCCACTAGATGACTCAAGTCTAGTTTTATACGGATAGATATGTTCAAAGAATTCAGCATTATCTGATTCCATTACCGTATTGTCATGAATATCCGGATGTTCGGACTTATGAACCAAAAATCGACATGCCTTACTATTTGTGGCATGGCCAATGAATACACAATCCACAGACTTAGGCCCTATTTTCACCCTCTTAGGTATAGGAACTTGGACTTTGGCTAGACACCCCTACACTTTGAAATATTTCAAGTTGGGTTTTCTACCTTTCTATTTCTCGTATAGAATAACATGTGTCTTAGTGTGAGACACTTTATTGAGTATTCGATTTGCTGTAAGGATAGATTTCCCCCACAAGTTTTGTAGTAAATCTGAACTTAAAAGTAAGACATTCATCATCTCCTTTAAAATTTGGTTTTTCCTTTCCGCAATTCCATTAGATTGAGGAGAGTAAGGAGCAGTAGTTTGACGGATGATTCCATTTTCCAAACATATTTCTGCAAATGGAGATTCATATTTTCCACCTCTATCACTTCTGATTATTTTGATCTTTTTATCCAATTGATTTTCAACTTTAGTTTTATATTGCCTAAATGCATCTATTATTTCATCCTTACCATTTAGCAAATAGACATAACAATATCTAGTGCAATCGTCAATAAAAGTTATGAAATACTTTTTCCCACCACGTGTTGGTGTTGACTTCATGTCGCAAATGTCAGTGTGAATCAGTTCTAAGGGATATGAATTCCTGTCAACAGACTTATAAGGATGCTTAGCATACTTAGATTCAACGCAAACTTGATATTTTGATTTGTTGCACTCAAATTTAGGAAAAATATTTAAGTTAATCAATTTTCACAATGTTTTGTTATTAATGTGTCCCAAACATTCATGCCATAAACATTTAGACTCAAGCAAGTCAGAAGAAGCAGAATCTTTATTCATATCAACTGCAAATACATTGAGTTTGAAGAGGCCCTCAGTGAGGTAACCTTTTCCTACATACATCTCATTCTTACTTACTACAACTTTATCAGAAACAAATACACATTTGAATTCATTCTTAGTAAGAACTGGTATAGAAACTAAGTTCTTTCATAATTCTGGAACATACAAGACTTTGTTCAAAGTCACCACCTTTCCCGATGTCATCTTTAAGTGGACCTTGCCAGCTCTTTCAACCTTTGCAGCAGTGGAGTTCGCCATAAATAACTTCTCGTCTGCTAGTGCTGGAGTATATGATGCAAATAATTCTTTTTTGGCACAAATATGGCATGAGGCACCAGAATCTATCCACCATTCTCTTGAATTTCCAATCAAGTTGCATTCTGAAAGCATTGCATAGAGATCGTCTCTCTTCTTTGGATTCAGCCAAATTTGCTTGATCCTTCTTCTTGTCCTTCTTGGGACCCCGACAGTCAGTAGCCCTATGACCACGTTTGCCACAATTGAAGCAGTTTCCATTGAATTTCTTCTTAATAGGATTGCTCTTTGGACCAGATGTTTTCTTTCTTTTCTCTGATTTTGTGGGATCTTCTTCAATAATATTAACTCTAGATATTGCTAAATTACCACGCGACGTCTTTTCTGCGGCCTTGTTATCCTCTTCGATTCTCAGTCTTACCATGAGATCTTCAACAATCATCTCCTTGCGTTTATGTTTCAAGTAATTTTTGAAGTCCTTCCACAACGGAGGTAACTTGTCAATAATAGCCGCCACTTGAAAGCATCATTCACAATCAATCCTACATTAAAGATTATGTAAGTATTAAGAATAGACTTAATATATTCAACATAGGCATTAAATAAATTTATACCTTCAACAAGGAGATCATGGATTATGACCTGCAGTTCTTGAACTTGGGTGACGACGGTCTTACTGTCTATCATCTTATAGTCCAAAAACTTTGCCACAATGAACTTCTTCATTCCGGCATCCTCTGTTTTGTACTTCTTTTCTAAAGCATCCCAGAGTTCTTTTGAGGTCTTGACACTACTGTACACATTGTAAAGATCATCTTGCAGGCTACTCAGACTATAATTTTTACACAAAAAATCTGAATGTGTCCATGTTTCTATCACTAAGAATAGTTCTTTGATCGGAGTTTTATCCAACATAACAGGAACATTCTCATTAATGAACCTCTGTAGACTCAACGTAGTCAAATAGAAGAACATCTTCTATTGCATCTCTTGAAGTCGACTCTAGAAAACTTTGCAGGTTTCTCAGCCGGTGCAAAGGCAACAGTTGAACGATTGTGTGCAACTGATGTTGTTGCAGCACTCACTATTCCAACATTTACTTGACTTGAATTTGTCATTTTACTGTCACAAATGGCAGACAATTTTAGTATGTGAAATACTAACAATAAAGAATAAATCCTTACACAGTTTGTTTCTGATTTAACGATAACGTTTTTATGTTCTTTTAATCGTTAATCGAATGAATTTTAAAAATTCAAATAGAGTAGAAAACCATAAAGTTTTTAATCTCCAAAAACCTCAAATACAGAAACTATTAAATTTCTTAAGCTTGTTGTCTCCTGTATTAAGGTTAGCAAAACAAAAACAGAAAATAGATGAAACGGACAAAAATAATAATCCGAGTCCACAGAACCCACTGTATTTCCTTAATAAATTTAATCCCCTCAAGTACCTGAGGTTGCAGATTAATTCCTCCCAAGATAAAACAAATTAACCTATTAGAGAAGTAGTGGTACCTCAAACTTCAATAATTTCAGTGAACGCAAGAACAGTAACGAGAGAACACACAGACTCAGTCAATCGACAATTTTGTTTATGTAAGAAAATGTATGCAGAGAGGAAAAAAATTTTCAGTGTTGAAAATCGAAAAAAGAGTCTCTATTTATAGTCATTTCCAGCAAGGAACGCGTTTATTCGACAATGGTGTGAACACTTTTGTTCAGACATGTCCTTCCAGAATGTTGTGTCTTTTAGGAAAAATAACGTTTTTTCGGAAGGAACGTGTCCCTTCAGAACGACGTTACCGTTACACGCGAATTTCAAATAAATCCCGTTACGCGAAATTAATTCTGTTAATTAACTAACATCTTGAATTAATTTATAAGAGAAAGAAAATCAATTAATGAGATTGATTAAATAAATTTTGTCCAAAAATATTATCAATCAATCTCATCATTTGCCAAATCCAAAGCCAAGCGAGCGACGGTGTGAGGGGACACCTTCTTCTTAACCCTTTAAGAACTAAATGAAGTGTTTCTTAATATAAGGAGTTAAGGACAACAATTTTCCTTTCTTCTACTAATATGGGAGAAATGACTTTCCATTTGCAATTTGCAATGACTTTTCATTTGCAATTTGCAATGACTTTTCATTTTCCCTCCAAAATTGGTTCCCCCACATTTCCATTTTCTCTTCTTATTTCTCATTCACACCTTGCTAAAACCCAACAACATGTAGTCATAATAAAAAAATATATAATTTATAAAAGAATAAATAAAGCAATTAAACTTTAAGAAGAATTGGACGAGTTAGGTTATAACTCTCATTTTCAGTCCAATCCACTTATTTGACACCTCTAATCGGTACCAATATTATTTGATTAAATTTGAATTTGTGCATTGTTTGCCAATTTTTGGGGAGGCACTTCCGGATTTCCATTTCAAAGGACTCAAATTCAAAATCCTTAATTAAAGAGAGAGAAACCCTAAAATTTTTACTATAATTTATATTAAATATATGAAAAATGATTACTCAATATTCAATATTCATATTTTATATTAAGACTTGACTAAATCAGATATTTTACAATATATATGAAGACCTTTTTTGTGGATATAAAGAGTGTTTCCAAATAAAGGCATTCTAGCTAATACTAGCAATAATTCAAGCAATTAATTGACTCTGCTTTAATCTTAAATTAGTTGGACTAAACTCGTGGTTGACACGATAAACACCACATAACACTATCGATATTAATTACTTATTAATTAAGAACTAACAAGTTGATCTTTCTTTTCATGATTTATTATAATAAATATAAGATATTATAAATACATGCATGCACTCACATGACTAATTAATCTAAGATATAAAAGTGGATTAAGAATTTAAAATTTATCAGAACTTCATTCAAATATTTCGCTTGTCCTACATAATTTTCTCATTTATAAATAATCGATGATATTCGAGTCACCTCGAATAACATGGCCCACATAGGATTGTGTTATATTCTTGGCCGGTTACCAGATAAACACAGGGTCGGTTCTAAGCCTTAGAAAATAAGGCACCTTCATTAGGCCTCTAAATTTGAGGGTTTGAGGGGCATCATCTTTTTTAGCAATAATAAAATTATTATAAATTTTCTTAAAAAAAAGTATTTTATACTATCTTTATTTTAATTTTTAACTTTGCCTGTTTGAAAAAAAAAATAGTTATTTATTTTGTCAATTTTTAATTTTAATTTTTACGTGACATGTTTAAAATTACAAAATTAAATAACATTTTGATACATTCTACACATCTTAAAAAAAATAAATTAAAAATTAAAAGTTTAAAGTCTCCAATTTATTTTTGACTTTAGACTACTAACATTCTTCGAACCAATCATATATTTTATTAATGATAGTTAGGTGAAACTCTCCCTCTTAGAACAGTACTATATATATATATATATATATGAGACTTTCATCTTATACAATTCAAGCAAAACACTCAAATATATACTCATTGCAACAAATATGGAAAAGTTTTGAAATTTATTAAATTTTGATCCCATTTTTTATAATAAGAAATAATCCCAAAACTCTTCTTTATAGCGACAATATCAAAATATCAAATTGACACCATCGTTTTTAATCTTTATTTTATATATATATATATATATATATATATATATGCACACACTACGTACCTAAGAAAGTGAACCATCATATGCTCACCGTTAGTTTCACTATGTGGATAGATATATTCGCTTCGACCTTCATATTTTGAGGATGTAATAGCTTTGCAACAATTTACGTCTTCTCTTAGGCATCTTTTTTTTTTTTTCAATTTTTCTATGATGATCTCATGTTCTTCTTTTGGTTTGACTGAATCCATCGGCAGCCCTCTAAAGTTGGCATCAATTTTCACTTAAACACCTCAAGTAGACTTTGTTCATTTTAAACACCTCAAGTAGGGATTCGCTGTGTCATTTTGACACCTTTTTAACAATCAGCTAAAATTACAAAGTGTGTGTAATACACTTGCGGATGATATGACATGTTGACTAATTAAAAGTTGACATGTGACATTTGAGTGTAAAAATAATAATTTTAAAATAGACTTAAGTCATCGGCAGCCCCTTAAAGTGTCCGCATAATTCACTTAGACACCTCAACTAAGACTTATACCTATTAAACACCTAAATTGTTCAAAATATGTATCTATTAAACACAAAATGATGATATGGCAAAATAAGTGTATATCACTGCTACTAAGAGCTTGAATAGAGTCTAATTTTATTTTTTATTTATTTTTTGATAAGTTGGTACCTATTTTTTAACAGTTGACATGCACTAACTAAATAATTAAAAAAATAATATTAGTTCCATATTAATCTCTTCGTAAAAGAAAAACAACGCCCCACCCCACCCCCCACACCCATACGGCCATACCCATGCACTAGTGGTCATCTTCTTCAACCCACCATTCTAAAAATTTAAATTCCTAGCCTTTTGTTTCGTTCTTTTTTTTTCTTCATGTTTTGTAAAAAAATTCTGAATCTGCTAATTTAATATGCGAGAAGAATTTTTTTTTGAACATTGGAGTTAAAAATTGATCAATATTCGTCCATCTCTATTTTCGATCACTCCAATTGAACAAACATTACCACTCATTAAACTTATTAAAGATGATATTAAAAAATTCAACATACTTCCGATTTTTTTTCGTCGCGGATTTCAAAATAAATTATTGATGTCCATTTATTTTCACAAAAATCTCAAAATGAATAGAGAATAACGGATGATATGAGAATGAATTTGAGCCGGAAATTTTTATTTTTGTTATGTTCGTTATCAATGGAGAAATTGATGGAGGCTAAAAGGGTTCAAAGGCCAAAGGGTGGGGCGTGGGGGAGATTTTATTTTTTAATCTTTTTGTGATTATTAAATAAAGTCTGGAAAGTATTTTTCATTTTTTAAAATTGAAAAATTATATTTTATTGCTAGACTGGGTCCATGTGCCATGTGTCTGTAATTTTATTTGTGCTTGTTTTAAGACAATGCGTGTGAATTATACGCAAAACATTTTTTTAAAAAGTTTTCATTTCATATTCAATAGATACATATCCCTTAATATTAGATTGTCCAATAGGTAATAGTCATAGTTGAAGTGTCTAAATGGATTATGCTAACAACTTTAAGGGGTCACTGATGACTTAAACCTTTAAAATAAATAATTAAAAGACAATTAATTTTTCAGCAAAAATAAATAAATAAAATTACCTATTTTCTACCAACCCACTCCACCTTACATCACCCAACCCCTACCCCATCTGCCTTACGTCCCTTTTGCATCCCCAACCCTACAATTTTTTGGTTCTTCTTCCAATTTTTTTAAAAAAAAATCATTAGATTTTAGGTTTTTCTTTTTCTTTTTTTTGTTGTGAATTTGACTTTGAAAATCATATATGACATTCTTCTTCTACTTTTTTGAAGAAAAAAAATGTGTCTTGTTCTAAAAAAAATTTTCAAAATTAGTGTGATGATTTTTAAAATTTTATTCTTATAAACGTTTTTTAAATTAGTGTGATAGTTTTTTATTTTATTTTATTTTTTCATATTTTATAAGGTTTTCTATCATGATTTTTCATGGTAGAAGGTGGAATAAGTGGTAGGGCTAAAAAGTGAAAGAAGAAGAAGGAATTTTTTTTAAAAAAAATCCAGAAAAAAACCCCTCACGCACTCACAATATGTCAAGTCAGCAAAAAGTGTCAAAATGACACGGCGGAACTCAACATGAGGTGTCTAAAATAAACAAAGACTAGTTGAAGGGTCTAAGTGAAAATTGATGCCAATTTTAGGGGACTACCGATGGATTCAACCTTTTGGTTTTATCAGTGTTCGATATCCACATTGAAATCCAACTATTTCGGATTCGCCCTGCATAAGACCAAAGGCGGAGTTCAGATTAAGAGTTTGGATTTCTAAATCAATTTTATTTGGAGATTCACATGTTAATATAGATATATTTATTTAATTTTTTAATACAAATATAAAATTTATGAAAAAGCTAGCCCCATCTAGCTCCGCCTCGGCATATAACCCCATTAGCGCTCCCTATAATTTTACTATATTAAAGAGAAGCTGACAGTAAATAAAGGCAGCATAAAGAAAATATACATGCTCTTTAATTTCTTTTATTTAAAAAATATACAAAAAAAAAAGAGAGAAGAGATAGAGACTACACAAGAGAGAATAGATATAGAGAAATTTAAAACAATACAAATAGGACAATAAATTTAACTCATTTAATTAATTACCTAAACTTTCATTCCAAAGTATTCTTATTCTTAAATTTATTGACAACAAATCCACCCATTCAAACCATATTAAAATAATATAGAAAAACGAATAGTGGAAAAAGTTGAATATACACTGAATCAAAGTTTAGACTAAATAATGCATATTTTTAAATTGTGCAAATATAAAAGTCTAAAATAAACGCTTTAAATATAAAACAAATCCACGTGAACAATAAATATGAACAAACTTCCAATATGTATTTCCTTTACTTAAAGTTACGTACATCAATCAAAATCAAAATGCGACAATGACAGTTAAGTCGGTATGTACATCCATTAAATCCACGTGGCACTTCCGTCGGGCCCGCAAAATCTACCTTCTCACCACGTAAACCATATAAAAATAAATAGAGTAAAGATTCGAAAATATAGTAGTCCCTTCGTTCCATTTTATGTGACATCATTTCTTTTTTGCTCAATCCCAAAAAGAATGTCACATTTTTTTATATGATAAGTATTTAAAGGTATAATTCATCTTTTATCTTTGTTAGTCCCACTTAATCTTAAAGATAGTATTCTAATACATTTATGAGGAGAGAGAAAAGCGAGTCTACATTTTAATATGACTATTTTTTGAAAGACAATTTGGTAAACATTTCAAAGTCTTCACTTATTTTTAAAATTCCGTGCCCGATCAAATGTTGCCACATAAAATGGGATGGAGGGAGTAAAATATTATGAATTATCATGGGTGTAAGTTTTTTTATCTAGATTATCAGAGATTGAAAGCACCTGAACTTGACACAAATTATTAATTTCATCTCTTAATTTTTGATGACTTTTAAAACACTTATTTAATTGACTAAATAAACTTAGATACACCCTCGATCTGCAACATGACATAACAAGTGGTCTCAAAATCTTGTAGGAGCATGATATTCTTAATAAGAAGTCGATAAAAGTGTTGAAAACACTCTTAAACTAGACTAGAATTCAGGAGTGTACAAGTAGACACTCCTAAACTTGACTAGAATTCAGGAGTGTACCCTTTTTTTTTTATGGCTGTCAATAGTTTTAGGATGAAACTAATAAGGCATAATACATAAATGTGTCATTTAACTTGACCTCATTTTACGTTTATGTCCTCCAACTTTAGGTATGTACAAGTAGACACTTAAACTTGTATAAAATTGAACAAGTAGACACATGAGTTCTACATGACACAATACACGTAGGACACCACGAAGGATACAAAATGACATGTAGGATGCCATGTAGGACATGTATGTCTATTTGTTTAACTTTATACAAATTTAAATATCTAGTTGTGCACACCCAAAGTTGAAGGGCATAAATGTGATTTGAAACAAGTTAAATGTTATATTTATGTATTATGCCAACTAATAATTGTACCAACTACCGAATTTAGGGTTCTTTTCGAGAATTAATAGATAAATGTTTGGTAATAATTTATAGAAGAAAAATATTTTAAGGTATTTTTGATCTTTTTACTATAATAAATTAAGTAATTATTATATATTGGACTCTCTGAAAAGGCCAAAATAGTAAAAAATAATCATTCTCAACCGACGCGCCTTTTTGAGAAAGTAGAAAAATACAAAAAGTCTACGCGCCTCCCTACTATACCTTCTTCTTCAAAAAATTTATTTTTAGCAGCTCATTTTTTTTGTCTCACAAAAGTACTAAGGGCTTTTTGGTCCCAAAAAAATTGTTTACGTTTCTGTATACTCATTGTAGTCGCTGTGAAGTAGAAGTAATTGCGGTTTTTTTTTTTTTGCTTAAAAGGAGGAATTAATAGTTTTTTTTTTTTTGTTTTTTTGGTTGCTCGGATTCATCATATCGGAGAAAATTATCACTTTCCGGTGAGTCAATTAATGTAAGTTTTGTTTTTTCAATTGAATTGAGTAATTGTGTAGATTTTGCTCCATTAATGTTTTTGTTAGTTTGTGTGACGAATTTTAGTTGTTCAAGTTGCTGTTCTGCTTACATTTTTGGTGTTACTGGCAATTGAGTTTAAATTTAACTATTCGAAGTGATTTCTGTATAAATTGATTGTTGCTTACTAGATAGATGTGGCGGTTTTCAAATAGCAGTTCACCAATTTGAATCAGCAGTTGTAATCTCTCTCAGTAGGATTTAACCTTTTTTGAAAAAATTAAATTAAATTGAGGTGTTGGGACTAACTTGTGTGCATTAGACTAGTTCCACGCAATACCTGCTAAACTCGGGTTGGAGAAGGAAGTCGCGTAGTGGTCAATAAAGTGAGTTGAGAATCACCAGATCTCAGAGTTCTCAGAGTGGACTTTTACCTTTACTGTTGCTCAATTGTGCGTTTTTCTGCTCTTTTTAAAAGCATGATACCCCAAAAAAAAGAAAGAGAGAACTTGGGGCCTTTGTTTTTTAGTTTTATGGTATATTATGCTAGTGTTGCCATTTATGTTAGAAAAGATCAACTTTTTAGTATAGTTCATTTAACAAGGTAGGATATTTTTGAGTTATGAACTTTAAATATAGGATAGGATTTGTGGTTCCTCGTTACCGGACAATTTTTTGATAGAAGAGGACCTCTTTCTGCAAGTTGCATGACTAATTCTTGAACTTATGGAAAGTGTTTTTCTAGTTCTATCATATTTGTGAAAAATGAAACACTTGAGCCTAAAACATTTACTTTTGCAGTTTTGTGGACTGCAAACACAACTGTTTTTCTGGCTACTGGATGTTTTCCAGTCATTAGGGAATGCCTATGAGCTTGATTATTGATTGAGGTTGCTGGCTTATTTGAAAGACGGGGATGAAGCTATCTGCACTCTTGACTTCTGCTGGAGTTAATATTTCAGTCTGTGTGGTGCTGCTCATTCTGTATTCCTTACTAAGGAAACAACCAACTTTTGTAAATGTCTACTTCAGCCAGAGATTTTCTCGGGTACGAACAAGACAGCTCAGTGGCTTTAACTTTGAGCGATTTGAGCGATTTGTTCCTTCTCCTAGTTGGATCTTGAAGGCATGGGAAGCATCCGATGATGAAATAGTTGCTGCCGGGGGCTTGGATGCATTCGTGTTGGTGCGGATGATTGTTTTCAGGTGAAAGCTCAACTTTCCTCATTGTAGAAGTAATTACTTCCTCACCTTTTTTTGGTGAAAAAGTCAATTTAATGCCTGAAATTCAGAGTTAGCGATTCTTCCCTCAACTTTGTTCACGTTTCTACTGAAGTTCAGTAATTGTTAGTGAATATTTCATCAAGCTGAGGAATTCCAGTGGAAAGATGTCCACTTGTTGCTGAAATATTAATTGCTTGTTGCCATGGACTGATTTTAAATAGTGTGCTTCCAATAAAGGTGGACAGTTTGATGTCATTGTACTATTGCAGTATGCATTTTCCAATAAGGATGTATAGCATATGTTAGATGGTGAATTTGTTCTTAAGTATGCTGTGCACCTATCTTTACTTCATCTATGTCGGGTCTATGTACCATTAGTCTCGTAAGTGTACTTACCTTTTCCTGCTTCTTATGGTGGACAGTTTCCGAATATTCTCCATTGCAACTACTCTAGGCCTTTTCCTCGTGGTGCCTCTTAATTATTTTGGTCAAGATATAAAGCGTCAGCAAATTCCTGCCGAGTCATTGGAGGTGTTCACCATTGTGAATGTTGAGCCAGGGTCAAGATGGTATGAAACATGTGAAAGTATGCTGCTAATTATTTGAATGTAGATAATTAATCTATTCCCTTCTAAATGGACATACACAGATGCATAATGCAAGTAGTGATTGTATTCCATGCGATATAGAAAGCTTTTGTCTTTGCCTAGTGTCCAACAATCTGCAAATGCCAAGTTTAATCCTTTCAGCAGTTTGCATATAAAGTTAGTGAATTTTACCTAATAACGAGAAACTATCCCTTTGTCCCAATTTATATGACACACTTTCCTTTTTAGTGCCTCCAAGAAAGAATGTCCTCTTTGTATAATTAGAGACAACTAAACTTTATAATTCATTTTTACCCTTAATGAAATGATTTATAGCCACACAAATATCTAAGGTTTGTTTTAGAACACAAATTTCAGAAGTCCTCGTTTCTTTCTTTAACTTTGTGCCAAGTCAAACGATGCCACACAAGTTTTTTTTTTTTTTTTGGGGGGGGGGGGGCGGGGGATTATAGAAGAGAACTACTTATAAGATTACCATAATTCCGTTTTTCACAGAAAAGATATGTGTTAATGACATAATTTCTTGATTTACTGTGCTTCTTTTCTATCACAGTTTACTCTTCACTTAAATTTGCCTCTACTTTTTCTTAAGGTTTTGGGTTCACTGCCTCGCACTGTATATCATATCCTGCGCCGCTTGTCTTCTTCTTTACTCTGTAAGAATTTACTACTAATTTCTAAATCATCTGTTATTTTTCTTTCCTGTTGAACTTGTATTTGTTTTACTCTAGATACTTCGTACTTATGCTGTGTCAGTGTTTTTATCTTAAAGTTTTTGCTGCTTTCTTTTAGGAGTACAAGAGTATCTCAAAGAAGCGGTTGGCATACTTCAGTTCATCACTTTCCCGACCAAGTTACTTCACTGTTCTGGTCCGTTCTATCCCAAAGTCTAAGGAAGAATCATACAGTCAAACACTGGAAAAATTCTTCATGAATTACTACGCATCAAGTTATCTATCTCATCAAATTGTCTATCGCTCTGGCTATGTCCAGAAACTGCTGGTGAGATTAAGATCCTTTATATTGTAGTCTAACTAGGCAAGCATTTGCATCGCAGTTTTGGAGAGCTTGGTGTTGTTCAAAGTTTCTCTTGTGCCCGAATAGATTATTCTGTTATGGTTTCAACTGATTTTTAATATTGGAGATGAAACTGTGTATATTATGAGTATTGCATGAAGGGAGATGTGGGGACTGGGACCTATAAGTTTTGTCCCAGTTTTCACTTTCAGAAAGGTACACAAATGACTTTGCAATGTGTAAGGTGAGATGCAATCAATGTATGGTTTGTGGTAGATATTCGCCACCAAGTACTACATAATAGATAGCAGATGCTTTATTTATCAAAAGAATGGAAGATAGCAGAAGCTTCTGTTGGGAAGCACATGCATTTTGGTCTTATCTGAGGAATGGGATGAACATTTCATCTGATATGGAGATATCTCTTTTAGATTTTAAGTTAGCCTTTTAGAGTGGGACCAGTGATACTTGTGATAAAAAAGATAAACCTTATGTGGTAGTTTTTGGTTAGGTTCTTGCATATTATTTTTGATCCTAGTGGTGTGTGGGTCAACTTTCATGCACCTCAACTATTCCACTGGGTTCCTCCTAAGGGTGTTAATTTCAGCCCATATTAATGAAATGAATCCATTTAACCCATATTTAATGGTTTGGATCGCTCATATTTTCATTGGGTAAATATGGACTTCAAGCTATTTTTAGAGCCCCGCCCCCTACAGATATGGTCAAAATGGGTAAAATATGGATATCCATGTAGACCCGTAATAGATCACTCACATTTCACTTCTACTCAAAATTCTTAATTGTGCTAAAAAATAAAAATTTAATATTAATTTTTAATTTAAAAAAATATTAACTTATTTTTCAAAAAAAATTGGAGGGTGGGTGGAACTGAGATGAGGTGTGGGGTGGCAGGAAAAAAAATATTTAAAAAAAAATATGAAAAAAATTAATTTATTTAAGAAAAGCATACAAAAATTTGGGTGTGGATGGGTGGAGGCGGAAGTGGTGGTAGGGGTAGGTGGGTGGAAGGTGGGGGGTAGGGGGCATGAACGCGGGGGTGGGGTAAATTTTTTTTTTTTGTTTTTTGAAAAACATAAGAAAATTGAGAACGGATGGTTGGAGGTGGGGGTAGGGGGGATGAACGGGGGGTGAGGGTGGAGGGGGATGAAGGCGGGGGTGGGGTTGAGAGTGAGAGTGAGGGTGGGGGTTAGAAAAGATAACATAAAATAAGCTTAGGGGGTGAGTGAGTTGGAGGTAAGGGTGGGAGTGGGTAGAACAAAAAATTTACTTTAGAAACTTAAAACATATAAATTCATTTTTTAATTCTTCAATCAATGTGGATGAAATATGGGTAAACTCATATCCAATCCGTCCATTAATTACCCAAACCATATTTACCCATCTAGAATATGGGTGGAATGGGTAATTACCCATTTTTGCTCAAACCATTTTCAACCCATCCAATTCCAACCATTTGCTGCCCCTAGTTCCTCCTACCTCCCACTAGCATAGATATCAGGTAACTTTACCCATCAAAGCTTGTAGATAATGAGATATGGCATTATGGATTTATGCTTTGAAAATTGAAGTTGCTCTGCCGTTGATGCTATTTATAAAGTATATTTTTTCCAAAGAATTTATTTTCTTGAACAAATGTTCAGTCATTTTCTGGGTATCTCGAAATACTGGATCCACTTTCTGATAGCCGAGAAATCAATGAAGGCAGTGTCACATTGTTTGAAACTCAGTAGATAATTGTCCGGACCATTTATCCTTCTCCAGCTACATGCCAGACTTCTGTCTGCGGTAGGGTTCAAACTCGTAACGTACCCCTAACCTACATATCATGCGTTGTGTTCTTATCAGTAACCACTGTCATTAAAAGCCTGTCATTAAAGTGACAAAGGGATGCGAATCAAAGGGTTATTTCTTCTTGATTGAAACCATGCACCTCAGGGAAGTGTGCCCTTCAAACAATAACACACAAAGTGATCCCATTAGAAGTGATCATCTATGGATCTCAATGTTGAGTAGTTGGATTAATATCAGTATTACTGCAATATTGGATGTTGAAATTAGTTTATGTGAATTGCAATCTGATTATTAAGTACTATATTTCTTGATTTCGCAAACTGTCTTCCTTCCAAGGAAGTGTGTGGTTCACTTTTGACTTTTCAGTTCAAACCCCTGGACCTTGTTGCTTTTTTGTGCTTTTTGCGTTTAAAGCACTGTGTATGGTACTTTACCATTATGTCAACGCCATTAATGCAAAATTCTTTAGGTCTGTCTCTGTTGAAAACAAGGTGATTTCTTTTTGGCTAAAAACGTTTTCAAGCTTTGAAGTTTTGTTTGTTTGAAAATTTTTTTGAAAAGAAGACGAAAAAAAAGTTACCATTTTTCTCTAAATTGAAAATCTGTTTTTCTTTCAAATACATTGTTTTCAAAACATTCTGGACCTTTTTTATTAGCTTCAATGGCCCCAAGTGAAAAGCACTACTCCTTGATCAGCTCACCTCCCTTTCTCTTCTTCTTATTTGAGTATTCTTATAACCCATTTTGATATGAGAAAAAAACTGTATCTGTATGAGCTTAAGATAGTACTCAGTTGGTTTCTTCTTGATCTAGACTTCTGCTTACACTTGTGTTTTGACATTTAACTTCTTGGTTGGTGCTCTTCCTTTGCTCCTTCACTTTTTTTGTATTTGATGCTTAATTTTCCAGAAGTTGTATGGCGACAGACTGATGCAGAGGGGGTGTTCAGGATGCTTAAAACAACCCAAAAGGAGCTTTATGCTGGATCAAATTTTATGATATGTGGCATATGTGGAGGAGCTACTTCGTCTTTCAAGATGATTACCAATGAGTGTGATCGTGATAAAGGAAGAGATGATTGTGATGGTTCAGATTTGAGAAAAAAGGTGACATTTGTCCCATTAGAGGATTGTGTTTTCATGAAGTCTTTTTACACATTTTATTGCTCAGCTTCTGTTCAGTCTGTTGAGTGTTGACAATACCTGTCAGTAGGCAGCACCAATACCTGCCAAGTGGTGGTTTGGTTATTATGATTATGCCTCTGTATGCCTAGGGACAAAGTTTTTATTCAGTACTGTGCGTCCATCATTACCTATTTGGAACTATATGGAAGTAATTTATCTGAAACTTTATGTGGTATACATTTGACCTTTAAAACTTGGCATGCTGCATGATGATTCTTGATGAATATGAGCTCCATGAGTTAGTGATTTGTTATTAGTAGGAACTAGCTCATTGTGGTTATTGCTCCAAAGTTCAGATGCATAAATAGCTCATGAAATCCCATATTCCTGGCCCTCTCTGCTAGAATCCCACATTGGTCGAGGGTATAAGGTGTTGTTTTCTTATATGGTTTTAGGTTATCCTTACTTCATGAGCTAACTTTTGGTGTTGAGTTAGACTCGATGTCTGTTTTCTTAACATGGTATTAGAGCCAAGCTCATCATTTCCTTGATATATTGCACCCTCATGTTATGTTGTCATCACCAGATGTCCAGTCTTGGACGTGCAAGGGAGTGTTAGACTCCCACATTTGTTGAGGGTAAGGGCTGTTATCTCCTTATATAAATTTAGACAATCTTTACCTCATGAGCTATTTGGGCCTGAGTTTAGCTCAATTGCCCATTTGCTTAATATTCAAATATTTCACTTCAATGACAGAAACAACATTGAGTTGCTTATGTTCCAGAGTATGTGTACTAATCCCTCGGGCTTTTATTGGTGATTCTTTCTTGTGCTTAACTCTAATTGGTCAAATCTTTTGAAACTGTTGTTGGCCAAAACATGATGTGAATTGAAGGATATACATTTTTCTTGCAGGAGTCTGCAGCTGCTTTAGTTTTTTTCAGGAATCGGTATGCTGCTTTAGTTGCTTCGCAAGGTCTTCAATCTTTGAATCCCATGTCATGGGTTATGGATCTTGCTCCAGAACCAGATGATATGTACTGGTCAAACATTTGTGTTCCTTACAGACTCCTTTGGATTCGTAAAATTGCGCTTCTAGTGGCCTCTATTCTTTTTGTGGCGTTTTTCCTTGTGCCTGTTTCACTAACACAAAGTCTCGTTCACCTCGACAAGCTGCAAAAGACATTTCCATTTCTTAGAGGATTTTTAAAGAGGTAATGCAGTCTTCTGTTTTGTTTCCATTTCTTGGAGTACAGGTGGTTTTGCATGTGTGTGTGTGTGTGAGAGAGGGCGAATTGGAGGTGTTTGTGTGTGTAGATAACTTATTAGTTATTATATTGAATGTAATTAGATTAAGTCTGGCTGCATAATTTCAAGACTGTATTCTTTTGAAGGGATGATGCTTTGGATTCTAAAAGGAGATCCATTTAATATAAGCATTCAAACTTTTTAGTTTTTTTTTTTTTCATCATCTAAAGAAAAAGGAAAGAAAATGGTCTTAACCTAGCCCCAGGGTGAACCCCAATCGGAAGGCGTTAGACAGACTAAGGACTTAAAAGAAGAAGTTAATGATCGATATCAAATGAGAGTAGCAGATCATATTGGACGAAAACATAAATAAATATTATAAAAAGAATAATTGGAATCCACAGTTGTGGATCTCGATCCAAAGGTTCTTTCTTGATCTAGCTACAAAGATGGGACATCATGGGAAGATAAGTGTGGAAACCTAATAGAAATTACTACTAGTTGGAACCAACAAAAAAGATGTTATCAAGCGAATGGGTGATATGGTTCTCTTCTCAATATTTACCACGTTCCTTTATTTTGTAACAGTTCCTGTTTGCTTTAATTAGAGCTATTCAGTTTCATGCATCAGATAACTTGAGTTTTTTATGTCTATTTTAATGTCATTGCTTGAGAAATAGACATTATATTATGAGAGGGAAACATACGTGAGCAATATAGTAATCCTTTTTCTTCCTATTTCTTGCAGGAATGGTGTTACTCAGCTTGTCACAGGATATCTACCAAGTGTTGTATTAATTTTGTTTTCCTACATAGTTCCTCCGTTGATGATGCTATTTTCTAAAATGGAGGGCTCTGTCTCTCGTAGTGGCAGGAAGAGGAGTGCATGCATAAAAGTTCTATACTTCTTCATCTGGAATGTTTTCTTTGGTAACATTGTCTCCGGATCTGTTATTGACAGATTCAATAAAATTTTTAAGGATGTGAACAATCTACTTTCAACGGCTGTGCCATCAACGGTAACTCCACCCTCTCTCTGTGTGTTTACCCGCTTTCTGTCTTGATGTAACCATCTTTTTCAAATATTCATGTTTTCTCATTTTCTATTCCCTAGATGTTAGTGAATTAGTTTGCTTACCCTTGTCTTTCATCAATGATATTGTATCGTATAAATCGTGAATATATGCGACCTCAAGATTTGATTGATTGGTAATATGTTTTTTTTTTTGCAGGCCACCTTCTTTATGACTTATGTTTTGACTTCTGGCTGGGCAAGTCTGTCTGTTGAACTCTTACAACCATTCGGTCTCATCTGCAGATTGTTCTCCAGGTTTATTATGAGAAACATGGATGCTTCATGTCATGTAACACTGACTTTTCCATACCATACAGAAGTTCCGAGGATCCTCCTATTTGGCCTCTTTGGTTTTGCATATGCCATTTTGGCACCTGTAATACTGCCATTGTTGGTAGTTTATTATTCCATTGCTTACCTCGTATATCGTAATCAGGTAAATATATCCTTCTAGTTTAAAAATCTTCTTTTATATCTCTTTGTTTTTATCTCTTAGTTCGTTGACATTTTGGTCAGAGAGTCTTGAAAACTAACATTTTATGACGCCTTTTTTTAGCAGTATTTATTGACCTCTACGAATGACCCTAGAATAATAAAGTGCATCCTGATTTTGTCTTGATTTGTGGGTTTTTTTTTTTTGGATGCCTGTTCTTGCCTTTAAATTTTGACAGCTAATGAGCTTCTTGTTTCTAGAGCCTACACTTCACATCTCTCATATGTGGTGAAACTTATGAAAAGTGATGTTTTTAAGAGTACGCCACACAGACTTTTCTCTTTCTGTGATGTTTTGGTATAGATATGACATAAGTTGGTGCTGATATGGGATATATTTAGGATCCAATCAGCTTAGGATAGATAGTAACAGATTTCTCGGAAGAGCAGTTCAGATGCTCAATATGGTATGAACTATCATTAAACAACATAACAACTATGCGACAATTTCAAATGAGTTAGGATCAGCTACATGAATCCTCACTGTCCATGTCGCTCCATTTAAGCCCGTCATACTCCAATATTAGAAAAAAATAGTTTCTCTAGCATTGGAGAGTCTCTAGAATTTTTACATATAAATCACTAACATCCATAAAGACCCCAAGCAAGTAGTGGAGCTAAAGTAAGCGTACTGACATGAGTATAAATTAATCCCATCTAATCGGTATCGCCTATAGAGATCTTTTTCTTGCATTGTGCTCTACTTTTTGCTAGGTCTGCACGGATTCTAAGATATTGTAGGTCTTTCGAGATAACTTTCTTCGATATGATATTACGTCCACCTTGTTCCTTTTTAATGCCTGTATCCACCTAAAGTAAACTTACTAACATGAGTAGAAATTAATCCCCGAATTAATTGGTATCGCCTCTATATATATCTTTTTCTTGCATTGTGCTCTATTTTCACTAGGTCTGCACGGATGCTAAGATATTGTAGTTTTTTCGAGACAACTTTCTTCATGTGGTTTTAGGTCTGCCTCGTAGTTTTTTTAACACCTGCGTTCACCATGGTCCCACACCTATAATCAGTGCCTCTGGAGGTCGATGTAGGATATGGCGAAACCATCTCAAGCGATCTTATCTTATTTTGTCCTCTTTGTATTGTTTGCACCTTCTGCCAAATGTGGTTATATTTAATATTTTCTAATCTTGTATGACTGGACTCGATTTTAGCATCTGCATCTTGTGACACTCATCTTGTGGATATGCTGGACTTTAGAGGCCCAACATTCACTCCCATGCAATATTGTTGATCTTAGATCCGTTGTATAGAATTTGTCTTTCACTTTGATAGGTACCCTCCTATGACATGACATTTTGGTAGTACTTACCATCCTATTTTTTTTTCTCTGTGTAACATCTTCATCTATCATACCATTTTCCTGGAACATCGGTCCTAAAATATAAATTGTTTGCAATTAGGCACCGCAATCCCGTCTGATTTCACCTCAACTTCACTTTTCATATGCTGTCCAAAAGTGCAGTGCATAAAATTCAGTCTCGATTGTACTTATCCTGAAACTCTTTACTCTCTAAATTGCTACTCCAAAGTTCAAGCTTTTCGGTGACACTCTTACTCACTAGCTTTGTCAAATTAATACAACATTGTTTGGCCCCAGTATCTTTTCTGGTGGGAGATAGCATGTACACGGTGGAATATACAGTGTTGTTTTTGTATTACCTCTAAATTCTAAGCATTATTTTGAAGAAACATGCACTTCTCACTGCTTCTTGCTTAAAGTACTAGGAGACTTTTCTTTTTCCCGCTTATGGAATCACTATGCGGAATTGCATTCTTTTATTAGTCTTGCTACTTGTTGAGATAAGAAGGGATTTATTTGCCAAGTTTTTGCTGATTGATGTGCTTTCCTTTTCACCAATGAGTATCCACGTTCTTGTATTTTTTCCTTTTTCCTCTTTAGCCTATGGTCTAACAACTTTGTGAAACTATCAGATCCTCAATGTGTATGTGACAAAATATCAAACTGGTGGAACCTATTGGCCTATTGTGCACAACACAACAATTTTCTCAATGGTGCTGATGCAAATTATAGCTTTGGCGGTTTTTGGATTTAAAAAATCTTCATCCACATCAAGCTTCACTATTCCATTGATAATCTGTACACTCCTCTTCCATGAGTACTGTAGGCAAAGGTTTGAACCATTGTTCAAGGACCCTCCTGCTCCGGTATGACTAATCACACAGTTCATTTTATTTGGTCGTCCATATATGCATCTTATTCCGTGCACATTTCGACAGATCCTCATTGAGATGGATAGGCAGGACGAGGTACATGGGAGGATGAAAGAGATGTATCAACAACTCACATCAGCTTATTGTCAGTTCAAATCAACTTTATTTTCACTGGGTAAAGCTGCTCCTGGAAATGACGAAGAGAACATGAGTATCCATACAGTTCAAGACATAGAAGATGTTAATCCAGGTTCAAATAGCTTAATAACTACTGTGGACAGCCTTGTTTATCTGGATGTTTTTTGACACGCTTTGTTGCTTGCAGGGAAAAGTCCTTCGCATCTTCCTCCATCATGTACATCTGTTGAAATTAAAAGTTCTCATCATCCTTTATCACATACATCAAGTCCTCATCTTCTATCACCACACGCGTCTTTGGAAATTAAAAGTCCTCCACATATTCCATCATCACGTACGTCTTTGGAAATTAGAAGTCCTCATATTCCTTCATCATGTACATGTTTGGAAGTAAAAAATCCTTCTCATCTTCCTTCATCACATACATTTTTAGACATTAGAAGTCCTCACCTTCCTTCATCACGTACGTCATTGGAAATTAAAAATCCTTCTCATCGTCTTTCACCACGTACGTCTTTGGAAATTAGACGTCCTCATCTTCCATCACCACGTACATCTTTGGAAATTAGAAGTTCCTATCTTCCTTCACCACGTACACCTTCGGAAATTAAAAGCCCTCATCTTCCTCCGCCAATTACATCTTGGGAAATTAATAGTCCCCTTCTTCCTTCACCGTGTGAATCTTCAGAAACTAAAAGTCCTCGTTCTGCTTCACCGCGTAAATCTTCACAGATTAAAAGTCCTCTTCGTTCACCGCGTGAATCTTTGGAAATTAAAAGCCCTCATTCTGCTTCACCTCGTAAATCTTCCGAAATTAAAAGTCCTTGTCTTCCTTCACCAGGTACATCTTTGGAAATCAACAGTCCTCTTCATCCTTCATCAAGTACGTCTTCAGAAATTGAAGAATCGTGTGGCAAGTAGATGAATCTTTTCTGTGCATATATATGCCGCGTTGGTGTTGGTGCTATTTCTGCATTCTTACGATTGCCTATTGTATGAGCACGGTTGATGTTTCGTATGAACTGCCTTGTAAAGAGACTCCTTGGAAGTGTACATCAAACATACATTCGAAAATGGCGTCCGAAGAGACTTCTTGAAGTGTACAGAACTTGTTTGGAGGCTCTGAAGCTGCAAAACTTAGAGAGTTACTATAGATTGTTTTTTTATATTATACTTTAGATGGTTCCATGACTATGGATACCTGTGTATAAGTACATAGATGTATTTGTGAAACAACTTGCTTGATCCGAGTAAAATTTTGTTTCTTTAAAACTTTATGTCTCAAGTTATAACATGCAGTTATGCAAAAAACACAAGGGAAAACAACTACTCTTACATGAGTATTTGTATATTTTTCCCTATTAATAGTAGTAGTTGGAATATGTATATATTCATAGAAACCTAGTTTATGATAACCAAATTACACAATTATGGAGAGTGCTTGGGAATAACATGACCATTTCTTGAGTACGGTACTAAAACGGACACTTTTTGAGAAAGAGATATAGATTCACGTGAGGAGTTAATAAAAAGAATTGTAGTTTGCCCATTTGTGGGAGAACTACGTTTAGAGTTTGTGTACTACTATTATTTTGGATGGATTTGGAGTTAACAAGGGTGACAACATTAAAAAATGATAGTTATAGTTCGTCGATAGATGGGTGAACTGTCCTTTTTGATGTGTGTTTTTAGAGAGTGTCTCTTTTGGTGTGTAAGATTTAAAAGTGTCCATTTTAGAGTCGGACTCACCATTTCTTCACATATGTAGCTTCTAAATTAAACTAGAAATGCTTAAATGCATCCTAAACAAAAAAGGCAGACTATATAATAGTGAGTCTGATAATAAAGTTAAATAAGGACTCCTCCTTTACATCCCATAATATAATAAAGGGCATCTTGCATTAGCAGGTTCGGAAGAGGCCTGCATCGCTCATAAGGGGTGTGATGTAGTCAACTTAAAAGGATTGCACTGCTCATAAAAGGTGTGACATGGACAACTTATCTGCTTCCTTCTTTTGACAACTTTTAAAATGTATGAAATAAGCTTATCTGCTTCTCTTTGGAGACAGAATAATCCACAATTATTTAGTCCCTTTTATATGTCCCAAAAAAAGACCATTCTTTTCAACGGAATTATTTTATATAAGAGAAAAAAAACTTTTTGTCCAACAAATCTTAAGGAATTTCCTCTTCTTTAGTGACTGTCACTCTCATTTAATAAATTAACAAAAAACCATTTTAGTTTATTATTGATTATTATGAGCTTAATATAATTTTATTAAAATTTAGGCAAAGGCCAAATATACTACTCCCTCCGTTTAAAAAAGAATGACCTCATTTCCTTTTTAGTTTGTTTAAAAAAGAATGACCCCTTTCCTTTTTTGGCAACACTTTAACTTCAACTTTCCACGTGACATGTTTAAGGCCACAAGAGTAAAGGACATTTTGGTGTATTTGATATAACTTTAATTTAGAATCACAAGATTTAAAAGTCTTCTTTCATTTCTTAGACTCAGTTCCAAGTCAAATTAGAACATTCTTTATGAAACGGAGGGAGTACTACTTTTTTCGATTTATAACAACTTTACCCTCCCAGTTTTTCTATTGACATTGAAATTTCATTCTAAGAACAAACAAAAAAAAAAAACATGTAACATATTAATAAATAGACTGGCCCAACCCCTTACCATTTTAACTCCTCACCCTTGGTTATAATTTACATGTTATAAACTAGAGTTATGATGTGTACAGTAATGTATTTGACTGAATTCAATAACTTTTGTTCATATTTTGTATTTGTCTCAAAAAAATTATAAATTCAGAACATAATAATGTAAAATGACGACTAGGACTCAAATTCATAAGTTTTAAATCCCGACTCTGTCACCTCTAATCTAGGGTACATTTGTTCAATTAAATGCCTAGATAAGGTTAGACCTCTAAGCTAAAAAACAAGATTACTAGCCTTCTAATTAGTGACTTTACATTATTTATTAGTACAAAAAAACCATCTTGTCATAAATTAATTTAAAGTAATCTACTTGGAGTTGACAAAAGTGTATCATTAGGCAGAGAAATTTCAAATAAAGTATGACTTATGAGTTTATATATATATATATATATGCAAAGTCATATATAGTTCGACTAAATTTGAATTCACAGGATTTATTTCTGAGGGCGATACTAGCTCCTAATTAAGTCGATCGTAACATGATTTTTTTCCATTTCAAGGGGCTCAAATCCAAAACACCTTTGATTAAGAGTAAAGAAACCTCAATCATTCCACTAGAACTCATATCAATCCTTTTTACATAGGTTAATAATTATTTCATATGTCAACGGTGTTTTCATCAACCACATCATAACTATATATAGTCTGTAGCTTACCAAACAAATACTATTCATGAGGAACAAAAGTCAGCCTAAAGTTATATATGCAACTTAATTTAATAACCAAGTGAAAAGATGCAAATATTTAGGTAAACAAGTATATTAGGGTTTAATTTCTCCAACAATTAAACACAATCACATAGAAGAAGTTTACAAAAATATTATTCATCATTATAATTCCCAAATGCACCTTCAATATTGTTTGAAACAACTAGTGGAGGAATTGGAAATATGAACAAATTAAATTATTCATATCTTCCCACTCCAAGCTTCCTCCTAAAGTAGTGACATGTTTCTTACTAAACATATCCTCATATAACATTTCAAGACCATCTATATTTTTTTTGTGAATTAGTAGTTTACATCACATGCTCAATCTCACCCGCATTCATCGTTTATAGCTAGGACTATTGGAGAATCTGATCTCATTGGTGCCTCTAGCTTTCGTTTTTTAGTGTCAGTATCAGTGTCAGTGATAGTGTCAGTCCAACAAAATGCTTTCTCGTCCATGTTGTACTCATTAGAATTTAAGGAAGACGATTTCGTCATGTGTATGACATTCATTGGACTAGAAGTCATCAAATTGATAGAATTGTGATCATACATTGGATGCATCAAAGAATAATTATCCATAGGTGGATCATATTGAGGATTGTTACACCATCATCATCATGATCATTGAGAATATTCCCCAAAGCTTCATCAACAACTTTCTAATCGACACGTGGCTCTTCTTGATTTGAGTGTTGTATAATTGGTTGCAAAATAGGAAGCTCATTCAGGCCAGCTAGGGTTTGTGATAATAATATTGTGAGTCCGGAGTCAAAAGGGCAAAAAAAATTGTCAAAAATTTCAAAAGAGCGCGTTATTTATTTTTTTATCCAAAAGGGCAAAATCGCTCTTGACAGAGCGATTTTCTTCTGACAAAATTGAAGCCGTTACTCCGTTAAATTACTTTTTTTAACATCGCTGCCCCTGCAGCGTTTTCTCAAAAAAAACTTTTTAAAATTGAAATTGTTGCTATAGCAGCGATTTTCTTAAAAAAGTGAAAAAATAATAATTAAAATTCGCTTGCAAGGCAGCGATTTCATTAAAAAAAAATTGCATTTTAAATATATTATTGCCTTGAAGGAATCAGTGATATAAAAAAAAAAATAGAATTTTTTTTTAAAAGTAAATCGCTGCCTGCAAGCGATTTCTTAATTAAAAAAAATTAAAACTTTTTAAAGAAAATCACTGCTATTTCAATTAATTTTTTTTTATTAAAAAGCTGCTATAGCAGCGATTTTAATTTTAAATTTTTTTTTTGAGAAAAACGCTGCAGGGGCAGCGTTGTTAAAAAAAAAGTTTGACAAAATCGCTGCCACAGCAGCGATTTTAAGAAAAAAGAAAAAAAAATTGGACGAAATCACTGGCAGTGATTTTTATGTTTTCTAACGGAGTAACGACGTCAATCCGAAATCGCTCCGTCAGAAGCGATTTTGCCCTTTTGGTTAAACAAAAATTGATGTGCCCTTTTGAAATTTTTGACAATTTTTTTTGCCTTTTAGCTCCGGACTCATAATATTGTTGTAATCATAAACTATATTATCTCTTGCTACTTTTGTTGATACTTGTTTTTGGCTTTTCCCTCTATGGTTTTTGCGTTGTTTTCCAAACAATTTCTTCTTCTACTTGGTGTTCCAATAATTTTATATATCATTATCAATTCTTCCAAGAAGTTGTGCAGCAATAATAGACCATCTGATTCATCATAAATATTAATGAATCCAAAATTTAGAGTCAGCGATATCAAAATTAGTCTGATCTTATTATGTGTGTACATTCCAAATTTCTTTGCATATATAGGTCTGTATAGTTCAAAATTTGGTTATTGATACTATTTGTTCACTTAATTGTAAGGATGTCACCACATTTGGGCCTCTAATAATACTTTTAACTTTTGGCCACAATGCGACGTATCTATTATCCAACAAAGGAATGTTATATATGCAATTTTAGAACATCAATCTAATACAATCCCAATGGCCCAATTGGGAGATAAGGAGTTCTTATAGATCATAATGCTTTAATTATGAAAAAGTTATGAATATATATAGTTCGATCAATTAGTTTTCGAACAAAAGTTATGGATATATATAGATCGATCAATTAGTTTTCTAATAATCTATACATGTTGTACATATATTTTATTATAACCTAGTTTGCCAAAATATTTAGGGCCATAATTATTCCTTGATTGATTAAACGAAACGAAATGTATAAGGTATCACGAATGAGTTTTGGAATCTTAAGCTCGAGAATGTCAAGCCAAGTTTCAGATTAAATGTTTGAAGTTCGAAGTTTTTACATCTTATCCAAAGACGTAAGAAAAATTCAACTTCATTTTCGTAAGTTTGAAGTTAATTCTGAAGTGGCTAAATTCATAAGAAATTAGATACTTCGCTATAAATATGGCTTATAAGCGGCCCTTAAATCGGCTATTTGTGCACTTGACACATAAGTAGATCTTTTAGAACATAACCCTTTTAATTAATACAATAATATATAGTTTCTCTTAATCTCATTAATTAATTTCTTATACATTGCAAACATATCTTATAATCTCTACAGATAGAGCACAACTTTGACTAATGAAAACTTTGGTAACATCATTAAACCAAAAATTCACTTAATCTCAATAATCCAACCCCTCTTGTCCTCAATAATTCCTTTTTGAATTGCTACTAATCTTGAGTTCAATTGCTCACTTATTAAGTCTGAGCTTACCTTGTAGTTAATCCTGCAAATTTACATCATTAATCCAAATTAGCTAAATAATTAACAAAATAGAAGCAAAAGAAGAATTAATTAAATATGGATGACTCAAAAAATAATAAGAAAAAGGTAAAGACACTAATATTACTGGCAAATGAGCAGGTCAAATCAAATTTGAGTGGATCGGATTAGATATAAGCTGGTTAGACAAAATTCAACTCTATCTCTACGCGAACAACAAAACTGGAGAAATTAACTATACAATACAATTTTTTGACAAAAAAAATTTGGATGAACCCCTCAACTCCATGTAGATCCACCCACGCCCCCACAACCTCACCTGACCCTCTCCCCCACCATACCACCCACCTTATACCTACTCGCATAGTATCTATCTAGATTAAATTTGGACGATAATTATTTGATACACTAGAGTAAATTTCAAATTGGATTTAAAATTACCTTTTGTTTTTGTAGGTAATACTTCCTACAGGAGCAACACCAAGTGCAGTTCCAGTACAAAATACTTCATCAGCACTAAACAATTCATCTGCTTCAATCAAACGTTCTTCAACCTGGACCAAAGTGTAATTAACGATACGAATAATTCAAAGAAATTTAACATATAGTATATATACATTAAAAAAAAGTTAAATATATCTAAACAATGCAATTTTAAAGCGAAAAAAAAATGTCAATTGACACTTTTAGACAAGGGGCTCCACCATTGTATAAGGGTAACTAACGAAACATAATAAGTAAAATTAGCTACCTGAAAAATAAGACAAACAGCCTTTCTATAACATGTTAAATTAAATGTTTTGTGAATATTATCTACACTATGAGTTATATAATTAGTGAAACCTTTTCTTTATTAGTTAATTAAAATTGCATGTGACGATGATTCATTTTATTGAAAACTAGACTCAAAGACATTTAACTTGATAGGTCGTAAACGTTCATCATGTAAAGCTATATATAGACTAGATCAAAGTAGGAATTTATGTAAATGTACGCTTCGTTCATCTAGTTTATCAATATGATTGAAGTATATATACTATCGATAATATATTATCTGTATACTGTATATATATTTTGTAAACTAAATGTCCGAATGATATTTGACTTTAATATTTCTATAATATATACCTGGTATTCAAGATCATGTGCAATGTCTATAATGCTTTTCCTTGTGACACCTTCAAGAATGGTTCCACTAGCAACTGGTGTTGAAATGTTTTTTCCCTATTGAATGTATTAAAATATATTAAATGTAGGCTCAAATATTACATTTAAAAAATTAGAGTATGGTTTAATTTTTTAATTACCTTTACAAGGAAAATGTTAGAGGCAGAGACCTCTTCAATATATTTTTTATTTACTGAATCAAGGTACAATACATCTGAGTATCCTCTCTCTTTTGCTTTCTGTATAGCTTTTATCACCTACATGACCAAAAAATAAATAAATGGACTTTTAAGACACAAAGAGTAACAATTAATACCATTTTTACATGAATATACTAATAGTCTGTTTGGTCAAGTTTCTGAGAAATTTAATGTGTTATTTGTTTTATTTAATGTTGTCGAGATATTTGGCCAAGCTTTAGGGTTTTTTTCTCTCCAAAAGCACAATTTTTGAAATTTCAATCAAGCATAAATTATCGTATTAATAGTTGTAAAAATGTTTTTCACACCCTTTGGACTAATTTATGTAATACTCTTCATTTTTAGTCAATTTTAAAATAATGATACATTTCTATATTTAGTGATATTTCAATTTTAAACTTCTCATTTTTGTCCTTAATTAATGAGATGAGTTACACAAATATCTTTTGGTTTATTTTAAGTCAACAAGTCTCAAAAACCTTTTTTCCATTTTAAATTTTGTGTTCAGACACCTTCAAATAATGCGAGACGAAAGGAGTTTATAATATTAAAACTCAAAGAAAAAATTACATTAAAGGTAATCCACCATAAAGATAGGATTTGTATCTCGAAAATAAGGTCAAGTAGAAAAATCTTTATATCGTCGATATATACGATCAAAATTTTCAATAACAACATTACTTGTACATATACTTTTTTAGCTACTATAGTAATATGTTGTTATAAAGAACATATAAACTAACATAATATGAACGTTATGATAAAATATTATCATAGAAAATAATTGTTACGAAGAAATCTGATTATATTATAAGTTAGTATGAGTATTTACCGGGGCATAATTAGTAATGGCTTTGACTCCACCAGCTCCCCCTTGTGTGGCACGATGATGTTCTTCTTCAACATATAAAGTTAATGGTTGTGTCCCATTCTATATATGAAAAAAACAAAAAACTTTAAGTGAAAATAATAAGAAAATTAAATAATAATAATAATATATTTATATCAAGGAAAAAAATGATAATATTTAAAATTACCCTTAAATAATTTCCAACAGGACAAGCATAGACAATAAATGTGTACTCTGGTGCTGGAGCAATTCCAAGTATAGGCCCATTTCCAATTAGCAAAGGCCTAATATAAAGTGACCCTTTTCCAGCAGGAGGGATCTGTTTTATATTTATATATTAAAAAAAAAACATATTGTTATTATAGAAAAATATTTAATGAGGGTTGATACAGCGAATTACGATAAAAATATTAAATTTATGTGTGTTTGGTATGACGAAAATATCAAAGAAAAAGATGTTTTATCGTATGAATTATGAAATAACTGACATACGGTAATCGTAGAGACAGCTTTGAGGAGTTAATTTCTGAATAATCACTCAAATCGATAAAATTATATGTATTGTAAAATTACATTTCCTTCGTCAGTATAATGTCATCTAATTTAAAGCCATGTTTGGTCGATTTTTTTTGGGGGGTGGGGGATACCTTTTGCCCAAAAATATTTTTGAAACTTTAGTCAAACAGAAATCGCAAATATATCTCATGAATATCGAGTGATTAATCAAGAAATTAACTCTATTTTTTAGTATTTAAACTCGATAATAATGTTATCAAGTTATTTAATAATGATCATTCTTAAAATCTAAAGAACAATAACATTTACCAAACAGAACGTACCATAGAAGTCTCTTTCCCTTTTTAAACTTGTCAAGTGAACAAACGCTCTAAAATTCATAGAAAAAAATATATTTTCTATTGTATTAAACGCGCTTTAATAAAATAAAATATTTTTTGAGAGAGAAGAATAATTACGTACCCAACGTTTATTAGCTATAGTTGTTAACTTGACAGCCTCAACAAATTGTTGAATAGAAGGAGAAGGCATACACATTCTTTTAGCACCAATTTGCATTCTAATTCCACTTTCTTGTGGACGAAAAAGAAATATTCTTCCATCATCCACTCTATAAGCTTTTGTACCTTCAATTAAACCCTGTTTCGATCATGATTTAAAATTAATATTTAGATACACGATATAAAATTATAACTTCAAATCAATGATTGGACATATGATATCAGATTATGGTTTCAATTATTTTTTTTTTAAATGTAATACTTGACTTATAAGTTTCTATTTTGTAAAAAACAGTTTTGTCATTTAAAATTTTGCAAACTAAAAACTTATGCTCAGTGTAAAGAGATTGTTTGTACTATGTGAAGTGATTATCATTAAAGAATAACTACTATTATTGACTAGTGAATTTTTATAAAATTATGTGTATTTGAAAGTTTGCGATCACAAATTTTATTTATAAAAGAAACATAGAGATATATCACTTTTTAATGCAACGCCTTATATTAGGATATTTTGGTATCTTGCTTATAATCTATGATTTATTTGTTTAGTAAAATTGTGTAAAAGTTATAAAAATTTTGACCATTTTTATATATACTTCGTAATTTCATATCACATATCTAAACGAATCCTTAAATTGAGACATACTTATTACTACTACTATAGTCATAATTGAAGAAAATGGAAGTTTGGTACGTAGTAGTTATTACTACTACTATAGTCATAATTTCATAGTTTTTGTCTTATTTTTATACCATAGACTATATCATTGTCACTGGTCAGAAATAAATGATTCTACAGTTACTCCATGCTTTAATTTTTATTTTTTATCTTACTTTTTTGCATTTCAATAAATTTAGTCAAATAGGCTTTAAATACCATTTGCCAAACAGGCTACAAATGCTCCTACTAGATTAGATCTTCTCTCTTTTTTTTTTTTAATTACCTTTTTATTTTAGTAAATTAAGAAAAAACATTAAAATATTATCCTTATCATTAAGTACATAGAGTTCAAGTAGTTAAAATATAAATTTTGAAATATAATTAACATGTATAATTTAGTAAAATATTTTTTTTAAAAAAAGGACTAGCAAAAAGGAGTGGATTAAGTAGTATAGTTAATCGTTATAATCTTGTCTTTTAACATTCTGCATATTCTTAAAAGAGAAACATTTAATAATGTAACTTTAATCATAAAATATTAATATATGCCTCATTGTATTATTAAAATTGATTATTTATCTATGCATCATAGGAAGTCACTAGCTAAATTATTTTTTATAACAAAAAAAAAACGTCTCTTTTGTTTTCACCTAATTACTTTATGTTATATCTATACGATTTATAAAGTTAAACGACCTTTTTTCGTAATATTTCAGTAATCTTACTGTAATATAAATAAAAGTTGAGTGATTATATATGAAATTAATCCGAAGAAAAAGTGAATTAATTTTTTTTTTAGCTAAAAAAATTAAAAATAAAGTACCTGTCCATAGTTCAAGACACCAGCAGAGGGACTTAATTCAATATTTCCATAGGGATTAAGTTTGCCTTTTTCAAAATTCCCATTTTGAGAACTTCTTGTCATAAACATATAATCAGTTTGAATTAATTTGAATCCAAGATTATCCCAATCAAAAATATCCCTTGATTCATAATCCCTGAAATTATAATAAATATATTCAGTATAATTTTATAAGTAAATTTGGAATAGATACAAAGAAAGATTATTTTTAATATAGTAATTTTTACTTATAAAATTTTAATTTTCTTTCAAGTAAAAATACATGCGACTAAATACCAATTAATTATTTCAATTTATTTTTTATTTTTTTAAAAACAATTAGTTTAAACAAATATTTTTGAAAAAATTGAAAATTTCCAATATAAAATTAATAAAAGGAAAATAGAGTTATTTGATTTTAAATGCAACTTACCTATAAGTAGAAGGTTGTACAGAAGTTTGAGCAGGGGCAGTAAAGTACCTTGGTCCTACCTACAACCATAAATCGAAACGAAAATTTATAGCTATACAAATGTTATAGCATATTAAATACATTATTAAAGGAGGAAATAAACATAGAAATTAATATAATATGGGTGTATTAATTCAAAAAGGCAAATAAGTACTGTGTTAGTTTAATTTGATACAATTTGAAATGACACAAAATTTATGAAATGAACAAATTTTCTTGAAATTTATAGCCTTTTTAAGCATGTCTAAGATTTGTGTAGCTATAAAATTTTCGACATTTAACTCTTAAATGTGTCATATTCGTAACACTTGTATGTGGTATAAAAGTGTAAATCGTAAAGTATTAAGCTAGTTGTTTCTAAATTTAGAAATATTGTGTCACATAAATTAGAATAAAGTGAGTACTACTCCGATTCCTTTGATTCAATTTAAGGAGTTGTTTGGTGGGATGTACTAAAGAAACTAATACTATTTACATAATTATTTGATAGGATTTCAATCTATATTATACACCTTATATATTATAGGTTGTATAACTGATACGTAGCAAATTCTGGTATCATCAATGTATAATACATGAATAAGCATGATCAAAGATAAAATTTTCATACACCAAATCAAACAGTGGATAAATAACAATTCAGCATTACTAATTTCAATGTTACCAACACATCTTACTCAGTACTATTCTTATAACTTCACCAAACGATTCTTAAGTATCATAGTTTGACTAGACACGAAACTTATAAAAACGAAGGAGACTTTTGAATAATGTGGTCTTTGACACCATAAAATACAAAAGATTCACTTACTTTTTAAAATTTTATGTCTAATCAAATTAAGACACGTAAAATAAAATGAAGAGAGTATATAGTAGTACTCCATTTCAATATTCTTATAGGAATCCTTTCAGAAACGATATGGGCTAATGAAGTGTGGGACTCATATTAGAATTAGGTAGGGGTGTACAAAATCGAACCAAACCGCAAACCGAGTCAACCCGAAAAAAACCCGACTAGTGGTTTGGTTTGACTTGGTTTGGTATTGGGAAAAAAACCCGACTATATTTGGGTTGGTTTGGCTTTAACTAAAAAAGAAACAACCCGAGATCAAACCAACCCGACATTATATATGCAATTTTAAAATTTTATTTTGTACATAAAAATATTTACTTTGATATAATTTTAAAATATTTCTTATACTATTTCGTAGTTTTTATCTTTTAATAAATTATTTCAAGTTTAAAACTTAGAATTCGAAATGGTCTAATAAAGATTATAATCCAGAGATGTTGATAATTATAATAAAACTTAAATCAAAATCAAATTAATACTAATGCAAAAAGAAAATCAATTCAACAGTAAGAATGACAATATATTGAATATTTGTTCTTTAGTTTTACATTGGTTTAGACAACTAAAATACATAATCTAATTTTAATTTTGAATATTTAGTAATGTAACTAATACTTATTAAACTTATTTTAGCATGATTTAGTACTTTTAAATTATGATCATTTTCATTATGACTTTGCAATATTTATTTTATATGATGATTTCATTATTATTTTTTATTGAATATTTTTGTGTCATTTCCAATCTCATATTTTGTGTAATTTTTTTAAGAAACACCTTAGATAATTGTATGTTGGTTGGACTAACGAAATATTTGGAGCACAAGTTAATTATATGTTTGTATGCAAACTTTACCGAAAAGATCCAAAAATCTGAAAACATCCGAGGTTTATTAGTTTGGCTTGATTTATAAATTTAAAAAATTCGACACAATGATTTGGTTTGGTATTTGAAAAACCCAAACCAACCCGAGGTTGAAAACCCCGAAAAAATTCAAATTTTATTAGTTTGGTTTGGTTTATAAATTTAAAAATTTTACACAAATGGTTTGATTTGATATTTGAAAAATCTGAACCAACCCGATCATGTACACCCCTAGAATTAGGAGTTCAGTTCAGCGTTACAAAATTTTTTTATTTTCATATCAGAGAGTTCTTAACAATATTTATGTTACGAAAAAAATACGAAAAATAGTGATGAAGATGGAGATATATACACTGACCTTCTCTAAAGAAGTAAGTAGAGCTCTATGAAAGCATGAAGCCCTTTGGATGATCATGTTGCACAGGAAAAAATAGTATTGTTGGAAATATTATTTCCCCCAAAGTGTAAAAAAAACTTTATATTAAAATGCTAATAATGAGAGAGGACTTGAACAACAAAACACAAATATATGAAGAAGTTATGGAGAAGGTGTACTAAATAAATAGAACATGCAGTATTTTAATTTAGCTAGCTGTCTATTCGTGTACTAAGCTTTATCTTTATTATTTGCTCCGTCTCAATTTATGAGATAGATATTTAAATGAACACGTAATTTCAATAAAAAAAGAAAAAATGACTTCTGAAATTTATAGTGTGAAGATTGAAATAAACTCTAGATAGTTATATGTTTATAAATTATTATCTCAGTACAATATAATAAAATTATTATTAAATATAAAAATATATTATTTTTAAAATAAAAATAAAAATTGAGACATAGGTGTATGGTTTTTTTCCCCATATACTCTGAATCTTTTTCATCAGCCACCCCACCAGCCCAACTGTAGTTAGGTGAAAATAATAATCACTCATGTGTTAACAAACAAAGAAAAATAAAATCATTTCTTTCATTTTCAAGAATATTTATGCTATTTTTGTGTTACATTTTAACGTACTAAATTTATAAAAGGTCGAATTGATTCATTTTGTTGATGGCATATAGAATCAAATTGAGTAGGATCTAAAATTGTCATGTTCTCCATAGAAATTTAGTAAAATAAGAGAAGGTATATGAGATATTGACCGATTATTTATTTAAATTTATTTATCTCTACCTTCATAATAATTCTATGAACAAAACAAACAATACTTTCAATATTTTATTGATATTTTATTTTGTCCCTTGACCTTTTATTTTGTGATATAGGACAAACAAGAGAGTGTGTAAGGTTAGATTATGCAGTATAACCAGACAAATAAAAGATAAATTTGAATAATAGGGTATTTTGTCTTTATCTATCTATCTATATATATATATTAGTAACTATATACTTAATACTTTCTCTATATATTGGAAACAATAGTTACGCTTTTTACTTTAAAAAAAAATAGTTAATATTTGAGAACGTCAAACGACATGTCACAAATAAAAGTTTGCCATTTTTATTTTTTTTTTAAATTTCAGAATTCCCCTCACCCTCCCCCGGGGGCGTATCTAGAGGGGGCGCCGTGAGTTCACGTGAACCCATGCTCCCCTCTCTAGATTATAGTGTTATATTTTTAAAAAAATATTTAAATATAGATGTGTGAATCCACATTCAAAGTATCCTATAATAATACGATAATGATTGGATGCACCTCTCTAAGTGAGGATATAAATTTGAATCTTATATATATCTTGTCTTTTTGAGTAACACCTCTCCAAGTGGTATCGGTAACATTTTTGGCGTTTCAACTAATTTTTCTTTTGTTTTTTTCCTTTAATCTTTCAAAATTTTCAAGTGTGTTACATTGAAAATTCATAAATTTTTTAGCACTGTAAAAAAAATTATATAATTAAATCAAACGTGTATAGTAAAATTTAAAACTAGTAGTATTATATATTTTGGACCTATATTTTTTTAAAAAAAATTAATGGTTCATATTCAAAACCTAAATGTCAAACTTATCAAATTTATATTTAAGATGCATTTTTTTTTGTTATCGTGCACCCATCTTGCTGATATCCTGGATACGCCTCTGCCGGCACCCCCCCCCCCCTGCCATTTATAGGTCATCTTGTTAAACTCCCAATTAATATAGCTTTAAATAAAGGGAAAAGGGACAAATATACCCTGAACTATCGTAAATAGTATGCAGATACCCTCCATCATACTTCTAGGACATTGGTATCCTTGCCGTCCAAAAACTGAAACATATATACCATTTATACTTACGGACATACACGTGTCATAATCTTATCCACCAAATTGACATTTATTAAATATCGGATGGACAGATAAGATTGTGTCACGTGTCCCTATTTAGTCTTCTGTTAGAGTGAAAGACATATATGCTCTAATTTTTAGACGACATGGGCATCAATGTCCCAAAAGTATGACGGATGGTATCTGCATATCATTTACGATAGTTCGGAAATATATTTGTCCTTTTTCTCTTAAATAAAAGAAACTCTTACTTCAAAAAAAACCTCTATTCTCTTAATATGTAGCTTAGAAGGGAAAATAAAATCCCTTTTATTACTATTTTGTCCATTACTTCCAGTAGTTTTGCAACCACATTAGGTTAGCTAATACATACAATGGCGAATTCAAAATTTTATTAATTAAAAGTATTAAAAAAATTAAAATATAATCTTATCTTAAGGTGAATTTTGAATTATCTAAACCAATAATTTTTACCCAAAAAATTCAGGTGTACATCCTCTTCCTCTCTTAAATCCATCCCTAATTAAACATAAGGATATTGAATAAAATAGAATCAAAATGATGATATATAATGTCACGTGATATTCATCTCACCCACGTGATAATATCTCACGGATGAATTGAAGGAGCATTTTTAACAATTTATTTTAAAAAAGTAAAATAAAATGAGGGCTTAATAATTTTTTTTTAAAAAAAATGCTAAATTTAACCCTTTTCTTTTATTAAAAAAAAGTACAAATATGTAAGTCCTTCATAGTATCAGTATCAGATATACAATATCTAACCATTAAAGAGCAATAAATGTTTGAAGAAAAAGTTAGATTCATACGTGTTGTGTTGCCTGTTTTGTCCCTATAACCATTTACGTTAGGGTAGGTGGATCTAGTGTTTTGCATGTAAATTCGATTAATTTAATAGATTTTATTCAAAAAAATGTATCAATATTAATCAATTTATTACATATGTATAAATTTAATACTATTTTTATTTACTTTTAATTATCATAGTTTTATTTTTTTGAGTCAAACTATAAAAAAAATTGACAAACATTTTATAATATATTTTTTCATCATATTGATATGTAAAATATTAAAATTTATAGTACTTTTCGTATAATTATTGAATATCTAAATTTTTTTATTTAAAATATCAAATTAATGTAATCTGATTTAATTTTAAAAATTAATCAAATTGCTTTCAAAAAGCATAAGATGACAAATAAAAATAAATGAAGGAAGTATTAAATTTGAAACATACTCCCTCTATCTCTAATTATAATTGAAGTGTCACATAGACCAAAGCTGATAGAGTATCTCTTTTCCATCTTTGAAGGTAAAATCTTATCCATATTGACACTAAATATTTACATCTAATCAACAGATACATGCCATTTGTATAAATATACAATAACATTGTTTAATCATAATTACTTAAAGTATAGTATTCACTTCATTAACTTACTTAACAATAGTAAATTACATTAATTTAATGTAAAAATTTGGTGAGAATAAGACGGGCCTCTTTCTTTGAATTTTGCAGTAGGGGTGTACATGATCGGGTTTTTCAAATATCAAACCAAATTATTTGTGTAAAATTTTTAAAATTTATAAATCAAATCAAACTAATAAAATTCAAATTTTTTTCGAGTTTTTCAACAATGGATTGGTTCGGGTTTTTCAAATACCAAACCAAACCATGGTGTCGAATTTTTAAATTTATAAATCAAACCAAACTAATAAACCTCGGATTTTTTCGGTAAAGTTTGCATACAAACATATAATTAACTTGTGCTCCAAATATTTCTTTAATCCAACCAAAATACAATTATCTAAGGTGTTTCTTAAAAAAATAACACAAAATATGAAATAAGTACTGATGACACAAAAATATTTAATAAAAAATAATAATGAAATCATCATATAAAATAAATATTGCAAAGTCATAATGAAAATGATCATAATTTAAAAGTATTAAATCATGCTAAATTTTAAGTTTAATAAATATTAGTTACATTACTAAATATTTAAGAAAATTAAAATTAGATTATGTATTTTAATTGTCTAAATCAATGTAAAACTAAAGAACAAATATTCAATATTATTGTCATTCTTAGTGTTTGATTTTCTTTTTGCATTAGTATTAATTTGATTTTGATTTAATTTTTATTATAATTATCAACATTTATGAACTATAATATTTATTGGACCATTCCGAATTCTAAGTTTTAAACTTGAAATAATACATTAAAGATAAAAACTATGAAATAGTATAAAAAATATTTAAAAATTATATCAAAGTAAATATTTTTATGTATAAAATAAAATTTTAAAATTACATATATAATATCGGGTTGGTTTGGTCTCGGGTTGGTTTTTTTTAGTTAAAACCAAACCAACCCAAATATAGTCTGGTTTTCTTTCCTAATACCAAACCAAGTCAAACCAAATCACTAGTCAAATTTTTTTCGTTTTGACTTAATTTGCGGTTTTATTCAGTTTTCGATTTGATTTTGTACACCCCTATTTTGCAGTCATGTCATCTGTGGTCGAAATGGTTAGGCCCTTTGATTTGGAGTTGTATTATAATTAATTAATGGAGCAAGAACAATAATTATGTACCTTATAATAGTCGGAGCAAAAGTTATTGATTTTATTATGAAAAGAAACAATTCAAAGTCTATTTCGAGTCACTAGGAAACAAAGTGTTTTTCCACAAACTAAATACCTTTTTTTCCTTTTTTTTAAAGTGTAGGAAGAAAGCTATTTTTTAAGCTTGTTCTTTCTCAGTTGAAATATGAATTTATAGGCAAAATAGAGAATACAATTGTTCCTTAACTGTTTCACTTGTCCGTGAGTCACCTACGACAGTTTATTGGATAGTTATTTTAATTTCTGTAGAAAACTCCTCCTATTTTATCTCATTTAAATGGGTCGGATCAATCCACACAAGCGATCTACAGTCTAAATTAATTATTCAAAAGGAGTTAACCCATAATTAATAAGCTGGAATTATTCCTATTAATTAGAAAGAGTTATGAATACATATCTTTCAACTAATTAATTTATCAATATGATTGAAAAATATACTATATATATATTTTATAAACTAATCCATGGATTAGATTCAATAAAGGAACCAAACAATATTTTTGTTGGACTAAATTTTAATCAATAGATTATTTTGATTAATATCTCCTACCAAACGATTCCAAAATCTCTACGATCCAGTCCCTCTTGTCCTCAATAATACCTCTTTGAATTTCAATTAATCTTGAGCACAATTTCTTACTTGTTAGCTTTTCCTTGTACTCAATCCTGTACAAAGAAAAAAATACAAAATTCAAATTAAAAAAAGAAAATTAACTTATATAATTATGCATAAAAATAAAATTAAAAAAATAGAAAAAAAGAAAAATAAGTACTAATTGACTGGCATGGATGACACGTCGTTATCTTTGCATTGATCATGTTAAATGTTTTTTTATTAAATGAAGTGTCAGTTTTCAACAAAGAATTTAATTTGTTATTTTCCATCTCAAATTAGTTGTCATATTTTATTTTTGGGGAACAAATTATTTAATTTTGATCAATATTTTAAAAATATATATATTTTTGTCATATTAATTAACATGAGGAAAATTGCTATATGAAGTACGTACTTTTTATATAGTTCTTAAAAATATATAAATTTCAAATAAGCTTTAAAATTAATTAATTTCCCAAAAAAGTACAAACCATGGCAATTAATTTAGAATGGGTTCAAGCTAGGAGCGTTATTCCCAAATATATCCTACAATGTGTTATTTGAATTTGGTCAAGATTTTAATACAAATTCTGGGTGAAAATAAAAAACGAGAGTACTAGTAAAGCATTAAAGGAAAAAATATAAATACTCCATCTGTCCATAATTATTTGTCCAGTTTTTCTTTTTTACTTGTCTATTTTGACAAATCAAAAAAAGGATATTTTTTTTTACCTATTATACCCTCAATTAATTAATTTTGATAAAGATAAAACTTTTTGAAAATCATTTTCTCAATTCATCCACTTCATAATTAATAGGGGTAAAATGATAAATTCATTATGTCAATCATTATTTTTTTAATAGGTATATCAATTCAAAAGTGGATAAATAATTAGGAATAAAGGAAGTAATAACTTTTAAACTTAGTAAATTAAATGATAGTTGAGAGAATTTAAAAATCGAACTCATAATTCATAAAGGTTAAATCCCAAATTCATCTCTATATTTTACTCCCATCATCCCAAATTATGTTGTATTTTTTAATAACAAGGCACGAAATTTTAAAATAAAATAAATTACAAAATCTAGCACAAATCATTGATAAGTATCAGGATAAATATAAATTTTTAAAGTTTAGCTTTTTTAAAATTATAAAAATATATCATTCTTATGATAGATTAAAAACAAAACTGCACCCATAAATGAAATATTAGAAAACTAAAGAGAAAATAACATCAATAGTCTTTTAACTATTGGAGTATATCTAAAATGGTCCCTTAACGATACATCTAACGGACTTAGTTCTTTAACTATTTAAAAACTTATCAGCTTTGATTCATTAACTATATATTTACTGGTTTTAGTCCCTTAACTATAAACTTACTGATTTTAGTCCTTTAAGTATTCAAAAACTTATCAGGTTTGGTCTTTGTCCATTTTTTTAAATACAAATAGCTTATGTTTTTTTTACCTAAATCTTCGTGAAATTAAATCTTTAACCCATTTTTTAAGTTGTTTTTCTATCTCCGCCCTTTTTTCTTCAAACTATTCTTATGAAAAGAACAATATCGTCAACGATTCAAAATAAAATTAATAAGGAAAGAAGCTATAAGTCCTAATTTTATTCAGGATAAAATTAAGCATATAATTGTTGTTAATGACTTGAATATGCTAATCAGTGCGGATTTTATTTAATTTACTCAATTTTTTTTACGTAAAATAAAATGAATAGAATAATAAAATTGATCTATTTAAAAAAAAAATTGTAAATATACCATTTTGTAAATTTCAATTTCTGAAAAATTAAAAAATTTTCATTCAATGAAGTCGTTGGAGTAAAAACTTTGGATTTAACATGTAATAATTTTTTTCTTTTTATAATAAAGTTTAGCATATTCAAGCCATTAGTAGCAATAATATGCTTCATTTTATCCTCTATTGAATAAAATTATGACTTATATTTTCTTTCCTCGTGAATTTTATTTTATATCATTGATGTTAATGTTCTTCACATAAGGTTAATTTGAAGAAAAAGTAGCGGAGAGAGAGTAACAACATAAAAAGTTGCTAAAAGATTTAATTTCTCAAGGCATGGATTCCATTAATATAAACATAAGTTATTTGTATTAAAAAATGGACAAAGACCAAACCTGATAAGTTTTTGAATACTTAAAGGACTAAAATCGGTAAGTTTATAGTTAAGGGACTAAAACCGGTAAGTGTATAGTTAAGAGACCAAAGCTGATAAGTTTTTGAATGGTTAAAAGATTAAATCCGTCAAGTGCATAGTTAAGGGACTATTTTAGACCTACTTCTATAGTTAAAGGACTATTTATGTCATTTTCTCTTAAAACTAACATAATAGTTATTAATAGTAAGTATTTCATCTTATTTTTTACATAACTAATCTCACTTTTTATAATTTGCTCTATAAAACATTCTACGTCACATGTCAGTATACAACCACAACATATATAGTAGCTCATCCTACTTTGTGATTTATGAAAGTAGATAGATATTTTTCGACAAATCCTCGACTCAAGTAAAACATATTAAGACAAACTGAAGCAATACCAACTGCAGTTCCAGTATATAAAAATTAAATAATTATTTTGGTACCTTTTGCCTTTATAAGTGATGCTACCAACTGAAGCAATACCAATTGCAGTTCCAGTACAAAATACTTCGTCAATATTATTCAATTCATCCACTTCAATTAAACGTTCTTCAACCTGTACCACATTGGCAACAATTTTTTTTAAAATAAAAAAAAAAGAATATTTTTTGAATATCAAGTTAATTTGTACTTTATAAATTGGTTAATTAATCAATTAATTAATATCTTTATTAGTTTCTTGAATAATAATTAAAATTAAAAAATATACCTGGTAACCAAGATCATGTGCAATCTCCATAATACTTTTTCTTGTCACTCCTTCAAGAATAGTTCCACTTGTTGTTGGAGTTGAAAGGATATTTCCCTATGAATATATATGGTTTTTCAATATTTATAATCAAACACGTAGATATTCAAAAATTATATAAAAAGTATAATAAGTTATAATTTATTCATAATACGTACATACAAAGAAAGAATGTATTTTAAAGGAAAAAGGGTTCGAAATATATCCAAACTTTGACCGAAATTGCTGTAATAATCTCATACTTTGGGCATCATTATAAATAGTAACATATCCAGCTAGACATTTATATATGTTTAAAATACACTATTAAATAATGCAAGGGGTAATAGGTCCTTCCCAAAGTTTGGGATTATAACAACAATTTCGGTCAGAGTTTAGATATATTTCAAACATTTTCCCCTATTTTAAAGTATTAGTCAGAGTTTACCTAGTTTAACTCTCAAGAAACAAAAATTAACTAATCATGTGATAATTAATGTTAGGAATATGTACCTTCACTAGGAAAATGTTACAAGAAGAGACTGTTATGCCGTAATTTTCCTATCTGTAGAAAAAATCACTTTTTGAAATGTTCTAAGTATAAAACAATTTAAGAAAAATACTTAGAAAAGAGTCGCCACTTAATTTTTTAAAGAAATTAAGAAAACTTATAATTTCAAAAATTTAAACAGAAAAAATAATTTGAAAATACCAAAGAGGGTTCGGGGTTCAATTTACACTTCGAGAAGGGTTTAGGCATTCGAAGTGTCCGCTAACATGCGATTGACCTGCGACTTGACTAAAATATATTTTTTGACTAATTCTAGAAAAAGGATGATTTAGCATAAACAATAATAATTTACAATAGTTGATTGACTTTGAGAAAATAATTAAACAAAGAGCAACTTTATTTTTATTTTATTTTCATTTATTTTTTAGCGAAAAGAGACCTAAAATGAGACCCTTAAATTAAAATGCTTGTGTTTAAAATCTTGTCAAAAGTCCAATTAATTAGGAATTATTTGAATCATTTTAAAATAATAATTTGAACCGATTTGGCTAATGAGATTATGAAAACTATTTTAATTCAGTTGCAGAATAAGTAAAAGTTTTGACTACGTGTATTAAAAATAAATATAATACTTGATGAAAATGAATTATGTAAAATATACTAACATAAAGAATGTGGTTCCTCTTTTGGGGAATTTAACTAAGTTAATTAATAGGGATAAAATGATAAATTCATTATGTCAATCATTATTTTTTTAATAGGTATATCAATTCAAAAATAGACAAATAATTAAAAATAAAGGAAGTAATAATTTTTAAACTTAGTAAATTAAATGATAGTTGAGAGAATTTAAAAATCGAACTCATAATTCATAAAGATTAAATCCCAGATTCATCTCTATATTTTACTCTTATCATCCCAAATTATGCTGTATTTTTTAATAACAAGGCACGAAATTTTAAAATAAAATAAATTACAAAATCTAGCACAAATCATTGACAAGTATCAGGATAAATATAAATTTTTAAAGTTTAACTTTTTTAAAATTATAAAAATATATCATTCTTCTTATATATATTAAAAACAAAACTGCACCCATAAATGAAATATAAGAAAACTGAGAGAAAATAACATAAATAGTCTCTTAACTATAGGAATAGGTCTAAAATGGTCCCTTAACTATACACTTAACGGATTTAGTTCTTTAACTATGCAAAAACTTATCAGCTTTGATTCATTGACTATACACTTACTGGTTTTAGTCCCTTAACTATAAACTTACCGATTTTAGTCCTTTAAGTATTCAAAAATTTATCAGGTTTGGTCTTTGTCCATTTTTTTAAATACAAATAGCTTAGGTTTTTTTTACCGAAATCTTTGTGAAATTAAATCTTTAACCCATTTTTAAAGTTATTTTTCTATCTCCACCCATTTTTCTTCAAACTATTCTTATGAAAAGAACAATAACGTCAACGATTCAAAATAAAATTAATTAGGAAAGAAGATATAAGTCCTAATTTTATTCGGAATAAAATTAAGCATATGATTATTGTTAATGACTTGAATATGCTAATCAGTGCGGATTTTATTTAATTTACTCAAATTTTTTTACGTAGAATAAAATGAATAGAATAATAAAATTGATCTATTTAAAAAAAAATTGCAAATCTACCTTTTTGTAAATTTTAATTTCTGAAAAATTAAAAAAATTTCGTTCAATGAAAAATTAAAAAAATTTCGTTCAATGAAGTTGTTGGAGTATAAACTTTGGATTTAACAAGTAATAATTTTTTTTCTTTTTATAATAAAGTTTAGCATATTCAAGCCATTAGTAGCAATAATATGCTTCATTTTATCCTCGGTTGAATAAAATTATAACTTATATTTTCTTTCCTCGTGAATTTTATTTATATCGTTGATGTTAAGGTTCTTCACATAAGGTTAATTTGAAGAAAAAGTAGCGGAGAGAGAGTAACAACAGAAAAAGTTGCTAAAAGATTTAATTTCTCGAGGCATGAATTCCATTAATATAAACATAAGTTATTTGTATTAAAAAATGGATAAAGACCAAACCTGATAAGTTTTTGAATACTTAAAGGACTAAAATCGGTAAGTTTATAGTTAAGGGACTAAAACCGGTAAGTGTATAGTTAAGAGACCAAAGCTGATAAGTTTTTGAATGGTTAAAAGATTAAATCCGTCAAGTGCATAGTTAAGGGACTATTTTAGACCTACTCCTATAGTTAAAGGACTATTTATGTGATTTTCTCTTAAAACTAACATACTAGTTATTAATAGTAAGTATTTCATCTTATTTTCTACAAAACTAATCTCACTTTTTATAATTCGCTCTATAAAATATTCTACATCACATGTCAGTATACAACCACAACATATATAGTAGCTCATCCTACTTTGTGATTTATGAAAGTAGATAGATATTTTTCGACAAATCCTCGACTCAAGTAAAACATATTAAGACAAACTGAAGCAATACCAACTGCAGTTCCAGTATATAAAAATTAAGTAATTATTTTGGTACCTTTTGCCTTTATAAGTGATGCTACCGACTGAAGCAATACCAACTGCAGTTCCAGTACAAAATACTTCGTCAATATTATTCAATTCATCCACTTCAATTAAACGTTCTTCAACCTGTACCACATTGGCAACAATTTTTTTTAAAATAAAAAAAAAGAATATTTTTTGAATATCAAGTTAATTTGTACTTTATAAATTGGTTAATTAATCAATTAATTAATATCTTTATTAGTTTCTTGAATAATAATTAAAATTAAAAAATATACCTGGTAACCAAGATCATGTGCAATTTCCATAATACTTTTTCTTGTCACTCCTTCAAGAATAGTTCCACTTGTTGTTGGAGTTGAAAGGATATTTCCCTATGAATATATATGGTTTTTCAATATTTATAATCAAACACGTAGATATTCAAAAATTATATAAAAAGTATAATAAGTTATAATTTATTCATAATACGTACATACAAAGAAAGAATGTATTTTAAAGGAAAAAGGGTTCGAAATATATTCAAACTTTGACCGAAATTGCTGTAACAATCTCATACTTTGGGTAGGACCTATTACCCCTGCACTATCTAATAGTGTATTTTAAAGATATATAGGTGCCCACGTGGACATCATAAATATTGCATCATTATAAATAGTAACATATCCAGCTATACACTTATATATCTTTAAAATACACTGTTAAATAGTGCAAGGGGTAATAGGTCCTTCCCAAAGTTTGGGATTATTACAACAATTTCGGTCAGAGTTTGGATATATTTCAAACATTTTCCCCTATTTTAAAGTATTAGTCAAAGTTTATCTAGTTTAACTCTCGAGAAACGAAAATTAACTGATCATGTGATAATTAATGTTAGGAATATGTACCTTCACTAGGAAAATGTTACAAGAAGAGACCTCTTCAATGTATTTCTTATTTATAGAGTCAAGGTATAATACATCTGAGAATCCTTAGTCTTTTGCACTTTTTATGGCTCTTAAAACCTGCACATATTACATAACATTATCTCAAATATATAATCTTTATCTCAGTTTACGTGAAGGTGTTCAGAGTACGAGAATCAAAGTATTCAACATACAGTGTGAATTGAGCCACATGTTCTCTAGTAATTTGACTTAGTAATATTAGTGTCGCATATAATAAGACAGATGAAGTTTGAAGGAAACTACTTTTTACCGGGGCATAATGTTTTTGACACCTCCAGCTCCACCACGCGAGGCGCGATGAAGGTCTTCTTCAACGTACAAGTTCAATGACGATGTCCCTTCCTACGTGAAACTCACAAAAAATGTTACTAGAAATTGAAATAGTGGATGCAGGTGCACTTATTGCTTTCAGATCGAACTATATTTATCATATACTATTTGAAAAATTTGACTAACCTTGAAATAATTTCCAACAGGACAAGCATAGACAAGGAAAGTGTACTCTGGTGCTGGAGCCAAACTAAGAATTGGTCCACTTTCTATAAGCAAAGGCCTTATATAAAGAGACCCTTTTCCATGAGGAGGAATCTACACTTATTTCAATAAATAAATAAACAACTTTATTAAATAGTTATTCCAAAATTAATCTAAAGAGCTATCAAAAAAATAAAAATAAATGAAATTAGCTACAAGTTTTGTGGCTAATCTGTCGCTAAATAGCTCATAACTACAACCTTATTGAACAAGATATGTTCAATAGGCTCGTAGCAATGTATCCCAGTGACACAACTAGAATTTTCACCAAGGGGTTCAAAATATGAAGAGGTACACATGAAGAAATCACAGGGTGTCTAACGATATATATACATAAAAAATAATTTTTAAACATATATAAATAACATAATTTTCGGCCAAAGGAGTTTCAAATAAACCTCTCGACCCTACCTGTCTCTGCCTGTTGTATCCTTGATCAAGGAGACAAGGAAAACAAATCTAGTAGATGAACTATGGCCAAGTGACTAGAGTCAGAGGCAGAGTCGAGATTTGAATCATATCAATTCAAGATTTTAGTCCTTTTGAATTACTAAATTCTAAATTACAATAATTTATGCATATTGCGTAAATTTCTTAAGACAAATATAAGATTTGAACCAAAGTTACTTAATTCTGCCTAATCCAATTCCTACACTCTAGCTCTGCCCCTGACTACAACATGATAAACGATCCCCATGGCCCTCTAGTGGGGTCACAAGAAACAACAAAACAAAAAAGCCCCTATCTAACATGATTCTTCGATAAACCCCGCAACATAAGTTGTCTGTTACTAATTCCTTGTTTTATTTTTATTTTTCGTAGCATAAAATATAAAGTTTCAAAGTAAAAGAAAGATTACAAAACGTTTGTTAGCCAGAGCAGTTTGTTTCACAGCATCCAAAAATTGATCAATTGAAGGACAAGGCATGCACATTCTTTGAGCACCAATTTGCATTCTAATTGCATTTTGGTTAGGACGAAATAGAAATAAACGTCCATCATTTCTACTATATGCTTTTGTACCTTCAAAAATACCCTGTTTCAATGAAATTATCGTCAATAAAATCCGTCACTAATTCTATTTAACGATAGATTATCATAATTTAGCGACAGATTAATGACGAAATACCTGTCCATAGTTTAACACACCAGCTGAGGGGCTTAATTGGATATAGCCATATGGATTAAGTTGGCCTTGTTTGAAATGACCATTTTCAGAACTTTTTGTTTGGTACATAAAATCAGTTGGAATTAAATTAAACCCAAGATTCTCCCAATCAATGTCAATATTGGACTCATCATCACTAACATTAATTAAAAAAAATAATAGTCAAAATTAGTGTTTTTTTAAACAATTATATATATGTTATTTCCTCTAAAATGCATAAAAAAATATCAAATGTAACATACCTTTGTACTATAGTTTGTATAAATGTAGAGTACCTAGCTCCAAACTAAAATCACAATAACAATAAATCTCTAGTCAATTTGATATACGTATTTTCACTGTTTTTGACTTGAACTATGTAAAATTAATAACGTTCGTACCAATTATCACAATGAATTAGCATGTTTGGTCAAATATTTAACGCGAAAAATACGATGACTAACCTTTGAAGGTAGAGAAGAAGATTCAATTAATTTGTGAAAAAATGCAGCTCTTGGAATCATGTTTAATTACAGAAGAAGAATACAAGAAGGATGTAAATGTCAAAGTAGATATATGTAGGAAAGATGTAATAATTTTGAGAAAAATAAAGCAAGTCTATATATAGAATATTGGAGAAGAAAAAACAAAAAGGCCAAAATACGGGATATAAATATGGATAAATTTTTGGGATCTCTACACAAATAATTAATCGATTTTTTTCTTTATTTTTCTAGTGGTTATACATATACTATACATTGAGTATATACAATTATACCCATAAGATACATAAATTATGCCTATTATATATTTATCAGCTATTTTTAATTTCACCGATTTGATGGACGATTTTTTAAATTAATTCTTTAATATATTTTTTTTATCCTTTTATGCGACCTACGTTTTGTGTGGAAATCAAATAAAAGAAAATGGGTTGAATTACAAAATATTCTTATACTTCTCCCGTTTCTTTTTATATGATTTTATTTGACTAGACATGAAATTTAAAAAAAAATTATTTTTGAATACATCATAATATTTGTGGATAAAACTTTTAAAACTAAACTTGTACTCCATTATATGTATCCAAATATACATTCAGAGTTGAATTTGAGTGTCTGTTTATGTATTATGCCTGATAATATTCGTAAATCACAAAATGATATTTTTTTCCGTCTTAATTTATGTGACAAAATTTAAATTTTTTTATTTTGATCGTGAATTCAGACCTACAATTTGTATTTTATTTTTGAAAAATAATTTACATATTTAAAAACTATATAAAAAGTAATTAGAAATCTCGATTTCAAATCCAAGATATGGGAAAATCCTTAGTAGAAAGCAGTATTTCGATTGAGCCCTACCCCATATAAATCTGAATTAATCAAACTGCAAAATGAATATCAGACATCAAAGAAAAAATCAATCCGAACAAAAAAAAAAAAAGGAAAGAGTTTTCTAGATTTTAGCATAGAATATGATGCAAATCTTCACATTATGGAGATAAAATCCTAGCATTAATTATTAGTGTGGTAGATATAAATACATTAGGGTTCATTTTGAGAAATTTTCCTATCCATTATAGGCTAGGTAAAAGTAAGTAGAAATTTTTGTCAAATAATTTACCCATTCTTTTGTCAATAAAAACAAGTGACAATAAATATTAAAATCTCAAATAAAACTATACATTGAACAAAGATAATAGTACTAATAATGTGTTTTAGGAAACTTACCCTTTTTGATGTTATGTTCATTATTATTAGTAAAATGGTTAGCAATTATTAATTTAACTTCTAAAATTATAACCAAGCTATTTTTATTTTTATTGTACTTTTCTTTTTATCTTTTTATGCATTTAAAGATTGAGTTTTGACCGTAAGATATTACTTCATTCATTTCAATTTTTGGATTCTTATAATAAAAATAGATATTTTATTTGTTCATTTTTGCAAATAAAAAGAGTTTTGTTACCTTTTTCATACTATTTTAGTATTAAATAACTACATATAAAGTAGTAGTTCTCAAATTTAGAGTTTGAAAACAACATTAATAAGGTTAGTTTAGTAAAATACACCTCTAATAGAAATTCTCTTAAAGAATATGTCAAGTCAACGCCGAATAATATAAATGAAGGGACTATATGGTTTTTTTTTTCAATCCGGTGTTTGGTATTATTTGAATTCGCATCGGAAAGTCCAGGATAACATATTCTCTAACAAAAGCAACTTTATACTCGAAACCAGCGACGGAGCATAAGCTAAAAGGTATCAAATGACATTAGCCTCTTCGTCAGAAAATTACTCTATTTAGCTAGATTAAAATTTTAATTTTATGTACGGAAAAGGGCCAAAAATACCCTTGAACTATTTGAAAAGGTTTAAATATACCCTCCATCCACCTATTGGGCTAAAAATACCCCTCAGTCTATCTTTTTGGTCCAATTCTACCCTTAAAACTAACACCCCTTTTTTTAAAAAATATTATTATTATTATTTATTACGTGGCATTTTCTTATTGGATAAATTAAACCCCAAACCATTTAATTTCTCTCTACCCGCTCCGACCCATTCCAGTGCTCACAACCCAGAACCCAATTAAAAGACCCATGGATATTGATCACCATAATAGCTCTTTCTTCTTCCCTCTTTTTTTATTTAACAATTTTAACACTAATTTCAAATCAAATTAATTTCATTCAAATGTTTGAATATTCTTCTGCTTCTTGTCGTGATGAAGGAGAGCTCCCCGTATGTCATTGCAGAATGGTTGCCAATTTTTTACGACTGCGACACCGTGGTTGTAGGTTCTATTAATGTTGTCGCTATGAGACAAATGGTTGTTGTTTTTGGAATGGTAAGATAAAAAAAAGCTTTTCACTTCATGTGACAATGTTTATACACAGTAAAAAAAGTCGTTGGATGCCCTTCGCCAAGAATGGAACATGTTAAAGAATTAGACGCTGAATGATATGGCTAAATTGACAGATTTGAATTATGCATTTATCTTAGAGGGGAAAGTTTCAAGCTTAGAGTGAAATTGTATTAAGTTTGGTTAATGTTCTTATGTTTTAGGAAATGGTATGATTCACAAGTTTCATTATAATGTATTTCCATCGTTAATGAAGTAAATTTGAACCAATTTTATTTTCATTTTTGGACCAGGTTTGGTGCAGTTTAATATCGAAATTTGGTTCAATTCTTTATCTCGTTATGGTGCACTTTTGTTGCCTTTATTGCCGCAGGCTTTTTTTTTTTTTTTGCCGCAGGCTTTTTTTTTTTTTTTTTGGTTTAGTTTTTGGTAGAATCTAAGTGTCGTTTTGCCTCTGTTTTGTTGTAGTTAGGTGCAATCTTCGTAGAGTTTGGTGTAGTTTTGCTGGTAGATTTTTTTTACCAGCTTTGATGTAGTTTTTTTTGGTAGAGTTTAGATGTTGTTTTGCTGCTGTTTTGGTATAGTTTGGTAGAATGGTGAATAAGGCAGGTTGGTGTTGAAATTGTTAAATAAAAAAAAGAGGGAAGAAGAAAGAGCTATTTGGGTTAAAGGGAAAAAGGATGAGCGATCAATATCCATGGGTCTTTTAATTGGGTTCTGGGTTGTGAGCACTGGAATGGGTCGGAGCGGGTAGAGAGAAATTAAATGGTTTGGGTTTAATTTATCCAATAAGAAAATGCCACGTAATAAATGATAATAATAATATTTAAAAAAAAAAGGGGTGTTAGTTTTAAGGGTAGAAATGGACCAAAAAGATAGACTGAGGGGTATTTTTAGCTCATTAGGTGGATGGAGGGTATATTTAAACCTTTTCAAATAGTCCAAGGGTATTTTTGGCCCTTTTCCGTTTTATGTATTTATATTGTCTCCACTAATTTTTTACGAGTCTCTACTTTTTATTATTGACACCTTTTATTAACATTTCTGAATTAGCCATTGTCCCATGCTTGAATTGAAGTGTCGCTAGATAGAATTAACAACGAATTTTGCATATTATTTAGTTATAAAATTTGTCAATCGCTAATTTTTTTTGTTTCATAGTGTGATTGAACACACACTTCAAAAATCAAAACTAATATAAACATATGGAATTATTCTTTGTTCATTCATTTGAAATGATACAAGAAGATAAACAAATCACATTTTTGTACATATAATCTATAATTCAACCTCACACAATCATACTATAAGGCCTTTTATGAGTCAAAAACTCAACTCAAAATCAGTACTAAATATCAATGGAGATAACTAATGCATCATCACCCTTGTCAACCACGAACGTCTTGGTAATTTTCATGGAAGCAGTAACGAAATCTACCTCATACGAGCCATGGAATCCTCGAAAGCTGAATTGACCTTGGTCATCGATATGGCCATGAGCGTGGGATAACCATTCTTGCTTAAGAGCAAGGTATCGTTTTCCAGCTTCGTTGAGCTCACCTTCTGCATTCACTAAATGTGCATTTTCTCGACTCATGAACAGCTCCCAGAATCCCCACAGTATTACACCTTCCACAGCAGGGTGAGCAAAAGATTCTCGAAGCATAACTTCTAAATCATCAGCTCTAACGTGTTCGTTATTAGAAGAGACATCAACTTCAGTAAACCAGATTGGAAGTCCAAGAATGCTCAGCTTATCAAGAGCTGAACAGACAATCGGTCCAACTGGACAATCGATGTGTCCCTGAATACCTATTCCTCCAACTGGTGCACCCTGATCTTGGAGGTCAAGAATATGCTCGATGTACTTTTCAGGGGATGACCGAGTATCACAGCCATCCTCAACATGGTAGTCGTTTACAAATAGAACTGCCGAAGGATCTAAGTGGTGTGCTTTTTTGAACATATTTGCCCATATGTCTTTACCTAACCGTTCTTGGTAGTAAGAACCGTGCATCATCTCATTATTCACATCATAATGTTTGAACTTCCCCTTGTAACGTGTAAGCAGACCTGATAGACGGCTTTGAAGAGCTGTCGTCAAGTCATTGTTGTTCAGCGAGCGTATCCATTCTTGAACGGTGGACTCCACCTCCCAAAATATACAGTGACCACGAACTTGAATGTTGTTTCTTGTGCAAAAGTCTAGGAGCTCGTCTGCTTCTCTGTAATTGAATTTTCCTCGCTGTGCTTCGGTGCTGTACCACTTCAGCTCGTTTCCAAAGACAGCCCAATTGAAGTTTTTGACAAAGAAATCATTGAAGTCTTCATTGTCCATGTTTGTTCTGCAAATGCATGATCCGAAGGGGAAACTGTTCTGCTTTTGTCTAACTTTAACAGACGTTGCAAGCAAACGGAATGAGTCTGATCCAGAGAACTTCAAGATGACATCTCGCTTGCGTATCTGAGAAAGAATTATTTTTTTGTCAGACACATAACTGATTATATCTGAAAAGGCTATGCATTTTACATGCTGCCACCTATTGAAGAGAATTCTGAAAGAACAGCCATTTGATCTCAAAACACATACCAAAACACTAACACAGATCTCATAAATGTTTGATGAGCTGTTTTGAACCGTATTATTGCCACGGCATTTTATGAGCTCACATGAAAAGGAAGAATCTAAGAAAACAATATATGTAACTAGTTTCATCAGAAATTGCTTAACGAAGACTTTGTCACAAGTAACACCATTCTTCTTTCTTTCTAATGTCAGAGCTTCTCTGCAGCAATCAGTAAAATGTCACGCTGCATGCAGATGCAGTGTTGGCTAAAGTACACAAGCATTTAGAAGCACTTCACGGGATCGTAATGCTAGAATGACAACTGAAAACACAAAAAGGAAATATTCAGAAATTACCTTCTCCGTCTGTCTCTTCAAGTGGTTAAATCTTGCATGTCTGTCAACTGGAAAAATGTGAAGTCCAGCTACCATTAGGTCAGCCCCAGCAGCAGGACCCTGAACATACACCATCACTTTAGCTGCTTGCTTCTCAATTCTAAAAGATCCTCCGATTTCGTGCCATTGATCATCGCTGACCTCAACTTGGCCCCCATTAACCCATTGGTCGTCTACACCAAGGGCCACACTTACATTCTGAGGGCCTGATGCATGTCTGATTTTAACCCATGCAGATACTTGGTACGTCAAATAGAGTTTGACTTTATCTGTGATCACCTGAGCAGGACCCATCCATGTCTCGGTACGATTAGTCACTATAATATAACGACCACTTAAATTCTCATGAGAACCAAGGGAATCTCTAGCCATTGGAGGAATTATATGTGGTGAGCCTGTTTGAACACTCATTCTGCAATTGCCTAGCGGAAACCAGCCATTTGTGCCATTATTCAGATGGGTGTTTGTGATTATATTAACACCAAAAACTGCATTCTGAAAGACCAAGAAAAAGTAAAAGAATTCTTCAAATGCTATATGGCTGTGAAATATGGATCCGGAGAGACATGAAACATTAAGTGTTAAAACTGAGAGACACTTTCTAGTGGCAGCTAGCTAGCATAAGATGCACAACATAATACTTCCTTCGGCCTTTGTGCCTATACTATTGCCATGATAAAAAGAAAAGAAAAAAAATGACGAACCAACTAACCTCAACAACTGGTGGAGGAGGTGGAGGAGGTTTAACTGCGTGATTTACAACTAAACTATTGAGGAGGATATCCGTGCCTGGAGGTGGACCTTCTAAAAAGATGACAGCTTTAGATGGGGAGTCATTTAGAAGAAACTTTCCTTGCAACTGCACCCAATCTTTGTCTGTGGCTTGGACTCTGCAGATCACTAGCTTTTGTTAAGCCACTTCGCGAGAAACTTCAATACGCATGTTAATTGGAAAAAAAAAAAGAAAAGAGAAAACAAGGAGAAGAAGATAACTTATCAAGACAAACCACCATATATCTATTATGTTGGTGCACTTCAATTAGCTTATATCAAAATTGATTCCAAGAGTGTGAAGAAACATTAATGTCAAGAGTTAATTATATAGTGATTTTCCTTCCACAGAAAATTATCAAACTCTATACAAAATAAACCTGAAGTTACAGCAGTGCTCCTTCTAGTGATTGCTAATGCAGTAGAGAAATGATTATCCACACCCAATTCAGAAGAAACAACCAGTTACTATCTGAAATTCCTTAATGTTGCTAAAGCAGTTATATTGACTAAGACTACAACAACAACAACTTACCCAATGTAATCCCACAGAGTAGGGCTTATATTGACTAAGACTACAATATATAAAATGTTATAAATGTGAAGAAAGGGTTGGTCGAGTCATATAAAATTCTATAGATGTGAAGAAAGGGTAGAGGTTGGTAAAATATTGTATATAGTGTGGGTGCTTTTCAAGAACATAGAGAAATCTTAATTAATGAAAAGACGTGTACATTACATTAGTGGAACTTGGATTAACTTACTTGGCAATGCCTATGTACTGTTCACGGTAATCAGCTGCTTGAACCCACAATGTTCCCCGAACATCTGCACAATTGGCATTGTGACCATATAGACGAACAATAGCAGTCATCTCATATGCAAGCTTTCGCTTTACTCTCCCGGTTATATCTTGCTGAATCCCATTCCAGCTCTGTGTGCGCTCTGTTGCAGATGCAAAGTATTTTCCAGAGGTTGGATTGATATTTGCATCTGCCATACAGTCATGGCAAACAACCTTGCAACCTCTTCCGGACCAACTATTCAGGCTGTAATCAAAATTTGCATTTACTATGATCTTCTCATCATCAGTACAACTGGATGTTGGCCTAGAACTCTATCAGAATAAAGGTAAGAATGCCTTCAGTAATAGAGCAGATAGTATAAGCTGTTATAATCAACAAAAAACCAACACAAGTCATAAGAGGGACTTCCATTGTTCGTTTCTTCTGGATACAGAAAGGACTTTCAGAACAGCAATAACTTACTTCATAATCAGTGCAACCAGGGGAAGTGATGATCACTGATTTTATGAGCAGGTCAGATCCAGGTGAAGGTCCCTCGAGATAAAAGATAACTTGATCGGGCATAGTTGACAGTGAAAATGAACCTTCCAACTTATGCCAACCCTCCCCCGTAACAGATTTTCTACATGGAGTAAGGTGCTTATGTTATAGAGTTTCATAAACAATAAAAAGTAATGATGAGGATAAAGATAGAGACTCTAACTTTGAAATAAATAAATAGTCTGTATCTGCATTTTGGTAAACAAGTCTCAACGTAGCCAGGACGTCAGTAGAACCGTGAAAAGTACCAGAGACTCCAACACAAGCAGAAACTGTGTAGTCACAACCAGCTGAAATTCTACTTGTAATATCTTGCTCTAAGCCTTGCCAACATTCCGTGCGATTCGTGACAACAGCATAAGAACAGCCCACATCTTCTGCAGTTCCTTTATAGTTACCAGAACCCGCTGGAACCACAAAAGCATTGCAGCAATTGGTGCGCCACAAGTGCAACTCCTCCGAGAAGTCATGGTTAAGGATGACATTAATAGCATCATAGCTGCCGGTGTTTTCCCTATTTTCCTTTGGGCTCTTTCAAGAAAATAGAATCTTCGTAAATGTACTCAAAGAGAAGTGACAACAAAAATCGCATGTATCCTAATAAAGTACAGATATGGCATGCAAGACTCATAAGAAACATAACAATATTAGAAGAGCAAAGACATTGCTCCGAGGTCAAATCAAACCACGTAGAACAACCATGCTTGCTTCTAAATCTTCTAATGCATAGTATGTTTTTTCATACTGATACACACCCCTAATAGCCTGTGTCAGCTTGTCCTAATCCAGCTTTTGGAAACAATTTGCTTATGTTCATTGTTTTCCCAAGGCATATTCAGCAGTTCCTTACATAATGAGATGTTACTCATAGTAAGCTTCTTCAGAATTCCTTACTTGAATGCCTTATACCCTTGCATCAACAACTATCGATTCAGTTTATCCTAATTTTTTTCTTCCAAATATGTTTTGTTGCTCATAAACTAATCTCTCCTTTAAACAAAACGATTCAATCAACATCAACCAAAAAAGGCAAGTAATAATACATGAAAGAAGAATAGCCCAAAATATTTTGTTAAGTGTGTCATCATCTCATCTAAGCTTAAGTTGTCAAATAACACACTTTTATTTACTTAATTCTATTCTCAAAACACCCTTTCAAGTGAGATTTTATCCCAGTCTCAACACTTTTGTCTACTCTGATGCCATGTTAAAGTGTGTGGTCATCTCTAAAAGTTTAAACGGTTACAAAGAACACATTTTTACTTAATTATTTTCTCAAATATTCATTTTTGGTTAAGATGGACGTTGACCCACGAGAAAAATTGAAGTTCTTGATAAAACCCCCATTCAGTAAATGCACAATAACCCCATTATAGAACAAAATTCAAAAACCCCACCCCCATTAGTTAGCCAAGATCATTCTTTTTTTAAAATCAATTTTTGGTTCAATTTAGATTGGAGAAAGCAAAAACAGTAGAGGGTACCTGTGAATTGGATTTGAAAATTCGACGTGCAAAACTACTAGCAGAAAGCCCTTTCATTTCTATGCAGATCCTTCTTCTTCTTCCTCCTCTGCTGAAAATCTTGAGAAAAGAGCGGTACACCAACCAATCTAAGAAAAAAGTTGTTATTCTTTTTTCGGAGAAGGGTCAAAATTGGCCCCCCAAGGATGTGAAATTGACCACTTATATCATTCGTTATATTTTGGGATAAAAAATGTCTGATCTGCTATCCTAAGACACCATAAATATCCTCAAGAGTTAACACCCAAAATTTTTATTGATGTGGCAAGTCATGTGGGACTAATCCTTCCACCTAAGCGTTGCCAACTAGGATTCACTACAATAGAACTAGACCTTTAGCGGCGGCAACAGTCGCCACAAAATCCCAGAAAATCGTCACTAAAAGTTTTTAACATTAAATTCTAATTTTGTGTTTTTTTCTTCATTATTTTAAAAAAACCAAAAATGATATCGATTAAGTAGGAGTTTGAAGACACTGTATGTTTTATTTTTATGTCATATGTAAATGTATAAAATGTACAATGATGCATTATATAGTAGGAGATTTGAATCGAGAAGTAATTTTGATGATTTTTCGTAATAATATTGGATGTTTTTAATATTGATATTGCAAGTTATTTATTTTAGAAAATTAGGTTGCAATCGAAAATTAATTATCATATTTTTTTTGTTGAAAAAATAGGTTTTACTAGAGAATGGTTGTTGGTGCCTTAGTCGCTACTAAAAATCACTCATAACCTTTAGTGGCAATATTTTGGGATTTTGTGGCAACAAGGTCAAGTTCTTTTGTAGTGAATCTTAGTTGGCAACACTTAGGTGGAGGGATTAGTCCCATGTGGCTTGCCACGTCACTAAAATTTTGAGGTGTTAACTCTTGAGGGTATTTTTGGTCTCCTGGGATAACGGCGAGGGTATTTTTTATCCCAAAATGTAATGGAGGGTATAAGTGGTCTATTTCGCATAGTTCAGGGGCAATTTTGACCTTTTTCCGTTCTTTTTTTGTGTTATGTTTTCAACTGGATGCAACCTTGTACCAACTTTTCTTTTTTTTAAAGAAAAAATTTCCACTTAGTGTCCGGAACCTCGATTAATCCATGTTCAAACTGTATTCATCTTATTAGAATCATGGCAGTAGACTCGAACTAATTAGTATGTCTACATGTTCAATTTTATACAAGTTTAAGCGCTGACGTTTGAAACCAATTCAACTTAAAGAGTATTTTTGCGTATTATGTCAATAATCATTGATGGAAGTTTTGTGTGGACTTGAGATTATACTTCTAATATCTATGTTCAAGAAAAATGTGGTTGTAAAAATATGTGAGGTTAGCAAGCATAGTAACTCAAGCAATTCTTGTTATTGTTTATCTAAGGATCAGATAATTTTTAGTTTCACCAAAAGAAGATAAGAAAAAGAGCACAAAGGTACACAATGCATACATATATATACACAAGGTGGCAGCAAAAAGTTTGGTACTTTATGTACACACACATTTACTTTCCAGCAAAACATTTACCAGGAACTCAAATTCGTCTTGTTAAGGAATAAAATGGCCAAAACTTTTAAACAAACAAACAAAAATTGGAGTCCAGGCTTTGTTGCTAGAATTGTGCAACTGTGTGCTTCAGCCAGAAGTCATTTCAGACATTTGATGGAACTTCGTTCGTGCTTCTCTGCCCGCGTCTTCTAATATTAGCTTTTAGTCACTGCACTTATATGAGTTCTCTCCTTGCTTGTACTGACTGGATGATATCCTCTTCTTCTCTTCTATAGTATAGACAAGTTATATACAGGACGGATTTTCTTGTTATTTCTGCTTCATTAGGCTCAGGAGAAAATCTGTAAATATGTGTTCATATTCTGGCATTTTTCCGTACCCTGAAGTTTATAAAAGAAAAAGATATTTCATTACCATTGGTTCCGAGGGAAATGACAAGTTTATCTTTTGAATGGTGATGAAAGCACAACTTACCAGGGAAGTAGTTGATATCTATTACGTAATAACGGTCTTTAGTCCCGTGCTCTCGAATTATATCCAAGTTGAAGAGCCTGAGACCCTGCATGACACATTGCACGAGAACTTTAAAATAACATGTTATGAAGCAGCAGAACAAGAACAGGCAAGAAGATAGATCATGTAGCTCATTCCCTTCCGGTCATAATTTATTAAGGAAAATGAGAGAAAATGAACAGAAAATACCAGTTTACGACGAAGTTCCCTAGCAAGCCTCTCAAGTAATGGCCGCGGAGGAAGCTCTGCAGAGGATGAATATGAATTAGTTAACACCATATTGGTGAGAAAAGCACCCGACAGCATGCAAAACCACAGAAAATTAAGGTCTTCAGACAGAGAAAGGCCTTGTATTGGCAAAAGTAAAATAGCAGATCAATGGTCCTACCGACAACTGTGATGTTGAATATTTTAGATCTAGGTGACAAGAGTGACCAACAGCTTGATCAGTTTAAGGGAAAATTCTGCAAGTGTGCAAAGACTGATTCACGTACATTCTGATGTTTGTGCATATTTATTAAATATTCAAATCGCTCACTTCAGATATGTCTTGCTAGAACCTCAAAGTGGATTACTTTAAAATCTTTCTCAAATCAAAGCGAAAAGGAGCTTACAAAGAAGAAACAAACATTTCCAATCAAAGCAAAGAGGAGGAATAAAAAGAAGAAACAATAAAGTGGGAGGATGGAGTGTAACGGAAGGCCAATTTACAAAATTATTATACCACTGTTCAAGTTTATATTGAGAAGACTAGGACAGATTAAACTTTCAGGAGAGAAGTGAGGAAGTAGCTCTAAAGTGCTAGGACACTATGAACAGCATCGACAACCTTAATTAATCACATCCTTGCTTAGTCTTGGCGATCTATAGCCGGAAAAAAAATAGATGATAATTTTATCAAATGGACGAAGAATCATTGAAGTCTTCCCACTTGTTTGAAAACAAGTAATCAAATGTTTAAGAAACTTTATATGACTATCCAACAAAGAGTAAGCTATATCTATAGGTGTCTACATATTAAAAGTGTGCTAGATACATTCTGGTATGTACAACAATGTAACCAAATTCATTTAGCAAAGATTGCCTTACCACCAACACTAGGATCTAAATCAGCTTCTTCCGCAGATGCTGCAACACACGAAACCCTAGGGAAATGGAAAACCCCAGCATTGTTGGACAGCTCGCGTTTGCTAACATCAGGTAAACTGAAACGCCTGACAACCTTAACGGCTTCCCCAACAATAAATACCTTAAAGAGTACACCTCCTACAGCCACAAAAATGACAGTATCACCACCTCACTAATTCAATCAAAACTACACACGAAATACACAATTTTAACCTGTAAATGAAATACATACCATGATTGATAAACTCCTGCAGAACAAGCGGGGGTTCAAGCTTCTGAAGAGAGGCCATATCGTAGGCCAGAGACAACTCATGTGACTTTGCAACCAAAGGCTTCGCCACTGAGAACACAAAAACAACTCCATTCAGAAAAAAGAACAGCTGCGACAAACAATGTCTATCCCTCTATCGCCCAACAAACAATTATTTGGGTCATATTTAATCCCAAATAAGCAACAACCAATTATAGATATACTTACCAAGTGGTAGTGAAAGACCAGCTTTATCCACTGCATCCGAGATAGATGAAGGATCTTTCTCTATAACCAATTGCCTGGGAACACCTACTTTGCCTGTCAAAAGCAAGTGACTCATCGTTTAAGCATAACAGCTTTATCAAAAGCATTCCAGGAACTGTAAATTGACAATCTTGGTGCAAACAACTAATAAACAGACCCCCTTTTTTTCAGAATAACAGCAATTGTATATAGATGATCATAAGTTCATGACAAAAGTCTCATTGATCATAGAACAAAAGTGGAAAAATTACCATAGCTATCTGACAAGTTCAAGTCTGCGACATCTTCAAGCATGTATTGACGATTATATACCTGCTGTATGGCATCTGGAGGATCAAGGACCGCGACATGTGGATGTGTTTGCCTATAATCCTGTCCATAAAAAATTAAGTGCATAGGATAAGAGACAGGGATACTCTATATGTACTCCTTTAGACTAAACTGAAAGGAGGCTTTAACAAAGAAAGCAAATGAACAGATTAATATATCAGTTTCCACATTCGCATTCATTATTAATATTCTAACAGATTCATGATAAAACTAGATATGAACTAACCTCAAGAATACAACTCCACTTGCTTCCTGACAACTGCAAGAGAAGAAGAGCACAAAAAATAAATACAGGTTATTAAGTAACATCTATTAAAGAGTACTAGTACGATATAAACAAGGAAAAATTATCAGACTGATTACTTCCCTGGGAAGAAACTAATAGGATATCTGGGTGTAAATTAACATGAAAGACGGACATAAAACAATAAAAATGCACGAAGTAATATGAGGTAGTACAATGAACTAACCTTGTGGAGCACAATGTCAAAAGGACCTTGATCCGAAAGGGGTCTGCTCTGATCTATAGCAACAAACAGTATTCCCTTATTCCTACGTAATGCAGGAGGAGCATGGTTAGACACTTAGTTGCAATGTAAACATGATAAAATCCAGATCAATTTGTATTGATACTGGTGTTAGACCTCAACAAAACAAGTCCATTGAAAAATTAACAAAACAAAATAATAGCATAGTTTATAAAAATGAATCAGTCGCAAGTGTATTTTTTCAGTGAAGTCTATCAGTATGCTTAACCATTTCTAGTTCCAGATAATCCATACTTCCTCACTGACAGTTGTTCAATGAACGTTTTTGTTTTGATAATCCTGGTGTCCAGTTAATTCCACGCGGCACCTGCTATCTCCCACCAGCATATGTACCGGGTAACTCTGCCTACCAAGGCTTATTCAATGAACGTATTAATATCTCTGGACACAAAGCCGGGTATAATCCAATACTACATATTATCTCCTAGCAAGTACAAAAAGTGCAAAAACTTATATATCACATCTAAAGTGCTGCTATAATACCAAAACATTTATTTTTGATGATCAAAAGTTATTTAGATGCAAAAATTCAGAGGTTAGAAATAATTGAGAAATTCATGGACTCAATGAGATGAGCTGCTCAACTCTTTTAACCCCTCTCCTCCCTCACCCTTTCAGAGTTCAAATCCTAAACAGATAAAGAAAACAAAACTAATGCCTGCTCTCTTGATATAGTGGTCACAAGAAATAAAAGGAATATTGACTGAAATATAGATAATCTAAATATCAATCAAGCAATGCCTTGGTCGCAAAGTAAACCAAGAACCATCAGATGATGAATGCAATAGCAAGGAATCTGTAATTTTCAAACAAAACCGCATAACCGTGGATCTTAAATTACCCTTACATACACCCCAAAAACAAGTTTTACACCTAATGAAAGCAAACATAACAGACAATATCAAGGGACAATGAGTTCAAGTGGATGAGGTGCATTTTGTACATACATACACACACACACACAAAAAAAAAAAAATCCCTACACATACACACATACATTACATATGCACACACACAGAGAGACATAAATGCACATGTAAATATATATTTATGTATATAGTATATACAAACAAACTGTGTTGCTTGGAGTCTGCAAAATGTCGCCAGGTGCATGTTGAATCCTCCAAAAGTAGTGTACTTTTTGAAGGATCCGACACAAGTACAGTAACATTTTTGAAGAGTCGGATCAATACAAATATTTTATCTACATAAATATCTACACACACACTAACATACATATACATATATATGAATTCACATGTACACAAGGTCTAAGCCTAAAAAGGGTGATTTCACTGAACCTGCTACAAAGAGCTAAATCCATCAATCAACAAAGCATAGATGCAAAACATTCGAAGATGGGAAACACATGATATTTATAGCAGAAATTCTACCTAACCCACAACTTCCTTCTCAGACCATATATTTATGACAAAATATACATACTTAGATTGTGCCTACTTGGGATGCACCTATTCTAAATCACATATACACCTCTGCTTATTAGAATTTCTAACATAAACAACAATGTATTTGTAATTCATCAAATAATCACAAATTTCTTGAGAGTTTTATCATGATATACAAAACAAGAAGGGGATAAAAAGGATTGATTACCTAGCTAGACCTACAAGCTTGGGCTGCAAAAAGCTCTTAGTTTTCTTGGATGTAAGAGCATAGCCTACCACCACCAACTTCATCTGTTGCTGGGGAGACCCATGAGCCACCACCATTTCCATTTCCCTTTCCTCTTCCTCTTCTTCTACCTCCCTCTCATACCCCACTACATTTTCACCTCCCATCCTCATCCCTCTAAAGAACACCTTTCTTTTACACCAAAATTTATGTATTTACACCAAATTACTTCACAAAATTTCACCCCACACAACCAAATCAATAAAAGATTGAATCTTTTTCCAAAAAAACTTAACCCCAGATAGCCAAATTCAAGAAAGATACAATCTTTCTTAAAAAAAAACTTAACACCAGACAACCAAAACCAACAAAAGATTGAATCTTTTTTCAAAAACACTTAACCCCAGATAACCAAAATCAAGAAAGATTCAATCTTTCTTCAAGAGAACAAAATCCCAGATAGCCAAAAACCAAAAAGATTTAGTAGTTGGCGTAATCTGAAAGTTGTTTCAAAAGGGGCTGAATTCCAAAGAGGGAGAAATGAAAAACAGCTGGTTTACACACAGTAACACACACTCAAGAACACATATATATGTTTGTATACATCTAGAGAGAGACACACACACGGCACACACACGAAGAGATATGAACGGTTTGTTTGTAATGTTGTAATGCAACACAAGTGAATGGATGGTGGTGTTTTATAGGCACAGTTTTTGACCAAAATTGGTCCCAAAAAAAGGGATTTTTATAAATAATTACATTGCTTTGGGACACATCCAAAACAATTGTATTTTATTTTAAAAAATTACTAGTTAATTTGTCCGCGCTTCGCGTGGTCATAAATAATAATTTTATTGAACTTGTAAATAATTCTTTACTAATATTCATATATTAAAAACAATGGAAAAAATAGGTTCTTAAAAAAATATTAGCGATATTCCAACATGAATTTGATTATTTGTCATTATCACATAACTCAAGAACCTCTAATGAATGAATTATTCAGGAAATAATAAATCATTGGTTCTTTAATCAATATTAAAAGGAAAATAAAGAAGAAAATAAGAATATATATATACAAAGGCATTTTCTAAGAAAAAGAACACATTTAAGTTACATAGATAATACAATTGTGATATCGGTCTTAGGAAAAAATTCAAAAATTTGTTAATAGATTCAAAAAAGAAATTAGGCTTGAACATGAAAGCAATTATAACTTTTGAACTTGCATAATGAATTTCTTCAATTGATAAGTGAGAAACTTCATATCTATGTAAAAATAGATAATATGTAAGCTTATAGTAATTTTAAGTTATAGAGTGTTATATAGAATATCAAAATATGCATTCTTGGAACTGAGTACAATAATTATTTTCTGCACAAAGAATATACCTACTATATGTGTATATATTCAATATAACCGGAGACAATAACTTTGCAGAAATATAAACAACAGAGTTTAAAACATGTACTCAAAAACAAACAATTAATATCATAAGCATAAATTAATGATTGTAAAAAAAACATACCAAGATATGTAAAAATAAAATGAAATAGAAAGGAAAAAATCGAGTCCACTGAATATGCAATATCCCCTTAAGAAAACTATTCCCCTCTAATACCTGAGGTTTAAAGAATTAGATCCTCTCACAATGAAATGATTTTATTCACCAACGTATTGATAAAAAAACAATGGTGTCAGTAAGCTACTCAACAGGAGCAAAGTACACGAATATTTAATTGTGCAGAAGAAGAAGAAGTTCAGAATTTTGTTTATTTTAAAATGAGAGGAAATCTGTATATTTATAGACAACAAAGGGTAGTGTGAACAAATACTTATTGTGCCTTATCGGAAAGGTCACAACCTTTCATAAGCGCCACAACCTTTCGTAAAAGTCGCAACTCTTTGTAAAAGTCACAACTTTTCATGAAAGGTGAAGACTAGTTTTGGAAATAAATAAATTAAAAGGGAATTCTTATTCGTGGTGGCGCCACGTAGGCTGGCCTAAGATTCTTTTATATATATATTACATGACTGTTTTGGATAGATTCTTGATATTTTTAGAAATTTAAGTATAACTGTATTTATATGGTTATTTAATGACAAGGATAGTGCTGAAGAAAATATATATATACTGAGCGGATGTATGGGATATTTGTGACGATGCTTCAGGATTTTAATGTTGTTTTTAAGATCAGAATGAGATTGCACTGGACATTATCATTTTGTTTTGATTCGTTAAAAATGGATAAATAATAATAATAATTAGCATAAGAGATGAATAGAACATAAAAAAAGGAATAATAATAAAAGATATTAATAAAAGTAGAAGGTGAAGTTTGGTGATTTTTTGTTCAATATATGGTAGTTGCCAATCACATTATCAAATGCTTAAAATGTATTCACAATCTGATTGGAGATTGAGATCATCCACATTAGAATTTTGAAATAATTTTAGAAGCTTTTTAAAAAAAAAAAAAAAATTTAGAAGCTTTGAAAACGTCATTTTTCAAGAGTTGATAAATAATGTTTATAGTATAAATTATTTATTTTGGTTCATTCTATTTTTAATATGATAAATTTTGACGTATACCTACAATGCGTAGTCCTTTTTATCATTTTGAAATAGACTAACTTTTGAGTATCAACTTATCTCCAAAGTCATAAATTTTCTTTATCGGGAACCATTTGATCGGTCGAAAATTAGGAGTCATAGCCCCAAACCCCAAGACATATATCAACCAAGCTTATTCTTAATATATTTTAGAGTTAGACAAAGACAAATCTTGTAGGATCATGATAATCATGTGCATAAGTTCTAATCCTCGTTAATTTTGCAAAGTTCATATTAGCAAAATGAATATACTTCGACCTACGTAAGAAAGTTAAGCCTTTTCAATTAACCTTTAAGACAATGAAATCTTATATAATTGATAGAGGACTAATTTATCGAGTTACTTAAAAAGTTGTCCCGCACTACTATGTGTTTTGTATCTATCCACCTATATTGATAGATATAACATAGGTGTAATTTAATTGTGTGTTTTTCTCAAAAAGTAATTTAATTGTGTTATTTTATTTTGTTAAAAAAAATATGAGAAAACAAGACATGATTGTTTACAATAACAAACAATATTAAAATAATCCAACTTTCTTTAATGATATTTATTTATTTATAATTATTCATTTGCCTTGTTTTCCTCATGGTGTAGTATTTTGCGATGTGCTTAAGGAATGATTGAATTTGAGGGAATTATTTCACTTTTGTAATTAGCTCAAGACAATATCAGAATAATATATTTGCTTTCCTTTTACACTAAAATAATTAGTCCATGGATCTGGCGTCCGGAACACCCAATTTTTTTTTCTCAAAAAACCTTATGAGGACCTCCGTAATGAGTTAAGGAACCTTCACGTATACTCACACAATTTTTTTAACGCTCATTTCAGATTTACAAGCCCTTTTGTTAAGAACCACCCAAATTCCTCGATTTTTCGTTTGTAATACACCCCATGGATTTGGCACCCGGAGAACCCAAAAAAAATTTCTCAAAAAACTTTATGAGGACCTCTGTAATGAGTTGGGGAACCTTCACGTATACTCACACCATTTTTTTAACACCCATTTCTGCATTTACAAACCCTTTTTTAAGAATCGCCCAAATTCTTCGATTTTTCGTGTGTATTAGCCCATGGATCTGGCACTATTTTTTCCCAAAAAACTTTATGAGGACCTCTGTAGTGAGTTGGGGAACCTTCACTATACTCACACTATTTTTTAACGCTCATTTCCGCATTTACAAGTATTTTTTTAAGAATCGCTCAAATTTTTCTATTTTTCATGTGTATTGGCCCATGGATCAGACACCGGAGAACCCAATTTTTTTTTCTCAAAAAAACTTTATGAGGACCTCCGTAATGAGTTAGGGAACTTCATGTATACTCACACTATTTTTTAACGCCCATTTTCGCATTTACAAGCCCTTTTTAAAAAATCGCCTAAATTCCCCGTGTGTAGCCCATGGATCTAGTGCCCGGAGCACCCAAAATTTTTCTCAAAAAACTTTATGAGGACCTCCGTAATGAATTGGGAAACATTCAAGTATACTCATATCATTTTTTTAGGCTCATTTCCTTATTTATAAGCCCCTTTTTTAGAATTGCCCAAATTCTCTAATTTTTCGTGTGTATTAGCCTATGGATTTGGCGCCCGAAGCACCCAAAATATTATTTTCAAAAAACTTAATGACGGCCTCTGTAATGAGTTGGGGACCTTCACGTATACTCACACCATTATTTCAACGCCCATTTCCGCATTTACAAGCCCTTTTTAAGAATCGCCCAAAATCTCCAATTTTTCTTGTGTACTAGCCATGGATTTGGTGCCCGGAGCACAAATTTTTTTCTTAAAAAACTTTATGAAGACCTCCGTAATAAGTTGGGGAACCTTCACGTATACTCACACCATATTTTTTATGCCCATTTCCGCATTTACAAGCCCCTTTTTAAAAATTGTCTAAATTTCTCAATTTTTTGTGTGTATTAGCCCATGAATCTGGCCCCTAGAGCACGAAAAAAATTTTCTCAGAAAACTTTATGAGGACCTCGTAATGAGTTGGGAAACCTTCACGTATACTCACACCATTTATTTGACGTCCATTTCTGCATTTACATGCCCCTTTTAATAATCACTCAAATTCCTCGATTTTTCGTATGTATTAGCCCATGGATCTGGCGCCCGGAGCATCTAAATTTTTTTTTTCAAAAATCTTTTTGAGGAAATCTGTAATGAGTTGGGGAACCTTCACGTATACTCACACTATTTCTTTTACGCTCATTTCCTCATTTGTAAGCCCATTTTTAAGAATAACCCAAATTTTTTTATTTTTTGTGTGTATTAGCCCATGCATCAGGTGTCCGGAGCATCCAATTTTTTTTTTCTCAAAAAACTTTATGAGGACCTCCGCAATGAGTTGATGTACCTTTACCTATACTTCGACCATTTATTTACGCTCATTTCCGCATTTACAAGCCCCTTTTTACGAATAGTCCAAATACCTCAATTTTTTGTGTGTATTAGCCCATAGATCTGACGCTTGGAGAACCCAAATTTCTTTTGAGAATCGCCCAAATTTCTCAATTTTTCATTGTATTAACCCATGGTTCTGGTGCCCGGAGCACTAAAAAAAATTTCTCAAAAAACATTATGAGGATCTTCGTAAAAAGTTAGGGAACTTTTACGTATACTCACATCATTTTTTTATGTCCATTTCCGCATTTACAAGCCCCTTTTTAGAAATCGCCCAAATTTAGCAATTTTTCGTTTGTATTAGGCCATAGATCTGGGGTCCGAAGCACCCTTAATTTTTTTCTCAAAAAACTTTATGAGTATATCCGTAATGAGTTGGGGTAGCATTACGTATACTCACACCATTTTTTGACGCTCATTTTCGAATTTACATGCCACTTTTTAAAATTCGCTCAAATTCCATAATTTTTCGTATGTATTAATACATGAATCTAGCGTCTGGAGCACCCTTAATCTTTTTCTCAAAAAACTTTATGAGTATTTTTGTAATGAGTTGGGGATCCTTTACGTATACTCACACCATTTTCTTAATGCTCATTTCCTTATTTACAAGCCCCTTTTTAAAAATCACCCAAATTCCTCAATTTTTTGTGTATATTAGCCCATGGATCTAGTGCCAGGAACACCAACATTTTTTATCAAAAAACTTTATGAGGACCTCTGTAATGAGTTGGGGAACCTTCACGTATACTCACACCATTTTTAACGCATATTTCCGCATTTACAAACCCCTTATTAAAAATAGCCCAAATTTTCTAATTTTCGTGTGTTTTAGCCCATTGATCTGGCACTAAGAGACCCTAAATTTTTTTCTCAAAAAACTTTTTGAGAACCTCCGTAATGAGTTGGGAAACCTCACGTATACTCACACCATTCTTTTGATGCTAATTTCCGCATTTACCAGCCATTTTTTACGAATCGCCCAAATTTCCATATTTTTCATGTGTATTAGCTATGGATCTAGCGCTCGGAGCATCCAAAAATTTTTTCTCAAAAAACTTTATTAGGACCTTCTTAATAGGTTGGGGAACCTTCACGTAAACTCACACCATTTTTTTGACGCCTATTTTCGCATTTACAAGCCCCTTCTTAAGAATTGCCCAAATTTCTCGATTTTTATGTGTATTAGCCCATGGCTCTGGCGCTTGGAGAACCCAAAATTTTTTTCTCAAAAAACTCTATGAAGATCTCCGTAATGAGTTGAGGAACCTTCACTTATACTCACACCATTTTTTTACGCCTATTTCTGCATTTACAAGCCCTTTTTAGGAATCACCTAAATTCAACGATTTTTCGTGTGTATTAGGCCATAGATTTGGTGCCCGAAGTACCCTTAATTTTTTTCTCAAAAAATTTTATGAGGACCTCCGTAATGAGTTAAGGAACCTTCTCGTATACTTGCACTATTTTGTTGACGCCCATTTTCGCATTTACATGCTCCATTTTAAGAATCACAAAATTCTCCAATTTTTCATGTGTATTAGCCCATGGATATGGATCTCGAAGACCCCAAAATATTTTTATCAAAAAACTTTATGAGGACCTCCGTAATGAGTACGGGAACCTTCACTTATACTCATACCATTTGTTTGAATTCTATTTCCTCATTAACATGCCCCTTTTTAAGAATCGCTCAAATTTCCTGACTTTTTGTGTGTATTATCCCATAGATCTGACGCTCGGAGTACCCAAGTTTTATTTCTCAAAAAAACTTTATTAGTACCTTCATAATGAATTGAAAAATCTTCACGTATACTCACACCATTTTTTTACGTCTATTTCTACATTTGCAAGCTCCATTTTAAGAATCGCACAATTTTTTTAATTTTTCGTGTGTATTAGCCATGGATCTGGCGCAAGGAGCATCCAATATATTTTTCTCAAAAAACTTTATGAAGATATTTGTAATGAGTTGGGGAACCTTGAAATATACTCACACCATTTTTTGACGCCTATTTCTGCATTTACAAGCACCTTTTTAAGAATCGCCCAAATTTCATATTTTTTTGCGTGTATTAGCCTATGGATCTGGCGCCCGGAGCACCCTTAATTTTTTTCTCAAAACATTTTATGAGGACCTCCGTAATGAGTTGAGGTTTTTTACGCCCATTTTCGCATTTACATGCCCCTTTTTAAGAATCACCCAAATTCTTCAATTTTTCGTGTGTATTAGCCCATGGATCTGGCGGCCGAAGACCCCAAATTTTCTTCTCAAAAAATTTTATAAGGACCTCCGTAATGAGTTAGAGAACCTTCACATCTACTCACATTATTTTTTTACGCCCATTTGCTCATTTACAAGCCCCATATTAAGAATCGCTCGAATTTCTAGATTTTTCGTGTGTTTTAGCCCATTGATTTAGCACCCGAAGCACTCAAAATATTTTTTTCAAAAACCATTATGAGTACCTCCGTAATGAGTTGGGGAACCTTTACATATACTCACACCATTTTTTTACACCCATTTTCGCATTTACAAGCCCCTTTTAAGAATCGTCCAAATTTTTCAATCTTTCGTGTGTATATTTAGCCCATGGATCAGGCGTCAGGAGACGGCAAATATTTTTCTCAAAAAACTTTATGAGGACCATTGTAATAATTTTGGGAACTTTCATGTACACTCATACCATTTTTTTGAAGCTAATTTCCCCATTTATAAGTCACTTTTTAAGAATCGTTCAAATTCTCAAATTTTTTATATGTATTAGCCTATGGATCTGGCACCCGGAGCACCCAAAATATTTTTTACAAAAAATTTTATGAGGACCTTTGTAATGAGTTAAAAACCTTTACGTATACTCACATAATTTTTTTGACTCCCGTTTCCGCATTTACAACCCCCTTTTTAAGAATTGCCCAAATTTTTCAATCTTTCGTGTGTATTAGCCCATGGATCAGGCGCTAGGAGACCCAAAATATATTTCTAAAAAAACTTTGTGAGGACCATTGTAATGATTTAGGGAACATTCACGTATACTCACATCATTTTTTTAAGCTAATATTTGCATTTACAAGCCCCTTTTTAATAATCGTCCAAATTCTCAAATTTTTCGTGTGTATTAGTTCATGGATCTGGCGCTCAGAGGACCCATATTTTTCTCAAAAAACTTTATTAGGACCCTCTTAATGAGTTGAGAAACTTTCACGTATACTCACACAATTTTTTTTACGCCCATTTTCGTATTTACAAGCCCCTTTTTAAGAATCGCCCAATTTTCTCAATTTTTTTGTGTGTATTAGCCCATGGATCTGGTGCCCGGAGAACCCAAAATTTATTTCTCAAAAAATTTTTTTGAGGATCTTTGTAATGAGTTGGGGAACCTTCACGTCTATTCACACCATTTTTTTACTCCCATTTTCGCATATACAAGTCCATTTTTAAGAATCGCCTAAATTTCACGATTTTTCGTATGTATTAGCCCATGTATCTGTCACCCGTAGCACCCAAAAAAATTTTCTCAAAAAACTTTATGAGGACCCCCATAATGAGTTGGGGAACCTTCATGTATACTTACATCATTTTTTTACACTCATTTTCACATTTACATGCCCCTTTTTAAGAATCGCCCAAATTACCAATGTTTCGTGTGTATTAGTGTCACGCCCTAAACTCAAGGGGCGCAACTGGCTTCTAATGCCAAAACTTAGGCCCGAGCCAATCTTGCTGAGCCATTTCCTACTACTGCATGGCAGGCACACGCAATCAAAAAAACAAACAAGTATATCTCGGCATAAAACTAAGCCCTAGGCCGCCAAAGCCACTATCAACAGATCTATAAAAGAAACATCTACTCCCAAGAGTTCATATAAATAAATAGCCAACTAGCACAGAAGTCCTGATTGGGCCGTCGAGGCCACCATGATATCTATACCAAAACTGAAAGCAGGTATATATCAAAACAATACATCAAACATCTTACAAGCTTCAACAAACCAACAAACTAGGCCAACATGGCTATAACGTAACTATACACCCACACACTAGTTTGCAAGCCTCTAAGAGTAGTAAAAATTGACGGGACAGGGCCCCAGCCTACCTATAAAGATATATACAACAAAACTTAACAAACCTTCCAACTCTAGCAGCACTGGAGGAAAAAGGCTAGCCAATCGGATAGAAGTCAATCCTGCTGCTTAGGAGGTCTACTGGGTCATCTGTCGAGACCTGCATGCATGAATGCAACGTCCCCCAGGCAATGGGGCGTTAGTACAAAATAATGTACAGAGTATGAAAGGCTATAGACTAAATGAGCTAGTATCATAATATACCAAAAGCAATCACGTAAGGAAATCAAAATTTAGATAAGCATGCTAACCCACTACTGAATCTAAAATATAAAAATGATCAAACAACAACCTAACCAAGTCCCCATAAGCTTGGCAGGTACAAACAACATACCACCGACCTAGGCCCCATAAGCTTAGAAGGTGCCAAATCAATCTACATACCCCTATCGGTAGCCGATTGTCTTTGTAAGAAGTCACATAGCCCTTTTTGACAACGATACAGCCCCGTAGGCAGTGCATAGCCCTCTTAGGCAACATCATAGCTCTGTGCCGCACATAGCCCTCATTTGCATCAACATAGCCCTGTAGGTAACACATAACCCTTTTTGGTGTCAAAATAGCCCTGTAGGTAATACATAACACTCTTTGGCATCAATATAGCCCGTGGGCAACACATAGCCCTCTTTGGTAATAACATAGTCCTATTAGACAACATTATAGCCCTCCATAGGCAGTTTATAGCTCAACAACTAACCACAATTAGCCCCAAGGGCGACAACAAACAATTGAATAGGCTAAAGGCGAGCAATTTAGCTATAAACAATATATATGAATAATCTCCAAGTCGTTCCTAACTTAGGGTCGTTCTAAATAGATTATGAGTCCCTGAAATGAGGGTTTATAACCACCCAATCAGCCAACCACTCACAATTACATCTACAAGATCACTAACATTAACTACCCTATTATATCACTCCCAAGCTCTAAAAAAACGTGCCGAACGAAGGGAATAGCCTTAGCATACGTTTCCAATGAACGCTCGAAAGATCGTAGTTCATTCATGAAAGTTGTTCCTTATGTACTAAGCTTCACAAAAACTATATATACACAATTGGTATGCACCTAAAAACAGTTCATAATTAATCTTAAATTGGCAAATTTGCCATATTGCCCCAACTTATCGAAACGTCCGTAGAAATTCATAAAAACAATCATAAAAGAGTTCCAAGATGATTACCTTAGTTAATCAAGTGTAAACCTTGAAGAAACACCAATAACTACAAATTTATATCTTCAAAAACTAGCTCCAAACGCAACTAATAGAAGGGGAAAACGATTACCACGTGTAGAGATCACGTTTCTAGGCACAGGGGGAACCTTTAATGGTAGAAATCGTCAAAAACTAACCTTTATCATGCAAGAACTCCATAGGAACCCTTTCTTAAGCTTTCTTTCTAGTTTGGAAGTGAAAAGAAATATTTTCATGGCTTAAAACGTTGAGTAAGCTGACATACCATATTTTTTACCCGATCCGAATTCTACCCTGGCAATCCGTAGCAAAACCCTCATAACTTTTTACTCCGATGTCGATTGGATACGGGGTTTTATGCGTTGCAAGCTAGACTCGTACGCCTTCGATTTAATGGGTGATAAGACTTATAACTCTTTATATATTGAGAGAAAACATCCAATAAATTTGACCAAAATTTTAGAGAAATCTTTAAAAAGGAACTTACGATAACTTTCGCCAACTTTTATTTTGTCATTTACCTAACTTCAAAACATGAGATACAATCCTTGAACATTTAAAATATAACATACCACATCATTCTTAATTTATTACTCACCCTCCTTAACTTTTCACGAAGATACGAGTTAATTTAGACGTTTTGAAAAGTCAGGGTGTTACAATTAGCCCATGGCTCAGGCCCGGAGCACCCAAATTTGTTTTCTAAAAAACTTTATGAGGATATCTATAATGAATTGGGGAACCTTCATGTATACTCACACCATTTTTTGACGTTTATTTCGATATTTACAAGCCTCTTTTTAAGAATCGCCCAAATCCTCAATTTTTTGTGAATATTAGCCCATGGATCTAGCGCCCGAAACACCAAAATATTTTTTCTCAAAAAACTTTAAGCGGACCTCTGTAAGAAATAGGAGAACCTTTGCGCATACTCACACCATTTTTTTGACGTCCATATCCGCATTTATAAGCCCTTTTTTTAGAATTACTCAAACTCCCCAATATTTCGTGTGTATTAGCCCATGGATCTGGCGCCCAGAGCACCCAAATTTTTTTCACAGAAAAACTTAATGACAACCTCCGTAATGAGTTGGGAAACCTTCACGTATACTCACACCATTTTTTTGACGCCCATTTCTGAATTTACAAGCCCTTTTTTAAGAATCAACCAAATTTCTAAAATTTTCGTGTGTATTAGCTAATGAATCTAGTGCTCGAAGCACCCAAAAATTTTTTCTTAAAAAACTTTATGAAGTCCTCTGTAATGAGTTGGGGAACCTTCACGTATACGCACATAATTTTTTTAACACCCATTTCCGCATTTACAAGCCCTTAAAGAATCGCCCAAATTCTTCGATTTTTCGTGTGTTATCACATAGATCTGGTGCCCAGAGCACCCAAAATTTTTTTCTCAAAAAACTTTATGAGGACCTCCATAGTGAGTTGGGGAAACTTCACCTATACTCACACCATTTTTTTAATATTCATTTCCGCATTAACAAGCCCAATTTTAAGAACCACTAAAAATTTCCTAATTTTTTGTGTGTATTCGCCCATTGATCTGAAGCCTGGAGAACCTAAAATTTTTTCTCTACAAACTTTATGCGGATTTTCGTGATAAATTGGGAAATCTTCATGTATATTCACACCATTTTTTAAGGTTCATTTCCGCATTTACAAGCCCTTTTTAAAAATCGTTCAAATTTCTCAATTTTTCGTGAGTATTAACTCATGGATCTGGCGCCCTGAAAAACATCCAAGTTTTTTAAAGAAAAAACTTTATGAGAACATTCGTAATGAGTTGGGGAACATTCACGTATACTTACACCAATTTTTGACGCCCATTTCTTCATTTGCGAGCCCCTTTTTAAGAATCACTCAAATTTTCAAATTTTTCGTGTGTATTAGCTCAAGAATCTGGCACCCAAAACATCCAAATATTTTTCTCAAAGAACTTTATTAGTACGTCCGTAATGAGTGGGAACCTTTACATATACTAACACAATTTTTTTGACGCATTTTTCCTCATTGAAAAGCTCCTTTTTAAAAATTTCCCAAATTTTCTAATTTTTTGTGTGTATTAGCCTATGGATCTGGCGCCCGAAGCACCTAAAAAGTTTTTCTTAAAAACTTTATGAGAACCTCCGTAATGAGTTGGGGAACGTTCACGTATACTCACGACATTTTTTACGCACATTTTTGTATTTACAAGTCTTTTTTTAAAAATCACCAAAATTCTCCAATTTTTCGTCTATATTAGCCCATGGATCTGGCCCAGGAGGCCCTAAATTTTTTTTTCAAAAATCTTTATGATGACTTCCGTAATGAGTTGGAGAACCTTCATGTATACTCACACTATTTTTTGACGCTAATTTTCGCATATACAAGCCCCTTTTAAGAATCACTCAAATTTTCTAATTTTTTGTGTGTATTAGCCCATAGATATGATGCTCAGAGCACTCAAATTTTTTTCTCAAAAAACTTTATAAGAATGTCCGTAATGAGTTGGGGAACCTTCACGTATAATCACACCAAATTTTTTGACTTCCATTTCCGCATTTACAATCTCATTTTTAAATATCACCCAAAATTTTAAATTTTTCATGTGTATTAACCCATGAATCTGACGATCGGAGCTGCCAATTTTTTTCACAAAATACTTTATAAGGACATCCGTAATGAGTTGGGAACTTTTATGTATATGCACACTATTTTTTGACGCCCATGTTCGCATTGACAAGCCTTTTTTAAGAAACACCCAAATTTTTCAATTTTTTGTGTATATTAATCCCATGCATCTGGCACCCAGGGCACCCAAAATTTTTTTCTCAAAAAATTTTATGAGGATCTCCGTAATGAGTTGGGAAACTTTCACGTATAGTCACACCATTTTTTTGACGCTCATCTCCGCATTTACAAGCCCATTTTTAGGAATTGACCAAATTCAGCGATTTTTCGTGTCTATTAGGCCATAGATTTGGCGCCCAAAATATCCTTAATTTTTTTTCTCAAAAAACTTTATGATGAGCTTTTTAATGAGTTAGGGAACCTTCATGTATACTCTTACAATTTTTTTATCGCCCATTTTCATATTTACATGCCCCTTTTTAAGAATCACTTAAATTTTCTAATTTTTTGTGTGTATTAGCCAACGGATCTGGCACCCGGAGCACCCACCAATTTTTTCTCAAAAAATTATATGAGGATCTCCATAATGAGTTGGGGAACCTTCACGTATACTCACAATTTTTTGACGTTCATTTCCACATTTACAAGCCTCTTTTTAAGATTCGCCCAAATTTAGCTATTTTTTGTGTGTATTTGCCCATGAATCTGGCGCCCGGAGCACTCTTAATTTTTTTATCAAAAAATTTTATGAGGACTTCCGTAATTAGTTGGGGAACCTTCACGTATACTCACACTATTTTTATGATGCCCATTTCCACATTTACATGCCCTTTTTTATGAATCGTCCATATTCCCTAATTTTTCATTTGTATTAGCCTATGGATCTGACGCCCGAAGACCCCACAAAAATTTTCTCAAAAAACTTTATGATGACCTCCTAATGATTTAGGGAACCTTCACGTATAATCACACCAATTTTTTTGACTTTCATTTTCACATTTACAAACCCATTTTTAAATATCACCCAAAATTCTACATTTTTCATGTGTATTAACCCATGAAACTGACGCCAGGAGCAGTCAATTTTTTTTCACAAAATATTTTATGAGGACATCCGTAATGAGTTGGGGAACATTTACGTATACTCACACTATTTTTTTACGCCCATTTTCGAATTGACAAGCCTTTTTTAAGAAACACCCAAATTCCTCAATTTTTTGTGTGTATTAATCCCATGCATCTGGCACCCGGAGCACCCAAAATTTTTTGAAATTTTTTTTATGAGGATCTCCATAATGAGTTGGGAAACTTTCACGTATAGTCACACCATTTGTTTGATGCCCATCTCCGCATTTATAAGCCTATTTTTAGAAATTGACCAATTTCAGTGATTTTTCGTGTCTATTAGGCCGTAGATCTGGTGCCCAAAATACCCTTAATTTTTTCCTCACAAAACTTTATGATGAGCTTTTTAATGAGTTAGAGAACCTTCACGTATACTCTTACTATTTTTTTATCGCCCATTTCAGCATTTACATGCCCCTTTTTAAGAATCACTTAAATTTTTTAATTTTTTGTGTGTATTAGCCCATGGATCTGGCACCCAGAGCACCCATCAATTTTTTTCTCAATTTTATGAGGATCTCTATAATGAGTTGGGGAATCTTCACGTATACTCACCATTTTTTTACGTTCATTTTTGCATTTACAAGCCTCTTTTTAAGATTCATCCAAATTCAGCTATTTTTCGTGTGTATTTGCCCATGAATCTGGCGCCCGGAGCACCCTTAATTTTTTATCAAAAAACTTTATGAGGACTTTCGTAATTAGTTGGAAAACCTTCACGTATACTCACACCATTTTTATGACACCCATTTCCACATTTACATGCCCCTTTTTATGAATCGTCCATATTCCCTAATTTTTCATTTGTATTAGCCTATGGATCTGACGCCCGAAGACCCCAAAAAAATTTTCTCAAAAAATTTTATGATGACCGCCGTAATGAGTTGGAAAACGTTCATATATATTCACACCATTTTTTATGCCTATTTCCACATTTACTAGCCACTTTTTTAGAATCGCTCAAATTCTCTGATTTTTTTTGTGTATTAGCCTTTGGATTTGACATCCGGAGTACCTAATTTTTTTTTCTTAACAAACTTTATGAGGACGTCCATAATTATTTGGAGAACCTTTACATATATTCACACTATTTTTTTGACAGCCATTTCCACATTGCCAAGCCTCTTTTTAAAAATCGCCCAAAGTTTCTAATTTTTCGTGTATATTAGCCTATGAATCTATCGTCAGGAGACCCTAAATATTTTTCTCAAAAAATTTATGAGGACCTCCGTAATGATTTGGGGAACCTTCACGTATACTCATACCATTTTTTTAACGCTCATTTCTGCATTTACAAGGCACTTTTTAAAAATCGCTAAAATTTCCTTATTTTTTGTGTGTTAATACCCATGGATCTGGCGTCCGGAGCACCCAATTTTTTTCTCAAAATACTCTATGAGGACCTCCGTAATGAGTTATGAAAACTTCACGTATACTCACACCATCTTTTTGACGTCCATTTCTGTATTTACATGCCGCTTTTTAAGAATCTCCCAAACTCTCTAATTTTTCGTGTGTATTAGCCCATGGATCTAGCGCTCGACGACCGCAAATTTTTTTTCTCAAAAATATTTATGAGGACCTCCATAATGAATTGTGAAACTTCATGTAAATTCACACCATTTTTTTGACTCTCATTTTCGCATTTAAAAGCCCCTTTTTTAGAATCGCCCGAATTCCTCAATTTTGGTGTGTATTAACCTATGAATCTGGCGCTCAGAGAACCCAAAGTTTTTTTGTCAAAAATATTTATTAAGACCTCTGTAATAAGTTAAGGAACCTTCATGTATAATCACATAATTTTTTTATGTCAATTTCCTCATTTAGAAGCTCTTTTTTAATAATTGCCCAAATTTTTTAATTCTTTTTGTGTGTATTAGCCTGTGGATCTGCACCCGGAGCATTCAAATTTTTTTCTCAAAAAACCTTATGAGGATATCCGTAATGAGTTGGGAATCTTCACGTATATTCATACTATTTTTTGACACTTATTTTCACATTTACAAGCCCATTTTTAAGATTCACTCAAATTCCATGATTTTTCATGTGTATTAGTCCATGGATCTGGCGCCCGAAACACCCTTAATTTTTTTCTCAAAAAACTTTATGAGGACCTCCGTAATGAATTGGGGAACCTTCACGTTTACTCACACCAATTTATTGACGTCTATTTCTGCATTTACATGCCCTTTTTTATGGATCGCCTAAATTTTTTAATTTTTCGTGTGTATTAGCCCATGGATCTGGCGCCCGAAGACCTCAAAATTTTTTTCTCAAAAACTTTATGAGGACTTCCGTAATGAGTTGGGAAACCTTCACATATATTGACACCATTTTTTGACGCCCATTTCTGCACTTACAAGCCCAATTTTAAGAATTGCCCAAATTTTCTAATTTTTTCATGTGTATTAGCCCATGGATCACGCACCTGGAGCACCTAAAAAAATTTTCTCAAAAAACTTTATGAGGACCTCTGTAATCAGTTGGGGAACCTTTACTTATACTCACATCATTTTTTTGACACCCATTTTTGCATTTACAAGCCCATTTTTAAGAATAACCCAAATTTCTCAATTTTTCATGTGTATTATCCCATTGATCTGGCATCAGGAGACCCCAAATATTTTTCTCAAAAAACTTTATGAGGACCTCCGTAATGATTTGGGGAACCTTCACGTATTCTCACACCATTTTTTTGACGCTCATTTTCGCATTTACAAGCCCATTTTTAAGAATCACCAGAATTCCCAAATTTTTCGTTTGTATTATCACATGGATTTGGCGCTCGGAGCACCCAAATTTTTTTCTCAAAAATTTTTATTAGGACCTCTGTAATGAGTTGGAACCTTCACGCATACTCACACAATTTTTTTGACGCCCATTTCCGCATTTACAAACCCCTTTCTAAGAATCGCCCAAATTTCTCAATTTTTTCATGTGTATTAGCCCATGGCTATGACACCCGAAGCACCCAAAAAATTTTTCTCAAAAACTTTATGAGGATCTCCGTAATGAGTTGGGGAACCTTCATGTATACTCACACCATTTTATCGTTGCCCATTTTCGCATATACAAGCTTTTTTTTAAGAATCACCCAAATTTTCGAATTATTCATGTGTATTAGCCCATTTATCTGGCACTCGGAGCACCTAAAACTTTATTTTCAAAAAATTTTATGACGACCTCCATAATGATTTAGGAAATATTCACGTATACTCACACCAATTTTTGACTCTCATTTGCGCATTTACAAGCTTCTTTTTAAGAATCGCCCAAATTTTTTGATTTTTTATGTGTATTAGCACAAGGATCTAGCGCCTAGAGCACTTACAATTTTTTTCTCAAAAAACTTTATGAAGACCTCCGTAATAAGTTCGGGTACCTTCACGTATACTCAGACCATTTTTTTAATGCTCATTTCCGCATTTACAAACCCATTTTTAAGAATCTCCTAAATTCTCTGATTTTTCGTGTGTATTAGCCCATGGATCTGGCTCCCAAAACACCCAAAATTTTTTTATCAAAAAACTTTATAAGGACATCCGTAATGAGTTTGTCATGACCCAAGGGTACACCCTAGATGTAACACGATGTACTTGATCCCGAAAGGTCTCATACAAGCCCTTAGCACATCATAAACATTAGATTAAATAAATGATGCGAAATTTAAAAACTTTTACCATACAATCGAAGTCTTTATTTAAAAGCAAGCGAAAATCTAACTCGTCTCAATTAGCCATCTAATATATCTTAGAATCAACAATAGGGTCACAACCCTTTCAACATAATCTGAAACATAAAAGTACTTGAAGGAAACTACTAATGAATCATACGTCCTCGAATCTGAGGACTCACCACAAACTAGGAGGATAGTTAATTCAAGCTTGAACCAATATAGAATCACTTTAAGAACCAGAACCTACACTTTGTGAAAATGTAGAAGAAATATGGGTTAGTACAAAAATGCACTAAGTATGATAGACATGCATAAAAATCCTTGAAACATGCTAAAAATGGCATTTTAGTTGAAAAGTATGCATTTACCAAGTTTGAGAATCATTATGCACTTTTAGCGTAAAACACAAGTCACAAGCATGTTCAGCATATAAATCATTATAACATAATAAAACCATCTCTTAGGTAACCCTAAGTTATACTTGTGCAATGTGTGAATGTCATCCCATAATACCACTCATACTGAGTATCCCTTTTAGGCCACCATAGTCATGTTTACCATTCTTTGATCCCATCTTTAGTTAATACTCATAGACAAGGAACATTCATATTTAACAAGTCATGTCAAGGAAAGCAACTCATAACAACAATCCAAATTAAGCACTCATCATTAAATTTAGCCTTTATGTCAATATTCTCAATAGCATCATTATAAGCACATTCATCTCATTAGACATTATAACTTTTGAGGAACACACCATAGCCACTCTCAAAGCCTACTCGTGCAATGCATGGATAAAGTCACATACCCCCACCCACCTTCATAGAACTTTTGAGTAACCATAGTACATAACTCACATGATGGGAATAAGCCCTAACAGACATACACCATGTGAGCAAATCATGGAATCCGGTGTAATGTCCCACACCGAAAAGAGTTGGTCGACTTGCCTAAGGTAGAACCGGTAATTTAGCTTAGGTGAATCCACTAGCTAATAACCTATGTGGGAACATAGTTATGGGATAGGGAGGTTGTTACTAGAAGCCCGACCTAACATGGGAAGAGCTTCCACCTCACAATATCCACTCGGTGCTAAGCATTAAATTCCCATGGAGTAGGTAATTCTTTTTTAATATTAATACACATGAAAGGAATGCCATTGGCCTATCAATTCAAGGTACATTATTAGGATAGCTCATTGAATCCTCATGAAAGGGGTACCATTGGCCTATCGATTTAAGGTTCATTATTAGTCACTCATGAAAGGAATGCCTTAGGCCTATAGATTCAAGGTTCATCATTACAATAGTTCATTGACTCATCATGAAAGGAATGCCATTATCCTATCGATTCAAGATAAAACTTTAGAATACTTCATTAGTCATCTATGAAAGGAATGTCATTGGCCTATCAATTCAAGGTTCATTAAGTCAAGATAACCTTTAATTACACATGAAAATGATGTTCTAAGCTTACCAGGTCAAGGTATATCAATCAAGATCACCTTTAATTACACATGAAGAGGATTCCCTAAGCCTACCAATTCAAGGTATAATATACATTGAGAAAACCTTTCACAACATGTCATCATTATTCACAAGTGTATAATTGATAATAGCCTTTCAACAACACCACAATTGCATTATAGTCATGATCAAATTACTTTCAAAGTATTCACAAAGCATGTACACAAACATCATAATAATACAAAGTCTCATAATTTGCCCTTCAAGGACCATGAATCATAATTCACCAACACACCTAGAATTACTACAATTAGGCATGGATAATAACATGATTCAAATAACTAAACTACTACAAGAACAATTTCATAGTATTCACCTTACTACAATTCACCCACATCACAAAGTCATAAATTAGGGTTATGGGGAATTCATGGGATATTTTATCATAAAATCACCATAAAATAGTAATTCAATTATAATATAGGATAATTTAATCATTGAAAACATTTTTAGAAAGAATCCATGACTTAGAGTGAAAATTCTAGCTTTTAGGGAATTTCCTACTTTGAAATTGATAGTTTGGGGGACTTCATAGATGAATGCTAACCATGAATCAAAGACTACCATACCTTAGGTGTAGAAATCCAACAAATTCGTGTGAGAAAGACTCCTTCTTCAAGCCTTAACTTGATCTTCTTTTTCTTCTATGAAGTTTTTAGAGAGAAAATTTTTGGAAAGGATTAAGTTGGTTATGATTTTGGGTTTGGTATTTATGAAGTAAATGGGGTGGTTTATAACTTAAAAACATTTATATAGGTGAAATAAAACAATATAAATCGACCCCATTAAATAACGAACTAATTTGAAATTTACCAAAAGACCCTCGACTAGGCAGCCCCTTCCCGGGGACCACGCCCAAGTTCACGGCTCGTAAAGGGTACCACGACTCGTGGTGGTGCCCGTGGTCCCTTGACCAGTAGCCTCTCCAACTTAACAAGCCTCCCATGAGGCTAAGGTAACCCCACGAACCGTAGAAGAGAGGCTTTTTTTTGGCAACCTTGGGAGCTCAATGTCTTACCAACCATGGGTGGAACCACGACTCGTTTTTTTGGCAACCCAAATTTCTCAATTTTTTTTGTGTGTATTAGCCTATAGATCTGGCGCCTGGAGCACCCAAAATATTGTTCTTAAAAAACTTAATGACGACCTCCGTAATGAGTTGGAGAACCTTCACGTATACTCATACCATTATTTCGACGCCCATTTCCACAGTTCGATTCCCTTTATAAGAATCGCCCAAAATCCCCAATTTTTTGTGTGTGTTAGCCATGGATCTAGCACCCGGATCACCCAAATTATTTTTCTTTAACAATTTTATGAAGACCTCCGTAATGAGTTGGGAAACCTTCACGTATATTCACATCATATTTTTTACGCTCATTTTCGCATTTACTAGCCCCTTTTTAAAAATTGCCCAAATTTTCTAATTTTTCTTGTGTATTATCTCATGAATCTGGCGACTAGAGCACCAAAAAAATTTTTCTCAAAAAATTTTATGAGGACCTCGTAATGAATTGGGTAACCTTCACGTATATCCTCATCATTTATTTGACATTCATTTTTGCATTTACAATTCTCTTTTTAAGAATTGCCCAAATTGTCTAATTTTTCATGTGTATTATCCCATGGATCTGGTGTCTGGAACATCCAAATTTTTTTTCTCAAACAACTCTAAATGGACCTTTGTAATGAGTTCGAGAACCCTCATGTATACTCATACCATTTTTTTGACGCCCATTTTCACACTTACAAGCCTCTTTTTAAGAATCGCTAATGTTTTTTGATTCTTTGTGTGTATAGACAATAAATCTGGCACTCAGAGCATCCAATTTTTTTTATCAAAAATCTTTATGAGGACCTCCGTAATGAGTTAGGACCTTCATGTATCTTCACAATAAGTTTTTGACACTCATTTTCGCATTTATAAGTCCCTTTTTAATAATTGCCCAAATTCCCCGATATTTTCGTGTGCATTAGCCTATGGATCTGGCGCCTAGAACACCCAAAAAATATTTTCTCAAAAAATCTTTATGAGGACTTCCGTAATGAGTTAGGGAACCTTCACGAATAGTCACACCATTTTTTCGACACCCATTTCTGCATTTACAAACCCTTTTTTAAGAATCGCCCAATTTTTCCAATTTTTCATATGTTTAGCAAATGGATATAACGCCCGATCACCCAATTTTGTTTTTTCTCAAAAAGCTTTATGAGCATCTCTGTAATAATTTGGGAACCTTCAAGTTTACTCACACAATTTTTTCGACGTCCATTTTAACATTTACAAGCCCCTTTTTTAGAATTGCCCAAATTTTCTGATTTTTCGTGTGTTAATAGCCCATGGATCTGACACCCAGAGCACCCAAATTTTTTTCTCAAAAAACTTTATGATGACCACCGTAATGAGTTGGGAACCTTCACGTTTACTCACACTATTTTTTTGATGCCCAGTTTTTGCAGTTACAAGCCCCTTTTCAAGAATCGCCAAAATTTGTCGATTTTTTTGTGTGTATTAGCCCATGGTTCTGGCGCCCGAGCATCCAATTTTTTTTTTAAACTACTTTATGAGTACCACCGTAATGAGTTGGAGAACCTTTACGTATACTCAAATAATTTTTTTGACATTTATTTTCATATTTACAAGTTTTTTTTAGAATTGCCAAATTCTACGATTTTTTGTGTGTATTAGCCCATGGATCTGGCCCCCGGAGCACCTAAAATTGTTTTCTCACAAAACTTTATGAGGACCTCTGTAATGAGTTGGGGAACTTTCACGTATACTCAAACCATTTTTTTGACACCCATTTCTGCAACCCCTTTTTAAAAATCACCCAAATTTTCTAATTTTTTGTGTGTATTAGCCCATGGATCTGACACTCGATCACCCAATTTTCTTTTTCTCAAAAAGCTTTATGAGGAACTACGTAATGAGTTATGAAATCTTCACGTTTACTCATATCATTTTTTAACGCCCATTTCAACATTTACAAACCACTTTTTAAGAAATTGCCCGAATTTCCCATTTTTTTGTGTGTTATTGCCCATGGGTTAAACACCCAGAGCACCCAATTTTTTTTCCAAAAAAGTTTACGAGGACTACCATAATGAGTTGGGGTACCTTCATATTTACTCACACCATTTTTTTGATGCCTATTTTTCTCACTTAAAAGCCCCTTTTCAAGAATCGCCAAAATTTTTTAATTTTTTGTGTGTATTAGCCCATGGATCTGGCGCCCCGAGCACCCAAATTTTTTTCTTAAAAAATATTTATGAGGACCTCCATAATGAGTTGAAGAACCTTCACGTATACTCAGAATTTTTTCAACACTCGTTTTTGTATTTACAAAACTTTTTTTATAATTACCAAAATCCTCAATTTTTCGTGTGTATTAGCCCATTGATTTGGCGCCCGGAGCACCCAAAATTATTTTCTCACAAAACTTTATAAGGACCTCCGTAATGAGTTGGGAACCTTCACGTATACTCACACCATTTTTATGATGCCCATTTCCTAAATTTAAAAGCCCATTTTTAAGAATCGCCAAAATTTCTTGATTTTTTGTGTGTATTAGTAAATGGATATGGTGCTCGGAGCACCCTAAATTTCTTTTTTCAAAATTTTTTATGAGGGCCTCTATAATGAGTTTTGGAACTTCACGTATACTCACACCATTTTTTTCACGCCCATTTCCGCATTTACAATTCCTTTTTTAAAAATATCAAAAAAATCTCCGATTTTTCATGTATATTAGCATATTGATCTGACGACTGGAGCACCTAAAATTTTTTTCTCAAAACATTTTATGAGGACCTCTGTAATGAGTTGGGAAACCTTCAGGTATACTCATACCATTTTTTTACTCCAATTTCCGCATTTACAAATCCCTTTTTTAAGAATTGCCTAATTTCCCTGATTTTTCATATATATTAGCCAATTGATCTGGCTTTCGGAGCACCCAAAATTGTTTTCTCAAAAAACTTTATGAGAACTTTCATAATGAGTTGGGGAACCTTTACGTATACTCACTCTATTTCTTTGACTCCTATTTTCGCATTTACAAGCTCATTAAGCATTGCCCAAATTCTTCAATTTTTCAGGTGTATTAGCCCATGGATCTGGCGCCCGGAACACCATTAACCTTTTTATCAAAAACTTTATGGGGACCTCCGTAATGAGTTGGGAAACCTTCAGATATACTCACACCATTTTTTTTACTCCCATTTCCACATTTACAAACCCACTTTTTAAGAATTGCCCAATTTTCATGATTTTTTGTGTATATTAGCCCATGAATTTGGCGTCCGAAGCATCCAAAATTATTTTCTCAAAAATCTTTATGAGGACCTCCGTAATGAGTCGGGGAACCTTCACATATACTAACTCAATTTTTTTTACGCTCATTTTTGCATTTACATGCCCATTTTTAAGTATCACCTAGATTCTCCAATTTTTTGTGTGTATTAACCCGTGGACCTGACGCCTAGTGCACCCAAAATAGTTTTCTCAAAAAACTTTATGAGGACCTCCAAGTTAGGGAACTTTAACGTATACTCACACCATTTTTTAACGGTCATTTTCGCATTTACAAGCCCCATTTTAAGAATCACCCTAATTTCTTAAATTTTTATGTGTATTAGCTCATGGATTTGGCGCCCGAAGTACCCAAAATATTTTTCTCCAAAAACTTTATGAGGATCTACGTAATGAGTTGGGGAACCTTTACATATACTCACACTACTTTTTTGACGCCCATTTCTGCATTTACAAGCCCCTTTATAAGAATCGCCCAAAATTCTCCAATTTTTCGTATGTAATGCCCATTGATATGGCGCCAGAAGCACCCAAAATTTTTTTCTCAAAAAATTTTATGAGGACATACGTAATGAGTTAGGGAACTTTCACGTATACTTACACTATTTTTTTACGCCCATTTTTGCATTTACCAGCCCTTTTTTAAAAATCGCCTAAATTCATTAATTTTTCGTGTGTATTAGTCCATGGATCTGGCGTCTGGGGCACCTTAAATTTTTTCTCAAAAAACTTTATAAGAACTTTCTTAATGAGTTAGGGAACCTTAAAGTAAACTCAAACCATTTTTTTGACGCCCATTTTTGCATTTACAAGCCCCTTTTTAAGAATAGCCAATTTTTTTTTTATGTGTATTAGCCCATGGATCTGGCGCCCGAAATACCCTTAATTTTTTTTTCTCAAAAAATTTTATGAGGACCTCCGTAATGAGTTGGGGAACCTTCAAGTATACTCACACCATTTTTTTGACACTCATTTTCTCATTTACAAGCCCCTTTTTAAGGATAGCCCGAATTCTCCAATTTTTCGTGTGTATAACCCATGGATCTGGCCTCTGGAGCACCATATTTTTTTTCTCAAAAATTTTACAAGGATCTCCGTAGTGAGTTGGGTAACCTTCACGTATACTCACACAATTTTTTTGCATGCTCATTTCTGATTTTTCGTGTGTATTAGCCCATGGATCTAGCACCACAACATCCAAAAAATTTTTCTCAAAAAACTTTATGAGGACCTCTGTATTTAGTTGTGGAACGTTCACGTATACTCACACAATTTTCTTATCGCCCATTCGCACATTTATAAGCTATTTTTTAAAAATCGTCTAAATTTTCCAATTTTGTGTGTGTATTAGCCTATGCATTTAGCACCCAGAGCACCCAAAATTTTTTTTCTTAAAAAAATTTATGAGGACCTTCGTAATGAGTTGGGAAACCTTCACGTATACTCACACCATTTTTTTAACGTCATCTCCGCATTTACAAACCCTTTTTTTAAAAATCACTCAAATTCCCCAATTTTTTGTGTGTGTTAGCCCATGGATCTAGCGCCTGAAGAACCCTAAAGTTTTATCTCAAAAAACTTTATGAGGACCTTCGTAATGAGTTGGGGAACCTTCAGGTATACTCACACCATTTTTTAACGTCCATTTTCGCATTTACAAGCCCTTTTTTAAGAATCGTCCAAATTCTCCAATTTTTCGTGTGTATTACCCATGGATCTGGCATACGGAGCACCCAAAATTTTTTCTCAAAAAACTTTATGAGGACTTGTGTAATGAGTTGGGCAATATTCACGTATAATCACCCATTTTTTAACGCTCATTATCGCATTTACAAGCCCTCTTTTAAGCATCACCCAAATTCTTTAATTTTTTGTGTGTATTAGCCTATGAATCTGGCGCCCAGAGCACCCACAAACTTTTTATCAAAAAAATTTATGAGGACCTTCGTAATGATTTGGGGAACCTTCACATATAATCACACCATTTTTTAACTCTCATTTTCACATTTATAAGCCTTTTTTTAAGAATCGCCTAAATTGTCTGATTTTTCGTGTGTATTAGCCAATGGATTTACTGCCCGGAGAACCTACAATTTTTCTCCAAAAACATTATGAGGACCTTTGTAATGAGTTGGTGAACCTTCACGCATAATCACACCATTTTTTTAACACTCATTTCCGCATTTACAAACCTTTTTTAAGAATCGCCCAAATTTCATGATTTTTCGTGTGTATTAGCCCCTGGATCTGGCGCCCGAAGCACCAAAAAAAAAAATTCCTCAAAAAATTTTATGAGGACCTCCGTAATGAGTTGGGGAACTTTTACGTATACTCACACCATTTTTAAACAATCATTTCTGCATTTACAAGCCTCTTTTTAAGAATCGCCCAAATTCTCTAATTTTTCGTGTATTATATTAACCCATGGATCTGGTATCCGGAGCCCCCAATTTTTTTTCTCAAAATACTTTATGAGAACCTCTATAATGAGTTAGGCAACCTTCACGTATACTCATACCATTTTTTTGACGCCCATTTCTGCATTTACAAGCCCTTTTCTTAAGAATTGCCCAAATTTTTTAATTTTTCATGTGTATTAATTAGTCCATGGATCTGGCGTCCGGAGCACCCAAAAATTTTTTCTCAAAAAACTTTATGAGGACCTCCGTAATAAATTGGAGAACCTTCACATATACTTACACCATTTATTTAACGTTCATTTCCGCATTTACGAGCCTTTTTCAATTCTATAAATCTTTGCTTTTAGTTTTCCATTATTATTTTTTAGGTTTCTGGATATACATTGAATTTGAATATGAATAATTATAATGAGATAAACTTGATGCATGCAAGATCACAAATAAGTTGTATTTGATTAATATAATAATTATCTAAATTTATAAATATTAGTTTTCGCTCCAATTAAGATACTATTAACGAAAGAAGCAAGATCACAAATAAGTCGTATTTGATTAATAGAAAAATTATCTAAACTAATAAATTTCATGTAGAATAAGGATGAGTATGTCTATTTATTCAATTTTATATAAATTTAAAATATCTACTTATCTACATCCAAAATGAAAGAATATAAATATTAGTTAAATTTGAACTAAAAAAGCACGTTTATATACTATGCCATTTTCAAATACGTCCTCTAAATGACAAAATAATATCACGAGGGTGATAATAGCTTGAATGGAAGACACAATTACTCTAGTCATCATCCATCCCACAATATCGTACTGATTTGTACCATTTATTTTGCATTGTGGATGATATCAATTCTTCAAATTACTTAAGCTTAATACATAGCCAAATCTTTTAAAGGTGTTACTATATTTCAGTTAAATATTTGAACTAAGTCGTGTTTCAATTATAAGTATTTAAATTCTTAATAAAGTTTTTTAATTAAACATTTTCGATTAAAGTTTTTTGTAACGTGAATAATTTAACCACTTAAACTATATCACCTTCTTTAATTATACACATCAACTTTAATAACACATAAAATCTTAGATGTGTTTAAAAAAATGATGATGACATAATTAAAAAATAGTAATACTCGTAAGAGTTTTTCAAAATTTGAAGCAGAAGTTAACTAATATGGTCATACTTTATTGTATACTTTGGCACTTGATTAAAATAAATTATAATTTAATTATCTAAATGAAATACTTACGATGAATTTAAGATATTATTGATGCATTTTAGAAAAATAAAATATACTGATGATATATCATGCATGTAATTCTTTAATTAAATAAAGAAATAAAACATAGTGGATTTACTTGAATTTTATTCTTAATAGGACCCAAATTAAAATAAAAAAAGATTGAGCCACTGGTTTTTGATAGCTAGGTATCTAGCCTTATGTCTTCCAGTTTGTCATCACTATTGTCTTTATCCCTAATTTTTTGGATTTATAAAAAGTTGTAGAAAAAGATGTGATAAAATAATGTCAAGTTTGATGGAATAAGAAAAAATATTCATGATTAAATTTGAGAATAAATTTATATGGTATTTAATTGAAAATATACATTTTAAAAAAATAAATTAATATTTTTAACAAAACAAAATATAAATTTGATTTTATGATGACTTTATAAGGGCCTATGGCTTAGACGTGACAAATATGACTGATCCAGTTGATATCATTGGGCCAAGTAAAATGTTGGAGAGTTTTATATGGAATCCAGACTCAATTAGCAGTGTTGGAAAGTTCTATTCAACGATAAATATATATAACGATGTTTGTGTTGAAATGGAGTTTGTTTCATTTCACACCTTGTCTCACGAACCAAACGACCTATTATTATTATTATTATTATTATTATTATTATTATTATGCATTCAACGTGTACTTTTTCAAATCTTATCTTGTTTTTGCTACATATAATATTTGGAGTTGTTATATATGTCTGTAAACAAGTGTATTTTTTTTAAAACGGAAGTAAGGAACCTTATCAACAAGATCAATTAATTAAGATAGCAAACCTAATATACGTACGTAATTTTCCTTCTTCTAAATTATGTAGTCTAATAAATAATACTCTTCTCGTTTTAAATTGTTTATGTGATTTTAACATGATATACAATTTAATAAAATAAAGAACATTTTTGAATCTTGAGAGTTGTGATCTTAAATGAAAGACGAAACAAATGTCCTTCAATTTTGGTGTTAAACATGTCACACAAAAAGTTAGAATTAAAGAGTTGCCAAAAAAAGATAAAAAGCGACATTCTTTATTAAATAGACTGGAAAAAAAAGTAAGACGAACAAACTGAGAATATATAATGCATACATATAACAACCACTATAAGAAAAGTGTGAATTATATGGGGATTTTCCTGGGGATTAGTATGAAAACTCATAGGAAAATTATTTTCCTGCAAATTTTAATACGAATCCCCAGGAAAATCCCCATATAATTCACACTTTTCTTGTAGTGTAACAACCAACCCGTTGATAATATATAAACATGATATTGACACAGTAATGTATATCCATAATAATTTATGAGAGAAACAAATAGTAGGAATAAATTTGCTGCTTTTAGGTCTATGACAATATATATCAACAACAATTTATTTTTTCTAGACCCATTATTAAATGAGTTTTTAGTACAATATACAAAACTCCTAATTTTATTTACTAAAGTTGTTTCAAAATGGGCCTTCTAGGGTGAAATATTGATTTAGTAGATATCGAACACCAGGTGGAAATCTTTTTAAAAAAACTCATATAAACTAGAAAAGGAATGGAGGGAAGGTATGGGTACAAGATATAAACCAGAAAAGGAATGGAGGGAAGGTATGGGTCCAAGAGGTTGTGAATTCGAGTGACCGAGAAAAAAATAAAAACATATTCCGTTGCCGGGACTTGAACCCGGGTCTCTCGGGTGAGAGCCGAGTATCCTAACCAACTAGACTACAACGGATGCTTGATAAAGTTGACCTTTCAAAATTATTGATCAATATATTTGGAATTCAAACCACTAATCCAACCTCTAGTTTTGTGTTTAGAGGATTCAAAACCTAAATATTTAGATTTTAAAAAATATCTTATACATACAATCTAATTGTTTACTATCAAATTCGGGAGAACATCCTGACAATCCTTAAATCAACCCCTACCTCTGAGTCTGAAACAAAGACTCACAAGAAAAACACTAATAAGATTATTCAATACAATCATACTAATCAAAGACAATAAACATTTTAGTTTTAGATAAGACAAGTCGAGGATCTATCATAAATACCTTTTGCATGTATTTCATAAAAGTAGAGATAAAGGCGGCATATGTTCTACTCTATTCAAACCTCACTTATATAATTAAACATAATATGTTGTTTGTTGTTGTAATAGTAGTTTCAGATATGACCTAGTAAGGTTTTAAACAAGTACTTAACTGTTCAATTCAGATAAGTGGTATGTTTAAGGCTGTACCTTTTGCCTATGCCAAGTCATGTGTGGTAGATTATGCCCATAATTAGCACCCTAATTAATTAAGATGTAGTCCAAATAATTAATCTTAGTAGATTTATTTCCTTTTGCTAAGCCTTGGTGACAAGAATATTACACGTTACCTATGTTGGGAGATAACCAACTAATAACAAATATCTTATGAAATAGTCGAAATAACTACAAACTAGCCCTAAACCACCACTAATATGTCAATTAGGTAGCATTGAATACCATCTAGATAGGGGCAGAGCTAGTTAGTTTTTAACTGTATCCCTTTCGTTAAAAAGTTAAGTTGTATAATAGGACATTTTTATATATACTTTTAACTTCTGTTAATGAAAATTCTGACTTCATCATTGCATCTAAATTCGTAAAACTGTAACGTGTTATACAAAATTTGTCAGAATTACATAGAACCACTCAATTTCAAGAAACATAACTTCTTATTGAAAATATTACTACTACTACAACAACTACTACATACATAGTTATGATAATCAAAACTAATTATACACTATTTTCTATTTATAATTAGCCAAACTATCGCTATAATTGATAATCAGGACTCAAAAAAAGTACCGTTATTTCTGAAATTTCCTTACTCATTATCTTGAGGTTTGAAGGGCTTATATGTCTTGAGATCTTGTGTAAGGCCTTGTATGGATCCAACAGCAGCAACAAGTGACACAATCAAACAAGCCCAACTCAATATATGTAACCATATCCATTTGAATGAATATTTAGGTATTTTCTTTTGTGCAATGTGCATTTCTATTGGGAAATAAACAGTTAATGGATAAAATGAAGCTGCCCCAATTAAGCCTAATATTGCATTGAAAAATGGGAAAATCATAGCAATTATTGCTGTTATTATAACATATATTGTCCTCCACAACATCCTAAAATAGTTAAGATTGTAAACACCAAACCATGGGATGTTTATGTCATGTTGGGATTTAATGAATTTGTTGTCTGGCCATTTTTCACTACAACGACCCTCCACAAAGCCATATATTGGTTGGCAAAATACCTGAAAATTAAAGATTTTTTTTTTTTAAAAAAATAAAATAAAAATAGGCCGCAAATGCATAATTTACGTATAATCTATGTACATCAATTAGAAAAAGTAAACAATGAATATGTCGAGTGTCAATCTTTTGTGCTAAGATTTTTTTAAAAATTTTATACACTGATAATGAAAGAGAAGATTGACATGATCAAGTCGCCTAAAGATAACTACAAGTAACTCGTCATAAAAACTGAAAGAGTTTGAGTTTTGAACACAAAAATGGATCATAATTTAAACTTTATATTCAGTATGCCACTGAATCCACCCGGTATTTAAGTTATTGAGTTCAAAATTTTATATTTATACATATTTGATAGATTTCTTTAATCATATAGGTAACCTAAAACCTGAAAAATAGAATGGGCACTATAAGCCAGTTAAATTATATTAAATGTAAAAATATTTATATTAGCTCATATAATTTATTTTCTAACTGGAATTAGTTACCTAGAAAATAACAAAACTTGTTATCATAACTTCAATATACTGTCAACATAATATTCTTTTTTACGATTTCAAGATATATAATATATAAGTACATGCTAGGTCTTTTAAATGGTATAATATAGACACACATATTTATTACCTTGGAATAAACAAAAATACCTATCAATATAGGAATGAAGTGAACCTTAATAGAATAGAATGAATATAGACGATTCATATAATTGACCTCAACTTTTATGTACGTACCTGGTAAGCTCCGATGAGGTGGATGGCGATGCAAACGTTAGCGAAATCGATTAGCCAAAAGGGTTCATAGAAACCAAAACCAGTGAGAAAATTTCCAGGAGCATTGTTGCCAAAGGCTGCATAGCCAATTGTACCACATAACACATAAAATAAAGTTGTGGTAAAAACTCCAACAAGTGATGCTCTCTTCATAACTTTGTTCTCTGCTGGTGGTGATCTCAATGTGTCCTGCAAAAATATTATAAATTATATTAATTATTTAAAATAATTTTAAATGTTTAAAAAGTAGAAAACATTAATTAACTCCCCAAACAGTCACTAAGACGCGTCAATTAGTAGAATTGAAGGAGTGTATAGGAGTGTATTGAACTATCAGGTCACCAAAAATCTACAGAATTGACCAGAGGACTTAAATTTATATAAAAACTGACTAAATTATAACAAATAATATATATGAATTCAAAACTTTAAAAATATAATACTGTGTTAAAATTTTAAATATTAAATTCATAAAATTTAAATGACGATTCGATTATTTGTTAGGTGTTCAGTCACTTGTCAAATCACCAAAAGATTTGGTTTTTAGGAAATAATGCCAAACAAGTTCCATGTCGTGCACATCTTCTTTTTTGATTTTTTTGTGGGTTCATTATGATCAATTTGACCTATTTATAAAAATGTGACACATGGTCATATATATCACACCAAATATGAAAGAGAGTTGGCTTTCACTTCTATGAGTCAAAATCGTGGTCCCTATGGAATAATATCACATGTTGCATGGTAAAGTGAAAACTATATATTTTAAATAAGAGGGTAAAACATTGATAATTTTTTCAATTTATTAAAAAATTATTTAGATATTCAAAATTTTGATTGATACTAATTGAGTACCTAAGTATATAACAAGGTGTTCTTATTCAATTAGCTGAAATTTTCAAGCATTTATTAGGTAGTAAATTAACCACATAAAATTATATGACGTCCTTTAATTATATATACACATTAATATCAATTTGAGATAAATCTGATGAAATTTTATGACTTATTGAGGTTAATATAATAATGTCTATAATTAACTTATTTACTTAATAAATGCTGGAGAGTACACAAACATTTCAAAAATTTGAATGAAAACGATCGTCTAACAAAAAATATTTTATTATATATTCATATTCTTAATGAAATAAAGAGATAAAATTCACTTATCTATTTAAGAGGTTGTCTACATAAACTGCCTAGCCAAAAAAAAAATAAAAAAATGAAACTAGGTAGATAAAAATCATAGATATTGTGTGGTCTTTATCAACTTTAATTTATGCAGCACATGCATCTATTCACCATAAAAAGTATATTATATAACAGAAATATGTCTATGGATACATATGATACCACATGCCATTGTTTGTTATATAACTCTAACAAACACCTAATATATTTTACTTTATTTTTCAATATTTCAGGTTATATAGTAATTCATAACTATGAACTAATTTATAGTATGATAATTTAATATTAGATCGTACACTTTATGTGATTGGTGAATTTAGTGAGACAATAAATTTAACCCAATCAAATTCGTAATAAAACGATGCATTCAGGTTTCAATATTTAATAATATTAGGTCATCATATCTTATATAAGGTACATTTTTTTGTTTTCTTCCATGATTGTTTTAAAACAATCTATGATATTTATCTCGTTGACGTCGTCATCTAAAAAAAAACGTCTAAACCGACATATTTTTGATCTAGTTTAATTTGAAGACGGTCTTTTTTTCCATAAAGAATTATTAACACGTTATTTTGATATATAGTGGAGATATATAAGTGATATTTTGATATACACGTGCAACGTACGGATACGAAGATTCTTGCCTGTATTTCAATGAGAATGGTGGCAAAAGCATAAGCAAAGGCAATATCTCCAATTGATTGTAAGCATCTCCAAACTTTCTGAGATCCTGACACGTCCACACCAACTATTGTTCCTGTTAGGCTAGTCTTCACATGATGCCCAGCACCTATTTTTTAAAAAAAAAAAGAAAGAAAAAAAAATGCAGACAATTAATTAGTGTCTTCATATACCACAAAAAAATCTACAAAATAGTGACAACCTTTTTTAATATTTTATCAACATCGCAGTTTAAACTTCGAGAGTCAATTTTTTTTTTAATTTTAATCGTAAATTCATATATAAATTTTTAAAAATTGTTATGAAATAAAATTTGCGTAAAAAATGCTATAAAACATTAAAATTTACCATTTATACATGCTATAATTTACCATTCAAAATATTTAATAGATATATAAAAGAATCATAATAAAAAAAAAACTCGTTTGATTCTCGTTTGTGGGAGCAGAACAAATTAAGATCTCTTGTCTATTTATAAAATGACTTTTTCAGATATCTTATGTGTAAAACTGAAACGTTCTAATAAGAAAATACATAAAAAGTATAAAAAATATAAGTGAATTACAAAATCAATTCTCCGAAATAATACGTACCCGCAACTTTGGCAATGGAAAGTCCAAGACCAATAAGAGAGTAAGCAAAAGACATAACTGCTGCAAGAATTGATAGCCATGAAAGTTTATGGAAATTTTGTATTTGGCTTAGAATTATTTGTATTATTGCAAAAATAACCATATATGGATAATTTGATACTGTGCAACTAGCTTGGTGCCCCTCCTTGTGAAAGCAATTTGACCTTACTACTGCCCTGAAAAATAAATAAAAAAATTAGGAACATTAATAAAAAAAATTATTTAATAAATATTAAGTAAGTTTAACACAAATTAGATTGTTAAATTAAACTTACTTCATACTAATAGATGCAGTAATTGTGTATCCAATGGTAATTCCTACTAGATTACCATATTGAGCTATTCCACAAAGTTGCACTTTAAATCCTCCTGTTTAAAATACCAAAAAATAAATAATAAATAATAATTCCCAGTAATTATTGTATTCATATTTCAAAGTATTAATAATAGTTAAAAATGAAGTTATGTAGACCTTATTGGATAATATAATTCAAAATGAAAACAGGTTTCCAAAAAAAAAACACTTTGGCAACAAAATTATTGGCAATAAATTACCAAGTATATTAGAGAGCCATATTTTTTGGTTTCTATGATAACAAAAAAGCTACAAAATTTTGAACTCCTTCCTTTTCAAAATACTTTTCACTTTTTATTTTTCGAGAGTCGATTTTCAGAGTTAAATTGAACTAGATTAATTCAATATTTATTAAATTAAAATTTTAGATATCAAAAATTGTACTAGAAGTTGTAATTCTTTTCATATCAATATGATTAAAAAAATACTTTTAATCAAAATTTAAATAGTTAGACTCTCGAAAAATGAAACTCGATAGTATTTTAGGACATAGGAAATATATACAAATGAAATTAAATATACATTTTTGAATTCACACAACTAATAGAACTCACGACTCATATAAATATTGAATATGTGTATACTATCAGTATACATAACTTAAATCCGATAATAATTTGTTACCTAAGTGAGAGCGGACAACCTCCATGTAACTGTAGTTTCTCTTGCCCGAGCCGGGGCCCGGAAATCGATAACAATCGGCGAGCAACGTTGAAGTAAAATAAGTGATGAAAGAAAAGAGGAAGAGAATAACAGGACCAGCCACCCACCCTAGCTGAGCCATTGCCCATGCTAGTGACAACACTCCTGACCCAATCACCGCAGTTATTATATGAGCACTCGCCGTTAGCACGGTCCCTTCAAGTCAAAATTGGAATGATACATAAAATATTAGTATGATATTTGTAAAAACATGACAAGTAGAAACTAAGAAATGTTCAATTTATTTTTAAAAGAGAAGAAAATTCTATGTATTCCAATTTCCATATATACCTATTATTGTGTGTCTTGCTTTAATTTCTATTTGACCTTGAATTTCTAATTTTATCCCTAATAACATAATTTATGCATAAAGATATTTATGGTCAATTTTAAATTATAAATTTGACAAATCATTCTTTCTTATATACTTTCTAAAATTTTGTGGTTAGTCAAATACTGTCATATGACGTAAATTAATGAGATGAAAGAAGTAATATGTATGTGTATATAACTATGTATAGTGATTATGTGTGCACTCAATCCAGTTTTAGGGATTCAAAAGCCAAAAACAAATCGTATATTAGACCATTTAAGTTTACAAACTCTATCGCCAAGTTAAAATTGAAATGATATAGAGAAAATTAGCATAATATCTGATGGACAAGAATGACAAGCAGAAATCGAGAACAATATATATAATTTATATATATTTATAAGGTATACCTGTTCTTTTTTCGCGTCCATCATCATCAACATTTTTCTGAACTTGTCCATTTTCTAGTCCTTTTGGTGATTGTTCTACATACATATTGGTACTATTCTTCTCAAATTCTGATGCCATAATTTTTTTAAAGATTTTTGTTATATTGTGTGGTGTTTGGAGTCAAGAAGAAGATGAAGAGAGGTTTATGAAAAAAAGATAAAAGAGGGGACAAATAAGAACATATATATAAGTGAATGTAGAAATTAAAAAATGAATAAAATTAAGGCGGAATAGCTCAAAAGACCATCATATTTATTTCGTTTTGTCATTATTGATTTTTGTACTTTTCGATGTTTTATTTATGTATATATACATATCAAAGGAATCATTTTAAACACTCTTCACCTCGTGTGCTAATTCTTGTGACATTCTGATATGATCGACATATTAATATCCACATCGAACATAAAATATTAATTTATTTATTTTCTAAAATTCATTTTTTTCTTTTTCAATCCACCATCACCTGACACTGAATCTTCCTATTCCTTCTATCATCTTCATCTTTTTATATTCTACTAGAAAATAAGAAATTAACGATACAACAAAAATAAGATAAGAGGACAAAAATAGAGAAGAATTTTATCTCCAAACAAACAGATCTAATTCCCTTTTCAAAAATGAAAACCATCTTTAGTGGCACCATAAACAAAGAATTTCATAACCATTTCCCAAAAAATAAAAATAAAAATAAAAATAAAAAGATGTTCATCTTTTCTCCATCAAATAATTTCATCATTAAAGATCATCTCCACTACTAAACACAATCCTTAATTAAAATAAATTGATACTAAAATAGTTATACATTTTCATCTCACAAAAATGGATAATGATTTCTATCTGGATAAAGTTAAATAATTGTTTTTTCTCAAACATTGATGGGAAGTTGGAGAAAATGGGGAGGAACGGGAAAAGGGGAGGGATAAAAAAGAGAGAAAAAAAAAAAGGGTGAAATCTAATTTTAATTATTATTTTTAATTAAAGAATTATCGTTTTTAATCTATTTTTTTATGTTTATGCTCGTTATACATAATAAGTGAAACTCACGTATTTTTTCGAATTCAACTATCAGGATATCACATAGGATCGGTTACATATCATAAGGACTTTAAAATATATCATACATACCTATACATTAATACTACTGATAAATTAATTGACCGAACGATATATAGTATTTTCCTCAATACCTAACATTTGAGATATTTTTACCTACTAGTATGAAATTTGGGTGGTGTGTTGTAATATTTTTAGGTCAAGTATGTTAGGCATTGATTTTTCATCCTCGAAGTTTTTATATATTTTGTATAATAAAGGGGATGCATAATTTTCTAACCAATAATTTCACCAGTTGTTGTTTTTTGAACATCTATTTAATAAATAACCTTGTTTTAATTTTATTTTTACATTATCAACGTGTGTATATTCTTATTTAAAAAATTAATATATCAAGAATTGTTTAGTTTTTTTTTTTTCAAAAATATACATGATATATTTATTTTTATTCTGCATAATTTTAATTTGAGATGAATTTTAATAAATCCAAGTTGATGGTAGTTATTTCATGTTGTTTTCAAGGTGGTATATTATTTAATTATTTATAAGGATAAATCCAAACAAAGATGGCCCCCACAATTTGCTAAAGTATTGGCATTTGGTCCTAACCACTGAAAATGAAACGAGTGTTTTAATTAAACATGTCATTGATAACTTTAAATTGCACTGTTATTATAGTCGAGTGGTACGTACTCTATCATTTTTAATTAGAATTTTCAAGTTTGAGTCCTACATATGAAGTTAACTTTAATAGAGAGTGTTTTACCTCCAAAATATAAATTTTTTAATGTAAATCTAAATTAATTAAACCCTAAAATAAATATAGAATATGAGATGTGAGATGGAAACCTAAAAAGGGAACTTTAAATAGCAATTTGCCAAACAAGGAAAACATGGAGATAGTTAATCAGCTAACTAGTCATTCTGATGCTTTTGGGTCTATTGATAAAGATATATTCGAATATACTCGAATTTAAGATTTGAAGTTTACGTATTTGTAATTCTAATTTTTTTAAATTATTAAATTTTAAATTTCAAAATTTTTGTATATTAAATAAATTTCTTCAGATAAATATAAATTTAAACAAATTAAATTATTAAATTTGATCGAACACACGAAAATCATATATGAGTTACGTAACCTTGTGGTACTTTCCATCTAATTATTTCAATTCTAGATAAACAGTAATTCTTCTTTTTTTGTGAACCAAATATTCTTATTCTATCAATTAGTGATGGGACTTTGGATACCCTTTTCATTTATTCTTAATGTTGATATTAGACAATTATTGCATTCGATATTATTGTTTTATATAAGCATATTTTTTCTATATAAACTAGCTATAAATACAAAGATTTTATACCATTGGTGGGGTTTAGTCAATTTTGTACAGTACTAATTAATTCATATAATAATAACTTTTTGAAAAATCAGTAGATTGATATAATTATAATTAAGTTTTATAACTAATATGTGTCTGGTCCTCGAGCTATTTAACCCGTAAAAGTCAAAACTACCAAAGATTTAGTGTGTTCGGTATATATGGAGGTCAATTTTCTCATGTTCAGTTAGTTAATCTTTTCGAAAAATACTTCTTCAAGAAAAATAAGTTGTTTAAAAAGAAAAAAAATGATTATGTAATGGAAGTAGAGAAACAAATTTTATAAGTGACATTTAATATTGATTGTGTCTTCTCCACTGTTCAACATACCTTATCTTCACCCTCATCCCATAACCAGTCCAGGGGCGGAGCCACCTTATAGCTGGGGGGTTCATCCGAACCCCCTTCGGCGGAAAATTATATTATTTGTACATGGTTAAAATATTTTTTAGGTAGATATAGTAAATGTCGAACCCCCTTCGACTACTTCGTGTGTCTATTTTTTCAAATTTTGAACCCTCTTATTTAAAATCCTGGCTCCACCACTTATAGCCCCCATCCCCACCACCCCACACCTCCACATCATATAATATTTGTCTAGATTATATATAAATAATTTTAAAATACTTTTTTGCGTAGATACCAAATCAAGGACAGATCCAACTTAGGGCTTGGGGTTCATCTTAACCGCCTTCACCAAAAAAATTACATTATTTATATACGTAGAACCCCTTTTGTCATTGTTTCTGTTATGAGAAAATATAACAACCACTTTGTTTAATGAATTATTTTTCAATGTGCACGTCCCCATCTTCTTCTCCAGAAATTTCTCCTCTATTTTCTCAACCCCTACCCCTTTTTTGAAAAATAAATGTAGTAGGTCACAAAAGTACAATTATTTTGCCCGTTTTAATTTATTTATTTTAATTTCAACTCGGCCTAGAATTTTAAAAAGTAATAAAAAATTTTATACATAGTATGACATCAAACTAAAAAATATATGTAATATATCAAAATGTCACTTAGATTTTGTTATCTTAAATATGTGAGGAGTATTTAAATACAAGGATCATTCATAATATTATGTTATAAATAAATCTATACAAACAAAATGATCTTTAGTAATTAGTGCGAGTATTTCATTCGAACCATTTTATTTATCGTCCTTCTTAAAGATAGATGGTTCAAACTACTCTCTCCATCTAATTTAGTTGGCTAGTTTGAAAAATCAAAAACAATTTATCACCCGATCAATTCCTAATTTAAGTATAGTCATTTTTCAATGCATTTATCATATTGAATTTATTATATTTAAAGGATAATATTATAAAATTATTATTTTTATTTATTGCTCCTCGAGAGGTTTGTCAAATCTATAGCAAAAAAGAATGCAAGGATTATAAGGGTATAGTGGAAATCAATTATTAAAACGATAATTATTCTGAAATAATTTTTTTAAATAAAGCAACATTTATCATGAGACAGAACTAGTAATAATTAATATGGAGATTGTAAAATTTAAAAGAATTTTTGTCCTTATTAGACTATTATTACAATGCACACGAGATGCCGCACATATATTAACGACTCCTATGTTATACAATTTTGTCAAAGATGATGTCTCCCAAAACAAAAATAATCATTTTTTAAAGAAAAAACAAAAGTGATTAGTACTTTCTCTTTGACCATTCACTTCTAATATAACTAATTTAGTTCCTTCTCTATCAATAATTTGTTCTAATTAAGTAATACGTCACTACTTTGTGATATTGTAACATGAATATATTTCTATTAATTAGTAAGTATATATATATTAGGTTTAGTGAAATATCATATGAGACTGAACTAAACTTATTATATGGACTAGATAGTTTATATGGACTACCTAGATATTGACTCACTTCGGACTAATAATTCAGTCACGCGCTTCCCAAGAAAGACAATTGTACATAATTAAAAGAAATTAGAGAAAAGAACACTTGTACCCAAAAAAGAAAAACTATTACCAAGCGACTACCCATTACTTTCATACCCCATGTTTTTAACTATTAATGCGTATTTTTTGCTTGATACCATCAAAGTATATAAACTCTAATGGTATCAAAGAAGAAGTAGTGCTTCAGTGAAAACACTTCTTAGTTACTCCGTGATACCATTAATATATATACTTTGATGACATCAATGAGGAACCTGCAGTGTCTATGTGAAAAGACTGCTCAATTATATTACTGTTTGATACCATTAGAGTATGTAGAGACTCCGTATCAAGGATAAAACAAATGGTTCAGTGAATAGAACAAGGGGCAGTCAGGTAAATAATTTGGGTTGGATTCAATTTGGCTAAATACTTTGCCTAATGGGTCTAATTCTGTAGTTTTCCCAAAAATTATAACTGTAATGTTTGAAGTTTTGAACATGAGACTTTAGAGTTCTCAACCACTTCTTTAACTACTAGGCCACACCCTAGAATATGAAAAGTGGTTATTTATAATATGAAGTACTATACATTATATAATACTAGCGTCTTAGTTCAAATACAATTACATAAATGAAAAGGAGGTCATAGTAATTCACACCCATACACAAATATAAATTAATCGTGATTAATTAATTAATACTTACTTCCACCTTCAATTTTTAACTTAATCGAAGCATAGTATATTAACGTGATTTAACGTATGTTGGACTCGAAGCATAATTAGAGTACATTCAGATGGATTTGCCCTATCATACGCTCGAGAGACCTTAAGCATAATATTCGCTATCATCAGACTATGTTAATAAAATCACTCTCATTTTCAACGAATATATTTACAGAATGCAGAGATAAAAAGTAACACTCAAACGAACATATTTTGATTTCCATAACAGCACAATTCAGTTTAGAAGACCACAGGTAATATTCATTGCTAGGAGTGCAACAGAAATCCATCAATAACAAACAACCAAGACAAACACATCACACACCACAATGTATTCAATCAGTACTCGTCTCCATCATCGCCGCCATCTTCATCTTCCAATTCAGCACCAACCTCCTCGTAATCCTTTTCAAGAGCAGCAAGGTCCTCACGGGCTTCACTGAACTCACCTTCCTCCATACCCTCACCAACGTACCAGTGCACAAAAGCACGCTTGGCATACATCAGATCAAACTTGTGGTCAATGCGAGAGAAGACCTCTGCAACACTAGTTGAGTTAGAGATCATGCACACAGCTCTTTGCACCTTGGCAAGGTCGCCTCCAGGAACCACAGTGGGTGGTTGGTAGTTGATACCACACTTGAAACCAGTAGGACACCAGTCGACAAATTGGATAGTACGCTTGGTCTTGATGGTGGCCACAGCAGCGTTGACATCCTTTGGCACAACATCACCACGGAACATGAGACAGCAGGCCATGTACTTGCCATGGCGAGGGTCACACTTAACCATCATAGAAGAGGGCTCAAATGCGCTGTTTGTGATCTCTGCAACTGAGAGCTGCTCGTGGTAAGCCTTCTCAGCTGAAATGACCGGAGCATAGGAAGAAAGCATAAAATGGATTCTGGGATAGGGTACAAGATTTGTCTGGAACTCATTCATATCAACATTCAGGGCTCCATCAAACCTCAAAGAAGTAGTCAGAGAAGAAATGACCTGCGTAGGAAGCACAGAAATTACTATCTGCGGTTCAAGAAGTATGTAGTATGTAAGACACAGTTCAGAATGATATGCTACTAAATTACCTGTGAAATAAGGCGGTTAAGGTTGGTGTATGTGGGGCGCTCAATGTCCAGTGAGCGCTTGCAAATGTCATAAATGGCCTCATTGTCAAGAAGAACTGCAACATCAGTGTGCTCAAGCAGGGAGTGAGTTGAAAGCACACTGTTGTAAGGCTCCACAACAGATGTTGAGACGTGTGGTGAGGGATATATTGTGAATCCAAGTTTTGATTTCTTGCCATAGTCAACTGAGAGACGCTCCAGTAAAAGTGACCCAAGACCAGAACCAGTGCCACCACCAACAGCATTAAAAACCAGGAAACCTTGAAGGCCAGTACAGTTATCTGAAAGCTTCCTAATGCGGTCCAAACAAAGATCAACTATTTCTTTACCAACTGCACAAAAAATACAAAGATGACCATCAGCACACAATTGAGCTGAAAAGAAAAGTAAAAAATGCAGTAATATATATACTTGTATAATGGCCACGGGCAAAGTTGTTGGCTGCATCTTCTTTGCCACTAATGAGTTGCTCGGGGTGAAAGAGCTGTCTGTATGTTCCTGTCCTGACTTCATCAATGACAGTAGGCTCAAGATCTACAAAAACAGCACGAGGAACATGCTTTCCAGCTCCAGTTTCACTGAAGAAGGTGTTAAATGCATCATCACCTCCTCCAACAGTCTTGTCACTCGGCATCTGGCCATCAGGCTATGGGAGAGATGAAAAGAAAAATCTTCAGCAATGCAGGATAATAACTGGTTCTTGAAAAACAAAAAGAAAAAGGATTGTACACAAACACCCAAGCAATATGGAGAACAGAATTCCAGTCAACAGATTGCTTCAATATGTTGCCTTCAGGATGTTAGCACCCCTTTAGTCTACCAGCGGTCTACACATGGGAGATTTAAGGAAATTAGAAAGTAGATTACTTTAGCTTATAAGTTATTTAGTTGTTCGCAGTAGATTACTACAGCTTTTAAGTATTTATGTTTTCATTTTCTGTGTAGCAGTTATTGCAGTAAGGAGGTTATTCCTCCACTTTCTCATTCAGTTGTAGTAGGCTTCAGTGTTGTATTTAATGGATTTGAATTCAGTGAAATGTTATGCAGAAAATTACCAAGTCTTTGAGTACTTCAAACTCAAGAGATTGCAGGTTCTCTCTTAACGAATCAGCATCATAGGTCGTAGGAAGAAAACATTTGATTTCACACTACAACGCCCCATAACCAGATCCATATCAGGGGACCATAACAACTTGGTATAAGAGACGGATGTTATGGGAGATCAAATTCAACATCAACCGGCACAATTGGTGAATTTATTTCAAGAAGAACGTGCAGCCAATATAGCGAGACAGGAAGCAATAAATGCTCGCTTAGATGCACTCACAAAGGATCTAGCGAATTCGAAGGTTGATTCTGAATCAACTGATCAGACCAGTCAGAATCGGGGCTGGAAGGGTAAAAATGGAGTGGCAAAAGGGTCAAAATCAGATGCAGGAGGAAGTTCCTTCATTCCTAGGTATACAAAGTTGGATTTTCCACGGTTTACTGGCCAAGGGGACCCTTTGGGATGGCTGAACAGATGTGATCACTTTTTTCGACACCAACAGATCCAGATGAAGAAAAAGTTAGTCTTGCTTCTTTTCATTTAGAGGGGAATGCGAAGGAGTTTCAATATGGTTTGGTAATTATACTTTCCATATTGATTTATATGTCCTCAAGCTAAGTGGATTTGATGTGGTTCTAGGTGTGAGTTGGCTTAAAACTTTAGGACCCATACTGGGACTTTACCGATATGTGGATGCCATTCTTCAAAAAGGGAAAACAAGTGGAGTTACAAGGTGCTAAGTCTCCTGATCCAACTCAAGGAGCAACAACTCATGTTATGCTGGCTGACAAAGATAATCAGGAAGAATTGCAAATCATTTTGAAAGATTTTGCCTGCCTCTTTCATGAACCAGTAGGGCTCCCTGCTAAACGTGATTGTGACCACAAAATTGTTCTAGAACCAGGAACAATACCTGTTGTAGTTCGACCATATAGATATCCACATAATCAAAAGGATGAAATTGAAAGACAATGTTCAGAGATGTTGAAGCAGGGAATAATTCGGCCAAGTCAGTCTCCATTCTCTTCCCCGATGCTTCTTGTTCCTAAATCTGATGGTTCTTGGCGTATGTGCATTGATTATCGTGAATTGAATGCAAAAACAATCAAAGATAAATTTCCTATTCCAGTAATTGAAGAATTGTTGGAGGCTAAATATTTCTCTAAATTAGACTTACGCCAAGGTTATTATCAAGTTCGGATGAAAGAGGATGATGTGGAGAAAACTGGTTTTCGTACTCACCATGGGCATTTTGAGTTTTTGGTTATGCCTTTTGGCTTAACCAACGCTCCATCTATCTTTCAATCATTAATGAATGAGGTATTTCAGCCTCACTTGAGAAAAATTATTTTGGTGTTTTTTGATGATATTCTTGTGTATAGTCGCACTTGGGTCGAACATATGTATCATCTGCGACTTGTCTTCAAGTTACTCTCCGATCATTTTTTTCTGAAGCAATCAAAGTGTTCATTTGCCCAAACTGAAATTGCTTATTTGGGCCACCTCATCACTGCTGATGGAGTTTCTGCAGATTCCAGCAAAATTTCTACCATGACTGAATGGTCCAAACCTACAACTCTTAAGGGGTTGCGGGGTTTCCTAGGCCTCACAGGATATTATTGTAAGTTTGTGGAAAATTATGGATCCATAGCTGAACCATTAACAACTATGTTCCGCAAGAATTCATTTATATGGATAGATCAATCAACACAAGCTTTCGAAAAACTCAAGGTTGCTATGACAACTACACCTGTATTGGCACTTCCAGATTTTTCTCAACCTTTTGTTATTGAATGTGATGCTTCAGATCTGGGTATTGGGGCTGTTTTATTGCAGAATAAACAACCCATTGCCTTTTTTAGCAGAGTATTAGCAAGAAGACACCAGCCATTGCCCGCTTATGAAAAAGAATTGATATGTCTAGTGAAAGCTATTCAGCATTGGCGTTCTTATTTATGGGGGCAACACTTCATAGTTCGTACTGATCACTACAGTTTGAAGTTTTTATTGGAACAAAAGGCACTAACTCCTCCGCAACAACATTGGTTGGCCAAGATTCTAGGTTACTCATTTTCGGTTGAATACAAGGCTGGTCGTTTAAACACTGTTGCTTATGCCTTATCCCGTCGAGATAATGATGAAGCTATGCTTCTTGCCATTTCCATGCCTCAATTAAGCCTTTTTGATGACATCAAAAATGAACAACAAAACTCTCCTGATGTCCAGCAGTTAATATCTGCTGTCCATGATGGTACTGTATCAGATCAGTGGAGCGTCAAGAATGGGTTGCTTCTGTATAAACACCGAACATTCTTGGCATCAAACTCTCCTTCCATTCAGACAGTCATGACTGCCTTGCATAACCAGGAACATGAAGGGTACCAAAAATCACTTTTTCGGATTGCAAGGGATTTCCATTGGACAGGTATGAAGCGTCATATTCGCGACTTTGTTCGTGGTTGTGGTGTTTGCCAGTGACACAAAATAGAAACTTTGCAACCTGCTGGTCTTCTTCAGCCTTTATCAGTTCCGGAGCAAATATGGTCAGATAGTTCATTGGATTTTGTGGAAGGCTTACCTACTTCACGTGGGAAAAATGTAATCTTAGTGGTGGTAGATCATTTCTCTAAATATTGCCACTTATTGTCAACTGCTCATCCATACTCTGCAGCAAGTATTGCCCGCCTCTTCTTTGACAATATTTTCAAATTACATGGCTTACCAATAAGCATGGTTAGTGATCGGGATGTAACTTTCACAAGTGCTTTTTGGAGAGAATTCTTCCGCCTGAGTGGTACCAAGTTGTGTTTTAGTTCAGCGTATCACCCTCAATCTGATGGCCAAACTGAAGTTGTCAACCGGACTGTGGAGATGTACTTGAGGTGCTTTACCAGTGCACATCCTACCAAATGGATGGACTGGTTGTCTGGCGTAATATTCATACAACACCAATTTTCATTCTTCCTTGAAAACGACACCGCTGAAGTGGTGTATGGCGTCCTCCGCCACGTCTGTTGCCTTATTCCCCTGGAATTTCCAAATTGGATGCAGTGGATATAGCTTTACGTACTCGGGATCAAATTCTGCAGTCGTTACGACAGAATTTATTGCATGCTCAACAGAGAATGAAGGCTACTTTTGATTCCAAACATCGACATGTTGAGTTTCAGGTGGGAGATAGAGTTCTGTTGAAGTTACAACCATATAAACAGCTTTCTGTGGGTACTCGTCGTCACCAGAAATTGTTGCCCAAGTTTTATGGTCCTTATAAAATTGAGCAGCGTATTGGACCTGTGGCTTATAAATTAGAGTTTCCACTAGGTATAAAACTTCATCCAGTTTTTCATGTCTCTAAATTGAAGCTTTTTCATGAAGGAGACTTTCCAGCAGTTGCTACTCTTCCTTCAAGTTTGCCAGAAGCTCCCTCACCCCATCCTATAACTGTGCTTGAACATCGGGTTGTTCATAATGTACCTGAAGTCTTGATACATTGGCAGCATACTTCTCTAGCTGAGGCATCATGGGAAACTGTTTCCTCTATGCAGCAACACTTTCAACACTTCCCGCTTGAGGACAAGCGTGATTTGAAAGGGGGGAGTAATGTTAGCACCCTTTTAGTCTACCAACGGTTTACACATGGGAGATTTAAGGAAATTAGAAAGTAGATTACTTTAGCTTATAAGTTATTTAGTTGTTCGCAGTAGATTACTACAGCTTTTAAGTATTTATGTTTTCATTTTCTGTGTAGCAGTTATTGCAGTAAGGAGGTTATTCCTCCACTTTCTCATTCAGTTGTAGTAGGCAGTAGGCAGTTACTTTCTTTGTTTCAGTGTTGTATTTAATGGATTTGAATTCAGTGAAATGCTATGCAGAAAATTACTAAGTCTTTGAGTACTTCAAACTCAAGAGATTGCAGGTTCTCTCTTAACGAATCAGTATCATAGGTCATAGGAAGAAAACATTTGATTTCACACTACAACGCCCCATAACCAAATCCATATCAAGGGACCATAACATAGGATCAGGCTTTGGAAGAAATGAAAGACAAAATACCCCAAATGCTTGTAGTACAATGGTTAACATTCCAGCACAAGAACATGTGTTCAGCATCATAACATAACATACACAACATACATCATATTTGGAAATGAAATGCAATAAAGGGCTTTCAAATTTTGAAGGGTACACATCCCCCTAGAACCAATAATCTTTTTTTACCGCGTACAACCTTATGATTGAGGATCTTTAACAATATGAAAGAGGTTGATATGACATTAGAAGAAAGATCATAAGGTGAAGGAATGAGCTATTAGTTGAAGGAGTTGTGCCAAAAACTGTTAGGGTAGCATGGATTTTATACATTCAGTTCACTTTTCAACTTGAATGGTGGTGAGAATTCGTGGATTATATGGTAGAACGCATACAAAATAATATGAGGACTAACGATAAGGGATGGCCAATGACTAATGATGAGCCAATCATACACATAGGTTACGTAACATATATGTAATTCCCAATATATCATCCCCTCCCAATGATTGACTCATCATTAGCCATCATTACCTTATCATTAGTCCACATTATTTTGCATGCACGCACACACAACTTCATGATCAAGTGGATCTAAAAGAAAAAATATAACTTCAATTCTGATCTATTCAGTAAATTCAGATCTCTGCCAATAGATCTTATATGACAATGTGCATCTATCATTTATTTAATAGTTACCCAAACAAAAAGAAAAAGGGAAACTATACAAACACCCATCAAAGGCAAACTAATTACCCAAATATGCTGATAAACCAACTAATTACTAAAATCATTTTGTTTTGTTTATTTCTTCTTCTTTAATTTCATTTTGTTTTCAAATTATTTTTTCATAATCTAATTCATATAGTACTCTTTTTATATATATTATTTAAAAACACATATTACAACATATATATATCAAATTAGTAGCATCTAAAGTATAATATTGCAGTATACTGGGCTATTCCCACAATATATATCATGACCTGATTGGGTAGCACATAACACTGGTTCATTCCTTAAAAACACTCTTTATATCTCTATGATAATCACATGGTATATATACTGTTGACACGATATATAGCATGACCTGATTGGTTAGCACATAACACTGGTTCATTCCTTAAAAACACTCTTTAAACCTCTATGATAATCACATGGTATATATACTATTGATACCCATTTTTGGCTTGATATTTTTAAAATTAATACTCTCAAATTTTTTGTTCATTAAATAATTCAAAATGCAACTTATCGATAATTATCCTTATTTTTGAAAAAATTTATCTATTTATTTTAAATTTTACTTAATTTCAATTATCGGTGTTTTTATCACAAGTCATTGAAAATAAACAAAATATTGTTGTAGTTTTATTAAATCATCATTTTTTGTTAAATTGCATTTTTTACATGCCATTAGTTACATTTATTATAATATATTCATATATATTTTTAGCGCAGTCTATGAATACATTGAAATGCAAATAAAATATTATAAATACAGATAAGGTACGTAACCCATGGTTTTGAGCACAGGTGCCCGTGGTTTTGGCAAATGATTTTGTACGAAGAGTGATTTTATATTGCATATACAACATTATATTTATATACAAAGTAAAAGGTGGTGAATAATTTTTAGATTTGGGTAAATGAAAAATGCATTTTGAGTATCTATTTTTTACTGATTTGAATAGATGTTCATGATTTTTCTTTTAGATTATTTTGATATTCTTTTGTTAAATTGAATTAATTTTGTATGGATTAATTTCTCTAATACTTTGTTTTCTCCATGTTATTGATACTCATTCATTGGTACCACTACAGTAGCTTTGAGAGTTTGTTCAACCTGAATTTTCTAAAAGAAATAAAATTAATTGAATTGTTCTTTTGAGCTCCACGGCAATGCTTTTTATTTAAAAAAATAAGGATGTCAACAAAATGACAACAACAATGAGGGGAGGTTCTGGGTATGTTTGGGTGGTGGTTCAGCGGCGGGAACTTGCTAGAGAAGAAAGAGAGAAGAACAAAGGTTTATTTGTGTGTGTTTTACCCAAATCTAAAAATTATCCACCACCTTTTACTTTGGACACAAGTAAAAGGTTAAAAAGAAAATTTAAAACCACTCTTTGTACAAAAACCATTAGTCCAAAATCATGGACCACCTAAAACCATGTGCCCCAGATCATGGACTACATATTTTACATATTTTATCTGTATTTGTAATACTTTACAATGTATTCATAGAATGTGGTATTTGGTTCATTCTTTTCAAAAAATACTCTTTGGTCGCCTATGATAACCACGTGATGTATAACATACACTGACATTTTTTCATACATGACTTGTTCATCATTCCTTCAAAAAAGAGTTCAGTCTTCTATGAAATAACCTATGATAACAACCCAATACATATCATCTACTAACATCATCGAGGACTGATTCATTCCTTCAACAAAAAAAATAAAAATGAGCATAGTCTTTCATGATACCAAGTTGGTATTTATCATTTATTAAAAAGGTATCATAGAGGGACAAGTTATTTTATTTTTTATCATTAAAAGAAAAAGTACCTACACAAAAAAAGAAAATATTTATATAAAAGAACAAAAAAAAAAAAAAAAAGATAAAGAAAAGACGAGTTTAGGGCATCTCCAACTTAAGCACTATTTTTTAGTGCCAAAATGGTGTACAATTGGTATCACCAAAATGGCGGGTATTAAAAATGGGCATGCTCAAGTACATGCTTTGACTTCGATGGCTAATTATGTAGTTTTCCCAAAAAAAATATGTGCATCTATTACTATGTTGATGTATACTAAACACTACACAAAATAAACAACAATGTGGAACAATTAAAAATTTACACCTGCACAAAATATGCACACTTATCATTCACATTTATTTAGGAGCAACACACAATTTAAACAGATCTAAACAAATATCAATTTGGTAATGCCAGATAGATTTATCAGCAGTACCATACCTATTTACAGAAAGAACAATAGCAATAAGAAACCAGACGAATACCAAAACTGCACACATTTAGCTTCCATTGGGCCATAAATTTTGATGTGAAATAGAGGACAATAAAAAGGCACAAAAGGAAGAGGGACAACATGAGGTGAGACAGAGGGAGGAAGAAAGTATTTAGTATTAAATTTTTGCTTGAAGTGAGTTGTTTTCTCTTGACCAGCGTCAAACATATGTTAGGAAATGGTTCAGTTCCTTTGCACATAAATTTGACACTTGTAGGAGAAAACAAACCACTTCAAGTCTATAAATATGCTTCAACTTTACTCAGCAAAATACATCCTACTCTTCCTTTTATGCCTTTCTAATTTAACTATCTTCTTTTGTTGGCTTTTATTTCTCCATAAAAAAAACTTGCTAGTATTAGTATCAATTAAACTTTGTTGATTCCCAGAGAAGACTAGTTTAATCTTTGGAAACATTTAGGACAGTACACAACTCGAGTATTATCTATGAATATTCAAAATATTATAGCCATATTTATCTAATTTTAGTACAATTATTTTGCTAAATAACTAAAAATGTTATTATTGTGATCATTCCATTGTTGCCAAACAGTTGAAACTTGAAAAAATACAATGAGTTTTTAATGTTGTGTTTGGACATGTATTTTAATTGAAAATATTTGAAAATCAAATTTTCAAAACCTGCTCAAATTTCATGGCCAAACAAATTTTTGAAGAGAAGTCTTCAAAATCTAATAAAAATCCTATAACCAATCGCTAAATTAGACAAACTTCTGGATGCAAATAGATTTATAAGATAACAACACACTTTCTATTCAGAATCAACTAGATCTACACAAAAACAAACAAATTCAAATAATTCAAACTAACAAATTCAAACAGATCTATAACATACACAACGACGTCAAGTTTCTTAACAGCAATGTGCTTATCTGAAGAAGAAAAAAAATTTGAAAAATCATGTACCTGAATGCCATGTTCAAGGCAATAAAGCTCCCAACATGCATTTCCGACCTGAATTCCGGCCTGTCCGATGTGGATTGAAATGCATTCTCTCATTTTTGCAGTTTTTTCCGATGAAATTCAAATTCAGATCTAGAAGAAAGAATGAAAAATGGAAACGGCGTTTATGAAGACGCCTTCCAGAAAATTTCAGATCTTGGTATCTGCGTAAACTGCTGTATATATGAATAGCAGAATTGGATCTCGATAAAATCTAGGGGCCGGAGAAAAGAGAAAAAAAAAATGAAGTGAGATAAACCATGGTTAATTAACCGCGGTTTATCATTTGAAATAGAAAAAAAGTTGAACTATAGCACGTGTGTTCTATGTGTATTAGTTAAATAACACGTTTATTAATTAAATCTAGAAAAAATTGAGGGGTTATAATTAACGCCAGCTAAGATATTATTATTGGACCATGTACAATGCCTCATAATGGTAATTTGCCATATGTTACGTTTTAGTAGGCGATTGGTCATGAATTTTTTTTGAAACTTGAGTTGTAATTATGTTTGGTCATAATTTTTATTTAAGAAAATATTCAAAATTTGAATGTACTAGTCTCACATTTTTGTGCACAATTACTTGCAAGATATCTTTTAACGATATGTTATTAATAACTTTAAATTATTAGTAAATAAAGTTAAACAATGAAAAAACTAGAAGTCTACAACACAATAAGTCCATTAAATAACAAGACGAATGAAATAAAAATAAGTCAATTAAGCCACAAGAAGATTGAAACACATGAAATTTCAGAAGAGGAAAAACTATCACAAATAGCATATTCACGAAATTCTATCATCGCCTCAATAGTCATTCTCCCATTACTCAAGTCGTTCAAGGGACATGAATCTCCAATCCCATCACTACTTTGGCACATAACTAAACTCCACAATATCAACATCCTTTTCCAACTTAATCATATCATCTTCATTCAAGCAAACTCTAGCTTCAATTCCATGTTTTGAGTCCATCAAGAAGAACATTTGAAATGGCACATTTACTCTGCTCACCCAAATTGGTTTAGCCCATCCAAAATCAGACTCATTTAGTGGAAACCTACACAAACTTGAAGTTGGATAAAGGTCAATTTCATCATCATTATACCCTTCTCTTATTTGATTCAATGACTCAATTAATATTGAGAAAATCTCTTCACTTGAAGCATTTGCAATTTCTGATAGAACTTTGTTCTTTGCATTCCTAATTAAGGTTACAATTTCATGTAATTCTGGATCTTGATTGCTATGAGATGACACATATTTGATTGGAATGTCAAGGTAGAAGTTCCCAAAAAAGTTTTGATCTTCCCCTGCACTCAAAAAGGGAGTAGCAATTTAGGTAGATAAAGCGAACAACAAACAATTAAGACATAAAATTCGCGCTGAAACACTTTTCCGTTTAAGGGATTTTAAGTTGTGGGAATCTATTAATCATGAATCCAATGTGTGCATCAGACACCGAATAAAAAAGTATTTTTAGACGTGATGGTCATACAATTTTACTTAGATACTAAAATAAACAAAGTTATGTGATGGTTAACTAGAGATGAGTTCATTAAGAGTAAAATGAAAATTTTAAAATTAAGTTGTTTTTTTTCACAAACTAAAAAGAAAAGTGCATCCACGTAAATTGAAACAGAAGGAATAACATGTCAAGTACATGTTTTGCATACCTACTACTTTTGGAGATCCTCTTCCTCTTAAATTTATGGCAAATTGTAGTATGGATGGCCTATTATGACCCTGCCTCAACCTCACCACACGCATTAGGCTTCTCCAAATAAGTGCAGTCACAACTTCGACTCTTGATGAATGACTCATAGACTTATTCACATTTTCCTTCAACTTAGATATTGCAATTTCATCAAACATGAAAATTCTTGTAGCAATTTTCATTTCATATCCTCTAGGCCTACCTTTTTTAATCATCTCGAAAATATTATCCCTAGGTGGAAATACTTCCCCTAAATCCGAACGAAATTGTAAATTTCTCACATCCCCCTTCTCCATTCGACTAACCTTAGCCCACTCATCAGTGATCGCACAGCCAGAGAATCCATCACCTAATGTGTGGACTATTTGCACGGCTAGCGCTAGGCCACCATGTTCGAACATGGTGCCCTGAATTGCTATCATTGGTCTATTTGGCAATTCAGCTAGCCTTATTCTTATAGGTGGTACAAAGATTTTGACAAGGTCACTATCTTTGTATGCTTTGTCTAGAAATTCATTCAATTGGCAATTCACCTTTGCTTCCAAGTAAATAACCCCTTGGTCAAGACATTCAATGGAAGTACCTATAGACATTCATCACAACAAAAACAACTTTTAGCGGCAATAAATATAGGATACACATTAATAAAGAATGCTAAAGTCTTTACTAGCATTAGTTAAGTGTCATTAGATCCAATGTTGCTAAAGGCTTTAGAGACATATACAAAGAGTGTTAATTGTTGCTAAAAATATATATTTAGCGACAATTAAGCTATTGCCATTAATTAATTGCTACTAAATATCATTTTTCATGTAGTGATTTAAAATTTAATGTTACAGTACCATCTTCAGACAACCTTCCAGCAAGTGGATAGAACTTGGTTAGAACTTCAGATAGTGAGTTTTGTAGTTGTTTATGAACTTCTTCGTCGCGTTGTAGGTGGGAGTTTTCTGGTGGAACTGGAGGGTAGAAGTAAAGAAGGGGTACAGCAAAATTAGGAGCAATTTGATCAAAAAATGATAACTTGTAGGAATTGAGATGATTTGGAGTTGGTAACGATGGTTTTATAAGTTTTTCATTCAAGATTTCAATTTGAATAGAAGTACCATTCAAATTTTGTGTTGTAATTTGGCTCATAGTGTATGTTTAATTTGGCTTTATTTTTAGCTTGAAACACTTAGAATTTATATAAATTTTGAAGTTCTTTATATTATGTTAGTTTACTGGAAAGTCAAACTTCCAACTCCCAGGGAAGTATAAAACATTTTTTTCAGTCAACACTTCCAACCCCCAGGGAAGTATGAATATGAACTCTCATGTGATTTTATCACTCCAATTTTCAAAAGAAAATGACCGAGTTTGAAATACAAATACAAAATTATCTAAAATTGTTCGATCTTTACTCGTTACTTTGATCTGACACAAATATAAAAATATTTATTAAGTTGACCTACAACAACATGTATAAGTGTAACTCTACTCGTACTCCAAGGAATTAACAAGCTATAAATCAACCACCAAATTGCTCAACCACCAGTCAACTCTCAAGAGAAAAACTACCATAAATAATTGCCCAGTAACAAACTTCATACAGGGTTCACAAAAAATTACTAAATATGTAAATCTTTATTTTTCAAAAGAAAATATGAAATCGATAATAATTTATTTGGAAAATAAGATTCCTTGACCCTATGACCTGACTAAGTACATAACATGCTATAAGCTCTTAAGTACCGTCAGACTTTTATGTAACAGTCATTCTCCATAACAATATATCATTGTAATGACCGTCTTTTCTGGAACTGACTCTATAGCAGCATTTCGCAATAGCAACTAAACTAGTTCTTCAAACTCAAAAATTGGGACCTGCAGCCAATATCTTCTCAGTCAGATTGCTATCAGTTCCAATCTTGTGGTTTGTGAACACTTCAAAGTTCTTCCTAAACAATCCTCCTAGCTTCAATAGAGTTTCCTGGTAGGAATTCTTGTCTGGCCACTGAAATTTTTTTAAAAAAAAATTCAAGAAAATTTAGCAATTAATTAAAGAGTTAACTTACTATAACTAGTTGAAATGTATGTACGAATAGATATATTTACACTGTCAGCGTATATAAACAGAGCTACATGTTAACTTACGGTGTTCACTGGATCAAGAATCTCTGAAGGAACTCCCTTAATTTCATTTGGGATTTCCAGCCCGAACACTTCAGTTTTCGTGTAATTTGCATTCAAAAGTTCTCCTGAGTGGATCGCATCAATGATTTTCCTAGTGTGTGCTAACTTAATACGGCTACCTGATCCATAGCTGTTTGTAATCAAGAAAGTTAATTAGCTAAACATTTCTAATTTTTTACATAACTATGAAATTTGATATATGTTGTGTTATAGTGCTTATAAATTGTACCTTCCACCTGACCATCCGGTGTTGATGAGCCATCCAGTAGCTCCTTGTTTCTGCATTTTCTCAGCTAACATTGCTGCATATTTTGTTGGATGAAACATTATAAATGCTGCACCAAAACATGCTGAAAATGTTGCTGTTGGCTCTTTAATGCCATCCTCTGTTCCTGCCACCTGTTTGAATTATCGAAGCATTAATCTTAACTTCTTACTTCCTCCGACCCCAAATATTAGTCATTTTATGAATCAAAAATCATTTATCAATCCTTTTTTTCAAGTTACACCCTTACTACTCCTGTTATTGAAGTGTTAATTAGGTGCGATAATGTTTAAGGGAAAAAGGAAGCTATGAAGCAGCAGTAAAATTGTCTCAATGTGACCTATAGGTCACAGGTCTTGCATCAGAGCAGATTGTCTACATCACACCCTTGGGGCTCGGAGCTTCCCTGGACCCTATGTGAATGTGGGATGCTTTGTACACTGGGCTACCATTTGTTTAAGAGAGAAGTAACGGACCAGATCCTATATGTAATTTTTGAAGCACTAGATTTCTGAAGATATGTACCAGAGCTGTGTAGCCACTAATAAAGTGGTACATTGTCTGTGCCAAGTTCAATTTGCTGACTGGAGGAAGCACACCGAAAGCATCACAAGCAAGAAGGATGACATTTTTCGGATGAGGACCAACACATGGTATTTTAGCATTTGGGATGTATTCAATTGGATATGCTGCCCTGGTATTCTCTGCAGCCAAACCAAATCAATGACATTAGTATACACCAACATTTTCTATAATTTTTCATACGATTCAATGTATTTGTAGCTATATATTTACCTGTTACAGATTTATCCGTGTAGTCCACCTCTCGAATGTGTTCCTCAAAAACCACATTTTCCAACACTGCACGAAAACATTGAAACATATTACAACAACAACAACTACGCTTCAGTCCCAAACAACTGGCTGACACTTGCAATCTACCAAGTGGGAATCAGAAAAATACCAGTGCCAAACTTGATGGCGTTCCAAATATCAGGCTCTTTCTCCCTTGACAGATCAATGCATTTAGCATAACAACCACCCTCAATGTTCGAAACACCGTGATCACTCCAACAATGTTCATCATCTCCAATTAGGTACCTATTATGATCCGTTGACAATGTAGTCTTCCCGGTTCCTAAAATAAATACGTCCACAAGGAGAAACATTAGTAACAAAGTAAGATATTAAAACAAGAAAATACACTCCATCTTTATACTGTTAGTGTATATAAGTTAAATCTATACCTGATAATCCGAAGAAGAGGGCTACATCTCCGTCTTTTCCCATATTGCAGCCGGAGTGCAAAGAGAGGATTTGACGTTTAGGCATTAGATAATGCATTAAACTAAAGAGACCTTTTTTCATTTCCCCTGCATACTGTGTGCCAAGGATGACCATTTCTTTCCTTGCAAGATTAATGTCAATGCTAGTTGAAGAAGTCATATAGTGAGTGTAACGATTACACGGGAATTTTCCAGCATTGTATATCGTGAAATCCGGAGTACCAAAATTCTCTAGCTCTTCAGGAGTAGGTCGGATACACCTGTCACAACCACACAGTTATTTGTTTTATTCAGTGTCAGTATATGTAAGTTAAATCCAGTTTATAGTCGTGATGATCGGGTGCTTACATGTTGTGCATGAACAAGGAGTGATAGGCTCTGGCAGATACAATTCGAACTTTGAGTTTATTCATTGGATCCCAGTTGAGAAACTGATCGTTAACGTAAACCTGAAATAATTATATAAAAATTCTTAAACTTATTGACAGTAGTAAGTCGCAAAAATTAATCTAGTCTACAACCATGACATGTTGCTCAAACTTTCCGAAAATGTTGTCACACCCATGTCGGATCCTCGAAAAATGTACTGTTTTTGGAGGATACGACATGCTCCTGACGACATTTTAAAAGAATCCGAGCAACATAGCAATCATGTAAATTATATTGTACCTTCTCCAATGAGCAAAGATAATCAACGGCTCTTTCTCGGTTGATTAAGAAAGTCTTTTCGTCCATCTCAATATTGGGTGATCCCCTTTAAAAAATTATAACACAAGATGAAGTTAGAAAATTCCTATTACTCATAAAACAATCCTAGTAGGAAATAAGTTACGAATCTTTAATATGAGGTTTCAAATTTAGATAAGAGGGGAGCGTCTAGAATTTGAAGTTTATGAATTCTGAACCGTCTTTGTACATATTAAGTGGATTGTAATATAAATACACTTTGTTTAATATTAAGTGGTAACTCCGCCTTTGGGGAGCGCTTACCTAATTTGTTAGTCAGGAGAGTAAAGTTCGAATATCCATGCAATAAAATGAAAGATGAACTTACTTTCCCCACCAAAGTTCCTCTGATGTGGTTTCATCCTTAACAACACGCTTGTCCCTTGGGGAGCGTCCTGTTTTGGCACCGGAAAGTGTGGCCAAAGCACCACTTGAAGTGATGAATGAGCCTTTTTCATTCTGGATTGCTTGCTCATACAGCTCTGAAAAAGAAGATGTACTTCAGAAAATAAAAACATATTATCTTAATAACTTAAACTTTTAAATAAGATGATCGATCACTCAATTGATGAATATGCATACATAACGTCAGAGCAAACAGAAATCCGGAATTCAACTCTCAGCACCAAATTACACTTTTTAAGAAGGTGATGACTCAATTAACTAAGCATACATAACAGTAGGGATGTTCACGGGTTGGTTTGGATCGGTTATTGGTAAAAATCAAAACCAAACCAACTTAATCGGTTTTAAAATTATCAAAACCAAACCAAACCAAATATAATATACATTTATCGGTTTGGTGGTTATCAATTTCGGTTTGGTTTGTTTTGTTTATTCGGTTATTAACCATACACAAAAATAAAAGAAATAATTCATTTTAAATGTGAAAAAAGTGACAACAATCCATTCAAAATGAAAAATAGTTAGCATGACTTAAATTATTGAACTTTCGATCACTAAATTTACTATCAATAAAGCTTTAAGATTCACTATATTGGCCTAGAAGGAAGAGACAATAACATTTTCAGTTCCATAAAGAATTGTCATAGACACTCATATACATTAAATCAATAAGATAAATGTTTCATCTTGGACATTTTTTCTTTCAATAAGTAAATTATATAGAAATTTTAATGAAAATATGTATAAGATCTTTAAAATTGTTTATAAAAACAATATATTAAGTATGTATATTAATAAAATATATGTACATAATTCATCGGTTCGGTTATTTCTTCGATTTTTCGAATAAAACCATAACTAAACCAAATACTATCCGTTTTCAAAAATCTAAAACCAAACCAAACCAAACCCAAATAAAATTAGTTTTATTTTATCGGTTTGGTTCGATTTTTCGATTTGGATCGGTTTTTATCCAAACCGTGAATACCCCTACATAACAGAAATCCTGAATTCAATTCTCACAACCAGATTACACAAATACACGAGATGGTTCATGTTAAAGATATCATAATAGAATAAATATAAGTATGTCTTAAACTTTTCGATGAAATAGTGTTACCAGCAGGCGAGAGATTATAGAGGATGTGAGTAAACTTGAGAGCACTATCAGTAATATTGCTAAATTGTGGAGTGTGTTGATGTTGATGTTGATGAGAGGCATGGACCACTTTGGGCGTCTCCGCCTGTTTAGCAGGGTCTCCTTTAACTAGCTTTGGCCCTGTCTCCCTTGTCAATGATGCCAATGATGCACTGTTGAAAACGGACAAGTTACACATTCGACCGATCAGCTAAAATAGTCAAATACATGACGTAAATAAGAAATGATCACATAGTAAGATTAATACTCCTAATAACAACATATTCAGTAAGTCTTATAAGCAGGGCTGAGGTAAAAACAACATGTTTCCAATAAATCGTCAACTAAAAAAAAAAAAAATTACCTTATGGATTCAAGCTGTTGCTTATTTTTGTCAGCTTCAGATCCAAAGATAGTCTGTTGAAGGTCTATGATTGGAGTGTTAGGATTTGATTTCTTCACTTGTAATGAATGCAATTCGTCCAATGTATGAGCTTTCACTGGCACTGCACTGTCATCATGACATATCTGTTCTTTCAACTTTTGTGTCTCTATCTTTGCTAGACCATTACTCAATGCCATTCCATTGTTCAATCCCATTTTTTTGTAATTTCCTGCACATTCATTAAAGCATTCTTAAAAAATAATAATTTTTTTAAAGTCCATTCATAAGCGGAGATATACACGTAATGACACAATGTAAACATGCAAGGTAAAATGTTTTATGTATATATATTTATAAGTTGTTGAATTCGCTGAACATAATTTTTGGAGAAGCTTCTAGTCATGTATAGTGGTGAAATGTCATACAAAAAATTGTTTTAGGTCACATGTTTGAATTTCAAATGTGACATTTATTTGTAAGATTTTGCTGGCTTCGCCACTAGACCAACTATGACGGTCGATTGTTGATGAGAGTTGACAATATATCTTATGGGATATATCAAAGTCTCAAAATTTATTATACCATTTTATTTTTGTGTTTTAGTATGAGAAGTCACAATGTTTAGGAAAGTATTTTTTTTAAAAAAACAAACATAATGTATTAAAATATCACTCTTGTGATGTTAAATGCATAATATAAAATGTTTAATTTAAAGAGTTACTAAATATAAAAAAAGTCGTTCTCTTTTTAACAAATTTGAGAAAAAATGTTGAAAACATAAAATTGAAATGGATAAAGTACAAAAAACCTTCAAAATTGTAGGCAGCAATTAGTCAAAACTTCTCATTTAAAACTACAAAAAGAGAGATACATAGATTTATGTACAATTTATGGTATTGCATGTATGCATGCATATATGGAAGAAGAATTCATGAATAGTTGAAATCTACACGAAAAAAGAAAATTTTACGTTCCAAATAGAAGCCGAAGTGATATGAATTATTCAAAAATCGAAATTGATTTATTGTAAAAAAATTGTAGACGAAAACTAACCAAGATCAATGAGGACTGATAAACTACTTTGATAAAATAATGTGATATAGTTGGGTAGTAGAGGGTTAATTTATATAGTCATTACTAAATCTTGGTCTAAGTAACCATAGTTATAAGTGGCTAAAAAAAGGGACTACTAGGCAAGATGATATTTATTAAACCTCAAAAATAGTAAAATGAATGGATATGATTAATTAAGCCAACAAGAAGATTAATACACATGAAAATAAAGTAAGAGATTTCATAAGATAAAAGAATAACAAAAGGTACTCGTCCGATAATAGAGTATGCTCGATTCACGAGGTTCTACCACCACAGAGCGCCAAAGGCCAATAGTCACTTTCCCATTACTCAAGTCATTCAAGGGACGTGACCGGCCTCCAATCCCATTACTACTTCGGCACATAACTAAACTACACAATATCAACATCCTTTTTTCCAACTTCTTCGTATCAGTGGCGGCTCAAGCTAATTAGTGGCCTAAAATCAAAAATAAATTGGAGACCTAAATTTTAATTATTTTTTTATATTTGAGATTCAAAGTTATTTCTTTTTTTCTTAATAAAAAAAGTTTGTTTTTTATAGTCTTAAAACTAAAGATATATATATCATATTTTTTAATCTTGTGGTCTTAAACATATCACATGAAAGTTAAATTTTAAAACTGATCCATAAAAAAAAATCTTTAATGTTTCGAAACAAACTAAAAAAGACAAATAAATAAAAAAAGATATTATATTTTTTTTGGTTAAAAAAGGCTTATAATAATTTTATTATTACTAAAAATTAGGCCATTCAATTTTGGAAGCCTAAGGCGTATGCCTCATTTTTAAAGTCATTGAGTCACCCCTGCATCATATCATATTCATTCAAGCAAACTCTAGCTTTAATTCCATTTTTTGAGTCCATCAAGAAGAACATTTGAAATAGCACATTTACTCTGCTCACCCAAATTGGTTTAGCCCATCCAAAATCAGACTCATTTAGTGGAAATCTACACAAACTTGAAGTTGGACAAAGGTCAATTTCATCATCATTATACCCTTCTCTTATTTGATTCAATTACTCAATTGATGTTGAGAAAATCTCTAGTTTTTGGATTTAAAGGGTATATATGCTCTAGTTTTTGGACGGCAGGGCATCAATGTCCCAAAAATATGACGGAAGGTATCTGCATACCATTTATGATAGTTCAAGGTGTATATGTCCTTTTTCCCTTTTTAAAAAATTTTTAAACTCTACAAATGATTTTAGAATTTTGGTTTTTATAAAAAAGAAATTAATGATATAGCCGAAATTTGAGATGATTTTGTGAAGAATTGAAGATGTTGAAAATTTGGGAGTTGTTTATGTTCTTCATGTGTTCTTGGTGTTCTAAGGAAGAAGAAGCAAAAAGAGTGCATTTGATCCAAAAACTCCAATTGAAAAGTGTTAAACTTGTTTAGGGGTGTAAAAAATGGTTTTGCAAAATTGGAGTTAAAAAAAAGGCATGGATGAGTTTTTTCTTTAACAACAATGGCATAGATGAGCCAAACTTTTAATGGATGACATAAATGAGCCTTTACTAAAAATTAGATGACATATTTGGCCTTTTTTTCCAAAATAAAATTTAATATATTCATACATGTGCTGAGTCTTGATTTTAACATTTTTTTTTAGAAGGCAAAAAAACAAGAGAAAAACATTTATAATATACAAATTACTAAAATTTCAAAATTGGTTGCCAAAAAAATTAAATAAGAAAGATGAAGTTTTAAAAAAAATGAAAACAAATTCTATCCACTATTACACTTGCTAAAAAAGATTTTTTTTAACCAATTCCGCTAAGCAATGTGCCTAGGGCTAGTTTTATTAATAAAGAGAAAATGATCCCAAAGAGAAAAGTACAAGCAAGGGGGCTAGGTCTTACCTTACTAATCTTAATGAGGTAACGAACATCTACTAATTAACAAGCATAAAGAAAATAAGAGTTAAGGAAAACTAGATATTCTATGATCATCATAGAGTTTATAATACACTCGGTGATAATACTACAAATAAGGTTGCTTAAGTTATGCAAAAATACAAAATCTAAGAATAAAGCTAAGTTATCAACCTCACACTTCATTTTATATATGTAAGAATTTAAAGAGACGGATTGCCCGTGTAAAGTAACCTGAAGTATTTCTCTATTGTCTTCTTCGTCAATTATGTCCATCAAAACTTGATAGGTCATCACTTCTTTTTGGATTTATTGGATCGTGTTGTTGTTGAAACTGTCATATGATCTTGCTTTGCCAGTCGCATTGGTAGGTGCCTTGGAATAAATTTCTCAAACACCTTACCATTCCAACTATGTTATCTTTCATGTGTGTTCTTTTTGTTTTTGTTGCTTCCACTTCTTTGTTGCCTAGGCGAGAGATCTCCATCCTTGGCTACCTTATCAAATAATATGTCTAGCATATCATCCTAATCAAACTTTTCACTACACAAGTCACTATCATAAGTTGTAGTTGGACTAAGTCTTGAAACTTCAGCTTCTGGCTCATGACTTTTTTCCAATACCTTGGTGGTAATGGTCAAGATCTTTTTGGAGTTATCAATTGTCACTAACATAGATGGATTTGCCTTACTTGAAGGCACAAATATGGGTGCTTGAGGACTTAACTTACTCCTTGCAGGTGCAGAAATATGTTCTTCTTCCTCAACTAAATCTGCCCATCTTGTCATTCCTTTCGGAGATTGACTGTTGTCCAAATTTAAGATCTAAAGGAGAAATAATTTTAAAACAATTCTAAAAAATAGGTTATGTGATTCCATTTATTTGGGAAGTTATTGCATTTTTATTTTTGTAATTCTTTTTAAAATCTTTTACTAGAATTATTTAAATTTTGAATTGAGAAGTGAATTAGTTTTAAAAATAAAGATCTAAAATTATATATATATATATATATATATATATATATTTTATATTATCCGTGCAACGCGCGGAAACGTATATTAGTTAGAACATAATTATCAGTGCACCCTTATGTTGTTGGTACAAGCTAGAGGAACCATCCCTGAGACCAAGGTTTGAATCTAGTTGAAGCCCTTTTTCACTATTTTTATTTTAAGTAGCTGAAAAGGTAATATTAGTGCACCCAAAATCTTTAAATCTTGGGTTCACCTATGATAAGATGTATAAGTGTAACTCTACTTGTAACAAGAATTGACAAGCTATAAATCCACCAGTCAACTCTCAAGTGAAACTACAATATATTGCCCAGTAACAAACTTCATACAGGGTTCATCAAAATTTACTAAATATGTAAATTTTATTTAAAAAATATAAATATGAAATCGATAATAAAATTTATTTAGAAAATAAGATTTCTTGACCCAACGACCTGATTAGGTACATAGCATGCTATAAGCTCTTAATTATTGTCAGACTTTTATGTAACAGTCATTCTCCATGACAACACTTCATTGCAATGACAGTCTTTTTTGGAACAGACTTTTCATAGTCTTTATGACAGCATTTCGCTATAGCAACTAAACTAGTTCTTCAATCTCAAAAATTGGGACCTGCAGCCAATATCTCCTCAGTCAGATTGCTATCAGTTCCAATCTTGTGGTTTGTGAACACTTCAAAGTTCTTCCTAAACAATCGTCCTAGCTTCAAAAGAGTTTCCTTATAGGCATCCTTGTTTGGCCACTGGAACAAGAATATTTCAAGAATTTAGCAATTAGTTAAAGAGTTAACTAACTTCAATTTACTAAACAGGCGTATGACATGTGACGTGCTATAACATGTTAAAATGTACGTACGAATAGATATATTTACACTGTCAGTGTATATAAACAGAGTTACATGTTAACTTACAGTGTTCACTGGATCAAGAATCTCTGAAGGAACTCCCTTAATTTCATTTGGGATTTCCAGCCCGAACACTTCAGTTTTCGTGTAATTTGCATTCAAAAGTTCTCCTGAGTGGATCGCGTCAATGATTTTCCTAGTGTGTGCTAACTTAATACGGCTACCTGATCCATAGCTGTTTGTAATCAAGAAAGTTAATTAGCTAAACATTTCTAATTTTTTACATAACTATGAAAATTGATATATGTTGTGTTTAGTGCTTATAAATTGTACCTTCCACCTGACCATCCGGTGTTGACGAGCCATCCAGTAGCTCCTTGTTTCTGCATTTTCTCAGCTAACATTGCTGCATATTTTGTTGGATGAAACATTATAAATGCTGCACCAAAACATGCTGAAAATGTTGCTGTTGGCTCTTTAATGCCATCTTCTGTTCCTGCCACCTGTTTGAATTATCAAAACATTAATCTTAACTTTTTACTTCCTCCGACCCCAAATATTAGTCGTTTTATGAATCAAAAATCATTTATCAATCCTTTTTTTCAAGTTACACCGTTACTACTCCTGTTATTGAAGTGTTATAGGTGCGATAATGTTTAAGGGAAAAAGGAAGCTATGAAGCAACAGTAAAATTGTCTCAATGTGACCTATAGGTCACAGGTCTTGCATCAGAGTAGACTGTCTACATCACACCCTTGGGGCTTGGAGCTTCCCTGGACCCTATGTGAATGTGGGATGCTTCGTACACTGGGCTACCATTTGTTTAAGAGAGAAGTAACGGACCAGATCCTATATGTAATTTTTGAAGCACTAGATTTCTGAAGATATGTACCAGAGCTGTGTAGCCACTAATAAAGTGGTACATGGTCTGTGCCAAGTTCAATTTGCTGACTGGAGGAAGCACACCGAAAGCATCACAAGCAAGAAGGATGACATTTTTCGGATGAGGACCAACACATGGTATTTTAGCATTTGGGATGTATTCAATTGGATATGCTGCCCTGGTATTCTCTGCAGCCAAACCAAATCAATGACATTAGTATACACCAACATTTTCTATAATTTTTCATACGATTCAATGTATTTGTAGCTATATATTTACCTGTTACAGATTTATCCGTGTAGTCCACCTCTCGAATGTGTTCCTCAAAAACCACATTTTCCAACACTGCACGAAAACATTGAAACATATTACAGCAACAACAACTACGCTTCAGTCCCAAACAACTGGCTGACACTTGCAATCTACCAAGTGGGAATCAGAAAAATACCAGTGCCAAACTTGATGGCGTTCCAAATATCAGGCTCCTTCTCCCTCGACAAATCAATGCATTTAGCATAACAACCACCCTCAATGTTCGAAACACCGTGATCACTCCAACAATGTTCATCATCTCCAATTAGGTACCTATTATGATCTGTAGACAATGTAGTCTTCCCGGTTCCTAAAATAAACACGTCCTCAAGGAAAAACATTAGCAACAAAGTTAGATACTAAAACAAGACAATACACTCCATCTTTATACTGATAGTGTATATAAGTTAACTCTATACCTGATAATCCGAAGAAGAGGGCTACATCTCCGTCTTTTCCCATATTGCAGCCGGAGTGTAGAGAGAGGATTTGGCGTTTAGGCATTAGATAATGCATTAAACTAAAGAGACCTTTTTTCATTTCCCCTGCATACTGTGTGCCAAGGATGACCATTTCTTTCCTTGCAAGATTAATGTCAATGCTAGTTGAAGAAGTCATATAGTGAGTGTAACGATTACACGGGAATTTCCCAGCATTGTATATCGTGAAATCCGGAGTACCAAAATTCTCTAGCTCTTCAGGAGTAGGTCGGATACACCTGTCACAACCACACAATAATTTGTTATATTCACTGTCAGTATATATAAGTTAAATCTGGTTTATAGTCGTGATGATCAGGTGCTTACATGTTGTGCATGAACAAGGAGTGATAGGCTCTGGCAGATACAATTCGAACTTTGAGTTTATTCATTGGATCCCAGTTGAGAAACTGATCGTTAACGTAAACCTGAAATATTTATACAAAAACTCTTTTCACTTATTGATAGTAGTAAGTTGTAAAAATTAATCTAGTATACAACCATCACATGTTGCTCATACTCTCTGAAAATACTGTCACACCCATGTCGTATCCTAGAAAAATATACTGCTTTTGGAGGATACGACATGCACCTTACAACATTTTAAAAGAATCCGAACAACATAGCAATCAATTATATTGTACCTTCTCCAATGAGCAAAGATAATCAACGGCTCTTTCTCGGTTGATTAAGAAAGTTTGTTCGTCCATCTCAATATTGGGTGATCCCCTTTAAAAAATTATAACACAAGATGAAGTTAGAAAATCCCTATTACTCATAAAATAAACTATAGAAAATAAAACAATCCTAGTAGGAAATAAGTCATGAATTTTTAATAAGAGACTTCAAATTCAGACAAGAGGGGAGCGTCTAGAATTTGAAGTTTGTGAATTCAAAATGTACATATTAAGTGAATTGTAATATAAATACACTTTGTTTAATATTAAGTGGTAACTCCACCTTTGGGGAGCGCTTGCCTAATTTGTTAGGACAGTAAAGTTCGAATATCCATGCGACAAAATGAAAGATGAACTTACTTTCCCCACCAAAGTTCCTCTGATGTGGTGTCATCCTTAACAACACGCTTGTCCCTTGGGGAGCGCCCTGTTTTGGCACCAGAAAGTGTGGCCAAAGCACCACTTGAAGTGATGAATGAGCCTTTCTCATTCTGGATTGCTTGTTCATACAGCTCTACAAAATGAACATGGTCAAATAGACATAGAATGTAGGACACAAAATTGCCATGTCAGATGCTACATAAGATAAATGTGTCAATTTGTTCAATTTTACACCAATTTAAGTGTTTACTTGTGTACGTTCAAAAAGTTAGAAGACATAGGTGTCAGCTGAAGTCAAATTAAATGACACATTTATGTATTATGTCTAAAGTAAATATAAGTACGTCTTTAACTTTTAGACGAGATAATGACACAATTATAACATTTACAAAGAGGGAATTAATTAATCAATTACCAGCAGGGGAGAGATTATAGAGGATGTGAGTAAACTTGAGAGCACTATCAGTAATATTGCTAAATTGTGGAGTGTGTTGATGTTGATGTTGATGAGAGGCATGGACCACTTTGGGTGTCTCCGCCTGTTTAGCAGGGTCTCCTCTAACTACCTTTGGCCCTGTCTCCCTTGTCAATGATGCCAATGATGCACTGTTGAAAACGCACAAGTTACACATTTGACCGATCAGCTAAAATGGTCAAATACATAACATAAATATGAAATGATCACATATTACCTATAGTAAAATTACTACTCTTAATAACAACATATTCAATAAAGTCTTATAAGCAGGGTTGAGGTAAAAACAAACTGTTTCCAATAAATCGTTGACTCAAATAAAAATTACCTGATGGATTCAAGCTGTTGCTTATTTTTGTCAGCTTCAGATCCAAAGATAGTCTGTTGAAGGTCTATGATTGGAGTGTTAGGATTTGATTTCTTCACTTGTAATGAATGCAATTCGTCCAATGTATGAGCTTTCACTGGCACTGCACTGTCATCATGACATATCTCTTCTTTCAACTTTTGTGTCTCTATTTTTGCTAGCCCATTGTTCATTGCCATCCCATTGTTCAATGCCATTGTTTCGTAGAGTTTCCTGCGCATTCATTAAAGCATCCTTAAAAAAATTTTACTGTCCATTCAGTAGCGGAGATATACACATAATTACACAATGTAAACAAGGTAAAACGTTATATGTATATATAAGTTGTTGAATTCGCTGAACATAATTTGGAGAAGCTCCTAGTCATGTATAGTGGTGAAATGTCATAAAAAACGTTTTAGGTCACATATTTGAATTTCAAATGTGACATTTATTTGTAAGATTTTCTGGCTTCGCCACTAGACCAACTGTGACGATCGATTGTTGATGAGAGTTGGCAAATGTATCTTATAGGATATATCGGAGTCTCAAAATTTATTATACCATTTTATTTTTGTGTTTTAGTATGACAAGTCACAAAGTTTAAGAAAATATTTTTTTTTTAAAAAGAAAAAACATAATGCATCAAAATATCACTCTTGTAATGTTAAATACATCATATAAAATGTTGAATTTAAAAGAGTTACTAAATATAAAAAGTGTCATCTTTTAAGAAAAAAAAGGTTAAAACATAAAAAAGAAATGAGTGGAGTACATAAAACCTTCAAAATTTGTAGGCAAGTAATATTCAAAACTTCCCATTAAAACTTAAAACTACAAAAAGAGAGATATATGTACATCTAAGATTTATATACAATTTATGTTATTGCATGCATGCATATATGGAAGAAGAATTTATGACTAGGTGAAATCAACATGAAAAAACGAAAATTTTACGTTCCGAAAAGAAGCAGAAGTAATGTGAATTTTTCAAGAATCGAAGTTGATTTACTGCATAAAAATTGTAGAAGAAAACTAACCAAGATGACTGTTAAACTACTTTGATAAAATAATGTGTTATAATTGGGCAGTAGAGGTTTAATTTATATAGTCATTACTAAATCTTGGTCTAAGTAACCATAGTGATAAGTGGCTAAAAAAAGGGACTATAGGCAAGATAATATTTCTTAAACCTCAAAAATCGTAAAATGAATGATGATGATTAATTATAGACCAAGTAATTAATAATTAAAGGAACTTTTAATTTGAGATTATTGATTTCTCCTTCTAAAAATTTATGTTGTAATTTTATTTTTTTACACGCCGCCTTAAGAAATACTATCAATTAGGAGATTTTTTAAAACTAATTTAACCTTATCTTAAGTTTACTTGTTCAATATTGACTTGGTATATGTTAAAAATAAAATAAGAAATAACATGTTAATTTTACTGTAATAACCCATATATATATAAAAGTTGGAACATGAAACTGGAAATAAGGAGTAATAAAAACTGAGTATAAGATAAATTATTCATTGACATTTTAAATTAAATTAAATAAATAGAGGTAGACATCTATTTTTAATGTAATAGATAAGTGAAATAGAGGGAGTAATAGAATAAAAATGAATAATTGACTTTATCTTGAATTTCTTAATAAATAAATAATTTAAGATAATTATTTTTTTAGAAATTACAACATATAATTTAACACGGAAAGATGTAGCCAATAAGCACTCGATCACTGACATAGATACTTAATTATATTAATCTACTTTCCATTAATTAGTACTCCCTTTGTTTACTTTTATCGGTTCATTTTGAACTTTGCACGCCCCTTAAAAAATATTTTTTCCGTTTAATAATAATTATTCACTATATTATTTTGGGATGTTGAACAATATTTGTCCATTTTATTAAATCAATGAATAATTTTTCACTTAGTTCCTAATTTACCCTTATCATTAATTATAATTATTTCTCTATTTCATTTCTCAAGACATTGTATTTATTATATTAAAAGGGTGATATAGTAAAATTATTCATCTGTTTATAGTTTCTTAAGAAATGTACAAAGTCAATAGTGGACAAGTATTATTGGACAGAGAGAGTAGTGATTAATATAAATATTTTACCACAATATTCATATTAATGAATGTATATTGTCAGCTCTTGAAAAATGATTTGAGAATAAGTTATTAATGTTGAGAGCATAACATGAAGAAAAAACATGATATATATGCTAAAATTGACAAGTAAAAGTAAACGTCTATTTTTAATATAATGAACAAGTAAAACTAAACGAACAGAGCGACAATTCACACACGGTTAGTAAGTACAAAAAAGTCTTATGTCACAGTGTGTTCCCTTTCTTTTTCTTGATCAATATCTTGAGACATTATAAACTTGGAGCTTCAATCTGCAAGGCTTTGTTCTCCATTCTCTTTACCCCTTCTACTAACAAGTTTAGCCCCATGATGTCAATCTAAACCATATGTGTGACAATGAGGTAAGGTTTATGTTAGTTTTCGACGACTAGTTTCACCGAAGGTGAAGACAACATTTATTTATACTGAGAGCAATACCAGCTAAACATGAACAACAATGAGGTAAAGTTTCTACACAAGATGCACTTCGCGGACCAACTCTTAGTTTTTGAGCTTGCTCACCTTTTTCCTATTTCTTTCTTACCAAATATTGTTGGACGGACAGCATTAGCTATGTGTGGATAGAGGCTAAGTCCTGCTTCGACACTTTCCAATAGACTTTGGGGCTGCACATGAACGCGAAAAGTTAGTGTTAAAGCATCTTGGTCATCCATCATCCAACTGATGTGAAAAAGCAAGATTGATGCAATTTCTGGCCATCAAATTATCAATCATGTTCGCTAAAACATCAATGTTGAACATCGAAACATGCAAGGAGCCAACGTATTCTTTCTAAAAGATCGAATTGGTGGCCATCCCACAACTTGTGCCCTGAAATTAGTGAAATATCAGGACGTAAACGTTCCATATGATTAAGTGACTTCACTTGTTCCTTTTAAGACAGACTTACTTGGTAGCAGGGGAACTGCTGCCAACACGTTTTGACGAAATCTCATTCACAGCACAAGGCGCATTTTGTGTTATTGCCTCTTTATTTGGTGGTTGCACACCTGATGTCTCCTCTCTAGAACCTACTTTTGGACATGAATCGGAGACGAATTTTCCCATAGGGAAACTTTAAGTTAGACTCTTAGCTTAAAAAAATTCAGTTTCCTCAAGTCAAGACTCAAACTTTAAGTTAGACTCTTAGCTATCCACTGAAGAACAATCAGAAAGCTCCATATAGTTACGCTCCTTAAGGTCCAATCCTTTCTGGTATACGCTTTCTAAGGAGGCTGAAGAAGGCAATATAGTAACATTACTCTGGCCTTCCTCCTCCCCATCACCGAGCAGCGGTGGAGGCATCACTGTGAAGGCTTTGGAGCCATCAGTCTATCTTATACTCCCTCGGTTTCAATTTGTTTGTCTTACTTTCTTTTGTTGGTTTCTAAAAGAAAGTTTGTTTCCTTTTTTGGCAAGTCTTTAGTTTTAACTTTCAACATTGACATGTTTCAGACAACAAGTTTAAAAGAACATTTTTGTACATTCTATTTATCTTCAAGTTAAAAACCACAAAATTCAAAAGATTTTACTTTCCGAAACTCCATTCCAAGTCAAAATCAGATAAATAAATTAAAACGGAAGGAGTAATAACCAACTAAACAAGGTAAAATAACAAGCATCAACATTGCAGTATAGATGCAGGATGCTGAATATTCTCTTCAAGCAGCTTCTTCTGCACAAGAAATTCCCAAAAAAATCAAGTTAAAAAGGAAAGTCATTCAGCAAAACAGAGAAAGGTTACCCTATACCCTAAATAGTATTTCATAAATCATAATTGTAGGAAACTCCAGTTTCTGTTGATAGACAACAACATATTCAGTGTAATTCCACAAAGTAGGGTCAGGGGAGTGTAGAATGTACACATACATTATCATTACATTACAGATAAAGAGGATGTCTCTGATAGACCCTCCGCTCAAGAAAAAAAAGTCCAAAGTAGTATAAGGAGAAATAACGGAAATGAAGACAGTCATGACAAAATACTATAGACTACATGACAAATAATCCTAAACAATAGTCATAACAAGGTACAACGATAATCAAATTGTAAAAAAAAAAACAAAAATAATAAACAAACTCACTGGACAAAGAAACTACAACACTAATACAACTAATATATAGTAAAGAATAATAAGCGAGACAATCCTCAACTAACTAACTAACCTCTTATCCTAATATGTATCCTTCATAACCTCCTATATAATCTGCATCATATCATGTCATGCCAAAAGTCCCTTTATCTACAACAATTATATAACTAATCCAGATATCTTACTAGTTGAGTTGATTGACTATCTGAACTTCTACCTTTCCTCGCTCATTTTCCCTTCCCGAACCCCTAATTCTTTTTTAAAAACAAAAAATAAAACTACACAGTTGATACTACTATCAAAAAGTTGAGATTTTTTGGGGTACAAATTGAAAATGAATCTCAATATATCGTGACAGCAAGCCACTCTGCCGCTGACATAACAATAAAACAAACAGAGTAATTCCATAAGAAGAAAAAGGAGATAAGAAATTTTACCTGTCAAGTCAAGAGAAACAGAAGGAAGATTATGAAACACAGGAAGATGAAGAGAGCATCTTTTGACAGAAAGTAACAAAAAGTTAATTATTTTAATTGTTTTAGCTCAACTATGCGAAAACTTTTTAAAAATTGAAAAAAAAAAGAGATAAGAATATTCCTGAACTCCTTTTTATAATTGGGGTGTTCGGATAGCTTGTGCATAACTCAATTAATTTTATGAGATATTTGTTATGTTTTTTTTTTTAGTATTGATATGGGATAATAATTTCGTTCGTTGATACATTATTTAGTATTTTTAATTTTACTAAATTTTAAACTTCAGATATCATAATGTTTAATCCACTCCATAAATAATTAGATTTTCTTCTCTTTTCGTAACACAACTTTTTAACTTCATGTGAGAAAAGATGAGAAAAAGAGTGTTGCGTGCGATATTTGACATAATGAACTTCTCGATGTCAAAAGAAAAGACACATTTGAGGGCAGATAAATATAAAAGGCAATTAGTGCTTCGCGTGAAAATAAAATATAATTTTGAACAATAAAGTTTATTTTAAGATTTTTCTCTAGTTATCTATGATACGAAGAATTGTTTGGATGAGAAACATCCTCTATCTTCCATCCTAAAGGTTGTGAAAGTAAAAAAGATAGCTAACGAATAGCCCTGTGCACAATGTATAATTTCTCCAATATATTTTCCATGTTTTTTTTTTAATCAATATAATGTAATCTATGTAATGTAATGTGTTCCTTTTTGTTTGCTTAAAAAATAAATATAAAATGTACTCTCACGTACAACTTTTCATCTAAAAGGCCAAAAAAAAAAAAAAAAGTCAGGCATCCAAATCACTTTCTCTTGCAGGACCATCACTAGAAGTTATATACTATTTGGAAGAATAAAAAAAAAATACATAAAATCCCTCCAGAATTTGACAGCAAAATTTACTTTAGTACTTTAACTTTATGAGTAATTATTTACCCTCCTAATCTCTTTTCAAGTGAATTTAATATCACCCTAAAATTATAATACCAATTGTTGACACCCAATTTTGACCCTCCACAATATAAATTAATCATCGAGCTTCTTCGATTTCTAACTATTTAAAATAATGAGTTTTATAAAATTTTCAGAAATAAGATAAAATAAACATAGTTTGCAAGTTATTTTAAATATTTTTGTCACTTTTTTATAATATATATGATGTATTTAGTTATGTATATAATTAATGCATTTTACGAGTATTCAAAAATCATTTCGAAAAGATTTTATATTTTTTTTAATACTTTATTAGTAGTAAAAATCGTAATTTCGAATTAATGAGTTTTATGAAATTCAAAACGCTTCAAGTTATTTTTTGATTAATTTTATAAATTTAATTATAAATATGTATTTTACAATCACATTATATTATAAATATTTGAAAATTATCACAAAGATTTTACATTTTTAGTTAAATATTTTATTATTTTAAGTTGTAGTTATAATTTAAAGCTAATTAAATTAACTATTCCTATAATGGAAATAATCATTATATTTCGTTAAAAATAAGAAGCTCGATAATTAATTAATATTAATTCATCTAAATTAAACTCAATTTTTTAAATTAAAAAAAAAAAAAAAAACCATCCCTTTTCTATTTTGGGCCAACTTCCAGCTGGCCCAATTTAAACAACAACAATAATTCCAAGCCACAAACCCATTCCCAGCCCACATACACAGCAGCCCACCAACATACAACACATACCCGGCCCAACCCCTTTTCCTCTTCACAAAAACAACCTACGAACAACAACAACACACAGCAAACGCAGCTACACCAAACGACCCCCACCGCCCCACGTTCTCCTTCTCTTCTTCACCTGCTCCCTGCGTCCGGCAGACCCGGAAAACACTGCAAATCGTGACCTTTCACTGCGGACCCCACCGCCCATACCGAGCCTCGTCACCTTCACAAAATCGCAGCGGAAATCACATCAAAATCGCAGGAATTTGCAGCTCCCACACCTTCCTCTGCAAAAACCATCTACCCTTGTCTTTCCATCCGGATTTCATGGGATTTCCATGGAAATGTTGTGCAAAAGGGAAAAATTTTCAAATTGAAGAAAGGATCAATTCCTATTCTACCCCTTTTCCCAATTCCGAACCCCAATCCCCCTTCTATAAATGGTTCATTGTTAGTCACTGAAAAAAGGAGGAATTTTTTTTGAGTTTGAGTTCTTGGGCGATATTGATTATATGCTTCAAAAATTTTATATTTAGCTTGTTTGTTCTGAATTTCGAGAAGTTTGCCGTTTAAATTTTGCTTGAGGATTCTTGGTTTGCTATCCGTATTCAAACTGCGTGGTAGGAGAGTCGCTGCTCTCAAAGCTCGTTATCGTCCCGCTCGCTGCCCCCAAACAGGTCAGTGACATTTAATTTCTTTTTTTTTTGTTATTACTATGAGATATGGAAGAAATTGAGTTTTGATGCGTTATGGACCTATTGGTAGCTTCATTTCAGTATGTTTGTGTTATGGCATCATGATGAACGAGTGTAACCTAGCTGATTTTTTTATTTTAATATTCATTGTTTGTAAATTGCTTTTGTTAAAATCAACATTAGGGTATTTGAGGATTGTTTTATTTTTTTTTTCATGTTTCCAAGGCTTTTTTTTTTTTAGGTTATAAACTCTGTGGAAATTATGTTTTGCTTGAAGTTTGACAAATGAGTAAAATACTTATCAACATATTTAAGTGATGTTAACCGAATGTATTCCTCTGTTTTGAGATAATGTTAAGCCTATGAAATCATATTGCTTCGTTTATGTTTGTTGGAGTATAGCCGTTTACTAGATTAAGACACAAATAAAATGTTCTAAATTCGTCTTTCGATACCCAATTTGTGATGTGTTCCTCTTTTCCTTTGTTATCTTTGTCGTCATGATGAAAATGTTCTCTGCTCATGTTTAGCTATATTAAAAGTGGGTTCAAATCGACATTGTGCCTTTATGCTGTCTATTTTTACTTTTATTTTTCTCTTTGAATCGAAAATTGATTTGTTATTTTGTTGCTTAGTGTGACCCATTGTTCCAATCCGCCATCCTTTGCCTAATAATCTTGTTTAAAAGGGATGGTTTCCGTTTTTGCATAGTTAGGATTTAAGTAAAAAAAAAAAAAAAGTAGATATATTATGATCAAAGGCATGGCTCGTAGCTTCTACTCTATATTGCTATATATGAATATGTGTTTGAGCTTTTGAATTAAGGAATAAGTTTTGATTTATGTTGGGAAACTAACTTGGAATCAATGTTTGTTAATTACCGGCTCCCTATGCTAAATTGTATAGCTTTACATATAATATATGTTAAGAAATTTTTAAGCCCCTTTTCTATTTATTTCCTTTAGCAGATATGTATGCATAATCTTTCCTAAACTTAAGTAAGGGCATGTTAGAATTTTAATATTTCGTTTGAATTCATATCTTTTAGTTAGATGATTTTCTTATCATTTAAAATTTGATGGATTTGGACATAATACAATGCTTAAAAGAGATTTTACTAGCTACTCTGAATCACTAGTTACAGTTTCCTGTAGCATTTATGTGGTCAAAATAATTTATTTGCATAATCTTGCTTAGCTCTACTTATTTCATTAATGCATCATTTAAAGTCTAAGTCTTGCACTAATCTTTATCCCTCTTTCCTTGCATGAACTTCTATTGCCTTCCCCTTTGCATTTCGAGAGGGCCATAAAGGCCCAAAACTTTTTATCTAGTCAGGCCAACCTTGAAAAATCGAAGATCAAGTCTTTGGAGTTAACATACAGGTCCCGAAAATGTTAAAAACAGGCTGTATACATGCTGTATACAGCAGTATACGCTGATATACAGGTTTGGAGCTGTAAATATGTGGAAAAGAATGTGAAAAACAGGGCTGGGGCAGTGTACAGGTGTTCGGAAGCAAGAAATACGTAAAAAAAACTGATATACATCTTCGTATACACTGATGTACAACCAGTGTATACCAAAAAGGGGATTTGGTTTAATGTCCAATGTCCAGCGAATTTGGCCCAAAATGAGGCCCAAATTCAATTTATTCCTATTCTTTAATTATTTAATTATGATTATTTATGGTGTGTAGTTTAACTCTAACTTTAGAACTTAACTAACTTAATTAGATCCCCTAAAGATGAGTTATTTCTTTGTGTTAGTTTAATTTTAACATATTTCATATTTTTAGTATTTACTTATTTTATCAAACAAATATGTAGGTTAAATTATACACTTTAATTAAGTTGAACCTTTAGCTCTTAAAAATAATATTTCTAAGCTTTTTACTTAATAACTTTTATTCACTTTAAAATTGTTTAAGTTAAAGTATTTTTCTCAAATAAACTTTAAAAATTAGCCAAACCCCTTTTCAATTAAATATATATACATATATACATATATACCCACTTAGTCATTTTCTTAGGAAGTGTTAGCTAATTAAATAAAAGCGGATTCTCATGTTTAATTTAGTAAATTGGTTTAACGTATTATTTCAAGATAAATTACATGGATTTTAATTAATCTAGTTTTATTAATATACTAATCGCTTGTAATTTAATTCAAATTTTTTTATTTTTAGGTTTCTTTCTCTAAAAGTAAAATAAAATATGTTAGTTATTTATTTTTTAAAAGTTAATCATATTGTAAATTATTATTTTTATACATAAAATTAGTCAAAAAAAAATATTTTAGTCAAGTCGCAGGTTAACCGCGTGTTAGCGGACACTTCGAATGCCTAAACCCTTCTCGAAGTGTAAATTGAGCCCCGAACCCTCTTTGGTATTTTTCAAATGATTTTTTCTGTTTAAATCTTTGAAAATTGTAAGTTTTCTTAATTTCTTTAAAAAATTAAGTGGCGACTATTTTCTAAGTATTTTTCTAAAACTGTCTTATACTTAGAACATTTCAAAACGTAATTTTTTCTACAGATAGGAAACTTACGGCGCAACAGAAATGGCGACTCTGCTGGGGACTTAATTAAGTTCTAACCATAAGATTTGACTATTTGACAAATTGTTATTAATTGTTGAATTATTTATTTGTGTTTAATTTGTTATAAACTGTTGCATTTCATGGCATAACATATTCCGTCAGACGACGCTTATTTTAATTTTTTACCTAAAGGACGATTATGCGGGCCGCAGTCGTTTGTTAACCAAATTGTTCTCGGGGCACCCTGACGAATGTAGTTGGCTACTGGATAGTCAACGGTCGTTAATTGTCCCAGCCCAAGTAGTCCGCTTGGGTCACCGATCCACTATAAAGAAAACCCACTCTTAGTCAGACTAGGGTAGAGCAAAACCCAAATCCCCAAAATTTAGCGCATTGGCCTAAGATGATCCAATACCCAAGGCGTGTTGGGCCTATTAGAAAGACCACCTTGAGTCCAAAGGGCCTACAGCCCGAATGGACGTTCATACTTATGTGTTTGAAGGATGTATGCGCTATTTGACGAATTATTGTGTCCTGGGCTTGGGGGGTATCTAATTCTTTGTATGTTTTTGTAGATGGCTAAGCAACACTTGAGTTTCAAAATGGTCACCGAGACGCCGAACCTCCTCCGTGTATGGTGGAACAATCTCAATACATGTCAGAAAAGGGAACTTTCCATTCATTTGGGTAACCTCCTGTCAATAATGAATCTCAAGGTTTGGCCTAAGTTCATTGAGGTGGTCACTCGATTTTGAGATGATGAGAGGATGGTGTTTCGCTTTAGAGATGTTGAAATGACACCAACTATTGAAGAAATCAAAGATTGTCTAGACAACATCGGAATGTGCCAGAAAAGAAAAAATCATTCGGATCATAATATTTTGCTACCGGATAAGCCAACCAGTGCAGGACTAAAAAACATGTTGTTACTGGTAAATGCGGACTGGCTAGACACCCCAAATATTCCGTTTGTGAAGTTCTATGAACGATGGGGACACGAGAACTATTATAAGAATTTTTCAAATGAGTTTCACGATTATGGTAGTTGGAGACAGACTCAAACTCTAGCTTTTGCCGTATCCCTATTAGGAACAATGGTATTTCCTCAGGACGGAGGGAATGAAATTGATACTCGAATTGTCATGGTAACGCACGCCATTTTTGAGGGTGTTGGTAAAAAGGGACAAGTCAAGAAATACTTCAACCTGGCCCCGATCGTTTTGGCCGACATCTATCGAGCTTTGAGTAAATGCAAAAATGGGTTTCCGTTTTTTCAAGGTTGTAATATTTTGTTGCAATGGTGGATGTCTAAGCATTTAGTGAAAACATGTGAGACTCAGAAGAAAAAATTGGCCGAGCCGAAGAAGGAAAGCCACCTCGACCACTACGAGTTTCATTTGAGTATCAACAGGTTCAAGATCCACAGCACGAGGGAAGCATGGGCTAAGGTCTTCCACGACATAAAGGATGAAAATGTACAATGGATGTTTCAAGATTTCATGTCAGAGAAAATAGCTGTTCAGGGGGCTAAGTGTCCTTTTCTAATCCTTCCTGGCATTAGAGGGGTACGACCTTACAACCCTAGTAGGGTGATGCGGCAATTTGGTAGAAGACAAATTCTACCTTTCAAAGGAGACACTAGCTGCTACATCTTTGACTACAACGGGTGCGACAAGATACCTTACGCCAAAGATATTCTCCAAGAATGGGCCGGGCGGGTCAACCTAAAGGAAAGCATGGCCGAAAACAGATATGAAGTTGGGTATGTTGATGAATACAAAAAATGGTTGCAGGATGATCTACATGGTACACTTGACCCGACGCCATGCTCGGTGACAGTTGAAGATGTCAGTAAGGCTTCAAATCCAAGCCTACCACTTTCAGCGGGAATGGGACCAAGAGAGCAAGAGTTTCAACGTAGGGAGCAAGAATACGTGCGTGAGGCAGGAGTTCGGCGTCGAGAATATGAAAGTCAAAGGTCCTAAGACTGTACCACACAAGAGTTATCTAACGCAGAGCACATGCGATACGTTTGGATTCAAACTTGGATGACCGACTTAACACTCTCGGGCGTGCTCGATGTCTTCCAGAGCTGTGTTCGCCGAGCCACATGTGATGACTAGCAAGTTCCTCATTCGCGAAGAAGTGGAAAAAGCGAGAGGAGGAGCGGGACCTTCTGCCTTTTAGTTATATTATTCCCTTGCGTGGGATTGATGTTATTGTATTTACAGTTTATGCCTTCCCTAAAAGATGTATCCCTTTGCTTAATTTTGTAATGAATTCTCTGTTGTTTATGAATCTTATTTTGGGGGGTGCAATAATTTGCTTCAAATGGCGCAATACATCCTTTAAAATCGCTAGGCCTACCCTTGGCGCAAAAGGGTCACATGCATATTAGGACGCGATATTTGTCTGTTTACTTGTGTGCTTTAACTGTTTATGTGGTGCGTTGCTTTGAATGAGAACATTTTTAGCCCACTCCTTTTCAAAATTTTCTAAAAAAAAAAAAAAAAAAGAAAAGTTACAAGTCACTACCCCAAAATGTCCGACCAAAATTCCATGAGTCTTTAGTTTCTCAGTCAGACATAAAAATTCAACTATCAAATCCTAAGACATTACTCTATTATATCAGGAAAGGTAAAATCACAGCTAAGATGGAAAAAGGAAAAAATATCAACATAGAGTTAACCGAGGAAGATTTGAGGATAAAGTTGCAGCGGCTCAAACAAGAGGTCCAAAAAACCAGAGAAAGGAGAATTGAAGTGGAGATTGCCACATGATCGCCTGGCGACAAATGCGGTGCTAGGCCTTGAGTTAGCGGCTAAGATGGCGAGATATGCTATCATAAATGAAGAAGCGCCACTATGCGGAAGAAACATGATGTCTTCAACAAAGAGATGACCGGGAGGCTCCAAAGATACACGAAAAGGTTAACCTCAATCCAGAAGCCAATAGTGGCCCCGAATACACTCGCCCTAAAGTTACTGAAGAAGAAACTGGGGAGGAAATTGTCTATAAGCCTCCTTTCAAGGGACGGTGGAAAGAAGAGAATGAGAATTGTCCCTGAAGCATATGAGGTTACCCCCCATGATTAATGCAACAATCGGAAGAAGAATGGCTTGGATGAAGGCACATTTTATCTTTTAGGAGCTTCGTTATCCGTCTTTCACTTTCCTTGTAATCGCAAGAAATGAATGAATGAAAATGAAAATTTTCTTTGTATTCGAACTACGTAGGGCCTGAATTCTCTTTGCGAGATACGTAGGCAGCCTTTTAAGGCCCGGCCCCTATCTTTTGAAAATTTTTCTTTTCCCTCTTCATTCTACAAGGAAATGTCGGGTTCAGATCAATAGATGCCAAAAGATGCAGCAAGAAGACCTTAGCTCAATGCGATTTAACCTTTCCGAGTCTATTAGCCTCCAAAAGAAAACGAACGAATTCCTGCTTGTTCAAAAAATAAGTCTCCAATAATCATGGGTTAACATGTTCTCAGACAAAGCAGCTCTTATGTGTTTATGTGCCCTCTGTATGATATTTTGTATTATTTATCATGAATCAAAACTAACACATTTGCCTTTGAGTTATTTTCTCTACAGGTAGTTAGAACTGATCTGTGTTGATAAGCTGGCAGAACATCCTTACTTTACAAGATCGAAAGGGCCTGCAGATTCCTTCCCTGGTCAAAGTTCTCAGAAGGTCAAATCTACAATGGGTGATAACGTTGAAGATACTAACTTAACAGATGTTGTCGTGGCTCAGCCCGTCGTCGCTGATCAGAACGAATTGATTATGCAGTTGATGCAACAGATCGCTGAGATGCGGGTTGAAATACAAAGGAGACAAGATTTGCCCAATCCAGCTTTTGTTCCGGCAGATGGAAGGCCTCCGCTTCACTTTCCTCCTTCAAATACGGGACAGACTCAAAACCCACCCCCCAGTCCTACTCATAACCCATCTATCGTTGACCTAACCCCTCAAAACCCCCAGTATGCCTCCGCCTCCTATCAAACACCACCCCTTCCTCATAGCACCAACCTCCAAATGCCACTTTCTCCCCAAAACGCTAACCTTCAAACTGGTCCACCCCCACAAAGCCAACACATTAACAACCCTCAAACTTCCTTCCGTCACCAAAACCAACACACCAATCCCCAAAATTTTTCCCAAAACTACCAAGCCACTTCAAATGCCCAAAGTCCTTCCATTGCTCCACCCTTACCCCAAAAGGCCGTTTTCCAAATTTCCGTCCCCAATGAGCATGACGCTAATGGTTTTGAGCTTGACCATTATGAAGAACAGGAGAGGGAGTGGAGGTCGAAGGAAGAGGCCGCCAAGCTGAACATGAAGGAAGAAATTCGAAAAGCCATGAAAGAGTTACAGTGCATCCCTGAAGTCGCCGATTTGAATTATGAAGACTTCTGCATTCATCTGAACTTGGACCTCCCGGAAGGATTCAAGGTACCAAAGTTCGACGTTTTCGGAGGAACAGGGAATCCTTTGGCACATTTGAGGGCATACTGTGATCAGCTCGTGGGAGTTGGGAGAGATGAAGCTCTACTGATGCGGCTTTTTAGCCGAAGTCTGAGCGGAGAGGCTCTGGAATGGTTCACCTCGCATGAGACGAGATAGTGGCCTAGCTGGAATGCTTTGGCTAAAGACTTTATTGAACGATTCGCTTACAATGTGGAGATCGTTCCTGATCGTTATTCTTTGGAGAAAATGAAGCAAAAGTCAAACGAAAGCTATAGAGAATTTGCGTATAGATGGAGAAAGGAGGCAACTAGAGTTCGGCCTCCTATGTCGGAGAAAGAAATTGTTGAAGTATTTGTGCGGGTTCAAGAGCCCGAGCATTATGACAGAATTATGTTGCTCGTTGGAGCAAAGTTCGCTGAGATAGTCAAGGTAGGTGAGACTATCGGAGATGGATTAAAAATCGAGAAGATTGCCCGTGTTGCTGCATCGCCCGGATCTTCGGGTTTGTTGAAGAAGAAGAGAGAAGATATGTCTGTTGTATCTTTTGAGGGGAAGAAGACCCCAAGAAAATTCTTATCATACCAAGGTCGTTCTAGACCTTCACAGAGTTCATACCCGATTTATGCCCCTCTTCCTAATTATCAAAGTACTCCCCCTCCTATCTACCAAACTCCCCCTCCAATTTACCAGACTCCATCTTATCACTACCGAAATGTCACCCCCAACTGTGCCAATGTTCAGGCAAATTACCAAGCTCCTCCCCCAACATATCAAACCCCAGCTCCATTTTACCAGAATACCATCCCGAACTACTAAGCTCCACAACCAAATTATCAAATTCACTCATATCCTAGATATCAAGCACCTCGATCAAACGCTCTAAATTATCGTCAAATGTCTCCTCCTCAACAAGGCAATTACGATCCCCCCTGTCCTAGATTCGAGAAGAAGCTCGCCAGAATTTTTACTCCACTCGTTGAAAGCCGAACAAAGGCATTCGGCGATTAAATCTGGCGACTATATTCATCGATGGGGCCCCAAACCGTTGACACGGCTCAAAGTTTCTGGACACGATCGGAGGTGTGCGTATCACTCAACGATGTTGGACATGATCTGCGAAGGCGTATCAACTTGAAGCACAAAATCCAAGATCTGATTGACCAGAAAGTGGTCTCTCTCCAGACGATCGAGCCTAATGTCAATAGTAATCCTTTGCCAAATCATGAAGGCGTCACTATCAATATGATAGAGACAGATGATGATGGGTTCGTGACAAAGGCAATAGTTCCGATCGCTTCTGATAACCTGGAAAAGGCTGTAGCTTCATTGAGCATTAGAGAGAAGAAAGAGTTTGTGATTCTGACACCTAAGAAGGTTGTTGCCACAAGAAACTCTTGCCCGACCGAAGTTTGTGATCGAAACGGCTGTTACCCAGGGCATGACGAGATCCGGCGGTCTTATACACGTAAGAGCTATCCTGAGCGCGAAGAAAAGCGACCTAAAAGGCGATCGGTGAAATTTGAAGCGAGTTCTAGAGGAAAATGCAGTCGAAAGATTACTCAATTGTGAAGCATTTGGAGAAGACGCCGGCTCAGATCTCTGTATGGGCTTTGTTGATGAGTTCGCAAATGCATAGACAGGCTTTGATGAAAGCTTTGGATGACACTTACGTACCCGTGGGTACTAATAGTGATAATCTGGCGGCCATGATAAACCAAGTTGTATGAGGACATCGAATCAGTTTCTGTGATGAAGAGCTACCCTTTGAAGGCAGGATGCACAACAAAGCTCTGCATGTCACTGTGATGTGTCGAGACTAGATAATAAATCGCGTCTTGATCGATGACGAATCCAGTCTCAATATTTGCCCACTATCGACTCTGAGGCAGCTAAAATTTGACCTGGGAAAGCTTCAGCAGAACCAAGTCAATGTGAGGGCTTTTGATGGAGTGCAAAGAGATACATTGGGTGCGGTAAATTTGGATGTTCAGATAGGTCCTGCGGAATTTAAGGTAGAGTTTCAGGTGTTGGATATCAATACCAGTTACAACTTGCTTTTGGGAAGACCGTTTATCCATATGGCTGGAGCTGTGCCGTCTACCCTTCACCAACTAATGAAATTTGTTTGGAAGGACCAGGAATTGGTCATTTATGGTGAAGGGAGCCATTCAAATGGGTATGCGCCAATCGTTGATAATATCTCTCGAGGTTGCGACTTTTACACGGTAGAGCTGGTAAATGTCACCGGTGATGACTTGGCCTCACAGCCCCCGATGCCTTCTGTGTACAAGATGATTGCTGCTGTGATGCTCCGGAGTGGTTTCGAACCAAGTTTCGGATTGGGGAAGCATTTTCAAGGAATTGTCTAACCTATCAAAATTCCCGCCAGAGGAGTGAAATTTGGTTTGGGGTATGTCCCCAAAGATGATGAAGCAGAGATGAAAAATAAGAATGTTGATCAAGCATTGGCCAGGCCAATCCCTCATTTGTACCAGTCATTCCCGGTGCAAGAATATGTCAATGATGATGGTCTCAGGGAAGGAATCTGCGGCCTTTTTGAGGAGATTGATGCGGTCGTTGAAGAAGAGGCTGGGACATCGGGCATCCGTGATGCAGAACCTGCAGAGCAGTTGCAAAATTGGACTTCCACACCACTCTTGATTTCCCGCTCTACTGGGTAGAAAGGACATGTGCTTTTGTTTGTTTCTTTAAATCGGTGGTAGTCCAGAAGAAGCCCGAGACCCACCCTTTATGCTGTTTTACTTATTTTAAAGTTTTAAATTTTCTTGTGATGCTTTTAAAAGGCAAAATGGCCCTGGGCCACGGCCAAAGTTATGTTTGTCTTTTAACTTAAATGAAAGCCTCTTTTACCAAAATTTTTAGTTATATGTTTATATTTTACTTCCCTAATTTTGTTTGTTTATGATTTCAGTAATATTAATTTAAAACCTGCCAATGTCATGTCATATCATGAGCCGAATGAACAAAATGAAGCAGGTGATGATGAATGCGAAGAACACGAAGAAGAAAATGAGGTACCAGAACGTATAGCTGAAGAATTTCGACAATTTGAGAATCAACACAAGCCAAATCTTGAAGAAACTGAGATTGTGAATCTTGGAGACGAGGAAGGTGTCAAGAAAGTCAGGATCAATGTCTATTTGACCGAAACTCAAAGAAGGGACCTGGTTCATTTGCTCAGAGAGTACGTTGATGTATTTGCCTGGTCTTATAAAGATATGCCGGGGTTGAGTACGAATATGGTGTCTCACAAGTTGCCGATTAATCTAGATTTTAGTCCAGTAAAGCAGAAGACTCGAAAGTTTAAGCCGGAATTGAGTTTGAAAATCAAAGAGGAGATTACCAAACAGATCGAGTCTCAAGTAGTGGAAGTGACGCAATATCTAACTTGGTTAGCCAATGTTGTTCCGGTTGCGAAGAAAGATGGAAAGATCAGAATTTGTGTTGACTACAGAGATCTTAACAAAGCTAGCCCAAAAGATAATTTTTCGTTACCGAACATTCACATTCTCATCGATAATTGTGCAAAGCATGAGATGCAGTCATTTGTGGATTGTTATGTGGGCTATCGTGAGATCACGATGGATGAAGAAGATCTGAGAAAAAGACAGCTTTCATCACACCCTGGGGTATATATCATTATCGGGTAATGCCTTTTGGTCTCAAGAATGCAGGTGCTACTTATATGAGGGCTATGACAACTATCTTCCATGATATGATTCATAAGGAGATTGAGGTGTATGTAGATGATGTCATAATCAAGTCCCGCGAGAGTTCGGATCACTTGGCTCACTTGAGAAAGTTCTTTGATCGCCTGCATCGGTACAATTTGAAGTTAAATCCTGCCAAATGTGCTTTTGGAGTACCAGCCGGCAAACTGTTGGGATTTATAGTTAGTAGGAGGGGCATTAAGCTTGATCCTGCCAAGATTAAAGCAATCTAGGAATTACCTCCTCCGAAGACTAAGAAGGAGGTAATGAGTTTTCTGGGAAGACTAAACTACATCAGTCGATTTATAGCTCAATTCACCGTGGTGTGTGAGCCAATCTTCAAGTTGTTGAAAAAGCGGCTTTGACCAGTGGACCGAGAATGTCGATCGCTTTTGATGCTATCAAGAATTATTTGTCCAATCCACGGTGTTAGTTCCTCGCGAAGGGAGTCCATCGTTGTTATATTTGTGCATCTCGGATAACGCATTTGGATGCGTGCTTGTAACATGTGGCGAATCGGGAAGAAAGAACGAGCCATTTATTATTTGAGCAAGAAATTCACTCCATATGAAGCCCGTTACACTCTTTTGGAGAGAACATGTTGTGCTTTGACTTGGATTGCTCAGAAGTTGCGACATTATTTGTCTTCTTATACCACATACCTTATTTCCAGGATGGATCCGTTGAAGTATATTTTCCAGTGAGCAATGCCGACCGGGAAATTGGCTAAATGGCAAATGCTTTTGAGTGAATTTGACATCGTGTATGTGACTCAAAAGGCGATAAAAGCACAAGCTTTAGCTGATCATCTTGCGGAGAATCCAGTCGATAAGGAGTATGAACCAATCAAGACTTATTTTCCCGACGAAGAGGTTGCATTTGTGGGTGAAAATATTTCTGAAGCATACCCTGGTTGGAGAGTATTCTTTGATGGAGCGGCAAATCATCAAGGGAAAGGTATCGGAGCGGTCTTAGTATCAGAAACCGGTCAGCACTATCCTATGGCGGCTAAACTCCGATTTGACTGCACGAACAACATGGTGGAGTATGAAGCTTGCATCCTTGGTCTGAAGATGGCAATCGATATGAACGTTCATGAGTTATTGGTTATTGGAGATTCAGATTTGCTAATTCACCAGGTTCAAGGAGAATGGGCTGTGAAGAATCCAAAAATCACACCATACGTGTAGTATATACAGAAGTTGTGCAAAAGGTTTCGCAGAATTGAGTTCAGACACATTCCCAGGATACAGAATGAATTGGCTGATGCTATTGCCACTATTGCCTCAATGATTAAACATCCAGATACAAGTTATATTGATCCTTTGGATATCGAGGTAAAAGAGCAGCCTGTTCATTGTTCACATGTCGAAGCAGAACCAGATGGTTTACCTTGGTATTTTGACATCAAGAAGTATTTGGAGACCGGGGCCTATACTGAGAGTGCAATGTTCAACCAGAAGAAGTCAATACGCCGTATGACCCTCAATTTCTTTGCAAGTGGAGAAATCCTTTATAGAAGGACTCCAGATTTAGGTCTTCTCAGATGTGTTGATGCTAGTGAAGCTGTGAAGCTTCTGGAACAGATACATGCAGGAGTTTGTGGTACTCACATGAATGGACTCACTTTAGCAAGAAAGATCCTCCGAGCCGGCTATTTCTGGATGACTATGGAGCACGATTATTGCAAGTTTGTGCAAAAATGTCATAAATGTCAAGTACATGGTGATTTGATTCGAGTGCCGCCCCACGAACTCAATGCTATGAGTTCGCCTTGGCCATTTGTAGCTTGGGGCATGGACGTCATTGGTCCAATAGAGCCAGCCGCCTCCAATGGACACAGATTCATTTTGGTTGCCATTGACTACTTCACCAAATGGGTGGAAGCAACTTCATATAAGTCGATAACTAAGAAAGTCGTAGCTGATTTTGTTTGCAACAATCTGATCTGTAGGTTCGGGGTGCCAGAATCCATCATTACTGATAATGGAGCAAATATCAACAGTCACCTGATGAGAGAGATATGCGAACAATTCAAGATTAGTCACCGAAATTCAACCTCTTATCGTTCCCAAACGAACGGAGCTGTAGAAGCCGCTAACAAGAATATAAAGAAGATTCTGAGGAAAATGATTGATAATCGCAGAGGTTGGCATGAGATGCTACCATATGCTTTGTTGGGTTCTGAGCAGTATCCGAACATCAATTGGAGCTACTCCATATTTGCTAGTATATGGAACGGAAGCAGTTATACCTGCAGAAGTTGAAATACCTTCATTGAGAATTATCCAGGAGGCTGAATTGGATGATGCTGATTGGATTTGCAAGCGAATCAACCAGTTAACCTTGATTGATGAGAAGAGAATGGTTGCTGTTTGTCATGGTCAACTATACCGACAAAGGATGATTCGTGCTTTCCACAAGAAAGTAAGAGCCAGAACGTTTGAGGTTGGTCAGTTGGTTCTCAAACGTATTTTCCCTCACCAAGATGAATATAAAGGGAAATTTACACCAAATTGGCAAGGACCCTACATGGTTCGTAAAGTGTTACCTGGAGGTGCCTTGATCCTGTCGGAGATGGATGGAACTGAATGGCCAAAACCAATCAACTTAGATGCTGTCAAGAGATATTATGTGTGAAGTTTCAATTTGTATTTCTGTCATTTCATTGTAATCGCTCTACTTGCTTGTAATCACTTTGTTTAGAATTTTATCCCACTGTAATGAACTACGTCTGACCTGAATTCTCAAGAATGAGATACGTAGGCGGTCTATGTCGGCCTCGGTCGGTTTCTTTCTAATTTTCTTACTTTTGTTAATCCTCAAGATGGGGAACTACGTTTGACCTGATTCCTGCCTTAACGGGATACGTAGGCGCCACAAGGGCTCGGTCATATTTCCCGTAAGGTTTCTATTTTACAATAGAAACTGGGACAGAATTTTTGAGAGGAACTCAAAAATTCTCGAGAAGAATATCACTCCAGCAAAGTCAAGACTGAAGTCACATTGAGAATTGTAACCGAGACAGAATTTTTAAGAAAATCTCAGAGATTCCAGGATTTTTTCATCAACAGCTCAAAATACGCCAAGACAGTCGACTGGGACAGAAATTTTGAGGATGACCTCAAAATTTCAATAAGGCTCATCGAAAGTTTGGAACGGCTTTGAATACTTTCCAGCAAGTAATCAGATAGACCTTGAGGCATCAACTTCAATGACGTTCACTAAGCTTGACGTGACATGACACTTGGCAGTGACCTTTTCCAAATATTACTTTTTGAAAATCTGTTTTCCTAAACTTTTCTTTCGAGTTTTAATTGTTTTTTGCATACAAATGTCTTGTCTTATCTACTAAGAAGCGGGAGATCGGAGAAATCAATTGGAGATAGCCAGACAAGGATCAGACAACCCAAGGAATCGGCACAGATCAACTCACGTTAAACTAACAATTTTTCTGTGGATGCAGGTCTATAAGTTTACCTCGAGATCATCATATTCCTCCATTCAACGAACATGGAGAAGTCAAAAAGCGAGGATATTCCCAAAACTAACATTTTCTCTGTGGATGCAGAAAATATTTTATGATTCTTATATCAAAGAATTGGGAATAGAAATATTATTATTTAATTCCCAGCAAGGCGAAATCTATAATGAGTATGCTACTATGTTCAGAGATGGAAGAAATGAAAACCATGAAGAGAGCAATATTGTTATTTTTCAGCTACCAAGATGCCTGGAAGACATTTATCTGCATTATATTATCAGATTTGATAATTCTATTACCTTAAAGGTTATCTATATCGTGTTGTCAAATGAGATGAAACCAATACTTCGAGGATTATTTATTGTCAAGAAGACAATGCCACCACTACAAGATACCTGAAAGATCATCAAAATTATTCGGTGAAGTATCATCTTCGTTCCGTATCGGGAGGCATTATCATCACTTTCATGCATCGCGAAAAATTCATGCATCGTGTAAATTCATGCATTGAGAAAATTCATGCATTGCGAAAATTCATGCATTGAGAAATTCATGCATCGCGAAAATTCATGCATTGAGAAAATTCATGCATCGCGTAAATTCATACATTGAGAAAATTCATGCATCGCGAAAATTCATGCAATGAGAAAATTCATGCATCGCAAAAAATTCATGCATCGCGAAAAATTCATGCATCGCGAAAAATTCATGCATTGAGAAAAATTCATGCATCGCAAAAATTCATGTATTGAGAAAAATTCATGCATCGCGAAAATTCATGCATTGAGAAATTCATGCATCGCGAAAATTCATGCATTGAGAAAATTCATGCATCGCGTAAATTCATGCATTGAGAAAAATTCATGCATCGCGAGAAATTAATGCATTAAGAAAATTCATGCATCGCGAAAATTCATGCATAGCAGAAATTCATGCATTGAGAAATTCATGCATGGCGAAAAATTCATGCATTGCGGAAATTCATGCATAGTGTCATTCATAGAATATTATCAAACGATCACCCAGAGGGACATCATCGTCATTCTATCAATGGAATATCCTCAACCTACAGAAGGATCTTCATTATCATTATCCTACCGATGGATCAACATTATCCTACCGATGAATCTTCTTTATCAACATCATCATCATAATCTCATGTAGCAGCACTATCCTACCAATGGATCAGCATCATCCTACCAATGGATTATCGTCATCTTACTAATGAAGAATCATCATTATTATTTTTATTTGCAAGAACGATGTCAAAAGAACAATCAGCATATTGCATCAGCCTATTTTATTACTTCGACATCAAAGAATAGTGCATTGACCATTATATTGCAATATGAGACACAAACTTTACTTGCTTTACATCAAGATGAAGGAACTGACGTTAAATATTCAAGGAGAGCAACTAAGTGTCGATATGGTAAAAGACGCTATCTCTCCATTTGAATCATATTTTATACTAATGAGTTTTGCCTCAGTCTTTGTCGAGAGCATCCAAGAGGATGAATTCTCAACTCAAACCACAGGTGCAGACGACATCAAAAAAGGATGCAGCACAACGTGGAACTTTTTCTTAGCAGCGAACTGGGACATAGTCCAAAGAGGAGTGCCAAAACTCTTAGGACGCAAGCAGAGGAGCGACTTCCACCACAATCAAACCACACCCCTCTCGGAAGGCATGTGGGTTTTTCTTTAAGTTTATTGGTTTCAGTTTCGCATCCGAAAATTTTGGTCTCTAACCGGAAGCAGCTTTCCAATCTGAGTGGCAATGCTCCAAGAGTTTTGGAAATTATGTCCGTGTAAGTTCTTAATTATGAGTGTGAAGTGCACCACATTCATAGCTAAGAGGTTGCAAGCCTCCTTTTCATACTCGACTTATTTGTCACTCCTCTGGAACCAAAGGTTATCTTGCATAATAGATTTTCTTTTCAAACGATCGAGTCGAACTACAAGTAGCCTGATTCCCTAAGTTTAAGGATATGTAGGCAGCATCAATGTTGAAATTCGGTTGTATTCCAACATTCACACTTAAATCTTATTCTCGAGCATTTCGGTCCCTTCATAATTCGGTATCGGGATGACTTTTGAATTCTTTCAAATCGTGCGTCAAACCAAGCGTCTCCAACTACAAGTGGCCTGAATTCTCATATAGCCTGAGATATGTAGGAAACCCACTCCTGGGATTCGGCCATGATTCCTAAAGTCCGTACCCAAATCCCTTTCCAAAGGATGAAGATGTGGTCGGTCAAAATTGGATTCGTCAATTTCATTTTCCTCGGATCTCTTTCATCAATCCAAGTGAAATGAGGGATAGCTGTTGACACTCAATTTTGACCCTCCACAATATAAATTAATCATCGAGCTTCTTCGATTTCTAACGATTTAAAATAATGAGTTTTATAAAATTTTCAGAAATAAGATAAAATAAACATAGTTTGCAAGTTATTTTAAATAGTTTTGTCACTTTTTTATAATATATATGATGTATTTAGTTATGTATATAATTAATGCATTTTACGAGTATTCAAAAATTATTTCGAAAAGATTTTATATTTTTTTTAATACTTTATTAGTAGTAAAAATCGTAATTTCGAATTAATGAGTTTTATGAAATTCAAAACGCTTCAAGTTATTTTTTGATTAATTTTATAAATTTAATTATAAATATGTATTTTACAATCACATTATATTATAAATATTTGAAAATTATCACAAAGATTTTACATTTTTAGTTAAATATTTTATTATTTTAAGTTGTAGTTATAATTTAAAGCTAATTAAATTAACTATTCCTATAATGGAAATAATTATTATATTTCGTTAAAAATAAGAAGCTCGATAATTAATTAATATTAATTCATCTAAATTAAACTCAATTTTTTAAATAAAAAAAAAAAAAACCATCCCTTTTCTATTTTGGGCCAACTTCCAGCTGGCCCAATTCAAACAACAACAATAATTCCAAGCCACAAACCCATTCCCAGCCCACATACACAGCAGCCCACCAACATACAACACATACCCGGCCCAACCCCTTTTCCTCTTCACAAAAACAACCTACGAATAGCAACAACACACAGCAAACGCAGCTACACCAAACGACCCCCACCGCCCCACGTTCTCCTTCTCTTCTTCACCTGCTCCCTGCGTCTGGCAGACCCGGAAAACACTGCAAATCGGCAGCCTTTCACCTGCCAGACCCCACCGCCCATACCGAGCCTCGTCACCTTCACAAAATCGCAGCGGAAATCACATCAAAATCGCAGGAATTTGCAGCTCCCACACCTTCCTCTGCAAAAACCATCTACCCTTGTCTTTCCATCCGGATTTCATGGGATTTCCATGGAAATGTTGTGCAAAACGGAAAAATTTTTAAATTGAAGAAAGGATCAATTCCTATTCTACCCCTTTTCCCAATTCCGAACCCCAATCCCCCTTCTATAATTGGTTTATTGTTAGTCACTGAAAAAAGGAGGAATTTTTTTTGAGTTTGAGTTCTTGGGCGATATTGATTATACGCTTCAAAAATTTTATATTTAGCTTGTTTATTCTGAATTTCGAGAAGTTTGCCGTTTAAATTTTGCTTGAGGATTCTTGGTTTGCTATCCGTATTCAAACTGCATGGTAGGAGAGTCGCTGCTCTCAAAGCTCGTTATCGTCCCGTTCGCTGCCCCCAAACAGGTCAGTGACATTTAATTTCTTTTTTTTTTGTTATTACTATGAGATATGGAAGAAATTGAGTTTTGATGCGTTATGGACCTATTGGTAGCTTCATTTCAGTATATTTGTGTTATGGCATCATGATGAACGAGTGTAACCTAGCTGATTTTTTTATTTTAATATTCACTGTTTGTAAATTGCTTTTGTTAAAATCAACATTAGGGTATTTGAGGATTGTTTTATTTTTTTTTCATGTTTCCAAGACTTTTTTTTTAGGTAATAAACTCTGTGGAAATTATGTTTTGCTTGAAGTTTGACAAATGAGTAAAATACTTATCAACATATTTAAGTGATGTTAACCGAATGTATTCCTCTGTTTTGAGATAATGTTAAGCCTATGAAATCATATTGCTTCGTTTATGTTTGTTGGAGTATAGCCGTTTACTAGATTAAGACACAAATAAAATGTCCTAAATTCGTCTTTCGATACCCAATTTGTGATGTGTTCCTCTTTTCCTTTGTTATCTTTGTCGTCATGATGAAAATGTTCTCTACTCATGTTTAGCTATATTAAAAGTGGGTTCAAATCAACATTGTGCCTTTATGCTGTCTATTTTTACTTTTATTTTTCTCTTTGAATCGAAAATTGATTTGTTATTTTGTTGCTTAGTGTGACCCATTGTTCCAATCCGCCATCCTTTGCCTAATAATCTTGTTTAAAAGGGATGGTTTCCGTTTTTGCATAGTTAGGATTTAAGTAAAAAAAAAAAAAAAAAGTAGATATATTATGATCAAAGGCATGGCTCGTAGCTTCTACTCTATATTGCTATATATGAATATGTGTTTGAGCTTTTGAATTAAGGAATAAGTTTTGATTTATGTTGGGAAACTAACTTGGAATCAATGTTTGTTAATTACCGGTTCCCTATGCTAAATTGTATAGCTTTACATATAATATATGTTAAGAAATTTTTAAGCCCCTTTTCTATTTATTTCCTTTAGCAGATATGTATGCATAATCTTTCCTAAACTTAATTAAGGGCATGTTAGAATTTCAATATTTCGTTTGAATTCATATCTTTTAATTAGATGATTTTCTTATCATTTAAAATTTGATGGATTTGGACATAATACAATGCTTAAAAGAGATTTTACTAGCTACTCTGAATCACTAGTTACAGTTTCCTGTAGCATTTATGTGGTCAAAATAATTTATTTGCATAATCTTGCTTAGCTCTACTTATTTCATTAATGCATCATTTAAAGTCTAAGTCTTGCACTAATCTTTATCCCTCTTTCCTTGCATGAACTTCTATTGCCTTCCCCTTTGCATTTCGAGAGGGCCATAAAGGCCCAAAACTTTTTATCTAGTCAGGCCAACCTTGAAAAATCGAAGATCAAGTCTTTGGAGTTAACATACAGGTCCCGAAAATGTTAAAAACAGGCTGTATACATGCTGTATACAGCAGTATACGCTGATATACAGGTTTGGAGCTACAAATATGTGGAAAAGAATGTGAAAAACAGGGCTGGGGCAATGTACAGGTGTTCGGAAGCAAGAAATACGTAAAAAGAGCTGATATACATCTTCGTATACACTGATATACAGCCAGTGTATACCAAAAAGGGGATTTGGTTTAATGTCCAATGTCCAGCAAATTTGGCCCAAAATGAGGCCCAAATTCAATTTCTTCCTATTCTTTAATTATTTAATTATGATTATTTATGGTGTGTAGTTTAACTCTAACTTTAGAACTTAACTAACTTAATTAGATCCCCTAAAGATGAGTTATTTTTTTGTGTTAGTTTAATTTTAACATATTTCATATTTTTAGTATTTACTTATTTTATCAAACAAATATGTAGGTTAAATTATACACTTTAATTAAGTTGAACCTTTAGCTCTTAAAAATAATATTTCTAAGCTTTTTACTTAATAACTTTTATTCACTTTAAAATTGTTTAAGTTAAAGTATTTTTCTCAAATAAACTTTAAAAATTAGCCAAACCCCTTTTCAATTAAATATATATACATATATACATATATACCCACTTAGTCATTTTCTTAGGAAGTGTTAGCTAATTAAATAAAAGTGGATTCTCATGTTTAATTTAGTAAATTGGTTTAACGTATTATTTCAATATAAATTACATGGATTTTAATTAATCTAGTTTTATTAATATACTAATCGCTTGTAATTTAATTCGAATTGTTTCATTTTTAGGTTCCTTTCTCTAAAAGTGAAATAAAATATGTTAGTTATTTATTTTTTAAAAGTTAATCATATTGTAAATTATTATTTTTATACATAAAATTAGTCAAAAAAAAAATAAAATGTTTTAGTCAAGTCGCAGGTCAACCGCGTGTTAGCGGACACTTCGAATGCCTAAACCCTTCTCGAAGTGTAAATTGAGCCCCAAACCCTCTTTGGTATTTTTCAAATGATTTTTTCTGTTTAAATCTTTGAAAATTGTAAGTTTTCTTAATTTCTTTAAAAAATTAAGTGGCGACTCTTTTCTAAGTATTTTTCTAAAACTGTCTTATACTTAGAACATTTCAAAACGTAATTTTTTCTACAAATAGGAAACTTATGGTGCAACACCAATCTCACATTAGCAAGTGTATTCCACATGCTCCAAGTCATTGATACGTCAGCGCCACATCATTGCCACATAGAACATTATTTAAATTTTGATTAAAAAAATTTTTTTTTGTTTCTTTTTATCTATTCACAAATTTAGAAAGCAATTTTTTTTTTAGAAAAAATCAGCGCTTGTTCCTCGACTATCACAATCCCCTTTGGTTTAAAAAAACAACTCAGTCACAATTGCAATTGAACAAACTCAGTCAGATTGATCCAAGATATCAAAACTATTCTCACAATTTCACAAAAACACATTCAATTTTGAAGACATTATCAAAACAATAAATAATGACTGAAAATTTAATTTGAGATGAAGAAATTATAGATTTTTCATTAAAAAAAGCTTCAAGTTCATCACATTCAAACTCTGCCATAACTAATAATTTAGAAGAAAAAATAAACTATTGGCTTTTCTATTTTTTTTCGTGTTCATCACACCCTTTTACTGATTCAAAGGGGGTGGGATGGGGGTGTTTCAAAGAAGAAAAAGAAAAAGGCGAGGCAAGTGGTGTTTGAGGCGGCGAGTCCGAAGAGAAAGAAAGAGGGTCGCGATGGGGGTTCAAAGAGGAGATATAGGGTCAGGATGGGGGTTTCAAAAAAAGGAGAAAGAGCGGGGGGGGGGGGATTCAAGAATTAAGAAAGAAGTGGTGCAAGTGGGATTGAGGGCGGGAGGGGTGGTGGGGTGTGAGGAAGATGAAGGGGCTGGTAGTACTAAGAGCTGGGGGTGGTAGGGTATGAGGAAGATGAAGGAAAGAAAGATTATTGGCTAAAAAGAAAAAATTAGAGCCCAGTTAGTCTTTTCTACGCGCAGTGATTTTTTTAACTTGCCACATCAGCTATTCGTGTGTATTTAAATTCACTTGAAGATGTTAAGGGAGGGTATTTAAACACCCGTATAATTTAAGTGCTAAAGTGAATTGTACTTTCAAATTTAGGAGGGTTTTTATGTATTTTCTCAAAAAAAAAAAAAAAAAAAAAAAGGGGGTCCAATGTACAAATAAAATTGACATGACAAAAGTAAAATTCACATGTGATGAAGATGTATGATAGATATTCAAGAAAAATATCAAGATTTTGACAGGACAGAACTACCCTTCACCCACCCCACCCCTTAGGTCAATTTCATGTTTCCAAATCATGATCAATTGAAAGAAGGAAAGATACACCGACATGGGTTGTAGTGCAGTAGTGAGACTGTTTCACTCTTAATTAGAGGTCTTGGGTTCTAGTCAGGGGCGATTCTAAGCCCAAAAAATGGGTCAACTGAACCCGTGGTCATCCGACAAAATTCGATATAAATACTTGTATAATTTGTAAAATATATCAAATAGCAATTGAATGAACCCGTGCTCACAAATAATTGGATGGCTCACTGGTTTGAGTGTTTGTTTACATTCCTTTCTTGCACCCGTCTTCTTGAAATTCTAGATTCGCCTCTGGTTCGAGTTCTAGATATGAAAAAATTCTGTTAGGAGAGCGTTACCCTCGAATGGGCCCTGCAGTGTGCGATTCGAATTTAGATGGGGCTCTAATTATGTGGGCTTCGGACACTGGATAAGAAACCAAAAAAGGGAAAGAAAGAAGGAAAAAACAAGAAAAATTGAGTTAGGAAAATTACCTAATATCATGATGATTGATCCTCTAGGCTCTATAGCAAACATATTCATTAGGTGTCATATGTTTTGGAGTATCAGAGTGAGGCTCATCTCAATTGATAATTTATTGATGTTAGCCTCTTATATTAAAAAATTATTTACGCACCAAACATTTATCCAAGGTGTGAGACGGTAAGTTCCACATATGTGTTGAGAAACAAATGGTCTTCTTATATAAACTTTTATAATTCTCGTCGTTGAGCTAACTTTTGGGATTCACGTATTATATACCCTCAGTTGAGATAATCTACCAAATTTATTTAGCTTTTAAAACACTTCCATATGTCCCATTAGCCACACCTTATATAATGGTCGACAAAGAAAAACAGACCTTGCTTTCCAATCCAACAATATTAATCAACCACTCCACTCACTAGTTTCTCCAATCCCATTCATTAATGTATATTTAATAAATACCTCAAATCAAATGATACATGTTATGATAAAATGATCGAGATCCTTCATTTTTAGCTAGAAATTATGAATTCGAGCCTTTAAAATAAAAAAAAAATATCTATTGAGAGTACACATTCCAAAAGAATTGGTAATTATCGAACCAGGCCCCAATAAAGCTTCACTTGGGAACCAACCTTTCAAGTGTCCCACATCGACCCTTTCTAATTCTATTGTCACAACAAAATATCTTTTGAGATTTCATTTTGTCTATTATATAAGACATGTGATTCTTGCCTTTAATACGTCAAAAGAGAAACAAATAATTGACTCAATTCAATAATATTGCTATACTATACTATCATAGTACCATGATTTTTTTACTTAATAATATTTGTTAGTGACCCCTTCATAATGCAAAATAATGACCTATATATTACAAGTGTGATATATAGTCGAAAAGACTAATTTGGATATTAGCTAGCTACCTAGCACTTATGATTGGGTCCATATGTTTAATTAGGTAAATTAATATGACGTTTGTTTCAATTGAAATTTTGAGATTCAAAATTTCAAACTTTAATTGTAAACTAGAATCTAGAAGTTTTAAATATTTTGAAATAAAATTTATATATTTGAAAACTACGCAGAAAGAACTATAAATCACAATATTAACAACTTACAATATTTAAAAAATATATAAAAATATTCTAATAAAAAAAAAAACTTTGATCGACTCTTGAAATTTCAATTGCTACTACATAAATTAAAACGAAGAAGATACTATAGTCTATACAAGCGTTTCGATTCGGAGAGTGGAACAATGGGGAGTAGGCAAAGCCAAAAACTTTGGAACATCATCGCCCGGCATCAATATGGTCAAGCTCTCACTACAATTTTTATGCTCCTTCACCTAAAAGAACAAAGTAACAAACCCCATCTACGTATGAGAAAATTTTACAGTAATATTAGCGGATTCAGAATTTAGATATTGTGAATTTTAGATTAAAATAAAACTTTGAAACAAATATTTAAGTCGATTGGCCTAAAGGTATTTTTAATATAACGTGGTATTATATTGTTAATTTTGTGCTAGGTTCGCATAATAGGTCTCACACTACTAAAAGTTTTTTTTTTATATACTTTATATGTAACTTTCTTTTCTTTTCGGCCATTAGTGTGAGACGTTGTTTCCACACCCTACGGTTTTCACACAGAATAAGTTTCATGTGCCATCATCACTATTTATGGGCTAATTTTGAAATTCATTATGTGTCACCTATATTATTTGAGTATTCATGGCCACTAAAGTCCATAGGCTTCATGTCTCTGAGCTACGAGTAAAGTCAATAAAATGGGCCCATTCCATCGATCAACCATCTCTTTTCTCGACTCGCTAAATCATTAGCTCTGATACAAATTGTTAGGCTAAGTCAACCCAATAGATACACTTAACATGTCCCACACATGCATAATTTTTTCTCAAAAAGTCACGTAAATATCCTTACACTATATATAATTCAGCTATCAATATGAATCTTTATTCCCACATCCATCCAACATAACACCCCAAATGATTATTATTTTTTCTCTAAAACAAGAAACAAGAAAATGAAGAGGAATTAATATTATCAATATATATATATATACCTGAATAGACTTAGGATTAGGTGAAAAAGTTGAATCATCATCTGATGAGGATTGATCATCTTCATAACAAAGTAGGGATCTCAGCTTATCCCAATGATAGCAACAAGCAAATAATCCAGTTATACAAACAAGGACAAGGACAAGTAGAGCTAGACCTAGAGGAAAAGCTATCGTAGGTCGCGATGACGATGAAGAATTATTATCCAGCATTCAGATAGCTAACTTAGGGAACTTATATTCTATAAAGATACACAAATTAAATTTGCAGAATGGTGGGGATTATATTAAAGGACTGGAAGAAATGGAAACCGTACAATTATCTATATATTATCGTACGTTTGAGATGATATGGTACGAAGCACCACCTTTTTAAAAATATATATAAAATTCAAAAGTTTACAATGGTAGGAGTTAGGTAAGTGAGTCCGACATCAAAACGAACATTTTTTGAACCCTAAATACTAAAAAGGACCCTCTCTAAAAATACATATCAAAACAGACAGTTCACCCATTTATAGGCGAACTATGACTAACATCTTTAACACCGGCATCCCCTTAGCTAACTTCAAATCCATCCGAAACAGTATTACGCAAACTTTAAAGGTATATCATGTCTCAATTTTAAGTGTTTGCGAAGTATTTTTGATATATAAAATCATGATTTTTTTTTTCAATAATATTTTTTTTTTAAAAAAAATTGTTTAGTTCATGACTTTAAGTCTTAATTAAAAAATAAGGGACTATTTTGAGTTTTTTCTCTTGACTTTTAAGTTATTTATATATATACATAAACGTCGAATTCTCTTTAGTAGAACCTTTCATCTCCGCAATTAAGAAAATACCCTAATTTTATTGTTAATCAAGTTCACCATTAATTGACAATTAAACTCTTCTATCGTAGAAGAAAATCTCGTAATAATAACACACGATTAATTACATTTCAATCCCCGTATTAATATGAAATATTATATAATTTTTAAGCTATTACACAAAAACATATTTATTCAGTGCGACTAGACTTGTTTCCACTACCATATATATGGAGTAGTGGGAAATTAAAGGTATAGAGGAAAATGAAAAGTACATTAAACCGTACCATTATTTTTTGTTTGAAATGATGATATGTTGGCGCACAAACTTTGGAGTGCATTTAATTTGTTGGAAGGAATAATATATATATATATATATATATATGGTGGAAAGTATTAATTATTACAAGTAGAACCTTCATATATTATATTGGCTCTAAAAAAAAAGTCCAATTAATTATTAGTCACTTGCAAAAAAAAACAATGTATTCAAGTGAAACACGAGAAAGTATATTCATACTAAATATTTATATCAAACTAAATAATATACATGACATACATTTGTCTTTGAACTTTTGTTACTTAATTATTGTTAATTCATAAGAAACTCTTTCACTTCATTAAGGAAAAATATCCTTTCTCATTTTGATATATACATTGAGTTCCATCATCACATGACTGAAGTCTATGGAGCTATCATGGTGGGAAGGTTAAAGAGCATTCAACGCAAAACGTCGTTTGGATCGTTGCACTGCAGTCTATTCAGGGATGACGCTTCCAATAGAATTTTCTCCATAACACGGCTCGAACGGTCAAACCCAAGACCTCTGGTTAATGGTGAAGTAGATCCACCAATGCACCACAATCTATGTTGGTTTGAAACCAGGGGCGGAGCTAGGTGGGGGTTCGTGGTTCGGACAAACCCAATAGCTTTTCCGTAGATCCTGTATTTATACTAGAAAATTAAATAAATATATATGTATATTTACTTGTGATCCCCTAACAAAATTGGTTGACGGCTCAATGGTAAAGAAGGGTCGTGAAAATGTTTTCCATGCTAAAGTACTTGTGGGTAGGGGTGTATAAAACCGAACCGAAAACCGAACCAAACCGCAAATCGAGTCAAACAAAAAAACAACCCGACTAGTGGTCTGGTTTGACTTGATTTAGTATTGAAAAAAAAACCTGACTATATTTGGGTTGGTTTGGTTTTAACTAAAAAAAACCAACCCGAGACCAAACCAACCCGACATTATATATGTAATTTTAAAATTTTATTTTATACATAAAAATATTTACTTTGATATAATTTTAAAATATTTCTTATACTATTTCATAGTTTTTATCTTTTAATATATTATTTCAAGTTTAAAACTTAGAATTCGGAATGATCCAATAAACATTATAGTTCATAGATGTTGATAACTACAATAAAACTTCAATCAAAATCAAATTAATACTAATGCATAAAGAAAATCAATTCAACACTAAGAATGACAATAATATTGAATATTTGTTCTTTAGTTTTACATTGGTTTAGATAATTAAAATACATAATCTAATTTTAATTTTCCTTAAATATTTAGTAATGTAACTAATACTTATTAAACTTATTTTAGCATGATTTAATACTTTTAAATTATGATCATTTTCATTATGATTTTGCAATATTTATTTAATATGATGATTTCATTATTATTTTTTATTGAATATTTTTGTGTCATCAGTACTCATATCATATTTTGTGTTATTTTTTTAAGAAACACCTTAGATAATTGTATTTTGGTTGGACTAAAGAAATATTTGAAGCACAAGTTAATTATATGTTTGTATGCAAACTTTACCCAAAAAATCTAAAAATCTAAAAATCTAAAAATCTAAAAATCTAAAAATCTAAAAATCTAAAAATCTGAAAAAATCCGAGGTTTATTAGTTTGGTTTGATTTATAAATTTAAAAATTCGACACAATGGTTTGGTTTGGTATTTGAAAAACCCGAACCAACCCGACGTTGAAAAACCCAAAAAAATCTGAATTTTATTAGTTTGGTTTGGTTTATAAATTTAAAATTTTTACACAAATAATTTGATTTGATATTTGAAAAACCCGAACCAACCCGGTCATGTACACCCCTACTTGTGGGTTTAGACCCAACTATCAACAAAAAGTTTCTCTTTTTTTTAAAGAAATTTTGGAACCGCAAACCCAGTGGCGGAGCCACATACAATTGAGGGGTGTCGACCGACACCCCTCAATCGGGAAATTATACTGCATAGTTAGATAAAAATATATTTTTTTATGTAAATATATTACATATTGACACTCCTCGACTTCTACACAATTTAACTTCTTTATATTTTGACACTCCTTAATTAAAATTCTGGCTCCACTATTACGCAAACCCCTAATCCTAACTCCGCCTATATTTAAAACCTTATCTCTACAACATCATCAGATTACCTAAAAAGAAATAAAAGTCGAATCGGCAATCCATGTTTATAGTGGATGCATAAGCAAATATAGGTTGTCTCCTTATCATAGCTGCAAAAATGAATAAAAATGCAAAGTGCTATCAAATTTGGAGTCAGAATTTAAAGTTGATAGACCGGAGTTCTATTTTTCTACGACTATTGAATTTTAAATTAATAATCTAAATATATTTAATAAATTTTGTAAAACAAAACATAAAATTATTTAAACGAATTATTGAATTCAATCGAACTCATAAGCTATTAGAAAAAATGTCAATTAGTGTGTTATAGTGCACTTTTGAATTTTATTTATTAATTAGGTAATTGTCCTTTCAGGGCACATCAATTATTCTACACCAAAAAAGTTTTTTTTCATGAAATATTATTATTTCCTTACGTGTTAAGCAAAAATATTATTATAAAAGTATTTTTATATAATATAAATAAATATTATGAAAGGTCGGGTAGAGGCAATGAGGATGAGGATAAAGATGAGATGTGTTGGAGGACAAGAACACTGTAATAAATAAATAATTTTGTGATAATAATATAATTACCACTATATTATATTTAACGATAATATTATATATGAATGTTATGTTTTTGACAACATGAGCACACCACGTACGTGTCATTGGATTGAAAAAAAAGGGCTAATTATGTAGAATTCAGCCTATAAATTTTGTTTACCATTTATTTAGCTCAACTTATACAAATTAGGAAAAATTTCCGTTCGTCCATATTATTTATCAAAAAAATGGCCAGACGCAACCTTTCTCCTCCTATTCTTCTTCGTCGTCGTCCTCCTTCTTCACATCAAATGTGAATCGTTTCAGCCGTATTATACGTCAAAAGACTTGAAACATCGACATGATTTCATATCTAAAAATTGAGACTGTTTAGAGGAGATTTTAAGATGATCGAGATTGATTAGTCAGTGTATAGTTCAGGGGCGGAACCACCCATGCCGAAGAGGTGTCAAGCGACACTCCTTTGTCGGAAAATTACACTATATATAAAGGTCAAATTTGGTTCAATAAATATGTATAAAGTATTGACACCTCTTGACTCAAGTTAATGCTTAGTCTAGTTGTTAAGGTGTTGTGAAAAGTCCTTGACGTTGGGTGTTCTATTCTTATTAGTAGCCACAAAATTATATTTTTTTTACTACAACCATTGATACCTCATAATTATATTTTTTTTTACCACAACCATCGACACCCCTTAATGACGATTCTAGATCCGCTACTGGTATAGTTCATGAATAAGTAAGTTATATTCAACTTTTTGAGTGTATCATAATGTATAGTTAGTGTATAGTCAATGTATATTTTTTAAGAGTTTTGAATATTTTTTTTATGTAAATAACAACATGATTATATTTTTTGAAAATTAATAATATTCACTCTTAAATATGTTATTTTTGAAAGGTTCCCTTTATTAAATTTACACTATTTGAAACTATGAAAAAAGAAGAGGAGGAGGTTAATCAAGTTCAATTTTTTTGGCCCATTAGAAATTGGGCTTATTTAATGGACTAGTCTAGTCCTAGGCCTTAAGAGGGACCAAAGCTAAGGCGTTTGGAGTTTGGACATACATTATTTGCAGATATTCAAATATTATTGTCAACTTATTAATGTTATTTTGGGATAATTTTATTCATTATTTCAACTTCAATTTGAATTTTTTAAAAAAAATTAAAATTACTTTTGTTCATTTTGTCTACGAAGATTTTCTTTCTATTGAGAAAGAACTATGATACCAATAATTATTTCCCCCGTTTCAAATCACATGTTATAATTTTTAAAAATACATCTTTCAAATTATTTGTCATTTTAGAAGTTCAAAAAATGTTATTATTGTTTTTTTTTAATATTACCCTTAATAGTAATTGTTTTTGAAGACTACAAATACCCCAATTATGGAGAAATGACACATATAGATAAGTAAATATTAAATGAAGACAGATTATATCTTAAGATACAAATAAAAATAAAATATTTAAACCCCTTCCTAATTAATATTTTTTAAGGAAACATGTAAGAAAAAAAAATAACGATTACGGAGAGAGTATATACAATTCAATAGTCAGATCAAACTTGATAAGGTAAATATACTTCTCCATACCAAGTGTTTAATGAAGTAAAAATATAAACTAATTAATTATGACTAAGTGATAGATATTTATATTATAATCTGCATCATCGCCATTATTTTGGACACAATATCTAAGAATTTATAATACTGCGGATTTTAATTTTAATTTTATGATTTTTCACTCGGTGTCTGGAGCCTGCATTAAAGCCATGTCTAAATCTGAACCGCACACTGCAGGATCCATTCGAAAATTGGACTCCCAACAAAATTTTCTCCCTACTCAAGATTTTTTTTTTTTTTTTTTGCTTTAGTGAAGTCTTTTAATTTGATAAAGAAGAAAAAAGGTGTTCTAATTTCAAAAGCATATTAGATCTTGAATACTAATTTGTAGTGAGACTATGGAACATCCAACAACCTAATTTTCAACACTTTTGCATCTTTAATTTCTTGAAAGATCATAGGTGGTTGGCAATTAGATTTTAATTTCCTAAAATACATGTTCAAATAGAAATTGTTTCATATAGGAGACCAAAAGCCAATATTTAAAACAAGCTATATGATTTGTATAATCAGGCTATACCTAAACAATCATTAATTTTTTCTATTATTTGCCATATCTTCAAGAACCACTAGACACTTTAGTATTTCATTATTATTGAGGTTTATAAAACTAATCAAACCCTAGTTGTACGTCCACAATGACCTAGAAGCAAAATCAACAAAAGATATGTACTCAACCAATGTGTAGTTATTACTCTATTTTTGAGTTTAGCTATTATATCAGATTTGTTACGAAGAGTCGTATGTTATTATAGATCAATATAATCCGATGTTTTAAATAAATTATCGCATGACTCTTGAACTCGATCAAAGCAAAGCTAACTTTTGCATTGTATTTCCATAGCATGAGTGCAAGAGCTTGTAGACCTAAAAAAAATATAATCTAATATGTGGGAGAGTTCAATTAGCTTATAACCGTATTACCATTTCTCTTTTTATCCGATGAGGGGACAATTGACAAATAGCAACCGTATACATATATATACACTGGTATAATATTATTTATTATTTATACACACACAAGTGTGCATGAGATTTCTTTCTATAATGAAAGTTGAAACTTTTCTTTTAAATATAAGTTGATTTCATCCGTGACTTGATATGCACCATATCGGATTGTATTATCTTCTTTGAGTTATCTTTTTCGTTTTATCTATGAATTATATTTCTTATGAACAACTTGGAATATAGTTATGTAATTCTACCCAAGAAATTTGTCCCCCACATCATGCACTTTTAGTGCATACTCAAGATAATTGGACGATCAATTCATACAAGTTGGATTACAAGGCAATTTTATACCCTTAGATTAGGGCCTACGGGTGTACAAATCCGAATCAAACCGCAAATTGAGTCAAACCGAAAAAAAACTCGACTATTAGTTTGGTATTGGAAAAAAAAAATCCCGACTATATTTGGGTTGATTTGGTTTTAACTAAAAAAAACCAACCCAAGACTAAACCAACCCGACATTATATATATAATTTTAAATTTTTAGTTTATACGTAAAAATATTTACTTTGATATAATTTTTAAATATTTCTTATACTTTTTCATAGTTTTTACCTTTTGATATATTATTTCATGTTTGAAAGTTAGAATTCTTAATGGTCCAATAAAGATTATAGTCCATAGATGTTGGTAATTATAATAAAGCTAAAATCAAAATCAAATTAATACTAATGCAAAAAGAAAATCAATTCAACACTGAGAATGACAATAATATTGAATATTTGTTCTTTAGTTTTACATAGGTTTAGATAATTAAAATACATAATCTAATTTTAATTTCCTTTAATATTTAGTCATGTAACTAATACTTATTAAACTTATTTGAGCATGATTTAGTACTTTTAAATTATGATCATTTTCATTATGACTTATTAATTTGCAATATTTGCTTTACACGATTTCATTATTATGTTTTTGTTGGATATTTTAGTGTCATTAATCAAATCATATTTTGTGTTATTTTCTTAAGAAACACCTTAGATATTAGTTGTATTTTGGTAGGACTGATGAAATATTTGAAGTAGCAGTAAATTATATGTTTGTATTAATACTAATCGGAAAAACCCGAAAAAAACCCAAAAATCCGAAAAACCCAGAAAAATTCGAAATAACCCGAGGTTCAAAAACCCCGAGTTTATTGGTTTGGTTTGGTTTATAAATTTAAAAATCCAACACAAATGATTTGATTTGATATTTGAAAAACCCAAACCAACCCGGCCATGTACACCCCTACGGCTTAGATAATAGATACTACTACATAATGCAAAAAATAAAAAAATGCAAATAAGCTAGTCTATAGTATTGATCAACATGGCAATTGACATTAGGAATGTTAATTAATTTTGGATACTGATCAGATACATATGAAATTGATATTGGATACACAAATATACATATAAATCACGCTTGGAGGTAGTATATTCAGAAAAAGTACATTTGTGATATATATATCTGTCTCGGTCAGATACATGTGTGTATTCGTAATAATATGGCAAAAAATGTAATTAGGGAAACTGTTTTTTCAACATGTTATTAACATCAATAATAATGTACTTTGTGTTGTTTCCTCTTTAAACATTGACATAATTTAGAATTATTTATATTATTACAATTAGGATTATTGAGTCCTAACTAAATAAAGAACGCATGATTATATAATAAAGTTACTGCCTCAGATAGAGAAATAAGAAGGCCTCGGCCATCTCATGCAAAAAAGGTAGGGAGGTGAAAGTCTGGGTGGATGGTTTCTATAAAAAAAAAGCCAAAAATTTATGAACGCTTTATATGTTTGCCATGTCCATACAATTCTCACCTTATGAGCTAACTCGATTGGACCCCTATAACTATGATGTCCACACTATAGTTAATTAACGTGGTATAGATGTGCGGAGTATTAAGAGTCTCACACTAAAAAAGGAATAGACAATTGATCTCCTTAATTATATGCATTTGGACTATTTTTACCATATAATCTAGCTTTTGAAATTAAGTTATAGTGTTAGATTCAAGATTCATTCTTTACTATCAAATACATAAATAAGTCATAAAAATTTATAAGTAAATTTAATCAGCTTTGTCAAACACACATAGATCAAATAGTGACAAAATAAAATAAAATAAAAAACTTGAGAATGATTTGAGTTTATAAGTAACACTTTTTATCTTTCATTGTAATTCTAAAAAGACAACTTAGCATCATGGAATTTGTCTCTTTTGGAGTTCTTTCATTGTATTTGTACCACTCATTACTGTCATTAGTTTATTTTATCAATGGGGTTGTAATTGTCGTTTTCCCTATTATCTGCACAATAGAGAGTCTACTAATTAAGTAATTAACTTTAATGCTATCATACAAATCTCAAAATATATTTGTTTAAAAGTAAAACCGTGGACGACTACCCTTGTTTTATTCCTTCTAATATTATTATAATATTGACAACAACAGTACCATTGGCTCATTAATGCTTTAGGCTTTATGAGATTTGTTTAATTTGTCAATGATGTTATATATATGAGATTAATTAACTAAGAAACTAACACATGGATTCACATGCTTCTTGTTTAATTTTATAAGTGGGATTTAGTAAAGATAGAATGTAATGTGTATATAAACATTATTCCTATCTTATGAATATAGAAAAATTATTTCTAATAGACCCTTAACTTGACTCAAGTAAAACATATATATAAAATCAGGTATGCAACAACTAACTAAAGTTGTTGCCATATATTAATATTTAACAACATCAGTGTTGTTGCTAAAAATTATTGCTAATTCTATACTTTCTTGTCGATGTACATGTAAAGTAAACATAATCGAAGAAGGAATGATGAAAACAATGAAGAAGAGAGGATAGTAATAATGACAAAATAATATGGTAACTGAATCAAATGAAATAACGAGTAATACTAAAATCGAAGAATAAAATAGCAGGAGAGTAATAATAATAACAATATTTAGAAAGAAAACTAGACAACACACTTGACCTACAAACCTTCTATCCTAATCGTTCGACCTTCATAACTTTCTATCTAGGATCATGTCGATAAGTTGTCGGTGAACAACCATGTCTTGTCTAATCACTTCTTCCAAGACTTCTTCTTTGGCCTACCTCTACCTTTTCTATACCTACTATACACAACCTCTTGCACCTCTTCACTGGGACATCTGTGTATCTTCTCTTAACATGTGTCTGAACCATCTCAGCCTCGACTCCCTCATCTTGAGCCATTATGGAGGCCATTCTTACCTTGTCAAAATAGCTTCATTCATGATCCTATCTCTCCAAGTATTCCCACAATTTCATCTCAATATTCTCATTTTCGCTACTTCCATCTTCGGGACATGCAAGTTGATCATAACCAGTCAACACTCCACCCCAGCTTCTTTGACCACCACGTTATAAAATTTACCATTATCACACAGGACACCGCATGCGAGCTTCCATTTCATCTACCTCATCTACTCCACCACGATGTGTAGCATTATCTTCAATCTCCCAATTTCCTTAAATTATTGATCCTAGAAATTTAAAACTCTCTTTTTTGGGAATGACTTATGTTTCATCCTTACTTCGACATCTACCACGTGAGTTACATCCCTGAACTTACACTCAAAATATTAGAATTTTTTTGAAATATTGGTATTAGAAAATTGAAATTCAAATTTGAAATCATGATACGAAGTAGATTTAGATTAATTTTGAACAAAATATCCCTCAACATTTTGTGACCAAATTTTGGCAATTCATTGAAGTTTGTTATCAAAATTAAGGAGATCTAAGTTTTGCCCATCAATTTTAAATTCATCAAGATTTATGGCCAAATATTAGCAATATGTCCGAATTTATTTAGAAAAACTAGCAACTGGATGAAATGATCATACAATTCAACTATAACAGGAAATGATATTAGGATAATTTGTAGTCTCTTTTGCATTAGCTTGTATATGTTGTATATTCACCAAGTAGAAGGAATTCTCATGGAGGTATAGGCACTATGTCCCCCTCCAAACTCTGTAACTTATTCGTGATTAATTTACAAGGTAGGGGTTAATTGCCCCCATTTCAAAAAAAAAAAAAAAAAAAAAAAAATTCCATACCCATATACTATAAGTACATTTTTTTTATAGGGAATTTTACACAAATCTCATAGAGTTAAAAGCTAATTACATTTTATCCCTAACTCTTTTCCAAATTAAATAATAAGCTAATTACATTTTATCCCTAACTCTTTTCCAAATTAAATAAATCCCTCAAATTTGGTGGAATCTTGATACATCCCAAAATATCCTGATACATCGTGTCCTAGTTTCGAATACATCCATCAACGTTCCGATACATCGCGTCTCAGTTTCAGATACATCACTCAACGTCCCTGATACATCACGTATGTTTCGATGCATAGCGTGACCGATGCATCACGTAAAGTAATGTATCCGATAATAGGAGAGAGTTGAGATTTTTGTAATTTTTTCAAATGGTAGAGAAGTTTAGAGAACATAGTAAAATAAGTTGTGTATTCATGTAATTTTCCCTTTTTTATAACCACCACATTTCCAAGAAATGGACTAATCTTGAACAAAGTCTGGTAGTTGCATATTATTTGATCCATTATTAATCAAAATGCCAACATTTTTAGATGTAACGGAATCATTTTGGATTAAATAATACCTTGAGGAAAATGTTGCATCATGGACAATTATTATGTAGCTTGAAGAGAACTAGGGTTTTTGTAATATTCTCTTTCTAGCTAGGGCCTCAATCATGGTGATTATGGTTTGACTACTAAAGTGTCTAGTGGTACTTTTATTTGAATTTTAAACTATGCCAATTGGCATTTAGTCTCCAAATTATGAAATGAAAGAGAATAAGTTGTATTTGCATATGTACTTTTGAGAAATTATTGTACAAAATTAGGTTGTTGGCTGTCCCATAGTCTCCCTGCAATGAGATCTAAACCTTAATCTCTTCAAAGATAACACATCATGAATTGTATTTTTGATTCTCAAAATACAATAACAAAATACAAGTTAAGTTAGTATTCAAGATTTTTTAGAGGGTTTCAAAAGAGGCATCACTACAGACAAAAATGACTTTGTTTAGTTATTGATTTTCAAAATTTACTAGTCTGATTAATTCAAATTCGTGTTGTGTAGGATCTATTAAGAGAATGTGATCCCGCCTCCCTATCATCGTTCTTAGGACTTGAACTCTAGACCTCTTGTCAATTATTGGAGTACCATCAATTTTACCACATTCCGCATGGTAAAAAAAGAGGAATAAGAAGGGCAATAATATAAAGGGAAATTTACAGAAATCCTAATATTTTAGGAGCTAATTACTAAAATACACTCTAGTTTGCAGTATTATGAATCTAACAAGATTTTGGTGCGTCCAGATTCATGTATCTCGGGATACATGAGGTCATGTGTAATTTGTTCCAGATACATCTTATTCAAGTGAATTCGCATGTATCTGAAATACATATAACAAATCTCGCTTGGCTTCCTCACCTCCCTCACATCTCTCTCCACTCTCCTGTATATTTGGTATCCTAGATATATGTGAATCACACTAGATACATACAAATACATGTATCTAGTGTGTATCTAGTGTGATTCAGATGTATCTAGGATACATGACTATCTCGCTTGCCTCTCTATTTTAGTGTATTTGGTAGAAAATTTACATGTATCTAGGTATATCTTCCTTAATATATAGTAAGAGTAACTCCTAATAAGTGGTGAGATACGTTTATTTGAAAAAATATATATAATTAGTATATACGATATAGATATATGTTTAATAAGAGGTAGTTTTTCCTAATATATATCCCATTAATTTTTGTACAACAAATAATGGAGGAGTTGAATATATAGATTGGTAAAGTTCTTCCAGTTAAGTTGGAGACAACAAGGGTTTAGTTAAAATAGTTATGCAATTTGCAGCATCATACAATCTTCTAACCTAACAAAATCACATTATTTTGTCTCTATACACAAGATATTTTATATGTTAATTGAAAATTCTAGCATTTTCCTCCAACAATATATATATGTCCATTATTTTGACTAAAGTTGTATTTCACTAATGAGAGCATCTTTAAGCAATCAAATTACAGTAATTAAAACCACTGCAATGGTAGGTACATGTTGAAATGAATAGTTACTCAAATATTGCTTGATATTATGAGTATGAGGATTGAAATTTGACCAAAGAAATTTGATTTAACACGTAAAGCATATTTTGATTTTTCCATATATTTTAAAATTATGAACAAAGAAAGAAAAAAGTTTGAAAAATTAATGTTAAATGGATCGGGTGAATTGTCCAAGTACGTAAAGTTCCATCAGATGTGAGATTTTTACATTCATTAGGTAAGCACACATGGAGATTGTGGTGCAAAAACAACAAGAAGAAAACAAGAAGGAGACAACGTCAACTGACCACTTTTTGATCTTATCTTTAAAAAATAACTATTATCATTAATTTGAAATTTCACGTGTGAAACTTGATGATAATATTAAGAAATTTCACTTAGTAAAATTTTAAACTCCATTTTAGTGACTAAGTTTCAATTACCAAGGCTAAAAATGGCTATTTTGTAAACTTTACGTGAAAGGAAAAGGGAAATTAAACTTGCCAATTTTAGGCAAGGGTGTTTATCGTATTCGGTCCCATTTTTTATATTATTGATTTTTGGTTAGTAAGCACACTGATAATCAAATCAATACAAAGTCAAGAAGTTTCGGGTTCGAGTCCCCTTGGGTACGGAGTCGCCTTTGTTAGGGAGCGCTTTATCCCTCAATGTGGGAGTTTTCGACGTGATTCCGAATTTAGTCGAGCTGCAATGTGGGTATCGGACACCGATGAAAAACAAAAAAGAACAATTAATACAAAGTTCATTTTTTATTTTTTATTAGTCGGCTTTTGATCATTATTAGAGTTTGTATTTACCATTTAAAGCCATTACGATATAATCATAGATAAAAAGATACTTTTTGTATAATTTTCATTTGATTGTACTTTGTAGATTTAACTATTAGCTAAAATCTTAAAATCAGAAATCGAATAAATAATTCAATTAAAAATTTACAAAACCGTCTAAAAATTATTAACCCAAAAATTTGATACCAATAAATCAATAATATTTTTTCCATTTCACTTTTCACTTTTCAATTTTTAAAAAAATACTTATATATAAATTATGATTTAAATTTTTTAAGTTAGCTTGTTAATCCATTTATCCATGTGTTAGTTCTTAGTTAATATAATGTGTAGCATTTATCAATCATAATCATCAAATCAACAAACTGTATAAGCAATATTGCATTAATGAGCCAATGGTTTAGTTGCATATAATATGCTACCTTTAATTAATATTAATATATAATACCCCTAACTAATGGGGTTAACGACAATAACCCCTAGAGTAATGACAAATTAATATGCTTACGGATCATGACTTTGTATTTCAATTTGGATTATGTCACATTGAGCCTCAAAAACATGTGTATCAAATCATATGGATTTAGACTAGGCCTTATATGTGAATTCACTTAAAAGGTACAAAATATAGATGTTGAATTCAGTATGCTCGAATCTTTAATCCACCTCTCAAACAAATATTGAAGGATCTATGACAGATCATGATTTCTTGATTTTGATTAGAGCTTTATATGCCTCAATAATGGTGGTTATGGTTGAATAAATACTATTAAAGTGTCTAGCTAGTAGTGTTTGTTCCCTTTTAAGTGTATTGTGGTTCTTGGAATTAGAAATAGAAAATACAAAAATAGATTATTGCTTAATTAGATATAACCTAATTATACAAAAAATAATTATCTTAAGAATTGGCTATTGGTCTCTACAATATGCAAACGACATATATTCATTGTAATCTCATAAGTAAAGTCTGATGAGTATAGGATATATGCAAATTACCTTATCACTATCTTTATGGAGATAGAGATTGTTTCCGATAGAGAACTATTGATTTCTAACAGACATTTTCTATTTGAACATGTATATTAGGAAAGGAAAATCCTATGGCCAACCACCTATGATCTTTTAAGAAGTTAAAGATGCAAAAGTGTTGAAAATAAGGTTGTTGGCTGTTCCATAGTCTCACTACAACGAAATCTAACCATAATTTCATCAAAAAGAAACACAACTACTATTCTTTTAATTTTTCCTTAGTTCGATATTCGTTATCCATATTAAAGCTTGATTAATTTGGATTTGAGCCGCATATATAGGGCCTTATTCAGGGGAAAGTGCTCCTTACCAAAGACTTTTTCATATCCAGGACTCGAACCCAAGACTTCTGAGTAAGGGAGAAATAGCCCCATTCACTGCACCATACTCTTTATTAAAAATTTCACAACTCGAATTGCATTTGATTCTCAAAACACAATAAAGAATACAAGTTAATTAGTATAATGTTGAAATAATCATGCAATCTTCTAATATAATAATATAATAATAACAGAATCAGATTCGGTTGGCTTCATTCACAAGATTTTAAAGCTATTGATAACCCTAGCATTTTCCTCCCACAATATATTGACTGCAAAGTTGTATTTCACTTATGAGAAAATCTTCAAGAAATCACATTTATACTAATATAAAGTCAAATTGCACTCATGGGGACTTTATTTATATATGTTTAGAAATTAAAAAAGGTTCAAGTTTATCAATTTCTATATTGTATACTTGCTAATATAATTTTAAAATGTAAAATCATACCCAAGCAAGTAGATTTTAGAGTTTAACTTGCTTCAAATATTTTTAAACGAAAAAAGGATAAATTTACTATGAACTGTGTGGGAGACCTTTATTTAAGTATTGATTCTCGATAACACGCAAAATTAGTCCATAAAAATATAATTCACTCATTCTATTTAAGTTTGGAAGAATCAATGATCAGCTCATTTATTAACTCAGTTTATTTTGATCCACTCAATTGAATCCGTCTAAAAAAGTTGGGTTGTTTAGAATAAATACGTGGCCCGAATTGACCTAGAAATTTTATTGAAATATTTTTATTTTTTTCCCTTAATAGTCATAACCAAAAAATCAAAGTTGTTATTTTTGTTTGGTAACTAGATAGATTATAAGAAAATAGATAAAAAAAAATAATAATACATAATATAATTAACGTCACTGCATCAAAATGATCTTTAGCGACAATTAATTAATGACCATAGCTTAATTGTCGCTAAATATGTACTTTAAGAGGCAATTAGCACTCTTTGTAAGTATTCCTAAAGCCTATAGCGACATTGAATCTAACGACAATTAACTAATACCGGTAAAGACTTTGACACTCCTTAATAAATGATCTTTAGCGACAATTAATTAATGACAATAGCTTAATTGTCGCTAAATATCTACTTTAAGAGGCAATTAGCACTCTTTGTAAATATTCCTAAAGCCTATAGCGACATTGAATCTAACGACAATTAACTAATACCGATAAAGACTTTGACATTCCTTAATAATGTCAATATTTATTTCCGTACAGACAAGGAGTATAATGTGTTTTTGTGAATATGAAATTGTAGAATCCAGAGACTATAAGCTGGCAGAGTATAATGTGTTTTTGTGAATAATATTACGTATTAATTATTTTTATTATTGTATATTGTGTTGACCTAAATTCTTGCATGCATATATTTGGCTTCACCCTTAGGGACCTAGTTAATCGATCGGTCAAAAATAATTACACTCACTACTTAAATATATAAAAATATATGTATTATTATGTATAAAAACATGTATGTGTGTGTGTGTGGGTGTGGGTGTGTGTGTGTTGTTTATTATTTTAGTGAGAGGGCTATGTATCTTCCTACTAGCTTCTCACAATCCTTGTGCCAAGAAAAAAAAACAAACCAAAGATGAGTTTAATATGATACAATTACTTTGTTTGTCTCGGTGGCACAATTTGAATTTCGAGAGTCAAACTTGTTTAATTTGACTGTGAATTTGGACAAGGAACTTCAAGTTTTTAGAAATAAAATTTACATATTTAGAAATTACGTATAAATTACTATAAGTCACAATAATTTACGATTCAGAATATTTGAATGACACGAAAAAAATTATGGTTAAGAATAAGTCGTTTGAATCTCAAACATTACCTTCCACAGCTTTATACATGAATTTTACTTTTAAAATGAATCAGTTTAAATTTTATGAGTGAAAATCACTATTTTACTTGAAATAATACTCAAACAAATTAATCAATATTTTATCAGTATTCTAAAGATTGAAGTCTAGTTAATTACTAGTGAATAAACTTCAAATTATTTGAACTTCTGAGCTAAGGCCAAAAGTTTTAAGGCATTAATATATATATATATATATATATACACAAATAGATAAAATTTGTATGAAGTTGAACAAGCATACACATATGTTTTATGTGAAAAATTGTGTTTTATGTGTAGCATCCTACGTGTATTATATCACATACGACACATACATCTATTTGCTCAACTTTATACAAATTTAATTAATTGTCTATTTATGCACAATTAAAATTATATTAAAAATCATCAATTTCAGCTGAGTACAAATTAAATGAGTCATTTACATATTAAATACATTTTAAAAACTCAATTTCTAAAAGCTGAGCAGATTCCATTTGTCTATTCTGTTAGATGATATATTATTATTAAAAGCATCATATATAATATACTAGTAGTACATTTGTTTTGTTTTGCTATAAATATGCTCCAATACTTGTCCTACATATTACTACACTCCTCCATAGATTTTTATTAGCCTCTTAAAAAAAACCTATTTTCAAGAAAAAAAACATGGAAGATTATTATAGAGAGAATGAATTCTTATTAGATGAATTATTTGCTTTAAGAAGTGATTTATGGGAAAGTACTTGTCTACCTATGGAAATAAATAGTAGTAGTAATTTCTATTGTAACAATAATTATGATTGTTTTGGAGAAATTCCTCTTCCTTCTACTACTACAACTACTACTACTTCTTTTGAAGACTACTATAATAATTTTCCAATTGACCAAAGCCAAAACTATTCATTATTACATAGTGAACCTTATAGCACACAAAAAGTAGATGTATTGTCTCCACTTGAACTCACTAATTCTTTCAATTTCCCTTATACTTCCCAATTAGAAAATTTTTCATCAATATTCTTTGATGTTGGAAATTTTGGTGATTGTAAATTGGAGAGAACTCAATCAACTGCATCGTCAACTGCTATAGCTCCTGCTAATTTCAATATTGGCTTGTGCCTTGATAAAAAGGCGAAAACAAAGAAGGTGAATGGGGAGCCTTCTAAGAATTTAATGGCTGAAAGAAGAAGAAGAAAAAGACTCAATGGTCGTCTTTCTATGCTTAGATCTATTGTTCCTAAAATTAGCAAGGTAAATTAAAAGATAGAACCCTTTTTTTTTTTTTTTGGTTAAATGTCCAATATTAGCTAACCTATAAGTTGTTATAATTATCTCGAAATAATTATGTGTAACTCTCACATTATGACTTGTATTTAATGATTGAGTTAAGTTCAAGATTTCGTTCTGATATAATTAATTTGACTTTTGTAGATGGATAGAACGTCAATCTTAGGGGACACTATCGACTACACAAAGGAACTTCTTGAGAAAATCAACAATTTGCAACAAGAAATGGAACTAGGGTCAAATCAACTAAGTTTAATGAGCATTTTCAAGAACGAAAAGCCCATCGAAATGTTTGTCAGAAATTCACCAAAGGTACCTTTGACTCGAATTCTGTATATATCTAAAAAATAAATTACTATGTGTTTGTGTATACTTCGAGTTAACTCATTTTTAAAATTTTTTTTTACTTCAATTTGATAGTAATAAATTATAATTTGGTGTTATTTCCTTTATTATTGCAGTTTAATGTGGAAAGGAGGAATAATATTGATACAAGAGTGGAGATTAATTGTGCAAGCAAATCTAGTCTTTTGCTATCAACATTGACCACACTAGATGCCTTAGGCCTAGAGCCCCAACAATGTGTTATAAGTTGTTTCAATGATTTCTCAATGCAAGCTTCTTGCTATGAGGTATAAAATTCAATCCTCACCTTTTTACAATATACTTTTTTGTTAACAAATAATTTTAATGTGTTAAGTTCGTGAAAAAAATATTTTCCAAGAAAAATGTTTTCCACTTTCGATCAGTTTCTTATTGCTATTTAACTTTTAACTTCATATTACTTGTTCAGACAAAGACATGATTTGGTGTTACGGTTAATATTTAGTGTTAAAATATTTCGTTAAAACTCTCTTTATTTTCTAAAATAATTTATTTAGAACAAAATTGTTTTTTTGTGATATGATGATAGGAAATGGAGCAAAGAGGAGTTACAAATGCAGAAGAAATAAAGCAGGCACTATTCAAAAATGCTGGATATGCAGGAAAATGTCTCTAGTTTTTTTACCAAAATTAATTTTGATGGGAAAAAAATGTTGACTGAATTTTGTTAATGGATAATATATTCTTGAATTTGCTTATTATTATTATCATTTTGTCAAGTTATTGGGAGTAGCTCTCTTTTTCAATTGAGAGGTTATAATGATTTTTTGTAACTTAATTAATCATTTTCAAGATGATATCAATTTGAATGTACTTTTAATTTGTAAATCGTATGAGCCTTAGGTTAATATGAGCCAACGGTTTCTAGCCAATAACGTGGGAAGGGAAACTAGGGGTAGTCCACGGTTTCTAATATCTTCCAAACAATCACTTTTAGATTTACTTTCATTTCATTATTTTTATCAGAGTCAAATTTATCGTAATTCATAATTAAATGATATTGAGCTTACACATTGACTTACTCACACACTAAACATTTGATTCTGAATGTGAGAAGGTTGTTAAGTGTCCCACATCAGTTAGGGACGGGAGATTCAGTCTCTTATATGAATTTAGACAATTCTTATCCTATGAGTTTATTTATGAGATTAAGTTAGGTTTAAGATATATTTTTTTAACTTTATTTTTACTTTTCACTCTAATATAGATAATTATTAGTTATCACTTTTAGCCTAACCAAATCAAAACATATTTTTTTATGTTTTTCTTCAAATCATTTCTCAAGATCTAAAACTACGTATATATTAATTAAGATCTCTCTTCTTCTTCATTCTTAAGAGGAATACATTAACAAAATTGTCCTTTCATATAGATCGTCTGATAATACGAAGATAAAATATTTATATTTTTTATTATAGTTTAAAGTATGTGCAATATGTAATACAAATACAAATTGGAGCACTTAAACCTGAAAATTAATAATTCTTCTCATATTATCATTCTTAAGAGGAATTTAATTTTATCATTATTCGATCCACAAACATGCATGTTATAATACAAAACAAATTGGAGCACTTTAACCTGAAAATTAATACTCTTGTAGACTAATTCTTCTCATATTATCACTCAAATAACAATTTAAAATATATGTAATATAACGAGAGTGAAATAGACAATAAATAGAATAAAGGAGAAAGCTTGATTGTTGTTTAAAGTCGAAAGAAAAGTTTGATTTTTAAAACAAAATTGAGGATGCAAATAATTTTTATCCCCTACTCAAACAATAAACAATTTTTTGTATTATAAAGAACTTGTACAGTGTTTCGTGGGGTATGAATGGATATGCTTGCATTGCAACACATGTACTATCTTTAAAGATTATCATATATTTTTCGAACGATTCGTACTCTATAATGAAGAAGTTGCACACTATTTCCTCCCCATAATGAATATGTTGCACATAAGTTAATTTGAGATTGAAGTGTAATTTTTTTTTCACAATTTAAAATTTTGGTCAATCAAGTTGCATTAAAGCTACTCAAGAATTTCACTATTAAGTAGGGTGGTTATAATTATATGTCTTTTCATATTAGGCAAATAACTTGTTTAAAAGAATTGTGTGTAGACCAAACTAGGAGGACTAACTTTTAAGTACTTAATAACTATTTTTTTATTTTTTATTTTGAATATGTGGTATTATTTGTTATGTCATCACCAAATGCATCATATAAAATATCTGTTAATGGCTATATACTAATATATATAACTAAATCAACATAGATAGTAAAAATATTATTATAAAATAATTAATTGTCTGCTAGTTCTTTAATCGTATTAATTAATAGTTGAGATTATATATCACCGTCTCATTAAAAAATCTTCATATTGGAAAGTAAATAATGAAAAATAAAAAACTTAAAAATTGTAATATGTTATTTTAGTGCAACCTTCTAGGCAAAAAAGGAGGAGATGAATATTGTTTTGAGAAATTAGAAAATGTCACATAAATTGAAATAAAAAGAATAATAGATCAAAACGCAAAAATTCAAAAAAAAAAACTGAACCATAAAATTTAACCGGATGGCTACTTGTCCTCCCCCACCCACCCAAATAAAATGTACTTATAAAATATATTTCCTCGATTTCATTTTACTTGACATTTGTTATTAGGGATGATATCGAAAGAAAATAATAAATTTCTCTTTATTTGCTAAAACAGTCAATTAAACAAATAAATGAAAAGGTGTCAACAACTTTTTCTTATCCCCCCTACAACAATGTCATCCCGTTTATCTCGATTGAAACCAAGATCCAAACCAATCGATGAATGTTACCCAACATATCAACAATTACAACAAGTAGAAGAAGAAGAAGAAACACTCAACACTAGAGATGTTTCAAGACAAGAAAACGTCGATAATGATGATGATGATAATGATGATGATGAAGAACCTGTCTGGACATTTCGCGTGTTGTTATTGGGATTACTATCATTTATTTTCTTGATAATTATCACAAAATATTATCTTCATGAGACATCAGAATGTGTTGTGTCAATGGTATGGGTTATGGTGTTTGTGTACCCTATAGGTTTTATTATGGGCAAGAAATTACCAAAAAGGAAGATTTATTTACGTTTAATTGGATTGGAATTTTCTTTGAATCCAGGATATTTTAATACCAAAGAATATGCATTGATCTCTATAATTGGTAATATTGGTGCTGTTTACGGTGGATTAACTTCTGATTTCATACTCAATACCTCTTTCTAGCTGCATTTATAGAGAGAGAAAATATTAGGGGTCATTTAGTAGCTGGATAAACGTAAAGTTAATACATGAATAAGTTGATTGTTCATGTATTAATTTTATACCATGTTTGGTTTGCAAATAGGATAGGATTATTCATATATTAATTTTATACAATGTTTGATCGGTAGGATTGTATCTTTATTGAATTATTGTAATGTAGTTTACTTTGTAGTTTCTCTTTTTGAGGGGTGAAATAGATTGTGAAATTCACTATTAAAATATGTGAATGGAAATTGGCTTGTCGGAAATGTTTCTGACAAACTTTTAGATAAGAATTTCATATTTCTAATAACATTTAGATTGGAGTGTTAATTAAATATTCATATTTTTTTAATAGTGATTGTTATTTGTGATGTGTTTGTCTCTTACATCTTGTTTATTTTATTATCTTCTTGTTGTTTTTCTACTTGTTATTATTGCTTCTTTTTCATCTCTTCTTGAGTTGAGATCAATCGAAAATCATTTTTCTATCCTATAAGGTAAAGGTAAAATTTATGCATATTCTACCCTGTCTAGATCTCATCCATTGGAATTATACTTGATAAGGGGCATGAAAATTTCGACCAAAATAAAATTGAAATATATAAATCAGTTATATTGGAGTAGTAACAAACTAATCTATCTATTAATGGAATAATGTTAATTTTTTCTATTAAAATTGTGGATGGCCTGGAAGACCATTTCCTCAAATATAACTCCTTTTGATTCAATTTACATGGCAGGATTTAGCCGTATATAATGTTAGAAAATAAAACTCTAAACAAATTGAAATTTGTGCTTTAATACAAATTAGAAACATTAAAATACTAGAAAGTTTAAAAGTTGTAATTTTTAAATATAAAAAGATATACAAATTAAAAGGAAAAGTATACATAAACTTAAGTACCTCATATTTTATGTTACGCATCAGAGGTGTATCTAGCGTGGAGGGGTGTTGTATTCGTGTGCACCAACAGACCATATATAGTAAGGTCTATATTTCTTCAGAACCACTTAAATATACACGTGTGCACTTAAATTCAATAAATTCGATGATGCAATAGATAATAGGTGCACCTTTACAAATAAAATTGGAGGTTCAAATCTTGCATATGTCTTGTTGTTTTTTCCTTTTTCTAGAATCAAGTTCGGATTTCAAATTTTATGTCTTTCTTATTATTAGAATCTTAATGGCTCATAATTTTATTTAGACAAGTCGAATATATATATTGAAACCGATAGTAGAAGAGGATATAGCATATAATAAACGGGTGAACTAATCTCCATAATTTCGACACAAAATATAGATATGTTTCTTAAATTGTAAGAAACAACTTTTTTTTTATTAAAAACACATATTTCTTAAAGTATAACAAATTAATGGTGTGCCCTTAAAATATTTTGATCTCAAATTCACAACTAATTTTTCCTGTTTTTTCTATGTAGCTGCATTATTTTCGTATAAATAATTATTTTTAGCCCTATATATATTTTACAATCATAACTATATTCTAGTGAAAACTCATCGATATTTTCCCCCTTGGCCTCCCTGGCCCCTGTCAAAGGGAAAACATAAAAAGAAAAAAAAAATATAAAGAACATTGCATTGGATTCAAAATCTTTGTAAAAATTTGTGTAACAAAAAAATCACTCAACTTTGATCAGGGGTTATACGCGAGGGTGTCACAAGGACAAAAAAAGTTTTCCAAAATTTCGTGTGTTCGGTAGAAAAGAAATTTCTAGAAAATTTGTCAACATAGAAAAGAGAACAATTTGAATAACTCAAAATACCAAAAGGAGAAAAAAGTAAGAAGAGTTTAAAAATTCTCTTTTTTTCTTTTTGACTCTAATTAACATCATTTGATTGTAACTGAAGTCATGGGAGTAGAGAAAAACATAGAAAATGAATTTGAAGAAGAAATTCATGAAGATGAAAATTCTCCGATAGAACAAGTCAGGTGCGTTTTGAATTGTGTGATCATCTCATCTGAAATATTAAATTATTTGATAGCAAAGTTCCATTTTGTATGATATTGTTTCCTATTTTAATCTATTTCAAAAAAGAATGATATTATCTATTTTGAAATGATTAACTTCAAGTTTTGTATTTCTGTTTGGTATGGAAGAAAATATTTTTTAATTTTTTCATGTTTGATTGGTCAAAAAATTTCAATTGCTTTTTAGAAATCAAATTCTTTAAAAATGAGGAAAAATAACTTCCTAATAAAAGTAGGGAAAACAATTTCACAAGTGAGATTACAGAATATATATTGCTTGTATCCTCTAATACACCTTATCTTCACCCTCAACCCCGACCTCCCATATTTTTTTCTACATCATACACAAATATGCTTAGGATAATAATGTTTGCTAACATACCAAACATAAAAAAAGAAAAAATAAGAAACCAACTTATTACTTTTTAAAAAAACATTTTCCAACGTACCGAACACACCATTAATGACATTTTATAGCCACACAAAAATCACAAGTTCCAATTATAGCCTTACAAATATGGTGGAATGTTTAAAACATGATTTTATCGCTACATAAATATCACAATTTCCTAGATAAAACATGTTCATAGAAAATGGATAGAAAAAAAAAATCTTTATAGCTACTTATATTACTCGCATGTTAATAATTTTATTTACTTAATTATATTATGTCTCGACAATCAGGTTGACAGTGTCTAATCAAGACGATACGACTCTACCAGTATGGACATTCCGTATGTGGTTCCTCGGACTCTTGTCGTGTGCAATTCTTGCATTTCTCAATACATTCTTCAGTTATCGGACACAACCATTGACCATAAGTATGATAACTGTTCAGATAGCGGCGTTGCCACTGGGAAAAATCATGGCTAAAGTGTTGCCTACGAGGAAATTTAAGATAGGATCATGGGAGTTTTCGTTGAATCCAGGACCATTTAACATGAAAGAACATGTATTGATTTCGATATTTGCAAATTGTGGTGCTGGGACAGCTTATGCTGTTTCAATTGTGACTATTATTAAGGCATTTTATTTGAGGAATATATCATTTGTGGCTGGTTGGGTTCTTGTTGTTACCACTCAGGTAATTTCCATCCTTAATTCCATCAAAATAACATATGGTATTTTCTTAATGTTCTTCAAAGAAATGAACCTTAAAAGACAGTTCAATAGGTAAGAATTGTCCAAAATATATTAAAGGACTGATGTGAGATTTCTCACGCCCAAGGCTGGACATCTGGTGTGTCATGTGTGTGGAATGTGGATAAGAGGGTTCAATGTCATAAATGAGAATTAGGAAGGATTTTGCTCTGATACCATGTTAAAGAAATAGATCTTAATTTGAGACTCTTCCCACTTGTGTTTGTACATGCATTACACTTTTCTTTTTCGACTTGCATTACACAACAGACTAGGAAAGAGAATTTCGCATGATTTATATGTTGTGTGGGAGATTAAACACACAAACAAAGTCAAGTATTTAAGTTGGAAAGTTTCACACTTCACAAAGTTTTGACTCTACTAGTTAACTAGAGTTGGGACGAAAGCCTACAGAGGATTTCTTGAAACCCATGTAGGCTTTTGGCCCAACTCCAATAACTATAAGGTACGTAATAGAAATGTCCATGTGGTGAGGGGTGGAATGTCTAATTTTCTAGCTTCACCTTCCCTCTTTTTTGAAGGATAAAGTCGTGCTTATCCTTGTGTTGTAATCAGAGACTAAGGCCAAGTCCTCTTGTAACTTTCTTTCTGATTTATAACACTCTAGACGACCTGGGAAATTTTTTTAAAAAAAAATGTCCATGTGGCAAAAATATTCATATTTTTTAAAAAAATATTATACTTCATACCTAGTAAGCTAACATGGTGTATTTGATCAGGTTTTGGGGTATGGATGGGCAGGGATAATGAGGAAGTATGTTGTAGACCCTGCAGAAATGTGGTGGCCTGGTAATATGGTTCTAGTCTCTCTTTTCAGGTAAATTGGTGTGCGGTACTACTTAGCTACCTGATTAATTTAAATTCATATCACGTTAATTTATACATGAATTTTGTACAGGGCACTACATGAAAAAGACGCGGATGGTAAAAGCTCAAGAGGAAAATTCTTCTTAGTAGTTCTAGCTTGTAGCTTCATTTGGTACATAGTTCCTGGATTTCTCTTCCCAACATTATCAAACATTTCATTACTTTGCCTTTTCTACCCAAAATCAGTTATAGCACATCAAATTGGGTCAGGAATGAAAGGGCTTGGGATACTATCATTTACATTTGACTGGTCAGTTGTGGCATCATATCTTGGAAGTCCATTAGTTTGTCCATTATTTGCAATTATCAATGTTATAGTGGGCTATGTCACTGTGGTTTATGTACTGATACCAATTTCATATTGGGGGTTTGATATTTACAATGCCAAGACATTTCCAATATTGTCTTCACATTTGTTTAATGCTCAAGGACAAAAGTATGATGTTAGCAGAATTGTTAATGACAAATTTGAGTTGGATGAAGTGGCTTATGGGAAACAAGGAAGGATTAATATAAGCACTTTTTTTGCACTTACTTATGGATTGAATTTTGCTGCTGTTATTGCTACTCTCACTCAAGTTGCTCTCTTCAATGGAAAGTAAGTCTTCTTTTTTATAATAATAGTATGTTATGTCGAGATGTTGAATAGTCTTCTTCTTTATGATAATAATTTGTTCAGTCTAACTATTGAAAAGTCTTTTTTTTTATAATAATAGTTTGTTCTATCGAGCTGTTGAAAAGTCGAAAGTGTTTATTTTTAAGATTTTTGAAGTGTTTTAACTAAGTTTTTAGGGAGGGAAATAAGCATTTTTTTTAAAGTAGTTATAGAATATAATAAGATTGTTTTTCGGATATGAAAAGAGTCACTTGTTTTTTTTTTCTAGAAATACTTTTAGCTTCGAATTTCGTCGCTAAATTGTTCTTAGTTAATTAAGCAGATGTTATTTTTTTATAAATAGGATTAGTGATGGATTTTATTGTTTAGCTATCAATTTATCCGTTGCTAATTTTTTTTTCTAATACACACAAATAGTTGCTCTAATTGACAAAAATATTTTCAAATGGATTAGTTATCATTTTTATTTGTCACTTTTAACTTAGCAAAAAAAATCATGTTTTACCCTTAGCATTAATTACTTTTTCTCCAAATCATTTTTCAACACATATTACTAAATATCGATTAATATGAATATTATGGTAAAATACTCATATCATTCATTATTTCTTCAAGAACGTATTGAATTTTTTGATTTTCCACCCAGTGTCTGATATCTGTATTGAAACTCAATTTCATTCGAATTTGCGCCGAAAAGTCTCATACTACTTGTTAATTTGTACAGGGAAATAATTTCTAGATTTAGAGCTTCACATAAATCAGGAAAGTCTGATGATATCCACACAAAACTTATGAAAAAATATCCAGACATTCCTGGCTGGTGGTTTCATGGAATGCTTGTAATTTCATTGGCTTTATCACTGATACTTTGCATTGTGTGGGTTGATCAAGTTCAACTTCCATGGTGGGGTCTTATTTTTGCTGCTGCCATTGCCTTGATTTTCACTCTCCCTATAAGCATCATTACAGCCACAACAAACATGGTAAGTAATTAATGCTTTCTCTCTGTTCCGTTTCAATTTGTTTGTCTGATTTTGACTTAATACACAGAGTTTAAGTATGTATATATATAGTAGATGTTGAACTCCTGATTCTTGGACTTCTTCATATTTTGAACCTCTTTAGTGAAAAAAATCCTGACTCCATCACTGATTTTGAATACTTGACGCGTAGTTAAGAAGTAAAGAAAATTTTGAATCTTGTATCTTAAATTAAATATACCTAGATTAATATTGTACCCAAATGTTGTTTATTTTGTTGATTTTAAACATGTCAAGTGAAGAGAAAAAAAGACATTCTTTTTTAAACGTATAAAACAGAAAAATAAGATGAATAAATTGAAACAGTGAGGATAATAATTAACTAGATTGTCATTTTCTATTATTGTCTTAATATTTTGTGAGTCTATCAGTGTAAAATTGCTCTGAGTTTAACTTTTACATACTCAAAGTATAAAAGAATATTATATTATCAGGTCATCTAAAATATATGAAGTAATAATAATTTCTCACATTGTAAGTGTACATAAGTTAAATCCAATTGTTCGTTTGCTCGATTAAGTTTTCTAGACTAAACAACCATGGTAATTATTAGATTGTATATTACTATAATAACATATTTAGTATAATTTTAATTTAATTATTAATTTTTTGGTGCATTGAATATTTTTTGACGAAACAAATTTTTGCTGTTGATGACAGACACCAGGATTAAATGTGATCACAGAATATATTATTGGTCTAATAATTCCAGGGAAACCAATAGCCAATGTTTGTTTTAAAACATTTGGGTATATAAGTATGGCACAAGCTGTTTCATTTTTATCGGATTTTAAGCTAGGACATTATATGAAGATTCCTCCAAGATCTATGTTCATTGTTCAGGTATTATATTAATTAATAAATTAATTAAATTACTTATTTTTGTCCTCGTTTACTATTTTTATATGTCCTGACTCGTTGCACTGAGCGTTAGTTGAAGTCTAAGTCCATGACATAATAGACACTTTAATTTGACTTCCATTGGCACACATGCAGTTGAACACCTCAACTTTCAGTGGGACCATGCATCTAGATACCTCAACTCATACCCACTGACTTACATAAATCTTACTAGTTTAGGAGCTAATTACTTAGATACACTCTAGTTTACAATATTACGTATCTTACCAGATTTTGGTGCATCTAGACACGTCCAGATACATGTATCTCGGAGATATATGGTCAAATTTAGGTGTAATTTGTTCTAGATACATTGTATCCAAGTAGATTCGCATGTATCTGAGATACATAGCAAATCTCACTCTCCTCCATCGCCTCTCTCCCATCTCGCTCACCACTCTCCCCAAATACATGTGAATCACTCCAAATACATACATATACATGTATCTAGTGTGATTCGCATGTATCTGGTATACATATGAATCTCACTCGCCCTCCGATCCCTCCCCAATCTTGCTCGCCTCTCTCCCTATTTTTTTTTTGTATCTGGTAGCAAAAATACATGTATTATTACGTAGGAAATTCTTAATTAGTGGTAAGATACGTAATCTATTAAAAGTATAGGTAATAATAATATATATAATAGTGCAGTATGTCTAATTCGTAGTTGCTTATTTTATTGTAGTACTGTACATGATATTCAATATAAGCTAAAAAAATTTGTTGTTGTTGAAACAGCTGCTTGGAACATTGATTGCTGGTACAATAAACATGACTGTAGCATGGTGGCTACTAACAAACATTGATAATATATGCCAAGATGCATTGCTCCCAGTAAATAGTCCATGGACATGTCCAGGAAATCGCGTATTTTTCGATGCATCGGTTATATGGGGTTTAGTAGGACCTAAAAGAATATTTGGTGAACTTGGAAACTATGGTAAACAAAATTGGTTCTTTCTTGGTGGTTTATTTGCACCAATTATAATATGGTTGTTACACAAAGCATTCCCAAAACAAAGTTGGCTTAAATTGATTAACATTCCAGTACTTTTAGGTGCAACTGCAAATATGCCTCCAGCAACACCTTTGAACTTCAATAGTTGGATTTTCTTTGGTATTATATTCAATTACTTCATTTTCAAATACCAAAAGAAGTGGTGGCAAAAGTATAATTATGTGTTGTCAGCTGCATTGGATGCTGGATTGGCATTTATGGGAGTTTTTATATATTTCTTCCTTGATAATGTTAAACTTAATTGGTGGGGTACTGGTGGAGAATATTGTGGTTTGGCTAGTTGTCCTACTGCTAAAGGGATCGCGGTTGAAGGATGTCCTTTGCATTGATTTTATTATAATGGACGTGCTCGTTTTGGACTTGGTCATGCTTGATGAGTTGATCAAGGTCATGTGTGCACCGGGTTGATATGGTTGTTGATCAGGCCAACGATATATATATAGTTGTTGATGAAGGATGTCTTTTGAGCTGGTCAGACTCATGTGTGACGGTGTGTATATATATAGTTGTTGAAGAATGTCCTTTTGTGTTAATTTCACTATAACAGTAGTCGTGTTCTTCTCAAACTTGCACGTCCCTCTTTGAGTTGATCAAGTTCATGTGCGACAATATCATTGAAGATTTCACTATTGTTTGTACAAAATTCTCTTCGTATAGGAAGTTAACCCCTAACTTATGTCATTGTAGATTCTTAAGTAACCTTAACTTGTATAAATATTTCTCAGTTCTCACAATAAGGTAATCCCCCACATAATGTAATTTTTTTTTTTGTAATGTTCTTTGAAGTTTAGTTTGATATATGGACTTGATCATTCAATGACTATACAAAGTAATGTATCCATGTTTTAGAAGTAAATAATATTTTGCTTCTTTTCTTCTTGCTTTGTCTATTTTTCCTTTTCTTGTAGAATTCCATGTCCTAATTAATTTTCTGACATTTGGTTATTGTGAATCAGTTTCATTAATCGTCGAAGTTCAATTGAATCTTAGATCACAAGCATTGCTAACTTAAAGGCCTATGCATCACAAGCATGAACTATCAAAACAGTTCAGGAACATTAGATTGGGTGGTTGTTCGATAGATATTCGATGCAGGCAAACATCCTTGCAATGATCAGATCAGTTGACCATTTTTCCCTGACATCAACGGATTCTAGACGAGTCTTTAACTGTGTTATTAAAAGCAAAGAGCACAAAAGAACTCTTAAGGTCCGATGGGACTTTAAGCGCAAATAAAGTGTGGGGCTTAAATGAAAAAAGGAGCAAAGGGAGAAACTAATACAAATAGATATATGTCAAGTCCAAGACTAATAACTATAGGCATGAATTACAAATATATGAACAACTTAGTGTCGCCCCTTCAGAAGAGGTTCATTGACAAAGAAAAGTATTTCTTAGAACATTGATGACGACACTAATAACGCGCATTAAGCGGGGTGAAGTGGTCAACGCATTTTGAGCCTTGTTTCAGGGCTTCTTAAGCGTGCATTTGACAATACTGGTCTTTAATAATTTAAACATATGTTTGTGAGTTGGAACACTTGGTCGAGAAGAGAGGTTAATGGCATAGTGTGCATATTCTCTATTAATACAGTGACAGCCTGCAGTTTTTCAGTAAGACAAGAGTCAAGGATCCCAATAATGAGAGTTTATTTGTTGCTTTGAAATTATATGAACGTGAAAATTACCTCAATTTTGTAGTTCCTGGCATTTCATAGTGTTGTAACTGTGGTTGGCTTAGCTGGAGATGAAGAGGTGCGAGAGGGTCCTCGTTGACGCTTAAACTGTTTGAACTCATGGCATTTCTGCTCGCTGCATTTGCTTCTCTAGTTTCATAAACCTGATTTTCGACAGAAGATGTAGAAATTCTTTTGGAGCAGAGTGACTAAAGTTTTTGTCTTGATCTTTTAGAAGGAAATTATTATCTACTAGCATAAGCGAAATCTTTTCTTGAGATTTATATCGATACCTTCTTATACAATTCCATGTTTTCTTGACGAACAAGGTCTAGTTTCTTATAAAGTTCCTTGTTTTCTTGATGGCTGAAGTTTCTCTGCAAAGAAACAGATGAAGTTAGCTTGTTAAATTATTATTTTTATGATAAATGACAAGAAGTAGTTGTAGTTACGGGTTGACCATTCGGTTTAGTTCTTGTACCTCATCAATCAGAATTTGGTCCTACAGAAATCAGATATTGTCAGTGCTATTTATACAAAGAATCTACAGAAGATTTGGAATGAAAGCTCATACCTTTTTCACACGGACACCACGCAGACTCATTTCAAGTTGCTTTTCCAAGTTTTGTAAATCTTTGACATTCAGTCCAGATAGCTCTTCACCCATCATTTTTCTGCCGGAGAAGCAATCTTTTAAGCCAATTTAGGCCTTTAACATAAATCCACAGTTAAAATGACTATGACTGCAAGCATGTGTTTTGCCTCTAAAAGTAACTATAACGACTTAGGAAATCCTAGCTCCACCTCTGTTGTTAGTCATATTCCATCATCGGTATGTGTATCTTCTTCTGAATATAACAACTCCATTTTAGAATATCTCCCGTATACTTGCATGTTATGAGAGTCTCCATGATCATAGCAGAGACCAAAGTCACTTTCTCGCCGAACTGTCTAACTCTGCAATATCCATCTCTACCAAAGGTTTTATCTTTTACTAATGTTAACTTATCTCATCATTGTTCGCAGGGTAATTAATCTCTGGTGGCATCACATTTCTTTCCTGCCACTATTCTGGGCATGTATGCTGCCCTAAAATTCTCAGCCATCTCTCATTCCAATATTCTGTCTGTTGCCTTTGGTTTTAGTCCTATTGGTAGTTTAATAAGTCATTCACTCAGAACTTGAATAATTATGCTAATTGGGGTGAAAGAGCTTACCGATGATTCCGTTGCAAGTTCCCTAGTTGTTGCCTCAGTAGTGCAGCTTCCCTTTGCCAAAACTGCAACAAGAAGACATATTAGTAGATTTATTCAGTAGCTTGGATTATCAATAAAAGAAATCAATAGAATGAGCCTTCCAAAACTGATTTGATTAGGTTGATAAAATCGTTTCACATATCAAAAACCATAACAAGCCTTTCAAAAATGGTTTGAAGACAACGATGAGCTACTGTTGCTTTCTAAAACCATATTTAGTACTTTCATTCACCTCGTGTAATACAACTTAAGATTGCAACCACATTTGGGACAGCATGACAAAGTAAAGGCCTCTTATATAAATCTTTTGGTTTGGTAAATGTGTGTTTAGTTTATAAAATGTCCTAATTCAAGTATACAAGTGCATCCATCTGTGCTTATAAAGATTCAGGGATATTCCGTATATCAAGATTTTGAGCTTGATACGTAAGTTTTTTAATGTAGTATTGAAGCCAACATTGACAAGTCCATTCTATCGCTAGTGAGTTTATATTAACGTCCATGTGTGAATTCCAAGTAATATGTGCCGATGGCATCCAGAGGCAGTATCAATTATTAAGGTGAGTAAGATAGATGGCTGCTGTGCATATGATAGTACAAACTTGTCAACATTTATTATGCATGAACATGTTGAGTTTGAGAAAAGGGGAATCTTTCAGTTTATTGCTTTTGCCCATCTTTATTCTAGCTCCTACATAACCATTATCCCTGTCTCTAAATGTTGGCTCTTCTATTCATTAGTTTATTGGTATTTTAGTATCAGATGTAGGATTGGTATGCATCCAGGTGTGTATCGTGAGAGCTTGGATATCCTTCAGCTAATCAGTTTTGCATCTCCGGAAGTTATTGCAGCTTCAGTCAGTTGACAATAATTGACATATGAGTCAAATGATGGTATGCCTTATAATGCAAAACGGTCTGGAGGATTGTATCTCTTGTTCAGATGTAGCTCTATATTACGACCAGTTAAGTTTACCATCTTCAAAAAGAAAAAAAGAGTCTAGCTGTGCAATTTGTCTAGCTATATTACTTGAAGGTAATGTTGGCAGGGGCTTAATTTTCCTGCATATCAAGAACAATGTGTAGAACATTGTTTTTCTATTGCAGAAGATCTAACTGCATCCTTGTACCTATGGGGTGTTTGCATAAGCTGAATCACTTAGATTCTTGTAATATAGTTAACCTACTGCCTTTCTTGAACGGCAGGAAATCAGGACTTGGAACCCCAATTAGAACTTATTCCCTAGTTTAAACGAGATGCTCATACTCAACTCATGTACGGTTATAACTTATAAGTATGTTCCCTATATCCAACCAGCAGTAGATGCCATGATTGTGGCATTAACATCTGAGCACAAATCTCAGCTATGTGATATATCATATCAGCACAGCACTGAGCACTCATATTTGGGTTAAAAGACACCTGATTAAGAGGGTTCAAGAGCTGCTTCGGTGATCAACTATACCAGAAAATACAGACCAACCATTTCAAGATTTCCATGCTCTAACTGAACTACTAAGGCACTCGGCCAGATAAAAGAATCCTCTGAACACAGGAATAGATGTGCTATGCTGAGATCTATGTATAGTTATTTAATAGACTGGTACCTCACTTTAGTTTGGCAATAGTATCAGGGCCATGCAACTTCTGAAAGTGGGAAGGTCCAAAGTTTCTATTCTTTTCCCTCTAATCACATAATCATCACCTATGTTTTGACCTGCACCATTGAATACTGATCGGTAAAGCAGAACAAACTATTTTTTTATGAAAATTTTTATTCCTTTGCTTCTTCTCATAATCTTAAGAACAGACCTTCGGACCCTGAAACAATTGCAAAGAAGGATTAGATGATTAATCTCGAAATAGCAGAAAGATAACATGACTAGGCTAAGATTGGTTGTAGACTTGTAGATCTGGATACTGTTGTTTGAATCAAAGACCTTCAACCAGTGATATCCCAGAATGTCATTATGATATTGCAAGAAGAGTGGCCAAGTTTGTAACAGCTCCATGTTTATTGTCATCTTGGTATAAAGTTTAGTTCCACCGTTAAGGAAATGGAGTGGCCCTAATGGTCATAATCCAGGATAACTGTTGCAAAATATTGTCAATACTTCTTAATTCGTAATGGAGATTAAGGTTCTTGATCGACACATCTTAAGTGTGTATCTCTTTAGTGGGAAGCCATCAAGTTTCCCAGAGTCCCTGTCCCAATTGTTAAATGCAGTTGCTAAACCTGCAGTTGTTCATCAAACCTCCTGCCCTATGCTATCATGAATGTTCTAATCCCTCTCTGAGATGCCCTACATATTGTATACTTAAATGACAATGCCAATAGTTATTCACGCTAAAGATGAAATTATCTTATTATCAAACATTTGAGTGCCTTTTAAGGGGAATATCTTGACTACTCTTTTTACTTACCAGTTCATAGATGTTACAAGTCTTTTTCGGGTGTGGTTTTTGAATGTTGTTTCAGGTCCCATAACGAAATAAAGTGGACTTGATAAAGTAAACCTGTAAAATTTTCAGATGAAACGATTTTCCAGAGACTTTGTTTATGATGTTTCTTCTTGTTATTAAAAAATCTTCCTTCTTGGCCCATCATCTTTGTAGCTGTCAACTGTGAATACATTTTTACTTAGCTGCATCTTAACTAACAAGTTCGTTTTTGTCCTAGTTATTCTTGTCCTTGTACCATCCTTTTCCTTCTCTTGTTGTACTTCTATTAGTAGAAGATATGCATGTTCTCGATTCGAAATCTCTGTCCTATGGCCACAAAGCTAAACCTTTGTTAGTTGTATTGATCTTCATCAGAGGTTCCATCTTTAGATGATTCCTCCTTTTCTCCATAATTGAAGGTTCAAATGGAGATGGTAGAACATATATCTGCTAATGAGAATTTCCATTCTCTCCGCCCACTTTGTTTGTGGAATCAACTGTTGACACATCCTTTCATGCATGTGCATGTTCTTGTCATCATATATTAGAACCATAATCCAACAACCCTGGGATCCAAGTTCATGGAATTGATCTAGTTCACAGGTACAACTAAGAGAGGTAGAATTGGAATATCATGCAACTTCTGGCATCCAATTTCCGTGAAGTGGGGATCCAAGTTCATGGAATCGATTTGTTTTGATTAATTTTGCAAGAATAGATTTTCCTCAAGAATTATCTTATCATGCTACTAGTCTGCTGGCAGCTTTACTACTCTGTCTATAGATTCTAGGACTTCCTGTCCTCCTGACTTCACGACCTACCCTTTTGCTTGTGTTTGTTACTAACAGTTCTGAGCATCTTAAACTTAGATGCTATAAATGTCAAAATAAATCCGGATGTGGGTATACAGAATAAAGTTGGCACTCAAACAAGCAAAGGCTTATATAGTAAAGACACCAATAAGATGTATGCATGCTAATAGTGCACAAAACAAACAAGAAGAAGACTACAGATGCATGAAAGAATGTGCTGTGAAGTCCTAATTCTTTTATGCTGTCAAAAATTAGCTTGATACCAGTATAACGTGTTGTAAAGTCCTATCCTCTTTCTCTGCAAGTCGGACGACTAGTGTTCTGTTCTCTTGGGAAGTCAAATAGACTAGAAAATATGAAGTATTTTGGGATCTTGAAGCAAATTAACTATTGGAGTTCATATCTCTTCTTCCTTTTGGTATTTCATGAACTATGTACAGTTCACAGGAGAAAGTAAGTATCCAAGAAACTATTGTGCATTTTCTCCTTTGACTAGGTGACTGTAAATTAACTAGCAAAACTAACCTTGACCTCAGAACTAGGATCTCCCAATTTATGAGTGTTGTCCTCCTTTGCTTTGTTGTATCTTTCAATCACCGATTTCATGCTGTCAAAATAGTAAAACTGTTCAGATTTTTCTGATGTACATACTGAAAGGTAGTCATTTGCATTGATCATCACAGTACCATAAAGTTGTTATAAACTAGCAGATGTTCGATTTCTTTATCATCATAGAAGTCAAATGCAAAATGTAGCAACTTTTAGTAGAATAGTTCATGAGCATCCTTATAAATTTCATCGTTATATGGTGGAGAATTCCAATTCTAATTCATAATGTTGAGAGATCTCAAGGTTATGGTTCAATATTTGGTTGTATATGTACTTCTATAGCAATACTTTTTTGCAGAGTACCTATGTTCATTGCCAGCCTTAAACTTTTCTCCAGGGCTAAATGGCAAGACAAACTCTGCACAGTTGTCGAAGGAGAAACACAAACCGCTGAGCAAGTATGTGATCCAGTGTCAACATCGGACATGAACAAAGCATAAATGTGGTGTAGAAACACGGAACAACATACAATTCTTGGATACAGAATGCAAAATCTGTAAATTAGCATGTATAGTACTGCACTGCATTGTATACGTGTTAATAGAAACACACTTCAGCCTATTGCACTGCATTGTATCAGAGCCATCATGGATCAAGATTTTCAAATCTTTTCTAGTTGCTTTTCAGAAAAGAGTTCGGGTTTCTTGGATCACCTCCAAGGAGTGACCACTTTGTATCACCGCCACCATACGAAGGAGTTGATTGTGCAACAAGCGACCTTCATGCGGATACCGTCTTCTCTATTATGTCTCTTGCTGGTGCCTCAAGGTGTGAGTTATTAAATGGCATAATCCATAAATATGTCCTTCAACTTGACTTCAATTGTCATATGTGCCCTCTATCCTTAGGTGTGCACAAGTAAACACTTAAATTTATATAAAATTGAATAAGTAGACACATGTTTTATCCTACATGACATAATACACGTAAAACACTAATTGCCACATAGGATGCATGTATTTATTTGTTCAACTTTTTATGCAAGTTAAAATGCCTACTTGTGCCCACCCAATTTGGAGGGCGTAGATGTCTGTTGAGACCAAGTTAAAGGACATGCTTATGCATTATTTCTTATTAAATCTTGGCCACGTTTGGTGTTTTGGTGTTACCAGCTTGCACACTCTGGCCCATTAGTGGTGGTGCTTTGATCAACATGCCAAGTTGTTGAGAAGGAGTAACTTGAACCAGCTTCGATTAATCACTTGGTCATGTTTGGTTTTGAATTCTGTTGTTGTTGGATTTGTTTGGGTTTTAATAGTGTGTTCGGGATCTGCCTAAAAGAGTGAAATTGAGCTTGAATCTCTATTTGGCTTCCAACAGTTAAGGTCATTTGGTTGGGAACAAGTTATTATGGGATAAGTTATCCGATTATGTACATGGGATAACTTATCCCATCACTATGGTATAAATTGTGAGATAAATAATTCAATGACTACTTAATACCTCCAACCCAACACGCGCAGGATAAAGTAATACGGTGTTTTATCCTAGGATTATTATTCCTTATATTTCACACCAAATGACTCCTAAAAGTTTTCTTTATAATCTTTCTTTACACGGGCAGGATAAAGTAATACCGTATTTTATCCCAGAATTAGTATTCCTTATACTTCACACCAAATGACTCCTAAATTTTTCTTTATAATCTTTCTTTACACGTTGTGCTTGCCAACTCCAACTACTCCGTCCATTCCTAAATAAGTGATGTTTTAGTCTTTTCATTTTATTCTTAAATAATTGGTATTTCACATTATCAAGAAGAATCAATGATGTTCTTCCAATTATTCCCTTATTTAAAGAAAGAGGATTTTACAAATTTAAGAAACTACTAAAGAGCTACATCTTCGAAAACATCGTAATAGGATGGGAAAATATTTAGAGCATTGGGTATATGTTTTGTGCTATATATAGAGATTTTACTAGAAAAATTGAAATTTCTTTTTTACAATATTCCGAGAAAAATCCGTGATTGAAAATTTTGACTTGCTAGCGTTATTTTTATCTGTGTCTGTAATAGTATATCCTGTAAATTGTAATAAAATGACTTGAATACTTTTGTTTAAGGAGTTGAAAGTGATTTAATAATTTATTTTATTTGAATGTGAATGATTTTTGTTTAGATCATGTTCGAGTATAAACAAGTGTGTATTTATTGTTGAAAGTTTATACGCAGATGTTAATTTAAACTGGATAAATATTTGTCCTTTTAATTTCAAATATATTTAAACTGTGATTTGATATTAATGCTTACAACTTACTAGTCTATATTAAATGTCTAATGCATTAAATATTTTTTAGTCTAGTTCCACCTTGAGTTCGAGATTTTTTTTTTATATAACAAGAAAAATTCGTGCACATTATAAAATCCCCACTCTTAAACAAAAGATTATATAGTAAAATTTTTCTAAATTAATATTATCGGAACCACGAAATATTGTTATTTTGTAGAGATATTATTTAATAGATAAATTAATATTTATTAACTTAAAGAGTATTTTCGAGATTTAATGAAGGTTGATTTTGATTACATCAAAATCATTGTATCTTACTAATTTATGTATCATATTTATTGAATTAATATAGAAAATAAATTCATCATACATAAATTACAATGTATGATATATGATTCATTATAAGATTTTTTTTATCAAATGATTCATTGTTTATCCATTGTAATTAATAAATCATTGTAATGTACCTTCTTTCTTAACAACTAAATACTCCCTCCGTTTCAAAAATAGTGGTCTGGTTTGATTTGGCACGGAGTTTAAGAAATTAAAGAAGACTTTTGAATCTTGTGGTCCTAAATTAAAGTTATGTCAAATGTACAAAATTGATGTTAATCTTATGGTCTTAAACATGTCACGTGGAAAGCTAAAAGTAAAATGTTACCAAAAAAGGAAAGAGATCATTCTTTTTTAAACTGACTAAAAAGGAAAGGAGGTCATTCTTTGTGAAACGGAGGGAGTATTATTTATTGTACCTTTACTAAAAACATTCAATGTATGATAGTGACAGAATAAACTATATAAGCATTATAGGAAGCTTTTTCAAACCGTACAAGTAATGACTTCTCATCTAAAAAGGTGTCACAAAATCAACAATAATGAATCAAATACGTATGTAAAACATTATGTAAATACAAAAAGAAAAATCATTTCACATGCACTCAAAAATATTTGCAATTATAGCTTGATGAAAATTTTCACTTAAAAGTTAGTTAAGGTACATTTCAAGCACAAACGGTCATTTGAGTATCTTTCGACTAACTTAGGAAAAGGAAAGAATATCAAGTGGTTCAAGCCGACAAAATTTTCAGACATGAAAAAGGTTGTTTATGAGTAGTGGTTTCAGCTCCAATATTAAGATTGTGTGAATATAATTGGGGAGATAATTTTGGAGAAGACGAGAGATACAATGAAACTTTTATATCCTTAACAAGATTTTAAGCACAACTTTTCTCAAGATTGTCTTAAGAAATCAAGCTAAGACATGGTATCAAGTCATTTCGAAGAGTGCTTCAATCATATACAAGACATGAAGACAAAATTGGAATCTGTGAGGGAAAAATATATCAGTTTCCAATGTGAAAGGAGTTTTTAATATGAATGAAACTGATATGTTTTACAAGTTACAAACAGATCATTCTTTTGTTACAAAATAATTTGAAAAACTAAAGTGGGACAAAGAAAGACTCACGGTTGCTATTTGTTGCAATGAGAATAATTCTGGGGAAAAAATCTATATAGATTATTGAAAAATATGCAAAATCATGTTGCTTTAAGAATGTCAATATGAATGGCATGAATTGTCATTATGGTGCAAACAAAAAGGCCTAGATGACAAATGTTTTTTGATAAGTATATTCATTGATTTGATCACAAAATGTATGGTAGACAAATTTTACTTGTGGTAGATAATAGTCCACCACATCCAAGAAATATAAAAGGAGTACAAAATATTGAATTGTTTTTCTTGCCATCTAACATGAAATTAAAAATTCAACCTTATGATACTAGATAATGAGAGCATTCAAGATGCATTATCATAGTATATTTTACCTTAGTATATTAGAAGACTATGAGCTGGAACAACCTGATTCAGGAAAGATTAATGTTTTGAATGCTATCAATCTTGCGGTTGCGGCTTGGACGACAAATAGTCAGTTAGAGACAACAACAAAATATATATTCGACACGATAAATTTCATTCGAGGCATGAAACCTCAAAAAAATTAAATGAACCCACTTGTGAAAACGACATTCATGAACTTGACGTCATGATTAATGATCTTTGTTACCACAATAAAATGGATATCAATAACATGTTGGATTATCAGGATGAAAATGTTACATGTTCAGAGGTCCATAGCTTAGAAAATATTGTGGATACTATTGAAAAAAACATTATTGATGATGAAGTTGAAGACGATACAATACCTTTGAAATCAACTAGGTGTACGAAAACACATATTATTGTGTATGAAATATTTCACAATTTTTAGTACAAATCGAAAAGACAACACTGGAGTTGTCTCTAGCTTTTCTTATTACATCCAAAAAAAATTAGTGTTGTTTTCTCGAACAGCACTAAAAATTTATAAAGAGTTTTATATGTGATAAGTGTTTCCTTACACGTAAATGGTTCCAAAGGTATTGTATTGTATTGTATTGTCTTCAACTTTCATCATCAACATTGTTTCTCCGTTGGTATCCACAATTTCTTCTTAGCTTTAGACCTTTGAGCATGTATCATTTTCATACGGATAATATAACAGGCTATTAACATCCTTTTATTGTGGTAATCAAGATCATTTAATCATGACCTCAAATTCATAAATGTTGTTTTCACAAGATGGTTCATTTAAATTCCGTGAGACTTCATTCTCATAACAAACTATGCAGGGTCAAAAATAATTTGCTGTTGTCTTTTGTTGAACATCTATTGACCAAGCCGCGATCGTAAGATTGATAGCATTTCAAAATATAAATCGTTCTTGGATCAATTTGTTCCAACTCATGATCTTCTCATATCATATAGTAAAATCTATTACAATTTACAATGATGCATTTTGAAAGCTCTTATTATTTCAACATCACAAGGTTGAATTTTTGATGTTATGTTGAGTGGCAAGAAAAGCAATTCAACATTTGGTAGTCCGTCGATATTTTTTTAATGTGTTGAATAATTATCTACCGCAAGTAAAATTCGTCTATCGTGCTTTTTGTGGTCAAACCAATGAATCTATTCATCAGAAAACACATTTATCATCTATGCTCTTTTATTTGCACGATAGTGATAATTCAAGTTGTTCATGTTACTTTGCATATTTTTCAATATCCATAAAGAATTTTTTTCAGATTTATCCTTGTTGCAACAAATAACAATTGTGTGCCTTACTTTGTCCTTCTTTATTCCTTTCGTAGCAAGAGAATGATCAACTAGTAACTGTAAAACAAATTTGTTTCATCCATATTAAAAATATTTTTCATAGGGAGATGGTCTATTTTTTTTTAATGGACCACAATTTCATCTCCATATCGTGTATATGAATTGAACCACTCTCTTTGAGATGACGAAATGAATGGATACCATGTCATACCTTTAATTTTTCAAGACAATCTTGAGAAAAGTTGTGCTCAAGACTTGTTAAGAATATAAAAATTTCATTGTACCTCTTACTTTCTCCTAAATTCTCTCCAATTATTTTCGCACGTTTTTAGTATTGGAGAAATCACTCGTAAACAAATTTCTCCGTGTCTAAAAAGTTTGTTGGCTTGTGCCACTTGATATTCCTTTCTTTTTCTAAGTTCGCCGAAAGATATTCCGTTAGTCGTTTGAGTGTGTTTAAATTCTACCTTGACTAACTTAATTTCGAATGAAAATTTTCATCAAGCCACAACTATAATTTTTTTAAAATACATGTGGAATGACCTCTTTTATATTCACATAATGATTTACGTATTTGATATGTCGTCGTTGATTTTGTGACACCTTTTAGAAGAAAAGTCATTGTTGGGTATGATTTGAAGAAATTTTGATGTTATTTATATAGTTTATTCTCTCACCATCATACATTAAATGTTTTTAGTAAAAATATAATGAATAGTATTTGATTATTATGAAACAATGAACATTACAATGATTTATTAATTACAATGAATAAACAATTAACATCATCATTTAATAAAATTACAATGAATCATACATTACACTTTATGTATAATGAATTTATTTTTTATATTAATTCAATAAATATAATACATAAATTAGTAAGATATAATGATTTTGATGTAATCAAAATTAAACTTCATTAAATCTTGTAAACATACTTTAAATTAATAAATATTAATTTGCACTTCTTTTTCTTATCTTCTACAATTTTTAAATTATTTTTCTTCTTTATTTGTTTTAAATATTTGCCTTCATAACTTATATCTAATTACCTATTCAATTGTCATGCTTAATATCCATAACTTTCATGTTTTTCATATTCATAATCTTCAAATATTTAATTTAAAACTTTAAGATATCTTTTGGTATTCCTCTATTTTTATCTATATAAATCCATCTTTTTTGTTTCATGAAACTCACATCCAAGATTGCCCTTTTCATTTTATATTTAAAGTAGTGAAGCCATCAACATCTAAAATATATGATATATCTACCTTAGTCTGATTATATATCACTTTACGAAAATGAAGTGATTTTTCTATTTGATTCATGCTTTAGTTTGACTCGATGGAGAAGACTTTTGACTGGATATCAGAAAAAGTTGTCGACAATAACTCAGAAAATTATGTACCAACTTTGTATTTCTTTTCCCATTTATATATTGTTATGATTAGAGTCTTAAGAAGGATGCGTATATTATTTTTTTCTTCTATGTTTATTTTTTATATTTTCTCTCTATTAATTTTCTTTATTTTAATTTTCTATAAAAAAAAAATTCTTGTTGTAACATTTATTTGAGATTATTGCATTTTAGTACTCATTACACATATATTTTCATTAAATTTAGATAATCCTAACGAATTTATAAAATATTGCATGAAACACTGCAAACGCAGGTGTCCAGAAACTAGTCAAGCTAATAAGTCTTAATCCAAAATATACTTTTAGCATCTTAAAGCGACACATAGCTAGTAATTAAATAGAAAACTTTGTAGTAAAATAAAACATATTCTTTGAAATGGACCTATTTGGATCATAAAATCTCGAGTTAATATATCTTCATCCTAATAATTGTTGAACTTCTATAACAAACAGAAAAACACATTACATTAAACTGAATATTAGTGCCAAATAAATTACTTCAAAATACAAGAAGATGCAAATTTATAAGGTCAAACTGATTAAGCACCCAGATCCCATCCATATACACACATAAAACACAGAATTAATTAGAAGGCCTGGTACATAACCGGTCATTTAAACTTGTCATCAAATTCTACTATTTTAATACTCGAATTAAGTCTTGTTCCAATTGAGCACGTCGACTCTTAATAAAGTGTTTCAATTAGACACTTTTGATTTAAATTTTAAAATATTTTTGGATTTGTGCTCACTCATTCGTCTATGAGGTAGTTAAGTTAACTACATAAAATATCTCATCTCCTTTAATTATACGCTGCGCCTCAATACTCCGTAAAACCCCAGGCATTTTCTACTTGAAGTAAATCCGTATAGTTAAAAGAGATATTACATTTTATGTAGTTAACTCTAACTAATAGACGAATGAAAACACACCCAAAAGTTTTTTTCCAGAAATTTGAATATAAATTGTCTAATTAAAACACTTCACTAGAAGTTAAAGACTTAGAATTGCAACATAACTTAGTTCGAGTATCTGACCTATGACCTATTAAGTTTACTTGAAGGCAAAAAAGTGTGAGAAATAGGGGAAAGAACCTGGTGTTTGCATAATCATAGAGCTTGCTAGTACTGGAGAAGATGATGACTCCAACCTCCGCGTCACACAAAATTGCTAGCTCCTTTGCCTTCTTCAACAATCCAGTCCTCCTCTTCGAAAACGTCACTTGCCTGCTCGTTGAATTATCGATCCTCCTTATCAATATCTTTCCTCTCCCCATCGAGCCCGATCTCTATCTCTCTCTTCTTTCTCTCTCTACATACATATACACACAATCAGAAATACATATATACTCACTCCTACACATATGTTCATAGACACGAATCTACTAGTAGATTAGATGTGTGAATCGAGATTTAATTTATCCGTTAAAATTCACTCGAACTGCACAAGGTAATGAATTCATAAAATTAAAAACCTAGATCCGCGCATCTGTATGTGCAACTATAGGAAAATGCCCGAAACCGATATTTTATACTTAATTTGATCCTAAAGTCACAAAAAAAAAGTAGCGAATACAATTGTATTCTGATTCAACATTTTGAAATACAGCTATAATGTATGGATTTAGGAGAGAAATCAATTAGCGTTTTGGAAATGAGGAAAACGACGGAATTTACAGTTGATTTGCAAATCTACTACTAATATAGATGTGAGTTCATGCTTGAAATCTGTTAAAACTCACTGAACTTGCTGAAACTATTGAGCTCAAAATTCAAACAAGGTGATGAGTTTATTGGTTAGCCGATAAAACCTTAAAATTCTAGATCCGCCTCGAATAATAGCCAGAAACAGATACTTTTTGAAAACGGAGGAATTTACAGTTGATATTCCGAAGAAAATGAACGGAAAAAGAGAGAGAAAACTTACTTGTAGTAATGAAGAAGAGGGCTGCGAAGTCGTCGTTTCGGGTCAATCTTCTTCTGATTGAGGAAAAAGGGTATATAAAGGCAAAAGAAGAAGAAGAAGAAGAAAAACCGCTGATGGTTTTATTTTGTGCACTGAAATGCCACGTGTACCAATGAAATGGTTGATTTGATAAATTTGTTAAAAAGTGCGGACGTCAATAGATCGCTGACGCGTGGTGTGGTACTACGGAAAATTATTCCAAATTAAATGCTTTCCTTTTTACAGTAATAATTTTCCTTTTATTATGTGATATTCTGGATGACGGAATTACCCCTGTTGATTGATTCGTTTGATTCACAAATAAGTAAGAATATTTCTTGGTACATGGAGGGAGTATCATTGTTATTTGTCAAGACAATATCTGATTTCATTTTCCTTTTCACGTAAAATTTGGCATGTTTTATAAAATGTTTGGTGGCCAATTTTTGTTTTTCACATGTTAGAAATCTTATAGAAAATACTTTCATTACGGTTGTGAAATTGATCAAAATTTGAGGTGTGTCAAACCATATGAATATTTCATCTGCTATATGTGCATCTTCAAAATTCAACAAATTTTTCTAATATAAAACTAGTAGTCGAAAACTAACAAAGATTTTAACCGATAAAAAATTCAATAGAAAATGGGAGAATAAATTTATGTATATATGTATCTTCACACCTTCATAGAAAAGGGATCAAGAGTGATTTAATTATAGGTGAAGTATTGGATATAAAAATCCTCACATCTAACACCTCATGAAAACCTTTCAAGGCTATTCAATGTATAATGAATTGTCTGTTATAATTGCAGATAATAAAAAAGGTATTAAAAATTACTAAAGTTCATAATTGCTAATTAAAGGATAATTATAATGACAGTAGGTCTAATCATTAATGTCAACATAATTGCTAAAAATAGAGTACTACTATTATTTATGGAGAAAGAAATATTTAGGACATAAAATAATATTCTCTTTTAAGTATAAATAGAAAATAAAATAATTCCTTTTGAGATAGATGCTTTCTTTATTCATTTTATTGGACCCATTCGATCATAAAACTTATTCACTTTTTTGAAAATTAATATTTTTAATCATAAAATAAATTAAATCCAGCTTAATGTTGTATTTTAAATGTGGCAACTCCTTCGAGATTTATTTAACATTTTATATTTATGAAATGTAATTTATCTTATGGAGAAGGGGTATAAAAGTAAACATAGAATATCCCTCCACCTACCAGTACAACTGTACAATAATCATAGAGTATAAATTATAAAGTATGATCCACATGCCAATAGGACAGAAAAATAATGGCTTCTATTTTCGGATTTTAAGGTTACCACAAAAGGAAGTCGTGCACCGTCCCTTTTAAAAGTTCTAATTTTTATGACAAATTGTTTCTTTTATTTTGTCTTTTTGTCTACCCAATTTTCATTCTTTTTATCTTTTTTTTTTCTCCAAATAAGAGTGGAAGTAAAAGAAAGAAAAATCCACCCATTATCTAAATATGGCTAGTGCTCTTTGTTGTCTTTGTTTATATGGTCTTATTACTTATGGTCTGGTATGCGGTTAAACAGGTTAATCCTAGAAATTGTTTTATTTCTTTAAGTATGTTGTACTAGAAAACAATGTAAGAGAATGCTTGTGTCTAGATTTTTTTTAGGTAATTGAGTTTTTTTCTTTTCTATTAGATATCTCTATTTAATCCAATTTTTTGAGATTTACACATGATTAATTAAGTGTATGAACTTTTTATTTGAACTATCAATACCAAATGTTTATCAAGTCACACCTCAATTATCGGTTGTTCACTTTTTCTACTTGACAACAGTGATATTTTAGGTAGAAAAAGTGAACAATTAATAGTTGAAGTGCACTTTGATTAACATTTAATGATAGTTTAGGTAGGAAATTCAAACAACTAAAATACTTTTAAGTGAGTTTTTAAAAGATTTAGTAGGAAATTCACACATATAAAATTCAAACAACAAAAATACTTTAAGTGAGTTTTTAAAAGACTTACTCTCTTTGACCCAATTTATATATCTTATTTTCCTTTTAATCGGTTCCACCTTTATGAAATAATTTATATTCATACAAATATCTACTAATTTTATACCATAAACTTTAAAAAAAAAAATTAAATTTTATGTCAAATCAAACTATGAGACACGCGTGTATTAGACAAATGTTTAGTTGGATGAGCCCAACCCATGTGAACAATATTTAGAGGACCAATAAGATTCCTGCCTCGTTAAAATGAACAGAATTTAGTGGAAAAGTCAATTAATTATGGTAACTAGGGTTTCTGCATTTCCAACTAAAAAGGACGGACAAGTGTCAATCATCAGCAAAATCAAATATAGACACACACCAATAACCAAGAAAGTGATTTCTACTTTCTATAAGACCATCTTCCACCCCACTCTATTTTACTCTGTATTTTTCTTATTTAGAGAGTAAAATAGAGAATTGAGTTTCTAACTATTCTCTAAAAAGCTTTCTATTCTCTATTTATAGGGAGGTGAATAGTAGTTCTCCAAATTTAGAGAACTATTATTCACCTCTCTATTTCACTTTTTCATTATTTTAATATTATTTCTATTATTATAACTAACATATTATTTTTCATATAAGACTACTAATTAAATTTCTAATATTCGTAATTCTTTTTAAATATAATACAATATTTAAAAAAATATATTATTTAATATATACTATTTTTACCCCGAATTAACAATATTTCAAATATATTTTTTCAATTTTCGTCACTTTAAGAGATAATTTGATATTATTATTGATTTCACTATGAAGAATGCACAAAATTTAAATGATAAAATGAAAATTTTAATTTAAAAATACAATACATGACATAATAATTTAAATACAAGATAACAATACAATACAATACATAATAATGATTTTTAAAATCACAACAATAATTTAGTAATCTGGTAGGTCGTTTTCAGATTTAACAATATTTGGAAAAAAGATAGTGTATGAGTTGTGTTTGTGATTGCGGTTGTGCTTGTTGATTTATTTTTTCAATTTTTCGTAGTTGTTCTTTAAAATTTACAACATATAATTTTATATTAAATAAAGAAATAAAAATAATAATTTTATATTACATGAAAATTATATAGGGTGATTATTTTGAAAAAAGAAAGAACGGATTTATATTATGAAATAAGAAAATGAAATAGAAATAGAAATAATAATAATATAATATTGAGGAGAGAGAAAAAGACTCTTTTTTAGAGAATAAAATAGAGAATTGGGTTGGAGTTGGTTGTTTGGAAAAATAGAGAACTCTATATTTGGAGGGTAACATAGAGTGTAGGGTTGGAGATGCCCTAATACCTTTGTAGAGTCCACATTATAATGAAATTATTACTACTCTTATTAATTAATCTGCTTATTATGCAGATATTAGTAATGCGACGATTAATTATTGAGAATCTATATATTACTTTTTGGAAGGTTTAGTTATTTATGTTATTTTATATTTTATTTTACATAACCTAATATATAGTATATTCTTTCATAACTTATACATGTATTAGTTATGCGTAATAGCGGATCCGAAATATTCATTAACAGGGCTTGAAATATGAAAAAGTAAGACACGAAGAAGTAGAATGAGGTTCAACATCTTATGTATATATACATAATAAATAGTTTTAATCATATATAAATAGTGTAACTTTCTAACGCAGGGTTCAGATGCATCCCATAGTCCTTCCTAGCTCTGCCCCTAGTTATGAGGGTGTTTAGTTATTCAAGTTGTTCCACCTTTTATTTTGTATAAAATAATACATAGATTCTCTTATACCTTATAATTATATTAGTTATGCGGATTTCTAAATTGTAAACCAAATACCATATTATTATTTTTTTAGAAACTTTCAAAATGACTATAGTTTGGACATAATTAGATATCTATATTTATAGTTTGTTTAATTATGACTCATAGTTATATGTTAGAAGGAGGAGAGAGAGGGGCAAGCAAAATTGAGAGAAGGAGGACAGAGACAAGCATATCCGGGGGGGAGAGGGGGCGAGATACAATTTATTCGTGTATTTGATTGATAAATGTATCAAAAATACTAGGGGTGTACATGACCGGGTTGGTTCGAGTTTTTCAAATATCAAACCAAATCATTTGTGTAAAAAAAATTAATTTATAAACCAAACCAAACTAATAAAATTCGGATTTTTTCAGGCTTTTCAATCTCGGGTTGGTTCGGGTTTTTCAAATACCAAACCAAACCATTGTGTCGAATTTTTAAATCAGACCAAACTAATAAACCTCTGATTTTTTCGGTAAAGTTGGCATACAAACATATAATTAACTTGTGCTCCAAATATTTCTTTAGTTCAACCAAAATACAATTATCTAAGGTATTTCTTAAGAAAATAACACAAAATATGAGATGAGTACTGATGACACAAAAATATTCAATAAAAAATAATAATGAAATCATCATATAAAATAAATATTGCAAAGTCATAATGAAAATGATCATAATTTAAAAGTACTAAATCATGCTAAAATAAGTTTAATAAGTATTAGTTACATTACTAAATATTTAAGGAAAATTAAAATTAGATTATGTATTTTAATTGTCTAAACCAATGTAAAACTAAAGAACAAATATTCAATATTATTGTCATTCTTAGTGTTGAATTGATTTTCTTTTTGCATTAGTATTAATTTGATTTTGATTTAAGTTTTATTATAATTATCAACATCTAGGAACTATAATCTTTATTGGACCATTCCGAACTCTAAGTTTTAAATTTGAAATAATATATTAAAAGATAAAAACTATAAAATAGTATAAGAAATATTTTAAAATTATATCAAAGTAAATATTTTTATGTATAAAATAAAATTTTAAAATTACGTATATAATGTCGGGTTGATTTTTTTTAGTTAAAACCAAACCAACCCAAATATAGTCGGGTTTTTTTTCCAATACCAAACCAAGTCAAACCAAACCACTAGTCGGGTTTTTTTCCGATTTGACTCGATTTACGGTTTGATTTGATTTTCAGTTCGGTTTTGTACACCCCTAACAAATACAATTGATTTGCTTAAAAACTAATTACTAAGAGGAGAGAGGTGAGCGAGATTGTGAGAGGGAGGAGAGAGGCGAACGAGATCTAGAAGAGCGATGTACAATTAATTTATATATCTATCAATAATTGTATTACATTTATATAATTGATACAATTGATTGATTTATATTAATGTAAATACAATTGTATCAAAGACATTTGTATTCAATTCATTGATGCAAATAATTTATATCATGTATATTAACAATTATAATTCGTATCCACATACAATTATATAAATGTTATAATTCATAACAAATTGCATTTGTATTCATCGGTTGCCTTGCGTATTGTATTTATGTGTTACCGTGTGTGTTTGTGTTACCATTCGTACCACGTTACGAAAAGAAAAATGGGTCCGGAAAGGTGGCCAGCCCGTACTCCAACTGATCCAACTTAAAGCCCAAGAAGCCCAGACCCGTAAGTGAACCAAATTCTACAACTTCCTCCGTTCACCGATCAGTTCATCAATCGAATTGATAATTGCAATTTAGAGAATCTTAGGTTGTTCTTCTGTTTAAGCAAACAATTGAATTCTGAACAGTTTATCTGAAAATTTTAATTCGAATTGAACAATTTAAAATATAGTCGAATGTATGTAGAAGATTCAATGGAAAAAAAAAATTAATTTATCATCTTCTCTCTCGATTACTGAATTTTGATTCATCCCTTTTTATCTGTTATTATCTCAGAGATTTTTTTTTGGTGGAGAATAATGGCGGTAGCTTCTGATCAAGCCACAAGTATCTGCAGTTACTGGTAAGTTTGTTCTCAATTTTTTAATTTTTCTTTTTAGAAGATAGAAATGTATGAAAACTATAACTTCCATATTTATTTTTCGTTTTTAGTCCCTTAGCTGGAATTTATATAGACAGTATTTGGGTTTGTTTTTAGCTGCAATTTCATGCCCCTTGGATACTAGTGTGCATTGCAATCGTGGTGTGTTTTGACTCTGGATCAATTTTTTTGTCTGATTTTACTTGACAGATTTTTGAATTTTGTGGTCTTAAAGTAAAGATATATAAAGCATATCAAAATGTGTGTGAAAAGTTAAAATTAAAGAGTTTCCAAAAAAGAAGAAGGGAATAAATAAGATTTTCCTTTGCTCATTCGGAAGGAGCTCATAATGTATGTCTCTAGCATGACCACTTGATGAAATCTTGAGGGAAGTGGGGTAAATGGCGCATACTATAGGAAGGGTTTCTCTTTGGATGATAGGTATTGTAGCTGGTATTCTTGTAATTGGTTTAATAGGTATTTTCTTTTATTGTCCATATTCTGGATTGGATTCATCCCTATTGCAATCGTCTTAATTGAATTGTCGACATGAAAGCAAAAGCACTCAATGGTTGCCAAAAAAGGGAAGAGACATTCTTGTTGAAATGGGCTAAAAAGGAAAGTGAGACAAACAAATTAAAATGGAGGGAGTAATATCCATTTATCAGCAAAAACTGATCATGATTTTAGCTTGGTTAAGGGGATGCATTACTTGCAATTTGGGTTTGCTAGCAAGCTACGGTCTGGCTACCCTTGAACTAGGTTGGGGCGAAAAATTCCATAATCCAAAACGTTGGTTAGAGTTTGCAATGTGCATATAAGGTACAATATGGAAAATCAAATACCAGCTAGGCTATTGGTGTCTACTTGTATATTGTGATGTTGGCGCAAGTGTTAATGGGTGTTTTACTCTTTTGATATATTTTGCGCGGGGGATGTGAGCTACATGTGGATTTACTATTTAATCCTCATTTCCGATGGAAGTTGAAGAGTTCATGTCTTTAATATATGATGAATGATCTCTGGGATTGTGGATAACACATTGTAAAATTTTGTTTCCAGTGACAGAGCTATTCCTTCTTCCAATCTCGATTTGCATGTTGCTCACTGCTCCCGGAAGCTTGAAAAATGTAAAATTTGCGGGGATGTGGTTCCAAAAAAACATGCAGAAGAACATTTCTTGAGCACTCATGCTCCGGTAAGTGAACCTATTGTTTAATCTCGTCATTTTTGGTCAATGATGCCGTGGGAGTTTACAGGGAAAAAGTTCATTTTTTCCCTTCTCTACTTGCATTCTCAACTTTTACATGCAAGGAGTTCTCGATTTCCTATAACTGTATCCATTGATCCCAATTTATATTGGTCCCTTTTGAGATAGATATCTTAATTTTATCAATTCGATTTCCTTTATTTTCCAGTTTGCTTCCAGATACTGTTTGTGAGAATATGCACATTTGTCAGTTCTGTGTTTGTAAATACATATTTTTGTACGTCGTTTCATGGCTGTGCAATACAAAAGGAAAGGATAGAACTTCCTTCTTAATTTTGTTATAATAACATTAAGTATGGTGTAAGGTGTTGCTACTGAATTCTTCAAAGTTGCTGTTCTTTAATAAGCTAGCTTCAAACTTTCTAATGTGATCTTATTCATGAATTTTTAGGTAGCCTGTTCTTTGTGTAGCGAGACAATGGAGCGTGAGGTATTAGGTGTTCACAAAAGTGAAAATTGCCCACAAAGGATTGTGACATGCAAGTATTGCGAGTTTCCTTTGCCTGCAATTGATTTATTTAAGCATCAGGTTATAATTACTATCTATGATTGAGCTTCTTTCTATTTTGTACCTCTTCTGGAATGTTTGAACTTCAGAATCCTGCTGTTATAATATCTGCATTCCTTTACCCCAGGAAGTATGTGGAAACAGAACAGAACTCTGTCATATGTGTAGCAGATATATTAGGCTCCGTGAAAGAGATGTCCATGAGAGTAGATGTAATGGAGGCACAAACATCATTGCAGAATCTTCCAGGTATACATACCTAAAAAAATTATTTAGTCGACATTTTTCATGTCTCCAAGGTCGTTTTGAACCTTCCCTTTCAAAGTTGAGTAGATTTGGCTTTGAATTCTTGGTGATGTTTATGAGGTCCAACCGTCAGTCCAGCGGAAACATGCATCTCTCTGTTATTCTTACCGCAACGTAATTGTCGTTCAGACGTGCATTTCATGCTTATATTTTGCTTTTCCTCTCTTGTTGGTACAAGTGGTCTATGGATCTTGTCGCAATGATAAGTGAACACCGACTTACAAGACTTAGAACCCCTTCGTTAACCCCACCCCGCTTTAATCTGAAGACAAAAAGAAAACATAAAAGTAGAAACATTCTGTCTAGATGCACTGTGGAGTGTGACCATGATATAATGAGCCTAATATCATCATGGCTGGATATTAAAGGTCGTTGGTTAGTGATCATGACTAATAAACCTGACATCATAAAGGGTATGTAGGTTCCAGCTTGTAATCTTTTCTTGATATGGTGTTGAGTCATTTTCTATTCCTGGAAACGTGTCAAGTTTTCTGGTTAGCAACTGTGACAAGGCTTGCTACCATGGAATACTTTTCTGCTTTTCAATTCAATCCAACTTGACACAAGCTCGTCTAAAGGGATATTGGATAAGTTGCTTTTTGAACAATGTATGTTTTTTTATGACAAGGGAACCCGCAGCCTCTACCCTTTGGGTGCACACAAGGTAAACCCCGTTCTTGTGCTATAGCTCGCAAGCCACACAGGAGTAGTAAACTGCACTAGGCAAGCCCCATGCGATGAGCTCAACCTTGAGGCCAACCCCCTGTTGTATAGCTATGTATGTTGCTATGAAAATCAGTATTAATTTTATAAATAGCATCTAAAATGCTACAGAACATGGTACTAGTTATGTTGGTTTTAATATATGTTAATTCACTTCCTAACCAGCATCCAAACGACTCTTGAGTTTATTAACTTCCGTGGGAAGGCGGTTAAATCACACCCTTTTCGCCTATTATTATTTGAAAACCATAACATTCTGCATAGGGCATTGCGTGAGCTAACAATTGCTCATTTTATTATCAACTCTTTTGATTCTCAACTCCAGGTTTCTCATACACTATATCTAAAGCCCGCTTTTCTCAAATATGCACCAGTTCCACCAATGTAATATACTGTAAATTTGACAAACTTAGAAGTTCCAGAGTCCCTAAATATGTGAGAGTCATATTCTATTAAGCAGAAAGAGTTCGTTCTAACTAGAGATGATCAAATGTATTAAGGGAGGACAAAGCGCAAAAGAAGAAAGTAAAAACTTTCTTGATGGACATAGATAAGATAGACATAGGATTAACCACAAAGAAAGAAGAAAAATGAAATTCCAGTGTAGCCTTAGAAAAAATTAGAGTTTGATCACCCTTTATTGGGCAGGTAAAACATAAAGGAAACAAACATATACATATTTATATGCATGTATTATTGATGAGAAACAAGTGTATAAACATTTGTCTCCTGGCCATGTCTGACCTAGATTTTATCAGAGATTCTTGTGTATGTTCACGTTCACCACACCAGATACGGTGTTTGGTTACCAGTTTACAATCCTACATAACTAAATAACTAAAACATGTATAAGTTATGAGTCAATTTATGCATTAGTTTATACAGGATAGAAAACTAAGTTAACTCTGCACAACTAAAACTACGAGTGTAATGTGGTTATTCATGTTGCTTAGACATAGGTCTCTCTTCCTACATTGCAATTTTTTCCATCATATGTCGCGTCCAATAAAGTAAATACACTTCTAAACCATCTACTAATACTCTCTGCAACTGTACTATTGTCTATTGTGCTGCTATATCTTCTGCTCTAGTCTTTACTTTTTCGTCGTGTTTCTTGTATCTTTGAAGGAACACTAGTCCAGCTGAGAGAGATCATCACGGTGCTCCTAGAAGGCAACCACACGAAGCTTCCAGGAAGCGGCTTCTATTTACAATAGCTATAACCGGCGTTGCTGTTTTGTTTGGCTCACTTATTTTCCAGAAAAAAGCCGAAAACAGTCAAATGCCTTAGCATCTTTACTGTTATCCATGAACTGATATTATGTCAATTTTAATTAGCAGTTCCAAGAATTCATAATGTACCTACAAAGAACTAACATGCAATCAAAGATATGAACAATTACTATTGTATGTAATCAATTTTTGTTTCTAGTTTATCAAAATAATGTAATTTTTCTTCTTGAAAATAATGTTATTCATGATGCTATGGGAGGCAATGATTAGTAGTGTTGGCACGTCACTCGGCTCACTTGGTTGTAAATACGTTCATCTAAGACTTTCTCCTTAGAGAACTTTTTACCAACACAAACGAGGATTTCGCTCGTTATAGAACTTGACCAAACATCTCACTATTAGGCAATATTCAATTTATCATTTTTACACAAAAACTTGGGCAATGGTAGAAAAGGAAAACAGGATAATATGGACTTTGTTTATTTTAGTGGGAAAGGAAAACACAAGCATATTATATACAATTATAGGGTAAACGTAAATTTATTTTTTGTAATGAATAATAGGCATCATAGTCCTAATAGGTTAGAGTTAGGGTTTAAGAGGTTTTATCTTTTCTTTTTTATATATAAAGTAAAAATACAATGAGAAAAAAATTCTTCCAAATATTATTGGTCTTCTTCTGTTTCAAGTTTGTTTGATTTTTGCAGAATCTCAGGTTGTTTTTTCTATTTAAGCAAATAATTGAATTTTGAATAAAATTTATGTGAAAATTTTAATTGGAATTAAACAAATTCAAATAGAGTTGAATTAATATAGATTATTCAATCGATTTTTTTTTTTTATTATAGTTAAACTATCATCTTCCTTATCGATTGTTGAATTTTGATTAATCCCTTATTTTTCTTTGTTATTATGTTAGAGGTTTTAATCAAATTAAGTGATTTTTGAGGGGAATAATGGATGTAGCTTCTGATCAAGTCACAAGTATTTGCTTTCACTGGTAAGTTGCATATAATTGTTGTTATATAAATATAGATATTGATAATCAACACGCTATTCTGGTATATTAACCACCCGCAACCGCTATCCTTTGGGTGTGCACAGAGATAACCCCGCAATAGCTCACAAACCACATATAAGAGGGAACCTGCACTGGGCAAGCACAGTGCGAGCTGGGCCACCCGAAGATAGTTAGAAGTGGAGTAAATTTCTCAAAAATCACTTGTGAAATTATTTATATTTAGCAAAGTTAATTTAATTGTGTATCAACGAAGTCATTAAATTTAGAATTAATGGTCAAAAAACATCTAATTATGCTAAGTTCAAGTGTGTCTTTTACCATACAGGACCATAATTTATTTTTTATGTCACATAGACAGGACACACAAGTAATAAAATACTTTAAAAACCCAATATCAAATTGACAAGTTTTTCCATTGTGGTATTCCCTTTTTTTTCATAAATACTTTGATTTGATGTACTTGAGTCGGATTTTTTTTGAAAACAACCTTTCTACCTCTCCGATCGAAGGTCTACTAAAAGTAGCCTCTCTATCCCATAAAGGTAGGAATAAGGTTTGCGTATCCTACCCTCTCCAGACTCCACTTGTGGTGTCGTTGTAATTCATTTTGTGGCGGGGTTGTGAGCTACAGGAAAATGTGGATTTAGTCAATCATATCATGCTAAATGTCATATTTATTCAAGTTTCACCTTGTATGTTTGTCAGCTTCTTCTTATCTGACTCTAAATATGATCTTTTCCTATGTTGTGTTATTATTCATAATTTGCAGATTTGAATCGTTCTGTTTCCAGCGACAGAGCGATTCCTTCTTTCAATCTCGATTTGCATGTTGCTCACTGCTCACGGAAGCTTGAAAAATGTAAACTCTGTGGGGATATGGTTCCAAAAAAACATGCAGATGAACATTTCTTGAGCACTCATGCTCCTGTAAGAGAACCTATTCGTTTTTCCCTTCTCTAATTGCATTCTCAACTTTTACACGCAAGGATTTCTCGATTATCTATAACTATATCAATCAATCCCGTGTATTGTATTGCTCATTGATCTCTCTCTTCCTTTTTATTCATGTTAATTTTCAGGTATCGTGCTCCTTGTGTAGCGAGACAATGGAGCGTGAAGTATTAGCCGTTCACAAAGGTGAAAATTGCCCACAAAGGCTTGTGGCATGCGAGTATTGCGAGTTTCCATTGCCTGCAATTGATTTATTTACGCATCAGGTTATAACGACTATCTATGATTGAGCTGTTTGTTCTATTTTGTACCTTTTTCTGGTTAAATGATTGAACGATAGTATCCTGCTGTTATAATATCTGCATTCCTTTACCAGGATGTATGCGGGAATAGAACAGAACTCTGCCAGCTGTGTAACGGATATATTAGGCTCCGTGAAATAATTGTCCATGCGAGTAGATGCAATGGAGGCACAGATAACATCTCAGAATCTTCCAGGTATTACGGACTTAAAATGTTCATTTAGTTGAGATTTTTCGCGTCTCCAAGGTCGTTTTGAACCTTTCTCTCAAAGCTGAGCAGATCTTTGATTGTGTGGTTGTATATTTCATCATTTGCTAATTTGAATTGTTTTGTTTCCAGTGACGGATCGATTTCTTCTTCTAATGCAGAAGAACATTTTTTGAGCAATGATGCACTGGTAAGTGAATAAAATCAAAACTGTTTTGTTATATTATTTTAAGTTTCCTATTACTCATTTACTCATAACGTTTGCTTAATAAATCACATTACTATACACATTTTTTGTTAATGTTGCCCTTTTAAAATGCCTCGGTGGTTCGTGCTATCATCAAAGCTAACATTTAAGCGTTCAGCCCGTCCTGCCACCTAGTTTTTAAGAGTGCTTGAACGAAGTCTTTAAGAACATTCGATTTAAGTTATGCCTCTTTCTTCTTCTAAAGTTTTTGCATTTGATGAAGATATATGTTTTGTTCTCCCGCTCACCTGCTATGCTTCTGTCATTCTGTTCTAATTTACGAGAAGGATATCTTTGGCCTTCTCTTTTTCGTAGGCTAGGGGATAACATTCTTTTCCCACTTCTTCATAGTTGGCGTTCTTTAATAAGCCAACTTCGAAGTTTCTAATGTGATCTTATATGCATGAATTTTCAGGTAGCCTGTTCTTTGTGTAACGCGACAATGATGTGTGAGGAATTACCTGTTCACAGAGGTGAAAATTGCCCAGAAAGGATTGTGACATGCGAGTATTGCGAGTTTCTTTTCCCTGCAATTGATTTACTTGAGCATGAGGTTATAATTACTACCTATGATCAAGCTTCTTTCTAATTTGTACTTATTCTGGAATCCTGCTGTTATAATATTTGCAATCGTTAAGCAGGAAGCATGTAGGGATAAAACAGAACGCTGTCATCTGTGTAGCAGATATATTACTCTCCGTGAAAGAGATGTTCACGAGAGTAGGTGTAATGGAGGCATAGACACCATTTCAGAATCTTCCAGGTATACGAACCTGAAATTTTCATTTAGTAGATACTTTTCATGTCTCCGTAGTCGTTTTGAACCTTCCTTTTAAAGTTGAGTAGATTTGGCTTTGATTCTTTGGTAATGTTTATGAGGTCCAACCATTAGTCCATCGGAAACATGCATCTCTCTGTCATTCATACCTTAATGTAATTGTCGCTCAGACATGCCTTTATTTTGCCTTTCCTCTCTTGTTTTGGTACGAGTGGTCTATGGATCTTGTCTCAACGATTAGTGAGCACTGATACCAGTATAACTCTAACCAACAACCAAACGACCCTATAAAGTGCTCCTAAGTATGTGCATGTAGTCATTCATGTTGCTTGCACACATGTCTTTCTCTTTACATTTCAATTGTTTCCATCATATGTCTCGTCTTACAAAGCAAACACACTGTAGTACTATCGTCCTGCTATATCTTATGTTCGTGTGGCAAGTTCCCTGGTCTTTACTTTTTCGTCGTGTTTGTTGTATCTTTGAAGTAGCACTAGCCCGGCTGAGAGAGATCACGGGGCTCCTAGAAGGAAGCTACGAGCAGTTCCCAAGACGCGGCTTCTGTTTACAACACTTGCAATAACAGGCATTGCTGTTTTAGTAGGCACACTTATTTTCCAGAGGAAAACTGCAGACACTCAAGTTTCCTAGCAGATTTACTGTAATGATCCATCCACTGATACTTTTATCAAATTGTGTTTCTTACTATCTGAGAAGTTAAAATAACAATATCCGCATCATAGAGTTCATAATGTACCTACTTGTTCAACTTTATACATGTTTAAGTGTCTATTCGTGAACCTGAGGTCAAGTTAAAGGACACATTTATGTTTATGTCTTTTACTTTTACTTGTCCGCTTCAGATTTTGCATGTCCTTTTAAGACAAAATGATTAATATATGTATTTTATCACAAGATACATATGATGTATAAATTTAAGTTTTGACAAATGATTTTTAAAAATAAGTAACTAATATTAAAGATAAAATATGAAAAAAAAAAGATATGTTTCTCTTGATATATGAAATACTTATTTTTATAATTGTGAATAAGTAAAAGTGAACGATGGAGTTAAAAAAAGATATACGAGAGAAAATGACATATTGAAAGAGGGGAAAGGAGTAGGAAACATAACTATAGGTGGACCACAATTCCCACTTGTCTCATTTGGCTCATCTCAGAAGAATATTCAAATCAAAATGTGAATAAAAAGTAATTTCAGTATAACGATATTAATATTAATTTTGTACACTCTTTAAGAATAATATTTGGTGGCAAAATCGATTCATTATGATTTGCATGGAGACAAAAAAAAATGTGGCAAATAATTTGATTTTGTTCTGTTATTATCTATTATTTCTTTTTTTATACTTTGATTATGATTATTTTTGGTGAATTAAGTAAAAGTATGAAAAAAGAAGGATACGAAAATTCAAATTCAAATATGAAAATAGAAAAAAAAAAATTTTAAAAATCACTTATAATAGAGGAAAACATACGACAAAATGTGAGGACCAAATAAAGCATGTTACTTTTTCTGCCTTTTGTCTTTTTGAGACATATTCTGAATTATCTCTTCTACGTTAAGTATTTGTACAATTATGCCTTTTCAACTTGTGAACATTTTGTATTCATTTATCAGGTTTAAATTACATATATTAATAAAAATAATTTGAAATAAATTTAGCAGGTTGTTATTCTATTTTCCATTTTATTATATTATATTATACACTTGCTATAAAAATATAGTAGGCGCCTGATCATAAATTTGTAACTTTTTTTAAAATTAGTGGAGTTGACCTCGGAGTTAAAAGATAGAAATTGTGTTTGGTTTATACTTTTGCAAAGAATATTTGAAATAATGTTCTTGCTTGAACGCACTTAAATATAACTCCAAAATGAGTTGGAAAATAATTTCAATTTGAAATATAACTTCAAGTTGAATTTGAGATTTTCATGTCTGAACGCAAAAAAAAATTATTGCACAAAAAAGTAAAAAAAATAGTTATGGCCAAACGTTCTCTCCATCTTAATTTATGTGATGGTGTTTGACGTAACACAAGATTTAAGAAAGAAAAACTTTTGAAATTTATTGTCTAAAATAAATTATAAAATATTTATTTGAGTAAAACTTAAAAATTGTTACATATTAAATATAGAAATGCACCTTTTTTAACAAACTAAAAAGAAAAAAATATCACATAAATTAAAAAATCGGAGTAGTATCTACTATTGTAGTAGGTGATGTCAATATGAAGGAGCAAGTAGATAAACTTGAGAGTACAACTATGGGTCTATGGCATGTGTCTATGGTGTTCATAATTCAAATTTGCATCACAATGCTGGGTAATCCATCGGTGGCCTTTTCAACTTGGCACAAACTTTCACTTAAACACTTTAACTGCCTTTGCTCATTTTACACCTCGTGTCGTCTCGTTGTGTCATCGCCATTTCGACACTTTCAACTAAAGATACGCGCATACATGAATTTTGAGCACGTCAGAGACTTTTTTTGTAAATATTCTGAAGTTTTTTGTAAATATTTTCTTCTCCTTCTTCTTCCTTGCTTTCTCCCTTCCATCTTCTCCACCTTCTACCATCCTCCATCACTACACAACTTTTTAAAAAAATTCTACAATATTTTACTAGGTTACACTTTTTGATTCTTCCATCTTCTTTGAAATTCGAATTTGCATCATGATTCGTATTCAAAAACAAAATTGATTTCAAGGGAACAAAAAAAGAAATCAACTTCTTTCAAATGACAAAAACTGATTTACATTCTTACCTTCTCCAGTGAAAATTAAATTGATTTCAAGGTATAAAAAAGAAATAAAGAACAACCTCCAATGGAAAAAAAAAGAAATTTATTTTACATATCTTCATTGTAAATCCCAATCGAAATAGCACAAGAAATCATCTTCTTTTAAAATGTCATATAAAAACTTTTCGATTTGGTATGATTTCCCTTATTCTCCAAAACGTATTTTACTTTGTAAACTAACGTATGTTCTTGTCTTTTTGATGGAGAAGAACAGATGAAGGGGAAGGAGGCGCAAGAAGAAGAAGAAAAGAGGTGGGGGCATGGGGTTTGGGATCTGGAAGAAAGAAAAAAAAAAAGTAAAATTGAGTTTTTAAAAAAGAAAATAAAATTTTCACGTGTCACATATCAATTTATTTATTTTTCCACATAAGATGTGTCTGATGTACACACTTAAAATGTGATTTTGAAAATATAAAAAGTGTCAAAATAATACAATGAGGTTTGAAATGAGGTATTTAAAATGAATACGGTCAACTTAAAGTGTTCAAGTGAAAGTTTGGGCTAAATGTAGGGGTGACCGATGGGTTACCCACACAATGCTCAACACAAAAAGAGTTACATTTTCATGGAAAAAAAATTCCTAAATATCTTTCTTCACTGCATAGGTTGGGGATACACAAGATTTTTTTTTTGTTAATTTAGGGAAACTATGTCTTCTACAGGACTGCTGTTGAAGGCTCAAAATGACTATGTAAAGTTCTTATCTTTTTGAACTTACTGCTCTTAATTTTGTTATTTTCATAATAACTTCCTCCTTCTCCCTCTTTTTCTTGGTCTCTGTTTTGCTGGTTGTTCTTTTTTTTTTTTTTTTGAGGGGTGGGGGTGGGGGTGGATGTGCAGGGAAGGTTGACTATTTAGGTAAGGTCCAAGAAGGGTAAGGGATGCAAAGATTGAATTTTTAATGAGGAAATTTCATAAATAACTATAGTTTGAAGCATAATTACCGTATGTAGTTATAGTTTGCTTAAATTACAATTCATAGCAACTATTTTAGAGTTGAATCTGTTCATAATGTATCTGTTGTATCTGTTTGCTCAACCTAGCTGTACTGTAGCATGTCGTGAAAGAAGCACATTGGACGGGACGGGCATAAGTTCAATAGGGATAAGTTATGCCTCTTAACATAAACAATTTTGTTGGATATACTGTATAATTTGTTTGTTCAATCTAGTTGTGTCAATACATACAATTTTGTTAGATACATTGTATTTGTTTGCTAAACCAAAGCCTCGATTTTGAAATCTATTCTCAAGTTAATAATGGAGGAATCTCATCCATCTACCATTTGTCTTGGTAGCAAAGATTGTTTATTTATTTTTTGTTCTGTAAGAGTGTTTTCTGTTGTAGGTGGTGATAAACAATGGAGTTGTGGAAATAACTTGGACAAATCCAGGAGGAATTATCAAAGGGATAAAGTACAAGGGAATTGACAACTTGCTGGAAAAAAAGAATAAAGATTTGAATGGAGGGTAAGTTATATAGAAGGTGTAATCACAATTCCTCCTTTGTATTCTGATAATCAAAGAAATCTGTTACTATCTGTTGTTTCTTGTGCTTCGATTATCATATTATTTTGTTGTAGTTACTGTTCAGAATGTTTTGTTATGCTTTCACATCCGTTTATTCTTTTTCTGGACTGCTTTGGACTGTTTTTCCTTGAAACGAGGGTCTAGCAGAAACAACCTCTCTGCCTACCCTCCCCAGACTCCACTATATGGAACTACATCGGGTATGTTGTTGGTTGTATAATCAAAGAAATCTGTGTTCGAGGATGTACAAAATCTGAGTCTGTGTTTGTAACATTTTATTAAGATGATAATCCATGGTTTTTTTTACAACCATAGTTGAATAGGTAGTGATTTATCTGATGCTGTTGAAACAAACAGGTTTTGGGACCTTAATTGGAGCGAGCCGAGTAGTACAAAAACAAGGGGAAAGTTTGACACGTATGTATTCTTTACTCTCATCCTTTTCCCTACAGTAAAAGTTTAATATTGCTTAGAAATATCAGGCTTCCGCATATTAAATAGAACTGTTAATGTTCACCCTTAAGCTGTGCTGCTCGGACTTTTCAAAAATGCCTAGAGGTGAACATTGAAACTTCCAAAAGTAGTGCATTTTTGAAGGACCCGAAAGGGGTGCAAGCTCATTTTTGGGAAGTCCAAGCAATATAGTCTTTAGGGTGCTAAAGTGTATTAACCAAGGTTAAGAAGTATAGAGATTGCTTTATCATCCTTCTTTTCGTTTGTGTGGATTATTGATGCAGGATACAAGGGACAGATTTGCAAGTTATAGTGGAAAATGAGGAGCAAATTGAGCTTTCATTCACAAGAATGTGGAGTTCAGAAGTCCAGGGTGAACAAGTTCCTTTGTATATTGATAGGAGGTTCTTGTTGAATTTAGATTGTTTTCTTCTGATCGTTTTGAGTATATTTGTCATTAATGATGAACTACTAGGGTTCTTACTGATATAAGACTGTTTGCAGGTTTGTAGTATTTCGTGATGTTCCGGGATTTTATTCATATGCCATCTTTGAGCACACGAAAGACATGCCTGCTTTCCACCTTAACACGACCAGAATTGCTTTCATGCTCAATAAAGAAAAGTAAGAATCTTCATAGCTATTTTCACAAAATGAAGCAGCATGTTGAAGTGAACAAACTTGATTCATTTGCAGTGGCCATATCAATTGTTGTTCAAAATATTCTATCATGGGAAAGGAAATTACCGTATGAGGTGTAAGAAAAGGAGAGAAAAAGATGAGATGTAAACTTTAAAATGTTTGGATGCAGTCCGAAATGCATTTGTCCAACGTTCTTTTGAAAGATCTCTTCATAAAGCAAAATGTTGTTTCCTTAAGGATGTAAAAATGATCAAACTCTAACAAAATGAAATTGAGAACGGAAACAACAAAAATTAACTCTCTATTATCCTTCTGGCATTACCAGGTTTCACTACATGGTCATAACAGATGATAGACAAAGATTTATGCCTAGTGCAGAAGACCGGCTTCCAGGGAGAGGCGAACCACTAGCCTATCCTGAAGCAGTTCTCCTTGTCGATCCTATAGAGCCAGAGTTCAAAGGAGAGGTATTATACTTGAGGGAATTTACAGCATTAAGCGAGTAAGGCTGTATTGTAAATTAGAGGTTATAGTGAACTTAATTTACTGTCTCCTTTGGATCCCCAACTGCAGGTGGATGATAAATATCAATATTCACTTGAAAACAAAGATAATCAAGTGCATGGATGGATATGTTTTGACCCTCCTGTGGGGTTTTGGCAAATCACTCCGAGCAATGAATTTCGAACAGGAGGGCCATTCAAACAAGATTTAACCTCCCACGTGAACCCGACCACCCTTGCTGTAAGCAGTTAACATGCTAATGTTTGTTCGATTATAGACAGATAACTGTAAGCATAGTTTCAGTGAAAAATATGCATTTTGTTGTTTTGTGATCCTCAGTATCCTCCCAATTTTTTCTAGTATAGCGGTTTGCGAGCAATCAAAGACATACAATAGTTTATATGAACACAATCACATAGTGAACTTTCTCTGACATAATTCATATGATTCCTCTAAACTATAACTTCCTACAACTAATTTCTTTAAAATAAACTGCAGATATTTCTAACTTCCCACTATGCTGGTACAGAGCTTCTGGTGAAATTTGAAACTGGGGAGGAGTGGAAGAAAGTCCTGGGCCCCGTGTTCACATATTTTAATTCTGTATCAGACAAAGAAATGGCTCTATCTCTTTGGGATGACGCAAAAAGACAGGTCAGGAACAAAGAGAACTAGAGAAGATAGAAGTTGAAACCACAACAATAAATCAGTATAGAGGTTAATAATTCTTAACTTGACACGATTTCACATTTTATATTATTTAGATGAACGAAGAAGTCCAATCCTGGCCTTACAGTTTCCCAACCTCTGAAGAATTTCCTAAATGTGGTCAAAGGGGAATAGTTAGAGGTCGATTACTAGTGCAAGACAGGTACTTTCCACTCTTACCTCAATTCCACATTTTGCATTTCCAAGTTCAGTAACTATGTTGTCTAAGTTAGTCTTATGATCTTATGGACAGATACTTAAGCAAGGAAAATTTACCTGGAAAAGCTGCATCAGTAGGACTAGCAGCACCGGGAGATGCTGGATCATGGCAAAGAGAGAATAAGGTACTTTTCTCTATCGCTCTGAATTGAACGGGAAACACAGTGCCTTATAAGTAAACAAGCTCATCTAACCTGTATGATTCAGTTAAAACGATTAACAGACATGATATGCATATTGCCATTATACCAGGGTTACCAATTTTGGACTATGACGGATGAGGATGGCTGCTTTGTCATTAAGAACATACGTGCAGGGTCATATAATCTTTACGGAGTGGTGCCTGGATTTATCGGAGATTACAAGTATGAAGTTGTAATAACTTTAACAGAAGGTTCTATTAAGTAGCTGCAATTTCAATTAGAATCTATGCTGAAACTTTCTGAGTTATCAAAGGTTCTAACTTCTAACCATGATAATTAATATTAATGCAGGTTGTGATATTGAGCTGGGTGAGATTGTTTATGAGCCTCCAAGAGATGGTCCTACCTTGTGGGAGATCGGTATCCCTGACCGCTCTGCTGCAGAATTTTATATTCCTGATCCAAACCCGAAATACATCAACAAACTTTACCTAACTCAAGACAAGTGAGATCCCTTAGGCCCTTACCGACTTCTTAAATTTAAACAGGCTAAAATGTTCAAGAACCAATCACTGAATAATGCAATTTACTTACATATTATATGTCTTTGTAACTTTTGTACGATTGGTAACTTTATGCCAGATTTAGGCAGTATGGTTTGTGGGAGAGATATGCAGAGTTATATCCCGAAAATGATTTAGTCTACACAGTTGGAGTTAGTGACTATCAGAAAGACTGGTTCTTTGCTCAGGTTAACAGGTACTTTATCTAACATTTTTCCCATAACTCATATTTTGAGTTGTATTAGACGATAAGAAATTGTTTTTCACAAAATCCATTTAATTCGAGGGAAAGAATAAATATGTTGCTACTGATAATTTCCTTTAGGACTCCCAAATTATTTCCAAGACTCCGAAGATATGATCAGTGTGTAAATACTTGTATGTGTAGGGAGATAGGTGACAATGTATATCAAAGTACTACATGGCAAATCAAGTTCAAGATTGATAATGTAGATCAAGGTGGATTATACACATTGCGCGTAGCACTTGCAGCTTCCAATCATGCTGAATTGCAGGTATCATACAAATTTCTTACATAATGTGAACATAAATTGAATTTGTTGGCGCCATTGTATCTCATTCTCACCTAGTAATAGCCTGTTTGGTCAAGCTTCTGAGAAGCCAAAAGTGCTTATATATTTTTATTTTTTAGAAGAAAATGCTCATTTTAGAGAGTTGAGGTGGTTTTGCCAAGCTTTTAGAAAGAAAACGTGTTTGTGAATGGTCGTCATGGTAGTAGCAGAAGCTGTGTTTTAAAAGCTGAATAAACAGCATTTTTCCTGTGAACACTTTGGAACATTGAACACGCATAAATTGCTGCTCTAATATCGACAAAGGTTCTTTTCAAGTCGATTAGTCAAATACAAACTACTCTCCAAAAATACTTTTTGAAATAAGCAGAGTTTAGGAGCTCGGCCACACAAGCTATGAGTGTCTATTCCTATCTAACTAATAGTGGAAGACTAACATGAGTTTGGAACTCTTTGTAAAAGGTCCGGATCAACGATCCAACAGCAGATCCTCCCCTACTTTCAACTGGAGAAATTGGAGGAGACAATGCAATTGCAAGACATGCTATTCATGGGATCTATTGGTTGTTCACCGTAACAATACCTGGTTCACTACTTTTGGGAGGAGAAAACACCATATTTTTGACACAAGCAAAGACAGCCAACACTTTCCAAGGGATTATGTATGACTATATTCGCTTGGAAGGTCCCTCATGCCAGAATGGAAACCTTTGATTAATTTTTTCCACACGAAAAATCTGAGTAGAACTATTCATGATTTGTTGGTATTTCATCATGCAAATAAAAAAGATTACATTTCACCATATTTGTAAAGATTACATTAATTTGAGGATTTTGCTTGCCAATATTTGGCTACCAGATTGGGAGGCAAGTTTTTATGCATCAAATAATAAAATCTTCTCTTAGTTTTCTCTAGTCTTCACCTTTACTTTGTTGTAATTAATATGTTGTTCTGGTTCAATCAGCATGTATATTCAATGCAGTAAAGTTACTTGAGATCCATGGATCATGACATGACAAGGAGAAAGGAGATGAACAGATTCTAAAGTTGATACCAATGTCCAATAGCACCCCAGAAGCGGATCCAAATTTTGAAATTTATAAGTTCTGGACATGGGATTCCAATTAAGAGGCAGAGCCATAATTTAAAGTTTGTGAGTTTTGGGTTCTAAGTTTTTAAAGTTATTGGTTCCAAGTTAATAATATGTACATGGTCAATTGAATATTGAAGACAAGTAAAATTTTTTAACCAAAGCTACAGAATTCAGCTGAACCCGTAGCTGGTATTCTCCCTCCGCCACGAGTCCCAATATCAAATGAAACAAGAATTGGGTGGATTTGGCACAAACTTTGTGTCTAACTCAACTTTAATAACTAGCACTCATAATCTTCAAAAATACCGCCCTGTTGTGTGTCGGATCCTTCAAAAACTATGCATTTTGTATCTAATATTGGTGCGGCCACATTTTTGGGAAGCCAAAAGTGCTTATTTTAGAGAGATAGGTTGTTTGGCCAAGCTTTGAAGATTATCATGTATGTATAAACTCACTCTCCAGTTGTATCTACAACAAGCTTTGAAAAGAAGAAGATCCAATCAAATTAGTAATACTAAAACAGGGTCTTTATGTCCCTTACTTTCTGGCTTTTAACTCACAACTTATAAAATTACACAATAAGAACTACTGCATTTACCATTTTAAACATGTCATTCTATTGCTTTGCAGTAGCAATAGTGATTATGTACTCAATCTCCTCGGCTACTTCTTTCATCGAAGGCCTGCTTTGTCTTCTTTCCTCCAAGCAACTGACAGCCAGAAAACCGAGTGCCTTCATTGTCTCCAACTCCACGCTGCTTGCTCCCACCTTTAATGCAGGATCAACAGCATCCATTATTCTCTCTTCCTCTACCAACCTTTGCACGTAAATAGCCAAGTTCACATCATCCTGTGGTCGGCCAAAGTCTATTGCCTTTTGGGATGTCAAGAGTTCCAACAGCACAACCCCGAAACTGTACACATCACTCTTGTCTGTCAATTGGTAGTTCCTGTAGTACTCAGGATCAAGATAACCAAGGGTACCCTGAGCACAGGTGGACACATGACTCAGGTCTGTATGTGCCAACCGTGAAAGACCAAAGTCTGCCACCTTAGCATTCAATTTGTCATCGAGCAAAATGTTGCTAGACTTGACATCTCGATGGTAAATAGGAGGAACTGCAGAGAAATGCAAGTAAGCAAGTCCCTCTGCAGTTGCATGAGCAATGCTGAGCCGGCAATCCCATGTTAGAAGTTTGTGTTGCAAATACAAGTGATCACTTACAGTTCCATTCGGGACATACTCATAAACCAGCAATGGCTGTTCAAGCTCAACACAACAACCTAGAATGCGCACAAGGTTCTTGTGGTTAACCTGACAGAGTATTCTGACCTCATTGAGAACTTGCTCAATGCCCTTAGTATTCCCTAGCTTGGCACATTTAACAGCAACCACAGTACCATCATCAAGTTTACCATAGTACACTTCACCGTAACCCCCAGTACCAAGAAGGCGGTCCGTAGAGAAATTGTTTGTTGCTTTCTTGATTTCTTTGCCTGTAAATAGCTTCGCAGATTTAACACCACCTGAGCTTAGAATATCTTCTCGTTCGCGAGTTAGTCGATCTCGTGCTTCCTTAATTCGTTTGTGACGTCTGTACACAAAAAAACCAATTACAGCAGCAATCACCGCCACACCCAGGCCTGATGTCAAACCTGCAAATCCAACAAGCATTCAAGTATTTTTGGCAAACTCTTTTAACACCAAAAATAGTATTGATCAACCATCTTTATAACTAGATAATTTCAATTATTATAAGCTCCTTGAAGTCTCAAAATAGAGTAAAAAAACAAATTGCTCAAGTGCGGGCGTTCGATACAGGTGAGAGATCTAACCTTCCTGATCTAAAGTATAAGATTCAGGGATATGGATTCAAATACAGCGGAGATTCAGCTAAAACTTCTCTCAAAAACACTCCTAAACTTGACGCAATTTATTAGTTTCATCCCCGAACTCCATTTACTTAACAAATTGAAGCTAAATACACCCCTAATCTTGCAATAATAGAGGGGTGTTTTTAAGACTGTCAATAGTTCGGGGATGAAACAAATAATTTGCGCCAAGTTTAGGAGTGTTTTGATACTTCTCTCCAAAATAATTCAAGTGTCTAAAAATAGAGTTATATGTCTAAGTTATGAGACATTATGTAGAAAACTTAGTTATTCCAAAGAAAATATATTGATCTAAGAAAATCTTATAAGGAGATAAAAGGAAAAGGAGTATCATAGATATTTCTATATACAAGTTAATTCAAATTTATTCAATTTCACCTTAGCTTTTATTTTTATTATAAAAATCATTATATATGTCCGGCATTTCTCCATCAACATTGATAAAAGTATCCAAATGTGATTGATTAAATCCGATATGAATCTCACACCCACATCTTGTCAACACATATGCGGCACAAAAAATGAAGAATCCGAACGACTTAAATAAAAACAGTGTAATAATGTAAATTAAATGTGACCCATTATACAATACCTGCTATGAGTGCAGTGTGGTCGCTACCACAACCATCACGATCTTGGCATGTCACGTCTGCGTATCGAATTCAGAAATAGTTAAAACAAAGTCACATCCAAATTGAAATCGGAAAAATGATTTTCTAGCCTTTCTATAATAATATTTTTTTTATTTTATGTTGAGATCTTTATTTTTACACGTAACATGGTTAATTTTTACGAGATCTAAAAAGTATTTTCTCTTTATAACTTACCTTGGGCACATAACGCGGCAATTGGGTCCCAATGAAACCCGGAATGACAAAAACATCTGTTAACACCTCCATTCAAATTCGGGTCGGGTCCACAGGTCGAATCAGAATCACAATCGGACTGAACCGTACAAACCGGCTCCGGTGGTGAAACCCACTGCAATTCCATCCCGGCTTCCGGCCATCTACTAACCGGTAACGACGGATCCAAATTCACAAAACTCCGGTAAGCCCGACAACCCGATTCCCTAACCCGAATCATATACGACGTCGACGATCCACCTGCCCTAAACGTACAACAAATCGGCGCGTTCCTACACGCGCCAACACCATCTCCATTTCCAGAACTTCCATTCACGTAAGTATGACACAAACTCTCCGAGGAGCAATCAAGCGGAGACGAAAGCAAATTCTGAGAACAGTTTAGGTAAATGATTGTGTTGCTGCTCGTAATGTTGAAAGGAAGAGAAGAATTCAATTGAACACCTACGGTAGAAATGTCCTTTGGTGATGCAGGTGTTGGATAGAAACGGTGATGGTTCGATAGTAAGTCTTTGCGATTCGGGAGAAATTGAAATTATCGGATATGAATTGTTCAGCGTATCGAAGAAAAGTTGGGGCTGGATGTTGCTACTGCACCGTATTTTGTAAGATTGGTCACCGCAATCAGGGCCGGTACTGAGTGGGTAAGGAACAGGAGAAGATCCACAATCAGCACAACCACGAGCAGAAAGTACTGCAGGGGTGCTGCAGATTAGCAGAAGCAGGAGGAGCAGGGCAGCCATGACTTTTTTTTTTTTTTTTGGAAGATGAAGAAGGTAACTGTTAATTGATTTTTATAGTAAATTTATTCTTCTTATTTTCTTCTTTGGTTTTATTGGTCAATTAGGTTGTAGTTGCTTATAGAATTTTTTATTTTTGGTAAGGATTGAAATTTGGAAGATAGTGGATGAATAGTCTAAAGATTTGGAAGATTCTTTAAATTTTTGACTTTGACTTTTATTGGGATATAGAATTTTCAATTTTTTTCTTGTTTAGTTCTTATCAAGGTTTATGTTTTGAGTTAAATTAGCTCAAAGATATTATTAATAGAATAGGATATTTTCTTACTTGGATTAAGTTTTTATGGTTTTCCTTAAAAAGTATCATATCATTAAGAGTTAAAAAAAAAATTTAGTTATTAATGTGTGATTTTGTCCACACACTCAACAACCTCTTTTTGAATTAAGTTTTATATAGATCATTATTATCATTCACGAGTCAATTATTGAGAAATATTGCATGTGTGTCATTTATATTGTCTGAGTAGTTTATCATAATTGAAGTTCGTAACAAGTTTCTTTTTGTATATTTACATCTCTAAACTTTTAAGGAAAAGTAAATTGAGTCTTACATCATCACGTGTCATCATTTATCTCTGGCATACTTATGCTACTAAATTCATACGATAGTATCAGTTGTTCAGCTAAATCAACATAAAGATACTCTTAACAAGATGTGATATTATATGCTTTAGGCTAAATCTATACAATTTTCTCTAAATCGACTCACATTAGCAAAAAAATCCTACAACTTATATGTAATTTTTCATTTTTTTTTAAATAATCATTATGAAAAGTTAGTCACACACTTACCATCATTGATAAATGTTTTAAAGTCCTAGCTCCTATACTTAGTTTAATCATTGTGTCTAATGGTTAGACTTGAGCAAAATCTAGTGGAATGCGCTAACACCTCTCCAAAATAGAGGGTGTGTTTAATAGGAAGGAAAATGTTTCCATGGAAAATATTTTCATGGAAAACAAGTAGATTTTTAACTTATTTTCTCATGTTTGGTTGATAACTAGAAAATATTTTCTGAAAAAATTTTTTTAGTGTTTGATTTATGAATGAAAATTATTTTTGAGAAAATATCTTTTATTTTTACGAGAGAGTAGAAAATAAATTTTGAATTGAAAATGAAAATATTTTTTAAAAATAAACTTAATTTTTTGGGGAGGGTGGAGTGGTGGGGCTGGCAGGGGGTAGGGGTGAGATGGAGTTAAAAAATAAAAATTAAAAATTAAAACTATTTTTTAAAAACAATTTTTTTTGGGTGAGGGGGGGGGGGGGGGCGGGGATTTGAAATTAAAAATATTTTTTAAAAGTAAACTTAATTTTTTTTTGGGGGGGAGGGGGGGTGGGGGTTGGGGGCTGATCGGGGTCACGGGTAGGGGTGAGATGGGGTAAAAAAACAAAAATTTGAAATTAAAAATATTTTTTTAAAACAAGCTTTAAATTTTATTTTATTATTTTTTTGCGGGGGGGGAAGCTGGTAGGGGTGCGGTAGGGTGAAAATAAAATTTTGAAATTGAAATTTTAAAAACAAACTTTAAATTTATTTTGGGGGGGGGGGGTTGAGGGTAGGGATGGGATGGAGTAGGGTGAAAATAAAAATTTGAAATTGGAAATAATTTTTAAAAACAAATTTTAAATTATCTTTTTTTGGGGGAGGGGGCGTGGGTGGTAGGGGGCTGGCAGGAGTGGGGGGATCGGAGTAAGGGTGGGGTGAAATAATAAAAAAATTGAAGTTGAAAAATATATTATAAAAAAAGCTTTAAATTTATTTTTTCAACAAAAAAATTGTATTGAAGTTGGAGGAAAGTTTTGGAAAATATTTTCCTTACTTTTTGAAGGAAAGCCATTTTCCTTGAATTTGAGAAAAATAAGTTGATTTGAAAAAACATTTTACACAAACATCAAAAAATAGGAAAACATTTTTCGGAAACTATTTATCTCATACCAAACACACTCAAAGTCTATGCTTTTGATTCCTTGACTATGCAATATAATTGCATGTCGCTATTCTATCTTTTCCAAATTTGGAGAATTATCACGATTTATTTTTGATGCTCAAGATAAAAGAATGAATTTATTTATCAATGTTACTTATGTGATTTAGAATCTCATGAAGTTTGCTTCAAAATAGTAATTACTATATAAACATTGCCCTTTTGTTTTACTTATTTATTATTTCTTAATATTTCAGTATTTTAGACGAAGAAAAGTTTATATGACTTGTAATAACGCCAGTTGAAGTTTGTATTATTTTAATTATTATTATTTATTTAATAATTAATTTTATGAGATAAATATTTTCATTAATGCAAATATATATTTATATTTGGGTAGGTATTTGTATTTAAATTAAAGTATTATATATGTCACAAATGTATTATCAAGTTAACAAGATCTTCTAACTTCAAAATATATATCCGAGTTTTTTTTAAAAAAAAAAATCACAACCAATGTGAAAATATGTGAATATATAAAATGTAGTTATTCTCTTTACATGTTCATATGACATCTAAAAAATTTAACGTGGAATACACATGCAAATCACATCTGGTTATATGACAAGATTAACCTCATCCAATTGAAATAAATATATATATTATTGCATTTAACTAATAAAATTTTTCATTGTCCATCTTCATAGGTTTGCGTGAATAAGAAATATATATGACGATCCACGTTGAACATTTACAAAAGAATCTGCAATATTATTTTTTGTTAAGCTAATTATTCAAATCTTCGCTTAAATAAGCAATACTATTTATTATAACATATATTTTTGGAATTGGTAATCACGTGCAACGCACGTGTAAAAAAAAAAAATATATATATATATATATATATAATGAGACACTTAAATTTGTATAAAATTAAACAATGAGACATATGTCTTATGGGGCGTCCCATATGGCAATTCACATTTGACAAGTAATGCCACATAAAACATATGTATCTACTTGTTCAATTTTGTACAAGTGTATATATACATGTGCAGACTCAAAATTAAAGGATATAAATGTTAGTTGAAATTGAGTTAAAGTATACATTTATATTATGTATTTTACGGATGACATTGCCAACCACCGATGTCGAAATTCAGGCCACACTTATTTATTATCTAATTAGTCAATTTATATTATATAGCTTCTCAATCATTTTATCATTTGTTGTTTTTTAATTTACTTATCTAAAATTAATATCTTCTTTGGATTCTTAAAAAATTACTCCACAATTTTGAAGTTAATTTTTTTTTTCTTTTTTAACTTAAAAGGGAACAAAGGAAGCATACTTAGCTTCTGTTTGGTCATAGAATAAGAAGTTCAAACTTGAAGATTTAAATTATTTTAAACTTGTAATTTTTGAAATTTGAAATTGTATTCAACTTGCATTTTACTTGAATTTTAGCTGCAAACCCCACTCTAGAATCATAGATACCCACATTAATAGCAGGTTTGATTCCAAAATCGAATAGGTCAGTGAATATGATTGCGTATCAGTTGGTTTGGTTCGTTGTTGAAATTTATCGGTTATCAATTTATAAACATGCTACATCATTATAGAATCATTAAGATAGGCTTAATTATCGATTATTAGATCGTTATCGATTTGTAGACATGTTAAACTATTATAGAATCATTAAGATATTGACTTATCAATTATGAATTTATTGGTTATTGATTGTAATCAGTTCGATTATCGTTTAACTGTTAAGATCTGATATAAAAAATAATTGAAAACCATTTAGAAACAAGGTGGCAAACCAAATGAACCATGCACATAACTTAACAGATTGCATTTTGTTAAAAAAACAAACACACTCACATTGTAGAATAATCGAGGGTTTGAGACAGTCAGAAATAAAAGTATGAAACTAAACTCTAAGTCAATGACTTTATATAATAAATAGTATAAATATAATTATTTAATTTATTATCGGGTTATGTTAAGAAAAAACCTCAAACCCTTAAGAACTGATAACCCTATAATAGAAAAAATCAAAATCATTACCGAAGTCAATAAATCAATAATCCATTATCAATAATAACTTTTAACGATTCGGATTGTCAGTTTCAATTCAATTTTGAATAGTCCTATTAGCGAATAAGAAGATTTGTCCATCAATAATAAAAATTACATTAGCATTTTTTTTAAAAAAAAAAACATTTAAAAATCAAATTTCCAAAATCTCATTAAATTTCGTAGTCAAACAAATATACAAAAATTATTTTCAATATCTATAGTCGAACACTAGCATTAATTCAAGATAATTTATCAAATCATTTATAGTAAAACCTTACTAAATTAATACTCGATAATTAATAATCTCTCTAAGATAATATTTTCCTCCGGTCCCTAATTGAGCCAACGAAAAAATCACTCATTTCAATAAAATAATATAATTTCAGAGGAACCTATATAAATATATAATCCCATTAATATTAGTATAAATTAATAATTTAATCAGGTTTTACTATATAGTCAATCCAACCATATTGAGAAAACAAAGGAAGGGTAGTTTCGTCGTTTCAATTCGCAATTTCACCGGTCGCCTATATAAGCCATCCGCTACGAATATTAGGGTATAAAAAGCCCCAAATTGCTTTCCCTCTCTTGAAACAAATTCCTCTCTCCTCTCTCTTTCTCTCTCGTTCTTCAATCGTAACACTCCTTTCTCCCTTAGTTTACCTGAATTCATAATTCATCAATTGAATTTGTTTGTATATAATTGAATCATATTATTGTTTGCTTGAAAAATCTGGTTTTTTTGTGTGCTGATTGTTAATTTTATTTGCAGATCTCGAAAAAGGGACTCAAAAATGGCGACTTTTGAGCTATACAGGAGGTCGACGATTGGGATGTGCTTGACTGAAACACTTGATGAAATGGTATCTAACGGAATTCTTAGCCCGGAGCACGCCATTCAAGTTCTCGTTCAGTTTGACAAGGTCTTTTTTTTTTTAAACCTGGATCTAGGATTTTTAAGTGGATGTACTGTTATTTTGTGGCCGTGGATACAAAATTAAATAGAAATAATGGTGTAATTTTGTTTGGAGATTGTTCAACTATGTATATGGTGTAAGTTTAGTGCGATGTGCCCAAACCCACTGCCCAAGCATGCCATATTTCCTTGCATTTAGCTCCCGTTTGACCATAGATTTTGAAGTTGAAACTTGAAAAATTGAGTATTCGAAGTTGTGATTTTTGGAATTTAGAGTTGTGTTTGGATATACATTTTGTTTGGAAAAAATTGAAGCTTTGTGAGTGTAAATCCCAAAAATCCAAAAACTAGTTTGAGCTAGTTTTTGGCAACTAAAAGAAATTAAAGTTTTGTGTGTGGAAATTCCAAAAATCCAAAATATATGGCCAAACACCCGCTAATTTCCAGGATTTTAAGTCTCAGAGTGTGGGACTTCAGTGCATCCATTACTATTTTGTGTTACTGGGTTCCAAGTTGAAAGTTAAATTATAGTTTTTCAAACAATGGATCAAGTATCTACCCTTTCATTTAGTGGTAATATATTTCTGTAAGCGTATACTGGCCTTGATATGCATGTATATTTGTGTGCATATCAATACAAATAATCTAGTTCTGAAGTCTTGAATAATAGTTTAAACTTCTTCTTATTGTTTTTTTTTTGGCTTTAGGCCATACTTATCGCTTATGTTGTCGCATTGCAGTCAATGACTGAAGCTTTGGAGACTCAAGTAAAGAGCAAGGTTACTATTAAGGTACTTATAATTTGTTTTTTCTTATGTTCTGTTTGTCTGTCAGTTTATATCCATATTATGAGCTCACATCGATAATATTCATTGGATCAGTTTCATGATATTCATAATTAAGAATCATGGACTCCTTTTTGGCTTTCTGTGTCTTTTTCATAAATTTGAAAACTTATTAAATGATCTAATATACTAGTAGCATGGTTGAATATGTCTCTGTTAGTTTTATTTAAACGATTAGAAGATGAAGAAGCCGATTGAATCACTCATGTGTCTGTTTACATCCGTCAGACGAGGTGACATCACAAGATTTTCATTTGTCCAGCCTAATGAGTCATATCATTATTAGTTATTTTGATGATTTTTTCACTTTCTGGCTCCTTCTGCAGATTAATTACCACTATTAGTTATGTTCCCAAAAAAAAAGTAGTAGTGACTGAATTGTTTTTATTGGCTTTATTTAAAAGACTAGAAGTATTAGCGGCTAGACTGTTTCTATTGACTTTATTTAAAAGAATAGAAGATGAAGGACCTGATAAATTCATTATGTATATTCATGCTTGTGTTTTCCTAGAACTGGGGATAATCGTCACTCCACACCTCGCACCTTAAAGGGCAAGAAAAACTAATATTTATGGTTTTCTTAAGAAGTATAAAACTAATATTTTATCTTATGGAGACTTTACCCTCTCCAATTTATTTATTTTTTGATCTTTTGGAATTAGCTGTATCTTTCATTGAAGATATAGCTTTGAGGCTTAAAATGGCACTTCCATGAACAGAAAGAGATACATAGGTGTTGTCAATAAGTATATCACTTCATTAGATAATCCATATTGTCCTGTTAATGTCGGAGTGGGTGGGTGGGGATGTAATTGTCCTATACACTTGGTCTGGACTCAATAAGATATATAACTTGGGACGTTATCTACCAATGAACAACATTTCTCTAAACTTATGTTGGTACGGGTATTAGCTTGTTTTCTGTTAAGATATCTTTGGCATCGCAAATAGTTTCACGCCATATAGAGCATATTACGTTTGAGATATAGCAGTCATTCTCAGATCTTTTCCTTTTCATTTAAATTATAATAAATCAGGCACATATTTTAACGCTTACAAAACAGAAGATATATAAAAAAAAGCTCCCAGGCACAGCTCCCAATGCTCTTTCTCTCTCCTACTTCCTATGAGAGAGGAACCCACCTTTTTCCGGCAACTTCCACCGGAATCAGCCCTTTTATTATGGTAAGGAAATCCTTTTTTATCTCGGGGGATAAATCTTTTGAGATTATTGAAGAATCTCAGGGGATAGACAGACGGTTCTCGTGGATTGAACGTAGCAGAAGATTTACGAGTCAAGTCAAGATTGATGAAGAAAATTTGAGATGGGTATGTGAGCAAATGCACCAAGCTTCAAAGGGGCAGGGGAATCTTTACAGAATATGGGGAAGGAAGATTCAAACATACTTGTATCGAGTCTACCAGAATTTCAACAGTTATGGCAGATTTCAAAGAATCAAAACATGGGCAGGAGATAGAATGAAAGCAATTATCATTCCAGAAATTGATTACAACAAAGGATGGGGAGAATTTGCAAGGAAAATATTACACTTTTTGGGGGAAGCTTCTAATTCCAAATACAAGACATTCATAGATCTGAACAATAGATCCTTCCTGCAAGCTGCACAGACCCCAATGTGGACTAAGTTAGTTATGCTCTCCCAAGAGTTATATCAGTCCATAGGCCTTTGCTACTGGAATGTGGTGACTGGGAAGTCAAACCATCCTATTTCAAACTTGAGAATATGTGGCTTCAAGCTGAAGGATTTATGGACAAAGTTGAAGAATGGTGGCACAACTACACTATTGGGGGAGTCCAGATTTTGTTCTCACACAAAAACTGAAGAAACTCAAGAAAGACATCGCTGACTGGAATAAGGCTACATTTGGGCAGTTGGAAACACGAAATTCCCAAATGTTGGAGGACCCAGCCTTGCTGGAAACTATAGCCGAAAGCAGACTCATGTCGCAAGCTGTGAAGGAGAAGTTAGTAACGCTAAAACATGAGCTTCAAAAGCTAGCAATAGCAGAAGAAGTGTCTTGGAGGCAAAAATCTAGGTGTTTATGGCTCAAAGAAGGAGACAAGAATACTAAATTTTTCCACGCCATAGCAAACTCCTACAGGAGAAACAACTGTATAGATAAATTGCTGATTGATGGAGAAATTAGTGAAGAGAGTGAGGAGATCAAAACTGAAATTCTCAGTTTCTACCAAGACATTTACACTGAAAATGAGAATTGGAGGCCCAGAGTATCTTTTGATGGTTTAGCCAGCATATCACTGATAGAGAAAGCTTGGTTAGAAAGACCATTTGAAGAGGAAGAGGTGCGAGCTGCTTTGATGTCTTGTGCACCGGACAAAAGCCCTGGCCCTGATGGATTTACTATGGCATTCTACCAAAAAGCATGGGAGATAATCAAACATGACTTAATGGGGGCTATCTCTCATTTCCATCAACTATGTCACATGGTAAGTCTTGCAATGCCTCTTTTATTGCCCTTATCCAAAGAAGAAAGGTGCAATAGAACTCAAAGACTTCAGACCCATAAGTCTCATAGGTAGTGTCTACAAGATTATTGCTGAAGTCCTAGTAGAGAGGGTGAAGACAGTCATGGGGAAGTTAGTATCAGGAGAACAAAATGCTTTCTTAAAAAACACGCAGATTACTGATGCAGCCTTAGTCGCAAATGAACTTCTAGATGGAAGGCTAAAAAGTGGAGTTCCTGGAATCCTATGCAAGTTAGATGTGGAAAAAGCTTTTGACAAATTCAATTGGTCTTATTTATTATCAATGCTGAGGAGTACGGGATTTGGCGAAAAGTGGATCAAATTCAGCATTACTACTGTCAAATATTCAATTCTAGTGAATAGATCCCCAGTTGGTTTCTTCTCCCCTCAAAAAGGGATTAGACAGGGAGACCCACTCTCTCCATTCTTATTTATCCTTGCCATGGAAGGTCTCAGCAAGATGTTAGCGAAGGCAAAGCAAATGCAATGGATTGAAGGATTCAAGGTGGGCAACAACGAAGATAATTCTATCTCTGTGACTCACTTGCTCTACGCGGATGATACTCTTACTTTTTGTGGGGCAGAGAAGTCTTAGGTGCGATATCTCAACCTAACACTTCTCCTATTTGAAGCAATCTCCGGGCTACATATTAATATGCAGAAGAGTAAGATCTACCAAGTAAATGAGGTCCCTAATTTGGAAGAACTGGCTGGCATCATGGGTTGTAGCATTGACACATTTCCAACAAAATACCTAGGTCTCCCTTTGGGAGCAAAGTTCAAAGATGTAGGAGTTTGGAATGAAGTTATCGAGAAAATGGAGAGAAGGTTGGCAACTTGGAAGATGCAATATCTCTCAATGGGAGGCAGGTTGACTCTTATCAACAGTGTACTTGATAGTATCCCCACATATATTATGTCAATGCTCCCAATACCATCCAAGGTACAGAATTAAATTGACAAAATCAGAAGATCTTTTTTGTGGAAGGGGAGCTATGAGGGCCATAAGTTCCATCTTGTAAAGTGGGAAAATGTAATTATGCCAAAGCAGCACGGAGGTTTGGGAATATGCTTTAGAACCAACATGTATCTGGAAAGAGGTAGTGAATGCCAAATATGGGAGGCAAGACAAATGGAGCACCAAGCAGAACAATGATCCTTATGGAGTTGGACCTTGGAAGTACATTAACCAGCTAAGGGAGGAGTTCTTCCAAGAGGTGTCCTTCAGGATTGGAAATAGGAACTCAGTTAAATTTTGGAAAGACAGGTGGCTTAACAATCAACTTCTCAATGTCTCCCACCCTGCTATTTACAGGATAGCCTCTGACACAGACTCTTCAGTGGCTCAAAACAGAGAAGGTGGAATATGGGCACCACGCTTTAGAAGGAATTTTCAAGACTGGGAGCTTAATGAGCTCTTTGATTTTTTCAGAATTCTAGAAGGAGCCTCAATGACCCCTTGCTTGCCTGATAGCTTAAAATGGGGCAACTCTGAAAAAGGAATATACACAAGGAAGGATACCATAAGTTGTGCTCTTCAAATGCCATGATAGACCAGTTGCCATGGAAACTGATTTGGAAGACTAGACTACCCCCTAAAATCAAGTGTTTCACCTGGACTACCCTCAAGAATGCTATCCTAACCCTGGACAATCTAAATAGGAGGAAACTTCAGCTAGTAAACAGATGTTTCATGTGCCTCAATAGCCTGGAATCAGTGAATCATTTGTTTCTGCACTGTCCAGTGGCAACAGCTCTTTGGAATATGTTTATTTCAATTGCTGGTATCAACTGGATTCTCCCGCAAAGTGTTAAAGAAGTAGTTGGAAGTTGGAGTCTTAGAGAAGTTGATAGCCCCATCAAGAAGACCTGGCTGATGATTCCATCATGTATTTTTTGGTGTATTTGGAAGGAAAGGAATCTAAGATGTTTTGATGGTATCTCAACTCCAATTAGCAGTTTGAAATCCTTTGCCTTATTAGTCTCTTCCATTGGAGCAACTTATCCCCTGTAAATGATATATTACCCCTCTTATATTTCATTAGCTCCCTCAGTATGGCTTAGCGACCATCCTTTTGCTTGTGGTTAACTCCCTGATTCCCTGATTAAATAGGTGTTTTTGTTCTCAGGAGTTAACCATATTTTTGTGTATGTAATTTGCAGCTTCTTGATGCTTTTCTAATACAACATCTTACTTCATCAAAAAAAAAAAAAAAACATTTAGAAGGGACCTCATAAGTACTGCAGTTGCAAAACTTGAGGTATTCTGCTTGAATCATGCACATTCCAATCCATCTGACTGAAGCTTATCATTCTCCTTTAGGAAAAACAAAAAGATTTGAAGAGGATAGAGGATTAATCACTATTTTTATCCCCGTCTTACATAATATGACTGATGTCATAAAAATCTAGGAGATGAGTTAGTTATCTTCATAAAGGAGGAGTTCTGTTGCCAAGTGATTGCAATCAGACCGAGGAAGCTGATTTTGTTGATTTGCTTGTTCTCTGCAATAGACATCTATAACACAACAGTAGGTAGTATACCCAAATTATGTCTCCTGACAATCAGGAGTCGTCAAAATCCAACTAATGTTTTCTCTTGGGGGATGGAGGTGGAGGTGGAAGGTATCTTCAGTAGTTAAATGAGCAGCAGTCTCTCCGTTGATGTCCTTGAAGGTAGTATGTATAGTGGATGATTGCTTAGTAGATGAGCTTGAATTAGAAGAAACATTGTTGTAAATATTAACGGCAACTTAGGAGTGCTTTCCTATGAGAAAAGCAAAATATATAAACAAGTTGCTCCACTAAAATACAACAATCTTTCAAGATCTCGTACTTTACTCAAAATAAAGTAATTTTACTAGCTAATTTTTCTTGATGACAAGAAAGACATGACAGCAAGATTTGAAGTTGTTGTCGACAAGTAAATTTTAAATCACTGAGTTGTCAAGTTGGAGGTCGTAGTACAATTTGTGATTTAAAATTTACTTGTCGACAACAACTTCAAATCTTTTTTTTTTTTTTTGATAACCGAGAAATCGGTCTGAGACCTGCCCTTTGGACCAATCACAGCCTTCTAAACTCGGTGGATAATGGGCCTGCCCCTCTAACCTTCTCCACTTAAATACCGGGCTTTGCTTTGCATGGTGTGGGGCTTGAACCTGCGACCTAAGCCACAAATCCTCCAGAAGTATTAGCGAGTAAAATTACTTTATTTCGAGACAACAACTTCAAATCTTGCTGTCATGTCTTTCTTGTCATCAAGAAGTATTAGCGAGTAAAATTACTTTATTTCGAAACAGCAACTTCAAATCTTACTTGTCGACAACAACTCCTGAAGCATAAGAGACAACTACCTTTCAGATTGATTGTATGAAGTAAAGTACGTTAATATGTGAACTCCTTTGATAGCTACTGATTTGCTCTTAATCTCAACTCCTGTACTCATTCCGCTCCCTTGTTTATTCTATTATCTTTACACGACATGTCTCTCCACTTACCATGAGGCCATACAAGTTTGAGTATTGTGCAACTTGAAAAGAATTGATAGAAGTACGCACAACCTGTCAAAAAGTGAGTGCCTTTCACCAGAGTCAAGTATTTGGCACATGGCCATCCATTTTGTGCTAATTTTGTCTTTTGCTTATAGCTTAGTATGTGATTTTTGGGCCAATTTACGCCCCTGGACTATATTCCACCTGGTACATACAACTCCTTTTTGTGATAATGAGGTACATACAACTCCTATTAATACGGGTACCAGAGTAGCCTATAAGGCTTAGACATATAGGATAAATCACTTAACTTGCCTCGATTGGGATTTGAATTGTGGTCTTCCATGGTCTTCATTCCAACTTTATTAACAGTTGACCTCCAGGTCTCACTTTTTAGTGCATTGGACCCATATATTATCAAGTACATTATGTTAGATGTTTAAATATGCATGACTATTTCTGCAAGTGGGATAGGTATTCAAGAGGGTGCTCAATTTTCATTAGTTGTGAAATGAGATCTTATGTTCTTGCTTTCTGTAACCTTGAAATTGAGCATAGGGCTTCTATCAATAGGTCCTCCTTTTGTCATCTCTTTGATTTTGCTATACTATCAATGGTCAAATTTATTTGTGAAGAATTCTATCCTCTTGCCAGCAATTTTGTCTGTTGGGTATCTCAATCCTTTTTATTTGTTTTTGTCCGTCCTAAAACTACTACTGAATTTTGGCTGTTCACTATTATGAAATTGCTTCAGTTATATTCTTCTCCTAATTTGAGCAACTATGGTTGCAGGGACATCTTCACACCTACAGGTTCTGTGACAATGTGTGGACCTTTATCTTACAAGATGCTCTGTTCAAGAGCGAGGAATGCCAGGAGACTGTTAACCGCGTTAAGATTGTGGCATGTGACTCAAAGCTGCTCACCCAGTGAGAAGACAGCGGATTGAGAGAATTTTCTGTCTGTTACTTATTTGCATTTCTATAATTAATGTAGAAATCGACATATTATAAGTCTGAGAGAAGAGGGTGGAGTGTAGGTGTGGTTATATCCATTCTGAATTTCCAGGGTCGTTTAACACCTATATTTTGTACAAACCAGCAAACATCGATAGCTATCCGTCAAACTGTTATGTTTATGACGCCAATGTATTTTATTATGGACCTTTTGTACAATGTTGAACTTTAGTATTTCTGACATTTATATGAGCTCAAAAATTTAATTTCTTTTCTGATGAAGCAAGTAGTTTCATTGATGGCATCGAGTAGATGCAAAAAGTTACAGAAGTACAACAAAAAGAAAAAAAAACTGAGTGAATTTCAATATATGGGATGAGAGGCTATTCTAAGACCAGGGAGCTAACAAGTCTGAATAACTTGCTTTGTATGTATTAGCATGTAAATGAATACACACTCAACACCTGAAAAACTCCATGTATGGCAAAAAGGAAAGTTGTTTCGACTCACAAGTCTGCATGGACATCATATGCATCATCGCCAAAGCTTTTCAATGTCACTGTACTTGCGGGTTTTTGGCCAGAAAGCCTGGAAAGTATCAGCCTTGCAATATTTTCAGCAGCAACAGCACTTGTTTCCATGGTGCTAGCTGCATTCTCGAAAGCATTCACATAGTACAAGTGCTGACCATCCAAGATAAACGGTGCAAATACCTCAGGAGCATGATAATGCGGGTATGCACCCCAGTCTATCTTGATTGTCTCGTTTCTCACAGTGAAAATCCGATCTAATAAAGCATCATCAAGAGGTTTACGTGAGAACACCTTGTAGGACATATCATTCTCCTTATGTTGCTTAAGAACTGAAATACTCGAAAAAGGAACATCAGGAGTCTCAACAGTGCCCACCAGTTGTGGAACTTCTGATACCGAACCTAAACCAAAATAAGCCGGATTCAATAGACCTCTGATGAATGTAGTATATGTGTGCTGTAATTTCCTCTCCGGGATTGAAATTCCGGGAAGAAATTGAATGTTCACCTCATCCAAAGGTGTAGCCACGACTGTTATTCCACATTGATAACTCTCCCCCTTTGTGGTATTGAGTTGATATTTTTCCTCTATGAATGAAACTGATTCTACTTCTTCATTAAGATGCAATTTGACATCTGAATGACTGATCAAACCAGCCGCCATTTGCCGATTTCCGCCTTCAACTGACCATACACCTGAATCAGATCCAGCTAACGAAACAGCTCCGGCAAGTCCACTGATGCTGATACTTTGCCCGTAATTGATTCTGGTAATAACCGTGACTAGTTCTTCAGTGATCCGAGGAGAAAAACGAAAATCGAGTAACTCTTCCTGTAGTGTTCGTCTCGTCAAATTGTAAAGCCCAGACCATTTAAGCATCTCTTCCACAGTTTCGAACACTGGCCGTGACTCAAAATCTTCATAATACTTCAAAAAACTATTCACGGTGTTATCGACAAAATTGTTCATGCGAAACAGAGAGAACCCGTAGCGAAAGAAAATTAAGACCGAATTAGCGAAGGACACAACGCGTTGGATAATAGGGAGATTCGAATTGAAACTTAGGGTCTTGAAAACGAATTCACGTCCGTTCCAAATACCGAAACCCGAATCAGATTCAGAAGGAGGAGGTCCTCGGACAGAGAGATTTAGATACTTAGTGTAATTCAAAGTATGGTAGTTCTTCGGATGAAGAATGGATGCACCAGCCTCGAATGTCTCGCCGGAAAGAGTCACCGTCGCCGTGCGCCCTCCGACGACAGCATGCCTCTCGAAGATTCTGATTTCGCCGATTCCGGAGCTGGAATAGGTCCGGAGGAAATGCGCCACTGAGGACCCGCCGATTCCACTGCCGATTATGCAGACAGTCGGAGATGATGATTCCAAGTCAACGGCGACGGTTGTGGCGGTGGAGATGAGTATAAGTGACAAAACCAGGTAGAGATTCTTCATGCTTGCTTTGTATTTGAGCTTTTTCCTTGCTTGATAGTAACAACGGAGTCTCTTATATCAGGCAGAAGTTGGAGACTGTTGAGAGAGAAATAGATTTTGTTGAGTGTTGGAATGAATGAGAAGAAAGGATCAAAGTCAAGGCCAATTAAGTGATAATGCTTTTTTTTTTTTTTTTTTTAAAATGGATTTGAATTATATTTAGCATAATACATCATAGTAATAGTGACTTTACTTTATGTGACATTTACGATCTAAATTGAATGTGCATAACTAAATACATGTGTTCTACATAGCATAATATAAGTAAGTCACATATGTTTATTTGTTCAAATTTATTCAAGTTTCAGAATATATTTATGCATATCCAAAATTGAAAGAGCTAAGTTAAAAGACATGTTTATGTATTATGTCATATATTTATTTAACAATTGCTTTGGCCATAAAAATTGTTCATTTTTAAAAGTACTAACTATTATTTGTTGAACATGTTGCGTCATATCGATCACCAAAGCAAATAGAAACAAGCTCAATGCTAACCCCTGGTGCGCCCCATCTCGACTGAAAAACGCCTCGAGTCTCCTTCCATTGTTCTTACTTGAATCTTGGCTCCATTATCACCCTAATGTAAGTCATCGGTACACCTTTAGGTTGTAAGCATCACTAAAGGAGTTCTCTCAGACTTTGTCGTAGGCCTTTTCAAGGTCAATAAACATCACATGCAAATTCCTTTTTCTCTTCCTATATTTCTCCATGGATCTCCTCACAAGAAGAATGACTTCAGTAGTTGAACGCATGACATGAATTTAAACTAGTTCTTGAAAATTGACGCATCCCTCCTCACAATCATCCCCACAACCCTCTCCCAAACTTTCAAGGTATGCTCAGTAACTTAATATCCCTATAATTATTGCAGGTCTGTATATTACCTTTATTCTTGTACAACATAATCATTGTACTCCACTTCTAATTGCCTGACATGTTAGCCATCTTGAAAATTACACTAATCAACCTAGTCAGCTATTTTAGACCCGCCTTATATGTGTTTTTTTAAAATTCTATTATAATTTCATTTGATCCGATCGCTCTATCTTGGTACACATAGCATCCTCAACCTTTAAAATCCTATAATTTCAAAATTTAGCCGACTCTCCACCCAACACAATGATCTTATCCCTTTCTTTGTTCAAGAGTCTATAAAAGTATATTTGATTTTCGTCTAGTGTGTGTGCCTCTTGCACGAACACTTGGTCTAGGTGTAGAGACTTCCTCTCTCCCGCCTTGATATGCTTGTAAAACTTCTTATCGCCACCTTTATTCCCTAGCTAGACATACAAACGTCAGAAAGCTATCGCTTTTACCCCATGATCGCTAACTCGTATTTTTTTCCGTCGTCTTATATCTTACCATGTTCGTCTGCTTCTCTTCCTCCTCTTTGGTTTACACAAATTAGCATAAGTAGCCTCCTTCGCTTACACTGTCTCACACATCTCTATTCCACCACCAATCTCCCCGATGACCACACAATTCGCCCCTCGAAACTCCTAATACCTCATATTTAAACTTTTTATGTCTAGCAAGTGAAACTTGAACTTTTACAATCCAAATTTACTTATGCATGATTCGAATTTGAGAAATTTATATATTATCCATTATACTTTTTATTCAACAATACTCGTCATTACAAAAAAAATAATACAATTTTGCCCTTAATCTTAAAAATCACATTTGAAAGTGAAATTTGAACATTTTTATGAAAGAATATAAGTACATGACATTAATCTTAAAATTTTGTCGATAACAAATAAAAATAAAAACAAAAACAAAAAATAATTTGGTATAATAACGAGGTAAAATTGAACATGCTAGATAGTAATGAGACTAATTTGGATTTTCCAAATTTTATTTTCAATTGGTAAGTTATTTAAAAAATACTTTCATAAGTTTAAATAAATAATTTCCAATAATAGGAAAAAACAAGTTCCCTCATATCCTCAAAACACCCATCTTCACCCCATACCCCCAACTTTACCATCCCACATCCTCCTTCAACTCCCATAAATCATACTCCTCCGTTTAAAAGAAAAGATGACACCCTTTTTCCTTTTTAGTCTGTTTAAAAAAAATAACCTCTTTTCTTTTTTGGTAACATTTTACTCCCTCCGTCCCATTTTATATGTCATCCTTTAATAGCTGAACCATAATACTTGTCATTTTATAAAATTTATGCATAAATTACCATATTTTGCCTATTATACCCTTCATAGAATAATTAATTAATCTTGTCATTTACTAATAAAGTTTACTTAAAAAAATATTAAATAAGGGTAGAAGGGTAAAATTACATTATTTCTTAATGCAAGTGCAAAGTAAAAATGTAATATAAAATGGGACGGAGGGAGTACTTTCAACTTTTCACGTGACATGTTTAAAACCACAAGATTAAAGGGCAATTTATACATTTGATATAACTTTAATTTAGGACCACAAGATTCAAAAGTCTTCTTTATTTTCTTAAACTTCGTGTCAAGTCAAATTAGGCCATTCTTTTTGAAACGAAGGGAGTAATATATGTCTTGATTATTTTCTTTTAAAAAAATAATCCTATTGTTTGGATAGCTTATGTGCACCTTAACAAGCTTTACGGGATACTTATCACTTTCATCAACAATAAAAATATTAAATAACTCTATCCATAAATATTAAAATAGATGAGAAAAACTCACAAATATTTCTATAATAATATGTTTTAGTTACATATTGAATATAAAAAAAATAATTTACTTATTTTTCGGGAAAATATTTTCCATCACACCCAACACACCGTTAGTATGTGTTTAAGCCAAAATTATAAACGTAGAAAAGTGGAAAGGCACGTCTCTATTTTGTGTATGCAAATATGGCGGATCGAACACAGTTCCTTTTACGTCCTTCTCCTATAATCACTCCCATTGACCTTTTCTCATCCTCCTTCTACTTCGCTTCTCTGTCAATTTCTCCCTATTCTTCTTCTTCAATTTCCAACTCCAATTCCTTTCGTAATTTTTTTTCCTCAAAGTTTCTATCTTTTTTTCGTCAAAATGAAGACGGAATGCAGAAAAATAGTGTATATGGATTGATTTTTCTGCTTTGAACAATGATTTATCAGTGACATAAGATATCTATTTGATTCGATCCGCCATGGCTGCTTCTTTGGCTAAGTATATGTGCGGTTTCTTTGTTGTATCGGCTATACTATGGAGTTTAATCAAGTAAGTCAAATGCATTTCAGCTATTTTGCAATTCGTTGGTTTTGTCTATCAAATTAAATTTTCAGCTTCGACTATGTGACTATGTTTGCTTTATTGTTTTCTTGCTTTACTTGAGTAGACTGTCTATTTGAAACAACTTCTCTAAGATGACAGGGTATAAATATGTATACTCCACTCTTGTTAGACAGCACTTGCGTGATTACATTGGGTATAATGCTTATCAATAGGCATAATACATAAATATGATCTTTTAACTTGGATTCGGATGACACTTAGTAGGCACTTAAACTTATATAAAGTTGAACAACTAGACACATGTATCCAAAGTGGCATAATAGACATAATTTGGCATGTAGAATGCTATGTAGGATGTCACGTAGGACACATGTGTCTAGTTGTTCAATTTTATACAAATGCCGGCGGAAGCCAAGTTAAAGGGCACGCTTATGTATTATGCTTTATCAATGTGCTGAGATTTCCAATTTATGCGACTCTATCAAATAGTTTTTGCTTGACTAGGATTTCTCATATATTATAAAAATATATCTTTGATAACCAGAGATCTCATTTGAGTTAGCTGGTGCAGCCCAGTAGCATGGCCCCATCCTCTATCCAGCTCACTCCTAATGGCCTTATCTATCCACACTTTCCAAGTGTTTTTATTATTTGTGACGGTAGTGTTTGGGCCAGCTTACATGAACCTTGACTATCCCACCCTCCCACTATCACAAGTACGAGGTAATTCTGCCCACTAAGACTTAGGGATATGGGAAGAAATCGTCTAGTATTTTTTGCGTTCGATGGAATTTGAACATTAGACCCTCCCACTTCATTCTCCACTAGGCTACATTCTTGAATTCATCATCCCCAGTGGCGGATCTAGGATTTAGAATCCGTGGGTGCCAAACAGACTTATCGATTAATGTGCCAGTTTTTTTCCTTAAAAAAAGTGTGCTTGGAGCCTTTTTTTTCTTAAAAAATGCCTGGAGCAAATTTCTCAAATAAATTAGGTACAAATGGGATTCGAACCCGCAACATTAGCCATCTAAAGTTGCCCTCCAACCGTGGCACCACAAGCCAATTTTGTTCACTGGGTGCCACGCTTTATATTTATATAAGTATTATATATATATACCTATGTATATATAGAGTTTCCGTCGAAGTTGGGGGGTGGCGTGGCACCCCCCGACGTATACATAGATCCGCCCCTGATCATCCCACGCGTCTTTATCACTGAACCTAGATAATAGCAAAATATATTTGTAATATAAAAATATACTACTATAACTAATAGTACTCTCATCAACTTAAAATCTGCTAATTTTAATTGGTTTCTTCAAACGAAGGAACTAATTTATGAATTTAGTTGGAAAATTGAATGGATTGACCCTAATAGTGCAAATTCGTCATCCTTTCTGAAACAAAAACAAAGGATCATATAAGTGAATATTTAACATCATTAACTTCATGTCTATTAAAATGAGACGGCGGAGGAATTATTTATCATCAGTTAAACTTTAAGGTTGTGCTAGTGTTTTCTTGAAAAATACTGGAGAACAATAATCCATTAGTTGAATATTTGAACTTTGGTGGTTGTGCTAATGACACTCTAGAAACATAATAGACACTAGTACATGTAGCAGATATGATATAGTTGTTGCAATCCATTCACATTTCTCTTCTCTATATTCATTTTAAAGAATGGTTTTGTAGAATGTAAGGCTTAACTTAATTGGGTTAGATTGATGTTTTGATGATATTCTTGTCGTATGCTTCTTTTTGGTGCAAAATATTGAGTCTTAGTAGTGATTGCAGAAGATTTCCATTCTTTTTATTGTCAGCATCAAGCAGTCTAGTTCTATATAAATAAATATTGTTAGCTAAACCATTCGCGTGTCCCATTTTGGTCAATCTTGAATCCATGAATCTTGATTTTCTTTTCTTCAATATCTTTTTCCTTTTACATTCATTGAATTATTTTTAGTCTGTGTTCTTTATGCATTTCTTGCTCAGATTTTCTTCCAGGTTGTTCAAATGGATTTTAAGCCGGGTCATGAAAGCCTCCGTTTCATTCCGTGTTGGAGGATGTAATTGCTTGAGAGATGTGGCGGTGAAGTTCAACAAGGTCCGTTGTTTCTTTTATCTTTTTCCCTTTTTTCTTTTTCAGTTTGATCTATATATTATGGTAGTGATTCCAATTGTCTTTGATATTGTCTTTGTTTGACTGAATGGATTTTAACTTAACCAAATCTATATTTTGTTTTTTGTTTATATTTATTCTTTTAGCTGACTAGGTTGACTTAATGCATAGTTTTCTAACTACATACTGCTTGTTGTCCACCTTTCTAGGTGATGTACTTCTTAAGAAGTTGGTTAGAAGAGTAGATAATATGTAATTAGAAGTTCATTTGATTTAGCCTTGACAGCATAATTACTGATTTTAGTTTTCACCTTAGGCTAATATCCTGACTAAGACTGCTATAAAATTTATAACATATCTAATCTTACATTTAGGACTTTATGTTATAAGTTTTCATGATACAAATAGAATTTAATGGTGTGATTCTTGGAGTAAAAGAAAGAGAGTATGGGGACGATCTAATACTAATGACAGAAGAGCAGTGTTAAGTAGGATCCAGTTTGGAGTTTTCAGTGGCTCATACATGTAGACCGTAGTTCCTTGGCAACTTGTACAAAAATATGATTCTCTACAAAATATAGCAGGTGCCCACAAATTTACTGGAAAAGAAGAAAGAATTATATATCTTTCTACTCTTTCAAAGTTCTAGAGATGATTCTTTATCATAGCTTGAGTTGGATTGTTGTGGGCAAGACTCGTTTGAACGAATCATTAGTATTGGCTATTTCCAGTGCCTTTGGAAAATTTGGATTCTTCATTCGAAGTGGTTTGTGAGCTACGGGTGACTGTTTTCTAAAATGGTGATATTACTCTTGTTGTGATTCTGTATGTTTCTTTTGCTTCTGTAATGATTAACAAATGGAAGAAGGAGAACAGAATGCCTAGTATTCTCCAAGTATTGGGTTGTCTGTTGATAATTTGTCATTAGAACTTCACCTATTTTTTCTTTTGCATTGATTTGTGTAGAGATATTCTTCATGTATTTTTATTAAGGTATCTATAATTGGGAATGTTGCTGATCAGATATTTACATACATACATATATACATACATATATATATACATACATATATACATACATACATATATATATATATATATATATATCATTGCCTGTAAGAAACAAAGAATGTACTTCAGTAGCAGCAGTCCTTAAATAATGTGTAAACAGAGATTGCTTTTCTCACACTATTTTGGTGCGTGCATACATTTTCTGGAGTACTATCCATTGCTTAGAGTGCTGTACACTTGACCAGCTTCGTCCATGACAGGAAGCTTTTAAGTTTTAAATCAACTAAGACCGTGAAGATCACTTTAGCATTTTTGGCAGCAGATCTTGTGAGTTCCAGGATATGACCTGACTGGAACAGGGTCCTTGTTAGCAAGCATGTCCATTTATTAGAAAAAATTGGGTATCCAGAATTTTAAAGATCACCTTAGCCATTTTTGTATCATGTCTTGAGTTCCAAAAGTAGAAATTGATGTTGTGGTATGGTATGTTATTCCAGTACTTGGGATGGTTCTTGCACCAAGTGCACAGTGATTTGGCTACTGTCCTACACTAAAGGGAATTCTTAACCTTGTATAACTGTTTTGGCCTTGAGTTGCAAGTTTGTGATTGTTTACTTGTCAAGGCAACAATCCTTGCAAGATATTCTAGTTAATCCTGAGTTATAGATTACTTAAAATCATTATTCTCATCACGATAACTGATAATTTTCAGGGTGCTGTTGAGAGCATATCCATCAGTGAAGTCAGACTCAGTATTCGACAGTCCTTGGTTAAGAATGGGGCTGTTTTGATTTCCAGGGATCCTAAACTACATCTGTTAATATGTGGACTAAAAGTTGTAACGAGGGCTTCAAGTAAAAGCACAAAGAAAACAAGCTCAAAGAGAACAAGATCTCGTAAATCTCGGAAATTAGGTAGAGGGAAGTGGATGATTATAGCTAATATAGCCAAGTTCTTGTCGGTTTCTATAACTGAGACGGCTGTAAAGGTAAGTCTGGTTCCAGTCATCACACTTGATCTTCTGGGCATTTAATTGTTTTACTTGCCTTTTCTTCCACCATACCGTTGCACCAAAAACTCCAATGGATGTTGCTTTTGCATTTATCTTTTTGTCAAATTTATGACTGTTTGTAATTGTGCATGCTGAAAATACTTATTACAAATTTGAATAATCTTTCTATTCACTGAGATTTTTTCTTTATTTGTGAGAGGTAGTAACAAAGCAAGGATAGCAATTGCTTTTGCTTGTAGTGTGTACTACTCCTATCTGTTGAATTTATACATAGTAGGATTCAAATTGTAATGCATACAAGAAATCAGTTGAGTATACCTTGGAGATCAAGGTTCAAATCCCAACAGAGACAAAAACTAGGTGACTTTTTTCCATTTGTCTAAGCTTTAAATGACAGAATTACCCAATATATGTGGTGGTGGGAAATAGAAGGTACCCGATGGAATAGTCAAGTGTGTGTAAGCTTGCCCAGACAACACCATTATTTAGAAAAAACAAAAGAAATCAGTTGAAGTATATAATTGGCTGATGGGAAGATAGTAAATTTTTGTGTTAACAGATGTGACAATAAATGTGAAACTAGATATCCTACTAATATTAACCTGAATAAAGTAATCTGCAACTTGTGGCTAATATTTAAGAATTTATATGAGTTCCATTGTAGCATGTTGACGTGTTCTATACTTTAACATGAGGGTGTAGCCAGACCAGTTTCAGAAGGGCAGCATTTTACAATTTTAGGCAATTTTTGGGGATATTGTGGGACTATATGAAGTAAAGGTAAATATTCAGTCGGTGCAAACTGAGAAGAGCTTGCAAGGAAGTAGCTTTAAGAGTGCAGGCAAGAACAAAAAGGAACAGACAAAAAACAAGAAATAGAGCCAAAAATTCTTGGAGTTGGTGTGATCAACAATGTTAGTATGTCAAGAAATGAAAATGATGAGAACCTCAATGAGCTGAGTGTATTGTCTTAAGGGGTTCATTAGCTGTAATCACTATTCTGGTTATTTGGGGGCCAGGTACTTTGAGGTTTGGATACTCTATTTTGGTTTATTGGTATACTCCGGTGTACATGGGTTACCCTTTGAGTGCTTCTAATTCAATCATCTTACCTGTCAAAAGAAAAAATGTGTTCTTGTTTTCTTTTGTCAAAATTATATATGGGACATTGAAATAAATATTTTAGACTCTTCCTATACTTTTATGTACAGATTATTAAGAAGCAGTACCAAGAAGAGGATAATTTGGAGTACTTCATTAGTTAGTGGTATTGAGGAATTTAATTACTTTGTTTTATGTGCTTGGAAATTGGTGTAGGACAATTTGGAGTACTTCATTAGTTATGGTATTGGGGAATATTTTTAATGCTTTATGTGCATGGAAATTCATTACCCATAAAGTGACGGAATTGTACGAAAGTAGTTTCTGTCCTGAAATGGGCTGTTGCCTTTGTGTAGTAACTCGATGCAGTGATAGCTATATAAAGTTGTTCTTAATGGGACATCCATTTTGACAAAGTATGTTCCTAATTGGTGCTGATGTACATGTACTTTAATTTTCCCTTTCTTTATGCTTATGTTCTGCTTGTTTATTTTGGTAGTTTTTTCCCCACTCATGTTTTTTGTTTCTTATGCATGTTGGTTCACTCTTTAAATTTTGTAGACACCAAAAGCTGGTTTGGAAGTTAAAGAAATGACACTTGATATATCTAAAGATAGTGGACCAGACCCAACCTTGTCTGTGAAGTTTCGCATTGTTTCTATTCTTGTTCAATTATGCGAATCACAAACCAGTTCTGGTCAATCATCAATGCACAGTGGATCTTTCCCTGCCAACCATGCAATACAAACCGTGACGGAAAAGACCTCTGCTTCTTTCAGTTGTGAGGAAGTTTCTCTCTTGTGTGAGTTTGGCCATGATAGGTATACTTTTTCAATTGTTCCATTGTTTGAAAAAAATCATTTATGTAGCTTAGCATATTCAGTAAGTGACAATTTATAGCACTTCTCCGCTGGTCATTCCAATCGTAGTTACTTCTCTTTTAGCCTGTACATTGTGAGACAGACTTTGTTGGCATATACTTTCTGGTTGGATTAAATCAGAAAATAAGCTTTCAGAGTATCATACCATACTGTCCATGCCATTATTTTTTATTTTATAAGAAGGATCAAACATGCAACTTTCTGAATACTTTGAACACCCTTTGTCGCGGGCCGGCCATCTCAATTAGTTCTTGTTATGACATTTTAACAGCTCAGTCCATCTCATTACCTTTGATGTTTTAAACCACGAGAATTCTATTCTAGGATAATCATTTGGCTCAACTACTACTACATATTCTTGCTTTTTATACATTATAACTTATAAGTATAAAAATGTGAACCAAAATGGTTTGGTTTGCTTTGGAAGTAGAGCCTTCAAGCATCTCCTACAACTAAATTTCCAAAAGATGGAAAATAGTTCTCCTCCCTAACAGCATAAGATGTCTTATGTTAAAGAGTAATGGTGACTTTCAATATGCTGTACACAAGTGGCAAATAGCTAAACTAGAGCTTTGTTTGGTTTCTCATCTAAAGCATGTCATTTGTCCAATTGAACCTACAGAAGCTTATTCTTATGTAAGGAATGAGTGGTCCCAGGTTTTTTTTTTTTTGATAAGGAATGAGTGGTCCCAGGTTATATATTAAGAAAGCAGCTGTTCTACATGCAATTTATGTAGAGGTAGTAGTTTTACAGCTCCCTTTCCATATCTAACTGCATTAAGATTGAGAATGAAAGAACAAATTGAGCTTACACAGGTTGAGCAGGAAGGAACTTTCTTCGATCATGTCTTCTTGTTCGATGGAAACCATGGATATGCCAAAAGGGCTGATTTAGCAAAACCCCAAAAGTTCTTTGATAAATCTTAAAGGTTAGAGACAAATTTCATTGTGGAGAACCTAATTTCTCGTTTGTAAGGATGTACCACCTATATCTTTATAGGAAAAGGATACTTTAAAACCCCAAGCACAGGAAAAATAGGATGGTAGCTTGTCAATCAAGAAACAAAAAAGGAAGGCAGTAAGATCGAAGTTCCACAACCCATTGGAATTGAAACGATAGTAGAGATCTGAAATCAATCAAATACACAACTGTGGGGATGTAAATATTTGGACTAGAGTTTCTTGGTGCTCGATAAAAATAAAGCTTTCCTGGTGCTGTTATTGTGAATAAAATCACCTTACTTTATCATAAACAGGTTTGAGCTAGAGTTGCTATATCATGCACACTGTGCTTGAAAGTGACTTTGCTAGATGAAAAGTTCACCAGTTATTTAAACAGCCAGCTTTTTGAAATGATGAAATTTTGGGGCATAAAAACAATCAACTTAATTAGATCTTCTTGATTCTCATTGTTAGATTAGACGGGAAGTATATCACCCGATAGACCCTGTTTGCTACTATTCTTTTTCTTTTGCTTCATATGGTAGGCACATGCTTGATTTAAATCATTGCCTTTTGTGAATAAGAGTGTTCCTGCTACCCTCCCCCCCCCCCCACCCACGCACACACCAAAAAAAAGAGAAAAGGAAAAAGAATACTCCCTCCGTCCCATTTTATATGAGGTACTTTGACTCGGCACAAAGTTTAAGAAAGGAAGAAAGACTTTTAAAATTTGTGGTCTAAAATGAATGATAGAAATATGTGTGGCTGTAAATCATTTCATTAAGGGTAAAATGGACATTTTATAGTTAAATTGTTACTTAATATAGAAAAGTGTCATTCTTTTTGGGACTGACTAAAAAGGAAAGTAAGTCATATAAATTGGGACAGAGGGAGTACTATTTTTAGTTGTGACTTATTCAAATGTTCACACATTTGAATAACCGGTCCCATCTCTCTCCAAACTTAACATGGTAGTTACCCATCATAGGCCTTTCTATCTATAGTCATGTAATCTGATCTTAGAGAAACCTTTTGATCTTTTAGTCTGATGTCAACTGTGCCTCATTACTTCTCTTTGCTGTTTCTTTCTATTTAGGGAAGCAGGAACTGCTGTTAGGAATGTGGATATCAGAAATGGTGAAATTTCTGTTAATCTGAATGAGGAGCTGCTTCTTAAAAAGAAAGGTGCTGATACTGCACACGTAGCTGTAAAGCCGATTAATGAATCTGGTACTGCTGAAAAAACAGAGAAAAAACCAACGGCATTGGCTGTTATGAGAGAAAAATATGCTTCTATGTTTCCAGAAAAGGTCAGTTATGTCCTTATTCTCATCTTTGCTGACGTGTTTTTCTATATATTTCATCCTCTTAAGCAGTTTGGTGTCTCTGCTAAAGCGTCAAATAAGCTAAAGACGAAATGTACAACTTGTGCAGTTGTGCTTAACTAAGTTTTCGAGCTTGTTAAAAAATGGATACTGCCTTCCCGGCGCGAATCCGGATTTAGTTGGGCTCCAATGTGGGTACTGGACACCAGGTGGGAAACAAAAAAAAGGTTTTAGTGCTTGTTAAAAAATGGATACTCTACCTAACTCAACCCCAAAAACTCTCATGAGGTGAGGATTGCCAAGATCATGTAAGAAGCCAAATTCTCATCCCCCAAAGTGATATGGGACAACTCCAACACCTGCCCCTCATTCCCTCGACTTATGTGGGACTTAACAGAGGCAATATCTACATGGTGCATGAGATATGAAGGTGATCCCTACCACGCGTTTGAGCTTCCGGATTTATGGGATGAGAGAAAATTGAAGATCAGAAACGTGAAAAAGGGAAGTTTCTCTTTCCACTATGTTTATAAGCCTAGGAGGTTACATGGAGTGGGCTTTGAAGGTTAATGAATCAGTAGGGTAGGGGAGGGATCTTAAATAGAGTTTCGAGAGCTGAAATCGGGAATGACATGAAGATGGGAGATGCAATGTGTTGTAGCAAGAGTAATATTTCTGAAGAGGAGAATAGGGTGTGAAGGATTTCAAGAGAGGAATTCTCAGATTTTATCAACTATTAAGGAACACTTAAGATTGATAAGTAGAAGAGTTTAATGTTGAAGAGTATAACCTGCCTAGTGCGAAGAAATTGCCTTTGGTCTTACTATTCAAGCAAAAATGTCAGTCATGGTAACAGATACATGTAAGTGACATGAACATTGAACAGGATTGTTCATATGGAGATCATGTTTTACAAGCTTGTTATTTTGGGAGGGAAAGGATTCCACAATCTTCAATGTGGATTTCTAGAGTCTAAGTACGCGTGTTTTGTTGTATGCACTGCAGCATGGAATCAATTTACTGTAAGGCAAGGTTCTTAAGGAATGGTGTGATACAGTTGATTATCACTGGGAGAAAATGCAATAAGAACAAACTGGAAAATTGAGGTTCAATAGCATGAGGATTATGCTGTTGAATTGTTCTTCCAGACAATCACAAGTAATACTAGACTAGAACACATAAATTGTAAATGTAATCTATCATTTAGTAGGCCCTAATTTACAGTAGTGTTCTTCAAATACTCCAGTATGTGTGGAACATGTGCCAATTATTTGGATTCAACATATTCAGATAAACCCTCAATCTCAAGCATTTTGACTGAAAATTTTGATCTGCATTTTCCTATCCAGTTAAAACTAACTCCTTCATTGACTAGTTCTTTCTCCTGTACTTGTAGAAGAACTGGTTTGCTATATCTGTAATTTCTCTCTTTAATTTTTCAGGCAATGAATTCATTGTCAGGCACTTTAAGATTACTTTTTTTCCCATTACTTGAAGAAATTTGATAATTGCCCACCGTTAAAAATTTAAACGGTAATCATGATCTGAGTGCAGTTGGCAGCTATGTTGCTCGGGCTCTCCAAAAATGTTGCCCCACCCATGTCGGATCCTTCAAAAGTGCACAATTTTGGAAGGATCCGACAAGCGCTTGTCGGCATTTTTGAAGAGTCTGAGCAACATAGGTTGGCAGAGTGCCTATCAGGAAAAACAGATGCAGTTAGGTAACAGCTTTTATCAAGCAGTTAAAATAGAAGTGACTTGTGAATTAGGTATCATCTCATGCAATGCTTGGTAAATAATACATGATTGACATACTGCATACCAGCGCTTGTTATGTATTAACACACATGTAGTTTGTGGTGCATGCATTTGATTGATATACTTACTGTATTTTGTTTGATAGCTTAGCTTCACTTTACCCAAAGTGGATGTGAAGTTTGTGCACCGAGTAGAGGGTTTTATGGTTGAGAATAGCATTACGTGCATCCAACTAAAAGGCTCAAAAACTCAATCGATTGAAGATGTTGGAGAAAGCACACAACTTCATGTTCAGTTGGATATCAGTGAGATTCATGTATGTTCTCATGGTTAATTCCCTTAAACTCTTCTGCACTATAAAATTTCTATTTCCCAGTATTAATCTAAATATTGATTCTTTACTATTCTGTAGCTACTTAAAGATGCCGGCTCATCAATCCTCGAGTTATCAAAACTTGAAATCATTGCTTCGATTTATATTCCAGTTGAGGTAAAATGCTTTCTTTTAGTGGCACTATTTTCTTAGCTTTCTTATTTTTGTCTAACTGCTGTACAGTTAACTTCGTGCCACGTGGTCGAGTTTCTTCTTTCACTGTTGAGAAGACAAACTTGGGCGTACTATACCTCAGTGAAGTCCTCAAAATTTGATATGGTGATTAAGATGATTAGATATTGCCTTCCCCAAAATACCATGCACGATGAAAAAAATTATGCCTAGGGAGGGGGTCTTTTTTACGTGTTCTCTAACCTTTGTTATTTAGTGGTTAAGAGGGGGTCCATGTCACGTGTTCTCTAACCTTTGTTACTTAGTGGCTAACTTCCAAAAAATCATTCTTGTATCTAATCGCGTTGATTAGCTGACAGTTCTGCAAGGTCTGTAGGAGTTGGGTAGGGTCTCTTTTCCTAAATATTACTGTAGTTTAAGTTGCTATACATAATCCATTTTCTTTATGATGAGTTGAAATGTTTGCATGGTTTTGCATGTTGCTGCTATAACATATGTTGTACTTGTTAAGGGTTCACCTCTACATCTGTGCTCTTCTACCAGCACCATTTATAAGGACTCATGGGTATAAGTTAAACTAATGTGCTATCCTTGACATGTTCTCCTTTTGCTGTATCATCTTTTTCATGCTTCCCCTTTGGCATTCATTAATTCTGTAATTCTAAGTCAATTTCTTCTCCTGTAATTTGATCGTTCATAACATTTTGTTTTCAGCCTGCTTCACCGATCAGATGTGAAATTGGTGTTAAGCTGGGAGGTACCCGGTGCAACCTCATGATTACTAGATTAAATCCTTGGCTGCGCCTTAATGCTTCAAAGAAAAAGAAGATGGTACTCAAAGAAGAAAGTTCTGCTCGTGAAAAATCAAGATCATCTGATCATAAAGCCATTATATGGACCTCCACTATTTCAGCCCCTGAATTGACTATAATAGTCTATGATCTGAATGGCCTGCCAATGTGTCATGTAAGACTTCTGTAGCGTATACACATCTTTGACTCTTGTTGAAATGTTGTTCCTGACTTGAAATTCTTCTCTTTATTCCTTCTCAATATTTTTATGTTTTCACTTCACACAGAAAACATTTAGTGATCCTAGCTCAAAGAGAAAAAAATTGACTCTGGCTTTTTGCACAAATTTGCATTAGCTGTTTGGATGATTTAGCCAGAATATACTATGCAATGCTTATATATCCAAATACAGATCTGCTGAAATTTTGTGGGTTAAGATGGTAGTTGCATCAGCATGGTAATGATACTGGTCTTGAACTCTTTCCTATAATTTGCATCTTCTCAGCTACAAAGCACTCACGGAGTTGGTAAGCTTTTGCATGAACTGAGTTTCTTTGCCTTCCCTTGTAATCAAGACCATGTTGCCTTCAACTTCAGTTAGTTTCTCCTTCTATGCAAAGTACTCAACATAAAAGTTTACATCACTATTAGCATGGATAATTAGCATGTTGGCTGGTATCTGTTAAATTACTTTTCATAGTAGACGCATTATTCTTCTGCTTAAAATCTTAATTATGATGCATCGTCTTTTGTTATAAAAAAATGATACATAGTCCGTTCATCTGTAAACAGGGTTGTTCTCAGTCATTACATGTCTTTGCCAACAATTCATCAAGTGCAGATGCAGCAGTGCAAGTGGAAATTGTTGAATTCAACCTAAACATGTCTGACGAGCATCAAGAATGCTTAAAGGATCTGTATAGGATTGAAATAAACACTTCACTAATTCATATAGCAAAAGTCAGTCTTGACTTAGGCAGGAAAGATCTGGATTCACCTGAAGACGGACTTAACTGTAAAAAAGTTCTCTCTGTTGATTTTACTCGCATGAGTATATACTTGACCTATAGGCGCCTCGCATCCCTGATATCAGCTGCTTTCTCTTTCAAGCGTTTTCTGAAGAGTTTTTCTGTTTCTGGTAAGAAAACAACTACCCAGGGATCAAAATCATCCAAGCCATCAGGAAAAGGGATTCAAGTAATAAAATTCAATCTACAACAGTGCTCTTTAAATATAAGTGGAGAGGTGGGCTTGGAAAATGCTGTTGTTCCTGACCCGAAACGGGTCAACTACGGATCTCAGGGTGGTCGTATTGTGATTAGTGTTTCAGCTGATGGTACACCCCGTACCGCAAATATAATATCAACAGCGTCAGATGAGCTAGAAAAAGTGAAGTATTCTGTGTCCCTTGATATTTCCCACCTCAAATTTTGTATGAACAAGGAGAAACAATCAACACAAGTGGAGCTTGGAAGAGCCAAATCTATCTATCAAGAACATTTACAAGACAGAAACCTTGGAACTAAAGTTACATTGCTTGATATGCAGAATACAAAGTTTGTGAAACGATCTGGTGGCCTTAAAGAGATTGCAATGTGCTCGCTCTTTAGTGCTACCGATATATCAGTGAGATGGGAGCCTGATGCGCATATAGCATTGGTTGAGCTGGGTTTGCAATTGAAGTTGCTCGTGCACAATCAGAAGCTTCAGGATCCTGCTAAAGAAGGAGATCTTAAAGATAACGAGCAGAGCAAAGACTCCAAGGAATCACAACAGCTGGAGAAACAACACAAGAAAAGAGAATCGGTTTTCGCTGTTGATGTGGAAGTGCTTAATATATCTGCTGAAGTTGGAGATGGTGTTGAGCTGTATGTTCAGGTGCAGTGTATCTTTTCAGAAAATGCTCAGATAGGTATGCTTCTTGAAGGGATCATGCTCAAGTTCAATGATGCAAGAATATTCAGAAGCAGCAGGATGCAAATCTCTCGTATTCCCAAACCCTCTAGCAGTGCAGCTAACGAAAAAACTGAGAATGGCACAACATGGGATTGGGTAATTCAAGCCCTTGACGTTCATATATGCCTGGCATACAGGTTGCAGTTGCGTGCAATTGATGATTCTGTTGAGGATATGATTCGAGCTTTGAAGCTCGTAACTGCTGCAAAGACTAAACTTATGTTTCCCAATAAGGAAGAGAAACCAAAAGCTAAAAAGCCTAGTTCAACAAAACTTGGTCGAGTCAGACTCTGCATAAAGAAGCTCATAGCTGATATTGAAGAAGAACCACTACAGGGATGGCTTGATGAACATTATCAGCTATGGAAGAATGGGGCTAGTGAATCAGCTGTCAGATTAAACTTTCTTGATGAACTTATTTCGAAAGGAGGAAAATGTGGAAGTGCTGCTGAAGGAAATGATCCTCTTGATGATGGAAAGATCAATATTAGTGGAGAAGATATTGATGTGGAGGATACTAAAGCCATTCAGAAACTGCGAGAGAAGATCTACAAGCAGTCATTCAGGTCATATTACCAAGCATGCCAGAAGCTTGTTCAGGCAGAAGGATCTGGGGCCTGTAATGAAGGATTTCAAGCGGGTTTCAAGCTTAGCACTGCAAGAACTTCTCTTTTTTCAATTTCTGCTACTGAATTAGATGTAAGCGTGACAAAAATTGAAGGAGGTGATGCAGGGATGATAGAGATTCTGCAAAAGCTCGATCCAGTATGCCGTGCACATAGCATCCCATTTTCACGATTATATGGTGCTAACATCAACTTGCGTACAGGTTCTCTTGCTGTTCTGATAAGAAACTACACATGTCCGCTATTTGCTGCTAATTCAGGCCGTTGTGAAGGCCGTATTATAATGGCTCAGCAGGTGTGATCTTTAGTTCCTTTTTTTTTTCATCCTCCTCAGACCTCCAACCACTTATGGCTTTTACTGAAAGTATATGGTCATGGAAAGGCAAATAACTTTTCCTGCATCTGCTGTCTGCTCGATTTTGTTTCTGGATATCCTGCGATACTTATATACTTCATTTTCTCTGTATGCTGTGAAAATGAAATTGCTTCTTCTCATAATGTAGACAGTAGGAGATTCTCCATCTAATAGTTTTCAATTAGATCCCCCAAATTTGTTGCAACTGCTATCATTTTATCATTCTAAAATATTGAAGAGACTAGATGTAAGTAGTGGACATGCAAGTTCCGTTGTTTTAAATTTGCCAATCAAAGCACAGTTTTACTTGCTCAAGTACTGGAAATATTAGTATGACCGATATGACTTGAAATGATAATTGTGACAGATGAGTAAAGTTCCCAATTAAATTATCATGACATAGCTATCAGCTTTGATATTAGTTCTACAATGTTATATCACTGTAAGGAATAAATCAAAACAATTTTTTCATTATGATGCAGTCCTATGTGTTGCCTTTGTCTTGTTAATTTCACTTTCTGTTGTGTTAAGGCAACAAAGACGAGTAGTGCTGCTTTTATTTTCACTCTATCAGTGATTTAGTTCACTTAATGCTCAACAACCATCTGAGTCGTGCCTATGCTTAACTCTTTTTGCTAAGTTCCATTAGTACGCTAATGATATCCATATTCCGTAGCAAAGATTTCATAAGCTGTTACTAAGATTCTACTAGGTGAAATAATCTTGAGTGAGATAATAATACCATTTGTATGTTTATCTTTGCACCTTGGAATTGGATAATCCTAAAGCAGAAGATGTCTTACTTTTTCTCATTTATTTTCTCTTGAGAAGTTTATTTATCAGTTTTTTCAAAAGGTTTATTCATCAATTGCCTTTTGATTGTTTGGAAATCTGTTGATGTGCTCTGAAATAGTGGTGAACCTTGTTTGGTCAATATTAATTGCAGGCAACACCCTTTCAGCCCCAAATGCAGCAAAATGTGTTCATTGGGAGATGGAGGAAGGTCCGTCTGCTTCGATCACTCACCGGGACAACTCCACCAATTAAAACATATTTGGATTTGCCCTTACATTTTCAGAAAGCAGAAATTTCATATGGAGTTGGTTTTGAACCTGCTTTTACTGATCTCAGCTATGCTTTTACTGTGGCCCTTCGTAGGGCCCATTTGAGCATCAGAAATCCAACACCGGTTCCTCCAGTACCTAAAAAGGAGAAGAGCTTGCCATGGTGGGATGAAATGAGAAGCTACATTCATGGGAACTCCACCTTACATTTTGGTGAGACTCAAGTCAATGTTCTTTCCACTGCTGATCCTTATGAAAAATCCAATAAGCTTCAGTTAGCAACTGGGTATATGGAAATCCAGCAGGCAGATGGTCGTATTTATGCTTTCGCGAAGGACTTCAAGATTCTATTAAGCAGTTTGGATAACTTGTCGAAGAACGCCAACTTAAAACATCCAACTGGTCTTTCTTGCACTTTCCTAGAAGCCCCGGCCTTTAGTGTTGAAGTGTTAATGGAATGGGGTTGTGATTCTGGAAATCCTCTAAACCATTATTTATTTGCTCTTCCAAATGAAGGTGTGCCTCGTGAAAAAGTTTTTGATCCCTTTAGATCAACGTCTCTGTCCCTACGGTGGAATCTTTTGCTTAGGCCCTCTCTTCCCTCCCATGATAGTCAGTCAGAATTACCTTCTGCGGATAGTCAAGGTGTCTCAAGCGGTACTGCCTCTGATGCTCTCAAGCAAGATAACAGGTCAGTCAATTCCCCAACAATACAGGTTGGTCCTCATGATTTGGCATGGCTAATCAAATTTTGGAACTTAAACTTCATTCCTCCTCACAAGTTGCGGACCTTTTCAAGATGGCCCCGTTTTGGAGTTCCAAGAGTTCCTAGATCTGGCAATCTGTCATTGGACAGAGTAATGACTGAATTTATGTTTAGAGTTGATTCGACACCAACATGTATAAAGCATGTGCCTTTATATGATGATGACCCAGCGAAGGGGCTGACAATTACAGTGACAAAGTTCAAATTTGAAATTTATTTAGGCCGGGGAAAACAAAAATTTACATTTGAGAGTGTACGTGATCCTCTTGATCTTGTGTACCAAGGAATTGACCTTCACATTCCAAAAGCATTTATCAGCAGAGATGATAGCATCAGTGTTGCAAAAGTAGTTCAAATGGCTAAAAAAGATTCACAGTCTGTGGTTTTGGATATGTCTTCTAATGATAAACCTAGCAGTAGGAGTGGCAGCATGGACAGACATCAAGATGATGGTTTCCTTTTATCATCCGAGTACTTCACCATCAGAAGGCAATCCCCAAAGGCTGACCCAGAAAGGTTATTGGCATGGCAAGAAGCTGGTAGAAGAAATATTGAGACGACTTGCGTTAGGTCTGAGGTCGACAATGGGAGTGGAGGTGATGAGAAAACAAGATCTGACCCAAGTGATGATGATGGATACAATGTAGTGATAGCAGATAATTGTCAACGTATCTTTGTCTATGGCCTTAAGATTTTGTGGACACTTGAAATCAGAGATGCTGTTCGGTCCTGGGGAGCTGGATTGTCTAAAGCCTTTGAACCTTCAAAGCCATCTCCCTCTAGGCAATACGCCCAACGAAAGCTGCTGGAGGAGAGTAAGGTAATTAATAGTACTGAATCATGCGAAGATGATAACCAGAAGTCTCCTCCCAGTCAAGATGCAGGTCCATCAAAGAGTCAAGACGATAACCATAAATCTCCCCCAGAACCTGAAGGGCAATCAAAATCACAATCAGAACCACCTCCATCAAATGCAATCAAAGCAGACACTCCTCAGTCTAGTTCTACAGGTAAGCTCTAACTGAAACTTGAATTCTTGTCGTACTTTGGACATGGAATGTGTATTCTACTTTGGGGAATATGGAAGTATAGCACTACAATTCTGAAGGGTGCAGTGTGTATCTGTAAAGTTAGGCTATGCATTTCATTTGATTTGACAGTCTGACTAGCAGGAATAACTTTTTTCTAGTAACTGTAGGTATTAGGTTTATCCAGGTTACTTGCTGGCACATTTTGGCAATCAGTTCGTTGCACTAACTGGGGATAGCTTCATGTACATGTGATCAATATGAACATTTACATAGTCTTTTAGAAGTGCATGAGAATCTTTTGGTGGATTTCGCACTGCTTGAACTCCTCGCTGCTAAATGCTTATAGTTGTGGTTTGTTCTTTTTTGTGCTTTATTACCAGAAAAGCTTGGCATTTCTGAAGACTCTGAGGGGGAGGGCACTCGCCATTTTATGGTGAATGTCATTGAACCACAGTTCAATCTTCACTCTGAGGATGCAAATGTAAGTTAATAAAGACTCATTCTTGGGGAAAATGTTGATTTTAAGACTAACGAGGTCATAATTTTATAGTTTATTTATCATTCTTCATAGCTAATTATCAATATTTGTTTATTTTCTTTCTCTGTCGCCTGATCCATTTGTTGGATGATTTTATAACTGAAGAGAGAGGACATTAGTTGATTAATTCATTCATTCATATTAAGAGATGGAAAATGGAGGAACCACAAGGAGATAAGTCTGTTTAAGACCATCGGTTCTATTAAGGTCAGGAAAAACAAGGAGAAATGCCTTCAAGTTAGTTAACATTTTTTTTGCTTATCCCTGACCCAACCAAAAATCTATTAATGCATATGGAGGATTGATGCAGCCAAATCAATTAGTTTGTGATTGAGGTATAATTAGAATGCAAAGCTTATCTTCATAAGTAACCAGCCCCCAGATCTGAAACTAATACAGACTTTTTGCTTTTCAATTCTCACCCTTATTGAAATCAAGTTGTATAGCTTTCTTTTGTTTTTGGTTTAGAATGGAACATGTAGATGACGCTGAATTAATTCTTGAGTTGATAGAATCATGACTGGACTTTTGCTAGATGTATTTTTGTCCTCCTCCTGTACAGTTATCACAACACATTCTTGGTGCTGATTCTTAATATAAAACACCTTGCCTTTTCTACAACAAAAAAAAATCTCACCCTCATTGTATCTGTGACTTTCTCGTCACCATTGCTATTTAACACAACATATATGTAAAGAGATTAAACTCTGTACTTTATTATATACTACCCTTCATCATCAATTTGACTATAAGAATCCTAAGATTTGAGTTGGACCATGCCAAGACTATTGAGCTCTTGCAAGGTTGGAACAGGCAGGGGCTTAGTTAGAAATATCTAAAAATGGAATACCATACCTCAGGCCATTTGGTGGACTGTCTTGCTCGAAAGAAACAACATAATTTTTTAAGGAAAAAAGAGAAACATACACTACCTTAGACAGAGATGCATTTTTTGTTAGAATTTTTGGTGCAATCTGGTTATTGAACGTGATGTTGATGGAATGCTAGACCCAATAGGCATTGAACAATCTGTAATTATTCCTGATGCACTGACTTAGTGCATAAATTTATAAAATCTTGTAGTACTTACCAAAAAAAAAGAATCTTAAGATTTAAGATTTATTTCCTCTACAATGGAGCTTCTTTTTCTTTTCTTGTCAATTTTTATTTTCATGTTCTCTCCTTCCCCTGCAACGCAGGATGATGTTGGATCTTGATTGATTATTCTTTTGACTTGGGGGTTTGCTGCATGAAGTTTTTAGAAAATGAACTCCTCTAGGACTGCTTAATGGCTTGAGGTAGAAAATACTTTTTGTAGATCCCATCTCTTAACTTCAGTGTGAGCATTCTCCATTATCTCTACGATATGCTTCCCGTATCTGCCTGTGGTGATGGAGCGCTGTCATTTGAACGTAAAACTTCTCCTAGAGCAACTTCTCATCTCATAACCTCTTTGAACGCAAAATACAGTTCTTTTAATTGATTTTTCCAGTTTCTTCATTATGACTTTCATAAGTGTAGTGTTTCCCCTTTCCAAATGGCAATTTGAGTCTTAGGAACCATTGAGAGAGAAACTTGGATAGTTGATACATCTGGTTTTGTAGACTTCTACTTTTTCTGGTGGGAAGTATACATTTCACTCTTTATGTAGTTTTATTATGTAGACTAGTTCGACTAGGTTCTGTTGTTGAATGTCAGATTTCTTTCTCTTGACTGGTTCTTGATATAATTTTCATGGTAAAATCAAAATTAATCAGGCCTAAATTAAGATCCAATTGGTCTAGTGGTAAGAGCGCAAAGCGTGATGTGTGGGTTAAGAGTACGTCATGGGTTGCACCTTGTTGCAGAAAAATCCTTGTATGTTAGAGGAAAAGGGTAGAGGGGTGGGCGCATCAACCACCGAGTTGTGAACTGTACCCCACTGACCCTCAGGGATTTCTTGGTTATAAACAAAAAAGTCATCTAATACTCTTCTCGTTTCCTTACCTTGCTATTTCAAGTCAGGACTACCTCACAACCAAGCACCTTTTTGTTTTCTTTATATACAACTTATCAGATATATCCTCCAGCACTCACAGTAACTTTTTTGATGGAATTTGGCTTAATATCCCGTTGCATATTTCTGCTTATATTTGCATTATATCATGCATATATTTGGATATGTTCGGTTATAATGCGTTCGAGCATGAAACTATGTCTCTCTCGATACATGACAAACTTTCAGTAAAGCTGAGAGAGTCATTCTTAGTTTCTTATCCTGGAACAATATCTACTTATAAAGAAAATAGCAGAAAACACTTGCATAATGATGAACATTTGGTTTATCATTTATGAATGTGAGATAATGTGTGGTACAGTTACTGGAAGTGTGTCTTGTTTTCCCAAGTGCTTCCAACTTCCAAGTTTGATTTATGCTAGCATTGTGTGCTAGAAGACACTGAGAAATTACCTTATGAATAAGTATCAATGTATCATTATAAATTTTCCATGTTCAATTCCGAGTTCTTATGTAAGCATTTTCAGGGAGATTTTTAATCCAACCTACATGACATTGGTAGCCCTACGGATACAAGAAAGTCTAAAGATGATCTATGTGTAATCTGTCGCAATACTTTGATATTTCATCTAAGATAATGCTACACAAACCTTGCTCCTTGACAGGGTAGATTTCTGTTAGCTGCTGTGAGCGGCCGTGTTTTGGCTCGTTCATTCCGTTCAGTTATTTCCATTGGTAGTGAAGTGATTGAGCAAGCTCTTGGTGGAGGAGGTGTCCAAGTTCCTGAGTCTCAACCACAAATGACATGGAATCGCATGGAGTTGTCTGTGATGTTAGAACAGGTACAGGCACATGTTGCCCCAACTGATATAGATCTAGGGGCTGGACTGCAGTGGCTCCCTAAAATTCGTAGAAGCTCACCTAAAGTTAAACGCACTGGAGCATTACTTGAAAGAGTGTTTATGCCTTGTGATATGTATTTCCGCTACACTAGACATAAAAGCGGAACAACACAATTGAAGGTATGCATGGTTTCTAAATCTGTGACAACCTGCTGAAATATTTTATGGGATCACAATTGTACTATCTTTTGTTTGATTCTCAATTATGATAATGTTCTATCCAGGTGAAACCCTTGAAGGAACTGTCATTTAATTCACATAACATAACTGCAGCAATGACGTCTCGCCAATTTCAAGTTATGATAGATGTGTTGACCAATCTTCTCCTTGCTCGGGCTCCAAAGTACAGACACCTATTAAAATTTCTCATTAATTTTTACTGAACATCTTATAGTTTTTAACTTGCTTATGTGGGAGTGGCATCTATCTTATTTTGTTCCTTAGAACCCTTTAAATACTTGAATTTTACGTCAGTTGCTTCCAAATCCTCATTTTTATATTAAGTTTTCACTAAGTTAATTGAGATTGCTACTTCAGGCCTCGAAAAGTTAGTTTGTCATATTCAGAAGGTGATGATGAAGACGAAGAAGAGGAGGCTGATGAAGTCGTTCCTGATGGAGTGGAAGAGGTAGAATTAGCAAGAGTGGACCTTGAGCATAAAGCACAAGCACAGAAGTTGATCCAGGATGATATTAGGAAATTATCTCTTTGTACTGATGTTTCTGCGGACATGGGCCCTGCAAAGGAAGGTGATCTCTGGATTATTAGTGGTGGAAGGTCCATATTGGTAAGACAGGAACTTCCTGAAGCCCTTTACCTTTATGAATATGATACAAGTCCCCTATCACTTTTATTCTGAAATAACAGTGTTGTCAAAGGCGAAAAGCATAGAAAAGTTCCCAACGTCTGCTGGGGCTTTAAACGAAAAGAAAATCTAAGCATGAGCTTTAGTAATGAAAGATGCAGTGAAGAAAAAAATTAAACATATCTATGTAATGCAGAAAAGGTAACTATAAAGACAAATAGCAATTATATGAACATAATAATTGGAAAAACTATAACTAACTGAAATATAAAGTGGTTTAAAGTAAGTATATAAACTTTGACCTTATCAAAAAAAAAAAGTATTAAAACTGATTTAAGATTTTGATTAAGATGCAAAGTTGCAGTTTTAGGTTTCTAGTTCAGCTCAAGTGGCTAGTTTTTTAATATTAAATTTCTAAATTTCTTTCTCTTACAATCAAATTCATGCATTATTCTTCCTTACAATGTAACTCCTTTTCAGTTTATATTGAAGCACACCCCATATGCAGCCAACTTATGTTAATCCTAATAACAATTGGCTGGTTGGCTATAGATTCATTTTTTCGAAATGCACCCCAGTATTCAACCTAGCAGCTATATTCTTTGAGGAACTTACCCTAGTAATGATGATTTGCATGTTTGGTCCCTTGTCTCTAGTAGATTCACCATGAGTCGTCACTAGCATCATCGGTTGTTTTGAATACAGACGGGTCACACTAGCCGAAAGGCAGGCGGTCATTTGTCGTTGTACAGATTTATCACCATACTAAATAGGAGGTCTATCAAAGTGAAGGCTTATTATGTTGACTGTCTACAGGTGCAAAAACTGAAGAAAGATCTGATAAATGCCAAAAAATCTAGAAAAGTTTCATCTGCTTCTCTAAGAATGGCCTTACAGAAGGCGGCACAGCTACGGTTGATGGAGAAAGAAAAAAACAAAAGTCCTTCTTGTGCTGTGCGCATCTCTTTGCAAATTAATAAAGTGGTCTGGAGTATGCTTGTGGATGGTAAATCATTTGGTGAAGCTGAAATCAATGATATGGTGAGTCTCTATCTGATTTCATCGTGTTTGGTTCTATCTTTGCTAGGCTGAAATTCCCATGGAGGTTCTCTATTGAAGTGATACCAGTTAAAAAATATGCATATCTTTCATCAGTAGGCTTTTATGTCCGACTAGTCAGCTGACAGGGAATGCTGAAATTCTCCAACAAAATGAATTATATCTAGAAACTGCTGGCGTGGAAGTCTGGTATCTGTTAATCAGTTAATTAATCCTTTGTATTCTCGTATTATTTCAGTAAATCCTTTCTGCTTCCACTTAATAAACATAAGATAATCAATGTAGTCTAAACTGCACCACTAATCTACAGTGCACTAGCAGCTAATTCTTTTGACTATTCTAGAAGTTAGAAATTTCCCAAATCAGGTATTGTACTGTTAAACACTCCATAACTTTGGGTTTTGCACTCTGCGTCATGCTGAGGTTGGTCTTCTATTCTGAAAAATGTTTTTTTTTGTGAAAAATGTGAAAACCCTCTTTTCCCCTAACGAATGGCAAAACATATTGAAAAACTACATACTAATCCACAAGTTGGAGATGCAAAACTTGTGGCAAAGAGAACATTCTGAACTATGAATTCTATTGTTAATCTAAACAAATCATTCCTTGTTCAGATGAAATTCATCGTCTAAGGCTTTTGATCTACTGCTAGAGCATGATCGAATCATTTTTAGCTGTTCTAGTCAATGTTTAACTGGATATATTCCAATACACTATTTGACCTAGACAACTGCATCAGAAATAAGGTTCAAGTAAGGAAAGGTCCATCTTTTCGAATCAAGGCAGAGAATCATTCTGGGTGGTCTTTTGCACCTCCATGATTTTGAAGCTGCTAGGTCCAAAAGAGGAGAGCCCTCAGTCCACTGCATGGCATTTGTTCTCTATGGAAGTTCAGTGCCTAGTGAATATATATAAGTTCAAGCTCGCTATCAGTTAAAAGTAAAAGAATGGTTCTTTCTCCATTCTGGTGCTCGAATATTATTGAGGAGGCCAGATATATGCTCCTCCTATGTAAATTTTGTTCCCTATCAATAAAGACACCCAACTTATCGGTTCTTAGTAGAGAAAAGGTTAGCAAAGTTCAGACTAGGACACTTAGGGGTCGTTTGGTTGGGAACAAGTTATCCTGGTATCCCACCATGCATATGGGATAACTTATCCCATGATATGAATGGTGGGATAAGTTAGCCCAAACATGACTACCAAACAAGATACAAATATTTTATCCCATCACTATTTATTTTTATCCCTCACACCAAACGACCCCTTAGATGAACAATAAAGTACCGGCTAAGAAGATCAGGGCTTAGGTGAGCGTATTCGCTTGCTATTTCTTTATGGAGGAAGTTCTTTTTATTTTAGTGATGCATTTGAACAGGAAAAAGTGATTAGTTATCCTTTTTAGCTGTTTTGGAATCTTTAAATTCTTATATTTTTAGTTATCAGAACTGCATGTAGTTTCTTTCTCATGGAATCACTTGAATCAAAACATTTTATTTGCCATTTCCCAATGCAGATATATGATTTTGACCGGGATTACAAAGATATTGGGATTGTTAAGTTCACAATAAAGAGCTTTGTTGTGAGAAACTGCCTGCCGAATGCCAAGTCAGATACGCTTCTATCAGCATGGAATCCTCCTCCAGAATGGGGAAAGTAATCCTTTCTCTTTTTGTTTAATTTCATTTCTGTTCTACTTCTTGCATTATTAGTTGTGTATCTTGTTTGTGCTTTTCTCCCTTTCACTGGTTGGTGCCTTAATTTGAGTCTTTCTGTTGGCTATGTATGTATGTCTAATGAGATTTTATCACTTTAGTTCTTTTCCTGAATTGAAGATGATGTGCCATCAGGACATGCCCTCATATACAGTCTTTCTCGAGTACCTGAAACGTATTTTGTCCGCAGAACAGTCGCTCATGCCCTTAATTTAATCGTCTATCATGTCCTGATCTGTTATGCTTATCCGTTTCCACTTAATTCATGCCCTGTAACCATCATCTTGAACTTAATTGAACAAAATCTGGTCTTAGTACTCAATTATTCCATATTTGGGCAATTAGTTTTGGCCAAAGTACTTGCTCATTATTATGTCTGTCTACATGATTTGATTAGTAACAGAACATACTTGATTATTACAACTGGCCTCTTGTAATAGTTTTGTATACCTTATTATCTGAAACATAGTTAAACTTGGTGTTCGATTCCTGTCTAATTTATTGAGTTTGTGTAGCAAAGTCAAGACAGGCTATCTTTTACTTCTTCCTAGAATTAAGAGAATCAACACTTGGCTTAATGTCGATGTCTGCTGAAAACCATTCGGCTTGCATTGCATAAAATTCTTTCCCTTTTTTTTGGTCATCACTTGGGAGAAAACACCATAAGGCATACCTATTGAAAAGGAAAAAGAGAAGCATCATTAGATGAAAATTGAAAAATCTTCTAATGGATAGACTGGTAGCTTACCTAGCAATGTTCTTGGAAATCATGATGTTGTTTTTTCTTGTTCTATTGCATTGTGATCATACTTTTTTTTTACTTGTCATTGCCTCAGAAAAGTGATGGTCCGGGTAGATGCCAAACAGGGGGCACCAAAAGAAGGAAGTTCTACCATTGAACTGTTGCAGGTAATAATGGTTCTTTTTAAGAAAGATATTGAACCTTTTAAGTTTTTTCTTTTCTTGAGAAGATGTCACACAGTCAGGAACTTACAGTTATCTCATTGAATTATTCATTATATCTTTGCATTAGGACAGTTGTAAGAGATCAACCCGTTTGCGTTCTTTTGTCATCTTTTGTGATAATTCCTCTTATAACCTGTTTAAAGTTTTCCTTTGTGTAGGTGGATATTTACCCCTTAAAGATACATCTTACTGAGTCAATGTACAGCATGATGTGGGCATATTTTTTTCCAGAAGAGGAACAAGACTCCCACAGGCGGCAGGTGTGTCTCAGGTCCCATTTATCAGTTGTATTACGCAATGAGTTTTTACCCATGAGATGCTACAATTATGTGAAAAGATAATGTTCAAAGCATCTTTTTGTTTGTAGGAAGTATGGAAAGTTTCAACTACTGCTGGTGCCAAGCGTGCAAAGAAAGGCTCTTCCGTGCAGGAAGCACCAGTGTCAAGTAGCCATTTAACTAAAGATTCTCAGTCTTCCTCCTATGGCGATTTATCCCAGGTGAGTCTCTGATTACTTAAGTTGGTTGTTGTTTGCTTATTCATCTTGCTAACTAATGGAAGCAGAGGATGGAATGAACTGTGCTTCGTGTGTCCTCTTTATTTAAGTTTATTTTACAGACACGGGCAAGTTCTTCAGTATACTTGCATAATCTCTAACCAAACAATTCTCGAGCATATCTTTTTCAACATTTGGTGTGCTGAATATATGCAGGCAACAAAGAATCCAAAAGCTAATGCTAGTGTTGTGACCCCTAAGCTTAGACGGACGTCCTCCTTTGATAAAAACTGGGAAGAAAATGTTGCTGAATCTGTTGCTAATGAACTTGTACTGCAAATGCACTCATCAAGTGTTTCTTCTTCAAAAAGTGGGTCCCTTGCAAATATTGAGCATCCAGATGAATCTAACAGAAACAAATCCAAGGAATCAAAATTAATTAAATCTGGTCGTTCTAATGAGGAGAAAAAGGTGGGGAAGGCACATGACGAGAAAAAGTCTAGACCCCGAAGAATGAGAGAGTTCCATAATATCAAGATTAGTCAAGTTAGTCAAAAAAAATTTGTTATGTGTTTGTTTTGTAAATTTGTCAGTTCCTTAACTAACTCATTCTTATTTATGCATGGGTTAGGTTGAGTTACAAATTACATATGAAGGATCGAGATTTGCTGTGGGTGATATGAGACTGCTGATGGATACATTCCATCGTGTTGAATTTACTGGGACCTGGCAGAGATTATTCTCACGAGTTAGGAAGCATATCATCTGGGGAGTTCTTAAATCAGTAACAGGAATGCAGGTTATAATAACCAGGAATTTATTTTAACTTCTCATTGCCTAATTATTGGCGATATTAAATCAATGTTTTCAGCTTCTGATTCATGTAGCTGCATTACAACCACCCCTCTTCCGTGATAAGTATCTCAGACTGTTAGATTACCTCATGGTTTTTTTAAAAGCTTACAGTGCCTATGTCTGTTAATTTTAATACAGGGCAAGAAGTTTAAAGCAAACAACCAAAAGGAAGCCGGTCCTTCTGGTGTTCTCGATATTGATCTGAATCTCAGTGATAGTGATGGTGGCTCAGCTGAAAAATCTGACCCGTTATCCTGGCCTAAGCGTCCTGCTGATGGTGCAGGTGATGGATTTGTCACCTCAGTGAAAGGCCTTTTTAATACTCAGCGTAAAAAGGCTAAGGCTTTCGTGCTTCGGACAATGAGGGGTGAAGAAGATGACTTGCACGCTGACTGGAGTGAAGGTGAGGCTGATTTCTCTCCCTTTGCCAGACAACTAACCATAACAAAGGCCAAAAAGCTGATTAGACGACATACAAAGAAGTTCCGTCCTATAGGAGGAAAAGGTTGGTGGATCTCTGACATTCTAATGTTCTCTTTTTGCATATTGGGCCTTCTGTCCTTCATGAGGATAAACATAATATCAAGGTAAAATTGCTAAAATGACGCCTAAACTATGACCGGATGTGCAGTAGCACACTCATACCTTATGGGGACCTAGTACACCCCCTGTATGTTTTTTTAAAACATTTTTTTTTGGCATTTATCCAATGTGACACAAGCCGAAACTCGATTATGGAAGAATATAGTGATTCACGAGATTAAATTCCAAAGGATTTAACTGATTTCTTCGTGGAAATGAACAACAAAGCTTTGGTTTGTTATTCAGCTCACCTGATAAATGTCAAAGAAATGCTTTAAAAAAAATATCCAGGGGGGTCATACGGAACCCCGGAAAGTATAAGTGTGTTACTACAAATCCGTTTGTAGTATAGGCGTCCTTTTAGCCATTTTCTCTAATATCAAATATTCTAACCTCCATGCTACACTAAGTATCAGTGACTGTTATGCTGATCCACAATTTTTTCCAGGTTTATCTTCTCATAAAGGTTCACTTCCCTCATCGCCAAGCGCAAACGCCACATTTGAAAGTGATTCTTCAAGCGAAACATCACCTTACGAGCAGGAGTAGCAGAACTTGATAACAGCAAAACAAATATGATTTTAGGATCTAAAGTGGGACTGCCAATTGCAGCTTCGACGACTCCTACTTAGATTGTGTGAGAATGCCTACTTGTTCTAAAAAGCAGAACAAGGTAAGTGCTGTGCACACTGATGGAAGTAAGTCCACTGACTATTAACATATCATTGCCTTTTAGAGCTCTGAAGATATCTTGGAAATAGATGTGAGGTGATTCCTTTGAGTATGGGTTTTTCTTCTCCTTTCTATTATGTATTTATTCTGTCACCTTGTAGAATGGACTTTTGGACTTGTAATATTTCAAAATTTTGTAATCATATCCTTTGTTTTAGCAAAAAGCTAGAAGGTTTATTCCTGCAACTACCCATACATTGCCCCTGTGATTTGCGGAATGATCTACAACGACCTGATGAATATTGGAAGTTAGGTTCTACAAAACGCCATTCCTTGAACTCTGCTAATGCGGGATACTTTATGCATTGGATTGTCCCCTTTTTTTATGTGTAGTTTAATTTTTAATAGATTCTCATTCAACTGATCAATTTGAGTTTAGAAACTTGAAATTAGTGTTTGTTTTGATCATCATCTGAGTTTTGGAAATGGTGAGATAAGGTAGTGCCAACTCATGTAATAACTAATTATAACTGTTTTATTGAAGTTTGTCTTGTACCTGAGACATTGCTAGCAAAGGACTATGATGCAGAATTTATGGAATTTGTTACTGTTTAGAGAACAACATAAAGCATCCTGGAATTATTTTTCTCGGATTGATTTCTCAGATGATCACTCAGCTTGACTTTACCTAAAATCATGGGAAGTTACTTAACTTTTCTTTTTGTAACCATTGAAATTACTAGTTATTGAGAGGAAACAAAGGAAACCTTTTCTAGGATATTGAGAAAGTTGATTGAGACTTTGGTTCTAAAAAAATATTAGCTTAATACATAATCAACCCTCAAATTTGTTAGGATATTTATAGGGGTGTTTGGATTGACTTTTTTTTAAAGTGACTAGTAAGTTAAAAGTTAAAAGTCATAAGTTGGGAACACCCAACTTTTGGGTTTTGGCTTTTTTTGGTACTTTTTCAGCCTTAAAAAAGGTCCTAAAGCACTTTTTGAGTTATCCAAAGGGTTCCAAAATTAAAAAATGACTTAAAAGCCAAAAATCACTAAAAATAAGTCAATTCAAACATCCACTTAGATATGCCAAGCTTTCGTCCATTGCGGAAAATTCCTCACTGTTGTCTCCAATAGGTGTTTGGGCCGTGTCTCACTCTTAGTGTGACTAATCATCCACTTGAACCAAATCATCGTCTTGATAAGCTATTGCCTAACAAACTAGCTAATCAGACGGGAGCCTCTCCTCTCCTCTCCTCTCCTCGAGATTATTCCTGCTTTTGCGTAACTAAATCTTGTTTCAATATTTGAATACCTCGATTCTAAAAATGTTCCAATTAGACCCTTTGATTCTAAACTGCTCGTCCCATACCTTCTGCCTGTCTGATATGTGTGGAACCTGGTCTTTTTCGGTTTTGAAGGGGAAAAAAATTCACGTGTTCTCATTTGTCTATTAGGTAGTTAATTAAGTTAATCACATAAAATATGTCATTTTCCTTAATTATACGTGTTCACCTCAATAAACTTTAAAATTTCAAACATTTTCTACTTGAGGTTAATGTATATAACTAAATCACAGTCTCTATTTTACTCTAAGCAAAACATTATACTAGAAACAGTTTGGAGAGACCTTGTATCAAGCATCCAGATTAGGGGGAGAAACAGATACAAAACAGAAAAATAGGTTTAGACGATATTCAACCACACCTCGATAAAAAATAAAAATAAAAAGTCATCATATCATCATTTATTCAAAACTTTAATTTATAATATCAATATTTGTGTAACGCATGTGCTGAAGAACTAATTTACTAATACCAAGTTAACAGAAAAATACAAGCCATTATCAACTAAAATAAGGAAAATACTTTTATTCAAACAGAAATCATACCTTTTCTTTTCAAATTTATTCACCAAATTAGCCAAGAAAATGAAAACAAAATACAGTAAATTAATTAATTCATGATTTTTGTGTTGGAATGCCTTAGGCAAAAAGATTTCAGTCTACTTAATCCTTCTTCAAGAAAAGATGGCTCAACTGCAAATGTTATTCGAAGCCAATTCTCCAATCCCACAGCAGTACCTGAAAAAAAAAATCGTATTTTTACCGGACATAAAATTATGTTACGTTATTTCAAGAAGAATAATATATTTCTATATATAAAAACTTATTAATTTTTATTTTATCTTAAATAATATTCTTTGTTATAATAGCGATTACAAGTTCTAAGGATACTTTTGGTATACATCAAACAAACATGTTCTTTTTCTTAATTTATGTATTCAATTGAACACATCTATATAAACTCAAAGAGGAAAAGATAATAAATGGTCACTTATGTTTGGGGTTAAGTTCAAAATGACTCATTTAATATAATTTTGGAGAAATTTTGACTATTTTAAATTTGTCAAAGTGAATATATTAATCTATATATGAAAACTCGTTAATTTTAAACTTCCAATTTTATCCTTAATAATGTATTCTTATAGCTGTAGAAATATCATAATGTGCTTAAGATACTAAATTCTAACGATATTTTTTATATACATCAGTCAAATCTTCTGTTTTTTTTCTGTATGCTTCGTGTTCAGTCAAACGCGTTCTATACCTGGAAGTAAAAGGACAGATTCCTCCTTGGCAAGCTTGAAACAGAAGTCAATATCATCACTTATATCTTTGAGGAGGGTTAAATTGAGCTTCACCTTCATACAAAAAATTAAAAATTAAAAATTAAAAATTAAAAAGTAGAAGGACCAAAAAGAAGAAAAAAAGCAAAAGAAGGGACAAAAGTGTATGAAACAAGAAGTTTTGGGGGAGTAAGAGAGTTTACCATAAGAACCATTGAGCCTTGTGATCTATTAGGGCAATTTATACATGAAATATCCTGTATTTTTTCATAACATATATCTGAATTCTTCTTAAGCATTTTGAGTGTATTTCTGAAGAAATCCTCTTTTGTGCTTTCAATAATTTTGGGGACTGCTGCCTAAAACAAAAAAAAAGAATTTAAGTTATATATACTAACTGCATAAAAAAAAATCGTTCTATTATATTAAAGATCGATCAGTTACATGTAAGTTTTATATTTTAATGCATTAAGTTTAAACTCGATAAGACTATAATGTAAGTTATACATGGTCAACATAAATATATTTCACATGACTATCAATATAATGTAACAATCTCGAGTTTAATTTATATATACAAACACTGTAAATAATTTTTCTTACATTATTTGATCATCCAAAAGATATTTACACGTAACTTTTCTTGGAAGTGGGATTTATAAGGGTGCATATGTAGGTCATGTAGGTTACCTTCTACAAAAAATAATTAAATAAAATTTGATAGGCAGAAATAACGTCCACTGATCATTTTCCGGCCCTATCTTTGAAAAGTAACTATTATCACAAAATTTTAAATTTAATAAGTAAAACTTCACAATATTATCATAGAGTAAATTTTGAAACAACATGACAATAGCTTTCCTATTTTAAATTTATATATTATCGATGTGTATGAATTAAACTCTATCTTTAACCTATCTGATTGTATAAATATTTTTTATATTATCCCAACTTCAATAATTAGTGGAAAGATAAATCCTCGAGCTATAAAAAGAGGGCAACTAAATAAATAAATTATATATAGGGTACTAACCTGTATGAAAGTTGCAGGACCTCCACCTATGTCACAATACTTCTTAATACGTTCAACAATCTGAGAGATTAATTAAAAACTTGTAATTAATTAGTATTCCATTTCGAGAGTTAGACTTTTTATTTTTGACCATGAATTTGCAAAAAAAAAAAAAAATTGAAATAAAACTTACATACTCGAAAATTACGTTAAAGAAATACTATTATAAGTTAAAATAATTAATAATTTAAAATATTTTAAAGACATACAGAAAAGTTGATGTATAAAAAATAACTCATTTGACTCTCAAAAAGTTGAAGAGACTGTTAATTAGTATTTCCTGTTCAAATTTATGTGACACTTTGAGAATTAATTGTTAAAATTTTGATTATGAATTTGAACACTAAATCTTTAAATTTTTTGAAAATAAAATTTAGAAATTACGTAAAAATAAATAGTAATATTGTCCTAGGTTACTATATTTAATAATTGATAGACGTATGAAAAGATCGTGATTAAAGAAAGATTCATTTGACTCTCTGAAAGATGTCACATAAATTGAGACGGAGACAGACATACAGAGTAGTGAATTAGAAATTACCTTAGGGGATTTGAAGATGCAATTAGGATCATTAATGACAAACCAGCCAAGTCTCCAACCAGGAATTAACCATCTCTTAGACAATGAACCAAGAGTTAATATTGGTGTTATTGAACTAAATAATCCCATTGATATAAAAGGGTTTTCTCCAAATGCAAGATGTCCATACACTTCATCTGCTATGATTAGTGTCTTCACTTTCTTTGCTGTTTCTGCTATCTAATCATCATTTTAAAATAATAATTATTGATCCCTTAATTACTCTGAATATAAAATATAATAAGTAATAAAGTTAGTTAAAAGATAATTACATGTAATCGTCGTGAATGCTACTATATAACATGTTGAAATACATTGATATAAGGTCAAAATTGTTAACATGTGTATATATAAAAATGAATAAAGAATATAAAATTGAAGGATTGAAGCACATGTGAACCAGTGGCAGAGCCAGGCTTTTCGTCAAGAGTGTTCATACTTTAGGACAAATACAAAATAAATCTTGTGCTCGAACCCAAGCCCTTGTGGAAACTTTGAACAACCTTAACCATTAGGCTATCTTTCTTTAGTATGACAAGGTTGTTCAAAAATTAGTATAGGTCCACAAATATCAATATTTAACATATATACTCGCAAAAATTTTCCGACGAAGGTTGTTCATCTGATCACCCTTGCTAAGGTGTAGCTCCGCCCCTGGTGTGAACACTTTTTTAAAATTATATTCATTTTAAACATTGTGTTCATTCATATTTAATTGTGACGTCATAGCTTTATAATTCAGAATCAGAAGGAGAAAGTAACGAGAGAGAAAATAAAGCGTACATTGTACCTTCTCCAAATGGTCATAAGAGTATACATTTCCACAAGGATTTCCAGGATTTATAACAACAATTGCAATAGTATTTTGGTCAGCCAAATCTTCAATTGCCTTCAAATCAACTTGCCAATTATTTTTAGGTAAAAGATCATAGTACCTAACTTCAACATTTCTAAAAGCAGCACAAAGTACATAAGTTGGAAATCCAGGCCTTGGTAACAAAATATTTGAATTTGGTTTTGCAAGAATAGACACTGCTATCTCTATAGCTTGTGTACAACCAGAAGTAACATATACATCTTCTGGTGACAAATCATATGGAAGATCTCTTGACAAGTAGTTTGCAATTGCCCTGTCCAATATTTAACCAGTAATACTGTCAGCGTATATAACTTAAATCAGTAATTTTCATGCATGCTTATCTTGCAAGAACTTATGAGATACAATTCAATTGTTTAATATTCTTTCTGTCTTAATTTATATGATACTTTTCGCTTTCCAAGAGTCGAACAGTCGTAAATCTAGGCACGAAATTTTTAATTTTTTTGAAACAAAATTTATATATTTGGAAATTAAACAACATAAAAAAAAATAGTATAAGTCACAATGATTGTCAATTTAAAATATATATGAAAAAATTACTGTAAAAAATAGACTTGTTTGAGTCTCGAAATCATAAAGGTGCCACATAAATTGGGAAGGAGGGACTATTAGGGAGAATTACGTACAGTTCAATGTCTATAAATGATCTAGTTTATAAAATAACCAACAAATATATAGGTTGTGATCAATTTAAGTATGAATATACATAATCAGTGTATATATTTTGTATATTTCGATCAATGGAGATAATTAAATAAGTTTGGTCAAGCTATACGTATCGATGTCTATACCTGAATTAGTTTCGATCGATTATATCCATATATAGGAAAATCATACATAGTATATAATGAGAGCTTAATTTTTTATAGATATGTCTATATAATCAGGTTATTTAAAAGATAACTATAAGTAACGGTTCATAATGAGTGATGTTAGCTAGTAATCACTTTAAAAATAAGACAGATAACTTGATATAACATGTTAAATTAGAGAGATACTAGATATAACATTACTTTCTAGCAATGGGAAGACCACTAGAGGGAGAGTATCCATTGAACTTGTCAAGAAGAAGGCTCTCAACAACAGCTTCCTTAGCAGCATCAGTTGTGTGAAAGCAAGAATGAGCTGTTGGATCTCCTATTCCTAGTGAGATCACTTCCCTCTTATCTTCCCCTGTCGGAAAATATCAGTGTCTGAGTTAGGATTTTCACTAACTGACATACAAAATATAAGAAAGTAAACGTATATTGCTAATCTAAAGATAATTCAACATATACTATATATGCAATTAAGAAAAATGTAGCCTATCGATCGATCTACACATGCAATTTTCTGATAAAGGTGGATCAATTGACTCTTCTTGAACAAGAGTAGCTTCAGTACCCGATTTAAAATGCTTCGCGAAAATTAATATTTGCTATATCTAGGCTCTAGTGAAAAAATTTCTACACTAAGCAAATAGTGAAAAAAATCTATTTAGAAAAGAAAAAGTAATTTTTTTTATTTTCAACCGGAGGATGTGAAGATGTGAGTTTTTTTTGTTTGTTGAGGAAACAGAAGAATGAACGTATTTGATAAGAGTTTAAGTTATATATATCGATTATTTACACCATTAGCTCATGGTATATTTGTTCTAGAAGGTAGATAGTGTAAAAAAATAGTAACAGTCTAGACAATTTAAACTGATATTGATAACCTGAAAATAGTTTTATTTATTTATTTTTTGCTTTTAAAGACGCTACTAGAAACAGAGGTTTTTTCCATTGCAAATCAATGAGAAAATTGTGATTTTTTTTCCATCTATTTTCCATTGAATACTCATGATGGAAAAATATTCTCACTTTTTTTTTGTGGAAAAATAGTAAGTACTATTTTTTCTCCTCTCACTAATTCAATCAAAATATCCGTAGTATATAGCCGCCGAACACTTTTGGTAAAGAAAATCAATAAGAAAATAGTGATATGTTTAGTAGTGAGAAAACTCCGCACTCACACACACAAAAAAATAAATTGTGTTACTATAGTTTATACTTAAAACAATTTTGCAACTTTACCTCCATCAATATTGTCCATCAACAAGCCAAGAATCCCTTTGATAGTAATATTTGTAAATGTTTCTACTTGTTTTGTTTGAAAAGAAATATTTGTTTGGCTTCCCATATTCTCCATGTTTTCACTTTTCACTAATCCAAAATGCAAAAAATGGAATTAATTAAGATGACAAGGAAAATGAAAAACCAAAGAACACAAAAGAGATAGGGAAGTGAATTTGGACTTTAGAATCCCTACATATTTATACTTTTTTCAAAAAGATTCTTCTTAATTATCTACTAAAGTATAATATAATATTAGTACATTATTTGTAATTTTAAAGTTGAGTCAACTAATTTAACGGAGCATAAATAGATTTGACTTAGAATTTAAAACCATATGTTAAAATGTTGACTAGATCATTTGTTCCATTACAATAGGGAGTATGGATCAATGCACTATTTAATGGTTATCTCAATTTATGTGTCTTTTAAATCATGTTTATTCGTTTATAATATTAAAGATATAACAAGATAAAAGGGGAAAAAATGGTAATGAGTAGCTCGATCAATTTACCTAGTATTCCTGACTCACTTTGAATTTATGTGAAGTATTCACACAATATACCGACAAATATCTAAAAAGATTTCGAGAAAACGTAGTTATAAAAAATATTTAACTTTGAATAATAATGCACTCATATAAAACGAATGGGTGAAGTATTACGAAGCATGTATGAAAGCAATGGTAAATTGTTGATATTAAATGCATGAACAAAAGTTTTTAGTTCGAATCTTCAATATGGAGTCGTAACTCGTACGATAGAAAGTATTTTATCCTAAAAATGAGACTTTTCAGAATAAATTTAAATTAATTAGGCGTTAAAGTGAGTATTAAATGAGAAACAAAATGTAAACTCACAAAAGAGGAGCAAAAATTTTCTAATAGGGACATAAAGTTTGTAAATATTGTAATACAAAGTCCTAAATTAATCTTTTCGAAGCATTAAGTAACGAGGCGATTATTTTTTTCTTTCTTAAGCTAAGCAACCAATCAAACATGCATTTAATTATCTTATACAGAATTTTACTCTAAAGTTAAATACATCAACAACTAATTAAACAACTCCTTATTGGTCGATCGTTTGGTTGAGAATAAGTTATTCCGCGATTAATTATCTTGAGATAAGTTATTCTAAAATAGGTTATTTCATCATGTATATGAGATAACTTATACCACTATGTACTAAGATATAAATGGTGGGCAAATAATCCCAAGATTACCTAATACCTCTGACCAAAGGCAAGATAAAATAATCATGCATTTTATTCTGTGAAATTTTTATATATTGTACCTTATACCTCACATCAAACGACTTCCTAGTATTTAAAAAGTGAAAGAGTTTAAGTCAATTATATATACTATTAAAAAAAAGTACAATCAAGTATATTTATATATTGTGGCAGATAATAATTGTCTTATTTTTCAAAATTATAAATTTGATTTTACTTATAAATATTCTTTAGATGACAGTATAAAAAAATATTTATACTTATGATGTATATAATTTAAACTCAATATTTGTGCATCTTTAAATAGTTCTAAAAAACATAGCTACTGAGTATTTAATGCTTGAAAATCGCTTTGAGGCTTCGAATAATCAAAATTCATGTTGAAGAAATCTGCTTTGAAAATAAAACGCTCCCTAGAAAAAATAATTCCCTGTCTAATAATCAATTTAAGCTAATTAGTTGAAAATAAAACAATCTAATTAGTTATAAGTATCATGTGATTGCCAACTGTAGATAAAATTGAGTCAAAGTCGTCATGACCCTAAAAATATGGCAAATTGACTAGAGAAATTTCAAAGTCAAATAATCAAATTGACTTGATAATAATAATAATAATAATAATAATAATAATAATAATAATAATAATAATAATAATAATAATAATAATAATAATAACAACTCAAATATTTTTCTCCTATTTGGATATTTTTTTTTTTTTTATATATTACTTGATCCATGTTGATCAGTCACATTTCCTAAGAAAACGTTAATTGAAAGTATTTTTTTTATTATGCTTTGAAATTTTAAATTTGCATCGGCGATACTAGAATTTATGTAGTTATTTAGTAATAAAAATAGTATATACTGAAATAAAGAAAATAATTTTTTTTTTTTGATCTGCTAAAATGAACAAGTAAAAATAATAATACAAGGACTAAAAAATATAAAACGTCAAAACTACATAAAAAGAATTATCATAATCACAATACTATTTAACAAATAATCGAAAAGCTCGTAACTCAAATGATCGGAATCACATATTTTTTTCTAATTTCTAAATTCTAAATTCTAATTCATAATTCTAATTCTAATTCTATATTCTAATTTTAATTATAAGTCTGATATTCTAATTCTATCTTCTTCTATTTTCCATTTCACCTTTTACTTGTTTTCTCTGTTTATATTGTGCAATGGTGCTCTCTATCTATAGGAGAAAAAGAAGAAAACTACAACTTCAATAAGTACTAAAAGAAAATACTAAACAATTTTAATTTCTCAAAAACTTGGCCAAACAAAGCTTAAATCCAAACAAAGGAAAAAATATAAATGAGAGAGTGCATTCAATAAAATGATAGATAAATCAAAAATCAAATTGATCGATAAATCGAATCGGAAAAAGTGTTATTGATTTATTGTTATTGGGTTATTGAGTAAACCAATAACTCATTAAGATTAATGTAGTAATTTTCTACTTTATCCGTATGTAAATATTAAATAATAATCTCAATACCTTACTAGTTACTATTTTTGCCCTTTAGCCGTCAATTCACATTTCACGGTGAATTTAAGTTCACAACTTATACAAAACGTCAAAATTTAAATTAAGAATCATATTCCTTTTAATTTCTCTTTGTGTTACACTTAAATACTTCTTTTCATGTTAGTTATTATTGTTTCTATTTTATGAACATTTATAAAGTTATAATTATTGTCTTATTGCGTCAAATTGTTGGAGAAGTCATATAATGTTTTGTAACATTTTCTTGTTGGTTAAACTGAATACCAAATCGTCAAGGAGCAAAATCGATTAAATAAAAAATATTTTATTGATTTAACGTATTTTAAATAACCAAAAACCAATAAACCAAACCGACCGATACACCCCTCCCCTAGATACCTCAAGTAGAGAAACAAAATTCAGGAAATCAGAAATAGACTAACAATAATAGGAAAAAAGAGAGGAAAAACTACCTAACTATACATACTTTACTACCATATATACTTAATTTACCTCTAGTTTAAAAAAAATTACACACAATACCACTTTTAATATTTATATCATATATTTTAAAATATAATCAGATACACAAATTTCTTAAATATGATATTGAATAATTATCTTAAAATTTAAACTTCTTAATTAATGTTAAAATAATCAATTCAAAAAAAAAATTCTCTCATCTCAATCTATGGTTCCCCTCGATCCCCCAATCTCATTACCTCCTGTATCTCTCACCCCCACCCCCACACCTCCACCATCTTCCTTTCTTCTTTAATCCTCTCAATACATGTTTGCATATTTCAAATTTAAAACTAAATCTTGATAATCACAAGTATACAAAGAGATATATTACCTTTTTTTTACCCCATTATTCTAATGTATCTTGATTTTACATCCCATTCATGTATCTAAGATAAAGTTCATATTTCTCTAAAGTTCGACCGTATAAACTTTTACAAATTAGGCTCAGAGATACATATATCATTAATGGTGAGATACATGTATCCAACAAATTTTAAAGTCGAGATACCCTTCAACTAGATCGGTGTAGGTTGCATTAGCTCTCAAAAGTATTCCATCAATTCTATAAATTTTCATATTCAGTTTTTGAAATTCATGAACCCGAATGCCTCAACAATACTGTGATATTGGTCATTTGAAAAAAAAAAAACTCGAAACTTTCAGATACAAAGGAAGGAACCGATGAAAAAGATGAAGAGTACAATAACATAATTACTTAGGTTTATGATTTCGTTATTTTAGGAAAACTTGTTATAGTTGATACTCAAGGATCTTGTAAATTTGTTGGGTTGTTAATTAGTCAACAATTAATCCTTTAATTAAAGAAATAAGTTACACCCTCTTTAATTCAAATTAATAAATTATATATCTCGGCTTTAAAACGATTGGATACATTTATCTCGCTATTACAAATTAGAAACGTCAATATGAGCTAGATCCGTTGGGCCTGTCTGGCCTGACCCGTGATTTGATAGGGTTGGGCTACGATTTTTGGAGCCCATTTAAGAAAAAGGTTTTTTAGCCCGGCTTGAATAAGTCTGCCAATTTGTGGGACTTGAGAAATATGGATAGAGCCGGACCGTGGGCCAAATAAAAATTAATTAAAAAATAAAAATAAAATAGAGTATTAAAAATAATAGGAGTGTACATTCAAAATTTGTTTAAAGTTTGAAATATTATAATTTAAATATAAATTATGTTTATAAAATATGTACTACATAAAATAAAGTTTCTAAAATTTCTAGGGAATCACTACATAGGCCATAACATGTGGAATATTATCATAGTTTTTGTGTTTTATTATGATCATTAGAAAATAATTAGGTTAATATTTCTATTTAGCTATTTATGTTTTTACTTGAAATCAAACTTAATAAATATTATATAGATAATTTTATTTGTGTATTTGATTAACAAGTGGTAACACTAGTCGATATTTATGATAATATTTTTAAATTATAATTTAATTTAAAAAATTATAAAAAATATACTTTTAAGAAAAGAGGGCTAAAGACCAGTTCGTAATTTTAATGACTGTGGGTTTGACCATATTCTAGCCCACATAAAAAATTGGCTAGCCCGTCTGACCACAATCGTGTATGAGCATTTAGATGAAGAATGGGTGCCATCCCATATCGATACTCTACAAACTATCAGGATCTAAAGTAGTGGAATTTAGGTAAGATGCCAAAATTAAAAAAATTAACCCGACAAAAAAGGGTGCCTGATTTTAAATTCCAAAAGCACCCCTCGTATATTCGAGCAACTCATCATAAACATGAGGGCATTATCGTCATTAATCTTTTAGGGATAAAATTGGTAATAATCGAAAGATTTGTAAACACATGGCATTAGGGATTTCAAGAATTGGGACTCTGTTTCCTTCTCCATTCCAATTTAACCTACAAAACCATAGCTTATCATTGAACTCCAAAACCCAAAATCCACCTTAATCTTTTCTACATTTACAACAACCCCATATAATTTTTTTGTGAAAAAAATTGATTCTTGTTAAGAACAAAGATATTGATAATGGATGAATCAGAGAAGAGAAAGGAAAGGCTTAAAGCTATGAGAATGGAAGCTTCACAAAGTGGAGATTACAATGAAGCTGTTGGTTATGGAGGTCTTACAAACCCTTTAACTGATGTTCCTTTTGGTAATGTTGAATCTTATGCTATGCCAAGGCCAAGATTTGACTATTATACCGACCCCATGGCAGCTTTTTCTGCAAATAAAAGGAGTAACAATCAACCCCATGTCAGCCCTCAGATTTCTCAACAGTGTTATACCCCTCCAAGTAATTGCATATTTTTTCATAAAGTTCTTTTTTTTTTTTTTACTTTAAAGTTATAAACTTGTGTAGATTATGTTGTTATGGGTAGTTTCTGTTGTTTGGTGAAGTATCCTTTGTGGGAATACACTAGTATCACCTGTTAAGTTTCGAGCCGAGGAAGCAAACACTAATGTGCATTAGGATAGTCTGTCTACACTGCCTTTTTTTGTTCTTTAATACTAGTTAGAGATATTGCCTTAGAAGACAAGGTATATAGCCTACATTTAGCTTATTTGGTTTGAAGTATAGTTTGAGGTGTTTGAGTCAGCAAGAATAGGTGTTTTAGTTGACTTTTTAGTTTCTTTTGTCTGTTGGGGCTGAAAGGAGGCGATGTTTTAAAGAGGGATAAGTATCAGTTTGGGAGAAAGTGCTTTACAATATGCCAAAGCATAACAAGAATATTTTTTTTCTGATAACCAACCAGCATAACAAGAATATTTTTTTTTGATAACCAGCTTAACAAGAATATTTTACCCAAGACAAATTAGCTCAGGTTGCATACAACCTCTGTTCCATATTTGAGAAAAAGTTAAGCTGTTTCTACATTTTCGTTTAAGACAAATTCCAATGTTGAGCTTAAAACTAATTGCTGTTTTGGCGCTTTTGGCTAAATTTCTGGCAGTTGTTGATTTTGTTTGTGTGGGATAGCTACTTTGTTTAGTATCATGTAAGATTGCAGAGGAAAAGGTTCAATAGGTTCATGAAAGTTGTGTGCTGAGATCACTTAAAAAGGCAACAAACTTTAGCCTATGGACAAAGGTTCTTATCTGAGATCAAGGCTCTAATGCAGCCAAACCGTAGTTTGTCTATTGAGCTGCTTCATGAGCAGTGCCCTTGTGGAGAGATGCAATTATGGTAGTGATTAGTGAAAGACTTCTAATTTAAATTATTATTAGCATGCAAAGTTATAATATTGTTAGATGTTGGGATGTCTATGTTCTTTCAGTTTCTTATGGACAGAGGTTGTCTTGTCTGGTATAACTTTCTAATGGCATATTGGATAATAGATGTGTGCTGCACAATTATTGCATTCGAGGTACATCCTATTAGTGACAACTAAGGAATATCAGTTTGATAGGGATGATTTTCATTTCACACATCCAGTTTTACCATATCAGGCAGAAGGCTATATAGTATGTTGTATGAAATATTGATATCATGGTAGCAGCAGTTGTTTTCTCTGATTCGATTGACTCTGGCTAATGCCATCAGTATGAATTGTCTGCTTGTGGTATTGTCCTCATATATTGTAGTATATAAACAGACCTTTTTGTACATGATATTTCAGGAGCAACGAACCCTCAATCTCCAATTTGTACTCCTCGAGGCAACTGTTCCATAGATCAGAGATCACAAGGAGTCCATCATAACCCTCTTGGAAACCCTGGGCAAAATAGTCCTTTTGGCACACCACAAGGAGGTTCCCCTAGTGCATGGAATAACTCTTTTGGCACACCTAACAACTACCTTCCACCTAATTCTTCAATGGGTGGTAACTTTGCCAATCCTGGCATTCATCAAGGTGGAAGACCTGGTTTCCATTATGGACAAGGTAGCGGGCAACCTGGTTCAGGATATGGAGGCAGCCCTTACCAAGGTTCAGGATATAGAGGCAACCCTTACCAAGATTCAGGGCACAGAGGCAGGCCTTACCAACATTCAGGGAACAGAGGGAGCCCTTACCAACATCCCGGGAACAGAGGGAGTCCTTACCAAGGTTCCGGGCAAGGCAGGAGCCAATGGAGGGGTAATAGTTCTAATCCTATTTTGTTTCGAGGTGGTAGAAGGGGGGGAAGAGGTTCCCACGGAGGCACATCAGGGGAGTCTAGACCAGATTTGTATTATTCAAAGTCAATGGTAGAAGATCCATGGAAAGAGCTGAAGCCAGTTATCTGGAAGGCTTTCCCTGAGAAATCCTGGCTTCCACACTCCATTAGTGCAAAAAAAGCCAAATTCCCAGATGCTCCAGTAAAATCCATTCCTCAGCAAAGCCTTGCTGAGTGTTTGGCTGCCTCATTTAATGAAGCAGCTAGCAGTGAGGCTGCGACTGATGGATCTGGAACATGATTGCCATGTGATGCCTCAGTGCCTTGCTTATGATGTTCTCACTCTCCTAATATGGTCAAAATGCAAGTTTAGTAGCAGTTGAGTAGTTTGACATTTATTGTGAGTTAACGTCGAAAGCTGATAAGTTCCCGTCTCCTTTTCACCTGAATGATGCTGTTGTAGCATATGACATTACCCTGTAACTGTCGGGAAAAACGATTTTTTTTGGTTTTGTGTGAGTGCAAAGTTAACTGGTTTTTATGCTCCCAACATCAAATTGGTACTTGTTATTATAAAGTACTAATAAATAATTGTGCATCCTGTTTCTGTTGCTAGTAGTATTAGTATTTATTTTGGTAATTTTATTATTTTACTATTTCCGTATTTCTCATTCTTAGTTTTCTATTACTAATTGTTGTCTCTTTTCTTACTATCTTGTTGTTGTTACTACTTATGTCTTTATAAATGTTGTATTTTTGCTTCGATCCACCCCTTATTAATTGACATGTTTTCTTCACTGTCGTATTTTGCGAACACTTTATCCTCCTCAGACCCACTTGTGAGATTACACTAGGTATGTTGTCGTATTTTGTGAGATGCTACAGTAAGATCCACTCCTCAGGCTGCCTCAATTTAATGAGGCTGTGAATATTGATGAATTTGTCACATGATACTTTGTACTTTCTCAGCGTCTTAAACTGTTATGTCTTTACTAACTGTACTTTTTGTTACTGGCAGTAGTTGAGTTGTTAGTTAATCATTGATAGCAAATAAATTCCATTCACGTGTCACTTGAATTCTGCTGTTGTAGCACATGCAATTACCCCTTCTCATGAAATAATTCCTTCTTCTTCTTCTTTTTCTTGTTGTGGTAGCATATAATGGTAAAGTTGTTTGCGTGTAACGAGTAGGTTACAAGTACGAGTTATAGAATCAACCATTAATTATTTGTGTTAGTATAGCCTGTCTAACACGAAATGCTTTGTAACATGTCATTACCCCACTTATTCTTGAAAATGGAACCCTTCCTTTTGGTGTTGTGGTAACATGCCACGGTAAAATTATTTCCGTGTGATATGTAACTCACAAGTTCGAATTATAAAATCAAATATGTATTAATGTTTGTGTTAGAATATGATGTTTATATTACATGTATCTCTTCATGATACAATCTTTCTTCGATTAAATACGAAATTTTGTATGATATGTAAGTTACAAGTTTGAGTTATAAAATCAGACATGTATTAATGCTTGTGTTAGTATATGTTGTTTATATTTTATATATATATATATATATATATCCCTTCAAGATACAATCTTTCTTTTATATATATATGCTAATTTATTATTATGTCATTTGACATTGTAAAATTTTCTTTACATTATCAGTAGATTAGATTAAAGTTAATTTTTCATACTTTTTTGTTGTTGCAATTGCAAAATGTCCCACAAAAGAAGAAAAAATTATGGTAAAATCCACAATTATAAGTCTTTTTCAAGCTTTGTGTGATTGAAAAATAATTATTGTCATATAATTTCAAATTTTATAAATAAAACACCAGATTTTATTGCAAAACTCCACATATTGTAGAATACAAAACTTCATATAATTACGATAAAGCTAAAAAGTGACTAAAAACATTGTTTCTATGAAGTTTATTAATTGAGCAACCCCCAACTACATAGGTACCATGCTTAATATCATGAGTTGCAAGTGGCCTAACAATTTGCTTTTTTTTTTTTTTTTTAGTCTGGAGTAATCTAATAAAAGTTTTTACTTTAATTAATAAACTTCATAGGAATAATGTTCCTACATAGTGATATAGGTAAGGATTGAAACTTACAACAAATTTGCCCCCTTAACTCATTTATTAAACATATCTCCCCAAGTTTTTTTTTTTTTTTTTTTTTGCATATGTTAAATTAAGGGAGTACAAATAATAGTAAAAATTATTTTTTAGTACTGAATAAGTAAAGGTGAATAGAGGGAGTTTTTCTTAATATCTAGGGATGTAAATTGAGTTCAAAAGTTATTTGAGTTGATTGAATTAAAAATGAATCATAATTTAATAGGTCTAATTCTTACTAAATTTTGTTTTGTTTATTTATCTGCTTAAAAAAATAATTCTTTATTATATATACTTCAGCTTCCTCTATTTCAATTTGTTTGTTCATTTATCTACTTGACATGAAATTTTAGGAAAATAAAGAAAACTTTTGAATATTGTGGTTTTAAACTAAAGATACATATAATTTACAAAAATATTCTTTAATTTTGTAGTCTTAAACAACTCACATGGAAAATTAGAAAGAGTTGCTAAAAAGGGGAAACATAATATTCTTTTAAAACAGACTAAAAAGGAAAGTAAGACAAACAAATTAAAACGAAGCAAGTATAACATATCAATCAAATATAAAAATCGACAAAATTTCTCATGAATCATTTCTTACTACATATCAGTCCAACTTTTAGATGAATGGATCAAAATAAATTGAACTAATGGATAGACATAACAATAATTCGCCCAAATAGACAAATCAAGAAAATATATTATATTTTCATGAGCTAATTTTATCACCTCTTTATTATATATAGGAAAAAAGGACAAATATACCCTCCGAACTATCGTAAATGGTATGCAGATACCCTATGTCATACTTTAAGGACATTGGTGCCCCTGCCATCCAAAAACTAGAGCATATATACCCTTCATACTAACAGACATACACATGTCATAATCTTATTCGTCGACCTGATGCATAAGATTGCACCACGTGTCCCTATATAGTCTTCCGTTAGAGTAAAGGGTATATACACTCTAGTTTTTGGACGGCAGGGCACCAATGTCCCAAAAGTACGACGGAGTGTATCTGCATGCCATTTACGATAGTTCGGAGGTATATTACAATGCGCGCAAGTGCAGGGCAAACCTTCAAAGACTTCAACCCACCCACCCACAAGCATAGCCTAAAATATATCCCACCTAGTTGTCCCAATGGAGAAACCGTCATAACTTTCACTAATGGAGTTTAAAATATGAAGAAAAAACATCAAAAGGATTCAATATCTAATATTATATAATAAAAAAATCATATATGAATAACGTTATTCATTTTTATTTGAACCCTTAATTTTACATGGCTCCCGTTCCACCCACTACTAGAAAATTATAAATTACCTGTAAATTTTATTTGGGGATTATTTACACAGAAATTTCCTACGAATTTTCATGCAGAAATATGAAATTTCTAAATTCTAGATTGTTTTACATGCGAAAAATATTTCCCTAGAAAATTTGGTAAGTAAATTTGGCGTCATTTTTGTAAAATTATTACTTGAGGAATTATTTAGGGCAAATAATTTGCAAGTATTGTTTTCATAGGTAAATTCGCAAGTATAAAAACATATATTTTTTTTAATCTTTTTGCAAGAAAATTTCTAGATAAGCTTATTTGCAGATTAAGCAAGGAATAATTACATGGAAATTTATCTAGAAAATTTTTATATATGATAGTACCTGAAGATTAATGATATAAGAATTTTGTTGGGGATTTATTTCTTAGGAATTTACTTGAGAATTTTTTTACTTGAATAATTACTTGGAGATTTTATTTTTGTGAATTTGGTTGGAGATTTTTTGATGGTTTTGCTTGAAACTATGCATACTTGAATATTTTAAGTATAATTTAATTAAAAAAAATTTCTTGAATCTAAGGATTTTTAAAAATTTGGAGTCCTCGAGAAATATTTTCTTAAAAATATATTGACTAAAATTAAAAATTATATTAATATAAAAAAATGGCAATGACACTAGAAGAAATTTTATTGTTTAAATATTTACTATACTCTTTGGTTAAATAAATTATTATACAATAATATCAATCTAATGAAGTGTTGGAACATTACTACATATGCGAAGATCAATATTTTTAACTAATAGATAATTAATATTTAATCTCACTAAACATCATAGATACCATTTTTTATTTTTATTTGAAAGATACAAAGTATTGAAATTATAAATAACTATCATAATTATAATTAACTTTGATTTTAATATTACTTTATAGTAAATTGTGTTATTGAATAAGTTAAGCACTACTTTTTAGTAGAAAAAATCGATTATATATCTTATTAATGTGAAGTTTAATTTCTTCCTCGTTGATAGAATTATATAAAATGAAATAATTTTTACTTGTATATCCAATTGATATATTGTTTTTTACAAGCAATAAAAATGATATATTTTTCTATAGTAAGTTATTAAATGATATTTCTTTCCAAATACTATAATTAAGTATTTTAAAATATAATTATTAAAAGATAAATTTAAATTCACAATACTACACATACCTAATAAGATATACAATTAATTATTGATTGTAACTTTCTTGCACATTAAGCTTATAAATATAATTATATTTTCAATTGTTTATTTATAAGAATTTTGTACGTATAATTGAAATTTTGCCTGCATTTAATATGCTTAGTTATGGACATTATCTTATAGAAAGTGTAAGCATAAGATTTTCATAATATTTTGTGTGGTGGTGATTTATTTTTAAATATATAAATAATTTTCATTTTTCATTTTTTAAGAGTTAAATCACATGAAATTTAGCCAATATTTGAAGATGTATTTCGTTACCATATTACTATGAGATGGCTTTATAGTTCTTTTTGTGTAATTTATGAATGTTAAAATTGCATTTCTAATACTCAATAAATTTAATTAAATTTAGCTTTAAAAATTATTCAAATCGGAGAAGAACACCAAAAACTAGTGTAATGTCTTTGGTACTTATCGTACCACATCGATGGAAGACTCCAAGAATTTAGCATATACTTTCACTGTACACTTTTAATTGTCATGTTGCGCTTTTCGAAAGTCAATTTGACTAATTTTGAAAGTTAAATTAAATTCCATTAATTCGATATTTTAAATAAAAAATTTAGATATGCAATAACTATACGAAAAGTACTATAAATTCTAATTTTTTTGCATAAAAATATGATGAAAAAATACATTATAAAATGCTAGTTAAAATTATTATTGTTTGACTCTAAAAAACGAAATTATGACAATTAAAAGTGGATGGCAGTACTATAATGCTAAGACATAGAATATTGGGTGAATGAGACAATTATGTATGGGGTGGGCACTGTCTAGTGTGTTGGGATTAAATTAAGCATTTAATATGGGTGGAAATGGTATTAAGTATAGGCAATCAAGAAGAGGTGTATATGTGTATGGGTGGACAATGATATAAAATACGGGTAACCAAGAAGAGGTGTATATGTGTATAAGTTTCAATAAACAAAATAATTAATTAGGAAAAAATAATTAATATTGCTTAAAAATTTTCTTAAAAAAATATTAGAATATTTATATGCGGCTTTACTTGTGAAAAAAATGGTAAGAAAAATTCTATTTTGTTATTTTTTATCAAAAATTTTGGAATATTTTTAGCATTTTTTGCAAGAAAATTCACAAGTAATTTACATGCGAAATATAAATCCCTAGGAAAATTAATTGGGGATTTTGAAATTCGTAGGAAATATTCAGCTACGAAGGTTTTATCACCGGATTCTTTTTGGTAGGAAAATCCGTTGTTTACTGCAAATTTTCGTATACAATCCCTAGGAAAATCCCCAAGTAATCAACACTTTTCTTGTAGTGACCATTGTACAGTAGATGCGAATTCATAATTTGAAGACTTCAAGTCCACCAAATATGATTTAAATAAAAATAATGAAATAACACTCTACCTAGATTCGAACCCTAATCTCACCACATGTGGTTCATTTGCCTTGTACAAGTGGCACAAGAACACTCAAATGTTCCTCACATCTGTACGGTTAATTATATCCTACTTTCTATCAATTTCTCAAGATAAATATACACATGATTTTTTTCGAAGTTAACAGGTGCACGTGCAGGTCCACTGATAATGGTGGGTCCGCGATCTCCTTATAACTATATTCAATCTATAAATTCACTCCTTTTTCATCTCCTTTTAGCACCTTAACTCTCTCTTCCAAAATTTTCTTTTTTTAAAAAAAAACTTCCCTTTCATTCCATGGATCACGTCGAGAAATTAATCTCCGACGTGAAATTATCGTCTGTTGTGCCGGGGAGGATCACCGGCGACGACAAACTCCAGCATCAATTTACCAACATGGACTTAATCATGAAGCTTCATTACATTAAAGGTCTTTATTTTTTCAAAAATGATGCTGTTGAAGGTTTGCATATTCATGACCTAAAACTTCCCATGTTTAACCTTCTTGAGCTTTATTACCCGACTTCCGGCAGAATTAGGCGGTACAACGACGGTGATGGTGGTGGTGGCCGGCCGTTCATAAAGTGTAATGACGGTGGTGTTAGGATTGTTGAAGCAAAATGTAAAAATAAAACAATTGATGAGTGGCTTGCTATGAATGATAATGATCATGATGAGGAGCTTGTTTATGATCAACTTCTTGGTCCTGAGTTGGGATTTTCACCTCTTGTTTTCATACAGGTAATTACGTTTTGATTTGACATGGAGTTTAAGAAAAAAATATATTTTATTTGAATCTTGTCATGTTAAACTAAAGATATATATATAAAGGCGCATACAGTAATACATAAACATGTTCTTTAACTTGTTTCAATCTGATGTCATCATCAATGGCGGAACCAGAGTTTCAACTAAAGGGTGTCAACATATAAAAAAATAAAATCATGTAGAAGTCAAGAAAATGTCAATTTATAATATAAACAAATATATATGGCTCCGCAACTGACTATCATCTATTCCTTCTAATTTTGAATGTGCATAAATAAATACACGTATAAGTCTTACATAAATCAATACAAATATATTTTATACAAATTATTGTATAGGTTGACTATCAGTATTTATTATTTAAATTGACTTGTCTAAGATTTGTAGTGGTCACTCAGCTAGAATTACATGTCGATCATTAAATACAAATTCTAGGTTCATGTCTTAGCTGAAAAGTTAGATTCATGACAAAAAAAATAATAATAAACTCAGTATAGTTTCACAAATAAAAATTAAGAAGAATAATGTGTACGTGAACTTTATTGCTATCGTGAGACGATAGAAAAACTATCCTATAGACTATTAACTCAAAGAAGAAGAAAAAGAGGCAGAATAATAATGACACTAGCTCCCTTTATTTGTAAATTGTTAGGTATGCCACATCACTTAAAAAAATAATTGTACGTAGTTCATCATTAATATATGACCAGCCCTACGTAAAAAAAAAAAAAAAAGAAGGTTAGTTGGAGTTATTGCACTTTATTATATTATATATGTGGGTACAAAATTATTTATATCCACGGATAGTATAAAAATTGTTATTTAAATGATTATTAGTGGTGCATCAATCTTAAACTCTTGTACATAGTCATTCATTTCCATATCTTGTAATACTCTCGTTTTAATTTATCTAAAAAAGAATGATATATTTTTATATTTACAAATAATTTAACTACGAAATTCATATTTTACTCTTGGTGAGATAATATCTAGGTATGAAAATGTATATGGCTTACTTATATTATAAGTTTCAACAGTCTCTCTTTCATTCCGAAACATTGTGCACATACCATCAAACAATGCACATATATAAAATGAGATAAAGGGAGTCTATTACACATATAAAAATAATGATAAGAACACACACCTAATCTATCGTTTTATCGCAAGTTTCACATCCCAACTATTAGTACGTTGTTTCAAAAAAAAAAAACTATTAGTTGTTCCTTTTTTCTTTTAGGTAGGAAAACATAGTAGTTGATAGTTAAGGTATGTTCTAATACATAGATGGTAATAGTTTGAGTAAAAAAAAGGAACAACTAATAAATAAGGTGTGAAACTCATGATAGTTCAGATGTGTTTTTGACCATTAACTTTATCTTTTTGTATATAGTTCACTTGCTTCAAATGTGGAGGGATGTCAATAGGGATAAGTTGGGCTCATATACTTGGAGATTCATTTTCAGCTTCAAATTTCCTCAACATATGGGCAAAAATCATGGTTGGTCAACAAATTTCACCTCAATTTCTTCCCAAGTCAACAAAAAACAACAAATTGATCAATAATAATAATCCAATATTATCTACTATTAGAAAGTTGCCATTTTCTCTAAAGAGAGTTGATCCAGTTGGTGATCATTGGAAAATCACCAACACTATCAAAATGCAATCACATTCTTTCCATATCACACAAAAGCAACTAAACCAACTAATTTCCAAGGTTTGTGGAACCAAAGTGAAGCCTTTTGATGTTATTTGTGCTACAATGTGGAAAATGTTGGCTAAGGTAAGGGGAGAATATTCATCAGAGCCCGCGATTGTGACCATTATACGTGGGGATGACAATGAAACAACTGAAGTCGTGTCAAGCAACAATCAAATGATTATCAACATAGTTGAAGCAAATGACGTTAAAGTTTCAGATGTTGATACTTCAGAACTGACAGAGTTGATAGCTGAAAAGACTATGGACGAGACTAGAGTTGTTGAAGAACTAATGGAAAAAGAAAATGGTGTTTCGGATTTTATTGTGTATGGGGCAAATCTCACATTTGTGAATCTTGAAGAGGCAAAGATTTATGATTTAGAACTTAAGGGTAAAAAACCAATATTTGCAAGTTATAACATAAGTGGAGTTGGTGATGAAGGTGTTATTTTGGTATTACCAAGGCTTGAAGGTGGAAGGATAGTGAATTTGGTTTTACCTCAAAAACAAATTGAAGGTTTGAAAAATATGATGAGAGAGGAATTAGGTGTTTTTTGAAATTAATATTTTTCTATTTGCATGGCCATTTGATAAATAAGGTTCTTTGTTTTTGTAGTTTAAATTTGAAAATCCAATGTTTATTTTATTTTGGTGATGATTTGTAAAAGCACAACTCCATAGTCCATACCATATATCATATATATGAGTATGTTTAAACATTCTAAAATAATTATAAAATTGTGTAATTTTTTTTATATTAATAGAAAAGGAAAAATGAAGAGAAATACAAAATAGAATAAAGAAGAAAAAGAAGAAAATATATATGTACTTACGACAACAATAACATATTTAGTATAATAGTGTTTAATATGTACTTACAATATAAGTTAACATAATGTGATCACTAGGTATTGTATAGAGTAATTATTTTTTTGTGTGAATCCCCTTCTTTCATCAACCAACGTATACTCACATCCATAGAAAAAACAAAGAAAATGCTAGAAAATGTAAGGGGCATTTTAACTCAATAGCTCTATTTGTTGTTTTCGAGCAACAAATACACTCAGCTCTGTATATGTATTTGGCCTTAATTAAAACCAAATAGTCCTAATATTCATATATATGCATGATTTTTAAGAAATTAAATATAGATAATACATAATTATAATCATAAGAAATTATCTACTAATAAACACTATCAGTAGCTCAAAGCTTATGAGATCTATAAATGTACGTACTTATTTATGTTTATGGATCATCGAGACTTATAGAATTAAGTACCCCTAAGGATGAGAGTTAATTAGGTGAGTAATTCTCATTTAATAAGCATAAAAATGGTTACCTCCAAAGCATAAAAGGAAACTTAGGGACTCGCCTCAGAGTGGGGCACTGACAAAACGCCTCAAGTCTCACGTGTGGGGCGTAGTTTTGTGAGGCTTATGCCCTACGTTCCCGATTGTACATCCTAAACACGCTTGATGCCCAATGTTCGGGGTTCGCCTAACAGATCTTACTCAAGTTATGTGTTAAATTCTTTAGTTAACCCTTACAGTTGTTGATCCTCATATTTCTTTAATCAATGAATGATATTTATAATACTTCTTCCGTCCATTTTTAGTTGTCATGTTGCGTTTTTCAAAAGTCAATTTGACTAATTTTCAAAGTTAAATTAGATTACATTAATTCGATATATTAAACAAAAAAATTAGATATTCAAAAACTATACGAAAAGTACTATAATTTGCAATTTTTTGCATATCAATATGATTTAAAAATACATCATAAAATATTGGTCAAAGTTCTTATCGTTTGACTTTAAAAAAGGAAATTATGACAACTAAAAATGAAAGGAGGGAGCAGTTTTTTCATCTATAGAAATTAAAAGATCGGTAACTCAAAAACAAGTCATAATATTGCATATTTAGTATTTGAGAATACGGTAAGGGTGAATATTACTTGACATTTATTTTGAAAATACATAACCAAATTTTACATCTTGACTTGTCATGGGTCTTCGTCTTTTTGCCATATCTCTCAACATTATCATATTTTGTTGTGTTGCTATGTGAAAGTAATTTTATTTTTATTTATAACAAAGTGATGTTTTTATTATAATACTCATAAAGTTTTTTGATTTTTATTTTAGGGAGGTAAATTGTATAGTTTGATAGTAATATCTTTTAAGAAATTGTGATTCTTTTATTATTTGAAAGTTAAGATGTTAGAGATGATTTGCATTCCATAATAACTTTTATATCATCATTATATTATTTATACTTGTAAAATCATGTTACAAGTTTTATTTTCTATGAGTTTTTTTAATCATATTTTTAGTTATGTTGTTTTATACTATTAATATATCTTTATAAATTACATGTTATATTATTAGTTTACTATATTATAAATTAAAAAATTGAAGATTCATAGGGCTTATAATTCGTCCCGTGCTAAGTGAAACGCCCTAATTCACACACCCGCCTTTTAAAACATTGGTCGAGATGAGGATTGGTACCGCTGCCCCATACACCACCCTAAAATGAGTGTGAATATTAGAGATCAGTAATATATAAAAAAAATAATTCTTGAAAGTGAAATTCCTCGTACTTAACTGAAAATTAAGGAAGAATATTTTTTCCATGTCCATAAACAACATTACAAAAACTTCTTGATTTTTCAATCATGATGTTATATTCGCATGCATTATTGCGGCCTACCTGTAAACAAATAATTTAAGAATATTTTATTCTAATAATCAATTGAAAATATAAGTTTAAATGGATGCACTTTTAGCTATTAAGGCTCTCCCAAAATATTAAATTTTTAATCACAAATTCAAAAATAATTTACATTTTATCCCCAAAATTATAATCTCTTCGCCTAATAAGTAATGTAACTAACAACAATAACCACAACATCTGATGTAATTCTACCAATAATATCTGGAGAGAATAAAATATATCGTGTACATATATTTTATTTCTATATTAAAGGTTATTTTTGATAGATTTTCGTAAAAAAAAACATATCAAAATAGATTAAAAACGAAATAATAAAGTGAAGAAATCATGATAAAATACAATCGAAAGTATGATAAAGTATTCATAAAAAAGGAAAGATTGCTACTATTTGTATGAAAAGATAAGCAATACAACGCTCCATTACTTACTAAACTTGTATCCTCTTTACAACAGCTTATCTAATGTAATGATTAGTCTTCGATAAGATGTAACTATGTCATGTCTAATCACTTATCAATACTTTTAACGCTCCACTACTTGCTAAATTTGTATCTCCTTCACGACATTTTATCGAAAGTAATGTCTTCAATAAACTGTAACTGTGTTATGTCTAATCATCTCTCGATACTTCTGGGACTTACCTTTGAGAATTCAGTAACGCGTGCCTCCACGCTCTCCTGTCAGTGCAAAAACGGCGTCGTTTTCTTCATCGTTCTCAGAATCTTCACTAGGTTTTGTCCTTTCTCTCTCTACACTAAGCCTAAAACCCTTTTCTCTCTCTTCAATCGAAAAATTTCTAGTCCAGATATGTATTTTACTCAGAAATAGAGGAAGAAAAACAGATTCAGAATGTTAGAGGAAATGAAGAAACAGAAGTGTTTTATTAGTGAAGAAGATATAGCTATTCTCTTACAAAGGTAGATTTTTTTGTTGATTTTTGTTTTTTTAATACTTGGGTTATTGAAAAAAATTGGATTTTTTCTTGATTTTTGAAGGTATTCGGTATCAACAGTGCTGGCAATATTGCAAGAGGTGGGACAAGTAGCAGATGAAAAAATCGATTGGAATGCAATGGTGAGGAAGTCTGCTACTGGTATTACAAATGCAAGAGAATATCAAATGTTATGGAGGCATTTGGCTTATCGACATGGCTTGGTTGATAAATTTGATGATGAGGCTCAACCTTTGGTAAGTCCATTGACTAAATAGTTAGTCTTTCTAAGCTTACGTATGGCAGTGTATTTTGAACTTGAAAGTTGAAAAATTGAGTTTTTGAAGTTTTGTGAGTGGAAGTTCCAAAAACTGGTCTGCGCCGGTTTTTAGGAACTTCAAAATATTTGAAGATCTGATTTGAAAATCTGATCAGATTTCATGGACAAACAGATACAATCTATGGCCAAACGCTAGCTAAGTATGTTTTGGAATTAAAAAGTACGAATGGATATAAGTAATTCACAGCTGAACTAGGTTGTTTGAGATGAACTAGCCTGGCAGTAGTCGTTTTGCATAAAAATACGCTTTTTGAGTGGAAGTGATACTCTATTGAGAAAGTATGGTAAAATCTGTATATAAGAAGTGTACTACTTTGTTGATGATCAGAAAGATTAGCAAAAATAAATAGCACTAACTTTACTAAGTAATGTCCCTTTCCTTCCAAGTACCCACATAAGTGCTAGGTGTATGAATTGCTTATTGTTATGCATAATCTAAGTTAATTTTGGTAAATTTGTGAAAAGTTATGTTTGTTAAAGTGGAGTAGATGTTTATCATATGTTGTTAGTTTTTCAGTCTATTAATGTGGAATTGTGTTTTAGTCTATAAATTCATGATCTTGTTTGAATCATTATGTGGGCGTAAGTTAAGGGCATGCATTGTTTGCTGATGTATGGTGGTCAATGTCTGTTATTTGCCATGAGATGAAAGATCCACCTTATATCTAGAACCATATGTTGGTGATTTTCAATTTCATGATATTATTTGTTGATCCTGCACTTTTTGATGACAGGATGATGACAGTGATTTAGAATATGAGTTGGAAGCTTTCCCTGCTGTAAGCAGTGAAGCTTCAGCAGAAGCTGCAGCAAGTGCTAAGGTAAGTCAAACAACCTGCCCAGAGTGGTAATTTCCTTAAGCAAACACGGTATTTGTGAATAACTGTTTGGCTGAACTGCTTGCTTCTTTCTTTTACACTATGTTGCATATAACCAATTGTGTGGTTTTTCGGAATCTTGGGTTTGGACAGATGCTAATTGCTTCTGGGGCTCCAAATGATGCCAATGTGTTAAATGGTTCAACCATTGAGGCTCCATTGACTATAAATATACCAAATGGCCAAACATCTAGAACTGGTATGGATAATTCATTCCAAGGTACTTCTATGCATGGGACAAATATTACAGTCCCAGTTGCAGTGCAAAAACAGCCACTGTCCACTGTGGTGGCTGCTGAGGGATTGGATACCCATGGACCAGGTTGTACCAACTTGCCTCCTCGACGAAAGCGTAAACCATGGTCAGAAGCAGAGGACGTGGAACTTATTGCTGCAGTTCAAAAATGCGGAGAAGGAAACTGGGCAAACATATTGAAAGGGGATTTTAAGGGAGACAGAACAGCTTCCCAGCTCTCTCAGGTTTTCCTTTGTATATGATTAATATATCTCTGTCTCTATCAAAATAATGATTAAATATATCTATCCTGATTTTAAAAAAAAGTTCTATACACATTCTCCAGATTATTATTAAACTGGAAGCATATTCTGCAGTTTTAATTACTTCTCTAGTTGGTAAATGCTTTTACCTTATTAAGGGTAGCACAAACATGGTGCTATTTGGCATCATATTCTGGAAACTGTCTTTCTGTCAACTTTGATAGGTAGAAAAATTTTGTTAGAGAAAGTAGTTGATCTTGCATTGCTTAGGTTAATCTTTCACTTAGAGGTAAGTATGTAATTTTTTCAGTTTTGTGGTTTGCAGCTCACTAAGTTAATCTCATCCAAAATTCTACCCCTTTTATTTGCTCCAAAGAGTACAGAACAATAAAATAAATCGTTGTCCAGTTCAGTTAATTGATTTGCTGTAGATTTGCAGTTAGTAAAAAAGACAACATACATCCAGGATATTTTCATTATCATTCCAGCTATCTAACTAGAGTTTGCTTCATTATGAATCTATTGATTGAGGCTTGGAAGGGAGATCTTATCAGTTTGAGAAAATAGAAAACTGCTTCTGCCTTTTAGTGTTTCACAAAATGAGAGGAGAATTGGGAAGGAATTAAAAGGAATAAAACGACATGAAGATTGAGTGGAATAGCCCCAATGGTAAGATCGTACTAACTACTAAGGAACAAAGAAGAGTATGCTGGCTGCTCCTCAATCTTGAACTGTTGGTGTGTTCACCACATCTTGGATTAGGCAACTACCAACTCATGTCTTGCAATTTCCAAAATTTGATGGTTATTGTTCTTCCACTCAGATTGACTTTGTTTTTCAAGCATTAGATTTTGATTATTTCAAAAATGGCAAGGTATGGTTGGACCAATAACAAGTTTTTAGTATATAATCGCATTTTGATAGGAATCTGTGATGGATCTTCAATTCCTCCATGGAGCCTTTTTGTGCAATTACATGGTTAGTCTCTTCAAATTTATTTCTGCCTTCAGACCAAAAGTGTCCTTAACCCTCATACTGTTCCAGCTGTATATCAGCCATCAGACCAAAAGAGTCCTTAGGCATCACCCAAGTAGTTTCAGCTAATGCTACAAAGATTTGCCAGAGTTGTCTAGTCTAGTAATAACAGAGTGTAGAAATAAATGGCCATTGGTTTCTTCTTCCTGCTGTCGTAGAAAGCATCCAAGACTGAGCTGAAAGCCTCTTCTCTAAAGAATTTCCTGTGTGAGGCAAGCTTTTCTTATAAATAGCCATGCAAAACAGACAACTTTGAATGGTGCTGCAATCTTCCATACCTGTTAGTGTTTCCAAGGCCAGGATGTGTCCTGTCCTGTAGATGATAGATAGTTGTATGCTGCTCTGACTGTGAATTTTGAATTGCTGCTTCCTTTTCATGCAAGAGAGCCTTCCTCCTCGTTTAGTCCTGTAAAGCCTTTTAGCATTCTGAGGAAATCACTTCAGTGACTCTAGTAACTTCCCAGTAGTTGAGAAGCGTTCTGAAAGATGAATTCCAACCCTGGGAGCTCCAAGATTCTTCTATTGCGGCATTAGGTGAAGAGGAGAGGACAAATAAATCAGGGAAAAGGTCTTTCAGTGCTCCATGAATATCTAATGAAACTTCTTACTAATCCCTGCTACCAACTTGGACCAATCAATCGTTTTACGATCACTGTTTCTTGGTAGATGGCTATATCCATTCATCTATGTGGTATGAGGTTATGGGCCAATTTCAAGAAATTTGTGTCAGTTTTATGGTATGTATTGGAAACTTATACTTGCTCTGATGTAGGACTGTACATCCCTTAGGGGTCGTTTGGTTGGGAACAAGTTATCCTAGGATTAGTTATTGTGGGATTAGCTATCCTGGGATAACTTATCCCACCACTATGGTATAAATGGTGGGATAAGTTATCCCAAACATGGCAACCAAACAAGACACAAAAAATTTATCCCATCACTATTTTCTTATTCCATGGCTATTTATTTTTATCCCTCACACCAAACGACCCCTTAGAGATAACTTTCCCTCCTTTTAACTCAATATCTATCGGAACTTCTTTACTGAATCCTGCTACTAATTTTAACCAAAACCATTGTCTGAAATCCTATCTCCCATTTAAATAGTATCACTTCTTTATGTTTTTTTGGGGGAGAGTGGTAAAAGTTTTTTTAAAAAAAATGTGGTCAATACTTGCTTTATGATTTTCCATCAGCTTTTGCATTTTCTTTCTATTGAAAGGAGAAAACTGCCTATATACCAGTCCATTTTATGAAGCTATTGAATGTGTACAATGAAATTATTTTGGAGAGCCTTTCTCTATGAGTACAATGCAATGGTTTGGTTTAACTTGTTATAAACAACGCAACAGGGCAACTGTCAGTATGGTCATGCCCTCTGCATTTATTATCAGATGTAAGCTCTTACAGTGTCATTTGAACATACATATTATTTGCAAATGTTGAAATATTACTTCCAAATCAATGTTTGTTTGTCAATTGTCCATTATTTCAACTTGAACTTCAAATAGAGAGTTTGAAGTTGAAATAATCATCTGACCAAATTTTATCCAAATTCTACTCATTGGGGTTCTTTTTTTCTTTACCTTTTTAAGGAAGATTTCTCCTTGTTTGCAATTTATAATTCAACCCAACATTTATTACTACCTAACACTTTCTTCTTCTTTGCCTTCTTTTTCTTCTCTTTCTAGAGGAGTTGGACTAGAGTGAAAGGATTGTAATATTAATTAGGAATATATTTTAACTTTTAAGGCATGATAAAAGCACCGTTGTTTTTTTTTTTTGATAACCGAGAAATTCGTTTGTCACCCGCCCTTTGGACCAATCACAACCTTCTAAACTCGGTGCATAATGGGCCCGCCCCTCTACCTTCTCCACTTAAATACCAGGTTTCGCTTTGCATGGTGTGGGGCTTGAACTAAAAGCACCGTTGTTTTAAATTGTCAAAGTTGGTTGTTCTGTAACAAAGTGTGATAAAGTTTGGGAACTTTTGATAGTTACTAGAAAATGTGGGGTATCAGTTATATATATTGAAATTACTCTAAGTATTAAATTTACTCCAAATATTTCCAGTTTCAAAAAAATTTATTCCAAATATTTTTGTAAAAAATGTTTCTTTTATTAAGATTTTTTGTAGAAAGTGTTATCCGAGCACAACTTCATTTCAAATCAAAACGTTGACGAAGTCAACAACATAGCCAGTATATTCCCACAAGTGGGGTCTGGGGAGGGTAGGGTGTACGTTGACCTTACCGTACCTTTGAGGGATAGAGAGACAAAACTTTAAGATTTACCTTTTATTCTGATAAGGTAATGATTTTTGTCGACCAATAGGACACTTCATAGTATACAATTAGGGGCTGTTTGGGTTGAGAGATAAGGATGTTCAATCCTTGTTTAAATTTGGGTGTATTCCCTATACAACAACTTGTTTGCCGTATAAAACTCAGCATTACTAATATATTCTCGTATAACTAATATAGTGTTTTTTAGAAAACTTCGCACAAGTTATGCCAAATTTAATTCTGAAAACCAAATGTTGTATTGCCAATGCTTATATAACTTGTATGGGAATACAAGTTACCTTTATTATAAAACAAAACTTGTATGGGAAGATGTGTGTTATTTTATGCATGATAGAATGTGGAATAAGAATGCATGTATTGTTAATACATGGATAATTGGTGTATAAGAGTACCTAAATAAAAGAATGCCCTTAAAGTAGATAATTTCCCTTATATCAATCCGTGCATTTGTTATTCACCACATAACAACCAATACTTTATTATTCATGTAAACAAACCTTACATTAGTATTAATCGCATAAACAATCCCTGTATTATAACTTACATGACTAAACTCTAAATCAATAGACCCTGTAGTACACGAATAGTAAAAATCTTGCACTATGGTTCTCTATAAGTAACACCAGGCATCTAGACCAACAAGAATTTCATGGACGCAGCAAAAAGTTTCTATAACCAAAGAAACACAAGTCAGTTTTGGTCGATGGCGCTGAATGAATCTTCTATAGATACAGTCTAGGATGTGATAGTAGTTGAGCATTTGAATGAGGAATCAGAGATGCAAAGTATGGGATGTTACACCTTTGAATCTTATGTGTGGATGGGGCTTGTCTTAAATTTTTCATATCACTGGAACAAGTTATTATTTCTTATTCAAATGAAAGTACAAATAATTTGAAGTAGCTAGTTATTGCTTACATTTAAACATATGATACTTCGACCAACTCTAGTGGCACACTAGGTTTATTAGTGAGGCTTTGGGTCCACCAAATGAAGTCTTGAGACTTGAGTGTTGTTAAAAAAGGGCACTTGAGACACACTTCAGCCCTACAATTAGGTGCAGACTGAGTCTCTGCTTTGCCTCACATAGGAAGTGCCTGCCCCAAAGCATGAAAAAAAAGCATCTCAACAAAAATGAACCCTTAATTTTTAAAAAAGACCCACTGACAGAAAATGATGTTATTACTTATTAGGAATAGAAAATTAGAAATCTAGTATAAGAAAACTATTCATCAAATCTATAAGGTAAAAATTGCATCTGAATAAAAATTTAATGTGGTTTCTCCACCTAATTGACAGGACTTATTTTGGTTATTTCACTTAATTGTAGTTTTCTTTTTGCGGAAACAAAATCTATAATAATTGTAGTTTTTCAATTCCTTTATCTATAATAATTGTTTTCTCTTTGTCAAAAAAAATGTTTTTTCTTTTATCTCAAAAAAAAAAAAGAGTCTTTTCTTGCATTCTATGTATAACTTTCTCTTCATCTGTGGAGTTATTATCTAAATGTGTGCTTAAATGCGTTTTACGCTTAAAGCCTCGATGGAAATTGGAGCATTTGGCAGTTATCACCATTGACAGAACTGGTGAGACCTTTAGGTTGCAAGCTTCATCCTTCCAAAGTGTTAACAAGATTTGGTACGCAATCATTTATCGGCAATTTTGGTGACATTGATGTAAATGGACTAAATTAGTTGTTTAGTCATATCTAAGTGTTGTATGTCTTCATTGAAATAAGTATTGTTTCTCTGTATCTTCAACCCAGCATTTTACTTGTCCTGAAGAGAATCCTTCCAGTGATATTCATGTCAAATCGATATTTGGAAAGATATAATGGATGTCCGTTGTTATCTAGTATGGTTAGAATGTCTGGGTTTTCCCAGGTTTCCCGGGTTCAAATCCCGGCAACGGAATGAGATGCAAAAGTGTGTATTGGTTCTAACATGGAGTAGATGCTGAAAATAAATAAGAGAAGTTGTAAATATTTTGTGTCTGTTATCAACCATCATTTTTTCTTTTATTTTTTACAATGAGATTGTGAATGTTTCTTTGTGCAGAGATGGGCCATTATTAGGAAGCGACAGGGGACCATGGTCGGGAATGGCTCACAGCTTTCAGAGGCTCAGCTGGCAGCTCGTCACGCAATGTCCCATGCTCTTAATATGCCAATTGGTGCTGGTGGTAATTCTCTCAAATCCTGTATGACAAAAACATATCTGTTCCCACACTACTGTGGAGAGAAGGAAAAGGTTGGGGATAGGGGAGGGTAGTTAATTTTGCTGTCTAGGGACTCTGCATTGGGTGTATCACGTGGCTGATAGGCCCTGATAACCTAAATGTATGTTGTCGTTTATGGCATATGCAATTTGTCTGCGTAGAGGGTAGTTGATGATTCAACTGTTCAATGGTTAATAAGATTCTACTGTTCAAGAGTCTTTTGAAGGTCTGAGTTCTATATCCAATTAATAATGTCTGCATGGAAATACCTGTAAAAAAACATGCATGTTAATCTCGGAGAAGTGGAGCAATCTCTCTTTCGACTCTTAGTCTATCCTTGCATGCTGCCGTTCTAACCCCAGGTTATTGTGTTGTTTCAGTGGGGCCTAATTCAGGTAGTGGACCTAGTAACTCTTCTCATCCTGTTACTGCCGACTTGGCATCTGGTGGTGCACAATCCCAGCATCAACAAGACCCATTATCTTCAAAACCTCGGATAGTCCCCCAAAAGCCAGCACCAAAGCCTACTACGAGCCCAGATTCAATGATCAAAGTTTCTGCTGTAGCTGCAGGGGCCCGCATAGCTACCTCTTCGAATTCTGCCTCACAGGTGAAGCTAGCACAACCTAAAACTCCCCTCCAAATACCTGGAGGAGGTCCTGCAGTCAAATCATCTGTCCTAGGTAGTACAAATGGCTTGCCCAGTAATGTGCACTTTATTCGTACCGGTCTGGTGTCCCATTCTGCTGTCCCATCAAATGCCTCACGACCTGGAACTCAGCAGGTGTTGAGCCACTCTTTGAAACCCGCTTCACCCACAGTTGAACCTAAGCCAATTGGTAATTCATCTAAACCAAATGCTTTAGCTGAACGGAATGTCCCAACGTCTACTCCAGTTGCTGAGCTTAAAGTAAATACGAACCAAGAAGTTCTCCAAAAAGTTCAACAAGATCAAACACCTCTATCAGTCAACCCGTTGATAAAGAAAGCCAGTGAATTAAAAGAGCACAAAAAAGAGGATCGAGATCCTGTTCATGCTAATTCTCTGGGCGTTCAAGTTCAAGAAAAGTTGATTAGTTTGCAAGGTCAGGAGATAGCCAACAATGATAATAGTGATCCCAATAAAGCACCAACTAGAACTGAAAATGGGAGTGCTAATGGAGGTGATCCCAGTAAGGAACCAGCTGAAACTGAGAATGGGAAAAATAAAATGGAGTGACTACTAGGTTGGACCAACTTTGTATGTAAAGTTAGATTCATGGTTGATTGTTCTTGTCATCTACCCTTGGTGGTTTTGCTTTCTTTTTGCCTTTTTATTGTAAATGTGTAGGTTTCTTGCAATGTATTGTTTATAATTATTAGGTGACAAATTACAATTCTTTGATACTTCCTTGTCAATTGTTGCATATTTACATGTGTAATCTTGAGATCTCTTTGCAAGTGGGTTAAAGAGATTACTACATTAACTAATTTTGTCTTTTCTCTATTGCCTTGGATTACCTACAAAAATGGTCATATTTAGTCCAAGAGTGTTGAGGATTGACTAGTTAGACTATGTGTGAGAGGCAGGAATTAAAATTTCTTTTTTACTTTTAAAAAGGCAGTATGAATGGTAAGTAGTCGTTCATTCTTAATTAGAAGCCTTGAGTTTGAGCTTTGAATTTGAAGTCGCATTTCAACCAAGGCTCCCACCATTTCATTCTTTGTTAACAAGCAATGCAGTAACATGAATTCTTTTGACATAAGTGCTTCAAATTCTTCTTTTCTTTTGATGCAAAAGGGTATATCGAAAACAACCTATCTACCATACAAAGGTGAGAGAAAGGTTTGCACACATTCTACCTTCCTAAATCCCACTTGTAGGATTGCACCGGGTATGTTGTTGACTTGTTGTAGGTATACTTGGCTATTGAAATGAACATATTTTAGAACAATTCCATCAAAGGACTAGAATTCAATCTCATGATATCAAACCTTTGAGCCCCTTAAACAGTAAGTCCAATTTCGCTTACAAGTTCGAAACTCGAGTGTATGATTGTATGAGCATGTCCTTAAACCTTTGCGCTCCACTTAAATACCAGGCTTTAGTCGGTGACAGGGTTCAAACTCATAACATGTGCATATATTGATGTGTCTGTTTCACTGAAACAAATCCGGGTGGGGGGGTGGGGGGGGGACAACTGCAACAGCAATGTAGACTCGGAAAATGGGGTCTAGGGAAGGTAGAGTGTATGCAGACCTTACCCTTACCTAGTTTCTGATAGACCCTCGGTTCAAGGAAAAACAGTCCAGAAAAAGCAGTAATGAAAGTAAAAGCATAACAAAGCATTCTGAACGACAGAGACATTTATTCTTACTAATAACATTAGAACTTCCCAAATATATTCAGTACAAGTAGATGAAACTGCATATTCACAATGAAATGATACTTATAGCATCATAGGTAACCAATTATTTTCCCAGAAAACATATTTACAACTGATGAAACTATTCACAGATAATTACATCCAAAGAATATTACAAGCATAATCACAACCACTGCTTCTTAGCTTTCACTCTTTTTTCTTTTTCTTAATTTTCCTTGTATAACCATCATTCTTCACTTCTCCTTCCTCCAGACAGTTCAAATGACAAATTTACACCAATTTTCAAGAGACAAAGTAGAGGTTACTTCAAATAATTCTGAATAACACAAGACACAAGGTACCAGGAGACCATAGACGATTTTTATTTTTTTACAGTTTAACTTTCAATTTACTACTTAGTCCATATTTAGGTTTGTAATAGGTGACAAAAAACAGCTTAGTGTTTGATCCACTAAGCAACAAAGAATCTGGAGAAAAGATATCAAATCAACTGAGCCACTGCAGCATGTCAGCTATACCGCAAAGATGAGAGCCACAGTTCTATAAACTTCTTATTCCCTGCATGTAAAACTCAAATTCAATAAGCCCAAAGTACAGAACAGAAAGTTAAGAACTAAAGTGATGGAAAGAGTGCTGTTATTCAACACTATATACATTTATTTTTGGTTTATACTTTATCTAAATCAATGCATCGTTCAAAAATTATAAAAATAAACTTGCTTAGTATTGGATGGGAACAAAAGGGTTGTAGTCATAATGTTTCCAAAAGAAAGGTTACATTTCAGGAGAAAAGAGATTTCAGATTTTAACGGATATGTAATGGCCAACAACGCTGCTGCACAAAAATGAGAAGTCTCTCGATGATAAGAAGGATAAAATACGTATTATCTCAATGAGTAAACCAACGATCTCATAGATTCAACTCCAAACAAGAAATCTGAATCAAGAACACCTACCAACTGATATGGTGCTAAATACTTCTCAACTGATCAAGTTGTGTGTGACAAAGGACAGAACTAACTATTATTTTCGAGAGGGAAATAAAAAGGGACAAGATCTAAGTTGTGTAGAAACCAGGACATGATACGATGCTACATATGAGTTACACTAATTTACAACAAGAATTCCGCAAAAAGATTTCTAGGCAACAGCCACTTATCATGTAGGAGATGCTCTTTATATACGTCAATTAGAAATTCATTCTGGAAGTTAATTCAGTGCTGCAGTCATGACTTAAGATTACTAGTCCGCCAACCATTGCCCTCCCCTCTGTAAAAGACAAAGGGAGAAAAGTATCTTGAACACATTCTAATTTATCTAGATTAGTGGACCTAAAAACATTTGATCAACGAGGCCAATGAAATCATCCTAATTTAGTCACCAAATTGAATGAAAGGAGCATTTGGTAATCATAACATTCTAAGCTTGCATAAGATCTGCTAGTATAGTTTCAGCACATTAACAAAGAGGAACAAATCAAAAAGCAGGAAGGCTCAATTCAACAAATTCTGATTATGAAACAAGACTTTCTGTTCAAGGCCTTTTACTTGTGTGATGGATTTTAGTTATAGCAGGGAAATTTGAAGAACCTTTCGAAAGGTACTAGTCCATTTGTTGATCAGGTATTTCCCACAAGCATTAAGTTTGTTTCAACATCAATTTGCATAGTTCTCATTGAATTACTACTTAATAGCCATTTGCAACCAGCATGACATAATTAACTGAGAGCCATTTCTAAAAGGAGTTTGATATAAAAAGGGCAGTTGGAAGCATCCTGCATTTGCATGGGGTCGGGGGAAGGGTTGCACCCCAAGTGAGTGCATTGTAGCCAGCCGGCTCAAACCCATGACCTATTAGTCACGTAGACAACTCTACTCTTGTTCCAAGACTACCCATATATAAGCAGTTTGATATATTTCAAATAATTTGGTTTTCGTCATTATATAAAAGGAGAACTGTTCAAGAAATTGACTCTTACCAGAAGCATGTATATCCCTGAAGTTACCAATGGTCTGCATGAACTTGTCTTGAGCATTATCTTCCAAATCTGCGCGCCCACGTCCATAGCAAGGAACTAGTACAGCAAAACTATCATCTCTATCATCATCACTCTGGAAACCAGGGCCATGAGGCTCCAACCATCCAACAGACCAATCCGAATCATCTGACTCAGACCCTGAAACACATCCGCCATCCGATGGAACAAGAACAATATCATACTCCCTATCAATCTTCCGCTCCTCACGACTCTCCCATTTTCGCTTAACCTTTCTAGATGAGGAGGCCATATTCCTTCTCCTATCAAGAGTAAACTTCAAAGTATCCACTTCCAACAAACTCGAATCAGGTGATGAATTTACAGAAGTCCCTTTCGAGATTTTAGGTTCTTGATGCTTTCCACTCCAAAGCCACCATGACAAAGGGTTAAAGGCCAAAGCCATGTCTTAGTAAATCAAGTAAACTACTTGCCCTTTATAGAATCAAAATCCGGGATTGAGTTATTGAACAAAAATGTTGGCAGATACAATGAATCTTGGATTTTGGAGCCTGATGACAATTGAATGTACTATAAGAGTTATTTGTTCCTGTACAGAAGAATCCAGATAGTAAGAAGAATGAATACAATCAAAATGATACAAACACTATTAAGACAGCATGTTATGCTTAGTCCAACAACAACAACATACTCAATAGTCCCACAAGTAGGGTCTGGGGGGTAAAGGGTAGGCAGACCTTACCTTGGCTCAAGGAAAAGCATGTCAAAGTGGGTCGAAAAAGAAATGATTGGAAGTGGAGAAATCATGGCAAAATAATGTAAAAAGCATTGCAAAGCATTCTGAAAAAACAACAGTAACAATAAAATAGTGCAATAATCGAAGTACAAGAGACTGTAGATAGTAACAGAAACTGAAGGACAGAGAACTACAAGGAAATACTACAACTACTAGTATAGAAGGATAAGCTAGACAACGCTCTTATCACCTAGTAACCTTAGCCAAGAAAGTTTTTATTAATTAAGTTCTTCAATTTTCAATACATCAAGAACCTAGAGTGTGCAAGCACCTTTAATCTAAAAAATAACAAAATCACAGAACATAAATAAACTGAGATCTTCTTCCATTCATTATGACCCATAATGTGGTCATCTTTCTGATATTTTACCTAAAAATACTTCAAGAAATTCAAGTTCTTCCCTTTTTTCCTCCTTTACTTTTCTAGGTTCCCATAGCAACAAACCAGTCAAACTATATGTTCAGCTTATAGAAAAGTCTTAAAAGAAACTGCTAGCCAATAATATTTACCACTCCCTAGAAATAATCATAATAGAAAATTAGAACCAAATATTTTGAGCCTAACAATTAGGTTAACTTTTTATTGAAATTTAACACAATTTAGCTCAATTTCCAGTAACTATACAAACAAGGTATTCCACAAAATAAGACTAAAACTTCAACTTCAACCAGTCAAACAAAAAACCAACAAACATAAAGCAAGCACCCAAAAACCAAAAACCAAAAGGACCACCAGAAAATCAAGAATCCCAGTAGTAATTCTCAAGATAGAAGAAAAAAAAACAAAACATGCCTTCGCAAATTAGCTCTACAAAGCTCTTCATCAATACAAAAAAAAAAAAAAGCAACTTTTTCAGAAATCCAATACAAACATAGCTTCACAATTAGCTAAAAATCTTCATAAATAATAAAAAAAATCAAATCTTTATGAATCTAACATAAAAAGAAATCATCTTTTTCTGATTTCCAATATGGGTATCTCATAAATAACCTTAAATTCAAACTTCATAAAAATTGATCCAAAAATTTCAGTTGCAGATAACCAAAAAAACCCAGAATTCACAATATATATACCTTGAAAACTCAAAATTTAGTGGATCAGAGCACTTCTAATTCAAAAGAGGTTCTTTATTTTTCCAAATCTGACGATATTATTGAAGAAAAAAGACAAAAAAAATTTTATATACGAAGATTTGTGATAGTTTCCTTCAAGAATTCAATCACCAAATCAGAAGCAGAGTCTAAATATAACACAGCTTATTTCTGAATTTTTTTTAAAAAGAAATTATCGTCTGCTTTAAGGTTCAGGTGAATAAGGGCAAAAATGTCTTTTACATGTCGTTCGCAACGTGGATTAAATTATTTCGAAATTATAATCATTGAACTAATTTATTTTATTTGGAATAATATGGGATATTTAAAAACAATATAAATTTAATCACAAACTTAGCTCTAGAATACCCCAGCTTATTTCGTATCAAATGACGTCATTTGATTCGCGAACTAAATTATTTCGGAATGATAGTTATTGGACAAATATATACCATCTCAGAGGCAAAATAAAATAATGTCAAATTTGACGTTGATAAATTTGTGATCTAATACTATCAAACTTTATTATATGATTATTCCAGCTTATTCCGCGTACCAAACTATCCATGACGATTTTAATCTAAGGGTAATTATGGAATTTTGATAAGTTTGTGTGTTGATTGGGTATGTATCGTTGGTGATAAGATAGGTCAAAATTTTAAAAGTGACTGCCAGGTCAGATGGTGTGCCAGCGTGGCAGTGGGACCCAGAAACTAAGATAACGTGGCTAGTCAATTTCTTGTGTGTGTGGTTCAAGTAATTTGGCCACTTGTTTCACAAGAAAATAAAAAAAATATTCATATGTGTAAAAATTAAATTTTATATTATTGAAAGTAAAATATCAAGTGTCATAAATTATAGAAAATTAATTAATTAAATATTTTGTATCCAATAGTTATGGACTTGTGGAGTTTAGTGTCTTAGGTGTTTGCCTGAAAATAGGAGAAGTAAATCTAATTTATTCGAGGATAATATATATATATATATATATATATATATATATATATATATATATATATATATATATATATTTCAATATAATCATTGAGTATTCCAGAAATACTGGTTCAATTAATTTAAATTTACATTGTTTAAGACTTTTTGGAGTGAGTTTTTTTTATTAGAATTTTTTCAATTTTAAAAATTTGAATTGGATCTTTAATTAATAATCGAGATCTTATCATTTCAGTAGGGTTGAACTTGTGTATCAGTTTGGTTCGATTTTGAAGTATATCGATTTGACTTATCGGTTATGTAGACATGCTAAACCCGTTATATAATCATTAAGATATTGGTTTATAGGTTGGTGATCGTTATCGATTTGGTTATCAATTTAACCGTTAAGATTTGATACAAAAAAAACCCATTGAAAATCACTTAAAAACAAGGTGACAAACCAAATGAACTGTACACATGAGTTGACAAATTGCATCTTGCTCAAAAGCAAACACTGTCACATTGTAGAAAACTGAAAATTTGAGACTGTCAGAAATAAAAGTATGAAACAGAACTCTAAGTCAACAATTTTATATATTAAATAGTATAACTATAAAATATAATTATTTAATTTACTATCGAATTATCGATTAACTCGAAAACCTTAAAATATTAAAAGTCGATAACTCAATAATAAAAAAATCAAAATCATGACCAAACCTGGTACACTAATAAACTATTATCGATAAATTAATAACTTTTTTTCGATTCAAATTATTCATTCACATTTCCACCATCACCACAACTATTAGGATAGAGAAGTTGAAATTGCTTAGTACAATTTAAACTAGACACCTATAGTTGTTGTTAGCCACAACTTTTTGAAAATGTTGCATGTTTGTCTATAATAAATAATAAATAAATGTATCTAGTTGTTATATTGGTTAAAAGCACATTAATGGACAAAGACAATTCTATAAAGACAGTTGGAGAATTGGTCCAATATAATTTTAGGTTTACAACAACTTTGTTTTGTTACCTTGCTTAGGGTAATTAATCTCTCCCATGTGTTGATACTTGTTCTTCTTTGCTTCACTAATCATATTATTTTGGTATTTTTATTAGGGAAGGGAGAGCGAATGCTATGTAATTAATTTTATTTGCTCTATATGTAATACATTTGTGTTTGTATATGTTATTAACTTTGTTTGCTATATATTATTTTGATATGAGTTACTATTGCGTTGAAATGATTTTTCTACCTCTATGAGGTAAAAATAAGATTTGTGTATAACTGTGCATCATATATATTCAGACTCCATTAAAATTATATTGAATATGTTAGTGTTGTCTAAAAAGAAAAAAAAATCTATTTTATGAAATGATAGAAGAGAATATACAAATTAGCTAAGCCCACCTATTTGACTTAATAAAATATTTATTTAGATAACATTTTACCTTTTCCACATGTTTAAAAAGGAGTTGAGTTAAAAAGAAATAGGGTGGAAAGAGAGACTTTGTATTTATTTTATATTAATTATAAAATGTTTCTCACCAAATTAAATCTTAAAGTAAAAGTCTACAATTGAGATTCATGTACCTAAGCTACAATTAGAATTTTATCTCACAGTAGGAAAATTACTAGTGATTAATTGGAATTGACTCTCATATAAATATCTTAGGACAAATAGCAAGAATAATATGACAATTAATTAATGTCATTCCAAATTAAAAGGAATTTGTTTTTTTCTAAAATATTTGCGGCTAGGTGGGGTTTAATATTTTCATTTCTATTTTATCAGCTAGGATTAGGACAAGAACATGATAAGGACAAAATGGCAAAAAGTTAAAATTGACCACATCTAATTTTTTCTAAAAAAGAGTTTAAATTCTACGTATCAATGTGTTTTAAAAATATATTCACATCATCAGGTTAATTTAAAGTAATTACAAATAACTTTATATCTTATCTTTGATTAGCAATATACATTAAAGAATAAATGATTCACTATTAATGTACTTGCGTATATAAATTAAATCCTTTCAAAAATATTAATCCTCAATCCTTTTTTTTTTGTTGTGTATTAGATATTCAATATTTACTAACTCGATTTGTATCGGCTAAACAGATCAAGAGGAAGAAGGAGAGTATAAAATAGAATATGAATTCAAAACTTTCAATCAAAGGTGAAAAAATTTCGAAATATTTTTTCACGCGCATGTTATAGTTAATATAAAAATTAGCTTATGGTTCAATCATTCATGCATATGGACTAATTGACATATTTATCAGTTTTGATCCAAATGAGTGCACATGGAAGTACTAGGATTGATGGGGACTGACCAACAAATACAAATTAGCCATTTTTAGCACCACCTAATGGTTTGATAACTAGGACTTATATTTTTATTTTTATTTTTTTTTATTTTTTGAAAATTGTGCCCTAGATTTATTCTTAAATTTCAAGGCAAACAAACTTTTATATCTCTACTATGTCAATTTATTCGCTGTGTTAAATTTTTTATCGTATTTTATTTTTATATATTTTTAAAGATAATATTAGAAATTCTTTTCAATAGTATTTTGTTTTTATTCATGTCATAAGATTTATTTTATTTTAAAAATATTTACTCTCTAGAGATATCGATAGTCTTTAAGAATAATTACTACTAAAATTGACGAATAATTTGAGATTTCTATTTTAAAACAATTACGATAAATAATTTTGTGAAGGATAGTATAAGAAAACAGGAGCAAAGGCAAACAAAGGCTAAAATTGTTGTATTGCTCAATCGTTCATAAGTAATAGCAAATGGGATGACAAAAATGATCATTCTGCAAGAAACAAAAGAGTATCGAGCAACTCTGTATCCAGAGATTCGAACTCAAAACCTCTAATTAAAAATGAAAGAGTACTTATCAATCGCCACATTCTTTGTGGATAGAGCTTTACAAGTTTTCTTAATTCAAGAGTGTGATGATTTTTTAGTTGGCCCAATTTTGTTCACATTTTTCTTCAAACCAAGCCTTTAACCAACCAATGCATAAGTGCAAGTGGTTGGCCCAATTTTGTAGCCCAACCTAGATTCATGTTCATCATTTTTGCTCTAAATCAGTCAAATTATCACCAGTTTTGGAATAGTTATTTTGTAAATCAATCTTTTTGTTTTCTTCTTGCAACTTATAAATTTTTTAGATCACAGTCTAAAGATTTTTTAAAAAAAAAAAGATTCTGATGAGAAAATATTAAACTTTAGAGCACGACTAAAATTTTGTTAGTTATTACAAACGTCAGATAAATAATGTAACATTTTATTTATAAAATTGAACTAGTATATAATTAATCATTAGACCAAAAACTATCCGAAAGAATGATTTATAATTTTGCTTAAAATGGTACTTTATTATATACACGTTTACTCCACTATCCCGCTATCAGTTAAGTCGAAACAACTCTTTTTATTCAATCTCTAAATGAATAATATATTCTTATATAATAATTTGATTTTAAATTCTTAATTTTCGAATTGTTCCCCCATAAATTAAGAGAGACGGAATAATAATAGAAAATACTATTTAGGTCGACTACAAAGTAAGTGTTTAACTATATATCCATTTCTTTTGACTTCTCTTTGCCGACAAATAATCATACGTAAACGCGTAAGATTTGATCATTGCAACTTTTGAATATATAGGCATATAGCTTTCTTTTGATTTTTGCCTCTTTTTCTTATTTCAAAAGCGGAACTGCAGTGGCGAATCTAAAATTTCTAGAATATGAATGCATTATTAAAAGAAGAAGGAAGAAATGTATTTAGTGGGAATTGATCTTTAGTCCTCTAACTTAATAATTCAATTTTCAATTAAGTGAACAATTTAGTCTTTTTGTAGTAGAAATATCGACTTATTATATTATACTAATTTTAGAAAATATATACATAAAATATTTAATTCTATGGAGACCATAAATTCACATACCCTAAATTATCTCCCCCCTCAATATAAGTATATAGTCTAAACAACACTATAGCTAATTAGGTCTCGTAATCTTGTTATCGTGGTGAAGTTAATTATACCCTTACCTACAATGGTTTTTTCTTAATGGCTTTATCATGTTTTTTATAATTAGGATGGTCGAGTCCGTCTATGTATATCTAGCCAAAAATAAATAAATGAGTACACGTTATTTTTCACCAACATAAATATCAGAAAAATATGTTCATCAAAATTAAGTGGATAGAAATAATCTTAGAATATAGAATCCACTCAAGGTTTCACAATCTCCTTCAATAGCTAGAGAATGTGAAATTCTAGCCATTAGGGAAAATAAACATATTTTATACAATCAGTTCTTTTAAGTAATTTCTATTACTACTACTTAAGTAGTTTGCTTTTTGTACGAGTAACTATTATATATACCAATCAACTTAATGAGATGTGAAGTCTTGAATTGTTTTAATTTGAAATATAGCAAGCTTCTTCACCTAATTATAGACAAATTTTATTGGTGTCACATATGCCCTAGCTAGAAAAGTCAATAAGCACAATTAGATGTAGATGATAATTAAAATGATCTTTTATCAAAGAAAATATAACATAATTCACTACTCTATACCGACAAAAAGAAGAAGAAAAATGTAAGAGTCGTTTATTATTTGTTAATTTCAATGAAAATATAAGAGGATGCACTAAAAAAAAATCTTAATATATATAAATATAAAATTTGAATAAAGCTATTAAATTATGTCGTATTCAGCGACCAGCTTGTAGCATCGTCTATGCTTAAAAGAAAAAAAGAAGATGACATTAAAGCTGATAAGAGATGGTCCTACGAGTTAGAAGTCATGGTGGTAGCTCATCCAAATAGTACATCTTTGACATTTTGAATTTGATTTAACTAATACATCAATAATATAAAGAGTTTTCTTATGATAAATTGATTCAATTTAATTAACTTATTATAACATGTAATATGTCATATATATATATATATATATATATATATATATATATATATATATATATATATATAAGTTAAATAAATACATTTAAAATCAAAACAAAAAAAGAAGATAGTCGAAATAAGTGAGCCGAAATTATGATGTCTAATGTATATAAAAGTTTACAAGGAGATGACATTCACGATAAATAAAATTAAAGTTAGTTATGAATTTTATTGTTAATTCATCACTAAATCATACTATATGGCTAATGATTTTTTTAATAATCTTCACTAAGCCATTATTAAATAGAATTAATAATGAATTAGTCATAAAATTTATCCATCATTTTTTAAAAGTAATGATTATTAGTGTACTTCAGACACAAGTGACCCATGAGGACCCCCCAATGAGTAACAAGAGGGGTATGGAAAAGATATATTCACACATGCATGCATAGTTGTAGAGGAAGAAAATGTAATGTTTGTTAAAATCATCCTATAAAATTATGATTTATCTTATTTATTTATATTTAAATTGAGTTTATATTAATCTATCTAATTTAATTCATTTACAAATAGAATTGATATATAATTCAGATTGAGCCATTTGATATTTTTACTTAAATATTTATTTTATTTGACATATTTTCTTAATAAGAAAAACATTAAAGTGTCTTTGTCATTTATCAATCCATTTGGTCGAAAATTGGTCTAATTATTCCCAATTTTCTATCTCTCTCTTTCAAACTTAGTAGCAAGTTGAAGAGAAGTAAAAGGATGGCCATGAAAGGAAAGTTGAGCTAACGTAACCAAGTCCATTTTCTATTGCACATATATCTTCTAGAAACGATTTAGGTTTATCCACCGATAATGTAATATATTTTGATAAAAATCTATCTGTCTTGAATATTTATATCAAATCATACTAATTTATTATATATAACTAATATTTTGAGGTAAGGATACATCCGTATTATAATTATTAATGATTTAATGATAAGACTTTTTGTGAAAACTTATATCATATATTCGTTCGATTATATTAAACTCGATACTTATAAGTTTTTATTCAATTCTTTTATATTATTAGTGGATGTTGTTTTGGGTATATCTTTAGATACGACGATGGGTGAAAGTGACTATTGAGAATTGAGATACTTAGGTACATAAGATGAAGCTTAGCACTTCAAACCTTCAAACCTTACTACAGACTTAACATCACATGCAACTAAATGAAAAAAGTAAAAGTAAAAACAGATTATCACAATCGAACTTACAATGGAAAGAAATTACAATGTCTTCTACACAAACAAACTATTAAAGATTATAGATTTTTATGAAGACCACCAAGCTAAGACCATGCCTAAACATGTTAGGAGGGAGCACAACTTGTGTATAGTTGCTTTAACAAATAAAAAGCACTATTTCTTCTCCTACAAATTTAAGTCGTGTTACTTATAAATAAAGTTTTTTTAAAAAAAATTTATATAAGAAGAGCCAATCCTTTGCCTCCACTAGTTTCTCTTTATAAATAAATATAGAGAAGTAATTTTCAAGCTCATTTTCTTTATCTTCCCTCTCCACCCAAACACTACCACACCCAATTTTCTTCTACTACTTATATTCTATATCTTTTTTTTCTTTTTTTATATATCTCTATAATATCTGTTTTCTTATCTATTTAATTTCTATATATAGAGAAACAAAAAGAAATAAGTACGTTTTATTGATAAGAAAATGAAAGAAAAATATGTAGAAGAAAGAAAAAACCATTCTAGCAATATGTCTATGTTTGCTAAACTTCATCAAATTCAAAATTTCCAGCTCCACCATCAACCGGCAGTATCCACCACAGCGCCGCCGTCCTCCGCCAACGACGGCGCCACCATCGAAGTCATCCGCCGTCCACGTGGCCGTCCACCCGGCTCGAAAAACAAACCCAAACCCAAACCCGAACCCAATTTATTCACAGCAGCACGTGATGATCACGTGGAAAAACCCACTATGAGTCCTTACCTCCTCGAAATTCCAATCGGAATTGATATTATCGATTCGATCTATCGATTTTGCGGGAATCAAAATATGGGTCTATGTATTCTTAACGGGTCGGGTACTGTTACTAATGTTACCCTTAAACAGCCCTCAATTAACCCGGCTGACTCAACAATTACCTTCCATGGAAGCTTCAATATTCTTTCGATTTCAGCTACAATTATACCATGTGATTTTTCTCGGGTCGCGAATGGATTCAGTATTTCATTAGCCGGGCCACAAGGTCAGGTTGTTGGTGGGCCGGTAATTGGGCCACTTTTAGCTGCTGGACCGGTATATTTAATTGCTACGACGTTTAATAATCCTTTTTATTACAAGTTTCCGGCGGAGGACGACGGCGACGGCGGTCAGTCGCCGGTTTCCGGCGCCGGAGATAGTGGGCAGCCACCGGAATCAACTCATCATGAGTATTGTTATAGTTCTAATCAGTTGCCATCGGATGTGATATGGGCACCTACCGCTAGACAACTACCACCTTACTAAAGTCGTATTGAGAATGTGAAGTTTACGAATTTAGATTTAAAATTTATCTCGTGTCTTGGTGAGTTTAGAATATATATTTATTTTTATTTAGAAATTTTTTAGAATATATTGAGTTTGAATCAAAGTTACGCTTAGTATTGTGAAAAAAAGAAATTGAAATATTAGTTGTCTCCGTTTGATTAATGTAACTAGCTTTGACATTTTATTGAGTTTATGTTATCTTGTTTTATTTTTAGTATACTAAAAAAAATTAGAAAACATTTATTTTGAATTTTTTATTTTATATTTATGGATCTGCTTTATAATTATGTTTTATTTTTAAGATGATAAATTTCAATAATTTCCTTTTCTTCTAAAGTTTTATGTTCAATGCAAAAATAAAATTTATATATAAATTGAAACCGATAGAATATTATTCTATTTAGCTCTATAAATGTTGTTTAGGTTAATGTAGTTTGGTATGAGGATGAGATAGAAAATGATAGCTTTAATATAAATGGGAATATAAAATAATTTTACAATCAATTAATATTCATATTCAAATGCAAAATAAAATAATTTCTGGATTATTATTCTTATCTTGCATTCAAGTTCAATTAATTGATGTCTGACATCGACATTCGAGTTCAATTAATGTAAATTCACATTATGTAGAGCTCATTCAGAAAAATGTTTTTTATTAATGATATTTTCTATACCTAAAATTCAAATTCGAGAATTTTAATTGTATCGGAGTATATCTATCTACTACACAATATATGTTGATGGTTACCAAACGAAGGTTTGGTCCTCCAGTCTCTGTGCTTGATGCTGATTGGCAGTGGCGGATCCAGGATTTAGAGTCCGTGGGTGCCAAATAGACCTCCAACCATGGCACCACAAGCCAATTTTATTCACTGGGTGCCACGCTTTATATTTATATAAATATTATAATATATACCTATGTATATGTAGAGTTTCCGTCGAAGTCGGGGGGTGGCGTGGCACCCCCCGAGGCCTTCATAGATCCGCCCCTGCTGATTCACGCCACCCCCCGAGGCCTTCATAGATCCGCCCCTGCTGATTGGTGAAGAAATTTTGTTTCCCTTGGGACATTTACTTTGAAACTACAACAGCAGCAGCAGGTGGCTGAAGATAAATGCTGACTTTTCACTTTCAATACATGGATGAATTCTTCTTATATTGGTTGCCTAATTAAATTGACTCTTTTTCAAATGCATATATATAGTGCATTGGAATGAGAAATATGAGTTAGGTTTGAGAGTTAGTGTAGTTCTACAAGTGAGATTTCAAGTAGTATATACACAAATTTTATTTGTATCTTTATGAGGTAAAAAAACTGTTTTTAATAGAGTTTTAGTTACAAAATCTAATCCTTAATGAAAAATAAGCAAGTATGCAAGTTTTTTCCGATTCAAAGTGAAAAAATGGAATTATTCCTTTAGCAAATTGGGATTAGATTCAGTAACTAATGGAACTTCTTTACCACTTAACCAAGTCTTTGACTTATGCTCAGGAGGTTCATCGTTAGGTATATACACATAATTCAAAGAAAATGATTATATATATAAAATAGTGTAATTTTTCGAACAAGGGTGGTACTTCATCACCGCCCCTGGCCGGGATAGAACCTTCAGTTTCTCACACGGGAGAATCTTAGTAGTTCAATTAGTTGACTATCTGATCTTTTATCTTGTTAGTAAAAAGTTCAATTCCCTACCTTCACGTAATCTTCTCCCTTATTTCATCTTCCCCTAACCCTAATTATTATATATTTATTCTTTTTAAAAAAAGACCATTATATGGTTAGATTTTTAATTGACAATTTTACCATAGTTCAAATATATTTCTATGTTTTATTCCAAAAAGATTTTAAAATATAGAAATATATCCGATTAATACTGCTCCATTGGCTGCCGAATCCTTAGTTTGATTTCCTTTTTTTTTTTTTGGCAAGGCCTAGTATTATTAATGTCGACATAAATTTAATATTATATTATATACAAGATCTTTATCGTTAACTATTAATGATATGCTTTATCTGAATCACAAATCTATCGAAAACAATCTCTTTAATTAGCTATATATTTTTTATGTGAAAAAGATAAAGTTACATACATACTATCTTCTCCAGACTTCACTTGTAATAGTATATTAATTTGATTTTGTATGTTATTGCTATTAACTACTATGTTTTCTCTACTTTCTTAAACTAAGTGTTAAGTTAGAAAAGAACCAACAAATTAAAACGAAAAAAGTAATTAAAGAGTTTGTATTTATCATTCAAGACTTTTCACATCTATTAATGGATAATTGTGCAATTTGGTGGGTGAGAAAACAACCAACTTGTGTCGTGCACATATTGAAGCTTTCTCTTCCTTTATTACTATCTTTGTCCACTTTTATTTGTTATGATTTTCTTTTTTAGAATCAAATTATATGAGCTTTGATTAACATTTTATGATGTATTATTTTTAATCATATTGAAATGCAAAAAAAGTGCAATTTATAGTATTTTTCGTATAGTTTTTGAATATCTACTTTTTTTGTTTAAAATATCGAATTAATGTAATCTAATTTAACTTTGAAAATCAGTCAAATTGACTTTTGAAAAACGCAACATGACAATTAAAAATGGAAGGAGGCGTATGATATGAAAAGTTAAATTTGGGTTTTTTGAAATTATTCCAAAGATATGTATGTGAAATCAAAATATACCCGAGAATAAGTATAGTTTAAAGAACCTTATAATCGCACTATATTTTGTAGATTTTTACAATATTTTATTATTTAATTTATGGGCCAAAATTATCATCAAAATTGCTTATATTGTTTGTATATAAATTTTCGTTGGTTATCCTTTTATTTTTGGATAGTTTTAGTAAATAAACCTATTTCTTTTTTGTGGAATTTCTGAATTTTTTAAACTACAACCTATAAATTTCTTTTAAGTAAACTTAGAATCTTATTAGAATTTTTTTGAGAAATATTAGATCATGATCCCAAGGCTAAATTTATCCAAATTCTAAGAACACGAACAAAATCTTAACTTAACAAAAAGAAGATATTTTCATAAATGAATTGCTACTTCCTCTCTCTCACCCCTCTCCTCTCTTTGGAATCTCGCTCGCCTCTCTCATCTTTTCTAGTCAACTCTCCCTCGCCTCTCTCCTCTCTCCTCTCCCCTCTCCCAATCCATTCACTCTCTTGCTTCATTATGTCCGGTCTCTCTTGTTTATACAAATACAATTGTTAACAATCGTTTATACAAACACAAATGATGGCAATCCATTATACAAATACAAATTATGTGTCAAGTTTACAGATCTCTTTAGTGATACAAATACAAATACACATGTATTCGTTGATACAAACATTGATACAAATACAAATACACATGTATTCGTTGATACAAAGATTGATACAAATGATGACAATAAACTATACATATACAAATACAAATTGATATGATTATATACAATTTATTCATTGATACATATACATTACTATATATATATACACACACACACACACACAAAAAAAAAAATTATGCAGATATACAAATAGATGTGTATACCAGTTACATATATCAGATAATACAAATACAATTCACCTCTCTCCACTCTTTGCCCTCTCTCGCTCGCCTCTGATCTCTCCTCCCTCTCCCGACCCAATCTTGCTTGCCTCTCTCCTTCCTCTCCCAATCTCACCCGCCTCTCTCCTTCCTCTCCCAATCTTGCTCGCCTTTCTCCCCCTCTGATATGTAGCTACGAATCGTGATTAACAAACTATAGCTATAGAGCCTATTTAAGTTTATTTTAGTGACTATTTACGAAATTTCCTTTTTTTAAAAAAAAAAAGAAAATCTATTGCTTGTATGGGCTCAACTTAGTTTGAACTACTTGGGCCCATCTCATTCTTCTTTATGCTAATATATATGTTACACAAGAACATAATAAGCCTAGACTTTTGATAATAGTAAAGTAGATATGGGTCTGTTTGGGCCTAGCTATCCATTGTTCAAAGGTGTGTTGACTGGTTAGACATGCACTATTGGAAAGGTTTACTAGAGATTCTTTTCGATCTTTAATCATATGTTTTGAGTTCAAATATAGAAAGTAGAAAAGTTTTGAGTTCAAATCTAGAAAGTAGAAAAAACAGATCATGCATATCATGAATTTGGATCGGATCGGATCGTGACAGAGTGGAATCATGTAAGGTCATGCATTATGAAATATTCTTTATTCTTCTGTACATGGAGATAAACAGAATTTCATAGTGAAGTGTGCATTCTGTTGATCAACAAGAATAAATGTACGAACGATAAATTAATTAAGCAATTAAATAGACTTGCAGTTTGTCCAGTTCATGTACGATATTTATTTAGGTGAATGAAGCAGCAGACCAATATGTTCTTTTTCTCAAAATACTATTTTCTTCATTCTAATTTGTGTAATATCTTTTTGAGAGTCGATTGAATTTTTTTACTGCAATCCTTGCCTTTTAATATTTAAACTATTAATAATTAGACTTGTACTACTATCTTTTACACACTTGATTTTTTTTTATTTTTGAAAAACTGATTCTTAAAATCCGGACATTACTACATAAACTGGGACATATAAGAATATAATATAAGGTTAAAAGTGTACAAAAAAGGCTCGTGAAGACATTTAGTTTCTTTTGTAAATTCCAAATCATTGAATATATATATATATATATATATATATATTAAAAATTAAAGTTTGAAACTGAAAGCTTTGTCTTATGTTATTGGCCTTTCCCTTCTATTTAATTTGTACTAAAGCAAGTCTCCATCAATATAATGCCGCAAAGGAAGTGACAATAATTTTGACGCGTAAAATGAACGAGTTGAATTGAATTTAGATAAGTACAAAATAAATTGAGTTGATAAATTAGAACGAGTGAAAAACAAATTATAACTAAATTCGTTTAATTTTTACTAATTTTATTTGTTCTTTTATAAATTTTTAGTACTTTATAAAATTATATTTAGTTATTATGACTATATATTATATATTAAATAAATAAATATTTTAATATAGTTTCCTATGGGTAAATTTAGATTTTAAACAACATATCAACTCTCTCTTTTTTTTTTTTTTTTTTTTTTTTTATGAAATGAACTATAATAGACTAAGCTAACAAATAAACAAGTTGATAGCCTACCCAAATATAAATAAAATAGACTAATCATATTTTGATAAGATAATTTTATCTCCTATGTAATAATTACATCTTATAGCTATTGCCCCTCTAATACAAATTTAAACTGCCGTAAATGTAGCAATTATATTCCAATAATATAATCAAGAGGTGGCTTCATGGCAGAGCTAGCATTCCAATTATGTATAATATATCAAAATTAATTTATCAAGAACCTGTAAATTTAGAATTAGTTAATGTGATGTTTATCTATAAGTAACGTTTTAAATTTGCTTTTGAACATGTACCATAGTTTACGCTGAAATTAAAACACACATATCCACCATGAAATAGTGCTTTTTAATTTACTTATGCTAATAATTTAACTTATTTACCGTTATTACTTTGAGGTTCTGAAACACAAAGAGATTTTAGTAGCTTAATGATATCGAGCGGTTTTTAATTTACTTCGATTAATAATTAAACACATTCACCGTTTTTACTATGAGGTTCTGGAACACAAAGAGATTTTATTAGCTCGTTGGTATTGAGTGGTTTTCAATTTACGTTTGTTAATAATTTAACACATTCATCATTGTTACTATGAGGTTCTAAAATACATTGAGATTTTACTAGCTCGTTGGTGTCGATTAGGGGGTCCATATAGTTTTGTTGCTCTCTATGAAGGTCTCTTTCATAAGCATTATTGGGCAGTTTTGGCTGACAATTTGCACATTATCATGCTGCAGTGAACCCGTGACAAACCGCATATCTTGTGCTTTTAGATTTTTGGCTTATATATGGACAAGAAAAACTATATACTATACTCCAATTAAGCTTCACGAGAGACTCTTCTATTCATTATGCTTTAATTATATCACTTTTGGTCCCTCTAGGGTCCAACCTTTTTGTTATTATTATTCTAGTGTCGCGTTTTAAAGTTGTATATAACCTAGTTCAAAGCGAACAATATTACTAGTCGGCTGGATTGGAATACTGTTACATATGGTATTAGAGCTACTTTATGTGTGCAACCTTGAACTATGACAGAGAAAATCTTAGCGAAGACGTTGAGTCCTTCAGGGAGGGGGCAACACTCTAGATGAATTTCATATCGATATAATATCGGAGAAATGTTGGATATATAACATTTTAGGCAAATTTCATGTCGAAAAAATATGGGAGATCAAGATGACGGATATATAAGAACACAAACTATAGATTTTAGTGTCGCGTTTTAATAAAGTCGTCAGGTTTAAGTTTAAATATCACTGGTGAAATGGATTAACATATGATATTAAAGCTACTATAAATGAAATCTTAAACTATGGGAGGGCAAACCTTGACGAGGACGTTGAGCCCCTAAGAGGGAGGAGGGTGTAACACTCTAACACGAATTATCTCACATTGATATAATATGGAAGAGATGTTGAATATATTATAAGAAAAAAGTCTTACATCTCTAGTGACGCATTTTAAATTCGTATGACCGACTAGAATCAAACCGAATAATATCACTAATGAACTGAGCTATGATATAAATCTTACACGGCGTGAATCAGAATTAATAGAGGTTTCGTAACACAGATATCAACCTCAGATGGATTACTAAAATGCGAAACGCTAACGTACGTACCATAACAGATATTTATTAAAATATGTTAAAATTAATCATATCCCATAAATTCTGAGAACGCTTGGAACTCTTCTATCCAGAAAAGTTTTTAAAAAATTGTTCTATAACTTCTTAGGTACGTCATGAATGACTCAACATCAGTCAAGCTTGTGAATAATTCAAGAATCATAGAGTTACTTGTTAGATGTGTCAAATTAGCGAGTTAGATTAAATTTGGACATATTAAAATAGATTGAGTTGATAAATGAACAAGTTATTGACTCGATCAAAAATTACTTAATAAGTTATTGACTCGATCATAATCCAACATGTCAAATTTTACAAATTTTAACGACCAACCCAAACTTGAACAGGGTGGACGGATTATATTTTATGGGATAATTTTGTCACCTCTATCGCTGGCTAATTAACTATAATATATATATAATTAATTGTGATATTCAAAATTTAAAGTCTACTTTAATTTGAGGTCATATTACTAATTTACTCTGATAATATTTACTTAACAAATTAAAATTGTTTTTTTTTCTTAGTTATGCAAAAAGGTTAATCAAAAGTAAAAAATGATATATAAATATGAAAAATCATTTAACAAGTTAGGACAATGGTATCACTTTAGTTTATGCTGCAAAATATTGACTTCTCTTTAGTCCTTTTTTGGATCATAGCTAGCTAGATATTGTACAATTATCCTAAAATTCATCCCCACCAAAATAAAAAAAATAAAAAATATCACATGAAAATTTAATTTTCATTTAAAATTTTCCACCAATAATTTCACACCCTTTTTGTATCTTCTATATATAACATGTTTAATTACACCACTCTATTTAATTTGTCATATTGCCTTCAAAAATTTATAATGGCTACTTATTTCTTCTTCTTCTTCTTCTTCATTTTTCTAATTATTTCTACAAGAACTTTAGCTTATGATGATACTTGTGCTTTTAATTCCAAAAAAGGAAATTCAGACCTTTCTGTTATTCATATATATGGAAAATGTTCACCATTTAACTCACCAAAACCTTCTTCTTCATGGATTAATACTGTTATCAACATGGCCTCTAAAGATCCACAAAGGCTCTCTTATTTATCAAGTTTAGTTGTGTCCAAAAAGCCTACTAATGTTCCCATTGCTTCAGGCCAACAACTCTTCAATATAGGTATAATGATGATATTTGCTCGGTTCACTTTTACCTGTCACTTTCAATATATCAAGAAAAAATAGTTATATTTTTCATGTTTTACCTTTAGCATTAATTACTTATTTGTCAAATAATTTTTCAAGACCTAATACTAAACATCAGTTAATAGGGATAGTATTGTAAAATAGTCATGCTAATCGTTGTTTTCTTAATGGGTGTACGAAGTCTAAATGTAACAAGTAAATTAGAATAGAGGGAGTATATATTTTACGGTGTTCTCAAGGATAGTTTATAATTTGTTTGGTCAAACTTCTAGAATCTATTTATTTTAACGAAGTGTTTTTCAAAAAAAAAAGTTTGGAAAGAAGCCGTTTATGTTTGATTAATCCATTTGAGAATACTTTTGTAATAAATTAAAGAAATAATATGTGCTTGACCAAGATTCTAAAAGTGCTTAGAGGGATAATCATTTTTGCCTTCCCAAAAGCTAATATTTTTGTATTATTCAGTAACTTGTTAATTCCAAATATTACAATATTCAAAGAATATTTTCATACATTATACCCATCTCTAGTTTAAGAACATAATATATTACAAAAAAAATTGTAGTCATCTACGAACTTCGCCTCTAATCTGTCTAAATTGCTCATAGCTAACATAAATTCTTTTATTAGTGACAAAATTGAAAAATCTCTATTACTCAAATTTAAGACACGTAAATTGAGATGCAGGCACGTCGGGGGTATAAAATGTGAATTTTTCATTGTACATGTAATTCACATCATCTTTGCTATACATTGTTGTAGGTAACTATGTGGTTCGGGTCAAGATGGGTACTCCGGGTCAACAAATGTACATGGTTTTGGATACAAGTAATGATGCTGCATTTGTACCATGTAGTGGTTGTGTTGGTTGCTCTTCTAATACTTTGTTTGCCCCATCTACTTCCACTACTTACGGGTCGGTAGACTGCTCCGTACCCGAATGTACTCAAGTCCGAGGGAGTCTCTCGTGCCCGACTACTGGGTCAGTAGTCGGGTCAAGTACTGCTTGCTTCTTTAACCAATCATATGGTGGAGATTCATCCTTTTACGCCACGTTGTCACGTGACTCCCTAGGACTAGTCAATGACGTTGTCCCGAATTATGCTTTCGGGTGCATAAGTTCCGTGTCCGGGACCTCAATTCCACCACAAGGGTTATTGGGCTTGGGCCGTGGGTCAATGTCATTGATGTCACAATCCGGTTCTCTTTATTCAGGCGTATTCTCATATTGTTTGCCTAGTTTTAAATCTTATTATTTCTCTGGATCACTCAAGCTCGGACCCGTGGGCCAACCCAAAAACATTAAAACCACCCCATTACTCAAGAACCCGAGACGACCGTCTTTGTACTACGTGAACCTGACAAGTGTAAGCGTGGGACGAGTTCCGGTCCCGATTGCACCTGAACACCTAGTGTTTGACCCGAACACCGGTGCGGGCACAGTGATTGACTCGGGTACGGTCATAACTCGATTCGTCCAACCCGCTTACGAGGCGATTAGGGATGAATTTAGGAAACAAGTGAATGGGACATATAGCTCATTGGGTGCATTTGATACATGTTTTGTATCACAAAATGAGGCAATGATACCAACTATAACATTGCACTTTGAGGGAATGGACTTGAAATTGCCAATGGAGAACACATTGATACATAGTAGTGCCACTCCCTTAGCATGTTTGGCAGTTGCATCAGCACCAAATAATGTGAATTCAGTGTTGAATGTGATAGCCAATTTGCAACAACAAAATCTGAGGATTATGTTTGACACGGCTAATTCGCGCATTGGAATTGCTCGCGAAGTTTGTAACTAAGTGTCCCTCGTACCCTAAAATATGTAGTCACACCCGTGTCTGATACTTCAAAAAATGATGGACGACGTCGTTATTATTAAGTCTTTGCTTTCCTTTTATTTGTTGTTTGGAAGAGAAAATTTATTCTTCAATTTAGTAGACTTGGTGAAAAAGTTCATCAAGTACTTTAATTTCCTTGTGTTACTATTTGGAATGAATTAATGTTATGTTCATTAATTTGGTGCATTTAGAAAATTATCAGTCTGTTTAATTTTTGCTTAATTATATTTCCTCAAATTCAATTGTTGGGTAAATCTGTTCAAAAGTTATGTACATGTTGATAATTTTTATATTTGTAAAACGTTATCCACACTGCCATAACTCATTCCACTTAACATATACTCTATCGAAGCGGATTTAAAATTAAAAATTTTTGAGCTTTAAAAAAAATTAAATTAAAAAAATAACTTTATTATAAGTGTCCAAGGGTTATTGGACCTTCACCAAGGAGGACAGCAAAACTAAAGCAAATTTCATTAATGTAATTGGCCTAAAAACTTTGGACTAAGCATAAGAGTGAGGGTTTTACTCTGTGCGCATCCAAAGGGTAGCGGCTGCGAGTATCTCTTGTCATAAAAAAAAACTAAGGATTGTTTTAGACCATAAGTTTTAAAGTCTTCCTTTTCATTTCTTAAATAGTATGTCAAGTCAAATAATACCACATAAAATGGAACGGAGGGATCGGAGTAGTTCTTAAGTGCTTGTTTGATTGGGAATCAAGTTATCCTCAAATTAATTATTTCAAGATTGCTATCCAATTCTTAATGTGAGACCAAAATAACACTACAATCTTATAATAACTATCCTATAATTTTTTTCCAATCAAACATGAAATAAACTCATCTTAAAATTAACTACGAAATTATCTATTCATTATCCCTCGTATTAATGAGCCGTGAAAGATGGTAGTGGTTCTAGTGGAGCTTTATTTCTTCAGTTTATTATCTGATGGTCCAAGGGGCTGTTTCCATGAGGATGTTTCCAACATAAATAATCAAAGTTTGGTGTATCTGTAAATTGACACAGTTAGAAACAACTCTGCAGAATCATAAATACACTAAAGCATTGATGTCACAGACTATATCTGCTTGAGAACACATATTAACTATTGGATAAGGAAGAAAAGTTATAGACAAGGAAATTCAGATCATTATCCAACCAAATTGTTCTTGCATAATTGATTTATTTGACGTTATTGTTCCAACCAAATTGGACAAGTTGGCATAGACTTCCTTCATACCTGGGCGTTCATTTGGATCCTCATTCAAGCATTTTACTGCTAAGTCTATGATGTTATTAGCAAGCTCATCATTATCTTGCAAAATTGATTCATCCACTGTTGATCTTTTTTTCTCCTTGGAGCTGCTTCATAATCCAGTGGTGGATTGCCATTTTCTTCTCTATTTCTTCAAATTTTAGTCACCTAGTCTTAGTGAGTAAGATATGTAATTGTCATATCAATTTTTTGTCATCTAACCATCTGCCGTTATATGTGTACAATGGTATACTCATTCAAATGGCGAGCTTGTTCAAGGAATGGCACACTAATCCAGAAAGCTGCAACATTTTGCATTAGGAAAAAAAAAAATAGTGGCTTAATTGCCTTATTTTCTCTGTTGTTGAACAAAGTGTGTCTATTTTGATAATTCATTTAAGTGAATGACATTGTTTTGAGTTTGGTAATTCTTCTTTATTACCTTCGAACTTATTTCTCTTGTAAATTTTATTTTTGATGTTATAAAAGAGGGTTTATGTGAATTAAGGTGAATTTATTATGATAGTTTTAAAGCGTTACAATAATTGAGTGACAATTATTATCTTTGCCAGCAATAGCAAAAGCCACAAATATGCTTGTTTCTAAGGTGGCTTTAATAGCAATAGTAAAGGCTGCTAAATAAATGCCGCTAAAAGTAATTATTTTTAGAGGCAATAATAAGGGTCTTTACCGGCACTCGACATAAATGCCACTAAAGGCTTTAGCGACATTGGATTCAATGGCATTTAATTAAATGCCGGTAAATGTATTTGTGGCATTAAATATTGCCGCTAAAGGCCTGTTTTGGTGTAGTGTTACTATCAGAGGCGGAGCTAGGTGGGGGTTCATGGGTTCGGGCGAACCCACTAGCTTTTTCGTAGACCCTATATTTGTATTAGAAAATTAAATAAATATACGTTTAGTCTTTTTTCCTTATGCTTTTGGTATACGTTTAGTCTTTTTTCCTTTCCGTGAATGCATTGATAACGCAACAAATAGTTTTTATATATTTAATGGACTTCACAATATAATTACAGAGTCTAAAAAAAATTAATGGATTCCTAAAAACCCACACCCAATACCCTAAATTCTCCCATGGTCCATATCATGTCCTAAATATTTGCCATATTTTGCTTTCCTCAAGAGTTAAACTACATAAACTTTGATCATATTTTAAGATGTATTCTTTCACCGTATTGATATTTGAAAAATTGCAGCATATATATAGTGTTTTTTGAAAAGTTTTTGGATATCTAAATTTAAATTTTGAAATATTAAAATAATCTTATCAAATTTAGCTTTAAGAAATAATTAAATTAACTCTCGAAAGGTGAAATATGACATTTTGGGACTTCTATCTTTATACAAAGAGTGTTTGTTTGGTAACTATATATGTTTTGAATGTTTGTTAGGTAAACTATATATGTTTTGAAACATTATTGACACATGATGGAAAAATTAATATACATATAAATAAAATTAAAAAGGAAAGGACAGAGGCAAACATATATAAGAGTGAGAGTAATTCAAGAAAGTAAAAGAAAAGGAAAAGAATCACAAGAAAGTATCTTTAGTAAAATCTCTTTTTATATACCCCATATTATCATATTATTTTGCTCAAAATACATCAATAAACACTAGCAAGTGTATACACATAAAAATCAATAAATAATTAAAATAAAAGCCTCAATATTCTATTATGCTCACCCCACCTATCTTTTAATTTTTTGTTTTTTACCATTTTTGTTAACCCCACCATTTCTTCTGAGTCGAGAGTCTATCAGAAACAACTTGCATATTTTTTCGAAACCATTACACTAAATATATTATTGTTGTCGTGGTCATCAACCCCACCATTGGTGCACAGCAACACCTTCATCTCTCAACAATCCATACAATGATAAACATTCCCAATATGCCCTCCTATTTTTCTTATCACTTTTTTTAATTCCTTGATGTTTACATTCCAAGAAAAGTTCATCAATTAACTTAACACTTTTATTGTTCACCATTTCTTCAACCACATCAGCCTCTGCCTTCATTACCACATACTCATTTTCTTTTACATTTTTTTGTAACCAATCAGACATGTTAATAGTACTCAATGGTATCTCTTTTCCACTTGATTCTTCATTCATAGTCTCAATCTTGAACATCTCAAATTTTGTGTTTCTTGTAGGATAATGCTTTGTAAACCAAGTAGAATGATAATTATCACTTGATTTTTCATTCTTTTCTTGTAAACCAACATCAATGAACACCCTTCTTGGGTAACTCTCTAGGGAAACCCCCATTAAATCAGGTAAAAAATGTGTCTTTTTTAGATATCTACTCGATTTTCCTGAGGCTGCTCTTGGTGGTTCAAGTAGTACATCTTCTAGTTTCTTTAGTGCTGCCTTTTTTGCACTTGTAAAATCATCCGACCTGACTAATTCAGATTCACGCTGAGTGGACTGACTAAGGGAAGTCAAATGCTCCTTATCAAAAACCTTTCTGTTCCCAGAGCTCGAACCAGACACATTTTCTGAATTAGTTTCAAGAAGTCGCCGCGCAGAAGAGTTGATAGGGGCATTCTTTATTTTCTTCATGGCTACAATAGTTGAATCAAATTTTCTAACATAGACAATCTTGTAATTTGATGGATGTGGAAATTCATCAATCAAAGGATTGTCACTTAGTGGTACAACTAGAATACCACCAACTTTCAAAGCTCTTTCAATAAAATTTGATGATTGAGGATAACCATAGGCCAAAACAAAATCAAATGTCTCATTAGGGACAAAATTTTGTTGTGTAGAATCTGAAAATGAAATCAAATCAGGATTATAATCTTTAACAACTTGAGAATTACAAATTTCTTCATCATTTCCATTGCTGACAAGAAGGGACCTATCACCCATTCTTATAAGTCTTTCATTAGCCAAATCTTGAAAAATCATAGGCAAAAACTCCAACTTAATTGGATTATAAACCATCTCATGATCAACTTGATAAGCATAATTAGACTCGTATCGCGATGATAAGTACCCGATTATTGTATTAATCCAAGGTAAAGAAACAATTACCAATGCTAATATTGTTGCACGAGCCATAAACTTCAAAACCCAAGAATGGTCTATTCTTATAATCACCAACTTTATATCCCAATTATAATCCATTAATCCATCTATGTATAAACCTCTCATTTTGCTATGTTGCTTGTTGTAAAAACCTTGCAACATGTTATTCATCATTTTGTACCTCATGTTTGTTATGACAAGTAACACGAATCACAAAAAGGTGCATGCAAGCTAACCAAACACCAGCTGACACCAGAAAGATACTAGGTTGTTGGAAAAATCTCTCGAAACACAAAAGAAAGTCGAATTATTACTAACTTAAAAAAAAGAGGGTTGGTGAGCTAGAATAATAGAAAATTATCGAATATTATTTTTTTTAACGAGTGCAAAACCTGGCTGCGGTGTGGTTGCCACCCACGAGGGCTAGTCTATTTGTTTGCACTTTTGCCCACAATAACAATAAATCTTTTAACCTCTGAATTTCCATTTATTGATAATATTGTTACTCTCCTTCCTTCTATAATTTCCAGATCGATGACATTTATTTGGAATATTAACACTATTCCATGATCAAGTTTTTTAACGATACATTGGAAGAAAATCCAATAATATTTTCGTCACCGATCGGAAAAATAAAGAAGGAAGGAGGAGGAGGAGGTATAATAAGAGAGAAATAAAGACTATTGGATTTATTTTTATTTATTTATTTATTTGGTATTTTTTTTCTTTTATAGTTTCAAATGATATTGTTTCTAGGCTAATATAGAAAGTAATACTATTAATGATGTTTGGTTATGCGATTATTTCTCTTAAAAGGAATGGTGAAAAAATTGGCAATTAACTTTGATGAACGTGAACTTAATTAATTTCACCATACAATCTTGATAAGAATAATTATCAAACATTTTATTTAATGTAAGAGGTGATCAAAATGATATAAATATTTTATTGGTTATAGCTCTTTTAATAAATTGTAGTATGATATTTTTTTTATTATTATTATAAATGAGGGAGGATATTTAGTCGTGACACATTACCAACCTTGCAAGTTGCTTGAGTAATTTCATGAAGTACTTATTATCTATTATTAGTACACGTACTAAATGAGGGACGATATTTAGTGATCACGACTCATCACCAACCTTGCATGTTGCTTGAGTAATTTCATAGAGTATTTGTTATCTATTATTAGCACATGTACTGATACATTATGATTGTTAAATCTTTATTTTTCACCCTGCTCTTAAAAGAATAATGTTTTGAAAGAATTTTTTTTTTAATTAAAGTGACTATTTTGAAAAGAAATTATTATATTTAGAATCACTATTTGAAATTGAGTTTTGATGTTTCAAATCACTTTATTTAAATTCCATTTTCTTGTTTCTATTTCATACCTTTTTTCCATTTTTTTTCTAATCTCATAATTATTTTTTCTTCTGATAAGCAAATTAAAGGTGAAAAAGACTTGTATTTATGTATGTAGTTGAAATTTGAATTGTATAGTCAATAATGGGAGGAACTATTATTGAAACGGACCACTTTATTTCAAATCCACACATGTATGTTGAATATAGTTGTGACAAAATTGATCGAATCTCAAATAGATCCAACATCATATAATTGATGTTTGAATTGTATATGGTCAATAATGGAAAGAGGTTGAGTTAAATGTGTTAATATGAATTTCTTGAAATTCAGAAGCTTGGATTCATATAATGTATTCATATTAAGAAACTAAATTTGTTAAATATATTTAATATTAAATTTAAAATCAAAATATTATCTATTTAAAGCCACTATTATAAAATTTTAAATCTATAAAATAAAAGTTCTGACTGCGCATCTGATAGTTGATGGAATGATTGAGACATATTCCATAGTCATGTTGTGGTGCATGTTACTCTTTTTTTGTTTTGTTTTGTGACTTGCATTCTTTTACTTGGTGATCTTCCACTTACGCCTTTAAATTTTCTAATTCACTTAGAAAAGAATTTTTATATTATCAAATCATTTAAAAGATTGATAATGTACATATAACTATGCATAAATAAAATAAGAAGGTGTAAACTGCTCGATTAAGTCTGTGTGGATAAGTTAAATCTAAAAAAAAAATATGTATATATATTTTCAATTTAAAAGGAAGAGTAAATTCTTATCTTATAAAAATTGTTTAAGATATAAAGGTAAAATTTTGAATCAATTTTTAAAATCAAATATTTCAAATTCAAGTATTATTGAATATGAAAAAAAGTCATGTGAGGAAGCACTTTTCTCTTAATGAATCGTATGTGACACAAATTTAAAGTATACGATGCCGAGTGAAATTGGGAGAAAAAAAGAATTTTTTTTTGAATATTATGTACCAACAAACATCCCCTTGTTTAAATCATTCATCATATCAATCTATGACTAATCAAGACCAAGGAGGAAGATTCTCACAGGGTGCTCCACTAATCATTGATGTTGAAACTTTGACCTAGTTGGTCAATCAAGAATTTAATTTATATATATTAATAGTATAATATCTTCTTTTACACCATAATGTCAATTAATTGATGGTGGTGATGACTAACGATATGATATTGATTATGTGTGTCGTTTGTGATGGCATTGACTGATGATGGTGGTTCTTGGTAGTATTTTATTGTATAGTGGTTGGGAGTAGTGACTAGTTGTGGTTGTTGGTGGTGACGATTGATAATTAGTAGTGGAATGATATTGATATCTAATGGCGGTGGAGAATGATGATACCAGTTAACGATATATAATATTGACTAATGGTGGTAATTATCGATAGTAAATAGTGAATGTAATAATGGTTGGTGACGATGATTGCAACTAATGTTTAATGGTGATGGCGATTGATTTTGGTGATTGCTGATAGTGATGGTTGTGGATGGTAGGTGATGGTAGTTATGATTGAAATGGTGATGGGGAAAGCAGAATATAGAGTAGTGGTAAATTGTCATCTTTATATAAATTCTCAAAATAGACCTTTTAATGATATTAGGCCTTGATTATAGATCTTAATCATTATGATCCATTAAGTAATTATAAATTTTTTTAAAAAAAACACTTAATGATTAAGATTCATACATTTGAATACAAACCGACTTAATTATTGAGATCTGAATGATTACGCTTTAAGACATTCATTCAGAGTGAAAACAAAGGAGGTCCTTCACCCATCATCTATATATTTGCCTTATCTCTCAACTTGATGAAGTACACTAGTGTATTGTTCAATTTTGCATAATGTCTAGTTGGAACATCACAATATACCTTGTGCTTTTCTTGATCATCCAAAGTATTAGCACAATATTAGCTCTTCATGACTACTATTACTGCCCAAACACAACTACTTATAACAATATAACAAACACCTCTTATGATTCCAACCTCAATTTGCTACTTTCAACTCTTTCTACTGCCTCTAGTGAACATCTTTTTTACAATTTCTCTATCGGTGGCACCGATAATTTCGAAAGAATTTACGGTCTTTTCATGTGTCGAGGTGATATGTTAAGTGTAAATTGTCAAGATTTTGTAACAAGAGCTGTTAAAGATATAATCTTGTCATGCCCCGGTAGCAAAACGGCTGTATTATGGTGGGATGATTGCTTGTTACGTTACTCGAATCAATCAACATTCCCCGGTCCAAACTATGGATCCATAATTAACAATCCATCTACACCTTTTGTTATATATAACACTATTCCAATTACCAATAATGAACATGAACAAGGAAGGTTCAAACAGATTTTAGAGAAAATTATGAATGACATAGCGACTCAGGCTGCTAGTGATGATCGATCGATAGACAAGAAAATTGCAACTAGGGAAGCTAACTTCAGTGTTGACACAACAATTTATGCTTTGGCTCAATGCATTCCTCATATGTCTTCTAAAGATTGCCTAAACTGCCTTGAAAATGCCGTCAAAGTTTTAAACAAGTGTTGTGATGTTTATAGAGGTGCTAGAGTTCAATTTCCTAGTTGTTTTATGAGGCATGAAGTGTACCCCTTCTACAATAATAATAATAACAACAAGCCACCTGCTTTGTCCCATAATCAAGGTACATTTTACTACTCTCTCTGTTCTATTTTATATGAATTAGTCTGATTTGACACATAATTTAAGAAAGAATTTTTTTTTTAAAAACTTGTGGGCTAAAATAAGTGATAAATGTTTGTCTAACTATAAATTATTTCGTTAAAGGTAAAATAAGTCATTTTAAAGTTAAATTGTTATTAATATGAAGATGTCTCTTTATTATTTTTTTGGAAATTGACTAAAAAGAAAAGTAAGTCATATAAACTGAGACAGGAGGAGTAATATTTTGACCAATACAATACTGACTTTAATTTGTTGTAGATTTGTGTCACCATTAGTTTACGATAAGTTTTTACCTTTAAACCCCCCACCCCCCTTAATTTAATTGGATAAATGACGAAATGAAAAGTATTTTGAGTGTGTTCTTATCTTAACTCTTAAATTAAATATAATATTTATATTTGGTATAAGTCGACATTGTGCTATTATGGGTTTGTGTCCCATTGATATTGACCCAAAAAAAAGATTTACCTAAAACAGGTATATGTAACATTCTATTAATTAATAAAATAATATTCTTCATCTATATTCCAACCATATGTCTCTTTTATATCAACGATTGAAATTCAGATGAATCCGTATTTATTATCTATTGCCCGATAATAATATGATGGTTGGAAATATCACATCAAAAATTAAATAGAAAGCATTAATAGAATGAATTCAAATTCTTGAATGGCGTAGCCGAAAACCCTTCGACGAATATGGAAAATTATTTTTCAATATGTATATACTAAATTTTAAACATCATTAACGAATTTTCTCAATTCGCCAGAGCATGACGGAAATCCAAAAAAAGAAGTACTAATTATTTGTATAGTGGTTGCCATTGTAATTCTTTTGTTTCTACTATCAATTGGAGTCTTTCATTTGCTACCAAGGAGAAGAAGGATGAAAAGAAATAATAAAACTCTTAAGGAGATGAATGGTAATTAATTAAATCCCAATTATTTAATACAATTCAAGTCCATTTATTTCTTAATTAACTAACTTTTTTTTAATTAATTATAAATATGTGTTGCAGTTGATCTTAGTGAGATTTTAACTGATGAATCATTGCAATATGACTTTAGTACAATTGAAGCTGCCACTAACTTCTTTTCTATGGAAAACAAAATTGGTGTAGGTGGATTTGGTGATGTCTATAAGGTAACATGTTCAAATTAGACCATATAATAATTTTTAGATATAAGTTATATATCGACAACATAAATATATTTTACACGATCATCATCGGGGAACTTGGTAATGGACAAGAGATAGCTGTAAAAGGCTATCAAGAAGGTCAAGTCAAGGTGTTGAAGAATTTAAGAATGAAGTTGTACTTGTCGCTAAGCTTCAACATAGAAATTTAGTGAGACTCTTAGGTTTTTGCTTGGAAGGAGAAGAAAAAATACTCATCTATGAGTTCGTGTCCAACAAAAGCCTCGACTATTTCTTATTTGGTATGCTTCTTTACACGTCTCACTTTTCTTTTAATTAGATTGTTATATACAATATTTCTCTAATTTCAATGTCTCACGTGATATGATTAAGATACGAAGAAACAAGCAACGTTGGATTGGTCAGTACGTGACAAGATTATTAGAGGAATAGTACGAGGATTAGTTTATCTTCATGAAGATTCTCGTCCTCGAATCATACATCGTGATCTCAAAGCAAGCAATATTTTGTTAGACAAAGATATGAACCCTAAAATTTCAGATTTTGGCATGGCTAGAATATTTGGAGTTGACCAAATTGAAGGAAGCACTAACATAATTGTTGGAACATAGTAAGTGTTGGTTTAAAAAAACTCTTTTTTTAATCGGTTCGTTATAGTATAGAAAAATGTTAATTATTGTGATTTATTGTTCTTTTAATAGCGGCTACATGTCCCCAGAGTATGCAATGCATGGTCAATTCTCAGTGAAATAAGATGTTTTTAGTTTTGGTGTGCTTCTTTTGGAGATAATAAGTGGAAAAGGAAGAAATAATAAAGAAGATAAATTTGATGACCTTCTTGTCCATGTAAGTGCAAATAAATTTAATTTAATCACCTAAAGTAATTTTAATATTTTTATCCTAATTTATTAAGATTATATTATAATAAATGTTGATATTTATAGGCATGGAAGTTGTGGAAAGATGGTAGAGCAATGGAACTTGTTGATCCATCTCTTATTGGTGACTCAAATTCAATGTCTAAAATCATGAGATGTATACATATTGGATTGTTATGTGTTCAAATTGATTTGGATGGAAGACCTACAACTACTTTGATATCTCATATTCTCAGTACTGATTCTACTATTCTATCAGAGCCAAATCAACCAAATAGTCTTTTAAAGATTATTCTAGATTAGGAAATATCGATCAACTCAAAAGTAATTTCATTTTGTCATCTAGTTTTGAGGAATTAATTACTGAAATCTACCCAAGATAGTATTGTATACCAAAGGTCACCACGTATATATATAGAGACTTAATTAGATTGTCACAAAAAGTCTTTTATGATGATTTTTTTTCACTTTTTGTAGTTCTATTTCTTGTAGTTATAAAAATTTACTTTTCGATGCGTTTTAATTCTTCTGTTGGATTTATGTATTCTACAGACAATATAAGATATCAGTGTATCAAATTGTCATGTTTAATAGTTCTAGCTATCTTATTTGAACAAAATATTATTTGATAATTTAAGCAAACAAATGATGTAATATTAGTTAGTTATAATGTAAGAATGAACAAATTGATTTAAGAGTCGAGAATAGTCTTTGAAACCCAACAATGAAATGCTTGTGGGTTCATTCATATTATCTTTTTTTACGTAACACTGCCATCGATTACTATTTAAATATTGACCTCGTTTAAAATATTTGTAAAAATATTTTGAGTATTTAGAGAGTTGGGGCGAACAGTACGTGAAGCCTCATCATATTTTGCACATATTTTGGGTATATATGAGCCATTTTACAGAAATTGGGTGATTTTTTCAGATTTTCGTGTGTGTTAGCCCATCAATGTTTTGGTGATATAGCTTCCGGGCGATTATTTTGCAAAACCTTTACCAAACCCTCCATTTAGAGTTGGGGGAGCAGTACGTGAAGTCTCACATTTTTTTACATATTTTGGGCATTTAGGAGATATTTTACCGGAATTAAGCGATTTTCTCAATTTTTCGTGTGTGTTAGTTCATGAATATTTTGGTAATATGGCTTCAGGATGATTTTTTCATAAAACCTTTATGGAACCCTTCGCATGGTTTTGGGGGAGGAGTACGTGAAACCTCACAATAATGGGAGGAACTATTATTGAAACGGACCACTTTATTTCAAATCCACACATGTATGTTGAATATAGTTGTGACAAAATTGATCGAATCTCAAATAGATCCAACATCATATAATTGATGTTTGAATTGTATATGGTCAATAATGGAAAGAGGTTGAGTTAAATGTGTTAATATGAATTTCTTGAAATTCAGAAGCTTGGATTCATATAATGTATTCATATTAAGAAACTAAATTTGTTAAATATATTTAATATTAAATTTAAAATCAAAATATTATCTATTTAAAGCCACTATTATAAAATTTTAAATCTATAAAATAAAAGTTCTGACTGCGCATCTGATAGTTGATGGAATGATTGAGACATATTCCATAGTCATGTTGTGGTGCATGTTACTCTTTTTTTGTTTTGTTTTGTGACTTGCATTCTTTTACTTGGTGATCTTCCACTTACGCCTTTAAATTTTCTAATTCACTTAGAAAAGAATTTTTATATTATCAAATCATTTAAAAGATTGATAATGTACATATAACTATGCATAAATAAAACAAAAAGGTGTAAACTGCTCGATTAAGTCTGTGTGGATAAGTTAAATCTAAAAAAAAAATATGTATATATATTTTCAATTTAAAAGGAAGAGTAAATTCTTATCTTATAAAAATTGTTTAAGATATAAAGGTAAAATTTTGAATCAATTTTTAGAATCAAATATTTCAAATTCAAGTATTATTGAATATGAAAAAAAGTCATGTGAGGAAGCACTTTTCTCTTAATGAATCGTATGTGAGACAAATTTAAAGTATACGATGCCGAGTGAAATTGGGAGAAAAAAAGAATTTTTTTTTGAATATTATGTACCAACAAACATCCCCTTGTTTAAATCATTCATCATATCAATCTATGACTAATCAAGACCAAGGAGGAAGATTCTCACAGGGTGCTCCACTAATCATTGATGTTGAAACTTTGACCTAGTTGGTCAATCAAGAATTTAATTTATATATATTAATAGTATAATATCTTCTTTTACACCATAATGTCAATTAATTGATGGTGGTGATGACTAACGATATGATATTGATTATGTGTGTCGTTTGTGATGGCATTGACTGATGATGGTGGTTCTTGGTAGTATTTTATTGTATAGTGGTTGGGAGTAGTGACTAGTTGTGGTTGTTGGTGGTGACGATTGATAATTAGTAGTGGAATGATATTGATATCTAATGGCGGTGGAGAATGATGATACCAGTTAACGATATATAATATTGACTAATGGTGGTAATTATCGATAGTAAATAGTGAATGTAATAATGGTTGGTGACGATGATTGCAACTAATGTTTAATGGTGATGGCGATTGATTTTGGTGATTGCTGATAGTGATGGTTGTGGATGGTAGGTGATGGTAGTTATGGTTGAAATGGTGGGGAAAGCAGAATATAGAGTAGTGGTAAATTGTCATCTTTATATAAATTCTCAAAATAGACCTTTTAATGATATTAGGCCTTGATTATAGATCTTAATCATTATGATCCATTAAGTAATTATAAATTTTTTTAAAAAAAACACTTAATGATTAAGATTCATACATTTGAATACAAACCGACTTAATTATTGAGATCTGAATGATTACGCTTTAAGACATTCATTCAGAGTGAAAACAAAGGAGGTCCTTCACCCATCATCTATATATTTGCCTTATCTCTCAACTTGATGAAGTACACTAGTGTATTGTTCAATTTTGCATAATGTCTAGTTGGAACATCACAATATACCTTGTGCTTTTCTTGATCATCCAAAGTATTAGCACAATATTAGCTCTTCATGACTACTATTACTGCCCAAACACAACTACTTATAACAATATAACAAACACCTCTTATGATTCCAACCTCAATTTGCTACTTTCAACTCTTTCTACTGCCTCTAGTGAACATCTTTTTTACAATTTCTCTATCGGTGGCACCGATAATTTCGAAAGAATTTACGGTCTTTTCATGTGTCGAGGTGATATGTTAAGTGTAAATTGTCAAGATTTTGTAACAAGAGCTGTTAAAGATATAATCTTGTCATGCCCCGGTAGCAAAACGGCTGTATTATGGTGGGATGATTGCTTGTTACGTTACTCGAATCAATCAACATTCCCCGGTCCAAACTATGGATCCATAATTAACAATCCATCTACACCTTTTGTTATATATAACACTATTCCAATTACCAATAATGAACATGAACAAGGAAGGTTCAAACAGATTTTAGAGAAAATTATGAATGACATAGCGACTCAGGCTGCTAGTGATGATCGATCGATAGACAAGAAAATTGCAACTAGGGAAGCTAACTTCAGTGTTGACACAACAATTTATGCTTTGGCTCAATGCATTCCTCATATGTCTTCTAAAGATTGCCTAAACTGCCTTGAAAATGCCGTCAAAGTTTTAAACAAGTGTTGTGATGTTTATAGAGGTGCTAGAGTTCAATTTCCTAGTTGTTTTATGAGGCATGAAGTGTACCCCTTCTACAATAATAATAATAACAACAAGCCACCTGCTTTGTCCCATAATCAAGGTACATTTTACTACTCTCTCTGTTCTATTTTATATGAATTAGTCTGATTTGACACATAATTTAAGAAAGAATTTTTTTTTTAAAAACTTGTGGGCTAAAATAAGTGATAAATGTTTGTCTAACTATAAATTATTTCGTTAAAGGTAAAATAAGTCATTTTAAAGTTAAATTGTTATTAATATGAAGATGTCTCTTTATTATTTTTTTGGAAATTGACTAAAAAGAAAAGTAAGTCATATAAACTGAGACAGGAGGAGTAATATTTTGACCAATACAATACTGACTTTAATTTGTTGTAGATTTGTGTCACCATTAGTTTACGATAAGTTTTTACCTTTAAACCCCCCACCCCCCTTAATTTAATTGGATAAATGACGAAATGAAAAGTATTTTGAGTGTGTTCTTATCTTAACTCTTAAATTAAATATAATATTTATATTTGGTATAAGTCGACATTGTGCTATTATGGGTTTGTGTCCCATTGATATTGACCCAAAAAAAAGATTTACCTAAAACAGGTATATGTAACATTCTATTAATTAATAAAATAATATTCTTCATCTATATTCCAACCATATGTCTCTTTTATATCAACGATTGAAATTCAGATGAATCCGTATTTATTATCTATTGCCCGATAATAATATGATGGTTGGAAATATCACATCAAAAATTAAATAGAAAGCATTAATAGAATGAATTCAAATTCTTGAATGGCGTAGCCGAAAACCCTTCGACGAATATGGAAAATTATTTTTCAATATGTATATACTAAATTTTAAACATCATTAACGAATTTTCTCAATTCGCCAGAGCATGACGGAAATCCAAAAAAAGAAGTACTAATTATTTGTATAGTGGTTGCCATTGTAATTCTTTTGTTTCTACTATCAATTGGAGTCTTTCATTTGCTACCAAGGAGAAGAAGGATGAAAAGAAATAATAAAACTCTTAAGGAGATGAATGGTAATTAATTAAATCCCAATTATTTAATACAATTCAAGTCCATTTATTTCTTAATTAACTAACTTTTTTTTAATTAATTATAAATATGTGTTGCAGTTGATCTTAGTGAGATTTTAACTGATGAATCATTGCAATATGACTTTAGTACAATTGAAGCTGCCGCTAACTTCTTTTCTATGGAAAACAAAATTGGTGTAGGTGGATTTGGTGATGTCTATAAGGTAACATGTTCAAATTAGACCATATAATAATTTTTTAGATATAAGTTATATATACTGACAACATAAATATATTTTACACGATCATCATCAGGGGGAACTTGGTAATGGACAAGAGATAGCTGTAAAAAGGCTATCAAGAAGGTCAAGTCAAGGTGTTGAAGAATTTAAGAATGAAGTTGTACTTGTCGCTAAGCTTCAACATAGAAATTTAGTGAGACTCTTAGGTTTTTGCTTGGAAGGAGAAGAAAAAATACTCATCTATGAGTTCGTGTCCAACAAAAGCCTCGACTATTTCTTATTTGGTATGCTTCTTTACACGTCTCACTTTTCTTTTTAATTAGATTGTTATATACAATATTTCTCTAATTTCAATGTCTCACGTGATATGATTAAGATACGAAGAAACAAGCAACGTTGGATTGGTCAGTACGTGACAAGATTATTAGAGGAATAGTACGAGGATTAGTTTATCTTCATGAAGATTCTCGTCCTCGAATCATACATCGTGATCTCAAAGCAAGCAATATTTTGTTAGACAAAGATATGAACCCTAAAATTTCAGATTTTGGCATGGCTAGAATATTTGGAGTTGACCAAATTGAAGGAAGCACTAACATAATTGTTGGAACATAGTAAGTGTTGGTTTAAAAAAACTCTTTTTTTAATCGGTTCGTTATAGTATAGAAAAATGTTAATTATTGTGATTTATTGTTCTTTTAATAGCGGCTACATGTCCCCAGAGTATGCAATGCATGGTCAATTCTCAGTGAAATAAGATGTTTTTAGTTTTGGTGTGCTTCTTTTGGAGATAATAAGTGGAAAAGGAAGAAATAATAAAGAAGATAAATTTGATGACCTTCTTGTCCATGTAAGTGCAAATAAATTTAATTTAATCACCTAAAGTAATTTTAATATTTTTATCCTAATTTATTAAGATTATATTATAATAAATGTTGATATTTATAGGCATGGAAGTTGTGGAAAGATGGTAGAGCAATGGAACTTGTTGATCCATCTCTTATTGGTGACTCAAATTCAATGTCTAAAATCATGAGATGTATACATATTGGATTGTTATGTGTTCAAATTGATTTGGATGGAAGACCTACAACTACTTTGATATCTCATATTCTCAGTACTGATTCTACTATTCTATCAGAGCCAAATCAACCAGCGTCTTTTAAAGATTATTCTAGATTAGGAAATATCGATCAACTCAAAAGTAATTTCATTTTGTCATCTAGTTTTGAGGAATTAATTACTGAAATCTACCCAAGATAGTATTGTATACCAAAGGTCACCACGTATATATATAGAGACTTAATTAGATTGTCACAAAAAGTCTTTTATGATGATTTTTTTTCACTTTTTGTAGTTCTATTTCTTGTAGTTATAAAAATTTACTTTTCGATGCGTTTTAATTCTTCTGTTGGATTTATGTATTCTACAGACAATATAAGATATCAGTGTATCAAATTGTCATGTTTAATAGTTCTAGCTATCTTATTTGAACAAAATATTATTTGATAATTTAAGCAAACAAATGATGTAATATTAGTTAGTTATAATGTAAGAATGAACAAATTGATTTAAGAGTCGAGAATAGTCTTTGAAACCCAACAATGAAATGCTTGTGGTTCATTCATATTATCTTTTTTACGTAACACGCCATCGATTACTATTTAAATATTGACCTCGTTTAAAATATTTGTAAAAATATTTTGAGTATTTAGAGAGTTAGACGAAGACGTGAAGCCTCATCATATTTTGCACATATTTTGGGTATATATGAGCCATTTTACGTAAATTGGGTGATTTTTTCAGATTTTCGTGTGTGTTAGCCCATCAATGTTTTGGTGATATAGCTTCAGGCGATTATTTTGCAAAACCTTTACCAAACCCTCCATTTAGAGTTGGGGGAGCAGTACGTGAAGTCTCACATTTTTTTACATATTTTGGGCATTTAGGAGATATTTTACCGGAATTAAGCGATTTTCTCAATTTTTCGTGTGTGTTAGTTCATGAATATTTTGGTAATATGGCTTGGGATGATTTTTTCATAAAACCTTTATGGAACCCTTCGCATGGTTTAGGGGGAGGAGTACGTGAAACCTCACAATAATGGGAGGAACTATTATTGAAACGGACCACTTTATTTCAAATCCACACATGTATGTTGAATATAGTTGTGACAAAATTGATCGAATCTCAAATAGATCCAACATCATATAATTGATGTTTGAATTGTATATGGTCAATAATGGAAAGAGGTTGAGTTAAATGTGTTAATATGAATTTCTTGAAATTGAAGCTTGGATTCATATAATGTATTCATATTAAGAAACTAAATTTGTTAAATATATTTAATATTAAATTTAAAATCAAAATATTATCTATTTAAAGCCACTATTATAAAATTTTAAATCTATAAAATAAAAGTTCTGACTGCGCATCTGATAGTTGATGGAATGATTGAGACATATTCCATAGTCATGTTGTGGTGCATGTTACTCTTTTTTTGTTTTGTTTTGTGACTTGCATTCTTTTACTTGGTGATCTTCCACTTACGCCTTTAAATTTTCTAATTCACTTAGAAAAGAATTTTTATATTATCAAATCATTTAAAAGATTGATAATGTACATATAACTATGCATAAATAAAACAAAAAGGTGTAAACTGCTCGATTAAGTCTGTGTGGATAAGTTAAATCTAAAAAAAAAATATGTATATATATTTTCAATTTAAAAGGAAGAGTAAATTCTTATCTTATAAAAATTGTTTAAGATATAAAGGTAAAATTTTGAATCAATTTTTAGAATCAAATATTTCAAATTCAAGTATTATTGAATATGAAAAAGTCATGTGAGGAAGCACTTTTCTCTTAATGAATCGTATGTGAGACAAATTTAAAGTATACGATGCCGAGTGAAATTGGGAGAAAAAAAGAATTTTTTTTTGAATATTATGTACCAACAAACATCCCCTTGTTTAAATCATTCATCATATCAATCTATGACTAATCAAGACCAAGGAGGAAGATTCTCACAGGGTGCTCCACTAATCATTGATGTTGAAACTTTGACCTAGTTGGTCAATCAAGAATTTAATTTATATATATTAATAGTATAATATCTTCTTTTACACCATAATGTCAATTAATTGATGGTGGTGATGACTAACGATATGATATTGATTATGTGTAGTTTGTGATGGCATTGACTGATGATGGTGGTTCTTGGTAGTATTTTATTGTATAGTGGTTGGGAGTAGTGACTAGTTGTGGTTGTTGGTGGTGACGATTGATAATTAGTAGTGGAATGATATTGATATCTAATGGCGGTGGAGAATGATGATACGATTAACGATATATAATATTGACTAATGGTGGTAATTATCGATAGTAAATAGTGAATGTAATAATGGTTGGTGGCGATGATTGCAACTAATGTTTAATGGTGATGGCGATTGATTTTGGTGATTCTTGATAGTGATGGTTGTGGATGGTAGGTGATGGTAGTTATGGTTGAAATGGTGGGAAAGCAGAATATAGAGTAGTGGTAAATTGTCATCTTTATATAAATTCTCAAAATAGACCTTTTAATGATATTAGGCCTTGATTATAGATCTTAATCATTATGATCCATTAAGTAATTATAAATTTTTTTAAAAAAAACACTTAATGATTAAGATTCATACATTTGAATACAAACCGACTTAATTATTGAGATCTGAATGATTACGCTTTAAGACATTCATTCAGAGTGAAAACAAAGGAGGTCCTTCACCCATCATCTATATATTTGCCTTATCTCTCAACTTGATGAAGTACACTAGTGTATTGTTCAATTTTGCATAATGTCTAGTTGGAACATCACAATATACCTTGTGCTTTTCTTGATCATCCAAAGTATTAGCACAATATTAGCTCTTCATGACTACTATTACTGCCCAAACACAACTACTTATAACAATATAACAAACACCTCTTATGATTCCAACCTCAATTTGCTACTTTCAACTCTTTCTACTGCCTCTAGTGAACATCTTTTTTACAATTTCTCTATCGGTGGCACCGATAATTTGAAAGAATTTACGGTCTTTTCATGTGTCGAGGTGATATGTTAAGTGTAAATTGTCAAGATTTTGTAACAAGAGCTGTTAAAGATATAATCTTGTCATGCCCGGTAGCAAAACGGCTGTATTATGGTGGGATGATTGCTTGTTACGTTACTCGAATCAATCAACATTCCCCGGTCCAAACTATGGATCCATAATTAACAATCCATCTACACCTTTTGTTATATATAACACTATTCCAATTACCAATAATGAACATGAACAAGGAAGGTTCAAACAGATTTTAGAGAAAATTATGAATGACATAGCGACTCAGGCTGCTAGTGATGATCGATCGATAGACAAGAAAATTGCAACTAGGGAAGCTAACTTCAGTGTTGACACAACAATTTATGCTTTGGCTCAATGCATTCCTCATATGTCTTCTAAAGATTGCCTAAACTGCCTTGAAAATGCCGTCAAAGTTTTAAACAAGTGTTGTGATGTTTATAGAGGTGCTAGAGTTCAATTTCCTAGTTGTTTTATGAGGCATGAAGTGTACCCCTTCTACAATAATAATAATAACAACAAGCCACCTGCTTTGTCCCATAATCAAGGTACATTTTACTACTCTCTCTGTTCTATTTTATATGAATTAGTCTGATTTGACACATAATTTAAGAAAGAATTTTTTTTTTAAAAACTTGTGGGCTAAAATAAGTGATAAATGTTTGTCTAACTATAAATTATTTCGTTAAAGGTAAAATAAGTCATTTTAAAGTTAAATTGTTATTAATATGAAGATGTCTCTTTATTATTTTTTGGAAATTGACTAAAAGAAAAGTAAGTCATATAAGCGAGACAGAGGATTAATATTTTTAACAATACAATAATTACTTTAATTTGTTGTAGATTTTTGTCAACATTAGTTTACGATAAGTTTTTACCTTTAAACCCCCCACCCCCCTTAATTTAATTGGATAAATGACGAAATGAAAAGTATTTTGAGTGTGTTCTTATCTTAACTCTTAAATTAAATATAATATTTATATTTGGTATAAGTCGACATTGTGCTATTATGGGTTTGTGTCCCATTGATATTGACGCAAAAAAAAGATTTACCTAAAACAGGTATATGTAACATTCTATTAATTAATAAAATAATATTCTTCATCTATATTCCAACCATATGTCTCTTTTATATCAACGATTGAAATTCAGATGAATCCGTATTTATTATCTATTGCCCGATAATAATATGATGGTTGGAAATATCACATCAAAAATTAAATAGAAAGCATTAATAGAATGAATTCAAATTCTTGAATGGCGTGCGAAAACCCTTCACGAATATGGAAAATTATTTTTCAATATGTATATACTAAATTTTAAACATCATTAACGAATTTTCTCAATTCGCCAGAGCATGACGGAAATCCAAAAAAAGAAGTACTAATTATTTGTATAGTGGTTGCCATTGTAATTCTTTTGTTTCTACTATCAATTGGAGTCTTTCATTTGCTACCAAGGAGAAGAAGGATGAAAAGAAATAATAAAACTCTTAAGGAGATGAATGGTAATTAATTAAATCCCAATTATTTAATACAATTCAAGTCCATTTATTTCTTAATTAACTAACTTTTTTTTAATTAATTATAAATATGTGTTGCAGTTGATCTTAGTGAGATTTTAACTGATGAATCATTGCAATATGACTTTAGTACAATTGAAGCTGCCGCTAACTTCTTTTCTATGGAAAACAAAATTGGTGTAGGTGGATTTGGTGATGTCTATAAGGTAACATGTTCAAATTAGACCATATAATAATTTTTTAGATATAAGTTATATATACTGACAACATAAATATATTTTACACGATCATCATCAGGGGGAACTTGGTAATGGACAAGAGATAGCTGTAAAAAGGCTATCAAGAAGGTCAAGTCAAGGTGTTGAAGAATTTAAGAATGAAGTTGTACTTGTCGCTAAGCTTCAACATAGAAATTTAGTGAGACTCTTAGGTTTTTGCTTGGAAGGAGAAGAAAAAATACTCATCTATGAGTTCGTGTCCAACAAAAGCCTCGACTATTTCTTATTTGGTATGCTTCTTTACACGTCTCACTTTTCTTTTTAATTAGATTGTTATATACAATATTTCTCTAATTTCAATGTCTCACGTGATATGATTAAGATACGAAGAAACAAGCAACGTTGGATTGGTCAGTACGTGACAAGATTATTAGAGGAATAGTGCGAGGATTAGTTTATCTTCATGAAGATTCTCGTCCTCGAATCATACATCGTGATCTCAAAGCAAGCAATATTTTGTTAGACAAAGATATGAACCCTAAAATTTCAGATTTTGGCATGGCTAGAATATTTGGAGTTGACCAAATTGAAGGAAGCACTAACATAATTGTTGGAACATAGTAAGTGTTGGTTTAAAAACTCTTTTTAATCGGTTCGTTATAGTATAGAAAAATGTTAATTATTGTGATTTATTGTTCTTTTAATAAGCGGCTACATGTCCCAGTATGCAATGCATGGTCAATTCTCAGTGAAATAAGATGTTTTTAGTTTTGGTGTGCTTCTTTTGGAGATAATAAGTGGAAAAGGAAGAAATAATAAAGAAGATAAATTTGATGACCTTCTTGTCCATGTAAGTGCAAATAAATTTAATTTAATCACCTAAAGTAATTTTAATATTTTTATCCTAATTTATTAAGATTATATTATAATAAATGTTGATATTTATAGGCATGGAAGTTGTGGAAAGATGGTAGAGCAATGGAACTTGTTGATCCATCTCTTATTGGTGACTCAAATTCAATGTCTAAAATCATGAGATGTATACATATTGGATTGTTATGTGTTCAAATTGATTTGGATGGAAGACCTACAACTACTTTGATATCTCATATTCTCAGTACTGATTCTACTATTCTATCAGAGCCAAATCAACCAGCGTCTTTTAAAGATTATTCTAGATTAGGAAATATCGATCAACTCAAAAGTAATTTCATTTTGTCATCTAGTTTTGAGGAATTAATTACTGAAATCTACCCAAGATAGTATTGTATACCAAAGGTCACCACGTATATATATAGAGACTTAATTAGATTGTCACAAAAAGTCTTTTATGATGATTTTTTTTCACTTTTTGTAGTTCTATTTCTTGTAGTTATAAAAATTTACTTTTCGATGCGTTTTAATTCTTACATTTGGATTTATGTATTCTACGGACAATATAAGATATCGATGTATCAAATTGTCATGTTTAATAGTTCTAGCTATCTTATTTGAACAAAATATTATTTGATAATTTAAGCAAACAAATGATGTAATATTAGTTAGTTATAATGTAAGAATGAACAAATTGATTTAAGAGTCGAGAATAGTCTTTGAAACCCAACAATGAAATGCTTGTGGGTTCATTCATATTATCTTTTTTACGTAACACTTATCGATTACTATTTAAATATTGACCTCGTTTAAAATATTTGTAAAAATATTTTGAGTATTTAGAGAGTTGGGCGACGATGCGTGAAGCCTCATCATATTTTGCACATATTTTGGGTATATATGAGCCATTTCTACGAAATTGGGTGATTTTTTGATTTTTCGTGTGTGTTAGCCCATCAATGTTTTGGTGATATAGCTTCGGCGATTATTTTGCAAAACCTTTGCAAACCCTCCATTTAGAGTTGGGAAGCGATGCGTGAAGTCTCACATTTTTACATATTTTGGGCATTTAGGAGATATTTTACGGAATTAAGCGATTTTCTCAATTTTTTAGTGTGTGTTAGTTCATGAATATTTTGGTAATATGGCTTGGGATGATTTTTCATAAAACCTTTATGGAACCCTTCGCATGGTTTTGGGGAGGAATCGTGAAACCTCACAATAATGGGAGCAACTATTATTGAAACGGACCACTTTATTTCAAATCCACACATGTATGTTGAATATAGTTGTGACAAAATTGATCGAATCTCAAATAGATCCAACATCATATAATTGATGTTTGAATTGTATATGGTCAATAATGGAAAGAGGTTGAGTTAAATGTGTTAATATGAATTTCTTGAAATTCAGAAGCTTGGATTCATATAATGTATTCATATTAAGAAACTAAATTTGTTAAATATATTTAATATTAAATTTAAAATCAAAATATTATCTATTTAAAGCCACTATTATAAAATTTTAAATCTATAAAATAAAAGTTCTGACTGCGCATCTGATAGTTGATGGAATGATTGAGACATATTCCATAGTCATGTTGTGGTGCATGTTACTCTTTTTTTGTTTTGTTTTGTGACTTGCATTCTTTTACTTGGTGATCTTCCACTTACGCCTTTAAATTTTCTAATTCACTTAGAAAAGAATTTTTATATTATCAAATCATTTAAAAGATTGATAATGTACATATAACTATGCATAAATAAAACAAAAAGGTGTAAACTGCTCGATTAAGTCTGTGTGGATAAGTTAAATCTAAAAAAAAAATATGTATATATATTTTCAATTTAAAAGGAAGAGTAAATTCTTATCTTATAAAAATTGTTTAAGATATAAAGGTAAAATTTTGAATCAATTTTTAGAATCAAATATTTCAAATTCAAGTATTATTGAATATGAAAAAGTCATGTGAGGAAGCACTTTTCTCTTAATGAATCGTATGTGAGACAAATTTAAAGTATACGATGCCGAGTGAAATTGGGAGAAAAAAAGAATTTTTTTTTGAATATTATGTACCAACAAACATCCCCTTGTTTAAATCATTCATCATATCAATCTATGACTAATCAAGACCAAGGAGGAAGATTCTCACAGGGTGCTCCACTAATCATTGATGTTGAAACTTTGACCTAGTTGGTCAATCAAGAATTTAATTTATATATATTAATAGTATAATATCTTCTTTTACACCATAATGTCAATTAATTGATGGTGGTGATGACTAACGATATGATATTGATTATGTGTGTCGTTTGTGATGGCATTGGTGATGATGGTGGTTCTTGGTAGTATTTTATTGTATAGTGGTTGGGAGTAGTGACTAGTTGTGGTTGTTGGTGGTGACGATTGATAATTAGTAGTGGAATGATATTGATATCTAATGGCGGTGGAGAATGATGATACGATTAACGATATATAATATTGACTAATGGTGGTAATTATCGATAGTAAATAGTGAATGTAATAATGGTTGGTGGCGATGATTGCAACTAATGTTTAATGGTGATGGCGATTGATTTTGGTGATTCTTGATAGTGATGGTTGTGGATGGTAGGTGATGGTAGTTATGGTTGAAATGGTGGGAAAGCAGAATATAGAGTAGTGGTAAATTGTCATCTTTATATAAATTCTCAAAATAGACCTTTTAATGATATTAGGCCTTGATTATAGATCTTAATCATTATGATCCATTAAGTAATTATAAATTTTTTTAAAAAAAACACTTAATGATTAAGATTCATACATTTGAATACAAACCGACTTAATTATTGAGATCTGAATGATTACGCTTTAAGACATTCATTGAGTGAAAACAAAGGAGGTCCTTCACCCATCATCTATATATTTGCCTTATCTCTCAACTTGATGAAGTACACTAGTGTATTGTTCAATTTTGCATAATGTCTAGTTGGAACATCACAATATACCTTGTGCTTTTCTTGATCATCCAAAGTATTAGCACAATATTAGCTCTTCATGACTACTATTACTGCCCAAACACAACTACTTATAACAATATAACAAACACCTCTTATGATTCCAACCTCAATTTGCTACTTTCAACTCTTTCTACTGCCTCTAGTGAACATCTTTTTTACAATTTCTCTATCGGTGGCACCGATAATTTGAAAAGAATTTACGGTCTTTTCATGTGTCGAGGTGATATGTTAAGTGTAAATTGTCAAGATTTTGTAACAAGAGCTGTTAAAGATATAATCTTGTCATGCCCGGTAGCAAAGCGGCTGTATTATGGTGGGATGATTGCTTGTTACGTTACTCGAATCAATCAACATTCCCCGGTCCAAACTATGGATCCATAATTAACAATCCATCTACACCTTTTGTTATATATAACACTATTCCAATTACCAATAATGAACATGAACAAGGAAGGTTCAAACAGATTTTAGAAAATTATGAATGACATAGCGACTCAGGCTGCTAGTGATGATCGATCGATAGACAAGAAAATTGCAACTAGGAAGCTAACTTCAGTGTTGACACAACAATTTATGCTTTGGCTCAATGCATTCCTCATATGTCTTCTAAAGATTGCCTAAACTGCCTTGAAAATGCCGTCAAAGTTTTAAACAAGTGTTGTGATGTTTATAGAGGTGCTAGAGTTCAATTTCCTAGTTGTTTTATGAGGCATGAAGTGTACCCCTTCTACAATAATAATAATAACAACAAGCCACCTGCTTTGTCCCATAATCAAGGTACATTTTACTACTCTCTGTTCTATTTTATATGAATTAGTCGATTTGACACATAATTTAAGAAAGAATTTTTTTAAAAAACTTGTGGGCTAAAATAAGTGATAAATGTTTGTCTAACTATAAATTATTTAGTTAAAGGTAAAATAAGTCATTTTAAAGTTAAATTGTTATTAATATGAAGATGTCTCTTTATTATTTTTTGGAAATTGACTAAAAAGAAAAGTAAGTCATATAAAGCGGGAGACGGGAGGAGTAATATTTTGACCAATACAATCTGACTTTAATTTGTTGTAGATTTGTGTCACCATTAGTTTACGATAAGTTTTACCTTTAAACCCCCACCCCTTAATTTAATTGGATAAATGACGAAATGAAAAGTATTTTGAGTGTGTTCTTATCTTAACTCTTAAATTAAATATAATATTTATATTTGGTATAAGTCGACATTGTGCTATTATGGGTTTGTGTCCCATTGATATTGACCCAAAAAAAAGATTTACCTAAAACAGGTATATGTAACATTCTATTAATTAATAAAATAATATTCTTCATCTATATTCCAACCATATGTCTCTTTTATATCAACGATTGAAATTCAGATGAATCCGTATTTATTATCTATTGCCCGATAATAATATGATGGTTGGAAATATCACATCAAAAATTAAATAGAAAGCATTAATAGAATGAATTCAAATTCTTGAATGGCGTAGCCGAAAACCCTTCGACGAATATGGAAAATTATTTTTCAATATGTATATACTAAATTTTAAACATCATTAACGAATTTTCTCAATTCGCGAGCATGTGAAATCCAAAAAAAGAAGTACTAATTATTTGTATAGTGGTTGCCATTGTAATTCTTTTGTTTCTACTATCAATTGGAGTCTTTCATTTGCTACCAAGGAGAAGAAGGATGAAAAGAAATAATAAAACTCTTAAGGAGATGAATGGTAATTAATTAAATCCCAATTATTTAATACAATTCAAGTCCATTTATTTCTTAATTAACTAACTTTTTTTTAATTAATTATAAATATGTGTTGCAGTTGATCTTAGTGAGATTTTAACTGATGAATCATTGCAATATGACTTTAGTACAATTGAAGCTGCCGCTAACTTCTTTTCTATGGAAAACAAAATTGGTGTAGGTGGATTTGGTGATGTCTATAAGGTAACATGTTCAAATTAGACCATATAATAATTTTTTAGATATAAGTTATATATCTTGACAACATAAATATATTTTACGATCATCATCGGGGAACTTGGTAATGGACAAGAGATAGCTGTAAAAGGCTATCAAGAAGGTCAAGTCAAGGTGTTGAAGAATTTAAGAATGAAGTTGTACTTGTCGCTAAGCTTCAACATAGAAATTTAGTGAGACTCTTAGGTTTTGCTTGGAAGGAGAAGAAAAATACTCATCTATGAGTTCGTGTCCAACAAAAGCCTCGACTATTTCTTATTTGGTATGCTTCTTTACACGTCTCACTTTTCTTTTTAATTAGATTGTTATATACAATATTTCTCTAATTTCAATGTCTCACGTGATATGATTAAGATCACGAAGAAACAAGCAACGTTGGATTGGTCGATGCGTGACAAGATTATTAGAGGAATAGTCGAGGATTAGTTTATCTTCATGAAGATTCTCGTCCTCGAATCATACATCGTGATCTCAAAGCAAGCAATATTTTGTTAGACAAAGATATGAACCCTAAAATTTCAGATTTTGGCATGGCTAGAATATTTGGAGTTGACCAAATTGAAGGAAGCACTAACATAATTGTTGGAACATAGTAAGTGTTGGTTTAAAAAAACTCTTTTTTAATCGGTTCGTTATAGTATAGAAAAATGTTAATTATTGTGATTTATTGTTCTTTTAATAAGCGGCTACATGTCCCCAGTATGCAATGCATGGTCAATTCTCGATGAAATCAGATGTTTTTAGTTTTGGTGTGCTTCTTTTGGAGATAATAAGTGGAAAAGGAAGAAATAATAAAGAAGATAAATTTGATGACCTTCTTGTCCATGTAAGTGCAAATAAATTTAATTTAATCACCTAAAGTAATTTTAATATTTTTATCCTAATTTATTAAGATTATATTATAATAAATGTTGATATTTATAGGCATGGAAGTTGTGGAAAGATGGTAGAGCAATGGAACTTGTTGATCCATCTCTTATTGGTGACTCAAATTCAATGTCTAAAATCATGAGATGTATACATATTGGATTGTTATGTGTTCAAATTGATTTGGATGGAAGACCTACAACTACTTTGATATCTCATATTCTCAGTACTGATTCTACTATTCTATCAGAGCCAAATCAACCAGCGTCTTTTAAAGATTATTCTAGATTAGGAAATATCGATCAACTCAAAAGTAATTTCATTTTGTCATCTAGTTTTGAGGAATTAATTACTGAAATCTACCCAAGATAGTATTGTATACCAAAGGTCACCACGTATATATATAGAGACTTAATTAGATTGTCACAAAAAGTCTTTTATGATGATTTTTTTTCACTTTTTGTAGTTCTATTTCTTGTAGTTATAAAAATTTACTTTTCGATGCGTTTTAATTCTTACATTTGGATTTATGTATTCTCTGAGACAATATAAGATATCGATGTATCAAATTGTCATGTTTAATAGTTCTAGCTATCTTATTTGAACAAAATATTATTTGATAATTTAAGCAAACAAATGATGTAATATTAGTTAGTTATAATGTAAGAATGAACAAATTGATTTAAGAGTCGAGAATAGTCTTTGAAACCCAACAATGAAATGCTTGTGGGTTCATTCATATTATCTTTTTTTACGTAACACTGCCATCGATTACTATTTAAATATTGACCTCGTTTAAAATATTTGTAAAAATATTTTGAGTATTTAGAGAGTTGGGGCGAACAGTACGTGAAGCCTCATCATATTTGCACATATTTTGGGTATATATGAGCCATTTCTGAAATTGGGTGATTTTTGATTTTTCGTGTGTGTTAGCCCATCAATGTTTTGGTGATATAGCTTCCGGGCGATTATTTTGCAAAACCTTTACCAAACCCTCCATTTAGAGTTGGGAAGCGATGCGTGAAGTCTCGCGTTTTTACATATTTTGGGCATTTAGGAGATATTTTACCGGAATTAAGCGATTTTCTCAATTTTTCGTGTGTGTTAGTTCATGAATATTTTGGTAATATGGCTTCAGGATGATTTTTTCATAAAACCTTTATGGAACCCTTCGCATGGTTTTGGGGAGAGTCGTGAAACCTCACAATAATGGGAGGAACTATTATTGAAACGGACCACTTTATTTCAAATCCACACATGTATGTTGAATATAGTTGTGACAAAATTGATCGAATCTCAAATAGATCCAACATCATATAATTGATGTTTGAATTGTATATAGTCAATAATGGAAAGAGGTTGAGTTAAATGTGTTAATATGAATTTCTTGAAATTGAAGCTTGAATTCATATAATGTATTCATATTAAGAAACTAAATTTGTTAAATATATTTAATATTAAATTTAAAATCAAAATATTATCTATTTAAAGCCACTATTATAAAATTTTAAATCTATAAAATAAAAGTTCTGACTGCGCATCTGATAGTTGATGGAATGATTGAGACATATTCCATAGTCATGTTGTGGTGCATGTTACTCTTTTTTTGTTTTGTTTTGTGACTTGCATTCTTTTACTTGGTGATCTTCCACTTACGCCTTTAAATTTTCTAATTCACTTAGAAAAGAATTTTTATATTATCAAATCATTTAAAAGATTGATAATGTACATATAACTATGCATAAATAAAACAAAAAGGTGTAAACTGCTCGATTAAGTCTGTGTGGATAAGTTAAATCTAAAAAAAAAATATGTATATATATTTTCAATTTAAAAGGAAGAGTAAATTCTTATCTTATAAAAATTGTTTAAGATATAAAGGTAAAATTTTGAATCAATTTTTAGAATCAAATATTTCAAATTCAAGTATTATTGAATATGAAAAAAAGTCATGTGAGGAAGCACTTTTCTCTTAATGAATCGTATGTGAGACAAATTTAAAGTATACGATGCCGAGTGAAATTGGGAGAAAAAAAGAATTTTTTTTTGAATATTATGTACCAACAAACATCCCCTTGTTTAAATCATTCATCATATCAATCTATGACTAATCAAGACCAAGGAGGAAGATTCTCACAGGGTGCTCCACTAATCATTGATGTTGAAACTTTGACCTAGTTGGTCAATCAAGAATTTAATTTATATATATTAATAGTATAATATCTTCTTTTACACCATAATGTCAATTAATTGATGGTGGTGATGACTAACGATATGATATTGATTATGTGTGTCGTTTGTGATGGCATTGGTGATGATGGTGGTTCTTGGTAGTATTTTATTGTATAGTGGTTGGGAGTAGTGACTAGTTGTGGTTGTTGGTGGTGACGATTGATAATTAGTAGTGGAATGATATTGATATCTAATGGCGGTGGAGAATGATGATACGATTAACGATATATAATATTGACTAATGGTGGTAATTATCGATAGTAAATAGTGAATGTAATAATGGTTGGTGGCGATGATTGCAACTAATGTTTAATGGTGATGGCGATTGATTTTGGTGATTGCTGATAGTGATGGTTGTGGATGGTAGGTGATGGTAGTTATGGTTGAAATGGTGGGGAAAGCAGAATATAGAGTAGTGGTAAATTGTCATCTTTATATAAATTCTCAAAATAGACCTTTTAATGATATTAGGCCTTGATTATAGATCTTAATCATTATGATCCATTAAGTAATTATAAATTTTTTTAAAAAAAACACTTAATGATTAAGATTCATACATTTGAATACAAACCGACTTAATTATTGAGATCTGAATGATTACGCTTTAAGACATTCATTGAGTGAAAACAAAGGAGGTCCTTCACCCATCATCTATATATTTGCCTTATCTCTCAACTTGATGAAGTACACTAGTGTATTGTTCAATTTTGCATAATGTCTAGTTGGAACATCACAATATACCTTGTGCTTTTCTTGATCATCCAAAGTATTAGCACAATATTAGCTCTTCATGACTACTATTACTGCCCAAACACAACTACTTATAACAATATAACAAACACCTCTTATGATTCCAACCTCAATTTGCTACTTTCAACTCTTTCTACTGCCTCTAGTGAACATCTTTTACAATTTCTCTATCGGTGGCACGATAATTTGAAAGAATTTACGGTCTTTTCATGTGTCGAGGTGATATGTTAAGTGTAAATTGTCAAGATTTTGTAACAAGAGCTGTTAAAGATATAATCTTGTCATGCCCGGTAGCAAAGCGGCTGTATTATGGTGGGATGATTGCTTGTTCGTTACTCGAATCAATCAACATTCCCGGTCCAAACTATGGATCCATAATTAACAATCCATCTACACCTTTTGTTATATATAACACTATTCCAATTACCAATAATGAACATGAACAAGGAAGGTTCAAACAGATTTTAGAAAATTATGAATGACATAGCGACTCAGGCTGCTAGTGATGATCGATCGATAGACAAGAAAATTGCAACTAGGGAAGCTAACTTCAGTGTTGACACAACAATTTATGCTTTGGCTCAATGCATTCCTCATATGTCTTCTAAAGATTGCCTAAACTGCCTTGAAAATGCCGTCAAAGTTTTAAACAAGTGTTGTGATGTTTATAGAGGTGCTAGAGTTCAATTTCCTAGTTGTTTTATGAGGCATGAAGTGTACCCCTTCTACAATAATAATAATAACAACAAGCCACCTGCTTTGTCCCATAATCAAGGTACATTTTACTACTCTCTGTTCTATTTTATATGAATTAGTCGATTTGACACATAATTTAAGAAAGAATTTTTTTAAAAACTTGTGGGCTAAAATAAGTGATAAATGTTTGTCTAACTATAAATTATTTAGTTAAAGGTAAAATAAGTCATTTTAAAGTTAAATTGTTATTAATATGAAGATGTCTCTTTATTATTTTTTGGAAATTACTAAAAAGAAAAGTAAGTCATATAAAGAGACGGAGGAGTAATATTTTGACCAATACAATACTGACTTTAATTTGTTGTAGATTTGTGTCACCATTAGTTTACGATAAGTTTTACCTTTAAACCCCCACCCCTTAATTTAATTGGATAAATGTCGAAATGAAAAGTATTTTGAGTGTGTTCTTATCTTAAATCTTAAATTAAATATAATATTTATATTTGGTAAAAGTCGACATTGTGCTATTATGGGTTTGTGTCCCATTGATATTGAACCAAAAAAAAGATATACATAAAACAGGTATATGTAACATTCTATTAATTAATAAAATAATATTCTTCATCTATATTCCAACCATATGTCTCTTTTATATCAACGATTGAAATTCAGATGAATCCGTATTTATTATCTATTGCCCGATAATAATATGATGGTTGGAAATATCACATCAAAAATTAAATAGAAAGCATTAATAGAATGAATTCAAATTCTTGAATGGCGTAGCCGAAAACCCTTCGACGAATATGGAAAATTATTTTTCAATATGTATATACTAAATTTTAAACATCATTAACGAATTTTCTCAATTCGCCAGAGCATGACGGAAATCCAAAAAAAGAAGTACTAATTATTTGTATAGTGGTTGCCATTGTAATTCTTTTGTTTCTACTATCAATTGGAGTCTTTCATTTGCTACCAAGGAGAAGAAGGATGAAAAGAAATAATAAAACTCTTAAGGAGATGAATGGTAATTAATTAAATCCCAATTATTTAATACAATTCAAGTCCATTTATTTCTTAATTAACTAACTTTTTTAATTAATTATAAATATGTGTTGCAGTTGATCTTAGTGAGATTTTAAGCGATGAATCATTGCAATATGACTTTAGTACAATTGAAGCTGCCGCTAACTTCTTTTCTATGGAAAACAAAATTGGTGTAGGTGGATTTGGTGATGTCTATAAGGTAACATGTTCAAATTAGACCATATAATAATTTTTTAGATATAAGTTATATATCGACAACATAAATATATTTTACGATCATCATCGGGGAACTTGGTAATGGACAAGAGATAGCTGTAAAAGGCTATCAAGAAGGTCAAGTCAAGGTGTTGAAGAATTTAAGAATGAAGTTGTACTTGTCGCTAAGCTTCAACATAGAAATTTAGTGAGACTCTTAGGTTTTTGCTTGGAAGGAGAAGAAAAAATACTCATCTATGAGTTCGTGTCCAACAAAAGCCTCGACTATTTCTTATTTGGTATGCTTCTTTACACGTCTCACTTTTCTTTTTAATTAGATTGTTATATACAATATTTCTCTAATTTCAATGTCTCACGTGATATGATTAAGATCTGAAGAAACAAGCAACGTTGGATTGGTCGATGTGACAAGATTATTAGAGGAATAGTACGAGGATTAGTTTATCTTCATGAAGATTCTCGTCCTCGAATCATACATCGTGATCTCAAAGCAAGCAATATTTTGTTAGACAAAGATATGAACCCTAAAATTTCAGATTTTGGCATGGCTAGAATATTTGGAGTTGACCAAATTGAAGGAAGCACTAACATAATTGTTGGAACATAGTAAGTGTTGGTTTAAAAAAACTCTTTTTTTAATCGGTTCGTTATAGTATAGAAAAATGTTAATTATTGTGATTTATTGTTCTTTTAATAGCGGCTACATGTCCCCAGAGTATGCAATGCATGGTCAATTCTCAGTGAAATAAGATGTTTTTAGTTTTGGTGTGCTTCTTTTGGAGATAATAAGTGGAAAAGGAAGAAATAATAAAGAAGATAAATTTGATGACCTTCTTGTCCATGTAAGTGCAAATAAATTTAATTTAATCACCTAAAGTAATTTTAATATTTTTATCCTAATTTATTAAGATTATATTATAATAAATGTTGATATTTATAGGCATGGAAGTTGTGGAAAGATGGTAGAGCAATGGAACTTGTTGATCCATCTCTTATTGGTGACTCAAATTCAATGTCTAAAATCATGAGATGTATACATATTGGATTGTTATGTGTTCAAATTGATTTGGATGGAAGACCTACAACTACTTTGATATCTCATATTCTCAGTACTGATTCTACTATTCTATCGAGCCAAATCAACCAGTCTTTTAAAGATTATTCTAGATTAGGAAATATCGATCAACTCAAAAGTAATTTCATTTTGTCATCTAGTTTTGAGGAATTAATTACTGAAATCTACCCAAGATAGTATTGTATACCAAAGGTCACCACGTATATATATAGAGACTTAATTAGATTGTCACAAAAAGTCTTTTATGATGATTTTTTTTCACTTTTTGTAGTTCTATTTCTTGTAGTTATAAAAATTTACTTTTCGATGCGTTTTAATTCTTACATTTGGATTTATGTATTCTACAGACAATATAAGATATCAGTGTATCAAATTGTCATGTTTAATAGTTCTAGCTATCTTATTTGAACAAAATATTATTTGATAATTTAAGCAAACAAATGATGTAATATTAGTTAGTTATAATGTAAGAATGAACAAATTGATTTAAGAGTCGAGAATAGTCTTTGAAACCCAACAATGAAATGCTTGTGGGTTCATTCATATTATCTTTTTACGTAACATCGCCATCGATTACTATTTAAATATTGACCTCGTTTAAAATATTTGTAAAAATATTTTGAGTATTTAGAGAGTTGGGGCGAGCGATGCGTGAAGCCTCATCATATTTTGCACATATTTTGGGTATATATGAGCCATTTTACAGAAATTGGGTGATTTTTTCAGATTTTGTGTGTGTTAGCCCATCAATGTTTTGGTGATATAGCTTCGGGCGATTATTTTGCAAAACCTTTACCAAACCCTCCATTTAGAGTTGGGAAGCGACGTGAAGTCTCACATTTTTACATATTTTGGGCATTTAGGAGATATTTTACCGAATTAAGCGATTTTCTCAATTTTTCGTGTGTTAGTTCATGAATATTTTGGTAATATGGCTTCAGGATGATTTTTCATAAAACCTTTATGGAACCCTTCGCATGGTTTTGGGGAGAGTACGTGAAACCTCACAATAATGGGAGGAACTATTATTGAAACGGACCACTTTATTTCAAATCCACACATGTATGTTGAATATAGTTGTGACAAAATTGATCGAATCTCAATTAGATCCAACATCATATAATTGATGTTTGAATTGTATATGGTCAATAATGGAAAGAGGTTGTGTTAAATGTGTTAATATGAATTTCTTGAAATTGAAGCTTGAATTCATATAATGTATTCATATTAAGAAACTAAATTTGTTAAATATATTTAATATTAAATTTAAAATCAAAATATTATCTATTTAAAGCCACTATTATAAAATTTTAAATCTATAAAATAAAAGTTACATTGCAAGTCGATAGTTGATGGAATGATTGAGACATATTCCATAGTCATGTTGTGGTGCATGTTACTCTTTTTTTGTTTTGTTTTGTGACTTGCATTCTTTTACTTGGTGATCTTCCACTTACGCCTTTAAATTTTCTAATTCACTTAGAAAAGAATTTTTATATTATCAAATCATTTAAAAGATTGATAATGTACATATAACTATGCATAAATAAAACAAAAAGGTGTAAACTTCTCGATTAAGTCTGTGTGGATAAGTTAAATCTAAAAAAAAAATATGTATATATATTTTCAATTTAAAAGGAAGAGTAAATTCTTATCTTATAAAAATTGTTTAAGATATAAAGGTAAAATTTTGAATCAATTTTTAGAATCAAATATTTCAAATTCAAGTATTATTGAATATGAAAAAAGTCATGTGAGGAAGCACTTTTCTCTTAATGAATCGTATGTGAGACAAATTTAAAGTATACGATGCAGTGAAATTGGGAGAAAAAAGAATTTTTTTGAATATTATGTACCAACAAACATCCCCTTGTTTAAATCATTCATCATATCAATCTATGACTAATCAAGACCAAGGAGGAAGATTCTCAGGTGCTCCACTAATCATTGATGTTGAAACTTTGACCTAGTTGGTCAATCAAGAATTTAATTTATATATATTAATAGTATAATATCTTCTTTTACACCATAATGTCAATTAATTGATGGTGGTGATGACTAACGATATGATATTGATTATGTGTCGTTTGTGATGGCATTGACTGATGATGGTGGTTCTTGGTAGTATTTTATTGTATAGTGGTTGGGAGTAGTGACTAGTTGTGGTTGTTGGTGGTGACGATTGATAATTAGTAGTGGAATGATATTGATATCTAATGGCGGTGGAGAATGATGATACGATTAACGATATATAATATTGACTAATGGTGGTAATTATCGATAGTAAATAGTGAATGTAATAATGGTTGGTGGCGATGATTGCAACTAATGTTTAATGGTGATGGCGATTGATTTTGGTGATTCGATAGTGATGGTTGTGGATGGTAGGTGATGGTAGTTATGGTTGAAATGGTGGGAAAGCAGAATATAGAGTAGTGGTAAATTGTCATCTTTATATAAATTCTCAAAATAGACCTTTTAATGATATTAGGCCTTGATTATAGATCTTAATCATTATGATCCATTAAGTAATTATAAATTTTTTTAAAAAAAACACTTAATGATTAAGATTCATACATTTGAATACAAACCGACTTAATTATTGAGATCTGAATGATTACGCTTTAAGACATTCATTCAGAGTGAAAACAAAGGAGGTCCTTCACCCATCATCTATATATTTGCCTTATCTCTCAACTTGATGAAGTACACTAGTGTATTGTTCAATTTTGCATAATGTCTAGTTGGAACATCACAATATACCTTGTGCTTTTCTTGATCATCCAAAGTATTAGCACAATATTAGCTCTTCATGACTACTATTACTGCCCAAACACAACTACTTATAACAATATAACAAACACCTCTTATGATTCCAACCTCAATTTGCTACTTTCAACTCTTTCTACTGCCTCTAGTGAACATCTTTTTTACAATTTCTCTATCGGTGGCACCGATAATTTCGAAAGAATTTACGGTCTTTTCATGTGTCGAGGTGATATGTTAAGTGTAAATTGTCAAGATTTTGTAACAAGAGCTGTTAAAGATATAATCTTGTCATGCCCGGTAGCAAACGGCTGTATTATGGTGGGATGATTGCTTGTTACGTTACTCGAATCAATCAACATTCCCCGGTCCAAACTATGGATCCATAATTAACAATCCATCTACACCTTTTGTTATATATAACACTATTCCAATTACCAATAATGAACATGAACAAGGAAGGTTCAAACAGATTTTAGAGAAAATTATGAATGACATAGCGACTCAGGCTGCTAGTGATGATCGATCGATAGACAAGAAAATTGCAACTAGGAAGCTAACTTCAGTGTTGACACAACAATTTATGCTTTGGCTCAATGCATTCCTCATATGTCTTCTAAAGATTGCCTAAACTGCCTTGAAAATGCCGTCAAAGTTTTAAACAAGTGTTGTGATGTTTATAGAGGTGCTAGAGTTCAATTTCCTAGTTGTTTTATGAGGCATGAAGTGTACCCCTTCTACAATAATAATAATAACAACAAGCCACCTGCTTTGTCCCATAATCAAGGTACATTTTACTACTCTCTGCTCTATTTTATATGAATTAGTCTGATTTGACACATAATTTAAGAAAGAATTTTTTTTTTAAAAACTTGTGGGCTAAAATAAGTGATAAATGTTTGTCTAACTATAAATTATTTCGTTAAAGGTAAAATAAGTCATTTTAAAGTTAAATTGTTATTAATATGAAGATGTCTCTTTATTATTTTTTGAAATTGACTAAAAAGAAAAGTAAGTCATATAAATGAGACGGGAGGAGTAATATTTTGACCAATACAATACGACTTTAATTTGTTGTAGATTTGTGTCACCATTAGTTTACGATAAGTTTTACCTTTAAACCCCACCCCCTTAATTTAATTGGATAAATGACGAAATGAAAAGTATTTTGAGTGTGTTCTTATCTTAACTCTTAAATTAAATATAATATTTATATTTGGTATAAGTCGACATTGTGCTATTATGGGTTTGTGTCCCATTGATATTGACCCAAAAAAAAGATTTACCTAAAACAGGTATATGTAACATTCTATTAATTAATAAAATAATATTCTTCATCTATATTCCAACCATATGTCTCTTTTATATCAAAGTATGAAATTGAGATGATTCCGTTTTTATTATCTATTGACCGTTATTATTATGATGGTTGGTAATATGACTTCAAAAATTAAATTGAAAGCTTTAATTGAATGTATTCAAATTCTTGAATGGCGAGCGAAAACCCTTCGAATATGGAAAATTATTTTTCAATATGTATATACTAAATTTTAAACATCATTAACGAATTTTCTCAATTCGCCAGAGCATGACGGAAATCCAAAAAAAGAAGTACTAATTATTTGTATAGTGGTTGCCATTGTAATTCTTTTGTTTCTACTATCAATTGGAGTCTTTCATTTGCTACCAAGGAGAAGAAGGATGAAAAGAAATAATAAAACTCTTAAGGAGATGAATGGTAATTAATTAAATCCCAATTATTTAATACAATTCAAGTCCATTTATTTCTTAATTAACTAACTTTTTTTTAATTAATTATAAATATGTGTTGCAGTTGATCTTAGTGAGATTTTAACTGATGAATCATTGCAATATGACTTTAGTACAATTGAAGCTGCCGCTAACTTCTTTTCTATGGAAAACAAAATTGGTGTAGGTGGATTTGGTGATGTCTATAAGGTAACATGTTCAAATTAGACCATATAATAATTTTTTAGATATAAGTTATATATCCGACAACATAAATATATTTTACACGATCATCATCGGGAACTTGGTAATGGACAAGAGATAGCTGTAAAAAGGCTATCAAGAAGGTCAAGTCAAGGTGTTGAAGAATTTAAGAATGAAGTTGTACTTGTCGCTAAGCTTCAACATAGAAATTTAGTGAGACTCTTAGGTTTTTGCTTGGAAGGAGAAGAAAAAATACTCATCTATGAGTTCGTGTCCAACAAAAGCCTCGACTATTTCTTATTTGGTATGCTTCTTTACACGTCTCACTTTTCTTTTTAATTAGATTGTTATATACAATATTTCTCTAATTTCAATGTCTCACGTGATATGATTAAGATACGAAGAAACAAGCAACGTTGGATTGGTCAGTACGTGACAAGATTATTAGAGGAATAGTACGAGGATTAGTTTATCTTCATGAAGATTCTCGTCCTCGAATCATACATCGTGATCTCAAAGCAAGCAATATTTTGTTAGACAAAGATATGAACCCTAAAATTTCAGATTTTGGCATGGCTAGAATATTTGGAGTTGACCAAATTGAAGGAAGCACTAACATAATTGTTGGAACATAGTAAGTGTTGGTTTAAAAAAACTCTTTTTTTAATCGGTTCGTTATAGTATAGAAAAATGTTAATTATTGTGATTTATTGTTCTTTTAATAGCGGCTACATGTCCCCAGAGTATGCAATGCATGGTCAATTCTCAGTGAAATAAGATGTTTTTAGTTTTGGTGTGCTTCTTTTGGAGATAATAAGTGGAAAAGGAAGAAATAATAAAGAAGATAAATTTGATGACCTTCTTGTCCATGTAAGTGCAAATAAATTTAATTTAATCACCTAAAGTAATTTTAATATTTTTATCCTAATTTATTAAGATTATATTATAATAAATGTTGATATTTATAGGCATGGAAGTTGTGGAAAGATGGTAGAGCAATGGAACTTGTTGATCCATCTCTTATTGGTGACTCAAATTCAATGTCTAAAATCATGAGATGTATACATATTGGATTGTTATGTGTTCAAATTGATTTGGATGGAAGACCTACAACTACTTTGATATCTCATATTCTCAGTACTGATTCTACTATTCTATCAGAGCCAAATCAACCAAATATCTTTTAAAGATTATTCTAGATTAGGAAATATCGATCAACTCAAAAGTAATTTCATTTTGTCATCTAGTTTTGAGGAATTAATTACTGAAATCTACCCAAGATAGTATTGTATACCAAAGGTCACCACGTATATATATAGAGACTTAATTAGATTGTCACAAAAAGTCTTTTATGATGATTTTTTTTCACTTTTTGTAGTTCTATTTCTTGTAGTTATAAAAATTTACTTTTCGATGCGTTTTAATTCTTCTGTTGGATTTATGTATTCTACAGACAATATAAGATATCAGTGTATCAAATTGTCATGTTTAATAGTTCTAGCTATCTTATTTGAACAAAATATTATTTGATAATTTAAGCAAACAAATGATGTAATATTAGTTAGTTATAATGTAAGAATGAACAAATTGATTTAAGAGTCGAGAATAGTCTTTGAAACCCAACAATGAAATGCTTGTGGGTTCATTCATATTATCTTTTTTTACGTAACACTGCCATCGATTACTATTTAAATATTGACCTCGTTTAAAATATTTGTAAAAATATTTTGAGTATTTAGAGAGTTGGGGCGAACAGTACGTGAAGCCTCATCATATTTTGCACATATTTTGGGTATATATGAGCCAATTTACAGAAATTGGGTGATTTTTTCAGATTTTCGTGTGTTAGCCCATCAATGTTTTGGTGATATAGCTTCCGGGCGATTATTTTGCAAAACCTTTACCAAACCCTCCATTTAGAGTTGGGGGAGCAGTACGTGAAGTCTCACATTTTTTTACATATTTTGGGCATTTAGGAGATATTTTACCGGAATTAAGCGATTTTCTCAATTTTTCGTGTGTGTTAGTTCATGAATATTTTGGTAATATGGCTTCAGGATGATTTTTTCATAAAACCTTTATGGAACCCTTCGCATGGTTTTGGGGGAGGAGTACGTGAAACCTCACAATAATGGGAGGAACTATTATTGAAACGGACCACTTTATTTCAAATCCACACATGTATGTTGAATATAGTTGTGACAAAATTGATCGAATCTCAAATAGATCCAACATCATATAATTGATGTTTGAATTGTATATGGTCAATAATGGAAAGAGGTTGAGTTAAATGTGTTAATATGAATTTCTTGAAATTAAGCTTGGATTCATATAATGTATTCATATTAAGAAACTAAATTTGTTAAATATATTTAATATTAAATTTAAAATCAAAATATTATCTATTTAAAGCCACTATTATAAAATTTTAAATCTATAAAATAAAAGTTCTGACTGCGCATCTGATAGTTGATGGAATGATTGAGACATATTCCATAGTCATGTTGTGGTGCATGTTACTCTTTTTTTGTTTTGTTTTGTGACTTGCATTCTTTTACTTGGTGATCTTCCACTTACGCCTTTAAATTTTCTAATTCACTTAGAAAAGAATTTTTATATTATCAAATCATTTAAAAGATTGATAATGTACATATAACTATGCATAAATAAAACAAAAAGGTGTAAACCGCTCGATTAAGTCTGTGTGGATAAGTTAAATCTAAAAAAATATGTATATATATTTTCAATTTAAAAGGAAGAGTAAATTCTTATCTTATAAAAATTGTTTAAGATATAAAGGTAAAATTTTGAATCAATTTTTAGAATCAAATATTTCAAATTCAAGTATTATTGAATATGAAAAAGTCATGTGAGGAAGCACTTTTCTTAATGAATCGTATGTGAGACAAATTTAAAGTATACGATGCCGAGTGAAATTGGGAGAAAAAGAATTTTTTTGAATATTATGTACCAACAAACATCCCCTTGTTTAAATCATTCATCATATCAATCTATGACTAATCAAGACCAAGGAGGAATATACTCACAGGCTGCTCCAAAAATAAATGATGATGAAACTTTGACCTAGTTGGTCAATCAAGAATTTAATTTATATATATTAATAGTATAATATCTTCTTTTACACCATAATGTCAATTAATTGATGGTGGTGATGACTAACGATATGATATTGATTATGTGTGTCGTTTGTGATGGCATTGACTGATGATGGTGGTTCTTGGTAGTATTTTATTGTATAGTGGTTGGGAGTAGTGACTAGTTGTGGTTGTTGGTGGTGACGATTGATAATTAGTAGTGGAATGATATTGATATCTAATGGCGGTGGAGAATGATGATACCAGTTAACGATATATAATATTGACTAATGGTGGTAATTATCGATAGTAAATAGTGAATGTAATAATGGTTGGTGACGATGATTGCAACTAATGTTTAATGGTGATGGCGATTGATTTTGGTGATTGCTGATAGTGATGGTTGTGGATGGTAGGTGATGGTAGTTATGGTTGAAATGGTGGGGAAAGCAGAATATAGAGTAGTGGTAAATTGTCATCTTTATATAAATTCTCAAAATAGACCTTTTAATGATATTAGGCCTTGATTATAGATCTTAATCATTATGATCCATTAAGTAATTATAAATTTTTTTAAAAAAAACACTTAATGATTAAGATTCATACATTTGAATACAAACCGACTTAATTATTGAGATCTGAATGATTACGCTTTAAGACATTCATTCAGAGTGAAAACAAAGGAGGTCCTTCACCCATCATCTATATATTTGCCTTATCTCTCAACTTGATGAAGTACACTAGTGTATTGTTCAATTTTGCATAATGTCTAGTTGGAACATCACAATATACCTTGTGCTTTTCTTGATCATCCAAAGTATTAGCACAATATTAGCTCTTCATGACTACTATTACTGCCCAAACACAACTACTTATAACAATATAACAAACACCTCTTATGATTCCAACCTCAATTTGCTACTTTCAACTCTTTCTACTGCCTCTAGTGAACATCTTTTACAATTTCTCTATCGGTGGCACCGATAATTTCGAAAGAATTTACGGTCTTTTCATGTGTCGAGGTGATATGTTAAGTGTAAATTGTCAAGATTTTGTAACAAGAGCTGTTAAAGATATAATCTTGTCATGCCCCGGTAGCAAACGGCTGTATTATGGTGGGATGATTGCTTGTTACGTTACTCGAATCAATCAACATTCCCCGGTCCAAACTATGGATCCATAATTAACAATCCATCTACACCTTTTGTTATATATAACACTATTCCAATTACCAATAATGAACATGAACAAGGAAGGTTCAAACAGATTTTAGAGAAAATTATGAATGACATAGCGACTCAGGCTGCTAGTGATGATCGATCGATAGACAAGAAAATTGCAACTAGGGAAGCTAACTTCAGTGTTGACACAACAATTTATGCTTTGGCTCAATGCATTCCTCATATGTCTTCTAAAGATTGCCTAAACTGCCTTGAAAATGCCGTCAAAGTTTTAAACAAGTGTTGTGATGTTTATAGAGGTGCTAGAGTTCAATTTCCTAGTTGTTTTATGAGGCATGAAGTGTACCCCTTCTACAATAATAATAATAACAACAAGCCACCTGCTTTGTCCCATAATCAAGGTACATTTTACTACTCTCTGTTCTATTTTATATGAATTAGTCTGATTTGACACATAATTTAAGAAAGAATTTTTTTTTTAAAAACTTGTGGGCTAAAATAAGTGATAAATGTTTGTCTAACTATAAATTATTTCGTTAAAGGTAAAATAAGTCATTTTAAAGTTAAATTGTTATTAATATGAAGATGTCTCTTTATTATTTTTTTGGAAATTGACTAAAAAGAAAAGTAAGTCATATAAACTGAGACAGGAGGAGTAATATTTTGACCAATACAATACTGACTTTAATTTGTTGTAGATTTGTGTCACCATTAGTTTACGATAAGTTTTTACCTTTAAACCCCCCACCCCCCTTAATTTAATTGGATAAATGACGAAATGAAAAGTATTTTGAGTGTGTTCTTATCTTAACTCTTAAATTAAATATAATATTTATATTTGGTATAAGTCGACATTGTGCTATTATGGGTTTGTGTCCCATTGATATTGACCCAAAAAAAAGATTTACCTAAAACAGGTATATGTAACATTCTATTAATTAATAAAATAATATTCTTCATCTATATTCCAACCATATGTCTCTTTTATATCAACGATTGAAATTCAGATGAATCCGTATTTATTATCTATTGCCCGATAATAATATGATGGTTGGAAATATCACATCAAAAATTAAATAGAAAGCATTAATAGAATGAATTCAAATTCTTGAATGGCGAGTCAAAACCCTTCATTTAATATGGAAAATTATTTTTCAATATGTATATACTAAATTTTAAACATCATTAACGAATTTTCTCAATTCGCCAGAGCATGACGGAAATCCAAAAAAAGAAGTACTAATTATTTGTATAGTGGTTGCCATTGTAATTCTTTTGTTTCTACTATCAATTGGAGTCTTTCATTTGCTACCAAGGAGAAGAAGGATGAAAAGAAATAATAAAACTCTTAAGGAGATGAATGGTAATTAATTAAATCCCAATTATTTAATACAATTCAAGTCCATTTATTTCTTAATTAACTAACTTTTTTTTAATTAATTATAAATATGTGTTGCAGTTGATCTTAGTGAGATTTTAACTGATGAATCATTGCAATATGACTTTAGTACAATTGAAGCTGCCGCTAACTTCTTTTCTATGGAAAACAAAATTGGTGTAGGTGGATTTGGTGATGTCTATAAGGTAACATGTTCAAATTAGACCATATAATAATTTTTTAGATATAAGTTATATATACTGACAACATAAATATATTTTACACGATCATCATCAGGGGGAACTTGGTAATGGACAAGAGATAGCTGTAAAAAGGCTATCAAGAAGGTCAAGTCAAGGTGTTGAAGAATTTAAGAATGAAGTTGTACTTGTCGCTAAGCTTCAACATAGAAATTTAGTGAGACTCTTAGGTTTTTGCTTGGAAGGAGAAGAAAAAATACTCATCTATGAGTTCGTGTCCAACAAAAGCCTCGACTATTTCTTATTTGGTATGCTTCTTTACACGTCTCACTTTTCTTTTTAATTAGATTGTTATATACAATATTTCTAATTTCAATGTCTCACGTGATATGATTAAGATACGAAGAAACAAGCAACGTTGGATTGGTCAAGATGACAAGATTATTAGAGGAATAGTACGAGGATTAGTTTATCTTCATGAAGATTCTCGTCCTCGAATCATACATCGTGATCTCAAAGCAAGCAATATTTTGTTAGACAAAGATATGAACCCTAAAATTTCAGATTTTGGCATGGCTAGAATATTTGGAGTTGACCAAATTGAAGGAAGCACTAACATAATTGTTGGAACATAGTAAGTGTTGGTTTAAAAAAACTCTTTTTTTAATCGGTTCGTTATAGTATAGAAAAATGTTAATTATTGTGATTTATTGTTCTTTTAATAGCGGCTACATGTCCCCAGAGTATGCAATGCATGGTCAATTCTCAGTGAAATCAGATGTTTTTAGTTTTGGTGTGCTTCTTTTGGAGATAATAAGTGGAAAAGGAAGAAATAATAAAGAAGATAAATTTGATGACCTTCTTGTCCATGTAAGTGCAAATAAATTTAATTTAATCACCTAAAGTAATTTTAATATTTTTATCCTAATTTATTAAGATTATATTATAATAAATGTTGATATTTATAGGCATGGAAGTTGTGGAAAGATGGTAGAGCAATGGAACTTGTTGATCCATCTCTTATTGGTGACTCAAATTCAATGTCTAAAATCATGAGATGTATACATATTGGATTGTTATGTGTTCAAATTGATTTGGATGGAAGACCTACAACTACTTTGATATCTCATATTCTCAGTACTGATTCTACTATTCTATCAGAGCCAAATCAACCAGCGTCTTTTAAAGATTATTCTAGATTAGGAAATATCGATCAACTCAAAAGTAATTTCATTTTGTCATCTAGTTTTGAGGAATTAATTACTGAAATCTACCCAAGATAGTATTGTATACCAAAGGTCACCACGTATATATATAGAGACTTAATTAGATTGTCACAAAAAGTCTTTTATGATGATTTTTTTTCACTTTTTGTAGTTCTATTTCTTGTAGTTATAAAAATTTACTTTTCGATGCGTTTTAATTCTTCTGTTGGATTTATGTATTCTACAGACAATATAAGATATCAGTGTATCAAATTGTCATGTTTAATAGTTCTAGCTATCTTATTTGAACAAAATATTATTTGATAATTTAAGCAAACAAATGATGTAATATTAGTTAGTTATAATGTAAGAATGAACAAATTGATTTAAGAGTCGAGAATAGTCTTTGAAACCCAACAATGAAATGCTTGTGGGTTCATTCATATTATCTTTTTTTACGTAACACTGCCATCGATTACTATTTAAATATTGACCTCGTTTAAAATATTTGTAAAAATATTTTGAGTATTTAGAGAGTTGGGGCGAACAGTACGTGAAGCCTCATCATATTTTGCACATATTTTGGGTATATATGAGCCATTTTACAGAAATTGGGTGATTTTTTCAGATTTTCGTGTGTGTTAGCCCATCAATGTTTTGGTGATATAGCTTCCGGGCGATTATTTTGCAAAACCTTTACCAAACCCTCCATTTAGAGTTGGGGGAGCAGTACGTGAAGTCTCACATTTTTTTACATATTTTGGGCATTTAGGAGATATTTTACCGGAATTAAGCGATTTTCTCAATTTTTCGTGTGTGTTAGTTCATGAATATTTTGGTAATATGGCTTCAGGATGATTTTTTCATAAAACCTTTATGGAACCCTTCGCATGGTTTTGGGGGAGGAGTACGTGAAACCTCACAATAATGGGAGGAACTATTATTGAAACGGACCACTTTATTTCAAATCCACACATGTATGTTGAATATAGTTGTGACAAAATTGATCGAATCTCAAATAGATCCAACATCATATAATTGATGTTTGAATTGTATATGGTCAATAATGGAAAGAGGTTGAGTTAAATGTGTTAATATGAATTTCTTGAAATTCAGAAGCTTGGATTCATATAATGTATTCATATTAAGAAACTAAATTTGTTAAATATATTTAATATTAAATTTAAAATCAAAATATTATCTATTTAAAGCCACTATTATAAAATTTTAAATCTATAAAATAAAAGTTCTGATCTGATAGTTGATGGAATGATTGAGACATATTCCATAGTCATGTTGTGGTGCATGTTACTCTTTTTTTGTTTTGTTTTGTGACTTGCATTCTTTTACTTGGTGATCTTCCACTTACGCCTTTAAATTTTCTAATTCACTTAGAAAAGAATTTTTATATTATCAAATCATTTAAAAGATTGATAATGTACATATAACTATGCATAAATAAAACAAAAAGGTGTAAACTGCTCGATTAAGTCTGTGTGGATAAGTTAAATCTAAAAAAAAAATATGTATATATATTTTCAATTTAAAAGGAAGAGTAAATTCTTATCTTATAAAAATTGTTTAAGATATAAAGGTAAAATTTTGAATCAATTTTTAGAATCAAATATTTCAAATTCAAGTATTATTGAATATGAAAAAAAGTCATGTGAGGAAGCACTTTTCTCTTAATGAATCGTATGTGAGACAAATTTAAAGTATACGATGCCGAGTGAAATTGGGAGAAAAAAAGAATTTTTTTTTGAATATTATGTACCAACAAACATCCCCTTGTTTAAATCATTCATCATATCAATCTATGACTAATCAAGACCAAGGAGGAAGATTCTCAGGGTGCTCCACTAATCATTGATGTTGAAACTTTGACCTAGTTGGTCAATCAAGAATTTAATTTATATATATTAATAGTATAATATCTTCTTTTACACCATAATGTCAATTAATTGATGGTGGTGATGACTAACGATATGATATTGATTATGTGTGTCGCTTGTGATGGCATTGGTGATGATGGTGGTTCTTGGTAGTATTTTATTGTATAGTGGTTGGGAGTAGTGACTAGTTGTGGTTGTTGGTGGTGACGATTGATAATTAGTAGTGGAATGATATTGATATCTAATGGCGGTGGAGAATGATGATACCAGTTAACGATATATAATATTGACTAATGGTGGTAATTATCGATAGTAAATAGTGAATGTAATAATGGTTGGTGACGATGATTGCAACTAATGTTTAATGGTGATGGCGATTGATGTTGGTGATTCACGATAGTGATGGTTGTGGATGGTAGGTGATGGTAGTTATGGTTGAAATGGTGGGGAAAGCAGAATATAGAGTAGTGGTAAATTGTCATCTTTATATAAATTCTCAAAATAGACCTTTTAATGATATTAGGCCTTGATTATAGATCTTAATCATTATGATCCATTAAGTAATTATAAATTTTTTTAAAAAAAACACTTAATGATTAAGATTCATACATTTGAATACAAACCGACTTAATTATTGAGATCTGAATGATTACGCTTTAAGACATTCATTGAGTGAAAACAAAGGAGGTCCTTCACCCATCATCTATATATTTGCCTTATCTCTCAACTTGATGAAGTACACTAGTGTATTGTTCAATTTTGCATAATGTCTAGTTGGAACATCACAATATACCTTGTGCTTTTCTTGATCATCCAAAGTATTAGCACAATATTAGCTCTTCATGACTACTATTACTGCCCAAACACAACTACTTATAACAATATAACAAACACCTCTTATGATTCCAACCTCAATTTGCTACTTTCAACTCTTTCTACTGCCTCTAGTGAACATCTTTTTACAATTTCTCTATCGGTGGCACTGATAATTTGAAAGAATTTACGGTCTTTTCATGTGTCGAGGTGATATGTTAAGTGTAAATTGTCAAGATTTTGTAACAAGAGCTGTTAAAGATATAATCTTGTCATGCCCCGTAGCAAAACGGCTGTATTATGGTGGGATGATTGCTTGTTACGTTACTCGAATCAATCAACATTCCCGGTCCAAACTATGGATCCATAATTAACAATCCATCTACACCTTTTTGTTATATATAACACTATTCCAATTACCAATAATGAACATGAACAAGGAAGGTTCAAACAGATTTTAGAGAAAATTATGAATGACATAGCGACTCAGGCTGCTAGTGATGATCGATCGATAGACAAGAAAATTGCAACTAGGGAAGCTAACTTCAGTGTTGACACAACAATTTATGCTTTGGCTCAATGCATTCCTCATATGTCTTCTAAAGATTGCCTAAACTGCCTTGAAAATGCCGTCAAAGTTTTAAACAAGTGTTGTGATGTTTATAGAGGTGCTAGAGTTCAATTTCCTAGTTGTTTTATGAGGCATGAAGTGTACCCCTTCTACAATAATAATAATAACAACAAGCCACCTGCTTTGTCCCATAATCAAGGTACATTTTACTACTCTCTCTGTTCTATTTTATATGAATTAGTCTGATTTGACACATAATTTAAGAAAGAATTTTTTTTTAAAAAACTTGTGGGCTAAAATAAGTGATAAATGTTTGTCTAACTATAAATTATTTCGTTAAAGGTAAAATAAGTCATTTTAAAGTTAAATTGTTATTAATATGAAGATGTCTCTTTATTATTTTTTTGGAAATTGACTAAAAAGAAAAGTAAGTCATATAAACTGAGACAGGAGGAGTAATATTTTGACCAATACAATACTGACTTTAATTTGTTGTAGATTTGTGTCACCATTAGTTTACGATAAGTTTTTACCTTTAAACCCCCCACCCCCCTTAATTTAATTGGATAAATGACGAAATGAAAAGTATTTTGAGTGTGTTCTTATCTTAACTCTTAAATTAAATATAATATTTATATTTGGTATAAGTCGACATTGTGCTATTATGGGTTTGTGTCCCATTGATATTGACCCAAAAAAAAGATTTACCTAAAACAGGTATATGTAACATTCTATTAATTAATAAAATAATATTCTTCATCTATATTCCAACCATATGTCTCTTTTATATCAACGATTGAAATTCAGATGAATCCGTATTTATTATCTATTGCCCGATAATAATATGATGGTTGGAAATATCACATCAAAAATTAAATAGAAAGCATTAATAGAATGAATTCAAATTCTTGAATGGCGTAGCCGAAAACCCTTCACGAATATGGAAAATTATTTTTCAATATGTATATACTAAATTTTAAACATCATTAACGAATTTTCTCAATTCGCGAGCATGACGGAAATCCAAAAAGAAGTACTAATTATTTGTATAGTGGTTGCCATTGTAATTCTTTTGTTTCTACTATCAATTGAGTCTTTCATTTGCTACCAAGGAGAAGAAGGATGAAAAGAAATAATAAAACTCTTAAGGAGATGAATGGTAATTAATTAAATCCCAATTATTTAATACAATTCAAGTCCATTTATTTCTTAATTAACTAACTTTTTTTTAATTAATTATAAATATGTGTTGCAGTTGATCTTAGTGAGATTTTAACTGATGAATCATTGCAATATGACTTTAGTACAATTGAAGCTGCCGCTAACTTCTTTTCTATGGAAAACAAAATTGGTGTAGGTGGATTTGGTGATGTCTATAAGGTAACATGTTCAAATTAGACCATATAATAATTTTTTAGATATAAGTTATATATACTGACAACATAAATATATTTTACACGATCATCAGGGGGAACTTGGTAATGGACAAGAGATAGCTGTAAAAAGGCTATCAAGAAGGTCAAGTCAAGGTGTTGAAGAATTTAAGAATGAAGTTGTACTTGTCGCTAAGCTTCAACATAGAAATTTAGTGAGACTCTTAGGTTTTTGCTTGGAAGGAGAAGAAAAAATACTCATCTATGAGTTCGTGTCCAACAAAAGCCTCGACTATTTCTTATTTGGTATGCTTCTTTACACGTCTCACTTTTCTTTTTAATTAGATTGTTATATACAATATTTCTCTAATTTCAATGTCTCACGTGATATGATTAAGATCTGAAGAAACAAGCAACGTTGGATTGGTCAGTACGTGACAAGATTATTAGAGGAATAGTACGAGGATTAGTTTATCTTCATGAAGATTCTCGTCCTCGAATCATACATCGTGATCTCAAAGCAAGCAATATTTTGTTAGACAAAGATATGAACCCTAAAATTTCAGATTTTGGCATGGCTAGAATATTTGGAGTTGACCAAATTGAAGGAAGCACTAACATAATTGTTGGAACATAGTAAGTGTTGGTTTAAAAAAACTCTTTTTTTAATCGGTTCGTTATAGTATAGAAAAATGTTAATTATTGTGATTTATTGTTCTTTTAATAGCGGCTACATGTCCCCAGAGTATGCAATGCATGGTCAATTCTCAGTGAAATCAGATGTTTTTAGTTTTGGTGTGCTTCTTTTGGAGATAATAAGTGGAAAAGGAAGAAATAATAAAGAAGATAAATTTGATGACCTTCTTGTCCATGTAAGTGCAAATAAATTTAATTTAATCACCTAAAGTAATTTTAATATTTTTATCCTAATTTATTAAGATTATATTATAATAAATGTTGATATTTATAGGCATGGAAGTTGTGGAAAGATGGTAGAGCAATGGAACTTGTTGATCCATCTCTTATTGGTGACTCAAATTCAATGTCTAAAATCATGAGATGTATACATATTGGATTGTTATGTGTTCAAATTGATTTGGATGGAAGACCTACAACTACTTTGATATCTCATATTCTCGATCGATTCTACTATTCTATCGAGCCAAATCAACCAAGCGTCTTTTAAAGATTATTCTAGATTAGGAAATATCGATCAACTCAAAAGTAATTTCATTTTGTCATCTAGTTTTGAGGAATTAATTACTGAAATCTACCCAAGATAGTATTGTATACCAAAGGTCACCACGTATATATATAGAGACTTAATTAGATTGTCACAAAAGTCTTTTATGATGATTTTTTCACTTTTTGTAGTTCTATTTCTTGTAGTTATAAAAATTTACTTTTCGATGCGTTTTAATTCTTACATTGGATTTATGTATTCTCAGACAATATAAGATATCGATGTATCAAATTGTCATGTTTAATAGTTCTAGCTATCTTATTTGAACAAAATATTATTTGATAATTTAAGCAAACAAATGATGTAATATTAGTTAGTTCTAATGTAAGAATGAACAAATTGATTTAAGAGTCGAGAATAGTCTTTGAAACCCAACAATGAAATGCTTGTGGGTTCATTCATATTATCTTTTTACGTAACACGCCATCGATTACTATTTAAATATTGACCTCGTTTAAAATATTTGTAAAAATATTTTGAGTATTTAGAGAGTTGGGGCGACGATGCGTGAAGCCTCATCATATTTTGCACATATTTTGGGTATATATGAGCCATTTTACGTAAATTGGGTGATTTTTTCAGATTTTCGTGTGTGTTAGCCCATCAATGTTTTGGTGATATAGCTTCCAGGCGATTATTTTGCAAAACCTTTGCAAACCCTCCATTTAGAGTTGGGGGCGATGCGTGAAGTCTCACATTTTTACATATTTTGGGCATTTAGGAGATATTTTACCGAATTAAGCGATTTTCTCAATTTTTCGTGTGTGTTAGTTCATGAATATTTTGGTAATATGGCCGAGGATGATTTTTCATAAAACCTTTATGGAACCCTTCGTGGTTTTGGGGAGAATCGTGAAACCTCTCACAATAATGGGAGGAACTATTATTGAAACGGACCACTTTATTTCAAATCCACACATGTATGTTGAATATAGTTGTGACAAAATTGATCGAATCTCAAATAGATCCAACATCATATAATTGATGTTTGAATTGTATATGGTCAATAATGGAAAGAGGTTGAGTTAAATGTGTTAATATGAATTTCTTGAAATTCAGAAGCTTGGATTCATATAATGTATTCATATTAAGAAACTAAATTTGTTAAATATATTTAATATTAAATTTAAAATCAAAATATTATCTATTTAAAGCCACTATTATAAAATTTTAAATCTATAAAATAAAAGTTAAATCACAAGTCGATAGTTGATGGAATGATTGAGACATATTCCATAGTCATGTTGTGGTGCATGTTACTCTTTTTTTGTTTTGTTTTGTGACTTGCATTCTTTTACTTGGTGATCTTCCACTTACGCCTTTAAATTTTCTAATTCACTTAGAAAAGAATTTTTATATTATCAAATCATTTAAAAGATTGATAATGTACATATAACTATGCATAAATAAAATAAAAAGGTGTAAACTGCTCGATTAAGTCTGTGTGGATAAGTTAAATCTAAAAAAAAAATATGTATATATATTTTCAATTTAAAAGGAAGAGTAAATTCTTATCTTATAAAAATTGTTTAAGATATAAAGGTAAAATTTTGAATCAATTTTTAGAATCAAATATTTCAAATTCAAGTATTATTGAATATGAAAAAAAGTCATGTGAGGAAGCACTTTTCTCTTAATGAATCGTATGTGAGACAAATTTAAAGTATACGATGCGAGTGAAATTGGGAGAAAAAAGAATTTTTTTGAATATTATGTACCAACAAACATCCCTTGTTTAAATCATTCATCATATCAATCTATGACTAATCAAGACCAAGGAGGAAGATTCTCACAGGGTGCTCCACTAATCATTGATGTTGAAACTTTGACCTAGTTGGTCAATCAAGAATTTAATTTATATATATTAATAGTATAATATCTTCTTTTACACCATAATGTCAATTAATTGATGGTGGTGATGACTAACGATATGATATTGATTATGTGTGTCGTTTGTGATGGCATTGACTGATGATGGTGGTTCTTGGTAGTATTTTATTGTATAGTGGTTGGGAGTAGTGACTAGTTGTGGTTGTTGGTGGTGACGATTGATAATTAGTAGTGGAATGATATTGATATCTAATGGCGGTGGAGAATGATGATACGATTAACGATATATAATATTGACTAATGGTGGTAATTATCGATAGTAAATAGTGAATGTAATAATGGTTGGTAGCGATGATTGCAACTAATGTTTAATGGTGATGGCGATTGATTTTGGTGATTGCTGATAGTGATGGTTGTGGATGGTAGGTGATGGTAGTTATGGTTGAAATGGTGGGGAAAGCAGAATATAGAGTAGTGGTAAATTGTCATCTTTATATAAATTCTCAAAATAGACCTTTTAATGATATTAGGCCTTGATTATAGATCTTAATCATTATGATCCATTAAGTAATTATAAATTTTTTTAAAAAAAACACTTAATGATTAAGATTCATACATTTGAATACAAACCGACTTAATTATTGAGATCTGAATGATTACGCTTTAAGACATTCATTGAGTGAAAACAAAGGAGGTCCTTCACCCATCATCTATATATTTGCCTTATCTCTCAACTTGATGAAGTACACTAGTGTATTGTTCAATTTTGCATAATGTCTAGTTGGAACATCACAATATACCTTGTGCTTTTCTTGATCATCCAAAGTATTAGCACAATATTAGCTCTTCATGACTACTATTACTGCCCAAACACAACTACTTATAACAATATAACAAACACCTCTTATGATTCCAACCTCAATTTGCTACTTTCAACTCTTTCTACTGCCTCTAGTGAACATCTTTTTTACAATTTCTCTATCGGTGGCACCGATAATTTGAAAAGAATTTACGGTCTTTTCATGTGTCGAGGTGATATGTTAAGTGTAAATTGTCAAGATTTTGTAACAAGAGCTGTTAAAGATATAATCTTGTCATGCCCGGTAGCAAAGCGGCTGTATTATGGTGGGATGATTGCTTGTTACGTTACTCGAATCAATCAACATTCCCCGGTCCAAACTATGGATCCATAATTAACAATCCATCTACACCTTTTGTTATATATAACACTATTCCAATTACCAATAATGAACATGAACAAGGAAGGTTCAAACAGATTTTAGAAAATTATGAATGACATAGCGACTCAGGCTGCTAGTGATGATCGATCGATAGACAAGAAAATTGCAACTAGGAAGCTAACTTCAGTGTTGACACAACAATTTATGCTTTGGCTCAATGCATTCCTCATATGTCTTCTAAAGATTGCCTAAACTGCCTTGAAAATGCCGTCAAAGTTTTAAACAAGTGTTGTGATGTTTATAGAGGTGCTAGAGTTCAATTTCCTAGTTGTTTTATGAGGCATGAAGTGTACCCTTCTACAATAATAATAATAACAACAAGCCACCTGCTTTGTCCATAATCAAGGTACATTTTACTACTCTCTGTTCTATTTTATATGAATTAGTCTGATTTGACACATAATTTAAGAAAGAATTTTTTTTTAAAAAACTTGTGGGCTAAAATAAGTGATAAATGTTTGTCTAACTATAAATTATTTCGTTAAAGGTAAAATAAGTCATTTTAAAGTTAAATTGTTATTAATATGAAGATGTCTCTTTATTATTTTTTTGGAAATTGACTAAAAAGAAAAGTAAGTCATATAAACTGAGACAGGAGGAGTAATATTTTGACCAATACAATACTGACTTTAATTTGTTGTAGATTTGTGTCACCATTAGTTTACGATAAGTTTTTACCTTTAAACCCCCCACCCCCCTTAATTTAATTGGATAAATGACGAAATGAAAAGTATTTTGAGTGTGTTCTTATCTTAACTCTTAAATTAAATATAATATTTATATTTGGTATAAGTCGACATTGTGCTATTATGGGTTTGTGTCCCATTGATATTGACCCAAAAAAAAGATTTACCTAAAACAGGTATATGTAACATTCTATTAATTAATAAAATAATATTCTTCATCTATATTCCAACCATATGTCTCTTTTATATCAACGATTGAAATTCAGATGAATCGTATTTATTATCTATTGCCCGATAATAATATGATGGTTGGAAATATCACATCAATAATTAACTAGAAAGCATTAATAGAATGAATTCAAATTCTTGAATGGCGTAGCCGAAAACCCTTCGACGAATATGGAAAATTATTTTTCAATATGTATATACTAAATTTTAAACATCATTAACGAATTTTCTCAATTCGCGAGCATGACGGAAATCAAAAAGAAGTACTAATTATTTGTATAGTGGTTGCCATTGTAATTCTTTTGTTTCTACTATCAATTGAGTCTTTCATTTGCTACCAAGGAGAAGAAGGATGAAAAGAAATAATAAAACTCTTAAGGAGATGAATGGTAATTAATTAAATCCCAATTATTTAATACAATTCAAGTCCATTTATTTCTTAATTAACTAACTTTTTTTTAATTAATTATAAATATGTGTTGCAGTTGATCTTAGTGAGATTTTAACTGATGAATCATTGCAATATGACTTTAGTACAATTGAAGCTGCCACTAACTTCTTTTCTATGGAAAACAAAATTGGTGTAGGTGGATTTGGTGATGTCTATAAGGTAACATGTTCAAATTAGACCATATAATAATTTTTAGATATAAGTTATATATCGACAACATAAATATATTTTACGATCATCATCAGGGAACTTGGTAATGGACAAGAGATAGCTGTAAAAGGCTATCAAGAAGGTCAAGTCAAGGTGTTGAAGAATTTAAGAATGAAGTTGTACTTGTCGCTAAGCTTCAACATAGAAATTTAGTGAGACTCTTAGGTTTTTGCTTGGAAGGAGAAGAAAAAATACTCATCTATGAGTTCGTGTCCAACAAAAGCCTCGACTATTTCTTATTTGGTATGCTTCTTTACGTCTCACTTTTCTTTTAATTAGATTGTTATATACAATATTTCTCTAATTTCAATGTCTCACGTGATATGATTAAGATCTGAAGAAACAAGCAACGTTGGATTGGTCAGTACGTGACAAGATTATTAGAGGAATAGTACGAGGATTAGTTTATCTTCATGAAGATTCTCGTCCTCGAATCATACATCGTGATCTCAAAGCAAGCAATATTTTGTTAGACAAAGATATGAACCCTAAAATTTCAGATTTTGGCATGGCTAGAATATTTGGAGTTGACCAAATTGAAGGAAGCACTAACATAATTGTTGGAACATAGTAAGTGTTGGTTTAAAAAAACTTTTTTTTTAATCGGTTCGTTATAGTATAGAAAAATGTTAATTATTGTGATTTATTGTTCTTTTAATAAGCGGCTACATGTCCCCATTGTATGCAATGCATGGTCAATTCTCAGTGAAATCAGATGTTTTTAGTTTTGGTGTGCTTCTTTTGGAGATAATAAGTGGAAAAGGAAGAAATAATAAAGAAGATAAATTTGATGACCTTCTTGTCCATGTAAGTGCAAATAAATTTAATTTAATCACCTAAAGTAATTTTAATATTTTTATCCTAATTTATTAAGATTATATTATAATAAATGTTGATATTTATAGGCATGGAAGTTGTGGAAAGATGGTAGAGCAATGGAACTTGTTGATCCATCTCTTATTGGTGACTCAAATTCAATGTCTAAAATCATGAGATGTATACATATTGGATTGTTATGTGTTCAAATTGATTTGGATGGAAGACCTACAACTACTTTGATATCTCATATTCTCGATCGATTCTACTATTCTATCGAGCCAAATCAACCAATGTCTTTTAAAGATTATTCTAGATTAGGAAATATCGATCAACTCAAAAGTAATTTCATTTTGTCATCTAGTTTTGAGGAATTAATTACTGAAATCTACCCAAGATAGTATTGTATACCAAAGGTCACCACGTATATATATAGAGACTTAATTAGATTGTCACAAAAGTCTTTTATGATGATTTTTTCACTTTTGTAGTTCTATTTCTTGTAGTTATAAAAATTTACTTTTCGATGCGTTTTAATTCTTACATTTGGATTTATGTATTCTAAAGACAATATAAGATATCGATGTATCAAATTGTCATGTTTAATAGTTCTAGCTATCTTATTTGAACAAAATATTATTTGATAATTTAAGCAAACAAATGATGTAATATTAGTTAGTTATAATGTAAGAATGAACAAATTGATTTAAGAGTCGAGAATAGTCTTTGAAACCCAACAATGAAATGCTTGTGGGTTCATTCATATTATCTTTTTTTACGTAACACTGCCATCGATTACTATTTAAATATTGACCTCGTTTAAAATATTTGTAAAAATATTTTGAGTATTTAGAGAGTTGGGGCGAACAGTACGTGAAGCCTCATCATATTTTGCACATATTTTGGGTATATATGAGCCATTTTACAGAAATTGGGTGATTTTTTCAGATTTTCGTGTGTGTTAGCCCATCAATGTTTTGGTGATATAGCTTCCGGGCGATTATTTTGCAAAACCTTTACCAAACCCTCCATTTAGAGTTGGGGGAGCAGTACGTAAAGTCTCACATTTTTTTACATATTTTGGGCATTTAGGAGATATTTTACCGGAATTAAGCGATTTTCTCAATTTTTCGTGTGTGTTAGTTCATGAATATTTTGGTAATATGGCTTCAGGATGATTTTTTCATAAAACCTTTATGGAACCCTTCGCATGGTTTAGGGGGAGGAGTACGTGAAACCTCACAATTTTTTTCTATATATTTTGGTCATTTAGGAGACATTTTATAGGAATTAGACGATTTTCTCAGTTTTTTGTGTATATTAGCCCATAAATATTTTGGTGATAAATATTTTGGTGATGTCTTCTGGACGATTTTTTGCAAAACCTTTACGGAACCCTCTCTAAGGAGTTGGGGTAGTAGTACGTGAAGCCTCGCCATTTTTTTGCACATATTTTTGGCATTTAGTAGTGTTACAACCCAATTTCAAAAACTAAGGTTTCGAAACCATTTTCGCAACTTCAGCAATTTTGGTAATTTTCGGGAAAAATTGTAATTTGGAAGTCGCCACTTAATTTTTTAGGAAAAATTAAGAAAACCGTTTAAAAGAGGTTTTTTGAAAGAAAACATTTTAAATAAAACCAGAGTCGAGTAAGGGTTCAAATAATTTTCTAAGGAAGGGTTTAGGCATCTTAGAGAATCTGCTAACATGCGGTTGACCGTCAAATTTAAAAGTTGGCTAATTTTTAAGAAAAAACTTAAGGTTACTTATGAAAACTCTTGTTTTAAAATAACTAAAGTCTTTTGATAATTATACACTCATTCTATTCCAAGTATGAAATAAGTCAAATGTTAAGTGCCAAAATAATAATTTCAACTTAACCATTTTATCCGAGTCTAAGATTTTGAACTAAATGGTTAGTTCAATTTCATCAACGTGGATTCAAAGCTAATTACTAACTATGAAAGAATATGGATAATTCTCAAGTTAGTCGAAGAGCTTAAGTTGCCTAACTTGAAAGAGTTTGAAAATTTGAAAACTTAAGGTAAACAAGTAACAAAATAGAAGAGTCATTTTTCAAATAAAAAAAAATAACTCCAAACGATTCATCTAAGTTAAAGAAAAAGTTAATAAAAGTTAGTCTTCACAATAACAAATAATAATGAGGAGGTAAAAGAGTAAATAGTGAAAGATTCCAGCCCACATTCGATCATTTTAGGGGGCTGAAATTGTTGCCTTTTGCCGCTTTGATTTTAGGCCTTTGGCTCAAAACACATTCTGATCCTGTTTAGGTTGCTCTCAAAACTTTTTAAGTCCAAGAAATACTCTTCCTCTAGCCCTTTGGGGCTGCTGCGAATCTAATTTACTTTGACCAAATTGGCCAAAATACTAGCTTCCCTTTCACCCTCGAACACCCAAGGCTGACTCGATAAAATGGTAGAACTAAACCTTCGTGGCCCGATTATCGAAATGCAAAGGAGGAGAGAGGTCCATGGGACTCGGGGCGGATTCAGATACAACAAACAAAAAGAAAGAGAAGAAAGTTAGCAAGTAACCATGGAAAAGCCACTTAAAATTACAATTCTTATGTAACTTAAACAAAAGAAACTAACACATTTTTTATCACTGGCTAAATAGCACCTAAAATTTACACATTGACACTCAAAGAAGTTATAGTTCAGAATATGCATTTGAGCTAGAAGGCATGGTGATCTTAGGTGAATTATGACCCAATTAAACCATGTATTTAAAATGGATAAAAAATGGATTAGGCTTTATCATCTTTCTTTTAATAAATATGAACAATTAGTCACAAGGAAATACTTGGACAGTGCATAATTCAAGGCAAGAGAGTTGTCAACCAATAAAGGAAATACACCTAGTTCTTCTACTTTACACAAAGCAGAAGATTAATTCAAGATGAGTTCATTCAAAAAGCTAAACCAACGAGGAGAAAAGCTCTACTATAAACATAGGAATTCATCAAATCTTTATACCAACAGGTTGCTCAACTAGAGATCAACCACAATGACACCAAATAAGGACAACGAAATAGAGGGGCATTTGGAAAAGAGCTAACAGGTGCATGGCTTTAACAAAAACAAACAATGGGCTGCTGCATCTAGATAGCCAAACCAACATGCTGGGTAAAACATAGCTATCTCTACAAGTACCACCCTAATAATTACTTATGACTCATAAGTATGACATCATTCTAACATTTACTGCTATCTAAACAGACACGAAAATGATCAAAATCAGTGGAAAAACAAGTTCTATCGCAGACAAAAGAAACAGACTTTCAAATATTTGCAGGTTTAAAACACGATGGACTTCTGAGTCTGGCTTATACTATTATGAACTTTAAAGACAAATAGCCGCCCACGAATTCAAGCTTGAATCAGCTTCATATACCAAACACTATGCTAGTCATGGAAAATCGATTCTAGACAATAAATTGGCTAAGCCAAGGAAAACCAAACTCTGCCAGAAAGAGGAAACTGTATACTTACTGATAGAAAATAACTGTTCAACAAATAAGGGAGCAATATGCTGAGATCATGGAGACAACAAAAAAAAGATTAATGGATAAAAGGAGACTCGCTGCATGAGGTAGCTTATACGATGTAACAAAACACATTCAGTCAAAGCTTATGGCAAATCAAACCATTTAGCCCAAGTCAAGAAATATGCTCTAGAGTGTAATCAACATAGCTTAAACTAATCACACCTAGCATCCAAACTAAAACAACAACCTCTGTATATTTTTTAATGGAACAGTAACTAAAAATCTTAGGTAAGACACAGTGGATTCTTAATCTGCCTCAATACACAATAACTAAAATATAAATAAGAACACCTAAACGGAAAATGTAGAACAACTACGAATCCAAAATAAAAAAAGCTAAGAAAGGAATTTTACCTCTTTCTAGGCAGTGAACTGAGATTACGAGCTTCTGAACACGACTCCACCGCCAGCCGCGCTTCACCGGAATCCGACGAGACCCAACGAGTTCGAACGGAAAATCACAAAGCTCTTTTTAAGCTCTTAATGTATGTATTATATAGCTATTTCTGGGAATTTTATGTTTCTCCAATCTATTTCTTTGATGAAGATCCTCTAGGTTTTGAGTGATAAATCAGTGTCAAAAAAAAATCCCCCTTCAGACAGCAAAGAGATGGGTGTATATAGAGGGCCAATAGGAGTTGAAAAAAGGGGAAAATTGGGATTGAATTTTTTCCCCCCATTCGAATTGCTCTCTAAGGATCTGGAAATTGTTTTGGGTTGGCTGGGAGTGAATAACAAAGGAAAATGGGCTGCTCATTTGATGAGTAAAAAGGACCAAAAAACGTGGTCTCCAAATGGGTTGAATGGAGTGTTACATTTGGCTATAATTGCAATAGAAATTAATTAATAATTTAGCTAAACGGATTAAGGAGGTAACCAAAAAGAATTAACCTTAGCAAATTCTGCTAGAATTCAAAATAGGGCGAATTAATATAATTAATTTATGAGCTTCTTAATCTTAACGAAATAAAATAGTCAATTTAATTATAAACTAAATAAATCGAAATTATACTCATAATTTAATATAGTATTTACTAAAATTAAGATCTTTTTGAGATGATTTTCGAATATTTAAGAAACACTAATTACACATATAATTATAAAATACTATAAAAATCTACTAGACTTACTTAAAGTAACCTCGAGAAATATTTGAATTCTATAAAATTAATTATTCTAAATCGTTTGAAAATTGAGAAGCTCGCGAATTAATTCCTATCGGGGAGGGTCAAAATTGGGTGTCAACAAGTAGACATATTTTACAGGAATTATGTTATTTTCTCAATTTTTCATGTGTTCCCATGAATGTTTTGGTGATATGGCTTCCTAACAATTTTTTTTCGCAAAACCTTAAGGAACCCTTCGTAGGAAGGATGTGAAGCATTACGTGAAGCCTCACTATTTATTGCATGCATTTTGGGCATTCAGGAGCCATTTTATAAGAGTTACGTGATTTTTTCAGTTTTTCGTATGTGTTAGCCATGAATATTTTTGTGATATGACTTACGAACGATTTTTTTTATGTAAAGTATTTACAGTATCCTCCATATAGAGTTGGGAGAGCAGAACGCGTAGCCTCACTATTTTTTGCGCATATCTTGAGTATTTAATAGTCATTTTATAGGAATTAATTACGCGATTTTTGACCCCATTCTTTAGCTAATAAGTTGAAGGTAAGCTAGTCATTTTTGCAGAATCGATAATCCATATTACATAGGCATATGGCATAAAAATACACTTAAATTGTAGTAAAATTGTCAATTACACCCCACCCCTCCTTAAACTATAGTGGAATATTACGCAGAATTTTGATTTTGTACTTCATTGTTGTTTGAGATATGAGGGATAATGAGATCTGATCAATTTCAATATATTTATCGAGAATCAAATTAAATGAGATATTTTAACCTTTATTTTTTTTTTGTGTAGTGTAAGCGTGTCATAATATATTTTAACGTATTTTCTTTATCAAAGTGAAGGATAAATAATATATATATATATAAAAGTTTAGGGGATAATAGAATCCTCGCATAGTATAGTGGTATATAATATGAAAAAAATTAATTCAGAAATAAGACTCTCGCATAATTTAAATTTGTAATTGACAAATTAGTTAAAACGAAAGGAATATATTGCATTTTGAAATACATAGGCGGATTCAGGATTTGAAGGTTGTGGATATCATATTGTCTAAATAGGGTAAACGGATCGGTGCCCGTTAAAAATAAAGGCATTTTAGAGTTGATGTAGGGTATTTTAAATCCAAAAGGTCAACGAGAGATATTTTAAAACCAAATTTGATAATTTAAGAATATTTTAGGCCTGTTTTTCATACAAAATTAATTAATTTTAAAAAAATTGACCGAATAGACTATAAATAAATGAAAAGCTACTCAAGTGTAAACATAATTTTTTTCATAGAACTTACGAGTGCAACTTATGACTTTTCCCTTGCAAATGAGTAGTACTTAGCAGTATCAATGTGATAATTGCTCTTATTGAAAATCACCCAAATTTATTTGTTTAATTACTATTCTAAACTGTCTTAATCACCAAACTATCATTGATACATAATAGGAAAAAAACTGTATTTTTCATGACAAGTAGTTTCAATTAATTGTCATAATTCGATTTTGATTAAGAGTACTTTTGGATCAGTAAATATTTATTTGTATTTGTTGTTCACTTCAAATCGTATAAATATACCAAATTTTAGATTATTTTCTTTTCTAATTACCCAAAGAAAGCACTTCTCTGTCTCAAAATACTTGTCGTTTTAACTATGTCATCTAGATCTATAACTAGCATGTATCCCTTAAGTTTTCATGTTCATAAATTTATGTGAGGGCTCATGCTCATAAGTTTGTAGTTCTAGTATCATAACTTGCAATCATGAAATATTATGTCGTTGTTCATAATCAATAGAAACATATCATAGTTTTATAATATTTATATTCTTAAGTAGGCTTCATGCATGGTTCAAAATCATAAGGTTCTTATCAACAAAAAAATTCCCTTTTCATGTTGTTTGCAATTTCATAGAAGTTTGTGAGAAGGGATTAACTTAGTGCATGAGGATGAGAGGAGGAGATATTTTGTGTAACTAATGGTGAAACATTATAATTATACGGTATCATATTATATTATTTTAATTAATATAATATTTGAATTGAATATATCATTTCTTGTTATTACATATATAATGTTACATATTAACAATTTGAAAGATAAATACAAATAAAATAGAGCATGAGATAGAGCTATTATAAAAAGGTAGGATAAAATAATAAGATTATCAAATAATAATTAAAAAAAAATGAGAAGAAAAAAATAATAATGATACAATCACATTAAATCGGTCATTATAGAAAACTAGACTTTCAATAGTTATTCAACGCTGAATTTAATGATACGATACATCAAAATTTTAAATTACAATTAACATAAATATTGTATTCAAACTAACAACTCATCACATAACAATAGATAACAATCATTTAAACAAGCTGTCAAAAAACGTGTAAATGAGAAATACGACAAATATTTTAAAGCTGCTAAGAAACGTGTAACTGAGAAACACGACAAATAAATGAAACAGAAGAAGTGCCACCCCTCAATCCCTCTCCACCTTAAGTCCCTATAAAAGGGCACTATTACTCTTCACAGTCTTTCATTACATTCTTATTTATTTACATTTTTTCCCTTTTATTTCTATTAAAAATTCATCATTTTGATTTGAAAAATTTCCCCTTTATACCATGAAATTTACATTCATTTCTCTTTATTTGCATTGTCTTTTTTAAACTAGAAGATTTTACTTACATTAAATACATTTATATTCATAAGGGGGCTTATTTTTTAGTATATAAAGATACAATCTTTTAAGGCATTTTCAATGGCACCAACTATGGATTTTGTAATTTCTGGCCTTTTTTGTGCTGAATATAACAAAAGCATGCTTGAAAATGTGTATGATGATATGCATACATTGTTTCATGGGGATCATCAAAACAATCAGCAAACTATGCCATTTCAGAGTGATGATTGTGTGACTTTGATGATTAAAAAAGAATGTGAATATATGTGTTGTGATGATTATCTTGAAAAGTTGAAAAATGGGGAATTTGATTTGGGGGAAAGAGAGCAAATTCTTGATTGGATTTGCCAGGTTGGTTGGATATAATTTAGATTCTTGATGTGATTAGTGGAAATTTTCTTGATTAGTACTTGTTAATCAATTTAATGTTAAGTAGATTTCACTTTAAAGTTTGATGGATTGTGATTAGTTCGAGGCGTAACCTGGATTTTTAGTTTATGAATTTTAAATCACAAATCGTTTTTGTTTATGAAGTTTTATCGAACTCGCTAAGTTTTAGGCTGGCCTCGTCCGTGTGAATAATGAATCAACTTTTTTAATTACAGGATACTTCCATTTATATAGTTAGAGGCGGAATCTGAATTTTTACTCTATGAATTTTGAATCACAAATCATTTCTTGTTTATTGAATTTTGTTGAACTCAATAACTTTTAGGCTGGCTCCGTCCGTGTGAATAGTGAATCAACTTTTTCAATTACTGGGTACTTCTGTGAATAGTGACTCAACTTTTTCAATTACAGGGTACTTCTATTGATATAGTCATAGGCAGAACCTAAATTTTTACTTTATGAATTTTAATTCAGAAATCACTTTTGTTTATTGAGTTTTGTCGAATTTGATAACTTTAGGTTATTCCGTCTGTATGAATAGTGAATCAACTTTTTCAATTACACGTTACTTTCATGGATAGGCAGAGTCAGAACTTTTTGTTTACTAGTACTGAATCACAATCATTTTCATTTATTGGTTCTTGCGAACTCATAACTTTAAGGCTAGCTCCGCCCCGTGAATAGTAAATCTAACTTTAAATTACAATGTACTTTTATTTCTTGTTTCAAAAAGGGATGTTGTGTATTGTTGTGTGTTTAATGGGGGGCAAAGGGGGGGGGGGTACATGATGATATAATTCTTGGATTTTACTTTATATTGGAAAAATCCTTTTATATGAGTTGGTAGGATCTTTTTGTTTTTTATATAAATTTTGTGCCTTAAATGTATTTTAATCTTTTTCCTACTTTATTAAATTCTTAGCTAGGTGTCTTTGACTGAATTTTTTACGTTTATTTTTTTGTCTTGTTCTACTTGGTTGGTAAAACATAGAGTTTTACAATCTGATTTGTAATTAATGTTTAATTAAGTGTTAATTAATTGTGGCTTAATTATTTGTATGCAGGTTCATTCACATTTCAAATTTGGACCATTGTGTCTATATTTGTCTGTGAACTACCTTGATAGATTTCTTTCTGTCTTTGAGTTACCTGTAAGTTAATTGGTCATCAAGTTTTACTAATTATAATTTCATTTAATCATCAAGTTTTATTAATTGTAGTTTCATTTTGATCATCAAATTTTATTAATTTTGATATGATTTGCTTGTTTTATAGGAGGAAAGAGCATGGACAATGCAATTGTTGGCTATAGCATGTGTGTCTATTGCTGCTAAATTGGAAGAGGTTGAAGTTCCTCTATCTGAAGATTTACAGGTAAATATATATCCTCCGTTTTAATTTATATGTCATAGTTTGACTAAGCACGAAATTTAAGAAAAATAGTCAAAAAAATATATTTTTAAGATATTAAATTAAAGAGTGTGTAACGTATCAAAATATTATTAAATCTTGTGATTTTAGATATATCATGTGAGACTCTGTACTGATTTATATTATGGTTTAAAATAAGTCAGATATTATTCTGACTATAAATTGTTACCAATATAGAAATATATCATTCTTTTGGACTACCTAGAAAGGAAAGAGTATCATATTGTGTGACGTTTTTTTAAACAGACTAACAGAAATAGTAATACACATAAATTGTCTATAGAGGGGTCATTTTATTTTGTTTTTGGGGTTCTCATCTAATAATTTTTGTTAAATTTGTAATGATTATTGACAGATTGAGGGAACACAATTTGAGTTTGAAGCAAGCACCATACAAAGAATGGAGCTTGTTGTGTTGAAAACATTAAAATGGAGAATGCATGCAATTACACCATTCTCATTCATTGATTATTTCATTAAGAAGATTAATGGTGATCAAATTGCTTCAAAATCTACAATGTTTAAAGCTACTAATCTCATAATAGGAACATTGAAAGGTAAAATTTTCATCTTGCAAAATTTTGACTATAGAAAAATGAAAATGAAATATGTAAATTAAATTTTATGAGGGTGAAAATTAAATGTAGGAATTCACTACTTGGAATTCAAGCCTTCTGAGATTGCAGCAGCTGTGGCAATCTATGTTGTGGTGAAAAATAAGACAAGTGGCATTGAGAAAGCAATATCTACCCTGACTCAACAAGTACATAAGGTAAATTTTGAATTCATTTGTTGGAATTCAAAATTTATGTTGATGACCTCATTGTTTCCGCGAGTGCATCTTTCATTTCCAAGCTTTAGATCTATTGTGATTTTTTCATCTGAGCGTCTATTCATTTTTTTTTGGGTGTATAAAGCCACAAAGCGATTCAAACATCTATCTTATTGTATTGACGCAATTGGAAGATCAGGATTTCTCGCTATCGCTCAAGGCGGAATGCAACTTCTTGACCGACGAACTTCAACATGAGCTTCGAGAAAAGCATGCAAAGCACACTAACCTAACATCAAATAGATGAAACTACTATACATATACATAGATTGTATATTAATTATATACACATATTATCATATGTTGGTTATTTTATTTTAAGCGATTGAGTGTGCTGCTATTTAGGTTAATTCTTTGAAAAAAAAAAAAACATATAGTAGTACTTTTGATTATTTACTACTATTACTTTTCAATCTTATGTCTTTCATCTTGATTAACTTTACATTTTTAAAAGATTTCTTCTTTGTCTTTGTGACTATTTTGCAGGATAAAGTAAAGAAGTGTGTTGATTTGATCAAAGAATCATCTTTGCTAAGTGATTTTGGTTCCTCAACTCTTATGGTTCCTCCAAGTCCAACAGGTGTATGGGATGTTGCAAGTTCAAGTGACATGAGTGATGATGATTCAGGTCCAAGTTCCCTAGATGATGGGCTAGTTACTAAAAGGACAAAGATGGATGAAATGAATGAGTGAAAGTATATGCTTGGTGTCCAGAATAGCTTGCACACAGTTCAAGTCAAGTACTTCATGGGAGTACATTAGACTTCTTCATACCTAGAAAAAAATTATATAAAAAAAGACTAAATAAATTGTTCTTGCTTTTAAGTTTTAGTAAGGTAAATTTTGTTTTATGTTTGGGGCTTATATTAAACAGTAGGGGCCAAAATAGAAAGGGAAAAGTTGAGTTGTGTGCTTCATTTTGAACTATTATCAATCAATTCATCACTTATTGTTTGTGGACTTAAGTTTTGTCCTTTTGCAAAGACTAGTCGTGTGTTGTGCACAAGCTCAATATATATTCATAAGTTTAATTTTTTTTAAATGGCATTAGTTAAATGATTTTATAATTTATAATCTAAAATAAATTATATATTTGTGTGATAATAAACTATCTTATCAACCAATAAATATTGGGAAAACTACTTAATTAGACAAGCATTCCTATCATATTTATTGATTCTCCCCATAGTTTGAAATAATTACATATGTTAACACCCAATTTTGACCCTCCACAATATAAATTAATCATCAAGCTTCTTCGATTTCTAACGATTTAAAATAATGAGTTTTATAATATATATATATATATATATATATATATATATATATATATATATATATATATATATATATATATATATATATATATATAAAATAAATAAATAAACATAGTTTGCAAATTATTTTAAATAGTTTTGTCACTTTTATAATATTTATGTTTTATTTAGTTATGTACATAATTAATGCATTTTACAAGTATTCAAAAATCATCTCGAAAAGATTTTACATTTTAAATATTTTATTAGTAGTAAGGGTCACAATTTTGAGTTAATGAATTTTATGAAATGCAAAATGCTTTCAAGTTATTTTTAGATTAATTTTATAAATTTAATAATAAATATGTATATTTTTACAATCACGTTATGTTATAAATATTTGAAAATCATCACAAAGATTTTACATTTTAGTTAAATATTTTATTACTTTAAGTTATAGTTAGAATTTAGGGCTAATTAAATTAACTATTCTTATAATGGAAATAATTATTATATTTTGTTAAGATTAAGAAGCTCGGTAATTAATTAATGTTAATTCATCTAAATTAAATTCGATATTTTAAAAGATTTAACCCCTTTCTTATATGGGCCATTTTTCCAAATGGCCCACACCAAATTCCCTCAATTTCTATTGTTTTTCCCTTAACTCCCAGGCCCATTTCCACCAGCTAAACCGGCCCACTATACTAATTCAACCTAGCAGTCCATTCCTTTCACAATACATACAGCATGCGCACACAACTCCAATAACCCGACCCCTTTAACTTTTTCTTCTTCTCCTCTACAACGTGAATGCGCTGCAAGACCCAGATATCGCACAGCTACAGCAGAAGCCCATTCCAGACGACCCTATCTCATCCAAATAGCAGCCTTTCACCTGCCCAAGCAGACCCGCCTGTCAAGCCATCCAACTTCAATCTTTTTGTCCGGATTTCATGGGATTTCCGTTGAAATCTTGTGCAAATGGACAGATTTCCCATTCCTTGGGGAAAAGATTTCAAATCAAGGTCGAATTTGAATTCCTATTCTACTTTCCCCAATTCCGAACCAACTCCCCTTCTATAAATAGTTCCATGTTAGTCACCGTAAAGGGGGGATTTTTGGGAGACTTGAGAGTGCCCCTAAAAGGTTTGGAAATTCTCAGTTCAATAGTTTAAAGTTTTGGGTTGTTCAAGTTGAAGAGGTGGAATCGTCTCTATCAAACTCGTTGTCCGGTTTGCTGCCCAGAACCAGGTAAATTTCTCAGTTCAATAGTTTAAAGTTTTGGGTTTTTCAGCATGTTCTCTCCTGTTTGATTAATGGGAAAGAGTTGTATCCCCTCCCTTCCTGTTATTATCCTTTAGTTGATGTCAGTGGTTTCTTTATACACTGCCTTGCCTGGTTGTATTTCATGTTGGTGTCTGTGCTCTTTCTGCTTAGTTCTTGTAAAGATATACAAGTTCCCATTGTTTGCATTCATATGAATCTGTAATAATTTATAAAGATTAGGCCTAAGGAAGCCATCTTAGTTGAATTTATTTGCTTAAGAATCACGGTGGAGTGGTTCCCGTTTGCTACTAATGTACAATTTCGCTTAAGTTATCTATTTGAGTTGGCCTATTTTACGCTAAACACTCTTTATGGCTGATTTTCTGATAATTTAGAGAATGTTTCCATAACTTAGTCAGGTCCATAAATCTATATGCCATTAGTTACTTTTATCCCAACTTGACTTCGCAATCTGAGTGTATGACTATCGACCTCTTTCTGATTGCCTCCTTTATTAGACATACATAACTCACCTTTGAGGCTGCTCTTCGGCATTTCCCAAAGAATTAGGCTCGGATAAATGAAAGTTGCCTTGAGGTTGAGCTAGTTTAATGTTAAGTTTGCATATTTGAGCTCTATTACGTAACTTCTCCCTATCGGTGACCTTCACATGATATGAATCCACCGCTAATTAATAGAATTAATTTCTAATTTTGTTATCGCTTTCAATGAAATCAGTTATTCTATGTTCTAATCCATTGCTAGAGAACTGATTCACCTAAGATATTTCCAAGTTTATATTATATTTGTTAGTGCATTTGCTTAAGTAGAAAGAGTTTCTGTTTCTTTTTGTTGTTTTTCCAAACCACTGCCTTGTGTCTCTATAAGGGTGTTTTAGTTTTGTTTGTTTCTCAAGTGTGGCTGCTTCATGCCTATTAAATTTCATCTGAACAATTATGTTAATCAGCCTTCCTATCCTCATTATATGATTGTTAGTATACCTCTTTGCCATAGAGTATAATCGGCGTGCTTGGACTTTATTTCTATTCATTCAAGGTTTATTTGTTTTGGTTACATTCCAGTGTTTTAATGTGAAATTATCTACTCCACATATGCTAATTCTTCTCCTTTTTTTTCCTTTCTTCTCATGTAATACCGCATCGAGTCAAATTGGACTAACATCTCTTGCATGCTCTTCTTCTTGAGTCAACCTCCGATGTTCGAGGAAGAAAAGAAAGTTGAAATACGGGTCTTGGAAGTCAAAAATGCAGGTGGAAAAAGGCAAATATACAGCTGATACATACCTATATACATGCTGAAAATAGAGGGTGAAAAATGGGTCTACAGCAAAATGAATTAAATCCTAAAAGGGGCTTGTATACAAGATGTATACAGCTATATACATCAATATACAGGCCCCAAAATGTAAAAATACAGGGCTGAGGAGAAATACAGGTGTTCGGGAGCAGGAGATACATGAAAAGAGCCGATATACATGCTCATATACACCAATATACAGCTGAAATATACAAAAAGGGGATTGAATTAAAATCCCAGAATTTGCAGCGAAATTGGCCCAAGAAGGGCCCAATTTCATTATCTCTTTTACCCTCCTACTTGTTTTGATTATGTTTGACTAATTTTATTTAAAACTTTATAATTATTAATTAACTTACTTAGATTCCCCAAAAAGACGAGTCATTTCTTTGTGTTGGCTTCTTTTAATACATTTCACTTGTCGTGTTCGCTTATTCCATTAATCAAAATGTTAGTCGAATTTTAAAAGCACGTTAAATCGGTGTTCTTAAAAAAGATACGTTTTAAGGCTTCTTCACTTGATCACATTTATTTTGAAGCATTTTTCTCAAATGAACTAAAAAATATTCTCTTTCTACTTAGTCATTTTCACCAAAAGGTTAGTCAATTAACTTAAAATGATTTCCATGCTTTAATTATCATTTCAAAATGAATTAAATAAATCCTAATTAATCTAGTTTTGTTAAAATGTTATTCACATGCAATTTAATTCGAATGTTTCATTTTTAGTCCCTTTCTCTTAAAAATAAATAAATAAATAAAAATGAAATAAATGTGTTATTTATTTAATTATTTTCTAAAAGTTAATCGCATTGTAAATTATTATTCTTTTTTATATATAAATCATAATTAGTCAAATATTTTTTAGGCAAGTCGCAGGTCAACCGCGTGTTAGCGGGCACTTCGAATGCCTAAACCCTTCTCGAAGTGTAAATTGAACCCCGAACCCTCTTTGGTATTTTCAAATGATTTTCTTTTCTGTTTAAATCTTTGAAAATTATAAGTTTTCTTAATTTCTTTAAAAAATTAAGTGGTGACTCTTTTCTAAGTATTTTTCTTAAATTGTTTTATACTTAAAACATTTCAAAAAGTAACTTTTTCTACAGATAGGAAAATTACAACATAACAACATATTGTCTCAGTACTTTCATATCATATTTTAAGTCAGATCTATGCACCTAAATACATGTGTTTTCACTAAAATGGGGAGAGAGACGAGCTAGATAAGGGGGAGGTGAGCAAGATAGTATATGTAGCCTAGATATATTTAGGATGCCAAAAATAGGGAGAGAGACGAGCGAGAGAGAAGAGTGGTGAGCAAGATAGGAAAGAGGCAAGCAAGAGCGTCAAATACATGTGAATCCACTTAGATATAGTGTATCTACTATAAATTACACATAATTTTGACCTCATATATTTGAGATACATGTATCTGAACGAATTTGGATGTCAGATACATGTATTTGAAGTCCAAAATATGGTAAAATATATTTGTAATACTATAAACTAGCATGAATCTAAGTAATTAACCCTTAAACTGGTGAAATTTCTTTTAAGTTACCCGTAAACATTGTTAAGAACAACGGCAATATTTATAATCCATGCAAATTTATTAAAATAAATTGTTCTGCCCTTTGTTTCACTAAATTGGAAAAGCTTATAAAAGATTGTTTAATTTTACTCCCCCACTTAAAGATTAGTATAAATACATAAAGAACATTGTTAATCCATTTTGTACCTTTTAATTCTAAAACAATTGAAATGCTACTAGAAGTTTGTTACACGTACCTCTTTCTCAGCTAAATAATAATGATCTTTGTGCGCTGTGGAATTAAAATTTGAAATTTATGAATTCGAAATATTAGTCCATTTCAACTACCGGATTTTAATTACCAATTTATACATATTTTGAAAGAATTTTTCAAAGACAAATACATGTTTTAAACTAAAACTATTGAATTTTACCAATCCACTTCCTACGCTCTAGCTCTGCTCTCTTGTGTGCTTTTAGGTTCGACATGGCAAAGTACAAGGGGGGAGCTACGGTGGCAACATGTGAACCCCTTCGTTAAAAAATGATATATATATATATATATCATTTATTTTCATTATTAGTGACTTCCTGCCTTTTCATCCTCCTCCTCCTTATTTTTCTCTTTGTTGCTCTCGGTCTTCCTTCCTTCTTCTTCCATGATCAATCAGCCATTAAAGTTAAAAAACTTGATTGATTTAACAATTTGACATACCACAACCGTGAATCATTTCAAGAGAATTATATATCAAAAGACTTGAAACATCAAAAGGATTTCATATCTAAAATTTGAGACTATTTAATGGTAATTTTAAGTTGATTAAGATTGAATAGTCAGTATACACTTCATGTATAGTTAAGTTATATTCAGTTCTTTGAGTGTATCATAATGTACAGTCAGTGTATAACTCATGTATAGGTAAGCTATATTGTATTGCCAATGTATACTTTCTATGACTTTTGATAAGCTATATTGTATAGTTGGTGTATATTTTCAATGACATTTGACCATTTTTTTACGTAAATAAAAATATGGCTATATTTATTATAAACTAATTACTTTATTATGTATATTTGAAACGATCCTTATTAAATACCTAGCAAATTAGCATTTTGTTGATATATACTATAGAGTAGGGAAATGAACGATGATAATTAATCATGGCCCATTCATAGCTCATGTCATTGCAAAAGGTTCTTAAACTCAAGAAGCGTATTGATAGTACTTGTTCTACAGGCCGGACCAGTTGTTCAAAATAAGGTTTGGGCCATAAGTGTACATATTGTTTGGTCCAAAGAACATTTCCATATCTTTAGACATCTTTAACCAACAAGAAGGGATGGGCAAAAGGCTATGAGGTGAAGAGTTAACCGCATAGAGCGATTAATTAAGTCACTCAACTAATGAAAATTATGTAGCAAAGTCATTTTATCTTTGTGTGAAACCTCACTTTCGATCAAGACATGAATGTGCTGCCCTAGCGCGCTCTCTCTCTATCTATCTATCTATCTATCTATTTGTCGATGTTTTTTTTTTCTATGGAAAAGTAACAAAGGAAATATAGTATTAGAAATTGAGTTTAATGGGTTAGATGGATAGGTATAATATTGGTTGGGCATAATAGTTATAGTGAAGAGCAAATTTTAGTAGTGATAAAAATAAATTCATGTAGATGTCATGTAAGATAACTAGACTGGAGACATATCACTTAACAGTTCAAAAGCAAATATGAGCCCTAAATTTGACGATAAGGGAAAGTACATCAAAAAAGTATGATAAGAAATAAATATAACCCTTTTTGAGAGTACAGAAGCAAATATGACCCTTTTAAATAAAAATTATATAGTAAAGTTATCATTTTAATTTTGATATAACAAAGTCAATTTGTATAGTCTTTATACACACAAAAAGAAAACTATTCTGATCGGTTTTATGAATTTTCCTATATCCAACTTCTAATTTGACATTAATATTAGTCCACGACTTTATTAATCCAAGCACAAAATTGCCTTATCCCATTAAAAAAACTATGATACTAGAAGTTCAGATACGATTCAGTGAACTCAACAACTTTAATTTAAATAAATATCAAAATCTTGAGTTCGACTCTGTTGGTAACATCATTTTAGTGATTGATGTAAAGGGTTGACGTTTAATTTGGTTCAATAATCGAAGGGCATGCGAAGGAGATCTCTCTGTGTTTGAGATTTGCACACTTACTCACCTATTGCTATCTATCATTGGAATTTGGAAAACGTGGAGTACAAAGAATTGACCCTTAAACATGCTCTCTTGCTTTGAACAAATGGAAAAAATATCGAGTTCATGTATTAATTTTTGTATAAGTTATTACAATGTTTGGTAGTTAATTCTGATGTAAATGATTTAGTCGTTCGGAAGAGCTTTAAATTTGGTCATGGTTCAAAATTGAATCGAATCGAACGATACGTCTAAACTGTAATATTCTTTTTCATGTCTCTATATTTTGTCCTCCATATTATCAAATTATAAAAAAATATTATTAAACTTGACTACATCACTTACATTTTTATTTACATTTAATATAAATAGTGAAAATAGGAAACAAATATAAAATAAACACAACAACAAAACAATTGAAGAAAAATTATTATTTTTTTAAAAAAAAATGCGCCGTTTTCTTTTTAAAGAAAGGGTCATGTAGCATGAGTTATGAGTCTTACAACATACCATTTAACGCCGTCTGATGTCTGCCCCTCCATCTAACTATTATCATTTTGATTTCATACTCAAATTTTATTACCTTTTTAATATTTTACTCAATTTTCTTATCCTTTTAGCTCTGAACTCTTACAAAAATCATGTTTTCTCAAACACAAAAGCAGCAATATTAGAGGAAAGAGACAAAACCCAGAGGACCAAATTAACAAAATACACAGTGGATAAAATAAATATATTTAGTAGTATAATATAAATATATAAAATATAAAAAAGTAGTGTTGAGGTGGGTGTAAAAAAAAAATAAAGCACGCTCACCACCAGTGACGGCGCGATCGAAGCTATTTTTCCGGAACAGCCGCTGTGTTGATTGACTGACTCACTACTTTTAACTTTCACATGCCAAACCTTTCTCATGCCCCCATCTCTTCTGATTAAATTTCTCCGTCTATTTTTACTTGTTCAAAAATAATATTTATTAAAAATAAGTGTATGTTAAAAAATTAGTTGCATATTCAATCGTCTTTTTATTTTATGGGAGAGATTAAGAAAAAATGACTTACTAAACACATGGTTTCTTAAAAAGCAAAATGTGAAATGTAAAAGTGCCCGGGGTATTATTTGGCTCACTCGTTAAGAAAATAATAAATATTTTCTCTGTCTCAGTTTATATGACTTACTTTTTTTTCTTAGTCAGTCTTAAAAGAATGACACATTTCTATATTAAATAACAATTTAACATTAAATGTTCATTATACTCTCAATAACGTGATTTATAGTTACACAAATATTTATCACTTTAGATAACAAGTTTCAAAAGTATTATTTTTTTTCTTAAATTTTGTGTCAAGTCAAAGTAGCTTATATAAAATGAGATGGAGAGAGTATAAGAGATTATTTAAATATAATAAATTTAATAATTTGAAAATAACTATAATAAATGTTGAAAATTAAATAATAACTTTTTAAACTTTTAATATAATGAACAAATAAAAATAGACAGAGTAGCGAAACTGAATCTCCTAGCGGTTCAGTAGAGCGTGTCTGTCGTATCCTCCTAAATATTTAGTGGTACCATGCGTGCAATCCCCAAAACCAAAGGGGCAATAAACAATGGTTTGACCTTCTTCTTTTTACCTCATCACTTTCTAACTATTTAAGATATTAATTGGTCAATATTGGTACTTAATTTTATTTAGATACTTTAATTTGGAAATTTCACATATAGTTATTAAAATAAACTTAATTAGGGGCTTCATAGTAATAGTTTGTTAATTACGATTTGTAGTTACATATTAGATACATAAGAGAGGTGAGCGAGATTGAGAGAAGGAGGAGAGAAGTGAGCGAGAGAGTGGAGAGAGGCAAATTGTATTTGTATATCTATTGAATTGTATATGTATATCTGTTAGATAATTGTATATATGTAACTGATATGCATATGTATTAGTATATCTGACGAGTGAGATTGGGAGAGGAAGGAGAGAGGCGAGCGAGAGAGGCAGACGGTGGAGAGAGATGAATTGTATTTTTATATTGATCATATAATTGTATATGTATATGTATAATTTGTATTTGTATATGTATAAGTGAGGAGAGGAGAGAGAGAGTAAGAGAGGAGAGAGGCGTACATAATTATATCTACAATTAAGTTGTGAGTGGGATTAATAGAAACTATAGCTATATTAGATAATTAACTAATACTTCATCTGTCCACTTTTATTTGTCATATTGCGTTTTTCGAAAGTCAATTTGACTAATTTTCAAAGTTAAATTAGATTACATTAATCGACATTTTTAAAAAAATAGATATTCAAAAACTATAAGAAAGGCATTATAAATTGCAGTATTTTGGATATCAAGATGATGAAAAAATACATTGTAAAATGTAAGTCAAAATTCTTATTGTTAAACTCTAAAAAAAAAAATCATGATAATGAAAAGTGGACGAAGGGAGTATAGGTTTGTTTATCCGCATAGTTTCCCTTACTTTAATTATGATCTATTTAAATTGAACACCTGCATAGAAAAAATCAAATTTTGATTTTTAAGATTTGGTTAAGTTGAGGTAATTTTACCACTTCCTTCTCATATATGATGCACAAATAATAATGATATTAGATGATATTTTTTGGGCTTGATTGGTGGTTAAAGGTTGCCAATAATGAAGAATATAATCATAGGATATCATTAATAGTAGTTACGGGAAGATTGAAAAAGATGATGAATATAGCTATGGCCTATGAGATTATATTCTTGATGGTGAATTTAAATAGCTCAAATGAGTGTATTAAAATCGTGATTGGAATTATTTAAGGTGGTTAATCAAAATATGAAATTCATAAAAAATTATCATAAAAGTCTAAATATAAATTAACTAATTAGAGGTGGAAAAGGGGGTGGTCGGCCCATCTTGACTCAAATTAACCAAGACTCCTTACAACTCGCATCAATAGCAACATTGAACAGAAAGATTTAGACAAGTCTCAACGGAGATAAAAAAAAATTCGATGAAAATCGGACCTACATGTTGCAAATCTACATGGTAACCAAAACATTGTATCTTAGCCTACACATCCAAATTTAGAGAAAGCAATTGCATGCTAGGTCATGACACAATTTTCCTCCTTTACTACTTTCATTTCATGTTGTGTTTTATGATTTTCTCAACATGTGGAGGGGCAACTCAAACACTATATATATTGACTTATAAGTGGAAGCATATTATATATATAATGACATTACTTCATCTTCCACCAAGATATTATTGGCTTGTTATTGAACCCAATTTTTTCTGTTGGGTTGACATATGCAAAAAGAAACTATTCACTTCTAAAGCACTCACATAAGTTCATATTTGTGTCACTTGATTGTTGAAATTTAGTGATTCAACTAATTCAGATTTGTTTCACATATTTAAGGTAATCTTCTTCGTAAATGTTTCCTATCAATAATTCTTAATTCTTATGACTTAAACCCCACGTCTCTGATTAACTATGAAGGAGTCTCATTCATTCCATCACACTCCTTAATTTCGATCGGCTTTTCTTAATTGTTGCTTGCATTGCAACTCACTCTTTGTTGTTGAAAGGAAAATAACATGAAGTCCCACAAACTTATATTATTTACACATATTCAAAACTTGAACATCACAATTACTAGGAGAACATATATGATGAGGAAGTTCATGTTTCCTTACCCTCCAAGGGAAACAAACATGCAGAAAACTAGTTCCAAAAATGATGTTCCATAACTCCTAAACTCATGAAATGTTCTCTTTCATCCAACATATATATGTGTAGATTGCAAATATAATTAATTAATGTGGCATATTCATTAATTAATAAGTTCTTTAACAGTATAAGAAATGATGCATCCCATGACCTAAAGCCGTTAGACATCATAATTTTATTAGTACTTTTTTTATTAGGTTAATGGATAAATCAAAACTAGGTAATTAGTTAGGACCAAATAAGAAGGTTACCACTTGCCACTTTGTATTAATGGAAATTCCACACCCCCACTTTTTTTTATTGATAAAAAAATACAAAATATGTCTAGTACTAGAAATACAGATTTTTTCCACCACAAATCAATATAAAATTTATTTATATAAAATATGATTTTTTCCACGAAATAACTTACTGAAAAAATACACAACGAAAAACATATTTTCATTGATCTTAATTTGTCAATATAAAAACATTATTACTATTTTTCTTTTTTCGCTAATTCAATCAAAATATCTAGAGAAATAGGCTAAACATTTTTTTTTAGTGGTGGCCCTTTTCATGTTTAAAGTGTAATAAGAGATCTAGAGATAAAAAGTGTAAGAAGTGGGTTGAATTAGAATATAAAATATGTTATTAAGTGGTGGTGGGGTGAGTAATTAATATGAAGCATGCAAAGGGATTCCCTCCTTTATATTCTGCACTTTTTGTATTGGGTTTGTGGGTAATAATAGAAAAATATATTACTTAGTAAGTACTATATATTAAAGTTTGAAAAAAGAAATTTAGCTTTACAAGCGTGGAAATTTTCTGTTGGAAAATCCACAAACACAACCAAATGGGGGTTTCATGTCCCACCAATATTCTCACTATCCCCATCTTAAAAAATAATATTTATATAATTAAATCATATAATTTAGCATAATTAAGTGATAAATCGATGTGTGAATGCATATTTGTTACTGGTTAAATATAAATATTGAGTATGAGTAAGTTTTTTGAGATCATAAAATCAAAGTTGTAAACATTAGATTGTTAAAGAAAAAGACAATATTTAAATTCTCGAGAAATTGTATTATATCATTCTCATATTTAAGAGATCGTTCCTAAAGTATAATTTGAGGTGAGTCTGAAATTAGAATTTTCATAATCCATTTATGTAGAAATATGAATTCCCCAAAGGATTTTTTTTATTTTTTTGACATAATGATTAATATTGATGAAATATATTAGTCAATTAATCATGAACCCCAAAGCAATAATTTTGCATAGGAAAAAACCATGACATAAAATTACTGTATTTGAGTTGATAAAATTAACTATATGATCATGACATAAAGATTGGACATAAGTGCCCCCATGTGTGCCTCTTTTTTAAAATATAAAAACAAAGTCTATAGTGCAACTTTTTTTTTTCTTTTGCTTTAAAAGTATACATTTATTTATAATGCATCTTTTTGAAATGCTATAAAAAATGATTTAGTGGTTAGCCTGAAATAAAACCAATAAGATATATATGCATATAAAAGTTAATAAAAATCATTAGAGATATTAATACACCTCAGTGCCTCATGTTTGTAATTATTATCATATAGAAATTTAAAATTAATGTAAGATTAAGAGTTGGTGATTTTGGATTTTAAGGGACATTACCGAGTTTGAACTCACTTATAAAATTTGAATTAAGAAAAATACAATATAGTTATGTACATTATATACTTTTGGATATTTATCGATCCTGAAAAATATACAATGATAAAAATAGTTGAATCACGTTGTAGCAAAAAAAAAATATATAATAATAATAATAAAAATAATGAAAAAATCATATCATTTTTTTTGGAATTTTCAAAGTTAGAGTTGTGTTTGGTCATACTTTTAGTAATAAATATTTAGAATTTGAATGTTTTTTTTTTTAAAAAATATATGAAAGATGATTTAAACATAAAATATAACGTACATGTGTTTGTTTTAATTTAAATATAAAATCAGGATACATTTGAAAATGAAAAATTTATCAAAGTGAAAAAAGAATTTTGGGCGTTCAAATTCCAAATAAAACTTTAAGTCGTTTATCGAATTTATTGACCAAACGCGAAAGTGAAAAATTATATAAGATAGAATTAGTATATTTTTGTATTTCTTTGTGGGTGGGTGTAGTACTACTGAAAGCATCAAGGACCTCCAAAAAAATTGTCTCACTTCCAATAAAGTGTTAATTACTTCTGTAATTAATATCTATTAATCTTGAGTTAATTACTCTTTGGCACGTATCAAATGGAACAATAAATTTATACTCCTTATTATTAAGAGTAAAATTAAATAAAATATTTTTCAATACAGATGGAAGAAGTATGGAGTAGAATCTTGATTATTGTACGAAAAAAGATAATTAAAGCAAGTATGGAGGATGATTAAATTAGAGCTTAATTAATTAAGACGTGCCTAGAGGAATCCTTTTGCTTTTTACATTTCAATAATTATGTATTACTACATTTAATTAAAAAAAATAGTGTAGTGATGGAAGGTTTAAGTATTATATATTGCCACCAAAAGTGAAATAATCTTGATTTATATTGTTCCCTCATTCCAAACATCATGCATTTAATTTATCAAAGCATCTTCTATTATTATCCAAAGTTTAAATTTAATTATGGTTTATAAATTAATTAATGTCTGCCTTGGATCTTTTCATCTGTACAAAAGATTTGTTTTCAGGTGATCAAATGATGGTCTCTAGGGTTATTTATATGTTTATAGTACATTCACTTTAATTTCTTTAACTAATTAATAATTAACTACTTATTGTTTATTTTATACTTATTTCTTTGTCTTCCTCTTTTTTTCTTTCTTTTAAGTATCCATATTTAAAGAGTACTGCCACGATTAATTCAAATTCATAACATTATAAGTTCGCTAATGAATAAGTGCTCCTAATACCTAGTGTCGAAGTCAGAGTTTTTGCAAAAATATTCAAAATTTAACATATATATGTACAAAATATTTTTTAATCTACATATATATAATTTATATATTATAATTTTTCGCTCTTAATAAAATCTCTGACTTCGCGATAAAATACAATGTCATTTAATTAGATGGGGTATTCCATGTATGTCACATATAACCTAACAAATATCTAATTTAGGTATTATTAGAGCAATAGTCAAAGAAGGGAACAGTTGAGAATTTGACTGTCGTTTTCGAATATTCACCTGCTTTAATATTTATGTCTTAATAAATATATGATTAAATCAAGAAAATAAAAATTGTAATAAAAATTGTATAGTTATATATACACGAAAAGATATCCAATAGCAGGAATATATTCTCTTCACATGCATATTAAATTAAAGGGAAAATTGGTGAATATATTGTTTAATTTTGTGATTTAGAATGAATATATTACTCATTGATAAAACAGTACATTTATTCTTCATTGTTTAATAAATTGTGCATATTTATCATTTTGTTAAGAGACCTATATTTACTGAATTAAAAAAAGAGAGCTTAAATCTGTTTTTTCTTTAATTCAAAAAATATCATGTGACTTTTAAAAATTATCTCACTCATTCTTTTTATCCCTTCAAACCAGACCTAGACTCGACTCAAATGAAAAGAATACAATTTCTCTTCTACTCTGTCATAAAATAAATTTGGATCGAATTTGAATATAATAGAGATTCCAATTTTCTTTTTTGTTTGGACGGCTTTGGAGGTGTAAAGAAAATGACTAGGGTGATTTTTTTTTAAAGCCACGTGATATTCTAAATTTTAAAAAAAATTTGTTTTAGGTTATATTTTATAATTTAGTGTCTTTACGAAAAAGGTAATTATGCACCATTTGTTAGATGACAAGAGAATGTATGCATCATTTATAAAACAATGAAAGTATGTACCATTTTTTTTAGCGATGTGTATATATTCACTTTAAATCACAAACTTGAGGGATATATTTGGCTCTTTTCTCTTATACGATACCACTAAGCAAGTGACAAAATATATATATATGTGCAGAATCAACTTTTGAGTTTCTTGGTTTTAAATTCTAAAAGGGACAATCTAGCTAAGTATATTATTTAAACAAATTAAATGAATTTTTCAAAAATAAATACAAAATTTTGATCAAAACGGTATTGAATTCAATCGAATCTATAGCTTTCTCCCTAACTCAATCCGCCCGAGCAAATTTTGGTTTTAGAATTCAACATTATTAGGACAACTTCTTGATTTTATTTTTAAAAAACTTTGCACTATGAAGTGGATGATTTTAATGCCAACTACCATGATTGTGAAATATCTTTGGTAATAATAAAATCCATATTTAGCAGGTCTAAGGTTTATAGTGAAAGTTACTAGACAATAGTGTGTGTATGGGCATGACTGGCAAAAGTGCAATAGTTAATATTTTGCATGCTACAATCATGTAGTATTTCACTACTATGTATTATTATTATTATTATTATTATTATTAGTAAAGTAAAAGAAAAAGTGATTCAAGGTTGAAGAGTAAAGTAGTCATAGTAGTAATGTTTGATTAAACATTTCTTGCAAAGTGTGTGGAATAAAGCTGTTTTTTTTTTTTTTTAAATGATGAAAAAGTTTTATTGTACTACTATTTGTTATTTCACCAATTTTCTTTGTTCTTCTTGCCCCTTCAACCCCCCGCCCCCCCCCCCCCCACACCCTCTCATTTTTAAAAAAATCAATTATTGATATTTAAAATTTACTAGATCGATTAATTTGAATTCGAGTTAAGCAAGTATGCTAAAAGGTGTAAAATTATTTTATTGAAAAGTTCCTCATTTACAGTATTTTAATTGATAACGTCTAATTAAGCGTGAAGGAATATTCCAAATCATATTTTCACCTAGTGATCAATATTCACTTTGGAACAAGGGCAAGTGCAACTTTTATATAGCGAATTCATCTAAAATCCAAATACTTTTCATGTGAAATAATGTGAAATAATATTAATTTCTGTATATAAATTCATTAAAATTGTAATAGATAGTATATACATAAATCCATAATTCAAAAAAATGAAAATTTCAATACTAAAGTTTCAAAGATTGGACACACAGAGCTAAAAATGTAAATCCGTCTCCATTTTAAAGTTGATTAATTCAAAATAATGCTTTAAAGTCTCACTTTAAAAGATAAAACTCTCCTTATCAAATCAACTTCGTTCTTGAAATTCATACCTAAAATTTGAATAAAGAGATACTTATCACCCTGCCCTTTTGGTGGTTCATCACACCCTTGTTTAAAGTTGAAGTTAGAGTATGTTAGTGGATTGAAATAATATTTGAATCTTGATAATCAAGTAGCCATAGCTAGTTAGTGGGGGCCTACATTGTGCTTGTATCATTCATGGTTTGAATGGTCAAGTTTCAAATGATTGGGTGTTCTCATTCCACATTGGATACTTTCCCCTTTAACATTGCTAATTCAATGGTAGAATTAACCCCAAAAAAGGGTTAATAAAAAAAGGAAAAAGAAAGGGACATTAAATTCAATTTATAGAGGTGAAAAATTAGTAGTGCTAAAATTTATAGATATACCGGTCATTAAAAGAAATAAAAGCCTTATAACCAAAAAAAAAAAACTCTTCAAAGCGATACTTGATGGTAAATCGAAATTGAGATTTCGAAAGGTATGTTTTTTCGTTTTATTGTCTTGAAGAAACAAAATAAAAGCACTTACATGAATGCCACTAATTTTTATGTTCTTTTTAGTCTTGTTTGGTTTCGAGAGCATGTAACAAAAAGAATTTGATGTACGTAGTTTTTATCTCTATTTCGTAAATAAAAACACACAAAAATTTGAAGGATTGCAAGGTGAATGTTTTTCAACAATAACCACAATATTAGTCTGATCTCATTAGGCGAGGCCTGTAAATAATATGATATACATAGATCTTATCTCTATTTCGTGAAGATAGAGAGATTATCTCTTAGAAATCCTGACACAAGTAACTCATACCAAACAATTTTTTAAAACAACATACAAACATACAGTAGACATAGCAACAAACTTCCATACCGACCTCTATCCCTCATTCATCCCACCACTGACAACTTCCCACACCTCCTTGCTGGGACTTCTATATAGCTCCTCTTCATATGTATGAATTATCTTAGTCTCACTTTTCCTAATTTTGTCCGTCATGAATCTACTCTAACCTTGTCCCGAATATTTTATTTCTAATATTGTCTTTCCTATTATGCCTACACATCCACCTCAACATTCTTATTTTCGCAACTCTCATCTTCTAAACTTGAGAGTTCTTAATTGGCCTACACTTTGCTTCAATTAACTTGAAAAATCATCTTCCAAAATTTTTAAAAAATAAAATTAGTTCAATATATGACCAAATAATGTTTTAAATCTTTTTTTAGAGAAAGAAAAAACAAGTGGAATCCTTCTTAGACCAAAAAATAAAAAAACAAAAAATTAAAGTTGATATGATTGTACACTAATCCAAGCGTGCATTTCGCACGCATGAAAGCAATTAATTTCAGCAACCAAAGTTTAAAATGTTTTTTTTTAAAAAAAAATAAAACAAAATAACCCGCAACGAAAGCAATTAATTTGTCACAATTTCTATCATTCGGATGAGCACTTTGAGCATATTGGGTAAACTTTCACTTTATAATAGCCCGTAAACCACATAACACATATAAATCGTATCAGGCAAATTTTATGCAACAGGCTCGACTCAGAAGACATTATGGAGGAATCGGTGCCAGTCGTCCACACGAATAACCACTCTCCAAATCAAATGAGTGAGAACGAGGACTTAAAATGTTTCTTTTATTTTTCTTTTTTTTTTTTTCATCATTTTTATAAGTCTATATTAGTCTCCACCCTTATCTTTGACTCTACTTCTCCTCTCTCTATAATTCACTCTGCTTTTAATCTCTTACCTTCAAAAACTTCAAAAATCTCTCTGGGTTTTTAATTATACTCAATTTGGGTGTTGTTTCTGCAATTTTCATTCTCTGTAAGTTCCTAATTTCTTATAATTCCCTTTTCCTTGATAATGTACTGTTGATTTTGTTTTTTCTTTTAGTCTATTTGCTATGAATCAGTTTTTTATTACATGGGGTTTGTGTTTTGATTGTTGGGTTCTGAATTCTGAATTTTACAGATTTTTTCTTGCATTTTCTGCTGTATTTTTCACTAAGATCTATGTAAAATACTACAAATTGTGCTATATATTTTGACAAAAATTAGAAAACTTATTCACACTGGTGTTTCCAAGATCCAATTTTTACACTACTTTAATACTGCCTTAATTTATGACTGGTAAATCTCTGAAACAAAGATTAAAGTGACCAAAAGCAAAAAAGTACAAATCTTTGTTCTAATTAGTAATAATTATCCCACTAATCAGGCGTGCTATTACAAGATTCTCAACCTTTTTCATATTTTTCTCATAATATGTTCATATGATGTTCTTGACTTTTAAAACTGATGTTGTTTGTGGTATTGTTGCAGGAGATTAAGAGTTGGTGAAAAGCACAGAAAAAGTAGTCTTGAGGTTATTGTCTAAATTGAGGAACAGTATGCTGTGTTGCTGTCTATCTGTTGATGTATATCGGAAAGTCATCTCCTTGAACTTGTACTGTCATGTAATTCTGTAGAATTGAGAAAAAAACAGTTTATTTGTGAAATCTTGATTAGTTTTTCAGTTTTTGAACCTCGGGAACTCGTATTCTTGTTAGTAATCTTCCATGGGATCCACACGTTTCATCGTTATACCGTGTTACGTTCTGAGGATTAGCTGAGAATCTATTCCTCTTCAGAATACTTAGTTTTATTGGTGCTGTCTTTGTTGTTGAATCGGGGATATTAGTGTTCGCTGTTGCTAGTTAATTTCGGGTGTCGTTAACTTTGTCTTTTCTTCAAGGAGATAGGTTGAGTTTATTAGAAAGATTTGCGCGAAGTATTATTGTTTTCCAAGCATTTTCTGGTGGGAGTTGTTTGAAATCACTGGTATTTTTGATTGTTCTGGTGGAAGATTGTGGTGGAAGGGTTGGAACAAGTAGTTATGGTGTGCCAAGCAGCTGGCCAGACAAGATTTCGGGAATTAAAACATGAAAATGGAATTGCGGGGTGTGCCACCATAATTGTTAGAGTTATAGCATGCTTTCAACCTCTTCAAGATTGCCAGGTTAGCGTTCGTCATGTTTCTTAATTTTGAATTAAGATTTCAACATTAGTGTATTTGTTGTATCCTTGATCTTGCCTTTTTTTGTACTTTGTTGTGGAAGAAAGCTTATTTCTGTTCTTATTTATTTCAGGCTGAATATTTCCGACAGTTGTTGAAACCTGTCACGTAGTTTTCATCTTTCTTGTTGCTGCATCTTAGTTAAGCTGGAATTTTTTGGATTTTTTGTTGTTTCTCAAGTGTACGAGGAATAATCTGCAATTTGTATTACCTGAGTTATTTAGAACTGGTAAGTTTTGCAATTTCTCTGTTCTTGGAAATTTGTATATTTTGGATCATCTGGTTTATTGGGTGTTATTTGTTTTGATCATCAGGTGATTGTTGTGGTTGAATGGAAAGAGACTTTGTATCGTGGTTCCGTCGCCAGTATCCTGATCTGCAATCTGCCCATTCAAACTTTTCTAGTCGTGGACTCAATATTGGGCAGCAGAATTCTGTTCCTATTTACATGCCTCCGTATGCGAATGAGGTTCCAGTAAAAGGGAATTCTCCCTTTTCGTTTTCTGGGCTGCTAGAATCGAAAGCAAGCCAACCAACTGAAGCTCACAATTGGTTATACTGTTTGCCACAGTTGCATCAGGGTTTTGCTCCTGTTTTGAGCACTATAGCGAAAGAGAAGTTTGCTCCTCAGTCTGTTGACAATTCCGGAGTAAACGAAGGAGCCAGTGCTGGCCCTGGATCTGCGCAGAAAAGATATCTTGTTTTTGATCAATCTGGTGATCAAACAACTTTGCTTTACAGTTCTCCAAATGGTACTCCTGTGCAATGCCTTCCCTCTTGGCATCCAAAATCCCCTGCACCTTGTAATCTGATTAAGGAAGGCCAACAGATTTTAGGGAACGGAATTTATCCATCTGAAAAATACTCCGGTGGTGAATATTATGAAGAAAATCATAGAGATGATGTAGAAAGTGAATTGCACGAGGATACTGAAGAATTGAATGCTCTACTCTACTCGGATGACGATGATAGTTATTCTGAGGATGGTGAAGAAATGAGCACAGGTCACTCGCCTAGTACTATGACAGCTCATGATCTACCATCGATGCATGACGAGATGGGTGAAGAAGTTAATAGTTCAGAATGGCCAAGCAAAAGGCGTAAGCAGTTAGATGGTGGCTGCGATATACCATCACTCGTGGATACTTCAGTGTCTGCAAAACCCTTTACTTGTTCCGACTTAGAAGATGATGCAGAATCCAGTTGTGGGAACAGTCACAATAATCTAGTTTCAGAATTGGTTTCTCTAACTGGGAAAAAGAGGCCAAGAAAAGATCAAATTCTCGAGACGATAAGCATTTTGCAGAAAATAATCCCCGGTGGGAAAGGAAAAGACTCGATGGATGTCATTGATGAAGCAATCTGTTACTTGAGATCCTTGAAGGTGAAAGCCAAGTCTCTAGGACTTGATACTCTTTGAGCTTCTAGGCTCCTGCTGATACTAGTCCGAGTACTAGAAGTATCGGTACTCATTACATATTGTTCTGACTGAAGTTTTTGTGAATAAATAAGCAGAAATAAGCTCAAACGTCGTGTGGTAAAGAGGACTTCCCTGAATCTCGTAAGCTAGAAAAGCAGATCGAAGACCCTTATGGCTTCTTAATTCCATAGTTCTATTGAAGCAGTAGCTGAGCTTTTGAAGTCTCGTTCATATCTCTCGGTTAACGAGTGGATGACATATACCTCAGTAGGATCCTCTAGAAGTTGTTGCTCTTGCTGCACTCTCTTGCTCTTTTCCGCGTAATCTTGTCAAGTTGCAACCATTTGCTGTTTTCCTTGTCTCATGGCAGCATTTGTAGCGGCGATGCTGTCTTTCTTTTAGCTGTTGCATTATGTATATGTTGCTCTGCTATTGTTTCTTAACAAGTTTAGAATTACTCCACCATGTGTTCATGGTTTGAAGTTTGTTGTCCAAAATGTTTCTAGTTTCATTCCATGTATATATCGTTTATTCGAAATGGCTCATGTAAACTGTATTTTGTGTTGATTTTTTTTTTTTAAGCTCGTCTTTTGATGCAAACATTCACACATTTTGTGTAATTGCTAGTGGTAGTCATGTGATGAGTTTAGTTTTGTGCATCCTTGCATTGTCCACTCAGGGTGTGTTCGATATGGGAGGAAAATGTTTTCTTGTTTTTTCGTGTTAAATTTTTTAAGAAACCGATGAAATAACTTTCATAATGAAAGTAGGAAAACAAATGCTTGGCTCCTCCCCTACATGATCAAGTAAAAACGAACACAAGAAAATAAGTGAAATTTGTACCAAAAACACAGTTAAAGTTGGCCATTCCAGGGGCTCAATGGGTGTTTTAAGCAAAGGGCAAAAAAAAAAAAAAAAAAAAAAACTAGAATAAGAGAACTTTTGAAAAATAATTACAAGAAGTTATGTAACATTTGATAAGCATAGATAGCAACAGCCAACAGACATTGAACCACTGGTTATGATATTGATATTTTGTGGACATGTCTCATTCATGTCTTAGCTGTGTATATGGCCAAGTGCATATTTGGTGAGTAATTTGGGTCCCAACTATCACTTTCTTGCTCCTTTTTACTTGATCATGTCATGTTACTTACAAATCATGTGTATTGTATCAGTCAGGTCTGGACAGGGTGATGTGTATGCGATCTTAGTTAATTTTATCTTGTGAAGATAGAGAAATTGTTATCAATATACATCGATCTGGACTCAAGTAAAACATATCATACGTTAAGTATGTACGTAAAGTATATAATAACAACAATAAATAATACGATTACTGAAGTACTAAAGATAAAAAATAAAATAATAAAAGAGTAATTATGATGAAACTGAAAACTTTGGTATATAAACCAATTATGTTAAAAAAGGCTGGAGAATCTCATGTGTAAATTAACTGTTATCCTTACATGTCTAGTTAATGATTTCATCTAGCTTGTAATCATGGTGATTTTTGGCATGTAAAGCATTATTAGTTGCACCTAACGGAAGGCGGGTGGTCAATGAAGCGGGTGAAAATTAATATAAGATCAGGTTCAAATCATCGGTAGAGACAAAAAAAATAAAAATACTGAAGTGACTTCTTTTTTACTACTTATTTGTTTAGGCTTTCATGAGCAAATTTATTCGATATTTCTATTCAAAGACAAAATTAAGATTTTGAGTTTGAGCCGTTGATTCTAGAAAATCTAATTTACTAGAGTTTTAATAAGTTATTTATACATATTAAGTTAATTTTAAAGTAAAAATATAGAATGTGAGTCAAAATTACTGAATTATGTAGAATTCGTAGCTGAAGTTGTAGCTTTTGGTGTCGGTGGGAGGTAACATGAATTCAGTGGAACACTCGATGTTATTTTTGGTTTTCGGTGAATGGTGATTGATATCTGTATTGGGCAATAATTATTTCGGATTCATCATGCATACGACCCATTAAAAGAGAAAAAGAAAAAACATTACTAGTTTTATTTCATGTTACGTTGTTTCTTTGTTTTGAGTTTGGTGTTGGTTGTTGTCTTTATCTTTGTGTATATACGTAGCATGCGTGATTTTTGGCTAAGTCCAAAGATAGTGATGTGTTTTTATTGATTTGCTTTATTTGTTAATAATACTTTACTAAAAGGGGACCCCATGTTATGTTTTTATTTTAATATAATGTTTTTAATGCATTATTTGGGACTTTGGGTGATGAAATTTAACATTTTCAACTGAAAACGATAGACATCAAAATTCAATAAATTCCTGAAATATTCACAAAGAGATCAACATATCAAATATTATCTTTTGTTGCCCGACGTTTCTACCGATCAAATACATTTGTAAGGAGGTCCAAATCGTAAGGTATAAAAAAGCTACTAACTTGAGTCACAAAGAAAATTCTGAAAAAAGAATCAACGAACAAAGATAATTGTACTCACAAATATTTAGCAATAATTTTTTTTTCTTCATATTTTATAAATAGTTGTAGTTTATTTTTCGTGCTTGAAATTTATCGCAAACAACGAGAAAAGCTAGAAAGTTTATAGAGTTGTATGATTTATGGACAAATTTGTTTTGAATCTCCTAATCCTGATTAGGTGTAAAATTTAATTTTCCTGTAATCCTGATTAATATTAGGTGTAAACTTATTATTCTTTTCTTTTAAATTAAAACACGATGCTCGTGGTTTGGTAATTAATAGTCTTGGTCAATTATAAACTATAATAAGTCACAAAAATATGCTCAAAAAACTATATATTTAATGTGCAAATGTCAAACTAAAAAAAAAAATTGGAAATATAGTTGGGCCTCTAACTACTTCCTCTCATTTTTCATTTTTTTTTTTTTTTTAAAATTTTCCAAAGATAATTTTTATGACAGTATCAATTCATGATACATTGATTGATAAACATATAATTAAGAGTGTCACACAACTTGCAATTTTTTTTTGGAGATGGGTTGATTTGTTTTGTGTTTATTATGCATTCAACTAAGGGTGTGCTCGATAAGAAGGAACGTATTTTTCATTAAAAATATTTTTCTCGGTATCAACTACACCCTAAGATATGGGACTATTCTTGAACTTAATTCAACGGACCATTGTTACAATTCATGACTATTTGGCGTGAGATTATTGTGATGCAATTATATTTGTGAGTTATGATTTAATTCAGTTTCAAAATTACAATTCAAGGTGCAGAATAAGTACAAAATTTAGTAGAAATTTTGACATGTGATTTTATCTCATGATTCTAAGATTATGAGATAGAATTAGCATTTGAACATGTGGTTTTTATTTAGAAAAAATAACATAATTACATAACTTAAGATATCATAATCTCTAAAATTTCCTATCATTTAAAAAAATTACAAAAATCACATCTCGGATACATCTCTATCCCCTCTTGGATATATCTCTATCCCCTCTCGGATACATCCTTATCATTAAGTAATGCATCATTTGTTGTATCATAAAACCAAGAAATGTATCTGAGAACAATGAAAAATTAGGAATTTTTATAATTGGGAAAACTTCTGGAATAAGATGTAATTAGTTTTATGAGATTTCTGTAGTTTTTCCTTTTATTTAAGGTATATATAAGTGTAACTATCAAATCCTTAATTCCAAGTTTGGGCTGGATATAAATCATGACTTTCTGAATAAATTTGGGTAAAACCACATTAATCCATTTCAATGGTTGGTTCAATTTGGGCTTACCTAGATAAGCCCAATTAACCTACCAGAAACTGTCAAACAATTGGTTAGTTGGTCTGGTTTATGTTGATCCACTTTTTCTCAACTCCAAGTTAGGAGCAATTGACATATTAAGAGGAGAAAATTTTAAAAATAACAAATATATAGTATAATAAAGCTCTATAGCTAGAGTTTTGGTAATTGCACTTCATAATTATAGTTTCATTTGCTATGGAAGCTGCAGTTTGTATATTTCGCTTGCAAATATACAAACAGAGTAAGTATATACAAATGGAGGCTGCGGTTTGTATATTTCGCTTGCCCGTTTGTATATTTGACTTGCGAATATACAAACAGTGTAAGTATATACAAATTTTGTATGTATACATGTAAGACTTTTTCAGAACCTTGTTTGTATATTTCACTTGCCAATATACAAACAGGGTAATTTATTATGAATTTTTTTTATAAATCGTATACAAATAGCTAGGGTAAGCATATACTAATTTTGAATTTATACAATCAGGAACCGAATTATACAAATTCTGGATTTATACAATTTGTATAATAGAAAATTGATAGGGTAAACTGATTATCATTGATTTTTATTTTTTTAAAAAAAATAGAAAACTGATTATGTCCTCGGTTTTTTCGAGCAAAAATACAAATAAATTTTAAATATTATTTAAAGAAAACCATTGCAGTCCCTCCTTTTTTTACTAGTTATCTTACAAAATTCTATGGATATCCCGATATGGTCAATTTTTGAAATGTAAAATTATAGTTGAGGAGTATAAATTAAAACGATAAAAGCATTTTATCAAAGAGAATGTGTGATCAAATGGTAGAATTGTTCAAAGTCATAAAAATTACTTGAGTTCAATTTCAAGTAACTACATTATTTTAGTATTTTGTATGTATTTAGTATGATTGCATGTATCTGGGATGCCAGATACATATGAGAGTGAGGAGCGAGATGGAAGGAAGGCGAATAACTTAATTTTTAATTGAATGGAGGATTGCACCACTTAATGGTGTAACTTAATTTTTTTAAAAATAATATAGAACAATATAATAAAGTTTCATAACAAACAACTATTGGAGAACAACCTAGAAAAATAGTTTGTGTTCTTTTTATAATTTATAATAATCTTTTTGGTTAATCCTAACTTAGTGCGGATAACTATTTTAAAAGATATTCTATAGGAAGTTGATGAAACAGTAATTATTCTATTCTATGAGATCATGATGCTGATAAATAGTATGATTTTTTTTTTCCAAGTGCTGGTAATTGTCCAAGAAATAGAAAGATTAGAGTCCACTACTTAACTAAATGTTGTAGAGGAAAGGGAAAAACAAAATCTAGTGGAGGACAAGAAAGATATAGCTAAGAATAGTAATTAGCGGATTCATGGAATGTTGACATGTAATAATTAGGGGTCAATTGGACGGTTCGGTTAATTATTTTAAAAAAATTATATTATCTTAATTTTTGGGTATGTTATAATGTATAACTAAAATTAGATTTCTTAAAACCATTTCAATAGTATGGGTTTCTCTTTATCGGTACGGTTCAGTTGATTTTTGATTCTTTTTTTTACTTTTAAAATATCACCTCAAAATATATTATTATTAAAATATTTTTTTTGCAAATATGTTCTTGAAGACGCACTTCAATTCTTCACCAAGAAGTCAAGAATGTAAAACATTGTTGCTATATTGTTTGATCTTTAACATTTAATATGAGTGTTTGCATAGGTTTTGCCGTATTGTTTAATATAGTATTTATTATAGTATATTTTAATTTTAAACTTAATTTATTAAAGGCTAATTAAAGAGTAAAGACCCAAAGTCGTTCCGTCACTAGAGGCCTAGGACCTAGGTTTATTTATATTTTGAGAAATATTATAAAATATATTTATATATAAAAGTTAGCATATTGGTAATATATAAAATATATTTACATACACGTAAGGTTCTTCGATTCGGTTAGAGAATTTTTCAGGTTTAGCAAAGACCCAATCGTTCGGGACGGTTATACACTTGAATAAAAGTCTACGATTTTATTTTTAAAAAATTACATAAATCGGTTCGATTTGATTAGGTCGATCGGTTCGATCAGTTTTTCATATTTTTTTGACACGCCTAATAATAATAGCCATCATACTAGCTAATTGGGGTAAAATAAGTGGAGAATTATACTTGCATAAATGCACGAATTGGATTACTTAAATGTCCTCTTTTAATTGATCGGATCATCGTGACAGGTTGAGCCAATGAAATATCTCTTGGTTTACTTGACTACTTTGAACTTGACACGCCAAAATTATAATGTTTACAAATTAGCTACACGTTAAATATATTCTTAAAAAATAAATACATATTAAAGAATTAAAGTGTCCATATAAGGTATGCATGAAATTTATTATTTTTAAATGAAGAAAAAAGTCTATTCTAGCTAGACAGATATTTAATTTTCTAACTTATCAACTATTACGTCTCCATTATAATAAAAGGTGATTGGGACTACAAAAATTCAATTCACGTTACAAGAAAAAAGATAATTAATTTGGGTAAGATATTTCAGTCCATCTTCTGAATTATAAAATGAATTTTATGAGCTGGTTCAGTGGCGGAGTCAGAAAATTTAATAAGGGGGTTCAAAATCTGAGAAGTAAACACACGAACTAGTGGAAGGGGGTTCGACATCTATTATACATACCTAAAAAATAATTTTAACCATGTATAAATAATAATTTTAACCATGTATAAATAGTAATATTTTTCGCCATGACCCCCCTCATTATATGCTGCCTCCGCCCCTGAGCTGGTTTGTCGGTGAAAAGAAAAAAAATAGAATATGAAATTCAAGTAATATCTCAAAATAAATATACAATTACATAATAACATAAATTAGACGTCATATACGAGCTATTAAATACTATTATAAATATTTTTTTTAATTTATTTGAAATTTTTGAAAATGAAATGGTGTTTAGTTATCATTATTTATGCAAACAATACTTGGTAGTTTGAATGTACCTTGCTAAACACCTAAAATGTGAAATATAATTTAAGTAGAGCTATTTTTTTTTCAAAATCTAGTTAAAGTGAAAACAAGATTTGTTTTTTTTTCTTTCCATATGATTATATTTACCTTGAATTAAATATGAACCATTTATTACCCATCTTTCTGTGTTTGACCTTTCTCATCCATTGCTCCATTAATGTGCTATTGTGCTTTGTATCCCAACTTAAATGATACTCATAACAGCTACTCCCTCCGTTCCTTTTTATATGTCGTTCATTTCTATAAATAGTTGATTCATAATATTTGTCATTTCATAAAATCAATAAATAAATTAGCATATTGTTCTTTTTTTACCCTTGTGAGTTATTAGCCTTGAGAATATACATTTGACCAACTTAGAAAAGCTAAGTAAATGAATCATGTTCATTGGTTAAATAAATTAATCAAAATAAATTAATTCATATTCATTGATTGAAAACTTGAGTTCCAAAATAATTAAATAAGGGTAGAAGGGTAAAGTTACATAATTTCTTAATGCAAGTGCAAAGTAAATAAGTGACATACAAAAAGGAACGAAGGGAGTATTTTTTTTTTCCTCACTCAATGGTCGTAGTCTACATTAGAGCTCCGATTAAATCTGGATCACGCACTGCAGAACCCATTCAAGGATGATGCTCTCAAGAGGATTTTCTCCATACCCAAAATTTGAATTTGAGACCTCTGATTAAGGGTGAAACAACTACTGCTTTGAACATTTCAAAATAAGTGCTTTGTATCCCAACTTCAATGATATTCATAACAACTATTTTTTTCTCACTCGGTGTTCGTAGTGTACATTGGAGCTCCGATTAAATCTGGATCACGCACTGCAGAACCCATTCAAAAATGGTGCTCTCAAAACGATTTTCTTCATGCCCAAAATTTAAATATGAGACCTTTCATTAAGGTGAAGCCTTTGAACATTTCAAAATAAGTGTCTTTTAATATATATATTTTTTCACATTCATAAAGAATGATAATAATTATTACAAATATTGATCACTATAAAAAAGTAATCACGTTCTAATTAGCTATCTTTAAACTCTACTTATTAGATGTTTTTTTAAAATATTGAGCTATATTATAAATAAATAGTTTTTTGTTTATTTTTATTTGTTCATATTTGCCTTGACACATTCCTTAAGAAGTAAAAAATAAAAAGATAATTTTGTTAAATCACCTCTATTAATTATAAGTCATCTAAATATTAAGAAATAAATAGTATTTAATAATAAGGATATAATACGTACAAAATAATAAATTATCTCTTGATTTTTTAAAAATGGACAATTAAAAGTGGACGTAGAGAGTATATAAAAATAGAATTGTAAATAGTTACTATACTAATTATTGTATTAAACTTTGAAAGTAATAATTATTTTGGTTTTAATATTAGTAGTAAATTACCTTATTATCTGTGAATGCTACTAAATTAGAAGTAGCGAAACTCAATTTTATAGAAGTCCAAAATCATTTACTCCAAGAAAAAACTGGGTCAAATCGAAAAATTTATTTTAGTAAAAATAGAAATTAGAAGTTGCCGCAGTATCTTTGAAAAATCTTTTGATAAGAGATAATATATGTGTCCATTAAAGTCTTTCTTTAAATTATCTTATTCAATTATGGTGTCATGAATAAGTAAACGTTGAATTAGGTATATTATTGCAAAATTTTCCACAATTTAGTCATATAAAACAAGCATTTGCTGGAATATGCAAATCTTTCAATAATATTAATATATTAGTTTATGACTTAATCGAACTTGGTACGGAGTTGCCTTTGCTAGCGAGCGCTTTATCCTTAATGTGGGACTTCTCGGCATGAATTCGAATTTAGCCGCATTTCAATGTAGGATATCAGACACCGAGTGAAAAACAAAAAAAAGGAAAACGATGTACGTACGTGATTTTTGTTTGAATATTAGTTGTTACATTGTAATGACCTGCTCCCGTCGTTATAGAAGTGCCAACGAGGGAAAATTTGGGGCCGGAAAACTTTTTCATAGTATTTAGATTTTTCCAACCTTGTCCAGATTTAGACGGAATCGGAGTCATCGAGGTGTAGGGAAATCTAGTAATAATCGGGTGAATTATTTGTGATTTTGATTACATGAGTGGTTAGATAACTTGTTAAAGAATCCGTATGACTTTACGGAATTGAATTCGGGTGAGTAGAACTCCCAGAATCGATCATAGCGTAAATGGTATTTTCAGAGCATCGTGGGTTAAAGGTGTGTTGTGAAATGGGGATTTTAGAATTCTTTAAATAGCTCACTGGTTCGTGCAAGCCGCCTTGGCGCGTGTTTTGGCCGCTAAAGCGGGGTGACGGCCGTTGTGGCGGGCTCGACGCGAATTAAAGTCGTTAATAAACCCCTAAATGACTCATTATGCACTTTTCGACTTTTAGAGCTAAGGAACGAACCTCAGGCGACTCCTACTCGTTTTTCACTATTCTTGAGGCTAAAGGTAAGCTTTTCACCTCCCGAATCCATTTTTCGATCCGTAGAACGTAATATAATAGGTGAATATTAATAGGGGAAGGTTTTGTTATAGATTCTATGGTGGAAACAACCCTAATTTGGATAATTGGGATCATGGGTTTGATCTAGGGTTCATAGAATTGTCAGTAATTCGGGTAATTAGTGATTGTTTATTGATTCCCGTATTGTATTGATTGTTTGTAGACCAAGAACAAGCGGAACGAATCTGAAAAGGGAAGGATCAAGTTTCTTAGGGTTTCAAGCTTGTTTCGAGGTAGGTGATGGTTGTCATTCTATGATTATGTGATGTATGTTTGTTCTTGCTTCATTATGATACTTGTATATGTATAAATGTTGCAATGTTGATCACACTTGTTGTAAATGAGATAGATGAATGATGATTGCCATGAAATCATGACTTAAATGTAAGATGATGTACTTGTGATTGTGATTGTGGTGTGTGAATGGGATCGGTTGCCACATTTCGGCATAACTAACTTGGATCGGTTGCCACGTTCCGACATAATTATGGGATCAATTGCCACCTTCCAGCATAACATTGGGATCGGGTACTACATTCCGGTATGTTAATTGTTTGTGTTTGGGTTCCATGAGAGAACCAATGATGTGATATAAAATGTGAAGTTGTTCGTTGTTTGTAACGGTTGATAATATTGTATATGTTGATATATATGCATGTGATTATAATGTTGTCTTGACTTGCTTATGTTGCACTAGTGGGATAGCCGCGTGATCCTACCAGTACACTGTGGTTGTGTACTGATACTGCACTTGCTCTTATTTTTGTTGAGTACAGGGCATCTTCAAGCGGCTATTGACAGACCTCGCTTAGAGGATCAGTGATCGTCGCTTCGAATTCAAGGGTGAGCCAATTCTTCCGGGCAGCCATTGGATTCTCTTTCGTCTATGTCCACCATAGACATTTGTTTTAGTTAGTTGATTAGTTCATTAGAATGGGGTTGCATCCTTTCTTGTTTAGACTTGTTGAACTTTAGATGTTTTGGTACATTAACTTTCAGGTTCTAGGTTATTCTTCCGCATTTGTTTAGTTATTGTTAGACTTTTGTTGGAGTTTATGGGAACTCCATATTTAATTCCTTAATTGTTTCACTTAAATGCCTTAATTTTTGATTTAGTTGCTTGTTTTGGGTTGTAGTAGTGGTTCTCCCACCGAAGGGTTAGTGTGGGTGCTAATCACGACGGTCTGGGTCGTGACACATATCCTTTCATATTGATAGTACAATACTATTTTTCTAAATTATGTTTGAATAGATTATATCGTCTTTCATTTATACTATACTTTTGAATACTCGAAAAATAAACTTCATGTATTTATATGCCAAATATTACTTATAATTAAATAGTACCAAGTAATCGAGCGCAAAATAAAGAGTAGAAAACAAGGTAACACCACAATAACACTAGGCATGGTCATCTTATAAGATGCTACTTTTCATGATTACATAACAATGAATTTAACAATACGATACAATCAGATAGGTAACAATTATAAATAGTAAGTCAAACATGTTCTATTTGTGTTGTTGTTGTCATCTCATTTTCTTGAATTTTCTTCTTCTCAACTTTCTTTGCTTGTTTAAATTCTCCATAAAAATAAGAAACAAAACCCCAAAGGGAGAGAAAAAGTGAAAGTCCTTTTTCACCTGAGAATTTTTCATCAAAGAAAATTACTCCCAATATCTCAGTAATTGGCAGTAAAACTGCAATCATAACTCCAGACATTAAAGAAGAAGAGAGGTAAATAACTCCAACAGCACCAACAAAGAAACATTGCCAAATTATGGCACTCCATATTACAACTATATAATATCTACCTTCTCCAAGGTTAAAATGTTTTGCTTCCCTTGATATTGCCTACAAAAATAATAAGTGACATGTTATATGAATTAAATGTCGAGAGTATAGAGATTGCAATTAAGGTGTGGTAGATATATCCATGTGAGTTGAAAATAGAGGAAATTAAATCCTATAATGAGATAGTATACGCAGATTTTATCACTATTTTGTAAAGGTAAAGATAGACTGTTTTTGAAAAACCCTCGACTCAAGTAGAGCAATCACAATATGTATGAAAAGGAAAAATGACGGAGTAGAAAATAGCTAGAGAACACTCCACTACCTATTAATCTTTTACCCTAATCTGCGATCTCCACATATCTACCCTAGTCCAAACCCTACACATTTGTTTATAAGAAATCCACTGAATATGTACATATAAAAACACAACTTCCTTCAACTATACAAATATGAACTCCAGAGTTTAGACCATGTAAATTTTAAATTCTGAATCAATCTCATTAAAGAAAATACCTGAAAATCTTTGTTAGCAATCATTCCAATGGTACAAAAAGCAGTAGAAGCAAAACACATGACCATTTGAATCTCCAACACCAATGTTGCAGTAATAGCTTGTTTTGCCTTCAAATACATCAACTCAATACAAGGCAAAACAAGTCCATACAAAGCTGCAGCCAAAAGTGTCATAATAAAACCAATAACATACTCTTTACTTGTAACACCCTCCGGTCGATCACCGTTCGATCGCATACCCAATAGAACCGCGCCAAGTGTCAATAAAACCACCGCGTTAATCGAATATGACGTAAATTTTAGCTTTACTATGAAGTAAGCCCCTATTGCCGTGAAGGCAAGTTGAGCGGCAATGAGAAGGGAAGACGTTGACACGGGGAGTTTCGACCCGCCCCATGAATAGAGGTAAGCATCAACACCCGTTAAAATGCCAATAACGAATGATGCAATGAAAATACGAGGCGTTATATAATAAAACTTGGTATCAGAGCCCTTGATTTTTCGTCGATAGAAATATAAGATGACTAATGGTATAATTGTGAGTGGCCAGCCACCGGTTTGTAACCAACTATTAAACCATATTCTTGAACCACCTTCAACAAAATATAAACGCATCATTAGAGGGCCACCACAAACACCAACGGATAATAATAAGCAATTTATAATCAAGAGGAATCTCCTCATATTGATACTTAAATTTGCTTCTTCTTCCATTTTTTTTTTTTGTTTTCTTTAGTTGTAGTGTGAACTCTACTTTTATAGTTGAGAAGAATGTGAATCTATTGATATAATTGGTTTGACAAATAGTGGAGTGGTCACTTTCAGACAGTACATTATTTGAAAGTGTATGGTTGATCAATTTCCATCTACAACCTTAATCATGTAGTTTATTTATAGATAAGTATGTAGACATATGTTTTAATTATATTGGAATACTAAATTTGTCTACGTTCATCAATCATCATTAATATTTCCAATAGCAACATGTACCTAGATAGATTTTTGAGAATTTGGGTAACGGAGGAAGGAAAAAAAAAAGATGTTGTGTTGTCTTATGCTCTCTTTAAGTGATAATAAACCTGTACATTTGAATGATTAAGACATTATTTCTAGATTTAAATACATAATGATTACAATGTTTGTTTATGCATAATTTATTTTAGACCCAAAGACCAGGAAGAATAAATAAGCAATCTTAAGCATAATAAATATATAATTTAAATAAAGAATAATTAATTATTTAAAAATATAATTTAATAAAATAAAATTAAATGTGAAATATTTATGTTCGCTAGTGATAATAAAATGGTTTGCAGTGATGATTGGTGTTGTAGTGACTCATAGTGGTAATGATTGGTCTAAATGGCTAGTAATAATGGTGGCGATAGTTGCATGGTGGAGATGGTTGGTGTTATTGTGACTATCTCAATTGTGACGGTTGATAGTGATAGTGATCGAGAAGTTGGTTGATGTTAGTAGTTGGCGGTATTGATGGTGATAACTGAAAAATGTGTGATTATTTATAATTTGTTGGTGGTAATTGACGACGGTGCTAGTAGTGATTGTGACGGGGGTTGGTAGTGAGGATTGACTACATAGTGGTAGTGGCTAATAGTAGTGACAGAGGTGGTGGCAGTACTGATGATGTTGGTGACGGTAATTAAATGAAAAATGTGTGGTGGTTGACGATGTGATGACAGTAAGTGATGAGGATACTAATTGTTATTGTAGAGGTAGTTGGTAGTAGCAATTGATATGAATGGTGATGGAGGCGATGGCGGAAGTAGAGGTGATGGTGGTGATAGTTGGTGTAATTATAATGATAGAGATGGTAAGTGTGGTCGCGATGACAGTGATGGTAATTGTTAGTGATGATTGTGATGATAGAGGTGGTTAGTGACGGTGACTGATAATTGTGGATAGAGTAATGAAAATTACTCACACAAATGTATTTCTTAATTATATTGAGACTTTGTTCATGATCTTAATAATTAAGATCTATTCAAATCATTTTAGTACTTAAATCTTAATGAAAAATAAATGCATTCAATCATTTGCCTAAGATCTGAATCTCTTACATTCAACTACCCCATTAAGTGCAAATAAATCAGGCCTAAAAAAACTATAGAGATTTAAAGTGATATCTAATTGAGTATTTTTTTTTGGGAGGGGGGCTTTGATCCCGAAAGCAGGAATTTGCATAGGGATTAACGAATGTCCAAATAGTCGGATGGAATTGAACTGAAATGGTTAAGCTCTATTCAAATCAATTATACGCTTAAATTTTAACGAGAACAAATGCATTCAACCAAGGGCCTAAGATCTGAACCTCTCACGTCAATACCCTATTAAGTATAAACAAATAAGGCCTAAAAAATTATATAGATTTAAAGTGTCATCTAATTGAGTATTTTATTTTTTTGAACTCTGATCCTAAATGCAGGAATTTGCGTAGGAATAACGAATGTCCAAATAGTTGGATTGAATTGAACTCAATGGGTCAAAATGAAATGTTAAATAAGCTCATGTGAGAAGCCTAATAAATAAATAAATAAATAAAATACTCTCTTTAGCTTATTTATAAATTAATAAATAAATAAATAAAAGCAGTTCGTTAGCCATCATTTTCTTGCTTCTTATGATTGAATTAATTAATTGCTTGCGAGACATAGAATAAACAAAATAAATACAATAATATTAATAACTTTTTATGCTTCAAAATGGACGGTGATAACAATAAGAAAAAAGATTTAAGTTATATATATATACAAGGATAATATAAAGATTTTTTTATATTATCAGTATAATTTAACGAATCATAACAAATTATCACTTTATATTACAGGTGTGAGAAGAAAATTTTGATTTCCACTTGCTCAACTGTTAAAAACAAAAATTGATTGAAAATAACAAGGATGGGACAACTATGGTTTTAGTCAACTTTTTTTTTTTTGCTGAAATAATTGAAATGGTCACTATTTCTCAATAATTTTAAGCTTAGGTGTCATAACAAGAACCTTGTAATGTAAAAATATCAAGAAAAAAAAGCTGCACAATATAGGTATTCCCTCCGTTTAAAAAAAATAACCTCTTTTTCTTTTTAGTTTGTTTAAAAAAGAATGATCTCTTTTCTTTTTTGGTAACATTTTAATTTCAGCTTTCCACGTGGCATGTTTAAGGCCACAAGATTAAAGGGCAATTTTGTACATTTGACATAATTTTAATTTAGGACCACAGGATTCAAAAGTCTTCTTTATTTTCTTAAACTCCGTATCAAGTTAAACTAGATCATTCTTTGTGAAATGGAGGGAGTACTGCTTAATATATGTCACATCTATGTACCACCAATTGATAAAGAGTGCTCAATGCTCATTATGATTTTCCATAGACACTACTTTAAAAAAAATTCAAAATCGACCTCCTTAAATAGGTTATTAGAGAAATTTATTTGAAATCATAAGTGGTGGATACATACATTTTTACCACGAGGTAGTCAATGATGCTTATGTTGTTTTTTATTTGTATTTCTTAAATTTATATTTTCATAAATAATACCGATCCTGGAGAGGTATTTTAAATTTTTATTTTTGCTTCCAACAAACCATATAGTATTTTTTTCATAAAATTTTTTCCATATAAGAGGGAATTGACCTTATGTTGTTTTGGTGCTTTTACAAGTCTATGGAAGAGCATCTACCAATGGACCCTTGCATGTCCAATTGTCCCTTGAATCGTCAAGTATTGTAACTTATATAACTTTTATGTAGTATTAAATATGTAAATTTTATTTCAAAAACTTTAAAGATGTCATACTTGAATTCATGATCAAAATTAAATTATTTGACTCTCGAAATTCGAATCGTAACATATAAATTGAGACAAATGAAATACTATTGTCTGTATTAATATGTCATATCATGTGATCTTCCACAATCTAGAAGTCCATACATAATTAGCAGTAGCTAGGGTTAGCCCTAGCTCACACAATATTATTTATGTTTAAATAAATAAACAGTAAAAAAGATTGGGATAAATCTCCACCACCTTTTAATATAAACAAAGTGGTTCTAATGTCTTCCATTCTCTTTATGCTAATCTCACTTTCTTCATCAGTAGGGTAGCAAAGATTTTGCAAGAAGATCTAATAATGGTATTTTTGTTTAATTATCATGACCATTAAGACACCAAAAGTAGTTAGCAAAGTGCTTCTCTAAAAGTTTAAAGACACTTTTGGGAGAAAGAGTAGCACTTAAAAGGAAATGTATGGAACACATGTTTGATATGTCCTTGTTGGTTATATACCACAAATACAAAATATTATAGTTGAAATAAAATGAACAAAAAACGAATTAAAAAGTATTCAGACTGAGGCGTTGATATCTCACTCTCTTTAAAGAGATTCAATAGTAATACTCTCAACTTGTCTCTTTCAGGATACAACAGTCCAACAAAATCGTATAACTCAAACAACTCCGGATTAGTTGAAGAGTTCAAAGCTCAAAAAAAAAAAAACACCTTCCTTCAAACTTCCACGAATAAGAGTATTATGTTCCTTGCCAAACATTTCCAAAATTGGTTCACAGAAAGGGATACATTAGCTCGTGTTCTTTGAAGTCACTTATTTTAAGTTATTTTTAACTTTGCTAAACACTTTCAAAAGCTAAAATGAGTTGAAAGTAGATTTGACCAACTTGTAAACCAATTCAAACAGGCTCTTAGTTTCAATGCCTCTAACTGCATGACATTCTAAGGATTTAATGCAACTCTCTCATATTTCTTAACAGGTGTTTGATGGTAGATTTCAAATATTTTTCGTTTTATTTGAAATTCATGAAGTTGAAGTAGAAGATGAAGTAGCGTTTGATTATACTTCCTAAAAAGAATATTGGGAAAAGGGTCTGATATACCCCTCAACTTTGTCATTTATAGATGATATACCCCTAGTTATAAAAGTAGCTCATATATACCCCTTCTATTATACAAATGACTCACATATACATTTTTCTTCTAACGGAAGTGAAAAAAATAATTTTAATTTAATCTTTTAATTATTTAAAAAAAAAAAAATCCATATGGGGTATATTTGATCCTCCTCACACATATTTTTTTTCTTTTTTTGTTTCAACTACTAATTTAAATTTATTATTTAGATGGTCAAATTTATTTGTGTTTCACTAATTTTCTTGTAAAATTTATTATAGATGCCCCATTATTAATTTTATTTTTACAAATACAAAAACTTAACTACAATCTAGCCAAAAAAAATAGTTTTAATTTTTTTCTTTACACTAAAGAATGAAATAAAAAAAGAATAAGAAACTCGAATAAAGATAATCAAAGAAGTAAAAAAATAATTTTTGTATGAAAAAGATTAAAATATACCTTGAACTTTGTTAGAAGGATCATATATATACCCCTACATGATTTTTTTACTAAAATTTAAAGTCAAAAAAATAAATTTAAAACTATTTTTTTCACTTCCGTTAAATGAAGGGTATATGTGAGCTCTTTTTTGTAATAGTAAGGATATATGTGAGCCATTTGTATAACAGTAATGGTATATATGAGTTACTTTTCTAAAGTAGGGTATATATGCTATAAAGGGCCAAGCTGAGAGGTACATCAGACACTTTTCCCAAGGATATATGAAATAATATTCATACTTAAATGTACGCAAGTACAACTACAAAGTGAAAAGTAAGTTCTTTTTCTTTTATGAAACTTTTTTTATTTGTCAATAATCCTATTTTCCACGAACGCTTTAAGCACTTTGAGATTGACTATAACTTTGAGCGAGAAAAGTTAAATGAGGGACTGATTTCCTGGCAATATGTAATTCCTACTGCACTACACAATGTTACTTTCCAAGCTGAATTTGGGCTCAAAAGGGCACCAATGATCGTGTTATCATACATGATAGCTGAGGTTCACACTACTTTCTCCGTCTCAATTTATGTGACATTTTTCAGATTTTGAGATACAAATATATTTATTTTTTATCGTAAAATTTTCATACATCTTTTAAATATTTTGAATTGTCAATTATTGTGACTTATTGTACTTTTTACGTAATTTATAAATAGATAAATTTTATTTCAAAAAATTTTAAAATTTCATGCGTAAATCATTGGCCAAACTTAAATTGTTTGACTTTCGCAAATGAAAATTGTAACATTAATTAAAACAGAGAGAGTATGTTATTATGCATGGAACCTTTTAGGGCTTCCAGCTTAGGGCTAAAAGCCCATGGAAATAAAGAAGAACTAAGGTGGTTTAAATTCATGGGCTGGCCCAATCAGCATAGGGCTAAAAGCCCATGAATTTAAGCCACCCTAAACTGACTGGGTCAGCCCATAAATTTAAACCACCTAAGTTCTTCTTTATTTTCAGGCCATTTTATTGGACTCAATTTCTAATTTAATGTCAGTGACTTAGTGCCCGTTTGAATTAATTTATTTTTAGATGTTTTTGATTTTTAAGTCTATTTTTTCATTTTAGAGGTGTTTGAAAAGGCTATAAAATGCTTTTAAACACCTATAATTTGGCTAAAAAAGTTTTAAAATAAGTCAAAAGTAGGGTACCACCTACTTATGACTTTTAACTTTTGACTTAATAAGTTACTCACTTCGTCCCTTTTTACTTGTCAAATTTTTACTTTGCACACCTATTAAGAGAATATTGATTGGTATAGTGAATTTATCATTTTATCTCTATTAATCAATAGGATCCCAAATATATTTACTCACTACATTTTTCAAAAACATTAACTAAATGTTAATAAATTGAGGGTGTAATAACAAAAAATAAATTGTCCTTTCTTGATTTTTCAAAAATGACAAGTAAAAAGAGACATCAAGTTAGAAAATATTTAACAAATAAATAGAAACAAAAAAGTACCTTTTATAAGCTCATCCAAACAGGCCCATAGTATTATACTAAATAAGTAAATTATAATTAATAAGATTTTTCATAACTTTTTTTAAATATTTTTTGTGGAATTTTAACTCCAATATCTTTTTATGAGATGAAAGTATCTCAATACCATGCCTAATATTCTGAATTGATCAATTTGAAATCAACACACTTTAGTTATATATTGTCCCTTTATATAATTGTTTTTTGATAATAGTTATACAAGATATTTAATGCTCTACTTTATTTTATTTAATTGTGGATAAGATTCTAAAAGTTTTTTTTTAATTGTTGGCCAAATAATATTTATTTATTTATCGTATACCTTCGCTTTGGTGCCTTATTTGTTAAAAAAAGAAAAACTTTGATCATGCGCATCATCTACTATAAACTATTTAAGATATTTTAGTAACACAATTTTTTTTATTTAAAATTTGAATTTCCCTTTATTGTTCTAATACCTACCTCTTCATTTCGTCATCCTTGATCATTACATATAAATTCTTTATTTAATTTAGAGTAGTTGTATGATCTCAAATGTTTTATATATATGTATATTAAAAACATTTTCAGCCTTTACTAGTCGACTTGTGTAAAACATTTGATATCATACATTTTGTAACAAAATTTTAAAATATCATCTATTTATATTATAAATGTAATTATACTTAACGATCCTATATAACTCACGCATAATTTGTGTATTTACGTACATATTGTTCTATACTAATTATATATTGATTATACATAGAGGATACACTAGAAACAATTATAACGCTTAGGTGGGTGAAGTTTTTTTTTTAAACCAGCGAACTAAATATGTTAGGATCGCGAATAAATAAGGGGTTTTAAATGTAAACTAATCTAACTTGAAGTACTTGATCTATAATAAGTAAAAGATATTTTTCCTGTCCCTTCCTTCGCTGTCCGTCATAACAAACTTAACGGCGTTTTAATTAACTGACTTCAACAGCAGATTCTTCTGTGAAATCGTTGGAAATCGAAACAGTTCGAACCGGTAGCCCTTACTTGACAAAGCTACAATATTAGGTACAGATTCTGACGACTTCGACATTAGGTATCTATCTAATAGATATAAATAAAATATCAATCATAAGTAGCAAGTTAAGAATTCACAAATTTCAAATTCTAATTTCGCTTCTGACTCAAGGTTAAGTCCACGACCGATATGGTTGTTTACATATATCATATGGTAACCTTAGCGTAAATCTCTTGCGATATTCACCGTGACTATTGTTAGAGCCAAAGATGGTGTCGCTGAGACAGCGACACCTTCTGCACGTAAAGTAAAGCACAAGAAGAAGCATAGGATATCCTTGTTGGTGTTGATTCTCTCATGTTCATTTTTTTCCCCCAAAAAGAAGAGAGAAAGATGTAAATGAAAAAGTTGTGTCAAGTGGAGGAAAAGGAATTTTTGAGGGAGATGCATATAAAGGGCAAATAGTTCTATTATAGGGTTTTGTTTCTTTTGGAAAATGTTGGGAATATTACCCTACACAAAAAACAAAACAAAAAAGTTGCGACTCTAGGACCCTTTGAACATATGACAGAAATTTTATTTAACCATTCAATTTAGATTTTTAAAATTGTATTTTTCTTTTTTTTTCTTATAAATATGAAAATCCAGCCAATTATGAAAATAATAAAATATCTCAAATTCTTATACAGTGTTACCAAAATAGCAAATTATAAGTTGGAAAAGCATGATGAGTAATTGCAATAAAATTAGAAAAGGTATCAACATAACATAGGTTGTAGTACGATGCAGGGACTGCTTCATTCTTAAACAGAGGTCTCAAGTTCGAGCCCCATGGTGTGGAGAAAATTATGTTAGGAGCGTCACCCTCAAAATAGATCATGTAGTGTAGGATTCAAATTTAGTTGAAGCTTCAATGCGAAATCCGACATCGAGTTAAAAACAAAAAAATAATAATTAGAAAAGGTGCAGTGCTGCTTAATGTCAAAGGAGAGGATGATGAATCTAAGATAAAGATATATAGTTGGCCCTCTCCCTACAAGATTAATTCTTAGTGTCATGATGGTTCTTCCACTGATGAAGCAAGTAGATATATATTACAATAATTTATGAGAGCATATGTATACTAGTGAATTAGAGGTATAATTTGATGAAATAAGAGCCTTTGGACGCTTTTGGTTTTTGATTTATGAATTAGAATTCTAACTTGTAACTTTTGATTTATTTTTATCATTATAACTTAAATTCGGATGCTTATAATAAGCATTTTTAAAAATTTATTCTAATACTTTAAAAGTTGTTCATTTTAACTCAAAAAATTTTTAAATAAGTCAATCCGGACTCGTATTAATTTGCAAGCAGTAGAAGAATGGAAAATTTTCGTGAGTGTTAAGTTGATTAATTTGTAAGTAGTAGAAGAATGGAAAATTTTCGTTTGTGCACAAATACAAATTATTACTCCCTATGTTTCATAAATACGAAAAATGCAGCAATATTCGTAATAAAACACAAAATTATAGCTATATACAAAAAAATATTCTAAAAGAATTCTTATTTTTGAAATTGATGATTACAATTTACAAGAGGAGCATTGGGTAGGCAATTTACATAGTGACACTTCAACTATGGAACATCTTGATTTTGAAGATTTTATTTAAAAAGATAATATTATTTATAAAATATTTTTGGTTTTATACTTAAAAGAATCTTATTTTTAAATACAAAATATCTGAAAAATTGCACCACAAAATATGTGGTGCAGTTAGAGCCGTCAAAACGGGCTTAGCCTATGGGGACGACCCAATCCAACCCGTTATTGGGGTAGGGTTGGGATAGCATTTTTCAAGCCCATTTAAAACTAGGGCTTATAAGCCCGGTCCATATAAGTCCTTAGCCCTTGAGGCTTGATCGAGGCCAGGACGGGGTCGGCACATGGGCCAAAACTTTTTATTTAATGGTAACTTACAATAATCTCACTAGTATATAATCTAATTACTTAAATACACATTATGTTGTAATATTATAAATCTTACCAGATTTCGATACGTCCTGATACATGTATCTCAGAATATATGGACTCAAAATTAGGTTAATTTGTTCTAGATACACTTTATCCAAGTCAATGCACATGTATCTAGGATACATAGACAAATATCACGCCCTCACCTCTCTCCCATCTTGTTTGTCACTCTTTTATCTCGCTCGCGTATCTGGTATGCGAGATACATGCTAATTATACTAAACTGTTTGCTATGTTATTGAAACAACACCATTGTTTGCCATATTTGATTTGAAAATTTTCTCATTTTCTTGATATTATAGAATTATAAGTTTGAAATAAAAAAAAAAAAAAAAAGGGGGGGCTGGCCCGCTCCAGCCCTTGGCCCTTCTAGGGTTGGGCTGGGTTGAGCATTTTCAGGCCCTACCAAATAAAAGGCCTTCCGTCCTAGCCCTTCAAATTCATTGGGTCGGGTGGGACTGGGCCGACCTTTTTTGACAGCTCTAAGTGCAGTGGATGAGTTTACTCTTTTCTTAATCTGCGGTCTCAAATTCAAGCTCTAAATATAAACAAATCCTTGATAGGAAGCTCTTTCCCAAATAAGGCCTTACACGACTCGAATTTAAATTTGTCGAGCTTCAATATGAATATCGAAAACGGAATAAAAAATCAAATGAACAAAAAAATCATTTCCCTCTGTTCATTTTTGTAATTCGCCATAATTTCCTATCAATCCAATCAATCACTATATACAATAAATTACTGTACTTTTTTTTTTTTGTATGATAAAGAATCTTTTTGTAAAAAGTAAAAAAGAAATGAGGAAGATATGTAAACTTATCTAACTTGAAGGATTAGATCTTAAATAAGTAAAAAATCTTTCTCCCGTTTCCTCCTCCTTTTCCGTCACACATAACAAACTTAACGGCGACTTAACGGACTTCAACAGATTCTTCGGTTCTTTTTCACTTTTCTCCTCCTTTGGCGAACCGGGTTTATTAGACAACAAATTCGGAGTCGATAAAAACTTGAACCGCCCATTTCCCGGTTCGAACCGGTACCCCTTAGATGAAGTACTCCTCTCTAGAGATGAAACTTCACCATTATTATAAGCTCTACTCAAGCTTAACTCCATCAATCTTTTACGTGCATCCTCTGGTAACTTTAGCGTAAACCTCTCGCAATTTTGACCCGGTTGAATCAACGAATGACCCGTTGAATGTGATCGATTAAAGATACGTAACATATTCGTTCGTGTAGGTGTTGGTGATTTTCGTGTAATGCTAAGAAAATCAGGCGTTTTCCTTTTTGCGTTACTACAATTTGGAATATTATGACTATCTATGGCCTTCTGAGGCGATACATTATTTACCTCTTGTGGACCCACCACACTTGTCATGTGGATATCAATGATTGTGTCAGTAACTGAATTTTCATTTTGAGGATCGGTTTGTTTAATTGGTTTGGTTTTGAGATTGGTTCGGCATACGGGGCAAGTGGTTCGGAAGGCAAGCCAAGCATCAATACATTCAGGATGAAAAACATGATCACAATTTGGAAGGAGACGGAGAGTTTCTTCCTCTTCGAATTCGTTTAAACAAACCGCGCATTCTAAGATGGATTTGCCCAAATTTAATGATTTGACATCTGAATAGACGAATACTGGGAATGTTTTAATGATCTCAGGGTCGAGTCCTCGGTTAACAGGAGGACGATTTCGTAGGAAATGAAATCCCAATGAATGATCGAAGGAATCGGGACTCATACGACGCATATATATGAAGACACCTGCGAATAGGATTAATACGAGACAAGCAAGTATAACCGCTAACGTTGGACTGATTTGAACATTTGAGGGGTCTATCGGGTGTGTCAACGTTGTTGGAGGTAAAGATGGTGTATCTAAGGTTGTACCAGCTTTTGCTACTACGCAAAAATAGCATAAGACGAAATAAAATATATTCATCTTATGCTTCATGTTCTTTGAAAAAGTAGTGGAATAGTGATGATTGATGATAAAAAGCCCAAAAAAAAAAAAAGGAAAGAGGAACTTCAAGTGGAATTGCCTGAGGAAGAGAAAAAGTGAGGGGGCAGAATTTTGAATGCAGGACAAGAAAAGGGGAAGTATAGATACATATACAAAGACAAAATGTCATAGGTTGTTTTACTTTACTTACAAATTAAAAATTGTTTAAAGGGAGAACGGAATATGTGATACGATGGTTGAGATTTCTGTAATGTTTGAATTATGAAAATTGTTTTATTGGGAATGGCGCCCCTAAAAATGATCCATATAGCACTCAAATTTTTAAACATAATCTAGTTTTAATATAAATATCAAACACCATATGAGAAAGAAAGGGAGAGTGCGGTTGTTCCTTTTTGAAATTTCTAGAGCGTGGGGATGAAGAATCTATGACTTATTTGTAAATTTATTACAAGTAGCCGCCCATGTAAAAGTAGATAAGGTTGACTTTGGAGACTAGACAGGTTTTACATGAGTTAGGATACTGTTAGAAAGAAGTATCAAAAATATCTTTAAATTTGTAGTATATTATTTTTTTTATTTGATTAACTAAATTTTAATACACTCTCCAATCTGCCACCTGATATAGTAAGTGGTCTCAAACTCTTCTAGGAGCATCATGAGATTCTTAATAAAAAGCTGAGAAAAGTATTGAAAACACCTCTAAACTTAGTGATAATTTAGCGGTATATATATTTCACTCATGTTGCAAGATCATATATGTGTATTTAAGTTTATTTAGTCAAGTAAAAGGGTGTTTTTAAGATTATCGATTGTTTGGAGATAAAACTAATAATTTAAATTGAGTTTAGGGGTGATTTCAATTCTTCTCTCCAAGTATTAAATCTTCCATAAGTAACAAGTACCATGTTTAGTGAAACTAATCAGGAGAGAAGTTATTCAAGTAGAAAATTAATATGATGTTTAATTTGTAATTTAAAATTCTATATAATTCATATAAGGAAATATATGTAGTACTTTATTTTATGTAAGATAGAAAGTGGACACAATTGAATTAATACATGAATAATTACACTTTCTATAACTAATTATTACATAAAATACTACACAAATTCTCTCACAACTAATTTTTTTTTTTATACTTAAACGGTGTCACATAAATGAAAAATAAAGTTAAATATTTTGGATATTATTATTCGGATAGTATATGATTGAGGTTAGCAAATTGATCTTTTTGTTGACATTATATTAATGGGTTGGGTAAACCTATGATCACTTGTTTGAAGTTTTTAAAGGACCAAAAAGTCAACATATACATTTTAGGACTAATTTAGTGGTCCTCAATGTTGTGTCACCTAATTTTAGATAAGAAATTGCTGTTCGACGAGAATTAATTATATGTCTCAATTTACACAACATTATATTTTAATCTTTTGGGAATTGAAAGCACTACTACAACTTACAAGGGATTGTTTTTATAGCAATATTTAAGATTGACGTTTATTAGAAGAAGTTAAGTGTTTAACAAATTTTGTTTGTACATCAACAATATGATTTGTCTCTTGATAAATATGCTTAATTTTTGTGTTTGTGTGGTATATTGTCAATAAGAACCTACGATCAGAAATAAGATGTGAATAAAAATTAGTATTTATATTTGGCTCGTTCAACCCCTATAGGCTACAAGTCTCTTGAGCTAGCTTAATTTATGTTAGATTTTTATTCAGAGAATTTAAAGTTTATAAATTTGTACGATAACTTTGAGTAAATAATAAATAATTAGCTATTTATAAATATTTAGTAAATTTCTTAATATATAATTTATGATATGAATAAAAGTTAGTGAGTTCCATTGGACGCGTAATTAGTTCAACACAAATAGAGGTCAGACTCCAATTTGATTAATGAATAAATGTCACGTCTCATAAAAAAAAAAAAAAAAAAAAAGGTCACGTCTCCAATCCAATAAACATAATGGATATTATATGTAAAAATTCGTGAGATATTAGTTGTTCCAATCTTTTAATTTATTATGAATGAAATTTTAATACATTAATTAAGTTTAGGAATTATGTAACTATCTGTCAACTACCCTGTCATCTATCACTAATGACATGTTTAGTGGAAATATATTACTTAATTGTTTTGGAGATAATGAGACTTTTAATGTTTTTATATTTAGTTTTGTTTGAAACTTTGTGTCTTTATCATCCTATGTTTAATCCAGTTTGTGAGTTGTAGCAATTACAACTTGTAATAGATAAATAATATTCGTGAGAATTGAGATTGTGATAAATCACACTCATAAGAAAGGTTTCCAAAGAATTTTAAATATATGAAAAATAAATTAAATGTAAATAAAATCTGAAGAAACAAAAATTTTATTGATAAAACAATATGGAATAGTGCAGGTATAATTTTGTCCTGCCTTGATTCTTCTCTCTCTTAGGATTTTTTTGTGATTTGAGGACTATATATAGTGGTGGCATATTTCTTGAACTAGGATGATATGAACCTCCTTGAGATTCATTTGATCTCCATTGATCTTTGTGAATATTCTATGAATTTGCAAAATATTCGAGATTTTGATCTTTATGAGTACGAGATATGAATATTCGGAACTTCTTTGAGAAAGACAATATTTGATGTCTTCATGATATCTTGTGAATACCCAAGAATTTATGGGATATCCGAGATGCCTTTGTAATGGACTATATTACCTTTATATAGGCCTAAAGTAGGGTTTAAGGCACAGTAACCTCAAAAACCCTAATTCAAATAAAACACGTTTTGACTTTTGTAGAGTACTATGAAAATTTTGATGTCTACAAGAAGATCAAATATCCTATCTTATGTGGAAACTCATGAACAACCCCAATCCCAATCTATTGTTTCTGCACTCAAAATTTGACAGTTGAAGTGTAAAAATATAAGATGGGATTAGCCCTAAGTTGAAATGAACCTGACTGTTATATAACATGATTGAACAAATTATCAATATATTGATACCTAAAATGGAGTATGGTGAGTGTTAGCCCATATGTTTGGGCTTTTCCTATTTCCTATTTAGTTAGGTTTAGTTAATGCATTCCTATTAGGTTAGGTTTAGTTACTTATATATAGTCTTCCTATTCTAATATATTGAAAATAACTTTTGCCTCTTGTTCTTTAATCAAAGTAGTTCTATTAACATGGTATCAAGAGCTAAATCGATCCATGCTCCTTGATTTGTTGGTTGAAGACCTGGTAGCGGTCATCTGTTGCTGCGGCTGTTTGTTTGGATTTTGGTGAGTTCGCGGTGATTTTTTTTGTTTTTTTTTCGATTGGTGCTGCGGCTGTTTGTTTGGATCGGTTCAACCCAAGGTATTTCGATTGGTGTTTGCTTCTTGTTTGACAATATGACTGGAAAAGATGATTCTCTCCAGTCCATTAATGCTCAATTAGATGGTAAAAATTATGCATATTGGAGTTATGTTATGAAGAATTTTCTTCGTGGGAAGAATATGTGGGGTTATGTCACTGGGGTTAAAATTAAACCCAAAGATGATACGGCTGCAGATTTTGCATTATTGGTAGACTCATGGGAAACTGCTAACTCCAAGGTTATTACTTGGATCAACAATTCTGTAACTCAGTCAATTGGTATGCAATTGGCTAAGTATGACACAGCAAAGGAAGTTTGGGACCATTTGGAGAGACTGTATACTCAATCTAATTTTGCTAAAGATCGGTTGGAGTATGATATTCGTGCTTCAAATGTAATGCTATGAGTATTCAAGATTTTTATCTTTGCGATGTCGGTTGTGGGATCGATTGGCTCTTCTTGAATCTGCGAGTTAAAAGTTTTGAGCCATACATCGCTAGGAGGAAGAGCGTTTGGTTGATTTTTGATGGCATTACGTTACGATTTTGAAGAATTTGCGTGGAACAATCCTTCATCGATCTCCTCTCCCGATTGATTCCGTTGTTCATGAGCGATTGCGAGAAGAGACCCGTATCAAGTCTCGAGTGGATAAAGGGTCTAAAGCAACTAATACTCTGCTTTGTATTTCTTTGTTTCAACCGATCGGTCTAGACACCACGTTACCGACAATCTCACAAAGTTGCATTTGATGAGTGTGCGTTCGCAAAAGAAAAATCATTGGAAGGCTTAGTGTCCATTTTTACTTAACAAGGCAAACGGCCTCAATCGGACAACCAGCGAAGTATGGGTCACGCTCGGCTGATGCTCGTCCTCCACGATTTCTTCTTTATTCTTGCGGCTGCACCATCTGTAGAATCTGATGCAGTAGCACTATGCCACGCCTGCGTTGGATCCCGGGTTTTTGAGCAGTTCGGAGCGGTTTATGGCTTCAATTCTACGGCCGTATCGGCATCTATATCTCATTCCGGTACACGCCTTCTAGTCCTCGTATTCCGTCCTCTGCGTGGATTTTGGATTACAGTGCGTCATCATATGTCACCTTATTTGTCATCGTTTGGTTCTTTGTCCCCTATTTCACCACTCTCTGTTATGTCCGCTAGTGCTGCATCTATGACAGTCGAGGGTGTTGGTTCTGTTACTACTCCTAACATTGTTCTCTCTGATGTTTATTACGTTCCTAAACTTGCTTTGAATCTTGCTTCGGTCAGTCAATTGTGTAAAGCTGGTAATTGGGTGTTCTTTTCTGATTCTGTTTGTGTTGTACAGGACCAACACACTCAGAAGGTGATTGGGATTGGCCGTAGGTTGGGGAAACTCTATGTCTTGGAGATTCTCAAAGTGTCTTCTGTTGATGTTGCTGCCTCTAGTATTGATTTGTCGTCTTTTCGTTTGAGTCCTTTGTCTTCTCAGTTTTATCTTTGGCATTCCCGTTTGGGACATGTGTCAGTGTCACGTTTACGTTTCTTAGCCTCTACTGGTGCTTTAGGTCATTTGAACACTTGTGATATTTCTGATTGTAGTGGTTGTAAACTGGCAAAATTCTCAGCTTTACCGTTTAATAAAAGTGTGTCTTATTCTATTGCTCCTTTTGATATTATTCATTCTGATGTGTGGGGACCATCTCCAATCTCTACTAAGGGTGGCTCGACCTATTATGTTTCGTTTATAGATGACTTTACTCGTTATACCTGGGTGTATCTTATGAAACGCAGATCTGATTTCTTTGGCATTTATAGTAACTTTAGAGCTCTTGTTAAAACACAACATTCGGCTGTGATAAAGTGCTTCAGGTGTGACTTAGGGGGCGAATATACCTCTAATGATTTCACTCAGTTACTCGCCTCTGATGGCACCATACACCAGTCATCCTGTACCGACACTCCTGAGCAGAATGGTGTTGCAGAAAGAAAACACCGACATATTGTTGAGACAGCACGCTCTTTACTCTTATCTGCAGAGGTTCCTAGTATTTTTTGGGGAGAAGCAGTCCTAACTGCTGTATATGTGATTAATCGTATTCCTACTGCATTGACTTCAGGGATGTCTCTATTTGAGAAATTATATGGTCACCTACCGAATTATTCTGCATTACGAGTTTTTGGATGTACTTGCTTTGTTCTTCGTCCTCATGTTGAACGAAATAAGCTTGGGCCAAAATCAGCTATATGTGTGTTTTTGGGGTATGGTGTTGGACAGAAAGGATATCGTTGCTATGATCCTGTAAGTCAGAAATTATATGTTTCACGGCATGTTACCTTTTTGGAACATATTCCTTTTTATTTGATTCCAGCTAAATCCCATGATGTAACGAAATCAGATCTTCAGCATATTGATCCTTTTGGCGTTGACATGGAGGTTCCAGTTTCAGTTTCATCCATGCCACCTGATGATAGTGCTTCAGCCCCACCTATGCCCAGTCCGCTCGCTTTGCACGTTGATCTTCGAGACCCACCTCCGAGGAGGTCTACTCGATCTAAGTCCACCAAACTACGATTTCGCTTACTCTACATACTCGGCTTCATTTGCTTCCTTTATTGCCAATATCCATAATTTATGCGAACTCGAGTCGTATCGAGAGGTGTGGTGATCCTCTTTGGCGAATCTATGGTGAGAACTCATCGCTCTTTATCGGACACGTGAGATTTGGTTACCCTCCCACCGTAAACATACGATTAGTTATCGATGGGTGTATAAGATAAAAACAAAGTCGATGGGTGCATTGAGCGATCTGAGGCCGGACTTGTGGCAAAGGGTACTCACAAAAATATGGTATGGACTATGAGAGACTTTTGCCCGTGGCAAAGATGACGCATCGTCGCGCTATAATTCTTTATTTGCATCCGTTCGATGATGAAGATATTTCAAATGGACGTCGAGAATGCATTTACGAATGGTGATCTCCGTAGGAAGTTTATATGACTCCACCCGGTATTGACCACGGTAGGGTGAAGTTTGTCGGCTTCGAAAAGCTTTATATGGTCTCAAGCAAGCCCCTCGTGCTTGGTTTGAGAAATTTTCTACTGTGATTACTTTTCTTGGATTTGTCCCGAGTAATCATGATTCGGCGTTGTTCATTAGATGTACGAGTGCAGGGAGAATTCTTCTGTCCTTATATGTAGATGATATGGTTATTACTGGTGATGATTATGATGGTATTGAGTCACTGAAGCGTGATTTGGCTCATCGGTTTGCTATGAATGACTTGGGCTTACTACGTTATTTTTTGGGTATTGAGGTGGCTCAGTCTAAGAAAGGGTATCTTCTTTCTCAGACTAAATATATATCTGACTTGTTTAAACGGGCGCGTCTTTCTGACAACAGGACTGTAGATACTCCCCTTGAAACCAATGCTCGGTACTCTCCTAGTGATGGTGTTCCGTTATTAGATCCGAGTCTTTATCGGACTGTTGTAGGTAGTTTGGTTTATCTTCATTTGTACTCGCCTGATATAGCTCATGCGATTCATGTTGTTAGCCATTTATTCTTGCTCACTTACATTCCTTTGGGGAGTCAGTGCCGTATTTTGAGATATCTTCGGGGCACACAATTTCAGAATCTCTTGTTTCCCTCGACGTCATCTCTCGAGTTGCGAGCCTATAGTGATGCTGATTGGGATGGGGATCGCAATGATCGTAAATCCACCACTGGTTTTTGTGTATTTCTTGGAGACTCTTTAATCTCATGGAAAAGCAAGAAACAGGATGTTGTCTCTAGATCTTCCACGGAGGCTAAGTATCGTGCTATGGCTGTGACTACATGTGAGATTGTTTGGTTGCGTTGGCTTCTTGCAGATATGGGGGTTCACATTTCTATGCCTACTCCCCTGCATTGTGATAACAAAAGTGTGGTACAAATTGCAAAGAATTCTGTCTTTCATGAGCGGACGAAGCACATTGAGATTGATTGTCACTTCACTCGTCATCATTTACAGCTCGGGACCATATCGCTTCCTTTTGTTCCGTCGACCTTGCAGATTGCTGATCTTTTTACGAAGGCACAGTCGGCGTCTCGGTTTCGATTTTTGTGTGACAAACTCTCAATGCTTATTGCTGTTGCATTGTGAGTTTGAGGGGGGATGTTAGCCCATATGTTTGGGCTTTTCCTATTTCCTATTTAGTTAGGTTTAGTTAATGCATTCCTATTAGGTTAGGTTTAGTTACTTATATATAGTCTTCCTATTCTAATATATTGAAAATAACTTTTGCCTCTTGTTCTTTAATCAAAGTAGTTCTATTAACAGTGAGCATTGGCGAAGCTTGCCACTTGCAAGGGGTTCAATTCTTCGTCACAAAATTATACCGCATAAATAAGGTAAAAATATATTTTCGTTTTGATCTATATATATTACTAAACACACAGAAAAATCCTAATTTAGTTGCAAAAGGGTTCAAAAATTGCTTTGGAATACTGGTTTAAATTCTCTATATGATATTTTAATAATTTTTTTATTTTCAAATATGAATTTCTGGCTCCGCCTTCAATGGTGATTGGTGAGGATTATAATACCATTCAACTTAGAGCTTAGACTCTTCTTACAGGATTATAATACCATAATGAACTGTGCTTTTAAATATTTTTTATCTACCAAAAGATCAATGAATTTTCTAAAATTTATAATCCAATCTCTATGGTTGAATAAAAGGTCAAACAATTGAGTGAATATTTCGTTTGATACTGCTAGTTATTTTAATGATAATTAGCCAATTGTTATTCCAAATCTTAATCAATTGAGTTTAAAGTGATGTTCAATCACAATCACATGGATCTCTAAGATCAAAATTGACCCTTAAATGAATAAACAAAGTTGAGAATGGGACTAAAGTAAAATTTAGGGTAGATTTAAAAAAAATTTAGGGTAGATTTAATCAAGTAATAAGCACATCAAATTTTTTAATACTATATAGTTAAAAGTACAATAGTTACAAAAAAAAAATAGTAATTAGAGTCTTTTTAGAAATTAGAACACTTATCTTTGATGAAAGAAGCCGCTAGTTTAGATAAAAAGAACAACCAGTGTCAGAAAGAGGACTTTTATAATGAAGTTTGCTTATTGTTAGAAACTCAACTTACGATGATTATCGGATTAAATGTTTTAAATCTCGATCCACACCATCCTAGGTCTCTGTGTACTCATTATATCACAAGATTTGTATTTCAATATTTGAGCGTAAAATTAGAAGATCAACTATAGTTGATTTTTGTATCTTGAGAAAATGACATCGATCGTATCATATACAAAGGAGTATTTCTTTTTATTATTATCATATTATTAATGTCTCCATCTCTAGTTTTCTTCTAACACTAGATCTTCAAAAATGTTTTTTTGTCTTGAGATATATATAACACAACTAAAAGTAGTGGGATTGTGTTAGTCACTAATTCACTATTAACGTGAACAAAGCCACGTTGTGCCGCTCAATAGGGCTATGTGAAGGAAATCATGACATTTTCTTTTGTGGAACAATATATGTATACTTTTATATCTATTATTATACAGTACATATAGACCTCTAAACACGTTTATATATATATACACACACACATTGTATGGATGATGTATATGTTAATAACTATATATACAATGTATACATATTGTTATACACTTAATCAAAGGTGAACGAGGTCGTTTTTTTCATCAATTATCTGTTTGAATGAGTTTCAATTATCAACAATCTATTTTCCAAAGTAGATTTGCATATCTAAAATGACCTAAAGCTACGAAACCCCAATAATAACGGGCCTTCATATTTTTGAATTTTCACCCTCTATAATCATCAAAATCAGATTAATCGAGCTTCAATCTAACCTGCACTTCATAATAGACTTCCTTGATTAGAAACTTCATGAGCAACTCTACACATGATCTAGAAGTTGCTTTTACGTTCATCTTTTTTTTTTTTTTTTTGGTTTTCGGGTAATGAAATGTTGATATTTTGAATATGTACTTTCAATATTCAACTAAATATATGTATCCTTGATGTTCTATTTGACAAAACTTTAGAGAACTAAAAGGCATAACTTTATAGATTCTGAAATTGAGTTTATGTCATGTGAATTTTTGTTGCCTTGGATGACATAACTTGTATCATATGATCTTTTATTTTGTTTTTCTAGTGTCAAGTATATTTTACCACTTTTTTTTAAACTTAAAGCGCTGATGAGCAAAAATTAAAGACCACTAATTTAAGCAACACAAATAAAAACCCCTAGTCAATTCCTGTTTTAGATGCCCAATTGATAAAGGTCCAGTTGGCTCAATAAATACTTCTTCTCTTGTGATGCTTTTTGGGCTTAAGTTGACAAGGCCTAGCCAAGAGCCTAATGCTCTTGTACTGCAACAATTGTAAGTCACTACAAAGTCATTTGGTGTGAGGTATAAAGTAAAGATAAAATGCATGATTATTATATCTTGTTTTTGATTGGAGGTATTCGTATACAGTGTTGTGATTATTTATCTCACGATTTATACCTTAGTAATGAGATAAGTTATCCCTCTTATATGGTAAAATAAATTATATGAGGATAACTTATTCTGGGATAATTAATCCTGATATTAAAATACCAAAATGTTAATTGTTCCTCCATACAATTAAGCAATCAGCCAAGCATTTAATAGAAGTTGATGTTGTTTCAAAGAAATCAAAGAATATTTCAATGAGTAAATCATTTACGAAGGTAATGATAAATTATTTTTTTAATTTTTCATACTGAACAAGTAAAAGTGAACAGAGGGAATACTCACCAATTTTAGCACATAAAGAGAAAGTTTTTTCTCTTCATCTTTTATCCTCGGCATAAATTACTTATTCTCTAAATTGTATATTTTCCAATACTTGAAACTAAATATCAATAAATATGAATATCATTATTAAATAACAGACATGCAAAGTCGAAATAATATTGATCGCTAAGTAGTAGGAGTAGTATCAAATAATAATTCTAGTTAAATTCCCATAATCTTAAAGAAATAAATACAGTACATCTTCTTGGCAGCTGAATTGACAATTTTCTGCCTCTAACCATGCTTTGCGCTAATAAAACATGCTATTAGTATTTAAATTAAATTGCCTAAAATAGGGCTAATTTTGGTGCTTTGTTAGATGATGAGTTGTAATTACAAGGACATGTCCAATATAATATAATACTAATTAAGATTTAATTGACAAAGAGCCTGGGAGGGGGGGGGGGGGGGGCGACAGAATGAAAATAGGGTTTAGTGTTCACACCTCTAATGACAGAACCTAAGTTTTATATTAATTGTAATTACTAGCTCTATTGATAGAATTCTCAAATCAAAATTAAATTTGATTAGAACAAAGATTTATAATAAGGGCAAAAAGGTTGTTTAGATGTTAACCCTTTGGATCTTACTGAATCTCAAGAGTCATTTTTGCTTCTTAAGTTTTCTTTTAATAACCATTCATGTTGTCTGAGTTAATTTGCGCGATATGAATACAAAGTAATATATGTTCAAATATATATAGGTTCTACTTTAAACAAATTTAAATACAAAATTTAACTCTAATTTGTTGAGAACATATAGACCTCTTTGACCAAGACCTTTAGATATCACATCAAGAAAGAAAAAAATAACTTAGATTAATCAATTTAAGATTTGTTTAGAGTTATGCACGTATTAGTAATGTAAAGATTGGTTATGAGTAAATTTATGTACTATTTTACACCGATATTAATTACGCAGAGATTCTATTCCCACCTTCTATTCTGCAAAAAATAATACATAGATTTCTCAAAACTTATACATGTATTAGTCATGCGGGTTTCTAAATTGTCAATCAAACGTCACATTAATTTTATACATGAATCACTTATTTCATATTTATCCAACAAACATCATATAAGTCAAAATATGATTATTATTAAGACATACCCTTTGATGCTATTTTTCTTTATCATAGAGTAATGTCAAAATAGAGAAGTGTAAGGAACAAATAGAAACTAATAGTATTTTAGGGACATGTGGGATTTGAACCCACACCCTTTCGGACCAGAGCCCTAAATCTGGGGCCTTAGACCACTCGGCCAAATCGTCTTATATATCTACTTAGTTATATAGTTTATTTGTTATAGTTATTTACGTTGTTGAGAACATATAGACCTCTTTGACCAAGACTTTTAGATATCAAATCAAGAAAAAAAAAACTTTGATTAATCAATTTAAGATTGGTTTAGAGTTATGCAGGTATTAATAATGTAAAAATTAGTTATGAGTAGATTTATATATTATTTTACGTCGATATTAGTTATGTAGAGATTATATTCTCACTTTCTATTCTGCATAAAATAGTATTAGTTACGCGGGTTTCTAAATTGTCAACCAAACATCACATTAATTTTATACGTGAATAACTTATTTCATATCTATCCACCAAATATCATATAAGTTGTACAAAAATTAATACATAAATAACTTGTTTCTTATTAAGCTACCAAATGACCAGTTAGTTCATAAATATTACCAATAAACTTGATAATTTGATGGTAAAATTATTCAAACAGACTACTCATTCCCAAAAAGACTCGAACTCAAGACCGCCTATGATTAAAAATAAAGAAAACCTTACCACTCCACGATAACTTATTGATGAGTTTCGTTAAAGTGTGTACATGTAGCTTAATTAGTCTTAGAAAATCTAAAAGGAATCGTACCTAACGCATTAAAATATTAACAAGCGTTAATTAAGTTGCATTACCCTCTATTTATCGTCTTCTTGATAAAGTATTCAACTTAAATAAGTCTCTCATCGAATATATTAAACTGATATTTTAATGATACATTCAAAGTATATGCCTATTGGAATATATAATATTTTGGATTTTTCTTCTTATTATTATGTCATTTATTGTGGAAAAGAAAATGAATCAACATAGCTCAAGAAGAACAAAAGCCAAATAAATGTTTCATTGAAAAAGGTTTAGAAGAAGAATTCGCGCCTTCTAAGACTGTCAATATCTCAAGATGAAACTGATAATTTGTATCACGTTTATGAATATTTTCAATACTTCTTTTTTTTATATACTCTCTCTGTTCTAATTTAAGTAATTCCTTGTTCTTTTTAGTTCATTAATTAGAAAAAACTGGCAAATTTAAAATTTGAAAAAAATAATTAATTTTATATTGTTCATTTTAGCCTTAACAAGATGTTTTCAATAATCATATCAATACTATAGCATGTTTAAAGCAATAAGTCTATCGAAACGTCTTTACTTTATGAAGGGTAAAATTTGCGTACCTCACACAACTCTTCAAATTCTCACTTAATTATAATATCACACGAAATATATTATTATTGTTACTGTTATCAAGTCTCAAAAATTTCATAGGAACAGAATATATCATGTCATACCTAAAATCACAAGTTCCAAAATTGATTATTCATTTTTAAAATAGTACTAGTACTTACGTAAGAAATAGTAATGCAGTCAAAAAATTTGAGTACGGATTACTCAACAATTATATGGGAAGACGACAAACAACACTACAAAAAATAGGCATAATACATAAATTGAACCCTAAACTTGGCTTCAAATTTTGAAGTATGACCTCTAACTTTCATAGTGCACAAGTAGACACTTTAACTATCCAATTCTTAAACAAAAAAACACGCGAATCCAACAGCCAAATTGTGTGATATACAAACGCGCCTACGTGGCTTATTGAGCCACTCAGTGGCTGCCACGTAATTAAAAAAATTACACGTATTTTATAATTAAAAAAAAATTAAAATACAAAAGGGTAGGGTCGTATTTTCTTTTCTCAATTTGCTCGATTTTGACAAAAAAAATTAGAAGTCATTACATAAAAACGATCAGAAATTGTGCACAAAAAGAGGAAAAAAGCTTGAGTACTAGAATTTGGAAGAAGAAGAAGAAAAATGGGATTTTGATTTGAAAAAAATAAAAATATATTTAAAAGGGATTCATTAAGGGTAAAATTGTCATTTTCATTTTTTTTTACTGTTGTGGGCCTCGAAAAATACCCCTGACGCGCCTGAATTGCGTCTCAATCACGCGTTATGCCAGGTTGGATTCGCGTGTTTTTTTGTTTAAGAATTGGATAGTTGAAGTGCTTACTTGTGCACTTTAAAAGTTAGAGGTCATACTTAAAATTCGAAGCAAAGTTTAGGGTCCAATTTATGTATTATGCCCAAAAAATAATAGTAATACTGTTCCATTATTTTAAAATAATAATACCGTTCCATTATTTTAAAATAATAAACAGAAAAAGAGACTTTCTTCAAGGGTTTAGTTGTAGCTTTGACAAAGAAATCTGAACAGAATCATACTGATTCCATTAAAATAATAAACCTAAGTCAAGTTGCATAATTATATATTGTACTCTAATCATTTTTAAATCAGGTATACTGTACAACTTTAATCAGTAATTGAATAATTTAATCTTGCATTTTAATAATGTATAAATTAATCAAATGTATGTTAGTTAAGCATCAATAGTTGTGAAGGTTTGGAAGACAAAAATAAATTAACATAGCTCAAGATGAATAAAGCCAAGAAAATATTAAATTGGAAAGGGTAATTAAGGAATTCCAAAGTGTAAAAGAATTGAAGCCCTAGAGAATGTATTGTATATCTGAGAATTTTTTTTTCTTCAAATCCCTTAAAAGGATGTTTATCGAGAATAGGATAATCCTAAATTTCTTCTGTCTTAATTTATATGTCTTGCCTTTCATGTTAGTCCTAGTTTTAATAGAGTACTCTAATTTTGACATTCTCATTTCACTATCTTATAGAATTAATTAACATGACATATTTAATATTTTAAGATTCAAAGGACGATATATTTTGTATATTATACACATCGCTTTGAACGGAAGAAGGGGAAAATATCCAAATTTGTCCTTTACTTTGTGAAATAGTCCACATTTACCTTTTATTAAAAGTTGGGGTCAATATATTATTATCATTACGAAATTGATCCATGCCTTTTTTTTTCCACTAAAGATCTATCAAAAATAACATTTCGATATTCGGAAAAAAAGATAAAAATGTATACAAGAAAGGAACAAAGACATCATTGTGAAATATAAAAGAGTGAAGATATAGGATTCTTGGTAAAACAAGAAAGGAACAAAGACATCATTGGAATATAAAAGAGTACTTTGATTTCTCTCTTTCTCTTTGTATGGTTAACCCCCAAACAAAACACATGTTCTTTCTTCTGGTTCAATAAGAGTTGTTTGGTTTAAATACAAGTTATAATAAAGAGATAAATTATATGATGAAATTTATTATGCTAAAATTATTTTTATTGAATTGGACAGTTAAATTATTTTCAATCTAAATAAGGTAGTGCCTAATGTCACCGAGAGTGAGTGGGTAGGGGGTTTGAGATCTTGAGAATGGATCAAGGAAATCGTCTAGTAGTCTCTGACTTGGTCTTCGAACCCTAAGTCTCAGCCCCTTCCTGACTGCCTCGCTCTCAAATTGACCTATCTACTTGGCTAAGTTTTAGTTTTTTGTATTCAAAATAATATGCATTGCATAAATTTTAAGAATAAGTTAAATTGTCTACAAAAATGTCATTCGTGAATGTGAAAGGTGATGTATAAAAAGGATTTAAATGGATATTTTTGTCATTTACCTATTTTATTTCGGGATAAGTTATCTCGAAATTAATATACCACCTACCGGAGGTATAACTTATCGCAATACTTATTATTTATTTCACAATAAATTAAGCAACACTATAATTTAATCTCAGAACTCGTTCATATTATCCTTCGCATCAAACGATCTTGTACCTGCAATATTCTTACTCCCACTTGGTGTTAACTGATTTCAAGTACGTGTTGAGATATCAAATCCTTTTTTATTTCCTTTTGATATTTGTACAATAATAATTATTAGTACTTTAGTACACGTAACACGTACAATAGTGTGATAAGGCATAAGAACTTCTGAATTATAAATTGTTAGTTCATATTTAATTTATACGAGGTTTTATTAATCTTCTGAATTTAATTTTTTAATATTATTTTCATCTCTAAACTATTCAACGTTTTGTTGCACTCTAAACCTAATTCTCAAGATTGTACTAATTTTTGTGGTTAACCTATTGTGTCTATTAAGATGTTGTTATTGCATAGTTAAATGGACTTTTGCACTGAATTTTGTATCTATAAAATTGATTCACTCACTTTAATATCTAATATTTTGTAGAGATTTCTTTCATTTATGTTGTCATACTTGCAAAGTTAATTAATTAAATTGTTCAGCTCATGTGTGTACTTGATAAATTCAGGATTACCCGGTGACCCTGTCTGAATTCCACTTACACTAATTAATTAACTGTGGCATTTGTCTTGTGCTCGTTGTGTTAGTCTACCTTAGGTCCCACAACAAATTGTTGTAAAGAATTTGTATATCTACCTCAACTTTTATTCTACGTGCCACACTTATAACCTTGCTTTGATTATCGTATTATATGTTGCTTTTATTATTTTCTTCTCCATTATATTCAGAATAACTACGCTACATACTTTACTATTGTATTGATCCCCCTTTTCTTGCTTGATTTATTATGCTTTAATTATTCGAGCTGAGTGTCTATTGAACTCCCCACCTTCACAAGGTAAAAATAAGACTGCATTTGCATCAGTCTCTTCAAATTTCACATATTGAATTACGCTGAATATGTTGTTGTAGTTGTATTAATTGTGTAAAGAATTCTTATAATCTCAAGTTTTATTTGCTTGCTTTGAACTCATATACTATTACAAAAACCACAAAGTTTAGTGTGCAAATTCAAGAGCTCTCTTCCCTTCTCTCTTCTTTGATCTTCTTTCACTTTGGTCATTTGAAATTCTTTTGGAAAAAAAAACATTTACTCCAATTATTTTCTCTCTCACTTTCTTGGCCTTTAATTTCTAACATATGTTAGGGACAAAAAGAATAAAAAAAAAGAATCATGGCATTAGAGACAGTGGTTTACCCTCAAAAACAATATAATGGCTATGTTTGTAAAGAATTTTATAGCTATGAAGAGCAAGAAAGTTCCATTCTTGACAACAATTTGGAGTACTCTTCATCTTGTAATTATTCAATGATGCAAAATCAAGTGAATTTAGGAGATTGCAATATTGTTGAGGAGAATAGTAATAATATGCTGTTTTTGGAGGGTTCGTCAGCAAATTCAAATTCTTTAAGGTGTTGCACGAAGAAAAGGAAACGAACATGTAATAATAAAGACCAAAGAATGATACATATAGCTGTGGAGCGAAATCGACGAAAACAAATGAATGATTATCTTACTATTCTTCGATCTTTGATGCCATCTTCCTACGTTCAAAGAGTTTGTTTTCTTCTTCTCCTTTTTTTTTTTTAAGAAAGTTATTTCAATGGAATCGTCTTAAATGAATGAACTTGACCTTTAAAAATTTCAAATGCTCATTCAATTACTATTTTTTTTAATGAAATTTTCCTTTGTTTCTTAAAAATAAAATTACATCTATTTTCAAGTTGATTAAAGTAATTACTTGTCCAAATTAAGCTATGTAATTACTAGGAGTATCAATTACATTCAAAACTAATTTGGCCATCAAATTTGAAGTACTAGTGAAATAAAAATATTGCTTTGAGTTAGATTTGAAGTGAAACAATATTTTTATTCGTAAATATTATTTATTTTTACAAATAAAATTCATCTCTAAACACAATTTCAATTTCAATCTAAAATAAGTTCATTTTCTAATTAAATTCAACAAAAGATATTATCCAATTCTTTAAAAATATTTTCCTATTTCTAGGATTTTATCGTGTTATATAGTTTAATTAGTTACGATGAAATTAATTACATGGAATTCTCTATTAATGTCAGGCGGACCAAGCATCAATAATTGGAGGAGCCATAAACTTTGTAAAAGAGCTAGAGCATAATCTCCAAACTTTACAAGCTAAAAAAGCATTTATTTCTCGCCTCGAAAAAAGCGATATATCGCTATCACCGCTTTTTGCTGATTTCTTCTCCTTCCCACGATACTCAAATTGTTCATGTGAGTCATTAGTAGCCGTCGAGAAATCTCGACCGCTACAGATGAGTCATGACATACAAGTGAACTTAGTGGAGAGTCATGTCAACCTCAAAATACTCTCAAAGAGAAGACCAAAACAACTCATGAAGATAGTAGTTGGCCTTCAATGCTTGTGGCCTACTATTCTTCACCTTAATGTCACTACTGTTCATGACCAAATTGTTCTTTACTCCATCACTACCAAGGTTTGTCATTAATTTTTTTTTTTTGCATCTATCCATATTATATTTTGTATGTATATACTCGCATTCTGTGTTTACACCAAATTAAACGCATAATAATGTCATCATAAGAGTCGTGATTAAATTAGAATAAGATACATAAGCCTAACTTTTTTAGGTCATTAATCCCATTTTTTATGGACAAATAGTTATAGTTATTTTTTAAATTTAACTCAACTCTCAAAAATTTTAGCAATATCATATGATAACTTACAAATACTCTTTTATGAAGAGTTATCTAAAAATATATTTTGTGTGATATCATAGTGTAATTTTTTTTAATACTATTGGTGTTATAACTCAAAAATCTCTTGTAAATGATATGATATTGAGAAAATTCTCTATTAAGGGCAAAATGCATGAATATCCAATTTTGATGTTAACATAATTTGTCCCTAACTTTTTTTATTTTTTTATGTATACCTATTTCGGGATAACTTAGAGCATACAATGTACGAATAAAATTAGTCCTGACAGAGTTTAATTTCAAACACAATATCTAAATTAAATTTTAGACAACTGAAGTTCAAATTCATATGACTGAAATCTATGCATATAAGTTCAGTTATTTTCCCCTCTTATTTCTCTCTCTCTATATATATAATATTCTTTTTCATTTACAAATCAAATGTTTCATATATATTTCTAAATCATATATATTGTGTGCAATATGGATGAAAATTTGGAACAGCTAGAGGAAGGGTGCCAATTGACAACACTAGAAGAAATTTCTCATGCTGTTAACCAATTATTGGATAGAATTCAAGAAGAGGAGGCTACTTCAAGTTCAAACTAATAATTTTTTTCTCAAAAATATAATAGCTCTTGTTTATTTAATTTCTATATGTATCATCTTTTAATCATTTTTATTAGTTTACTACTACCTTCTTGATCATTATAATTACTACCTTTCATAGTCTCGAGGAGAATGATTGAATTTTCTTGACATAAAATAATTCTAGTGTCTATATTGATTTAGTCCAAACCCTCTGAGGTAAGGGTGGGCATAAATATTGAAAAATTAGATCTAACTGAATTAGTTTCGTACTTTAATTTCAATATTTTGATTCAGGTTCAGTATAATTTTTCTAATAATATAATATTTCGGTTTGGACTTCGATTTCATACTTTCTCAAGCCCATAAATTTCAACCCAAGCCTCAAGCCCATACATTTCAACTCAAGTCCCAAGCCTATGACTTTTTCCCAAATTAAGAAAATCGAACTAAATGAATCAAACTTCTCAAAAATCAAATTGAATCGAATTAATTTGGTATGATATTCGATACATAATTGACAATTCAAATAATGAATTACCAAATCAAAGTTCGAACGAATCGAATTGAAAAATGGAACACCCCACTTGTCATATAAGGTGGAGAAATCGTCATCTTAATGAAACCTAGCTAGCCTAGTGTCATGTCCCGCCACTTCACAGTTAAATTTGGCATCCGGATAGGGGCGGAAGATTCTAGAGTTGAGGAGAGGCTTGCGGAGAACTCTAGAATCCTTTAGATTTTTCAAGAAGGCTTTGGAGAACTCTAGAGTGTGCAGAGAATTCTAGAGATAGGACTAATGTGTAAATATCTTAGGAACTTGTAAAGTAAACATTATTTACACTTAGGCCCTTGGGTATTAGTATAAATAGATGTGACATTCATTTGCAAGGTATCAAACAAAGTGTAAGCATTCTCCCAGCAATACAAAAAGCTTTCTTCCAAACTTTCCGAATCTTTCAAAGTCTTTCCTTTCATTCTCTTAGCGATCTTAGTCTTAAAGGTTTATGTGAGCTTACGAGATCTTGAAAGAATAGTGAGTAAGTTGTCAAGTGCCGCACGGAACTTTAGCAAATACTTTAAGTCCGTGACACTAGAGTATACATTTACACACATTTAATTGTCTTTTATGAAGTCTAGCTAATCTAGTCATTGTTAGGAGAACACGTCTAGAATTGGGATTGTCAAATTTACTTTAATCAAATTGACATATTACAAAATTCAATGTATTAGTTATTTCGTATAAAATAATATCTAGATTTTTTCACAATTTACTAATATATTAGTTATACGAGTTTCTAAATTATCAATCAAATATCATAGTATCTATTTTATACATGAATAATTTATTTCTTATCTACCTACCAAATGTCGTACAAATTATACGACAATTAATACATGAATAATTTATTTCTTATCCAGCTATCAAATGACTCTTAAATGACTGAGTTGGGTTAAAAAGTATGTCTATTGTATATGTTATATCAACTTCCTAACAAAGGCGACTCCATACCCAGGGGGACTCAAACCCGAGACCTCTGATTACGGATGAAGAAGTATTTACCACTCCAACACAACACTTGGTGGGTAAAATTTAGACATACTCAGTATTTAGGATTTTTTTCTAAAACTCGATCTGATAATGAAAAAGTAAATATGCCTCATTTGTTAGACGATAAGCATATATATTCACCATTTGTTGGACAATAAGAACATATATGTACCACTTTTATAACGATGCGTATATCCACTTCAAAATCGCAAAGTTAGAAGGGTATATTTGCCTTTTTCCTTACTTAAAAATTTGTGGCACAAAACATTACAGATGATATTGAGGTTGTAGAAAAACTTTTTGTTTCTGCATTTAATTTATGAACTAAACTTTTTCTCATACCTGTACAACGAAGTGCAAGTCTAGGTAAGACTTCAGTCCTTACATCAATTACAATAAAGCCCATGTCTCTATCTTTTTTTTTTTTTCTTGTCTGTTCGGACTCCACATTAGAGCCCCGAGCACAACTCATTTCTCTTACTTTTCAAAAAAAATGACCTCCCACTATAAGAAAATGATCTCTTCATTGAAGAAGCACTGTCCATAACCCTTTGGATTCTTGAATTTGAACTTGTTCCCTCATTTCTTTTTGTCTCAACACACTTTTTTTCACTTTGTAATCAATCCTATATTTGTAGCAATTGAAGAATCCATAGATACTGACCTTCGCATTTTTTGTAATATTTCTACATCTTTTTTCGATGTTTCAGGACGTTCATCATGATCATCGTTTTCTTGAAATTCCCCTTCTCTAGCCTCATTGTTGTTGTTCATTTCTACAATAACATCTCTTTGTGAACCAATATCATCATTAGTACTCGATATGGGAACGATTATTGATGATCCCACGGGTGCAACAACAGTGTTGGAGATGATAGGAGCACGACACAACGGGCAATTAACGTGTGATCTAAGCCACATATCGATACAATCGATGTGAAAGGCATGGTTACATTTAGGTAACAACTTAAGTGAATCATCATCTTGAAATTCATTCAAACAAACAGAGCACTCTGTTCCATCAATTAAACCATCCCCTGTTTTGTACTTGAAAATTGTAATCAAATTGATTAAACAAGGGTCAAGTCCCATAGTATTGATGTACCAAATTGGATGATCGATAATCGACTCATCGTTATCGCCTTCGCCTCTATTTCTTCTACGATTCCAATTCGAGCAATTCCTTACGATGATTATGTAGTAGCTAAGGAGTAGGAACAAGCTAACAAATAACGCGATGGATATAATAATATAAGGTAAAATGTTTTGAACAACTTTGTTGCTCGATTCGATTGGTGGTGCTGGTGGTGTTGGTAGTGATAGTGGCATGTAATAGTTCATATTAGGGTATGAATAGCATCCATAAGGACATGTTGAGTCACAAATATTATGGCAATTTGTTGTTTGGTTTGAAGTTGGAAATAGCATTCTTGGCCTCATGGCCAATGACAAGATCAAAAGAAAGAAAAAAAAAAGTGAATATATTGAAAAGGGGGTGTTTGGTATGAATAAAGAAAATATAATAATGAAGTTAGGTTAAGTTGTGGATAGAAAATGATGATGATTTAGTTGATAAGTCATTGTGAGCCATGTATATAAAATTTATCTCAATAATGTGTAGTTGTCAACTAGGAAGCGCAGCAAGATAGTTTTGTGAAAAACTCCTACTCCTCCCAATTTATATAGTACGTTTGATTTTACAAAAAAAAAAATAATTAAAAAGGACTTCGAAAATTTATTGTGATACAAAACAACACTTGGGGGTTGTTTTGGTGGAAAGAAATTGTTTCGGGATTAATCATTTTTTGATAAGTTATTTTACTGTGTATATGAGATAATTTATTCATCACTAAGGTATAAATGGTGAGATAAATAATCTCAGTACGACTGTCTAATACCTTCAACCTAATGCATGATAAAATAGTCTTGCATTTTATTCCTGAAATTATTATACCGTATACCTCACACCTAATGACTTCTTAGGGTCTTTTTGAATTGACTTAGTTTAAGTATGACAAAACTAAAATAACTTCTAAACATTTTTATAGTGTTTGGATAAAAAAATATGTATTTTTGAGTATTTGTTTTGAAGTTAAGGAAATGAGTTCATCCAAACATGTCCTTTAAAACATGATTTGTACAACAAAAACTCTTTAAAATTTCACAGATGTAGTTTAGGGAGGGGAAAATGTAAATCATACGTCACTGCCATGATGACGCGATTGAGTGTTCATTCTATCCAATGCCCGACCGATAAAACATATCTTTGGGTTCGATCCAAAAAGTGATTCATGAAAGCAGAAAGATTGCTTTGAAAAAATAGGCTCAAGTATAGCATACCCAAGTAGTAAGAAAAAAAAAAATACCGAAATAAAAGAGCATAACAAACAATAAAGAAAACATTACATTACATTCCGTGAAAATGAACAATCTCAGTGACTTGAACAGTTGTGTGACTATAGAACATGTTATTAAGGATAAAATTAAAATTTCAAAATAAATAAATATAAAAATACAATAATTTTTACGGACAAATTAAAAATAAAAGTGTATCATATGAATAACTCTGCCTGATTCATTTTACTAGTCATAATTACTATAATTTACTGATTTAACATACTTGTCATTTAGAAAATCAAAATAGAATAATATTTTTTTTGTATCTTAACTTCTACTTTAATAAATAGGGTGATACAGAGATAAACAAGTTGAAAGGAAAACTACTATTTAATTTAAATCAAATAATAAATAAAATTTATTGGTCTAATTATCTTTTAATTACTTCTTATGTCTTATATTATGTGAAATAATTTTCTTTTTAGTCCACCCAAAATAAATGTTATTTTTTTATAATTAAAAATAATTTAATTTAATTTATTTATTTTTAATAAGATAATTTATAACTATATAAATATTTAATGTTTATTTAGACCACAAATTTCAAAAGTATTCAACACATTTATTTCTTTTTTACACTTTGCGTCAAATCAAATGATACTCCCTTCATTTTAATTTATTTGTTTGGCTTTCCTTATAAGTTCATTAAAAAAACATGTTTTTTTTTATTAGACATGTGGAATTGGCTTTCAAATGTCATATTTAAGATCATAAAATTAGATATTATTAAAATTTTGAATACATTTTACATATCTTTAGTTTAAAATTACAAAACTTAAAAAATATTTATTATTTTTCGAAATTTTATGTCAAATCAAAATCAGACAAATAATTTAAATTGGTTAAAATAATTGGTTTCTTAAAAGACTTGAAAATGTCAAATAACATGCCACTGAAATTCTACTAGGTGAGGTCTGTAGAATGTAAAGCGTATGTAGATTTACCACGACCTCATAGAGATCGAAAAATAAGTTATTTTTTTAAAAAATTCAGCTCGAATATATCAAATCCAGAAAATAAACAAACAAAACCATGAAAAAAGTATAAGAGTTAATAAATCAATAACATAAACTCTACAAGAAAGAAATTAGTATACAACTAGTACTACAATGGGCATTAATAAGCCTAAGAAAGACAAGCTCTAACCCAACTAACCTAATATGTAACATACACTTCTTTCTATCTAAAACTAATACCACATGACACATCTTGACAAATTTAACCTTTTAAAATTATTTATGATAATCCTTTATATAATTAAATAATTTGTACCTCAAAAAAAAAAACATTGACTTGGTAGTTTATATGTGATTATTGCTTCTAACAAAAGTACTGATTTGAAAATAGATTTGGGATTCTTGTATAAAGGAAAATATTAAAATAGGTTTAGATTTTACTTATTTTCTTATGTTATAAGTATAATATATTATTTTTTTAAAAAAAAGATATATCAATTACTAGTTTAAACAAATACTATGAAAGGTAGAGTTATTAAGAGCAGGGTTGTGGGGATGGGGCGCGGGCTATACATTTGGAAGTGAAGACGAGGTGTATTACAGAGTAAATAACACAATCAATATAAAATATCTCTTCTCTACTTCTATTTTCTAATTAGAAAAATCATTTTTTCTGAAATTATTTTCCCTAAAAAATAATCCCACAAATGTAAAAGAAAAAGTTTAAATCATTCATTCCTTATTTCCTTTTTCATTCTATATGAAATTTTTTAATACTCGTCAACTTCATATTCAACGCGATCAAACGTAAAATCTTTGGTTAAAGTTGAAAAATTAGTATTTTCTTCTAATGGGTCTGAGTCAGAAAAACTATTGGAATTATTTTTCGAATTTTTGGTAATAAATCAACATCAAAGGTATATTTAAAGCAAAATTTGGTAGGTTAGGTCATTAACAGCCTGCTTGCCTAACCATAATTCATTACTTCTCACACCTAAGTTACACACCATGCATGTAGTCATATTTTAGATTTTTGGCCCATAGTATTTGGCTGGCCAACAATTTTGGTATAACACATTGTTAGTTCGTCTATTAGTTTAGTTTATATTTATAATTGATTGAAATTCCGATCCGCACGTATTTTTCACCGGGATCCTTACAATTTTTAGACTTTGTAAGAATAGTTTCATCGATGGACCGTGGAAACTGGATGGGAAATTGTCTCTTCTATAAGGCGTACAAGTATTGGCGGAGCCACATTGAAGCAAGGGGTTTCAGATGATATACCCATGCTCAAGATATTTACTTTTTATACACATATATTATAAGTCAACAATAATGAAATGAATGACAAATACGAGAGTTGGATTTTATGACTTGAAATATAAACTTGATATATGATATGTTCAGTAGGGATGAAAGCAATTTTCAATCCAAATTTTTGTTTAGAAAAACAAGTTGCTTAAAACACGAGGAACATGACTTCCTGAAACTAGGAAAAACAAGTTCTATACCAACGACATTCCACATCTATATTATCCTCACGCACCATCCCGTACCCCCTCACCCCGTAGCCCCATCCCCAACACTTATAACTCCTACTTCTCATAGTATTTGTCTACAATAAATTTAAAGTAAAATAAAGTAAAAACCATACATCGACTTATTGATGAGCTATAGTAAACGTTTAACAAGTCTAGTCAATTTAAAAGGACATTATATTGTTGGTAGATGATATTATATGATCAGAGTGAAGCGATTTTTTTTTATTTGAACCTCTTTGAAAAAAGTAATTTGTTACTAAAAGTAAAATTGTTGGAAGTTTTTTAATTTGGTCAAGCTTTTAATTTGACTTAATTTCATTGAAAAATGGATCAATTTGGCTATAAAAACTATTATTTCATTCGTCTCATTTTATGTGATACTGTTTGATTTGATACGATATTTAAGATTTTTTATTTTTTTTGAAATTTGTGCTCTAAAACAATCTTTAGATATTTGTGTGGCAATAAATCATTTTCGTTAAGTATAAAAGTGAAATTTTAAAATTAGATTGTTTCTAAAAAAAAAAAAGAGGTGCTACATAAAATGAGACGGAGGGAGTATTTGCTTTTTCTGGTATTTGATAATAAAAATTTCAAATTCAACTTGAATTTGTATATTAAATTTGAAAAATAACTTATAACTCATTTTAATTTAATTTCTAAGGTTATATATAAGTATGAATATATATATTTGATTGTGAAGTTATCGTCCATCGTTTGTTTCCTTTTCTAAAAATGTATTTTATACAAAAGAAGAACAAATTGTTCGAAAAAGATCTAAATATATCTTTCATGTATTTATTTTGGTAAAAATAACATCTTGTTTATATTCTTGACTCATTTATATCCTTTGACTAATGGCCAAAATTGAATTTTAAGAAAATTTATTTAAAATGTACGTGATATTTTAGTATGGTCCCAATAGTAGATTGTGACCCCAATTGAATAACTTCACTTACCCAATTTTTTTTAATTATCCAATCCAAACTCTTACATGACTTTTTTTTTATGCTTATTAAATTTATTTTTTGCGAAAAAAATTGGCCTCCAAAAATCGGAAGAAACCGTGAAAAGAAGAATATATTTTAAAATTATTTCTAACTTACTCGACCTCTATGGGTAGATTTTTTTTTAGTGCCAAGAGCCTCAAAAAAATTGCAAATCGACCTCTCAAGGTCCATATTTTTAGAGCCAAAAAATGAAGAAAAAGAAATGTAAACTGACCTTTGGAGATCGATTATCGACTTTCAAATGTCGATTGTAGTGTTCTAATAATTAATTTACTGATCAGAGTTTAAATTGGACTAATAATACAATATCACTTAAATTTTAAATATTTTTGTAAAATTCTATGTTGATCATTATTAGTCAAAGGACATGAATGATCGGATAATGTAATCAGAGAGATACTTTTAACAAATTATGTAAATGAAGGATATGTTTGTTGATTAAACAATCAAAATGGCATTAGTGAGCTATAAAACATAGCCAAAGGAGCAACAAGGACAAGAATGAGAAACAATAACATCAATTTTGTAGCAAAATTTTCCATTTTCTTGTGACTAAATATGATGGCATAGTGTGTATAATCTTGGTCAAGCCACTTGGCTTTAATTGTGTTAGTTACCACTTGAGCAACTTGACACAATTTATAGCCAAAAATTTAAATCAGCATTTAGTATTGAAGGCTAAGACGTTGGCCTCGTTGTTATTATAATTGACAATTCAGAATCATTACCTTGACATATATGTAATCTAAGAGAAGTAATGTATCCATATTTAATATGATTTGAATAATTTTTATTTATCTAATTTGCGGTAGGCTCAAATTCATAACATGCATGATATAAAAAGCAAGATCCAGCTCAATTTTTATTTTTCGATATTAGGCTCACATATCAGATGTACTAGTCCTAGGCTTGGGAAGAAGGGATGGGGTGAAGAGTCTCGCATATAATGCCTTTAGAAGACGATTATTGCGATATTGATCTTTTAAATATGATGTGAACAATCTTGACCTCTCGACTTGATTTTTGGAATTAAGTTGGTTCTTGGCCTTGATTTGTGGCTCAATCGGTTAGGACCTCTTTATGTATTTTGAATCTGAAAAAGCTATTATTAGTTATTCAATTTGCAAATGATCTACAAAATTAATTACTTTATTTACCTAATCAAGAAAAGTATTTTCATAATGACTCTAGTTTTATAATTAACAAAGGATTATACCAAAATTATTGATCAGCCAGATATGGGCTAAAATCTGAAATATGAACACATGGTGTGTAGCTTAGGTGAGAGAAGTAATTACTTTATGGTTAGGCAAGAAGGTTGCTTAAACTACGTAATCAAAAATACTTCACTACTATATGTATATATATACACTTTCAAATATTATGTATTTTATCATTAATTAAGAGTTTTCTGTCATATATTGTAAGAATATATATGTACTATATTGTAAGAAGATATATGTACTTTTGCTATCAGATACACTGAAAATAGGGAGAGAGGCAAGCGAAATTTATTATGTATTTCAGATAATGCGAATTCACTTGAATAAAATATATCTAAAACAAATTACATCTAATTTTAACCTCATATATCCGAGATATTTATATCTGAATGTATCTGAACATATCTAGGCACTAAAATCTAATAAGATATATAATATTATTGCAAACCAAAGTGTATCTAAATAATTAGCTTCTAAACTAGTGGAATTTATATAAGCTCTCCTTGATACTGTTGTAAATTGTCCACACACGATGCTAATATTTGACTAGATGAAGGGCAGAATAATAAATAGGAAAATTTTCACAAATAGCCAATATAACAAAGTTAATTATGTTTCATAATTATAGTTCGCATATTTCACGATAAATATTAATTTTAAAATTTATTAAACTGTTGCTTTTTAAAAAACTTTTTTATACAAAACTGCTATATCAGATTGACAAACCCACATTGACAATTTCCAGAACAGCTGTAAGTCGGCCAATTAATTCGTCGTCGTAGTCGTTTGGTGGCTGATACTAATTTAAGATTGCTTGAATGATTTGGTTCGATTCTAAAGTTTATTGATTTGAATTATTGAGAATATTTGTAATTAAAATAATAATTATAGAATTATTAAACTATTAGCCTATTAATTTATTAATTATTGATTATTATTGGTTTAGTTAGTGATTAAACTGTTAAGATTTGATATAAAAAAATCATCAAAAATCACTTAAAAATAAAGTGACAAACTAAATAAATCATACACAAGAGTTGACATATTACATTTTGCTTAAAAGAAAATACTGACACATTATAAAATAATCAAGAGTATCTGACAGCTAGAAATAAAAGTACTAAATAAATTCTAACTCAATGAACTTTCTATACCTAGTGATATAAATATGATTTATTTAAAAAAACTTACATAGGTATACAATATTAAAAAAATATTTATCATATATAACAATAACATTTTTTCACTGGACACTTATAATATATTTATAAGACAATTTTAATATATATTATAGAGAAAAATTTATAAAACACATATAACACAAGTTTTATTAATTATATGTAAAATTTAAACCGTAAAAAATCAATAACCTAACAATTTAAAAAAATTAAAATTTTCACCGAAATCGTTAGACCAAGAACTCACTATTGGTAAACCAGTACTTTTTTTCCAATTCGAATTATCAATTTTAGTTTGATTTTGAACAACCCTAGATACTATACTGATAACTTACTTGAATCATTAAAAATTATTATCGAGTGATAAGTATTTTTTATTTTTCAACAAAAAACTCAAATCCGAGCTATATAGAGAGAGTATTTAATAAAGAGCATTTTGTTCCGAAGATGAGATATTTTTATTAGTAAAATTTAAATTAGTCGAACTTTAAAATAAATAACAAACGCCAAACAAAAAGAAAGAAAAGAAAAAGCTTCCTCGATGTACGTAGCTGCTTTGTAGGCGATTGATCATCGTCGGCGTGGTCTTTTCTTGTTTCTTTTTTTTTGGCCAATGGTGCACGCCGAACACTTCTTTCTTTCTAATTTGTTTATTTAGAAATAAAATATCCTTCGCTCACAATTTACGTGACACATTTTACTTGTAAAGATACATATTATATAAATTTTGATTAATATTTATAAATATTTTTATGCGATTAAACATGATAACTTATAATAATTTTTAAATATTAAAATTATTGACAACTCATAGAATTGACAAAAGTATCAAATAAATTGGAAGAGGGAATAATATATTAGTTTCACTCAAGTATAAAATATATTTGATAAAAATTTACATCAAACTAGTGAATATGTGACAAGTGTTGTATTAATTAATTAATATATATTTTATTAAATCAAATTTAATGTGAGCACCTAGATTTTTACCTATATATACTTTGTTTGAATGGCATATGAAGAAGTGTATTGTGGGGAAATTCATTTCAGAAGAAAGGATGTATTTGATTTCTTCATGAATAATCTGTAAGTTCAACTAACTGATTTCTCTCTTTTTCTTAAGTTTGATTTTAATTTGTTGTTATGGATGATTCAACTTCGGAACGTGAAGTTAGGATTTAAAGTTTATCAGACATTTAACATTTTAGTTATTTAAAGATATTAAGTTCTAAAATAAATATAGAATTTTCGTTAAAGTTTACGATCTGGAACCCGTACTTTAGCTTCTAGCTCCACAAATTCCACGTAGGGGCGGACCTATGTGTAAGGGAGGGGGTGCTACGTCACCCAGTGAACTCGGTTGGAGCTTCATAAGTACATGTGTAATTTTGTATATATATATATGATATATACCATATATATTAAATTTGCCACCCCAATAACAAGTATGTGCATGGTGCCAGTGGTGAGAGGTCAAGTTTTCGGCTTCATTGTTGCGGGTTTGATCCTAGAATTGCACAGTTTTTATGTAAAATTTTATGCTCCATTTTCTGTTTCTTTTGCCAAAAAGGCTCTATCAACTGGTATCAAGTTGTAAAAGTAATAAACTTGATTTTTGCCAACAATTTTTTTGTTGTAATTTTTAGTGATTTTTTTCTTCCATTTCTATTTTAAGCATAAAATATTAAGTACCTTCTTTGTTTGAAATTTATGTGACACGCTTTCTTTTTAGTCTATTCTCAAAAATGTTATCTTTTTATTATTAAAAATAATTTAGCTTTAAGTTGTTATTTTTACCTTAATGAAATAATTTATAGTCACACAAATATTTAAAATTTATTTTAGACGATAAATTTCGAAGGTTATATTTAAGATGGGGGAGTAGTATTTTCCTTCTTTCAACAAATTCTTTCTAGCTCCTCTATTTTGTCCAAATTTCAAAAACTCGATAATGAGTTTCTCTTACTCTTTGTTTTACTATTTAAATCATTTGGATGCATATGAAAAAATAATTTGGATTATGAATCTTTAGGTTTTAATTTATAAATAAAATACATGTTATAATAAATGATAACATAAAAATCATACCGAAATCACATTTGATTTTTGTTTGGCCTTTTTAGATTGTCAGTTGGTGTGAACCAATACTTCGTCTCTGTTATTGAAATTATATATGTGAAATTCTTCGATCTTTTTATATTTAGTTTGTTACCTAGAACGTGAAGTATTTATAAATATAAATAATTATATCATCAGTAAGTGTTTTTAGAATAAGAAAACTTGCCGAGTGCAATTATAAATGAATGATATATTTATTTATTTATTTTATATTATACTAATATTATTGGGAAAAATATTCTTAATTTGTACAAATTATCATAGTTTTTTTTTGTTGGATTTATTTATCGTCATAAACTGAAAGGATGAATAATTGAACAAATTCGTCCCAAGTCGCTATTTACAAGGCCAAAAATAGGTTAGTATTTGATCAATTTGACGAACATAACGATATGACACCCATAGTCTCCAAATTTTGGATCCGCCTCTGCTTGCACGAATTGTGTAAAAGACTTTATGTCTTTGGTTTATTAAGCATATATGTTGCTTGTCCTTCCGACTCGCCCATATTGTTTGTTGCGATAGTAAAATAAGAAATTTCGTTAGAAATGTTCAAGGTTTGATATATATTCAACACTTTATTTCATTGAATTATATTCTGCGTAATCTCAATGGTACTTGTACACTTAATAATAACCACGTTTCACTTTTCCGTACAATAATGAGTACAAAGTTAAATAGTACTGGTACACTTAATACTAGCCACGTATCACTAAAATATTTTGTACGAAGGATTTGATTACAGTTAGAAGTAAATATAATATCTAAGCATAGCTCTTAATTTGATTTTTGTTGATATTTATATTTTTCAATTTCGGACATGCACAAATAAACACATCAACATGGGTATAAAGTTAACTAAACACTTCAACATGTGCATAAAGTTAAATAAATAGATGCAAGCTTCTTACCTGACACTTTGCTTCGAACATATAGAAAAGCTCAGGAACCCAACTTAAATGACACATTTATGTACTTTTGCAGTATTCCACTTCACAAAAAAGTCATAACAATCTCCAATGAAATAATGTGTAGGGTACTTGTCAAGAATGAATTTCAAGTACATTATACAACTTAAAAGAGGGAAAAATAGGCATATAAGTCACCCTTTAGTATATGTTCAAAGTAGAGAAATAACTTAATCATCATCCAATGGAAACAAGAACAAAGATGAATAATTAGTTTTATGAAACTAATTTTGCAGGTTCCTCTGGTGCACAAGCAAGGCTCTTCGACGAATACAACGATAATCACTAGAGGAAATTCAGGGCAACTCTCTGTTGTCCACAAATTATGTGGGGTGCTGGAAGGTCAGACATCTCATTCACTTTTGTGTTTTTCTTGATACTAGCTATCTGTATTGGGCACAATGCATATATTGTTAGTTAGAAAAACATGAAAGAGGTTTAAATTGTCATAGCAAATTTGTGAGGTAATATTTACATTGTCCTCCAGATGTTTCTTTTCCTCTTGCAGCAGTTTTTCCTGCAATAATTAAAGGGTATCATGTGCAGTCTATTGGAAAAATTAACATGATATTAAAGATATCTGATGAGAACTGACTATTGATTACAAACCTACATAGAGCTGTAGAAAGCATGTAAACCTATTAACTCCGTCGACTTCTAGGAGCAAAGACAATTGTATGAGATTTGAACAAATGCGGTAGTCCATTATGTCTTAACATACTTTAGACCAGCCTAAGAAGTCGACAAAGACAATTGTATGAGGTTTGAACAAAAGAGAAGACTAGTTTATAAGTCCGGTAGTCAATTAAGTCTTAACATACTTTAGACCAGCCTATCAAGAAACGGACGAGGACAAGTGGATGTTTTGTGCCTCCTTTTCCACAATAAGCTAATCGACTATATTAAGATTACATAATTTGTGGTATCAACATGGCATGCAAGCACTAGTGACTAGTACTCAGTTGGAACCAAGGATGGTGTGCCCTATAACCCCGGAAAAGAGGAATTGTTTCAACTACAGAATTGTACATGTCGCTCGGATCCTTCAAAAATTTCTGCCGCACTCTCGTTAGATCCTTGAAAATGCGTAGTTTTTGAAGGACTATCTTTGAAGAGTTCGAGCAAACATAGGATGAAAAGAAGCTATTTTTTCCTGATATATGAAGGTTTGAATAAGATAAACCTAAATCCAATGCACCTAGATCTGCGAGTCAAAGACTCAAAGTTCAGGGAATCAATGCCCTGCTGCGTAGAGCCAAACTCATGACTTCAGGAGAAACTAGCAGTGGAAATGAAAATTTACCTTCTCATGAAGATCCTTAGCAGATTTAAGCATCAAATGTGTCTGCACAAAACAAAACTATTTAGTGTTGCTTCATTCTGAGGTACTAATTGAGAACCAGATTATAATACTGAAGTCGAACATTATTTTAAAAAAGAAATGTGAATTCTTGTAGAAGACAGAGCAAAAGTAAGAGGTGTAGCCAGTGGCGGAGCCAAGATTTCCAGAGTTCTGATTGATGCAATTCCTATAGGGGCGAGGTACAGAGGAAAGTGGAAAGACCTTTCTAGATCTGACTTGCATTAGAGCAGTTTGAAGTTCGTTTTCCAAATGGATAAGGTCAGTCACAGTGAGACCATCAGCATTTGTTTCCTCGAGTTGCCTGTCAAATCGAGACAGCAAATAATTGGTATAAGCTTTTAAGAAACAAAAGTGAAGAATAAGATCAGTACCTTTCTGTTGTTTGTAGCAGTTCTCCCATTGTTGTGAACCCTGAGTATTTCGAGTACTATTTCCACCTCAAAATGATTGGAAAACTTTCAGCGCAAACAATGCAAGTATGATTGTCCAAGATAATATTGAATAACACCCAAATGATTATTGTGGATACATTGCGAAATACACAATGAATCGAGGATAAGTTACTAATCAACCGTATTAGCTTAACATGAATGAACAACTATTCAGAGCATGCTTCCAGGATTCGATGAACTACTATGCATGTCTCTAGCATAACTCATTTTAGTCTAGCAACAATGAGATTTTTTTTTGATAGGTACATTTTAGTTGAACAACAACACGAACTTCGATGCACTATGATGAGAGTAAGCATTATTATAATTTGGCCTTCCCATTCAGGGAGCTGGAACACCAAAACTAACGTGTATGTATAAAGTTTGTATTTGGCCAGAGATTTTAGGGGTAGATTTTCAAAAAAATAAAATAAAATGAAAACATTGCTTGTTCATGAAATTTATTCAGTTTTTGAAAATTTGTCTTCAAAAAATTTTCAAGTTCCAGAAACTGGTCTAGAGCAATTTTTGGATGAAATTTCACTTCCACCCACAAAACTTCGATTTTTTAAATAATAAAATGAGTCTTCAATTTTTCAAGTAAAATGCATGTCCATACACAACTTCAAATTCCAAAAACTATTTTTCAACTAACTTCAAAAACTCATTTCTTTCAAGTTTCGACTAAATCTATGGCCAAACACTAGCTTAGATCCTGTTTGGATGGACTTGTTTTAAGTGCGTTTTAAGCCAAAATAGTTTTTAAGCGCACTTGTTTTTAAGTTAAAATAACAAATAAGCCAAAAATCATAAGTCAAAGATTCCTAACTTATGGCTTATGTTTATAAACCATAAGTTATAAGTCCATCCAAACAAACTCGTAGTAACTTTGGACCTCTGGAAATAGTTCCGTCTAGATATTGATCAATTCCAGAATAGCGCCCCTTTTTTTAAGGATGCAAGTTCAAAGTTACTTAACATTAGACGGAGGCAAAGAGTAACCAAATTAACTGAGAACTTGAACATAAGGACAGACAATGCACTTACTTCATGCATCAAGAGAGGATTCTAATTCATTAGAATATAAGTTGACAGCAGTCAACTATCAAATACCTCTGCGACCTGGATTTCTGCATTGATCTCTTTTTCGGCATCAACATGGCTTTCATATCGTTGAAGCATCCCTGACAGACTGGAAATTTTTTTATCACATATGCTTGTTAGTTGTTGGTGGGTAAGTACAAGGAAAATATCGGGGAGCAGATCATGTTGTATAGGTTTAAACTTAAGAGTGCACCAGAAAACAAACATATTTTATGGTGTTCATTTTCATTGGGCATTAGGCACTAAACCATCGAAAATACCTTCTTGACGGACAAATAACAAAAGGGAAACCCTCTTTTAATTAGTAAGATATAGGTGGCGGGGGAGGATTCAAAACTAAGTTTCCTAAAAGCTGAACTAGATGTTAGCTCTTGCAGCTTGTAGGGTCGAAAATCTTTCTTCCGCTTTCAATACCTGTCTCAAATCGGATTCGATTAGTTTCTCCCTTTGAGCAAGAACTTGGTTCGCCCTTGTTTGTGTTGCATTTCGTGATCTTTTACTTCAGTCTGCATTTTCCGGATAGCGGAGACCCAATGTTGATATTTGATTTGAGTGTTAGCTCTCATTTATTCATTCATATGAGATTAACTTTGTGTCCAACAGCTTGGCACTATTTGTATATGTAGCTCAAATTAACCCATGAGAAGAATTCTTTTTTACGATATTCTTATAAGAATTCGGGTGTTTGATACTGGTGTGGATCTAGAGGTTTGATCCTCTATGATCTAAATTTTAAGATTTGGGGGTACGGATCCAAGTGTTGGGATTTGGCTAAAAATAAAACTAAACATATGCCTAAATTGTGGTGGACTAATTAGAAGGAAAGCAATGCACAAATATCTGAGAGCAAGTTTGAATACGTAATTATTAAGTACATGTGCATCTCCTTGCTTTTTGGTGTAACATGGTCATTGCAAATGATATAGAGGTCATGATAGACTTCTTGAGTTCATTACAATTACGCAATGATATTTGACCTGTAAATATCTTTAAAATCACCTTCTGGTCGTGAACTTTTTAATACAAATGTCTTTTAAGGATAAGAAGAACATATGCCTAAATTATGATTTCGCCCCTAGCTTTTTTATTATTATTTTTTTAAAAATAATTCAGAAGTCATTATACGTCTCTAATTTCTCTATCGACTTTGGTCAAAGTACCCAAAATCTATTGACCACACTTGGTACGAATTCCACACCGACTGCACGTCGTGTCGACACGGGTGCGACACTAAGAATCGGTGCAATTTAGCATTTAATTAAACAACTACATATGTTTAGTCCAAAACTAATAATTATAAGCATGAATGACAAATATATGAAAAAAGAAATTGGATAAAAATTTACGTTAAAGTGAAATATCAATTGTTTAATGTCGTCTCTTCAAAAGAGGCTCATTGTAAAGGAAAAGTATGTCTTAGAACCTTAGTGACGACATTGAATCACACATTAAGCAAGACAAAGTGATCAACACGTTTTGCGCCTCGCATCAGGTCTTAAGCGCGTCTTTGATAACACTGCAAATTAAGGTATTTGTAGAAGTAATGTACTATATTCTTATGACGTATGTTGATGAATTTATTATCTTAGTTAAAGATTATATCCCAATATTTGATGGTATCATCTAAATTAAAGTGTAAAAAGAGGTTTATATGTATTATTTTGTGTTATTTTAACCAAGGGAATTTGGTGTGGCCTTCATTATGATTTGCCAATATTTTGGTTTTTTCTTTTGATGTAGATATGTTGAGGTCGAGGATGAATCCATTTCATGAGTAAAAAAGAATGATACGATTTTAGAAGGTCAAGAATAGTCGAGAAGAATGTTGACCCATGCTAAAATCAAATGTATTCATGGATTGTTGCACGTTGAAGAGACTTCAAAATATGGTTAAAAGATACGTAAAGATCCATATTGAATAATTTTGCGATCTCAATGACTCAGTTGAAGATTGGGTTGGGGGTTGGGGGCTTCATGGCCTTTGAACCTCAAGTCTAGTACATTGCACTGTGGCTTTGGTTGTGCCCATTTGCGATGCTACCGAAGCACCTAAGATCTACTTGAAAAACCAACGTAGGAATATGAGGCACAAAACTCGAATAAAATTGATGATCTAACTTGATGCGGGAAATTTATTGAGCAAGTGTGACATGTTGGCATGCTGGCAAAGTGTTGTAAGTGGCTTGAACTAACGCATACATTGAGCCACATAAATTAAAGCTTCCTAAAATTATCAACTCAGCCCCACACACTGTGAAAAGTTTATCAAGTAAGGGGTGTGCTAGTCTAGCAAAGAGGAGATAACTTTAGTTTGGAAAATTTCATCTTTTCTTAGAATAATAAGGCTTTATATATGTGTTTGCGTGTGTGAGAGCGAGAGACTCGTTTTTGGGAGGAGATAATTAGATTTTGACGATTGAGAAACCCATTAATCCAGAGGTAAGAAAATATTTATGCTCGAATTAATCTTAAGTGTGTACTTTTATGACAACGATTCCTTTCATTCTACATCTTTATATATTTGGTGTTCTATTATGATTCTCTTGGATGATTGACTTTATTAGGAAAAACACGTGTTTATCAGGTTGTTACTCAAATGTTATGATTAGATTTAGATTATTTCATTATTTGAATTATTTATTTAATCTCATCTTATAAAGATTAGGTTATGTTAGTTCCTTAAGTTTAGGAGAGTTAGTTGCACTTTTTTTGATATTTAGGTGATAGATATCATTGAATAAAATTCATTCAACTTTTGCTTATATTCTCATAGGCTAAGCCTATCGATCAATTACTCTTATTACCACCAACATTCAATTGAGGTAAAAGATCTTTCTTTTTGGTAAATATCCATTGGAATGTTATCTTATTGTTTGAGATAATGGTCAAAACCACATCCAAACTATCACTTTTTCTTGAGTTCCACACCCTAACTATCAATTGCTCCTTGTTCCTACTTCAACTATCATCATTTATTTTTTAAAACACACCTAAACTATCTGTTGTTCCCTTTTCCTACCTGAACAATGATAATAGTTTGGATAGGGAAAGGGAAGATCTGGTAGTTAAAGTGTGTTTTAATGCATAATGGTGATAGTTCAGATAGTAAAAAGGAACACCTGACAATTGAGCTGTGAAAGTTGTTAAAAGTCGATAATTCTTGTGTGTTTTTGATCATTAACTCTTCTATTTTTATTAAATGATTAGTCTGAATTCTATTTATATCATCAAACTACTTTACCTCAACCAAAGTCTCCCGTCAATTGTGGCACACTTAACTACTTTTTGGAGATTGAAGTGAAGTTTGTTCCAAATAGGATTGTCTTATCATAGTTATACTCCTCGAGATACTATTAGAACTAGATATGGCTGAGTGCAAAGGGATCACCACACCTGGATGATCAAGTTCAACATTGAAAGCAATTGGTGGTTCACCCCTACGGATGCAATGTTAAATCGTGCACACTTGCTATGTTGCAATACATATCTTTCAACACGTTTTGATATTTCATTTGCACTAAACAAGTTATCCCAATTCATACATGTCTCGAGCCTGCAACATTGAAAGGCAATAAAAAGCGTTGTTCGAAACTCAAATCGCTAACAACCTCTTGCCTACTAATGCTTCATCATTCTGATATGAACTTATATATGTATGCCAATGTTGACTACGCGGGCAATCCAATTGATAGAATCTCCACTTTAACGTGACTTAGGCAATATGCACCTGAGCAAGATACAGCTCAATTCTCATTTTTGATGTTGGCCCGCCATATTAAATTGTCCATGCACCAGCCAGATGTTCAACCTTGAACGTAAGAGGGTGGATAGTTCCACATCAGCCCTTAACTTTAAGGGATGGGTGGTCTCTTTAATATGGTTTGGACAATCCTCATCTTTTGAGCTAACTTTGGAGGTTGAGTTAGGCAGCCAAAAATCCGTTCCTTTAACCATTGTTATTAGGATTAGATTTAGTTTGATTATTTGAATATTTTTTAATCTAAGCTTAATTATCTATAAGATTAGATTAGGTTAGTTCCTTTAGAGCCTATTTGGATGAGCTTATAAAAAGTAATTTATAAGTCAAAAGTTAAAAGTCATAAGTAAACAACACCCTACTTTTGACTTTTGACTCGTTATAAACTTTCCAAACACCTCTAAAACTACAAAAAGTGCTTAAAAGTAAAAAAACACCTAAGAATAAGTTAATCCAAACAAGCACTAAATTTAGGTGAGTTAGTTACACTCTCTTGTTTTTAAGTGATAGTTATGATTGAATAAAATTCATTCAAAGTGAGGTAAACCTCATTGTTTTTACAAATAGTATTATGTTGACATCCTCCATATCACATGCAAAAAAAGTGAACTCTCTTATGCAGATCACTACCAAAAACTGCACCGCCAGAAACCACACAGTTAATAAACGTGTCAATCTACAAACTATTCGTCTTCCTAACATATCAACACGATAATCGAGGGAAAATTGATATGCATATCTGATATAATAAATCAAAACCTGTTATTGCTGGAGAATTCATGGAGCCTGCCACGATTGGAGATGATAACAACCGCAACATCGACATCGCAGAGAATGGAAATTTCTTTTGCTTTCTTCAATAAGCCTTTTCTCCGTTTACAAAAAGCAACTTGCCTGCAGTTTTTATCTTGGATTCGCTTAATTTCTACCTTTCTTCGCCCCATTTTTTCGCCGATGAAAAGCCCTAATCCACAAATTTCATATGTCTCGAAGTTTCTAGTATCATCGCCGTTACTCCCATCCAGCTCTTTCTTTTTGTTTGTGTGTGTGTTGTTACAGAGTTACCATTTTTGTTGTTTTACTCTCTGCACTCCAACTAAATCTCTTGGGTCCCTTTCCGTCCTCCATTTTTCCCTCTTCTCTCTGGTTTTTTTTTTTTTTTTTTTTTTTTGACTTATATCAGTTACTAATCGTAATAATTTGGTGCAAGGCAAGGGGAAATTAGATAACAAAATGACTATTTAAGCTAACACTGGGCAATGAGAGGAAGTAATGAAAAATATCTTGACATAATTTTTTTTTTTTTTGGAAAACTTATATAAATACGTTCTAATTTGTAATATTATATATCTTATCAAGTTTTAAATATACTTTAAAGTTTAAACCAAGTGAATTTGCATATATTTGAGACATATAACAATTCTCGTCTGCCTTCCTTTCTTCCATCTCGTTCACCACTCTCTATGTACTATTTTTCTCATATAGTAGAAAAAAATATTAATAAGTGATAAGATACGTAATATTTTAAAAATAAAAATTTATATATTTTATGTATTTAGGTATATCTTCCTCGTATATTTTGATATTATTATATAATTTAAGTTGAGTCGTTTAATTTTTATAAAATTTATGTTAATTATAAACTTACCAGTTATATCTTAATTTTTTATCTTAAATATAAGTTGCGGAAGATAATATGTTTTATATATTAGACACTACATAATTTAAACTAAATATATTCTAAACTTATATGCAAAAAATAAACCATAACCATGAATATCCCAACCCACATTTTTTTATTAAAATAAAAATAATAAAAGTTAAACATCACCCAAAATGGATAAACCCGTTCACAAACTTAAAGATAAGTGTGATGGGCTGACGTTAGTTTTGTACTTGAAATTGGGACTACCGCAGAAAAAAAGATAGTACTTCCCTGAATTACAGCTTTTGGATGGAATTTGGTCCAAAGAAAAGAGAAAAAAAAGGATAATTGAAAGTACTTCATCCGTTACATTTATTTTGTCCTTATGCAAAAGTAATAATTTTTCGTCTCAATTTATATGAGTTTGTTTGAGCTTTAAAATGACAAAAATATTTTAAAATTTTTTGGCTTAAAATAAATCATAAATATTTGTGTGATTAAGATATTAAGTCGTTAACATCCGCATTTAAATTAATTTATGAAGATTTGTGATCCAGAATAGAAGTTTCGTACGAGTATAATATTCATAATTCAATTACAAAGCAAATGAAAGAAAATTGTGAGGGATGTGTGGTTTGCAAGCTATTCATAATATAGGCTATTTACCCAATATACATAAAATGCTCACTTTAAGGATAGAAGTTGTGACAAAAATTACAACGTATATGAATTATCCTGAGGTTAAAAAAAAAATTCAAATCTTTGAGATAATTGACTAACTTATTAACAAAAAATATATTTTTTTTCCATTTTGAATAACTTATTGGTTAAAAATAATTGTTAGTAAGATGACATTTTCTCCACAACATTCAATTGTTCTATGCGAGCTTGAACAATCATGCATGCATCCCTCTACATGAATAAGTATACAAATCAGTCAGAAGCATGCATCCCTCAACAGGAAAATGACAATATAAATACGTTTGAAATGTAAACTAATTCAAATTTAAAATTGAATTTTCATTTCTAACAGACATTCACAATAAGTTAAGAACATATCGATAGTACGTAAAAAGAACAAGAGAGGTGTTTAATGAGTAAAAATATTTTTGTTAATTAGAGTTTATTATTCTCTTTGTTGTATTTTAGGATACTCTCTATAGGAAATTATTTATGATTTTATCTTATAAATATTTCATTTTTATAGTTTATCATAGTTTATTTTTAATTTAATATTTAATAAGATGATTTATAACATCATAAATAGTTATTCTTTTGAACTACAAACTTCGTATAAGTTGAGATAGAAAAGTATTACTCTATTAAAAGTTTTAATTACAGGATAATATTAAAAAAATACTTTTAATTGCTAAATAAACAAGGAAAAAAAATCATCTCACATGGCAAATAACTTGGAAGCATGTAATCCAACTACTGTAGTTATCCTTCAAGTTTGTGGACGAATTGCATTTATTTTGGAGTAATATTTAAATTTATATTATTATTTATTTAATAAAAATGATCTAATTAGATGTTTTTTTTAATCTGACATAAGTTATATATACTCTATCTAAATTCATAAAATATAAATTTAAAAAGTTTTTGTCTTCTTCGACACAAATTTTAAGATACAAATAGATTATTATGTATCATAAGACATAAACATATGTCTATTGAAATTAAACGATATAATTTGTGTTATATTATAATAATTTATAAAATATAAACTTTACCTTGCAATATATTTTAGATCATTTGTTTTATCGACCACCGATTTGAGGGTTGGCCTTATAGCCCAGTTTTACCCCCCTCTATTTATTATCCATCCTTAGATAATAACAAAAAGTCCTAATTTATTTAACGAACCAACTTTTTTATATATATCTATTATTTAAATTGTTTAATATATAAAATTATAATACAATTTATCTAAAAGTTATATTAATTTCCCCCTGTTGCCTTGCACCAAATTATTGTAAAAAAACAGAGAAAAGAGAAAAAAGATGGAGGACGAAAAGGGACCCAAGAGATTTAATTGGAGTGAAGAGAGTAAAACAACAAAAATGGTAACTCTGTAACAACACACAGACAAAAAAGAGCTGGGCAGGAGTAACGGCGATGATACTAGAAACTTCTAGACATCTGAAATTTGTCGATTAGGGCTTTTCTCCGGCGGAAAAAATGGGCCGAAGGAAGGTAGAAATTAAGCGAATTCAAGACAAAAACTGTAGGCAAGTTGCTTTTTGTAAACGGAGGAAAGGTCTATTGAAGAAAGCTAAAGAAATTTCCGTTCTCTGTGATGTTGATGTTGCGGTTGTTATCATCTCCAATCGTGGCAGACTCCATGAATTCTCCAGCAATAACAGGTTCTTTTTCTGATTTAGTTATATATAATTTTTCATAGACTAGATCCATTTTGATACGTGTTGAGTTGTTAGGAAGACGAATAGTTTGTAAGTTGACACATTTTGATAACTATGAGCTTTCTAGCGGTGCAGTTTTTGGTGTTGATTTTAGTGATATGCATAAGAAAGTTTACCTTTTTGCATGTGATATGCAGGATGTCAACCTAATACAATTGGGAAAATAATGAGATACCTCAAAGAATATAAGCAACTCTTTTAGGAGTAATCAGTAATTCATAGAGCCTAAAAGAGCTTGAGAATATAAGCAAAACTTGAATGAATCTTATTCAATGATAACAACAACAATAATAACAATATGCCCAATGAAATCCCACAAGTGAGGTCTTGGGGGAAGAATGTATGCAGACCTTACCACTATCTCGTGGAGGTAAAGAGACTGTTTTTGAAAAACCTTTGACAGCTCAAGTGCAACAAAACTCAGGATACAGGAGAAGGAGACAATGAAGAGAATATAACTAATAAAGGAGAGTGATTACAATCGTTACAGAAACGGAGGGAACTCGTAAAATCTCGCTCAAGAGATGAGGATTGCCAAAACCATATTAAAGAAACCACCCATCCCGTGAAGGGTCGATGTGGAACTCTACTCTTCACACCCTCTTACGCCTAGGGCTGAATATTTGGTACATCAACAATTTAATATGGGGGCCAACATTAGAAATGAGAATTAAGATGCGTCTTTTAAAGAAATGGATCTTGTGCCTAATTCAATCCTTAAGCTAGCTTAAGAGGCAAGGATTGCCTAAGTTGCATTAAAGTAAAGATTCTATCATTTGGATCGCTGGTGGTCAACATTGACATACACATATAAGTTAATGCCAAAATGACGAAGAATTGGTAGACGAGAGGTCACTAACAATTTGATATATCGAATAACCTTTTTAACTGCCTTTTGATGCTTCATGCTTGGGACATGCATGAATTGGGATGGTTTGTTAGTGCAAATGAAATTATCATGACGCGTTGAAAGATATGTATTGCAACATACCAAGTGAGCACCGATATAGCATTGCATCGGCAAGGGGTGAACCATCTATTGCTTTTGATGGTGAACTTGAACATATGGGTGTGGTGATCCCTTTGCGCTCAATCGTATCTAGTTCTAATAGTATGTCAAGGATGTGTCCTGGCTATGATAAGACCATCCCATTGGGAACATACTTAATTTCAATCTTTAAGTTTGACACAATTGACTAGGCATTTTAGTTGAGGTAACGTTATTTGATTGTAGAATACATAATCTGGGCTACTTTATTAATAAAAATAAAAAAGTTTATGATCGAAAATACACCTAAACTATTGGCATTTCGCGACTTTTAGGCCTTAACTAACTGTTGTTCCATTTTTCTACTTAAACTATCACCATTATGCATTAAAATACACCTCAACTATCACTTGTTCCCTTTTCCTACCTAAACTATCACCATCATTCATGTATAGTTGAGGTGTGTTTTAATACATAAACTATGACTGTTTAAGTAGGAACATAGAACATCCTGATAATAATTGATAAACACGTGTTTATCCTAAGAAAGGCAACCATCCAAAAGAATCATAAGAAAACACCAAATATATAAAGATGCAAAATGAAAGGAATCATCATTAAAAAAAAGTACACTCTAAGTTCAATTCGAGCGATAGATATTTTCTTACCTCACGAAAGGGCTTCTAAATTATCAAAATATAATTATCTCATCCCAAATATGAGCCCCCCCCCCCCAATATATACAACCCTAATTATTCTAAGAAAATATGAAATTTTCCAAACTAATATTCTCCTCTTCACGAGACTAGCACACCACTCTAGCTCGATAAAATTTTCTTAATGCATAGGGTTGAATTGTTAACTTCAGGAAGCTTCAATTTATGTGGTTCAATGTCTGCATAAGTTCAAGTTGCTCGCAGTGTTTTGCCAACATTCTAGCACGACACACTTGCTCAATAAATTTCCCCAGTGCGTCAAGTTGGATTATCAATTCTAGTCAACTTTGAGTTTGTGTCTCATATTCCTACAATGGTTTTTTAAGCAGCTCTTTGGTGCTTCACCAACATTAAAAAGGAACACCAAAGTCAGTGTAATGTACTAGACTTGAGTTTTTACCCAAAGTCAAGGCAATTGCATGCCCCCTCCCGCAACCCAATCTCCAGTTGGTTCATTGAGATCGCAACATTATTCAATATGGCTTTCTAAGCATCTTTTAACCATATCTTGAAACATGCAACAGCCCATGAATACTTTTGATTTTAGCATGAGTCAACATTCTTCTCGACTGTTCTTGACCTTATGAAATCATATCATTCTTTTTCTCGTACTTCATTAAAAAATATCATTCTTTTTCTCATAAAAAGGATTCATCCTCAAGCTCAACTTATCTACATCAAAAGGATAAAAAACCAAAATATTAGGCAAATCATAATGAAGGCCACACCAGATTCCCTTGGTTGAAATAATACACATAAGCCTCTTTTTACACTTGAATTTAAATAGTTACCATCAATAAATATTGAGGTACAATCATTATCTAAGATAATAAAGTCATCAACATGCGACATAAGAATATAGTACATTACTTCTACAAATACCTTAGATGCAAAGTTATCAAAGGTGTGCTTAAGCCTCGAAAGGCTCAAAACGTGTTGAGCGCTTTGCCTCGCATAATGCACTTTAGTGTCGTCATCAAAATTTGTAAGACATACTTTTCTCTTCCAATGAGCCTCTTCTGAAGAGGTGACACTATACAATTGATATTTCACTTTATTTGTCATTCATGCTTATAATTATTAGTTTTAGACTAAACTAACATATTTGTATTTTTTCTCCCTTTGCGCCTTTCTTCATTAAAGCCCACACTTTATCTGCGCTGAAACCAAACAAACCTTAGAGCGTTTTGTACTTTTTGTTTTTGATAACCACGACTTAGATGTTAAAGGAATCTCAAGCATTATAATGAACCAATTCACATTATAATCCAAGGCTTCCTAAATGAGATTCAAGCTCCATTTCTCGTTCGTGCTACCATTCCAACAGGTGTGTAGCATGAGATGAACTCTTTCGAAGGTTCATTGAATGATTCACACTTAATAAAAAGTAATCAAAGTGCTCGTAACTTCTTTGCTTAGCTATGAGTGGTTTTTTAATACCTGAATATTTGGTTTGATACCTTGCTACTAATTCTTATGCTGCTTTTGGTAAATCAAAAGGTAATCTTTCATACTTGTCCAGAAAAGAAATTAGAAAAATGATAAACCTGATGGGTTACATAAATTCCACCCCCAAAAACCATATTTTGACTGTGCTTCCACTATATTAACTATACTTGAACTGTTAGATAATCATAGTCGATGATAACATCACTGAGCCCATTGCTATTACAAAACTATTTGTGAGATTTTCACCTCATACGGCTCCTCAGAGGTCGCAAATAAATCTAAGGGTCCTTTCCTATTCTTCCTCTTGATATGTTTATCAGGTAGAGTCAAAATTTCTCCTAAGATCCCAAATTAGACCATGGAATTCTGTTTGCTATATTTAAAACTAATAAATAAGTGTTTTGGAATTCATCTCAACTTTTAAGAATTTTAAGTTTGCTTTGTGTTGTAGGTGTAGTAGTGTCGGTTTGGGTTATAATCCTCCCCTTAGAAGAAATTCTTCATTTTTACAACAAAATGAGGAAGTCATGCACAAGAGAATCATCAGGAAGATTTGTCTTAATTATAAGCATTATCATTAATCTGCTCATTAGCTTAGAAGGGGCCTTCTACCATAAAGAGACCGTAGAAGCTTGTTTTTTCTTCTTTGTGGAAACCTTTCTCTCAAGTGAATCTAAAATTTGATCATCAGATTAAAAAATAATTGCCTTTGTTTGTTTGCTTTGGTATTTGTTTTCTCAACTTGCTTTCTAGCAAGTTGCGGAAATGAAGATGTTGCGATTGATATGTGGGCATACTAGGAGAGATATAATTAGAAATGAGGATATCCAGGATCAGGTGGGACTTGGGAGTAGTTTTGTGGAGGAAAAGATGTGGGAAAGCAAGAATGAGATGGTTCGACATGTGAAGAGGAGATGCACGGATAGCTTAGTGTGGAGGTGTCAGAGGTTGGCCATGGATGGTTTCATGAGATGTACAAGTAGACCAAAGAAGTATTAGGGGGAGGTGATTAGACAGGAAATGAGTTACCAGGTTGTACTGTGCAAGCAACTGATGAGGTTGATGATGTTGCCTTGATGCTTGGTACGAAAGGTAGTCATTATAGTTTTCTCCAATTAAAATGATAGATTGAGATGATCCATCCCTGACATCAGGTGTAGGCAGAATACCATCTCCATTATGAGCCACATTTGTTGTGTGTCAAGACGATCGTTATTGCATGAAGGCTTACTATGAAGAAGCTCACATTTATCTCTTACGTGGCCTTCTGTGTTACAATGAGTGCAATGTAAGAGGACAAGCTGGCAATCCTCTCTTACATGTCCTCCCTTATTACAATAGGTGCAACGTTTATTGTTCCTCCACATTTCTTTTCTGTATCCACCTTGAAAATTGTTTAGTTTGGACAAGCATGATAGATGCATTATAGGAATTTACCTTTGGTGGTGCAAATTTGATGGGTAGAAATCTTGCAAATACTTCTTCCAAGGTAGGAACATATGGGCTAGGAAGGATTTGGTCACGAACTGAGATTAGGTCTCCCACAACCCAATCCAATATTATTACTATTTTTGAGTAAGTGATCTTCAAATCCTTGACCTATGAACCACAATTCTACGGAGGCCTCCCAAAAGGTGTAATTACCACTACCATCTAACTTTATAGTAGTAATTACAAGAGATAGTGTAGATGAAACAAATGACTTAACATTTTCAGAAGTCTGATTATCAATTTGTCTATAGCCCATTTTTTTCCCCACAAAAAAAAGTACGGAGGAAACAAAGAAGTTAGAGTCTTTAACAAATGTGAGAGTTTGACATTTGAGAATCAAAGATGTAAAGAACCAGATGTAAGAATGATTTTTTTCCTTTGGACGAATATTCAGAAAAAACAAAGAGAACAAATTATACCAGAATAGGAGGAGAAAAAGAAATATAGGAATTTGGATAAAATTTAAAGGACACGAAGAAAGAGAGAGTTGAGACTCGACAGCGTTTTGATATGGTTATTTTAGCAACAAGTTAATCGATTCCTCCTTTTTTTTTTTTACTCTCAAATTCTTTTACCAAAAAAGATATGAACATTCAGAGAGGGCTAAAACCAGTGCTCAGATACCATGAGAAATTAGAAGAATAAGAGGTGATATTGAAAATTGAATTAATTGATTATTCCCTCAAGTTAATAGGATTAAATAGTTGTTACAACTTACAAATAATGTAAATTAGGAAAGAAACTAATAAATATTAGACAATCTCCTGACTGCCTAATTATAGAGATTAGAGAATATTCTCATATCTACATTATCTAATTATATCATATTTGAATATTCTCATATTTGTATTATCTAATTATACCTTATTTAATAAAATCTAATATCAACATCAAGTTTCCGCTATCCGAAAAGTGCAGACTGAAGTAAAAGATTACAAAATGCAACACAAACAAGGCCGGACCAAGTACTACTTGGTCAAAGGGAGAAACTAATTAAATCCAATTTGACACGCGTAGGGAAAGCAAAAGAGAGATTTTTGACCCTACAAGCAACAAGATGGAACGGCTTTTTGGCCGTTGCGCTAACTTGTAGTTTAGCGATATAGTAGGGTTGCCATTTCTCAAACTTTTCTATAATATAGGGTATACTTTTAGGGAACCTAGTTTTGGGTCCTCCCCCTTCAACCTATACCTTATTATTTAGAAGATGACTTCATTTTTGTTATCCGGAGGTATTTTCGATGGTTTAGTGCCTAATGCCCAAAGAGATTGAACACCATTAAATATGTTCGGTTTCTGGTGCAGTCTTAAGTTTAAACCTAAACAAATTGATCTGCTCCCCATAATATTTTCCTTATATCTGATAATATCTTTTCCAGTCTGACAGAAATACTTCAACGATATGAAAGCCATGTCGAAGCAGAAAAAGAGAACTCTGCAGAAATTCAGGTGCCAGAGGTATTTGATTAGTTGACTGCTAAGTGCCATCAACTTGTGTTCTAGTGAATTACAATCCTCTCTTGATACATGAAATAAGTGCGCTGTGTGTCCATATATTTAAGTCATCAATTAATTTGGTTACTCTGATGTTAAGTAACTTTGAACTTGCATCGTTAAAAAGAGGGAGCAGCCTTGAACTGATCAATATCTAGACGGAACTATTCTGGATAAACTTTGAAATACATGTAATTCCTGGTTTATTAAAAGGTCCAAAGATACTAAGGGCTCGTTTGGTGTGAGGGATTAGAAATAATAGTGATGGGATAAGAAAAAAATTATGTTGTTTGGTTGGCATGTCCGGGATAACTTATCCCGGGATTAATAATTAGTACCGGGATAAGTTATCCCTCCCCATGAGTGGTATAGTAATTCCGGGATAACTTATCCCGGGATAAAATAGGTAAATGACAAATACGTCCCTTTAAATCCTTTTTATACATCATTTTTCACATTTATGTATACTTACATTTTTTTTAATATCATGTATAATAATATTTACTATTCCTTATTTTTATGATAATTATACATATTTTTCTATTAAAAAATTATAGTATATAAATATAATTATTATTTATGAATTTATTTGACTAATTCTTATGTTTATTTTATTTTGATTTCTCATAAATTTTTTTCTCTTTAATAAACTTAAGAGGGAAGTTCTATTTTTAACCTAAATAAGAAAAAAGTTATATTTTTAAATACACATGGTACTTATCTTGGGAATACATAAACAAAAATATTTAAGTTAAATAAAATAAAAAGTTTATTTTAAAAAATGAATAACCAAAGCTCACAAAGAAGAATTTAAAAAGTTTAAATAAAGTGAAGGGTAATTTTGTAAACAAACAACTTGTTCTTAAAATTTATCAATATATATTATTTTGAATATAACAAACCAAACACTCAATAAGAAATAATCCCAGGACAACTTATCCCATCATAACTAATCCCAACATAACTTATCCCAACATAACTCATATTCAAACCAAACGACCCCTAAGAGTTTGTTTGGATTGACTTATAACTTATGACTCATAAGCATAAGCCATAAGTTAGGAATCTTAACTTATGATTGTTGACTTATTTTTGTTATTTTGACTTAAAAATAAGTCTATCCAAACAAGCTTTAAGCTAGTGTTTGTCCATATATTTAAAAATAGTTTTGGAACTTGAAGTTGTATTTGGACATAGAGAGATTTGAAGATGCATTTTTTTTGGAAAAAATTGAAGTTCTATGAGTGGAAATGAAATTTCACCCAAGAACTGCTCAAGACCAGTTTTTGGAACTTGAATGAAGACAGATTTTCTAAAACTGACCAAATTTCAGGAACAAACAATGTTTCAATTTATTTTTTTCCGAAAATCTACTCTAAAGTTTATGGACATACGGAAGCTATATATACATGTTAGCTTTGATGTGTCACCTCCCGGACTGGAAGGTCCAAATTATAATAATGCTTACTCTTCATCAAAGTCATGCTGTTGTTCGACTGAAATGTACCTACCAATAACACTCAATAGTATTTCATCAAATCGTGGAAGCATGCTCTGACTAGTTGTTCATTCATGTAGCTAATACGGTTGATTAGTAACTTATCATCAATTCATTGCGTATTTTGCAATGTATCCACAAAATCATTTGTGTGTTATTAATGTTATCTTGGATAATCATACTTACATTTTTTGTGCTGAAAGTTTTCCAATCATTTTGAGGTGGAAATAGCACTCTAAATACTCGGGGTTCACAACAATGGGAGAACTGCTACAAACAACAGAAAGGTACTGATCTTATTCTTCACTTTTGTTTCTTTATACCATTGATTCTCTGTCTCAATTTAACAGGCAACTCGAGGAAACTAATGATGATGGTCTCGCTGTGACTGACCTTATCCATTTGGAGAACGAACTTCAAACTGCTCTAATACAAGTCAGATCTAGAAAGGTCTTTCTACTTTCCTCTGTACCTCGCCCGGTCGCCCCTATTTGAATTGCATCATTTGGAACTCTTGAAAGCTGTCATAACGTCATGTGTTCTAATGCTTTGTTTCATGATTTATTTTCTAATCCAAATAGTATGAAACCATAATTGTTTGTGAATCCCTCAGGCTATATCCGGGGGTGGAGCCAGCTTGGGCCTATGGGGTTCATTCAAACCCCGTCCGGCAAATTTTTTTACTATTTATACATGGTTAAAATTATTTTCTATGTATATAAGTAGATGTGAACCTCCTTCAACTAGTTCGTGTGTTTACTTCTTCACATTTTTAATACAAATCTTGGCTCTGCCACTGGCTATACCTCTTATTTTTGCTTACTTTTGCTTCGTCTTTTATAAGCATTTGCATTTATTTTTTACATAATTTTCGACTTCAGTATTATAATCTGGTTCTCACTTAGTACCTCAGAATGAAGCAACTCTTAATAGTTATATTTTCTGCAGACACAATTGTTGCTTGAATCTGCTAAGGGTCTTCATGAGAAGGTACGTTTTCATTTCCACTTGCACATCTCACTGCATCTTCATGGCAGCATTGATTCCCTGAACTTTGACTCAGATCAAGGCGCATTGGATTTAGGTTTAGCTTTTATTCAAACCCCATCTATCAGAAAAAATAGCTTATTTTCATCCTATGTTGCTCGAACTCTTCAAATATAAGTCCTTCAAAAGCTAAGCATTTTCAATGATACGACAAAAGTGCGGCAGAAATTTGTTTGAGGGTTCAAGCAACACATTTTCATTTACTAAACTGTACAATTCTGGTGTTGAATATTTCCTCTTTTCCGGGGTTATAGGACACCATCCTTGGTTTCAACTGAGGACTAGTCATTAGTGCTTGCATGCTATGTTAATGCCACAAAACATCCATTTGTCCTCATCAGTTTTTTAATAGGCTGGTCTAAAGTATGTTAAAGACTTAGTTGACTACTGGACTTATAAACTAGACTTCTCTTTTGATTAAATCTCATACAATTGTCTCCGCTCCTTCAAGTGGACGGAATTAATCAACAGTCAGTTCTTATCAGATATCTTTAATATCATGTTAATTTTTCCAGTAGACTGAACATGATACCTTTAATTATTGCAGGAAAAACTGCTGCAAGAGGAAAAGAAACATCTGGAGGACAATGTAAATATTACCTCACAAAATTTGCTCTTCAGTTCTTGTATAATAAATTAGACCTTTTTCATGTTATTCTAACTAACAACATGCATTATGCCCATAATGCAGATAGCTAGTATCAAGAAAAACAGAGAAGTGAATGCGATGTCTACGGATTTCGCCAACTTTCCAGTACCCCATATAATTTGTGGACAACAGAGAATGACCCTGAATTTCCTCTAGTAATTGTCATTGTACTTGTCAAATTGCCCCTTGTAGAGGCTCCAGGGGAATAATTTGCGAAATGAGCCAAAGTCGAGATGTAAACGGATATAACTAATACTGTGCAGCTTCAATAAAACTAACTATTGTTTCTATTTGGATGATGAACATTTAGATTTGTACAATCACTTTGATGGGGACATTTAGATTTCCTCTTAAGCAAATATCAAGGTTTTCCCTTTTTTTTGTTGTTTGAATGAAGTATTCTTCCATCGTGATCAACATGGTCGGTAGGGAAGGAGTAAACTTCTTGTCTTCAAAGTGAAAAAATATAACAAATGTCTTAAGTTTGGTTTTGACAAGTTAAATTTCAGGCAAAAATGTCGTAAGGTAGACTTAGCTTGAAGAGTAAAGGATATTCTCAGGCTATAATATTAAAGGCTTTTTAAAAGATTGAAGAGCAGTACTGCAAAATGAATTCAAAATTTCAAATCCTTCATATATTTATATTGATGATACTTGGCTAGTATCAAGTGTACCAGTACTATTGGACTTCACTCATTACTGTACCAAAAGTTATTGGAGGAAAATCTCCTCCGGTGAGAGTACATAGGATATAATATGTAATCTAGCAAATCACTAGATGCGAATGCATGGGTTGGGAGCAGTGGCGGAGCCACCTTACTATTAGGGGTTCATCCGAACTTCCTTCTGCTGAAAATTATATAATTTATACATGATTAAAATAACTTTTTAGATATATATAGTAGATGTTGAACCCCTTTTGGTTACTTCGTGTGTCTATTTTTTTAGATTTTAAAGCCCCCTTAATGAAAATTCTGGCTCCGCCACTGGTTGGGAGTAGGGGTCCACGGTCGAATAGTCAAGGTTGCAAAAAAGACGGTACTTAGAGCCCGTTTGGATTGGCTTAAAAGTTGGTCAAATCTACTTTTAAGTCAGTTTTTGACTTTTGAAAATGGTTGACAAATATAAAAATAACTTAAAATAAATAAAAAATGACTTAAAATAAGTTACGAAGCGTTTGGCAAGGTAAAAAATGACTTTAAATAAGTCAAAAACCAAAAGTAGGTCTCCCCCTACTTTTTATTTTTTGACTTAAAAGTATTTCAGTTTTGATTTTTTTATTTTTGACTTAAAAAGATATTTTTTTAAGCCAATCCAAACGGGCTTCACAATGTTACTTAGTTTGTGAAACTTTTTTTTTTTACTTTCATGAGAGAAGTCTTTTTTTATTATTATTTTTATAAAATTTATTTTTTCTAGAGAATATATTTTAAAATAGTTTTATTAAATAAACATAAGAAAATTAAAAAATATCATTCCAAAACTGAAAGGCATTTTCCAAAAATGCTTATATATATATATATATATATACAAATTTACAAATTGGAAGCAGTGGGCAATACATACAAACTGGAATGGAGACTTTGATGGACGGCCTTATAACCTGAGGTAATGGTGGAGAGCTAGAGGCCAAATTACGTGTTCGAATCAAAATCAGTAATTTTAATCGAACTTTATATTCAATATATATGATAAATTATTAATTTTTAGAACTTAAAGACTCAATAACTAAAATCTTAAATGGATAAACTTCAATCATTCAGAACAATAAAATTCAAACTTTATAAAAAGAAAGAGAGTAAAATCAGTTCGTTGAACTTACATATAATTGATGAAGAAATGTAATGCAGCTTATCTTCTCAAATGATTTTTCCACTATTTTAGACTTTCCTCTCACTGTGGGTTTTCCGTACAAAATACGGCTTTTCTTATTGAGAAACCATAAAACACTTGTTCATGTGCCACATATATAGGTAAAGGTGAAGATTTTTTTTACATTAAATAATAATATAGTTTATTATATTAAATTAATTTAATATATATATATATATCATGATGAAATGTAATTGTGTTTTTGGTGTAAATTTGAGTGAAAATAGTTATCAAATATACTCTTTACGTCACTTTTAACATACAAAAAAAACAAGTACAATATATTTTCTCCCTATTGTATTTTCGCATTAGTTACTTATTCATCAAATTATTTTTCAGAAAGGCTAATATTAAATATCAATTAATAAAGATAGTATAGTAAAATAGTCATATTAATCATTATTTTTTTAATGAACTCATCAAATTCAAATATGATAAGTAAAAGTGCACAGAGAAAGTATTTGATATTTAAGTGAAATTAATTTATTCTATTAATTGTCAATAATTTAAAATTAAAATTAAAATATTATGATTTATAATTCTTATCGTATAAAAATACATTGTAAAATATTGATCAAAATTTAATAACATCAATTTATTTGATTTAGGAGATATATTCTAGATAGTTCATAAATGGCAATAAAGATGAATAAGTTTAGAAAGAAACAAGTGTTTGGCCTTCGGCGTGCACCTTTGACCAAAAAAGGAAAAGAAACAACACAAAACACCACGTCGCAACTACGTATATCGAGGAAAATAATAGTTAATTCTATTGAAGTTCAACTAATAAAATTGAGAAGTACAGAATTTTGTGCCTATAATTTGGTCAGAATTGTAAAAAAATTAATTTAATCTTTTTCCCTTTTAAAGTAAAGTCAAGCTTTTATTACTACTATTTTCTAAGCTTTTAAAAGTACGTGTGAACATCAATTATTATGTTTGGTGAGTTAGAATTATTATTAATTGTGTGAAGGAAATTATTTAATAGGCTTTATAATGTAGGATCCATTACCATCTAACTTCACCTTCTTTTTATTCTTCCTAATTCACTCTTTCTTTATTCCTTTTTCTTCATCTTTTTTTTGTCATCCTTTCTCTTTTCTTTTCCATTACATATAAAATTAAATTATACAAATTCTAATTCCATAAGATATTTTTGAATACAGTTTAGCATGATTTTCTAATTTTGAACTTGTAAAATAATATTTATTTATTTCTATTATATACAAATCATCCAATTCTAAATCAAGCACAAAAAAAAAAATATTCGTTAATATCTAATTTCTTAACACAAAATTTGTTGGGGGATAATATTACATTTGTTTTCTTTATTTTAATTCCATTATAGTATATTTAATACACTTTCATCAATATTAAAAAATACTATGATTTAATTATTTTTTACCTTCACTAATATATTTATTTGAATATTATATTTCAAAAAAAAAATACTCATTTGAATATTATATTTCATAATCATCTTTTAAAAAATATTTTTTTTTTATGATAAACTTTAAAGACTTTTTTTTTTTCATATAATAACAATTTTTTTAAAAATAAAATTTGTACTTTTACGTGATAAATATAGAAAGATAAGTTATGTGTGACAAATTTAATAATTAGATGAATTTTATGTATTAAAAAAATAAGAAAGTATTTCGTGTTATAAATTCTTTTGATATTTTATAGTGAAAATATGACATGACACTATAAATAAGTTAATTACATGCAAGGTAATTTTAGAAACTTTCTTTAATGGGATACTTCTGACAAAGTTCAGTAATATATTTGATACTTTTCACATGTGATTCTTTTTAAAAAAAAATTATTTCAATGATTAATTTCAGTCTTAAACATCGTATGTGTGGATTTATTTGCTTATCATTATCTGAATATTTTGTTCTGTTAATAAAAAAATATTTTTGTATATATTTTTTTGTGTATGTGTATAGTTCATTTGATTTATTTTTAAAAATAAATATTGTTCAGTTAATAAAAAAAATTGTATGCTTTAGTTAAAAAAATATTTTTGAATTGTACCTTGAAAAAATGTTCATAAGGTACCAATGCATACCTTTGAAAAATTATTTTTTCGTTTAAAATAAATCTCTTTATTGAAGAAGACAATTAAATTTCTCATTAATAATAACTACAAATGACTATCTTATCTACTTAAGATTATACTTAATTATTTTGTAATACATCTTTATTTGTGTATGATGTAATTCATATACGTTCGTGGATATGAAAGTAATCACATAATGAAGGAAACATGATGTAATTTCAGTTTTCTTCATGTTTCGCTCACATACAGTCTAAGTATAATCGGATAAAATATATTTTTATCATTTAACTTTTTTCTAAAAAATTCATGCATAACAACACCTCCTTTAAATAAATAAGAGTAATTGTTTTGTCAACTTGATGAATTTCATATTTTTAATTTGAGTATTATAGATATAAATTTTTTAATATTTAAATTTAGATATAATTTATCTTTTCACGTTTAGAAATTATAAAGTAAAATAGATAGCCTACACTTTACTCCTCTTTTGTACTTTTTTTTTAATCATTAAAAAATAAGAAATGAAAAATAAATAACAAAAAAGAATAAGTAGAAAGAAGGAAATTTAGAAATTGAAAAAGATAATTTTTTTTTATTTTTTTACTACTACTGTCATTTTAAAAAAATTTTAGACCTTGAAAACTTCAAATAAGAAGAGGGTGAGACTTATGTTTTCTTTGGTGAATTTTGTGGTTCCTTTCTCATGTTTAATTATAAAATCATTAATAATTAATCTCATTAATCATTTTTAATGTCTTGAAAACATAATTGAAGAATATATTCAACATTTAAGTTAAAGGGCAAAAATGTCCAAAAATAAACTAGTTTCTAGTATGAACATGTCTTTTTACCATTATGACCAATTTTTTATGGCAAAAAGATTTTTCCAATAACATTTATGTAAATATATTTTATTTCAGAAATAAAATAATTCCTTATGAAAAATGAATTTCATATTTAGAGTTTTTTTATTTGAAATTTTTACTTTAAAATAAAAAGTATTTATCACTCAATACAATTTTTAATGATTCAAGATTTCGAGTAATTGACCACTATAGTATGCGCCACGTAACAACTACGTAGACAAATTAATGGACAGACTTACACTATGCTGGAAATTGTCAGTGTGGGTTCTTCTATCTGACATAGTAGTTTCCTATTTATTCTTTAAAAAAAAAATTTAACAAATTAGTAAGTATTAAAATTAGAATAATTATTGCAAATTAAATCTTAATTACTAAGTATTATTTATAAATACTACAAAGCTTTATTATTTGAATGGAAAAGAGTTATTTTGAATCTAAATAGATTAAATTTGAATGGTTAAAACCATCTAAATTCATTAATTTGCATAGAGGTTATTTAGGCCGAGTCAAGCCAACTTTTAGATGGGTGAATTAAACAGATCAAAATAGACTGAATTAATAAACGAATGGATTATTAACCTGTTCAAACTTAAACGAATTAAATATTTTATATTTTTATGGACTAATTTTGTCACCTAAAAAATTATGTTATTCATTGAGAATTTATCCACGATTAGTCTTGATGATTATAGTCATCTTAAATAGCACGAAGCCTATTGGTTGATAGTATATAATTTATATATTTAGACCTGACAGTTTTAGCTCATAATGAAGGGTCGCATGTAGAGTTGCAACGGCATGATGATCAGTGACGGAGTCAGAAATTTCACAAAGAATGTCTTAAAAAAAGTGAAAATAAAATAAAAATTGTTGCTAGTGAAATTTTATCACATGAGTACCCTAAGCATTAGCTATTTCAAGGCATCTAAAATCACTTGGCTACAACACCTTGTTCTGTCAGGAGTATCCAGAATATGTTATTTAATCACAGTGTGTTTGTGGTCATGGATAGTGTATTGATGGTAAAGGAAGGCTTGGGTAGCCTTAGGGGTTCATCTCTTTAACATGGGTGGTCTGACTTTGTTGCAACATTAGATGTAGTTGGTTGGGTGGTAGTGGTGTGGAATAAATAGTCTATTCCTGATATTCGTACTCGATTTGAGCAACTCGAATATGAAGAGTGTATCGCTATGGCCCTCGCTTAGCCACGCTTTTTGGTTTAGGATGGATCCGGACCGGGACATGCTTGTGCCAACTCCTTGGTTTTGTTGAAGAGCATTGGTACTAACCGAAGGAGTAACTTCTCTTCCCTACAAATTGATCACCCTTCGATTCATGTTGTCAAACTCTCCCTTCAATTTTACAAGAACATCACTTGGGGATGGTTCACCTCTAAAGGTTGAGTTTTTCTCTCCGCCATTCTTTACACTTGAGTAAACAAATAAGTAATAACAAGTCCATACCAATAACTCCCTTAGTGCATATACGTCACTTCGACTCCAATCAATCACTTGTCTATCACTCTTGCAAATCCTTGGGAAAATTCAAAGTCAACTCCAAGATCACCTTTGAATCTTACAAGTTAAATCTCCAAATTCATAGTAAGCTTATCAAAATAAGCTAGGGTTTAGAGTATTAAGGCTAAAATATTATTACGTAAAGTGCCTTGACTAAAATAACCTTAATACATGCCCAAAATGTCATTAGACACTTTTGTAAAGTTTAGCTGCTGCCCAATATGGGTTCCCATCATCATCATCATTAATTCTTGTAGATTAAAGTCTTAAAGAAGAATTGATCTGTTGTAGCAATTGTAAGTCGGGAATAAATGTATTTAAGGCTAAACCCTCTCTTGCCCCCTTATGACATGACCTCCCGTTCGATGTTTTCCTATGTAATCCATGTTCCATGAAATGCTATGAGTTCTCTATTAGATGTATCCTTCATGACTATATATTTCTTATTTGTAGCTTGTATTTCATGTGCTTATCATGCCTCCATGTCATTTTCATACATACCTCTTATGGAAATGTGTAACGTCATGATGTTAAAAACCGCAATTGAGGTAAGAACTTCTTCCTAACTTCGTGCATGAGCTTATACTAAGAATCCAAAACTTATTTTGAGGTTGGGACTCATACTAAGAATCCATGCATCGTGGGGTTTTTGAGCATTTTGGTGTTTGAGAGTTACTTGGTTGGCCACGTAGGAGGTTTGTGTGTTATCGTAAGTTGGCCAGGGGAAAGGATGGTGTTGTGATCGCAGATAGCCGAGAGGTTAGACAAGTTGTTGGGCCCCAGGCTAAACCACGAAGTGGCCAAGAATAAGACAGCCCAACAATAGGTTTGCTTGGGATCCAGGTTGAGTAGAGATATCATTGCGGTTTTGGGAGTTGATGCATATTGAAGAAAATGTTTGTCCTCTCCTCTTCTTCTAGAGTCTAAGCTTCTAATCTTCATTCTTCTCTCTATCTTGGTAGTTTGATTATTGCAATTAGAATCTTAAGGTTGTAATAGTGTTCCAGTGCTCTACCATACCCATTGTTTGGGGATTTGAAGCTTAATGCTCATTGGGTGTTTGGTGGATATGATTCGGGCTCAACATTTAGGTGCTAACATAGTGGTCAAATGAATCGCTATCGCAGTAATCTACCAGAAACACAAAATCTACAACTAATGACTATTGTCCCAAATCAGTTCCAAGCTCAATTTCAGTAGTGTGTAGCCTAAAATGGAATCCTCCAAAGGATCATTGAACACTTTCCACTTCATAAAAAGTAGCAACTACATGTAACCTTTTTGCTTGGCCATGCGTGAATGACCTTGAAGGTGTAGGTCATCACATGGCAAACAACTGAATGCCCCATAAACCTTCACTTGTAATGTCTATTAGATCTTGTATCTCGATATGGGGTTATAGAGATCAAATCGTAGAGAAGATCTTACACATTGGGTTTTGTATTCTATGATTTTTATTACCTTTTGAGTTGATGTTTGCTAAAGCTTATTGAATGGCTTCCTTTCTTGTCCTCACAATCCAAACCACCCCCTGCACACACAAACAACAACAAACGTTAGTCTAAAGATCCAGCAAGATCATTGACTCGCCGTCTTTGCATAATCCTGGGGAAGTCTTTAGAAATCGTTGGTAATTTATAATGGCATAATAAAACGAGTACAAGTATTAATAATGATATACAAGTAAAGAAATTGAACTGAAATCACTGATACAGACCGCAATTGGGCATAGGTGCATGGCTGGTCCGTCCCACTTGGGGGTCCTGCTTTCTCATAAATGTTCTTTTGTCGTCTTTCTAGATTGAGCTTTGTCTATGTTAACTTCGAGTTTCCTCATTTTGTTATCAGATCTTCCTTAGCCACCACTTCAGAGTTAGAAGTGGTCCTCCCATCTGAATGGGACCGCTGTTGGAGTTTGTTGTAGCAGCTGGGTCCTTAGCATTTCCTCCTGTCTCAACTTTTTTTATCTTGTGCCACTTGCTGATTCTTAGTAATATTCCCAATCAATGTGATTCTTACTCTTAACACTCGCACGCCCAGACTGCCAACTGGAGCACGGATAATATAATATAGGGGTCCAAATAGGGAAAGACTTGGCTCTAGTACCATATAAAGATATCTCACTTGATTTGACTCAACCCCAAAGCTAGTTCAGTCCATATAAGCGACCAACAGTTGATTCCAAATCAATGTAAGATTTTAACCTACTCTAGCACCACTTCACACGCCCAAATTGTCACTGGAGTGTGGATAATATAAATGAGCTCAAATAGGGATAGACTTGTCTCTAATATCATGTAAAGATGTGACACTTGAGTTTAACTCAACCCTGAGAGTTGGCTTCTGAGAGGAGGATTGTCCACTGCCATATCAAGAGACCAACAACCAATGTGTGGATTCCGAATTATAAAAATGGTATAGACACAAGTCCATCACTTGAAACTTGAAAGACAACTTCATATTACTATAACATATAAAGGGGATTAATAACTTAAAAATAAGTAATATTATGTATTATAATAAGGGATGATGCATAGAAACACATTTAAACTGTTAATTACACACCTAAACTATGCGAGTCTTGTCAACCCCCCTACATAAAAAATTGAACACCATAAAATATGTTCAGAATTTTCTGAAGCACTCTTGTTTAAACCTACACAAATTGATGTGCTCATAACATTTTCCTTATAATTAACTTACCAACAATCATATCTGACATTATATATTCCAGTCTTACAGGGATCCTTCAACGATACGAAACGCACGTCGAAGCAGAAAAAGAGAACTCTCCAGAAATCCAGGTCACAGAGGTACTTGATTAGTTTACTCTGGTAAATTAGATTCCCTCTCTGGATATACTCGAAATAAGTGCATTATCTTGCATAAAGTTATCAAGTTAAAGGTCTCGATAAATTTGTTACTCTCTGCCTCGCTCTGATAAGTATTACGTAACTCTGAACTTTTATAGTACAAAAGAGAAAAGAAAAAAATGAAGCACCCCTGAACTGGTCAGAGATCAATATATTTCCTGAACTATTTCTGTGAAATCCATTTAAGTTCCTACATTATAAGGTGATTCTTCCTATGTGTCCTAGCCTTGGTGGACTGAGTTACCTGGTACATGTTGTTGATGGGACATGGCAGGTATCTCATGGAATTAGTCCGGGCGTGGGAAAGTTGGCCCGAACACTACGGTCATTAAATAAATGTATAGTATATTGGAAAATCCTGGATATATGCTCTGACTAGTTGTTCATTCATACAGCTAATATGGTTGATTAGTAGCTTATCATCGATGCATTGCGTATTTTGCAATGCTCCGACTATTCAATGTTGTCTTGAATAAACATACTTAACATTTTTGGTGCGGAGAGTTTTCTAATCATTCTGAGGTGAACACAGCACACTAAATACTCAAGCATGACAACGGTAGAAGTGCTACAAGAAACAGATTAAGAAAAACAGAAAAATGCATGAGATATCTGACCTTCCACCACAGAGGGTGACCTCAATTCTCTCTAGAGACTTTGCAGTTGCTCGACGCGAATAACCTGCAAAGGATATTTCGTTCCTGTATTTAGTAGTATCATTTTCATACATTGAAATAAGTAGCAATATTGTGTGGTTTCATTAAAACTAATTATTCATGACCGCGAGAGCGGTACCAAATCAAGGCAAACTCTGAATACTAGTTATGACCTTAAAATTTTAAAGGTAATCGTATTTTACTATATAATTCAGTTTTCGTTGTACGATCATAATTCATAACCTTATTTTTTGTTTTTCTGTAGTTGTACAAGCAATAAATAACAAAAGTGAAATCTACTAGATTAATTCAGTCATTCAAAACAACAAAATTCAAACTGTAAACAGGAATAAAAAAAAAAGACGAAATTTGTACTATTTTTAAAAAAAAGTGTAGAATCGATCAAATAGAGTTGAAAACTCCGAAACGAAAATCGAGAAAAAAGAGAACGCTCTGAAAAAAAAAAGTTAATAGACCTTACTTGGAAGATTGGTCCGCTCCGAAAAGCTGAGTTTTTTGGTTCGCCCCCTATGTGGTTGGCCTTCATCCATGAAGAAATTTGATTTTTCTGTTCATTATCTACTCGAACTTCTCCTCCCCTTTCAAATAAAAAGTGGATATATATATATATATATATATTGTTATTAAATGTAAGATTTCATTTTTAAATTTTTATTTCTTTTTTATATATAACATGAGTTATGATTTATAGTTGTACTAGATACAAAAGTTCGATAAGTTCGAGCCCAATATATATTATTCCATTGGTTTTTAATTATTTGTCCATTTTAAGAAAATAATAATTAACATAGTAAATTTATTATTTTATCCCTATTAATTATAAAGTGTATGAATTAAAAACTTAAGATTTTAAAAAAATTCTACCTTTTTCAAAGTAATAAATTGAGGGTATAATAGGTAAAAAAAATTGTCATTTCTTGATTTGTCAAAATGGAAAAGTAATTAGGGACAATTAAAAAAAAAGTGGACAAGTAATTAAGAACAGAGGAAGTATATTATTTGTTTTAATTTTATAATCTTGTTGTCAATTATATTTATAATATTTTAAACGTAATTTTTAAATAATATATATGACACGTGTAATATTTTGAGAGTCATAATTTATAACCAATCACAATAAACCTAAAATGACTAGATTATCCTCAAATTTTTTCAAGAAGCACACACATCGATCGAGACTTATGTGCTTATTCCATCTTATATATTGATAGTGGATAACTATTTTAAACTAGTTATTATATGTTATAATAATAGTTTTTTGTTTAATTTATTTATATAATTTTGATTTAACACAAAATTAAAAATAAATTTGAGGTATGTAGTGCGGATTTTCTAAAACTTATATGAAGAAGAAAAAAAAGTTACTCTTATTATAAATTTAATAACAAAATAGTTACTTGATCGAGCTCATAAGAATTCACTGTGCACAAGCTTTTGTTCTGCCCATCCTAAGTGCACATGAAAATCGAATAAATTTTCACTCACCTCAATTAATTTTACTAAACACATTAAAAGAAAAAAAAATGCTTAAGTAGAAAGAAATGCAAGTAGTAATATTTGGAAAGAACAGATTCAATCACCGATAAAGCTGCCATGTAACGTACGACAAATTCTAATTGATTTTGTCAATTAGTGGAAACATTATAGTTAGTACTACCTACTACTACTATTTATACTCATCTATCTCACCACTAACGCCAAAGAGCAAAACTTATATTCCCTCCTTTTCAAAAAGTAAATAAAGATTTATTTTAATTTTATAATTCTAAATTAAAGTTATGTTGAATGTATTAAAATATTCTTTAATTTTTAGAGCCATTTGCGGCCTCCTAAAATTATCTACATAATTCACTTAAGTATCTTAACTATGACTTGTACCTATTGAACACCTAAATTATTTAAAACATATTTCTATAAAATACAAAATGCTGATATGGCAAAATAAGTACATCTCACTGCATAGGAGCACGTGAACATGTCCCAATTTTTTTTTATATATTTTCTTTATTAATAATAAACTTGTACCTTTTTTTTTCTTCTAATGACACTTGGCATTGCATTAATTAAAATAACTAAAAATAAACTTTTATTCAAAATAATGTCTTATAATACTCAAAGTGAAAGCAAACCCACCCCCAACCATGTAGGCTATACCAGCAGTGGTCTTCTTCTTCGCCTCATTTTAGTCATTTTAAACTTTGTTTTGGTTCTTCATTTTTATTTTTCGCTCTTTATAAAAAAAAAAAATTGAATCTGCTAATCAAATTTGCAAGAACGAAAAAAGATTGGGCATCGGAGTTATAAAGGCAACCTCCGTCAATCTTTATTTCGGTCACTTCTTTTTCTTTTTTTTGTTAATCAATTTTTTGATTTATTAAAGGTTGAATTTTTTAAAAAAAAATTGAAAATTCATTAGATTAGGCTCATGTGCCACGTGCTGAAGTCGTATTGATTACTTTTTCAAGACAATGTGCGTGAATTAACCACAACATTTTAAAAGCTTTATTACTCCCTCCGTCTCATTTTATATGTCACCTTTTACTTTGCACTTATATTAAGAAATGATGTAATTTTATCCTTCTACCCTTATTCAATGTTTTCTTAAGTGAACTTTATTTATAAATAACAAGATTAATTAACTATTCTATCATGGGTATAATAGACAAAATATGGTAATTTATGCATAAATTTTATAAAATGACAAGTATTGTGGTCCAGCTATTTATAAAAAGGGATGACATATAAAATGGAACGGAGGGAGTATCATTTTGTGTTCAATACGTAGAGTTTTTGTCCAAAATCATCCTTAAACTATATTTCAAGCTTAAATTACATCCTTAAAGTATCATTCTTAGCAGAAAACATACTTCAAGTATTTAAAAGTGAACAATTTTCACCCTTCTGCTTAAATGTCTAATAGGTACTAGTCATAGTTGAGGTGTCTAAATGAATTATGCGGACAATTTTAGGGGGCCACAGATGACTTAAGCCTTAATTTTATAGTCTTAAACATGTTATGTGTAAAAAAATTAATATTAAAATGTTGTCAAATAAAGAAAAAAAATTATTCTTTTTAAAACAGACTAAAAAGAAAATTAGGTTCATTTTTTTTTAACGGGCGGAGTATTTATGTTACTCTACAACATATATATATACACTCTTCATATATAATACCACATACTTATATGTCACTGTATTTTAATGTATCACACTTTTATTTTGTGAGATACATGTGATATATTGAAATACAATGATAAAATTTGTGCATCTTCAATTGTTCAGTTTCAATTTTGAATTTTTCTTATATATAATACTTCTCTGGTTTAATTTATTTGTATGGCATTATTATTTTTATTTTATGGTATTAAACATGTCGAATAGAAAGTCAAAATTAAAGTGTTGCTAAAAAAAGGAAAAAGAGATGATTATTTGTGATTTAAAATAAGTCGTAGGATAAAATGAGCATTTTAAAGTTAAATTGATATTCTCTCCGTCCAAATTTATGTGATATTATATAACTACAGAAATTTTAAGAAAGAAAATTTTTTAAAGAAAAATTATGATCTAAAATGAATCATAGTTATTTGTGTGATTATATATCATCTCATTAAAGATTAAATAAGCATTCTAAAATTAAATTATATTACATTAATATATCATTTTTTTTAGACTGACTAAAAATAAAAAATATATCATATAACTTGAGATATAAATATTTATTTTACATATCGATTAATTTGAATTTGCATAGAAAATTTTTATCTTAAAAATTAAAGTTCTCTCAATCAAAAATACTTTTACATCTACATTCACATTCGCAATCTTTTATTAGTATAGTATCAGCCACCGAACGACTACGTCGGCGAATTAATTGGACCGACTTTACACTGCTGGAAATTTATTCTATTGGTTCACAATGTGGACTCCTCCATCTGAACACGGTGTAATTTCTAAATATATAATTTTTCCTTAAAAAAAGTTTTAAAAATAATAAATTTATGACCAGAATTTTGAAATTTTAACTTTCAAAATGTACTAGTATACATTTTGAGATACAGAAAGTATAAACCTCCGTATGAATATGATGGAAAAATATCGCATAAGTCATAGGCGCAGAGGCATATTTAAGGGGGGTCACCGAGTTCACGTGAACCTATGGTCCCCTCCCGAGATCATATATAGTAATGTTATATTTTGTATAAAATATTGAAATATAGATGTGTGAACCCACACTTGAAATATCACATAATTCGATTATGACTGGATGTACCTCTCTCCGCGAGGTTAGAAACTTGAATTTTATATTTATCTTGTTTTATTTTTCTTTCTAAAAATACTACAAATATACAGTAAAAACAGTAAAAACAGTAAACACAGTAAAAACAACAGTAAATACTACAAATATACAGTAAAAATAGTAAAATCAGTAAAAACAACAGCAAATACTATAAATATACAGTAAAAACAGTAAAAACAGTAAGTATAGTAAAATCAATATATAATATATATAGTAGTATATAATAATAATATATATAGTAGTAGATATATATATAGTATTATATAATAATATTATATATAGTAGTAGATATATAGATAGTAGTATAATATATAATAATATAGTAGTAGATATATAGATAGTAGTATAATAATATTATATAGTAGTAGATTACTAATGTAATTTAGTAGTGTTCTGTGTCCAGTCTTTGTTCCGTGTCAACTATGTCCAGTCTTTGTTCTGTGTCAAGGCTTTGTTTCTGTTTCGTGTCAAGGTTTTATTTTTGTTCCGTGTCAAGGTTTTGTTTTTGTTCCATGTCAAGGCTTTGTTTCAGATATTTTGTACGTCCTACTCAGTACTCCCTCTCTCTGTTAGTTTAATCAAGTTAGTTTATGATTTAAATCCCTATTTTCCCCATGTTTTATTTTTGTTTTTCAATTTTTTATTTTTGTTTTTATTTTTTATATTTGTTTTTGGATTTTGTCTTACCCATTTCATATCTTCTTCTTAACCTATGTTCTTAACAACTTCGTCTTTAACCACACCCCGGATATAAAACTGGCAACAAATTCGTCCTTTCATCAAGCGGACTATAAAGCCAAGAATCCTAGGAATTTACAGGTTAATCCATAGTCGTTATTAAGAAGTTAAGAAGTTAACCATATACTAAGGGTAAATTTTAAAACATATATACAATAATTACATTAAAAACTAACAACTTAGAAAATTAAATAACATATTTTTGAGGAGAATTTTGGAAAGTAAACATCGTAAAACTTACATGATAAACTGAGAGAGATTTTCCTTTCGGGAACCCCCGAAGGGCCTTGAAAACGCTTTCAAAAACTTTAACACACAAGCACACTTATTTTTATTTCACAAACTTTAATATACAAAATAAGATTTTTGGTACATAAAGGAATATGGAAGTAGGATGGAGGAAGTATGGAGAGAGTTTTCTAACTTCTATTCTTTCCACTCTTTTTTCACTCTACCTTTCTCAACTCTTACTCCTCTTTATATAGGCAAAAATAAGAAACTTAAAAAGATCAAAATGACACTACTAAGTGGCCTTAATTATTTAATGACGAAAAATTGATAAGATTCGTTTAATAATGCAAGTCGGGTACACATTGGGCCCCATCGTCACATGCATTATTAAGTTCATCTTTTGACTTATATTACAGACTCAATTTTTAACTAGACGCGTGTTATGTCAACAGTTTTTTCCTCTTTTGGAGAGTAGTGATAAAGTGACAACACACTCTTTTTTACAGGACACGTAGTGGGTATCCCCACCTAATACTTCTTACATACTAATTATTTACAAGACACGTAGTGGGTATTTCCACCTGATATTTTTGACTTTAATATATATATATATACACATATATACATATATATATATGTATATATATATTGCCCATGCTTTAAAAAATTCATGCCATTCTTTACTACGTTCCATGTAACTTTGGTCTTGTTTGCATTTGTGATGAAAGTGACTTATAATTTAATGAAAATGACTTTTGTCTTGTTCCTTCTTGAAGTCTACTGAATTATTTCATGTTGCTATTCCATTCTTGTATTTTTTATCTTCTTTGTGATAAGAAATGAAGCTTTGAAATGATTAAGTGTCTAAATTGTATAGTGCAATAGTGTCAAAACTCATGCCTGAGTCATCATCTTCATGCTTGATCTTGTAGTCTTGAATATTATTTATGCATTCTTAAAATTTTGTGAATATTGTCTTCTAAATCATTACTTGGACTGAGATTATTTTTGATAATATGTTTATCTTGGCTTTTGTCTTGAAAAAACTTTTCTAATGTTTGCTTAATTATGTTTTCTAATTTTTCATTTTTTTTGCTTTTTTAATAATTTATTTTTTCTTAATGTGTCTTTTTGGAAGTATTTAGGTAATCTCTTTTGTGAGGAAGAAAACTCCTCTATTTCACTTTTTGGCAAAGTGACAGCCATTAACGGATTTGATAAGTCTTTACCGGTCACCGTTTGAACCGGACTAGCTGTATCATGCTCCGTCTGATGGGAGTTCTTAGCATTCAGAGGGGAATGCACACCCGTCTCATCCATTTTTAAGTGAGATGGAGAACTCATGTCTTCTTGCTGAGTTGTACTGTCTGCTCTTGGAACATATTTATTTTGGAAAGTCTCAAGCTGTTTCACAAGTCTCATATTCTCTTGGATAAGGATTTCCTTTTTTGTATCAAGTCTTTTGAAACCCTCAGTCATGGAAGAACAATGATCACAAAATATTATTTTGTTTGAGTTTTTTTGGATATTGTATTGAGGTATTTGATTTGGGCTTTGTCTGAGAGCTGGTGAAATATAATAATTAGGCCCAAGTATTCCTGTTGCATTGTCTAAAGCTTTAGTGAAATCATTAAAACCTTTAAAAAGTGAATTTTTTATCCCATTTATAGAATCAATTACTTCTATCCAAGTTTGAAAAATACCTTTAATTTTATCATGTATAACTACATAATATTTAATGTCTTTATTTTTGTCTGAAAAATATTGACATAAAGCATTAGAAGCTGCTATAAAATACTTAGTATCTTGTTTATTGTATGACATCCATAAGTTATCTACTAAACATTGTTGAGTCTTGTCTATATTACAGTTTAGATTTACTCTGAATGATAAATTACACTTAGGGTAGGAAATTAAATTGTACTTACCGAAATGGATTCGCTCCATAAAATTGTCTGTTGTATTTAAAGGTCTGAAATTTTATCTGCCTAATATTGTCTGAGCATAAGTATCTGGCTGGGCGATGCCCTTGCCTTTGTCTACTGTCTGTTGACTTGTTGGTCTCATGCTGTAATAAATATTAATTAGTCTTTAATTGTAATCTATTTAATCTATCAGCTAAGTCATTATCTTTGCCTTTAACATATTCAAAAACAAAATTATTATAGATAGATATTATATCTATAAAATTTAACCATCGTCTTTTACTACTAGCTTTACTATTTATTTTTTCATGGAATTTAACTATCATTTCGCAGTCCGTTCTTATTAATACTTCATTTTTGTTTAAAATGTATAATTTAAAACCATTTAATCCGTATATTACTGCTAATACTTCTGCGTCTATACTACTCATATTACCTTTTTCTCTGTATTGTCCACTTTGGTATGCACATATTTTTTTCTTTATTTTTTGGACTGTATTTATTTGGTCTTGATTTTAAGATGGCTCTCCATCCTAATTTACTACCATCTGTTTGAACTATTAAATAGTCTGATTCTAGTGGTATTTGTAAGTCAGGTATATTTTTAACTTTTTCTTTAATTTGTTGGACTAATTTAATGTCTTCTATATTAAAATATTTTTGTCCATTACTACCTGTCTTAGCATATAATGGACCTGCTATTTTTCCTAAGTCTTAAATAAAATTTCTAGCATAATTTACTAATCCTAAAATTTTTTTTAATTCTTTTGTATTATCTAACTTATCAGGCATATCTAAAACTTTTTTAGCTATATGTGGTTGTAATTTTACTTTTCCTTCTCCTAAAGTTACTCCTAAGAAATTTATATGTGTCTTACATAATTCCATTTTCTTTTTACTAATTATTATCTCATATTTTACAAATAATCTAAATACTGTCTGTAGGTGTCCTAGATGTTCTTGTATATTTTTACTAAACACTAGAATATCGTCTACATATACTAACACAAAATTTTTATAGTCTCCAAACATATCATCCATCTTTCTTTGGAAGATAGGCGGAGCTGTCTTTAAACCAAAAGGCATAGCTAGCCACTCAAAATGTCCTTTAGGACAAGTGAATGCTGTCCATTTTATGCTTTTTGGGTGCATTTTTACCTGCCAGTATCCTGATTTACAGTCAAATTTACTAAATATCTTTTTACCTTGTATTCTATTAATTAACTCATTTTTATCAGGTAATTTATATGCATCTGTTCTAGTATTATCATTTAGTCTTTTATAATTTATTACTATGCGAGCTTTTCCTCTTACTTGTTCGCTATGGTTTCTAACCATAAAGGCTGTTGATCTATGTCTAGATGTGGATCTTCTTATTACTTCTAGTTTTAGTAATTCTTTAATCTGTTTAGTAAATTCTTCAGTGTCTTCATTATTTGCTTTTATTGTTGCTGTTTTTATAGTATACTCGGGATTTATTATGTCTAATTTATACATAAATTTATTACTTTCCCAATGTATTAAAGGTTTTTCTCCTATTATTTTCATTTCATCTAATATTGCTACTATATTTTCTAAATCTTTATGATTGTTTATTTTTTCTATAGTATTTATTCCTTTTTGGAACTTGTAAAATTCTGTTTCTACATTTATTAATGTATAATCTTTTTCTATGTCTTCTATGTATGTATTTTCTATATAATTTTCTTCTTTTTCTTCTTCATATAGATTTTTTGAGGAACAAGTATCATTATTGCCACAGTCGTCGCAACAAGGAATTGTATTTAGTTTATTGTCTTTATTTAATTCCTTGGTTGAAATTTTTCTAGTTTGTACAGGAGTATATGTTGTATTTCTAAACAGCATTATTCCATCTCTAGAGAGTAGACAACTTTCATTATTTTGTATAAGAAATTGTAAGCTTAACACTAAATCAGTTTTAATATTTAAATCTCTTACTAAAATTTTATATATATTATACGTTGGTTTGTAGAATTCGTTACATGTATTAATAAAGTTTATTTGTGCTTTTTCTATATATTTGTCATAAGTATTGTATATTCCATCCATTTGTATAGCTGTTATTGATTCTTTTAATGTTTTTAGTATTGGTAGTATATGTTGAGGTATTATTTTCTTATTAAGGAGATAACCAGTACAACCTGTATCTATTAATGCTAAAGTTTCTATTTCTATATCTTTGATTTTTATTCTCACTAATATTCTTATACTTCCAAAATTTTTATCTTCATTACATATGAAACTAGTATTGTTTTCTTCTATATTCATTAATTCACTTTCTAGTTGGTCTAAATGTATTGTACCTTGTGTAGTATCCTGGTCTATTAGACACTTAATCATTTCAAAGCTTCATTTCTTATCACAAAGAAGACAAAAAATACAAGAATGGAATAGCAACATGAAATAATTCAGTAGACTTCAAGAAGGAACAAGACAAAAGTCATTTTCATTAAGTTACAAGTCACTTTCATCACAAATACAAATAAGACCAAAGTTACATGGAACGTAGTAAAGAATGGCATGAATTTTTCAAAGCATGGGCATTATATATATATATATATATATATATATATATATATATATATACATATATATATATATATATATACATATATATATATATATATATTAAAGTCAAAAATATCAGGTGGGAATGCCCACTACGTGTCTTGTAAATAATTAGTATGTAAGAAGTGTTAGGTGGGGATACCCACTACGTGTCCTGTAAAAAAGAGTGTGTTGTCACTTTATCACTACCCTCCAAAAGAGGGAAAAACTGTTGACATAACACGCGTCTAGTTAAAAATTGAGTCTGTAATATAAGTCAAAAGATGAACTTAATAATGCATGTGACGATGGGGCCCAATGAGTACCCGACTTGCATTATTAAACGAATCTTATCAATTTTTCGTCATTAAATAATTAAGGCCACTTAGTAGTGTCATTTTGATCTTTTTAAGCTTCTTATTTTTGCCTATATAAAGAGGAGTAAGAGTTGAGAAAGGTAGAGTGAAAAAAGAGTGGAAAGAATAGAAGTTAGAAAACTCTCTCCATACTTCCTCCATCCTACTTCCATATTCCTTTATGTATCAAAAATCTTATTTTGTATATTAAAGTTTGTGAAATAAAAATAAGTGTGCTTGTGTGTTAAAGTTTTTGAAAGCTTTTCCAAGGCCCTTCGGGGGTTCCCGAAAGGAAAACCTCTCTCAGTTTATCATGTAAGTTTTACGATGTTTACTTTCCAAAATTCTCCTCAAAAATATGTTATTTAATTTTCTAAGTTGTTAGTTTTTAATGTAATTATTGTATATATGTTTTAAAATTTACCATTAGTATATGGTTAACTTCTTAACTTCTTAATAACGACTATGGATTAACCTGTAAATTCCTAGGATTCTTGGCTTTATAGTCCGCTTGATGAAAGGACGAATTTGTTGCCAGTTTTATATCTGGGGTGTGGTTAAAGACGAAGTTGTTAAGAACATAGGTTAAGAAGAAGATATGAAATGGGTAAGACAAAATCCAAAAACAAATATAAAAAATAAAAATAAAAATAAAAAATTGAAAAACAAAAATAAAACATGAGAAAAATAGGGATTTAAATCATAAACTAGCTTGATTAAACTAACAGAGAGAGGGAGTACTGAGTAGGATGTACAAAATATCTGAAACAAAGCCTTGACACGGAACAAAAACAAAACCTTGACACGGAACAAAAACAAAACCTTGACACGAAACAGAAACAAAGCCTTGACACGGAACAAAGACAAAGCCTTGACACGGAACAAAGACTGGACATAGTTGACACGGAACAAAGACTGGACACAGAACACTACTAAATTACATTAATAATCTACTACTATAATATTATTATACAACTATCTATATATCTACTACTATATTATTTTATATTATACTACTATCTATATATCTACTACTATATATAATATTATTATATAATACTATATATATATCTACTACTATATATATTATTATTATATACTACTATATATATTATATATTGATTTTACTATACTTACTGTTTTTACTATTTTTACTGTATATTTATAGTATTTGCTGTTGTTTTTACTGATTTTACTGTTTTTACTGTTTTTACTGTTTTTAATGTATATTTGTAGTATTTGCTATTGTTTTTACTGTGATTTTAAAATTTTAATGGTTTTTAGTAGTAAAATTCTAAATATCGAACCTAACAAATTTATATCATAGATTCACCTTTTTATAACAGTGCACCCATCATCTCAAAATTCTGAATACGCCTCTGCATAGATAGGCGAACTCAGGATTTGAAGACTTCGGGTGCACTAATATTACCTTAGCTCAAATATGAGCTCTAAGATAAAGTTAAAATAAAAACAATGAAAATAGGGGTCTAGCTGGATTCGAATTCAGGTCTCGCAAGTGATACCTTTGGCTTGTACCAGCAGCACACCATCACTCTTATACTCTTCATGGGTGCACTGTTAATTATATTTTAATTTATGTCAATTTCTCAAGATATACATACATACATACATATGATTTTTTTCGAAATTAATGAATACACGTGCATCCACACCTTATAGGGTTGGTCCGCCTCTTGCATAATTTGTCACGAAGGGAGTGGTTTATTCGGTTTAAGTGACATAGTCTGTAATATGGGCCCAAAATGATCAATCACCTCTATAAGGAATTTTTGTTTACCTGATGTTTTGTTCTAAAATAGGTGCTAGTATCGACATAAATTGTCCACCTCGTTTCGATCTAAAAGAATGTGTAAATTTTTAAAAGGATTTTCACATTAAAAATTTACACATTCTGATTCATGAACAATTTTCTATATATAAGATGACTTTATATTCAGATTCAAAATCAAAATTTATTATTAAGGATGAATAAATACTTATACGAGTAATTTACTAATATTGTATTGGCCATCTCTAACGAAAACATGGATAAATATAATTGGACCGACTTACAACTGCTTTGGAAATTGATTCTATTGGTTTACAAATTACAATGTGCACTTCTCCATCTGCCAAATACTGAAATTATTATTTGCAAATTAAAGCTTTATTACGAAGTACTATTATTTACAAATACTAAACTTTATTATTTGAATGGAAAAGAGTTGATTCTAGAGATAGTTAGAAATATATATTATTTGGATTTAAAAATTTTATGAAAGGAGTTTAAAAAATAAAAATATACGAGAATTAAATTTTGAACTTTTAAAATCTAAATTACTAAACCAACCTCTAATCTTATGTATAGTGTGTATGTATGTATATCGCTCCCTACTAGTATCAATTTTGAAAGCATATATCTAATTATGTATACATAAACTTATACTTCCTCCATCCAACAATAATTTGTCTATTATATTAAAAATAGTTATCCAATAACATTTGTCTAATTTAGAAAATCAAAAGATAATGTACCTTTTGTATCTATTTTATCCTTGTTATTAAATACTCCTGTGAGTTTTGTCTCAATTTATGTGACTTACTTTCATTTTTTAGTAAATCTAAAAAATAATGACATATTTCTATATTAAGTAACAATTTACTTTTTGTTTGATAAGTGAAATGCGTTAATTGTCCAATCAAAAAAGAGCAATGACTCATTTTTAAAATGAGCGTTCTTAAGTTTCTTATGTTCATGTAGCAAAACTTAACAAGAAGGCTTGAAATAATAAAGTATGGTATAACATGTTTTTCTCTAGAAAACAATTACTTTAATCTGAAAATAAGTGTTCAACGTGCATTGGCTAAAAGTGATCAAATTAAAATAAGATTATGCAAACACGTGTTCAACGTTCATTGGCTACAAAAGAAACAACATAACCACGTCGACAATGATCAATCACCTATAAAGCAGCTATGTATATCAATGACTTTTTGTATAATTTTCATAAATCTCATAATATTAAGAGTTAATTATATTATTTCTTTATTATTTTTTAAATTACAAGAATTTCTTAAAATTTATACATTCCAGATATATCATTGATTTTTTCCTTTTGATTCTTTGTGAAATTATTACAAAAACTTTCATAGGAAGTTGGGGGAGAGTGCGTACGGTCTCACCATTTTTAGAATTCATTTTGAAAATTTAAGGGTCATGAATTTACAAGAATTAGGCGATTTTCTCAATTTTTGTGTGTGTCAAACCATGAATATTTTGGTGATATGACTTCCAGACGATTTATTTGTCAAATCTTTACGAAACCTTCTGTAGGGAGTTGGGGGAGCAGTATATACAGTCTCACCATTTTAAGAGTCCATTTTGGCAATTTAGGGCTCAATTTATTGGAAAGCGATTTATTCAGTTTTTAATGTGTAAATGCCCATGAATATTTTGGTGATATGACTTTAGGACAATTTCTTTGCGAAACCATTACGGAACATTCCATAGGGAGTTGGTAGAGCAGAGTGTACAGTCTCACCATTTTAGAGTCCATTTTGGGCATTTAGCGGCCAATTTATAGGAATTAGTATTTTCTTAGTTTTTTATATGTGTTAGTCCATGAATATTTAGGTGATATGACTTCAAGATGATTTTTTGTGAAACCTTTATAAACACTCTGTAGAGAGTTGGTGGAACAGTTCGTACAGTCTCACAAATTTCAGAATCCAACTTGGACATTTAGAGGAATTAAGTAATTCTCACAGTTTTTCATGTGTGTTAGCCCATGAATATTTTGGTTATTTGGCTTTCAGACGACATTTTTGCGAAACATTTATGAAAACCTCAACAGTGAGTCAGGGGAGCAGTTCTTACAGTGTCATCATTTTTAAAGTCCAATTGGACATTTAGAGACTAAATTACAGTAATTAGGTGAATTTCTCTGTTTTTCATATGTGTTAGCCCATTAATATTTCGGTAATATGACTTTCATTTGAATTTTTTGCGAAACATTTATAGAACCCTCCGTGAGGGGTTGGGAGAGCAGTATGTACAATCTAACCATTTTAGTGTGCTTTTTTGGGTACTTAGAGGCCAATTTACAGAAACTACGTGGTTTTCTCAGTTTTTCGCCCGTAAATATTTTGGTGATATGACTTCCTGACAATTTTTTTGCATAACCTTTATAGAAGATAATAAAGTGTCACGACCCATGCCGTCGTGATTGGCATCCACACTAATACTCGGTGGAAGAGCCACTACTACAACCCGACTAAGCAATTTTAAGAACTAAATCATTTAAAGATATGAAAGTAGGTTTAAATAACGAATTACTATACAGCTCCCATAAACTCCAAGAGTTTTAAAAAACAACTAAACATAACTATTTCAACCCTTAGAACCTGAAAGTCATTGTACCAAAACTCTACTAATTTGTAAGTCTAAGAAAAAGGGGGTACAACCCCGAAACTAACATACGAATAAGTCTAACTAACTATGTAGTATGAGTCTGAAAAGAATGGACTAAACAAATAGAGGATCCATGGCTGCCTGAAAGAACTGGTTCACCCTCAAATTTGGTCTCGGTCAATGATCCCCTAGTTGAGGTCTATCCGTAGCTGCCTAAAGATGCCCTGTACTCAACAAAGAACGAGCAAGTACAATGTCAGTACACAAATCACAGTGTACCGGTAGGATCACGCGGCTACTCAGTAAGAAGAACATAAGCAAGTAATTACAATACAATAAACACACATATACAGAATGCATAATTCAATTATCAATTAGGAGCAACATATAATTTCCCAATATCAATGGCATATAGATATGAACGTAATAATCACAAGTGGTCCTCTTATGGAACCCACACCCAAACTGTTAGTGTGTCGAAACGTGACACTCGATCCAAGATTCGATCCAATATATGTGTCGGAACATGACATCCGATCCAATATATGTGTCGGAACGTGACTCTCGATCCAATCAGCACAACCACAATCATAATCGCACCCACAATGAACAATGCTCATAATCGTACAATCAAATAATAGGTTCATGACTTGTAATTGTTTCAACATAATCATTTCATTAGATTGATTCACATTTCCTATTCACATACATGTATGCATATAATGAAGCAATTAATAAACATATATCACACAACAGAAAATCGAACCATTACCTACCTCAAAATTAAGCCTGAATACTCCTAAGACACGTGAGCCTTCCCTTTCCGAAGTCTTTCAGCTCATTTTTTATCTAAAACAAGCAATTAATGCAATGATCACTAAACGATATCTAATTAACCCGGATAATAACAAACTTATTAACCCAAGACCAAATCCATGATCCTAATGTTCAACTAGGGCTTTTCCTACCATTAACTTCTGGCCAAAACCATCTCCCAACGATAATTTACAAGGATTCTAAGTTTTAAGAATCGAAATACGGATTAGGGGAGTAATTAACTTACCTTTAGCACTAAAAGTCGTGGAAATCTATCAAGAAGCTGCATTAGGTCGTCCCTTAGCTCTTAAGAACGAAGTTTTGCAAAAATAATGAAATTGGGGTTTTTCCCCGACTTAAGTCTCAACTGGCCCGCCACGGCGGCTTGCATGGAGATAGAAGCTTGGAATTTGAGTTTCAAGTTCCTATTTCACAACACACCTACAAACCCGAACGTTTTAAAACTACCATTTCACGCCAAGATCAGTTTCAAAAATTCTACTCTCCCGAATTCGATTTCGTAAAGCCCTACAGGCTCATTAACGTCTTGGTTATCCACTCATGTGATCAAACTCATAATTAAATCCCCCATTCATTACCAGATTTCCCTAGACCTCACCTGACTCAAGATTTTGTCCAAGTCTGGCCTAGCCTAGAATTTTTCAAATCGCTACTCAAAAGTTTTCTGACACAAATTATTTCCCCATAGGTTTTTCTATAACGACGGAAATAGGTTGTTACATAAAGCAAACTGGAAATTGGATCAAATTTTTTAAAATTTTTGCGCAAAAATAACCAATGAACATTTAGGGTAGAAAAAATAAGAAAAAAATAAAATAAAACCAGCGAATAAGTCAATTTTTTGAACTACATCTGTACATCGATTTTCAGTCCATGAATTTTGAGTGATAATGCGAAACCAATTAGGTTGGAGCTTTGAGCAATACATGTCGGTCCATTGACATATATAATTTAGGCCAAATCCATCCGTGATCTCCTAAAGTTGGCAGCAATTTTTACTTAGACACTTTAACTAAACATTGTTCATTTTAGACACCTCATGTCATGATCCGTTGTGTCATTTTGACACTTTCAGCTGACATGGCAAAGTGAGTGTTAGAAATCAAGTTTGTCTTTCTGAAAAAAAAAAAAATGAATTAATTGCGGTTGTGTTGGTTTAGGCGTGTAATCTTATAATAATTCATTCGAATAAATAATTTTTCCTTTGTATTGTATGCTTTGCGTATTCAAACAACACAAAGTTAAACGGAAATGAGAAACATAATGCTCTCATAAACAAAGAATCCCGTAATAATATTTGACAGTAAAAACAAAGTACAAATAAATCAATCAATAGCGGTAGTGAATCTAAATATAAATCTAAACCATAAATAAAAGCCTAAACTCATCAATCCCGGCGAATGAAAAAAAATGCGAAATATCTCACAGATCAGAGATTTAGAGCATCAAAGCAGCAGCAAAGACAGCAACAACAGCAGATCCGGCGACGGCGACTCTGTTCAAGGAAGCAGAGTTTGGAGATTCAGTAGGAGAACCTCCGGGAGCAGCGGCGATTGATGGAGGAGAAGCAGCACCGGAAGGAGACGACGACGAAGTCTCAGCAGTTGGTGGAGCTGGTGGAGATGCCAATGGAGAAGATGCAGTAGTAGGAGCATTTGCAGGAGCAGAGACAGGTGGTGTTGATGTAGTTGAAGGAGGAGTCGCCACCGGTGACGGCGAACTCTTCGGAGAAGCTGCCGGAGATGCTCCCGGTGCCTGTGCGAAAGCAGATCCGGCGATAAACGCCAACATTAGAGCAATGATCACCTTTGAGTATGCCATTTTTGCTTTTAAGAGAAAAGTAGAAAAAGCACAAACAGAGAGGAGGAAATGGAAATGTGGGTTGTTAAAACTTTTGATTTTGAAGAAAAGGAGAGGAGAAGAGTGTATTTATAGTAGGGAAAATGAAGGTTTAGATTAGTAGTAAGTGGGTTTATAATTGAAAATTAGTACTCGTAATTAGTAGTTGACAACTCAACGACAGAAGATGTGACTGAGTCCAAGCTGCTTGGTTACATTTTTGTTTGCGTGTGAAGAGATGAATTATTCTAACAAAAAATAGTTTGAATATTTCTTTGTACAACTACTTTTCAAATTTGATTTCTTATAAAATTTTGAGTCTAAATTATTAGCAAACAGATATGGTTTCCATTACTATTGGTTTTCTTTTCTTCAAAATTTCACCATCGAGAAAGAGGGATAAGAGTGTGCATATATTATCTTGGGAAAATGATCAAAAATGTCCTTAAACTATGTGAAAGAAATAAAAATATCTTTCATTTATAATTTGGCTCAAACATGTCGTTACCGTCAATATTTTTGTTTAAAAATGTCTTTAAACTATGTGAAAGATCAAAAATGCCCTTCGTTTATAGTTTGGTTCAAAATGTTCTTGACGTCAATATTTTGGTCCAAAAATACCCTTATTGTTATTTAATGGGCCAAAAATGCTAATTTTCCAAATAAATATATTATTATTTTCTTTTTAACACATTCTTTTTCTAATAATATTTTTAAAAAAAAATTAGCAAATGTTTATCTTATTTCAATTCAGAAAAAAAGTAAAAAATGAAAATATTTCTTATTTTATTATCATTATTTTTATCGTTATATAAATATAAATTAATAATAGATATACTATGATCTTATATATATGACATATATTATATGTCGAAAGGGTACATGAAATTATTCTATTTTAATTGATAAAATGTGATTAAGAAGAAACAAATATCCCCTACATTTTTATTTGTTAAAGTGATTTTAGAAGAACAAAAATAGTGTTCTTTAATAATATTTTTACTATGAAAAAGATGTGTTTAAAAAGAAAAAAAATATATATATATTTATTTGGAAAATGACATTTTTGACCCATTTTACAACTATAGGGACATTTTTTTACCAAAGTATTGACTGCAAGTGCATTTTTGAACCAATGTATTGATGGTAAGGGCATTTTTGAGCCAAACTATAAACAGAGGGCATTTTTGTTCCTCACATTGTTTAAGGGCATATTTGACCCTTTTCCCTATTATCTTCTTCAAATTTTACTTACAAATTATAAAGTTAAAATTCATAAATACACTTAAACTATCCTCATTTTTTAGTTTTACACCTATATTATTTGGAGCGTGAGAAACACACATGAAATATCACTCATAATGAGTTAACGCAATTACTTTAGGAAGAGTTAACATGATGCATATATGTTATTACTTATTAGTGGAAGACATAACACTTATTGATGAGATACGGGACAAAGTTTATAATAGGTTGGAGGTTTCGAGACAAATTTTAGTCCAAAACATTTAAGTTGAGCATGACCAAAATAAAATATGGAGGACAAATTCAGTGTTGCGTTGGATGAAGCTGACATAGAAGTAAGACTTGCCACACAAACTATTTCTAAGGGAGAAAGTTTTAAGTATCTTGAATTCGTAATTCAAGGAAGTAGGGACATCAATGATGATATCACACATTGCATTGGGGTGACATGGATGAAATGGAGACTTGCCTCTAAGTCTTGTGTGATAATAAGATACTACCTAAACTTAAAGGTAAGTTTTACAGAATGATGGTTAAACCAGTCTTTTCGTATAGAGTGGAATGCTTGCCAATCAAGAATTTACATGTTCAGGAGATGCATATTGCGGAGCTGAGAATGTCGAGATAAATGTGTGGATGTACTAGGAGTGACAAAATTAAAAATAAGGTCATCTAGGAGAAGGTGGGAGTAGCTTCTGTGGCGGACAAGATGTGGAAAGCAAAACTGAGATAAAATAGACTTGCGCAAACGCCCAATATAGCGGTGCAAGAGACTGATGTAGGAGATACACGTAGGATTAGAGGTATACCAGAAAGCATATTGAAAAAGGATATTTAGATAAGACATGATACAACTTTATATTATCAAAGACATCTAGATAGAAAAGAGTGATATAGAAAGGAGAAAAAATCAGATATATTAGCATAGAAGGTCAGTAGGGATAGAGTTTGTATCGTTGTACTTCAGTTAGCTATTGTCATACTCTTATATTGTGTATTAAGTATATTTTATCACACTATTTTATTGTTACTATTTTACTTTCTTTTGGTTATGTTAATTGTTGTTAATAAATTCCTCGTAGCTCAAAGAGGAATAAACAGAGGGACGACCACACAAAGAAATTACAACGAGGAAATGAAAAAGAGGAAATCGTAATCATAATGCTCTCCATAAATAAATAAAGAATTCTGTAATAGTATTCAACAATAACAATATAATACAAATAAATCAACTACCCTAACTCCATCAATTCCGGCGAATGTAAAAAATGAAAAATATTTCACAGATCAGAGATTTAGAGCATCAAAGCAGCAGCAAAGATAGCTACAACAGCAGATCCGGCAACAGCGACTCTGTTCAAGGAAGCAGAGTTACGAGATTCAGTAGGAGAACCTCCGGGAGCGGCGGCAATAGATGGAGGAGAAGCAGCACCGGAAGGAGACGACGCTGGAGTCTCGGAAGTTGGTGGAGCTGGAGGAGATGCCAATGGAGAATCGGATGGAGAAGATGCAGTAGTAGGAGCATTTGCAGGGGCAACGTTAGGTGGTGTTGATGTTGTAGGAGGAGGAGTCGCCACCGGTGCCGGAGAACTCTTCGGAGAAGCTGCCGGAGATGCTCCTGGTGCTTGTGAGAAAGCAGATCCGGCGATTAATGCCAACATTAGAGCAATGATCAGCTTTGAGAATGCCATTTTAGCTTTTAAGAGAAAAGTAGAAGAAGTACAAACAGAGGAGGAAATGTTAATATGATTTGTGAATGCTTTTTTATTTTGAAGAAAAGGAGATGAGAAGTGTGTATTTATAGGTGGGGAAATGAAGATTTAGATTAGTAGTAAGTCGGTTTAGAACTGAAAATACCACTCGTAATTAGTACTGTTGACAACTCAACGACATAAGAAGTGACTGAGTCCAAGCTGGTTACATTTTTGTTTGCGTGTGAAGAGATGAATTATTCTAACAAAAAATTGTTTGAATATTTCCTTGTACAGCTACTTTTCAAATTTGATTTCTTACAAAATTTTGAATCTCTATTATTAGAAAAAAAAAAATGGTTTCCTTTTCTTTTCCTTAAAAATGAAGGGATAAAATTCTGTACATATTATCTTCTTCAAATTTTACTTATAAATTATAGAGTTAAAAGTTAAAATACACTTAAATTATCTGTATTTTTGAGTTTCACACAGTCAATGTTTGGATCATGAGAAACACATATGAAATATCACTTATAATGAGATAACGCGATTTATTCAAGAAGGGTTAACATGGTGTATATATGTTACTTATTACCTATTAGTGGACGGCATAACACTTATTGATGAGACACGAGAACAAAGTTTATGATAGATTGAAGGTTTGAAGACAAATTTTGGAGTCCAAAACTGTTGAGAAGCGATTCAAAAATATTTGACCAAGTCTTTAGGAGCTTGTTAGTTAGTTTCCTTTATTTAAGCAAGATTAGATATTGCTGCAGATAATTAGCAAATTAGTGGGTTAGTGGACCTAGATTTTAGTATTTCTAGTTTCATTTTAAGCCTATTTATAGGCAGTCTTGTTTGCTTAAGTTAATGTATCAGAAATACAAGGAATTAGCAGCAGTTTTTTAATCTCTTTTGCTCTATTTTCTGTTCACTTTCTCCTTCAATTTCCTTTTCTTTTCCAACAAATTTGGTATCCAGAGCTAGGTTCTTTTTAAAGAAATTGAGTGAACCGTGAGGTTTATATCAATTAAGTATTTGAGAGAAACAAGAGAGGAAGTGTGAGAGCAAAAGGAAAAATGGCAGTGAATGGTATTTCATCATCTTCACAGCTACTCATGCCAATTTTCACTGGTGAAAAGTATGAGTTTTGGAGTATAAAAATGAAAACTCTTTTCAAATCACAAGGGGTTTGGGAGCTGGTGGAAGCAGGCTTTGTGGATCAGCAATGACGAAGAGGCGAAAAAGCGAAAGAGATAAAAAGAAGGATGCCAAAGCTTTGTTCTTCATTCAACAAGCGATCTATGATGCAATTTTTTCAAGAATTTCAAAGAAGAACCACGTCTTCACAGCATGGAAGATTTTGAAGAAGGAATTTCAAGGTTCGGCTAAAGTGATTACTGAAAGCGCAAACTTACCGTCGTGACTTTGAAACTCTTTCTATGAGAGGTAATGAATCTGTTCAAACTTATTTGTCTAGAGTTTCTTCTCTTGTTAATCAAATGAAGTCTTATGGTGAAGATATATCTGAAGAAACTGTTGTTGCAAAAGTTTTAAGGAGTCTTACTCCAAAGTTTGAACATATTGTTACTGTAATTGAGGAATCTCATGACTTATCTAATTATTCTTTTGATGAACTAATGAGTTCTTTGCAAGCTCATGAAGAAAGGCTCCTAAGGTCACATGAAAAAAATGAAGAAAAGGCATTTCAGGTGAAGGGGGAGTCCATTCATCAGAAAGATAAACCAGAAAGTTTTTCTGATCATGGTCGTGGCAGAGGTGGTTTCAGTGGAAGAGGTCGTGGAAAAGGCCAAGGAAGAGGTCGAAATAAAGGAGGATCAAACGAAGAGAAGCAAAATAGGACATTTCTGTGCAATTATTGCAGAAAACCAGGTCATAAGGAAGCTTATTGTTGGCAAAAATAGAAGGATGAGAATAACCAAACAAGTTTTGCAGAGAAAAATGATGATGAAAGTAAGTTCTTTATGGCCCTTTATTGTGAAAAACAGATTCCTAACGCTGTTTGGATTTTGGACAGCGGATGTTCCAATCATATGTCTAGGACAAGATCATTATTCAAAGAACTTAATGAGTCCAAAAAATCAGATGTGAGGCTAGGAGACAATAAAAAGATCTAAGTTGAAGGCAAAGGTACTGTTAGCATTATGACCAGCCAAGGTAATGCCAAGATTTTAGAAGATGTGATGTTTGTTCCTAGTCTATCTCATAATTTGCTTAGCATTGGACAACTAATGGTTAGCGGATACTCAATTTCTTTTGATGATGGTTTTTGCACTATTAGAAGTAAGAAATCTAGGCAAACCATTGGTAAAGTTCAAATGACTAACAATAAAATATTTCCTCTAGAAGTTTCAATGGTTGAGAAGTGTCTTATGGTCGCTAGTGGAGATAATGAAACTAGATTGTGGCATTTGCGTTATGGGCATTTAAATGTTAACGGGTTGAAGTTATTGAGCCAAACGAAAATGATTTTTGGATTGCCAAAAGTTGAGAATCTTGATTTTTGTGAAAGTTGTGTTTATGGAAAACAAAGTAAAAATGTTTTTCCTGTAGGCAAGTCTTGGAGAGCTTCTGTTTGTCTTGAGTTAGTACATGCTGATCTGTGCGGTCCTATGAGCGTTGAGTCCTTAGGGGGAAGTCGATACTTTCTACTTTTTACTGATGATTATAGTCGTATGAGTTGGATATATTTCTTGAAATTTAAATCTGAAACATTTGAGAATTTCAAGAAATTTGGATCTTTTGTTGAGAGGCAAAGTGGATGTAGAATCAAAACTCTTCAGACAGATAGAGGTAGTGAGTTTATGTCAAATGAATTCAGTTCCTTCTATGAGGAAAATGGAATACACAGGGAGCTCACAACACCTTATACATCGGCCAAAACGGTGTAGCCGAACGAAAGAACCGCACAGTTATCGAGATGGGCAGAAGCATGATGCAAGCTAGAAGTGTGCCAAAGTGTTTTTGGGCTGAAGTTGTTGCCACTGCTGTCTATTTGTTGAATATTTCACCTACTAAAGCCGTTTTCAATCGAACACCATATGAAGCATGGAGAGGTAACATGCCCAAGGTAAGCCACTTACGTGTATTTGGATGTATAACTTATTCTTTAATAAATTCACAGGCTCGACGTAAGCTTGATGAAAAATCTAAAAAATATATCTTTGTTGGATATAACACACAATCCAAAGCTTATAAGCTATATAATCCAGTAAGTGGCAAAATTATAGTCAATAGAAATGTTGTGTTTAATGAGGCAGCAAGCTGGAGTTTTAATTCTGGGAATGAAAGTTCAAATTTTCAATTATTGCCTACTGATGATAATGTTGATCAAGAGCTTGCAGCAAATCATTCACCGGTGGATCCCTTACCAGCGGGTCCATCGACTACCTCATCGTTGGCACCAACAACTTCTCCAATGGTAGAAGAACCTTCAGCTGGGCCAATTCCGTTGAGAATAAGGGATAGAAAATCAAATCCAAAGTATGCTGACAATACATCTTATACTTTTGCTTTACTTGTTTCAGATCCTATTTAGTTTAAAGATGCTGAAAAAGAGGATAAATGGTGCAAAGCTATGGAAAAGGAGATGTTGGCTATCAAAAAAAATCAGACCTGGAATTTGGTCAATTTGCCAAAAGGAAAGAAAGCTATTGGGCTCAAATGGGTGTTTAGAACCAAGTATCATGCAGATGAAAGCATCCAAAAGCACAAGGCAATGCTTGTCGCAAAGGGTTATTCCCAACAACAAGGTATCGACTTCGACGAAACTTTTTCTCCTATTGCCCGCTTTGAAACTGTGAGAACCTTCTTAGCTTTGGCTGCTAAATTAAATTGGCCAATGTACCAATTTGATGTTAAATCTGCCTTTCTAAACGGTGATTTGGAAGAGGAAGTTTATGTCTCACAACCTGAAGATTTTATAGTTAATGGCAAAGAAGATAAGGTTTATAGGTTAAAAAGGCACTTTGTGACTTAAAACAAGCACCTCAGGCATGGTACTTCAAAATTGATTCTTATTTTCAGGAGAGTGGTTTCGAAAGGAGAAACAATGAGCCTACTCTTTATATAAAATGAGAAGGAAAAATGATTTTTTTTGTGGTATGTCTCTATGTTGATGATATGATATATATGGGTTCGAGTGAGACTATCATTGCTGAATTTAAAGATTGCATGATGAAGAACTTTGAGATGTCTGATTTGGGTCTATTGCATTATTTTCTTAGTCTTGAGGTGAAACAAGAAATGGATGGCATATTCCTTTCACAAAGAAAATATGCAACAGATCTTTTGAAAAAATTTAGCATGTTAAATTGTAAAGTTGCTGCTACGCCGATGAATATCAATAGGAAGTTGTGTCATGATGATGGTACTGAAATGGAAAATGCAACTTATTTTAGAAGTCTAGTTGGTGGTTTAAACTACTTGTCTCATACAAGACCAGATATTGCTTTTTCTGTTGGAGTAATGTCTAGATTTATGCACAATCCAAGCAAGTTTCACCTTGGAGCTGCAAAGAGAATACTGAGATATATCGCAGGGACAACAGATCATGGAATTTGGTATTCTAAGGTAACAAATTTCACATTAACTAGCTTTACTGATAGTGACTGGGCAGGTAGCATTGATGATAGAAAGAGCACATCGGGTTTCTTGTTTAATCTGGGATCTGGAGCAATTTCATGGAGTTCAAAGAAGCAGGAAGTGGTGGCTTTATCAACTTCAGAGGCTGAATATATTGCAAAGAACTTCGGAACTTGTCAGCGATTTGGTTGAGACTTGTTGCAGATTTTAATCAGAAACAAGCTGGTGCAACGGAAATCTTTTGTGACAATACATCTGCTATTGCAATGACGAAGAAGCCGGCATTTCAAAGTAGAACAAAACACATTGATATTTGTTATCACTATATTCAAAGTCTTGTTTCTACTGGTGAAATTACTCTGAAGGCATGCGATACGAATGAGCAAGCAGCAGATATCTTCACAAAGTCACTTCCGCAAGCAAAGCACGAGTTCTTCAGAGGTCAACTTGGAGTTTGCACTTTTGAATCATGGGGGAGTGTTAAGAAGTGATTCAAAAATATTTGACCAAGTCTTTAGGAGTTTCCTTTATTTAAGCAAGATTAGATATTGATGCAGATAATTAGCAAATTAGTGGATTAGTGGACCTAGATTTTAGTATTTCTAGTTTCATTTTAAGCCTATTTATAGGCAGTCTTGTTTGCTTAAGTTAATGTATCAGAAATACAAGGAATTAGCAGTAGTTTTTTAATCTCTTTTGCTCTATTTTCTGTTCACTTTCTCCTTCGATTTCCTTTTCTTTTCCAACAAAAACATTCAAGTTGAGCATGACCGAAAATGAAATATGGAGAAAAAATTTAGTGTTGCGTTGGATGAATCTGACATAAAAGTAAGACTTGCCACATGGACTGTTTCTAAGAGAGAAAATTTTAAGTATCTTGGTTTCGTAATTCAAGGAAGTAGGGACATCGATGATGATATCAAACATCGCATTTGTGGTGATATTGATGAAATGGACGCTTGTCTCTGAGTCATTTTACAGAGTGATGGTTAAACCGTCCTTTTCGTATAAGGTGGAATGCTTACTAGTCAAAATTACATGTTTGGGAGATGCATGTTGTGGAAATGGGAATGTTGAGATAAATGTATGAATATACTAGGAGCGACAAGATTAGTAATAAGGTTATCCAAAATACAAAGTCCAAGGAGGAAATGATAATCATATTGCTCTCCATAAATAAATAAAGAATTCCGTAACAGTATCCAACAATAACAATATATATAATACAAATAAATCAACTACCCTAACTCCATCAATTCCGGCGAATGTAAAAAATGAAGAATATTTCACAGATCACAGGTTTAGAGCATCAAAGCAGCAGCAAAGACAGCTACAACAGCAGATCCGGCAACAGCGACTCTGTTCAAGGAAGCAAAGTTAGGAGATTCAGTAGGAGAACCTCCGGGAGCGGCGGCAATAGATGGAGGAGAAGCAGCACCGGAAGGAGACGACGCTGGAGTCTCGGAAGTTGGTGGAGCTGGAGGAGATGCCAATGGAGAATCGGATGGAGAAGATGCAGTAGTAGGAGCATTTGCAGGGGCAACGATAGGTGGTGTTGATGTTGTAGGAGGAGGAGTCGCCACCGGTGCCGGAGAACTCTTCGGAGAAGCTGCCGGAGATGCTCCTGGTGCTTGTGAGAAAGCAGATCCGGCGATTAATGCCAACATTAGAGCAATGATCAGCTTTGAGAATGCCATTTTAGCTTTTAAGAGAAAAGTAGAAGAAGTACAAACAGAGGAGGAAATGTTAATATGATTTGTGAATGTTTTTTTATTTTGAAGAAAAGAAGAGAAGAGTGTATTTATAGGTGGGGAAATGAAGATTTAGATTAGTAGCAAGTCGGTTTAGAATTGAAAATACCACTCGTAATTAGTACTGTTGACAACTCAACGACAGAAGATGTGACTGAGTCCAAGCTGGTTACATTTTTGTTTGCGTGTGAAGAGATAAATTATTCTAACAAAAAATTGTTTGAATATTTCCTTGTACAGCTACTTTTCAAATTTGATTTCTTATAAAATTTTGAATCTATATAATTAGAAAAAAAATATGGTTTCCTTTTCTTTTCCTTAAAATTGAAGGGATAAAATTGTGTATATATTATCTTCTTCAAATTCTACTTATAAATTATGGAGTTAAAAGTTAAAATACACTTAAATTATCTGTATTTTTTAGTTTCACACAGTCAATGTTTGGATCGTGAGAAACACATATGAAATATCACTTATAATGAGACAACGCGATTTATTCAAGAAGAGTTAACATGGTGTATATATGTTACTTATTACCTATTAGCGGACGGCATAACACTTATTGATGAGACACGAGAACAAAGTTTATGATAGATTGGAGGTTTGAAGATAAATTTTGGAGTCCAAAACATTCAAGTTGAGCATGACCAAAAATAAAATATGGAGAAAAAATTTAGTGTTGCGTTGGATGAATTTGACATAGAAGTAAGACTTGCTACATGGACTATTTCTAAGAGAGAAAATTTTAAGTATCTTGGGTTCGTAATTCAAGGAAGTAGGGACATCGATGATGATATCACACGTCGCATTTGGGGTGATATTGATGAAATGGAGGCTTGTCTCTGAGTCGTTTTACAGAGTGATGGTTAAACCGTCCTTTTCGTATAGGGTGGAATGCTTACCAGTCAAAATTACAAGTTTAGGAGATGCATGTTGTGGAAATGGAAATGTTGAGATATATGTATGGATATACTAGGAGCGACAAGATTAGTAATAAGGTTATCCAAAAAAATGTGAGAGTAGCCTGTGTGGCACAAGCACTACTAAGATAAATTAGATTGTAGACATTGAAATTTTCTAGGACTCTACAAGACGTGTTCAATTTGAGTTGGGTCTCTATAAGGTGTGTTTAATTCCAATTAGAATTCTAAGAGGCTACTCAACCCTAAACTCCAATTCATGCCTATATAAATGGTACTATATTTTTTTGAAAAGGCATCTCGAATATCTCAAATATTCCACAAACTCATGGAGTATTCATAAAGAGATCAAATCCAAATCATCTTAATTCGAGAAATACGCCACTAACGGTCCTCGAATTATGAATATCAAATCCAAATCATCCTAATTTGAGAAATACGCTACTAACAACCTTCAAATTATGTAGATCAAGTCCAAATCATCTTAGTTTGAGAAATACGCCATTAACGGCCCTCAAATTATGTAGATCAAGCCAAATCATCATAGATCGAGAAATACGCCACAAACGGCATAGATTGAGAAATACACCACAAATGGCCCTCAAATCAATGGATAAATATCTTATGAGAGAAGATTAAGAGATTAACAGAATTATACCCGCAATCTTGATGAATAAAATTATGTTTCTTCAATTCTTTTTTGTAATTGTAATTTATTTTGTCAACACCCACCAAATAAGGCGATGCAAGAAAACCCAAAAAATATTAGAAAAAGTAAGATAATTAGACAAGACATGATACAACATTATATTACCAACCACATCTAGATAGAAAGGAATAGAGATCGCATAGGCTAGAGTTTGTCTTGTCTTACTTTTGTTATCTATTGTCATACTCATATATTGTGTATTATATTTCGTTTATTATACTATTTTATTGTTGTTTATCATAAGTTCTTTTGGTTATATTTATTGTTGTTGTTAATAAGTTCCTCGTAGCTGAAAGAGGAATAAACAGAGACGATCAGTCGCATAGTTGCATTATATGCTTGCTTAATTCAAACAAAACAAAGTCCAAGGAGGAAATCATAATCATATGCTCTCCATAAATAAATAAAGAATTCCGTAACAGTATCCAACAATAACAATATATATAATACAAATAAATCAACTACCCTAACTCCATCATTTCCGGCGAATGTAAAAAATGAAGAATATTTCACAGATCACAGATTTAGAGCATCAAAGCAGCAGCAAAAACAGCTACAACAGCAGATCCGGCAACAGCGACTCTGTTCAAGGAAGCAGAGTTTGGAGATTCGGTAGGAGAACCTCCGGGAGCGGCGGCAATGGATGGAGGAGAAGCAGCACCGGAAGGAGACGACGCCGGAGTCTCGGCAGTTGGTGGAGCTGGTGGAGATGCCAATGGAGAATCGGATGGAGAAGATGCAGTAGTAGGAGGATTTGCAGGGGCAACGATAGGTGGTGTTGATGTCGTAGGAGGAGGAGTCGCCACCGGTGGTGATGCTACCGGTGCCGGAGAACTCTTCGGAGAAGCTGCCGGAGATGCTCCTGGTGCTTGTGCGAAAGCAGATCCGGCGACAAATGCAAACATTAGAGCAATAATCACCTTTGAGTATGCCATTCTATTTTTAAGAATGAGATTTTTGAGTGAGAAAAGTGAAAGGAGCACAAACAGAGGTATATATATAACAAGAGGAAATGGAAATGTGAGTTGATTGTGAAAAATTAAGAAGGAAAAAAATGTATTTATAGGAGTCATATGGGGAGTCGGTTTAGCAAAAAGTAAAAATTTAATAATAATTAGTTGGACTAATATTAGTTGACAACTCAGGGACGGTGGAAGATAACAGGAAATGTGACTTGAGTTTCCAGCTGGTCACATATATTTTTTCTTAGCGTGTAAGAGATAATTTTTTCTAGAAAAAAATATAGTTTGAATGTTTCTTTTGCAAGTAGTACTACTTTCTATTATTATGAACCAATTTATGTGATATATTTTGTTTTTTCGAGAATCAAACAGTTTAAGTTTGTTTTGATATTCGTGCATGAATCTTTAATTTTTTGAAATGTAATTTATATATTTATAAACTATGTAAAAAGTCATAATAACTGCAAAATTCAAAATATTATGAAAAATTTACAATGAAAAATATATTTATTTGAATTTTGAAATCTAAAATATGTCATATAAATTGAGACGAAGAGACTATTTTAAATTTATCTTCATAAACTCTTCTAAAAAGCTTTTTGAATATTTTTCCGGAAAAAGAATCTAAAGGACAGAATTTTAATTGTTGGCAAACATTATGGTTACCGTTATGATTGGCACGTTCTAGTCTGGCTAGCGGCTATTCGTTTATGCGTTGGCCACCTAAAAAGGGCGATGGAAGATGTTCAGATAGCTAGCTTGTAAGATATGAAAACTATCAAAAATATTTTGATATATTTTTTAATTTAATTTTAAAAATCAATTTAATAACGCGTTAAGATAAATCATGCAAACAAAGGAAATATTAATTTATCATGATAAAAAGTTAACTATAGGAATTAGGAAATATTGCGCTCATGGTTAGGATTTAAATTCTTATGAATTCAGCCTTTTAATATTGAACTTACTATACTATTATGGGTCGTTTGGTGTGATGGATAAAAAATAATAATTTTGGGATAATTTTTAAGTGGCCTTTTAATATATTGTTTGGTTGCAAAGGCTAAGATAGCTATTCACAGGATTAACAACTAATCCACGGATAAGTTATCTCTCATTGGGGGTGGAATAGTAATCCCAAGATAACTTATCGTGGGATAAAGTAAGTGAAATTAACAAAAATACCCTCCTAAACTCTATTTTATACACCACTTTAATGTATGTTAACATAATTTTTAACAACATTTAGAATAACATTCACAACCTTAATTATTTTTTGTTCTTAGGATAATATAGTTTTCTATTAAAAATTACATTTTATAAATAGAATTTTTATTTATGAATATATTACAAGTTGAATTTATTTGCCTAATTCTTATGTTTATTTATATTTTGATTTCTCTTAAAATGTTCACTCCACTACTAAATTACATATTTTTAATTAAATAGTTTATTACTCACTTAAAAATTATATTATATATATAAATTAAAATGTAGATAACTTTAATAATAAAATTTCTTTTTCAAAATAAATTTAAAATGAAAGTTTTATTTTTAAGCTAAATAAGATGAAAGTTTATTTTTAAGTTAAATAAGATGAAAGTTTTATTTTTAAGTTAAAAAAGATGAGAATTTTATTTTAAGCTAAATAAAATGGAAGTTTTATTTTTAAGTTAAACGAGATGAAAATTTAATTTTAAAAACACATGGCACAATCATGGAAATGCACACACAAAAAAAAATTAAGCTAAATAGGATGAAAAAAAATACTTTTAACAATGAATAACTAAAATTTTCAAAGAATATATATATATATATATGTAATGAATATAAGTTTGACTATGACAAACCAAACAAGCAATAAAAACTAATTTCAGCATAATTAATCACATCATAACTTATCCCAATATAATGTATCTCAACAAAATTAATTTCAGCATAACTTGAATTCAAATCAAACGACACCTTAACAATATAGGTGGTTCAAATCTATTATTTAGTTAAATTTTAATAATTTTTTAACATACAAATTTACGCTTTAAATTGAAAGTTATGGATTTAATACATCCGTGCCTGATTATTTGTGGTTTATCAAACATGTTTAAACCAATCGAATCAAGCTATACCAAAAATTGATTATTAAATTATTAAATAAAGTTGTCGAGCCCTGGTATAAAGAAAATTTTGTTGGGAGCGTCACCCTCGAATGGGCCCTGCAAAGCGCGATTCGAAATTAGTCAGAACTCCAATGTGAGATACGGACATCGGATGAAAAATCAGAACCAAAAAAAAAATATTGTTCTCGTATGATTTAAATCCTTATTATTTTAGTACACATTTTTTGAGCTCCATATTCATTAATATCATCGAACCAAAAGTTCATCAAAAGTTAGAAATATAGGAATGATATTCATAAATGTGAAAGTATTGCCTAATTTCATAAAGTCATTCGACCAGGAATGCTATATGCTCTTTATTTTCAAAATAAAATAAAATTCGGAATTTGAGAACTCTCAATAAATAAAATAAAAATTCCCGTAATAATATTTAACAATAAAAATATATAGTACAAATAAATCAACAGTGGAACTCAAAACTCAAAAAGAATTGGTAACAAAAACACAGTGGAAAACAAACCCTAACTAATCAATTCCGGCGAATGCAAATGCCAACTATCTCACAGATCAGAGATTTAGAGCATCAAAGCAGCAGCAAAGACAGCTGCAACAGCAGATCCGGCGACGCCGACTCTGTTCAAGGAAGCAGAGTTAGGAGATTCGGTAGGAGAACCTCCGGGAGTGGCGGCGATGGACGGAGGAGAAGCAGAACCGGAAGGAGACGACGACGGAGTCTCGGCAGTTGGTGGAGCTGGTGGAGATGCTAATGGAGAATCGGATGGAGAAGATGCAGTAGTAGGAGGATTTGCAGGGGCAACGATAGGTGGTGTTGATGTAGTAGGAGGAGTCGCCACCGGTGGTGATGCTACCGGTACCGGAGAACTCTTCGGAGAAGCTGCCGGAGATGATCCCGGTGCCTGTGCGAAAGCAGATCCGGCGATAAACGCCAACATTAGAACAATAATCACCTTTGAGTATGCCATTCTAGCTTTTAGGAGAAAGGAAAGTGGAAGAAGCACAAAGAGGTATAAGAGATGTGATTACTTTTGATTTTTGAAAAATAGGGAAGGAAAAGAGTGTATTTATAGGAGGGAAATATGGAAAAAATTAATTTTTAATTGAAGCCAGTTTAAACTAAGTGATGGAGTGATAAGTATTTTTTCCTCCTCAATTAGAGATCAAATTAATTTTTAATTTTAGTGAAGTCGGTTTAAACCAAGTGATGGAGTGAAAAGTATTTTTTCCTCCTTAATTAGAGATCTTACATTCAAGTCCTTAGAAGTATGGGATCACTTTTATTACGGAGTGATTTATTCTCCAATATAAAACATTTCAAGATAAATTTAAATTTAATCTAACTTTAATATAAATATTAGATATCAGATGAAGATTGTAAAAAAACAAATTAAAAATAAAAAATAATATTAATTTGAAATAAGAGTGGACTAACAATTAGTTCAACGACTGAATAATGGAGTAAGAAAAGAGGGGATACGAATGAGTCCAGAGTCCCAGCTGGTTTGATTACTTTTGTTTGAATGTTTCTCATATTACTTTTTAATAATACCATCCTCCGTCACTCCGGTTCAATTTATGTAATGTAGTTTAATTTAATATAGTTTAAAAATTATAAAAGATTATAATTTAAAATGGGGACAGAATTTTAATTATTGGCAAACACTATGGTTACCGTTATGATTGGCACGTTCTGGTCTAGCTACTGGGGATTTAAAAATTCGTGTATGTGTTTGGCCACCTAAAAAGCAGAGGTACCCTGGATTTTAGAGAATGGAAAATATTTATTCATTTTTTAAAACTTTTTAAAAATTTTTTTATTTAATTTTGACTTAATACAAGTTTATTGAATCGTGTAATTTAAAAAAAAATACATATAATATATTAAAATATTTTTAGATTTATTAGTTTTAAATATGTTACGTGAAAAGTTAGAATTAAAAAGTTGTCAAAAAAAGAAAAAAATATTTTTTTAAAAAAACATATTAAAAAGGAAAGTAAAACAAACAAATTAAAACAAAAAGTAAGGATATGTGCGCACTTAATTATACTATCTCCATTTCAAAATAAGTGATATTTTTAGTCTGACCATACTCTAAAGAAATTACTCATTCCAAAAAAAAGTTAGAAGTGTTTTTACCAACTTATCTCTGACTATATGTCTTGATAAAGAAGTAGCTCTTAAATAATGTAAAATTCATAAATTAAAACAAGAATAATTTTGAAAAAATAAGATTAATTCCTTCTTGAAAACCTAAAACCATTTATCTCGAAACAAAATGTAAAAGGTTAAAATGCCATTTCTTCCTGATCAGAGGGAGTATCAATATATTACTTCTTCATTTCATATTAGTTGTCATTTTTTATTTACACTCTTTCAAAATCATAACCTCAGTCCTTTTAATGCTATCAATATTATTTACTTTCAAACAATTAATTTTGAGTAGAGTTAACAATTAATATGCGACAAAATATATGTTATTTTTGGCTTTTTGCTTTTTAAAATTCAAATGAATTTTGATTAACATTTAAGATGTATTTCCACTATATTATATAATCTTTCTCATATAATTGTTGAATATTTAAGTTTTTTAATTTGAGAAAGAGACTCACTCTCACCAATGATGACTTCCAACGGGAAACTACAGAACATTGATTTATGTGCTGTATAAATTAGTGTTGTTTATTTTACCTAATTATTATGATAACCTATTTTTTAAAATGTAATTAATAATTTATTGTGGGGTTGTTCTAGCTTTGCTTTTTCCAAATTCAAGTGAACATGTTAAGACTCTTCAATTGTTGAACAACTAAAATAGGTTGTAATTTTGATTGCCAGCTTTTGAAAAATTAACGTTTCTTTATCATACATGAGATAAATTATCCTGTAACGTGATTATGTAAACGACATTCTAGATATATTTATGCTTTGAAAGTAGGGGGCGGATTTAGTTTCTAAATTATGATTCACGTGCATTTAATTAAATAGAACTTTTACTTAAGAGTTTGGAATATGAAGAAGTAAACGCATGAAGAAATTGAAAGGAGTTCAACAAATATTATATATAAATAATTTCTTTTTAACTAAATGTAAATAATGTAGTTTTTCATTTAAAGAACTCCCTCGATCTTATCTGGCTCTACCACCGATTGAGTTGTTATTATATATCTTAAAGTAACAAGAATCAGTTTTCACTTAAGACTTTCTTTTTTCACCGTTCAAGTAATAAATGAAGGTTAGAATAGTATACTAAAATGCTAGTTAATTATGATTATTATTTGTTCTAAACATTTGACTTGAATAAGTGTTTTCGTAGATTATAACACAAGAATCAGATCTTAGATGGCAAGGGAACTCGAAATAAAAATAATCAATAGTGAAATTATATTTAGTCAACTTCATTCATACTTCAAATTAAACTCTTCATCACATGGTCGAGAAAATATATTGGGTTACATTATTATTATTTTTGCCTAATTTTTTCACTTTCTCTGTCTTCCCTTTTTTTTTTTTAATATAAAAATAAATAAATAAAATTGTCCCTACTTAGGGAGCTAGTGAATTGATCATTTTCTTTTTTAAAAAATGAAATAAAGCGCAAGAGATAGCTTGGTGAGAGGTATTAGAGAAAATAATAGTGATTATTAGCTTTGTTGTTATTGCTTTTGTTTGGTAGTGTTATTACCTTATTCAATATTTGAGGTTTCAATTTATGTTATATTGTCTGATTTGATCTGAAATTTAAAAAAAAACTATTTATATTTTAAAATTCGTAATCTGAAAATTAAAATAAATTATAATAAATATTTATGTAATTATAAATTAGTTCGATGAAATGAACTTTTTAATCGAACACTTGTGAATTGACATTGTGAGGCTCACATTACCTACCATTTTGTCTTTACTTCTCTTATTATAAGCTCCCATGCATTTACATCTGTGATTATCAAAGTTGCAGACAAAGTCTTTATGTTTCCGTTGGTACAAATATAAATTTTTTTAATTTACTAGTACGATGTTATTTAACTATTTAACGCTTAAATAAATCTTTTTTTTTTTTTTAAACTTTTGTGATCTTAGGGGTCCTTTTTTGATGTAATAGAGAAAATGAGTTAATTTCGGGATAAATTTTAAATACCTTTTATTTTTTTGTTTGGTTGCAAAATTTTGGGATAAATTATCTGATAATTTAAAAATGACTAATATATCCCTTTAAACTATTTTTATACATTATTATTCACATTTATGTATATTTACATTATTTTTAATATCATGTATAATAATATTCACTACTCCTTATTTTTATGATAGTTATTCATATTTTTCTATTAGAAAATTACACAACATATAAATATAATTTTTATTTATAAATTTATTTGACTAATTGTTATGTTTAAAATATATTTTGATTTCTCATTAATCTTTTTCTCTTTAACAAATTTAAGAGGAGAGTTCTATTTTTAAGCTAAATAAGAAAAAAAGTTTTATTTTTAAATACATATGGTACTTATCATGGGAATACATAAACAAAATATTTAAGCTAAATAAAATAAATTATTTTTAAAAATGAAAAACTGATGCCTGCAAAGAGAATATAAAAAAACTAAATAAAGTGAAGGATAATTTTATAAACAAACAACTTGTTCTTAACATTTATCAATATATATTATTTTGAATACAACAGACCAAACACTTAATAAGAAATTATCCAAACATGAGTTATCTCATCATAACTAATCTTAACATAATTTATTCTATTGTAACTCATATTTAAACCAAACGATCCCTTAAAGTAAAAGTATATTGATATTAAAATATTATTTAATTTTATAATATTAAATATGTTAAGTGAAAATTACAAGTAAAAAAGTAGTGTTGTCAATCTCATAACGTTATGAAAATCTCATGAATAAGATAAGTCACCCAAACTTCTCAACAGTACTCTCGAAACCTACAAAATTTTGTCTTTCTTGAAAAGAGCCTCTAAGAGTTTGTTTTTTTTTTTAATGAAAAATAAAATTATTTCCTTATTTGAAATTAAGTGGACCAATTAATTTAAATTTATATTGCATATGACTAATTAAAAAAGAAATTAACCTTCCCTATTGAATTTAACAAACGTCTTACGCCGCGTGGGTCCGATGTGTGTTATTTTCATTTATTTTCTCCGTTTATTGTATAGAATATTATTATTATTTTATTGATGAAGAATCAATTCTCCACCTTATAATCGGTTGTCATTTTTCCTAACCTTATGCTAGTTTGTTTTTTATTAGGGCTATGTATCGATCGATTTAGTTTGATTTTAAAGTTTATCGATTTGACTTATCGGTAATTAGTTTGTAGACATGCCAACTTATTATAAAATCATTAAGATATTATATTATTGATTTATTGGTTATCGATTGCAATCGATTCGGTATCGATCGATTTAACCTTTAAGATTTTACAAAAAAAAAAAAACAATCATTCAAACTCACTTAGAAACAAGGTGACAAACCAAATGAAACATGCACATGAGTTGAGAGATTGCATTTTGCTAAAAAATAAATGTTGTCACCTTATAGAATAACCTAGAGTTTGAGACAACTAGAAATAAAAATATGAAACTAAACTATAAGTCAAGGACATTATATACAAAAATGTATAAATATAATTATTTTAATGACTACGGATTATTGGTTAACCTGTTAAGAAAAAACTTCAAACCATTAAAAACCGACAACTCAATAATAATAAAAATCAAAATCGTTATTGAAACTGCTAAACCAATAACCTATTATATCAATAAATCAATAACTTTTTTCCAATTCAGATTATCAATTTCGGTTCGATTGTGAACAACTCTGCTTCTATTGGACCAAGGGCGGAGTTACAGCCCAGTAAGGGTGACCACCCTTGGCCGGAAAATTAAATGACGTATATAGGCAAAATATTCTTTATTATTTGAATATATAGATAAATGAACACACTTGAACACAACGAATGGTGTTGATCCAGTGATAATCTCGCCCAGTTGAGTGTTTAATGTCCCAAGTTCGATTCTTGCTTAGAACACAATTTTTTTCCCCAAAAAAATAAGGAGAAAGGAACAAAAATAGTTGCTCTATCTTTCTATTTCTAGCCTTGAATTAATAGTACTAAGAAATTACATTTAAAGATATACTTAACGGTCACTTTCCACTTTTATTCTTTTGATTATTTCTACATTATTTTTTAAAATAGTTAAGAATCTCGATAAAAGAAAAGGTAAATATAGAAAAAAAGTCTCAACAATTCTCTTGAAATACAAAAAATTCATGAAAAAAATCCTAACAAGTCATTTGATATAATGTTTTTCTTAGTTTTTCTCCGTTAGTTTTGATTTATACCATTGATAGTTTTATAATTTAAGTTTTTGTATGATTTAGTTAAATGATATCTAATTTAATTTTAAATTTGGATGCACCAACTCATTAGTAAAAAACATATTTTGTGCACCCACTTCGCTAAAAAAAATAAAATTCCACTCCTTTAAAGTTTGAACACCCTTGACGAAATTCCTAGCTCCGCCACTGTATTGGACCAACAATAAACTCTACTAATCGTTTCTAAATCCTTTTCCTTACATATGTATAAGATTTTTCACTACAAACACAAAATACATGTAAAAGTTACTAAATTTCTGAGAATCTATAACCGAGATCCGCCCTAGTTACCTTCTAATGTTAAAAAAAAAAAAAAAAGAGTCAACACTTTCAAGAAACTTGTTTTCTACTATTTCAAGTTTGAACATTTCCCCATTTTCCATACGAAAGTCGAAACACAGCTAAGTAAGCTTCATTCAACTTTTTTGGCTTGACTTGTATTTGCTTTTCCTTCACTTGTAAGGTTTCCTCAACTCAGAGAACCCTACCGTCGATTTAAGAGTTTAAGTTTATGAATTTCGAATCATATTCTTTTACTTACTTGATTATAGTAATATACATGTATTAAACGAATTTCTCCTATAATCTCGAGCTTGGTAAATAAAGCCGTGGAAAAATCTTTTCTTCTAGCCTTATTGTGATAAGGAAGAGTCATTCTTACGTTCTCTCTTTGGGTAATACAAATAAAGGGGTTGGCTATAACATATACCAAATCCATAAACTTCAATTTGTAACTACGATTGTAAAACATTTACCAAATTCCACAAAAAGTGAGATTCATGATTAAAAATGAATTTTGATTAAGAAAGCTAGTTCAGAAATATATATCTAAACTCTATTTTCACGCACATATATACAAAAAAAAAAAAAAAAACGCACAATGTTTGAGTTGAAAATCATGAGTTCAACCCGATCACTTGTGAAAACCTTCTTACATCAGGGCAAAGCTAGAGGGCATGCAAGGGAGCCCACAGATATACAAGTCCAGTTTTCTTTTTAATGTAAATACAACAAATAGATATTAGATCCTTTTGACTTTTAACGTGTGTTTGTCTTATATATATGTATAATTTAAATTTCCTTAGTAAAAATCATGGCTTCTCCAAACAACTTTACATATTGAAATGTGAGCAGTATCTAAATGGTTGATGCACTTCAAAGGAAAATAAGGTTATCCGTTTATTTCTTGCAGCCACCACTACAGGAAAAGTGTGAATTACATGGAGATTTTCCAAGTGATATATTAGTATGAAAATCCGCAGGAAACTTGTTTTTCTGCAAATTTTCATACTAATCCGCAGGAAAATTCCCATGCAATTCACCCTTTTCTTGTAGTGCACGCACATAAGCTAAAACTTTAGTAAAGGCATAATATATAAACTGACATCTATGTCCATCAATTTTGGATGTGCTCAAATAGATACTTAAATTTATATAGAGTTGAACAACTAAACACACGCGTCCTTCATAACAATACGTGTGAGATACACATGAACTAATTAGAAGAGCGGAGGGCGAAAAATCTCCTTTATTTACCTCAAAATCTTCCCAAGTTGTGAGCAAGACAACAAAAAGGACTCTATATCAACAATTAGCATGCTTTCCAATTTCCATAATGCACCCTGGGAAATATCCCTATTTAACTGGAAAAAATGCAGAGGCTGCAGAGGCCTCAGCAATTAAATAAACAGGTTGACGAGCCTGCAGGCAAGCACCTATCTCGAAAGGGCGCAGCTCAGATCCATCATATAGAAGATTTGCACCAGGGTGAATCAATTCTTTACTGTCAGTATCATCTTGATCAACTTTAGTAGTTTTTGAAGGCGAGTCCTCAGCCTCGTAAATAGAAGGCAGGGCATATGATCTGCAAGTTCATTTTAGAAACCATGATATACATTAATTTAGAAAACGGAAACTTTTTGAGATAATAACTATTAGCTGAGTGACTATATGAGAAATCAACTTTTGAAAGTCTTGGTCGACACAACAAAATTTGATCAGAACATACCTCAGAATGTTGCCATCAAAACTCAGAACTTCTGTACGACATCTTTGTCGATTAGCAAGTTTCAACCTCTGGCTTTTGCTAGTGGGACAAGAAATGGGAGAAGAAGGATTAGCCAGGGGGTTCCACCTTCTACTCGCATAGGTCATAAGATGCCGGGATGCTGCATCTTTAGATTGTTCTTTCTGGTAAAGGAGTTTTGCGGTTGGACCATTGGCTTGATACTCAGAACAAACGTCTCGTAGTCTCCTTCTTAAGTCTTGCATTTCATTATGATGCTCTGTGAATAAATCCGTTTGGAGTAGCTGCGACGAGACTACTCTCTTACATATATTATTGCACAATTTTGGACTAAACAGTGGGATACCGAATTCTACGCTTAGTGGAACCCATTCATACATCTCATGATCATCAGGTGCAAGGTTTTCCAAGAGTCTACCTTTGTGAAGTCTTAATAGACGAATATAACCAACAGTCCAAAAGCTCATTTTGTTTCCTAAACCAGATAATAATGAGTTCAAATTCAACATCTCTTTGTTGGACAATCCTAATTCCTCTCCTATCTGAGGCGTTGAACCATCGGAGTTTTTTAAGGGCAAGGGGACATCCAAAGTAACAACTCTTCCAGCCTCATCAAGATCATATCTGCTGAGTGGCTGTACAAGAACAGCTGAATGATTGAGAAGTGAATTTACACAATGTAAAAGTATACTTCCTTTCACTAAGGTCCCTTCTGACTTCTTTCCCGAACCTCCAATAGAAGATCCATCCCATGACCAGACAAGTGCTTTCTCACAACCAGCTAACGGTGCAGGAAGCATTCTTAAACATTGGCCTTTCATTAGAACAACAGAGAGAGGTCCACTAGCCATAGCAGAATATAGCACCAGTTTCATCCAAGGCGTCATAGACAAGGGTGAGGGCGGTCCAAAATGAGCAGGGCCTTTGGCTCCTGGCAAAACTGAAGGAGGAATGGGAACCATGGATACGATAATATCATAGTCACGCTGAAATAGACGATCTAAAGTAGCCGGTGATAGAGCAGCCAAGCTTTCAATACGGAGAATATCCACACGATGATTCTTTTGTTTCTTAAAACCTTTCGCGATGTCTAAATCTTCAGTACATACCGACTTCTCATCAGTCTTAGAATATATATTATCACTGGAAGAATTACCAGATAGATGTTTTCTCTCATCAGTGCATGCTTTGGGTGTTCCAGAATGTATCGAATTCTCATCATTTATCTCAAACTCATTTGTAGCAGAATCTCTCGAGTTTTCAGTAACAGAAATGTCCATCAAGGAAGTAGTATCATCACTTGCTTGAACCCCTCCTGATGTTAGACATTCCAGGACATGCCGAAGGCTAAATGCATGATTCGCAAACTCCTGCAGTTCGCCTTCAAATACTGCACCCTCTAGTGTGCTCAAATCATTACAAAGATCTGCAATGCTAGCATGACCAAGTTTTCCAGCTTCATATAAAGTCACCGCGTGAGATTTCAGACCTGAAGAAGAAAAGGGATGCTTCAAAGCACTATTGGGAAAGGATCACATAATATCCTAACAGCTGAATGGGATATGCGGTATACCATATAACATTCGAACATATTACAATGATCCTTTTTAAAGTAATCACTGTAAAACTTTTTTTCACGCAAGTATAAGGCGATACTTAGTAAGTCTTAATGTTCATTTGGTAGTGGACTTGAAAAAGTTAGAAGAAGAAGCTATACCTGGTGATACAGATCCCATCATAAGATATGAAGTAATATTAGCATCAACAAGGAAAGCAATTCGACCATAACCAGACCCCGAGATATTATTTTCTGCCCATGGAATTTCTCCATGCTGAAAAGCATTGCCATCAGTGGATGCATTTTCAAAGACCAAGCTAGCATTTGAACCATCTTCCTCGTCGCTGAGGATACATTTAGGTGACCCTGGGACATTAGAATCTTGAAGAATAGAAGATGGATCGATTAGTTTGATAGCCCATCCCAATCGGCAAGCAAAAGAAGCAGCATCTTGCAATTGAGAAAGATCAGCTTGTAATGTTGTCGATAACTCAGCAACAGTTGAATTCTCACTTGCAACCACAAAAACAGCATACAGCAACCTGGATAATGAGGTTTACATATTATATCTTGACCACAATCGATACAAAAAAAAGGGCAGACTGGTGAACTAAGCTCCCGCTATGCATGGGTCCGGGGAAGGGCAGGACCACAAGGGTCTATTGTACTTAGTCTTACCCTACATTTCTGCAAGAGACTGTTTCCATAGGTCGAACCTGTGACCTCCTAGTCACATGGTAGTAACTTAACCAGGTACCTCGAGGCTCCCTTCTATTGACCATAATCGATATAATAAAGAAATATAATATGATAACTCCTTTGTTTAAGAGAAATGCCTTACTCCTCAATGGGATCTTCATAAGACTGCTCTCGGTTTGAAACGAACCCTTCAAGCCTAGAAACTGTAATAGACTAATAGTGTGTATCAACACCATAATGTCTCAAATAAAAAGATTTAACAGAAAGCATAAGTGTGCAATAAGGCCAGAAATCTTTTTGATATATGTAAAGTCAAGACAATTTTTATGTTAGAAGAACATGTTATAGCAAATAGCTAGCTAGTTATTTTGAAAATGAAGACGTGGATAGAGCGTAAGAATGAAGACTAATATCCATTATGTTCCAAGTATAACTACTAGATGATGATGATCAAATATGATTATCAGCTTTCATTGAAATGAGAATGAACATCGTCAAGCCAAGAATGACTAATCAAGATAAGAAAAACTTGATAGTTAAAACTGTCTTAAAAAGTAAAAGATGAAACAAGTAACAAAAACACTTCCAAACCATATCTGAACTTACGAATTACCTTTGAAGCGATCATCAGCATAGACAGGAACATCAAAGTACACTAGTCCATGTCGATGTAGACATCTTATAATTTCAGGATTAAAAAGAATGAAAGAATTTGCTTCCTCACAGATTTTATCTATTGTTGCCATTTCTTCTTCTGTCAATTTCTGTGAGGAGAACAAAGAGCAGGAGATAAACCTCACATGTCAATCACAAAGGAAGCTAAATGTTACGTTTTATGGAGGAATGGAAAGTCTATGTCAACTTGCCTTAAATTCTTCCATAGTAAAGTTGACTAGACAAACTGCCCACCATGGCTCAATAACAAAGTCCACTGGCTGCGTGGGCAACAGTTCTTTCGCTATTGATTTGTTCAGTTTCCACATAATTTTCTGCCAAGCTCCAAAATTATGAAAATTAAGTTAGACAAACAACAAAAGAATTCACTCGTCTCAACATGAGCAATCGAGCTTAGCAGGCTGATCAGATTGTGAATAGATCTCCAAGTTGGATACTAACTACTTTGAATAAAGAGCCAAAGATGTAGAGCACTTACGAAACTAAAGGAACATCAGTAGCATGATATTCAACTAACACGTTATACTTGCTTGATGCTTATATAGACAAAAATTGTATACTCCCTCCATCCCAATTTGTTTGTTTGGTTTTGACTTGACACAGAGTTTTAAGCAGAAGTGTGACTCGAGAAGAGTTAGTATCAGTCATTTCGAAGAGCTGGTATATCCCACCTAAGAAATTTCCTTATTCACTAATTGACCGGTAATATTGAGAGATTTTCACTATATTCAATGTTGGCATTAAACTTGCACGCAGCGTGTTTAGGCCATGTAAACCAAGATTACAAGAGTAAGTTACATGGTACTGCATAGAAGCATCTGATGTGCGTAGAAGCAAATTTTCTATTCCAACTGTCAATGAAATTGATCCCTTGGACCATGACCAAAGAGTTGCACAAACTATTATCTTATATATATCCTAACATGTATTAGAACAGTGTAGCAGTTAGCACAACTTTTTTCCGTACAATACCTTAGACTTGCACTTATTCATGATATCGATAAATTCATTTCTTCCAACTCCAGTGAGCCGTAAGGCATCAGCAGCACTAAAATTCGGGATGCTGTCATAAGGTTGCTCTGCATTCATTATAGCAGAAAGTCAATAAATGAATTGAGAGAAGAAAGAAAGAAATGAGGACATGTAGCAATCCATACAAATTATGACACTGAAACAGTGATCAAACGCGGAGAACTTAGCCATTTGGACAATTTGGAAAAGGTATAGATTTATTTCTTATGTGAAACAAACTCTAACTTTTAAGTGAAGAGCACTAGAAACACAATCCACTCAACGATAGTATCAGAATTATCTGTGTAAGACTTTTCTGTTTCAATAAAAGGAAAAACATGGACATTCTTAACAGACAAATATAGCCTATTACCATTTTTCATGACCTCAAATAACATGTCGCAGTAGTATTTGAAAGGAGACATCCTCATGACACGGCAAAAATAATCCGCTAGGTGATATGGAAAGAGCTGCAGGCACAAATTAAACATATTAAGTTATTAACTGAATTTTGTTACTTGTAAGACGTTAATATCGATTCCAAGGTACAAGTCTCACTTATCTGTCATGTGAAAATAAATAAATGAAATATAACAATGCATTGGACGAAGACACGAAGAATCAAAACAAGAAGCATCCATTCTTATTGATTAACATAGAAAAAGTAAATAAGCATATATTAGTTGATAAAACCTTTCTTTCCTCCCTGTCAATATTTTTTATAAACTGCATAATTGTAAGCAAATTATGCTGCTTGCAGATAAAAACATTTGTATAACAGAATATCAGAAATGATTTTCAAGCAATACACACCGCTAAATTCCTTCGTAGATAACGCAACATTTCTTCATAGTATTCACCTTCTTTGCAAACTTTACTAGCAAAACAAGTGTTCCACTGGAGTCTCTTTTTTATGCAATGTTCAATTATCCTGCATAAACACTAGTTAGTGGATAATACACAATTAATTTTCTTGATGGTATGCAATCTTTTATACTAGTACTCCATTTTGATGGAGCAATGTCTTGAGTTATGTATTGAAATGCCTATTGATTTGTCTACTCTGGATTCCATCCAAAAATTAAGAAAAAAAGCAATAGGTTGTGTTCTAGTATCACCGAAAAATTCGAGCATTTAATCTAAAGCCTTAAGGGGGAGGTGATTAGGCAGGACATGATGCAACTTCAGCTACCGAGGACATGACACTTGACAGGAGGGTGTGGAGGTCGAGTATGAGGGTAGAGGGTTAGTAGGTTGCCGAATTTGTATTTTTTTCTATCCATAGTGTTTATTCTTATATCTATAGTACTATATGTTAGTTTCTTCCATTTCGTTTATCTCAACATCTTACGGCTGTTGACGTTGCTCCCTTTTCATCTCTTTTTGAGTCGAGAGTCTATCAAAAATAGCCTCTCTACCTTAAGGTCTGCGTGCACTCTACCTCCCAGACCTCACCTGTTATACTGAGTATGTTGTTGTTATAATCTAAAGCTTAAGGTACATATGAAGTGGTGACCTATGTTGGACTAATTTATACAACTCAACCATTGCACAAGTAGTATTTATGAAAACAAAACAAAACAAACCTTTTATGCCATTCTTCTTTGGAATTTAGAGCGGCTTGAAGCCGCTTTGGGAGATCCTCCCAGTTGCTTTCTTCTTTGATTGATTTTACTATCAGCTGTTCTTCAACATTTGCCAGTACGTGCATCATTTTAATTCCTCGCACGCTATGCAAGTACTACTACCTGGAAAATATATTCAACTGAATCTCCTTCATCGGAAAATTGTAAAATGCAAAAAGAGCTAGTAAAACATTTTTTTGATTATATATGAACTGTTGAATCCCCTCGACACATGGGAAAAATCCTAATATAGTGATCATAAAGGAGGTTCAAATGTCGTTTCAGATCATAGGTTGAAATTCCAAATATGAAATTTCTGAATAAATTTCTGATTCTGCCACTGATTAATTAAAGACAGTAACTTACTGGTCAATAAAGGCGAATACAGTTTAAATTTCTGATTCCGCCACAAAAATGCATCAAATCATATTCAGAAATTTTAAGAAAGATTTTGGTTTAGAGAATTCTGTGAAATCAAAATTGAGAAAAAAAAAATAAAAAATGAAGATCCGAGAAGGAGGGAAGCTTTGAATTTACCAAAATGGGACTCATTCTTTTCCTTTTTGCTCGATGTGGTCGTTAGTTGGAGTTAGATTATAACAGTAAAATGTAATATGATGATCCCAATGAATGTTGGTGATTTTTTAAGTAGAAAATTCGCACATCTGATAGTTAAAATATGTTTTGATAAAGTAGTTGATGATATTTTAAGTAACAAATTCGTACATCTTATTTTTAATTTAGATATGAAACTCAAAAAATAAATTACTATATATGCATATTTAGACATATGAACTTATTTCTATAATGTTAATTGAACACTTCGACATACAAAAATAATTATCTAAACATCTTTAAAATTTTGTATGCCTCAAGCGTCAAATGTAACTCTACGGAATAGAGTCGGAATATTTGGTTGTTAATTACATGAGACTAAGAGGTGCTGGATCTAAAAAAGGTCCAATTTTGAATATAATTACTTGCCAATTGTGGCTTATAAATTTGAATATTATTCATGTATTATGCCTTGAACTTATACTAATCAATATTCACGTGAATTCCAGCATTCTTCCCCCTTGTCTTGCCAATCGAAATCCTTCTCATGTCCAACATGCTCTATTCCTACGCTGAAATTTGGTGAACCGATATAATTACACAAATATTTCTATCATATTTATTAATTTTTCTTATAATTTGAAACAATTATATTTTATTTAACTATTTAATAATTTTATACCTGATTTCAAATCAGATACATCTAGATACATATTTTTTGCTACCAGATATACTGAAATAAGGAGAGAGGCGAGCGAGAACAAAAGGGAGACGAGTCAGATTTGTTTATGTATCAGAGATACATGCGAATCCACTAGATACACACCAGATATGTATCTGTTGTGATTCACATGTATCTGGGATACCAGCTCCGCGAGTGAGATATGAGAGTGGTGAGCGAGATGGGAGGAAGGCGAGCCAAATTTTTCTATGTATCACAGATACATGTGAATCAACTTGGATACAGTGTATCTAGAATAAATTGAACATCCTATATGTATCCCGAGATACATGTATTTAGACGCATCTGGATGGACCAAAATATGATAAGATTCGTAATATTGCAAACTAGTGTGTATCTAAGTAATTTACTCCTGAACTAATGGAATTTCTGTAAGTTATCCCTGAAATTTCATTTATAAAAGTTCGAATATTATAAAGTAATTGTCCTGAAATTTAAATTCACATAAGTGACCAACAAGGGTTGTGGTGGAGTGGTAAGCACTCCTTCATTCTAAACCTGGAGGTTTCAGGTTCGAGTTCCCTTGGGTATAGAATCATCTTTGTTAGGGATCACTTTATCCCCCAATATGAGACTTTCCGATACAAATTTAAATTCATTCTGACTTCAATATAGATACCGGAGACCGAATATGTTTAAATAATGGACCTTGCCATTTGACTTGAAGTGAAATTTTGAAATACTTCCACTTGTAATTTCTTGACATTTTCATTCATATGATAAAAATAAAAATAAAAATAAGTAAAGCTCATGTTCAATTACAAATTTACAACTCAAAACAAAATATATTTTTCTTTCAATTTCAAAGCAAATACTTTTTAAATTTCCAACTCTAAAGAAATAAAAGCAATTTCGTTGTTATTTCTATGTGTAGGGCTTTATTGACTGCTTTGCCAACTTTGAAGGGTGACAAAGTTTAGTGGTTGAATGAGTTGCCGTTGTTGTGAGAGGAGGGCTCCACCTTAATTATTTTTGCTTACTTCCATATATTTGTCATCTTCCAAAATTTAAAAAATAAAGTCAATGAACATATCTTAGAGAATATTAAAAAGGAAATAAATAAAATCAGTGATTTTAAAACGTTTCGTTTAAAATTTAAATTAAAAGTTTACAGATAAGGAATTTAAACCTTTTTGGAGGAGGATATATTTCTCATTCGGTATCTGCTATTCATATTGAAATTTAACTAAATCTGAATTCGCGCATTAATTTTGGTGCGGTACTTTCTCGACTAAAAAATTTCTAATAATTAAAATGATGGAATTTCAATTGTCCCGTGACCATATAATTTTAAAATGGAAAATATATAAGAAATATGAAATTAATTATTATGGTCTAAAGTCATCATCACTGTCAAATTTCATATACCTATTTATTTGCCTTGCGTTTTTTCTCCACAAAATCTTGAAGTAGAAGTATTAATTAATAGCATGGGATATAAACTGTAACTTTTGCATATATATATATATATATATATATATATATATATATATATATATATATATATATATATATATATATATATATATATATCTTATTTTATTACACATTGTGATAAAATAATTTAATAGTGTAAACAACAAGTATGTTTTCCTCTTCATCATTAGACTGTGCTTCAAGTTTCTATAGAAATTTAACTTATGTCGATAGTGTAAAAAGTCTCTACTAATAGTGTTGTTTAATTAATAGTCTACTAAAAAAATTTATTATTATTTTTGTCAAATTATTCATTATTTAATTTATATTCACCGACAGTGTAAATAAGTTTTACACCATTAGTATATTTTAATTTTGTATAGTAAGTAATGACGCCTTATATCTCTGTAAAGCGCAAGGGTATTCATATTACAAATGTTACAATTTACCTTATTTTATATTGTTAATTCTATATATTTATTATGGACGTTTAGATCTACTTATATTTTAGGAGGTAATTTTCACAAATAGTAGTAACAAACATTGCAATTCCGATAATGTAAAAACTAGTCAATTATGATGAAATTTCAAATTTAAGAAAATGATATCTCTTGACCACTTACAAAATAAATAAAAGAAAATAATTCTTTCAAATCTCTTATGCCTAAAAATAAAAATGCATCTACATAATTCGAAACTCCACAACAATAAAATTTTCAATTATCAAATTGAAAAATGGCTAGCCCGCGCTACAATATATATATATATATATATATGTATATTATCATGACATATTTTAAAATTATAAGTCATAACCTAATTATGTAAATAATCTTGCACCTACAAACCCACTTATTCCTACTTAGACCACTTTCCTTGCCTACCAAAAATATTGACCATTCTATTTTTAATTTCAATTTTCTATCTCTTTATTTTGGGGCCACCTTTCCAAATCTCTACAAATGACAACTCGTCAAAAAAAGTCATTTAATAATACATTTTTTCATATTATACGAAACACACTATGAAACTCACATGAAATATCAACGAAACCACCATGCATCTTAAATATTTCATTCTATATATACTCTCTAATCCCTCCCAAAAAACGAAAAAAATTACAAATAAAAACCAAAACCATTATATTATTATGGAAAATAAATGGAGAATTTTCAAAAATCATCATCAACAACAAATCAACAAAGCAAAAAAGCCTAAAACAATTATCATATGCAAAAAACATTCAAAACACCAACAATCACCAGGAGTTTGTTCTATTTGTCTAAGTGAAAAGCTCTCTAAGCTTTCAAAAACTTCACGTATTATAAATACAACTTCTTCTTGTTCTTCTTCGTCTTCGTTATCTTCTTTATCATCTTCATCTTCTTCTGATGTATCATCATGTTCTTCCCCTGCGTATCGAAGGATGAAGACTATGGCAACGTTGAGAAGTGGTGGTGGTGGTGGTAATATTAATGTGCTTACGAAGAGTAGGTCTCTTGTTTTTTTTACAACTAGGAAAGATGGAGAAATTGAGGAGAATGGGAAGAATAAGGATAAGAAAAGAGGACTTCTTTCTAAATTGCTCCATCCAAGGAAAAACAAGAACTAGTAGAGAAAGAGACGGATTCAAGATTTAAATTTTATTGATTCGAGTTCATGATTAATTTTATCATAATTTATTTGATTTATTGGGTTTGAAATTGATTATTTATACTTATTTAGTGAATATTTTTTAATAAATATACAGAGTCTACCCGTAACAAAAGAAAAGAAAGGGTGACAACTTGAATCGTCATAATTATATTACTTCAATGTGAGATTCAAAAGTTTTCTTTTTCTTTAGTTTGTGAATTTCATCATGTAATATATAATATAATTTCGAAATATATTATGTATGAATTATGATTTTCGGTAAGGAAATTGTGATATGGCTATTAATATTCTTAATTCAAGATATGCTTGAGACAAAGAGATCAACTTGCATATTCTATAAATATTAAAGTTTCATACTTATTTATATGTTAAATAAATATAACCTTCAAAATTAAGTTTGGGATTGTATTCATCCATTGTTTGGTTATTGGGGTATTAGCTAATATCGGTATAAATTTAATTTTATACGACCAAAAATGTTGGTATTATGTATTCTATCCCATATAGGAGGTATGATTATAATCCTAACCTTATTTTGAACCAAAGGGACTCTTAATAGTATGATTCAAATATTTTTGTGTATGATATTATACGTAATTGTTTTATGTATATCCCAAACATAAGGGCATACAACATAAAAATTAAAATTATTATGTCTAGTTTTTTAATTGATGAATTTTGAGAAATACATAGATCTGAGTAATAAAAGGTCTATTGAAAACAAACTTTTTACTTCATAAATATAGAGATAAGATCAATGTATATTCCATCTATGACAATTTTTTTCCTACAAATTATACCGAGTATGATATGACAACTTTTGAGATCTATAGTATTGTTATGCCTTTGTTTTTACGTACGTTGTAGAAGCATCTTTTTAGTACTTTTGTACGGAATGATGAGACAAATATAATTATAATTCTGAGATCTAACACCACAACATAGATGTACTGTCTCTAGGTTGTTGTCATGCTGGTGAACAGGTCAAGTGTCGACAATGACTCTCCAAGAAGCTTCTTAATAGCCAAGTTTACTTGTTCCATATTCGTTTTCTAAATTCAGATTCGTATCGAAAAGTTATTTTGCATATTGAAAATGGACGAGTACTTATCACTTTACTATACTTTTATTGGTGCAACATGATTAATTTGTTTTTCTTTTGTTTCAATTTGTTAGGCGTTTTTTTTTATAATTAGTGTGATTAAAAAAGATTGGCATATTTCAGTATTTTCTTAATGGGAAGCATTTGTAGCCACATAAATGTTTTGACTAGTTTAAAATCACAACTTTCAAAAGTTTTATAATCATATACTCCCTCCATGCCATTTTATATTACTTGACCCTTATATACTAAGTATAAATGTTTCATTTTTACTTGTACAATTTAGAAAATTAAGAGATCTTTATCATTTTCTTCCAATACTACTTCTATTATTAAATATCTCTATAAAATATCAATAGTCAAATTTAGATTTCTAAAGCATAATTAATAAGGCTAGTTTAGTAAAATAAACCTAGCCTCTATGTAAATATTATAATTTAATCTTTCCATTTCATTTTATTTGGCCCTATATCAAAAATATATATTTCATTTTACTTGTACATTTTAGCAAATCAAGAAAGTTGTATTGTTTTTTTTTTTTTTTTTGGAAAAGCTATCTAATTGATCAAACGTTCCTAGCATATTTGCTAATTCTCCCTATAGTTTGAAATAGTTACATATATCATGTCTAATGTATCACTAATTAATAATGTCATACCAAATTTCCAGTCAGATACACATATACATGTATTTTTGCTACCAAATACACTAAAATTGAGAGAAAGGCGAGCAAGATAGTTTATGTATCCTATATACATGCAAATCATACTAGATACATGTAACTGAGATACTCGATACATTCTGAAATACAAATACATACGAAAAGAGGCGAGCGAGAGAGGAAGAGAGGAGAGTGAGAGAGGAGAACGAGTGAGATAGGTAAGAAGCGAGCGAGAGTCAGATACATGTGAATATACTTGTATATAGTTATTTAGAACAAATTACTCTTAATTTTGACTCCATGTATCTGAGATACATGTATATGAAATCCAAATTCTGATAAGATTAGTAATATTAGAAACTTGCGCGAATCTAAATGGTTAGCTCCTAAACTAGTAATATTTGTGTTGTTTATCCTTTTTGTTTTGTCTCATACTACGCTTAGTATCAAATAACTATATAAAGTAATAGTAGTAATCAAATTAATTTAGAGTTCTAAAATATCATTATTAAGGTTAGCTTAGTAATACACTTCTAACTAAAATTAAGAAGGTGTCAGAACAACAGAGATCAAATAACATGAAACAAAAGCAGTTGTTAATACCACATTTCTTAAAAGTTTTTTTTCTTTGTTAAAGTTTATGCTGCCAAGTCATATACTAGGACTTTTAAGTATTTCATGATTTGCTTTTTCTGCAGAAATTAAAGTTATTTATATATGAAATGTTCAACATTTTCCATGCATGCTTAGAAGAAATTTTCAATTATAATTATGGTAAGTTCTCAGCAATTTCCTATAAGATCTATTAAAAGTTGAGTACTCTTGCACGCCTAGAAAAAGAAACAAGAAGAAAATCATGATGTCAATCACGGAGAAAATGAAATTGTAATTAAGTACTATTTATTGTACAATGTCATTCAATAATCAAACCACGTGTTCTCTTTTTCAACATTAATTAATTATATGGGTACATTTTGTATAGAGATTATTTTTTCATAACAAGTGTATTGTCATCACAAAATAATTATAATTGTTTTTTTGTAATGTATATATTTATTAGGCGTAAAAACAAAGTCCCTTATAAAATTTAAGAATTTTTTTTAATGGTGTGACTTTTGAAAAGATATGAATGTGAGTTCGAAAGTGATAGTACCACACACAATGTTAAAAATAGATAACTCTCATTTAATAGAATTGTCTATTTCTACCTTCACAGGCAATGATAAAATTTATGAAATATTTTATTTTTTTACACCTCACTTAATAAGATTTCACTAATTATATTATAGTTGTTGTGGTAAAGAAGCAAAGAAGAAAGGGGACAAGAATGAATGTTATCGCGCATTCTACATTTGAAATTTTAAATATAGTCACTTCTTAATAATTTATTGTTATAAATTCTATTTGGCTCTGATACTTGCTTTACATTTTGAAAATAATTGATAAGACAAAAAAAGATACCGGGTTATTCTAATGATGTGAGATTACGTACATTCATAGTAAAAATAATATTAGGGAAATAATTTCACGATTTTGTCGGCTTGTTATCTTTCTTTCTTGTTATTATAAGTTTACTTGTTCCCACATAGAAGTTTACTTGGTAGGCCACCTCCTTTTCCTTTTGCTTCTATGCGTTTTCTTTACATTTGGCATTCAACTTACTCCTTCTATCCCAATTTATGTCACACTTTTCATTTTTTGAGAGTCAAATAATTTAAGTTTGATCATAAATTTGTGCGTAGAATCTTCCATTTTTTTAAAATGAAATTTATATATTTGTAAACTACGTAAAAAGTACTATAAATCATAATAATTGGCGATTCAGAATATTTAAAAGATATATGAAAAATTTATGATCAAAGATAAACTTGTCTGAATCTCAAAATCAAAGTGTCACATAAATTGAAACGGAGGAAATCCTATATTTGTATGTGTCCTGTTTGTTCGACAGGGAAAACTTAAAAGAACAACTTTCACATATAGCAAACATAAAAATCATATTTGTATGTTATAGCTATAGTTTGCATAATTGTGCTCCATAGCAAATTTTATGTTTGCTATGGAGCTTTTGATTTGTATAATTTGCTATAAGCATCCAATTTTATACAAATTGTTCAGTTTTGTATAAATTCATTTACACATTGTAATTTGTATAATAAGCCCTGTTTTTGTATAATTATAAGTGTATAGAATGAAAATATATGTATTTGTATTTGTATATACACTTTTCTCTCGCTTTATACAAACGCAAACGCATTTTATACATTATATATCGAAATGTATAAAATGGCTAATTGTATATCGAAAATGGCAAATTGTATACCGAATCAGATGACAAAAAAATGGGATGTTTGCTGCGAATTACAATTAAAATAAACTATGGCTATAGCATTTAATTTGAATTAATAATTTGCTATTTCATACAATTTTCCCTAACTTAAAATAGTTGGGCCTTGTGTTGGTCATTGATGGGCCATTTCCACAAATATAACACAAGTTGTGCCTTACAAAGCTTAACAAACTTACGTAGAAAATGATTGAGACACTTTATTGGTTAACTCGATAACTAAACCATTAATGATTGATAATAAATAATCGATATCCGATTTGATAATCAAAATTGTATTAGTTTGATTATCAGTTTTTCATGCTACAAACCTAATAATCATGTTCAAATCGAACTGATCGATAAGTATCTTGGTGTCATATACATCTACAAGTTTTCGCCTAATAATATTACTTAGAAGGTTTCTTATTGATTTGGTCCAAACATAGGAGCGACAAAGGGAGGTTTAGGCAAAATCTAGGCTTAAGATAAAATGAGTTGATCAATAGATGAGTTATTACTCAAAAGATTAGTTGGTTGAGTAAAAATGAGCAAAATAATACTAGATCATAGCATAGCTTGTCAAAACTCTTTCAAATTTTGACTTATTTATTTTTCTTAAAATTTATTTATTTACCAAACAAAACTAATAAATTTCTATTTTGTTTATAATAGTATATACCACATATATATCAAACAAGAAAGATCTATTAAAATATTTTGCTAACATTTTTCAAGGTCAATTTGAATAACATATACTTATCCCAAATAGGTTAAATTTGGATCATTAATATATATTGACGGAACAAATTAAATGAGTCATAATTTTCTGAACTAATTTTATGTTTCGTGTCTACCCAAAAAGGAAGTAAATTTATTAGTTGGTTCGTGTCTTCTCCAAATAATTCAAAGTGAAATCTTTTGAGTGAAAAATGAACCGAACTACTCATTTCACCAATAATGATTGTTATTTATAAACTAAGTCCATTTGGCACTAGCATGTTTATTCTTCATTTCTTGGTGCTTTAATAATTAGTATATATATAGTTTAGGTTAGTTGGATATTCTTGTGGTTTGAATCTATTCTATCTCCATATAATTAGCACTAAGAATACCAAACTTTTAAGTGCTTCTTTAATATATTTTAAGCTATATATTTAATCATGCACAAGTGTAATTCTCCATCCTAAACCCATTTTTCAATTCCAACAACTCCAATATCACCTTTACTACGTCAAGTAAACCAAAAGGCCAAGTATATATTTGCCACAATTTTTTATCTTGACACTTTAATTATGACTTGTACCTATTAGACACTTTAATATTAAATATTTGTAAAAGAACACAATTCTTGCATTAAACTTTTATCTACATATATATCAATGGCACAATTGATACAATATGTATCAATTGTTAACCTATTGATATAAAAATTATCTTCCACTTGTATCTCAATTCCATGAGGTTTGCCATTATAAGGACTACTATTTCATAATTAAATTTATAATTTAGTTGACTAAAAATATAACTAATCTTCGAATAAAAAGGTAGAGATTCCATGTAAAAATGGGAAAAAGATCACAATACCCAATCCAAAAAAGAAAAGAATCAAAATGAATCGTAAATATATAGCACAATAATAATAATAATAATAAGATAGAGTTTTCTTTTTCTATTCTTATATACTACTGGTTTTGAGTTTACTATTTTAAAATACATAATAATATTATTATTTATAATAATAAGAATTGGATCTAATTAATAAGATGTTGATATTATTGTAAAAACTTTATTTATTAATATGATGATTGAATTGTTTAGTTCTAAATTCTAAATATTTATAATAAATAGTAAATAACTTGTATTTTTTTATATACATATATATAAATTAGTTTTTTTTTCATGATTTTTAATATTATTTTACACCTTATCGATAAGCTTTTTTGCATTAAAATATAACAAAACCTCAAAAGAAAAAAAGTTTATTAGTAGACGAAACATGGTTGTTAAAGTTGTAACCATTTTAACAAAATTTAAAATTAAATTTATAATTTGGTTGACTGAAAATATAACTAATCCCTTATATCAGGTAGAAATCCAAGGTAAAAAGGGAACAAAGATTACAAAATCTATACAAAAAAAGAAACGTCATTATTAGTTCATAAAGACTCAAAAAAGAAAAGAAAATTATTAGTTCATAAACAGTGAAAAAAATATGCAGAAGAAGAAAAGAATGTGGAAGAGGAAGTTGGTGATTTTTCGAAAGTTGCTAAATTATGTTTTTGCCGTTAACGTTATAGCTTTTGTGACTCTGCTATGTATGCATGTTCATGTTCATGTCCCTTCCACTGATATAACCATTAATCTTTGTAAGGTACAAAAAATAAAGAAAAAACTATGTTTTTTGTTCTGTTTTCTTGATCTTTCATTTAAGTATTTTTGTCTCAATATGGAAAGTATTGATATTGGATAAGTATTTCTATTAACATTTATGTTTTGGGATTCTTGATATTGGAAAAATACTTTACCAGTCCTTTCTTTGTTTTTTTTTTCTTGTTTAAGATAAGTTACTTTAAATAGGAAAGAGTCGATTTTAAGTATTAGGGTAGATTGTTTGTAGGAATAGAGGGTGTCTTGCTTAGGTTTGTTAGTGCGTACTAGTCGTACACTAGTTTCTTTCTTGTAAACTTTACAATGTTGTTTTATTACCACTATGCTTTTCTTCATTTATTACCTGAGTTTGATGCACTTGAGCTGAGGGTTTTTCGGAAACAACTTATTTACCTCTATGAGGTTGTGGTAAGGTCTGCATACACTCTACCCTCCACAGACCAATGTAGTGGGATTTCACTGGGTATATTGTTGTTTAAGACAAATTACTGAATATTTGAATGAAATAGGCTCAAACTGAGTCAAATGGATATAAAGGATTCATATAGTCATCCCAAACTAGCTTTGGATTGAGGTGTACTTATTGTTATTTATGTTATTTAGGCTTTGATCATTGTGATTTTAGTATTGATCAGTGATCTGGGGTGTCTTCAATATTTGTAGCACAATGACTTTTCGTACCAAAGATTGAGCGGAGAGCGAATCTTGACTCAAGAACTTGCCACGCCCCAGTTGTCGAAAGCTCCATTTACTGCTAGCAAGGTTATATGCACTTACAAAACATATTAGAGTTAATTTTTTTATATTTCATTGTATGAATTTCTCGAGTACAATAGCTCAGTGTTTTTGATACAAAGTACTAGTTATATATCTTTCATGTTTTCACTCCTTTAGATTTGACAGAATTGGACTGTGGAAGATTTATGGAAATCGCCCCCGAATAAAGACTATGTTCACTGTGTTGCACCAAGTTCATTATATACATGTGAGTCATTTCTTAAAAATAGCTTTAATTCAGCCTTGTAGCAAACATATTAGGATTATTCTGTTGCTTATAGTTCATAGTGCATTTTAATCTCCAGCTCCTCCAGAGTCTCGAGGCTACTTGCTCGTTCATGCCAATGGTGGACTCAATCAGATGAGGGCAGGGGTCTGTATTTTTCTACTCCCTTATCCTATTAATCTGTCGTTTCTTTTTCCAAACTGAGAAAAACGATTTATGATCATAAGAACCAGTATTATGCCTATTCACTCTTTCCCTTTCCCCTTTCTTGTTCTGTTTCCTGCTTTTAACGCGTGAAATTGTTACGCTGAATATGTCCTTTTGAATGAATGACATAGTTTTGGTTAACAGAAATTTCGTGCATGTTTCTAAATTCTTGTGATATTGTAACATTTAGTAGTTTCTATTTCAGTAAGTTCCCTTAGGTAACATTATTCCATAAGTCAGCTTAGACCTGTTTTTTCCTAAATCATTCCTCTCTAGGTAATCGTTTTTAGGTGAATACTTCTTTTTCATTATGTTGAGCAGGTAACAGTTCTGTCATGCTAAGTTTAGACAAGTTTGTGCATAATTTGTTCGGCTTTTCATTGTGTTTGCAGATATGTGACATGGTTGCTGTTGCTCGTATCATAAATGCTACTCTTGTAATCCCGGAGCTTGATAAGGGCTCACTTTGGAAGGATTCTAGGTGTGCAAAATGATAATTCCTTAGGCATTTCACGCTGCATAGCGTCTTTTACATCTTTTTTTCTTTCGAATTAATCAGTTGTGTATGTTGATTAACGTACTATCGCCTTCCTCCTAAACTGCAGCAATTTCTCTGATGTGTTTGATGAAGACTATTTCATTAATTCTTTGGCAAATGATGTAAGGATTGTCAAAAAGCTACCGAAAGAACTTGCATCTGCAACTAAAGTAGTTAAGCATTTCAGAAGTTGGTCTGGTGTGGATTACTATGAGAAGGAGATAGCTAGCATGTGGGATGAATACAAGGTATTTCACACAGAGGCGGAGTCAGGATTTTTGATTTATGGATTTTGGACCATAATGCTTTTTATTTGCGAGTTCTGAATAGACTATTTATACATATGAATGGATTTTTAAATACAAATACACTGTTTGAGCCGAAGTTACTGAGTTCTGCCCAACTCCGCCTCGGTCTTCACACAAAGCAAACACAAACACAAACAAAGTTGATTTTGGCTAATCTATCCAACATTTAACTTTTTAGGTGATTCGAGCAGCCAAGTCTGATTCAAGATTGGCAAATAACAACCTGCCTCCTGATATTCAGAAGTTGCGTTGTCGTGCTTGCTATCAAGCCCTCCGATTTGCTCCTCCAATTGAAGCGATAGGAAAGGTGATCATGTTGTTGAAACTTATTTTTTTTTGTTTTAGTACTATCTCCGCCGGTTAATTATCAAACAATCATTCATATCATACGTTCTTTTTTTTTTTTTTTTTTTTGCAGTTGTTGGTTGATAGGATGCGACACTATGGTCCATATATTGCTTTACATTTACGCTACGAAAAAGACATGCTTGCCTTTAGTGGATGCACACATGACGTATCCCCAAAAGAAGCTGATGAATTAAGGGCAATCAGGTAGGTTATTATGACCTGAAATTAGAACTCAGAAACATATGCTTCTGGTAAATGCTTGCACTACTCACTATTTTTCGTGTTGTTTAGTTCCTGTGGATGAAGTTTTAAGTAGTATACTTGGAATTTGAAGGATATAAACACGGAATTAGTTGAAGAAGAAGAAGGATTTATGACAAAAAGGTTTGTTAGGTGTCAATAATTATGCACAGTAACATGCAATGATGCAAAGTAAATTTTTACAACGTTCATCGATATAAAATGATCGAGTCCAGAATTACTATGCACACCATGGAGGCAATCCATGTTATATCAGTTTATGTTTACAGATTGATACTGATGACAGCTAAATTTCACCATAAGTTGTCCTGTACTCGTCATGTCTAATCAACTTTTCGACAAATGATGTGTGTACACGTTCTTATTTGTACTGTACATTAGATTTGTCGATAATGTATATATACATATGACCTAGATTATTTGAATTTCTTAGTTAGTTGTTTTATTCATCCTCCGACATTTGTAGGGAAAGCATCCCATGGTGGAAAGTGAAAGACATTAACCCTGTAGTACAGAGAGCCAAAGGCTATTGCCCGTTAACTCCAAGGGAGGCCGGGTTGTTCCTTTCTGCTGTGGGGTTCACATCGAACACCCGGATTTATATTGCTGCTGGAGAGATATATGGGGGTGATTCTCATATGTCTGATCTACAGTCGCGTTATCCCTTATTATTAAACAAGGTTTGTCTCTAAAATTGTTCTTTAATGTTTCATGTTATTTCTGTACATGTCAGAAACAATTTCGTGTTTTGTCCATGTTGCAGGAAAAGTTGGCATCTGATGAGGAACTCGAACCATTCAGAAAGCATGCATCTCAATTGGCTGCAATAGATTATATTGTGTCAGTTGAGAGTAACGTATTCATTCCATCCTACTCTGGGAATATGGCAAGAGCAGTTGAGGGACATCGTCGTTTTCTTGGGCATAGGAAAACAATATCTCCTGATAGGCAAACATCTTTTTTCTTGAACATGCATTATCAGTATTAGTATTTCGTCTGCTACAAGTATTAGAATTACCTACTAATATTTTCCTTGTATCATCAGGAAAGCACTTGTCCGGCTTTTCAACAAAATTGAGCTTGGTACGATGAAAGAAGGGCGGGAGCTCTCAAATCGTGTTATTGCTATTCACAGAGGAAGGTATGTAAAAGTACAATTTTTTACCTTAGATTGTTCCAAGTCGGTGGCATAAAATCAGCATATTGTTACCACAAAATGATTCAGTGTCGAGTTCTGTTTTGGCCCTTATTAGTTCAAAAATAGCCTTGCCTTTGGGGCTACTTGAACTGATGTCTGCATAATGTCATTACTTCTACTTATAGTAATTTTGTTGCAAACACATTGATGTTCTAACATTATGTTACCTAATCTCGTTCCTTTGGTTTTCGTTGCTCAGGCAAGGATCGCCTAGAAATAGGAAAGGACCTACTTCAGGAATCAAGCCAATGGATAGGTTCCGTTCAGAAGAGGCATTTTATGTAAATTCGTTACCAGATTGCTTATGTCAAAGGGAGTTGTCATACACAAACGATTCTCATGCTATTGTATAGTCTAAATGACACACCAAATCAATATTCTATGTCTGGAGAGAACAACCTGAACTTGTGTTGGTGGTGCAGTTGGCTCTCTAAAAATGCATCCGTGTCATATCCTTCAAAAATATATCAATAATGCAACTAATGAATGTGTTGGATGTATATATAATAGACGCAATTAGAATTAAATTATTTTTGGTAATTTTATTTCAGTTGAAAATGAGACTTTCCATTCCGGGTAGTTGATCAAACTGAAAGAATAAGTTATGTCATATTTTGTGTACAATATCTCTCTGTCCATTTCGTTGATGCTTGTCAAAAAGATACATTAATATTAGAGTTGAATTCTTCCCTCCTTATTGTAGTATGTTTCTATTACGAACATATCCAAGTTTTATCTGACTTCAGCAATTATGACTGCTGAAGGGCAATTGCAGCTTCCAATCTTTTCAATGCATATATAATATCTTTGTTTCTATAGTTGAAAATAGTATAATTTTAAATTTTCTTTTTACCCATAGTTACAAGGTTTTATGGACACAAACATGGTATAATTAAGATTACAAATCCAAAAAGTTTTCATTACCTGTTCAATTAACCAAGTGCCACATAAAATGAGACAAACGAAGTAGAAATAGTCAAGCCCTCTAAAAGATATTGCATTTTTGAACTTGAACTGAGGTCTGCATAATGACATTGCTTCTATCTATAATAATTTTTTTGAAAACATATTGATATTCTAACAATGAACCGATAGTATGTTAACTAATCTTGTTTCTTTGGTTTTAGTTGCTCAGGCAAGGATTGCCTAGAAAGAGAATAGGATCTACTTCAGGAACCAAGCCAACAGTAGGTTTTGTTAGGCATTTTATGTAAATCTGATACCACCAGATTGCTATGTCAAAGGGAGTTATCATACACAAGTATTCCCATGCTATCTGTCTAAATGTTTAGAAGCACGAAATCAATATTCTATTTCTATAGAAAACAGCCAGAACTTGGGTTGGTGCTGCATTTGAGATTATGTATATGTTAGCTCGATAAGTGCCACATAAAATGGAACGAAGGGAGTAATAAATTTTTATTATGTTTAACATATAGTTATTGATTTGTTTTATACACTTGAGTTCAATTTCTATACATTAAAATTGCACTGAAAAAATTCTTAGCACTGTCGGTGCAAACTCTTGTGTGCTTATTAAATTGAAAATGACTTCAAGACTTATCTGAGTACACAAATCCCCCAAAAGCATCATTTTTGGGATGAGGTGGGTGGTGTTAGTATAACAAGGAAGACCGACCGTAGAAGAAAAAGAACAATCCGGTACACAAAACACCTCATGTTAGTATGGTCCAAGGAAGAGTCATTGACCCACACGAAGACAACTTTACGTTGCTCCAAGGCTCTCCGTCAAGAGGAAGATAAATGATTAAAAATCAGAAGGATTTATTGATGTTGATTCTCTAACAGAATATTTGAAGTGTCACAGGTTCTACTGGATGATTAACAAGTATAAGAGTTGAGTAGAGATATTTGTATTCTAAGTTATCACAAGTAAGGATCCTAAACAATTCACTCATTATAAGCTTACGCTAAATCCATTAGAAAGGCAAAGCATTATTGATCACAATTTGTTCACAGAGAACTCTCCCTATTCATTTGAGAGTTTAGATGCAACAAAGTTGGAATCAAAATATGCAGTTTACAGTGGTCCTGGAAAGGTGCCATTCTCCCTCTGCTCATTCCATCTATCAATCTGCAGCCCACAATCAAAGCAAAGCATGTTATCGTCAAAAGGAAAAACCAAAAGCAGCACATTATCCCTTTAAGTCTACACCGCCTCTTGTTGACGGATGAGACTTATGAGGTCAAATATCACACAGTGACCAGAATATATCAAACATGCCAACAATTACTTTTGCTCCCTCAAAATAATAGATACATAGTTTCCACTCGTCTGTTTATTCTCTAGAGAATAGGCACATTGGTTTCATTCGTTGCTGCCCCTTTAAGTATTACCTAATCACTTGCTCATAGAGAGATTCAGATCTTCGTCTTACTGTGTCATAGACTTGTTTAGTCTAAAAAATTATTTCAGAGCAGGGGTTTTAAATTGAATCACAGTTTTCACGCAATGGCAACCATATAGCTTGCTAAGCCAGATCTAACACAACCACAGCCCCAAGTATGGATGATCCAAGAGCTTCGGAACTCATCTGCAATAATTTTGCCATGCAATTGGAACACCACTCTGCTAAAACCCTCAACCCGTCAGCAAATTATAATCGATATCAACACCAATACAAAGCTCTAGAAGTGATCTCAAGATTTGTCTTAGACCAACTAAACTCACCACTACAGACCACTTTTAACAATACTCAACTCCACAGAAGTCAATACCCAATTGGTCTCTTTAACTTTCCAAATTTCACCTTTGTACTTCCATCATCTGAAAAGCGCTTCAAAGCCTTTTGTTCAATGTTTTTGTATAAAGGGTTTGGTGTCGCATTTTGGGATTGAACTATTATCAAGAAAAAAGCACCGAGAATCTTTACTGCTGACTAGCAGAATGCTAATAAAGCAAGTTCTACATTCAGAATACTTTTAAGAGGTAATTATCAAAAACACACCTAAACTATCCCTTTTTCACGAGTTTCATACCTCAAACTATCCATTCTTCCATTAAACTACCTAAACTATCACTCCCCTTGTATTAGAACAAACCTAGATGCTAAGTTCGCCTACATGCACCTGCTATCGATTGGAAATAAATATTTGGTCAATTCAATATCGAGGTGTGTTTAGTTTAGATAGGTAAAGGGAACAATAAATAGTTGAGGTATGAAACCCGCGAAAAAGTGATAATTTAGGGGGGTGTGTTTGACCATTAACTCTACTTTTAAATCAATTGAGAAATTAACATTTCAAAATTTAGTGATTTCTATTATCAATTTATCAAATTTAAAATCAAGACCATTACTCCACTTTAGAACCTCAAGGCTTCCGTCCAATCAAATCCAAGGGAGAATTGACATTATAAGTGAATTGGTGACTTCTACTTTACCCATATTTTCCCAATGTTAGTTGAACATTGGAATTACAGCATGCGTACAACCAAAAGCATATACATACATACACACATTATGTATATACTACATATTAATATGTACATGGTATATACAAACACACATACATACACATACATACATAATCCAATCTTGCAAATGCAAAATACAAAACAAAACATACCCATTCACCAGGGCAAAGGGATCGGTAATACTTGGCAAACTTGTCACATTCAGGAGCACCTTCACCCTTTGCAGCTATGCATCTGAAAGATAAACCGACCAAATATAGTTGGTACCCCATGGATAGATTACAAAATTAGATACAAACACAAATGAGCAACAGGCAGTACAGTTATGTCTAGTCTACTGACCGATGGTATTCAATATATCTAGTGAAGCAGTGCCTTGTCTGATTTGTAGTAGGGAAGCGGAAGTCAGCAGGCGCAGTCTCAAGCTAGTTGACAATCGTGACAAAAACCACACACAATAAATGGATGAGATATAGAGCATAGACAAAAGTCAAAATTGATTGTCCAGTCAATCTAACCTTAATCTCAGAGGTCTCATCTGCGGATTCTTGATTCTCATTCTCAGAAGTATCATCTTCAGTACTCTCTTCGCTGTCAGCCTCTACAGGAGGAGAGGCTTCATTGATTTCCGGTGCTGTTGAGTCAGAGGCTCCACTGCTTTCTTCATATGTGGCAGGCACAGCTTTACTACTCTCAACCGCTGGGATTTCCTCAGTTTTTGGAGTATCTTCCTCAGATGAAGCAGTTGAAGAGGTCTTAACCTCAATTTCTTCCACTGGATTAGCCACTGTGGTGGATTTCTCTTCTTTCTCTTTCAGTAAATATTGCTTCACATTCAGGAATTCAAGAAAAAATTGTCATTTTCGATGAAAACATCTATCAGGTGAAAGAAAATCTCAGTGGAACAAACTAAAAGAAAATTATAAATATAAATCAACTCTGGCGTCAATCAAATTTAGTGAGATCCGATATATGAATACTCTACAATCAACACATGTTCCTTTCAATTAAAAAATCATCGCAGACATGAATCATCGACTATCAAATGAAAAAAAAAAAAAAAACGATTGGACGACCAAAGGCAAAGAGACCAAAAATCAATAGAAGAAAATGAATAACGAAGTACCTCAGATAAAGATGGAGATTTTGAGTTGTCTACTTCGGCCATTGACGAAGGAAAATAGTTGATGGCTTAAGCTTATTGGTAGAAAGTTGGAGTAATGTGAATGTGTAGAAGCTACGGGACAATGGAGGCAAGAAACCGGGAGGCCAGCCGTCGTTAAACACGTTGGAGATATCCCAACTGTGGCCTATGGGCTTTATTGGTTCGCCGTCGATAATGGGCTTTTTAGTTTTTCTTTTAAGTGGGCTTATTTTCGTTTTTATGTCACCAGTTAAATTTGAGGAATTTTCACAAATAGCCCTACTTTCTGCTGAAAACCTCATGCAAATACCATGGAATAAGGTTTGATCCTATTCATAGAGATTCCGTAACTATTCCAAAAATGGAAAGTTTCGACACAATTTCTACATACATAGCGAAATTTTTTATAATTATGAATTATGATACGTAACAGTATTACTGAAATTCGCGTTCTATAATTTGTAGACAACAAAGGAAATGCATCTGTCAATTGAAAGTAGTTGTCATTTTCTCAGATACAGTCGCAAGTAAATGTAGTGGTCGTGCAAGATTTGATGCCTCACTCAAATTCCATATGACAATCATTCAACAATGAGCTCTGATAAAAATTTTACTTTGTTTTAGGGAAATTGCATAAGTAACCCCAACCTATATCCGAAATCCCAAAGACACACTTATATTATACTAAAGTCCTATTATCCACCCCTTTTCAGCCTACGTGGCACCATCAACCAGATAACTTGAAAAAATCGTCAACTAGCGCTGGCCCCAGAAGATAGTGCCACGTAGGCCAAAAAGGGGTAGAAAATTATTTATAAAATAAGTTCGGGGGTAATAGGACCTTAGTATAATATAAGTGTGTCTGTAAAATTTTGGACAAATATTGGGGTAGTGGTATACACTTCAGTTTTGCACCAACTTTTTTCATCATAGTTTTTTTTAAAGACGTGCAAAATTAAAAATATCGGAGGGAGTAATTTTTTTCTCTACTAGTTCAAATTATACACACGACGTTAACTAACAGACCATACCTATGTATCATAACCAAAATTAAGAAGGAAAAAAAACAAAAGAAAGGAACAAATGCAACAAGAAAGGTTGATTGAAACCCGATTGCTGAGTACACTTTGATATACCATTTTATAAATCCAGTTCACAAATACAACTGAAATGCTTTCATAGAAACTAAGCACCAGAAAGAACCACATTAAAGTAAAGATGAAACAATTGAACATCAATATTCAAAGTTGTTCGTTGCCACGGATAAGAGAACGCTAAAGGAAACCCGAAACACAGGAGAAAGGAAATAAAAAGAAGCAGCTTCTCCCAATAAAAACAACCAGGAAGAAGTCAAATGATAAACTGAGGACCAGTTCCCTCACTGTTGTTCATTGTCGGGTTTGGTTTCCTTAATTTCATCAGCACCATCATCCTGCAATCAAAACAGGTTTTTCAAACACGTGAATTCAAGTAATAGATTACAAGGAAACAACATAAATCAAAAGCTGTTTAGAACAACTGAGTTATTTACCTGCATATCAGAGGTCCAGAGAGTGAGATTGTCACGAAGAAGTTGCATGATCAAAGTGCTATCCTTGTAAGATTCTTCTCCCAGTGTGTCCAACTCGGCAATTGCTTCATCAAATGCCTGGCCACGCAAAAGATAACAAAATGAAAATGAAGGTACTTTTTCACAGTCGAGATGAAAAAAAGAGATACTAATTTATAATTTATCTATGCCTAAAGAAACACCCTTGTTTGAACTGAAAAACATAATTTGCAACTAAGAAATGACTGGGCCATACGAAGAAATCCTTACTTGTTTAGCAAGATTGCAAGCACGGTCAGGAGAGTTCAAAATCTCATAATAAAACACAGAGAAGTTGAGTGCCAGTCCAAGTCGGATTGGATGTGTTGGGGCAAGTTCAGTATTTGCAATATCCTGCAGGCATTGAGACCAAAATGAGGACACATATAGATCAACAACATTTAACATCACTCATTCTAAAAAAACATCAAGGGGGGAAGAAATTTTCATAGCTACTTTTTCGCGAAAGCATAACAGTTCACTTTTATCAAGTAAGATAGAGTGAAACAAACAAGTCGCATGAACTTAAAGGAGAAAAACAAGAGGTATAAAGCTTAAATTTATATATAATACTACTGCTTAAAACAAGTACTTGTCATAATTTATAGTACTACTAATTAACTGAGGATCACCTCTGACCTTTAGAAATTCCATATTATTTCATTTGGCCTTTGTTTTGTGGTAAAAAAGGGTTCTTTATCCAATTCACGATGGGATATTATTCTCTGATCCAAAAGGTTGAGGGAATTAAATTAACATACTCTTTATTCAAACCTAAATCTAAACTTAATTAACATCAGATCTCTGGGAACATGGAAACAATAAATATGGTCTGATCTAGAAAGACATATATTCAATACTGCTGCTTAAAATGTTTACAACTAATTAATCGAGGATCATTTGTGACCTTTTGATAATTCTGTATCCAATTCCAAATGTTCAGATAAGTCAATTTACTCTTTATTCAAGACATAATTAACATCAAATTTCTGAAAAATATGTCCTGATCTGGACAAACATATATTCCCTTCGCCTCAAATTGTTAGGAACTTTCTTTTGAAGGTGGCACACCCCCCCCCCCTAAAGATACTTATGATTTGTTAGACATATTTAAGCTTATGTATCAAAAGATCGTAAACAACCTCTCTACGTCCCAATTAAGACAGAGAGACCATCATGAATGGAAAATTTGAAATAACCAATTGTGATTTGTGTCTGGTCAAAACAGGAAATTGTTTCCACAGTCTTCTCCCTACAATCTCACCTAATTTACATGTACAATTTATTTTAAAATTTAGATAAAAATCCGATAGGAAAATCATATTCTGCAGATATTATTAACAAATTGCCTAACAGATCCATGAATCTTCATCATTTCATCTAATAGATCAAACACATAAGAATAAATATGGTATACCTGAGCAGCTTTGTAGGCGGAGAGAGTGCTCTCAGCAGCTTCCTTACGTTCCTCTCCGGTCTTAAATTCAGCCAAATAACGATGATAATCACCCTTCATTTTAAGGTAAAACACCTTAGAATCGCCATTAGAAGCTGAAGGAATGAGATTAGAATCAAGGAGCTTGAGAATTCCATCACAAATATTAGAAAGTTCAGATTCAATCTTAGATCTGTACTCCTTTATACATTTAACATGTTCCTCATTTCCCCTCGACTCCTCCTTCTGTTCAATAGAGGAGATAATACGCCACGAGGCTCTACGAGCCCCAATAACGTTTTTGTAAGCAACGGAAAGGAGATTCCGTTCCTCAACGGTGAGTTCCTCTGAGCCTAATGAAGTTGAAACTTTCTCCATGAACTGCACCATTTCTTCATATCTTTCAGCTTGCTCAGCAAGCTTCGCCATGTACACATTCTCCTCACGCGCCATAATGGATTCAATATTTGGGATCTCTTTTTGTTTATGCTTGTGTTGAAATGGAATTTTTTTTTTTTTTGAGATCTGAGAAAAGTTTGTGTGTGTTGAGAGGATTTAAAACTATGGAGAACAAAGGGAATTTGTTGTTTGGAATTTTTTATTGGTGTTGAAATTTAGGGGATGTGAGAGATTTTAGGATTTTTTTAAAAAAAATTAATAAATTGTGAGGATGAATATGAGCCGTTGGATTATGGAACTTTTTGGAAGAGTAAATAATTGACAGCTGGATTTTTGGAAGATGTGATTGTACGGATATGGGCAAAGAGATATTTGGGTCGAAATTGGTGTCGTGGTCCGGCCCGTCTTTTGACCAATCTATATGTGCTTTTATGACGATAACTAAGTAATTAGGTATTTCCTCTATTCTTAATTACTTGTCTATATTTTTTTTTAGTTATTTATAATTATTTGTTAATTTAAACAAATTAAAAAGAATAATTCTTTTTTACCTATTATATCCTCAATTAATTACTTTAAAAATGATAGAACTTCTTGAAAATATTAAGTTTTTAATTCATCCACTTCATAATTAATAGGGTAAAATGGTAAACTCACTATGTCAATTATTGATTTCTTAATAGGTGTATCAATTCAAAAGTGGACAAGTAATTAGGGACGTTATTACATATATTTTTAAAATGTTATGAATCTTTTCATAAATTAAATTGTTTTAAGATATATCTAGATATATATATTTTTGCTATTAAATACACTAAAATAAAGAAAGAGACAAGTTAGATAGAAAGGGAGGCGAGCGAGTTTGTTATATATGTATTTAATATGATTCATTTATATCTGAAATATTAGATACATAAGAGAGTGACCAACAAATTTCCTATATAACTAAGATACATGTGAATTGACTTGTTTGGTTCGTATGTGATCCGTCGATATGATATTTAATAAATGTCGGGTCGATAGATAAAATTATGGCACGTGTATGTCCGTTAGTATAAATGGTATATATGTTTTAATTTTTTGACGGCAGGAGCACTAATATCCCAAAAATATGACGAACGATATTTGCTTATTATTTATGATAGTTTGAAAATATATTTATTTATTTCCCAGCAACTTAACAAGAGGGTTCAAAAATCAACTGGGGGAGGCGGACTATAATTAATGTAAACTGTAGGTCACAAAATCAGTACGTATCTTCTGTTCAAACTTCATAGATGTATGAAATCAGGGATGGCTGATCAAGCCATTGACTATAGTTTCATATATAAGTTTCATATATCATTCGTCCATTCTTGTAAATCAAATCATTTAAATGATAAGATCGAATCTTTATGCTCAAAATCACGATTTAAATAGTCACTCATTTGATATCATCTAGAGGTGGAAACTGTCATTCTAATTTTTACGAGTTTAATATTTTAAAAACAAGATATGCTATTTAATATTACAAATAAAATAAACAAATAACTATATAATTAAATATACCTCTATCATATATACTAGTATTAGCTATACTTCAAAAATATTACATATTTTATCACTAATTAAGAATTTTCTATGATATACTAAGAAATATATATCTAGATACATATATTTTTACTATCAGATACACTAAAATATGGAGAGAGGTGACCAAATGGGAAGGATGTGAGGGAGATTTGTTATGTATTTTAGATACATGAAAATCATACCAGATACACACTAGATACATGTATCTATATATCTTGTGTGATTTACATGTATTTGAGATACCAAATATGTATGAGAGTGGTGAGCAAGATGAGAGGGATATGAGCGAGATTAGTTACATATCCCAGATATATGCGAATCCATTTATACGATATAATTTATCTAAAACAAATTACATCCTAATTTTAACCTCATATATTCCAAAATACATGTATCTGACGTATTTGGACACACCAAAATCTAATAAAATTCGTAATATTGCAAACTAAAGTGTACCTAAATAATTAGCTCCTAATCTAGTGAAATTTATGTGATAAAATAAACAAAAAATATTTATGTATTATTTGAACTCTTTATTTTATTTTCTACTTTAGACATAGACATCCTAACTTTTTATTATTACGTGGCTAATTTTCAATTTCCACGCTGATATTAGTGAAAACTTTATCTGCTCCCAAAAACACGTTTTCTTGTCTTCTTTTGAGTCAGTGTTTAAGTATCAATTTTTCCAAATTATTTTTAGTATGAAATTGCAAGTCAAGGAAAAAAAAATTTCTCCTTTTGTGAATTGTGATTTCTGTAAAATCTTGAAATCCCCCCTTTTTTTTTAATTTTTTTTTATTATTATGATGGAGGGTTATGAGTTTGTGAAGGATTTGGGTTGTGGTAATTTTGGAGTAGCTAAGCTTGTAAGAGATTATAAGACTAAAGAGCTCTTTGCTGTCAAGTTCTTTGAAAGAGGCCAAAAGGTCAGCAAAATTTAATGATTTTAGTCATTTATTTGTTTGTTTTTGGATAATGATTTTATGTGATATTTCAGATTGATGAACATGTACAAAGGGAAATTATGAATCATAGATCATTGAGTCATCCAAATATAATCAGATTCAAAGAGGTAGAGAGTTTGGCTCTTACTCTTGCTAATATTTTGTTCTTCCTTATTAGCTAAGTAACTGCTCGTTTCATTTTAATTTGTTTGTCTCGCTCTTTTTAGTCCTTTCGGTCCGTTTCAAAAATATATTATTTTTTAGCAACTCTTTAAAATGTTTATGACACTAGATTAAAAGCATTTTGGTATATAGTTTCTTAAACTTCGTATCAAGTTAACAGGACAATCAAATTGAAATGAGGGAGTATATTTGTTGATTCCTCTGGGAATTCTAGATATATATACTCTGTTGCTATGAAAGTGGCTTTTTTTTTTTTACCCGTCCCTAAAAGTGCTCTCTTTTTTTGACTCGAACCCACACCCTTACCATTGGATAGAGGGTGCTTGACATTCGAGCAATGTCCTACGAAAGTGGCTTGATTAAGGTACTTGTAGTTTTAAAGTTGTCTAACCATGTAATCATATTTTTTTTCTTTTTTGTCATAGCAATCTTGTCTTCCTTCTTTCTCTCTTTCCCTTTTTTTTTTTTTTTTGAAGAAATGGCATTGTTGTTCTTGTTTTTATTCTTTTGCTGCAGATTGTGTGACACATTTTTCTTTGTAGTCTGATCTAAAAAAATGACACGCTTGTGGAGTTGAAAGCAATTAACTTTGCACTTTCTATTTGCCTGTAATGAGAAAGTTGTATAACCACATAAATATTATGACATGTTTGAGACGTAAGTTTCAAAAGTTTTATGGTCACACAAATGGTATGACAAGTTTAAGACCACTATATTAAAAGATCTTCATTTTTGTCCCTTGTCGATTCAAACTATGTCACATAAATTGGAACGAATGGAGTAATTATTTTTAGGGGGTTAATACTGAGTTGTACGTTAGTTCTGCCTCTGCTTTGAAGGACTCTGCATCTTGCAATTACCAAAATGCAACGTTTTGATTCTTATAGAAATGAATTTATCCCTTTTGATTTATTTTGGCTGGCATTCCTTATGTCTTCTAACAGTAGGTTCAACGAACTCGAGTGAAATGAAGTAAAACATGTAGTTAAGCATCACGTACGCATGATTTCAATTATGTTTATGGCTTTTTGAATTAATGGACTCACCTCGACCAGGTTTTGCTGACGCCTACTCATCTAGCAATAGTAATGGAGTATGCGGCAGGAGGAGAACTCTTTCAGAGGATTTGTAAAGCTGGAAGATTTAATGAAAACGAGGTAATAAACGATAATTAAAGTGTGATTCTTCCCGCTCATGACTTGGCTAGATCAAAATTTTCATTTTACAGATTTCTATTGATTATTATTTACTTCTGACAAACAACTCAGTGTGTGTTGTGTGTGCGTGTGTGGGGGAGTGTCATTCTTCTTATTTACCCGTCTTCATTGCACATCCACATCCCTTTTCGTAGAGATACTCCATAGAGTACTACATGTTGACGTAGTTATAGAGGCAGAATTAAATGCTCTTCACTGGAAATATGGATTACAAACTTCCGAGTACTAATGACATATCGAATGTTGAAACCAAAAACTTGTTATGCCTTGAAAGTTCTCATGTTTCGAGTTCATTATGCACGATGTTTGTATGTGTGTGTGTGTGCGCGCATGTGGACATTTTAATTTGCTTATTTATTTTATTTTTGCTCAGGCAAGATTCTTCTTTCAACAATTGATATCAGGGGTTAGCTACTGCCATTTCATGGTAAAACATGGATATTAATTTCTCACACTTTCAAGTGTCGTTTCGTTTTTGTTTTTCTTAGACCTGTTATGTTAATTGCTCTTTTGGTTGCAGCAAATCTGTCATAGAGATCTCAAATTGGAAAATACGTTACTAGACGGAAGTACTGCACCTCGCGTAAAAATATGTGATTTTGGTTACTCCAAGGTCAATATAATCTTTTGTCATACCTTAATTCTAACTACAGTTTCAGATTTTCGTTGAGCTCGTGTAACAGACTTCACTTGTCTGCAGTCATCTGTCTTTCATTCTCAACCAAAGTCCACTGTAGGGACACCAGCTTACGTTGCACCGGAGATCTTATCAAAGAAAGAATATGACGGGAAGGTACTGGTCATTTCATGTTCTCGTGTCAGCAGTTTCACAATGCTTGTATCATTTAACCGTTTTTTCGTTCTTGTTAATTATTGAGTTCATAGGTTGCAGATGTTTGGTCTTGTGGAGTCACTTTATATGTAATGCTGGTCGGAGCTTATCCATTTGAAGATCCCACTGATCCAAAAAACATCAGAAAGACCATATCTGTGAGTATATGAAAAGAAGTACATTTCTGTTATATACATAAAGTCTAACTTGATCCGACTTATAGAAAAAGGAAAAAGAAACTGCTCCGATTTGAATATCGTAAAATCGATTGAATGCGCCATTCTGATTGAGTTCAATCCTCCGTAACAGAGAATATTTAGCGTCCAGTACTCAATTCCGCAAAATGTCCGAATTTCTGTGGAGTGCCAGGATCTCTTATCCCGGATTTTTGTAGCAGACCCTGAAAAGGTAAATACTAATATACTCTTCTGCCAAAAAAAGCATTATATCATCATAAATCCAGTAGGTGAAATGTTGTTTGGGTGAGTGACACGATCAGTCGGTCACGAATGACATATTTACCTCATCATATCAGCCGAGACGGATCTAGGATTTGAAAATTTTGACTTCTTTCAGTGACATCAAGTTAATATAGTGAGTTCACAATCATATATTTATAGATATTTAGCGAATTCAGGCAAAAGTTACTGGGTTCACGTGAACCCACATATTACATTGTAAATACGCCCCTGCATCTTAGTATTTCCTATCGATAATCACAATCGTCCTAGGCATTTCAAGTTTTCATTTCACTACATTATACTTGGAAGGAAGGAGCGGAGGTTGCGTATTAGTGTAGAAACTTTGTAGGGGTAGAGTGTTGTCTTGCCTTGCGAAGGTTCCTTGTAGTTATTGTCATACGTTGTTTATTGTGTTTTGATAATCACACTATTTGCTACTGTTACTGTTCATAAACATTGCACTACTTTTCTTGTTAACTGCTATGCTTCTTCATTGTTTTCGCCTTTTGTGCTCGAGTTTGATGTACCTAAGCCGAGGATCAATCGGAAACAACCTCTCTACCTTCACGAGGTAGTGGTAAGATATGCATACACTCTATCCTCCCCAAACCCCACTTAGTGGGGGATTTCACTGGGTATGTTGTATGCTTGGATGTGCCACCATGTGTAATTTTTTTGAGTCCTAAGCTAGCGCCTGTGTGTTCGGAATAGTCTAATCTTATTAGTGGCTTACTGGTTCTTTTGCAGAGAATAACTATCCCAGAAATTAAGAAGCATCCTTGGTTTTTGAAGAACTTGCCTGTCGAATTCATGGAAGAAGGACGGAACGAGTGCATCGATGTAAATAACCCGAGACAGAGCATGGAAGAAGTATTGGAAATAATACAGGAAGCAAGAATTGCTTTGCAGGTTCTAGCAAGTTCATCTCAAGGCATTATGGAAGAATTTGATGAATTAGATGATGCTGATATAGAAGATATTGAAACAAGTGGTGACTTTCTTTGTTACTTGTGATGTTTAATTTGTGTCAGATATTTTGTAATATATAGAGGTTTTAGATTGAATGGACACATTTGTTCATTAAAGAACATGACTATTATAAAATGTCATTTGTTCGTGAAAGAAAATGATTATTATGCAAAGTCATCTCTTAACTTCTGGACTCTTTAGGAGTAGCCTAAGAATAAAATTTGCAGATATATACAAGGGTTTTGTTGTATCCCGAAAGGAATTGCTTGTATTTTCACTAATATGTATACAAACAATATCTCTTTAAGGAAAATGATTCTTCACGCCTCAAAGTCATCTTCTTTTTTAATTATTTTTCTAACAATCTTAAAGAGATATTGGGTTTGAAGAAGATAGTAACAACTATGACAATCCAAAAATGGTGTTTCCGAGAAGTAAGGATTTCCATTATTAAGAAAAAATATTGATGATTATAACGCTAAATTAAGAAATAATACCAACGATTTTGATATCTGAGATGGCAAAAGTGATCACAAGAGCAATGGATCTAGAAGGAAGCGATCAAAATCCGGGTTTAAGTTTGCGTATTAATTAATTATTTTATCCTTTGAGATTTTTGAGAAGTAATTTTCAGAAGTATTAGGATAAATAATTCACTTGTTGTGATGATCTTGAAATACATTTTAAATAAGTTTAGGATTGACATATTTGGTTTGCTTATTATAAATTTGCTATTTGGGACAAAGAAAAATATTATAGCATAATTGTGTTGCATAAAGATCATGTAAATTTTATTTTCAAGTTATGAAATAGTATATGAATTTAGTTATTTTGCTAGATAATATCTATACGTGAAAGTTATTAGAATAATTTATCTAGAATTGGGCCAAAGGCCTAATCTTTATAAATTGTATTTTGTTGCTTTTGGGCCTAAGCCCACTTATCTACTTGCTTGCTAGAATCTAGGACATGTAAAAATTTGGACCAAAGGCCCAAGACGAAAATGGGCCCAAATACTAGCCCATGCGGACAGGAAAACCAGATTTGGGCCCAAATATATTTTCCTATTTGTTTTATAATGTTTATTTGCTTGTTGATATTTGCCGCTAACCTTAAGGTCGAAAATTTCAAATCCCCGAAAGACACCCATTTTGATTTAACGATTTAATTAAATCGGTCTTTAAAATGAACTTAAAGAATAATTTTGAGAAATATCTCACTTAGATATTGGTTCTACGTTCTCCTCTTTTTTCTTTTAAAATGGCTCTAATTATAAATTTTGCAATTCAAGTTAAGTTAAAATTATTTTAGCCAAATAATTGATCGCCAGATAACCGCATATTAGCGGGCATTTCGGGTGCTTTCAAACCCTTCCCGAAATGCTAATATGAACCCCGAACCCCTTTTAAATATTTTTCAATTGATTTTCTGTTTTAATCTTTTGAAAAGTCAGTTTTCTTAATTTCCCTTTAAAAATTAAGTGGCGACTCTAAACCAGTCTAAAAAACATATTTGTCTTAATAAAACAATAAGTTCAAGAATTTCCAAGTTCAAAAATTTCTAAGTTCAAGAATATATTTCAATTAACCCAAATTTCAACAACATTATAATATATAAGCACAAATACAATGACAAATCTATCAATGTTAAACTAATCTAACTTCTAACTTCTAACTTCTAATTATTTGTTAGTTCTAACTTCTATTACTTAATTTACAATCATATTTAAAAATCCCCAATTTAAAAGAAAACTAACCCTAAAATCTAAAATCATCAGTTCTCTCCCTAACTAACAATAATCAAATGTACAAATTAACAATTGAATAAGACAATTCAACAAACTAAAACAATATACAAACTAAGAAATCAAATATAATTACTAGAATTCAAAAAATAAAATTAAAATTAAACCCTAACCTTATAACAAGAAGGAGGGGTAGTTGGGGAATTCTTTTGGGCGTGGTGGTAGCTAGGGTTGGCCGGCGACGGGGCAATGATGATGGCGGCGGCAACAGGCGGTGGTGCGACGGGCAGCCTTTCTTAGAGAAAAGGGAGAGAAGAGAGAGAAAAGAGAGAAAGAGAATGAGAAATTTGGGGGAAAACCCGTCACTGCTGTAACATAATTAAATGAAAAGCGACAGACAACGTCTCTTTGTCCGTCGCTTTTTTAAAAATGTTTGACCTACATTTTGACCAAAAAGCGATGGACTAAACGACTTTGTCCGTCGCTTTTTTAAAGTGTTGACCATATATTTTTGACCAAGAAGTGACGGACATAAAGATGCCGTCCGTCGCTGTAATAAAAAAATAATTAATAAAATAAAATAAATTAAAAGTGACGGACAACATGGTTAGCTTTTTAATTTATATTTAATTATTTTTAATAAAAGCGACGGACGGCGTCGCTATATATATTAAATAAATAATTATTAATTATATATATATTTGGCAGAAAATTCTGCGAAAAAAAGCGACGTTCTAAGAGATGTCGTCCATCGCTTTTTGTAAAATAATTTTATAAATAAGTATTTTTATTATAAAGCGACGGACAGCGTGACAAATAGCGTCGCTTTTCTGTCCATCGTTTTTTAGCAGTTTTTAGTAGTGTATAAACTATCTTATTTGACAGAGAATTTATATCATGAGTAATATGATTCGTAGCACCCGTATCAACTATCCACTCCTCTTTTGTCTTACCTGAACAATTAGCACTACTAAAAAAACAGTGAATACCGACCTAAAAATTACCGACCTCAAATGGAGGTCGGTAATTTCCGACATCCAGAGGTCGGTATTCTTAAAAAGAATAAGAAATTAAAAAAACTTTAGGAAACCAACTACAAGTAGTCGGTTTTTATGCAAAATAAAGCGGGAAAACAAAATTCCGACCTCTGGAGGTCGGAATTTTTCCCTAAAAAATGAATTACCATAAAAACCGACCTCTTGATGTCGGTATTAATAAAATAAATAAATAATAATATTTTATTTTTTTTCTCAATTAAATATAAAAAACAAAATTGAGAAATATTTTGATTTAATTTTATTAACTTCCGGAGGACGGTTTTGCGTAAATAAATCGTCTTTCAGAAGACAGTTTATATAAATTAAATTAATATAAAATACCGACCTCATGTGGTCGGTATTTTTATTTCATCCAAATACTTAGCGACATTAGGAGGTCAGTTAGTTTATTACACAATAGTTTATGCAAAATAAAGCAGGAAAATAAAATACCGACATCTGGAGGTCGGAATTTAAAAAATACAAAAATATAATTACCGACCTCCAGAGGTCAGAATTTAAAAAATACAAAAAATAAAAAATTCCGACCTCAGGAGGTCGGAATTTCAAAGATACAAAAAATAAAATTACCGACCTCCGGAGGTCAGAATTTCAAAAATACAAAAATAAAAATACCGACCTCCGGAGGTCGGAATTTAAATAATACAAAAATAAAAATACCGACCTCCGGAGGTCGGAATTTAAATAATAAAAAAATAAAAATACCGACCTCCGGAGGTCAGAATTTAAAAAATACAAAAATAAAATTACCTCCGGAAAATACCGACCTCCGGAGGTCGGAATTTGAAAAATACAAAAATAATATTACCGAACTCAGGTCAATTTCAAAATACAAAAATAAAAATACCGACCTCCGGAGGTCGAAATTTAAAAAATACAAAAATAAAATTATCGACCTCCGGAGGTCAGAATTTCAAAAATACAAAAATAAAAGTACCGACCTTTGGAGGTCGGAATTTAAAAAATACAAAAATAAAATTACCGACCTCTGGAGATCAGAATTTCAAAAATACAAAAATAAAAATACCGACCTCCGGAGGTCGGAATTTAAAAAATACAACAATAAAATTACCGACCTCCTGAGGTCAGAATTTTAAAAATACAGAAATCAAAATACCGACCTCTGGAGGTCGGTATATTTCAATACAATGAAAACCGACCTCTTGATGTCGGTATTAAATAAAATAAATAAATAACTATAATTTAATTTTTTCTCAATTAAATATATTGATTTAAAATATATTATAATACCGACTTCCGAAAGTTGGTAAAATTAAATAGTATGTAATTAAATTAATTTTCATTAAATAAATCGTCTTCCGGGTGACAGTTTTATATAAGTTAAAAAATAAATTAATATAAAATACCGACCTCATGAGGTCGGTATTTTTATTTCATCTAATTACTTTTAATAAAAGCGATATCCGGAGGTCGGTTTGTTAAAACTGTTCCTATAAATCATAATTTTGCTAGCATAATACTAAATTTTTATTCTACATATACAATTAACTGTTTAAAAGAGTGTAACAATTTTGTATACTTTTATAAATAAAAAGTTAAAATTCATGGAATAAATAAAAAAATATCTATAATCCATATTTAGAGTATGAAACTACGTTGATATGAATTAAGAGATAATTATACTTATATTTGCAGAGTAATGTACAAATTCTATCAGTCTGTTGTCAAATGATGAACTAAATATATTATGTCCTGATGTAGAGGTGAATAGTTAATTAACATATAATATAATCTATTTGAGTATGAAATGCGAGATAATATTATTAGATACGTTCGATCTTGAATGGATGTCAAGTGCTGTGGTAATATCGTAGGCAATGATGACATGTAAAGGATAATTCATCGGAGTATGAAATACGTTGATTAATTATATATACTCACTGAGTAGTTTAGCAAATCAAGTCTTATATATATATATATATATATTAGTGGCTCAGATATAAAATACACTATCAATTAAAGAAATACCGATGATCAATTCAAGGAGATTTATATATCAAATTTGATATTGATAAACTTTAATTTGTTGATCGATAAAATTAAATTTATATAATTAGGAGGTATATATATATATATATATATATATATATATATATAAAATTTTAATTTATAAATGTAATTTTAATTAATAAAATCAACCTCAAGAGATGAGTTTATATTAAAATAAATTAATAAATACCGACCTTAAGAAGTCGGTATATTTAAATTATTAGTTTATTTAAATAATATCAACATCCCATGGTCGGTAAATTAAACACTTCTCTTAAAAAAAGAATGATATAGTATCAAAACCCTAAGGCATCTCTCACTCCACTCTCAGTCCTCTCTCTCACCCTGACCCACCCCCATCTTGCCCATCGGGCTTACTTTTCAAAGTGATCTTTCTTGATTTCGGAACGGAAAGGCTTGGTTGAAGGCAAAATTCGGTGTAATTCGGTATTAAATAAATAAATAAATAAATAAAAATATTTTATTTTTTCTCAATTAAATATAAAAAACAAAATTGAGAAATATTTTGAATTAATTTTATTTAAATCGTCTTCTGGAGGATGGTTTTGTGTAAAATAAAAAAAGAAAAAATTATAATATGGACTTCCGGAAGTCGGTAAAATTAAATAGTATGTAATTATATTAATTTTCATTAAAATATTGATATAGTAACTTCCAAAAAAATTAATAAATTAATATTTTCTTTAAATAAATCGTCATCCGAATGACGATTAATTTCAAAAATACAAAAATAAAAATACCGACCTCCGGAGGTCGGAATTTAAATAATACAAAAATAAAAATACCAACCTCCGGAGGTCGAAATTTAAATAATACAAAATAAAAATGCCGACCTCCGGAGGTCGGAATTTAAAAAATACAAAAATAAAATTACCGACCTCAGGAGGTCAGAAATTTAAAAAATACAAAAATAAAAATACCGACCTCCGGAGGTCGGAATTTAAAAAATACAAAAATAAAAATACCGACCTCCGGAGGTCGGTATTTTTATGGAATCTAAATAATACAAAAATAAAAATACCGACCTCTGGAGGCCGGAATTTAAAAAATACAAAAATAAAATTACCGACCTCCGGAGGTCGGAATTTAAGAAATACAAAAATAAAAATACCGACCTCCGGAGGTCGGAATCTAAATAATACAAAAATAAAAATACCGACCTCCGGAGGTTGGAATTTAAAAAATAGAAAAATAAAATTACCGACCTCCGGAGGTCGGAATTTAAAAAATACAAAAATAAAAATACCGACCTCCGGAGGTCGGAATCTAAATAATACAAAAATAAAAATACCGACCTCCGGAGGTTGGAAAATAAAATTACCGACCTCCGGAGGTCAGAATTTCAAAAATACAAAAATAAAAATACCGACCACCAGAGGTCGGAATTTAAAAAATACAAGAATAAATTTACCGAATTTCAAAAATACAAAAATAAAAATACCGACCTCCGGAGGTCGGAATTTAAAAAATACAAAAATAAAATTACCGACCTCCCTAGGTCAGAATTTTAAAAATACAGAAATCAAAATACCGACCTCTGGAGGTCGGTATTTTTCAATACAATAAAAACCGACCTCTTGATGTCGGTGTTAAATAAAATAAATAAATAACTATATTTTAATTTTTTCTCAATTAAATATATTGATTTAATTTTATCGTCTTTCGGAGGACGGTTTTGCGTAAAATAAAAAACAAAAAATATATTATAATACCGACTTCCGAAAGTTGATAAAATTAAATAGTATGTAATTAAATTAATTTTCATTAAATAAATCGTCTTCCGGATGACAGTTTTATATAAGTTAAAAAATAAATTAATATAAAATACTGACCTCATGAGGTCGGTATTTTTATTTCAACTAATTACTTTTAATAAAAGCGACATCCGGAGGTCGGTTTGTTAAAACTGTTCCTATAAATCATAATTTTGCTAGCATAATACTAAATTTTCATTCTATACATACAATTAATTGTTTAAAAGTGTGTAATAATTTTGTATACTTTTATAAATAAAAAGTTAAAATTCATGGAATGAATAAAAAAATATCTATAATCCATATTTAGAGTATGAAACTACTTTGATATGAATTAAGAGATAATTATACTTATATATATTTGTAGAGTAATATTGTACAAATTCTATCAGTCTGTTGTCAAATGATGAACTTAATATATCATGTCATGATGTACAAGTGAATAGCTAATTAACATATAATATAATCTATTTGAGTATGAAATGCGAGATAATATTATTATATACGTTCGATCATGAATGGATGTCAAGTGTTGTGATAATATCGTAGGCAATGATGACATGTAAAAGATAATTCATCGGAGTATGAAATATGTTGATTAATTATATATACTCACTGAGTAGTTTAACAAATCAAGTCTTATATATATATATATATATATATATATATATATATATATATATATATATATATATATATATTAGTGGCTCAGATATGAAATACATTATCAATTAAAGAAATACCGATGATCAATTCAAGGAGATTTATATATTAAATTTGATATTGATAAACTTCAATTTGTTGAGCGATAAAATTAAATTTATATAATTAGGAGGTGTATAATTTAAATTTATAAAATTAACTTGATCAATAAAATTAAATTTATTAAATTAAACTTCTGTTGATGTGTAGTTAAATTAAATTTATATATATATATATATATATATATATATATATATATATATATATATATATAATTTTAATTTAAAAATGTAATTTTAATTAATAAAATCAACCTCAAGAGATGTGTTTATATTAAAATAAATTAATAAATACTGACCTTAAAAGGTCGGTATATTTAAATTATTATTTTATTTAAATAATATCAACATCCCGTGGTCGGTAAATTAAACACTTCTCTTAAAAAAAGAATGATATAGTATCAAAACCCTAAGGCATCTCTCACTCCACTCTCAGTCCTCTCTCTCACCCTGACCCACCCCCATATTGCCCATCGGGCTTACTTTTCAAAGTGATCTTTCTCGATTTCGGAACGGAAAGGCTTGGTTGAAGGAAAAATTCGGTGTAATTCGATATTAAATAAATAAATAAATAAATAAAAATATTTTATTTTTTCTCAATTAAATATTAAAAACAAAATTGAGAAATATTTTGAATTAATTTTATTTAAATCGTCTTCCAGAGGATGGTTTTGTGTAAAATAAAAAAATAAAAAAATTATAATATGGACTTCCGAAAGTCGGTAAAATTAAATAGTATGTAATTATATTAATTTTCATTAAAATATTTATATAGTAACTTCCAAAAAAATTAATAAATTAATATTTTCTTTAAATAAATCGTCATCCGAATGACGGTTTTATATAAGTTAAAATATAAATTAATATAAAATACCGACCTTCCGATGTCAATATTATTTAATTAACCTGATTACTTTTTATTTATCTTAAAATTTAATGTGATACCGACCTCATGAGGTTGGTATTTTTTATTAAATCTAATTACTTTTAATAAAAGCGACATTCGGAGGTCAGTTTTATGAAATATGTTTATTAATTATATACTTCTCGAGTAGTTTGACAAATCAAGTCTTATATATTAGTGGTAATGTACAAATTCTATCAATCCATCGTCAAATCATGAACTTAAAATCTCATGTAATGATGTAGAGGTGAAGTGCTAACATATAATCCGTTTGAGTATGAAACGTGAGATAATATTCGTAAAATGTCATGATAACAATTAATTATAAACTTTATATTTATATAATTAATTGTTTAATTATTTGTACGTATAACCTTCAATGTCTTTTTTCGTTTTATGAAATAGACAATAGAACATAGTAAATTACTGTACAAAGCAAGTAATTCTATCAAGATTATTACGTTCGATCTTGAATGGATGTCAAGTGTAGTGATCATATCGTAGGCAATGACATGTAAAGGATAATTCATTGCAGTATGAAATATTTTAATTAATTATATACTCCTCGAGCAGTTTAACAAATGTAGTCTTATATATTAGTGGTTCAAATATGAAATACATTATCAATTAAAGAAACACCGATGATCAATTCAAGGAGATTTCTATATTAAATTTGATATTGATAAATTATCAATAAAATTAAATTTATATAATTAGAAGGTATATAATTTAGATTTATAAAAATTAAATTGATTAATAAAATTAAATTTATTAAATTAACTTTTGTTGATGCGTAGTTAAATTAATTTAAATATATATAATATACATATATAATTGTAATTAATAAAATCGGCCTCAAGAGGTGAGTTTATATTAAAACAAATTATTAAATACTGACCTTAAGAGGTTAGTATATTTAAATTATTATTTAATTTAAATAATACTGACATTCCGTGATCGGTAAATTAACACTTCTTTTTAAAAAAGAATTATAATCTCAAAACCTTTAAGTCTTTTTTTCACTCCAAGCTCTCCCACTCCTCTCTCACGTCGTCCGACAAGCACAGATCCCCGACCGCCTTGACCCCACAGATTTCGGACCAGCGCAGCAGCAGGAGGTGGCACCACCATCCCGACCGGTGCGCCGCCTTGATCAACAGCGCTAACAGCACAACGCATAGGCTGCGGCCGGCCACCGTGGCTTCGCACCGTGCTTGCACTGCTCGCACCGGCCAGCAGCAGGAGGTCACCAGAGCCTTCATCTCGACCGGCGCCGCCTCCATCCCGACCCACTACCCTTCTCCTTTAATTCAAGGTTAGGGTTTTATAATATTAGTTTTAATTTCTTTCAATTTGAGTGTTGAATTTGTTAATTAGTGTATTGAATTGGTTTTTTTATTGATTGTTAGTTAATTAGTAAGTGAATGATTTAGGGTTTTTGATTGTTAGTTTGAATTAGGGATTATTTAATTGTTAGTTTGTGTTTGTTGATTGTGAATTGAAAATTTTAATGTTAGGGTTAGTTTGAATTAGGATATCTTAGGATTTGTTTGAAATTTGACATTTCTTGAGTTAATTAGTTTGATTTTGGAATTGTAGAATTAGATTGAATTAGGGTATTTAAGGAGTTGTTTAAATTGGGGTATTCAATTTGAGTGTTGAATTTGTTAATTAGTGTATTGAATTAGTTTTTTTTATTGATTGTTAGTTAATTAGTAAGTGAATGATTTAGGGTTTTTGATTGTTAGTTTGAATTAGGGATTATTTGATTGTTAGTTTGTGTTTGTTGATTGTGAATTGAAAATTTTAATGTTAGAGTTAGTTTGAATTATATTTGGGGAGTTGTTTGAATTTGGGTATTATTTGAGTTAGTTTGAATTATTATTGAGATTTTAGGACTAATAGTTTGAATTTGGGATTAGGAATAGCTAGCTAGTTTGAATTTAGGATTTTAGCACTAGTTAGATTTTGGGATTTTAGGACTAGTTTGAATTTGTGATTTTAAGACTAGTTTGAATTTTGAATTTAGGACTAGTTTGAATTATTATTGAGATTTTAGGACTACTAATAGTTTCAATTTGGGATTTTAGCATTATAGTTTGGTTTTTGAATTCTAGGAGTAGTTTCAATTTGTGATTTTAAGACTAGTTTGAATTTGGAATTTAGAACTAATGGTTTGAATTATATTTGATATTTTAGGCTAATTAATAGTTTGAATTTCGGAAACTAGCTAGCTAGTTTGAATTTGGAACTAATTAGCTTGAATATATAACTAATTAAGTTTAGAAATTAGATATGAACTTGAATTGAAACTTGAACTTACTAAAACTTGAATATATATATAAAACTAATATTCTTGGATTTGAAGTTTATATTTAATTAAACTTGAATATTATTGATGACAAAATTGATTTTCTTGCAAGATCTATTTGTGTCCATCTAGTGTTGACACTTAACTTTAATTTAGGAATAATGTGTTTGTTAAGCGTAAGTACCAACACTAGTTGATCCTATTAATGACAAAATTGATTTTCTTGCAAGATCGATTTGTGTCCATCTATTCATGTGGGCGTGTTCTTTCATTTTCTATGTTGATGCTTGTTTTCAAATTGGCTCGTATTTAGGAAATAGGCAGTTGACGAATCTCAATGTTGCTGTGTGTTTGTGCTATGTAGTAACTAATAATTATTGAATCTTTTTCTAGTGTTGAAAGAGTTGATTTTGCGGGCTAGGCAACTAAGGAAGCTCAACATCAAAAAAAGTTGATACAAGCTTCTTTCATCAAAGTAGAAGATAAGGTTTGATGTTTCTAAATTTCTAAAGTTCAAGTACAATTTCTTTTTATAAATGTGTTTGTGTCCTAGTATTGATACTTAGTTTAAATTTTGTTATAATTTGTTTGTGTCCATCGAATGTTTGTTTAGCATAATTAAGTACCAACACTAGTTGATCCTATTGATGACAAAATTGATTTTCTTGCAAGATCGATTTGTGTCCATCTAGTGTTGATGCTTAGCTTTAGTTTAGGAATAATGTGTTTGTTAAGCATAATTAAGTACCAACACTAGTTGATCCTATTGATGACAAAATTGATTTTCTTGCAAGATCGATTTGTGTCCATCTAGTGTTGATGCTTAGCTTTAGTTTAGGAATAATGTGTTTGTTAAGCATAATTAAGTACCAACACTAGTTGATCCTATTGATGACAAAATTGATTTTCTTGCAAGATCGATTTGTGTCCATCTAGTGTTGATGCTTAACTTTAGTTTAGGAATAATGTGTTTGTTAAGCATAATTAAGTACCAACACTAGTTGATCCTATTGATGACAAAATTGATTTTCTTGCAAGATCGATTTGTGTCCATCTAGTGTTGATGCTTAGCTTTAGTTTAGGAATAATGTGTTTGTTAAGCATAATTAAGTACCAACACTAGTTGATCCTATTGATGACAAAATTGATTTTCTTGCAAGATGGATTTGTGTCCATCTAGTGTTGATGCTTAGCTTTAGTTTAGGAATAATGTGTTTGTTACATAATTAAGTACCAACACTAGTTGATCCTATTGATGACAAAATTGATTTTCTTGCAAGATCGATTTGTGTCCATCTAGTGTTGATGCTTAGCTTTAGTTTAGGAATAATGTGTTTGTTAAGCATAATTAAGTACCAACACTAGTTGATCCTATTGATGACAAAATTGATTTTCTTGCAATATCGATTTGTGTCCATCTAGTGTTGATGCTTAGCTTTAGTTTAGGAATAATGTGTTTGTTAAGCATAATTAAGTACCAACACTAGTTGATCCTATTGATGACAAAATTGATTTTCTTGCAAGATCGATTTGTGTCCATCTAGTGTTGATACTTAGCTTTAGTTTAGGAATAATGTGTTTGTTAAGCATAATTAAGTACCAACACTAGTTGATCCTATTGATGACAAAATTGATTTTCTTGCAAGATCGATTTGTGTCCATCTAGTGTTGATGCTTAACTTTAGTTTAGGAATAATGTGTTTGTTAAGCATAATTAAGTACCAACACTAGTTGATCCTATTGATGACAAAATTGATTTTCTTGCAAGATCGATTTGTGTCCATCTAGTGTTGATACTTAGCTTTAGTTTAGGAATAATGTGTTTGTTAAGCATAATTAAGTACCAACACTAGTTGATCCTATTGATGACAAAATTGATTTTCTTGCAAGATCGATTTGTGTCCATCTAGTGTTGACACTTAACTTTAATTTAATGTGTTTGTTAAGCATAAGTACCAACACTAGTTGATCCTATTGATGACAAAATTGATTTTCTTGCAAGATCGATTTGTGTCCATCTAGTGTTGATGCTTAGCTTTAGTTTAGGAATAATGTGTTTGTGAAGCATAATTAAGTACCAACACTAGTTGATCCTATTGATGACAAAATTGATTTTCTTGCAAGATGGATTTGTGTCCATCTAGTGTTGATGCTTAGCTTTAGTTTAGGAATAATGTGTTTGTTAAGCATAATTAAGTACCAACACTAGTTGATCCTATTGATGACAAAATTGATTTTCTTGCAAGATCGATTTGTGTCCATCTAGTGTTGATACTTAGCTTTAGTTTAGGAATAATGTGTTTGTTAAGCATAATTAAGTACCAACACTAGTTGATCCTATTGATGACAAAATTGATTTTCTTGCAATATCGATTTGTGTCCATCTAGTGTTGATGCTTAGCTTTAGTTTAGGAATAATGTGTTTGTTAAGCATAATTAAGTACCAACACTAGTTGATCCTATTGATGACAAAATTGATTTTCTTGCAAGATCGATTTGTGTCCATCTAGTGTTGATGCTTAGCTTTAGTTAGTGAATTTAGTTGTTGGAATTAAGTCAAAACTAATGTAGTTAAAGTTAAAAAGTTGTTTTGTTGTTTAAATGAGTTAAAATAAATAATGTCGTTTAGTTGGAGGATTTAGTTGTTGGAATTAAGTCAAAACTAAACTAGTTAAAGTTGTTAAGTTATTCAAATTAGTTATAATAAATAATGTGGTTTAGCTAGTGAATTTAGTTGTTGGAATTAAGTCAAAACTAATGTAGTTAAAGTTAAAAAGTTGTTAAGTTATTTAAACAAGTTAAAATAAATAATGTGGTTTAGTTAGAGAATTTAGTTGTTGGAATTAAGTCAAAACTAATGTAGTTGAAGTTAAAAAGTTGTTAAGTTATTTAAACAAGTTAAAATAAATAATGTCGTTTAGTTGGTGAATTTAGTTGTTGGAATTAAGTCAAAACTAATGTAGTTAAAGTTAAAAAGTTGTTAAGTTATTTAAACAAGTTAAAATAAATAATGTCGTTTAGTTGGTGAATTTAGTTGTTGGAATTAAATCAAAACTAATGTAGTTAAAGTTAAAAAGTTGTTAAGTTGTTTCAAAAAGTTAAAATAAATAATGTCGTTTAGTTGGTGGATTTAGTTGTTGGAATTAAATCAAAACTAATGTAGTTAAAGTTAAAAAGTTGTTAAGGTTTTTAAATAAGTTAAAATAAATAACGTGGTTTACTTAGTGAATTTAGTTGTTGGAATTAAGTTAAAACTAATGTAGTTAAAGTTAAAAAGTTGTTAAGTTATTTAAACAAGTTAAAATAAATAATGTCGTTTAGTTGGTGAACTTAGTAGTTGGAATTAAATCAAAACTAATGTAGTTAAAGTTAAAAAGTTGTTAAGTTATTTAAACAAGTTAAAGTAAATAATGTCGTTTAGTTAGTGAATTTAGTTGTTGGAATTAAGTCAAAACTAATGTAGTTAAAGTTAAAAAGTTATTAAGTTATTTAAACAAGTTAAAATAAATAATGTGGTTTAGTTAGTGAATTTAGTTGTTGGAATTTAATCAAAACTAATGTAGTTAAAGTTAAAAAGTTGTTAAGGTGTTTAAATAAGTTAAAATAAATAATGTCGTTTAGTTGGTGGATTTAGTTGTTGGAATTAAATCAAAACTAATGTAGTTAAAGTTAAAAAGTTGTTAAGGTGTTTAAATAAGTTAAAATAAATAATGTGGTTTAGTTAGTGAATTTAGTTGTTGGAATTAAGTCAAAACTAATGTAGTTAAAGTTAAAAAGTTGTTAAGTTATTTAAACAAGTTAAAATAAATAATGTCGTTTAGTTGGTGAATTTATTTGTTGGAATTAAATCAAAACTAATGTAGTTAAAGTTAAAAAATTGTTAAGGTGTTTAAACAAGTTAAAATAAATAATGTCGTTTAGTTAGAGAATTTAATTGTTGGAATTAAGTCAAAACTAATGTAGTTAAAGTTAAAAAGTTGTTAAGTTATTTACACAAGTTAAAATAAATAATGTCGTTTAGTTGGTGGATTTAGTTGTTGGAATTAAATCAAAACTAATGTAGTTAAAGTTAAAAAGTTGTTAAGGTGTTTAAATAAGTTAAAATAAATAATGTGGTTTAGTTAGTGAATTTAGTTGTTGGATTTAAGTCAAAACTAATGTAGTTAAAGTTAAAAAGTTGTTAAGTTATTTAAACAAGTTAAAATAAATAATGTCGTTTAGTTGGTGGATTTAGTTGTTGGAATCAAGTCAAAACTAATGTAGTTAAAGTTAAAAAGTTGTTAAGTTATTTAAAGAAGTTAAAATAAATAATGTGGTTTAGTTAGTGAATTTAGTTCTTGAAATTAAGTCAAAACTAATGTAGTTAAAGTTAAAAAGTTGTTAAGTTATTTAAACAGGTTAAAATAAATAATGTCGTTTAGTTGGTGAATTTAGTTGTTGAAATTAAGTCAAAACTAATGTAGTTAAAGTTAAAAAGTTGTTAAGTTATTTAAACAAGTTAAAATAAATAATGTGGTTTAGTTAGTGAATTTAGTTGTTGGAATTAAGCCAAAACTAATGTAGTTAAAGTTAAAAAGTTGTTAAGTTATTTAAACAAGTTAAAATAAATAATGTCGTTTAGTTAGTGAATTTAGTTGTTGGAATTAAATCAAAACTAATGTAGTTAAAGTTAAAAAGTTGTTAAGTTATTTAAACAAGTTAAAATAAATAATGTCGTTTAGTTAGTGAATTTAGTTGTTGGAATTAAGTCAAAACTAATGTAGTTAAAGTTAAAAAGTTGTTAAGTTATTTAAACAAGTTAAAATAAATAATGTCGTTTAGTTGGTGAATTTAGTTGTTGGAATTTAATCAAAACTAATGTAGTTAAAGTTAAAAAGTTGTTAAGGTGTTTAAATAAGTTAAAATAAATAATGTGGTTTAGTTAGTGAATTTAGTTGTTGGAATTAAGTCAAAACTAATGTAGTTAAAGTTAAAAAGTTGTTAAGTTATTTAAACAAGTTAAAATATATAATGTGGTTTAGTTAGTGAATTTATTTGTTGGAATTTAATCAAAACTAATGTAGCTAAAGTTAAAAAGTTGTTAAGGTGTTTAAATAAGTTAAAATAAATAATTTGGTTTAGTTAGAGAATTTAATTGTTGGAATTAAGTCAAAACTAATGTAGTTAAAGTTAAAAAGTTGTTAAGTTATTTACACAAGTTAAAATAAATAATGTGATTTAGTTAGTGAATTTAGTTGTTGGAATTAAGTCAAAACTAATGTAGTACTCTACCTCTTGAGAGTCGGGACAGACCATTTACACAAGAAGAAAACGAGAATCTTTGGAAACAAAGTGCTGGTGAACCGATTAGAGGTTCAGTCTACGGCTATCCGAAAGGCGATCGTAAGAAGAAGTCTTGGTATTGTGGTTCATCATCCTCAAGCTTCGATGGCGGGGATAGAGAGACAATAACTGCAATGGAGAGTAAGATAGCTTATCTCAATGCCGAGCTTGATGCTGTAGCCGAAAGAGAGAAGAAGAGAGAAGAAGAGATTGCGGCAACAAAAGAGGTAGAGAACAAGAGGTATGCAGCGCTTCAAGCCCAACTTACTTTTCTTTTTGAATCAGGAAATATTCTTCCTCCATGTCCTGCTAGCAGTGATGGATCTGATCAAGAGGGTGATGAGAATGATAAGTCTGATAAGGAGAGTGATCAGGGTGATGAGGAGTAGTTGTATCTATTTGACATTTTAGACTTCTATATTTTGGAATTGTTTGATTGTATTTTGAAGTTGGATGAAGTTTATTTTGAAATAGTTTAATGTATATGTTGAAAATATTGTGTTGTTTTGGTTGGATGAAGTTTATATTCTTTGGGTTGTTTTGGTATAAATATGCAGGTGGGCAATTATAATTACAGCAATTTCTTTGCGATTTTATAGCGAAAACCGACCTCAAGGTTGGAATTTCAAAAGTAAAAATTAAAATACCGACCTCGGAGGTCGCCATTTTTAAAATACAAAAATAACATTACCGACCTCCGGAGGTCGGAATTTGAATAATAAAAGAATAAAAATACCGACCTCCGGAGGTCGGAATTTAAAAAATAGAAAAATAAAATTACCGACCTCCGGAGGTCGGAATTTTAAAAATACAAAAATAAAATTACCGACCTCCGGAGGTCGGAATTTTAAAAATAGAAAAATAAAATTACCGACCCCAGGAGGTCGGAATTTGAAAAATAAAAGAATAAAAATACCGACCTCCGGAGGTCGGAATTTAAAAAATATAAAAATAAAATTACCGACCTCCGGAGGTCGGAATTTGAAAAATATAAAAATAAAAATACCGACCTCTGGAGGTCGGAATTTAAAAAATACAAAAATAAAATTACCGACCTCCGGAGGTCGAAATTTCAAAAATACAAAAATAAAAATACCGACCTCCGGAGGTCGGAATTTATATATTAAAAATAAAAAAAGTAACAAATACCGACATCCGGAAGTCGGAAAATAAATTAATGAATTTTTTGACTTAAAATAAAAACCGACCTCGAGAGGTCGGTAAATACCGACCTCCGGAGGTCGGTATTGAATAGCGACCAAGCTTTTTCCGACCTAAGCTGGGATGTCGGTTTTAGGTCGGAATTACAGGGAATACCGACCTCCGAAGGTCGGTATTTTTAGGTCGGTATTCACTGTTTTTTTAGTAGTGTAGAGGTTGTCATACTCGCAGATGAGTTACCTGTAGATGGTCCATTGTTGCCCAACAATAATAATAGTTGTTGATGTTGAGCATGTGTCAAACCTAGAATCGGTGACATAGCCTCTTCAATAGTTGCAACAAGGGCCGTACTTGCAAGTGCGTTTGGTTTCTTTTGATTTTTCTGATGCCCAGGAAACTGCGTTTGATCACGAAACTGCATCTGATCATTATTGGTTGGCTTGTTGTTTTTCTTGCTAGGTTTACGCCAATCTAGAGGATACCCAATCACTCTGTAGTAGTAATCTTTGGTGTGATTAGTTCTCCCACAGTGTATGCAAGGTGGAAATTGATGTCGAACCCCATCCTCAACTTTCCTTTGTCGCAATTCACCTCATCTTGTCAGCAAGGCAGTTGCTTCAATAGTGGATATGCGATTTACAGCAACAGATCTCTGTTTTTCTTCTTGTGTTGTGATAGCATAGGCTCTTCCTAAGTTTGGCAATGGGTCGACACTTAGTATTTGAGAACGTACAGTTGAAAATGTGTCGTCAAGTCCTATTAGAAAATCAAAAACCTTTTCCTCATCTCTCATAGATTGCATCTTCTTTGCTGCACCGCAAATACAACCACATGTGCAAGACGGAGTTGGCATGAGTCCTTGCAACTCAACCCAAACAAACTTAAGTTTACCGTAATAGGATGAAATAGAAGCTCTCTCTTGTTGCAAAAGAGCGATGGCACACTTCAATTCATAAACTCTTGGTGCAATTCCTTGGATAAATAGTTCTTCCATATCTACCCAAATTTATCTAGCAGTTTCAACGTGTACGGCGCTACTTTGCAATTCCTTGGCAATTGCATTTGTAAGCCACGAAAGTACAATGGCATCGAACTGTATCCATGACTGTAAATCCTGAGAGTTTTCTTTCGGTCTCTCAATGGTTCCATTAACAAATTCAGCCTTGTTTTTAGAGTGAAGTGCGTTCAAAATTTTTTGTCTCCAAGTGAAATAGTTTTCTCCATTTTCACTAATAGGATTGGTAACAAAAATCAAACCAGGGTGGTCTGATGGATGCAACAAATAGGGAGAAGCGTCTGCGACTTTTGGTTGAGGTTGACTCGCTAGTTCATCGGTGTGTCCTTCAGTTCCCATGGTTGGAAAAAAATTCTCAGGATCTTTTAATACGCTTCTGATACCATGTAAAATAAGATTACCAGAGTGTATTTTTATTGATAATACATCTCAATGTTATATACAAGTTGTACCAACTCTATAACTAAGGAAACATATCTTTACAGCTAATTATATATATTCTGATTTATATATCTAAGAAAACATATTCTTTAAGCTAATTACATATATTTTGATTTATATATCTAAGGAAACATATCCTCTGATTGCTCATTCACATAAAATCGCAATCACACAAGATCTTCCAATAATATAAATTCGGTTATGTACTATATCTACACTATATATCGATACAATATTACATATACATAGCATGCATATACGTGCAACCATTTTTATTGAATATTTTTGTCACCTATTAGCTAAAGTTAAGAGAGAGAAAAAGTAGGTTTCATTCGTCCATATTGAAAATTCTAGTTTTATGTGAGTTAGGCATAGATTCATGTTATTACCTTTCGTGGAAAAAGGATCCCACAAACGAGCACTCAACTTCAATTGTCAGGTACTCCCTCCGTCCATTTTTATTTGTCTGCTTTACTAAAAATAGTTGTCAAACAATACTTGTTCAGTTTATAAAATATCTAGAGATAATTTATTCTTTAGTGTCTATTTTATCCTTGCTACTAAATACTATTCAATATCTAATTCATTTCGCAAAACATTGAATTTGATATATTCGAAGGATAATAGAGTAATATTACCCTATTATTTATTATTTCTTAAGGTGTGTGCTAAGTTAATAGTGGACAACTCTTACGTAATTGTACAGTGAAAACTATTTTTTACTAAAATGGTCGCATGACTATGTAATATATCAATATTATATAAATAGTATATAATTATGTATATATACTGTATAACTATGTATCTGAGATGTATATATATATACATATACACTATGTATACAATATTTAATAGGTCCATATATCTTTCCTTTTTTTCCTAATTCTTTTTGTTGAATGAACTTAAATATCCTATATTAGGGACCCTTGCTTATTAAGAAATCAAAAGACAAGATTTAAGTTTCCTTGGCATATGATTTTATTTTTTTTAAAAAAATTCTGGCTCCATTACTATACATACATACTCAACATGCTGACATTGCTTAAAAAATAATACAAAATAAACATCAATTTACGATAAAATAAAATAAACGTCGTAAAAGAAGTACCCCACAACCCAAACTCACATACTGACAAAGATAATATTAATAAATTACTTATATAAAATTCTGTGTACATCACTAAATAAAATTATAACATTAATGTTACTCAAACTTGGTCTGGCAGGGTAGTATGTTTGGTTTTTGTAACCTTGTTGGTTATGCTTTCCTTATATTCTCCATAGAAATAAGAAGCAAAACCCCAAAGACACATAGCTAAAGCCATCCACTTATCAGAATTGAATCTTTCAGGCAAGAACATAACAGCAAATATTTGTTGTATTGGAACAAGAAGTGCATTTACTATCCCTGATAATAGTGCTGAGGAGCAGAAAATCATCCCAAGATTTCCAATCATCATAGATTGTAGAGATATTGCTGATAGTGCTAATATCATATAGTACTTTCTTTGCCCTAATCCAAATTCTTCAGCTTCTCTAGTGATGGCCTGCACATTTTTAAGGAATATTTTCTTACACCATCAACTGTCAGGTCATTCAAACGATATTTATAGGCGAATATATATTCTTAATATGTGGGATATGTAATTTTATAAATAAGACAAGTTACCAGCTATAACAGATGAAAAGGACTTGATAATGTCAATATTCAATACATCGATGACACGTATATATTTTAAACTCTCAATATTAATTTAAGTATCTTAGAGTGTAAAAAAAATTAAAAGAGATTTTTTAATTTTGTGATTTTAAATTAGAGTTGCATTATATATAATGTATAAAAATGTTCTTTGAATCTTATTATCTTAAAAAAATCAGGTAAAAATTGGAATATTAAAATAGAAAAATAATGATATTTTTTTAAACCGACTTTTAAAAAAAAAGTAAAATGCTATGATTGAAGATATCCCCTTGATCATTATCTTTGAAAATAATTAAATAAAAGTTATTTTTAACTCTATTTAATTCTTTTTCCCCTTTATGCATGTCGCGCTCTTCATATTTCCACTACAGATACCACTCTTTCTACTTTACTATACTATTGATACTGCTTGATTATCTTTTGAAAAGGAAGCCTTTTTTCTTACCACACAAAAAAAAAGTTTTTTCTAAGTGATCACTCTTATAAATTAGGAAAAAGAAAGCTCATGTCATTGGTAACTCTACTTTTTTTTTATTTCCTTTTGTATACTAATCCCACACTTCCACTATTTAGTTATTGTACTTTTTTTTTGGCTGTGGGATGCTCCAAAAAGTTTGAAACAATTTCATTGATAATACTTTTTTTTTCTTTATAGAAGAATAGCAGATTTTTATATTTAAAATTTAAAAATATTAATTTTTAACTTTTCATCGTATCCTTTACTAAGATTTTGAAACTTTAATAGTTACAAATATTATGGCATATTTAACGTCAAAAGTTTTCAAAAAAATTTAACCATACGAATATTATGATATGTTTAATATTATAAATAAAAAATTTTATTTCTTTCGTCATAAATTTTGTGCTAGATTCAAACTGTCACACAAATCGGAACAAACAGATGGTAGTACTTGCAAAACTATACTGCATAATTCTTTTGATTATTAATTTTTATATGATATTTTCTTTGCCAGACTAATTAATATCTCATATAAGATAAATAATTTGACTTTTATAACTGACAGTATAAAAGAATTTTTATATACACTATTATATCACTTAAAAATAACTACGGATAATAGCTCATAATAACATGTTATAATACACTAAATTACACTTATAATATAAAATTTATATATACTTCTAATTTGATAGTTTATAAAAGTAAAATGCTAAAATAACATGCCTAAATGTTAAAAATACAACTACATAACAAAAAGTTACATTTTTTCTAATAGCTTAAACTTTTGAGTGAGACGTATTACCTGAAAATCTCTGTTGATAATCATTGCGACGATACAAAACAAAGATGAGAACATGGATATAAGAAACTGTACTTGCATGACAAGATCAAAGGTGACAACAACTCCAGCTTTAACATGACTATACTCAACTCCTGCATTTATAATTCCATGAAGAGCCGCACCAATAATTATCATCACAAACCCTAACGTGTATTGTCGATTCGATTCACCTATCGGACGATCTCCATTCATGTGTAACCCTAATATAATCGACCCTAACATCATCAACACCACCGCGTTCACGGAATAATCTGTGAACTTATGTTTCACCATGAAATACGCGAAAATCGCAGTAAATGCAAGGGACGTTGAAGAGAGGAGAGAAGAAATCGAAACGGGAAGATATGACGCGCCAATAGTGTAGAGGTAGCTACAAATACCAAGAAGGATACCTAAAATAGCACTAAATATTGCTAATTTAGGTGTGACAAAAAATCTAATATTATTGTTGTTGGTATTTTTTTTCTTTTTTTTGACATAAGAAATTGAAATTGGTATAATCAAGATTGGAAATCCTACTGTTAGCAATAAAGATTGCAACCATTTTCTATTTCCACCATGTAAATAATAAATTCTAACAAGCAATACACCTGATATTTGGCCAACTGAAAGGAAGATACAATATATGAGAATAAGAAGTGTTTTAATTGACATGAAATTCTTGAGTTTCTTAGGCTTATTGTAGTTGCTCTCTTGCTCAATTTCCATGTCCATATTTTTTTGTGAATGTGATTGAGAGATAATAATTTGTGGGGGTATATTTATTAGTGGTACATATAAGACAAAGAGGAAATTAAAGTGACTTTAGATTTTGGTGTATTTGTCTTTTGAGGGAATTTTTTTAAAGGAAATTGTTTTCTAGTATTTGGTACGACGACAATCATTTTTTATTTATGAAAGTCTATTTTCTAATAACTATTTTAAATTGTAACTTCATATTACTTATTTTAACTAATACTTAAACATACCAACAAGGGTTGTGTTGCAGTGGTGGGACTGTTCCATCCTTAATTAGAGGTCTTAGGTAAGTGCTCTCTAGCATAAACTTTTCCATTTTTAGACTCAAATTTGAAATTATTAATTAAGAATAGTGAAGAATAAAGTGGAATAAATTAATCCTCCGATTTAGCTCCTTTAGTTAAGAGTCGAATATATTCTATCCATTTCACCACCATCGTTGATAATATAGTATATGTACAAGTTAAATCTACGAGGATGTCAATATTGGAAGTCCAAAAGGATTATTATTATTATTATTAGAATAGAGATTCTAGTTGTTGCACAAGCCACTAACATTATTGTATAGGAAGAAAAGTAGAGTGTATATCCTAGAGTAATAAGGCACTATAACATCATATGATTGTGTGACTTAGCATCTTTAATAAAAAATATTCAAACTATACTTACGAATTCAATATTGATATACAAAAGCATAGTTGATTCTTGAAATTAAACAAAGGTAAAAGTGTTTAATGATGAATCAACCTTTTGTCAAAAGTAAAACTGAAGCCAATAATGCTTATTGCTATAGTTATGATATTTTGGATTGCCCTATTTTTTAAAACTTATATTTGGATTATTTTTTTTGTCAATTGTGAAAAAGTGGACAAGCACTAAGGTGCCATATGAAAAAGAAATTTAACTATTATGTGGGGTGTGAAAAAATCGAACCGATAGATAAATTGACTATAAAAAAATTATCATTTTTAATACTTGTAAAAAAGATTTATAACTTGGATATACAAGTAAAAATAATAGTTATTTCTTTCGTTTAATACAATTTTGTCATTGAATGAGACAATTAAACCTCACATTAATAATGTATATAATCTAATGTTTATTTACTTAAAAAAAATGTCTTGACCTATTCAACACTGCACAATTTATTTTTTGTAACAATATTATATCAACATTAATAATATTTTATGATAATTATTTTTATGTTGGATAAATAACTAGCCATATAATTTTTATAACTCATATATTCAAATAATAATAAGAATTAGCGTTATTAATTTTTTTCATAGGATTAAACTTTTTACATGTAAATTAAAAAGAATTGAAAAATGTTCATGACATTTATACAAATTAAATAAAAAACAAAATATGATAATTTCAATTGTGTCTTTTAGACCTTTTCTTTCCAACATTTCTTTTTCTTGTTAATGTTCTTAAAAACCTTGTTAGAGTAAGATTATTGTACAATTTTTTTACCTGAAAATAAAAAGTAAATATTTAATAATAAAATTCATTTTGACATGTCATTGTTATTTATTATATTATTATAATTTTAATTTTCTTAAACATGTTTTTAAGAAAATTTTACTTATTAGTCAATCTCCAAATAAAAGGAGTTTTTAGATAAATTTTCGTCTCAAATACATTTTGAAATCATCCATGTCAACAAACTAGCTTCTTTGAGAATCTTTTTTTGATTCCACACGTCCATCAATTAATTAAATACTTTGTTTTATTTTATTTTCTGTTTATTTAATCTTCGATTGTACCATTTTCCTATTCAAATCACTTTTACTTATTTTATTAGTGTCCTTTTATATAATTTGTTAAATCTGTTATAATTAATTATCTCATTAATTTTTTTAATTGAATGAAGAAAAGATTTCATATAATATAAATTTAAAGGTAAGTATGGAAGGATCACTAAATCTATAGCTAGTAAAATTTTTAGAAAATTTTTCAACTTATAAAAATCCTACATAAATTCCTAAGAAACAATCTCCATCTCAATTCATAGCAACATAATCCCCCAATATTTCCCTAAGTAATTAATTTCGTAGATAAATCCCCAGGAAAAAGTTCCTAGCTAAATCCGCAGCAAATAATCCACCAATATATCCCCAAGTAATAAATTTCGTAGGTAAATCCCCAAGAATAAGTCCCTAGCTAAATCCGCATCAAATAATCCCCAAATAATTTTTCAGGTAATAAAATTCTACATAAATTTCCACCAAAATATCTCCATGTACATCCGCAGGATAGATTACCTAGAGATTTTTCAATGAATAAAAAAAGGATTTTTTTTTTTTAAAATATTATTCCATGTATCTACAGATTTACCTAGAGATAGTGTACCCGCCGATATATTTCCCCAGGTGATGTCGCAAATACAATTTTTGCGCAATATGGCGCCAAATTAACCTGCAGAATTTGTTGGGAAAATACAATTCGCCAATAATATATCCTAATATTCAGGAATTTAAAATATTCGCAAGAAAATCCGCATTTATTTTCTGCGAAATTTATTCCTAAGTAAGATCCCCATGTAATTAACTGCTTTGTTCAACCACCTGAGTGATCAATAAAACAATATTAACTGCTGTTATATGCAGGGAGCGGCTCAATAGAATGGGTGACCTAAAATCAAAATTGTGTCAAAGTATATTTATGTTTTCTTGTAGTGAAAAGTGATGTTTACTTGATTGCGATTATAAATAAGTTGTGTAATTCTTAAGCTTAATTGTTCCTTTAATTTGCCTCACCATGTAATCCAGATAATGGTTTTTTCTTCTACTACTTTATTTATTTATTGTGATTGGGAAAATAGGAAAGGAGATTGATGAAAAACCAAATTTTTACCGATAAGGTGAAACTTCAAGTACCAACCCATCAGCAGTGTAGTTACATTGACCCCAGGATGGATGTATATACATCAGCCATACATAATTTATCAATTATACATCATATATATTGGTTATACATTATATTTATATAATACTTCATTAGTTTCATATTAGATGAACGCTTTCTATTTAACATGGTGATTAAGAAATGATCAATTTTACTATTTTGTCCTTTGTTCATATTAATTAGCCTCTTAAAAAAATTAGATCTTTAAAATTTATTTAAACTTCCAAAAGTCATATTAATTGTAGGGATAAAAAGAACAAAATTATAGACACTAATACAATTAGATCCGCTCTTCATAGACAAACTTTGGATTTGCAACCCCAGGTAAGATCGGTTCAGGATCATGAGATCCTTTTCTATCATATAGGAAGGGTTATAGCACAAAATGTACTTCATAGATTCTATATATATATCTATATGAAGAAGAAATCATGTAACGAAAGAGAATTTCTATAGCTAGACCCATATTGCGAGTTGTTTCATGCAATAAATAAACTTAGACAAAATCATTCCCGCAGGATATTTGGACCCATTTTTTCTGATTATTCAAGAAAAAAGATTCATTCTCTTCATATATATATATATATATATATATATAGGAGGTAGATCAATAAAGATTTCTTTTTCGATTCATTCCTTGGCCTAAGATCATACCGAAATGCGTAGTTGATGGACAACATGTGAATATTCCTAATTTTTGTACTATTCCTTGTTAGTCCCAAGGGACGGAGGAGGCTATATTAATCGAAAGATGGTTATCTGTTCAAAACATAAGATGTCTCTGCTTTTTCGGAATAAAAAAGTACAAAAAATGCCTCAAACAAATATTCGAATACCAGGCATTAACAATCCGTCGCTACACAATGCCAGAAAAAGGATGTCTACACTGTATTGCAAGAAGAAAATAAAATGGAGCATGAAAAACAGTTTGTTTCAAAATTCTTGGCTCCGCCACTATACATACTCAATATACTGACATTGCTTAAAAAGTAATCAAAATAAACATGCATCAATTTACAATCGAAAAATAAACGTCTTGAAAAAACTCCACGATCCAAGACGACCCAAACTCTTATACTGACAGAGTTGTAATACTAATAAATTATTACTTAATTACATAAAATTCTGCATACATCACTGAATACATACAGAAAAAGTAAAACTAATGTTATTCAAACTTGGTCTTGCAGGGTAGCATGTTTATATTTTGTAACCTTGTTGGTCATGCTATCTTTATATTCTCCATAGAAATAAGAAGCAAAACCCCAAAGACACATAGCTAAAGCCATCCACTTATCAGAATTGAAGCTTTCAGGCAAGAAAATGACAGCAAATATTTGTTGTATTGGAATAAGAAGTGCATTTACTATCCCAAACAATAGTGCTGAGGAGCAGAAAATCATCCCAAGACTTCCAATCATCATAGTTTGTAGAGATATTGCTGTTAATGCTAATATCATATAGTACTTTTTTTGCCCTAATCCAAATTCTTCAGCTTCTCTAGTGATGGCCTACATATTGTTAAAAAAATTTTCTTACACTGTCAGGTTATTCAAAGAATATTTATAGCTCGGCAAACATCTTAAGATATGAGATTTGTAATCTTGCATGCAAATAAAACAGCAGGTTACCTGCTATAACACGTGAAGAAATTCTGATGTGTTGTGTGCATATGATTTATATATCTTAACGTATATATCTTAAACTCTTAAAGAAAAAGTACATTCTCGATGCTAATTTAAGCGTTGTAGTTTGACTATGCATGAAGTTTTATAAAATGAAAAAGAGATATTTTAATTTTGTAGTCTTAAATTAAAGATGCATGCCTATATGTAATGTATCAAAAATGCCCTTTGAATCTTATGATTTTACAAAAATCATGTAAAATATTAAATTAAAGAATTATTAAATATAGAGAAGAAGATATTTTGTATAAATGGACTAAAAAGAAAGATAAATCACTCACGCTTGAACATATCACCTTTATAACATCATAAAATTTCTTTTTCACTCTTGTAAATAAAAAAGTTCTTGTCATTGACGCTGCTTGATTATCTTTTGAAAAGGAGGCTTTTTTTCTTAACCACACAAAAAAAAAAGAAGTTTTTTTTAAGTGATCACTCTTATAAAGAGAAAGAAAGTTCATGTCATTGTTAACTCGAATTCCTTCTTCTTTTTTCCTTTTAGAAATCTTCATTTCTTTGGTAAGTTTCATCGTCATGGTCAATTCAAACTATATCACATAAAACAGAACGAATCAATTATATTACTTTTTTCACGACTTTTATGAATTTAAATTCTTTTAACTATTTTTAAAATTGTAATATAATGTTTCCTTTGCTAGACTATTTAATTTCTCATATAAGATAAATAACATGTTATAGTAGATTAAATTACACCTGTAATATAAAATTTATATATACTTCTTATTTACTAGTTTATATAAGTAAAATGCTAAAATAAAATAGATATCGTATACGTTACTATGACTATCTATAATTCTTTTCTAATTGCTTGAACTTTAAAAAGAGACGGTTACCTGAAAATCTCTGTTGATAATCATTGCGACGATACAAAACAAAGCTGAGAACATTGATATAAGAAATTGCATTTGCATGACAAGATCAAACGTGACAACAACTCCAGCTTTAACATGACTATACTCCACTCCTGCATTTACAAATCCATGAAGAGCCGCACCAACAAGTGTCATCACAAACCCTAACACGTATCGTCGATTCGATTCACCTATCGGACGATCTTTATTCATGTGTAACCCTAATATAATCGACCCTAACATCATCAACACCACCGCGTTCACGGAATAATCTGTGAACTTATGTTTCACCATGAAATACGCGAAAATCGCGGTGAATGCTAGGGACGTTGAACCAAGGAGAGAAGAAATTGAAATGGGGAGATAAGACATGCCAAAGTTGTAGAGGTAGCTACAAATACCAAGAAGAATGCCTAAAATAGCACTAAATACTGCTAATTTAGGTGTGACAAAAAGTCTAATATTATTGTTATTGGTATTTTTTTTCTTTTTTTTGACAAAAGAAATTGAAATTGGTAAAATCAAGATTGGGAATCCTGCTGTTAGCAAAAAAGATTGCAACCATTTTCTTTTTCCACCATGTAAGAAGTAAATTCTTACAAGCATTGCACCTGATATTTGGCCAATTGAAAAGAAGATTGAATATATGAGGATAAGAAGTGACTTAATTGACATGAAATTTTTGAGTTTCTTAGGCTTATCATAGTTGCCCTCTTGCTCTATTTCCATGTCAATATTTTTCTTGTGATGTGTTTGAGAGGTATTTGTGGGGGGTATGTATTTAATTATAGTCTGTTTAAAAAAAAAAAGATTTGCTTTCCTTTTTTTAAGAACATTTTAATTTCAGCTTTTCACGTGACATGTTAAATTCACGAGGATGTCAATAAGATTTGGAAGTCCAACAAGATGATGATTATTTTAGATTAGAGGGACTAATTATTGCACAAGCCACTTGTAGACATTAAAAATTTATGGGACTCTACAAGTCGTTTGATTCGAGTTGGGATTCTATAAGGTGTGTTCAATTTCAATTAGGATTCTTGGAGGCTACTCAACCCTAAACCTAGTTCATGTCTATATAAAGCGTATTATATTCCCTTTCGAAATCATCCTAGTTCTGCAAATTCATGGAATATTCATAAGGAGATCAAATTCAAACCATCCTAGTTTGAAAAATATGCCACTAACGAATCTCGAATCATGAATAAATATCTTATGAGAGAAGAATCAGGGAGGAACAGAATTGTACTCGCATATCTTAATCAATAAAATTATATTTCTTCGTATTTTATTTTTTATTGTAATTTATTTTCTTTCGCTTTAAAATTTGTTGCAAATGCCATTAACATTGTAAAGGAAGAAAAGTAGAGTATCCAGTAATAAGGCACTTTAACATCATATGATCCTGCGACTTTGCCTCTTTAATACTTTCTCCATTCCTATTTAGTTATCATTATTTTAGATTTCACATTCCTTAAAAAATAGGGTAAGTTTATCATTGTATCCTTATTTAGTGTTGTCTTAAAGTCAAGTTTTCAATCAATGAACATGAATATATTTATTTTGATTAATTAATTTGACCAATATACATGAATTATTTACTTAGTTTTTTCTATTGGTGAAATGCATATTTTCAAGGCTAATAACTCTCAAGAGTAAAATAGGAAGAATAGTGTCATTTATGCATTGGCTTAATTAAATGACAAATATTAAAAAACATCTATTTTCATTAAAGACGGCATGTAAATAGAAATAAAGGGAGTAAAAGTATTTCAAACTATACTTATGAATTCAAAATTGATAGGCAAAAGCATTGTTAATTAATTGATTCTTGAATTTAATGAATGATAAAAGCGTTTAAAGTTAAATCTACTTTATGTCCAAATTAAAAATGAAGCCAATAATGCTTATAATTGTTATTATTATGAGTAACGTACTTATGATATTTGATTGGATTACCCTATTTTCTTCCATTTTAAAACTATATTTGGAAGTATTATTTTTTTGTCAATCGTGAAAAAGTGAACAAGCACTAAGGTGCCGTATAAAAAGAAAATTCACACTAGTATGGATATTTTCAAGCATATGAAAAAAGTGATGTTTACTTGATTCTGATTATAATAAGTGATGTAATTCTGATTATAAATAAGTGATGAAAAAAGTCATATATACTAAGTTATACATTATTTGTACAATATCGATATATTATATAACTATTTATACAACATTGATATATTACATACATATATATGACCATTTTCATTGAAATATTTTTGTCACTGCACAATTACAAAATAGATTAATTATAATTCATTCAGTAATCTAATTCAATTCATTTTAATCCATTCAAATTTGACCCAATTTATTTATTTGTCACCTTACTTTTATAGTTGATAGATTTAAACTCTAAAGTATACATATGGTGCAGAGAGAGAAAGGGTAGGTTTTATTTGTCCATTTTAATATTGAATTTTCATTTTTATGTGGATTAGGCATAAATTCATGTCATTATCTCTGGTGGAAAAAGGATCACTCAACTCAATTATTAATTACTATTAACAAAAGAAATATATGGTGGTAATAGATCATTTTTTTAACGACAATATTTATTACCGTATAAATATTTAGTAGTAATTGAGTTAATATCTTTATATTTAGAATCACTAAAAATTTTAGCGGCATATATATAGTGTTGATTATATCAATACTTATAGTTATTATTGCCACTAAATATAATATAACGATAATTATTAGTAAATTCTTGTTTTGTTTCTTATGATATTTAGATAAGCATATTTAATCTTCATTTAACAAATGTGTTGATTTTTTATATGTATGAAATATATTGTATTTATTTTGAAACTATATTACCTTCAAATATTGCCTAATATTTTTCAGGTGATAAAAAAAACTTTTATTTTTTAAAATGACCGCATGTCTAAGTAATGTATTGATACTGTATATATAGGTAGGGGTGGCAAATGAAACCCAACCTACTCGTTCCGTTAAGTTTGGGTGAGTTATTAACTCGTCCGTTCATTAGTTTAATCTATTTCAACCCATTAAAAATTGGCTCATGAGAAATTTAGTCAAAATATTTTTAAAAAACTTTTTTTTTTTCAATTTGATATGTCATATATATCTGTAATAAAGAAAAAAATAATTTTACTATGAACTAAAATAGTTTTAAAAAACAAATAAAATAATTAAGTTTGGTAAAAATTATATTGAATTGAGTTTGACCTGTCATATAACCTATTACCTAACCCGTTTTAACCTAACCCATTTGATAGGTTATGGAGTATTATGGTTTTGTAATGACGGTTTGTTATAATTTGAGCACATATTCAGTGTCACTAACAAGTGCTCGATATGACGAAAGTTATTCTATTGAAAAATATTTTTCATCTTTTTCGTGAAGAGACTATCTTCGTGTGTTTTGTTGGCCTATTGATAACAAAGTTAGTTTATATAAGTGAAAATCATAAAATTTTGAACGGATTATGTTGAAATTAAGTGTGTTAAAAGGTAAATTTTGAGTACAACCTAAACGCAATCATAATTGTAAAAAGTAAAAACCCTAACCATTTGGGTAAAGTACAAAAATCCTAACCATTTGGGTGGTAATTACATCTTATTTTGAAAATTTCTCAAATTACAATAATTTTGAATTTTTCAGAATTCACAGATACATTATTCATTCGTTTGATACAATATAGCAAACTATATATAAGTTATGTATCAGATACATAACTATAAATCAAATTCATACTGATTAGGTTTAAAATATTGAAGTTATGTATCAACAATAACATTTGTGTAAAATATGTTGTACAAAATCAAAGTTGTAATGTATATAGAGGTGGAGTAATGTATCCAAATGTTAAAAAAGAGAAGGAAAAAACAGAATTTTTGTTATCAGACTCATCCGGTTAAGGCAACCCACTTCGGTGGATCTTACCCAAAAAAACTTTTTTTTAAAAAATCAAAAAAAATCATGTAATTACGTAATTTTCCAATTATTAAAGCACAAAGCCAATAAGAATCTCTATATCCACGTAACATTACGTTCTTATCTTTCTCTCTTTATTTTGTTCTTTTTAGAGAAAACAAAGTTAAAAAGATAAGGCTGACAAAATGGGTTTAAAAAGGTAAATAAGCATTCAATCTGATAATTAGTTAAATACGTGTTAGATAAAATATTAATTACTCCTATAATAGAACAAACATTAAAAGATAGATATTCTGATGGATAATACAAATATTCACATCATTAATAGTATTTATGTATCTATTTGTTATTTTTCAAAAATTGTTACTTTTTTGAAGTTTAAGTTTATTTTGAATTTTAGCTACCGTTTTAATCTGACTATGAATGAAATGGATAGCTATATATATTCAGCGGTAAATTATTTTTTTATCAAGTTTAAAAGATCAAATACATTATTCTCTTTTATTTAATTTATCTATGTTCAATCGATTCATATTCAATTCAACCTGCTCATTTATTGCTTTTCGATAGAAGAAATATTAGCTAAAGGAAGCTGCATGCGGCTGTCATGCACCCAAATTTTGTTGTAGGTAGTGACATAGTCTGTTTCGAGAAAAAATGACCTCTTTTTTTTTCCAAACTTTAATATTAATTTTTTCACATGATTTGTTTGAGGCTACAAAAATTAAAACGACATTTTCGTTTGAACTCTGTTCAAATAAAATAAAATAAAATAAAATAATTTTTTTTGTCTTATTTGCTCAATATAATTTTTTGCCCTTCCACATCCCTTTCTATCGACATCTTCAATAATGGACATCTTTTAATTTCATCACGTTAACATATTATGTATTTCCTTCACCACTTGCACACATATCCTCCCAGTCCCCACTACTTTTATGTAATAAATTAGACAATCCAATATTAATAAATGCGTATCTATTAAACCAATCATGGGCTTTGACGTTTGTCGGGAATGGTGTCGTGATCTAGAGGGTGGGTAACGTGTTACTTAACTTAATTTCACTGTTGATATTTGTATCTTTCAATTTTAGATGTGTATAATATGTATTTATATTAATTGTATAAAATTGAACAAGTAAATGCATACGATTTACACGATATAATACAAATAACATTGAGTGTGTCTTACGTAAATTATCATGTAAGTCGTAAGATTAAGACTCATCTGTCTAAAAGGGCGGAGCCAGCATGGGGCTAGAGGTTCATCCAAACCCACTTCAGAGGAAAATTATACTACTCCCTTCGTCTCATTTTATGTGGCACTTTTCGAATTTTGAGATTCAAACAAATCTATCTTTGACCGTAAATTTTTTATAGATCTTTTAAACATTTTGAATTATAAATTATTGTGAATTATAGTACTTTTTACGTAGTTTACAAATATATAAATTTCATTTCAAAAAAATTGAAGATTCCATGCGCAAATTCCCGATCAAACTTAAATTGTTTGACTTTCGAAAAATAAAAAGTGTCACATAAATTGGTAGAAGTATTTATAAATGGTTAAACGTAACATACCATTTTGGTGAGTATTTAACTATTTTAAAAAAAAAGAGTTTAAATTATATGTCTCATAAATGGTTAAACGTAACTTACCGTTTTGGTGAGTATTGAACTATTTCAAAAAAATAAAATAAGAAGTTTAAATTATATGTTCTTTACTGATTATATGTTGTCATTCTTTTCGGAACAAATGTCTAAAAAGAGTGACGCATGAAAATGAAAAATAGAGTATTGTATATTTTAGTTTTAAGTTATTAATTAGAGGTGATAAATTTAGCTCTAAGTCAAAAAATATGCATATTTTGCGAAGTTCTTTAATTTGTATTGTCATAAGTTGGGAGTTTAACTCTATATTTTCTATTTTTGGATGTGAATCTGACCAATTCCATGGGATATTAAAGCTAAACATAGTAAGAGTATCGATGAGAAAAGTAGCAAAAGAGAATCCAAAAATTTTAAAGTATAACATTTAACGCAAGAACTTAAGAAAAATGGAGAGAAATCAAATTCGTTGAATGTTTCTTCCGAAGATATGAAAAACACTTACGAGAAGGAAAACCAAATGATAAAATTACAAACATTTTAACTTAATGTTTGGATGCAAGAAGAACATCATTGATCACCTTTTCAATGTTCACATAAGATGATCCTGATGATTTTTGAGCTGAAATTTCAGCTAATTTTTTCCATTCCATTGCCTTTTTCTTCATTTCTTTGCCTTTTTCACCAACCATTAATTCCTTAACAAGGTTCTCCACTTCATCCCTTTTCACATTATTGTCAATTTCCATTCCAATACCCCATTTTGTCTCACTAAACCAACAATTTGTCTGTTGTTCCGCAAAAAACGGCCAACATAACATAGGCACCCCGCTACTAATGCTTTCCAGAGTCGAATTCCATCCACTGTGAGTCAAGAATCCTCCAATTGCCGGATGGTTAAGGACTTCTTCTTGTGAGCACCAACTTGCAAGCATTCCCCTGTTTTTAGTTTCTTCCACGAATTCGGGTGGAAGAATCGATTCATAACCCGATACAATATCGGGTCTTATGATCCATAAAAACTCTTGTTGACTATTTGCAAGTCCCCAAGCAAATTCAAGAAGTTGATTAGGAGTCATAACAGTTATACTACCATAATTGACATAAACAACAGAGTTTGGTGCTTTATTTTCGAGCCATTGTAAACACTCTGGCTCTTCTTTCCATAGGCTCGACCCAAGCCCCTTCAAATTCTCGTCATCAACATGTTTGACGAGTAAATGTAAGGGGCCTATTGGGTAGACAGGTGGAAGGAGAGTCCGGAGTGATTCAAGAACTTTACTCTCTAGTGTCTCGAATGTATTTAGGATAATCGCGGAGGCATTTTTCGCTCTCTCTGTTTCTTGGAGGACAAATTTGATCATGTATTCCTCTGGATTTGTAGTTCTCAAGAAACTTGGAAGATCCCTTAAACGTACATCTTTCATGCCTGGTATGCAATCCAAAGTTGTCTCTAGGTATCCATTTGTCAAGTAACTCGCATCTATATAGAAAAAATGGTACATATGAAATTTATTTCAATTTTAGGCCTCTTATTAAAATTTAGCTTTACATAATGGTTTATGTATGCGTACCTTTAAGTGGAGTATAACCTTTTTCAATAAGAGTGGTATAATGCATGTAACCTAAGAAACCACAAGCACTAGTTGTCCAAAACAGAACTTGAGGGACACCAATTTCTTGTGCAGCAGCTAAGGTGAAGCTCATGATACCATCGGAGACGATGCACGTGACAGGTGGCACGTTCGACGTGTTATTAGTATCATTGAGCTTTGCAAGCAGATCTCTAAAAGGAGCTAAACAAGTTTCAGTTGTGGATTTACATAGAGAAGGAATGTCTTGTGTTGCATCAGCATCACAAGTTGGAAGTCCATCAGAAATAGTCTCGAATCGGAACGACGAAAGGCCATCGAGCGAATGGGGCCCACGAGACCTAAGAAGACGTCTATGGTTAAATTCAGTGTTGACAAAAGTTATGTGAAAGCCTTTGTGATGGAGAATTTTGGCTAGTTTTAACATGGGATTAATATGGCCTTGGGCTGGATATGGTATACAAACTGCATGTGGTTTTTTAAATTCAACATCATTTGAACCCATTGTTACAATTTTTCTAAATAAATTTCTCAAAAATGAAATGAAGGATTGTTTTTGTATGATTTTGGTAAGGTATATTGAAGAAGATAGAGCTATTTATATATGAAAAATACAATAAAATAATGAAAGTGTCAAAAAAGATGAGTCTAGACTGTCATTAAATGGGAAAGGTGTACCAATTTGATTTGAATAGGCTGAAAGGTCGCTTTCGAAGTCAAATATGACTTTACTACTGTATTATATATTATATAACATTCATTTATAAGTCTCATAAAATTTCTCCGACAAAAATTTGTCATGCAATGCATCATTATATAGACCAACCATTCCTTATCATCAACGTGAGATTCTTTACCCCAACATTAGGAAATAAGTCCCGAAGGATCTCAGATAATATTGGAACGATATATAAAAAATAATTAGCATGACTTTTGTATGAGGATGACATGCACAATTGAAAGAAGTATGGTACCATGCAAAGATTGTCGAGTCATATGAAAGAGACTATTCATCTTTAGTATAACAAAATTGTCCAAGTCTATATAAATTAATTGTCGGTTCATTTCTCAACTAATATGAGATAATTCACTCTAATACCCCCTTTACACTCTGATTCAACTGGGACATGGACCTAGAGGCGGAACTAGGTGAGGGTTCATGGGTTCGGACGAATCCACTAGCTTTTTCGTAGACCATATATTTGTATTAGAAAATTAAATAAATATATGTTTATTAATATGTGAATCCCTAAACAAAATTGATTTAGAACCTCCAAACTCCTAACCTTGGTTTCGCCTCTGCGTGGATCGGGAGCTTAAATAGACATATGACATTGAAGTCTAACTCAACTCTAAAAGCTAGCTCATGAGAGAAAGATTCTTCAAGTCCATATAAGCTTTTATACACTCCAACTCTAAAATCATTAATCTATTCATCAATTAATTTGAGACTTTAACCCACTCTAACTAATAACAATAGTTATAAAAGGAATCTAACTTTTATACACTTCGTAAAATAATTTTTATATTATCATTTAAGTCCGTTGAAATATGATTAGTTAAGATATTGTGGGTAGGTATTAGGGAGGCGAGGACAACATTTACCACCTAAAATGTCCAACTTCTTAATTTGGAGATTCAGCCTATTTTAAAACTTCCTATATATATATATATATATATATATATATATATATATATATATATATATAAAGCTTTAAAATAGTAATAATTAAGGTGAATAAGAGGGTCTTAAGATTTTTTGTTCCATTTTAGGGTAAAACTCTCTCTAACAAAAGAGACTTCATACTCAATGGGACTCGAACTTGAAACTTTTGGTTAAGGATAAAAAAATATTTGCTACTCCACCATAAATTTGTTGTTGATTTCAATTTGCTTGATATTACAAGCTACTTAAAAGGTAATATTACAAATAACGACTCATCAAAAATGAAATTTGTGATTTGAAAAAAAAAACATAATTACCTGATGTGACAAGTAAAATACATAATATGAATTATATAGTATATGGTTTGTGTAATTCAAATTTATACATAATATGAAAATTATATAGTATATGGTTTGTGTAATTCAAATTTATACATAATAGGTGTATCTTGGATCAAGGTAATTTATGGTCTCTTTTTTTTAATGATCAATAAGATCCGGGGGTCATTTTATTTGAGGGATAAGATTTAAATATGCTATTGAATTGTGAGAAAATGTTCATTTATGTCATTCGTTAAGAGTTTGGCTTATTTATATCATTCGTTAAAACTTTTAAGGGATGACATAGATGGACCTTTTATCAAAGTTTGATGGCATATTTGAACATTTTTCCTTTTCAAAAATATTTTTGATTAATGAAGTCACCGAATTATAATTACCACGTGTAAAAAATGATTTTGAAAAATCAAAATGTTTTTAGTTGATAAATAATGACATAGATCAATCTTTTCTCCAAAAAAAAAAAGAAAAAAAGAATAGCATAAATAAACTAAACATTTAATGAATAATATAAATAAATCTTTTTTCAGAGTTCAATCACATAATTAAATTTTTCTCTTTATTTTTTTTTATAAATAAGATTCAAAAGAATACATAGTTAATTCTGCAAAAGAAAGAACAAAAATGGAGCCCAAAAATATACTCCTTCCGTGCAATAATAATTATCCATTATATTATTTTAGAATGTCCAACAATATTTGTTCACTTTATAAAATCAATAGATAATTTTATACTTAGTTCTTATTTTATTTTATCATTAATTATAATTATTTTTCTATTATATTTTTCAAGATATTATATATATTATATTAAAAGAGTAATATAGTAAAATTACTCTTATATTATCGGACAGAGGGAGTAATAATTGAAGCCCTCATAAGTCATAAATGAATGTCACATGGCCAAAAACCAGCGCATAGGGAGCTTCCAGACAGCAATTTGTTAGTATTTGAGTTTTTAAAATTTTATTTATTAATTATTGTCGTTCATAATATCTTTTACATAATTTTCAAGAATATATATTATTTCATTTGTTCAAATTTATGTGTAATCGACGGAATTTTGAGATCTAATTATATTATATGTATATGTTTTTAAAATAGAGATCCAATTATATTTTATACATATGTTTTTACAAATATTTTAAGTTATCAATTATTGTGATTTATAATATATTTTATATAATTTTAAATATCTACTAGAATATGTTAAGTTCTTAGTTATTGTGATTTATAGTAAATTTAAAGTAATTTTCAAATATATATTATACTTTTAAGAGGTATGTGCTTGTTGCCTCTTATATTTGCGATTTATAATACGTTTCCGTAATATCTAATTGTATAATAAAATATTTTAAATTGTTAATTATAGTGATTTATAGTTCTTTAAACGTAATTTTCAAGTATACAATGGATTGAAAAAGAAAGTAAGACAAATAAATTCAAGAAAAATACCAATTATTTTGAGGTGGGCCCCATGAAAGCACATAGCTCAAGCAAGCACATCGTTCGAAAATTGTGTACTTATAGCTCCTTTTATATATATATATATATACACAAATTCTACCATCAGGATTTTGAGTAATATGAGAATATTCAGAATTAGTGACTGCATCCGCCATCTGATTTATAGGAATTACTGATTCCAAAGTCCAAATAATCGAAAAATTAATTTCTTCCCATTTTATAGGACGTCTAGTAGTGACCTTAGATCTAGCAAAATTAGTTTCTACTAAAATTGTTTCGACTGATGTATCATATAACTTACATCTAGATTTAACGTAGAAAGCAATTTGAAATAGATTCTATAAGACAGACAAATTAATTCAGAACCGGGTGCATAATTATAACCATACGTTTTAACATTCAAAGTTAAGGCATCAAGAATATTAGCATCAGTTAAAGATAACTGTAAATTCGGCTGAGTATTAAAATAAACTGGACCATATGCCACAGTAGATTCAATCGAACCCATTAAAGACTGTCTAAAATTCAAATTTCTAGCATCACGTAAAGCAGCTAAAAATGTCTCCGATAACCCTTTAAGAGTTAAAGATTAAAAGCAATTTGTATCATTCCAATATGCAATAAATTATACTGTAATTTATACAAGTCAATATCTCGTTTATTTAACAAACTAATAGTCTGTTCTGACGAATTTAACGCCAAAGATTGTTCAGTAGTTTTAATCAATTGCTTATTAGAGATTTTATCAAACCAACCATAATCATAAATGGTTTTTATATTAATTTTTAGAATTGTCCATTTGTTTAACAAATCAAGGTTTTGAGGTATATCTACATCGTCCAATCTAGTACTTTTGATACTAGTATCTCTAAGATCTATGAACACAAAAGATCATATCTTTGTCGTATACTTCACATCAATTTCATATGTACCATGAAAGTTCCTAGGCTCTAATACCAACGAAACCGGGATCTTAGAAGACAGGCGGTAGTCCGCGCTGTCATCTTCAATCTAGCTTGTTAACATCCGAATTTAAGGAGGAAATTCAAATCGAAATATATGCAAATTTTTATATAGTTTTATGACTGTATGGAGGAATCCAATCCTTTCACCCAAGCAAGGGGTCTGTTAAGATTCAAATACGTATTGTTATTAAGCCCATGTGTCTAGCAGTTTTAACTGGGTATAGAGCGTCCTTTTTCAATTTTTTAACGGGCTTTAAACCACGGCTGGCTAGACGGAGTCCCTAAGACAAAGTAAATAACGTATTGCATCAAATCTGACTATACCACCATCTCGGAACCAAGCCAAGAAATCATATATAAATTTATTTATATTTAGATAAAGTCTAGATCTTTCATGGTAGATATAAAAGCGAAGTTAGATATCCGACATAGATATGATTCTTTTTAGCTAGACATAGTCACGGCTCTATATCGTAGATATAAAAAGTGAAAGAAGAAAAGAATAGTATCTTAGGACAAGGGCCAACACTAGGGCCTGTATGAACTTTACAACTTTATTCACAAATTTCGGCAAGTATCCGGCGAACACAAATTACAAAAGCCAAAGAGGCAAAGAAAGAGCAAAAGAAGAGAGGGGGATTTCTAAAACCTGCCTCTAAAAGACTACAAATGAAACCTATTGATAGAAAAAGAAAATAATCTATCTACAGTAATGAGTCCTTATCAATGGGCCCTAGTAACAATATATCTACTGTAGATGAACAGTGTTTCTACTGTAGATGAACAGTGTTTCTACTGTTGTTAGTGCTCATCACTATTCTTGATAATCTTTATACTTTGTCTTTCTTCTTCAGTTGTCGGAGGAAATATTCTGCCTCTATCAGCACATCTGTTGCCGCTGGATTTTCTTCCTCAAATGGTTGAGCTTCCTGAATATCATCACTTGTTTCACTCCTCATAGAAGTGTCGAATTTTGCATAATTTGTGATATTAAGGAGTAGACTTTTCTTAACGTCTTCTAAATACTTATTAATCATTTTCTTGATCTCCATCTTGATTGGAGATTCTCCTAGCCATGAGCTTTATGGAACTATCAGCAATTATTCTTTTGTGTGGAGAAGTACTATATTCCTGGATTTTTGCTGAAATAAGGTCCAGAAGTTCTTGTCCGTATAAGGATTTTGTTTTGGGGATCTTTCTTCATCAATTTGTCCCAAAAATTGTTATAATTTGTGCAATATAAATATGGAATCTGTTCTTCGGTAAAACCTACTTCCGTAGTCCACTTGTGAATCCATGGAATAGAGAATTCTATGAACAAATAGATTTGTTCAATTTTTTCCATATAGTAGATTTGATTTGCGTGATATAAATTATTAAGGTCTGACAAAATTTTAACCCATTCTTTGTACAATTTTAAAAATGGTTCAGGTAAAATCTTTACCGTTGGACCATGGTATGACCACCAATTTAGGAACCAATTAGGAATTGGGCCGGCAAATATTTTTGCGCAAATCTTAACAAATAAAGTATGTTTATGCCTCTCATTATTGTAGTAGAGGACTTTACTAAAAGCATTGATATAATTCCAATAAGTAAAATTTGTAAGGATCTTGTTCAGGCTTATCTATCTTTCTTTCATTGAGGAAATACCTCAATCTTCGACAGGTATAATCTGTTTTATAATCATTTTTGAAAAGTTATTAACATTCTTGCTGGTATTGTACCCTGAGAAGTGTTGAAATTCCACACTACCAGTGTTCATCAGAATAGTCTCATAATATGAATGGATTTTGTATGACTCACTCGGAAAATATAATCCATTAATTAAATAACGTTGGAATATCTTCCAAGGTTCCTCTTTTTCCTGAATCTCAGAGTTTTTCAAAAGAAATATCATTTCTTTCTTTTCTACCTTTTCGTATGACTTAATATCATCAATATCGCCTTTAGCGATGGAAAATATCATTCATAATTTTCTGAAATTCAGAAGGTGCATTTTTCAATCCAAATGGCATGACATTCCACTCATATTGTCCAAATGGGACGTTAAAAGCAGTTCTATAAGAATGCTCTTTAAAAATCTGAATCTGCCAATAATTAGAAAATATATTGGCATCATATAATCTTGATAAAAGGTCTCTTTTATTCGGAATAGGATACCTAATTCATTTTAAATATTTATTCAAAGATTTGTAATTTATTACCAACCTGGGGACACCATGTTCCCTTTCAGCTGCATTGTTAACATAAAATGCAATACAATACTAAGGTGATTTTGAAGGTTTTATAAGACCCTTTTGTAACAAGCTATCAATTTTCTTTTTACAGAATTCTACCAATTCGGCATTCAAATGGCAAGGACGAGACTTAGTAGGAATATTATCCTCAGAAAAATTTTCTTCATATGGGAGAGTAACAATATTCCTTTTTCGATTCCAAAAAGCACTAGGATGATCAGCACAAATATCAATGGTCATTTGTTCAGAAATTAATTTAATTTTTTCCTGTACTTTGGTAGATTTCAAAGTATCAAATATGTTCATACTAAACAATTCAAGTTGTAAAGACTCAACATGTTTTTACTTCATATCAATTAAAGCATTAATATCACGAGAAATTGGTTCAGTAATAAAAGTATAACTGATATCCTAATTATTATACGTGGCCGAAAATCCTTTAGCATTTAAGCTAGTAAATGGGTAAATAGCATTTATAAAAGGTGTTCCGAATATAATCGGAGGGTATAACTGATTTTTAACCAAGAAAAAAAAATACGGAATTCAAACTCTATTTTGGCAAATACGAGTATTAGACAGTTTATACTTTATATCTAAAGCATGTCTTGACGCAGATATAACCATATGAGTTGTTTTTTCAAAGTATTTGGTAGGCACAAGACCTTCCTGAATGCAACTCACATCAGCTCCACTATCAATCATAGCCACATTAGTTATAGGGAAACTATTATCAATTAATATGGTGCATTTAACATACCACTTATGAATTACAATTTGCATCATTCCTAGGAACATACCATGCCTAGGATCAAGATTAATAGGTTTTGCAGGAGTATTTTCTTCAGCAATATTTTTTCCTTTGCTATTAGTAGTTTCTATCTGAGTAAGATGGTGATCACAAATAATTTGATTTTGCTTGAGAGATTTAATCTCATTTTTCAAGTTTTCAATTTCACCTTTTAAATCATCAAAAGAAGAATCTCTTGTAGAAAGAGTTTGTTTATTAAGTCGGTTATGAACTTCAGACAAAGAATAAGGAGCAGAATACTCAAATTCAAAATCATTCTTTTTCTCTGAATTTTTTGAAGAATTAGCCTTGTTATTAACAGCTAATTGAATAATTTTTTCGCGAAGATTATTATCAGTAACTTCTTTCAAAAGTTCTATTACATTATCAGAAGTAATAGTGTTAAGATTTAAATCTTCAAATTGAGATTGCAATTTATAAAATTCATCATTTTCACAGGAACAAATATCACCTCGACCAAATTTGCAAGTATCACAAGCATTATTATTAACATGCTGATCATAATCAGATAATTCAGGCAAATCAATGTCTTCTTCAGAACCTGATTTTGACTCAGAATCATAATCGGACTCTGAACCAGAAGTATAAAGGAAACTATAAATCTTATCATGAATTTATTCATCAAGTCCTAAAGTTTTCAGCTTTTCAAGCTTGCAATTAGGTGTTATATGCCCAAAATTGCCACACCTATAACATTTAATATTGGCGAGTTCCCACTTAGACCTATTTTTGGTATGTCTATTAGATTTACAATAAGCTTTACGCTCATTTCATTCTTCTTTGGATCTACATCTATGCCTAGATCTTAGTTTTCTATAATAGTCATCTGGATTAGAACCTCTAGAATCTCTATGTTTGGTTGTCTTCTTGCTATTAGCTGAAGTATCAGGTAAACCAAACTGAGTACAAAAATCTCCTAGCTTGGATCTTTCCCTAAGTTTATCTATCTTAAGCTGTCTAGATAGTTTTAATTCGTTGCACAAGTTTATCCCTTCTTGAGTGCAAACTCCTATCAACCTATCGTAGGTATAATCACCATAAGTAATATCTCCACTCTCATTTCTAAGGACCTTTTTAACCCTTAGTGCAAATAATGGGGGAAGACCATCTATAAACTTAGCTTTCCAATGCTCATACTTATTTTCTGGTAGTTCCATCACCCTACTCATATAAGTATCTTTATACCACCTGAATTCTCCCAAGATTCTACATCGTAGACCGTTTACTTAACAGGTACTCGTCATTCAAATTGATTGGTAAATCTACCATTAAAATGTTCTAAAATGGTCAAGACTAAAGTATATACCGCGTCTTCTCTATTGGCAACAAGAGTCATACATAGGTTATCAACACCTTCATTAGTAGAAGTAGCATTAATCACAACAACCTTTTGTTCGAAGGTCATATAACTATCCCACCAACCTCAAAGTTGGCCAGTAAAACCTGCAATAATCATTTTGCAAATATTTCTATCTGTGTTTTTAACATTTTTACATATAGTTGCATACATAAGCATTCTATGAACAAGAACAGTAAGTTGTCTATCAGTCAGACCATCAAGGTTCCATTAATAAATTTCAGAACCGCTATAAAAAGTATTAATTTGATTCCAGTCTCGTTCTTCTACAAGCACATCTTGAGGAGTTGGCCTGTAATAATAATAAGTTTGCATACTTAGTTTATAAGCAAATTTAGTATTATCACTATGCTTTTTTGGATAACCCTTTATTTTATTAAACTCTAAATCAACATGATTTTTAAAATCAAAAGTATTTTCCATTTCATCAGCAAAACTTTCAGACAGATTCATAGGACTTGCTTTAAATTCAGAAAACTCAGAAAACTTTTTATCAAGAAGTTATTCTGGGTCATAAGTCGTTTTAAATTTAAATTCTGAAATCTCAGGAGGTCTTTGCACAGGAGTAGAAATAATGAGAGCTTCCTTATTAGTTTTAGAGGTAGAAGCTTTATTAAAAGCTTTTAAATCGTTTTTTATTTGTATTATCAAAATATTTAGTTCATCTAACTTTTTATCAACAGAACCAATATGTTCACCCAAAACTTTAACGTAAAGTCCCAAATAATTATTTTGAGAAATCAAATTATTTATTTCATTGATGCTGACTGCCGCAACATCTTCTTCAACAAATTTTTGAAAGGCAGTAAATGTGATACCAGTATTATTAGGTAAAACAAAGGATGACTGTGGTGGATTAACAGCCTTGATAATATTACCATTTCCATCTTTATAAGATCGTTCAAGAACATTGATGAACAAAGGTAAATAAGTGGTTATAAACCAAGGCACAAAATACATAATTTGATTATGCAAAGCACAAGTTTCATAAAACTCTTGAGAAATATTATTTAAATCATCTACACTATAAGTGTCAAAAAATCAAGTTTTAAACTGATTCCATTTATCATTTAAAAATTCATTCTGAATGAATTTTCTTGCCAGGGAACCTGGGCTAAAATCAATTTGGTGTACATTTATCATTAAGTATTATTTAAATAAAAATCCATTTCGGACTGAGAAGGAATATTCTTATCAGAAATATCTGAAGCAACATCATTTGCTTGAACAATATTCAACCGAGGATTAATTTTAATTTTATATATATATATATATAATAATAATAATAATAAAATATAGCCAGAATTAACCAATAAATCTATTTTAAAAGATTATATATAATTAATGGTCTCTGATCTAAAAAGAATTAGAAAAGTAGTACAACATTTAAAAAAATATATTATGGTTTTCCCTTTAAAAAAACCAATAATTAAAATTTCTCTTCAAACTTTAGGCCTCCAATTTTATTGAGTCGGTTCTGAAGGAAAGACAACAGAAATCCTAGATATGTTGATTGTTTCTCTTAAATATTGTATGCTATTTTTAATATTTATATAAAAGTCTCTTCCATTTCATAGAGTACTATTTTTAAATGGTCGCTAAACTTTGTGAAACTGATTAATAGATTCAATTATACCTAACTCTAATAGAAAAATAGACTTTTTCAATATTGAAATATAATTAAGACGCTAGAAAGATGATTTGACCACTATTTCGAATTGTATTTATGTAAAATAGTCTTTTTCGATACCAAAAAAATGACTTGACCACAATTTCGAATAGTATTTATGAAAAAATTCTTTTTTTGATTAAAAAAAGATAGTACTTATGATTCTACATTTTTCTTAGCGCCCCCTTGTTTTGCGTTTTGTTCCTTCAGGTTGGTTGACATTGGCTACTTGATCTCTCTTTTTCAAACTTTTCATTTTTAATATCTTAATTTAACTTTGAAAAAGACCGTTTAATGTTTCATATTATATTTATTTTATTTTTTATTTTTATATTATATTATTAATAGAAGAGACTAGTGTTCAATTTGTGTTCTTCACCTTTTTTTTTCATTCAAATTACAGCTAATGTATTCTTAAATTGGTAACTAAAATTGAAACACATAGTGTTCCATGACTCGCGCAATAATAAAAAAACCAACTATATAATTAAAGATCAAGGTCGTGATAAGGAATCGTATCCAACTTTTAAACAAGATAATAACGTGTTTTAATTCGTTCGAATATTTTTTGATTGTTATAACAAAATATTTTGATAGATAACACATAATATAACATATCATAAAAGTCAATGGTAGAGCCAAATTTCTTATTGAGAGGATTTAAAATATAAAAAAGTTAACACACGAACTAATTGAAGAAGGTTCAATTATAAATAATAAAATTTTTCGTTAAAAAAAAATCGAATGAATCCTGACTCCAACTAGGATCCACATCTATTTAAAAGCCGACCGTATTGTTGATTATATGAAAGTTTCATTATTATTGCCAATTATTAGTTAAAAGTTTTAAAAAGTACATGTAACCGGTAATAGTGTTTCACATGTGCTATGTTTCAGAAGCCATTTGGATTTTTGGACCATTGCATAATTATCATGGGGTTTGGACGCTCATATATATAATAATAGAGGAGTGATACACGTGATAGTAATATAATTGGTATAGCGGTAAAACTATTTCATCCTTAATAAGAGGTCTCGTGTTTGAGTCCTTGATATAGAGAAAATTTTGTTGGGAACAAGAAGGGTTACATAGGACAACTAGGACCTACATGTAATTAGTAAGGGCTTGTATGTAATTAATAGAAGTTAGAGGTTTAGTTAGCAAAAATTAGTTATATTAGTTGTAATAGTATCTCCAATCCTGTTCTCTATTTCACTCTCCAAATATAGAGTTTTTTATTTTTTCAGACAACCAATTCCAATCCAATTATCTATTTTACTCTCTAAAATGAATCTTCTTCTCTCTCCTCAATATTATATTATTATTTTTATTTCATTCTTATTTTCTTATTTCATAATATAAATCTCTTCTTCTTTTTTTTCCCCAAATAATCACTTTTAAATAGTTTTCATGTGATATAAAAAAAAATTTCAATTTTTTTAATATAAAATTATATTTTATTCTAAATTTCTAAATAACATAAATTGGAAGCAAATATTATATAATATACAAATTAATGAACAATTCAAATAAAAGTGAAATCATTAATGAAATATAATTATATAAACATTACATAAATACCCAACTCTCAAGATTATTACGTTGCTCACATAAATGCTCTATAACACATTATGGAGTTCAAAATGAGCATTTTTGTCCTTAATTATTTTTTTTTAATGTCTAGCTAACAATTGCTCAAATCGAAGATTTTCATCTACCACCATTTTTGTCGTTGCAATTGGAGTCTCTACGACATCTTGAATTGGTGCATTGAGATTACGTCCATCCTCGATTATCATGTTGTGCAACATAATACATGTAGTCATTATATCATGTAGCACTTCCTTTCTCCAAAAACGTGATTGTCCTACAATAATTGCAAACCTCCGAATGTACGTTCAACATCTTTTCGGTTTGATTCTTGTTTCATCGCGTAATATTTCTTCATTTGAGAACGTGGATTACGAATTGTTTGAACAATTGTAGACCATTTAAAATTGTGCATTCTTTATAATGAAAATTAATAATAAAATCAAATTATATTAGATTGACAAAAAATAATAAAAAATTTGAAATATTATTAATTCGGAATAAGCGTGGCATCGGGACCGGGACCGGGACTACTGGACCAGGACGGACCGGAACCGGTAATTCCAAAAAAAAATTTGTATACCCGTCCCGGACCGGAATGGAAACCGGATCCCAACGGCTATATTTAAAAAAAAAATAATTATTAAAATTAAAAAATTAGGAACATTACTCAAATAATATTAAAACTTTTATAATTTTGAAGTTAAAAATTTATACTTTTAAACTTTTAAAGTTTTAAATACAAACTGTCAAACTTTAAAAGTAAAAGTTTAAATGTCACACTTTAAAAGTTTGAAAATTTAAATTCAAATTTTAAAACTATAAAAGTTTAAATTTCACACTTTAAAAGTTTGAAAATTTAAATTCAAACTTTAAAACTATGAAAGTTTAAATTTCACCCTTTAAAAGTTTGAAAATTTAAATTCAAACTTTAAAACTATAAAAGTATAAAAGTTTAAATTTCACACTTTAATTATGTTTGGACCATATTAGAGCCCTTTACTCCTACATTTTCAGGAAGGGTGGTACCATTCTTTTTAGCTTCGGCTACAGCTTTAACATGCAAAAATTCATTTTTACAACATGACATTAAATGATTACTCAAATGTCCCGTCCCACCCTGTTTTCCTACAGTTTTATGTTTACATTTATTACAAATAACTTGTGTTTTATCTTCATTCTGAGTCATAAATTGCCACACAATTGATTTTTTAGCCCGTTCTACCTTAGGCCTAGGATGCACGGAGGGAACGGGAGCAGGACAACGAAAGGGAGCGGGAGGGGAAGAGGGACTGGGAGTGGGAGTAGTAGCTGACTGAGTTTCATCATCATCATATTCATCAATATTATTATCAAAACTATCAATATAATCATTAACATCATCATATTCCTCATCAAAATTACCAAACCTTATTTGTAAATGTTCATGATAAGGATCTAATCCACTATTACTATCAATATTAAAAACAGTTTCATCAATATGCGTCAAATCATCTGTATTTATTCTTAATTGTGAAGATTTTTTAGTTTTAGATTTAGAAGTACTACCGGTTTTCTTATTTTTCTTGAATTTTGAGCTCCATAAATTAGTGATTGAATCAACTATGGTTGTTTTACCCTTGTCAACATTGTTTTTACCGGAATCCATATTCAAATATAATAGGTGAGTAAACTATATATAATACGAAAATGTAATGCAAAGTTTTAAACAAATAAATAACTAAATAAGTAGAGACTAGAGATTAATTACTCACAAAATAAATCATTAAATGCAAACAAATAAATAACTAAATGAAAAGTGAGTTGGAACGAATATACCGAACGTCTACTTAAAGTAGACGTGTATGACCGAAAGCCGAAAATTGAAAGTTGAATTTTTAAGCTCCAATTTCCAAAGACCAAATTCGTAATTTTAACGAGAATATGAAATTAGAGAGTAGAGACTTGAGTGAGAGACTTTTGAGAGTTGTTGAGAGAGTAGAAGATAATATTTTTGTGAGTGAAAAGAATGAAAGATGGGGGGTATTTATAGTTAAAAAAAAGGATGAAAATGTAATTTTTAGAAGGTTCGGGTATTAAAAAAAGTTTGGAGGGGTAGGGAGGTGTAAAGGGGAGTTATGTGGGGTGAAAGAGCCGTTGGTGGGGCCCAAAACCCGTTGCCCAATGGCTCTCAAAACGGCTATATTTAAGATTTAAAAAAAAAAAATTGAACCGGACCGGAACCGGTATTTACCTGATCAGGACTAACCGGTATATCCCGGTTTCCGTCCCGTTACCCCTCCCGAACCCCCTAGACACCAGCCCTAACCGGTACAACCCGGCACAAAACTGGATCGGGACGGAACGGTACTGGAATCGACACCTCCCGATTCCGTTGCCAGCCATAATTCGGAATGAAAGTAGTATATATTAAATAATATATTTTTTTTAAAAAAAATATTATATTACATTTAAAAAGAATTACAAATATTAAAGATTTAATTAATAGCCTTGTATGAAAAATAATATGTTAATTATAAAATAATAGAAATAATAATAAAATAATGAAAAAGTGAAATAGAGAGTGTGAATAGTAGTTCTCCACTATTCAACTCTATATATGGAGAATAAAGGGTGAAATGGAGGGTGGTTGGAGAGCCCCTTCTCTATTTTACTCTCAAAATATAGAGAATAAAGAATAAAATAGAGTAGGGGTTGGAGATAGTCTTAGTCTGTAGTAGATGACTGATTCATTTTTTGATCTATGAAGTTCAGTTTTCATTCTCTCTAAATCTTCTTCCTTACATCTAGAACATTCCTGATTGAAAAGGAATTGTTCTTCAAGATATCTAACAACATCATCTCTAAATGAACCTTGTTGCGTGATTTGAATTTAGTAGCTAGGGACTCCAATATAAGCTCCAAATACTAATTGAAATTGATGCACATGAGATACTTAAACTTTTACGATCTCCTAACATTGCCTATGCTAATTTCTTGAACGATCGTAGGTAGAGGAGAACGGAGTCGCGGATGCTTTGGCTATGGAATGTAGACAATTAACCCCTTTCGAAGAAGGAAAATTAATTTATTTAAAATAATTTTCACCTAACTTTGCTAGTCTGATGCCTTTGATTCAATACCAATAGTGAAAATTAATTATTTTAAATAAACTAGTGAGACGACACACGTGTTGTACAAGGAGGAAAAACAAATGATAAAATTACAAACATATTAATGTTTGGATGCAAGAAGAACATCATTGATCACCTTTTCAATGTTCACATAAGATGATCCTGTTGATTTTTGAGCTGAAATTTCAGCTAATTTTTTCCATTCCATTGCCTTTTTCTTCATTTCTTTGCCTTTTTCACCAACCATTAATTCCTTAACAAGGCTCTCCATTTCATCCCTTTTCACATTATTGTCAATTTCCATTCCAATACCCCATTTTGTCTCACTAAACCAACAATTTCTCGGTTGTTCAGCAAAAAACGGCCAACATAACATAGGCATCCCGCTACTAATGCTTTCCAGAGTCGAATTCCATCCACTGTGAGTCAAGAATCCTCCAATTGCCGGATGGTTAAGGACTTCTTCTTGTAAGCACCAACTTGCAAGCATTCCCCTGTTTTTAGTTTCTTCCACGAATTCGGGTGGAAGAATCGATTCGTAACCTGATATAATATCGGGTCTTATGATCCATAAAAACTCTAGTTGGCTATTTGCAAGTCCCCAAGCAAATTCGATAAGTTGATTTGGAGTCATAACAGTAATGCTACCATAATTGACATAAACAACAGAGTTTGGTTCTTTGTTGTCAAGCCATTGTACACACTCTGGCTCCTTTTTCCATAGGCTCGACCCAAGCCCCTTCAAATTCTCGTCATCAACATGTTTGATGAGTAAATGCAAGGGGCCTATTGGGTAGACAGGTGGAAGGAGAGTCCGGAGTAATTCAAGAACTTCACTCTCTAGTGTCTCGAATGTGTTGATGACAATCGCAGAATCTGTTTTGGCTCGCTCTGTTTCTTGGAGTACAAATTTGATATGAAATCATCTGGATTTGTTGTTCTCAAAAAAGTTGGAAGATCCCTTAAACGTATATCTTTCATACCTGGTATGCCATCCAAAGTTGTCTCTAGGTATCCATTTGTCAAGTAACTCGCGTCTACATTTTCTCCTAAAAAATAAATAAATGAGAACTAGCTAAATACATCAGGTATGTCATATTCAAATTTTAGGCCTCTTATTAAAAAAATTTTTTTTAATTTCTTCTCTAAATTAAAAAAAAAAAATATATATACATAAAGTGTTAAATAACCTTTTTCAATAAAGTGGTATAAACATAAAACCTAAAAAAAACCAACTAGCTAGCTGTCCCAAAGCTGAAACTTCTTGTGCAGCAGCTAAGGTGAAGCTCATGATACCATCGGAGACGATGCACGTGACAGGTGGCACGTTCGATGTGTTACTATTATCATTGAGCTTTGCAAGTAAATCCTAAAGGGACCTAAACAAGTTTTAGTTATTGATTCATTTAGAGAAGGTATGTCTTGTGTTGCATCATCATCAGAAGGTGGGAGTCCATCAGGAATAGTCACGAATCGGAACGACAAAAGGCCGTCGAGCGAATGGGGCCCACGAGACTTTAAGAAGACGTCTATGGTTAAATTCAGTGTTGACAAAAGTTATGTGAAAGCCTTTGTGATGGAGAATTTTGGCTAATTTTAACATGGGATTAATATGGCCTTGGGATGGATATGATACACAAACTGCATGTGGTTTATTTATTTCAACATTATTTGAACCCATACTTTCAATTTCTCTAAAAAAATAAATTTCTCAAAAGGGAAATGAAATGAAGGATTTTGGTAAGGAAGATTGAAGAAGATAGAGATATATATGTATGGAAAATATAATAAAATAAAGTCTCCATTATTAATAATACTATTACTCCAACAAAAAGTTGTCATGCAATGCATCATTGATATCAATATTTTAAAAATATGATTTTTTTTTTTAACCCCTCGCGCAATGCGCGGAGGATCAAACGTCAACCTCTTAATTATTTCGAGATTCTACCTAAATCTTTTAAACTTTCTATATATTAAACATAAAAAATATTAATAGGGTGATTCCAACTTAATTATAAGAGCGTCGTGTGTAGGATATACATGCATTGTTTGGATTAAATGGAAAAATTAAATTAATTTCAAATTGAATTCTAATCTGGATTGGGTTTTTGGATTTTTGATTTGGTTTCGGATTTAGAAAGATTTAAAAAAAACCAAAAAATTGAATTTTATATGTATATGTATTACGTAGGTTTATAATTAAGTTGGAGTTAACCACTTTTGTCCCTTTTTAGTTTTCGAAGTAATATATTTATTTCCATAAACTATTTAATTTGTCAAAAATTTGTTCAAACTTAATTATAGTTAGTAGGTTAGGTTGATTATTTAATATTAATAATATTGCATAATAGACTAGAAAATAATATCTCTTATTTAGTACAATCTTTTTAATAAATAATGAAAATAATGTACTATTATGCAGTCCTAAAGACAAAAACTTATGTTTAGTTATATTAGTTTCTGTAGTATACTGACCAGATAAATCTGAACTAATATTAAATAGAAATTGTCTTTATATGATTTCGAACCATTAAAAAAAGTTGATTAGAAAGCATCGAATAGAAAAAAATTAAAGAAATAAGAGAAATTAAAAGATGATTTGGACACCCCCATAATTTTTTTTGTTTTGCCTTTTTGTTCTTTATGGTTGGTCGACATCGGCTACATGATATATCTTTTTTCAAAATTTTCATTTTTTAATATCTTAGTTTGACTTTGGTAACCGTCTAATTTGGATGCTGTCACAGAGAAATTTTAATGGGTTGAAATACATTATTCATAAATAAACAGGTGTATCAATAATTAGTTCAAATTTAGAGAAATTAGGTGAATTATAATTTAATAGGCTAATTTTATCTACTCTAATTAATATCTTCACATTAAAATCTATAAATCCATTTACCCCATTTTATCCGTCACTCTTTTTTCCTTTTTAGACATATGTTCAAGAAGAATGACAATAGATATTCAGAAAAAATATAACCTAAAGTCCTAAACTTTCCATGTTGCTTTAAAATAATTTAACACTCACAAAAATTTTCCGTTATTTTAAGATTATAAGTATTGAAGGCCCTTTTTTGGCATTTTTAAAGTTTATATTTGATTAAATATCGTTACATAAATAAAATTGCTGATTTTTTTTTTATTTAAAAGAAATAGGCGTTTATGGCATACTATCTAGATCATGACATCATTCCGAGCTAACGTCAAGGCCAATGATTGGTCGAATAAATATGCATATGTTAATATCAGAGTGTCTAATATGTTTAAAAAAAGTAGGGACTAGAAGGGTATTATCGGTACTAGCGGTTAGAGAAGTGGGCACTAGGACTAGTTGATATTGAAGAATCGATATATGTTAATGTAATGAAAGGGATGGAGAAAGGCAAATAATTATATTGTACAAATAAGACAAAATTATTATTTTTGGTTATATTTTGAATTTCTATAATATGTGTTAGAAAAATGGTTCAGATAAGTTTGAATTTCACCTCGGAAGTTTGGATTTTGCTTTCATAGTTGGGTTCAAATCATAATTACGTGCATATTGAATCTCTTTATTCGGATCATTTGATCTATCATAAAATTGATGATAATTCCTATCAAATCACAAATTAAAATTACGTGCAAAGTTAAGTTGTTCCATATCACGATGTTGTTTAGGTATATGTTACATATAATGTGTACTAGTTATCTTATGAATTTTACTAGTTTCTAAACTATAATTTAATTGAGACCTAGATATCTTTAATTTACTTCTTTTATTTCCTTTTTTCTATGGATAATATTTTGTCACAGATGAATATATTTATTGTTTCTAATATCGTAGTTAAAATAAAATAAAATAAAAACTAAACATAAACATAAACTAAAATTTTCGTATTGGAATTTTAAAATTACTCTTATAATTTTCAAAAGAGTAAATTACGTTATTATTGCACTAGTCTTTTAAAATTGTCAAACATGTATACATCATCATGTATAAAAACAGACATTCACTCAACTCTAATTAAATTGCTCATTTTTTATGCGTTAATATTTTTTTTTTCACTACATAGAAATTTCGTGACGTATTTTAGAGGTAAAGTTTGGTTCCTTTTGTGTTTCACCTTTATGATGAAATATAATATATCTTGGCGATAGCCTATTAATTAATTTAAAAAAAATACGCGATGATCCTTATGTTCAAATATTGTTTTATCGTTTGAGAACTTTGCATGCTTGCTATATTCAAGCTTGCCTTTTCATATTTATATTCTCGAAGAAAAATATATATATGTATATATCCATATAAAGAAATTCTGAAAAGGCATAGATTCCTTCTGAACTTGTACCGAAAAGTCAGTTACACGTTTAAAATATCACGATGATCCATTACACACCTTTACTACTTAAAAGTGAATTTAATATCACTGTGGAACGTGTAACACCACTCTCACAGTATGTGATGCATTACACTCACTGCCACATCAGTGATACGTCAGCGTCATGTCAAAAATTATAATTTTTTTTATATCCTTTTTCTTTTTTTCTTTATTAATTAACTTTTCTTTTGTTAGCTATATTTTACACTTACTAATTTCTAATTAATTAGTAAAATTCTCTAATAATTATATCTTCTTCATAGCAAAATTGCAAAGAAGAAGCTTTCTACAATGGCCACGAAGAAAACTTTCTGAAATTCGAAGTTGATTCGTATAGTGAAAGAATTTCTTCCTTTCCAAAATGAATCACAAGAAGATTGCTTCTGTTTATTGACCATGAAAATTGAGCTTGCAATTGCAAATATTTTTTCAGATTCGGACATATTTTTTTTTTCTTTTTCTATGTCCTTCATGGAGGTTTCTTAAAAGATAGGAATAATATGAAAATAATTTGCTTCCCCTTTTCAATTGATCGCCTATCTTGTTTACTAAAAAAATCACTGAGAAACCCCCAAGTCACCTAGTACTGTTTTGATTTCTTGTTGGGAGGTTTATGGGTAAAAAAATGGTGTTTTTTAAGTAACTTGTTACTACGGTGCTTCTTGTTACTGGTTGAATATTTAATCTTATTTGGGTGTGAAGAAGATGAGACGGGTGGGGTATGAAGAAGAAGAGATGTGTGTGGGGGGGAGGGGGTATAAGGAGAATTCTGATTTAGATATTAGTAATTGATATATACTTCCTCCGTCCAACAATATTTGTTGACTATAATAAAAATAGTTATCCAACAATACTTATTCAGTTTAGAAAATTAAGAGATAATTATTCTTGCTATTAAATATTATTTATCATTTAACACATTTCTCAAAATATTAAATTTAATGAAGTCAAAGATTAAAATATTAATCCTATTATTTATTATTTCTTAAATAATGCGTCAAGTCAATAAATAACTATTGTTGGACATACACACATGTTGAAAGACAAGTTTGAGTGGGGTGGGGGTGGGGGACCATTGGCTGTGTACCCTCTAAAGACAAAATTTCTATTTATCCTTTGCCTCAATTTTTGCTTTTCCCTCCTTTTAAAAATAATAATTTTATGGGTAATAGTAAAATATATCACTGAATTTTGAGAGGAAAAAAAGGTTTATTCATGTCATTATTTATCAACTGAAATGACATAGATAAATCAAACTTTTAACGGATGACATAGATGAACAGTTTCTAAAAATAATGGCATGAATGGGCCATTTCTCAACAAAAATGACATAGATGAGCTAAACTTTTATCGGAAGTCACAAATGAATCTTTTCTCAAAATTCGATGACATATTTGAACATTTTCACTAATTTTATTTACATAATATTTTTAAAAACCTAAAAGTTAACCTTGTAAAATTATTGCACATGTTATTATATAATAATTTAGTTATAAGATTTTTATCGAAAAAAAAAAAGATTTAGTTATTAGATATATTGTTGCTAGGAAGAGTTGTTCAAATAGTTGTAAACACTCTCCATCTCCAATACTAAGATTATGAATACAAATAATCAAGGGAGAAAAACGGTAAAAGTTCCTACTCCGTTAAAAAAAAAAAAAGTCAATATATTATTAACACTATTATATCATCATCATAACTTTTACAATATTTCAAGTTTATGATGCATTGCATGACAAATTTTACTTAGAGATATGTATCCTACCAATAATGCATAATATAATATAGTACTTCATATTTGACTTTCATACCTGCCTTCCAGCCTATACAAATCAAATTGTAGAGTTTTCCCATTTTATAACACTATTTTGTCTGCATCTTTTTTGGTACTTTACTATCTATAAATATCTCCATTTTCTTCAATCTTCCTTACCAAATCATACTAAAAAAGTCCTTCATTTCATTTTCCTTTTGAGAAATTTATTTTTTTTAGAGCAATTGAAAGTATGGGTTCAATTAGTACTGAATTAAAAAAACCACATGCAGTTTGTATACCATATCCTGCCCAAGGCCATATTAATCCCATGTTAAAACTAGCCAAAATTCTCCATCACAAAGGCTTTCACATAACTTTTGTCAATAGTGAATTTAACCATAGACGTCTTCTTAAGTCTCGTGGGCCCCATTCGCTGGACGGCCTATCGTCGTTCCGATTCGAGACTATTCCTGATGGACTCCCAACTTGTGATGCTGATGCAACACAAGACATACCCTCTCTATGTAAATCCACAACTGAAACTTGTTTAGGTCCTTTTAGGGATCTGCTTGCAAAGCTCAATGATACTAATAGCACGTCGAACGTGCCACCTGTCACGTGCGTCGTCTCCGATGGTGTTATGAGCTTTACCTTAGCTGCTGCCCAAGAAATTGGTGTCCCTGAAGTTCTTTTTTGGACAACTAGTGCTTGTGGTTTCTTAGGTTACATGCATTATTCCACGGTTATCGAAAAAGGATATGCTCCACTTAAAGGTATTACCATTTATTGATGTTACGTATTCAGAATTTAGATTTGATATTGCAAGTTGCAACCTTTATATAACACATTTCACTTATGAAATTATTGGTTTTATTGTAAGTCTAGTGAATTTTAAAATAAATTTATGTTACGCATCAAAATGAAAAGAAGTTAGATATTTTTGATGTTTTAACCATTTTTTCGATTTTTGGATTATTGTAGATGCAAGTTACCATACAAATGGACATGTAGAGAAACCTTTGGATTTTATACCAGGGATGAAAGATGTACGTTTAAGGGATCTTCCAAGTTTCTTAAGAACTACAAATCCAGAGGAATACATGATCAAATTTGTCCTCCAAGAAACAGAGAGAGCGAAAAATGCCTCCGCGATTATCTTAAATACATTCGAGACACTAGAGAGTGAAGTTCTTGAATCACTCCGGACTCTCCTTCCACCTGTCTACCCAATAGGCCCCTTGCATTTACTCGTCAAACATGTTGATGACAAGAATTTGAAGGGGCTTGGGTCGAGCCTATGGAAAGAAGAGCCAGAGTGTTTACAATGGCTCGAAAATAAAGCACCAAACTCTGTTGTTTATGTCAATTATGGTAGTATAACTGTTATGACTCCTAATCAACTTCTTGAATTTGCTTGGGGACTTGCAAATAGTCAACAAGATTTTTTATGGATCATAAGACCCGATATTGTATCGGGTTATGAATCGATTCTTCCACCCGAATTCGTGGAAGAAACTAAAAACAGGGGAATGCTTGCAAGTTGGTGCTCACAAGAAGAAGTCCTTAACCATCCGGCAATTGGAGGATTCTTGACTCACAGTGGATGGAATTCAACTCTGGAGAGCATTGTTAGCGGGGTGCCTATGTTATGTTGGCCGTTTTTCGCGGAACAACAAACAAATTGTTGGTTTAGTGAGACTAAATGGGGTGTTGGAATGGAAATTGATAATAATGTGAGAAGGGATGAAGTGGAAAGCCTTGTTAGGGAATTAATGGTTGGTGAAAAAGGCAAAGAAATGAAGAAAAAGGCAATGGAATGGAAAAAATTAGCTGAAATTTCAGCTCAAAAATCAACAGGATCATCATATGTGAACATTGACACAGTGGTCAATGATGTTCTTCTTGCATCCAAACATTAAGTTTATCATATGTTTGTAATTTTATTTTCTTTAATTTTACTTATTGTGTTCTTGTAATAAGAGTTGTTCATACTATAGTTCATTTTCATAATAATAATAATGGCAAGCTAAATAAAATATGTATTTTTATTGTATGTTTAAGATCGCAAATATCTAAAATTTCATTTTTAAAATTTGTGTTTGATGAAACATGGCCAACCGACATGATGTCAGAGTGTTATAAATTATTTATGAAGAGTTTGGTGAATCTGCATTTATCTCTCTGGATCGTGGAGCCAATCCCAGCAAACATCAACGCCCATGCTATTATTTGTTTGGTGACATAGACAACACCTATATCAATAATTAATAAATTAAAATAAAATATTCAACACATCAACATTTAAATTATATAAATTCATGTGCCTCGAGCTAATCGCTATTTTCTAATAAGTCCAAGTATTCGTGATTTCATAGGAACGAAACAAGTTAAGTCGGCATATTGAACGACCAATAAATCTACTATTATTACGTATTAATAAGAGAAGTTACAATATACTCTCTCCCTCTGTCCAATAATAGTTATCCACTATTAATTTGACCAAACAATATACGATAAGGATAATATTATTATATTATTCTTTGATTTTATTAAATTTAATGTTTTGAGCAATGTGTTAGATGATAAATAATATTTAATAACAAGGGGTAAAATAGACACAAAATGTAAATTATCTCTTAATTTTCTAAATTGGACAAGTATTATTAAAAAACTATTTTTAGTATAGTGAACATTATTATTGGACAATGAGAATATATATTAACTAGTTCTATATTAAAATGGAGTTGGTGAGATGATATGTCACGTGATAATCGGCTCAACAAAATATCACATCACGTGGGATAGCATTGTCATGGTGCAAAGCTCAAATTATATTGGGAAGGGATATTTATGTATTAATATTGTAACGTTTATGATAAGATGAAAAATAATATAACGGAGGTGTAAAAGGAGTATTTTTCACTCTTTTTCATTATATATTTATATTCTCACCAAACACCAACAACTGATAATTTATGATATGATTTAAAAGTTTTTTTTATGTTAATTTTGTGCTAAGTTAAAATTAAACAAATAAATTGAAATAAAAGGAATAGTCTCCACCTTATTAGTTTCATAAACAGGAATGATCCTTTTTCCATTTTTTACTTGGAATCTGGTACTTGGTTTGAGACTCAATTAATTTGGATCTATTTATACCAAAAATAGAAAGGTCCAATTTAATGATAAAATATTTTTTTTATTAAAGATGATTTTATTTCCCAATTACAGATTAAAAAATGGTGTTAATATTACTTGTTTGTTACTATTAGAAACAAGTCGGCATGCATATGGACTGAGATCGGCAATGGACTCCATTTTTGTTCGTATAGACCAGTCGTGCCGTCATTTACATAATATGCATAGTGACTATGAAGTCAGATTAAATTTAAATATATGTTAAAAAAAGATATTTTATTATTGCCCTGTCATTTTCTTTTACATTATCTCGAAGGAAAAATAAACTATTGTTTTATTTTCAAAAAACCTATAAATAAACAGATTGAAATCAAGATGACCACTATCACTATAATATAGACGGAAAGTAATTATATATTTATTACATGTTTAATTTGTAGCGTGTTCTAAGCAAAATATGTCTCTAAATAATTTATAGCATGTTCTAAGCAAAATATGTCTCTTCATTTTCAAATAAAAATTATCATAATCTTTTATTCCCGAAAAAGAGATTGGAGAATCTTAATAACCCAATTGATTGGCTATTTAAACTTACATCTTATTGGTGAGAGTTCAATTTTTCACCTTGTAATCCCATCTCCCATTTCCCACCCCCAAATTTGCAAGAAAAAAAAACCCTAAACTTATATGTTATTGATTAGGTCAAATCTATGTGATTAGGCTTAAACATTTTATCTGAGTTGACAAATGATAACACAACTTTTGAAATTAAGAAGCAAAGTGTCACGGACTTGGTCTCACTAAAGCTCTCAATAACTCTAGATTCTTCCTTCCTATTTTATGCCAAATTTGAAGGGCAAAGTGACGGGTCATGACAAAAGAGACAGAGAAAATACATCTATGTGTGTTGGATTCTCGTTCTCTCTTTGACTAAACCATCACTTCAACCTAATTTTTTTTGTCTCGATGTCACTTAGTCAATAAATATTCAATCTATATGAGATAAGAACTGTTCGACCTCTTTTTGAAAATGACCTTATACAAGTACGAGACTTCGCTACATTTAAATATTTACGCTTTATTTTTACATTATTGACAATTATAAGCATCCGTTTGAACATATTACATGTGATATGAAATTTTAATTTCAAATCAACATTTAAACATATCTATAATATGTTAACTCCAAAGAAGTGGGGAATCCGGGAATATATCCAAGAGATCGTCAATTTGATTTGATTGCGTAAATTAAAGTTCTAAGATATTTTTGAAAGTAACGAATAACTTAAATAATAATTAATAATATATCACGTAAGGTATCCAAATAAATCAACTCATTTGATGCCATACATGTTTGGTTCTATTCTTTTGGTAACATGACTAAACGAGAGGTACACTACAGTAATATGCATAAATTATTATTTCCAGTTTCAATTTATGTGACACGTTTTATTTTTCAAAAGTCAAGCAATTTAAGTTTAACCGATCAGTGGCGTAGCCAGAAATTTCACAAAGGATGTCCAGAAATAGCAGCTAGTTATGTTAAGGGTGTCCAAAATATGTTATTTAATCATTTCGTGTATCATTTTACTTGTATATATGATATTTTTTCTCGACGAAGGATGTCCAATTGGACACCTTACCACCATGTGGCTACGCCACTGTAACCGATAATTTGCTAGTGAAATCTTCAAAAAAATTTATCCGACAATTTTAGTCGCGAAATATATTTTTGATCCGACAATTTTAGCCACTAAATATATTTTTGATCCGACAATTTTAGCCACTAAATATATTCTTTCTTTTTTCTTTATAAAGCAGCGGAATCATATAACTTTGAAGGCTTAAGATAAGTATCTTCAATTATTCTTTATTATATTAACATTTATTTAGTCAAATATTCAAATATTTTATCACTACATAATTTATAATAAAAAAATTTACACCAAATTCTACTAAAAATAATTCGGGATGAAAATAAATAGCAAAAAAAAATATATATATATCAGAAAGGAAGTACGGATATATTTTCTTACTAAAGGCAAGTAAGAATTTTTTAAAATATATTTAGGAAAGATATCATGTACTACTAAAATTGTGGGATGAAAAATATTTTAAAAATAAATATATGAAAGTAATTAATTATCTAAATTATAATTAAAATATATTTTTAATTTATTAAATCTCTTAATTTAAATATATGACACGTATCTCCTATTCAAATAAAAACTTCCGAAAAATGGTGAGAAAGGAAATAGAAGGGAGCTATTTGGGAAACGAAAAAAAAAAGTCGATTTGGTACCAAAGTAGCTAAGCAATTTTTTTTTTTTGTTAAATGAATGTGAATCTTTAATATGTAATATGATATAGACCAAATTTGTAAGATATTATATTATTTTATTTTAGTAGAAATGATGCCACATAGAGCTTATGGTGTCGCCGACACTAAATAATATTTAAGGCAATTTTACGGAATAATCATACAATTTTCACTTTATTATATAAAAGTTACTAATTTATTTAATTTTCAAAGATGAAAAGATTATTTAATTTTGCATTAGTATGAATGATATTCGGCTTCTCTCCATTTTCCCCAAGTTCTTGTTTGGATGTGAGACACATGGCATAAATAAAAATTAATGGCTAAGATTTAATTAATTAAAATAAGATTCTAATAATAATTTAGATAATTAATATTTCATAAGAAAAATAATAATACATAATCATAAGTCATAACAATATAATATCTCTTCCATATATATATATATATATATATTTAAAAAACTTTTCTCTTTTCTAATTCTTTTTCCTACTAGTATTTATCTTCCGTTTGTTTTTTTTTTTAAAAAAAATTGAGTAAGTCTTAGATAACAACTTTTAACTTTCTCTTTTAAATTAGTTTACATATAATTATAGCAAAAATACTCGCAGGGAAAAAAATTAGAAAAAAAGAAATTATTTTATAATATATTTATGGACAAAAACAGAAGATAATACCAGTAAGAAAAAGATTAGAAAAAGAGAATTTCAAAAAAATATATATTTATGGACAAGATAATATATTGTTATGATTTTGGTATTGTCATTTTTCTTATGAAATATTAATTATCTAAATTATAATTAGATTCTTATTTTAATTCAATTAAATCTTAACCATTAACTTTTACCTATACCATGTGTCTCACATCCAAGTAAGAACTTGGGAAAAATGGAGGGAAGAGAAATGGAGAGGAGCCGGATGCAGTATGAATGTGGGAAAGTGGATGAGATTGCTCATTCCTTAATCAAAGGTCCTGGTTTTGAGATTTAAGTATGGAAAAATTCTTGACAGTAAGTGATATTCCCCGAATGGGGACCCTATCCACCGCGAATTCGAAATAATCGGACTCCAATACGAATACCGGATACTGAAAGCAAAACCAAAGAAAAAAGTATCATGTGTCACTTAACTTTTTTTTTTAATAATTAAAAAATTATTTAATTTTACGTAAGTATCGTGTAAAATCATTAGAAAACTACTTAAACAAAATTGAATGACCTATTGATAATTAAAAAAAAAAAAGTTGCATAAGCGATTTTCTGAAATACTTTTGCAAAGTTATTTGACTTCCGTTGATATTTAGGCAAACTGGAGTAATTTTTTTTTTTTTACAGAAAATAACTAAGTAGTTTTGATGCAATAAAATAAAGAGTAAATCTTATTTTACCCTGTTAACTTTTTGAGTTTGAAAAAGCAATACTTTTTTTTAATATATATTTTGAATAAGATGATAAACCTCCTTAAATCTTATATCAATGATTCAATGACTAGCAGTATAGCTTAGGGTGACCAGTTGGACACTCTTTGTCGAAAAATTATACTATATATAGAGAAAATTGTATGAAATGTATAGGTTAAAAAATATTTTTTTATTGATATTAAATCTTAAATATTCTTAACGAAATTTCTGACTTTACCATTGATGAGTAGAAACAAGTAATATTATCAAATATATTTTTGTTAAGCAACTTAGTAATTTTGATGCAATAAAATAAAAAGTCAGATAAACTATTTATGATCATTATCCTAAATTATGAAAGAATTTGTAAAATATTATTTTAGTGGGAGTTATCAGATATGCCACATAGAGCATATTTTTAAGTTTTTAACGAGAATCAGCTGAAGCATTCTTTAAATAAACTTTAAACTTTATAGGTTTCGTGTAAAACGGGGAAAATCTATTTTGCTAATGGCAATTGACTAAGAAAAAACTGAAAATAAATTATATTAAATCTGAATTTTCCACCTGATTTTGAAACAAAACATAAAAAAGTATTACTACCTCTTTCTTTTTTTTCAAATTCAAATGAGACCGAAACTATTTAAAGTGATTTCTTCTTTAGTTTCGATGATTTTACATCCGTATTAAAATTTGATTAATCTGAATTTGTGCCGACAGATAGGATTCATTCAAGAATAGCATTTTCCATCAAAGATTTTTCATACTCAGAACTCAAAACTCTAATTAAGAGACAAACAGTCTCTGCGACAATTGATGATCCTAAAGTGAGTTTGTACCAACATAAAAGAAAATGACATTTGTTGAAAAAATAAATAAAAAAATAACAGTATATCTGAACTCTATGACTTGATTTTAAGTTGTAAAAAAGTGTTGAACTCAACCCAGTTAGGTTCAAAATCTTTTTGGGTTCAGATGTGAAATTAATATGTTTAGCATATTATTTTAATTTATTCACACGATATTTCTTCAAGTTATCATTGTTTTAATTTAGTCACACGATTTTTTTTCCTTCCATCATTTGCGATGACTTTTACAGTGGAATGAGACATGATTTCGAGCGAGGTGATTTAAATTGACTTATTTGAGGTGTTTTTAAATCATGTTGTAGACATTGAAATTTTGCGGACTCTACAAGACGTGTTCAATTTAAATTGGGACAGTAAAATTCGCGTTGAGAAAACAATAATCAAGAACGGAAAATTATCGCAACAATCGTTTTATTGTTTCAAAGTGCGAGTGTTACAATCTCTATAATTCCTCTGAATTCGCCTTTTCAAATATAAATTCAAGGGCTCTTGAGCTTGTTCTTGAATCTTTGATGAACTTGGACTTTATCTCACTACATCAAAAATGATCTTTAGCGGTAATTAATTAAGGGCAATAGCTTAATTGCCACTAAAAATATATTTTTAGCGGCATTTAGCACTCTTTATAAATGTCCCTAAAGCCTATAGCGACACTGGATCCAATGACATTTAACTAATGCCGGTAAAAACTTTATCACTCTTTGTTAATATGTATATTTATTGCCGCTAAATGTTGTTTTTGGTGTAGTGTCTTGATCTCGAGCTTGATCTTGAATCTGGTGGTCTTGATCTTGAACGTTCTTGATCTTGACTTGAATTTTATCTTGATATTGACTTCTAGTTGAATCAAGGGCTTCGAGCTTGATCTTGAATCTAGTGGTCTTGATCTTGATCGTTCTTGATCTTGACTTGAACTTTATCTTGATCTTGACTTCTAGTTGAATTCAAGGGCTTTGAGCTTGATCTTGAATCCGGTGGTCTTGATCTTGATCGTTCTTGAACTTGAACGCTTGAATTCTTCAATTCTTGAACTTGAATTCTTGAATTCTTAAACTTGTAGCTTGTAGAGAAATTTGTGGCTTTTGATCTGCGAATATTCCACAAAAGTCATGGAATATTCATATAGAGGTCAAATCTAAATCATCCTAGTTTGAAAAATACGCCACCAATGGCCCTCGAATCATGGATAAATCTTAGGACAGTAGAATCAAGGGAGGAACAAAATTGTACCCGCAATCTTGATGAATAAAATTATGTTTCTTCATATTTTATTTGTGATTGCAATTTATTTTCTATCACTTTAAAATTTGTTGCAAACAAATTGGCACGCCCAGTGGGACCAAATTTGCCCTTCATCTTTTCTTTCTTAAATCAAATCTGAAAATCTGAAGCTATGAATGTGGAAGAATGAGTACTTCAAGCCTTGTCTTTGAGTTTCATCAAGTCTACACTCTGACAAACCTTGAAGCAGGGGACATTTGTAGACATTGAAATTTTGTTGGACTCTACAAGACGTGTTCAATTCTAGTTGAGACTCTACAATGTGTTCAATTCCAATTAGAATTCTTGGAGGCTAAACCCTAAACCCTAGTTTATGCCTATATAAAGAGTACTATATTCCCTTAAAAAGACATCTCGAATATTCCACAAAAGTCATGGAATATTCATATAGAGGTCAAATCTTCCTAGTTCGAGAAATACGCCACTAACGGCCCTCGAATAATGGATAAATCTTAGGAGAGTAAAATCAAGGGAGGAACAAAATTATACCTGCAATCTTGATGAATAAAATTATGTTTCTTCATATTTTATTTGTGATTGTAATTTATTTTCAGTCACTTTAAAATTTGTTGCAAACACATGTCTTATGATAAAGTGGACTAGGAGTAATTGATGACACTTAATAGTAATTGATAAGTAATCTGTTATAACATGTTAAATTACATTTGTTCATTTTAAATATGAATTTAAATTCTACACATTGAAGGTGTAAACATTATTTATACAGCCAGATCACTTATTATAAATAAATCCCTTTGATTAGCCTTAATTACTATTCTGAAGAAAATTATAATAACCTACACTGCATAACCCAAATTATTCTACCAGACTCCTATGCAATATTTCCACTGGTCCATTTGTTAATATTGGTTCAGGTCCAATCATAACATTGATTATACAAAGAGTTGGTTGTTTCATTTATCAAAAATAATTTAGGGGTTGTTTGTTAGCTGGTTAGGAGAAATATTAATATTATATATACATTAGATTTTGTATGAGTAATATATCATATTTGGCAGCTGGTTTAGCTGGTTAGGACTATGTGTAAAATTAATGCGGTGTTTGGTTTGTAATTTAAAAACATGTATATAACTAATACATGTATAAGTTATAAGATATTCTCTGTATAATTTTATGTAGGATAGAAGATGAAATTATTAATACAAGAATAACTAATCACTCCATTGAATTATACATACTTTTTCATAACTAATTCATGTATTATTAATACCTATGTAACTTTACTTAACTATGAAATGACCCTTTATGTTTTGTATATAATAGTAACTAGCAGACTTGAAAGCATCAAAGGGGTGGTGGCGCAGTTGGCTAGCGCGTAGGTCTCATAGCTTCTGAGTAATCCTGAGGTCGAGAGTTCGAGCCTCTCTGACCCCATTTAATATTTTTTTAGCATTTCTTTTCAAAATAACATCAAAACGCTATTCTGTTTTACTAATAAAATGATTTTTGAGATCTCTGACTTATGTTCTTTATGATGTATTCATATCAAATGACTCTATTAAAATATGTACATAATTTCACGTATTATAAGAATCTCTAGAGGTCGAGAGTTAGAGCCTCTCTCACCCCATTTAATATTTTTTTAGCATTTCTTTTCAAAATAACATCAAAACATTATTCTGTTTTACTAATAAAATGAAATTTTGAGATCTCTGACTTATGTTCTTTATGATGTATTCAAATCGAATGACTCTACCAAAATATGTAGATACTTTCACGTATTATAAGAATCTCTAGAGGTCTTTTTTCTACTTTTCTTTTGAATAGGTACTTATTTATCACTTTCTAAATACAAATTTCCGGGCTTTTAGCTGCCTGCAATTTTCTTATCTTCCAACAAGTGCCGGCTTGGAATAACCAATAGAACTGCTAGGATTTTGTCTCAACAATAAATATTTGTCCTTATAAGAATAAAATGTAACATCATTAAAATTCGGCACACAATATTTTAAAACCTTAAGAATTGTTATCAAAAGACTTAAGTTCATCTTTACACTTCACTATCTTCGGAAGGCGAAGTCAGAATTTTAACTTTATCAGTTTTGATTCTATAACGATAATTTCAAGTGTTAATAACTGAGATCTAAACTCAAACTCTAATAAACTTCTTAATACAAATACACCATTACTCCCTCTGTCCCAATTTATGTGACACATTTTTTATTTCGAGATTCAAACAAATCTATCTTTGACCGTAAATATTTTATATATCTTTTAAATATTTTGAATTATCAATTATTGTGACTTATAGTACTTTTTATGTAGTTTACAAATATATAAATTTCATTTCAAAAAATTTGAAGATTTCATGATCAAATTCTCGGTTAAACTTAAATTGTTTGACTCTTAAAAAGCGAAATGTGTCACATAAATTGAGACAGAGGGAGTAAATTTATATTTGAGCAAAAGTTACTGAGTGTAACCGAATCCGTACTTGAACTTCTAGCTCCACCCCGACTATATTCTTGTTTAATAAACTCTGTGTCACATCAAGAATTATATCTAGGGATAACATCTTTGTGCCTAGTCAAATTCCACATATACTATAAAGAACCAAGAGTAGTGGTAATAACTAATAAGCTACCCTTAAACTCGAAATAAATGGCCAGCATAACTTCTATAATCTCTACAAATTCATCTAAAAATGGAATTGTTGCTGATTTTTCAAGCATGGAAGAAGGAAAGCATGGAACTGTTCAGAGTCCTTTCATATCTGCTTTCCAAAAGGTAGCTACGTATAATTATAAAGTACATTCATTTTGAACTTACTGACTCTAAATTACATATTTGCCTCTGGGCTCTGCCTACAAGCTCCTGTTAGATTCACTTTTAGTCGCGAAATTAAATAGATTATAGCAGAGCTGGTGGAAATGCATAAATTGGAGCATTTACATATAATTATAAAGTATACTCATTCTGAACTCATTGACTCTAGATTCTGTATTCGCCTCTGCCTACAAGCTCTTGTTATATCGTTTGCAAATAACAATTTATTTCATTTCATGTTTAATCGCGCAATTATGCAGATTATAGCTGAGCTGGTGGGAACCTATATTTTCATATTTGTGGGTTGTGGATCAGCTCTTGTTGATAGAGAAAGGACACTCACTATTGTTGGTATAGCATTGGCATGGGGTTTACCACTGATGGCTCTAATATACACTCTTGGTCACGTTTCTGGCGCCCATTTCAACCCCGCGGTCACCATTGCCTTTGCCACAGCTCGAAAACTACCATTAATGCAAGTAAGAACTTATCAAACATCAATGAATTCTTGATTTTGCACCTACACTATGAATCCAATGTGTGCACTACTAGTCGTGCAAGTGATAGGCGGATCTAGAATTTTAATTTAGTTCAATTACACCAGCCACTTTTTGATGATAATAGTTCACACTTAGTACTGTGATAGTCCCTCCATTTCAATTTATTTGTCTGTTTTTGACTTGACAAAAACTTTATAAAGTAAAGAAGACTTTCAAATTTTGTGGTCTTAAACTAAAGATATGTAGAATGTACCAACAGTTATATGCACATGGATCGGACACAGATTCAAGATTTGAACTTTATGAGTTTTGAATGGTAGGATAGTGACCTCAAATGCAAGTACCAGGTTCTAATATTTAGGAGATTTATTAACACATATACAAGGTTTGAGCCAAAGCTATTGAATTCTGTCGAACTAGTAACTTAAAGCCTACATCCACCCCTGATTCTTGCAGGTGCCTATATATGTACTACCTCAATTATTGGGCTCTACACTTGCAAGTCTTACATTGAGAGTGTTATTTAATCACCAAGGTGACATACTACCAATGTTAACTCAGTACAAAAGTCCAGTCACTGATTTTGAAGCTATATTTTGGGAGTTCTTAATGACTCTCATTTTGATGTTTGTGATCTGTGGAGCTGCTACTGATGATCGAGCAGTACGTTTTTCGCAAATATTTCATTTATTTAATCAACTAGAATGTCCTCCTAATCAGTTTACTATCTTCAACTGCAGACAAAAGAGGTAGCTGGAGTTGCAATTGGAGTGACATTAGTGTTTGAAGTCCTCATTGCAGGGTAAAATCATATCTCAAGATGTTCTTGTAATGTTGTTGCACCCATGTCGGATCCTCCAAAGCTGCATAGCTTTTGAAGGATCCGACAGACAACCTATTTTTAAGAGTCTGAGCAACGTAAATTCTTGACAATGAAAAGTCTAGGATGAGTAACTTACTACTTATCCTGCTTCCGTACTTGATTCTATCTCTTTTCGTTCTGTTGAAGAAAGGAAAGATCCCAAAGGATTGATCTTTCTTTTCGTTGTTGAATCTCTCTTTGATTAATCAAAGTGTGATATTCCGATTTGGAATTTCTAACAATGTAGAGTATAACATTTTGTATAGAAAAGTTTGTTACTTACTAAAAGTTCATATCTGCAGGCCAATTACTGGAGCTTCTATGAATCCAGCAAGAAGTTTAGGCCCTGCAATAGTCTCAGGTCTCTATAAGAACCAATGGGTCTTCATTATTGCCCCGATTCTTGGAGCCATGACAGCAACTGGGATATATAGCCTTCTCCGGCAACCAAAGCAGAATACGAAAATCTGAAGCATAAGATGTATACCAACAAGTACGTAGGAGATTATGTAACACCTAAAAGAACTTAGAGAAAATACATGAATGTCAAAATGTGAGTATTCGTGCTATATGAATGATTGCATTTTTTATTACTTAATTATATTATATCTCAACGAGACTTCAATCCCTTTCGACACATTGACTTCAAAGAGTACATCTATTCTATACAACAGAAACACACCAGTACTAACGGGCAAGAAGTGCAGAAAAATAAGAAAATCTGGACATATCACCTCATCCAATTAGAGGTTATAGACAAATTTACAGCTGATAATGCCAGGCTATGAGAGAGAGCAGCAGATACAGATTGATCCCAGGCTAAGTGCGCTGATTCATAATCCAAATGCTCGGTTGATTTCTCACTAATAGTTGTTATCTCCGAAAGTCACCCTTTCTTCTCGATTCCAATTTTTTCAACAAATAAAGTGACTTTCTGTGAGATGATAACTACTAGTCGAGTGACCATCTGAGAAATCAACTGATCCAAATGCTGACCACAACGATACACCTGTAGCAAGTGCATAAATCACAGGTTATGAAAGTTCCATGAAGGTTCGACATCCTCTGGAACTAAATTCATAACTACTACGTATCGTCTCAACCTATTATGTGGTACAGAGAGGTAGAGGCATCGTATCTGTATATGAATGTGATACTCATGTTGATCTTCGGAGTTGCTTCTATTTACCACAATTCCTTGGTCAAGTGTATGTATTCCATAGTTCTTGCATTACATCGATATTATTGGAACTTCTGCTCTACTATCTACAACTGAATTTCTAATATCAACAGAGGTTTCTTCATCTTCATTCCTAAAAAAGGAAGATGACATGCTAGGAACAATCTGATCTTCATAACGTCGTATAGCAGTAATTGTAGGATTATTGTTCCTGACCGGTACATTATTATCGTCCATTTCCATCTGCATAGCCTGAGGAAAAGCTATTGGGACAAACTCATCAGTGGAGTCTCCATGTCCTTCCTCCATTCCATTCTCAATAGCAGATCTTGCAGCTGCTTCAAGCTGCCACATTTGCGATAACGCTTCTTCTAGTCGTTCTTTTGCTGCAACGATTTCAACGATGGGAAAAGGATAATTGGAACCAAGCTCAATGCCAGCAGCTTGAAGTACAGATTCTGGTGCATCCCATGGGTGGTGTATCCATTCAGTGGGCAGCCTAGCAAGTTCAGGAAGCCATCGTCGAACGTATTCCCCATTTGGATCAAACTTGTATCCCTCAAACTACAGTTAAGACAACAAACAATCAATAGCAATTAAAGTTATCCATGACAAGATGAACGTGTTGAAAACATAATTAAGTAAACAAAAGGAATGCTTTATCTAACAACTTAAACTTAAGATGAGACGGTCACATGCTTCAACATGGTATCAGAGTAGGCACATGTCCTAGGTTCGAGTCTCCGTTACCCATTATCAAAGAAAAAAAAAACTCCACATGCCTAACTCATGAAAAAGAATAGTCTCACATGTGAGGGGGGCGTCAACAAAATTTCTTCATACTTGTCAGTCGGTAATTCTGCTATATAAAAATTGAAAAAGTAAGAGCTTCAATAGTTGCAAGTATCTAACTAAAGAAATATCCAGTGTAATCCCATGAGTGGAGTCTGGGGAGGGTAGAGTGTATGCAGACCTTATTCTCTATCTTAGGAGGTAGAGAGGTTGTTTCCGATAGACTCTCGGCTCAAGAAAAAGCAATTCAAAGCAGTTCAAAAAGGAAATGACAAAGTGGAGAAGACATGGCAAAATACTATAGAGAGCATGACAAAGCAGTCTGAAAAAAGGACAGTAACTACAACAAAATGCTACGATTATAAGGAAATACCTGTGGATTATCAATTCCAAGGAACTCACACCCATCAGGTAGGGTACCGGTAATAAATTGCCAACCAAGAGCATCACTCTCGAGATCTGCATCTAACAGTGTGTCCCAGAAATACTTCATTCCCCATGTCCAAGGAAGCTGCAGAACCTTAACAGAGAAACTAGACACAACAACTCGAATACGATCATGTAGCCAGCCAGTGGCCCAAAGCTCTCTCATACCTGCATCAACCAAAGGATAACCTGTTCTACCTTGCCTCCACGCCTTAAAATAACCCTCGTCTACTAACCAAGGAAAGTACTTTAGCTGACCAAGCAATGGCCTTTCATGACTATAAGGATGATAAAAGCTCATGTATCTCGAGAACTCCCTAAGGCCAATGGACTTGAGGAACAAGTTGACACTCTCTTCACCTGCTTTGTTTCCTTCATTAGCCCAGAGAGTTTGTTTAGTACGAATACGATGGAATACCTTACGAACACTGACTTCACCAAAATGTAAACGCGGTGACAGAAATGAGGTTGTTGCACTATCAGCTTTACTACGATTCTTGGAATACTCAATCAATGGTCCATTAATGAAAGTAGTGAGTGCCTTATCAGCATTGCTCCAACCAGGAGACCACGCTCGAGCAAGAAGTGCATTGCTTCCTTTCTCTAATTCACTCTCAAACACCAAGTTGTCTGAAGGGCATCTTGATGCATCACCTGGAAATTCCACGAACAGTAGAGTACTTAGTCAAACGAAAATGGGAAATGGTGAATGTGCATATAACATGATCACGAATAATATACAAGGCATGCAGATGAGAACAAACCAGATATTATCCTTTTAGGTGGAAGAAGTGGAGCTTCAGGATCATAAGGCATGGTAAGACATTTTTCCCAAAAATCAGAAAATGTGCTGAATGGGCGACCTTCATCATCGACAACTTCCCATGGTTCATACAGCAAATCAGCATTGAAAGAACACACAGATACACCTTCAGCTGATAAGGTTTCCTTTGCGCGATTATCCCTTACAAGTGATATTGGATCTAAAGCAAATTAAAAGACAATAAATTCAATTGTATTGGAAGACAATACTTTGATTATAAACCTTCTGATATAACAAATCCACATTCACAAGCATATATGATCAAGTATTTGAGAATACCCCTCTTTTGTTAAATTACAAATTATACAAAAACACACGAAAAATGATGTGCTTATTGTCCGCTTCAAGACAAGCCCGTACGATTTTCCCCAAAAGGCCTCACACCATTAAGATCATCCAGATAAGTTTTGTACTCAATTAATTTCTTAGTCCCTCTAGTCGGGTGGGCGCCGGCTGGTTTTTCGACCAGATCCCCCTAAAAACCGTACATGCGGGTCTCCCCGCATGCGGCTCACGCCATTCGACGTGGCCCAGCCCAGCATTCATTCACAAATCCTGTAGTGAAATTGAGAAATGTATAACTTGTACAAATCTTTCCATTTTCCAAGTCGATCCGATCCATTCGTTCGTAGAGCTATTTACTCGATCGCAGACATTTCTGGAACACCTCAAGTAACTTCTTTGTTCTCTTCTACTTTTCATGTGAGACTTTGTTCGCACATATCCAACAACCACCAGTATACGAGCAACCAAAACAGGGAAAATATAACTTATATACTACATCAATTACAGAGGAAGTGAAACATAATATAAAGTAATGAGAAAACACTCAACACCAAACTACTACTAAGAAGTGAAACATAACAAAGCATATTGAGTAGTAACTACAACAAAATAATAAGATAAGCAACAAAAATCGAAGGACAAGAAACTACATGAACAAAAAAACCAACAAATAGGAGTATGTACTAATATAACAAGCATAACTAACCATATAAATGATTGAAAAAAACTCGAGTTGCACCGGTAGATTTCACAGCTTGAAGAAGAGAAGAAACACTATCATTAGATCTCTTTGTAATGAGTGAAGTGCCAAGTTTCTTCAAAGATGAATCAAGATGAGCCAAACTTTTCTTAATCCACCATCTTGACACTCTTCCAGGACAATAATATCCTTCTTCTTCTGGTGCCCATATAAACACAGCAATCACTGATCCTGCTCTCACTCCAGCAGCCAGTGCTGGATTATCTTCAAGCCTCAGATCCCTCCTAAACCATACTATACTACAACCACCACCTGACATCTTTTTTTCCTCAAGAACCTCAAAATATTACCAACAATGTGTCACCTATCTTAACACCACCATGCTAATGTTTCTTTCTTGGACAGCAGTGAACTAGGATTAGTCTTATCCCTTTATTGCTATACATGTAACTTTCACTAATGAATAGGATGTTACAAAGAAGGGCATAAGACATAAGCAAACACTCAAATTTAGCCTCGGATGGTTAGTAAGCACTCTAACTTTGACAATGAACCTCTAGACGCCTCAACTTAGTCTCGACTGACAACTGAACAGTCCAACTCATCCTCACAGTGTCTTGTGGATACCTGATGCTGATGTGACACATAAATTTGGAGGTGTCTAGATGATCAACTATCAAAGTGGAGACGAGTTGAGGTATCTAAATGTGCATGCTCAAAATTGGAGTGTTTTTTTTTTTTTTTTCTGTATTATGCCTACAAAAAACACTCCAATAAGGTGGAGTCGATCATGATTTGAAGCTTATGGGTTCGAAATTTTGTTTTTTCTTTTAAGTTAATATGCTCTAAAATAATAATTTGTATATATTCAATAATTTATTAAGACAAACAAAGGTTTTGGACCAAAGCTATTGAATTCGAACGAACCTATAACTTGTAAGCTATACTCTAGGTCCGATCCACCCCGACATTCCAATATGGTATCAAAACAAACAAAGATCTTAGCACACATATTGAGGCTCAATATAATTAAATAATTTAAAATATATTTTCTTCAATAGATTAATGGTTCAACAACAAACAGAAAAAAATTAACTTTTTGAAGGATGAATTTAGTAAGATAGCTATCTAACACAACTTAATTCTCCCACTTGGGTAACCCCTATGAAAGTGATTGGTTAAGGTAGTGAGTTGGAAGAAACTGATGGCCAAATTGCAGCCACAATTTTTTATTTTATTTTTCTTGATTTCATTTTATATTTTGTTTCTTTATCCTATAGTGAAAACAAGTCCTAATTACTCCCAACATGCTTTCTATAATGCCTTGGAAAAAAATTATGGTTTTAAATATTGACTTTCACATTACCGATTTCAAGTCTGAATAAAAGAGAAGCATTGTGGAGGACTAAGGTTGTATACATCTTATCGTTTTTAGGGTTCATTTGTGAAATTATACTGAGTATATTATTGTTGTTACTACATGTATAAAGTGAGTCGAGTAGATGTTGCTTTTTGTAAGCCAAATAGTAAAAATAGACACTCCTACTTAAGTACTCATACAAGATTGTATGTATTCCCATTTCCCGAACATCTTTAACTTAACAAAAGTTTCATCCAGACACTTATTGGGTATTAATTACCTTCAGTTTCTTACCATAAATAGGATTTCCTTTTAGGAAAAGGTTTATGATTTGACTAGTCCTTTTTTTGTAGGAAAATGTTTAGGACTCTATAAATAGAAGCTTGTTCCTTCTAAGTTAATTTGCATTTACAATGTAGTCCTAGGATTTGAGAGTTTTGGTTATGAGGGAGAATTTGTGATCCTCCTTGTATTCCGAGTGAATTGGTTGAAGTTATTTCTCTCTATATCTTGTGGATTGCTCATCTCCTTGTATGGACGTAGGTCGATTGACTGAACCATGTTAAATCTTTGTGTCTTTTGATATGTTTCTCGCTTGTCTTCTTACTCTTGGTCTTTCAAGGTTTACTTTGCTTAACTTCCACATGACACATGCTTATTTCGGTATAACACTATGACTTGATCAAAATAAGTGTTAGTGTTATGCTACCATATACGTCATATTCACAATTGATTTGGAATATCTTTTAAATATATATGGTACCAAATCTTAACAACTAAAATCCACCATAAATATTTAATTAAAATAATATAAGGATGGGGTGGACAATGAGTGAAGGCGTTGGGAAACTTTAGACTTATATATATATATATATATATATATATATATATATATAATCTCTTTCAAGTCAATTTTGATTTGGCACAAAATATAAGAAAACAAAGAAGATTTTAATTTTTTTTTGTAATTTTAAATTAAAGATATGTCAAATGCATCAAAATGTTATTTAATTTTATAATTTTAAACATGTCATGTGGAAAATTAAATGAAATGAATCACACCTTTTTAAACAAGCTGTAAAAAAAAATCAAACATATTAAAACAAAGAGAGTATTCAATTAATTTATTTTTTTTCTTAAATGTAATTATAGCAAACTAGTACAACATATATATATATATATATATATATATATATATATATATATATATATATATATATATATATAAAGAGTGAGCTTTAATTGAAGTAGGGTCTCCACTCATCATATTCAAGGCCTCTTGTGTTGGTTGGTGTCATCATATTCAAGGCCTCCTGTGTTGGTTGGTGATACTAGATAACAGTACATATTAGTAGATGAATGCTATAAATTTCTTTAAAAAATTATAAAATATTATATATATTTTATACATAGAGGTAGAGTGGAATTTTAAAGTTTATGAATTCAATATTTTTTTAAATTTAAATTATTGAGATCTAAAATAATAATTGATGTATATTAGTAAATAAATTTATTAATATATATATATAAAATTGTAATAAAAATTATTGAATCCGTGCAGTTATAGAATATAAATTCTAGGGAAGTAAATGATTCTGATATTTTCCTCATCTCGAAGTTTGTAAAAGAGAGAATACTACACAACTTATGACGGTTTGGTTCAAATAAATACCCACATTTATTAAGTCCATTTTACTCCCAATTAACTAAGAGTAAAATAACATAAATTTCATAAATTTAGGAGTAAATTTTTTTTTAATGCAAGCTTTTAATATTATGAATCTTATTAAAATTTAGATTTTAAATAAATATATATGACTTTATATTTAATTAAACTTCAAATATGTACATGTATATCGTGTGTTTAGTTATATATATGTATCTCAGCTACATGAGATCAAAATTAGGTATAATTTTTTTCAGATACATCGTATTCAAGTGAATTCGCATGTACCTAACTCTCTTGCTTCTCCCTATGTATCTGAGATACATAGTAAATTATCTTTCTCGCTTCTCTCCCTATTTTAATATATTTAGTAGCAGAAATATATGTATTTAGGTGTATTTGACTTAAATAGTGAGGTGTTTTGATTACTAAATAAAAATAAGAAATAGGTAAACGGTCAACCCAATCGTTTATTTTTCATTTCTCAAGACTCAAGAGGCCAGCCTTATTGATTATATGGTCCTTCTCTTATATCACAATAATAAATGCAGTACCAAGTCCCAACTAACTCCTTGTTTGGCTATTATGGAAAATTAAAATATATGTTTTTTTATCTCTCATTGTAAAGGCTACACCTTCTACCTCCTTCTTCCCTCTTTTGTTTTCCAATTTTCCTCACATAATTAGGGCAATATTAGCACCTTAATAGTTGACTGATCTCGTTGATCATATAATTGTGAGGGAACGTGTCATATTAGAGGTCTAATGAAAAATGTTGAAAAAAAATTCCAAATATCAGTGGCCTGTTTGGCTATAGTTGTAGTATTTATAGGTTTGTACACTCAATCTTTAAACAAAATGATAGTCACTTACTTTATTGGCATTTTAGGGATCCTTGGCGTGTTTTTACCTGATTGGGAGTCCTTTGATCAAAGTGTCTCACATTGGGGCACTCCTCTCAAAGTGGAAGAGTTCACCGCTGAGTCTTGCAGATCGGTCAGGTGATTAAAAATCTTCGTTTTGAATTTAAGTTATATGTGTTCATGATATAAATAGAATTTCATATTATTGGATTATAATATGTTATTATATCGAACTTACTTATGATAGTTAACAATAGTATTTATTGTATATGTCAATGTTAATTTTTAGGTTGTGAAGTATTATTAGTGCTTGTAACTTAAAAACTCTTTTCTTCTTTGCTAATAAACGGCTAAGAATATTGTACTCGCAAGCAAATTATAGTATTGTGCTTTGGCAATCTACTAGGAAAAATAATTTGTTGTGAATACATGAAATGAATTGTCAAATAATTAGAGTTTACATTTTATCCACTAAAAGGTGTAAATGATTTTTACTCTAATTAGATAATTTAATATATATGCTTAAAAAATTGAAGTTAAGTGATTATGCTAGTTAATTAGTAGCTTGGAAAAGATGACATTATTAGCTATTAGATCTAATCTAACTTTGCTAAACATGTAATTGTAAGTGGATATAACTTGTGGAAATGATCGGACAACATTGGTGGTGGAGATTTTCAGTTCCTTCAGTTTATATTTTTCACCTTTTCGTTATCTTTCCCTTTGATATTAGGTCACCTGCGTGATTTTGTTATTATATTCCAACTTGAAATGTTGGCTATTTATATGTAAAATTGATGGATATTTACATTTTCTTCCCACTCGAAGATATCATTCTTTTGAGTAAAAAAATTTCAGTTCAAATTATTGGATCTTAACTTTAGTGTGTTGAAGTATAGTTTTTTTTAGTTCACACTAAATGTTAGTTTGTATTGTTTCAATTGTATGATTGGACTATGAATGAATTCTCATTTCCATAATTATATTAGTATCACGGAGTTTAACATAATACACTTTTCATATGTACTACATAGAAGGAAAACTCTAGATATTGAGTTGAAAAAATAAAGTTCAACATTAATTAAAGTAAGAATGGAAAATTCTGTCCTTACAATCAAGGACTCTAAGTTGATGATTTGTCATCAGATAACGTATTGCACATTAGTTATTGAATATTATAAACTCCTTTAAAAAAAATTATAAAATACTTTGTAATAATACAATATATTCTAAAATTTGATTTTCGAGGGAAGTGAATCAACAAATGATTATGTACAATTGTTTTATTTGTGGCTTTTGAAATGTGCTAAATTTATTTTACTTGTTTTTATTTGTAGGTTTAGATTTTATCCAGTCAGAATGGCTATCTTCACAATTTTATATGGATTTGGTTTATACAAGTGGTGGATATTTATATCCACTCAATAAATTCACATTAATGCACTTAGTTTTTTTTTTCTTTTTTTTGTTGGGTGTGTATTTGATTTTAGCATCTTTAGATTAAGAGTCAACTGCAAATAAAAACAAAAGAGAGGAATTGTCCCTTTATGTATATATAATAAGTAATTTTCGACATATTTAATTAATATTTGTATTATTTTATTTGTTTAATCATAGATATCTCAAATTTATTAGTCCGATTAATTTAGATTTAGACAAAAATAAGTGACACTTCAGCCTATGATGAATTCAACTATTTATCATAAGAAGACTCATATAATGTGGAATCAATTTAGGGAGATAAAATTTGTAGTATAAATGACATAGAAATAATAACACCAGCAAACATCTAATTTTTTTAATTTTTTTTACCTTTAAATAAACTTCTAACATACACAACTTTTTCCTTTTCTTCTATACCGAGAATATAAGCCTTCAACCTCAGGCGTGATTAATCAGCATTTTCCTGCCAAATTAAAATCCAATATAACATCAATATACAATGTAAATGCATAAAATGATGAACTAAATATATAAAGTAAGTTTTACTCCCTCCGTCATATATTTAAAAATGTATAATTTTTTATAATATTGACATGAGAAAAATTGTAACTTATCGTAGTATGTATATATATACTTTTTTCATTCAGATTTTGATTCTAAAATATTACATGATTCTAATCCAATTAGCTTTAGAGATTAGTATAATCGACTCCCAAAAAGAGGAAAGCGATACTTATTTTGAGATGGAAGAAATACTATACTATATATATATATATATATGAAACTCTTTATGATAAGTGTAATTTAAAACTGAAAAGTAAAGTGATTAACTTGGTTAAGGCTAAATGACCTAATAATAATAAGAGAATCTAAACACAAAACTTAATACTCTATCTATTTGAATTTATTTGTCTTATTTTTTTTACTCTTTATTTTCAAACTTTCGACATGATATGTTTAAAAACCATAAGATTAAATGATATGTTGATACATTCCACATATCTTTAATTTAAGACCATAAGATTAATTCAAAAGTCATTTGTAATTCTTAAAACTCCATATCAAATTAGAACCAAACAAACAAATTGAAACGGAGGGGAGTAGTGATCTTTTGTGCACATAAATTACTAGTTTGAAGAGGGGAGAAACACATTTTCAATTTGAAGGAAGGCATTAGCCAACATCTTCCCAAGCTGGACTTGTGCTGGAGTTGTAAGGTGCAACAAATCTGGCCCAATTGGAAGCCCTTTAGCATCTACACATCTCACATTTGGAAGATTAATTCCCAATTGAGCTTTTCTAATCACTTCCATATATGGCCCTGGTGCTGTTGCCAATGCCACCTACACCCACAATAACCAACACAATTACTCAAAGTCTTTATAGTTCAAACTTAAAGATTTGGGTCTCCGTAGTTGTGATTTTTTGAACTTGAAATTATATCTGGACATACATTTTACTTTGAAAAAAATTAAAATTTTGTGAAAGAAAGTGAAAATTCTCCAAAAAATTAGATGAAAATATTTGAATACTAGATTTTTGAAATCTGATCAAGTTTCATGGTCAAACAGATATTTTCAAAATTTGATTCAAAATCTATAGTCAAACACTAACTAAGAATATATAAAAGACTTTTGAATTATCTAATCGCGGATATTATATACAAAATATACATTCTTTTATATTGGTCTTTCATTATGTCATATCTAAGGAAGTGCCGTTAAGGGCAAAACAAGAATAGTGGAATTAAAAGCCTACTAAATACTAAAAACGAAACAATCTTTTTAAACAAATTAAGAGAAGAGCAAGACATTTAAATTGAAACAGATAAAATATATAACATAACTTAGTTAAGATTATTTCTATTACCTGAACAATAGGGAGTGTAGGTAGCTCCAAATCCTTACGAACATCTTTAAAGAATTTCTTCAATCTACCTTTATACAATTTAGCATCGTCAAGATCAATTGCATCACTCTCCCCTTGGTACCACAACATCCCTCTTATCGTCCCTCCTCCTTGTAACGCGACCTTAGTCCTCCTTATCATTTCGTTATAAAGCCATCCACCGCGCACCCATTGGGTAATATTTGTCCCTCCTATCGCGCAGGGGACCAATCCAATCACTCCAATATCCGGGTCATCCATTTTGAGTTTATTAGCAAATGACATACCTGGCCCAACCCCACAAGTTTTATTCACATCTATGTCTTTGTGCAACGGCTCATCAGCCTCAACCCATGTAAGTCCTCCATTGAGTCGGAGGACTGATGGATTGGGCTGACATTCAGGCGGAACAATACCATCCCAAGTTAAATTAACCGTACCTGATGAGCTTGTCTGATTAAACACTCCACCACGCCCTGACATGTTGCTTTGTCCAGATAAAATGAAAATGTTCTTCGCGATTGAATTACAACCATTGGTTACATTCGCGGTGGCTACCCACCGCGAATGTGACAAAAGCATCAACAATAGAAGGGAAAGCATTTTTTTTTTTTTAGAGCATGGATTAAAATTTTAGAAATTAAAGTCTTTCGTATAGACAAAAAAAAAAAAAGAGACTACGAGGAAAGCACGGGGGGTTAATTAATTAGCCTATTAAATAACAGTATTATTGATTTAAGACTACAGGACAAAACCTTTTTAGCTGTACATGTTCCAACAGTCAAGTCTTTGACATGCTCGTTGAAAATATATTTAAGTAAATAAGGATATGTTTTTAAGATAGAAATAAGAATGGGTTGAAATTATTTTTCGTTTGAATTTAATCTCAATTATATCCTTATCGTTAATTGATTGACCTAAACTACGGGGAAAATCGAATAAATTTACCCTCCATATTTTAATTTGATCCCAAATATGTCTTTACTGTTAGTAGACTAACGTATATTTGCCGTCTGTTTTAATTTGATCCTAAATATGTCCTTATAATTAGTGGATTGCCACAAATTTTCTGACTAAAGCAAGCAGATCTGCAGTAGTTGTAGGAAATAATTTTGGTTAGCATGTGCATAGGTTGGATAGGCACGTGCCACCTGCAGGTGGGTCCCCACGTACTTTTTTTTTGATTTCTTATCTGGTGTTTGATACTCGCATTAGAGTCGACTAAATTTGAATTCACGTCGAAAAGTCTCGCGCTTCCTGGATATCAAGTTACGCCTCTTTACTTGGATGTAAAGTGTGTAACTTTAAAAAGCTCCCCTTTTCTTTTTCCATTCTATCATTTTGTATCACAATTTGAACGGACATTTGATCATGAAAATTTAAAAGGAAATCATTTTCTTTGAAATTTTTTAAGTTAAGTTGAAGTTATGGTCCTGGATTCGAATCTCATCGACACTCGAATTAAAAAGAATTTCAACGTGCTTGGGCCATGAAAAAGAATCAGGCATGCACATGAGGAGGCGTGTTGAGAATATCATTAACTAATAAAAGTGTGCTCTCTCTAACAGCTTAAACTTTTAAATGTGATGGTCACACAATTCAACAGGTGCAATTCAAAAAGTTTCTTTTCATTTCTTATTCACATCTTAAAACCCTAACGGAGGGTAGAACGTAGACGTAGAATTTTTGTTAGTGATACTATGCTAATCTTCGCCCTGGGTATAGAGATGGCTTTGTTGGAGTACACTTTACCTTTGGATTTTTTTACACAAATTTAGATTTAGTCAAACCCCAATGCAGGCACTAGAAAGAACAAACCAAATAAATATATGCTAATATTCATGTCAAATTAGCTTTGATAACATTTAGCATTTCAAAAACCTATATTGAAACAAAAGAAAAAAATAAAGTTTTGCCCCAAGGGCGCCATGTTCTGGGAGTCCAAACTATAAAATTGAATAAATTCCCCTGAGGGACCACAGACATAGTAATATAGAGAAGACAAAATTGTTTCAAGCACCGACAGAACCGGAAGTACTTGTCAAATGACAAGGACTACAAGACTAGAAAGAAGAGTACATCTTTCCGAAAGCCAAGTTCCTCTAATATATAGTAATATATTTGTTACAATGTGATAATTCTTGTTATGCAAAAAATTAAAAAACTTATGTCACTCCATTGACTATATCAATCTGTATTGTGTGCTTTGTCCTGCATTCTGGTTGTCCATATGTTAATTGAAATGTCATTCTAGTCTATGTTCTATTGTTGCGGAATTAGACCTGCTATTAATGTCAGCTTATCTGTCAGTAGCATCCAGTCTGTTACTCACTTGAGTACCTCCTATTCAGAAAATTTGGAACTCGTTGGACGACGATAGATTAATGTCTTGTCATCACCATCCTCAAAATCAAGTTCATCCTCATTGTAGTCCATTTCGTCTACGATTTTTCCATCGTTATAGCTCTCTTGGTTTTCGGATGACTTGACTAGTGAATATTGTCCGGTAAGGGATGAAGGATCCAAGCTTAAGAGTTGCATCTCGGATTCAATAAGAGCTTCCATTTGAGCCTTCTCCTTATCCCTTGGATAGGTGCAATAAAGAAAAGAGTAAATGACACAACATAGTGCCATTGGAGTTCCTATTGCAGTGAACAACGCCTTCGCCAAAGACGTAGCATTTTCTCTGTCTGTAGAAATACTATCAGCACCTTGAGTTACTGGCATATAACCATAAACATCCTGTGCCAGTAGACCAACAACAGGAGGAGCAAATGATGATAATACGGATTCAAAAGATCGGTCCAGAGCATAGACACTCGTCCGCGCCTTCTCGTGTACTATCTCTGCAAAAATTGGACTGTTGGTGTCTCTTTTAGTACCCTCTGCAGTTTTTTCATGATAAATGCAACAAGTGGACAAAGAAGTAGTATTTCTTTTACTTTTTAGGCATAATACATAAATGGACACTCAAACTTGGTCTTAGTAACCACTCCAACTTTGACAATGCACATCTAAACACCTCAACTGACAACCAAACACTCCAACCCCACCCCACTCTATCTCGTGGACACCTGGCGTTGACGTATCACATAAATTTTTGTAGATGTCTAGATGATCATTTAGTAAGTTGGAGTGTTTACTTGTGTGCTGAGGCTGAGTTTGCGTGTCTGTTTATGTATTATGTCAAGTTTTGACGATGTTAAAACACTATAAAAACAAAGTTAAGTTAATGATCAATTACTTGTTTGTAGCTGGTGCAGTCCAAGATATGAAAAATCCAGACACAAACAAGACCAAACCATGCACGAAAATTGATGAAGGATCATCAGGCAAAGCAAGCAGAAGAATTGCTGCAAGTGGAATAGCTGTTCCTGAGCTTATTTGTGCCAAAATTATTCTTCCACTATTAGGTAAACTCCGCGATAAAACGTCTCCCATTCTTCCTCCAAACAAACTCCCAATGGAATCACCAACCACAAACAAACTAAGAAGAATAGCAGTCTCCACATGAGTAAATCCAGTAAGTTCTAACCACATTGGAGCAAATGACAAAGCTGACCAAGGGAAAGATCCCATAACACCTTGAGCTACAATAATCTGAAAAGACGGTATCTTTACGACTGATTTTGCTTCTTCAAGTAGACCTTGAACTTCTGATATTAAGGAATAGGAACTGCCATGAACTTTACTACTAGATCTTAGATTATCATCTGGGAAATGAGGATCAGTCGCGAATAAACGAACTAGTATGCCAACAACCACACTGATCAAACCAACAAGATGAAAAGAAAGTCTCCAGCCAGGAATTCTCATGAATGTTATAGGAGCTATCAATAAGGAAACATAGCCACCAACAAGTGAACCAATGTTGCTAGTGAATTGCAGCCATCCGAATGCCATTCCACGGTTATTTTCATCACAAGAGTCAGCTACTAGTGATTGAATAGCAGGTGAAACTATGGCTAATCCAATCCCATTCAAAGCTCTTGACACTGCCAACTTACCAACAAAAAAAGGATGTCATGAATTGCTTAATTTTCTTACAACTATATGCATACACTCAGTAGTAGCAGAGCCAGGATTTTCATTAAAGAAATTCAAATTTATAGAAATAAAGGAATTTCAACATCTATTATATATACGTAAATTAACTTTGACCTTATATATACAGTGTAACTTTAATACGAAGAGAGTTTTGAATCCCCTCGCGCCCCTAGCTCTATCAATGCATACAAGTATAATTGTCAAACACAATCAATTTAATCACTTCCTCTGTTTCACTACAATTTAGACATTCTCAACTTAAAAAATTACAATAACTTATACTCTATCCGTTTCATTTTACGTGATGTTTTTTGATTGGATACAGAAGCTTAAGGCGTTAAAGAGAGCAAACATCATATCAAAGCTACGTGAATAGTTTAACGAATTCAAATTATCAAAGATAGAACAAGATCTAACTTTTTGTAACGTCTAGTTTCCAAAACAGAACAAGTGTGTCATATAAACTAAAACATGAGATAGTAGCACTCTACTTGAAAGAAGGTGGTGGAGAAAGCGACGAGAAATGTAGCTGCAGCCCATAGAAATGCACCATAGGCAATAACATGAGCCCGGTTGTGACGTGCAGCTAGATAAGCCGCGATAGGATAACACGCAGACTGGACCATGGACCGGAAGAGCGTGAGTGAACCTAAACCAGTTGGGTCCGTATGGAGTGCATCTCCAACTTCTTTATAGACTCCTGGTAACAATGACTCATCTGCTTTTTCCATAATACCTGCTAAATTAACTAACACAAGAGTAAGTGTTTCTACCTTCATTTTTTTTTTCTTGATTTTTGTTATGGACACTATACATTCATGAAGAACAAAAACAAATCAAAATTATTTTATACAAAATTATTTTACAAATATTTTGGATAACAAATCATTTAAGTTTCTTTTTTTCAAGTGTTCAAAGAGAATAGGGTCAGAAATTTGAGACTAGATTAAAAGGTAGTTGAAAAATGATGGTTAGGGAAAAAAGACTAAGTCCCAATTGACTAGGACAAAACAAGATTGCCTCCATTCTAGCAACCATTATAGGATCCACAGTGTTCTACTTTCCATCAATTGAAGTTGGCTAGCTAATTGAATTTTTTTGGGTAAATTGCTACACCATATGTCTCAAATTAGTTATCACGTTTGGCTTATCGAGAGTCAGACTATGTGAACTTTGATCAATATTTTAAAATGTATTTCTTAAATAGAATTGAGTTGAGAAAAGATACAACTTGTAGTACTTCTGATATGGTTATTACAACAACAACATATCCAGTGAAATCTCACAAAGTGAGGGTATGGGGAGGATAGAGTGTACGCAGGTCTTACCACTACGTATGACACTACAAAGGTTGTCTCAGAAAGACCCTCGGTTCAAACAAATCAAAATAGTAATTAAAAAAGAATTGTAGTGGACAAAAACATAGCAATTAATAGCAAAGCAGTGTAGAGCATATATGCAAGGAACCGTAACATAACAACAACAAGTGCAATCACCTAAATATAATAAGCCACTTATGATATTTGATACCAAAAGTAAAAACCTACATGAATAGGCTAATACTATGACAAACACGATGGTCTATATACCACCAAGTCAAGAACATGAATTGCTAGTACTAAAACAACGCTCAACTAGCTACTAATCTTAGCTTCTATTCTTATTCACGACTTCCATACCCTCTTATTTAAGGTCATGTCTTTAATATGATTATTGAATATATCCAAATTTTAGTCGTAATATATAGAATTGGTCTAATACAATTTTACCTCAAAGATTAATCAAATCAAATCTCAAAAGCAAAACTAAAGGAGGCAAATTTATTTTTTCATCTCATCGTGCCATTTGATGAGAACCATCACTACTAGAAAACTGTAAATTACCTACGAATTTTACTTGGGGATTATTTCTGCAGAAATTTCCTGTGAATTTTCATGCGAAAATATGAAATTCCTAAATTATAGAATTTTTTACCTGCGAAAAATAGTTTCCCAGAAAAATTGGTGGGTAAATTTGGCGCCATTTTCGCAAAATTATTACCTGGGGAATTATTTGCGGCAAATAATTTGTAACTATCATTTTCATAGGTAAATTCGCAAGTAATGAAAAAAAGGATTTTTTTTTTATCTTCTAGCAAGAAATATTCTAGATAAATTTATTTGCAAATAATTACTTGTAAATTTATCTAGAAATATTTTTTTTATGTGGTATTACCTGGGGATTCATATTGTATGAATTTTGTTGGGGATTTACTTAGGAATTTTCTTACTTGAAGAATTACTTGGGGATTTTATTGTTGTGAATTTGATTTGAGATTTTTTGAGGGATTTACTTGGAAATATGCACACTTGAATTTTTTTTTATATAATTTAATTGGAATTTTTTTTAATCGAAATCTAAGGATTTTTTAAAATTAGGAGTCCTAGGATATATTTCCCAAAATTAAAAAATATAATAGTATAAAAAGGACAAATGATCACTAGAATGAAATTTATTGCTAAATAATTACTCTATTTTTAGGTTTAATAAATTATTATGCAATAATATCAGTTTAATAAGGTGTTGGAACATTATCATAAATTTTAGGATGAATATTTTTAACTTATATATAATTAATATTTAATCTCACTAAAAATCAATGTTATCATTTTTTATTTTTTTTTATTTGAAAGAAACAAAGAATTAAAATTATATGACTAGTTATTTATCCAATAAAAAAATAATTATCACAAGTATTTATCAGTCTAATATGGTGTTGGAACATTACCACGGATTTTTGGAATAATATTTTTATATAATTAATACTTTATCTCACTAAAAATCTATGATACCATATTTATTTTATTTTTTGATTTGAAAGATACAAAGAATTAAAATTATATGGCTAATTGTTTATCCAATAGAAAAGTAACTATCATAAATATTTGTCAAACTAATACGGTGTTGGAACATTACCATAAATTTTAGGATAAATATTTTTAACTTATATATAATTAATATTTCATCTCACTAAAAATTAATGATACCATTTTTTATTTTTATTTTTTTATTTGAAAAATAGAAAAAATTAAAATTATATGACTAGTCATTTATCCAGTAGAAAAAGAACTATCATAAAAGTTTAATTGCCCCTTGTTGATAGAATTATATGGAAAGAAAAATAAATAATTTTTACTTGTATATCCAATTGGTATATTATATTTTTACTAGCATTAAAATATATAATTTCTCTAAAGTAAGTTATTAAATGATATTTATTTCCAAATATAAAATTAAGATATACTATCAAATGTTGATTTATACCTTCCTTGCACATTAAATTTATAAGCATATTTATATTTTCAATTATTTATTTATAAGAACTTTGTATGCATAATTTAAATTTTGTCTACATTTAATATGCTTTGTTATAGATATTATCATAGAAAGTGTAAGCATAAAATTTTCATGATATGTTGGGTGGTAGTGATTTATTTTAATATATAAATAGTTGTCATGCTTTATTTTTGAAGAGTTAAATCACATGAACTTTACTCAACATTTTAAGATATATTTTGTTCTCATATTAATATGAAATGACTTTATAGTACTTTTTGTGTAATGAATCTTCAAATTGTATTTTTAATATTCAATTAATTTAATTAAATTTAGCTTTAAAAATTAATCAAATCAAAGGAAAACACCAAAATTTAGCATAATGTTAGTGTTACCTTTTACCACATCGGTGGAAGACACATGATCTTTAGCATTTATAATGCAACTAGTTAGAGCATTAGTGGAACAGAGTAATTACATAAAGGTTGGGCATTGGTTATTGAGCTAGGATTTAGTTGGTGCAATAAAGGAGTGTGGACTTGACCTAAGGTGGTACAACTAAGTAGGAGTTTATATGCATGGGGTTCAAGTGCAAAATAATTTATTAGGAGATTGGCTAGAAATATTCTCTTTTGTTTAACTTTTACAAAAAAAAAAAAAAAATTGGTATATTTTTTACAAGAAAATTCCCAAGTAATTTACCTGCGAAATATAAATTACTTGGGGATTTTAAAATTTGCAGAAAATAATTACTTACGAACTTAGTTTCTTGCGGATTTTCGTATGCAATTCCTAGAAAAATTCCCATGTAATCCACATTTTTCTGGTAGTATACAATGGCCCCTAAAGGAGGCAATTTTTTTAAAAATAAATTTTACATTTGTTAAATAACTTGATAACGCTAAACCTTTTAAATTATCACGTAGAAGGTAAGTTAGAAGAATTACAATCTAAATAGTTGTTCAATGGGCATTCTTATACTAAAAATGGACAATGAATGTATAATATAAATGTAGTCGTGTAATAATTTTTAGGGGAACTTTCGAATATAGCCACTCAAAGATAGTTTAATTACGCTTCATAGTTATAGTTTGCTAATTACGATTCGTAGCTACATGTTATAAGAAGGAGATTGGCGAGCAAGATTGGGAGAGAGAGGGGAGAGGCGAGCGAGAGAGGGCAGATAGTGGGAGAGAGATGAATTGTATATATATATATATATATCAGTTAGATAATTGTATATATGTAACTAGTATACATATGTATTTGTATCTATGGTGAGCGAGATTGAGAGAGGGAGGAGAGAGGCGAGCGAGATTGAGAGAGGGAGGAGAGAGGCTAGCAAGACTGGGAGAGGGAGGAGAGAGGCGAGCGAGAGAGGGCAATAATTTGTATAATTCGCATCTCATTTGTATAATTTGCGGGTACGTTTGTATAATTCACATGTGTTTGTATAATTAAGTAACACAAAGTCTGGAATTATACAAATATGCTAAACTTGAAATAACGAATTGATACAAACATAAACATCTGAACTTTAAACAGTTACACAAATTATATTATACAAATTACATTATATAAATTATATTATACAAAACCCAAAAACTACACGTTTATACAAACTTTAAAAAGTTATACAAAAAAAGATTAAATGTATATGGTGATAAAACTGAAAAATCAAAGGAAATCATCGTCATATACAAATACAAACCATCGTATACAAATACAAATCAAACGAAGAATTGTTAGTTGCGAATTATACAAATGTGGTGAATTATACAAACGTGACTAATTATATAAACTCGAAATCAGCCCACATAATTAATGGTTAATGTTAGTTGCATGTTGTAATTATAGCAAACTATTGCTTTGATGACTAATATAGTAGTATAAGTTTGCTTAACTGCATAATTTTTCCTAATTTTTATAGTCTAATTTTTAAAAATAAACATAAATTCGATTGGCTATTTAGGTAAAGATGAAGTTAAGCTTGGATAATAATATTACTAGACTTTTGTACATGAGTCATAAGACCCTTCCATCATATTTTATATTTCATAATATATATGCTATTTGATTTACAAATTTCAGAACCAATCAGTAAGAACTGATTTTATATATAGAGAGAGAGAGTACCTTTGCAGCGTGTAAAATTAATTACTCGTTAAATAGGAAAAAAAAAAATATAAAGGCTCATATTATTCATATAGTTCGTAGTAAATGGCAAAATCTTTTCAGAAGATATGGAATCTAACAGAAATGACCTCTGAAATCCTATGGAATTTAGACACAAGTTGAGGACTGCATATAGACTTTAATTGTACTTTTCCATCTCAAAATAAGTGTTTTTGATAAAAATAGTATTTTGTCCCAAAACAAGTAGTACTATTTTAGAAATTTAAGAAAAAAAATTAGTAATATATGATCTCCATACTCCATCTTTGTAGTAGTATTCAATTTTCAAGAGACATTTATTATATAATGACAGTTTAATAAATTACATATTGTGTATATTTATTAATTTCTTAATGAACGTGATATTTGTTTAGGTGATATCATTTTGGAGCAGGGGGAGTAGTTTCTTATTCTTATGACGGTTAAAAGAGAATTTCAATTCTATTTTTTTTTCTTATAATTGTGTTGTCGGGCTAGTTTATGCTCATCTTGATGAATTTTATTTTATGGAATATATGTCACCTTCCAAACTACCTATATCATCAAGTAAAACTCTATCCACTAAGGCTAGCTAGAACTAAAAATGAAAAAAGTAAGTATCGCCTAATCTTTTGATCTCTGCTGAGATCTTAGCCGGCCTGGGGCCACGAGAACCTTCACGCAAACAAGCATGAGAGAAGCGGAGCACGAAACTACTGCTTTCCTCCCCCCCCCCCCACCCTTGTTTTTTTTTTTTTTTTTTAAATTAACACTTTTTGATTTCTAAAATAATTTCACCTGTTTAACCATAACTGTTTGAAGTCGATTGTTGTTGGTATATACTCATTGCATAATAAATATATAATGAATAATGTATATATACACTAATTATATTATATAATAATTATACACGGTGAATAAAATTTATTAAAGTAATTAAAAAGACTAGAATTATTTTATGATGGAATATATCTAGACTGAAAAAAAAAGAAGAATATAAGCTAAATCTTATTGTACTGAATATATTGTTGTTAAACTAAACCTTAAATTCATTTGTATAAAGTAATTCACAAGGAATTCTCTCTTAAATTGCCAATGACCAACAAAGATTGTGGTGGAGTGGTGAGTATTTTTTCATCCTTAATTATATCAGAGATTTTGGGTTTGAATCCTCTTGGATACGAAGTCACCTTTGTTAGAGAGTATTTTATCGATGTGAATCCAAATTTAGTCGAACTCTAATATGAATATCTAACCGTGGATGGGAAACCAAAAATAATAATTGCCAATGAAGAAAGGATCTTATTGAACAATTCATATATAAATGAACCAAACATTTGGAAGAAAATAAAAATAAACGTTTGTGGACCACCAATAATATTGAAAATTCAACCAATTATATAGAGTTTTAGGTTTGATGATATTGTGGTCATAATATTGCTAGATATCAAATTGCAAAAATGTGGCAAAGGTGGGATCACAACTTTAATCGATAACATGCCTCGAGAGCTGCCAAACAAGAAATTGATAGGATAGACATATAGAGACTTCACAAAATAGGGCCTACTTGTAGGTTGGAATTATTCACAATCTCTATTTGCTCTCATATTATGTTAAAGTATGTAATTATTTTATCTGAAAATTTAAGTTATTTAAGAAAGTGCATATATATCACTATTACAAAACACTGGAATTAGCTACGAATTTCATCGCTGGTCTATCGTTATTTTACTCGTAGCTAATAAAAATTTGTCGCTAAATTCGTCGTAAAGTAAAATTAACGAAGAATTTTGTTATTTAGCTACAAAATATGTTTGTTGCTAAATCATGTTTTTTTAAGTATGTAGCAGGATTGTACTAAATTAGAAAATCTTGTATTCTATCAGTTGCATTTTATATTATACTCTTTTATTTTTTTGTTCGTTCGAAACAATTGACATATTGTATTCTATCAATTGCATTTTATATAATACTCTTCACTTTTTTGTTCGTTCAAAACAATTGATATATTGTATTCTATCAATTGCAATTTATATAATACTCTTTCACTTTTTTGTTCGTTCTGAACAATTGACATATTCTTTTTTTTTTTTTATATTTATAAACTCATTTGTATTAACCTTCCCTTTAGTACTTTTAATAACGACTTATATAAATGACTTAACATGTCAGAGTAAATTAACCTCAACATTATAAATTATAGTGACGTGGTATGTTTCACAAATTAATTTTGGGAGGGAGGGGGATCTTTCACATAAATAGTTGAACAAATTAAGAATAAAAAAAATAGTCGAATAAATTTATTGTGTTTATCTCTAATCAATATATATTGATTATATATCTATGATTATACACATTATATATAAATTATAATATATTATATATTCATCGACTTTTTAGATTAATTCTTCATTATTTTTTTCTTAAATTTCAAATCTAGTCAGACATGTGAATAATATAATTGATAGAACTTCTAATCACAAATAAAATATTATTCTTCAAAGCCCTTGGGATCTTGCATGTGGAGTGTTCTAGAATACAACCTTGCTAAATTTGTTGTAGATAATGTCTATATCCTGTCAATATGTTATCTATGGCTAGGCCCAAAACAAACGACAATGGTTTGGATCAAAATCATGATCGAACATGACACTTATTTGATGAGCTTAGTTAAGAAATAAAGTTATATTTCAAAACAAACAAGGATGGTTGGGTCAGATACATGATTGAATGTATATGATACTCGTTTGATGAACTTAGTAAGAAAATAAAATTACTTCTTTACAATCAATACAATATTACTAATTCTTCCTCGAACATTTGTATTGAGGGAAAAGACTATAAGAAACCTTCGAATATTCTTTCTAATTGCAAAATGTTTTCTTATTTAGTAAGTTTTTCAATTTTAACATTCGATGAATAAGATTATAAAATTTTAAAAATTACACAAAATTTTAATTCAAGATCATAAAATTTTAGAATCTTTTTCTAAATTTTGTGTCTAATCAAATTAAATTACATGTAGTACTAATTGTTAATTAATAAGTCTAATATTGGTGTTGGTCCAAAGTCTATTTCTCCATCCCACATGTTTATTTGTTTTAAACAACTTTTGGGCTCACAAGCTGCAATGGTGTTTCATTTTTTGTTTGTTCTAAGGTGAAGCATGAGGGGCCCATCCCCCCACCCCCCACCTCCATGGCACCCCAACCTAAACATCTTGGTGTATGATTCGACCTATATTAGTCAATGGTTTTAATACGGATTCTGGACACCGGATGAAAAATAATTTTAGAAAATTCTATATAATATTGATAATTTAGCAAATGAGTTAACAGGATTGATATTATCATGTACCAAGAAAAAGGAATATACTTGATAGTAAAAGAAAATAGAAATAGTATGATTGTGAAAAAGATAAATATCTATAGTTTTTTCGCTATGATTATAACTGACGACACTATTAAAATATAATTATTTATAAATATCAGTACTTGAAATTTATAACGTGGATGACATTAACGATGATGGCCGTTTATTTTTATATATAATATATTTCTTATAATAGAAGATTTATTTTACAAAAAGTATATATCTAAATGTCATTATTAATATAAATAGAATATTATCATAAAAAATTAAAATATAACATAAATAGTTGAATTTAGAAAAACTCAGGCAATTATAAAGAAATAATGTTATAATAAGATTTGACTTTATCTACTAATGGTCCATTGAGTTTAACGAAAATAATATTTTTTTAAATTATGAAAGAATTTTCTTCATAATTAATTTAATTAGCAATATTCTTTAAAGTGACCTGGGGCAGCTGTGTATAGTAGAAGATTCTTCTTCTTTTAATAATATAAACTTTGGTGCATTCATCTTCCCTTTCCCATAATCACGGACGTAACTTAGGGTAGGAAACTGGCTATGATCTGCCACGATTTTTTTTTATCTAATGTTCGATATCCATATTATTCGAAGCTCGAATACGAGACCTCTAATTAAAAAAGAAAATATCTCAAATCATACCACCACAATTCATATTCAGGGACGAAGTTAGGTAGGATCGAATTGAAGGGCTTCATTCAAACCCCTTTTAGTAAAAAAAATAAAATATTATTTATATATGATTAACTTTTTTTTCATGTACATATATGCTGAACCCTCTTCAACTTATACTTCTTATGTTTTACTCGTTTGTATTTTGAATTTTTCTTAGTGAAAATATTGTCGATGTTCATATTAGTACGATTTAATATATCAATCATGCATAATATAAGACGAACCAAATACTACATGAAAAGACTATATTTAAAACTTTTTCATTATTACGATTGCCCTTTCAAGAAATTAATCATGTCTATGCTCATGTAAAGTTTTTAAATTTTTTTCTTTCTTTTTGAAATTTTAAAAAGTAAAAGTAGATGTAACAGGTAGAGGAGAATGAGGGTCGGATGACGGGGAGAAGATGTAGAGCTTGGTCATGCTTTATCTAGTTAGAAATCATTGAGATAAATACGTATTTGTATCGAAGTTCGGCTAAATTTAATCCATCTGTTTCATAGTGAAAGATAGAATGTTTTCTAATAGAAATGTATCTTTAACTAGGAGACTCGATCCACAGACCTTTGATTAAGTTGAATGAGTATTTACAATTAATCAATATAGTAACTAACTATAATCTCTTGTCCTTTCTTACTTATCTATTATACTAAAAATCAAAATAGATACCTATTTTACTTGTTTAATTTTAAAAATCAAGAGATAATTTATTATTTATTTTTTAATTTATCATATTATTAACTATAATCAGACAAATAAAAATAAATAAAAGAGTAGTAAATTGATTATTACAATATCTTATTAAGTACTAGTAAGTATTCGCTTACAGCAATTTTTATAAGTGGCTAGATTGTATTACTCCTTTGTTCCGGTTAATGTATATAAGAGATAGAATCAGAATTTAAAATTTATGTGACCACGATCTCATATTAACATACAATTAATAATAATTGTCATAGATCCACAATAACATATACATGAGATATATCTAAATTTAAAACCTATTTGATCCACATGCACCTATGAACAACATTCTATATTCGTCACTAGACACAATGTTATGACATGCTTCGCAGGCTACGTACAAAAGTATTACAATGTTTAAAATCACAAATTTTAAAATTATAACTTTTTTACTTAACGAAATTTGATGAGTTAAACTATATCACATGAATTCTAAACTATTTTTTTTTAAAACATCAATCTTGGCATAGAATTCAATTTTATTTTTAGCAAGGGACTAGTAACTAAGAATTACCCTAACTAAACAAGTTAGATAGAGATGGTTTTTTTTTTTTTTGGAATAAGAAACAATAATCATAATTGCTAAAAACCAGATTATTATTATGTAAAAGGGGCCACCATGATTCAATAGGGAGTGTTTCATATGTCACACCATCCTTTCAAAAGGTTCTAAAAATTAATCTCCACAAATAAATAATAAATAAAAACCTATTGATTAATCATATCTATCAATTTTACTTTGCTTTTTTGCCCCCTCCCATTCCCCAAGATTTCACTATCATTGGTATTTTGAACTTAGAAATTATGATACACTCATTTTAACCACTCAAATTTCCTAATATCTTCTACTCTCTTTGTCCGTATTTTTTTTTTTGTTTTGGCTTGATACGCTTTTGTAATAAATAAAATAATAATTTTACTATATTTTATTTTGTTTTTGAACTTTTGCAAAATTCTATAGTGAAAAAAGAATGAATTTTTATTTAAAAAGTTTTTCATGTTTTAAGCACTCGAAGCCATAAGGTCGAAGGCACGTCTGTTTGTCTAGGCGTCACGCATTACATCACCTCTCGACATGCCGCAAGATGGCAGGAGGGGCGGAAACTGGCCTCCCGTGCACCCTGAGCGCACGGCTGGCCATTTTAAATTTTGTTGTGGTTTGTGTTTAAAATTCAAAACCAAAGAAGTAACCATTTAGTCTTCCTCCATTATGTTTCAAAATAGTGTATTGATTGAAGTGTAATTGATGATTAGACACCTTTATAGGAATTAAAAACTTTCTTAATTCAAGAGTTAATTCAGCATCATTATGAGGTCATATAAAACGACAAAATATGTTTCATAATTAATGGAACCTAACAATAACGACACCTCCACAATTTAAAAAGCAATGAAAAATACCTCAATGATGATAGCAAGAACAAGCTAAAGAAGATGATGATGTAATGCAAGTTTTTTACTAAGGACGTAAATATTTTCTGAAAAATTATTTTAATTTTTATTATGTTGGTAAAAGAATTTGAAAAATACTTTCATAAGGAAAATGACTTCTTTAGTGAAAATAGAGAAAATAAATTCTACAAATTAAATTTCACATTAATTGCGTCCTTCCACTCTCTAACACATCTCCTCTTCACCCTGATCACCCCTGTAGCCCATCCCTACTACCCCACACTCTCCACTCCCGCACTTCCACCTTCCAAAGTATTTATCTATATTATTATATATAAATATTTTTATGATAATATTTTTGTACTTGCATATCAAACACAGTAAAAAAAAAAAAAAAAGGGCTAAGAACCCACTTATTTTTTTTTAGAAAAATACATTTTCCTTTCTTACGAATAATTGACGATGTTTGCAATAACAAATATTTGCTATTTAATTGAAATTTCATAAGAGAAGAAAACTTTTCGTGGGTCTGCCTATTGTAACACACCCTAAAATTCTGTCAATCATCATAAAGAAGTACTCCTAGTAAAATCTATGTCATACTAACATGTGCATACATCATAATGCTATACAATTAAACAAAATAAACCATAAATAACCAAGAAATGAACAACGTCATCAATGAATTCTCCACATACTTGATCATAGTAAACATTGTCCATAACATTAATCTAAGACTAAAAAACTAATTAATTAGGGTCAATCAAATCATCTAAAGATGATTGAATTCTCATGTTGAAGAAGCTTGAACAATTCAATAATATAAATATCCACCAACATGAATGTTGTGAATAATTAGTACTACCACTATATATTCCCATCAAACAATAATCTTGAAATGTTCCTATCTTTTCTTGATTGCTCTTGATCTCCACCAAATGTCCCACATTGATCAAATCCACCAAGATTTGCACTAATTTGCTCATGATGGTTCATCCCCATTTCATCCAAATGAGATGGAATTGTACTAGTAAATGACTTATTAATTTGATCAAATGTGGAAGCATTTGTATTATTTGTAGTACCAACTATGCTATTATTTGTTGGCATTATTAATGTATCATGATTATTATTAATCATGCTAGAACTCAAAAATTGTGGCATAAATTGAGAATTTTGAACCTTTTGTGTAGATGACCTAAGAGTATAATTAAGAGGTCCCAAATTATCCATATGAGCTGATCTTTTCATGGCTGAGCTAGCGGTTGAGAAAAGATCAAAGCGGCGAGTGTAGGCAGAACCTGTAAAGGGAGTTGTTGGGATCCCAGTAAATTCTTGAACCATTTGTCGAAAATTTGTAGTGTCTGTGGTGAGGACAGTTGTTGGGGCACGCCTCGATGCCCTACTTCTTTTTCTTGGATTTTTTCCCATATTAGGTTGAACAATGGAGGGGTTTATTGGTATTGTAGGAGAATCATAGTATGGAGCTTGGTGATGATGAGGAGGAGGAGGAGGAGCAAGATTTGGTGATATTGAGCAAGTTAAGTTTCCAAAGTTGTTGAAATTATTGTTAGGGTGATGATTAGATCTTGTAATGTCTTTAGGCCAAGTAAGATCATTGTTGTATGGAACATTTGTTGAATCATGGAAATTGGAGTTGAAATTTTGTGTGTCATGAGGATTAAAGAGAGAGGGTTGTTGAGAATGAAATTGTGGTAATAACAATGGATGATCACTTGATGAGATTGAACCAAAATGGTTTGAAGAATTCAAGAAAGTTGATATTGGTGATGTACCATGATGTGAATCATATTCTTGATCATCACCACTTGAAGATTGTACACTACCACTATTACAAGAATCCATGTCTCCTAATAGAAAAAAAAAGGTTGAAAATTAGTTTGGAGAAAGAAAAGAAAAAATGGGATTCTTAAAAAGAGATTGATCAAGAAAAGGAATATGAAAAAGTGAGCTAAAGAGGAAAATTTTACACCTACCTTATATCTTGAAAGATCTACAAAATTAAGAGTTAACTTAACAAACTTGTCCTTTGCCTCTTATTCATGGACCACTAGGTATTTAGGGTATTTTTACACATGTTTGATTAGAAAGAAAAGAAAAAATCAAACATGATGGTTGTTTAAAGTGTAGAAATTTGAGAGTTGTTGGATCATATGTTTTCTTGTAAGATCTGGTATTAGGGTTTTGGAATGAAAGGAAAGAGAGGAGAAGAAAAGAGAGAAAAAGATTGTAAAAGGCTTTAAGAAGGGTTCTAAAAGAGAGGCATACAAGGCAATAAAGCTTGGATCAATTTATGTTTTCCACTCGCTCAAAAGAGAAACATGAAACAATTACAAAGGAGAGGTGGGGGTAGGGGTGGGGTTGGGGGTTGGTGGGGGGTAGATGGGGTCTCCATTGGAAGGAAGCTTTAAGGGTAAGTGTGAAAATGAGAAAAAATGAAAACAAGAAAAGTGTCATGGAAACATGAATGGAAGAAAATTATGTGCATACCATATTAAAAATATCTTTGAGTAATTTTAATCAACCCATGTCATTTTTGTATAAAGTTATCCTTTAGGGTAAAATGTGGATTTTAAAATTAAAAATTATTTGATATATATATAATTGTGACTCTTTTTTTAAAAATAAATCTATAAAAGAAAATACATTAATTGAAACTAATGTAAGATAACTCTCTTTGTTTTAATTTATGTTTCTTACTCTTGCTTCTTTTTTTTTTTTTTTTAAAGAATATCACTTTCTATATTAACTCTTTAATCCAATTTCTCATATGACATATTTAAGATTACAAGATTCAAAACATATTTTGATACATTATAAATCGTTATTAAGATCACAAGATTTGAAAATTTTCACTTGCTTTCTCAAACTCCATATTAAGTCTAACAGGGATCAAATAAAAAGGAGATGATCACTCAACTTCAGATAATTAGCCATTATATTCCCTATATTTTGTTTTTTCTTCCAAAAGTCACTCAACCAATTTAGTTTTCGTGGCCATTATTCCTATAAATATAATTTTTAGTACCTATCTAATGACGTGACAACTGCAAATTTTTAGAAAAAAAATATCTTAAAAATTAAAATTAATATTTAAATTTATTTAGGACCCAATTTATCATAAACTTGACCAAATTCTTAATTCAACTTATCATCCACTTGAGATTTTAAAACTAAAATAGACCGGTAGAGCTTGTAAATTAACTTTTTAACAAGTTCACATATAAGAAATGTATTTAAGCTTTTATATCTTTTTTTTATCTAAGAATTTATAATTGTCACGTCATTAAATAAGTACAGAAAATTATTTTTCTAGAATTAATGATCACGGAAGCAAATTTGATAAAATTGAGTAATTTTTAAAAGAACAATAAAATCAAATAATTATGATAATTAATTATCCAAATTTGAGTGACCATCAAAACTTCTAACTCAATAAAAAGGAGAGAATAAGCCAAAGCACATGTACCACGTAAAAGCGGTCACAATTAGCTTAACTAGTTGTAAGAGATACTCCCTCTATTTCATAGTGTGGCGTTTTAGCTTTGCGAGGTATAAATTAAGGTAAATTTCTCAATTAGAGTAATTAATAACGGGACCTATTGATATAATGCACGCTGAAACATAGAATTTTTTATCATTTCTTGTAGGACACACAAAGCTCTTAATCTTACATGTAGTTTCTACTTAGAAGGAAGGTTTTAAATATATCTTCACCATAAATTTGGAAAATCATTGTTTATATAATTTTGATATGAGGAGTGAAATATTATCATATAGTAATACATCATCCATTCTAGCTAGGTTGTGTCTTATGGGAAATCCAAGTGTGATTTTGGGCCTTAGAGACGGGTGATTTTGAACTTTTTACCTTATTTGTCCCACATGCAAATCAAAAATTCAAATAATATTGAGGGTGTTTGGTCATGAAAATCAAATATTTTTTACTTAATTTGGAAAGTTTTATGTTAGAGTTGAGTTGTATTTGACTATTCCTTTTGCAAAGAATATTAGAATTCAAACGTACTTTTTCTAAATATGAAGAAGAATTGGTTCTACAAATTATGCTTCATCGAACCGTATTAGTAAAAAACCTACTTGTAATATGTTAATGACCAATTTAACAACTTGGGTAAAGTAGTTGATGTTTTTATAAGCTCAAAAAACTGATTATTCAAGTTGCACACATAGATGGATCATTCAAACATTAGTATAAACTGTTATGATTTATGAAATTTGTGGTATGGCTATGTTTTCAACTATTTTATAAATGCAAACTATGTACTTAAGTACAACCTTAAAAGTATGAATCGACTGTCATTCAACTAATGTAAATTGCGTTTTAGAACTATCTTTTCCTCATTTTATCGCAAAATAATAAATTTTTTGTAGTTTGGCTTGATGAGACAAGCCGGCAGACCATGCAGAAGAAAAGCATTTCCTACAAACAAACATGCAGGCCTAGTTTTATGAAATTCAATTTGAAAAGCTTAATAAAGAGCCATATGTTCTAAAATTATGCCTATACCCAATGTAACAAATGCAGGATTGTAAGAAAAATAAATCAGTAAAATACAAAACAAGTACAACAACAGATAGTAATACATGTTGAACCAACATACGTTGTGGTGCAGTTGTGAGACTACTCCACCTTTAACCAAAGGTCTCGAATTCGAGTTCTAGATATGGAGAAAATCATGTTGGGAGCGTCACCCTTGAATGGGCCTTGCAGTATGCATACTCATGAATACTATCAATACTCTCAATAGTGTGGCTTTAGAGAAACCAAACATATGTGTCCTTAGCTCGAAACAAATAATATCACATCATGTTAAAAATACCTATTTGTAAAATCCGAGCGCGTAAAATATTAAAGAAAATACATCCACTCTAGAATATATTCACTTATCTTGTATGAAAAATAATAATAAATAAATAAAAAGGCCTATCATTAAGGATTTATCTTGATTTCTTTGTTTTTATATATTTGATTTTTGTCAGTTGACCCCCCTTCTATATTATATATAAAGTTTCCTATTTTATTTCTTTTTAGTGATTAGTTGGGAATTTGAGATCAGTGGTTAGCTTCTATTTTCTTGAAAACTTCTGTTAAGAAACTATTGAGATGGAAAAAACTAGAAAAAGTGGTCAATCAACCATGTCAAAAATTGCAGATAATTCAGTACTAAATGGATTAGGTTGTGGTCTAATAGGTGTTTTTTTTCCAAGAAGAAATACTAACACAAAAATCAACATTACAACTAAGTCCAGTGACACCAATGTTGTCAAGAATACAAGAAGATGTCACACCAGCTTTTGTCTGAAGAATTCGATTTCTAGCAAGAACAAAGTGTCACAAGTTGTGAACTTGGCATACGCGCAAAAGCTTAGAAGAGAACCAACATTCACCTCAAGTGAATTGAGCATGACAATCTTTAGTCATCGGAAATCCAAGGCCAATGGAACGTTGAATCGCAGTTCAACAGGCAATGTTACACTACTAAGCCACTTGGGAAACTTGAAGCTGCAGGGGAACCAAAATTCCTCAAGTGACAAAAAGGCTATCCAGAAGAAAGGCAAAATCTTGAAGGGGAACATAGTAAGGCAAACTAGTAGTACTGTAAAAAGCCATCAACCAGGGAGTTCATTTCGTGGTTCTGCAAATAAACTGGACCCTGATGTGCTCAAGTCCATAGGCAATGAGCAGTATAGACAGGGGAAACTTGAGGAGGCATTGGATTTGTACAATCAAGCAATTGCAATTGATCCAAGAAATGCTAGTTATTATAGCAACAAGGCTGCAGCTTTGATGAGTTTAGGCCACGTGATTGAGGCAGTTGTTGCATGTATAGAGGCCATCCGGCTAGACCCTTCTTATCACAATGCACATTATCGTCTTGCAAGACTATACGTCAGGTTCATCATTTTGAATCGTCAATTATTTTTCTTTAGATGATTTTGTCTAAATTTGGTTAATGTAGTCGAAAATTTTGTTCATTTCGACAGGCTGGGAGATGCAGAGAAAGCAATAGATCATTACAAACAATCAGGGCGAAAAGTTGACAAGAAGGACATTGCAGAGGCTCATGATATTAAGAGACAGCTCTTAAAATGCACAGAAGCACAGAAGCTGAGAGATTACAATACATTGCTAAAGGAAACACAAAATTCTATCACCTTAGGAGTAGATTCAGCTCCACAGGTTTCACTACAACTAATCCTCATTCATTTGTACTTGGTGGAGGTCTGAATGTAAATGGTTCAGACATTAGGCCATTAAGTGTATTTGTTTTCATTAAGATTTAAGCACCTAATTGGTTTGTATAGGTCTTAATCATTAAGATCTTGAACAAAGTCTTCACTATCACTAACCGCCTTTGCCATCACAACCACCACTACCATTGTAAACTACCATTATCGTCATCAACTACCAACCACCTCTGTCATCACCATCACCACTATTGTCAGCCACTACCACACCTATCACCTTCATTACTATAATTATATATATCCCACCACCACCGACATCTCCTCCACCACCACTACCACCACTGCGACCAACTCCTACTACCAACCAACTCCACCATCACAACTAGCACACCCACCAACTACCACAACCACCACCACCGCTGCCATTGTTGCCGCTAACTCCACCACAACTAACATCCACTACCATCACTATGGTCAATCCTTATAACCAACCATAACAACTAGCACCGCCGTTAACTACCACCAACACATTCTTTAGCCGCCATCATCAGCACCGCCAACTACTAACATCAACCAACTTCACCATCACAACCACCACTACCAATCACCACCATCACGACAGTCACTACAACACCAACCACCTCCACCATAATAACTATCACCACCACCATTCCTAGTCACTAAAGGACTAGAACAAGAGCGTACATAAATATTTAGTGAACATATTATCGCCACCATCACAACCACCACACACCATTACCACCATCACTACAAACCATCCCCACCATCATTAGCTAACATAAATATTTCATTTTTTTAATCAGATAGTGATTTTATTATATTAAATTATTTTTAAAAAAATATCTAATTGATTTATTGTTTATTTTTTATGTTTACAAATAAATATATTATGTTCATTCAAATGTTGAAAAACAAATGATGTTAATCCTTCCGTGTTCAAATCTAAAGACAATATCTTAATCATTTAGATGTGCATATAGATACACACGTCTTAATCTTAATATGGGGAAAAAATGAGGCCTAAAGTCCATCCCTAATGTACAAAGTCTAATAAAGAAATTAGATGTTTAAAGATTCTTACTTTTTTCCTTTTACTTGATTTCAAATGAAGATCTTTGCCATGAGGGCTGAAGCATTAATAAAGTTGCATAGACATGAGGAAGCATACACCACAATTCAGAAAGTACCTCATATCAAAACCGAGCTATGTGCTTGCCTTTTTGGTTCAGTAAAAACAGTTTATTTGTTGATCACTCGAGCTGAGGCCTATGCAACAGTTGGCTGGTTTGAGGAAGCTACAGCTGCAGCTCAAGAAGCAACAAAATTGGATCAAAGCAATGAAGTAATTATCACAATTCTAAGGAGAATTGAAGGGTTGGCATCATCTCGGTTAAAAGGTAACGAGTTGTTCAGAGAAAATAAATTCTCAGAGGCTTCATTTGAGTACACTGAAGGACTAGAACAAGAGCCATACAATTCTATTCTACTGTTAAACAGAGCAGCATGTCGATTCAAGCTAGGACAATTCGAAAAAGCTGTGGAAGATTGCACTGCAGCTCTTGTACTGCGTCCTTCCTATACAAAGGCTAGATTGCGGAGAGCTGACTGCTACATCAAGGTAATTTGACCACATTTGTTGAAGACGTAATTAATTAAGTAAATAAAAGTGTGTCCTCTCTAACCGCTTAAGATTTTAGATGATGTGATCACACTTATTTAACAAGGTATATATCATAAAGTTTTAGTTGATATATGCAGTTGGGAAGATGGAAAGAAGCTATTCAAGATTGTGAAATGTTAATACAAGAAAATCCAGAGGATGAGGAAGTGAGTAGGGTGTTCTTACAGGCAAAAAGTCTGCTACAAAAAACTTGTTAGAGAATTGCTATTGCTATCCAACTTATTTTTTACTTCTATTTTATTTTAGTTTATTTTATATGATGAGGATACAAATGAGCTTGAATGAAGAAGTGAAGATTCTTATAGACGACTCCCCACTTATTTGAGACTGGAATATAGTAATTATTATTGTTTTTGTAAAACTAGTGTTAGTACCATCCCGATAAATATATTGAATGAAACTAATCATAGATACTACAGATAATCGAATGTCTAGTCTTGGGCGTGAACCGGGTGTTGAAGAGTCTCAAATCGGATGAGAAACGGATGGGTGGTCTCCTTATATAAACTTGGGCAATCTTCCCTCAAGAGCTAGCTTCTGAGGTTAAGTTAGACCCAAGATCCATTTCTTTACATGGTATTAGAGCAGGACCCATCCTAATTGTTGTTTATCTATGATGGGTCCCTAGATTAAATTGCTCAAGTGCCAGATATCTGGTCTGGGGCATGAGGTGGGTGTTGAAGAGTACCAAATCGGATGAAAAAGCAATGGCGGTTTCCTTATATAGACTTGAATAATCCTCCCCTTAAGAGATAGCTTTTGGATTTGGATTAGGCCCAAGATCCATTTCTTTACAAGAAGAAACAAATAATTAATTATATCTTGATTTTTTAAAATAGAAACTATTATAGACCTTATTTTTCCATTACATGGATGTTTAAATATGTCTTTACGATAATCTTCTTTACTTTTTAATCATTCTCAACTTTAGATGTGTTATAAGTTTACCCTTTCCCACTTAGTGGAACTATGTTGGGTATGTTTATGTTGTTGTATTAGTTTACACAGGAAAGTTTGAGCATGAATATTTACCCGATACGTACACTGATTTGATAGATTTTTAAAGGGTAAGAGGTCATTTTTGAAAACCATACTAACAATAACATTTTCAATAATAGTAATAAAGGCACAAATAAACATATAAGTATCTAGTAAACATTAAAAAAAAATTGAATACAGATTTAATAAGTGAACGAAACCACACACTTTGAACAAGAAAAAGAAACCCAGCAAATAGACACTTCAAATGAGGACACATGGAAAGAGATATGAAGAGTCCTATAACACAATTTAGACATGGAAAACAGCAAAGGACACAAATAGTCCACAGGACAACATGAACCTACAAAAAAATGCTAATTAAAAGAGACATATTAGTTCTAGATCCTTAAAAATTGTTGTGGTGGTCTGGATCTTGAATGTTAATATTGCTGAAAGATGGATCATTAATTAAAGTCATTACATCATATCATCATCATTTCCGACCAGCATCTCAGACAATGTTGGACTCTGTGGAAAACCAACGGAGTAGTTCTGATAGTTATTCATTGGGATTGATGCACTCATTGGGGGATACTCATTGAAGAGTCCATCTATAGTGCTATTAGAGGAAACACTAAAGCAAGACTTTAGAGGAGCCATTATTGGTGAAAGTATTGGACAAGTTGTTGGATGCATTGGAGGGGCCATTTCATGAGCGCTTCTAAAAACCATTTCTTGAGGTTATGGAGGATACAATTGTGGAAACATTGGAGGAAACATGTCTAAAGAAAACGGAGAGAGAGGAAGCGGAGGAAACCTCGAAGGGTCTACAAGAGGAACCAGTTGAGGAGTCCTCAAAGGAACCACCAGATGACACATTGGTTCGAGCATTTGAACGAGAGCAGATGAAGAAGCCATCGATGGCTCCGAGCAAGCCATTGGAGGAGTAATTATTGTTGAAGGTATTGGAGAAGTCATTGTTGTTGGAGGCATTGCAGGGGCCATTCTAGGAGCCCTACTAAAAGCTATTTCTTTAGGTAATGGAGGATACGATTGTACAACCATTTGAGGGAAATTTTCTAAAGAAAATGGAGAGAAAGGAGGAGGAGAAAACCTTGAAGATTCTACAGGAGGAACTGTTTGAGGAGTCCTCAAAGGATCCATCAAATTACACAATGGTTTGGGCATTTGAGCAGGAGCAGCTGAAGGAACCATCAATGGACCCGCATGAGGAACCATCGATGGATCCGCATGAGGAACCATCGATATTGGATCGACAACAGAGACCAACAGATCGGTACTAAGCCCTTCGAAGTTGGTTGCACTAGGAATAGTTGATGGAGCCACCGAAGGAACTATTGATACTGGAGCCCCAATTATTTCCAACAAAGGAGCCCTTGGCTCCTCAGAGCTGGTCCCATGAGGTACCATAGGTTGATGGGCATTCAATGTGGAACCCTCTCCGTCAGTCTTCGCTTTCATCACTTCACGTACCTGTTTGAGGTTTTGTTTTATCACAAAACTCAAATCGTTGAGATCGTAAGGGTTCATGTCAGCAGGAATATCAATTCCCTTCAACACTTGATACATCTTATTTGTGCACTCATTGACCCTATTTTCTTTCCTTACCTTATGTAATTGTTTCTCCAACTTCTCAATCCTTCGCTTTGTGAACTCTTCTCCCGTCATCATGTGTTTTGATTGATCTAACACCGAAAGCTCACTAAACCTTTTAAAGGTATTGAATGCATTAGCATAATTTGGAAACAAATCAGGTTGGTTTTGGTAAGGACTATAGACAATTATAGCCATTTCAACACCACAAAGTGTAGTGAGTTCATAAGCCATTTTAAATAACCCTTTCAATCTTAGCTTGTAAGAGGCTTTCCTCTTAGCCTTATTTTCAATCAAAGCAAACTTCACTTTTGTTCTGGGCATGGCTAAAGATGAGGAATAGTAGGAGATATGTGTTTGTTTGGATATTCGAGATCGAATGGCTTTGTTGTAGTGAGTTTCTTTGTCTAGGATTGACTTCTATTTATAGGGGGAATTTAGATTGTGTAAATCTTTGAATAGTTTGAATTAAAAGATATTTAGGTGCCACCCATAACTATTATGGCATAAAACTAATTGATGGTGCATCATATACCAAATTAGATATTATCATTTTGAAAAATATGCAGTTTATGGCTTCGGTCTTATCCTGACCAAATTTTTTGTCAAACTTTTCTTATTAAGAAAATAATTTAATATTTGTTCAATCTAGAATCCACAAGAGATGGTCATAGAGTAATAACAAATGTCTTGGCTTACTCATTTCAGTCATCAAGAAAATTTTAAAAACTGTATGTTTCAATTTATGGATGCACAAAATTAAAGATTGAAACAAGCAACATCTTAATATTGGCTAAGAATTTTGAGATATTTTGACAACATTTAAATATGCATAAAACAATTGATTTAATGGTTAAACTTTTAAAACCGGGCTTGCCTGGTGCGGGTTACCTCTCTAATGTGGTATGCGAGCTATTGCATAGGAGTGGGGGTTTTACCCTGTGCGCACCCAAAGGGTAGCGGCTGCGGGTTTCCCTTGTCATAAAAAAAAAACTTTTAAAAATATAAATATTTATTGCATATGAAATGGTGATTTTTGTATGATTGTAGTTGTTGCAGCGATTGTAGAAGAACATTATCAATTTCTCTAATTTTGGAATAAATGATATGTAATAGAAATTTTATGTTGCTTTGACATACATTAAGATCTTGCGTAGAATTAGTTTTTATTACTATGATACCTGCCAACCTCTCATCAAACTCGCATTGAAAATTTTGTAATTTGATTTTGAGGCAAATTAATATGAAACAATTACAGAAAACACTGGTCAAATCAATGCGCTTACACTTAATGGGAAAGAAAATGAAAAATTTTATTCATTTTATGAAAGTACTCAAGAAAAAGAGAAATTAGTTGCAAATTGTCTTACAAATTTTTTTTTATTAAATGAAAATATACATTTGTACTCTGGTGATATTTCCACCCATTATGGTAACTAAGTTAAATTTTAATCATCTTGAGATCCATATTTAAGTTTATCCGGTCTTTTCTAGCTAATGTATATCCATATAAACCAGAAAGGAACACATGACTTGTTTTTGACCTTAAGTTTCAAAAGTCTTTCTTTTTTTCTTAAACTCCGTGTCAAGTCAAACAACATCACATAAATTGGGACAGAGGGAGTAGTTTTGTCGCATTAAGTATAACGATTTAAAGGTCACAATTTAAACCTAATTAATGAATAGTCTTACTCTGAATCAATTCTTAGTGACTGTCAACCACGTTTCGCTATCAAGAAAAGAAAGGTCTGGGCTTTTAGGTTAAGTTAATTCATTCACACAATTTTCATGTCCATCATCTTCTCTTTATCCCATTACTAAGGGTATACAAAAGTCTATTAGTATTAGCAAAAAATGAAAGAGAAACGGCCACATATATAATTTAATTATCTTATACTAATATTTGCGCGAGTTAAATTTAGCGGCAAAAAAAGGTCATAATGTAAACCTATAGTTCAATCTTTCGTCTTCCCTTTTTCACACGACTTCTGCCATATTATAGCCTTTGTGAATCGAGTTTAACAGGTAAAAAGTCCAATTTAAACCTAGTTGGATTTTCTATCTTCTTCTACTAATCTTACAAGTAAATTTATGATAAGGGAAACCTGCAGCCGCTACCCTTTGGGTGCGCACAGGGTAAAACCCCCACTCCTATGCAATAGCTCGCAAACCACATAAGAGAGGTAATCCACACTAGACAAGCCCGGTTTTTAAAGTTTAACCATTAAATCAATTGTTTTATGCATATTTAAATGTTGTCAAAATATCTCAAAATTCTTAGCCAATATTAAAATGTTGCTTGTTTCAATGTTTAATTTTGTGCATCCATAAATTGAAATATACAATTCTTAAAATTTTCTTGATGACTGAAATGAGCAAGCCAAGGCATTTGCTATTACTCTATGACCATCTCTTGTGGATTTTAGATTGAACAAATATTAAATTATTTTCGTAATAAGAAAAGTTTTACTAAAAAATTGGTCAGAATAAGACCGAAGCCATAAACTGCATATTTTTCAAAATGATAACATCTAATTTGGTATATGATGCACCATTAATTAGTTTTATGCCATAATAGTTATGGGTGGAACCTAAATATCTTTTAATTCAAACTATTCAAAGATTTACACAATCTAAATCCCCCTATAAATAGAAGTCAATCATAGACAAAGAAACTCACTACAACAAAGCCATTCGATCTCGAACATCCAAACAAACACATATCTCCTACTATTCCTCATCTTTAGCCATGCCCAGAACAAAAGTGAAGTTTACTTTGATTGAAAATAAGGCTAAGAGGAAAGTCTCTTACAAGCTAAGATTGAAAAGGGTTATTTAAAAAGGCTTATGAACTCACTGCACTTTGTGGTGTTGAAATGGCTATAATCGTCTATAGTCCTTACCAAAACCAACCTGATTTGTTTCCAAATTATGCTAATGCATTCAATACCTTTAAAAGGTTTAGTGAGCTATCAAAACACATGATGATGGAAGAAGAGTTCACGAAGCTAAGGATTGAGAAGTTGGAGAAACAATTACATAAGGTAAGGAAAGAAAACAGGATCAATGAGTGCACAAATAAGATGTATCAAGTGTTGAAGGGAATTGATATTCGTGCGGACATGAACCCTTTACCATTGTACCTATATGCTATTTGGGATTCCCCAACTATAGCAATTGTAGCTAGATTCCTTGAGAGCAACGGTAAATTCACTCAAAAAGCTAAAGTCTATTATCACAATGAGGGTTATTATATTGTGAATTCCAATCAATAGCGGATAGAGATGTAATACTTAGTTTTGGCCCTCACATGATCAATACTAATCTGTTGTTAAACCTTGGGTGGCCAGTTTCGATTCTAAGGATGAGGTATTGAAAGTTATCCCTCTATGGTGACGTTCCTCAATCTTCTATTTAGTTGTTGGGGTCCTAGGTCCCTAAGTAGGATTGCTAGTGTGCTACAAACACCTATATGTGATGCTGATTGTACAACTAAGCTTAAAAGGATTTCTTATGCTCAAGTGCTAATTGAGATCAATGTCATTATCCCATTGCCCAAATCAAAGCAATGGATCCTCAAGGCATAATGTTTGAACAACAGCATTGCAAATGCTATTGCCAATGGTTTCAAACCCCTGATAGAAAACAATTCATCACTTTCCAGGAGGCTATATAAATGGTTACTGATAGAGCTGAGATAGGAAAATGTCGCAAAGGCGCGGTAATAGTAAAAGCCCCAATTTCCCCCAATTCTTCAATAACAACTAATAAATTACAATCAAGGCTCTTAATACATTTTACATAACAATAATGGTAACATGTAAATAGCATGGGCTACTTAGAATTACCTTTTAAGGTTCAAATCCCAAAAGCTTACCCTTTTAGGGTTGTTGATAGAATCCTTCATATCTAGCAATTTCAATGAATTTGATATCAAAATCTAGGTTACAGAGTGATAAATAACAAAAACTGGTATTGATTTTGTAAAACTTGTACCTGATCAGTTCAAAATCTTACCTTTAAAGCTGCGCGAAATAAGAATAATACCGCCGTGTATCGTTCTCTTCTCCGGTAGAATCTCCGGTAGAAAGACTTGATTTTTCTCCGGAATTGTGCTGGTGTAACAATAGTGATAAAAAAATTGAACATCTATTATAGTTGTATAAAATATGCATATAATACGTATAAATCAAAATTTATACGCTCGATTTTCTTTCAAATTTGATCTGCCCTAGAATTTGTATATGAAATAAACTTATTAAGGCAGATGTGAAAATAAATATTAATACTCAAGTCATCTCCAATAAAGAGGAAATTTCAACTATCTTGACTCAATTATATCAGGAAATAGAGAAATTGATGACGATGTTAAACATTCTATTGGGATGGATGGATGAAATGAAGGCTCATGTATGGTGTCTTGTGTGATAAAAATATTTGTTATCGAAACTTAAAGATAAATCTTATAAAGTGTTTGTTATATATAGACGTGCGGAGTGTTGACTAGTCAAGAACTCGCACGTTCAAAAAATACAAGTTGTGAATATAAGAATGTTGAGATGGATGTAAGGATATAGTAAGAGAGATAGGATACAAAATGAGGATATACGGGACAAGGTGACGACAATGATAGAAAAGATGTGAGGATGACAAGGTGGAAATGTTACAGGCATGTAAAGAGGAGATGCACATATGCCTCAGTGCGAGAGGTTGACTATGTTGGATTTCAAGAGAGATATAGATAGGTCGAAGAAGTATTGAAAAGGGGTGATTAGACATGATATGATACACCTACAATTTACCGAGGACATGACCCTAAATAAAATGATATGCATAGAGATCGAGGATTAGGGGTAGAAAGTTAGTAGATAGTTGAGTCAGTAGCGAATCCAGAATTTGAAGGTCGTGGGTGCTCACTGCTCTTCAATCTTCCTGAATCACCAAGTGTGAGTCCTTCTTCTCGAGCAAGTTTTCTTGCCTTTCTGCGGAAGCAACTCATTATCTTGGCTGCTGGCAAGCTTCCTGAGAAGATTCTGAAGCTTTTTCCCTTTTTAGAGAGTCAGTTTGTTTTTTGATAAAGTGAATGTTTGAATTCTTGTTCTCACACTTGCTAACTTTCTTTAACATAAAATTGCTAGCGATCGCAAAGTATAAATATATAGCAACTCGAGCACGTCAATAAAATAGTATATGATCAAACAATGATTAATTTATCATGATCAAAAATAACTTATAATCACGAGTTACACTAAAGAAAAAAGACCAAAAAGTCTTTAAAATAGAGAAGATTAAAAGGTAAATGACACTACATAAAATCAAAAAATAAAAAGGAGAGAAGATGGAAAAAAATTTAATTGAAATAAAAGGTGCAATTTAGAAAAAATGCTGCCATAAAGAGTCAATATCATGACTAGTATGTACATACACGCTTTAGCAGTAAGGACAGAACCAAAGCGGCCACTAGTATTCTATGTTCAATGGGTGCTTATTTATATTTTATATCCATTTCTTCATATTTTCTCTATAGATATAGAAAAATTTTGTCGGAATCGATAGGTGCTCGAGCATCCGAAATGCTCCATGTAGATATGCCCTTGGTTGAGTGCTACTTATATCTCTTATCAATATTAGTTGTAGTAACTTTCCTACTATAATGTTCTTTGATTTTACAATTACTTTGTTGTTTTCATTGATTAATTTATCATACTATTTTGTGGTTACAATTGTTTTTTTCACATGATTTTCTGTATGATTTTTTTTAGTACTATTTTTCTTTTCTTACTGATTTTGATATGCTTCGTTTAAGCCGACGGTCTATTGAAGACAACATTTTTACCTTCACAAAGTAGGGGGTAAAGTCATACATACACAATCTTCTCAGACCTCAACTTGTAAAATTACACTAAATATATTATTATTGTTATTATATATACAACCAATTAGAATTATACTAAATTAATGTAATATTTAAGAACCATCCGCAAGTAGTGTATAACTAATATACTCCCTCTATGTCCCAATTTATGTGACACTTTTCATTTTTCGAGAGTCAAACAGTCTAAGTTTGACCAGGAATTTGCATAAGGAATCTTCGAATTTTTTAAAATGAAATTTATATATTTGTAAACTACGTAAAAAGTATCATAAGTCACAATAATTGACAAATCAAAATATTTAAAAAATATATGAAAAATTTACAGTAAAAAATAGGATTGTTTGAAATTCGAAATCTAAAAAGTGTCATATAAATTGAGACTGACGGAGTAATTGTTTATGATTGCAACCTGAAAAGAAGGAGGTAAAACTTTTACCCTTCTTTTTTGGTCAATAATCTTGGAACTATTTGACAAATCAACGGATTTGAAATGAGTTTTAATGATTTTGTTTTTTATTAGTAATTAATTGAAAGTAAATAGAGATAAAATATATGTTAACTCCCTTCATCTCGTATTAATTATCAAATTTCCTTTTCACACGCCTTTTTAAAACCTCATAAATAAGAGGTATTCGCTCTATTTTAATTTATTTATCTATTTTAACTTGATATGATATTTAAGAAAATAAATAATATTTTTTAATTTTATGATATAAAAATAAAAATATATAAAATGTATTAAATTATTTTTTAATTATGTACAATGTTAGAATTAAAGAAGTGCTAAAAAAATATATTCCTATTTAGACAGACAAAAAAAAAGTAAAACTAACAAATAAAATAGATAAAATATTAGTAGTATTTTTTTACTAATTTACCCTTCATTACCAATTATTAGTATTTTTTACTAATTTACCCTTAATTATCAATTATTAGTGTTTTTTTACTAATTTACCCTTAATTACCAATCCAATATAGGAGTAGGACCAGCAGTACTATGTGGATAATAAAGAGAAACATGATAATTAGTCATAATTACGACCACCAAACATTCCTTTTAGGCTTTTACCATTATTTTCTTTCCTGTTGGGTGACAATATCGAGAAAAGGCACAAAATAGTTCCTATCTTTGGGTTAAGACTCAAAGTCATCCTTGAGTTTTCACATAGAACACTAATAGTCTCTCATATTTGTAATATTGGTGCACTTTTAGTTCTCCTTCAAAATTTTGCCTATCTTTTAACATTGATTTTATCCATAATTTATGTATAGAATGTTTAATCGTCATTTTATATATTTAGTAGAAATAATGACTTCATGTGAGAGATTGTGAGAAGAAAAACACCTTGTTTTGTTTAGTAAAAATCGTATTGCAGGTAAAGTCGAGAGGTTCATCACGACGATTTCACGTGCAATAGTACAAATTTTTCTTTTCTTGCAATGTCATATGTTAAATTGTTCTTAGTTTAGCTGAAGTAGTATTTCTACTGAATAGAACAAGGTGTTCTTCTTCTCACCTTCTCTCACATAGAGTTATTATTTCTATTAAATATATAAAAAGACGATGGGACATTCCTTACATAAAATTATGGACAAAATTAATGTTAAAAAACAGGTAAAAGTTTAGGGAACAACCAAAAGTGCACCAATATTACAAACACGAGGGACTTTAATGCTTCATGTGAAAATTCAAGAATGACTTTGAGTCTTAACCCAAAGATAATTTATTGTGTCATGCTTAAGACCCGTTTGACCATAGATTTCTCAAATAAAATTTGAGGAAAAATTTAGTAAAATAGTGTTTGTCCATACAATTTGTCATTATTTGACAAATAACCCCAAATTCTCAAATACTAGAAAAAACTAGTATTTGGGACAAGTCTCATTATTTGAGAACTTTTAATAATTCAAATTTTACATCAAACCTTTGTTTTTTACAAGAACACCCTCTATAGTAGTTGTTTCCGTTGTTTTACATAATTTTTTACGTGAACATCAAAATAGTGATGAAATATTCAATGAATATGAAAGTGATGATATGGTTGTTGATGAAAATAATCAACAATCAGCTTAGGGTAACAAAGTCACGTGTCATGTAATACAAACATATGATAGTTTTGATAGTTTTTAAAACTTATTGGTATAAATCAAATTTCTTAAAAAGGTGAAATGTATTTCCCAAATACTATGGCCAAACACATGGTGAAATTAAACCCAAATAATATTGTATAAATTTTAGGAATCATATAGTTTTAATATGAAATTCCAATATATCCCTATTTAGTTTGTAATTACATTAATCCTTGAAAAAGTAAAACAAATCGGATACATAATATGTAGCACAGATACATTAAAAAACTAGCTCAGATACATTATAAAATAAATCGAATACATAATATGTAGCTCAGATACATTAAAAACTAGCTCGGATACATTATAAAATAATTTAGAATTAGGAGAGAAATAAGGGATTTTAGAGGCTTTTAGAAATAAAAGGGAATATTAGAAATAAGGGAAACATAAGACATGTATTTCAGTAATTTTTCCAATAATATTTGCCCAAAATTTTGGAAATTTATGGCTAAACACTAGCTAAATTTCTTCCTTTTTGATTCACTTCATATTTGATTGGACACAAAATTTACGAATATACTTTAAAATAGTTTGAACTTTAATTTTTTATTCTTTTCTTGATAGTATATATTTATAGTTATACAAAATATCATGTCATATTCAAAATTAATTTTCATTTCTTTTTCTTTTTTGGTATCCAATAAAATAATGATACTCCTAAATAATTAAAAAGGAGAGGGTACTTAATGGAAAATTCATGTTAGTGAGACAAATAAATAAATTTGGTTATTGTAAATTAAACAACAGCGCCCATGGCCTAACGGATAAGGCGCTTGACTTCTAATCAAGCGATTGTGGGTTCGAGTCCCACTGGGCGTGATTTATTTTTTCCGTCTAAAAATTCTTTTATTTTCTTAAACTCCGTATCTAGTAAAAAAACAGCTCACACAAGATAATGGTAAGATCCGAGTATGCTCTACCTTCCTCAACCCCACTTAGTGAGATTTCATGCTGTATCATTCTCCCTTTATCATACTTTATGTGATATCAAAATTTTATAATTATATGAATGCCATTATATCTTTAAAATAGATTTAAAAAAAAAAAGCAGCTTTCACATACAACAAACACAAAAATCATATTTGTATGCTATAACTATAGTTTGCATAATTGTGCTCCATAGCAAACTTTATGTTTGCTATGACTATTTCGCTATACATATATACAAAAGGACGCTAGCTTATTCGCTATACATATATACAAAAGAAGCAATTGTATAATCTGTTTCGGTATACATATACAAAAGAATCAATTGTATAATCTATGTTTGTATAAAACGAGAAAAAGAGAAAGACAAAAGAAAACTGGGCAGGGGAAGATCGTATTGTATAATCATAAGTGTATATGACGAAAATATATGCATTTGTATTTGTATATACAATTTTCTTTCACTTTATACAAGCACAAACGCAATGTATACATTTGTGTTTGTATAAAGTGAGAGAGGCGAGTGAGAGTGACTAGTGAGATCTGGAAGAGGGGAGAGAGGGGAACAAAAATATATGTATATATACAATTTTCTCTCGCTTTATACAAACACAAACGCATTTTATACATTTGTGTTTGTATAAAAGCGAGAGAGGTGAGCGAGACTGCCCAGCGAGCAGATTCACCAGGGAGAGAGGCGAAATAACAACAGTTTGCTATGAGGTACAATTAAATCAAACTATAATTATAACATTTAATTTGAATTAATAGTTTGCTATTATATACAATTTTCTCTTAAAAAAATTCTAGTCATATAAATGTTGTGATATACTTTGAATTATAGTAGTTTTTAAAAAAAATTCTCTTCTTCTGAAATTATACTTCACGTATTCTTTACGTCAAACTAATAGTGTGACTTTAATTTGAATTGAAAAAAAAAAGAAGTGTGCAGTTTAAATATCTTGTCAGCTTCTTCAAAGTCATAATTCCTCCGCTTTTTCTTTTTTTTTTTTTTTTTTTCAAATTAAATTTCAAGGAATAAAACGTTTTTCATCATCAATTTTAAATTTCACCTATTATGTATCATTCATTGTATCCCTACTATCGTTTGTGGCGCATTTTCTCTTTGAAGGTTTTCTGCACTTAACATAAGAGCTACACATTATTCCTCTTAATAACTTAAGCTTATAAGACGATTTGCAGACTTTAATAGTATGGTATGGTAACAAAAATCTCGAATTCTAGTTTTACCGTTAAATATGATTTAAAAATGTTAAACCACACATATAACGCTTATTAATCGCCTAACATGATTCAAAATGTTAGACCATACATAAGTTAGCGTATTAAGACATATATTCGTGGAAACTTATGATAATATTAGATTCATTTGAATTCAATATTATTTTATAAAGTAGAGTATAGAATTACATGGAAAAATATACCAAACACTACAACAAACACTCCTATTAGGATGAATTCATAACTTTAAAAGTATAGTAGATTCAATAAGAAAAAGGTTAAAGAATTAAATTCATAGAACTTAAATCCTGAATCCCGCTTAAGATACTTATAACGAAATCAAAATGTCCAAACACTAAAGCACATTTATAAATCTTCTCCATTAAAAATATATACTAAGATTGTATATTGTTTGAGTAAACAACCAGAGATAAGGGGGAAAAAACGTACTATACAAAATTACACATCAACGTACACATTACAAAAAGATAAATTCAAACGTCAAAAATTTAAATGCTAGTATTTGAAGAAACTTCAAGGAAAATTGAGAACAAAAGTGGGGATATTTGGCCAAAGAGGCTAGCTCTAGTGGTTGAACATCTCCATCATTAATCGATAGGTTAAAGATTCAAGTCATGCTGGAGGAAAAGTGGTTGGTAGGTTGAAGATTCAAGTCACACGTTGGAGGATAAGTGAGAACACTATTAATCCTGCGGCCAAAGAGAAATGACCTTGAAATTTGATCATCATGAATGTTAATTACCTCTTCGAACTTCGACTTCTTGAAAATGGATCTTTAATTCCGCCTACAACCCAATTTTCTTTTGATATATCAGATGAAAATTTGTAGAAATCACTCCCATATCTCATCACTACTAAGCTTTTCTTCTTATTATTATTCTCCGTTCTTGATTTTTCATTCTTTCGTTGATCATCATCATTGTCATTGTCTTTGTGTTTCTGCTCCAGCAAACCTTTTGCTGGAGCAGAACGACAACGCATAAGCAAAAGTGCGTTTGGTGGTGGTGCACATGATGTACCATCATTATGACTAAAAACAGAGTACTCTGTTTCCTCTGTTTTTTTGGCATGCTCTGTTTCCTCTGTTTTTTGGTTTTCTTGTAAAACCATAAACCACTTAGAGAAAACAGTTCTTGATGCTGTTTTTGCTTCGTCATCATTTTCTTCTTCATCTTCCTGATCTTCGTCTTCATCGTCAGAAGTGATAACATCTGTTTCATCAGTATGAAACGATCCAAAACATCGAAAATCAAATCTTATATTCCTCAAACATGTCAACAACTGCATCGCGTCTTTCTTGAATCCAACTCCTTCCATATTCCAAACAAGTTTTTTCTTTTTTTGCTTCTTAACATGTAACTTCTCAATCTCTTCCATTACTGATTGCCAATTCTTGATCTTGCATGTTTTCGGCTTGTGTCTTACTTTGATTTGTCCAGCACAAGTGACTTTCGGTGACGTAGGCTCTGATATCTCTCTTCTTTTCCATAACATTGGACTAGCTTGGCCAGCAGGTCCAATACCTCTTGTGTTTGATCTTTTTAAATGGTGATGATGAGAGGCTGGACTTGACATAAGTGTTAGATGAGCTCTTGAAGGAAAACAGACTAATAAATCTGTTGAAGGAGCTTCTTTGCACTTTCTAATACCTTTCATGTTGAATATTTGTTGAGTTACTTGGATTTTTCAAATGTTGAGATTTGATGAACAATAAGAAGAATGATGTTTGGTGTTTTTTTTTTGTTTGTTTTGAAATTGTGTTTGGAAGAGTGAAGTTTTTTTAAAAGAAAAGTAAAGAGAGGAGGCAAAAGGCAGTGGACAGCTAGCTTTCTTTTTACTTTTTTGTTTATTGCTTCTATCTTTACCATCTATTATAGGGTGTACTCTTGTTGGTTTCTCCGTGTATTGAATTCTGACTAAATTCGAATTTGTGATGAAAAGTTTATATCACAGGTTAAATGCTGAATCTGTAGTGGGGTCCTAATTAGATATGAATTTGTGCTGAGAAGTTTCATATAAGAAGTAAAGTATTTTTTAATAAAGGTGACTTCAAATCCAAAATTTGAAACTGTTGATTAAGAATGAAGAGTATTTGCCATCAGAGGATCTAGAGGGATAGCAAAGGATTCAGTCGAACTTCCTTGGCAAAAAATTACACGATATATTTAAGGTACTTTTTATGCATATTTTGAACTTCCTAAACATAGTATAAGAGGTTGACTTAGTGGTTGAAGGGATTCAAAATTCAACTTGAGATTCTATGTTTAAATTTCAAACACTATATTTTTATTTTTCGAACTCATTAGTAAAAATTCTGAATCCGCCTCTACTCCACCCTAACGTACATGATGCATTTTCTACTATACCCTCATTTTGCTTTATTTTGAAATGGGGTCACAAAGTGTGATCATCCCTTCTTTTTCTTTCGTGGCGTTTACTTTTTCATCAACCCCTTGCCAAACAAAGTGGAGTAATTCAAATATAGATAGATCCAATAAATAAAAGAACAAAACAATTATTTATAGTATAATAAAGAGATAAAGAAGGAAAAAATTTGGATTCACCAGCTTTGTTTCATGATCTAATCATAACTTACAAATTAATTGTGATTTGTGAGACCATTGTCTGCCAAGTGCCAAGTTAGGCAAGGGTCACTCCATAATGCTTGTGCCAACAAATAGTCCTACCAAATTCATTGCTTGAAATAAGTCTTATCATCTATTTTTTTTAAGGGGATAGGAAGTTAGGAAATATAATATAATACTAGCTAGCTAGATGATACTCTTTCTTATATGATTTTCTTTCTTTTTCAAAAATTATAAAAAATTACATTGTACAATTTGAAGAACTTAGCTTCTGGTTATCCAGGTGGGCTAGCTCAGATCCATATAACTTTGTGATAAGGTGTGATTCATAGTCTTTCTTTTTTATGTTGTTTGTGTATATATACACGTGATTGCACTATTAAACTAGTGACATGAATTTAATGATCCGACTAATTGTGTGTTGAATAGATTCTTCAGAATTAAAAGGAAGTCATGAGGTTTTAATTAAATCCCTATACAAATACAATGCAAATAGAGCAAAACCAAATCTTTTTGGTTATACATGAAATGTTGCATCTTTGTCATTAAAAAGATTGTAGTGTAGAGAAAGAAGGTTCAAAAATATTTTAAGTCATATATTTAAATTCTAAGTGTATATATATATATATATATATATATATATATATATATATATATATATATATATATATATATATATATATATATATATATATATAGGAAAAGGGAAAGGGAAAGGGAAAGGGAAAGATGGACAATGAAAGATCAAGAGAACAATAGAACGTATTAAGTGGAGAACATGCCATTATGAGAAGAATTATAATTGATGTAGGGACATCTTACTTGAAGATTAGACTTCTATTTGTTTGTGTCCTTCTTCGAAGATGCTGAAGACTTGGGGGTTGTTTGATCGGGACGCGATACACAGAATATTTTATAAGATTATTTTATTTATTTTTATATGAAATCATTTATTTCAATGTTATGATCCTGGGTCATTTGATTGGTGGGATAAGATAGATAAAGATATCTCATGAGATTATTTTATTCATTTTCTATAAATAAAAATCTTATTTCACTATTTATACTAAAATAGTGAAATAAAATAATATTGAAACTATATAATACTCATCATGAAACACATGATAGAATATCTCAAATTATTACCCTTATTTGACCCACCACTCATACTCAACTATACACTAAAAATGAAAAAGATTTAGTTACAAAAATAATTAATAATTTGTTGTTTTAACAAAACAAATTAATAATTGGTTGTTAAATAAGATTAACGATTATTTTTCTATGTTTAGTACGTATAATCAAAGGCGAATTTAAGATTCGAACATGGGTGCACCAAGTAAAAATGTATTGAAGTGGGAATTAATCCTTAATCCTCAAGGTTAAAAGCTCAACATTTAGCCACGTGGATCATTTAGACTTCTCATAGTACGCTAGGATATGATATTATACAAATTTAGAAAAAGTATATATATAATATCTAATTTTACGAAGAAACCACGGGAAAATGTGCTGAATGGGCTATTCTTGAAATGCACACTAAATAAATTCTACTTCTGTGCAATAACTTGCAAATCACATAGAACATATAAATTTTACAAGATAAATTTAGTGTGATGAACTTGACTGAGAAAATATTCGAAGTATGAATCTACCACTACAAGAAAAGTATGAATTACATGGGAATTTTCCAGGGGATTAGTATGAAAATTTGTAGGAAAATAAGTTTCTTACGAATTTTCATACTAATCCCCATGAAAATTCCCATGTAATTCACACTTTTCTTGTAGTGTGCTAGTGGAGGAAGACCTCCTAGGGATAAGAGACATAGGGCTAAAGAGAAAGCCAAAAAAAGAGATTGATCGATGGACCTAAGCTAAACAACTAAGATTGAACCTACACCAAAACCTATAGACTGAATTAGGAGAGCAGATGTTTAATTCAAGACCAAAAATACGTTGTACGGTAATAATTTATGTTAGTTGCTTATCTGGTGCCTTCTTTACGACTTTCGACAAATTAAAGAAACTCTTGTTTAATCCTCTATGCGGCACTGATAACATACACCACTTCTTCTTTGAGGTTTAATGCCTTGTTATACCAAAATGCTTTCTATATAACTTTTATTATGGCTTAGAACTTTCTATTTTATTTGGCCCTTAATGAAATTCACGTAATATTATATTTGTATCATTTAAAAATTCAAAGGGAGGAAAATAAGAGAGCACTAATGTTAAACAAAAATGTATAATAAAAGCCTAACTCAATCCCATCAATCATGTGAAATTATTAACACAACTAATTTGGGACACTAACATACACAATTAGCTACCAACTTAATTATAATTATTACGGCATTAAGTGTTGTTGTTGTAGTAGTATTATATATAGCAGGTAACTTTTGCAGTACTTATGCAAGGGTCGTTAGAGCTAGTTAGCCTCTATTTTGAGTTTAATTAAAAATTCCCATAACAAATAAAGAATTTTGTGGTAATTATATAATCATTGCAATATTATATTTAAGTGACAATAATAAATATGAGTATAAACAACCAATGTTGCTAAAGGCACAATGACGTTAACTTAATTGTTGCTAATATTTTTACGGTGATAAATCTTGTCGCTAAAAAGAAAATCTATTGCCACTAAATATTTCTTTTGTTATAGTATTTTATATATTACAAAATCAATAAAATTCGAGCTTTCATCAATTAACTTGTGGCTAACAAGAGAATCAAACTCAAAACTTTTAATTAGAAATGAAGAGATCCTAACCACTCCTATTAGTCAAAAGATACCTTCTATATCATCATATTAGTCGAAACATATTATATATGTTCAAGTACATGGTATGTACATATTTTTTCATTTTTGCTCAATGGATTTCACAAATTTGTCCATTTGGTTAGGTTATCATCGAGCCTATAAGCGCAGGTAAAATGCATGTGGACTTTTGTGATATGCTTTAATTATGAAGCTCTTCACTTGCCATTTCTAATCCGATGTCAGATTCACCTAATATGTCATATGTATCCCTTCTTTTTAAAGCTTGCCAAGTTAAAAGATCAATCCTTTTTGTTGGTCCACCCTATGTCATGAGCATCATATACACATCTCCTTGTCCTTGTACTCAACGTCCTCACTGAATTTTGCCTAATTAACCACCATACTAAACAACAGTCCAACTTTGATAGCAATTCAAGCCCATAACATGCATGGTACGCTTTAGCCCAATAAATCTCATAGAATATTTGTCCATTGGACTACGCTATCATGTACCATGTAAAATTGAACAACTTCTAGTCTACTATACCTTATAAAACATTTGATTATATCTCTCACATTCCTCATTTAATTGTAATAATATTGATGGGATAACAATCAACATTTTTACAATAAGTTATAAACTAATTAGAAGACACATGTTAAATTATCCACTCTCATAGCTCAACATCCCCATTTACCCCCATGCAAATGCAACCACCTATTCCCATGCAAACTTAGCCATCACATTTTGGTTCCATCTTTAAACTTACAACCCTAAAAATCCTTCTTTCACCGCTCTCCATATTTCCATGGAAGAGCGGTCCCAAGCTCAACATGGCGACGATGAATTCCCCCGAAACCAAACAACATATGATCACGACGTTTCTAATACTCAATCACCACATTTTTCCTCAGGAACTTACGTTGTTCAAGTTCCAAAAGACCAAATCTATCGTGTCCCACCACCAGAAAATGCTATCATCATCGAGAATCATCGAAATAAGATCAACCAACAAGGAGGGAGTTCTCGTTCTTGTTGTTGTTCTCGACGTTATATATGTATAGTTATAACGTTAGTAATTGTTGGAATTATTATTGGTTTGGTAATAGGTCTTACCAAATTACTTACCAAGCATAATGATCCACAATTTAACGTGAAACAAGTCATAGTCAAGAAATTAAACAAAAATCAACGCGATAAACGTACTTATTATCAATACGACGTTACAATTGAAGCCAAGAACACGAATCAAATGTCAAGAATTTCGTATAATTATAAAGGGGACGGAGGTATTTCTTTGTATTTCAAGCAGAAGAATATTGCTCGCGGAGATTTTCCAGAATTAGAGCAAGACCCTAAGAGCTCGATCGATTTCGAGGTTATTCTTGGTAATGGGGACATCGATAAATTGCCTGAGGAGGTAGAAAGGAGTATGAATGGCACGAATTCGAAGAATCAACGTTTATATTTGTCTCTATCAATGGATGTGCCTATGGAATTTAAAGTTTGGGGAATAAGTTCAATGAATAAAAGTATTAGGGTTTCTTGTAGTTTAATTGTGAATATATTGACCGAAAATAGTCATGTAATCAATCAGAAATGTCTTAGCAACTCATCTTTATTAGGAGGTCACGAGTTTGAGCCGTGAAAACTGCATCTTTCAAAAATGCAAGACAAGATATGCGTACAATAGTGCACGTGATTTGGTTCCTTTCCCGCCTTCTCATACACTGTGCATAGCAGAAGCTTAGTGACTTTTTTAGACTTAGTCCGGAGAGAAATTCTTGTTTTTTTCCAAATAAAACAGAGTTTACTTTCCTTTTTATTTTTCTTGTCCTCTTTGTATTAGTTTGTAGTATAGCTTAATCGTAAGTTTTTTTTTTACCCTACCTTTGTATAGCTCGCTGATGAGAAGTCCATTTTAAAATCTTCGTCTTTCTTATTGTTTTAATATTCGATGTGTATTTTGAATCTCATTTTTTTAAATTATTCATTCATTTTAATTTACTAAGTTAAGTGTAATTAACCAGATCAATCAACATTTATCTCTTTTGATATAATAACAAGAATAACAAGAACTTATTTGTAATAAGTGTAATTGCTGCCAAAATGCAACATATTTTCTTATATATTGTTTCACAATTGCATTTCTCTTACCTTCTACGTAGACAACTGATGAGGTACTCAAATTATATCAATATTCAATTTCTAGGTTTGTCGTAAACCTAAATGGTTACTTTCAATTAGCTAAGTGTGGAAATCAAATTTTCCACATAAGAAGAACGAGATGAATTGACTTAGTCATAAATTACTTTCAAATTAATGATAATATATCATTTTTTATATGAATTAATAAAAATAGTATCACATAAATACTAGTCTAGAAATGAAGTCCTCTTCTATAAGTACTTCTAGTCTTCTACCACACAAACCTAATTACTCGGGTCAATAAATTTTAAATAATGAATACTTAAAAGGACCTTCTTGATTTGCACACTATATTATTTTAAGATTATAGTCTTGAAATGAAATTATAATTTCTAAACTAATGTCTAATTTGTGAATAAAATAATATCAAGAATAATAAGTTTATACCATCAAATCATCAATCAAGTACATAATATAAACTTAATTCTGAAATACCCCACCTTATCTCGCCTATTGAGCGCGATAATGGAAGGGGTGGGGTGGGAGGATTGAACCAATAAAATCAAAGAATGGCTGTATATCCTTTCACTTGATATTTCTAGAGATAGACATCATCCCACTTGGGCATATATCCTTTTCTTGAACTTGAATGCAAGCTAAGCCCTTTCTAAAAAATAGTGGCTAACTGGCTACCTTTTCCCTTTCCCATTCACACATTATATGGCCTTTGATTGGATATCAACAAACAGACCAACAATTTTTAATCAAATAAACAAAATAGAATATGAACAAATAGAGAAAAGAGAGTTTTTGAATTATTCTACCACTAATTTGGTGCCACCTTGTTTTGTCTCTTTGATGTTTTATCCATTGTCTAAACTCCAAAGTCTAAATTTGGAATCTTTGAGTGGAAATTATGAAACTAATGATGACTTTTAGATGATCGTTCGACCAGGAACAAGTTATTTCGAGATTAATTATTCTAAGATAAGTTATTCTATTATGTAATCACTAAAATATAAATGATGGAATAAATAATTTCAAAACTGCCTAATACCTCTAGTTAAACCCAAAATAAAATAGTTCTATATTTTATTTCTGGAATTATTATATCTTAGAGTCACTTCATATGAATGATTATTTTGTGAAAAAATAGTGAGTCGGCTTAGGAAAATTAGTGTAACTTTCACTACTAAAATCGACCTGGTTTGAAGAAAAAAAAACCTCACAAGGTTAATATTTAAGGATAATTTTTTTTCAACAAAGTAAACTGATTTCCAGAGGTTGGTTTCCTTAACACAAATATCCGATAAAACTTAAAATCGATCTCAGACGGTAGGCAAATACACCCAACGAAATTTTATTCATGATAGTGCCATTCTGAGGTCGATATTATTTTTAAAAAATTAAACTAATTGACCTCATACGATCGGTAATAATAATTTTCAAATAATTAAATTTATTTGACCTTTACATACGTTATTATGTTTAATCAATATATTTTTAATAAAATATCTCATAATAGCGATGAGCAAAATAGGAGCGTTCTAGAGTGTGACAATGAAATTGTGAGAGAGCAATATAAACATAATTTTACTGGCATTTTTGGTAATTCTTTTTAGTGTTGTCTCATTTACTATATATTTATTAGCTATCTTTAGATATAGCATGTGATTTCATCACGCTATATATTTTCGGCTTCGGGGCAGCCTGAATGTTGCGCCTCGATTATACCTTTTTTTTTTTTTTTGGTTATTTAATGCTATGCTAACTTTTGGAGAGTACTTAAGAGGAAATGGTTACCCCATTTTATTGTTTTGACTTGTAACCATAAGGATTACTAACTTTATTATGTAATGTATAACGAGAAATTTTTATAATTATACAAATATAATGAAAAGGTTTTTACAATTATAGAAATATTATGACATATAGATATCCAATTATAATTTTCATATCCTTTTCTGTTTTTTCTTGTAAGAACTACTCTGACACAAATATTTATTTGTAAATTTTACTTGTTAAAAAATAGAATAAAAAATATGAGTTACAACTTACAACTAAAGAAATATAGATACAAAACAAAAATACAAACATGAACAAAAAAAAAAATCCACTGGCCTAGTCTTAACAAAAAACATCAGCTGACCAGTTTGGATCTTAACAATAAATCTAAGGACTAGCTATGCAATTACCAAAAATTCATTGCAATGGCTATCCCACTAATCCTATCCACCTAATTACACAATTAAACATCTATAAACAAAAGATAACATAATCACAATTACTAAATTTAACTAATTAAATTATAGTAGTGAAGCCCAATTAAAAATTTCTTGAGATGGATCCTTGTGCAACAAATAATTCTCTGAACACATGTCCCAAATTGAATCGAACGTATATTCCGAAATTTGCGATGACCCGGAACCCGACCCTGACCCGGACCCATCACTTTCCGACCCGGCTTCCGCCGTCGTCTTGCTTTTGTTATCTTCTTTCACCTCCTCCACCACCACCATCGCCTTAGAAGACACTTTTCGCTTCTTTTTAGTATCAATGCTCTTTCCTTGTGCCAAGTCTTGACAAATGGCTTGTAACTTAGCATCAACTGAGGAGTGAAGCGGTTTATACTCTCCAAATTCACTCCCAATTAATGACCCGTTATGACGGAGATGGGGGAAATTTAGACGAGCAAACTCGCCTCTGAGCTTATAGGCCGCCTTGTCATATGCCAAGGCGGCCTCCTCAGCAGTATCAAATGTACCAAGCCAAAGCCGGGTTCTATTCTTAGGCAATCGAATCTCTGCCACCCATTTCCCCCAATGGCGTTGTCTAACACCGCGGTATAGCTTTGGGGGTTTTGGGGGCGAGCCCGATTGCTTCATGGAAACCGGCTTTGGCCCCAAGTAAGAGGCATACTGATTGTTATTCTGGAAAGTGACAACTGGCATAATTTGCTGTGGTAGATAGATTTGGGCTTGTGTCAGCTCAATTGAGCCTGGTTGCTCCGCTTCCATCATGCCCGAAAACCCCTGTGAAAAAGTAGGGGTTATCGTGCTGGAAGTGGAGCAACCATTATCGTAGTAGCTCAGATTAGGTTGACTTGTTGAAGAAAATGATTTGTAAAGATATGAAGTTGATAGAGAAGAAGATTGTAAATCAAAAGATGGAGAAACAGAAGGAGAAGGAGAAGAAGAAGCACTTTTAATAAAAGGTGCAAGTGCTTCCATAAGCTCACCACCAGAATTTGATGAGTTAAGATCTAAAAGAGTACTAGTCCAAAAATCCATTGTAGTAGTAGCCATAGCTAGATCTAAAACACACAAATTTTAATTAATTAATTAAAAAAATTAAAATAAATCAACCTGTTTCTTATCAAATAAAAAGAACAGGTGATTAATTACAAAAAAAAGTGGTCTTCAAATAACAACCCTTTTTTGTGTAGTGATTAAGAAAAAAATCAACTTTTTGAGGGACAACTAATAAGCCCTCTAAGTTGAAGAAAGATAGAAAGAATGAATAAACTCTACAACATTTAATGATAAATAAATCTCAATTCTGAAAACACCTGACTTTTTAAGAAATTAATGTCTAAAAGTTTGCATTTTCTTCAAAAAAAAATTAATTTTTTTTTAATAAAAAACACAAACCCAAAATCCAAGAATTGTTCTTGAAAGACAGATTGTTAACAGAAAGGGAATAAAGAAGAGGGGGATTAAACAGAAGGGGGGAAAATAAAATGAAAATTAAAGAAAAGTTAAGAATTTTTAAAAATGTGATTAATTATTTTTTTGTTTGGTGTGTGTGGTGTGTGCAGGTGTGAGAAATAGATGAATTATCTCTCTCTCTCAGCCTCACTATTTTTTGTTTGTGTGGTATTAACCTTCTCATTTGTCTCCTTTTATAGCCTTTTTTGTCTAGTGATTTTACATCCTTAACCCTCGTCGTTTCTCACACTTATTTTTTCTGAAAAAAGAGTATAAATTAATCTATTTTAAAATATATAATAATGGTTAGATCCTCCTTGTTATATGACTTGGGAGTGTTAGCCAGTTGGGAACTCATATGTTCAGAAGATTAGAAGAAGCATGATGCGGAGATGAGAATGTTGAGATGTGTGTGTGGGCATACTAAGAGCGACAAGATTAGGGAAGAGGTTATCCGGAAGAAGGTCGGAGTAGCCTCTGTGTGGCAGATAAGATGAGGGAAGTGAGACTGATATGGTTTGGGCATGTAAAGAGGAGGTGCACGAACACCCCAACAAGGAGTTGCGAGAGGCTAGGTGTTGGGAATACATGAAGGGGTAGCTAGAGGTAGGACGAAAAAGTATTAGGGAGAGGTGATTAGACATATTAGGAAGGAGTGGAGAGGTCACATATTAGAGTTGTTGTTCTTTCTTGTAGATCTTACGCTGCTTTCTTATTAACTGTTATGCTTTCTTAATTGTTTTATCCTTCTTTTACTAATTGCGTTTGATGCACTTGCACCAAGGATCTTTCAAAACACAACATCTTTACCTCCACAAGACAGTAATGAGGTTTACATACACTCTATCCTCCCCAAATCCCACCTAATGAGATTTACAACCTCTTTACCTCTACGAGATAGCGATAAAGTTTATGTACATTCTACCCTCTCCAGACCCAACCTAATAAGATTTTATTGGGTATTTGATTATTGGTATTGTTGTAGGAGTAGAATTAAAAAGAAAGTATGCCGTAAAAATTGTAGGTTTATATGAAGTCAAACCAGTAGTCTTGGTGCAAGTATTGCATTTATCTTTGAGAAATTTATTTAATATAAATTAGTAATAAAGAATTCAATAATTTAAAAGGGTTAAAATATTTAATTTTATTTATTTTAAATTTTAACTTTGTCTCTCTAGATAAAACTTATTCATACAAATATTTATATATACAAATAATATTATAGCTATGTTATTTATTTAATAAAAAAAATGATACATGTCGCTTAGTTATGAATGAAATATTAGTAGTAATTTCTATGTAAACACAAAATACTAATTTTTATATCAATTGTTTGACGTTAATATAGAAAAGTCAGCAAGGAGTATAGCATCTTTCTATCTAAGCATTCTTCAAACAAGGATAGGTAACCAATAAGGGGGTGCATTTGGACAGATATCGACACGTGTGATTTCCTAACTTACACATGAATATTATTCACTTTATTATGTAATTTTTGATCAATCGAGGATTAAAGTATAGAAGGTTGTAGTAGGTAATTTCGTATTAGAAATAATTTTTTTATCTTTACAAGATAAGAATAACGTTATATACACATCGTCTTTCTGAGATTCTATTTATAAAATTACACTAAATATATTATTATTATTGTTATCGTTGTATTATTTCAAAATTAATTAAAATATTTATTCCAACAAATATGTGTAATGTGTATCCAAACGCTATCTGAGGAGAATTTTGAATAAAATTTTGTCGAAGCCAATAATATAAATTTATTTAAGGGTTGTGGGTTGTCATGAAGTTGTAAGAAGTGTGTGAATATTATATTTAAGAAAAATTAAAGTCAGAAGTTATTAAATTTAATAGGCAAGTGCAATGTTTGGACATTAATTTATGATACAATAAAAGAGGCAATACTTGAATCAATTTCAATAATTTAATTGCAAGTCACGTTATCATGTCTGCTTGTGGAAAATAGAAAGTGTCCAATTCAAAATATGCAACTATTTGAGGGCACTACATAACACGATGAATTAGCTACAAATAAAATTTTATAGCTAAATAATAATTTTTTTTTGCTAATTGCATTTAGTTAAGAATCAACGATGAATTATTAAAAAGATTAAAATAATTAGGAGTATTTTAACAATGGATGAACTAGAGATAACCAACAAATTTCGTAGCTAATTTCATATTTTCTGGTCGGAGGAGGGGTAGGCTTTAATTTGTATTTAGCATTGACTTCATTTTGGTGACATGATTTTGTAAGTATTATTATCCTTAAGTATAAATAAATGGGGTTTGATTGAGTTTTTTAAAGATAAATCACCAACAACCACTACCACATGATAATGATTATTTTTAATGATAATTTTTAATGAAGTGATTAGAGATAATATTAACATCTTCTTCATGATTAGCATCTTATAACCACAAGTTATAAAGAATTAAAAATGCTTGTGGTAGTGTTGTGAGGACCTAACATTTGACATTTTTATGCTTTTATAATAAGGGAATTTAGTTGGTATTTATTCTAATCTCCACTTAAGTAAACTCCTAATTTTCTACGTCAATTAAAAATAATAAATATCATATTCATCTTGTTTCAATCATGAAGTCATAGAGTAATCCACGATAGGTTTAGCACGAATCCTTTGCTTTCAAATAAAACAAATTTTTTAATGGTTGATAAATCAAAATTTGCAAAAATTATTCTTTGAGAAAAGACAACAACAACTATAATATACTCAGTGTAATTCTAGTTAAGTATGAAAAGAGTATATATTATACACAAACATTATCTCTACCTGATAGAAATAAATAAAAAACTCGATAAATAAGAAAATAATAATAATGTCCTAATATATTTTCAAATCCCACATTTGTTTCCACGTTAATGTGTTGGGTTATTAAAGAAACTAAGTTAGTAAAATGGTTTTGAAAAACATTATTTTTTGTTTCCTTATCAAACATATAAATAAATTAAATATTTTCTATTTGTACCAAATACACCATGAGTATAAGAACTAAGAAAAGTTTAAAGAGTTTTGTAACTTAGTATAAGGTGGTAAATCGGAGCACTATGACGAGAATTTAGAATAGTCAAATTTTAATGCGGGTATCAAACATCAAATGAAAAATCAAAATCAAAATATAATGTGGTAAATATTTATAAACTTGTTAGTAACTTAATGCCTCAACTATCCTAATTATACAAGATTAATTACTCCCCTGTTTCAATTTGTTTAATCTATTTTCCTTTTTAATCCATTTAAAAAAAATGACTCTTTTTTATTATTATTAGCAACTTTTTAATTTAAACTTATCACCTAACATGTTTAAGACCGCTCTATTACATCATACTTTGGTATATCTGACATATTTTTAATTTTATACCATTAGATTCAACATTCTTCTTTACTTTCTTAAACTCCATGTCAAATCAAAATACGTCAAACAGATTAAAACAATTTTTTTTTTTAAAAGAGTAAATTACACAACATATATTTTTTTTTTCCAAGTTGCAATGGTCAACAACTCAGCATGGGTTTGGTGCATAGTATACATAATGATATTGCGGCGGAGGCTACGGCGGAGATCAGGTGGCTGCGCCGTGCAAAACAAAATTTTCTCCCACGTGGACAGCTGAGCTTTAGTACAAAATCATTGATTTGCGGCGCCACTACCTGAATTTGATCCCCTATCTCACGAGACTACGAGACGTATAATAGCAGGTTAGTTATCATTTTTAACTATCAAAATTAACTAATACTCGATATGAACCTAGACATAATTTTTTTTAAAAAAAATTATTTATTTATAGTTACATAAAAAGATCTATAAGTTACATTGGTTAATAATTTAAAAAAGAGTTATAAAGTATTCGAAAAAATATCTTTTGACGGTTCAAAACAATAATTGCGATAAGCAAATTGAAACTAATGGAATATTGTTTATTATTGAATATTTATACTTAATTGTTTTTTTTCTAGAATTTCCTTTTTAATTGGAAGAATGAAACTCGGGGCATGTCTTATGGGTCTTCTACTTATTTGATAAGTTGATTATTTCATAAAACCAATCAAAGCTTCAATAATGTGCTCATACTTTTGCACGTTGCTTGTTTTCCAAAATATAAAAGAATAAAACTAATAATGGGCTCATAAAAAGTTCTACTATAATAAGTGAGTATCATTCAAATACATTTTTTTTAAAAAAAAAATAACTTTATATATATCCACTTTTATGATAATCCGTCACTAAACAAAATTAGCGACGAATTTAATAGTTTAGTATAGAACTTTTTTCAGTAGTGATTAATTAGTATTTAGTGCTTTCACAAGCCTCGTGTCTTGTGATCAAGAGAACTTATCTTGGATTTATTAGATACAATACAATGAATGGTTAATAAAATCAAGTTACTTAAGGCGCCATATAGTTAATTGAGATGCATCAGGCAAGCACACTTTTTTTATTGGTTTTTCACTTGGTGTTCGATATCATATTGGAGTTCGATTAATCTAGATTCTCGACAAGTAAGCCTTTGAGTGGTATATAGTACTCTTTATCAATGAATGGCTAATAAAATCGAAGCTACTTAATTAAGCCATATAATTAATTGAGATGCATGCTTACTTAAGCCATTATTTGAGATGCATATTGACAAAAACCAATCTTCACGTTGCATCATATGTTTTGTTGAAATAGTGCATAGCATCAAATTAACAATTGATTATGTTGCTTTGAGAATCAAATTGGATGAATATAATCGAGTTCGTTGGAATTGGATTAATGAGAGACGAATAGGTGAATAATTTTATGGTATAGCACAAACTTATAAATGGTACATGCGTTTTTGAATCCGATAATAATTAATTAATATACTATATTCAAGGGACAAACATAAAACAATTGCAAGACTTTATGATTGAAATGAAAAAGAAAGGTTGTAGATGTCGATCAAAGTAAAACTACTTCTTTAGATCGACAATTGGTTGATGTCACTTCTGAGCAAAATCATGCACACTCAATGGATGTTGTTACAAGTAATATTGGTGTCCAAACAACTAGCGAAAACAAAGGGAAAACGCCAAGAGTTGGGGTTGATGCGTTGTGAGTTGGTTCAGGCCAAAAAATAATGAATTTAGGACACAAACTAATGGATACATCTGATGTTGAAGATGCTGAAAATTCTGGGCAGCATGTTTTGCAAGTGAAACCAAGAATGCAACTAAAAATTGGACACTGGTTGCACACAAAAATTCAACTAGTAATCGGAGCCTTTCCCCGACTAGTCAAAATAATTCTCCATGTAGTGAAAATGGTGTGACCGGAAATTTTCATGACAGTGAGAAGAGGCAATATATTAGTAATGCCTCAAGAGACCTATTATGTTCGAATAGCTTTGATGCTTTATCGAAGACTACTGGAAAGCAAGTAAAGTTAACAGAGAATGACAACGATTTGATCCAAGAAAAACAGGTCTCGCCACCTACTTTGAATAGCAAATTAAGTCCAGAAGCTCCCATATTTGTGCCTAAATGTGTGACAGCAAAGAAGAATGAGTCAAGGGCCTTAGTGTCAAATATAATTGATTTGGGCGAGCATTCTCTTGATAAAGATGAGGAAGACAATATGCTTGATTTGGGTGAGGATTCTCTTGATGAAGATGAGGAAGATATGCTGGACATGTGCTTTGATAGAGTGGCTAGGGAAGGAGATATATCACCTAGGCAACAAAAGCAAAAAGAAGACACATGGAAGGCAACATAGTTGGGACGGTAAAATGACTGAGGAGTTTGTTCCAAGGCACCTATTGATGCGACAGGCAAAGCAAAACCATTTGACAGTATCAATAGGTTCAACAAGATCCAATAAATCCATAAAGAAAGTATAAATTATCAAGTGTTGTTGGATAGGTTTGAAGAAGAAGACAAGAGAAAAATACTTCAAGTTACTTTTGATGGGCAATCGATCTTTTTTAATTCATGCGTTTGTAATAGAAAGTTTGAGGCTGATAACTCAACTTTCTTCTTGATTGACATATTTTTACATTATTTAAGCATCCTCATTTGTAATATCATCATGGAGTGTATTACAAACTCTGTGGTGATCAGAAAACACTTAGTTCTCTCTAGCTCTTATTTTCTTCATGCTTGTTAGGTAGTAGACGTTAGGTTAGGATTAGTAAGGTCAGGCCTAGCCCCCCTTGCTTGCACTTATCCCTATTGATATTTTTTATGTTTAATAAAAGACCACTAGACACTGTCTAGTGGTAAATTTGGTGGAAAAAAAAAACATAAAATATGTTGGATCAATGGAAACAATACGTATCGTGGACTTTGATTGTGATAAATATGGTAATCAAATTCGTACACTCCCTCTATGCATGGTGGGACAAAACAAAACGAGGATATTGAGTTTCTAAGGGGTGTATGCATGTGACGCCATGACTGAGGGTGGATTAAGGAGAACGATTGACAAACTTCTCAGCTGGTAAATTTATGAAGAAATTAAGCACCTGATAAGATGATACCCTAGGCGAACTCTACATTGAAATAAGATATTACAATTTTAAACAGATTTAATTGTAAATTTCAGATTAATTAGTCAAGTTATGCGACTAGTTTTTAGAAATTGAAGATACAAATCATATTTTAAAAAAGAACATTCAAATTATACATTCTTTACAAAAAGCATGACTATACATACAAAAATTCAATTCCAATAAATTTTTTTTAAATAAGATATCAAATACCCCTATAATCTTTGTGAAAATTTTACGTGACTCTAATTGTCTTTTACTATTTTAGGCATCATTTGTTTGCATTTAATGGAGGACTGAATCTGAATGGTTCAGACATTATGTCATTAAGTGTGTTTGTTTTTTTTTACTAAAAAAAATCTCTTAATGGGTCTGAAAAAGTCTGAATGAATCGGATTTGTGACAAAATTTTATTCTCATTCAGACCCTTTTAAAGATACATTTATTTTCGGAAAAAAATTGTGCTCCATTTTTTATCTTCAAAAAAAATTCAAGCCTCTCTTATTCTCCAACTTTATTAATTATCCAAATTATTTTCCTTATACTTTTCATTTTTGTTCCTGCCGCGTGTTTACCAAGAATTGATAAAATTTATTGTAAAATTTTTATTTTGACTAAAGTGCAAAACAACTTCATAAATATGTGTTTTTGAAATTAAAAAAAAAAAAAAAAGATAGCTATATTGTTTTCTAACAATTACTTTTATTATTATAATTTTTATATATAGTCTATATAGTTCCATTTTATTTTTACCAAAGTTAAAATATTAATTTATAATTGAAATATGCTAATATTTATCAAAGACTGACGTTTTTTTTTCTAATATCTTGTTAATGTAATATTTAATTACTATTTTGTTTGAATTATAATATTTATTGCAATTATAGATTAATAAAAATTATACATATATATACTTATATTCAGATGTTTAATAAGAAACAGTCATTAATTATTCAGTATTCAGATCTCGAGTGATCTTACTCTTCAGATGTGCATTCAAATTCAAATGTCTTAAATCTTAATGAAAACAAATGAGGTCTTAGTTGATAAAGGGAAAGAGCGTGTTTTCTTGAATGGAAAACGAAGTACGTTGACTTAGTAATCAAACTGTCACTATTTGGCATAACTGCCCATTCCCATGAGGTTGTCGAATTGTCACTTTACATTCAAGGCTACTTAATACGCGTAGAACATCACACACGACGTAAATTATCAAACATGAATTATTACGTAATATGCATGTGTTTGCTTGTTTCCCCTTATATAAGTTTAAGTTTAAGTATCTATCTATACACATTCAAAATTAAAGGATATAAATACTAGATAAGACCAAGTTACATGTTATATTTATGTATTATACCTTATCTAAATCATCACAACATTAAGGGACGTCATGGGGAAGACCATTATATATGACTTAATATATAAACAATCAATCTTTTAAATTTCTCTGTGAATTTTTTTAAGACACTCGGATTATAGTTCAATTGAGTATCGAATATGATAAAGTGTTCATATTAGACACTTTCAGTTCAAATTTTTTTAAAAAAAAAGATATTCTACATATTTTCAAGTGTTTATTACATAGTTAAGTTAAACAGATATAAAATATGTCATCAGATTTAATTATACACATCAACCTTAATTAATAAGAATAATCTAGTCCAATCATGTTCTAAGATATCTTTATATTTCAAACCAATTGTTTTACTTTTTCTTCTTACCATTTTAAATTTAAGTCAAATAAGTTGGAATTTAATTAGGTTATTGGAAGATACCAGCTAGCCTGAACTAGTTTACCTAATTAAGTTCCTAATTATATCCTAACTCCCCGCCCTAATCGAATTACTGAATTAGAAATGGTCAAACGCATGGGTGTTAAAATGAGCCTAAATATAGGTGATTCGTCTAATTCATTCAAAATTTTATGGGTAGGGCTCAAGATAATTTGAATTGGGTTCAATCTCAATTTATTCAAGTCTTAACTCATTCTAAACGAATTTTCAATTGAGCTCAATTTAATCTCTAATTTCAACTCGTCTCAAGGCTTTTTATTTGCATTAATGTAATGTATGTTCCAAATTGAAGGTATGAATTACTCCACTATTTATTTTATATCTTTTAGGATTTATCTATCCATTTGTAAAAAAATTTTATATATCTTCTTGAGTTGAAATTCAAATTGTGGTTATAAAAATTAAATAATAATATGTTAGAATTATTGAGATTAGGCGAGTCAAATTGGTCACGTTAGGACCCAACTCGATTTTTAGCTCATTTGAGCTCAAAGTAAACTTGTGCAGGTTAGGTTATGACTCAACCCTAATTTCTATTTCAATCCGTTTTACTATTTCTAATTTCAATTCAACTCACTCATATGACAACCCTAGTCAAACCTAATGAGTACGTGGCACAAAGCTGGCAACACATGCAAATTTAAATGAGTGTTTAGAGCTAGCTGGCAACACCAACATTTGGGCCCAATTTGTTGATGGGCAGACATGTTCAACACGCATATACTTCACTGGGTCATTGCCACTTATTGCCAATGGGGTCGTTTGGTTGGTAGATAAGAAATAAATTATTTATGTATTAATTTTCGTACAATTTATATATAACGTGATTAATTTTTGTATAGCTTATGTATAATGTTTGATAGATATAGTTCAGATATAAGTTATTCATGTATAAAATTAGTACAATGTTTTGGTTGACAATTTAAAAACCTGCATAACTAACACACACATACGTTATGGAGAAACCTATGTATTGTTTTAACTTTTATGTTGGATAAAAGATGGAATAATTAATACATGTATATTTAATTTCCATATAAAAAATGTGTACATAAAATAATACATAAATTCACTCATAACTTATCTTTTTCGTTACTAATATTTGTATAACTAGCTATCAAGCGGCCCTTATTATTTGTGCTGATCTTTAATTAACTCATGCAAAGAAGTGAAAAGGATAGTTATTATGGATAAAGCAAAGCAAGCACAATATTGTTTTCTGTTTGGGCCTAGACATATCACAAGTTTATCTAGTTGGGCTTCAACATCAATTATAAACCATATTATTAGACACTATCGGATCAAAAGATTCAACATTTTGGTGAGTAATGTCTTGTTCTATATTACGAGAATCCATCATGAATTGATAAGTCTTACTCTAGATTAGTGGTGGCAAATGGGCAGGTTGGGTTAAATTTGAGCGGGTTGAAAATGGGTCAATATAAAATGAGTAATGATTCAACCCGCCCATATTTGATATGGGTAAAAATGGATTGGGTAAATACTAATATAAAGTGCATCTAGTTTATCCGTATTTTATCCATATTTTCATGAGTAAATAGTACTCTACTTAAAAATTCAATATGGAGAAAAAATTTTAGTCTTATTTTAGATGAAAAATGTTGAAAATGCTTCATTTAGTTTTATTGTATCATAAAAGTCAAAAAAAAAAATCCTCAACTTTTCAATATAAAATAAATTTATGTAATAACAACGGGAAAATATTTTTAATTTCAAATTAAATGAATAGTTGCATTTTAGGACTAAAACATGCTTAATGCACTTTAAGGCTTAAGTAATGTCAATACTAATACATGATTTGCTTATTTTACACTATTATTTATTATCCAATATAAAATTAAACAAATAAAAAAATATAATTATAATTAACAAAAGAAATGTACATTTAAAATATATATTTTTGGAGGACAAAAGACTTCACCTTTTCAATTATAGAAAAAAATAATTAGTTCTATAGAAGAACATAAAAAGGAAGAGAAGTTACAATTTTTTTTAGTGATATCATGAGTTTTGAGTGAATAAAAGTTAGAAGCTTAACCCATTTGGCTAATCCATATTTTACCCATAGTTTTCCCATATTTTACCCATATTTTTATGGGTTGAATATCGGTATCAACCCATATTTTACCCATGTAAAAAGTCACTCACCCAATCCATTAAAATATGAGCGGATTGGACGGATTACCAATATATGAGCTCATTTTGCCGGCACTATTCTGGATGTTCGCTTACCGGTACTTACTTGAAGCTGAAGCGTGATTATTATTATTGTTGTTGATTTAGTGCCTTCATTGCGCGTATAACATTCATTTTTACTATGAGTAATTTTATGGTTTGATATTGTATCGAAAAATGTACAAATACAATATTGATTGATGGTTATTTTCATTGTTAGAATTTCAGTATTTTTATCTAAATTTGTTTCAACGTTATAAAATAACTACTTTTCAAGACTCGACCGTTAAACTTTAAAATCGGCTCAAAAATTGATCATCTCATACGTACTATTTTCACCATAAGATCTTATGCAGTCTTAGTTCTTTTTTTTTTTTTGTTTTGAAATTGTGTCACATAAATATATTGAAGTTTGATTAAATCAAAATTCACCTATTATACTATCCATTTTTATTATTAATCTAATATATGACCTACAACTAGACAGGTGTGAATTGTAATTTTATGGTCACCGACGACTCCATCATAGACCATGTAACACGTTCAAAATTCGACCAACAACTTGATTGACTTGCAAAATTAATTGCTAATTAAAAAGTCAACAATATAGTAATCAAAATGAAAATAAGTACTACATGCATACATTACACACGTTAGATTTTTCTTTAAGATTATTTAAATTGTGGAATTCTGGAAAGGTTTCTAGATGAGATTGACTCTGGTTGGATGGTTGTAATATATTATTTCGTAATGTATTGTATTGTGTTAGATGTTGTATTATATTGTATTATTTATTCTCATTTTAATGAATATGGGTAGAATGCCCTTTGTGAGCACTTTGTGCGTATGTAATAGCCTGCAAACCACACATGGGATGTAAACCGCACTAGGCAAGTCCTATGAGACAAACTTGACTCAAAAGGCATTGAGGGAGGATCGATCCCACCCTCCAAATCAATTAAAGCATCCCAAAGGACACATATAGTGTGGACCATCTTATTTTATCTATTACCTTATCTTTTCTATAGTAACTCCACATGTGGTAGAGTTACTATAGAAAACATGTAAAACTACTATAGAAAAGATAAGGTAATAGATAAAACTAGATTACTAAATTATTAATAAAAATAAAACCATGATAAAAAGAAAAAGGTAACTAATCTTATATTGTCTACACTTAAGATATCTAATCTTAAACACAAGGGGATGTTGAGTCCCAGGCCAATTGAGAAGTTATAAAACACACACACACACATATATATAGATGTTGAGTCCCAGGCCAATTGAGAAGTTATAAAACACACACACACACATATATATAGGTTGGCAAATCCTTAATTGTTAACAAAAGTGGCCCAAGAGTTGAAGAGGATGAAGGTACCACTAGCGGTGGATGCGTGTTTGTCGAAGCGATGCCACGTGACACCAATATCGCTTCATTAGAAAATATTGTTAAAAATACATAAAAACTAAATGTACCCAAAAAAAAAAAAACAGTGTACCTAGGTAAATATATGAACCCCTCTGTATATAGTGAGATTGCTAGCTCGAATCTCGCTTACGTTTTATGTGCATGTTTTTAAAAGAATCACAAGAAACATAATAAAACGACAAATATTGAACCCAAGTCACCTTGCTTGTGTAAAAAGCCTAACGTAGTGCACCGAATAAATTTTTGTGTTTGAGGTGCCTAATGAAATATATGAAACTTATTCAGGTATATATAATGTATATGTATTTTAATATTTTTCGAAATTAACAGGAGCGTGTACATCCCTTTTCTTTCCCATGGTTTGTCTGTGTTTATTGAACTAACATTTGTGGTTGAGTTAGATTCAAAATGTATTTGTTTACATGATATCATAGCAAATCATCTCAATTCTCATTTTCGATATTGAACCCCCATATTAAATTAACCACGCACAGGATATCCAAATCTAGACATATGGAGGTGGAGGTGAGTGCAGTGAAGATTTCCATATCAGCTCTATAATAGATGAGTGATCTATTCAATATATATGACCTGTACAATTCGATCTTTTGAACTAAATCTTGTGTTGAACTCAAGATTCGATTCTTCATAATAAGTCTAGTCATTAAATAATCCACATCCTGAATAAGCTAATTTTTAGAATTAAATTAGATAAAATTCTATTTTTTAATAAGTTACCTAATGAATGTTCTCACTCTAATTAATATTCTCACTCAATTTACTTCCACTAGAAATGATCACCACCAAATAAAATAGCTATTTGGTCTTAGTGTCATCATAGTAGATAGGCATTTTGTCTTCTAGAAAATGAGTTCTAGTTGGTTAGTGCCGAAATTTATGAAGCCAAATTTGAATTTACCAATGTCTTAATTGAAACTAATTTAGCATATAATTAGTCAAACAAATTTATCATATTATTAATTTATTGTAATTTATTGGCACTTCGTTAAAGTGCCACTCACGGCAACTTGTGCACTATAACTTAATATATGCTGCAGCCCGAAAGACAATAATAAAAACTTATCAGTATCGAATATTTATATCAAGTTAATAAATATAAAACACATATCTTAAATATATATTTTTTTAACATTCAACTTTAACGAAAAATCTTGAATTTAAGTCTTGAAAATAAAATTGTTCTAATTATCGGATTCTAAAATGTATAGGGGAAAAAGAGAATTCAAAGTATACAATTTTTTCATGAGCCTAAGATTAGCAAAAGTGAATAGATAATGAGATGTATATTTAATTTAATAATCAACCTCTAGAAGTCTTGACCGAATTATTAAATTCTTCTTCTATCGTCATTTTTACAATTTTTTTAATATAAATATGTATTTTATTATAAACTAAAGGCTTGGAAGCAAACCAGAGAAGAATCATATTTCTTATTTTAATAATTAGGAACTACTTATTTTATTGAAACGATCAATACCTTATTTAATTAGGCAAAGAATAGTCATATATAATATAGGGGAAAATGCCAAATATACCCCTGAACTATCGTAAATAGTATGCAGATACCATCCATCATATTTTTGGGACATTGGTGCCCCTGCCGTCCAAAAACTAGAGCATATCCCAAAAGTATGACGGAAGGTATCTGCATACCATTTACGATAGTTCGAGGATATATTTATCCTTTTTTCCAATAATATATGATGATTTTGAATCATAAAAATAGTTATTAATACTTAAATTATATTGGAATAAGCTATTTATATTATATCTCTTAAGATACTACTCTTTTCTAAATTCTGTATAAATACTACCAAATACTATATGTATTGATTATTATTTTTAATATATGATGCTAACGTGAGTCAACCCACAATCAATGGAAGACCTCAGTGTGAAAGGGAAGAAAGTGATTTGTTGGAGTTGAACCATTCAACAGTCCAACTATCATTAAAAAAATAAAATGAAGGAAAAAAAAAAGCAATGCAATTGTTTGCCTCTTCTGCATTGAAAGTTTCAAACGTATGATCTATCTATAGAAAATTAATCTGTTGAAAATATTACGAGATAAAAGTTTTTGATAGAAAACGTTTTTGTTTTTTTAATATAATGCTAATTTGATGTGAATTTAGATTAGTTGTAGTGATAATAAACAGAGGCATATCCAGGATTTTGAGATGATGGGTGCACTATTACAAAAAGGTGGATCTAAGATATAAATTTAATTGATTTAACATTTAGGTTCTTATCACTAAAAATAATTAAAATTTTAAAATTATAGGTCCAAAGTTATTTTTACCTATCCAAACCACTTAGAGAGATATTACCCAATTTTAAAAAGGAAAATAAAACAAGATAACTAAAAAATTCAAATTTCTAACCTCACTTAGAGAAGTGCACCCAACATAATCGCACGGTATAATACTTCAAGTGTGGATTCACATATTTATATTTAAATATTTTAAAAAAAATATAACACTACTATATATGATTTCAGGAGGGGAGCATGGGTTCACGTGAACCCGGTGACCCCCTCCTGGATACGTCTCTGGTAATAAAATTATATAATTTACACGAACGACTTTGAAAATAATTGGTAAAGTTTTGATTATGTTTTTATTATGTTTTGTCCTATGGATAAAATTTAAAGTTCAACAAAAATTTTGACGTTTAAAATTGTGTCATGACTCAAGTTGTGGTAAAATGTTAAGACCATTTATTTTTAAAGTCATTGAGTATATAACTCTATCCTTACCTCTCATAATATTTATATAGATTACATACAAATACTTAATTTTAGAAAAATATTCTTTACTTACGTCCGAACACAAAAAAATAATTTTAAAACCTTACTATTTTTCTAAAAAATCATTTCCACAAAACCACATTTTCCTTCGATCACACCCCTAATTTAAAGAGTCAAAAGAATAACAGCTCATCATTTATCCATAATCAAGATACTGTATATCTATTTTGTCAGTTTTAAAAAAAGAAAAATGAGTTCAGATTGTTTAAGTTATTTGGTCAAACATTTTGTTTCTATGCAACTAATTCAACAATAAAGAATATTTTTCATCAAAAATATTTTCCTTCGTATTAAATAGTCTCTTAATTTAAAAAATCAAAAGATTACATAAGCAGATCATCATTAATATAATCCAAAATATGTAGGGGAGGTCTTATGAAAAAACAGCTCAACGTCAGAATGATAAAAAGTGTAACACCTCTCATTTCTTTTATCACATTATTTTATTTTGAGTTCATATTGTTTAAATATTATTTTGGTCAAACATTTTGGTTCTATATAAAGGGCATTATCAAGTAGAGAATCAATGCAACTCATAAATATGACAACTTATTCATCATGTGCAAAGAAATTATCTTTTGTCTACTGCTTGTTCATCATATCTTCTTGTTGCATATTTAATTTTTCATATGGAAGAAATTTAAACCCTAATTTCAAAGTTAAAGCTGTTAATCTTGGTGGCTGGCTTATTACTGAAGGATGGATTAAACCTTCTCTTTTTGATGGCATCCCTAATAAAGATTTTCTGGTAAGTTCAGTTGACTGATTATCTGAATTTTGTTATCGTACTTGAGAGTTTCACTTTTATATACTGACAGTGTAAAATATGACGTTGGTTTTCAGGATGGGACTGGATTGCAATTCAAATCAGTAACAGTAGGGAAGTATTTATGTGCTGAATTAGGAGGAGGAAATATTATTGTTGCTAATAGAACAGATGCTTCTGGATGGGAAACATTCAAAGTAGGTACCCTTTAATTTAAGTTTTCGATTTAATTTGTGTGCATCTTAATTCTTAATTATTATATCGAGTATTTGTGCTACTTCCTATCAATGTAGATATCAGATAACTCGATATGTGCACCAAGAGTTAGGTAACTAGAAAATAAATCATTTAGCAATTTTTATATGTTCCCAGATTTAAATGTTGGTGTACTATGTTTTTCATCCACTTTTTCAAATCACTAGGCCATACTTTTGGCGGTGGAGTTACAATTTTGCTTACGAGTCAGAATTAAATAACTTTGGCTTAAAATCTTGTATATGTATTTGAAAATTCACTTGAACATATATAAATAATTTACTTTAGACCACTTTTTTCAGAATTCTAAACTCATAAACTCAAAATCTTAACTTCACCTCTGATACCTTGGATTTAGAGATATGAAAAATTAATTTTATGACTATTAGCTGATTAATATGGGCACACTTTTCTATGCAGATTTGGAGGATAAATAGCACCACATTTAATTTTAGGGTGTTTAATAAAGAATTTGTGGGAATTGATGGAAGTGGTAATGTGGTAGCAGTAGAAAACAAAGCTGGAATTTCAGAGACTTTTGAGATTGTAAGAAATTCTGATGATCCAAATCGTGTAAGGATTAAATCAACAAATGGTTTCTTCTTACAGGTTAGTTTTCTTGAAATACAATCATATTTGAACGATACTATTATTCGTACGAGATGTTTACATCAAATCAATATTATAACTTATCGTATTAAGCAATTTTATTGATATTGGGATTTGAGTAATGGAACAATTGGTATTGTTTGAATTATATGTATTGAGTAATGCCAATATCCTGTTTATGGCAAGGCCCACGAGGATTGGAAGGGCCGAGTTAGAATTATGATCGAATATGACACATGCTTGGTGGACTTAGTTCAAAAATAAAATTACACCTTTGCTACGAGCTATAACTTTTGACATAATGATAAGCATTTGATCATAACAGTATGGTTACATATCCATCTTCCTTTTCTTTCTTTTTATTATATAAAGTTAGGACATTGGCAATAAAAATATCTCCTTAACGAATATAGCTTTATTCCAAAGGACAAATTTATGCAACTTTTTCCTTTTACAAGTGGAGAATACTTATTTTATCCACATTTTCAAATTAGGAGATTAGATGTTAAGTGTAAAAATTACTATTAAATAGGTTGTAGAGTCTTAATTATTTGTATTCAACGTTTACTTTACTAGTTCAAAAAAAGTAGTCTAAGTGTATCGATGGATTTTGAAGGGTAGCGTAATCGAAAAAATAATAATTTAAAAGTATGTTATATTAAATTAATTAATTTTTGCAGGTTAAAACAGAAGAACTTGTGACAGCTGATAATGGAGGTAATGGGGGGTGGGGTGACGATGATCCTTCTGTTTTCATCATCAAAACTAGTGGAAGACTTGAAGGAGAATTTCAAATAACTAATGGCTACGGTCCAATCATGGCACCACAAGTTATGAGAGTATGTACACCTTCCTTTTTTATACATTCGAAATTGAATGACACATTTATGTATCAGATTTTTCTATAATAAACCAATTTCTTCATATTATGTTATAAAGGATAGTCTGGTGCATAAAGCATCTTGTGTTAACATGGTTTGAGGAAGGTTACACAATCTATCCTGCTTAGTCACTAATTCCACCCATGGACCGTTCTATCTAGATCAGTGATTCCATTCGCGGAACCAGCTGTTGAAAGTCTTTTTACCAACCTACATTAAGCTACGCGAACTAGAACCTAAAGTGAATCTTTTTTGGCATCTATATCTTTTCTTGGATCCCAACTTTGTTTGGTCTTCCTCTTTCCTTCGGCCTATGATCTATAAGTTACACATAGATTATAAATTTACTGTTACTCCAAGTCTCTTCTTCATTCATATTATGTTATATACTGGTATTAGTATGTATTTTACAACAATACTTCAATTCGCTATAGCAGTCAAAAATATTCAGATAAACTAACGACATCATAATAAAAGAATTTGATTGTATTTAGAAATAATTTAATTTTAACTATATTCATATCATAGGAACATTGGAGAACATATATAGTTGAAGAAGACTTCAAGTTCATAGCAAACAATGGACTAAATGCAGTGAGAATTCCAATTGGATGGTGGATTGCAAGTGACCCAACACCTCCAAAACCCTATGTTGGAGGCTCATTATATGCCTTAGACAATGCCTTTTTATGGGCCAGGTAATACATGTCAGCTATTTACTTTATAGCCTATTATAGGACCACTATTTAAGTTATAGCCACAATCTATCTATAAATTGCTAATGCTAACTTTATGATACGTTTGCCTGACGTTTGGTTTGCCATGACCAAACTTCCAATATGTATAAAAAATAGTTAACATAATATAACATGTTAAATTTATATTAGTAGTATGAGGATTATTTACATCGTCAGTATATAAAAGTTATATCTATAATAAATTGAAATTTTTGCAGGAAATATGGACTTAAAGTTATAATAGATCTACATGCTGCACCTGGTTCCCAAAATCCTTGGGAGCACAGTTCCAACAGAGATGGTACTATAGAATGGGGAAAAACTGATGACACCATTCAACAAACAGTTGAAGTAATTGACTTCCTAACAGCCAGGTAAAAACAATATCTGTAAATATTTGACCGTAAAATGTGGTAATATTATCATATGCTCCCTTCACGTAAAAAATTGAAATTAAACAGTTGCCAAAAAAAAAAAAAATTGAAACTGTAATAGAAATGACTCATAAACTTCAAATTTTGAGTCCACCTCTGATAATTTGATGTATAAACCTATTTATATACACTTGTCATTGTTAATACGAGAGAAGTACTAAAAACACTTCTAAACTCAGTGCGGGTTATTAGTTTCATCTCAGAACTATTGACAGCCTTAAAAACAATCCTTACTTGACTAACTGAACTTAAATACACCTTCAATCCTGCAACATGAGTGAAATACACCCCTGAATTCTCGTCAAGTTTAATTTAAGAGCGTTTTTAACACTTATCTCTGATTTTTATTAAGAGTCTCATACTCCTACAAGAGTTTGAAACCATTTGCTATGTCATGTGGCAGGTCAAGGGTGTATCTAAGTTTAGTTATTCAAGTACATAGTGTTTTTAACATTATCACTAGTTCAGAGATGAAACTAATAATTTGCATCAAATTCAATTACTCTTTCATCAACAATGATAAGTGTATGTAATCAAGCTAAACTTCATTAAAATGACCAATCTTTTTCTTATTTTTTTTAATTAGGTATGCCGAGAATCCAAGCCTATATGCAGTGGAGTTAATCAATGAGCCATTAGCACCTGAAGTTACATTAGACATGGTCAAAAAATTGTACCAAGATGGATACAATGCTGTCAGAAAACATTCTTCTACAGCATATGTTGTAATGTCCAACAGATTAGGATCTTCAGATGCAACAGAACTTTTGACATTTGCTAATGGCTTAAGGGGATCTGTTATTGATGTTCATTATTACAACCTATTCTCTGACATATATGACAACATGTCTGTCCAACAAAATCTTGATTATGTCAACACTAATCGTACTGCTCAACTCAATACTGTCACTCAATCTAATGGTCCTCTCACTTTTGTTGGTATGTTTTCTTTCTCATCTTTTCAATATTATGTTCTAGTAATAAATTCTCTGCAGAATTCTAGTAGATCAGTTGGTTGATTATTTAAACTCACTTTGTTGGCCCTCTTTTGGTTTCTCACTTAGCATGTGATATTCGTATTAGAGTCTGACTAAATTTGAATTCACACATTTGAGGGCTCATTTGTGGAGGTAGCGCTCCCAATTGAATTTTTTCTACTTGGTAAAAGTTAGACGGATTGGTGATGTTCTACTGTTTAGCTGACTCAATCCTAACGTTTGAGTAGGTTAACGATCTGTCCATTTATTATATACATCACAAGATTGCATATTTTAAATGAGGATTAATATATTTTTCAGGGGAATGGGTTGCTGAATGGCAAGTTAAAAATGCAACAAAAGAGGATTACCAAAAGTATGCTAATGCTCAATTAGAAGTGTTTGGACGTGCAACATTTGGTTGGGCTTATTGGACATTGAAAAATGTCAACAACCATTGGAGTATGGAGTGGATGATTAAAAATGGCTATATCAAGCTTTAATTTATTTTGATTAATAATAATGTTATTATTCTTATTATATCATAAATTTTGAGGAAACACCTCAAGTGATCAACTTCTTGTTACAACATTGTGGAGATCTTCAATAACAAAGATACATCATTATAAATGTGTAGCATTTATCTTTACATTTAATTAATTTCCATCTGATACTTGTTACACCCTCTGCCTCAATGTGTATGACATAATTCAGATTTCGAGTAAAATAATATTTCCATACTATCATTTGGACCTTTATTGGGTATTGTGCACTAAAAAATGAGCTCTATAATATGCTAATCCAGATCAATCATATTATATACGATATAAATATCAAATATCGAATAAAAAAACGAACGAACAAACAATTAAGGAGACATGAAGTGAGAAGTGTGGGCCCTGAAAAGAAATCATGAACTCCCAAGTGACATATGATGAGATCTACTGAACCAATAATATTTAGTTAGTATTTACTTCAGTTCACAGTGACATCAGATCTATGTGTAATACTCTATCTTGTTTACTTTAAATTAAACACTATTCTCTTCTATTAAATTAAATTTTATTTACTTAGCAGTTGAACAATTTGAATTTCAAGGATATTATGAACCAAGTAAAATGATTTACTGATTATCCAATAGAAACTAAATAGTACTTATATTTGTTACTTTTTTTTATATATAACAAAAAAATTGTTCACGCATGATTTGATGTAATCATGTTAAGAAAATAAAACTTTTTTTTTTCAGTTACAAAAAGAATCACATATTTTATATTGAGAAGATATTAACTATTGTAGCTTTTTATTTTATCAATTTTACCTAAGTTTATAGCTTCTAAATGTCATGATATGTTTAAGATTATAAATTTAAAAAAGAAAGGCCATTTCATAGTTGAACAGATTTATTGTTTACTTTATTTAACTAATATACATAAATTATACACAATTATACACATATCATACATTATTCATTATTTAGATTAATTCTCCCAAAAAAAAAAAAATCTTAAATATTATATTCAATCAAAGATAATGTCACATGAAATGAAAGTGACTACTAAAATATAAACAACTAAATATATATATATTGAGTGGTCCAAATTATTTCCTTCCTTTCTAGCTCTTAGTTTATCTTCTCACAATATTTCCTCACACTCTCACTCCTCCTCCTCTACCTCTTTCCTTCTCCTCCTTCTATCTACCCCCACCCTCCGCCCTTCTTTGATATCGGTAGCAACTTCCGCTGAAGCAATTATAACAATCGTTACACTAATTGATTATGTACCTTCTACCATCTTGAGTTTCGAGTTCTTTTCACGTTGCTCGCTCTTTTCAATCTGGTCCAACGTCTAGCAAAATAAGAAAACAAATTACCTTATCAAATATATTTATTTTTTTTAAACAAATGATGCTAGGAAAGAGGTCAAGGCCACCAAAAATCAAGAGAACAACAAGTATGACAGAATTCACCTTAGATCCTACCCTTAATTATCAACTTGATCATCATACTCCACGATCCAACGGTCAAGATCAAACCTTGTTATTGACTCGTAGAAAATCAGCTGATTTCATTGAAACTTCTCATTTTCTTAGATCTTGCTCCCTCTGTGAATGCCACTTAATCCCCGGTCACGATATCTACATGTACAGGTAATCTATCTTATTTTAATGATGATAAATTGACCTATAAATATTTTTACATGACCTGATAGTATAAACAAATTTATATTAATTTTTAGATTACTAATCTTACTTTGTGTTTTTCTATACAATTATTGTCAACTTTGTGAGTCACATATTAAAGTTTTTCTGTAGTCCATCATTTTGTAGTTATATTCAAAGTGATCTAATAGTATAAGACAAATAATCACATAACAAAGTTTTTCTATAGTCAATCATCATGCAACTATATTTTAAAGCGATCTGATAGTGTAAAAAGAATTACAATGTATATTGAACTCTTTACAAATATATCTTGTTTTTTGAACTGAACATTTAATAAGTTTATTTGTATTTTTTCCTTTTCTTTTTCAGAGGAGATAGTGCTTTTTGCAGCCTAAACTGTAGAGAAAAGCAAATGAATCAAGATGCAAGAAAAGAAAAGTGTACTTCAAGTGCTACAGCTAGAAAAAAATCTACAAATTCAGCCCCTTCTATGGCAAGCGGGACGGGGTCCACCGTTCCACTGCCACAGGCTAGGCCATAACCGCCATGTGGATTATTACGTTGTTGAGATTAGAAGGGAAAAAAAGGAGACAGTTTGATATATTAAGCTTCTGTTGATTTTTCAAATGCCCACTCTTCTACAAACTATAAAAACTATATATATGTATATAGATGCATGTGGGACTAAGATGACATGAATGTGTAAATATTTTTCTTTCAAATTTCATGAGTTTGGTGGTCAAGTTTTTCATTTTAATGAAGGATTGATCCAGTTTTAATTTTTGTGCAATTTCTATTTGAAAAAATAACCATTTATTTGGTAGAAGTTTAGGGAGTGTTTAATTTATTCACTCAAATTGCAACTATGTGTACTGCAACTTGGAACACTTTAAAAGAGTTTTAGAGCGTGATGTTTATGTAGCATGTCACATCGGGTATTTGAATATAAATTTATGATAAAGTTTGGGAGATTTTGTGAACACATATTATTAATTTAGGTATGAAACTTGTGGTGATAATTTAGGGATTTTTTTAGCGTATTCTCTATATAAACAAGATTAGGATGAACTCCCTTATGTCCTTAACTTCGATCCATCCATGCTAAAGTGAAAGATAAAATCTTTAAATTTATCATCGCGACTCCTGAGAGTGGCGATGTCTGTAATTGACTTATATAAAGAAAATAAATTTTGAGTCTAATTTTACCTCAAAGAACTAAGTAGTGATAAATATTGTAAAAACATTGACCTATTTAGCATGCCGATAGTAGAATCTTGTTAGCATGCTGATATTAGAATCTTGTGTCTCAATCTTTTCGACTTTTTTTTTATGTCAAAAATCAATGACTAATTAACCAGGAAGATGACTATTCTTCTGAATGAAAAAATCAAATTTCAATTCGAGGGTAAACCGTCAATAGAAAACTTGCTAGGAGACGGACCAAGAAATGACGATGAATATATTATCAATCAATGCATCTTTTTGCTATATATCCCAATACCAATATCAATAATGTGACCTTAGGCACATATACGGTATACCATACTAGAAAAATAGATTTTAGGTTTGATTCAAATTTAAAGGTTAATTCAAGTGATAACAATTGTCTTCTAAAATATATATGACAGAAAATTACATCTCGAATCGAAATTCACTATAATAATAATAATTTTAAAAAAAAAAAATTGTGATAAACAAAATTTCATAACCAAACAACAAAATCTCATGCTAATCTAATTAAATAATAGGTTATTAAAAAATTATTAAATAACTAACAATTTTCATAGCTAATTCCATATTTTTTAACCGTGATTTAGAGACTTTCCCTGGAAGGGGTCCATTTTTGCATGACAATCAATTAGTACTATATTGCTCACAAAGTGGATGAGATTTAATGAGAAATAATCTACTATAATATGATATTTATAATTTTAAAATATGTTTATAATTATAAAAAGGGATCTACTATTAATATACAAAGATCGATGACCTGATAATATGAACATTTTTTTATTATAACGGTGTATGTAAATTAAAGTTCAATTATTTTCTATATGTCTCTTGTGATTGCACCAACTGCTATCAATGGATTGGATTGGGATGGGCTGCTCCTTCCTTAATTAGAGGTCTCGATTCGAGTTCTGAGCATAATTTTTTTTTTTAATATGAAGCACTATTTTCAAATATGGCCCTACATAGCGTGAATCAGAAATAGTCAAATTCTAATATAATATGATATGCGAAAAATAAAAAATAAAAAGTGATTGCACCTCCTCTTCTATTTGTTGGTCCCCCACCCCACCCCCCGGGATTCTTCTCAAACCACAAAAATTCTGATTGCTTTGTTTTCCCTTTAGCGTGCCACTTTGGAATCATTCACATTATATATTTAAAGAATTAATTGCTCTTTAGGTGACCTTGGGTCAAATATTTGATTTTAGACCTGATACATAAATGTGCTTTTTAATTTGGTTTTTACTTTTAACTGATATTTATTTTTTAAATTTAAATGTGCACAAGTAGATACTTAAATTTATATAAAGTTGAAGTAGACACACGCGTCCTACGTAGCATCCTGCAAATTAGTTTGACTGTATCTCACGCTAATTATCATGTAAGATGTGTGTGTCTACCTATTCAACGCTATACAAATTTATGTGTCTATTAGTGCACGCCCAAAATTGAATAACTTAATTAATATCAACTGAAGTCAAATTAAAAAACACACATTTATTATGCCTCAATTTTATTTTATTTACAAGTAAGAACTAGCAATTGATTATAGTTAAATCTCGATAAACATTAAAATACTTTATTAATCCATCCATGCAAGTTGTGAGGGTCACCGACTGCCCAATTGGAAAAGGAATTTTACTACTTGGAATAATTCCTTCTTTGAAAAAATTGTAAAATTAAAATTCATACAATTTTATCAACAAAAAAAAAAGTTTCGGATCAAACAAACTTACTTTCAATTTTCACAATACACAAAAGGAAAATCTTTTGCTTAATTAGGTATCTGATATTTGAAATTTATTAGTTCGATTAGTTTCAATTTATGTTGAATAGGTCCATTAAAAGGATAAGACGATATTCATCAAAAGATTCGTCATACTATGACTTGAATTTGACAAATTCAGTTATTCAGAGTGAAGAGATATAATTTTAACCACCTTATCATTCGCTTTTGATGTTATCGTTTTAAAAGATCGACGTAATTATTACTTTACTAATAAAAATACTATGTAAATTCTTCTCATTTGTCTTAGTTTTAATAAACAAATTACTTAGTACTTGTTGCTGATGGAAGATGATCGATATTAATTCATCCAACTTTTTTTATAAAAAAAGTTAATCTTCTTTTATTATTCACCTATGTTTCCATTTATTCAAAAAGTTCCTTAGTTAGATCAATTCATTGCAAGTTGCACTCTTGCTTTTTGCCGTAAATGAGGGAACAAATAAGCAAAATAAAGTTTTAAAATTTGGTTAAACAGAGATATATATTTTGATTGTTAATAACCTTCACAAAAATCTAAGCACTTTATGTTTACTAAACTCACAACCTTAAATTAATGAAGATACAAATTACTCCCTTAGTTCCTAATTACTTGTCCATTTTTTTTTTATAATTGTTTCTAATTACTTGTCTATTTTGACAAATCAAGAAAGGATAAATTTTTTTTATATATTATACCCTCAATTAAATGACTAATTACTTTGAAAAATGTAAAACTTTTCATCCACTTTATAATTAATAGGGGTAAAATGGTAAACTCACTATGTGATTAATTGTTTTCTTAATATGTGTGTCAATTCAAAAATGGATAAGTAATTAGGGATAGAAGGAGTATATATTATAAAGAAGAAAAATAAAAATGAATCCAGCTAGCATCAACTTGTGCAAGTGGGCATGTAGTTTTAAATAAACATCATTTTTAATGTGAAAGTTTATTAACTATGTTTTTTTTAATTAATTAGTACAACTGCTCCATTGAATATTAAAGATAATAATAAAGTCAAGTGAGTACGTGTCACATAGTTTAAAAGATTCTTATTATGCAGATTAAAGATTCTTATTAGTAACGTCACTTAAGATTAGTGATTTAATATGTCAAAAAAAAAAAAATGAACATTCAATCGAAACTAATCTTAAGGAGATGATTTTGTAGTTCTTTGGATTGATTCCTCATTTCTGAGATGATCACTCAACTAATAATTATTATATTAAAAAATCATTTTCTTCTTGATTTCAATTTCTTCGACAAGGAAAGACGATATTTTGAAATAATATATATATTTATATTCTCTAACAATATGTCTCCCTAAAAGAAACATAGAAGAAAATATTTTATTTTATTATGAATGAACAAGATATTAAGAAATGGAAAAATCCTTTTAGCCAGAAAATTTGATTAGAATTTGGCCAGAATGGTAAAATAACATATTTCAAACTATGTTATTTTATCTTTTTGAACATTTTTACCCTTTTAACTTTAATATATTTTAATTAAAAAATGGAAAAATATCAGTTTATTTTAAAATAAAAGAGATATTATAGACTTTCTAAATTTCTGGCCAAATTCTGACCAAATTTTCTGGCCATTTAGCATTAGCCGACTTTTCTCTTCTACCCACTATTCATTCACACGATTTTTTTAAAAAAAAAATGATCTTGTTTTTCACTTTTCCTTCTATTGACATATATATGTAAAATATACGAGTGCAAGGCCTTGATGATATAAAATTATTACTTATAGTTACTCCATTCAATTTTATTGGTTGAGAATTGTACTCTTTTGAATTGATAGTGACCTTAGCTTATACACCCCTAAAATATATTGCGTAACGAAAAATGGTTATATTTTATTTGAAAAGAAATTCATATTTGTTTCATTTTCTTCTCCGTTGTTGAAATCATCCCTCGTTCCAAAATTCCATTTCCACAGGTCCATAAATTAATTGAAACGCAATTTCATTGAGATTGAATTTATTGAACTAAACTGAAGAAAAAGACCGCATATTTTTTAATGGAAAAATTGTTCATTATAACAAACTATTAATTCAAAATAAAATGTTATAACTACAGTTTCATTTAATTCCAATTTGCAGCAAACTTCTTGCCATTCTCCTATCTTCCCTCTCTCTGGAATCTCGCTCGCCACTCTCCTCTTTTTCAGCCCTTTCTTGCTCGCCTCTCTCACTTTATACAAACATAAATGTATGTTTTGTATTTGTGTTTGTATAAAGCGAGAGAGACTGCATATACAAATATGAATACATATATCTCTGTCCTATACACTTATAATTATACAAATACAAATTTTCTCATGCCCAGTTCTCTTTTGTCTTCTCTCTCCCTCGCTTTATACAAACACAAATTATACAAAATACAACATATAATTTGTGTTTGTATAAAGCGAGAGAGATTTGATGTATAAATACAAATGTTTTAACTCGATTCAATTGTATACAAATTTAAATTTTATGCGGATATTCAAACACAATCATTGATACATATACATAGTAGTTACATATATATAATTATCTAACTAATATACATATACAATTCACCTCTCTCGCTATCCTCTCTCTCCCAATCTCGCTCGCCACTCTAGCCTAACACAGAGAACATATACATATACAAACACAATTTCTATACAAATCGCTGTGATTTATACAAATCAAATGTTCCATAGCAAACATAATTTGGTTATGGAGCGCAAATAGCAAAACTGTAGCTATAGAGGGTTAATATGATTTTTATGTTTGTTAGTCATAAAATTTACATTTTTTTATTGAACAAGAAGAAGATCGATATTAGTTAAAACCGTGAATTTTTTTCGTTAATTTCGACCATAACTTTTTTCTACTATGCTTGTATGTGTTTTGTAACAAAACTATTGCTATGTATGGTAAACTATAAAGGGGAAACTACACATATAAGTAAACATATACTTGTTAGTTAATATAGCTACAGTTTGAATTAATTATCATTCGTCATTGATTTCTAGGCAAAACTACACAGCCAAGTTTTAATTGTATAAACATGTAATTTTTGGATTTTGTATAACTTTTGTATAATGTAGTATAATATAATTTGTATAACTATTTAAAATTTAGATGTTTGTGTTTGTACAAATTCGTTATTTCGAGTTATACAAAAATAAATACAAATCAATTGATACTAACCAATATATACAAACACGGACAAAAATAGTTCAATTATACAAATACATGTGAATTATATAAACGTAGGCGAATTATTCAAACGTAGACGTGAATTATACAAACGAGGTCACTCATAGCAGCTTAAACTATAGTTACCGCCCGTAAATATGCAAATTATCACTAAGGAGCCTAATTAAGTTTATTATAGTGGTTATTTGCAAAGTTTCCTCATATATTATATTGCAACGTTTGATAAATACGAGTCTAATTTTCCCCAAAATCAGTCACCCCAAAGCCCAATATAATACTTCCAAGAAAAGAAACCCATGTTCTTGGCCCTAAATGTTAACTGTCTCAACCCATGTTTGGGCCTTAAACTAAAGTACAAAAATCTCATACATTTAGGGATTAACTATATTCTATTCCAAAAGTTCTCCCAATTACAAAAAATTTAGATTTTTCATTGCTCTCACATACATTTCTTGGTTGTCCAATACATTTCAAATAATACATTATTTAATGGGATGGATGTACCCGAGAGGGGATAGGAATGTATCCGAGAAGGGATGGATACATTCGAGAGGGGATAGGGATTATCCGAGGGGGGATTTTTGTAATTTTTTAAATGGTAGGAATTTTAGAGATTATGATATCTTAAGTTGTGTATTCATATAATTTTTCCATATATGTATATTTAAATTCTAACAAGGAAGTGGAAAACATTAGACATCTACCTACACTCCCTCCGACCATGTTAGTTGTTCACTTTCTCTTTGCACGCCTCTTAATAAATCATAAATAAGAAATGCTTACTAATTTACCCCGTAAGAAATTATTTTGAAACTTTACAAACTTATTTGCCCTTTTAAAGTGGACAACTAATATGAAACGGAGAAAGTAATTATATAGAAACAATGTACTGAATTATTGATTGCTTAAAAAAATAAATGGAGAGGATAAACTTCAATCATTGAGTGAATGTGCCAAAAAAAGAATGTCATAATCTAAAATTTGTATAACTTGACATAATTAAACTAATTTGGGGAATTGTGTTATGTCTTTTTACGTAAACAAAACTTCCATCTCCTTTTTTTTAAAATAAAAATGTCACTAACGTTGCTTGTCCTTTACCTTAATTTGCCCATGGTGTTATATTATTTTAACTTGATTTGCTTTTGTCATCTTATACTATTGATCGCGGTGGAATTAAATAGCGTCAAGAGATTCGACTAACTCACTTTATCATAAAAATATTGTGTAAATTAATAAAAATAATTTTATGTTGTTAAATTTTTATATCACAACATACTTAATAAGCTTAGAATCTGACATCAAAATTCCCACTTACAAAGAATATTATACAAATGTATATTTCCATCATGGTTTTGTGAATGAAATGGAATTGGGTTCATCGGATAAAGAGAAGAGGGTAAACAAATTACGATTAATTAAATGGTTTAAGTATTTTCGTTTGCCTCTGTTATACTTTAGCGTATTTTTGGCCCATTTCATTAACAGTAAGGGGATAAATGGATCAAAGTAAAAACAAATGACATTTGTGATTATTTAATGTAGTATAAGGGCATTTTTGACCCTTTTTCCTTAAACTATTTATCTTCTTTATACAAATTGTGACGGTGTGATTAAGCTTAGGATTTGGCATAGAAAAATTAGATTTTATGTATTATTTCTTTTGTCCATAATAGTTAAAAAATTATTTAAATGTCAAATGTTGTTATAGATGTATAATAACTCTCGTTGTATCATTAAAAATATATTGAAACCAACAATACTATTATAGTGAGGAATATTGCTTTCCTTATAGCTATTAGCTACAATATTCATCGTTAATTTTCTCTTATTAATTAAACACAAAAGTTAACCGTCGTAATTTATTTTTCTAGTCATAACTTTAATAAATTAGTTAAGACTATTATTACGAATATGGCTTTAAAATGATTTCTAACAAACAAAAGATAACAATATGATTCTTCAATAATATATATAAAAAAAATAAAAAATAAAAAAAAAACAATCAAATCAAAGATATGGATTAATAAAATAACAACAAACTCATTGGTCCCTAAGTGAAATAAAATATTAGGCCTGGCAAAATATGAAAACCCATTCCAAGAAGTCAGACTCATAGACAAATTTTAGGGAAAAAAATTTGAAATATATCTGAACTTTGACCGAATTTGCTGTAATAATATCGAACTTTGAAAAGGACCTTTTACCCTCTACACTATTTAATAGTGTATTTAAAGGTATATATGTGTCCATGTGGACATCATAAATATTGTATCATTATAAATAGTAATTGCGTCCACGTAGACACATATACCTTTAAAATACACTATTAAATAGTGCAAAGGGGTAAAAGGTACTCCATAAAGTTTGGTATCGTAACAACAATTTCAGCCAAAATTTATTTTTCAGACCCTTTTCCCCAAATTGTATTATATTTAATATTGTTAGACTAAATTACAAATATAAATAAGTAAGCACATGTATAAATCACAAAAAAAAATATATACATTATAATTTTCTACCAGAGGTCCGATGCTCCTACTTGGCTCGGGCGCTCGGACCTTGCCCCTACATACAACAAATATCTATCCGCATAGCCTGTTTATATCAGATTTAATAAATATTTGATATATATTATAAATCATAGTTACTTATTAAAACTTTCACTTTAATTTATTATTTATTTATGGTATACTAATATGATTTAACATAAACACTCCATATAAGTAAAATTTAAGTAGTTATAAAGCCAACCAAAAAAAGAAAAACCTAAAGGATGTAGAGTGCTGCAAGTGTTTTGTCACAGTAAGAAACTAGTAACGTGTGATTTTATTTTATTTGTAGAGATGAATAACTTTTTCATGAGCTATCTATCACATGTTTTAAATAATATTATAAAATTATTATTATTATTATTATTTTAAAAGGTTGTGATTTAAAATATTTTTTATATCTTCAAATACATAGTTGCATATGGTAAGTGCATCTAGATCTAGTCATGCAGTTGCGGATCTTATCTTATATAATAATTTTATTATGAAATTTATTATGTAGTCATAAATATATGACCATGATGATGAACTCATATATTATAATATGTTAACTTAAAATTATAGTATAAGCTTATAAATTTTTGTTAGTGTGACATTTTAATATAAATAAAAATGTTTTGTGTGTCATATTGCGTATTATGTAATGTCTATTGGAGAGCATTATATTTATGTCTTTTTACTCTCATCAATTGTGGTAGAATGTGATCATTAGTTGTTAGTAACGTTTGTAACTATCAAATCTTCATGCTACCTCATTATACCTTATAACTCATGCAACCTATAGATCATTCACTTATAGTGATCGTCAAGTTTATATCGTGTTTATTTTGAGATTAATATAGCGAAAGAGAGAGTTGTTGAGACAAATAAATTAAAGAAAAATTTTCTTAGTCGTCCACTAATTCACTATAAAAAAGAAAGTAATTATATATGTCGAACAATCGAAGGAAGATGTCCTTTTTGCTTAGCTTTAATTTGGACTCTTCAACTAATTCGAAGTTGTTTGAGTTATACGACATTATTCGATTGTTATATTCAATAAGGGATAAGTCAAGAGTTATGTTACTGGATTAACGTAGATTATGTCACAGTAAACTTCAAAATATTTACACCTCAGTCTGATGATAATTTATTATATTTATGGTATATTGAATTGACGTTTATGGGAATGATGATAGGAAAGTAGGTGGCTGGTTTTTGCTGTTAGGTTGGGTAAGCGGTGAATAATTCGTGCACGATTCAAAATGGCCCTATCTTTATATTAACGCCACATATACATACAATTTATACATACAATGACATCAACAAATTCTTTAAAGACAAAAGTCACGTGAGATAGTGTATATAGATCGGATTAATTTAGATTTTTTAAATATCAATTTATTTATGTTGAATTTTTAAATTTAATCCAATTAAGCTAATAATATTTGAGTTTTTCAACCTTGATTTTTTTTTTTTTGGAGATTTAGCTCGATTTGCGGTTTGATTTAATTTTTTTATTCGATTTTATACACCCATGATTTATATAATGTAAAGAAAATATAAATTTTTATATTTCGTAAAAAAAAAAATTTGTTACGAGAAATAAAAATTAAATACAGCAAAAGAAAAGCCAATAGGTTCAATACTATAGGAATCACTTTTCTAAGACTCAACTACAATAAAGTTTTGGCAATTTTTTGTTTAGGTAGTCTATGTGGTTGGAAATTGTTCTCGTTTTCCTGTTTTCTACCCGGTCCGCAATTTATATTGGAGCTCCGATTAATTTCGGATCGCGCTCTACAGGATGACCCATTCGGGGGTGGCACTACCAACAAGATGTTCTCCATAGCCAAGGCTTGAATCCGAGACCTCTAGTTAAAGGTGAAACACTCCCACCAGTGCACCACAACTCATGTTGGTCCTTATAAAGTTTAAAATATTGAGTAAAATATATAGATGAATGAATGTGGATTTTTTTTTTTTATATTTTTTTTCAACTTTTTAAGCAAAAGTCCTAAATAGTCAAGAAACACGTTGTGAAATTTTTTATCATGATAATAAATCCGTAAAAACGTTCATTTGTCCTCATACATTCATCAAATTTGTCATCATTTCAAGGGTCTAAATCATGGATTTTTCAGATATTATTTTCCACTTATGTATCAAAAGTAAAAATATATAATTATCTCATTTGAATTGATTTAAAAAAAAATAGTTTTTTAAGTCAAAAATAAAAAATCAAACTTAAACGACTTTTAAGTTAAAATAATAAAAAGTAGGGAGATCCACTTTTGATGTTTCAGTTATTTTTAACTTTGACAAACACTTTCTAACTTATTTTAAGTTATTTTTATATTTGTCAAATACTTTCAGAAGTCAAAAACTGATTTTAAAGTAGGTTTGACCAACTTTTAAGTCAATCCAAACACCCTCGTAATACCAAATGATTTTATCACACGTTATTAAATTAAAATCCCGCAATTATATCATTATGGAAATCGAACAAAGATTTTAAAGCGATAATTATTAGAATATTCTTTTGTGGCAAATTTGCTAAAACTACATCACAAAGTTTGACAAAATTATGTACCAAAAATACTTGTTAAAATCAAGTTATTTTATGAGTAACTCGTAGACCCCCACAAGTAATTAACAATTACATCTCTTAATCTTTACATTATGATACATAATATTTAATATCTTACATACCATTGCGTAACTAACAATTTCATAAATGAACACTTAGACAAACGTAAGGACTTACACCTATTAAATATAGTATAACAGATATATAATTACCGCAAAATCTTTTATTTATCATAATGTTATTACCTTTGAAAAATTATGAAAGAACAAAGACAATATACAGTGACGCCATGGAAAATATGTTTATAAGAAAAAAAATAAAATAAATGCAAATAGTAGTTGAATTTAATTGATGAAAAGAGGTGATGAATGCATGGATAATTCATATACCTAACCCCCAACCACAACCAAACAACCATTCCCCAAGCACCTATCTTGTGCCCACTCATTAATCTCCAAGGGTTCGTTTAATACGCGGACAAAGACAGAGCTAGGTGGGGTTTGTAGGTTTGGATAAATGTATTAGTAGCTTTTTTATAAACTCTGTATTTGCATTAGAAAATGAAATAAATATATATGTATATTAATTTGTGAATCCCTAACAAAATTGATTAGCAATTCAGTCGTAAGGAAGAGGCAGTGAAAATGCCTTCCACACTTCACACTAGTGTTGTGGGCCCATTTTTTTTTATAAAAGAAGAAGAAGAAGCATTTTTTGCAATATTTTTCTCTTCTATCCTAAAATTTACTCTTAATTCTGACTCTATCTTTGTACGCGGGATACTATAAATAAGAATATCGTGTAACATTAGCTATTTTTCATTTTTCCTATGTGATAGCAGTATAAATAAGAGGATAAAATAATTTCAATGGTAATTGCTAATTAATGTTCGTAATTAAATGTGAGATATAATAATTTTATATCTTGTAGAATTATTATTCTTATTTTGCATGCCAAACTATCGCGTAATCCATGGTATACTATATACTCCTCTTATCGTCTCATTTTAAGTGTCATCTTTTCTCAAAATAAAGTACCATCTCTTTAATTAGAATTTAAAATTTTAAAATCGACAATTATTTTGAATAGTAATTTTAATATTAAAGAAGTATGCACAATATTAATCGATTTGCCGTTATTGAATAAGTTAACTTAGTACTATACAATATATTTTTTAATGAACATGAAAAAAACTAAAATGACAATTAATAAGACGGAGGGAATACTCTTTAACTTGTCGATGCTGTCGAAATTTCTTAACCCTTAATCAAATATTTTGGACTTTAAAGTGGTTTTTTTTTAAAAAAATCTTTTTTAATTGTTCGAAATTTCATACCGGTCACCTAAGCTACATAATTCGTTATCCTTTTTATATATTTAATTAATGAAAACTACGTTACCCTCAACAACTTTGTAAATGACCATCTGATATTTATACCATTATATTAAGTTGCATTAATTTGTTATGGTCAACTAATTTAATGACATAAAATATTTAATATATAATAAAATTATAATTCATGCTTAATTAGTAATCTAGTATATAGAAATATATACGTATACTCGATGGTATGACATAGTAATTAATAAAATGAATTGAGAACTATGAGCTCTTAAGTTCAAATTTTAGCCGAAACAAATCTTATTTGTTCTAATCTTAGTAGACGGAATTACCTAATATCGATAAGATAACAAATATCCGTGAAATTAGTTAAAACACGTTATCCAATGACTTTCCTAACATATCCCCAAAGGGGAAACCAAAAATTTGCTTTGTGTATGAATATCCCATGAATAGAAATAAGTATATATTTGAATTTTTGATAACAATTAAGTTTCTATTATTTGGCAAATATTCATTCCTTGGCAGGTGAGGGGTTGGTCGATTTTACAACCAACTTTTAGTCAAAATACACCTATTTCCCAACAGTCTTTTTGTTTTGAAAATAAGACCAAAGAGAAAAAGAAACAAAAAAAAACAAACATGGCACCAATATCCAAATTTTTATAATATGTGAAACTTGAAAATTCTCAAAATTTTCACTTTTTGGCATAAATTATTTAATTGGTCTAGCAAAGGGTTGTTTTTCCAGAATGTGGTCCAATAATTAAGAAAGACACAGAAATATATACAAATTATTAGAGAATCAAACAATGGATAAAAATGAGTTAAAGTAGATTGTCTGCTCCAAGTCCACACACTATATCAAAAATAATCTTTAACAATAATTAATTAAAGATAATAATTTAATTACTATTAAATATGTTCTTTTAGCTGACAATTACATTTTATCACTTTTTATAAACATCGCTAAAACCTATAGTGACATTGGACTAATGACAACTAACTAATGCCGTAAAAGGCATGACACTCGTAAATGGAAAAAGAATAAAAAATATATCAAACTAGAACACAAAGTTTTATCTTCTCTTATAATTTCTTCATCGAACTCTAGTAAAAAAATAAAATACTCTTGAGAGGTCTATCGCCAAACTGGAATTCAATAACATCATTGAGTAGAAACAAATTTCCACTTTCTTTCTTTAAGAAACCTTCTTGTAAAGTAGAATATAATGAATTTCAATAGGTAAACAATTAGAAAATAAATAAAATAGTTAAAAATCAAAAGTTTATGTCAAATACAATACATATAAACAAATACAGTATGTTTTTGTTTTTATGACACCATCACCTCACAACACCCAACAATTATGGGACCATCCTACATTTTTCTTGAAATTAAATAATTCAAAATTTATTTTACACATTAATAATGATTATTACCTTTTAGTCTTTTACTGTACTTATGAAACTTTACCAGGATAATATATATACTGGATAAAACGTCCAAATCATAATTTGAATTTATGGAACATTCTATTCTTTTATTATTATTTAAAAATATATATATATATATTTTCTCTTTTGTTCGATATTTTCAATTCAAGCTGAACTAGAAAAAACTATAAGCATCACTAAGCCCGAACAAGATTTTTCGTTAGTTAATCTCCAATCTTGGTACATATGAGGTATTCTAATAATTTGTGGTCATAAATAAGAACATGTCATTAAGGGTGAAGGTGCAGTTAGAATTACCTGTTATAATAAGTAAAAATAACTATATTATGTAAGAATTATTTACACTGATGATGTATATTATTTAAACTCAAAACAATAGTACTTTACGAATATATAAAAAATTAATGACCATTTACACCAGACTAATATATGCATATCACTATTATTGTTGATCATCAAAACTAATATACTTATTATATACGTGAAATCTAAATCAGCTACCAAATGATCCTTAAAAGTTAAGAAGAATAGTAAATAGTTGGTCATCAAAATAATTTATATATTGTCTATATATTTAAATAGTGAATATAATTATTTTTGATCAGTCAAACAAATATATAACTTGCCCTAAAAGAAATAATTTATGATAACAACAAGGGTGAAAAAACTTATTCATATCTAGTGTTTAAATTTAAACTAAATAACATTAACTTACTAATTTCATCATAACTTATTATCATTTTTTTCTTAAAACTATTTTAAAAAATAATTTTCTTAATCGGAAGATCTATCAAAAATAAATTTTATTCCATAAAAAACACAGATCAAACTCTACTTATGTAATTATACTGAATATTTTTAATTGATTTGTCTTACTTTTCTTTTATTATATATTTAATAATTCTTCAATTTCAAATATTTCACTTAATAAGTTAAATCTCATCCTTAGAACCAATTTTTTTTTTTTTTTTATAAATAATTTTTTTGTGGGGGGGGGGGGGGGTGAGAGAGGCAGGCAGGGGTGTACAAGTCAAACTGTAAAGTCAAATCGAACCGAAAAAAAAACCGATTTGTGGTTTGGTTTGGCGGATGAAAAAAAACCGACCACTCTTGATTGGGTTTGGTATTAAAAGAAAATAAGTCAAACCGAACCCAAATCAAACCGACAATATATATATATAATTTTATCTTATCTATAGATAAAAAATATTATTTATAATCTACTTTGTTAATATATTTTTAGTTAGTTTATAGTTTTCAATGTTTATATATTTTATTTCAAATTTGGGCTTGTAAAATTTGTAAATATTTTATTTTGTAATAAGATCCGAAGTTACAATTATATTGTTATAGTTTTTCAAATTCGAAGTTAACAATTTACTTTGTAAATATTTCGTTTTGTATTCAGTTTGACTATATTCTTTGATCTTATTAATTTAACATAATGAACATTGATATTTCAAAAAAATATATTTTGTACTCATGTGAATTTTACCTTTTTACGAAAATTTCTATTCATTTAACATTTTTTAAGTTTAGCTTATCACACATATAAGTGAAAATATATTTGATCATATTTTCAAACACCGTATAGTTGTAGAAAATTGAAAAAACCGAAAAACCAAAAAAATAAGGAAAGAACCGATTAAAATCAAAACTAAAAAAATCAACTTTGCATGATTTGATTTTTAAATTTAATAAATCAACATAATTGATTTAAATTTTTTTAATGAAAAATCAAATCAAACCGACCTATGTACGGTCCTAGAGGCAGGCACCACGTGCTACTAGTCATGAAAGATAAGAGTTCATATTTAAGAACTCCCAACTAATCCAAACCAAACAATGAACCAAAATTTAATTCCAATTTTCTTCTTCTTCTTCTTGTAGATTTTTTTTAGCAAATATAAACAACCATTTATACTTCAGATTCACATTGTTCTCTCTACTGTTTTGCCCCCCTATTCAATTCTTGAACCATAATGCTTCATACACTCCTATCAGATTGAATTTTTTTTTGATCTTTCTCTTAAAGATTGAAACTTTCTTGAAATTTTTGACACCCACTTTGTATTTCTTCTCAATTTGGACATTTCTTCACTGTTTCTGTGTGAATTTGCTGTTTTTGCGAAAAGGGTACGTATATTTTGCACTCAAATCAAACTGGGAATGCTTAAATTTTACTGCAGAACTGTGTAAACTGTAAAGACGCCTCTTTTAGCTTTGTAATTTGTTAAATATGTATACTTGTTATTTTCTTCTGTTTACTTTTTTCTCTTTTGAAGTTTTGTCTGTGTTGTTAAGGGTATATATTTTCAGTTTGATTTGGTATTTGATTAGTTGACATAGCAAAACCTGTACTCTTGCAATAGAAATAGAAAAAAATCATTTTTTTTTGGACTGCTATTTACTATGATTCCTGTGATCATAATCTAGTTCACATATTGCTCGGAAGGGTGTGGCCTAGTGGTTAGTGAAGTGGGGTTGAGAACCATGAGGTATTTTGTTCAAATCCCAATGGAGACAAAAATAACTAGGTGATTTCTTCCCACCTCTCCTAGCCTTGGTGGACACGTATCAGGTGGAATTAGTCGAGGTGCGCGCAAGGTGATTCAGACATTAAAAAAGAAAATAAAAAGAAATCTAGTTCACATATTGTTGGTCTTGTAGTAAAGGTTCTTACTTGGTGAGGTTGCTCTAATACATTTGATTTTCTGTGAACTTAAGTAACTTAGTTTTTGTCCTAATAAGGATCAAGTTACCTAGTTTTGTCACTAAAAAGTTGGACTATGCAATAAGAGATCAAAGAGTAGTGGTTGGTCGTTTGTCTCTAAATTATGTTTTTATTGCAGCCAAACGCAGCCCCTTTTGAAATGTAAAGTTACATTCCTCTTGGTTTCAGGAAGTAACAACATGTCGGAATCTCAAAGGAGGCCAGTGGTGATTGGGATCAGGAGTGGAAATGGGCACATCAATGGTGCACTTCCATTGAGGTCTCCAATTTCTAGAGCTGAAGTTGCTGAGTTCTGTCATGCCCTTGGCGGGAAACGGCCTATTAATAGCATTTTAATTGCAAACAACGGTATGGCAGCTGTGAAGTTTATACGTAGTATTAGGACGTGGGCGTATGAGACATTTGGTTCAGAGAAGGCAATTTTGTTGGTTGCAATGGCTACGCCTGAGGACATGAGGATAAATGCAGAACATATAAGAATAGCTGATCAGTTTGTAGAAGTACCTGGTGGGACTAATAACAACAACTATGCTAATGTGCAGCTCATTGTGGAGGTTTGTAAATATCTTTTTAAGCCGATGAGAACAATTTGTCTCCGGATAACTTGATCTTGCATGTGCATCTGGTTGTACCTGTTTACATTTTAAAACCTTCTTGTAAAGGGACCAGGGATCAATGCGAAAAGCAAAAAAGAAAATAGTTACACACGGTGTACTTTCTTTTGTGTAGATGGCAGAGATGACTCGTGTTGATGCAGTTTGGCCTGGTTGGGGTCATGCATCAGAAAACCCTGAACTGCCAGATGCATTGGATGCAAAGGGAATCATATTTCTTGGGCCACCAGCTACATCAATGGCAGCACTAGGAGACAAGATTGGTTCATCTTTGATTGCTCAAGCTGCAGAAGTACCCACCCTTCCGTGGAGTGGCTCCCATGTAAGTCTTTATTATCATTCTTCTCTATTAGTCTCATAGTGTTCAGTCTGCATCTAATGGACATTTCGTCAATCACACAGGTCAAAGTTCCTCCAGAAAGCTCTTTGGTTTGTATCCCAGATGAAATATATGCTAAAGCATGCGTTTACACGACGGAAGAAGCAATTGCTAGTTGTCAAGTAGTAGGTTACCCGGCAATGATCAAGGCATCCTGGGGTGGTGGTGGTAAAGGCATAAGAAAGGTCTGCCTTTTTGTAAACTAGCACAGCGAGTAGTGTAAATAACAATGTTAATTTGATATATTCTTGCAAAAATGGAAAGGTAGAATGAAAGAAATAAAAAGACTAGTGGAATATACAAGATATTGATTCAACCTAACTACATTTGTTACTTGATCATTCCAGGTACATAATGATGACGAAGTTAGGGCACTATTCAAGCAAGTTCAGGGTGAAGTTCCTGGCTCTCCAATATTTATAATGAAAGTTGCTTCTCAGGTTCAGCCATCTTCTTTCTTGTTTGATCTTAGTGCTCGAACATATCTTTGGAGAGAATATTTTTAACATTAGAATCTTTTTTTTTTTTTTTTTCTTTTTAAATAACTAGAGTCGGCATCTAGAAGTCCAGTTACTATGTGATCAATATGGCAATGTTGCCGCTTTGCACAGCCGTGATTGTAGTGTTCAAAGGCGACACCAAAAGGTTAGTTTGTATTTTACTTTTGATTATTGTTTAGATGAATTATAAAGACAATGCTTATCTTCTTCTATTTGCAATGTTGAGGCAAATAGCAGAGCTTATGTAGGGCAGCCAAGGATAGACATCAGTGAAACGTCATCACTAATGTGTCTTAATTTTCTTGAAACTTAGATAATTGAAGAGGGGCCAATTACAGTCGCTCCGCTAGACACAGTGAAAAAACTTGAGCAGGCTGCTAGAAGACTGGCCAAATGTGTCAATTACGTTGGAGCTGCCACTGTTGAGTATCTTTACAGTATGGACACTGGAGAGTACTATTTCTTGGAACTCAACCCTCGGTTACAGGTTGGTGATACTGCCATCTGCTTGAGTGCACCTGAGTCCAAATCTTTTTGTTCACCATATTGAGGAAGGGATTGATCAATTTTATTTTCTTATTTGTCTCATGTGTGTTTAAAGCCAAAGCATTAATAGTCAAGAATTAATTTGATGTTGATTCTTACTGTAAAACTTTTTTCTTATCATGATCACCTCCATTATGATCTGGAACTTTTTTATTTAAGTTACATCTTTCTCATTCTATTAGGTTGAACACCCTGTAACTGAATGGATAGCAGAAATAAATCTGCCAGCAGCTCAAGTTGCTGTTGGCATGGGGATTCCTCTGTGGCAAATTCCAGGTTTTGTACCACATGTCACTCTTCTTGGCTTAAGATGTTTGGGTTTCTCCTTCCCCTTTTTTCAATCGTTCTTCTCTGATTCTATTAGAAATACGACGGTTCTATGGAATGGAACATGGTGCGGGATATGATGCTTGGAGAAAAACATCTATTGTTGCAACACCATTTGATTTTGACAAGGTTGAATCGACAAGGCCAAAAGGTCATTGTGTGGCTGTGCGTGTAACAAGTGAGGATCCCGATGATGGGTTTAAGCCTACCAGTGGTAAAGTACAGGTATTATCTTCTGAAAAGTTTCACTTTCCATTTCTAATCCAGTGCTTTTAGGCTATGTTGTTCAGACTCTTCAAAAATGTCTATGGGTGCATGCCGGATCCTCCAGAAGTAGTGTATTTTTAGAGGTTCTGACACGGGTGCTGCAACATCTTTGGAGAGTCCAAGCAACATAACTTTTAGGTTGAATGATTGTTAATTTACATTTCATAATGTAGGAGCTGAGTTTTAAGAGCAAACCGAATGTGTGGGCATACTTCTCTGTCAAGGTACACATAAATTAGATGGAAATAGAATGTTGGGGTGTTTGAATTGTTGCAAAGCGTAATAATCCTCTTTCCTTGCAGTCTGGCGGTGGCATTCATGAATTTTCAGACTCTCAGTTTGGTAAGCTGAACTTTAATCATACAGCACTATTTCTCTGACTTATCTTGAATTTTCAGCTGAAAAGTTAAGTACTCCCTTTCAATTCATTTGTCTTACTTTACTTTCCTTTTTAGTCTGTTTTAAAAAGAATGCCTCTTTCCCTTTTTGACAACTTTTTAATCTCAACTTTCTACATGACATGTTTATGACCACAAGATTAAAGGATATTTTGGTACATTCTACATATCTTTAGTTTAAGACCACAATATTTAAAAGTTTTCTTTACTTTCTTATACTCCGTGCCAAGTCAAAACTAGGAAAACAATTTGAAATGGAGGGAGAAATTGTCTTTTAATATCAACCTAGAGTATTCAGCTTCAATTAGGAAGCTGCTTCCTGTTTTGGGTCCACCAATGGTATGACTCAACTTTGTAAAAGATTATAACCTTTTTTCTCCTCATAGCCGAAAAGAAAAATCATTTTTAATTTCCTTTTTTTCTTGGGAAACTCACCTCATTCTATTCATGGATGAAAGCATACTTTAGAAGTATACATTACATTAGAACTAAAGGTTCCTGTATGATTGAATGGTAAAAGTTCCTTCGCATCTCTAGCTATGATGCAGTTTCACCAGTAAAGCACGCATACATCATTTTCTTTTTAATTCGAGTACTAGTTAAAGACTAGCTAATAAGGAAACTGCTTTCTAACGCCAAGCTAATTTGAAACATCAAATGTAGGTGTTTGGGTTTGTGTCAGCCCATGCAGATTTGCATGACATTTCTGCTAATCTTGACTTTTCTGTGTATGTGCGTGTGTGCGCCTTTAGGAGATTTTCAACAGTGATTATGGTGATAGCTTATTACTGGATTTGCTTCATTTTTAAGCCGACTTCTATTCTGGTTCTTCCTATAGTTTTTTGACAATATTATCAAACATTGGCTGGATTTTTTTTTTTTATAATTTCTTATGGAAAATGTTTCCACATATTTTATCAGATTCAGATATCATACCTTGTATTTCAGAATACAAATGCCTGACAAAGAAAATTCTAAAATTGTGTCTAACCTGTTGAATTTATGGACTTCTGTATCTTAATGCAGGACATGTTTTTGCATTTGGAGAGTCCAGACCCCTGGCCATTGCAAACATGGTTCTCGGACTAAAGGAAATCCAGATCCGAGGAGAGATTCGAACTAATGTTGATTACACGATTGATCTATTGCATGTAAGTCTCAGATTAAAAAAATTCATTACCAACTCCATTCAAGTGTAATTTCTCTGCATTAAGTTAGGCATTTTCTGCAGGCTTCAGATTATAGAGAAAATAAGATACACACTGGCTGGTTGGACAGTAGAATTGCCATGAGGGTTAGAGCAGAAAGACCTCCTTGGTATCTTTCTGTAGTTGGAGGAGCTCTTTATGTAAGTTACTCATTTCATGACTGATGTTAGGTTTGTAAAGATATATCTTGGGAATTTACTTGCAAAATTAATACCAGTACACCGTGTTTTCACTTGTCAAACTCAGAAAGCTTCTGCAAGTGGTGCGGCCGTGGTTTCTGAATATATTGGTTATCTTGAAAAGGGACAAATCCCACCCAAGGTAATCATTCTTAGAATGTTTGTCCTGGTCTGAATCTTACATTTTCTCCCATCTCTTTATTGGAATAACCTGTCATCCATCTATGTGCAGCATATATCCCTTGTGAACTCTCAAGTCTCACTTAACATTGAAGGGAGCAAGTACACAGTAAGTAGGATGCTGTGCTCACTTCATTCTATATATTGTTGCCTCTGGTTTTGGTGGTAAGAGTGGAGAAGGGAAAAGTTAGCTAATTCTATTCAACTACCTCTGCAAGAAAGTTGTTTCAATTATCACCTTTTTTTTGTGCTTCGATTATTGCATTATTTTGTTGGCATTGCTGTTCTTTCCTTGTATGTTGTGTGCTGCTCCCTTGTCATATTATTTCGTTGTTGTTACTGCCTCATTTCTGAACTTTTTTTTTCGAACTGCTTGGAAATACTTTATTTTAAGCTGAGGGTCTATTGGAAACAACCTCTCTATCTCTATGAGGTAGGGGTAAGGTCTGCGTACACTCTACCTTCCCCAGACCCCACTTGTGGGATTACACTGGGTATGTTGTTGTTGCTGTTTTCAGATCTTCTTTCCTGATTCTGTTACATGGACTGTTTGCAACTCACTAATTTGTTGGTTGTCTCTTAGATTAATATGGTGAGGGGAGGACCAGGAAGCTACAGGTTGAGGATGAATGAATCAGAGATCGAAGCAGAGATACATACTCTGCGTGACGGTGGACTGTTGATGCAGGCAATAATCAATTACCCTGCAACTTTTCTATGTACCCTTTAATCAGAAACTGAACTATTTTCTATAGTATCCATAGTGTTTTATGTTGTGTATAATTTGTGAAAATGATGTGCGGAAAAGACTGATTTATTCCTTTCACATTCAAACTTATATATACATCTAAGTTCCTTTAATCACTGCAGCTGGACGGGAACAGTCATGTAATATATGCAGAGGAGGAAGCAGCTGGAACTCGCCTTCTAATTGATGGAAGAACTTGCTTGCTACAGGTACCAATAATTGTTCAGTTACCAATATATTTTATTTATGTAGGAACTGGCACCTTCTTATCATATAATATTCGTTGATTCCAGAATGATCATGATCCATCAAAGTTAGTTGCTGAGACACCCTGCAAACTTCTGAGATATTTGATGTCTGATGGTAGTCATGTTGATGCTGACACACCTTATGCAGAGGTAGAGGTGATGAAGATGTGCATGCCCCTTCTTTCACCTGCTTCAGGAGTTATCCATTTTAAGATGTCTGAAGGTCAAGCAATGCAGGTAACGTGTTTGCAAACAAAGCATATATTTCTCTCATCTGCATCAACTTAAACATAAATTTGTGCGTAGGCTGGTGAGCTCATAGCATCACTTGATTTAGATGACCCTTCTGCTGTTAGAAAAGCTTTGCCTTTTCTTGGAAGCTTTCCTGTTTTGGGACCTCCAACTGCTATATCTGGAAAAGTCCATCAGAGATGTGCTGCAAGTCTGAATGCAGCAAGGATGATTCTTGCCGGATATGACCATAATGTTGATGATGTAAGTAATTTCATATAAAGATTTGAAGTTGATGGTAGAACGTAATTGCTTGTGGAGCATCTTTTCATCTGAATAGTAATGTAAAAAACATTTTACCCAATACACGATTTAACACAACTTAATCTTCCAATACCAGGTGGTTCATAACTTGCTAAGTTGCTTGGACAGTCCCGAGCTTCCATTTCTACAGTGGCAAGAATGCATATCCGTGCTGGCAACACGACTTCCGAAGGACCTCAGATTAGATGTAAATGATTGGATAATGATTTTTTCCCTCTGTTGTTGGAAAGTAGTAGTTCTCCAGCTCAATGAATGTTTTTCTTTATGTGTTCTTGTTGCAGTTGGAAGCAAAATTTAAGGAATATGAGGGAATTTCCAGCTTGCAAACTGTTGACTTCCCTGCCAGAATTCTTAGAGGTGTTCTTGAGGTGAGTCTTTTACTACATCTTCTTCTTATTTCACACTAATTTTTGTTGTTTTTTCTTTTATTAGTTCAAGCACTATATCTTCTAACGTTGATTTATTTACTTTAGACTCACCTAAGAACCTGCTCAGAAAAAGAAAAAGGAGCTCAGGAAAGACTAGTTGAACCTTTGATGAGTCTCGTCAAGTCTTATGAGGGTGGAAGAGAGAGTCATGCCCGTGGTATCGTCCATTCCCTTTTTGAAGAGTATCTATCGGTTGAAGAATTGTTTAGTGACAATCTCCAGGTTAGTTGTCTTCAAACAATTATTTTACGATAATCATCCTCTGCATGACTACATATTTAAGTTTGGGCACCTTTAATATACTTCAGCATCTGCACTTAAATAAAAGTATAGAAATATTTTAACCATTATATAATATGAGGATGTAGACTACTCATAGTGAGGTACTAGAGATGTAAATTAACAAAAAACGTAATTTTTCTGACTTATTCACTCTTAATCCTTTCCAATTTCTTTATCAAAATTTTCTTATTATTAGTATGGTAAACATTCCCTAAATTGTTTCTAACAAAGCGGCCCCTTATTATTCATAGACCATGATTTTTTCCTAAAATGATTTGGATTTACATTGTAGATCATATATGCATTCTCATATTATTTATTTTATGTTACCATAAGCATCTGTTTTTTTAAAATTTTTTTTTGGCCAATCATCTCTATGGAAAGCCTCAAGATCATTTGAATTATCAAGTTTTACTTGCTATTGCATGTCTTCTGTTTTATGATGTTGTCGGTATGAACATGCATACGCTGTGATATCATACCTTGATTTCTGGGTGATGTATCAGCTCTGTCATGTCAGTAACTTTACTCTTCCATTTTTGTTACTCGTTGAGATATTCAGTAATCTACAACTGCAAAATGGAAGGGAGTTGGAACACCACATTAATTCAACTGATATTTGATTCAGTTCTGATGTCTTCCTATTTCAGGCCGATGTGATTGAACGTCTCCGGCTTCAATATAAGAAAGATCTCCTGAAGGTTCTTGACATAGTGCTTTCTCATCAGGTATAAGCTAATTATTCATGTGTTGACTTTCCTTTCTTCTAATGTTGTTTAAGCTGGAAAATATCCAGTACCAATAATGTGTTATTTTACAGGGTGTTAAACGTAAAAACAAGCTTATACTTAGTCTGATGGAGCAACTGGTATATCCCAATCCTGCAGCATACAGGGAAAAACTTATCCGTTTCTCACAACTCAACCATACAAATTATTCCGAGGTTGGTATTGCATATGTTCTTCGATTAAGAGATTGGTACTTCATACTTATGCTTGTCGAAATTTGAGAAACCATATTGTTCGTATCCATACCTTTGACTTACAATCTTGATATTAAGAAGATCTCTAAGATCAACACTAGAAGCAACTGCTCTTGTTCTTTTCTCCTTGGTTCCTGATATCGTGCGTACTTTTTTAGTTGCTATGGAGTTTTTGTAATGCCAGCCATTTATCATTGTTTAAGTGGAGCACAATTGATAGTGAGACCTGAGAATTAACATTGGCGGATCCAAAATTTAAACTTGATGTGTTCAGTCTTTAAGGTTCTTAGCGCATGCGCTTGCTCTCCTTGGGGACCATGTAGTCCGAATCCTCCATCACATCCTTCTGGCCTCTCTCTCAACCATTTGATACCGTTCTCGACAATCATCTAGTATGATGATTATTTGACAAGATTCTTTGATTCTCATGATGTATTATTAAATATATGGGCAACACTAAACCACTTAAACAGAATTTCTAAGTCTTGATTTGGATTTTACAGTTGGCACTGAAGGCTAGTCAGCTCCTCGAACAAACTAAACTGAGTGAATTACGTTCAAGTATTGCCAGAAGTCTTTCTGAGCTAGAGATGTTCACTGAAGAAGGTGACACTATGGATACTCCTAAGAGGAAAAGTGCCATTAATGAAAGAATGGAAGCTCTAGTGAGTGCTCCTTTAGCAGTCGAAGATGCACTTGTAGGCCTTTTTGATCACAGTGATCACACCCTTCAGAGGCGAGTTGTGGAGACCTATGTTCGTAGACTCTATCAGGTATTGTATTCAAAGACGTAGTATTACTTGTTTTGGTTGAATTTTTGGCGCATCTGCAGTTAAGAAATATTTATAGTTTCTTATCTGACTTTTTATATCTACTCTAGCCTTACCTCATTCAAGGGAGTGTGAGGATGCAGTGGCACAGATCTGGACTAATAGCTACATGGCAATTTTTGGAAGAGCATGTGGAGAGAAAGAGTGGATCTGGAGACAATGGGATGGTAAAACCGTTAGTTGAGAAACACAGTGAGAAAAAATGGGGAGCCATGGTTATTATCAAATCTCTCCAACTCTTGCCAACAGTACTAACTGCTGCATTGAGGGAGACAGCACATGGCTTGCATGCAGAGATAGCAAATGGATCCACTCCACCAGTCAGTCATGGTAATATGCTGCATATTGCATTGGTGGGCATCAACAACCAAATGAGTTTGCTTCAGGATAGGTATTACCATTGTCGATGTTATGGTTTTCACAGCTCACTTTCTACTGCTAAAGTAACTTCTAAATTAGATACTCCCTCCGTTTCAATTTGTTTGTCAGGTTTTGACTTGATACAGAGCTTAAGAAAGTAAATAAGACTTTTGAATCTCGTGGTCTTAAATTAAAGATATGTGGAATGTACCAAAATTCCCTTTAATCTTATGGTCTTAAACATGCCATGTGGAAAGTTGGAATTAAAGAGTTGCTAAAAAAGGAAAGAGACATTTTCTTTTAAAACAGACTAAAACAGAAAGTAAGACAAACAAATTGAAATGGAGGGAGTATATGGATAAAAGCATGAGGCATACACGTAGATACCCATTAACAAGTGGTAATAGGATAGACCTTCTTTATCTGGTACGGCTGAATATTTTGCATGTGTATCTGGTCCAATGATGCCAGAAACTGACCTATATCATGTCTTTCCTTGCTTATCATTGGAATACCATTGTTTGCAGTGGAGATGAAGATCAGGCTCAAGAGAGAATTAACAAGTTAGCCAAAATTTTGAGAGAGAAAGATGTGAGCTCTAGCCTTAAAAGTGCAGGCGTAGAGGTTATCAGTTGCATCATACAGAGAGATGAAGGGAGGGTGCCTATGAGGCATTCCTTTCACTGGTCAGCTGAGAAGCTGTATTATGAGGAGGAGCCTTTACTACGTCATCTAGAGCCTCCTCTATCCATTTACCTTGAATTGGTTTGTATTTTGCTTAACTTCATCTCTTCCTGTTATTTGTGTCCTATATTACTATTGGTGTTTTTTTTTCCTGGACCATGAGCTGATCTTAGGTTCATAATTCCTCTGGAATACAGGAAAAACTTAAGGTCTATGATAATATAAAGTATACTCCATCCCGAGACCGTCAGTGGCACCTCTATACTGTTGTAGACAAGCAGAGTCCAATTCAGAGGATGTTTCTCAGAACACTTGTTAGACAATCAACATCAGATGACAGTTTACTAGCGTATCAGGGATTGAATCAGGGAACAACTCATTCCCCTTTGGCTTTGTCTCTCACTTCAAGAAGCATTTTGAGGTCCTTAACATCGGCACTGGAAGAGCTTGAACTTAATCTCCATAATACGACTCTCAAAGCTGATCATGCTCATATGTACTTGTATATTTTACGAGAGCAAGAGATAGCTGATCTGTTACCATACCACAAGTCAGTAACTTGTTTGTCTTCATGCTTTGCTATTAAGGACAAAAGTCGTCAGATGGCTCACTTCATGACTTTTTGCAGGAAGACAGACCTAAATAATGAGCACAAAGAGGTGGAAGTTCAGAAAATCTTAAAAGACCTAGCGCATGAAATTAATGCATCTGTTGGTGTGAAGATGCACAAGTTAGGTGTTTGTGAGTGGGAAGTGAAACTTTGGGTGTCATCTGCAGGAGATGCAACTGGTGCTTGGAGGATTTTGGTTGCAAATGTTACAGGTCACACCTGCATTGTTCATGTAAGTTGAATTTAGCATGTGAATTTTTTTAATGATTTATCTGATCTGAAACTGGCTTGTATTGTATTGGAGAGCACCCATCATCCAGCGTTTGGCCTTGGACCACAAATGGTCACTTTCTTTTATCAATTTTCTCTCTTCTATTATCTTTTCTGGTAGAGAGTTTAAAGTTAATCAAGCTTATGATAGAAATGGTGCATAGTACTGTGTTAGCACCATAAAATTTTGGACTGACATATATTGTTCCATTGTCATGAAATAATTCATTCCAACTTCATGTCTTGGTTTTATTCATAGAAAACTATTAACATTGATATCATTCTATTGGAAATTGAACTCTCAGATTTATCGAGAAGTTGAAGATACAAGAAAACAAAGAGTAGTGTATCATTCAGCCATTGGTGATGGTCCTTTGAATGGCATGCCACTTACAGCACCATACCCACCTTTGGATGAGCTTGACAAGAAACGGCTTTTGGCTCGCAAGAGCAACAGCACGACTTACTGCTATGATTTTCCTCTGGTAAACATCTGAATAAAAGTAGAATTCTGCTGGCTATTACAATCTGAATCAATATCAACATCCTAAAAAAAATCCCTCGTGCAGGCATTTGAAGCAGCATTGGAGAAGTCTTGGGCAAGTCATAATCCTCGAACAGAAAAGCCTAAGGACAAGGTCCTCCTGAAAGTCACAGAGTTAAGTTTTGCTGACAAAGAAGGAAGCTGGGGTACTCCTCTTGTCTCTGTGGTGCGTCAGCCTGGATTCAATGATGTTGGCTTGGTGGCATGGATAATGGAAATGTCTACTCCCGAGTTTCCTATGGGAAGGAGAATTCTTGTTGTGGCAAATGATGTCACTCACATAAATGGATCTTTTGGCCCAAGAGAAGATGCATTTTTCCAAGCAGTTACTGATGTTGCTTGCGCACAGAAAATTCCACTTATTTATTTGGCAGCAAATTCAGGAGCTCGTATTGGTGCAGCTGAGGAGGTAAAGTCTTGCTTCAAAGTTGGATGGTCTGATGAATCAAATCCTGAACGTGGTTTTCAGTATGTATACTTGACTCCTGAGGATCATGAGCGTATTAAATCTTCTGTCATGGCACATGAATTGAAGCTGTCAAATGGTGAAATTCGATGGGTGATAGATACTATTATTGGGAACAAGGATGGCCTAGGTGTTGAGAACTTAAGTGGTAGTGGAGCCATTGCAAGTGCTTATTCTCGGGCATATCATGAAACATTTACCTTGACATATGTAACTGGGAGAACTGTTGGCATAGGTGCTTATCTTGCTCGTCTTGGTATGCGATGTATACAGAGGCTTGATCAGCCAATTATTCTAACAGGTTATTCTGCACTTAACAAACTTTTGGGTAGGGAAGTTTATAGCTCCCACATGCAACTTGGTGGACCTAAAATTATGGCAACTAATGGTGTTGTTCATCTAACTGTCTCTGATGACCTCGAGGGGATATCAGCGATTTTAAATTGGTTGAGCTTCGTTCCACCATATTGTGGTGGTCCACTTCCTATTTCAACTCCTGTGGATCCTCCAGAGAGACCTGTTGAGTACTTCCCAGAAACCACATGTGATCCACGCGCAGCCATATCTGGCTTCACAGATGCAAGTGGAAAGTGGTTGGGAGGCATTTTTGACAAGGAGAGCTTCATTGAGACACTGGAAGGCTGGGCAAGGACTGTTGTGACAGGCAGGGCAAAACTTGGAGGAATCCCTGTAGGAATAGTTGCTGTTGAAACCCAAACTATGAAGCAAGTTATCCCTGCGGATCCTGGACAGCTTGATTCTCACGAAAGGGTTGTCCCTCAAGCAGGGCAAGTATGGTTTCCCGACTCTGCAACTAAAACAGCTCAAGCATTGATGGACTTCAATAGAGAGGAGCTGCCCCTTTTCATTCTTGCCAACTGGAGGGGATTTTCAGGTGGACAGAGGGATCTCTTTGAAGGTATCCTTCAGGCAGGATCAACCATTGTCGAGAACCTCAGAACATACAAGCAGCCTGTTTTTGTTTACATCCCTATGATGGGTGAACTCCGTGGTGGGGCATGGGTGGTTGTGGACAGTAAGATCAATTCAGACCACATCGAAATGTATGCAGAACGGACAGCCAGAGGAAATGTCCTTGAGCCAGAAGGTATGATTGAAATTAGATTCAGAACAAAAGAACAGCTTGAGTGCATGGGTAGGACTGACCAACAGCTTATCAATCTCAAGTCAAAGCTTCAGGAAGCCAAGACCGCAGGGGTATACGCTAATGTTGATGCCTTAGTGAAGGAAATTAAAACCCGTGAGACACAGCTTTTGCCGGTGTACACGCAGATAGCTACAAAGTTTGCAGAGTTGCATGATACTTCGTCAAGAATGGCATCCACGGGGGTGATCCGTAAAATAGTAAATTGGGAAACTTCTCGTTCATTCTTTTACGGACGTCTGCTTCGAAGAGTTGAGGAGGATATGTTGGTCAAAACTGTGAGGAATGCTGCGGGTGACCAGCTTTCTTACAAATCTGCTATGGATATGGTGAAAAGCTGGTTTTTGGATTCAAAACAAGGCAAAGTTGATGCTTGGATCGATGATGAAGCCTTTTTCTCATGGAAGAATGACCCCAAGAACTATGAAGAACAACTACAAGAATTGCGGGTGCAAAAGGTACTACTTCAGCTATCGAAAATTGGTGATTCGACATTGGATTTACATGCCCTACCACAAGGTCTTCTTTCCCTCCTACAGAAGGTTAGCAATCAAAGTCTCTTCTGTAGCATTAACATTTTCATCCATTTTATCTTTACCTGCTTAAGGTGCCTTGCTAAAAACTTCATGTTTCCATGTGCAGGTCGAGCCAGCAACACGAGAGCAATTGATCAGTGACCTAAAAACGGTGCTTAATTAGTCAAGCAGCTCGTAACCTGTCAGCAATCATTGTCTTCCATTTGATCAGACAGTTTCCTGCCAACCAGTGCATCCACCTCTTTGGAGAAGCAGCACGGTTAGCACACAATCTGTACCATGATGATTGTTCTCTCTTCACTATCGATAATACATTGTAGAAGCTGGGCAGAACCACTGGTTTAAATTTGTCTCGCGGAGTGTAAATATTAGCATCTTGAGAGTGAGCAGGGTGTAGTCTTCATTCGTTTGAGCAGAGAGATTTGCGGTTCAGCAGGCTCCTTTATTGAAATTTCTGCAGACCTGATCACTCTTTTATGTATAATTACAGTGTTATCTTATAGTCTAACAATTGGTTAGCCTTGAAATTTATTTATTGAATGAATGTCTAAATAAAATATGAGCTGTAATTTATGCTCCTATTAGTTGCTTATTCAGTACCGAGTTTCTCTTGACCATCCTCTATTTCTCTTTCCACTATTATTATTTTGTGTTATTCATAGTATTAGCTTGTAGCAAGAGTGCCAAGTCTTGACAGAACTTTGGTCAATGGCTTAAAAGATATTTATGTCTATGTTGGTGGATGAAGTTAAAACCGATCGTCTATCGAAAACAACCTCTCTAGCTTCCAAAGTAGGGGTAAGGTCTATGTACATTCTATCCTTTTCAGATCTCATTTGTTGGAATTACACTGGACATGTTGTTGTCGAAGTCAAAAGACAATTGAAAAGCAAGAAGTAGAAATAGCAGTCATGGGCCACCTTTTGGTCCTATGACCCTATCTCTGAAAAATAGTACTCCCTCTGTCCCAATTTATGTGACCTACTTTCCTTTTTAGTGAGTTTCAAAAAGAATGACACATTTTTTTATCAAGTAACAATTTAACTATAAAATGTCTATTTTACCCTTAATGAAATGATTTACAGCCACACAATTTTTCATCATTCATTTTGGACCACAAGTTTTAAAAACCTTTCTTTCTTTCTTAAATTTCACGTCGAGTCAAACTATCTCACATAAAATGGGACGGAGGGAGTAGTTTTCACGGAGTTGTAAATCAAAGTTTTTGCACAGATTGCACATATTTTGGGGTGGTCTTTAAATTTTTGCCCCTCAAATTGATGGTCATTAATGGTTAAACTCCGGGATCTTAGAAATTTCATTTAATCACATTTAAACACCAACTATCTTAGCCACTTAATGGCTAAAACAAACAATAATCACGTATGAAGATACTATTTGTTACCATGGTCAGTGCATATTTAAAGAAAGGAGCGAAAACACATTCCAATACATAAAACATCTCGCGAACCCTATAATCTTTGTTAACATGGTCAACAAAACCATCTTAAAACTATTTTACAGAGGTCTTGTTTAGTAGTACATAATTAATAGCTTCTTAATAAAAACAAGAAATGACAAAGGGAAACTCTTATGAAAAGACTATATTATAACTACACTAACTTTTAACCAATCAAGAATATTTTGTGGCAATTTGGCTTTAGGACCAAAGGGCCACTATCTTTTTTTGGATAAAATGTCCTATCACTTTTTTTGAGGATCCCACAAGTCACTAAAAATTGAATCCAACTCCTCTTTTGTATACTTTTGGTTGATATTTTTTTCCCCTTGGCCTTAAAAGTTTTTTGTTTACAATATTAAACTTCTTCAGGCAATTTTAATGTACATGTTAGCACAGCATCAGCAACTGTGAGAAAAATCTTGTCCTCACCAATTTGATCTGGAAATTTGGATGCATGTAGCTTGTCAATCACTACTCTCCCGGGGTTCGACAGAACAAGCTGTACAAGAAAAAATGAAGGTAAGATTCCGAGTCATATATGTAGTACAGAGGCAAATCTAGAATTTAAACTTGACGTCCTATAGACATGAAGTTTTCGTAATTTTTCACATATGTAAAGATGATTTACCTGAACATTTCTCTTTTTTAGGCTTCTATGCAACTCTTCCAAGGCATGGATGCCACTGGTGTCAATATCAGTAACAGCTACAAGGAGAAAAAACACGAAAGATGGATCGATCAATATGTCATCTCAGAGTAAGATAACATACTTTTAATCTCTACTTACGTGACATCTCAACGATCAAGAACTGAATTTTAGGATCACTAGTTGCTTTTCGTTGTTCTTCCTCATCCATTAGCCATCTCAATATCCTGAAAAACGCGTTGATTAGTTTGTTAAGTTCATTTATTCCTAGTACATAAAGATACGAAAGAAAGGGGGAAAGAGGAAGAAATGTCTTACCTTTCCTTTATATAGTTAGAGTTTGAAAAGTATATAGCAGAATCAACTCTAACTATCAATACACCAGGAACTTTGGTTGCCTCGGGGTATTGTTGAGTGTTTCTATATACATTTGTCCGGGGTATCCTGCCAAGAGTAGCTGTTCGTGGCCTCGTGACTTGGAGGAGAATCTTAGCAAATGATATTGTTACCTTTGGAAAATGAAAGTAACTATCAGATCTTATTACTGAATTTTGAATTTAAGTTGATGAGATTGTTAAGTTTTTTCTGTATGGACTTGCCGCGATCAAAAGACCAATCTCAACAGAGGCAAAAACCACGCCAAAGAATGCTCCAATGCAAGCAACAAAGTCAAATTTATCGATCTTCCAGATCAAAATTGCTGCTTCATAGTCAATTAAGCCGAGTACAGCTGAGATGATGATGGCAGCTAGGATTGCATTCGGAGTAAACTTAAAAAGAGGGGTTATGAACTCCAAAGTTAGGAACACGACAACAGACATGACAATGTTGGAAAATGCAGTTTGGCAGCCAGCCATGTAGTTTACTGCTGATCGAGAAAAGGAACCTGCAAGAGGTGAATCGATCAACTAGTTAGACAAACCAACTTATGTGTTGAAAGTTAAAAACACATTATATCATTACTGATCATACTCCGTTTGTTTGTTGATTCGTCTTACCTGTAGCTACATAACAGGATGTCATCGAGCCAACGATGTTCATAGCTCCAAGTGCCACCATCTCTTTGTTTCCGTCCAACTGGTAGTCCTTCATTGAAGCAAATGTTCTTCCGATTGCAACAGCTTCCTATGAATGAAAAGGTAATAGATCATACATTTAGTACAGAAATGTGAAAAGGTTCCTTCTTCGACATCTCATTCAAGATTTGACTTACCGTCAATGCAATCACGCCAGCTACAATACCAGTCCTAATCCCTTTTATGAGATAGTCACCACTGAAATATATTTTATCGACAGATGGAGGATTGATTCCCTTCTCTATGGGTCCTACCTGGTAAGATCGTTATACAAGTCGATTAAAAGAGATCATCATTTTACTCCAATGATGGAAAGTTGAGTGAAAGTAGGAAGAATCTAAAACAAGAACTTACAATGGCAACTCCCCTCTTATCAGCATGAGTAATGTAGACAAAAAAAGTCGAAAGAATGACAGAAGTCAAAGGAGCAATTGCAGGTACCCAAAACAGCTTTTTATTCTTCTTTCCCTGGTTATCAAAAATATCTTAGCATCGAGTAAACGCCACCAAATTCTTTCAAAATTTAGTCGATAGAGCTCAGGACACTAACAATGTACTTCGCGAACAAAAGGAAAGTTAAAAAGGTTGCTCCGATGAGTATTGTCTGCCAATTCCACTGCAAGTTGTTGCAAAATTTCAAGTTATCCATAAAAGACATCTTAGGTAGTATGCTCTCGAATGACCAGAAAACTTACTTCATGTTCGACCGAATGAAACACTGACTTCATCACAGAAATGATATCTGTTTTCTTAGTAAACTTCTTAATGCCCAAAAAACCTTTAAGCTGCTGAAGGGCAATTGTGATGGCAGCACCACCCATGAATCCAACAACAGCAGCATGAGATAGAAAGTCTATCAAGAAGCCCAATCTGCCAAGAAAACAGCGTGGGAGGGCAAGTCAGAAAGAGAAGGAAACAAAGAACAAATACAGTCAAACCTCTCTATAACAATGTCGTTTGTCTGAATGTTATTTTATCTGCTAGAGCAAAATGACTGTTTAGAGAATATATGATATAACGTAATATGAAAAAGTGGTTTCAAAGAAAACTTGGTCGTTATAGTGAAATGTTGTTATAGAGGATGACTGTTATAGAGAGGTCTGACTATACATCCAACTCGATACTCAAATGTTTTAATCACCTTAGAATCCCAAGAGTAGCCTGAGTAATGCCAGCAAAAAAGGTTGCTGTGAAAGCAAGCCTCAGATACTCGTCTGGATGTTTACTCGGATCAATTTCATTCCGGAGCAGAGTTCCTAGCAAGAGTGACACAACAGCCACAGGCCCTATGGCTATATCTCTTGAACTGCCCATGAAGGCGTAAACTAGAGGTGGTACAAAGCTGGAGTCTGGAATTTCAAACAAAGAGAAGAATGAAAAAGGACATTTCGCGATTATTAATAAAAATAAAGTTAATAAGGAACACTTACATAATCCATACTGAGGAGCTAAATTTGCAAGCTTTGAGTAGCCAATGTCCTGTCATACCAGTTGAAAGTTTTTTATAAGAGTTATGTAATGTACCTAACAATACTGATTTCATTAATACAAATCCTCCGTGCACTATATTGCTGAGATCCTTCAAAAATGTCATCAGGTATGTGTCGCATCCTCTACGAGTTATGCATTTTTGGAGGATCCGAGCAACATAGTCCAGGCACACTCTTTACCTGAGGAATACAAAGGCTTGCAATGGTGAGACCAGAGATAAGATCACCTCTGAATTTTCTTAAGTTATAGCTTCTACCCCAATCTAGTATCGGAAATATGGCCTGTAAACCAAGTACAAGCTTCCTAGACCTCGGTTGATCCTTGAAAGAGCGTAGTGGATCATCTGCGAAGAACGTTTCCTTCACAGTAGTCTTAAACTCTTTGAATATGCCCTCTTTTGGAGGGACTCCAACCTTGTGTATATAGGGTGTTTGGTTGTGTTGTGATGAAGAGAAACTCCTCATGTCCATCTCTTTTTTTTCTTCTGCGTCAGCATTAGAATTAGCCATGCTAGAAAAGAACACCTAATTCACCTGTAATGCAGAGGAAATACAATTGATTCATATCACCATACGAAATACTAGTTTCATTCAAGCTAGTTATTGCAGCCAAATCAACAACATCGTATGTTAAGTGTATGCAGACCTTACCCCTACCTCGTGGAGGTAGAGAGACTGCTTTCGAAAGACCCTCAACTCAAGTGAAGCAAATCAAAGTAGTAATGGAAAGGAAAAACGGTAGTGAAGAAAACATAACAACTAATAGGAAAGCAGTGCAAGAAACATCAATAACATAGTGCGATCACCTAAACACAATAAACAACAAATGATGACAGATACCAAAACCAGAAACTACATGAATAAGGCTTATACTACCTACAACAGACACGGTGCTCTAGACTACCACCAAGTCCTATCCTGTCGAAAAATAACCTTCTACCCTAATCCGCGACCTCCATACACTCTTATCTACAGTCGTGTCCTCAGTCAAGATATTAGATCAACTTCTATTAGATGTAAAACCATGTGATAAAACAAAGAAGTTACACCAACCCTTTCAAAAATTCGATGAACACAGAGGGAAACTTTTAGTTCCAAAACTTACTGAACTTTGCACTACATTAGAAAGTTCTTGCTTGTCCCTTATATAGATAACTAGAGAATTACAAGTCAAAGTTTTAACTCTATAGGACTATTAGTGGTGTGCTAAAAAAGTAAGCATTTGCCTGGCACATACTATTATTAGAAGCTACAGAACAATTTTATATTCTGTCTAAAAGACAGATGGATCGTCGATAACCATTGATTTACACAAAGTGAGCATGAAATGTTAATAACCTCTATAATTTGAACACATCTAGTATGACAAGATTGAACGATTGACAACCAAAGTTCGGTATGTTGTTCAGAATTAGGCATGTAATTCACCTCACATGGTGCCAATATTTTTCACTAGGACGAAATCTAGAATAACTTCGAATTCATAAAACAGAACATGATACTTTGTTCAACATACGACAAGTGAAAAAAGGCTTAACGTTTGTTTCATGCATGAATATGTTATGTTTTGAGGAATTTATTCTAATGTAAGCATATACTAAAGATCGCGTAAAATATCTTGTTTGATGTTAACTTAGGAGTAACCTATGCATTTCGAAACTCATTCTCTCAACTAAGAACTCACAACATTCATTAACATCTAAATTTTGAATTCGCCACTGAATAATTCCATGATCATGCTCATTCTCTTTAGCTGTTTAATAAAACGTATGAAAGTAGTTCTACTATTAAGATGTTTGATAGTAATAACGAATATTAAGCGTTGTAGCTATAGAACAGAATGTCACTTGCCTTTAAGTGAACAACTTTCTGTACTTTATAGTATTAATAAGGACTTCTTAGAACATTTTTGATATGATTTCCAGCAAAGTTCTTTTTTGTTTTTGTTTTTTGGAACCCCAGGAAAACCCGCAGCGATAAAATTACCCCACTGTATAATAGTCTACAAACCACACGGGAGATGTAAACCGCAAAAGGCATGGATGGGAAGTGATCCCGAATCATCCATATGAATAACCATCCTCTAAACCAACTGAGTTATCCCAAAGGACGGACAAATAATAAAAGAAGTTTATTATTCCAATTTTAGCACAACAAATATGCAATGGCTAGACAAAATCCAACTTTCATACGACTTGTTTAAAAACAATTGATAGTGGACCAAATTAGTACCTAGAAATTAAAGAAATGAAATTTTTTCTACCTACTTAATTATCTTTAGGTCCCATATATAATTAATTATTATATTTAAAGAACTTTCAAAAGGGTAAACGTGTAGTTATGTGTGTTATATTTCTTTTTTTTAAAAAAAAACAAAATTAATGAAACAGGTAAATGGTAACATCGACATTAAAAATTTAAAAGTTATGATAATTTATTAAGAGGATAGTATCCACTTTTATTGAAACTTTTAAGAGGCATATGTCCTATAATATATTGATAAATACTTCATCTGTCACAATTCATGTGATGTATTTTAATAGGCACGAAGTTAAGGAAAAAAAGAAAAGAAATGAAATATTCTTGAAATTAATAGTCTACAATAAAACAAGATATTTGTGTGGCTGTAATAGAAAGATTAATGATAATTACTTTTAAATACAAAAAATATCCTTCATTTTTGGGAAAACTAAATACTTAGTTGACTAAAAAAGAAAAGTAAATAACATAAATTAGAATCGTAAAAATATTAAATGACACATATTATCACAAACAAGCACTTTTTTCTAGCAGAGAAATCTCGAAGGGTCAATGCCTCATGTTCGAAACTCCATTAATAATGTGCTCGTCTTTCTATGTTTCTTCACTTAAATCCCTAGTATTTTGTCTATAACATAATTCAAATCAATGACATGCATCTAACCAACATATACCGCAGTCTAACACTAAACCAAAGCTCTAGGGGTAAGTGAAAGCAAGCGCATAAATAGTTCTCCCTCCGTTTCATAAAGAGTGACTTGGTTTGGCTTGACACAAAGTTTTAGAAAATAAAAAAGAGTTTTGAATCTTGTTGTCCTAAATTAAAGTTATGTCAAATGTACTAAATTGCCCTTCAATCTTGTGGCTTTAAACATGTCACGTGGAAAACTGAAATTAAAATGTTATCAAAAAAGAAAAGAGGTCATTCTTTTTGAAACAGACTAAAAAGAAAAGGAGGTCATTCTTTTTGAAACGGAAGGAGTACTACTATTCATAAATTTAAAATTCTAAATCCGCGACTTTCAAAAAGTAAAATATGGCAAAAAATGTTGAGACAAACAGTATTTTGAAAAGGCAAACACAACATAAAGCAAGATATGCACACTGTATGGTCCAAATTAAAAAATAAAAAATAAAAAATTCCATTTAATCTGAAATTATTTTTTTAGAGGAAAAAAAACCAAACCTTCAAGAGGAACAAGATGCAAGAAACCAAATGCTGTCCTGGTTCAATGAATCTAACACCACTGAAAAATAATTTTTCTCTCTAATCATATCAAAAGGAAAATAGAAAAAAGGTAAGATTCCTCAAAAGAAAAACCTCAAACTTGTTATGATTTGTTTGGTTATCAAGAAAATTTAGAGAAAAAAATAGGTTCAAAGAAAGTGGAGTGAAAAAGGCACAATGAGAGACTGATAGTTATTTAGAGTATTAAAATATGAAGATATAAGAAGATTTATTATTATAGTTTGTACAAAAAGGGGGAAAAAAGTACCATTAATTATTTTTCCATTAAAGCTTCAAGTGTGTATACGAGGGAAAAAAAACAAAGACACTAAATTCCACAAATTAATTAGTACTCTCTTTTTTCTGTAATTCTTTAATTTCAATGACAATTTGATATATTCTAAGTATCTTTAGTTTAAAATAATAAAATTTAAAAATAATTTTTATTTTTTAAAATTTTTCATCAAATCAAAATCAGACAAATAAATTATGAAGTCAGTAATGTGGGGTATTGAGGTTGTTTGAATAGTGACATAATATGGTCTACGTTCACAAGAGTTAAAAGACAACCTTGTTTTATTTGAAGAAAAGTCTAATGTTTGAAAAGTCTATGGTGATCTAGACTTCAGGGTCTCGCCACTATATTTGAGGCAAAAGTCTCCTAAGAAAAAAGGTAGATGTTGAATGAATAATAGTCAAAAACTAAAAATATTTTGGATTTTTATTTATTTTAAGTATTTTAAAGTTAAAATAACTTTTTAATATTTTATAGTGTTTGAATAAAAGTAAAAAAAAAATCTAAGTACTTATTTTAAGTTAAAATACAAAAATAAGTCAAAAGCAATAAGTCAATCCAAATAGGTTATAAAATTCTCTACGTTCTATTTCTTTTATAGTCATGAAAAAAACCATCTAATATTTTTATAACAAAATATGAATAGATGAAAAAAAATTATCTAGTATGTTTATGTTTGCTAGATTTGATGACTTGAAATTTTTTATATTTTTCGTAAGGTCGCAAAAGGTTTTTGTTTCATTTTATGTGTCATAATTCAGAATATGAGAGTTAAATTATTTAGTTTTTTTTGTGTGTGAATTTAATTATTTGAACATAGATTCTCTATGTTTTGTATAGTATTTACATATTTAGAAAATATATTAAAAGTACTATAATTAACAATTAAATATATTTGAAAAACTTTATATTTTTCTTAAGGTCGCACATGCCTTTTGTTTCATTTTATGTGTCACAATTCAAAATATGAGAGTCAAATTATTTAGTTTTTTTTGTGTGAATTTGATTATTTAAACATAGATTTTCTATGTTTTGTATAATATTTACATATTTAGAAAATATATAAAAATTACTACAAGTCAAAATAATTAACAATAAAATATATTTGAAAAGAACATGGTCAAGGAAAACTCATTTGACTCTCTCCAAAGAGTAATAGTATCACATACAGTTCTAATTTATTTTCTTACCTTTTGTTTTAAAATGTCATATTTTTATATTTAGTAAAATTTTAATGCTAATATTTTCATTTTATCCTTAATAATACTTACTTATATTATAAGGATGAGGTGACATGTTTAAAATCATACAATGAAAAGAATATTCTTTTATGCTTGTACATGCATTTGATTTAAAACCACTTTATTTTAGCATCTTCTTTACCTTCTTAAGTTTCATGTCTAGCCAAATTAAGATACAGAATATAAAATAATAGAAATAGTTAAAAAAAAATACTATTTTTTTTGTTTTAATTTGTTTGTCTTATTTTTCTTTTTGGTCTATTTCCAAGAAAGTGTTTCTTTCTTTTTTCGGGATACTCTTTAATTCCATTTTTTCATATGACATATTTAAGATTAGAAGATCAAATAACATTTTGGTACGTTCTTCATATCTCAAATTTAAAATTATAAGATTCAAATGTCTTTTTTTATTTTTTAAACTTCGTAACAAGTCAAAACCAAACAAACAAATTAAAACGAAAAAAAGTATATATTAATTATTATGTTTGACGATGATAAGTCTTTTATAGAAACATTAATTTATAGTAAAATAAACACCTCATTTATTATTTTTCATAATTAAAAAAAGGTACAAATTCATTATGAATAAATAAAAACAAAGGAGGAATTATTTATTTTTAAAAATTATTTGCCAGAACCAAAATATATCACTTATTAAGGAGAGGAGTAGGTAGACTGAATTTAAGTGGTGTAAATTTTCAGTTGGAACAGTAAGACCGCAACTTTAATGTCAATAAATTGTAAGCTGACTTTCACATTCACAAATTTAAAAGCGTTACCAACTCATAGGTATTTTTTTTTATAAAAATAATACTATTTGTGTCAAATGTATTTCGTTTGCGCAATGAATATAATTTACATCAATTGTATTTATTGACGCAATGAATATAGCATGTATTAAATGTATACGAATACAACCAACACAAAATAACAAAAGTACAGATATTCTATTTCATTTGTTCTACTGTATTAATTATTACCAACTTGTATTACTTGTACCCATTTGCTCTAACTTGAATTGTATTTTATTCGCTTTATTGTATAAGTTCGTATCACTTGTATTTATTCACTCTAGTTTTTCTTGTATTCATTTATAGTTATTGTTAATTCAATCATCACCATGTTGTATTTTTAGTATATCACACTTGTGTATCACACTTATATGTTATGATATACAAGTATAATACATTGAAATACAGTGATACATGCCATTATTATATCACTAGCTCAAGGTTGATTGGTGTCAAATTGAAAATCCCAAATTGATTCTTTGTCAAGGCCGAATTTCATTCCATACAACATGTAACAACGAATAATAGAACATCTATTATTGTAGGGTCACACCATCAATTATAGTATAAGAATATATTTGTAATTCAATAGTAAAATAAAAAAATGAAGTTCATAAAAAAGAAGTGTGCGAAGGACAATAACGTAATGAGTTAAATGAGGCACATTCATAAATTAACCTACTATGTGAATACTAAAACCTATAGGGAAACTAAGCAAATACCTCATAAAAGTAAAATAATTACACACATATACGTATCCCTTTACATTCATATCCACTAAAATAATTACGCTATATACCTCCAACTAAATTCGCTTAACTGATACTAAATTAATATCATATATTGTATTGGTATCATTAAGACTGATAAGACTGATAATTTCGCTTAATTGATACTAAATTGGTATATATATACTCATGTACTGGTATCATTAATGTTTCTTGTTCACAAATTACTCATTAGTCATTACACAATATATATATATATATATAATTTAATATCAGTTAAGCGAAATTATCAGCCTTAATGATACCAATACAATATATGATACTGGTTTAGTATCAGTTAAGCAAAAATTATCAGCCTTAATGAACGAGGGGTATGGGCTGTAATTTTGTTTTAGATTATGGGTAATTTTTGAATTAATTTGGATTGAGGTATGGGCATATACTTTTTTGGGAAAATTAGCAAACTAGTCATACTCCCTAACATAATTATTAAAAACATCTACACTTTAAAATAATTATTGAAAATGTCAATATATCAATATTTAGCAAATAAAAGGTATTCTAATATAATTAATTTTCTTTCCTTTTATTTCTCAGATTAGGCCCCACAGTGGACTAATTTTACTCTCCTATACGTAAAAAAGAAGAAAAAAAAACTCTCATTACCCACTTTCCCCTCTTTCTAGGTTTTTACCCCAAATTCCTCTTTTCTCTCTCTTGAGTTTTTCACCATTGTTCTCTCCTTTCTTTGTTTAAGAAAATCACCTCTCCTATTTTCCTCCAATTTGTTCAAGAAATCTCACAATTCCTTCAAAATATTTTTCACCCAAATACATTGTCACCAAGTATTTTTTGAGATTTCCCTCTATTATGTAAAGACACTATTAATAAAAAAAAAAATTGGGTGATGAAGATTTCGAAAAACTTGTTGAAGACCAAGTTGAGGAAGAACAATTTCCTATTAGTTTGTTTTGTATTTATAGTTTTTTTTAGAATTTTGTATCTTTTCTCAATTAATATTCAAATCAGTATGTATGCTATTAATATTTGTATTCATCAAAATCTCATGTTGCATAGTTTATGAATCTTGTATTTGTTCCTAATTTGAATTCATCCCAAAGGCATGTCAATTAGATATGTATTTTATTTATAGGAAGAACAACTTCCTATTAGTTTGTTTTTTTTTTTTTTATAATTTTTTTTACAGAATTTTGTATCCTTTTTCAATTTGTATTCAAAACCGTACCTATGCTATTAATATTTGTATTCATTCAAAATTCATGTTGCATAGTTTATGAATATGATATTTGTTCCTAATTTGTATTCATTCTAAAGGTATGCAACCTAGTTATGTATTTTCTTTAAGAATGATTGCAAAAAATATTCACTTATTCCTTTTAAGTTTTATATTTCATTCTCACTTTTTCATCATACCATTTTTTGTATTTATATATTATTATAGAAAATACTACATAAAAACTAGAATGAATACAATTACAAATAAAATACATATTGGAATGAATACAACTTAAGAAAGGATACAAGATTATGAATAAAAAAATAAATACACAGTGAAAGAAATACATGAATACAAATATATTTCTTAAATAACTACATATTCATTTGGCATACCTATTGGAATGAATACAAACTAATAAAAAAAATACAAGTTTCATTATACAAAATACAACATGAAAACTAAAATGAATACAAATAGTATACATATTGGAATGAATACGATTTAAAAAAGGTTACAAAATTCTGAAGAAAAAAAACAAAAATACATTGTGCACACTTTTGAGTTTTCTTTAAAAATATAACTGATGAGAAAATTAAGTAGTAATTACATTTTTTTTTGAAATATTCTCTCCCTTGATTTTCTCCCTTCTGTTATTAAGTAATTGTATTTTTTCAAATTAAACGAATTAAAAAAATACATAAATCAGAAATATATCAAACTAAAATATTGACACTTTTAATAAATATTGAAAATGTGGCTAAGAGATCCTATTAAATGCTAAAATATTGACATTTTAAAAATTTTCCCTTATTTTTTTTTTTTAGTTTTATTTAGGTCTATATCTGAACGAGTAACAGTCAAATAGATCAAACTAGCAACAACCTTTCAATAAAAAGGGGAGTCGAACAATAATATACCGTTAAGAGATGTGCAATGACTAGGATTTTTACATATATATCCCAAATATAATAAAAATAATTATTGAAACCTTAATTAATTCATTAATTTTTGTTATTCCACCTTAATCATGTATCTAAAGACATCTCCAACGTACGCGGAAGTATAACTTGAAATAATAGCACTTTATTATATTTATTTGCCAATGATTGTTCAAAAGAAGGGGAAAAAAATTGTGAATCATTAAGAATAATACATTTGAAAAGAGAAAATAAATCAAAGAATGAAAATAATTTTTGACTTATGATACATTATTACTCGTGGCATTTTTATAACTTCAAAAAATTATTATTAGTCAAATAAGATTTTAAATAATTAAACAAATGGAAAACCAAATTGTCGGCCTAAAAGTATAAAATGTAAGACATCTCAAAATTTAATACTTGTATTAGTTCCAATAATTCACAGATTATTGATAACCAATGGCCCACCCTTATAATTTGTTAATGATACGTTGACAAATCTTATACTAGCTATTATTGCTCCTTTTTATTTTAAACATATCAATTTTCCTTTCAATCAAGTCCGGTGATACATAACTTTAACTGATTTTAATAGTATAATTCTTGTCTTGTCTACTTTAAAATATAATATGTATTTGACAATGTCGACGTTCTTGTGAATTTGTATAGTTAACCTATTTTATGTGTTTTATCAATACGAGATTTGTTTATAATGTTACAGTATGTAAATCTAAAATTGCTTAGGAGTTGATTAGAACAAATGTTATTAGAAAAATAGAGATTAGCGTTGGATAAATGTTATAGTTAAACAATAAAATTATTTGCATATAATCTTATTTAGCGATATATTAACAAAAACATTTATCAACTATGATCTATTTATCAACAAATTTGCGATAAAATTCATAACTAATTTTTTAAAATTAATAGTGAAAGTGAAATGCCGCTACTTGTCCCCATCTTTGTTCAAGAATAAAATAAAATAAAAAATAGAGTTGAGAAAGTTAATTAGTGGATGGAATTTAGGGCAAATTAATGTGGTATAGTATTTGACGTGTCTTTGAGGTTGGATTAGTTATCAGCTTGACTTTAGAAATTTAAAACGAAGTCAACAAATTGTAGATATTTTATATTTGAATATTATTTTTCTCCATCCTAAATTAATTATTATATTTTATTTTACGAAAGTCAATTTAATTAGTTTTTGAAATAAAATTAAATTAGATCAACTCAATATTTCATATATAAAATGTTTATATCCAAAAATTATATAAAAAATATTATAAATTGTAATTTTATTTATCATATCAATTTGTAGTAATTTTAAAATATTAAAAGGTAAAGCAATACTATTATACTTGTACGGACTTTTAAAATAATAATATCGTTTGTTTCAATATTCTTTTAACTGTGAGATGATAATATATATAAAAAATATATGCTATAAAATAACATAAAAGATCCGTTCCATAGAAAACATGATTTTATATATATATAGTATGTAGTGTATGTAGTATTTAGACTTAGATATATTGTATGTAGTATTTAGTATAGTATTAAGTATTATCAGATTAAGTATTATATTATTAATACTGAAAACAGTAAGTACAGTAAACACAGAAATACAGAAAATACAGAAAATACAGAAAATACAGAAAATACAGTAAAAACAGTAAAAACAGTAAAAACAGTAAAAACAACAGCAAATACTACAAATATACAGTAAATACAGGAAATACAGTAAAAATAGAAAATACAGCAAATACTACAAATATACAGTAAAAACAGTAAAAACAGTAAAAACAGTAAAAACAACAGCAAATACTACAAATATACAGAAAATACAGTAAAAACAGTAAAAATAGTAAAATCAATATATAATATATATATAGTAGTATATAATAATAGTAGATATATATATATATATATAGTATTATATAATAATATTATATATAGTAGTAGATATATAGATAGTAGTATAATATATAATAATATAGTAGTAGATATATAGATAGTAGTATAATATTATATAGTAGTAGATTATTAATGTAATTTAGTAGTGATCTGTGTCCAGTCTTTGTTCAGTGTCAACTATGTCCAGTCTTTGTTCCGTGTCAAGGCTTTGTCTTTGTTCCGTGTCAAGGCTTTGTTTCTGTTCCGTGTCAAGGTTTTAGTATTTATTCCGTGTCAAGGCTTTGTTTCAGATATTTTGTACGTCCTACTCAGTACTTCCTCTCTCTGTTAGTTTAATCAAGCTAGTTTATGACTTAAATCCCTATTTTCCCCATGTTTTATTTTTGTTTTTCAATTTTTTATTTTTGTTTTTATTTTTAATATTTGTTTTTGGATTTTGTCTTACCCCTTTCATATCTTCTTCTTAACCTTTGTTCTTAACAACTTCGTCTTTAACCACACCCCGGATATAAAACTGGCAACAAATTCGTCCTTTCATCAAGTGGACTATAAAGCCAAGAATCCTAGGAATTTACAGGTTAATCCATAGTCGTTATTAAGAAGTTAAGAAGTTAACCATATACTAAGGGTAAATTTTAGAACATATATACAATAATTACATTAAAAACTAACAACTTAGAAAATTAAATAACATATTTTTGAGGGGAATTTTGGAAAGTAAACATCATAAAACTTACATGATAAACTGAGAGAGGTTTCCCTTTCGGGAACCCCCGAAGGACCTTGGAAACGCTTTCAAAAACTTTAACACATAAGCACACTTATTTTTATTTCACAAACTTTAATATACAAAGATGATTTTTTGGTACATAAAGGAATATGAAAGTAGGATGGAGGAAGTATGGAGAAAGTTTTCTAACTTGTATTCTTTCCACTCTTTTTTCACTCTCCCTTTTCTCCTCTTACTAGTCCTCCTTTTATAGGCAAAATAAAAGGCTTAAAAGACCAAAATGACCCTAAAAGACTTAAAAGACTAAAATGACACTACTACGTGGCCTTAATTTTTTAATGGCCGACAACTTGATAAGATTCGTTTAATAATGCAAGTCGAGTACTCATTGGGCCCCATCGTCAAATGCATTATTAAGTTCATCTTTTGACTTATCTTACGCACTGACGCTGCTATGTCACGCTTTTCCCTCTTTTGGGAGGGTAATGATAAAGTGACAATACACTCATTTTTACATGACACTTAGTGGGTATCCCCACCTAATACTTCTTACATACTAATTATTTACAAGACACGTAGTGGGCATTCCCACCTGATATTTTTGACTTTAATATATATATATATATATATATGTATATATATATTGCCCGTGCTTTGAAAAATCCATGCCATTCTTTACTACGTTCCATGTAACTTTGGTCTTGTTTGCATTTGTGATGAAAGTGACTTGTAACTTAATGAAAATGACTTTTGTCTTGTTCCTTCTTGAAGTCTACTGAATTATTTCATGTTGCTATTCCCTTCTTGTATTTTTTATCTTCTTTGTGATAAGAAATGAAGCTTTGAAATGATTAAGTGTCTAAATTGTGTAGTGCAATAGTGTCAAAACTCATGCCTGAGTCATCATCTTCATAAGGGTCTTGTGAGTCTCGAATATTATTTGTCTGTTCTTCGTTTGAGCTGTGAATATTGTCTTCTAAATCATTACTTGGATTGGGATTATTTTTGATAATATGTTTATCTTGGCTTTTGTCTTGAAAAAACTTTTCTAATGTTTGCTTAATTATATTTTCTAATTTTTCATTTTTTTTTTTTTAATAATTCATTTTTTCTTAATGTGTCTTTTTGGAAGTATTTAGGTAATCTCCTTCGTGAGGAAGAAGACTCCTCTATTTCACTTTTTGGCAAAGTGACAGCCATTAACGGATTTGATAAGTCTTTACCGGTCACCGTTTGAACCGACTAGTCAGATATCATGCTCCGATACAAGAGAGTTCTTAGCATTCGTAGGAGGAATGCACACCCGTCTCATCCATTTTTAAGTGAGATGGAGAACTCATGTCTTCTTGCTGAGTTGTACTGTCAGTTCTTGGAACATATTTATTTTGGAAAGTCTCGAGCTGTTTAACAAGTCTCATGTTCTCTTGGATAAGGATTTTATTTTTTGTATTGAGTCTTTTGAAACCCTCAGTCATGGAAGAACAATGGTCACAAAAAATTATTTTGTCTGAGTCTTTTTGGATATTATATTGGGGTATTTGGTTTGGGCTTTGTCTGAGAGCTGGTGAAATATAATAATTAGGCCCAAGTATTCCTCTTGGATAATCTAAAGCTTCAGTGAAATCATTAAAACCTTTAAAAAGTGGGTTTTTTTTATCCCATTTATGGAATCAATTACTTCTATCCAAGTTTGGAAAATACCTTTAGTCTTACCGTGTATAACTACATAATATTTAAATTTATTGTCTCTATTTTTGTCTGAAAAATATTGACATAAAGCATTAGAAGCTGCTATAAAATACTTAGTATCTTGTTTATTGTATGCCATCCACAAATTATCTACTAAACATTGTTGAGTCTTGTCTATATTACAGTCTAGATTTACTCTAAATGATAAATTACATTTAGGATAGGAAATTAAATTGTACTTACCGAAATGGATTCGCTCCATAAAATTGTCTGTTGTATTTAAAGGTCTGAAATTTTGTCTGCCTAATAATGTCTGAGCATAAGTATCCGTCGGCGATGCCTTGCCTTTGTCTACTGTCTGTTGACTTGTTGGTCTCATGCTGTAATAAATATTAATTAGTCTTTAATTGTAATCTGCTTAATCTATCAGCTAAGTCATTATCTTTTCCTTTAACATATTCAAAAACAATATTATTATATATAGATATTATATCTATAAAATTTAACCATCGTCTTTTACTACTAGCTTTACTATTTATTTTTGCATGAAATTTAACTATGGTTTCGCAGTCTGTTCTTACTAATACTTCATTTTTGTTTAAAATGTATAATTTAAAACTATTTAATCCGTATATTACTGCTAATACTTATGCGTCTATACTACTCATATTACCTTTTTCTTTGTACTGTCCACTTTGGTATGCACATATTTTTTCTTCATTTTTTGGACTGTATTTATTTGGTCTTGATTTTAATATGGCTCCCCATCCTAATTTACTACCATCTGTTTGAACTATTAAATAATCTGATTCTAGTGGTATCTGTAAGTCTGGTATATTTTTAACTTTTTCTTTAATTTGTTGGACTAATTGAATGTCTTCTATATTAAAGTGTTTTTGTCCTTTACTACCTGTCTTAGCATATAATGGACCTGCTATTTTTCCTAAGTCTTGAATAAAATTTCTAGCATAATTTACTAATCCTAAAAATTTTTGTAATTCTTTCGTATTATCTAACTTATCAGGCATATCTAAAACTTTTTTAGCTATATGTGGTTGTAATTTTACTTTTCCTTCTCCTAAAGTTACTCCTAAGAAATTTATATGTGTCTTACATAATTCCATTTTCTTTTTACTAATTATTATCCCATATTTTAAAAATAATCTAAATATCCTCAGGTGTCCTAGATGTTCTTGTATACTTTTACTAAACACTAGAATATCGTCTACATATACTAACACGAAGTTTTTATAGTCTCCAAACATATCATCCATCTTTCTTTGGAAGATAGGAGGAGCTGTCTTTAAACCAAAAAGCATAGCTAGCCACTCAAAATGTCCTTCAGGACAAGTGAATGCTGTCCATTCTATGCTTTGGGTACATTTTTACATGCCAGTATCCTGATTTGCAGTCAAATTTACTAAATATCTTTTTACCTTGTATTCTATTAATTAACTCATTTTTATCAGGTAATTTATATGCATCTGTTCTAGTATTATCATTTAGTCTTTTATAATTTATTACCATGCGAGCTTTTCCTCTTACTTGTTCGCTATGGTTTCTAACCATAAAGGCTGTTGATCTATGTCTAGATGTGGATCTTCTTATTACTTCTAGTTTTAGTAATTCTTTAATCTGTTTAGTAAATTCTTCAGTGTCTTCATTATTTGCTTCTATTGTTGCTGTTTTTATAATATACTCGGGATTTATTATGTCTAGTTTACACATAAGTTTATTACTTCCCCAATGTATTAAAGGTTTTTCTCCTATTATTTCCATTTCATCTAATATTGCTACTATATTTTCTAAGTCTTTATGATTGTTTATTTTTCCTATAGTATTTATTCCTGTTTGGAAATTGTAAAATTCTGTTTCTACATTTATTAATGTATAATCTTTTTCTCTGTCTTTTATGTATGTATTTTCTATATAATTTTCTTCTTTTTCTTCTTCATATAGATTTTTTGAGGAACAAGTACCATTATTGCCATAGTCGTCGCAACAAGGAATTGTATTTTGTTTATTGTCTTTATTTAATTCCTTGGTTGAAATTTTTCTAGTTTGTACAGAAGTATATGTTGTATTTCTAAACAGCATTATTCCATCTCTAGAGACTAGACAACTTCCATTATTTTGTATAAGAAATTGTAAGCCTAACACTAAATCAGTTTTAATATTTAAATCTCTTACTAAAATTTTATATATATTGTACATTGGTTTGTAGAATTCGTTACATGTATTAATAAAGCTTATTTGTGCTTTTTCTATATATTTGTCATAAGTATTGTATGTTCCATCCATTTGTATAGCAGTTATTGGTTCTTTTAATGTTTTTAGTATTGGTAGTATATGTTGAGGTATTATTTTCTTATTAAGGAGACAACCAGTACAACCTGTATCTATTAATGCTAAAGTTTCTATTTCTATATCTTTGATTTTTATTCTCACTAATATTCTTATAGTTCCAAAATTTTTATCTTCATTACATATGAAACTAGTATTGTTTTCTTCTATATTCATTAATTCACTTTCTAGTTGGTCTAAATGTATTGTACCTTGTGTAGTATCCTGGTCTATTTTTTGTTTTTCTTTCTCTATTGTAATTATTCTTTGTTCTAAATCATTCATTCTACTTTCTAAGGTTATTAATCTTAGATTAGTAGCATGGTATTTTGTTTGAACTTGTTCTTGGTTTTTGGTTACTTGTTGTTTTAATTTATTTTCTATACAACTTATACATGCTTCCATATAACAATTTTTGCATTTAGCTCTATTTATTTTACTAGGATACCATTTACATATACTACATTGATTGCTATCTATTCCTTTTTGTCTTTCAAATTCATGATTATAATCTTGATATATGTTCATCATTGTATAGTTTAAATCTTCTTCTTTTAGTTCTAATTTTTCTAATCCTATTTCATTAACTAAATTATCATCCTCTGAATCAGAGGTGTCTAATTGTATATCTTTTTCCTCTGCAGTCTCTATACTTACTACAGAATATATACTTTCTGTGTCTCCATATATATTCATCTACATTTAATAAGGTTTCTTGAAAGTCTTCTATTAATTGGGAATTTCTAGTTTTCATGTTATTCCTTTTTGGGCATGTATTTGCTAAATGTTCTATACTTCCACAAGTATAACATTCTAATTTATTTTTATAATTCCTATCATTTCTATATTTTCTAACATGTCTATCCCTATTTAAATATGGCTTTCTAGCTGATGATTTTCTTAAGAAGTACTTTTTGTATTTATATGGTCTTCGGATATGGTCTATTCTTCTCTTATATCTTCTTGGTTTACTAGGTTCTTTATCATAACTTTGAGTAGTATATATCATTGCCTTGCAAAAGTTCATTTCATTTTGCTTTAGTTGCTTTTGTATTTGTATATTTGTACGTTTTTCTGTTAATATTTCCATTATGTGATTTATCTTTTGTCCTATAGACCATAACTTTGTAGGGTCTTGTACCACTCCTTCTCTTCTATTCCATCTTTCTTCTATTTCTCTTCCTAATGCTCCTGGCAACTTATTGAATAACTTCTTTCCTAATTCTTCATTAAATGTATTTCCACTAATAGTACAATAGTAAAAATAGTCTTTAAGAAAATTCTTTATATGTATCCAATTAGATATACTTAACTGTTCTAATTTTATTAGAGCATTTCTTTGCAATGCCACTAATCCACTATTTGGGTCTTCACCGGTTAATAACACATGTATTTTATTAGTAAAATTATAAGGGTTTGGTCCTATTTCAATTAGTGCTTGGAATTCTTGTGGGAAAGTTTGTTTATATGATTCCCATACTGCTTTACAAGATTCTCCTAAGAATGTTTCTAAATATCTATACATAGTCTCAGCATCAGTCTCTTGATAATTTTTAATAAAATCTGCTACCACTATTCCTTTCCATAAGTCTATTACCGTATTCCATATTTGTGGATCATGTGCTGCTATGTTTAATATTTTTCCTTTATTTCCTCCTTCTTGTAATCTAATAGGTTCTTCTATGGGCATTCGTTTTCCTGCTGGTCTAATATTATCTTTTATTTCTTGATCATGTCTAACCCATGATTTTCTAGGTAAATTACCTGTGCTATAGTTAATATTTGGGGCTGTTGTTGTTCTTTGGAACGGACTTGCGCTATAAGAGCTAGTTTCTTCTGCCATTAATTCTTTATAACTAGTTATAGATATGTTTTCTTCATTTTCTTCATTTATGTTGTTTAATTCATTTTCTTCATTTATGTCGTCTAATTCGCTTGTTCTGTATGCTAAATTATCATCTCTTTCTAGACATATTCTAAAATGTTCTATTGTTTCCATTATATCCATTTTACCCTTTTTACATCCTCTACATTTAAAAACTGTATTATTATTATCTTGGTACTGTCTTTTAGCTTCTTCTATAGCTCTTTCTACCTCGTATCCTTCTTGTATTAATTCTATATTCATACATTCCTCTTGTTCTGGTTCTATGGTACTTTCAGTTTCATTATCATCTAATTCTTTTTGACTTGTGTAGTTATAGTCTGTAAACCTAATTGATGTTTCTCCTTTTGAGCTAGTGTACATTAAGTGTTGTTCTGGCGCAAATACTTTGGGTTTACTTAGTTTATCTAGATTCCATTCTAATCCTGCGTATTCTTCTGAATTTATTTTTATTGGTTTTATTAATTTTATTCCTTTGTTACCCATTATTTCTACTACATCATTTACTTGGAGTTTGAATTTTGTGTTACTACTTAAGGTCATTTTTCCAATAAATCCTACACACATTAATAAATTATTTCCATTATTCATTTCTTCATAACCTTTAGTTTGGATTCCTATTTTAATATGTTTTCCAAATTCCTTTAAATTAATTAAAAAATCTGGACTAATATAAACAATTCCTCCATTATTTGTCATGTCTACTTCGGTTAAGCCAATTATGGATTTCTTTAAGTCTGACCATCTATCGTCGTATAATACAATTAGAACTTTGGATCCTAAATTCTTTCTAGTTAATCCTTTTATTCCTACAATTATTAATCCCATATGCATTAACATACTTTTGGAATTTTTAATAGTCTTTAAGAAAGCTGGGTTTACTAAATTTAGGTTTGCAAAGTCTTCTCCTATTGCTGATATCTGTTCTTCTCTATAGTGTCTGTATAATTGATTATCTCTAGAGAAATGTTTTATGTTATATAAAGTTTTAGGATTTAATAATTTAAGTTGATTTTGTTGGAAAATCTTCAAATCTCTATCTATGTCTATGATTTCATTTAATTCTTGATTTTCTTCTGTATTTGATTGTCTTTTAGATAATATTCTAGAAAGTATATTATTGCCTATTCTGTTTTCTGAGAAGCTGGGTCTGCTGACTTGAACTGTTCGCCTATTTGAAAGAAAGTCCATTGTTGAGGTTTTCTAATTAATTTATATTTTTCTGGTTTAGGTGTTATTTCTACTTTCTTAAGCTGAGTAATTAATTCATCTATTTCTGTATTTTTATGAATTTGTTCAGGCTGTTTTTCTTTTAATATTTTATCTACTTTTGTATTTAATTCTATTAATAATGCTATTATTGTATTATTCTGTTTTAGGTTTATTTTGTCTGTAAAACTAGAGGGAACATGATCAGAAAATCCTACTACTTCTTTATGAAATTTTGTTGTATATTCTAATGCTTTTTTATAATTTATATCTTCTTCACTCATGAGAGTGAGATCTTTTCTATTCTTATAATTATTTCTTTTAAATTACTAATTTCAGTATTTACTTTTTCTAGTTCTTTAGGCTTTTCAGTTATTGCCTTTACTAGTTTTTCTATTTCTTTTTTATTAGGTATGTTATCTAAATTAAATTTATTACTTAAATACTGTATTTTTCTCTCTATCTCTAATTCCTGTGCTTTTAAAAAGTCTAAATTCTTTTCTATTTTATCTAGTATTTTAATTTGTTTATTTTGTACCACTTCTATGGTTTCTAATAGTTTTGTTATGGTTTTATCTTGTTGTTGAATTTTTTCACTAAGATTTATTGTTTAGTCTATTAAAGTATTGTATTGCTTATCTTCCGAGTGTAGTATATGTTCTCCTTCAGAAAAATTACACTTTAAAATATTATTTTTGTATAGCGATCTATATTTCTTTTCTGGCTGTATTTTTAAGTCTAAGTATTCAAGATGTTTTAAAGAATCTATTTTTCTATCCTATAGAAGTTCTAATTGGGCATATTAGTTTATAGTAATTTATCCTATTCTTAGTATATTTAATATTTAATTTTATGTGATTGATTTCTTTTATTACTTTAGTTTTTTCTTTGTTTAAAAAATCTATTGTATAGGTTTTAGGTATTTCTTTGTTAGCTAATTCTTCTTTAGACCATATTAAAAATTCACTTATATGTTCATTTTCTAACTCTTTTTCTATCCAGGTTAAAAATTCTATTGATCTTTGTAGATTATGTTCAAGCTCGACCTTATATTGTATTTCTTTGTGAAGCCAACTATATCTTAATCTTATTCTTCTAATATATTCTAGAGGCATGTATATTATCCAAATTGTATATTGTTAAGTGTTTTCTTATATATTTTTATTCTTCTTTCGGAGTTTATAACTTGTCTTTCAATATATTCTAATTCTCTATTTAGATATTTTATGTCGTAATAAGGGTTTTCTAAGGTTATTTGTTTTCTTAGTTCTAATTCTCTGTCTAAAAGACTTGTTTTATGGTATTGTTCTTCTATAAGAAAGTCATTAAAATTTGTTATTTTCCAATTTAATCATCCATATAAGAACATTATCAATAAAATATGAATGCCAAAGGTATAGCTAGAAATAACGCCGCATTTAAAAAAAAACTATAATATATATGCCAATAATCGTTAATAATAATTATTGATAATCACCAAGCCAAGTTCATCTCGTGGTGTATATTTCAAAATTACATCTTTAAATTTAAAAAAGGAAAAAAAAAAAAAAGGAAAAAGAATGAGGCTAATATTTGACTTGAGAGCCATATGATAGCTTATCCAATTTAATAAAATACAATATAGTTAGCTACAATAATGTCTGAACAGAATATAATACGCATTAATTTAAAAATAAAAACACTATTGATGACGTTATTTTATACATATTGTAAGAGGTCAAGGTGGTAAAACCTTGTAATAGAATACATTTAGGGAAACATCAGTTGTGACACGTTCATAGTTGGGGTGCGCGTATAAGCCGGGATGATTTAAGTGTTATTTTGAACTGTCTCTAAAGTTTTAATGATTTAACAAACTACGAGTTCTAGTGAGGGACCAAATCCCAGGAGAGACCGAGAGTATTTGTACAATGGAAAAGACAACTGGCTAAAGCTGCAACTATGCAACACACCTGTTGTGGTTGGTGCACATCTTTTGGGCTGCAGACTCCAATCCAATTGTATTGCACTAAGGATTTGTGTCCATCTTATATCAAACTCTTCACTTAACAACACAAGCCAGTTTTTGAATTCTGAAAAATTCACAAGCTCGAAAAGGCCATTCTTTGAAGAAACATTCTCCGGAAGAAAGCAAGGGACCTGATAGAGTTATTTTTGTTCTTAGCCGTCATCTAGGTTTATTGTTTCTGCTTGTTTATCATCTGTAGATCTATTACCGAGTTATAAAGGAACTAGATCGGTTGCTTGTCTAAATCCTTAGTTTGAGTCGGATTAACTAGAGTTAGTTAGTCGAATAATCTACATTTTAGTCAAGTTTTGTTTCAATGTTTTCTTGGGTAGAGTTGCTTAGGAGTGTCAACTAGAGTTAGTTGATATGTGGTTGCAATAGAGTTACTGCTTGATTCTTCTCCTTTCTTTGAGATCTGAGTTGATGGCTTGAGTTAGCCTTGGTGTTTTGTTGAAGTTTATATCAGCCGGAGAGAGTTGTTGTAGTGGGCAACATAGGTGTTGCTTAGTTCTTATCTGGTAACAGAGTTGTTACAACAAGGGGAAAGGGATTAGTAGGTTAATTCCTAGATTACCGAAGTATGTAATATGAATCTGAGCTCTATTTTGAGTGAAATGAAGCTGAGTTGAAAATCCTGTGAGATATGTTTTGGTTTTCCTCCCCTTGAGCAAGGAGGTTTCCACGTAAAGCTCCTGTGTTGTTTTACTTTCAGTTGTTTATTTTCGCACTGTTATTCTGTCAAGGGACCTGGTCCATTGACTATTAGTGGACGCTTACATTCTAACGTCAAGTTTTTCAAATATCAAACTATTTGTGTTAGGTTTGTTAAATTTATAAATCAATTAAATTAATAAAAGTAGATTTTTTTTATTTCTCGATTTTCTTCTCGATAAAGACTTCATATAAAACATATTATAACTTGTACTTCACATACCTAGTAAAATATAACTATAATGGCTTCTTAAGAAAATAGCATAAAATATGAGATCGAATAATGATACATTGTAGTAAAGTATCCAACAAAAAAGATAATAAAATCACATAAAATAAATATTGTTAATTAATAAATTATAATAAAAATGATCATAATAGAAAAGTATTAAGTTATGCTAGAATAAATAACTCTAATAAATATTCATGATTACATAACTAAAACAAAATAAAATTATGTATTCACTATATAAATCAATAGAAAACTAAAAAAATAAATATCCAACATTATGGGATTTTTGGTATTTTAAATATTAGTAAATGTTAATTTTGATCCTTACGATATATGACTCAACACATGCAACCTCACATCAATTAAAATGTGCATTTTTTATCCCGTCACACAGAATATGTTATATTTAAATTATTTTTAAAATTATATTACCATTAAGTATGAGTAATCGTACAACTTAAACTTAACCTAACTCATATTCATGCATTATTAAGTGACGAAACAATTAATAATCATAATACATTAGTGAATAGTCACAAGAAATAGGATGAACAATGTACATTTGTTAAGCAGAATCAACTTTTACTAAATTCATCATTTAACAAAAGTAGTTAAAATTATAGATGATATGCAAAACATTTTTAAAATTGAAGTATGTGAAAGTTTAACATGGTCAATAAATTTTTAACAAAAGTAGTTAAAATTAACAATGTATCAAAATTTATCATGGTCAATAAAATTTTATATATGCAAGAAGATAATAAATAATGTATCTTAAAATAATATAATCAGCCTGGAATGCAACATTTTTAGGTGACTAAAGTCTAAATATATTCAGAGACAAAAACTAGACAAATTGCCGGTGTATCAGATCGACCAACCATCTTTCATGATGTCCACTAAGTTTATTGATTGGTTCGATCCAATTTTATATATTATTAGTTTACTTAATTGACTATATTAAGTTATCAGTTTTTAAAATGTGATAAATCGATAATCAAATTAATAAGACAATTATTATTTATTTTTGTTTATTTGATTAAGGGTCCTTAATAATTTGTTTTTCGCTATATGTGATAAGGTTGATTTTTTTTCACATGACACTGGCTTTTCAAAGCTGAAAATAAAGTTTTAATGAGTGAGAGATATATATAGAATTCTAAAGTATGTTGGGATAAACATGGCTAGAAAACAAGAAATTAGTGACGAATAAAATTTCATAGTTAAATAATACAAATTCTCATGATAATTCATTTATCTACAGATTAATGACGGTTGCTGAAGGATTATAAGAAAAATTATTTAGCTAAAAAATTTTAGTGACGGATTAGCTAGAGATTACTGATAAATTTCATATTTTTAATAGTAATATTTATTTAAAAAATATAACAGATGATAAATACAATTTTTTTTAATTATAAAAGGAACAAATATAACCCTTTCCAATTTCTAATCCCTCTGACCAACAATTGCATTATTTTATCAAAATAATAATAAAAAAATTGGCATTATTTGCTTCCAAGACCCCTTTGTATATTAAATAAAAAAATCAAGGTGAGTGAATGTGTCGAAAATGTATTATTAATAAAATAGTTTCCTTTGTTAGTATTGCAATTTTTTTCTCTGTTATTTTTCTAATTTCTTTGCTAAACACCAACAATAACTTAGGAAAGAGATGTCTAAACAACTTTTAAGTAATTAAAATTCAAATTATTCTCCTTATTTGTCACAATATAGATTTGATTCTGTAGCATTTTACAAATTCTTTTATTTTATTTTATGTTTTTTTATTAGATTAATTTTTATTTTTACATATAAAAAATATACAACAATTATTTTTTTTTCTATTCAACTTACAAATGATTATAAGAGATCATTTCCTCCTAATATTCTATTCAGTTGAAAATAGTATTGAAGGAGTCACGGGGTCATGAATTGCTTAGGATATAATTAATAAGTGGGGTTAATTCTAATGTTCAACTACTCAAGGAAAAATAAAATTTCAACAATGAAAAAAAATAAAAATGTGGATAGAGATTAACATAAATATAATAATTATGATTGAAATAATAGGTAATTGGACATAGGATCGACGTGTGGTTAATTAGTACTTTGCTGAGGTATGTACTGACTGTTTAATTTGAAATTTATAATGAATTGTCAACTTATAGTAGTTGTTCTAATATTGATTATTTTAACACGTGAAAACTTAAGATGACTGCCATTAGTATTAATTAACCTTAACTAATTGAAAACTGATTATTTTTTTTTAATAATTGAATGTAAGTCAAATTAATGCACATTGGGTCCAATTATGTAACGCAGAAACATAAGTGATTGATTTAAAATGGGTCTATTTGTGGCGATATATACATAATTAGTAGTTTAATTTCGTATCAAGGTTACAATCGATAACATCAAGATTGTCATTGTTATCAGCATCGTCACTATCATTAATATTGATCTCATTAGGAAGAAAACCTTTATGCTGTTATCCAAAAACTTGTTCAAATGTATCATAATGAAAGGTGTGGAGTCCATCTCATATTTTTTGGAGTCCATCTCATATTTTGGTGGTTGGCAAATTGATAAGATTTGCAACCCTTTGTACTTTACTACATTTGCCTATGTCATTAGTCACATAGGCATGGTTTTCTCCTTCTAGAAATAGAGCATTCTTGCTCATTTGTAGAACACACCAAGTTAGAGAGAAAAAACCATTTTGAGAGCAAAGTGAGGTATTCCATATACTATATAAGAAAAATAATATGTAAAGAAAAATAGAGTGTGAGCGATATTTTAGTAAGGTGGAATCGAAAGAGTGTTATTCCTTTTGAGTGTGTAGTAGTCACTTTGAGTATTGTATTCGTGACTACACGGTGTACTATAGTGATATCAGTTGCTCCTCTTGGCCCGTGGGTTTTCCCTTATTTAGAAGGATTTCCACGTAAAATTCTTGGTGTTATTATTTTCTCATTTTATTTCCATTAATTTGATCATATATATTTTTGTGTTACTTCGCGTTTTCCCAACAAAAGGAACATATATTAGAAGTTTATTGCTAGGATTTGACCAAATAGCTAAGATGGTCTAGTTCCTGTAGAACCTATTGCTAAAATACTCCTTAGAGAGAGAAAAAGCTAAACAGAGCGAAGAGGATTTTCTGTGAGACAAAATAAAAATGATTTTCCCCACACAAATTTTGGAAATAAGTGATTATCAGGTGATTCTAATTATTAACCGAGGGCAAAAGTAAATATTTATGCTGCTACACGTCAACAAATAAATAATTTAACGATAATATATTAATTACTGCTATATTATATTTAGCGAAAAATAATAAAGATGACTATTTATATCCAATCCTCCATATAAATTTCGCTAAAGACTTTAGCGATTCTGAGTGCAACTATGTCTTGTTGGAATTGCTTTAGTGGATTTATGGATAAAGATAAATCCTTCTTCTTTAGTTACTTTGACATTCTTTTTTAATTCTAATTAGTGTCATCAGAAGGAATCACAAAAATTAAAGATCCCAATTATTAGTGATAAATATTAAAAATAGAATAATTGCTATAATTTAATGTACATTTGATTTCTTTGAATACCATAAGGCTGCTAGTTTTGACAATAATTATTACTTCTATCTTATTAGGTTATTGCTATTATTAGCACTAACATGACAAAAGGCAAATGCCTTTCCCAGTAGTGACTGTTTTGGTCATGTATAAATATGGAACACATTGTTCATACTCTTGATATATGAGAGCATTTAGTTCAACATTCAACAAAAAAAATTTATAATGTGTCCACAGCCAAATGAGAGCATCAGCATCGAGCTGCAACAGCTGCAGCTCGATGCTGATGGAAGGAATGAGAGGACTCAGTGGCTGCTGAATTCTCCGGAGCCACCAAGTTTTTGCAATGAGCTCATTAACTCAGTCAGTGAAACTGTTTTGCCACAAAAAAATAATTTTTTTCCTTCAAACTCAAAGCAATGCAAAGCTGGGGTCTTTTCATTCTTGCAAGGGTTATTTCCAATTCTTAGTTGGGGAAGGAATTATAAAGCTAATATGTTCAAGCATGATTTGTTGGCTGGCTTAACTCTTGCTAGTCTCTGCATTCCTCAGGTATAGCAAATATAGATAAGGTGTTCGTACTTGAATTGTGTGTGACCAGTTCATCTAAAATCTTAAACAGTTCGAGAAAGTACACTTCTATTTACTCTTAGTTACGTTTTTAAGTACTTCCTCTCATGTGCGGGCATAATAGGCGATGGTGGCAAACATAGGACCTCTACTTACTCTGGTACCATGTTGAATTGTGCGACCATATGTCTAACAGGTTAAGCTTTTAGATGAGACTGGTCACAGAGTTTAGCATTAGTTTTTGTTCCTTACACTTGTTGAAATGTTGAATTTTAAAAAGAATACTTCTTGCAGAGTATAGGATATGCTAATCTTGCAAACCTCGAACCTCAATATGGCTTATGTAAGTTTCCAAAACCAGTGTAATTGTTGTATGTTCATCTCTTTTTGATTGGTTTTTCCTAAGTTTATATGTTTTCACTTTTATTGTTTTAGACACTAGTGTTGTGCCACCATTGATATATGCTGTGATGGGGAGTTCATGAGCTCGCTATTGGTCCTGTTGCTGTTGTATCACTACTGCTTTCTGCAATGGTTACCAACATTGTAGATCCTGCAGTTGATCCTATTGCTTATACAAGCTTTGTTTTTACTGTCACTTTCTTTGCTGGTACTTTCCAGGCTGCATTTGGTCTATTAAGGTAAAGTTTCTATTAGAAAATGTTGAAAAGAACTCTTTTTGGAATATGTATGTTAATCTTGATTAGAGGTCGATAGGAGGTTGTTAAGGATACGCAGATTATGGTAGAAGGTTAGTAGGTAGTAGAGTGTTGTCTTGCTTATCCTTTCCATACTAGTAGTCATCGTATTTCTCCTGTAGTTTGTCCTTCCATATTTTTTACTATCTACCGTCTCTTGTACTTTGATTATATTGCACTATTTTGTTGTAGTTACCGTTCCTTTTTTGTGCTTTCTATAGTATTTTGCCATGATTTCTTCCTTCCCTTTTTGATCTTCTTTGATATGCAACCAAGGGTCTAACGGAAACAACTTCTCTACCATCAAGGAAGGGATAAGGTCTGCATACACTTTACCCTCCGCAGACCCTTGTGAGATTACTCTGGGTATATTGTTGTTGTTGTATGTTAACCTTGATGTATGTGCAGGTTGGGATTTCTTGTGGATTTTCTTTCACATGCTGCCATAGTGGGATTCATGGGAGGTGCAGCCATTATAATTGGCCTTCAACAATTAAAAAGTCTCATAGGAATTAGTCACTTTACTAATAAAACTGATGTGGTGTCTGTGCTTAGAGCTGTTTTCAGATCATTTCATGATGAGGCAGTAAGTTTCTGAACTTATTTTCGATTGATTTTTTCGTGTTTTCATCTTACTGATTTCCGTTGGACTTGTTTCAGTTGTCTCCTATGAATTTTATACTTGGCTGTTCATTCCTCATCTTCATCCTTGTAACAAGATTTATAGTAAGTAATAAGATATACACGTTTGTTATCGATCAAATTTGGCGATTTTTTTCCTGTTTCATACACTAATCTATTGGCCACCTGAAATATACTGCAGGGTAAAAGGAATAAGAAACTATTCTGGCTACCAGCTATTGCTCCTTTGTTATCGGTGATCGTAGCCACCTTGATGGTTTATTTAACGAAGGCTGATCAACACGGAGTTAAAATTGTAAAACACTTCAAAGGGGGTTTGAATCCAAGTTCAATTCATCAATTACAGTTCAATGGTCCACACCTTGGACAAGTCACGAAAATTGGACTAATTTGCGGTCTTGTGGCTCTAACTGTATGTCTCTACTCTTTGTTCTCCCTTTTTGATTTCCTAAAGATCACTAAATTAGGAGGATTCATTCAAAATGTTGAAATGATCTTGGTTTTCCTCAGGAAGCAATTGCTGTCGGACGATCATTTGCTTCGATGAAAGGCTATCATCTTGATGGCAACAAAGAAATGGTAGCCATGGGATTCATGAACATTGTTGGATCTTTAACTTCTTGCTATACAGCAACTGGTGAAATCTCAATTCCTTATACTTTCACATATTATGTTCAAAATCTTGAATATCCTTGTGATAAGTCATACGAGTTCTGATATACTCCCTATGTTTTAATTTGTTGTCTTACTTTTCCTTTTAGCCCGTTCAAAAAAGAATCTCTTTTCATTTTTGTGGCAACTCTTTAATTCTAACTTTTCACACGACATGTTTAAGACCATCAGATTAAAGGACATTTTGGTACATTCTACGTATCGTTAGTTAAAGACCACAGGACAAACGAATTGAAACGGAGGGAGTAATAAGTTCTGCTTCAAAATTGTTGCAGGTTCATTTTCAAGGACAGCAGTGAATTTCAGTGCAGGATGTGAAACTGTGGTATCAAACATAGTTATGGCTATCACAGTTTTCATATCCCTGGAATTGTTAACCAAGCTTTTATACTACACTCCACTAGCTATCCTTGCATCGGTTATTTTATCTGCGCTTCCTGGATTGATCGACATAAATGAAGCATATCATATCTGGAAAGTAGACAAGATGGACTTCATTGTTTGCATTGGTGCCTTCTCTGGAGTACTATTTGTCTCTGTTGAAATTGGCCTTCTAATCGCGGTAATTTTGAAGTCTCTGTCTCTGTCTCTATCTCTGTATTCACAAGACTTTACTCAATATAAGAAAACAAATGCTATACTTGTCCCCTCAAACAAACATACTCACATGTGAATAATCTGATTAAGTAAAATCCAGAGGAAATGCCAAAAAGATGGATAGCCCTCTGAGTCATTTGTGGGCACCATGCTATAATAGAATTTTGGCTCTTGTCCTTTAAAAAATACAGGATTCATGTCAACTCTCTGGTCATCTGTCTTTTTCTTTGCAACTTGAAACTAAACAAAGACTAAATAACATCATCCATAGAAAATCAAATCACAAATGCTTGATTGATAGTATTATATTTGAGTCAATTTCTCAGTAAGTCACTCGACTTTGTTTTGTAATACAAAAGTCACTCAACTAATAGTACTCAAAAAGTTGCTCAACTTTGCTTTGTAACAGAAAAGTCAGTCAACTATTGTCATTTCAACTGTAAAGTCATCACTTAGTTATTGTCATTCCACCTACAAAGTCACTCAACTAATTTAGTAATGTCTATTTGGTCTATTGCAGGTTGGCATTTCATTTGCTAGGATAATACTAGACACGATTCGAGCAAGTACAGAAGTACAAGGCAGACTTCCTGGGACGCTGGACACGTTTTGTGACATTACACAATATCCAGGAGCCACTAGTACTTCAGGCATCTTGATCATCAGAATCAACTCTGGTTCACTTTGTTTTGCAAATTCTACTTCCATAAGAGAGAGGTGTATATATATATATAATTCGCGCTCTTATCGAAGTGGAAATTAAGACAATAAAACTTGAAGCCTACTTAATTTCACCTTATTTTGTTTCTAGGGTTATGAAATTGGTGACACACACAAATGGTAATGAGGAGAACACAAAGGAAAATGTTCATTTTGTTGTTCTAGACATGTCAAGTAAGATTCATAACTAGTAGAATTTCCCAATTCTAGACATGAATTTGTTGTAACAACTAACTACTAAGATGATTTTGATCTCACTGATTTGCAGATGTAATGAGTGTGGATACATCAGGAATAGTGATGTTAGAAGAGCTGCACAGGGAATTGGTTTCACAAAACATACCAGTAAGTCTCTTATACAAAGTGGTTTATCATATATACACTAATAATGTATGTCAGGAAACCGTGGAGCAACGATAAAGTTGTCTCCATGTAATTTATAAGTCACAATTTCGAGCCGTGCCTACATTACACCCCCCCCCCCTTAGGGTGGTGCGTTGAGGCGGACCAGGATTCGAAGGCAACAAGGGCATCATCAAAGGGAAATGCACGTTATAGTGGAAGCGATGTCACATAACACTGTCTCGTCTAATGTCCTAACGTGTGTGTGTGTGTATATATATATATATATATATAACAAGTTCTTTCTGAAGTTAACTGGTTCATGTGCATCCCCAACCTATCACACTGTTAGGACCGAAATAAGCAGGTGTCATGCGGAAGCTAACAAAGCAAACCTTGAAAGATCACGAGTAAGAAGAAAAACGAGAAATACACCATAAGACACAAAGATTTAACGTGGTTCGATCAATCGATCTTCGTCCACAAATGAGATGAACAATCCACTATATAAATATTAGAGTACAAAATATTGAGAGAAATAACCTCAATCAATTCAGTCAGAATACATGGGAGGTTCACACAAGTGATAACGTATCAAACTTGTGCCCCACAAATTCTCTCCCCTAGCCAAAACTCTCAAAGCCGCTAGGACTACATTGTGAATGTTGATTAAGTTAGAAGGAAAGAGCATCTATTTATAGAGTCCTAAACCTTTTCCAATAAGAAAAGGACTAGCCAAATATGAAGACTTTATGTTTTCCTTTTAGGAAAAAAAAAAACTTACTATAATTTATGGTAAGAAACTCAGGGCAAATAATACCCAACACACACATGGGTCCGCCTCTGGTGGTCCACGGGGCCTTCCTCGGATCTTGCATCAATACATGATGTTTTATACACCCGACTATCCTTTTATACCTTAATAGTGTCAATACTAACATACTATACTATTGTAAGTTGTAGCAGATTATTTGTCTTATTTTTCGGATCGCTAATGTTACTTATTACGAGCAGTTACCAATTTAATACTAACCCTTGTATAATGTTTTTTTTTTTTTTTTTTTGCAGTTAACAATAGCTAACCCAAGATTAAGAGTGATTAACAAAATGAAGACAGCAAAATGTTTTGACAAACTAGGTAAAGGATGGATTTTCCTTACTATTGGGGACGCTGTAGATGCCTGCTTGAGTCTCAAAATAGCTGATCCTAGCTCTACCAATTGTTGAAATTTTATATATGTTGTTATTTAATGCTTCTGATTCTTGTGTATACAAAGCATTAACAACAAAGAATGGAAAAGAGCCACCACCAATTATGTATTTCATCATGTTTATAAAGTTGATAAAACAAAATCTTGAAAGATTATCGTCACGACATAATATATAGATAGACAGTTTAACTTGATTTTAATGGATAACTATACACTCTAACTTTGAGGATGCACATCCAGATACCTCAATTCTTCTCTACTGTGTCAATTGAGCACTCCAATGTAACTTACGAAATGACTATCTAAACACCTTTAAAATTTATGTCCACGTGATCAGTATCAGGTGTCCATGAGATACAGTTGAGACAATTTGGAGTGTTTAGTTGACAGTTGAGACCAAGTTGAAATGTTTAGATGTGTACTCTCAAAATTGGAGTGCTTACTTGTTAGCTAAGATCAAGCTATAGTAGTTGTTTACGTATTATGCCTATATATAAACATATATAACTAAATTAGAGCATATATAATTGAACTATAAGCGTATACGACTGAACTTCTATCCTACCAAGATTTAACACCTTTCTTGTTCAGGTCAATCAATAATACCTTAAATAATACACTAAAATAGAGTTTAATTTGGGGGTTATAGAGTCTCGTAAAGTTGAATTTGGATAAGGGGTCGTGTGTATTAATCAGTTCGGTTCAATTTTGAAGTTTATCGATTCAACTTATTGGTTTGTTAGTATTTTAAATCATTGTAGATTCATTATGATATTGACTTATTGGTTATTAGTTTATCGATTATTGAACATCCTCGGTTCGGTTATCGGTTTAACCGATAAGATTTGACACAATTTTATTTTTTATTGAAAATCACTTAAAAACAATATGATTAACCAAATGAACCATGCACATGAGTTGACAGAGTACATCTTGCTCAAAAGCAAACACTGACACATTCTAGAATAACTGAGAGCTTGAGACCGCTGGAAGTAAAAATATGAAATTTAACCTTAAGTCAAGGACTTTATGTACCAAAAAGTATAAATATAATTTATTAATTTACCATCGGTTATCGACGAATTCGTTAAAAAAAAACCTCAAAACATTAAAATTTAATGGTAACTTTTTTAAAAAAAATTGAATAGTCGATTTCCATTTGATTTTGAGTGGCCCTGCTTTATATAAACTGAAGAGTATGTTGTAGGCCATTTATCGGGTTTGCCAATAAACGACATCGCTTGAAGCTTTAAAGAGGCAATTTAAATAGCCCGACCCGACAATAGAAGAAATAATTGTTCTTCAATTGAAGAAAGAGAAAATATTGGGGGAAAAATGGGAGAAGAAGCAAAAGATGATCAACCAGAATCAATTCAAAACCCTAATTCAAATCGCATTACACAAACCCAATTTCTCTCCTGGAAGCTTCAAAAGGTATCTTCTTCTTCTCTTCATGTTAACGCTATAGGGGATTACAAGGTAGTGAATCGAAAAGTTTACGTAGCCAATCAACTGAGTTATTAAGATTTCCCGTGCAATATGTATTACCACGAGATTATATTGTATGTTGCTTTCTTTCCTTTCAATAAGATGAATAGTTAATCTTTGTGGTAGTTTAATTAGGGTTGAATTATGAGAAGCAAAAGATGTTAAAACAGGGAAGCAATTTTATTAGTTTTAAGACGAAGAACGAGGTCATATCCGTTTGAAAAGCTAGGTTCTAGCTTCCTATAGTTAATAATTTTGTTGTTAAACTTGGATTAGCTCTGATTTTAGGCACATTATTTAATGTTTTATGTTAAATAGGTCGATAGAGGTAAGTGATACAGATTATTCAAGTAGTTAGTTGCAACTAGTTTGGGATTTAAGCGTAGTTGATCAATTGACTGTATCGTGTTTCCTATTATGGTTGTCCGTGAAATGTATATCCACCTGGTGAATGATCTCCTACAAAATCAGCAATTTGTGCTCTTACGTGTATTCCTTGTACTAGACCTATTGATATGTTGTCCTTGAGTTCCTCTGGGCCTTTTTTTCCCTTGGGAATCGGAATTGTAAAATGACAGCTATGCACTTTTTGAAAATGCGTCTATGCTTGAAAAGTCATGTCAGTCAAGTGTACAGACCATTTTATAATTTTGAATTAGATGAAGAGATGCAGTTTTATGCTATGTTGCTCGGGCTCTCCAAAATATGTTGCTGCACTTGTGTAAGTCCTCCAAGAATGCACTGCTGTTGGAGGACCCGACACACACCCGTTGGTATTTTTGAAGAGTCCGAGCAACATAGTTTTTATGTATCTGGAGCTAGTTCTCGTTCTGAAATTGTAATTTCTTATTGTTAATCACTAAATATTCGTTCATATCTTTTTTAGCTATTTAATGTATCAGTTTACCAAGTATGTTAATTGTTTGTACTGGCAACTAAAGACCAAATTTCGTGGATGATGAGATGCACACCTTAGCACTCTATCACATACAATAAAATAAAGCGCCACCTAAGTGAGGAAAGCAGAAAACCTGGCTTTAAGTGATTTTACGGCTTAAGTGTACCTGATACGAGCTTTTAACAACACTACTTCCATTCTATGCCTATTCTCTTCTTCATTTAGATTGTGTGATTCATCTCTTTTCTCCAGAGTTTCCAATTTAATTAGAATTTTCATTTCTCTATTTGTTTCTAATAGATAGACTCCATTCCTTCTATGGTTCTCAAGTTTCATTTTTCATGTCAATCTGAAATCAGTTCTTCCTTTGATGCTGTAAGAGTTCCACCAATTGCTTTTCATTTTCACAATTTTTTTAGCCGTATAAGCTATTTCCAAATGTCTCCTTTTCCTCATTTTCGCTAGTTCCTTTGATCCCAGCAGAATCGGTTTGTGTTGAGATGTAAGGTTCACCACTATTACTGCTTGATCTTCTTAAACTATTTATTCACTTTTGTAGTGAACTATACTTATCTATCTGGAGACTGCTGGTCTGACTTGACCTTAGCCATTTGCTTATATATAAGAATTTTGTTGAGTCCTTTTTTGTTTTTAGTATTTAACTTATCTGCGCAAGGTTTATTTTGATTTTTTTTTTTTGTTTTAAAAAGATTGCTTCACTTCAATGAAGTGAACTTTTCGCTTAGCTTCACACTTCATGCTTTTATGCAAAGTAGGGCATATCGCTTTTTTGCCAAAAACGCTAGGCTCCATCAATGGTCTCACACTTATTAGCCTGTAATACCAACAAATGTTCTAGTTTTCTTCTTAAAACTTGGTCAAAGACTCATCAAGTATGTATTGATATAAATTACTAGAAATCTTCTGGGTCCAGTTGCTGATGCATGTAATAATATATTTTAGCCTATATTCATTTGCTGGAAAAATTAATAGGATTTTAAAACACATTCACCTTCTTTTTCTGTTGAGGAAATCACTTTCACCTTGTTAAAAATATTTTAGGCCATTTTTAAAAGTTTATTTGCAAAGTTTTGTTAGGATCAGAATATGTGGTAGAAGTACTCGTATAATTTATAACACTTCGGTAAAGTAAGGCATTCATATTAGTGAACAAAACCAAATATCCTTTGTGATAGCAATATCACCTTCACTGAAATTTAAGTCGGATAAATTGTTTTCACCCCGAGTATGGAGGAATTTCATTGAATGAATAGCTGTAACAAAGTTTGCTTTTGTTCATCAACTTCCTTTATTGTAGATGCCCTTTTTTAAATCTATTTTGGTTGTTGTTCCTATAGTTGTAGATTCATGGAGCTCTGTAGATTTCAGAACTTTGTTGGAAGTGGTTAATCTGTTTTACTCAAGAGAAACCTGTTGTAGTATTTTCATTATAGTCCTCATGAGTCGTGAGTTGTGACAGATTTGGTATCATTTTCAGGATGCAGATGCATTAGCTAGAAAGACTGAAGTCGCAAGAAAGCGTGCAGAGGATATAGCTGCAGGGACAGTGCAAATGAATGGTCGTGAACTTTTCTTGCACGAGCCCTGGGTCTTCGATAACTCCCTTTACTAATGTTGTTTTTCCGATAAAAATATCTTCCAAATTCTATTAACGTAGTTATAAGTTTGAATATTGTTGATGTGTTATGTGAGGACATCACAAGTTGCTTGCTTGAATTGTTTATATCTTTAAGTTTGTTTTTTATGTTTAGTATTTGTGTCAGTTAATTATTGGGGGGGGGGGGTGGCTTTAGAGAAGTACTGAGCAGACAAAAGATGAAGGAAATACATACATAAAACCAGATCTGATGAAGTCCATTGTAAGAAGCACCGTATTTAACACTTACAAGAAACAAAATACCTAAGTAGAATATAAAAAGAAATTATGCATTTATTGTTACTATTAATTAAAAGTTTCATGCTAATCTCTTACCCACAATCTCTTACTAATTATTACAGTTACTTTTTATTTCTTAATTTATATAATTTACTTTAATTTGAATCAACCATGTTTTAATATTGGTTAGGTAAGATTGACTTCAATTGTTTGAGGTGTTTTATTAAACATTTCAAGCTCAAATTAATTAAATTAACAAATAATTAAATTTTAAAAATATTGTCTTAACTTAGGATATCTTCTAAAAGTAGTAAGCACTACAATATAGATTTTTGTAATTAAAAGTATTACGAAATATTATATAAGTAAAAGAATGATTTAGAATAATTTCTATAGTTTATGTAACAATTGATTCTATTGAAAAAGTTTTCAAAATTATGATCAATAAATGAAATTTAAACTTGTGTAGTTATTTTCGCATTTACAGCCAACTTTTAAAAATTACGATTTTCTCGATTTTTTGTGTGTAATGCCCGTAGATTTGTGGCTTTGGAAAAGTTTTGAAAAAACTTTATGAGCACCTCCGCAGTGAGTTGGGAAGCATTACGTATAGTCCCACCATTTCTTTAAGGCCTATTTTCGTATTTAAGAGCCAGGTTTTAGGAATTACGCGGCATTCTTGATTTTTCGTGTGTATTAGCCCATGGATCTGGCACCTAGGAGCATCCATTTTAAAAAAAAAAAAAAAAAAAACTTTATGAGGATCTCTGTAATGAGTTGGGGAAGGATTACATATAGTCCCACCATTTCTTTAAGCCCTATATTCACATTTACAAGCCAACTTTTTGGAATTACGTGACTTTCACGATTTTTTGTGTGTAATGCTCATAGATCTGTGGCTTTGGAACACCCAAAAAAAATTTCTAAAAAAACTTTATGAGGATCTCCGTAATGAGTTGGGAAAGCATTATATATAGTCCCACCCTTTTTTTAAGACCTATTTTCGCATTTACGATCCAACTTTAAGGAATTACGCGACTTTCTTATTTTTTCGTGTGTATTAGTCTATGGATCTGGCGCCTAGGAACACCCAATTTTTTTTTTGAAAAACTTTATGAGGACCTCCATAATGAGTTGAGGAAGCATTCGTATTGTTCCACCATTTCTTTAAGGCCTACTTTCACATTTACGAGTCAATTTTTATGAATTACCTGACTTTCTTGGTTTTTTCATGTGTATTAGCCCATAGATCTGTAGCCTTGGAGTACCAATTTTTTTTTCTGAAAAGCTTTATGAGGGCCTTCGTAATGAGTTAGGGAAACATTATGCATAGTCCCACCATTTTAAGGCTTATTTCCGCATTTACGAGCCAACTTTTAGAAATTACGCGAATTTCTTGATTTTTTGTGTGTATTAGCTCGTGGATCTGTAGCCTTGGAGCATCCAAAAACTTTTTCTTAGAAAATTTTATGAGGACCTCCGTAATGAGTTGACTATACATTACGTATAGTCCCACCATATTTAAGGCCTATTTTTGCATTTACAAGCCAACTTTAAGCAATTATGCGACTTTCTTGATTTTTCATGTGTATTAGCCCATGGATCTAACGCCTTGGAGCACCGAAATTTTTTTTCTGAAAAAACTTTATGAGGACCTTCGTAGTGAATTGAGGAAGCATTACGTATAGTCCCACAATTTTTAATGCTTATTTTTCGCATTTACGATTCAACTTTTAGAAATTACGCAACTTTTTTAGCTTTTCATGTATATTAATTAGTCACGGATCTGGCACCTTGGAGCACCTAAAAACTTTTTTTTGAAAAAACATTATGTGGACATCTCAGAATGAGTTGGGAAGCGTTACATATAGTCCTACCATTTTCTAAGGCCTATTTTCTCATTTACAAACCAACTTTTACGAATTACGAGACTTTCTTGATTTTTCGTGTGTATTAGCCCATGGATCTGGAGCCTTGGAGCACCCAAAACGTTTTTCTGAAAAACCTTTATGAGGACCTTCGTAATGGGTTAGCGATACATCACGTATAATTTCATCATATTTTAATGCCTATTTTTGTATTTACGAGTCGACTTTTTGGAATTACGCGACTTTTTTAAGTTTTTCGTGTGTAGTCCATGGATCTGGCGCCTTGAAACATCCAAAAAAAATTTCGAAAAAAACTTTATAAGGATCTTCGTAATGATTTGGGGAAACAATTCATATGACAACCAGGTTTTAGGGTGTTAATAGGTTGAATAAATTTTTTCTACTTTTATCTTGTTCTTGTTTTATCTTTTCGCTTTTTCTTTCGTTTCGTTGGTTTAATGTTGTTTTGTCTTCGTAGGAATAGACAAGTGTCATCATGTCCATTTTTGAATCGTGACAGATTTGTTGGGCTAAGTTGGATTATTAGTTAGTTCACCCACATGAGGGCTAGTGCGGGTGTGACTCACGATGGTCTAGATCGTGACATAATGAAGGTAAAATTAGTTAGATAGTGTCACGCCCTGAGGCTACCCCATTGAACGTAAACACTGGACCTAAGATCATGAGTGACCCCAAGCTAACCCTGAGCAGACATATTATAAAATATACTATGTGAAACCTTAAAATCATAATCAACTGAAAGTGGGGAATACCCAATACTAATCTGATTATATAAAAGACTATGAGTTTAATAACAACTGGAATATCAAACTCAAAACTAAAGCTGAATCTAATGATATGTCTGAAAGAGCCTCTAACTGACTAAAGTTACTGGGACATGCCCCAGCTAACTCTAACAAAATTGAAAACTGAATAAAAAGACTAAAGTGTAAAACATGTATATTATCCTCAAAGTATAAGGACTCATCACTGAAGCTGCTGAACTGGAGATCGAAAATCGATCTATACGTGATTTGGATGCTGAGTACCTGAACCTACATCATGAAAGGATGTAACGCAGAGTATGCGTCAGTACTTGGAATATACTGAGCATGCAGGATATAAAGTATAACTGAACAAAGCATACTGAGCAATAACATAATCTGAACTGAATGTAAATGCTGAAATATACTGAAGACTAAACTAAATGCAATGACCAAGTACTAATTCTGAACATGATATACTGATACTGAATAATGAAGTATAACTGAAAACCTAGTCGAATGCACTAGGGTCTGACTGTGGGAGCTATTATTAACCAACATAAAACCACGTGAGATAAACGTGGAGTCTGATGTTCGCGAGGATCCAATACACTTTGTCAGGGGTATAAAGGCATGTCTGTTTGATGTATACGCCTCATCGATAGGACCCAATATACCTTGTCAGGGGTATAAAGGCATGAATGACATGATTACTAAAGCTGATGCCCAATAGAGGGATTGATAAATCTACAGGGGCACGTAGTTCTGGGACTATTAAGGTACGCTGAACCCTAGTCCAACTCGATTTAAGCCTACTCCTAACTGGAATGTGTATAAACAACATATCTGAAATACTGAATAACTCAATGTTGTGACATGCAAATCTGAGAATGCAACATTTATAACTGACAATGAAATATTCGCAACTGGATAATGTATATTTGTTTAATTGACCTAGCGAGTGCAATTCATAAACTAAAAGAATCTACACAACTAGGGTTATGAATTTTATGCAAATAACTAAGCAACGATTTCACAAATACATGATAACCTGATTAGGAATACTATAACAGCTAATTCACAACAATTCTGCAAGGTTGTAGAAACCTTAAGTCTAAATATGATATAGAGAATTAAGAATCTGACTGAATTCTAGAGACTTAGTGGATGAAAGGAACACACTAGTGAAATTCCACATACTCGGTGATGAAATTCATGGAGAAATCTTTTGATTTCGGGGTTGGAACTGAAGAAAACTTGTTGCGTTCTTGGAAGGGCAAAGGGTCGCCTCTTTTCTCCTCTTTTGTTCTACGTTTGATGAATCTTTAGAGAATAAGGGTTGTGGGTAAGTCTGACTATGTTATTAGGCTTATTCTGAGTAAAACGACGTAGTTTAGGCATCAAACAACGTAGTTTAAGTGCCCAACGCATAGGGAAAAGAATCAAAACGACCCTAACTTAATTCTGACGAAGCCCATCCACGGAGGGAACGACGGTCTGTCGTTTGACCTATTAGCCGTCGTTTGGGTTCGTTGATCAAGTCTGCCCGACATGGCTTCACTAAAACGAATATAACTTTTTATTCGGAGATGAGATTTTAGCAAACTCGGTGGCATTGGAAAAAGGATTCAATTATCTATCATTTGGTAGGTCATGTGCTACCTAATTCCTTTTGTGCTAAGAGTGATAACCATTTGAAGTTGGCCAAACAATAATTTCCCTCTAACTGGCTGTTGACCCTCACCTACGGTCCATAGGTCCAACCACGGACCGTACTGGTCGATCATCGGTGGGATCAGAGACTATAAAGATTTGGGCCTTAACGACAGAACCCCACCTACAGTCCGTGGTCCCACCTATGGTCCATGATGGTTCCGTTGGTACTAGCATCCGTTTTTTTAAAATTAAGATTTTTCTTCATTTTGAGATTCGAGGTGTTACAGATAGTATAACACAGGATAAAGTTGAACAATTTACTATAGTAGTGGGGTATACTATTATCATTTCAATTTTTAAATAAATAATTATGTGTTACAATAGATGTGTTGAGACTAATACAAAATAACTTGAGTATTTTGTAACGGTCTTAGATTCGGAATCTTGCGAATTTAATTCTATCAATTTCATTTATACTTCGGTTCATTAATATGATAAAATCTATATTAAATTTATAAATACAATAAACTTTATTACCAACATATATTATAAATAAGACGCACATCTAGCTTCTCAATATTATACTCTATTATAAAATTTGAAAGGGGTGTCGCTTATTATTAAAGTTATCACTTGGATTCTCTCTTTTCGAGATGTAATTCTTTTGACCTCTTTCTCTTTTTGAATTTCTCAATCTATAATTTTAGATCTAAACCCTTTTGTTTTATATATGTATCATTTAGGTCTCAAAATAGTGATGCTCCAGAAAAACAGAATGAGAAGACTTTACAAACTTCTGTTGATCTTGACTTCTTGCAATCCAGGTACTTCTTTAAGAGTTAATAAATTCATCGTTGATGTTAACTCTTATTAATCTGCGATGTTTTAATGAATTTTGGGAAAAATGAGTACCGCGGAAGGGCATCTTGGCCGTTTAATATTTTCTCTTGTTGATTTTACACAAGCTCCATAGTGTTAAGCGCTAGTTAGATTCTATCCCTACTCTTTTCCAAATTACAAAAATCTCTTAAATTTGGTGGAATTTGGAAACATTTCAAAACGTCCCGATACATTGCGTCCCGATTTCGGATACATCCCTCAACGTCCTGATCCATCGCGTCTCGGTTTCAAATACACCACTCAATGTCCCGATGATACATCGTGTAAAGTGATGTATTCGACTGATATATCGCATAAAGTAACGTCCTGATAGATCACGTAAAGTGATGTATCCGAGTGATACATCGTGTAAAGTAGGAATTGTTGTAAAATTTTCAAACGGTAGATAATTTTAGAGAATATAGTAAAATAAGTTGTGTATTTAGGTAATTTTTCCATTGTAGATTTTACACAAGTCTCATAGTGTTAAGAGCTAATTACATCTAACTCATGCTCTTTTCCAAATTACAAAAATCCCTTAAATTTGGTGGAATTCAGATACATCCCAAATCGTCCCAATACATTGCATCTCGATTTTGGATACATCCCTCAATGTCCTGATACATCGCATCTCGATTTCGGATACATCACTCAATGTCCCGATACACCACGTACGCCCCGATACATCACGTAAAGTGATGTATCTAACTAATACATCTCGTAAAGTAACATTCTGATACATCGCGTACATCCCGATTCATCTTAAAGTGATATATCGATCGATACATCAGTAGAGTGATGTATCCGATTGATACTTCGCGTAAAGTAAGAATTTTTGTAACTTTTTTAAATGATAGGAAATTTTAGAAAATAGAGTAAAATAAGTTGTGTATTAAGATAATTTTTCCATATTTGATTTATATAATTCGTAAGCTGGTAAAATGTATCACCCCTTCTTGTATTTTGTAATAACTTCTATTGAATTCAATTAAAGAAAAACACTCTCATGTCAGAATAAAATAAATATTGATTTGTATCATGTTTGATTGGTTTCTAAGAAATTGAATCTCTACATAAAAATTGATGTTGTGTTATACAATACGAGGTTTGCTAATTTTTTCCCCTCATAATTAATATTAACATAAATTATTCAATAATCTATATATTAGTTTATGCTGCTTGGTAAAAATAAAATTAAAATACGGTCATTAGCAATATATGAACTAAATTTCTATAAGGATAGAACTAGCCCTTATAATAACAAGATCATGTTTATTTTATTTAAAGAACAAACAACTATTGTGAATCATATTTTATATACTAATTTGTAAACTATTCAACGATAAATAATCTCTGAATTACTAATCTATGTAATGTCAATACCTAATGACCCCTACATTATGAATCCTAAGTAACCTATTTGTAAATCAAGCGTTAGCTAATTCCTGCATCACTAAAAGTTTTTAGACAACAAATTAATATAAATACCATTACAAAAGAAAAACACATCGAACTAAATATTGTAGTTCATGGTTTATTTACATATATAATATATTTTCTTCTCTTTTGTTTTTGGCAGTTTAAAACCAACTAATCAATATCCATATGTTCTATCTCTGCCAAATCCATTTGGATTCAATAAAGATGACATTGATTCTTCCTCAAGGTATTAAATATTCTCTCTAAACACACATGATTATTTATATTCAATTTCTATAATAGTTAATTCTTAATTCTTTCTCTCTTTTATTTAATAAAAAAATTGTTTGTCTTCTGTTTTAATGTATATGTATATATTTTAAAGATGTATTCTCTTACTTGTTAGGTCTATATCTAATCCTGCTCCAGAACTCACAAATACTATTGGTCAAAATTTACCTTTAGAGGTATTTTATTTTGAAATCTTATCATTTATTTTACTTTACCATCTCCATTTAGCAAAGTAAATTGAGAAAAGGTATTGAAGAGAGAGTTGTATTTACCCAGTCTTTTTACCCTTTGCCTGATAACCACCCGCGGAGCGGGGGGGGGGGGTGTTTAGTGAGTTCCACATTAACTTACGGAATATTTGATAATTTTTGAGGAATTCTTATCTCATAGACCTACTAACTTTTTAAAATTAATTAAAATTTTATTATTTTTCATAGTTATATCATACATACTCATTCGAATTTAATATCTATCATGTTAGAACTCTGTATTATATTCTTCATGCTATTCTAATTTAATATTTATTAAGTTCGACTCTCTGTTATATTCTCTATGCTTCAAATGTCTAGTATTGTGTGTACATAGAGGGCAGGAGAGAGTGTCAGAGTCTCATATCAATGAAATAAGAAACATTTGATCTCTTTATGTAGTCTTGGTGGTCAATCACACCTTTTAATTATTATTTAATTTTTTACATTGAGTTAAAAGTCAAAATCAATTTATTCTCAAAGTTCTTTCACACACAAGTAACTCAGATGAAGTGAAGTTACAATAACTATATCCTAATTATTCTTCTTTAATTAGTAAAGATGATATATATTTTACTTTTTTATTGTTTCTATATGCAGGTAGACATTGCCAATCCATCTGGGTTCAATCAACATGACATTGATTCTTCCTCAAGGTATTAAATATTCTCTCTAAACACACATGATTATTTATATTCAATTTCTATAATAATTAATGCTTAAATCTTTCTCTCTTTTATTTAACAAAAATTGTTTGTCTTTTGTTTTAATATATATGTATATATTTTAAAGATGTATTCTCTTGTTAGGTCTATATCTAATCATGCTCCAGAACTCACATATTCTATTGATCAAAATGTACCTTCAGAGGTATTTTATTTTGAAATCTTATCATTTAATTTTTTTTACTTTACAATCTCCATTTAGCTAAGTAAATCGAGAAAAGGTATTGAAGAGAGAGTTGATAGAGCTGTATTTACTCTCTCTTTTTACCCTTTAACCGATAAGCACACGAGGGGGGGTGTTGTTTGTTGAGTTCCACATTAAGTTACGGAATATTTGATAATTTTTGAGGAATTCTTATCTCATAGACCTACTAACTTCTTGAAATTAATTAGGATCTTATTATTTTTCATCATTATATCAGACATACTCAGTCTAATTTAATATCTATCATGTTAGACCTCTGTGTTATATTCTTCATGCTATGCTATTCTAATTCAATATTTATCGTGTCAGACCTTTATGTTATATTCTCCATGCTTTAGATGTCTAGTATTGTGTGTACATAGAGGATAGGAGAGAGTGTCGAGTCTCATATCAATGAAATAAGAAATATTTGATCTCTTGTGGTGGTCAATCATCACCTCTTAATTATTATTTTATTTTTGAAATTGAGTTAAAAGTCAAAATCAATTTATTTGCGAAGTTTTTTCACATACAAGTAACTCAGATGAAGTTACAATAACTATATCCTAACTATTCTTTTTTAATTAGTAAAGATGATATATATTTTGCTCTTTTATTGTTTCTATATGCAGGGAGACATTGCCAACTCTAATAATAGGGTTGTCATTCCTTCAACAGGATCCTTGAGAACTTGTAGTCCGAGGGTATGATAGTCATTTAAAAAAAATATTACTCCGTTCTTATTAATTTACTTGACATTATTTTCTTATCAGTTCATCTAAAAAGGGACTTATTTTCAGATTAGAAAAACAATTAACTTTAAACTTTTGATTTTTATCTTTAATGATTTTCTTTAAACACAAATATTATGACATATTAAAACAAGTGTCAGAACTATTATAATTATATAAATACTATTACATATTTAAAAATTTACGAAGTCTAAAAATCTGTCTATTATTTCTTAAATGTTTGTAGTGTTTTATATTATACCAAATAAATTGAAACGATGAAAGTATCAAAAATGTTTTGTTAGCATTATTAGGCAAACTTACATTTTATGTTAAATAAATGCAGGCAAACTACCCGCAAGGAAGAATGTCAGAATTAATGCGTGGATTGTCTGCAAGAGTATGTATCTATTCCCTAACTTAAATTTAATGGTTTAAACATTAATTTACAAATAATTTTGAAAATAATTTACTTAATTTCAAAATATTTAATTTGTGTAATTGTTCATAAAACGCATAACACATTTTTATTAGTTTATATTTTTTTGTGATATTAATGCAGAGAGAAGTCGTTGAGGGAGAAAACATGGAAACAAATTATCAACATCCAAATATTCCACCATGGAGAACGTAATTATATATTTTCTCTATTCTACTTTATGTGTTATTATTTTCTATCAATGAATCTTAAATCAGAAATATATGTGAGATTAATTGCTCTAATTATAAAATAATAAAACCAACAACACATTATAATATAAAATTAACAGAAACATACTTCGTGGTTTATCATATCTTTTTTTTTTTTTTTTTAATTTCATTTGTGATGAAGTTTTAATTGTGAAATTCAGAACTTTATAATAGTGACTATTTTTCAAAAACTAGATTGAAAAGTGGTCAATAAACACTATTTTTACGATAACTATTGTATATCTTTTTTCTTTTTTTTTTTCTCTTTTTGTTAGCATCCAAACCCCTACAAATCCATTTGTGTTGAATCAACATGATATGTTTTCTGCCTCAAGATATTAAATTTTCTCTCACACACATGATAATCTACACTCAATTTTTATAACAAAGATATATAAACCTTACAAAATAACTATTTCCAAAACTTTTGTAATTGAAGAATATTTTTTTCGTAAAATTTTAAACTCACAGGTGGAATTTGAATATATTGTAAGTGGGTACTAATTGTGAAATTAAGAACTTCAAGATAGTGACTATTTTTCAGAAACAAGATCGAAAAATGATCAATAAATCACCATTTTTTGAATAACGACTAATGCATATCTTTTTTTTCTCTCTTTTTTCTTTTTATTAGTGTCCAAGCCCCGTTAGGTCCATTTATGTTGAATCGAAATAATATTTTTTCTGCGTCAAGATATTTATATTCTCTTTCACACACATATGATAATCTACACTTAACTTTTATAACAAAGGTAAAATATACACAATACCACTTTTAAGACTTTTGTAATAGAGAAATATTCATTATCATGAAATTTTAAATTCAGAGATGAGATTTCAATATATTGTGATGGATTTTCAGTTGTCAAGACTCCACAAAGCAGTGACTACTTTTCAGAAACAAGTTTGAAACGTGTTAAAAATGCTATTTTTATGAATAACTAATGCATATCTTTTTTCTTTTCTTTCTTTTTATCAGTATCCAAGTCACATCAAATCTTATGTTGAATCAACGAGCTATGTTTTCTGCCTCAAGGTATTAAGTGTTCTCTCACATATATAAAGCTGAGAAGTGTTAAAAATGCTATTTTTATGAATAACTAATGTATATCTTTTTACTTTTCTTTCTTTTTTTATCAGTATCCAAGCCCCATCAAATCCATTTGTGTTAAATCAACCAGCTATGATTTCTGCTTCAAGGTATTAAGTATTCTCTCACAGATATATAATAATCTACACTCAACTTCTATAATAAGAATAAAACTTATAAAATATCAACTTTCAGAATTCTTATAATTGAAAAATGTTTATTGTTGTAAAGTTTTAAACTCATGTATGAAACTTGAATATATCGTGATGAAGTTTCAGTTGTGAAATTCCAAACTTCACGATAGTGACTATTTTTCATAAATAAATTTGAACAATGATTAATACATGCTATTCTTTTACAAAAAAAAAACTAATGCATATCTTTTTATTTTCTTATTAGCATCCGAGCCCCATCGGAATTGGTGTTGAATCAACACAATATGTTTTCTGCCTCAAGGTATTAAATATTCTCTCACACATATATATGATACTCTACAATCAACTTCTATAACTAAGGTAAAACTTATAAAATAATCACTTTCAGAACTCTTGTAATTGAAAAATATTCATCTTCATGAAGTTTTAAATTCACAAGTGAAACTTCAACTTATTATTAATAGAGTTTTATTTGTGTAATACAAAACTTCACGATTATGGCTAATTTTCAGAAATAAGATAGAAAAAGGTGATAAATAAACGCTATTTTTTTACGAATAACTAATGTATATCTTCTTCTATTATGAAGGCCTATGTTTAATTCTGCTCCTGGACTCTCATTTACTATGAGCCATAATTTACCTCCACCGGTATGTTTCTTTATAAATCATGTCATTCTTTTGTTTACAATCTTCTTTTGGTCAAGTAGATTTTAATTTTTTGGAATATAAATTAAATGAAGTTACAATTAAATATCTCTATTACCTTTTAATTGGTAATAATAACTCAACATATTTATGTATATATTCTACTTTTATTGTTTCTTTATTAACAGGTGTACAATATCAATACTAATAGGCCTGCTATCCCTTCAATAAGAAATCCAAGAGGTCGTGGTTCAAGGGTAAATGTTATTATTTCTTCTTCTTTTATCTTTAATGTTATTTTTTCTATATTAATTGACATATTTTTATATTTGAAAATAATCAATTTTAAGTTTTTGAGTAATCCTTAATCAAAGTTTCTGTAACACAAAAATGTTATTTTGTAGTAAAACATGTATACAAATCCGCAAATTTCAATTTTTTTTTTTCTAAATTTTCATGTTGAATCAAATTATTTATATATGTTAAATAAATGCAGGCAAGGTACCCGCGAGGAAGAATGCCAAGATTAATGCGTGGATCCTTTTCACGTCCAGTATGTCTACTCCCTAATCTATTTATTTCGAATAAAAAATAATTTATGCAAATAATTTCCTTCTAAAAATAATTATCTTAAAATGAAAACTATTTTTTTAGGTAATTGTTCAAAAACATATTGCAATAACATATTTTTGTTATTTTATGAAATGAATGCAGGAGACCAATCGTCAATATCCAAATACTCCACTACGTATTGACATAACAAGAAATCCAGAGAGAATGTAATTATATTCCGTCTCAATTTATATGTTATTATTTTCTTATTAGTCTATCTTAAAAATTCAGGGAGTACGATATGCAGGTGCTTCGAATATATTTTATTTTTAATTCATTAAAATAAAAAATTGGTGTTACAGGCCAATTCGTAACATTACATTTGAGAATGTTCAACCAATGGATCCTACCTCACACCTTACGGACTTGAATCTGAATTTTGGTAAGCAATTTTTATTCATAATTTTACTTTGATATATACGTGCACACGTATATATCGTTGTTTTTTTGGGGGTCGATAAATTAATATTTTTTTCATTTATATTTCTTAGGGTATAAAAGAGACAACAAGTGAGGAAAAGACTGATCTGGCTAGAAATTTAAAGATTCTTGTTGAAAAAATTCAGAACAAATGTTAGCTTATGATGGGATTTGTTTAATTTATGATTTGTTAAACTCTTTAGTTCCTTTATGGGAAGTGAAGGGATTGAGTAGACATATGACGCTTTTGGGATGACTGCTTAGTAAATGGTCATCTTTTTATTTTTCTTGTCTTTTATGAATCTTTTAAATTCTGATTTAGTGATTTCTTTGAACAAGGTGAAACTTTTATGAGAAACGTATGTTAGAATCTTATCATTTAAACTCTTTTATATTATAGTCTAATATTGGTAAAATCAAGTAGTAAGTGAGTAAATACTAAATCCAAGTCTAACATTGTATGACCCGCTTCAAGTATTTGACACATACTTATCTAGATTTTTAAAGAGTTCGAGCACGAAATAGACAATAAGTTTATATAATACATGACAACAGGCAATAGTTCTATTCTCTCTCTCTTTTTTTTTTTTTTTTTTTTAATGATCTAGATCTAAATTTTTAGGCACAAGTGTAATGACTCTGCAATTGATAGTTTTTGCCCCTTTTTTGTGAATATTTTACTATCTATTTGGGCTGAATAAACTTTGAACTTGCTTTCGTATAGGAGCTTGTTTTCCTGCTTTTAACTGGGAATTTATTTTCCTAATTTTTAATTACTTGTTTTTCATAGAATAAAATGCTTTTGCAAAATATTTTCACCAATTAAAACGAGAAAATTTGAAAATATTCTCTGATTAATATTTTTTTATCTTTATCAACATTTGGGAAATTTAGATCATGACATTGGTAAAAAAACAAGCAATTTAGAATTTAGAGTCAACAAACTCATAATGTATGTGATCTTATAATTATTTTCATAATATTTCTCGAACATTATCTTTAGAAAGCGTCTATAGCGCTTCTATCGTGTATCTTACTTTTCTTATTGACTTATCTTTTAAATTATTGATTTGTAATATTATGTAATTATGAAAAATGATACAACGAATTATTGCAAGTGCAACCTTTGACCCCTTCATTGACAACCTCTCAATTGTTCAACTACTCACGGCACCTACTATGTTTAGGTTGAAATGGTTACTAGATTGCCCCTACTTCAATCTCTAAGTCAAGCATTCACGCACCAAACTATCCATACGTCGTATTCTTTAACATGATACCATACAATATAAGAATAATTTTTCAACACCTATAAATATGCATATTGATAATAAGTACTAGAGCTTTTAGCGACATTGTTACTTTTAAAAAAACATATTTATTAACAATTAAACTATCATTAATGAATTATTATTAAAAATCATTTTTGGTGTAGTACAATAATCCGAACAGAGTATTAAGGACAGTGTCAGAAATTTTCTATGTTTGGGGTCAAATTGCTAAATCTAAAACTCAAGGGACATGATTGTAACTTTCCATGTTTCTATGTATTTGTCTTGTAGTGATTTTACTGCAAGTAAGAAGTGTCCTTTTCCAGATCATTAGATTTTGCCAGTTAGATTCAGGTTATAATAATCCTAACCCTTCTATTTCAAGATTCTTTCTATATCAATCAAAGCACATCTAGGTATTGATTATTCCATTTTTTTTTTTTTTGGTTTTATTGTAACAAATTGTGATCTGGGTTCTTGTTATTTTGGTCATTTTTTTTTTTTTTGAAACTTTCAAAACTCACAATCTGAAGAAATTGTGATGTGGGTTCTTGTTATTTTGGTCAGTTTAAATCAAATTTAGCTTTTTTAGTTTGAAAGGTTTGAATCTTTATGGTTTATTTGGATCTAATTGTAAAGGGTCATGGTGATTTTAAGTGTTTTGTTCATTTTTTTTTTTTTTAGGTATTTTGATCTGGCTTGTTTTTGATATTTTGTTCTGTTTCTTGACTCAGTGAGGAAATTTTGAAGTGGGAATTTGTTTGTGTTTAGTGGTTGATGAAAAATTGATAATTGGATGGCTGTACAAGAGCTGGTTGAGATCAAATTTAGGCTTGCTGATGGAAGTGATATTGGGCCAAATAAGTATGCATCTAGCACTACAGTGGCATCTCTCAAAGATAAGTTGATTGCACAGTGGCCAAAAGGTTGTGAAATTTCTTCACTTTTATACTTAATTATGTGTATTTACATATGTGTTTTTATGGAGTTTGCTTATTCTGTTGCATATTTTGGTGTTTAGCTATGTTCAATCGCGACTTTGTTTCTTCATTAGTCTGTGATTTGTGGTATGATTGGTGATTGAATGTCGTTTGGTAGCTGGTTAGAGTTACATAGGTATTAGTAATATTACAAAGATTTTACTTATGTAGGATTTAGTACCAGCATAACTCGTCTCTCTACCAAACGACCCCTGATTGTTGTATTAACTAGAGATTCTGCCCATTTCATTTCTTCAATCATCGTAAAATGCTTCGAAACAAAGAATGCATAAGTGGGCACCCAAGGGTGTGGCTTAGTAGTCAATGATGTTGGTTTAGCACATGAGGTCTCAGGTTCAATTTCCAGCACAGACAAAAACACTAGGTGATTTCTTCCATCTGTGCTACTCTTGGTGGATAGAGTTACCTGTTGTTGGTGGGAGGTGGCAGGTATCCCGTGTTCTACTCTTGGTGGATAGGTAATTACATGTTGTTGGTGGGAGGTGGTAGGTATCCCGTGGAATTAGTCGAGGTTATCAGGAAAAAAAAAAAAGAAGAGGATGCATAAGTGGTTAGGGGCCATTGACTTCTTTTTTTGGACAATAGCTGCGATGTTGAATAAGGAAAAAAGTTTGTTTACCATTTTGCTACCACCCTGTTGAAATTAAGCTTGGGGAGCTGAAAGTTCTCTGGACCAACAATGCTCCACGTCGGTTCTGCTCCATCTTGATTATGCCGAAAGAGAATACCACATGGATAGTGACCTTTGTCCTGGTATGTATGTCAAGTATTTATAGCACAAGCAATTATCCATCAGCTTGTTGCAGTTTGGGCTGCTCCAGTTGGATTGCATTAGAAATTTCTTTTTGGTTGTGTGTGGAATTTCTTGGGAAACGATTCCACACAAACGTCAAGTTGATGAAGACTAGATCTCTTTGAGAAAAAAGATGAATGGACGAGGATTGAGACGGAGATTTTGGCTCCTCCTCAGTACGAAGGGTGGGTTCCAAAGTCTATTGTGCCAACAAAGTTTGTCTAGCAAACTTCTGCAACTTAGTTGAATAGTCTGTCCTTTTAACTACTAGGGGTCGTTTGGCAGGAGGCATTAGATAAAATACTGCATGTAAGCTTTGGTATTATTTAGTCCCTTGCCCATCTTTTGGTTGTTCAGCGCATCCCTTCGTTCTTTTGCCATGTCCAGTCTTGTGAGCTCTCTGTATAACAGGAGGGGAGCATTCTGATAACGCTTGAAATAGTTAAATAGAGGAGATAAAGGAAAAGATAAAAGCGGGTGATAGGAATTTTAGTGATTTACCTGGGGACTCCATGGGTTTTACAATAAAAAATCCTTCATTCAAAATATCAATAACAGTTTAAATGAAATGATTTTCCAATACATTCCTTATTTATTGATTTCACAACCTCTATTCCGAGTCCAGTTAGCTTATATTAGAAAATCGAACCCTGCTCTCATTAGACAGGTTGGTTGGATCAAATGTTCATTCATGGTTGATCCTCACTCCTCAATCAGAAAGTATATCTGGATTAAGCTTCCCACCAATTCTGCTACATCCATCTTGACCATCTTCGAATTTTCCCTGCAATACCTTGATTTCAATGGGGCGAGGGGTCTGTCAATTAAAAGCCTATTCCTCCGTACTGAAAAAAGAAAGATAGTGGTTGAGGACTAGACTTTGTTTTCACTGCAGTACCTTCTTTGAGTTGAATTTGTTGATTTCTTCAGCTCTATCTCTCATTTTTCTTTTACTGTAAATTAGTCGGCTGCTGTGAATTCAGCAACTAAATTGCTTCAGCATGAGTACTTATTCTGAGTTGGATTATTGTTTTCTCCAGTTGTTGAGTATCTTTCCCAACCTCTGCTTCTCTTGTTTACTCCCTCCGTCTCAATTTAAGTGTCTTACTTTCCTTTTTAGACTAAACCAACATCCTACATGGAAAGTTTAAGACCACGAGATTTAAAGGACTACACACATGACACATCTTTAATTTAAGACCACAAGATTCAAAAATCTCCCTTTATTTCTTAAACACCGTGCCCAGTCAAACTAAGACACTTAGATTGTGACGGAGTAGTAACTCACTGTTAAATTAGTGACTGCAATGAGTTTTGCAACTAAGTAGCTCCAACCTAGTACTTAAATTCAGAACTTGTCAAGTAAGCGTAATACTCCTCTGTCCCTAACTACTTGTCCTCTTTTCCTTTTTTACTTGTCCCTAATTACTTGTCCATTTTGACAAATCAAGAAAGGAAAAAAAAAAAATTTCACTATTATACCCTCAATTTATTACTTTGAAAAATGTAGTACTTCTTGAAAATCTCAAGTTTTTAATTCATCCACTTCATAATTAATAGGGGTAAAATGGTAAACTCACTATATCAATTACTGTTTTCTTAATAGGTGTACCAATTCAAAAATGGACAAGTAATTAGGGACAGAGGGAGTAGTAATTTATCACTAGAGATTAAAACGTCAAAAAGATTTTAACTTGGAGAAATAGATTGCTTAGGTTTTGAACATGAACTAGCAAGTGAGTGGGATGTTATGGGATGTTATGGGATTAATAAGGGTTTGGTCCTATTTCAATTAGTGCTTGGAATTCTTGTGGGAAAGTTTGTTTATATGATTCCCATACTGCTTTACAAGATTCTCCTAAGAATGTTTCTAAATATCTATACATAGTCTCAGCATCAGTCTCTTGATAATTTTTAATAAAATCTGCTACCACTATTCCTTTCCATAAGTCTATTACCGTATTCCATATTTGTGGATCATGTGCTGCTATGTTTAATATTTTTCCTTTATTTCCTCCTTCTTGTAATCTAATAGGTTCTTCTATGGGCATTCGTTTTCCTGCTGGTCTAATATTATCTTTTATTTCTTGATCATGTCTAACCCATGATTTTCTAGGTAAATTACCTGTGCTATAGTTAATATTTGGAAATTGTTGTTGTTCTTTGGAACGGACTTGCGCTATAAGAGCTAGTTTCTTCTGCCATTAATTCTTTATAACTAGTTATAGATATGTTTTCTTCATTTTCTTCATTTATGTTGTTTAATTCATTTTCTTCATTTATGTTGTTTAATTAAGCATTACGTATGCTAAATTATCATCTCTTTCTAGACATATTCTAAAATGTTCTATTGTTTCCATTATATCCATTTTACCCTTTTACATCCTCTACATTTAAAAACTGTATTATTATTATCTTGATCGTCTTTTAGCTTCTTCTATAGCTCTTTCTACCTCGTATCCTTCTTGTATTAATTCTATATTCATACATTCCTCTTGTTCAGTTCTATGGTACTTTCAGTTTCATTATCATCTAATTCTTTTGACTTGTGTAGTTATAGTCAGTAAACCTAATTGATGTTTCTCCTTTTGAGCTAGTGTACATTAAGTGTTGTTAAGCGCAAATACTTTGGGTTTACTTAGTTTATCTAGATTCCATTCTAATCCTGCGTATTCTTCTGAATTTATTTTTATTGGTTTTATTAATTTTATTCCTTTGTTACCCATTATTTCTACTACATCATTTACTTGGAGTTTGAATTTTGTGTTACTACTTAAGGTCATTTTCCAATAAATCCTACACATTAATAAATTATTTCCATTATTCATTTCTTCATAACCTTTAGTTTGGATTCCTATTTTAATATGTTTTCCAAATTCCTTTAAATTAATTAAAAATCGACTAATATAAACAATTCCTCCATTATTTGTCATGTCTACTTCGGTTAAGCCAATTATGGATTTCTTTAAGTCTGACCATCTATCGTCGTATAATACAATTAGAACTTTGGATCCTAAATTCTTTCTAGTTAATCCTTTTATTCCTACAATTATTAATCCCATATGCATTAACATACTTTTGGAATTTTTAATAGTCTTTAAGAAAGCTGGGTTTACTAAATTTAGGTTTGCAAAGTCTTCTCTATTGCGATATCTGTTCTTCTCTATAATTATGCGTATAATTGATTATCTCGCGAGAAATGTTTTACGTTATATAAAGTTTTAGGATTTAATAATTTAAGTTGATTTTGTTGGAAAATCTTCAAATCTCTATCTATGTCTATGATTTCATTTAATTCTTGATTTTCTTCTGTATTTGATTGTCTTTTAGATAATATTCTAGAAAGTATATTATTGCCTATTCTGTTTTCTGAGAAGCTGGGTCTGCTGACTTGAACTGTTCGCCTATTTGAAAGAAAGTCCATTGTTGAGGTTTTCTAATTAATTTATATTTTTCTGGTTTAGGTGTTATTTCTACTTTCTTAAGCTGAGTAATTAATTCATCTATTTCTGTATTTTTATGAATTTGTTCAGGCTGTTTTTCTTTTAATATTTTATCTACTTTTGTATTTAATTCTATTAATAATGCTATTATTGTATTATTCTGTTTTAGGTTTATTTTGTCTGTAAAACTAGAGGGAACATGATCAGAAAATCCTACTACTTCTTTATGAAATTTTGTTGTATATTCTAATGCTTTTTTATAATTTATATCTTCTTCACTCATGAGAGTGAGATCTTTTCTATTCTTATAATTATTTCTTTTAAATTACTAATTTCAGTATTTACTTTTTCTAGTTCTTTAGGCTTTTCAGTTATTGCCTTTACTAGTTTTTCTATTTCTTTTTTATTAGGTATGTTATCTAAATTAAATTTATTACTTAAATCTTGTATTTTCTCTCTATCTCTAATTCTGTGCTTTTAAAAAGTCTAAATTCTTTTCTATTTTATCTAGTATTTTAATTTGTTTATTTTGTACCACTTCTATGGTTTCTAATAGTTTTGTTATGGTTTTATCTTGTTGTTGAATTTTTTCACTAAGATTTATTGTTTAGTCTATTAAAGTATTGTATTGCTTATCTTCCAGTGTAGTATATGTTCTCCTTGAAAAATTACACTTTAAAATATTATTTTGTATAGCGATCTATATTTCTTTTAATTTGTATTTTTAAGTCTAAGTATTCAAGATGTTTTAAAGAATCTATTTTTCTATCCTATAGAAGTTCTAATTGGGCATATTAGTTTATAGTAATTTATCCTATTCTTAGTATATTTAATATTTAATTTTATGTGATTGATTTCTTTTATTACTTTAGTTTTTCTTTGTTTAAAAATCTATTGTATAGGTTTTAGGTATTTCTTTGTTAGCTAATTCTTCTTTAGACCATATTAAAAATTCACTTATATGTTCATTTTCTAACTCTTTTTCTATCCAGTTAAAAATTCTATTGATCTTTGTAGATTATGTTCAAGCTCGACCTTATATTGTATTTCTTAGTGAAGCCAACTATATCTTAATCTTATTCTTCTAATATATTCTAGAGGCATGTATATTATCCAAATTGTATATTGTTAAGTGTTTTTCTTATATATTTTATTCTTCTTTGGAGTTTATAACTTGTCTTTCAATATATTCTAATTCTCTATTTAGATATTTTATGTCGTAATAAGGGTTTTCTAAGGTTATTTGTTTTCTTAGTTCTAATTCTCTGTCTAAAAGACTTGTTTTATGGTATTGTTCTTCTATAAGAAAGTCATTAAAATTTGTTATTTTCCAATTTAATCATCCATATAAGAACATTATCAATAAAATATGAATGCCAAAGGTATAGCTAGAAATAACGCCGCATTTAAAAAAAAACTATAATATATATGCCAATAATCGTTAATAATAATTATTGATAATCACCAAGCCAAGTTCATCTCGTGGTGTATATTTCAAAATTACATCTTTAAATTTAAAAAAGGAAAAAAAAAAAAAAGGAAAAAGAATGAGGCTAATATTTGACTTGAGAGCCATATGATAGCTTATCCAATTTAATAAAATACAATATAGTTAGCTACAATAATGTCTGAACAGAATATAATACGCATTAATTTAAAAATAAAAACACTATTGATGACGTTATTTTATACATATTGTAAGAGGTCAAGGTGGTAAAACCTTGTAATAGAATACATTTAGGGAAACATCAGTTGTGACACGTTCATAGTTGGGGTGCGCGTATAAGCCGGGATGATTTAAGTGTTATTTTGAACTGTCTCTAAAGTTTTAATGATTTAACAAACTACGAGTTCTAGTGAGGGACCAAATCCAGGAGAGACCGAGAGTATTTGTACAATGGAAAAGACAACTGGCTAAAGCTGCAACTATGCAACACACCTGTTGTGGTTGGTGCACATCTTTTGGGCTGCAGACTCCAATCCAATTGTATTGCACTAAGGATTTGTGTCCATCTTATATCAAACTCTTCACTTAACAACACAAGCCAGTTTTTGAATTCTGAAAAATTCACAAGCTCGAAAAGGCCATTCTTTGAAGAAACATTCTCCGGAAGAAAGCAAGGGACCTGATAGAGTTATTTTTGTTCTTAGCCGTCATCTAGGTTTATTGTTTCTGCTTGTTTATCATCTGTAGATCTATTACCGAGTTATAAAGGAACTAGATCGGTTGCTTGTCTAAATCCTTAGTTTGAGTCGGATTAACTAGAGTTAGTTAGTCGAATAATCTACATTTTAGTCAAGTTTTGTTTCAATGTTTTCTTGGGTAGAGTTGCTTAGGAGTGTCAACTAGAGTTAGTTGATATGTGGTTGCAATAGAGTTACTGCTTGATTCTTCTCCTTTCTTTGAGATCTGAGTTGATGGCTTGAGTTAGCCTTGGTGTTTTGTTGAAGTTTATATCAGCCGGAGAGAGTTGTTGTAGTGGGCAACATAGGTGTTGCTTAGTTCTTATCTGGTAACAGAGTTGTTACAACAAGGGGAAAGGGATTAGTAGGTTAATTCCTAGATTACCGAAGTATGTAATATGAATCTGAGCTCTATTTTGAGTGAAATGAAGCTGAGTTGAAAATCCTGTGAGATATGTTTTGGTTTTCCTCCCCTTGAGCAAGGAGGTTTCCACGTAAAGCTCCTGTGTTGTTTTACTTTCAGTTGTTTATTTTCGCACTGTTATTCTGTCAAGGGACCTGGTCCATTGACTATTAGTGGACGCTTACATTCTAACGTCAAGTTTTTCAAATATCAAACTATTTGTGTTAGGTTTGTTAAATTTATAAATCAATTAAATTAATAAAAGTAGATTTTTTTTATTTCTCGATTTTCTTCTCGATAAAGACTTCATATAAAACATATTATAACTTGTACTTCACATACCTAGTAAAATATAACTATAATGGCTTCTTAAGAAAATAGCATAAAATATGAGATCGAATAATGATACATTGTAGTAAAGTATCCAACAAAAAAGATAATAAAATCACATAAAATAAATATTGTTAATTAATAAATTATAATAAAAATGATCATAATAGAAAAGTATTAAGTTATGCTAGAATAAATAACTCTAATAAATATTCATGATTACATAACTAAAACAAAATAAAATTATGTATTCACTATATAAATCAATAGAAAACTAAAAAAATAAATATCCAACATTATGGGATTTTTGGTATTTTAAATATTAGTAAATGTTAATTTTGATCCTTACGATATATGACTCAACACATGCAACCTCACATCAATTAAAATGTGCATTTTTTATCCCGTCACACAGAATATGTTATATTTAAATTATTTTAAAATTATATTACCATTAAGTATGAGTAATCGTACAACTTAAACTTAACCTAACTCATATTCATGCATTATTAAGTGACGAAACAATTAATAATCATAATACATTAGTGAATAGTCACAAGAAATAGGATGAACAATGTACATTTGTTAAGCAGAATCAACTTTTACTAAATTCATCATTTAACAAAAGTAGTTAAAATTATAGATGATATGCAAAACATTTTTAAAATTGAAGTATGTGAAAGTTTAACATGGTCAATAAATTTTTAACAAAAGTAGTTAAAATTAACAATGTATCAAAATTTATCATGGTCAATAAAATTTTATATATGCAAGAAGATAATAAATAATGTATCTTAAAATAATATAATCAGCCTGGAATGCAACATTTTTAGGTGACTAAAGTCTAAATATATTCAGAGACAAAAACTAGACAAATTGCCGGTGTATCAGATCGACCAACCATCTTTCATGATGTCCACTAAGTTTATTGATTGGTTCGATCCAATTTTATATATTATTAGTTTACTTAATTGACTATATTAAGTTATCAGTTTTTAAAATGTGATAAATCGATAATCAAATTAATAAGACAATTATTATTTATTTTTGTTTATTTGATTAAGGGTCCTTAATAATTTGTTTTTCGCTATATGTGATAAGGTTGATTTTTTTTCACATGACACTGGCTTTTCAAAGCTGAAAATAAAGTTTTAATGAGTGAGAGATATATATAGAATTCTAAAGTATGTTGGGATAAACATGGCTAGAAAACAAGAAATTAGTGACGAATAAAATTTCATAGTTAAATAATACAAATTCTCATGATAATTCATTTATCTACAGATTAATGACGGTTGCTGAAGGATTATAAGAAAAATTATTTAGCTAAAAAATTTTAGTGACGGATTAGCTAGAGATTACTGATAAATTTCATATTTTTAATAGTAATATTTATTTAAAAAATATAACAGATGATAAATACAATTTTTTTTAATTATAAAAGGAACAAATATAACCCTTTCCAATTTCTAATCCCTCTGACCAACAATTGCATTATTTTATCAAAATAATAATAAAAAAATTGGCATTATTTGCTTCCAAGACCCCTTTGTATATTAAATAAAAAAATCAAGGTGAGTGAATGTGTCGAAAATGTATTATTAATAAAATAGTTTCCTTTGTTAGTATTGCAATATTTTTCTCTGTTATTTTTCTAATTTCTTTGCTAAACACCAACAATAACTTAGGAAAGAGATGTCTAAACAACTTTTAAGTAATTAAAATTCAAATTATTCTCCTTATTTGTCACAATATAGATTTGATTCTGTAGCATTTTACAAATTCTTTTATTTTATTTTATGTTTTTTTATTAGATTAATTTTTATTTTTACATATAAAAAATATACAACAATTATTTTTTTTTCTATTCAACTTACAAATGATTATAAGAGATCATTTCCTCCTAATATTCTATTCAGTTGAAAATAGTATTGAAGGAGTCACGGGGTCATGAATTGCTTAGGATATAATTAATAAGTGGGGTTAATTCTAATGTTCAACTACTCAAGGAAAAATAAAATTTCAACAATGAAAAAAAATAAAAATGTGGATAGAGATTAACATAAATATAATAATTATGATTGAAATAATAGGTAATTGGACATAGGATCGACGTGTGGTTAATTAGTACTTTGCTGAGGTATGTACTGACTGTTTAATTTGAAATTTATAATGAATTGTCAACTTATAGTAGTTGTTCTAATATTGATTATTTTAACACGTGAAAACTTAAGATGACTGCCATTAGTATTAATTAACCTTAACTAATTGAAAACTGATTATTTTTTTTTAATAATTGAATGTAAGTCAAATTAATGCACATTGGGTCCAATTATGTAACGCAGAAACATAAGTGATTGATTTAAAATGGGTCTATTTGTGGCGATATATACATAATTAGTAGTTTAATTTCGTATCAAGGTTACAATCGATAACATCAAGATTGTCATTGTTATCAGCATCGTCACTATCATTAATATTGATCTCATTAGGAAGAAAACCTTTATGCTGTTATCCAAAAACTTGTTCAAATGTATCATAATGAAAGGTGTGGAGTCCATCTCATATTTTTTGGAGTCCATCTCATATTTTGGTGGTTGGCAAATTGATAAGATTTGCAACCCTTTGTACTTTACTACATTTGCCTATGTCATTAGTCACATAGGCATGGTTTTCTCCTTCTAGAAATAGAGCATTCTTGCTCATTTGTAGAACACACCAAGTTAGAGAGAAAAAACCATTTTGAGAGCAAAGTGAGGTATTCCATATCTTATATAAGAAAAATAATATGTAAAGAAAAATAGAGTGTGGCGATATTTTAGTAAGGTGGAATCGAAAGAGTGTTATTCCTTTTGAGTGTGTAGTAGTCACTTTGAGTATTGTATTCGTGACTACGGTGCACTATAGTGATATCGATTCTTTCCTCTTGGCCGTGGGTTTCCCCTTATTTAGAAGGATTTCCACGTAAAATTCTTGGTGTTATTATTTTCTCATTTTATTTCCATTAATTTGATCATATATATTTTTGTGTTACTTCGCGTTTTCCCAACAAAAGGAACATATATTAGAAGTTTATTGCTAGGATTTGACCAAATAGCTAAGATGGTCTAGTTCCTGTAGAACCTATTGCTAAAATACTCCTTAGAGAGAGAAAAAGCTAAACAGAGCGAAGAGGATTTTCTGTGAGACAAAATAAAAATGATTTTCCCCACACAAATTTTGGAAATAAGTGATTATCAGGTGATTCTAATTATTAACCGAGGGCAAAAGTAAATATTTATGCTGCTACACGTCAACAAATAAATAATTTAACGATAATATATTAATTACTGCTATATTATATTTAGCGAAAAATAATAAAGATGACTATTTATATCCAATCCTCCATATAAATTTATTAAAGACTTTAGCGATTCTGAGTCAACTATGTCTTGTTGGAATTGCTTTAGTGGATTTATGGATAAAGATAAATCCTTCTTCTTTAGTTACTTTGACATTCTTTTTTAATTCTAATTAGTGTCATCAGAAGGAATCACAAAAATTAAAGATCCCAATTATTAGTGATAAATATTAAAAATAGAATAATTGCTATAATTTAATGTACATTTGATTTCTTTGAATACCATAAGGCTGCTAGTTTTGACAATAATTATTACTTCTATCTTATTAGGTTATTGCTATTATTAGCACTAACATGACAAAAGGCAAATGCCTTTCCCAGTAGTGACTGTTTTGGTCATGTATAAATATGGAACACATTGTTCATACTCTTGATATATGAGAGCATTTAGTTCAACATTCAACAAAAAAAATTTATAATGTGTCCACAGCCAAATGAGAGCATCAGCATCGAGCTGCAACAGCTGCAGCTCGATGCTGATGGAAGGAATGAGAGGACTCAGTGGCTGCTGAATTCTCCGGAGCCACCAAGTTTTTGCAATGAGCTCATTAACTCAGTCAGTGAAACTGTTTTGCCACAAAAAATAATTTTTTCCTTCAAACTCAAAGCAATGCAAAGCTGGGGTCTTTTCATTCTTGCAAGGGTTATTTCAATTCTTAGTTGGGAAGGAATTATAAAGCTAATATGTTCAAGCATGATTTGTTGGCTGGCTTAACTCTTGCTAGTCTCTGCATTCCTCAGGTATAGCAAATATAGATAAGGTGTTCGTACTTGAATTGTGTGTGACCAGTTCATCTAAAATCTTAAACAGTTCGAGAAAGTACACTTCTATTTACTCTTAGTTACGTTTTTAAGTACTTCCTCTCATGTGCGGGCATAATAGGCGATGGTGGCAAACATAGGACCTCTACTTACTCTGGTACCATGTTGAATTGTGCGACCATATGTCTAACAGGTTAAGCTTTTAGATGAGACTGGTCACAGAGTTTAGCATTAGTTTTTGTTCCTTACACTTGTTGAAATGTTGAATTTTAAAAAGAATACTTCTTGCAGAGTATAGGATATGCTAATCTTGCAAACCTCGAACCTCAATATGGCTTATGTAAGTTTCCAAAACCAGTGTAATTGTTGTATGTTCATCTCTTTTTGATTGGTTTTTCCTAAGTTTATATGTTTTCACTTTTATTGTTTTAGACACTAGTGTTGTGCCACCATTGATATATGCTGTGATGGGGAGTTCGCGAGAGCTCGCTATTGGTCCTGTTGCTGTTGTATCACTACTGCTTTCTGCAATGGTTACCAACATTGTAGATCCTGCAGTTGATCCTATTGCTTATACAAGCTTTGTTTTTACTGTCACTTTCTTTGCTGGTACTTTCCAGGCTGCATTTGGTCTATTAAGGTAAAGTTTCTATTAGAAAATGTTGAAAAGAACTCTTTTTGGAATATGTATGTTAATCTTGATTAGAGGTCGATAGGAGGTTGTTAAGGATACGCAGATTATGGTAGAAGGTTAGTAGGTAGTAGAGTGTTGTCTTGCTTATCCTTTCCATACTAGTAGTCATCGTATTTCTCCTGTAGTTTGTCCTTCCATATTTTTTACTATCTACCGTCTCTTGTACTTTGATTATATTGCACTATTTTGTTGTAGTTACCGTTCCTTTTTTGTGCTTTCTATAGTATTTTGCCATGATTTCTTCCTTCCCTTTTTGATCTTCTTTGATATGCAACCAAGGGTCTAACGGAAACAACTTCTCTACCATCAAGGAAGGGATAAGGTCTGCATACACTTTACCCTCCGCAGACCCTTGTGAGATTACACTGGGTATATTGTTGTTGTTGTATGTTAACCTTGATGTATGTGCAGGTTGGGATTTCTTGTGGATTTTCTTTCACATGCTGCCATAGTGGGATTCATGGGAGGTGCAGCCATTATAATTGGCCTTCAACAATTAAAAAGTCTCATAGGAATTAGTCACTTTACTAATAAAACTGATGTGGTGTCTGTGCTTAGAGCTGTTTTCAGATCATTTCATGATGAGGCAGTAAGTTTCTGAACTTATTTTCGATTGATTTTTTCGTGTTTTCATCTTACTGATTTCCGTTGGACTTGTTTCAGTTGTCTCCTATGAATTTTATACTTGGCTGTTCATTCCTCATCTTCATCCTTGTAACAAGATTTATAGTAAGTAATAAGATATACACGTTTGTTATCGATCAAATTTGGCGATTTTTTTCCTGTTTCATACACTAATCTATTGGCCACCTGAAATATACTGCAGGGTAAAAGGAATAAGAAACTATTCTGGCTACCAGCTATTGCTCCTTTGTTATCGGTGATCGTAGCCACCTTGATGGTTTATTTAACGAAGGCTGATCAACACGGAGTTAAAATTGTAAAACACTTCAAAGGGGGTTTGAATCCAAGTTCAATTCATCAATTACAGTTCAATGGTCCACACCTTGGACAAGTCGCGAAAATTGGACTAATTTGCGGTCTTGTGGCTCAACTGTATGTCTCTACTCTTTGTTCTCCCTTTTTGATTTCCTAAAGATCACTAAATTAGGAGGATTCATTCAAAATGTTGAAATGATCTTGGTTTTCCTCAGGAAGCAATTGCTGTCGGACGATCATTTGCTTCGATGAAAGGCTATCATCTTGATGGCAACAAAGAAATGGTAGCCATGGGATTCATGAACATTGTTGGATCTTTAACTTCTTGCTATACAGCAACTGGTGAAATCTCAATTCCTTATACTTTCACATATTATGTTCAAAATCTTGAATATCCTTGTGATAAGTCATACGAGTTCTGATATACTCCCTATGTTTTAATTTGTTGTCTTACTTTTCCTTTTAGCCCGTTCAAAAAAGAATCTCTTTTCATTTTTGTGGCAACTCTTTAATTCTAACTTTTCACACGACATGTTTAAGACCATCAGATTAAAGGACATTTTGGTACATTCTACGTATCGTTAGTTAAAGACCACAGGACAAACGAATTGAAACGGAGGGAGTAATAAGTTCTGCTTCAAAATTGTTGCAGGTTCATTTTCAAGGACAGCAGTGAATTTCAGTGCAGGATGTGAAACTGTGGTATCAAACATAGTTATGGCTATCACAGTTTTCATATCCCTGGAATTGTTAACCAAGCTTTTATACTACACTCCACTAGCTATCCTTGCATCGGTTATTTTATCTGCGCTTCCTGGATTGATCGACATAAATGAAGCATATCATATCTGGAAAGTAGACAAGATGGACTTCATTGTTTGCATTGGTGCCTTCTCTGGAGTACTATTTGTCTCTGTTGAAATTGGCCTTCTAATCGCGGTAATTTTGAAGTCTCTGTCTCTGTCTCTATCTCTGTATTCACAAGACTTTACTCAATATAAGAAAACAAATGCTATACTTGTCCCCTCAAACAAACATACTCACATGTGAATAATCTGATTAAGTAAAATCCAGAGGAAATGCCAAAAAGATGGATAGCCCTCTGAGTCATTTGTGGGCACCATGCTATAATAGAATTTTGGCTCTTGTCCTTTAAAAAATACAGGATTCATGTCAACTCTCTGGTCATCTGTCTTTTTCTTTGCAACTTGAAACTAAACAAAGACTAAATAACATCATCCATAGAAAATCAAATCACAAATGCTTGATTGATAGTATTATATTTGAGTCAATTTCTCAGTAAGTCACTCGACTTTGTTTTGTAATACAAAAGTCACTCAACTAATAGTACTCAAAAAGTTGCTCAACTTTGCTTTGTAACAGAAAAGTCAGTCAACTATTGTCATTTCAACTGTAAAGTCATCACTTAGTTATTGTCATTCCACCTACAAAGTCACTCAACTAATTTAGTAATGTCTATTTGGTCTATTGCAGGTTGGCATTTCATTTGCTAGGATAATACTAGACACGATTCGAGCAAGTACAGAAGTACAAGGCAGACTTCCTGGGACGCTGGACACGTTTTGTGACATTACACAATATCCAGGAGCCACTAGTACTTCAGGCATCTTGATCATCAGAATCAACTCTGGTTCACTTTGTTTTGCAAATTCTACTTCCATAAGAGAGAGGTGTATATATATATATAATTCGCGCTCTTATCGAAGTGGAAATTAAGACAATAAAACTTGAAGCCTACTTAATTTCACCTTATTTTGTTTCTAGGGTTATGAAATTGGTGACACACACAAATGGTAATGAGGAGAACACAAAGGAAAATGTTCATTTTGTTGTTCTAGACATGTCAAGTAAGATTCATAACTAGTAGAATTTCCCAATTCTAGACATGAATTTGTTGTAACAACTAACTACTAAGATGATTTTGATCTCACTGATTTGCAGATGTAATGAGTGTGGATACATCAGGAATAGTGATGTTAGAAGAGCTGCACAGGGAATTGGTTTCACAAAACATACCAGTAAGTCTCTTATACAAAGTGGTTTATCATATATACACTAATAATGTATGTCAGGAAACCGTGGAGCAACGATAAAGTTGTCTCCATGTAATTTATAAGTCACAATTTCGAGCCGTGCCTACATTACACCCCCCCCCCCTTAGGGTGGTGCGTTGAGGCGGACTAGGATTCGAAGGCAACAAGGGCATCATCAAAGGGAAATGCACGTTATAGTGGAAGCGATGTCACATAACACTGTCTCGTCTAATGTCCTAACGTGTGTGTGTGTATATATATATATATAACAAGTTCTTTCTGAAGTTAACTGGTTCATGTGCATCCCCAACCTATCACACTGTTAGGACCAAAATAAGCAGGTGTCATGCAGAAGCTAACAAAGCAAACCTTGAAAGATCACGAGTAAGAAGAAAAACGAGAAATACACCATAAGACACAAAGATTTAACGTGGTTCGATCAATCGATCTTCGTCCACAAATGAGATGAACAATCCACTATATAAATATTAGAGTACAAAATATTGAGAGAAATAACCTCAATCAATTCAGTCAGAATACATGGGAGGTTCACACAAGTGATAACGTATCAAACTTGTGCCCCACAAATTCTCTCCCCTAGCCAAAACTCTCAAAGCCGCTAGGACTACATTGTGAATGTTGATTAAGTTAGAAGGAAAGAGCATCTATTTATAGAGTCCTAAACCTTTTCCAATAAGAAAAGGACTAGCCAAATATGAAGACTTTATGTTTTCCTTTTAGGAAAAAAAAACTTACTATAATTTATGGTAAGAAAGCTGAAGCAAATAATACCAACACACACATGGGTCCGCCTCTGGTGGTCCACGGGCCTTCCTCGGATCTTGCATCAATACATGATGTTTTATACACCCGACTATCCTTTTATACCTTAATAGTGTCAATACTAACATACTATACTATTGTAAGTTGTAGTGATTATTTGTCTTATTTTTGGATCGCTAATGTTACTTATTACGAGCAGTTACCAATTTAATACTAACCCTTGTATAATGTTTTTTTTTTTTTTTTTTGCAGTTAACAATAGCTAACCCAAGATTAAGAGTGATTAACAAAATGAAGACAGCAAAATGTTTTGACAAACTAGGTAAAGGATGGATTTTCCTTACTATTGGGGACGCTGTAGATGCCTGCTTGAGTCTCAAAATAGCTGATCCTAGCTCTACCAATTGTTGAAATTTTATATATGTTGTTATTTAATGCTTCTGATTCTTGTGTATACAAAGCATTAACAACAAAGAATGGAAAAGAGCCACCACCAATTATGTATTTCATCATGTTTATAAAGTTGATAAAACAAAATCTTGAAAGATTATCGTCACGACATAATATATAGATAGACAGTTTAACTTGATTTTAACGGATAACTATACACTCTAACTTTGAGGATGCACATCCAGATACCTCAATTCTTCTCTACTGTGTCAATTGAGCACTCCAATGTAACTTACGAAATGACTATCTAAACACCTTTAAAATTTATGTCCACGTGATCAGTATCAGGTGTCCATGAGATACAGTTGAGACAATTTGGAGTGTTTAGTTGACAGTTGAGACCAAGTTGAAATGTTTAGATGTGTACTCTCAAAATTGGAGTGCTTACTTGTTAGCTAAGATCAAGCTATAGTAGTTGTTTACGTATTATGCCTATATATAAACATATATAACTAAATTAGAGCATATATAATTGAACTATAAGCGTATACGACTGAACTTCTATCCTACCAAGATTTAACACCTTTCTTGTTCAGGTCAATCAATAATACCTTAAATAATACACTAAAATAGAGTTTAATTTGGGGGTTATAGAGTCTCGTAAAGTTGAATTTGGATAAGGGGTCGTGTGTATTAATCAGTTCGGTTCAATTTTGAAGTTTATCGATTCAACTTATTGGTTTGTTAGTATTTTAAATCATTGTAGATTCATTATGATATTGACTTATTGGTTATTAGTTTATCGATTATTGAACATCCTCGGTTCGGTTATCGGTTTAACCGATAAGATTTGACACAATTTTATTTTTTATTGAAAATCACTTAAAAACAATATGATTAACCAAATGAGCAATGCGTGAGTTGTGATGCATCTTTGCTTCAGCAATAGCGTGACATTAGAATAGCGAGAGCTTGAGGCCATTTGGAAGTAAAAATATGAAATTTAACCTTAAGTCGAGGACTTTATGTGCAAAAAGTATAAATATAATTTATTAATTTCTGTCGGTTATCGACGAATTCGTTAAAAAAAAACCTCAAAACATTAAAATTTAATGGTAACTTTTTTAAAAAAAATTGAATAGTCGATTTCCATTTGATTTTGAGTGGCCCTGCTTTATATAAACTGAAGAGTATGTTGTAGGCCATTTATCGGGTTTGCCAATAAACGACATCGCTTGAAGCTTTAAAGAGGCAATTTAAATAGCCCGACCCGACAATAGAAGAAATAATTGTTCTTCAATTGAAGAAAGAGAAAATATTGGGGGAAAAATGGGAGAAGAAGCAAAAGATGATCAACCAGAATCAATTCAAAACCCTAATTCAAATCGCATTACACAAACCCAATTTCTCTCCTGGAAGCTTCAAAAGGTATCTTCTTCTTCTCTTCATGTTAACGCTATAGGGGATTACAAGGTAGTGAATCGAAAAGTTTACGTAGCCAATCAACTGAGTTATTAAGATTTCCCGTGCAATATGTATTACCACGAGATTATATTGTATGTTGCTTTCTTTCCTTTCAATAAGATGAATAGTTAATCTTTGTGGTAGTTTAATTAGGGTTGAATTATGAGAAGCAAAAGATGTTAAAACAGGGAAGCAATTTTATTAGTTTTAAGACGAAGAACGAGGTCATATCCGTTTGAAAAGCTAGGTTCTAGCTTCCTATAGTTAATAATTTTGTTGTTAAACTTGGATTAGCTCTGATTTTAGGCACATTATTTAATGTTTTATGTTAAATAGGTCGATAGAGGTAAGTGATACAGATTATTCAAGTAGTTAGTTGCAACTAGTTTGGGATTTAAGCGTAGTTGATCAATTGACTGTATCGTGTTTCCTATTATGGTTGTCCGTGAAATGTATATCCACCTGGTGAATGATCTCCTACAAAATCAGCAATTTGTGCTCTTACGTGTATTCCTTGTACTAGACCTATTGATATGTTGTCCTTGAGTTCCTCTGGGCCTTTTTTTCCCTTGGGAATCGGAATTGTAAAATGACAGCTATGCACTTTTTGAAAATGCGTCTATGCTTGAAAAGTCATGTCAGTCAAGTGTACAGACCATTTTATAATTTTGAATTAGATGAAGAGATGCAGTTTTATGCTATGTTGCTCGGGCTCTCCAAAATATGTTGCTGCACTTGTGTAAGTCCTCCAAGAATGCACTGCTGTTGGAGGACCCGACACACACCCGTTGGTATTTTTGAAGAGTCCGAGCAACATAGTTTTTATGTATCTGGAGCTAGTTCTCGTTCTGAAATTGTAATTTCTTATTGTTAATCACTAAATATTCGTTCATATCTTTTTTAGCTATTTAATGTATCAGTTTACCAAGTATGTTAATTGTTTGTACTGGCAACTAAAGACCAAATTTCGTGGATGATGAGATGCACACCTTAGCACTCTATCACATACAATAAAATAAAGCGCCACCTAAGTGAGGAAAGCAGAAAACCTGGCTTTAAGTGATTTTACGGCTTAAGTGTACCTGATACGAGCTTTTAACAACACTACTTCCATTCTATGCCTATTCTCTTCTTCATTTAGATTGTGTGATTCATCTCTTTTCTCCAGAGTTTCCAATTTAATTAGAATTTTCATTTCTCTATTTGTTTCTAATAGATAGACTCCATTCCTTCTATGGTTCTCAAGTTTCATTTTTCATGTCAATCTGAAATCAGTTCTTCCTTTGATGCTGTAAGAGTTCCACCAATTGCTTTTCATTTTCACAATTTTTTTAGCCGTATAAGCTATTTCCAAATGTCTCCTTTTCCTCATTTTCGCTAGTTCCTTTGATCCCAGCAGAATCGGTTTGTGTTGAGATGTAAGGTTCACCACTATTACTGCTTGATCTTCTTAAACTATTTATTCACTTTTGTAGTGAACTATACTTATCTATCTGGAGACTGCTGGTCTGACTTGACCTTAGCCATTTGCTTATATATAAGAATTTTGTTGAGTCCTTTTTTGTGTTTAGTATTTAACTTCTCTGCGCAAGGTTTATTTTGATTTTTTTTTTTTGTTTTAAAAAGATTGCTTCACTTCAATGAAGTGAACTTTTCGCTTAGCTTCACACTTCATGCTTTTATGCAAAGTAGGGCATATCGCTTTTTTGCCAAAAACGCTAGGCTCCATCAATGGTCTCACACTTATTAGCCTGTAATACCAACAAATGTTCTAGTTTTCTTCTTAAAACTTGGTCAAAGACTCATCAAGTATGTATTGATATAAATTACTAGAAATCTTCTGGGTCCAGTTGCTGATGCATGTAATAATATATTTTAGCCTATATTCATTTGCTGGAAAAATTAATAGGATTTTAAAACACATTCACCTTCTTTTTCTGTTGAGGAAATCACTTTCACCTTGTTAAAAATATTTTAGGCCATTTTTAAAAGTTTATTTGCAAAGTTTTGTTAGGATCAGAATATGTGGTAGAAGTACTCGTATAATTTATAACACTTCGGTAAAGTAAGGCATTCATATTAGTGAACAAAACCAAATATCCTTTGTGATAGCAATATCACCTTCACTGAAATTTAAGTCGGATAAATTGTTTTCACCCCGAGTATGGAGGAATTTCATTGAATGAATAGCTGTAACAAAGTTTGCTTTTGTTCATCAACTTCCTTTATTGTAGATGCCCTTTTTTAAATCTATTTTGGTTGTTGTTCCTATAGTTGTAGATTCATGGAGCTCTGTAGATTTCAGAACTTTGTTGGAAGTGGTTAATCTGTTTTACTCAAGAGAAACCTGTTGTAGTATTTTCATTATAGTCCTCATGAGTCGTGAGTTGTGACAGATTTGGTATCATTTTCAGGATGCAGATGCATTAGCTAGAAAGACTGAAGTCGCAAGAAAGCGTGCAGAGGATATAGCTGCAGGGACAGTGCAAATGAATGGTCGTGAACTTTTCTTGCACGAGCCCTGGGTCTTCGATAACTCCCTTTACTAATGTTGTTTTTCCGATAAAAATATCTTCCAAATTCTATTAACGTAGTTATAAGTTTGAATATTGTTGATGTGTTATGTGAGGACATCACAAGTTGCTTGCTTGAATTGTTTATATCTTTAAGTTTGTTTTTTATGTTTAGTATTTGTGTCAGTTAATTATTGGGGGGGGGGGGTGGCTTTAGAGAAGTACTGAGCAGACAAAAGATGAAGGAAATACATACATAAAACCAGATCTGATGAAGTCCATTGTAAGAAGCACCGTATTTAACACTTACAAGAAACAAAATACCTAAGTAGAATATAAAAAGAAATTATGCATTTATTGTTACTATTAATTAAAAGTTTCATGCTAATCTCTTACCCACAATCTCTTACTAATTATTACAGTTACTTTTTATTTCTTAATTTATATAATTTACTTTAATTTGAATCAACCATGTTTTAATATTGGTTAGGTAAGATTGACTTCAATTGTTTGAGGTGTTTTATTAAACATTTCAAGCTCAAATTAATTAAATTAACAAATAATTAAATTTTAAAAAATATTGTCTTAACTTAGGATATCTTCTAAAAGTAGTAAGCACTACAATATAGATTTTTGTAATTAAAAGTATTACGAAATATTATATAAGTAAAAGAATGATTTAGAATAATTTCTATAGTTTATGTAACAATTGATTCTATTGAAAAAGTTTTCAAAATTATGATCAATAAATGAAATTTAAACTTGTGTAGTTATTTTCGCATTTACAGCCAACTTTTAAAAATTACGTATTTTCTCGATTTTTTGTGTGTAATGCCCGTAGATTTGTGGCTTTGGAAAAGTTTTGAAAAAACTTTATGAGCACCTCCGCAGTGAGTTGGGAAGCATTACGTATAGTCCCACCATTTCTTTAAGGCCTATTTTCGTATTTAAGAGCCAGGTTTTAGGAATTACGCGGCATTCTTGATTTTTCGTGTGTATTAGCCCATGGATCTGGCACCTAGGAGCATCCATTTTAAAAAAAAAAAAAAAAAAAACTTTATGAGGATCTCTGTAATGAGTTGGGGAAGGATTACATATAGTCCCACCATTTCTTTAAGCCCTATATTCACATTTACAAGCCAACTTTTTGGAATTACGTGACTTTCACGATTTTTTGTGTGTAATGCTCATAGATCTGTGGCTTTGGAACACCCAAAAAAAATTTCTAAAAAAACTTTATGAGGATCTCCGTAATGAGTTGGGAAAGCATTATATATAGTCCCACCCTTTTTTTAAGACCTATTTTCGCATTTACGATCCAACTTTAAGGAATTACGCGACTTTCTTATTTTTTCGTGTGTATTAGTCTATGGATCTGGCGCCTAGGAACACCCAATTTTTTTTTTGAAAAACTTTATGAGGACCTCCATAATGAGTTGAGGAAGCATTCGTATTGTTCCACCATTTCTTTAAGGCCTACTTTCACATTTACGAGTCAATTTTTATGAATTACCTGACTTTCTTGGTTTTTTCATGTGTATTAGCCCATAGATCTGTAGCCTTGGAGAACCAATTTTTTTTTCAGAAAATCTTTATGAGGCACTTCGTAATGAGTTAGGGAAACAATATGCATATTCCCACCATATTAAGGATTATTTCCGCATTCTGAGCCAACTTTTAGAAATTACGCGAATTTCTTGATTTTTTGTGTGTATTAGCTCGTGGATCTGTAGCCTTGGAGCACCCAAAAACTTTTTCTTAGAAAATTTTATGAGGACCTCCGTAATGAGTTGACTATACATTACGTATAGTCCCACCATATTTAAGGCCTATTTTTGCATTTACAAGCCAACTTTAAGCAATTATGCGACTTTCTTGATTTTTCATGTGTATTAGCCCATGGATCTAACGCCTTGGAGCACCGAAATTTTTTTTCTGAAAAAACTTTATGAGGACCTTCGTAGTGAATTGAGGAAGCATTACGTATAGTCCCACAATTTTTAATGCTTATTTTTCGCATTTACGATTCAACTTTTAGAAATTACGCAACTTTTTTAGCTTTTCATGTATATTAATTAGTCACGGATCTGGCACCTTGGAGCACCTAAAAACTTTTTTTTGAAAAAACATTATGTGGACATCTGTAATGAGTTGGGGAAGCGTTACATATAGTCCTACCATTTTCTAAGGCCTATTTTCTCATTTACAAACCAACTTTTACGAATTACGAGACTTTCTTGATTTTTCGTGTGTATTAGCCCATGGATCTGGAGCCTTGGAGCACCCAAAACGTTTTTCTGAAAAACCTTTATGAGGACCTTCGTAATGGGTTAGCGATACATCACGTATAATTTCATCATATTTTAATGCCTATTTTTGTATTTACGAGTCGACTTTTTGGAATTACGCGACTTTTTAAGTTTTTCGTGTGTAGTCCATGGATCTGGCGCCTTGAAACATCCAAAAAAAATTTCGAAAAAAACTTTATAAGGATCTTCGTAATGATTTGGGGAAACAATTCATATGACAACCAGGTTTTAGGGTGTTAATAGGTTGAATAAATTTTTTCTACTTTTATCTTGTTCTTGTTTTATCTTTTCGCTTTTTCTTTCGTTTCGTTGGTTTAATGTTGTTTTGTCTTCGTAGGAATAGACAAGTGTCATCATGTCCATTTTTGAATCGTGACAGATTTGTTGGGCTAAGTTGGATTATTAGTTAGTTCACCCACATGAGGGCTAGTGCGGGTGCAACTCACGATGGTCTAGATCGTGACATAATGAAGGTAAAATTAGTTAGATAGTGTCACGCCCTGAGGCTACCCCATTGAACGTAAACACTGGACCTAAGATCATGAGTGACCCCAAGCTAACCCTGAGCAGACATATTATAAAATATACTATGTGAAACCTTAAAATCATAATCAACTGAAAGTGGGGAATACCCAATACTAATCTGATTATATAAAAGACTATGAGTTTAATAACAACTGGAATATCAAACTCAAAACTAAAGCTGAATCTAATGATATGTCTGAAAGAGCCTCTAACTGACTAAAGTTACTGGGACATGCCCCAGCTAACTCTAACAAAATTGAAAACTGAATAAAAAGACTAAAGTGTAAAACATGTATATTATCCTCAAAGTATAAGGACTAAATCATTTGAAAATTTCTTTGAGCGGAGATCGAAAATCGATCTATCGTGATTTGGATCTTTGAGTACGAACCTACATCATGAAAGGATGTTACGCAGAGTATGCGTCAGTACTTGGAATATACTGAGCATGCAGGATATATAGTATAACTGAACAAAGCATACTGAGCAATAACATAATCTGAACTGAATGTAAATGCTGAAATATACTGAAGACTAAACTAAATGCAATGACCAGTACTAATTACGAACATGATATCACGTCTTGAATAATGAAGTATAGCGAAAACTAGTCGAATGCACTGCAATTAGGAGCTATTATTAACCAACATAAAACCATGTGAGATAAGCGTGGAGTCGATGTTCGCGAGGATCCGATACACTTTGTCGAGGGTATAAAGGCATGTTTGTTTGATGTATCGCCTCATCGATAGGACCGATATACCTTGTCGGGGTATAAAGGCATGAATGACATGATTACTAAAGGCGATGCCCGATAGAGGATTGATAAACCTCTGAGGGCACGTAGTTACGGGACTATTAAGGTCATGAACCACTAGTCCAACTCGATTTAAGCCTACTCCTAACTGGAATGTGTATAAACAACATATCTGAAATACTGAATAACTCAATGTTGTGACATGCAAATCTGAGAATGCAACATTTATAACTGACAATGAAATATTCGCAACTGGATAATGTATATTTGTTTAATTGACCTAGCAAGTGCAATTCATAAACTAAAAGAATCTACACAACTAGGGTTATGAATTTTATGCAAATAACTAAGCAACGATTTCACAAATACATGATAACCTGATTAGGAATACTATAACAGCTAATTCACAACAATTCTGCAAGGTTGTAGAAACCTTAAGTCTAAATATGATATAGAGAATTAAGAATCTGACTGAATTCTAGAGACTTAGTGGATGAAAGGAACACACTAGTGAAATTCCACATACTCGGTGATGAAATTCATGGAGAAATCTTTTGATTTCGGGGTTGGAACTGAAGAAAACTTGTTGCGTTCTTGGAAGGGCAAAGGGTCGCATCTTTTCTCCTCTTTTGTTCTACGTTTGATGAATCTTTAGAGAATAAGGGTTGTGGGTAAGTCTGACTATGTTATTAGGCTTATTCTGAGTAAAACGACGTAGTTTAGGCATCAAACAACGTAGTTTAAGTGCCCAACGCATAGGGAAAAGAATCAAAACGACCCTAACTTAATTACGTGAAGCCCGTCCACGGAGGAACGGCGGTGCGTCGTTTGACCTATTAGCCGTCGTTTGGGTTCGTTGATCAAGTCTGCCCGACATGGCTTCACTAAAACGAATATAACTTTTTATTCAGAGATGAGATTTTAGCAAACTCGGTGGCGTTGGAAAAAGGATTCAATTATCTATCATTTGGTAGGTCATGTGCTACCTAATTCCTTTATAGCTAAGCGAGATAACCATTTTAAGTTGGACAAACAATAATTTCCCTCTAGCGTTTGTTGACCTACTTTCGGTCCATAGGTCCAACCACGGACCGTACTGGTCGATCATCGGTGGGATCAGAGACTATAAAGATTTGGGCCTTAACGACAGAACCCCACCTACAGTCCGTGGTCCCACCTATGGTCCATGATGGTTCCGTTGGTACTAGCATCCGTTTTTTTAAAATTAAGATTTTTCTTCATTTTGAGATTCGAGGTGTTACAGATAGTATAACACAGGATAAAGTTGAACAATTTACTATAGTAGTGGGGTATACTATTATCATTTCAATTTTTAAATAAATAATTATGTGTTACAATAGATGTGTTGAGACTAATACAAAATAACTTGAGTATTTTGTAACGGTCTTAGATTCGGAATCTTGCGAATTTAATTCTATCAATTTCATTTATACTTCGGTTCATTAATATGATAAAATCTATATTAAATTTATAAATACAATAAACTTTATTACCAACATATATTATAAATAAGACGCACATCTAGCTTCTCAATATTATACTCTATTATAAAATTTGAAAGGGGTGTCGCTTATTATTAAAGTTATCACTTGGATTCTCTCTTTTCGAGATGTAATTCTTTTGACCTCTTTCTCTTTTTGAATTTCTCAATCTATAATTTTAGATCTAAACCCTTTTGTTTTATATATGTATCATTTAGGTCTCAAAATAGTGATGCTCCAGAAAAACAGAATGAGAAGACTTTACAAACTTCTGTTGATCTTGACTTCTTGCAATCCAGGTACTTCTTTAAGAGTTAATAAATTCATCGTTGATGTTAACTCTTATTAATCTGCGATGTTTTAATGAATTTTGGGAAAAATGAGTACCGCGGAAGGGCATCTTGGCCGTTTAATATTTTCTCTTGTTGATTTTACACAAGCTCCATAGTGTTAAGCGCTAGTTAGATTCTATCCCTACTCTTTTCCAAATTACAAAAATCTCTTAAATTTGGTGGAATTTGGAAACATTTCAAAAGCGTCGATACATTGCGTCGATTTCGGATACATCCCTCAACGTCCTGATCCATCGCGTCTCGGTTTCAAATACACCACTCAATGTCCCGATGATACATCGTGTAAAGTGATGTATTCGACTGATATATCGCATAAAGTAACGTCCTGATAGATCACGTAAAGTGATGTATCCGAGTGATACATCGTGTAAAGTAGGAATTGTTGTAAAATTTTCAAACGGTAGATAATTTTAGAGAATATAGTAAAATAAGTTGTGTATTTAGGTAATTTTTCCATTGTAGATTTTACACAAGTCTCATAGTGTTAAGAGCTAATTACATCTAACTCATGCTCTTTTCCAAATTACAAAAATCCCTTAAATTTGGTGGAATTCAGATACATCCCAAATCGTCCCAATACATTGCATCTCGATTTTGGATACATCCCTCAATGTCCTGATACATCGCATCTCGATTTGGATACATCACTCAATGTCGATACACCACGTCGCCCGATACATCACGTAAAGTGATGTATCTAACTAATACATCTCGTAAAGTAACATTCTGATACATCGCGTACATCCCGATTCATCTTAAAGTGATATATCGATCGATACATCAGTAGAGTGATGTATCCGATTGATACTTCGCGTAAAGTAAGAATTTTTGTAACTTTTTTAAATGATAGGAAATTTTAGAAAATAGAGTAAAATAAGTTGTGTATTAAGATAATTTTTCCATATTTGATTTATATAATTCGTAAGCTGGTAAAATGTATCACCCCTTCTTGTATTTTGTAATAACTTCTATTGAATTCAATTAAAGAAAAACACTCTCATGTCAGAATAAAATAAATATTGATTTGTATCATGTTTGATTGGTTTCTAAGAAATTGAATCTCTACATAAAAATTGATGTTGTGTTATACAATACGAGGTTTGCTAATTTTTTCCCCTCATAATTAATATTAACATAAATTATTCAATAATCTATATATTAGTTTATGCTGCTTGGTAAAAAATAAAATTAAAATACGGTCATTAGCAATATATGAACTAAATTTCTATAAGGATAGAACTAGCCCTTATAATAACAAGATCATGTTTATTTTATTTAAAGAACAAACAACTATTGTGAATCATATTTTATATACTAATTTGTAAACTATTCAACGATAAATAATCTCTGAATTACTAATCTATGTAATGTCAATACCTAATGACCCCTACATTATGAATCCCTAAGTAACCTATTTGTAAATCAAGCGTTAGCTAATTCCTGCATCACTAAAAGTTTTTAGACAACAAATTAATATAAATACCATTACAAAAGAAAAACACATCGAACTAAATATTGTAGTTCATGGTTTATTTACATATATAATATATTTTCTTCTCTTTTGTTTTTGGCAGTTTAAAACCAACTAATCAATATCCATATGTTCTATCTCTGCCAAATCCATTTGGATTCAATAAAGATGACATTGATTCTTCCTCAAGGTATTAAATATTCTCTCTAAACACACATGATTATTTATATTCAATTTCTATAATAGTTAATTCTTAATTCTTTCTCTCTTTTATTTAATAAAAAAATTGTTTGTCTTCTGTTTTAATGTATATGTATATATTTTAAAGATGTATTCTCTTACTTGTTAGGTCTATATCTAATCCTGCTCCAGAACTCACAAATACTATTGGTCAAAATTTACCTTTAGAGGTATTTTATTTTGAAATCTTATCATTTATTTTACTTTACCATCTCCATTTAGCAAAGTAAATTGAGAAAAGGTATTGAAGAGAGAGTTGTATTTACCCAGTCTTTTTACCCTTTGACTGATAATCACACGAGGAGCGGGGGGGGGGGGGTGTTTAGTGAGTTCCACATTAACTTACGGAATATTTGATAATTTTTGAGGAATTCTTATCTCATAGACCTACTAACTTTTTAAAATTAATTAAAATTTTATTATTTTTCATAGTTATATCATACATACTCATTCGAATTTAATATCTATCATGTTAGAACTCTGTATTATATTCTTCATGCTATTCTAATTTAATATTTATTATGTTCGACCTCTGTGTTATATTCTCTATGCTTCAAATGTCTAGTATTGTGTGTACATAGAGGGCAGGAGAGAGTGTCAGAGTCTCATATCAATGAAATAAGAAACATTTGATCTCTTTATGTAGTCTTGGTGGTCAATCACACCTTTTAATTATTATTTAATTTTTTACATTGAGTTAAAAGTCAAAATCAATTTATTCTCAAAGTTCTTTCACACACAAGTAACTCAGATGAAGTGAAGTTACAATAACTATATCCTAATTATTCTTCTTTAATTAGTAAAGATGATATATATTTTACTTTTTTATTGTTTCTATATGCAGGTAGACATTGCCAATCCATCTGGGTTCAATCAACATGACATTGATTCTTCCTCAAGGTATTAAATATTCTCTCTAAACACACATGATTATTTATATTCAATTTCTATAATAATTAATGCTTAAATCTTTCTCTCTTTTATTTAACAAAAAATTGTTTGTCTTTTGTTTTAATATATATGTATATATTTTAAAGATGTATTCTCTTGTTAGGTCTATATCTAATCATGCTCCAGAACTCACATATTCTATTGATCAAAATGTACCTTCAGAGGTATTTTATTTTGAAATCTTATCATTTAATTTTTTTTACTTTACAATCTCCATTTAGCTAAGTAAATCGAGAAAAGGTATTGAAGAGAGAGTTGATAGAGCTGTATTTACTCTCTCTTTTTACCCTTTAACCGATAAGCACACGAGGGGGGGTGTTGTTTGTTGAGTTCCACATTAAGTTACGGAATATTTGATAATTTTTGAGGAATTCTTATCTCATAGACCTACTAACTTCTTGAAATTAATTAGGATCTTATTATTTTTCATCATTATATCAGACATACTCAGTCTAATTTAATATCTATCATGTTAGACCTCTGTGTTATATTCTTCATGCTATGCTATTCTAATTCAATATTTATCGTGTCAGACCTTTATGTTATATTCTCCATGCTTTAGATGTCTAGTATTGTGTGTACATAGAGGATAGGAGAGAGTGTCGAGTCTCATATCAATGAAATAAGAAATATTTGATCTCTTGTGGTGGTCAATCATCACCTCTTAATTATTATTTTATTTTTGAAATTGAGTTAAAAGTCAAAATCAATTTATTTGCGAAGTTTTTTCACATACAAGTAACTCAGATGAAGTTACAATAACTATATCCTAACTATTCTTTTTTAATTAGTAAAGATGATATATATTTTGCTCTTTTATTGTTTCTATATGCAGGGAGACATTGCCAACTCTAATAATAGGGTTGTCATTCCTTCAACAGGATCCTTGAGAACTTGTAGTCTGAGGGTATGATAGTCATTTAAAAAAAATATTACTCCGTTCTTATTAATTTACTTGACATTATTTTCTTATCAGTTCATCTAAAAAGGGACTTATTTTCAGATTAGAAAAATAATTCACTTTAAAATTTTGATTTTTATCTTTAATGATTTTCTTTAAACACAAATATTATGACATATTAAAACAAGTGTCAGAACTATTATAATTATATAAATACTATTACATATTTAAAAATTTACAAAGTCTAAAAATCTTTCTATTATTTCTTAAATGTTTGTAGTGTTTTATATTATACCAAATAAATTGAAACGATGAAAGTACCAAAAATATTTTGTTAGCATTATTAGGCAAACTTACATTTTATGTTAAATAAATGCAGGCAAACTACCCGCAAGGAAGAATGTCAGAATTAATGCGTGGATTGTCTGCAAGAGTATGTATCTATTCCCTAACTTAAATTTAATGGTTTAAACATTAATTTACAAATAATTTTGAAAATAATTTACTTAATTTCAAAATATTTAATTTGTGTAATTGTTCATAAAACGCATAACACATTTTTATTAGTTTATATTTTTTTGTGATATTAATGCAGAGAGAAGTCGTTGAGGGAGAAAACATGGAAACAAATTATCAACATCCAAATATTCCACCATGGAGAACGTAATTATATATTTTCTCTATTCTACTTTATGTGTTATTATTTTCTATCAATGAATCTTAAATCAGAAATATATGTGAGATTAATTGCTCTAATTATAAAATAATAAAACCAACAACACATTATAATATAAAATTAACAGAAACATACTTCGTGGTTATCATATCTTTTTTTTTTTTTTTAATTTCATTTGTGATGAAGTTTTAATTGTGAAATTCAGAACTTTATAATAGTGACTATTTTTCAAAAACTAGATTGAAAAGTGGTCAATAAACACTATTTTTACGATAACTATTGTATATCTTTTTTCTTTTTTTTTTTCTCTTTTTGTTAGCATCCAAACCCCTACAAATCCATTTGTGTTGAATCAACATGATATGTTTTCTGCCTCAAGATACTAAATTTTCTCTCACACACATGATAATCTACACTCAATTTTTATAACAAAGATATATAAACCTTACAAAATAACTATTTCCAAAACTTTTGTAATTGAAGAATATTTTTTTCGTAAAATTTTAAACTCACAGGTGGAATTTGAATATATTGTAAGTGGGTACTAATTGTGAAATTAAGAACTTCAAGATAGTGACTATTTTTCAGAAACAAGATCGAAAAATGATCAATAAATCACCATTTTTTGAATAACGACTAATGCATATCTTTTTTTTCTCTCTTTTTTCTTTTTATTAGTGTCCAAGCCCCGTTAGGTCCATTTATGTTGAATCGAAATAATATTTTTTCTGCGTCAAGATATTTATATTCTCTTTCACACACATATGATAATCTACACTTAACTTTTATAACAAAGGTAAAATATACACAATACCACTTTTAAGACTTTTGTAATAGAGAAATATTCATTATCATGAAATTTTAAATTCAGAGATGAGATTTCAATATATTGTGATGGATTTTCAGTTGTCAAGACTCCACAAACAGTGACTACTTTTCAGAAACAAGTTTGAAACGTGTTAAAAATGCTATTTTTATGAATAACTAATGCATATCTTTTTTCTTTTCTTTCTTTTTATCAGTATCCAAGTCACATCAAATCTTATGTTGAATCAACGAGCTATGTTTTCTGCCTCAAGGTATTAAGTGTTCTCTCACATATATAAAGCTGAGAAGTGTTAAAAATGCTATTTTTATGAATAACTAATGTATATCTTTTTACTTTTCTTTCTTTTTTTATCAGTATCCAAGCCCCATCAAATCCATTTGTGTTAAATCAACCAGCTATGATTTCTGCTTCAAGGTATTAAGTATTCTCTCACAGATATATAATAATCTACACTCAACTTCTATAATAAGAATAAAACTTATAAAATATCAACTTTCAGAATTCTTATAATTGAAAAATGTTTATTGTTGTAAAGTTTTAAACTCATGTATGAAACTTGAATATATCGTGATGAAGTTTCAGTTGTGAAATTCCAAACTTCACGATAGTGACTATTTTTCATAAATAAATTTGAACAATGATTAATACATGCTATTCTTTTACAAAAAAAAAACTAATGCATATCTTTTTATTTTCTTATTAGCATCCGAGCCCCATCGGAATTGGTGTTGAATCAACACAATATGTTTTCTGCCTCAAGGTATTAAATATTCTCTCACACATATATATGATACTCTACAATCAACTTCTATAACTAAGGTAAAACTTATAAAATAATCACTTTCAGAACTCTTGTAATTGAAAAATATTCATCTTCATGAAGTTTTAAATTCACAAGTGAAACTTCAACTTATTATTAATAGAGTTTTATTTGTGTAATACAAAACTTCACGATTATGGCTAATTTTCAGAAATAAGATAGAAAAAGGTGATAAATAAAAGCTAATTTTTTACGAATAACTAATGTATATCTTCTTCTATTATGAAGGCCTATGTTTAATTCTGCTCCTGGACTCTCATTTACTATGAGCCATAATTTACCTCCACCGGTATGTTTCTTTATAAATCATGTCATTCTTTTGTTTACAATCTTCTTTTGGTCAAGTAGATTTTAATTTTTTGGAATATAAATTAAATGAAGTTACAATTAAATATCTCTATTACCTTTTAATTGGTAATAATAACTCAACATATTTATGTATATATTCTACTTTTATTGTTTCTTTATTAACAGGTGTACAATATCAATACTAATAGGCCTGCTATCCCTTCAATAAGAAATCCAAGAGGTCGTGGTTCAAGGGTAAATGTTATTATTTCTTCTTCTTTTATCTTTAATGTTATTTTTTCTATATTAATTGACATATTTTTATATTTGAAAATAATCAATTTTAAGTTTTTGAGTAATCCTTAATCAAAGTTTCTGTAACACAAAAATGTTATTTTGTAGTAAAACATGTATACAAATCCGCAAATTTCAATTTTTTTTTCTCTAAATTTTCATGTTGAATCAAATTATTTATATATGTTAAATAAATGCAGGCAAGGTACCCGCGAGGAAGAATGCCAAGATTAATGCGTGGATCCTTTTCACGTCCAGTATGTCTACTCCCTAATCTATTTATTTCGAATAAAAAATAATTTATGCAAATAATTTCCTTCTAAAAATAATTATCTTAAAATGAAAACTATTTTTTTAGGTAATTGTTCAAAAACATATTGCAATAACATATTTTTGTTATTTTATGAAATGAATGCAGGAGACCAATCGTCAATATCCAAATACTCCACTACGTATTGACATAACAAGAAATCCAGAGAGAATGTAATTATATTCCGTCTCAATTTATATGTTATTATTTTCTTATTAGTCTATCTTAAAAATTCAGGGAGTACGATATGCAGGTGCTTCGAATATATTTTATTTTTAATTCATTAAAATAAAAAAATTGGTGTTACAGGCCAATTCGTAACATTACATTTGAGAATGTTCAACCAATGGATCCTACCTCACACCTTACGGACTTGAATCTGAATTTTGGTAAGCAATTTTTATTCATAATTTTACTTTGATATATACGTGCACACGTATATATCGTTGTTTTTTTGGGGGTCGATAAATTAATATTTTTTTCATTTATATTTCTTAGGGTATAAAAGAGACAACAAGTGAGGAAAAGACTGATCTGGCTAGAAATTTAAAGATTCTTGTTGAAAAAATTCAGAACAAATGTTAGCTTATGATGGGATTTGTTTAATTTATGATTTGTTAAACTCTTTAGTTCCTTTATGGGAAGTGAAGGGATTGAGTAGACATATGACGCTTTTGGGATGACTGCTTAGTAAATGGTCATCTTTTTATTTTTCTTGTCTTTTATGAATCTTTTAAATTCTGATTTAGTGATTTCTTTGAACAAGGTGAAATTTTTATGAGAAACGTATGTTAGAATCTTATCATTTAAACTCTTTTATATTATAGTCTAATATTGGTAAAATCAAGTAGTAAGTGAGTAAATACTAAATCCAAGTCTAACATTGTATGACCCGCTTCAAGTATTTGACACATACTTATCTAGATTTTTAAAGAGTTCGAGCACGAAATAGACAATAAGTTTATATAATACATGACAACAGGCAATAGTTCTATTCTCTCTCTCTTTTTTTTTTTTTTTTTTTTTAATGATCTAGATCTAAATTTTTAGACACAAGTGTAATGACTCTGCAATTGATAGTTTTTGCCCCTTTTTTGTGAATATTTTACTATCTATTTGGGCTGAATAAACTTTGAACTTGCTTTCGTATAGGAGCTTGTTTTCCTGCTTTTAACTGGGAATTTATTTTCCTAATTTTTAATTACTTGTTTTTCATAGAATAAAATGCTTTTGCAAAATATTTTCACCAATTAAAACGAGAAAATTTGAAAATATTCTCTGATTAATATTTTTTTATCTTTATCAACATTTGGGAAATTTAGATCATGACATTGGTAAAAAAACAAGCAATTTAGAATTTAGAGTCAACAAACTCATAATGTATGTGATCTTATAATTATTTTCATAATATTTCTCGAACATTATCTTTAGAAAGCGTCTATAGCGCTTCTATCGTGTATCTTACTTTTCTTATTGACTTATCTTTTAAATTATTGATTTGTAATATTATGTAATTATGAAAAATGATACAACGAATTATTGCAAGTGCAACCTTTGACCCCTTCATTGACAACCTCTCAATTGTTCAACTACTCACGGCACCTACTATGTTTAGGTTGAAATGGTTACTAGATTGCCCCTACTTCAATCTCTAAGTCAAGCATTCACGCACCAAACTATCCATACGTCGTATTCTTTAACATGATACCATACAATATAAGAATAATTTTTCAACACCTATAAATATGCATATTGATAATAAGTACTAGAGCTTTTAGCGACATTGTTACTTTTAAAAAAACATATTTATTAACAATTAAACTATCATTAATGAATTATTATTAAAAATCATTTTTGGTGTAGTACAATAATCCGAACAGAGTATTAAGGACAGTGTCAGAAATTTTCTATGTTTGGGGTCAAATTGCTAAATCTAAAACTCAAGGGACATGATTGTAACTTTCCATGTTTCTATGTATTTGTCTTGTAGTGATTTTACTGCAAGTAAGAAGTGTCCTTTTCCAGATCATTAGATTTTGCCAGTTAGATTCAGGTTATAATAATCCTAACCCTTCTATTTCAAGATTCTTTCTATATCAATCAAAGCACATCTAGGTATTGATTATTCCATTTTTTTTTTTTTTTGGTTTTATTGTAACAAATTGTGATCTGGGTTCTTGTTATTTTGGTCTTTTTTTTTTTTTTTGAAACTTTCAAAACTCACAATCTGAAGAAATTGTGATGTGGGTTCTTGTTATTTTGGTCAGTTTAAATCAAATTTAGCTTTTTCAGTTTGAAAGGTTTGAATCTTTATGGTTTATTTGGATCTAATTGTAAAGGGTCATGGTGATTTTAAGTGTTTTGTTCATTTTTTTTTTTTTTTAGGTATTTTGATCTGGCTTGTTTTTGATATTTTGTTCTGTTTCTTGACTCAGTGAGGAAATTTTGAAGTGGGAATTTGTTTGTGTTTAGTGGTTGATGAAAAATTGATAATTGGATGGCTGTACAAGAGCTGGTTGAGATCAAATTTAGGCTTGCTGATGGAAGTGATATTGGGCCAAATAAGTATGCATCTAGCACTACAGTGGCATCTCTCAAAGATAAGTTGATTGCACAGTGGCCAAAAGGTTGTGAAATTTCTTCACTTTTATACTTAATTATGTGTATTTACATATGTGTTTTTATGGAGTTTGCTTATTCTGTTGCATATTTTGGTGTTTAGCTATGTTCAATCGCGACTTTGTTTCTTCATTAGTCTGTGATTTGTGGTATGATTGGTGATTGAATGTCGTTTGGTAGCTGGTTAGAGTTACATAGGTATTAGTAATATTACAAAGATTTTACTTATGTAGGATTTAGTACCAGCATAACTCGTCTCTCTACCAAACGACCCCTGATTGTTGTATTAACTAGAGATTCTGCCCATTTCATTTCTTCAATCATCGTAAAATGCTTCGAAACAAAGAATGCATAAGTGGGCACCCAAGGGTGTGGCTTAGTAGTCAATGATGTTGGTTTAGCACATGAGGTCTCAGGTTCAATTTCCAGCACAGACAAAAACACTAGGTGATTTCTTCCATATGTGCTACTCTTGGTGGATAGAGTTACCTGTTGTTGGTGGGAGGTGGCAGGTATCCCGTGTTCTACTCTTGGTGGATAGGTAATTACATGTTGTTGGTGGGAGGTGGTAGGTATCCCGTGGAATTAGTCGAGGTTATCAGGAAAAAAAAAGAAGAAGAGGATGCATAAGTGGTTAGGGGCCATTGACTTCTTTTTTTGGACAATAGCTGCGATGTTGAATAAGGAAAAAAGTTTGTTTACCATTTTGCTACCACCCTGTTGAAATTAAGCTTGGGGAGCTGAAAGTTCTCTGGACCAACAATGCTCCACGTCGGTTCTGCTCCATCTTGATTATGCCGAAAGAGAATACCACATGGATAGTGACCTTTGTCCTGGTATGTATGTCAAGTATTTATAGCAGAAGCAATTATCCATCAGCTTGTTGCAGTTTGGGCTGCTCCAGTTGGATTGCATTAGAAATTTCTTTTTTGTTGTGTGTGGAATTTCTTGGGAAACGATTCCACACAAACGTCAAGTTGATGAAGACTAGATCTCTTTGAGAAAAAAGATGAATGGACGAGGATTGAGACGGAGATTTTGGCTCCTCCTCAGTACGAAGGGTGGGTTCCAAAGTCTATTGTGCCAACAAAGTTTGTCTAGCAAACTTCTGCAACTTAGTTGAATAGTCTGTCCTTTTAACTACTAGGGGTCGTTTGGCAGGAGGCATTAGATAAAATACTGCATGTAAGCTTTGGTATTATTTAGTCCCTTGCCCATCTTTTGGTTGTTCAGCGCATCCCTTCGTTCTTTTGCCATGTCCAGTCTTGTGAGCTCTCTGTATAACAGGAGGGGAGCATTCTGATAACGCTTGAAATAGTTAAATAGAGGAGATAAAGGAAAAGATAAAAGCGGGTGATAGGAATTTTAGTGATTTACCTGGGGACTCCATGGGTTTTACAATAAAAAATCCTTCATTCAAAATATCAATAACAGTTTAAATGAAATGATTTTCCAATACATTCCTTATTTATTGATTTCACAACCTCTATTCCGAGTCCAGTTAGCTTATATTAGAAAATCGAACCCTGCTCTCATTAGACAGGTTGGTTGGATCAAATGTTCATTCATGGTTGATCCTCACTCCTCAATCAGAAAGTATATCTGGATTAAGCTTCCCACCAATTCTGCTACATCCATCTTGACCATCTTCGAATTTTCCCTGCAATACCTTGATTTCAATGGGGCGAGGGGTCTGTCAATTAAAAGCCTATTCCTCCGTACTGAAAAAAGAAAGATAGTGGTTGAGGACTAGACTTTGTTTTCACTGCAGTACCTTCTTTGAGTTGAATTTGTTGATTTCTTCAGCTCTATCTCTCATTTTTCTTTTACTGTAAATTAGTCGGCTGCTGTGAATTCAGCAACTAAATTGCTTCAGCATGAGTACTTATTCTGAGTTGGATTATTGTTTTCTCCAGTTGTTGAGTATCTTTCCCAACCTCTGCTTCTCTTGTTTACTCCCTCCGTCTCAATTTAAGTGTCTTACTTTCCTTTTTAGACTAAACCAACATCCTACATGGAAAGTTTAAGACCACGAGATTTAAAGGACTACACACATGACACATCTTTAATTTAAGACCACAAGATTCAAAAATCTCCCTTTATTTCTTAAACACCGTGCCCAGTCAAACTAAGACACTTAGATTGTGACGGAGGTAGTAACTCACTGTTAAATTAGCTGACTGCAATGAGTTTTGCAACTAAGTAGCTCCAACCCTAGTACTTAAATTCTGAACTTGTCAAGTAACTGTAATACTCCCTCTGTCCCTAATTACTTGTACACTTTTCCTTTTTTAGTTGTCCCTAATTACTTGTCCATTTTGACAAATCAAGAAAGGAAAAAAAAAAAATTTCACTATTATACCCTCAATTTATTACTTTGAAAAATGTAGTACTTCTTGAAAATCTCAAGTTTTTAATTCATCCACTTCATAATTAATAGGGGTAAAATGGTAAACTCACTATATCAATTACTGTTTTCTTAATAGGTGTACCAATTCAAAAATGGACAAGTAATTAGGGACAGAGGGAGTAGTAATTTATCACTAGAGATTAAAACGTCAAAAAGATTTTAACTTGGAGAAATAGATTGCTTAGGTTTTGAACATGAACTAGCAAGTGAGTGGGATGTTATGGGATTAATATGATGGTGAGAGTAGTGCTACTTTATAACAAGCTCACACAAACGGTGTTGGAGCAACCAACATATAAAATACTACCAATTTATATTGAAAAGACACTACAAAACTTGAAAACGTAGAGGGACCTAAATACTCTTATTATTTCTGGCTTCAAAAGGGACACTTCCTTGTATGATTAAATGGAAACTTTATCTTATCAACTTTTGACGGTCTCATTTTTCTATGTTCTTTCCGTTGTTGGGAAATAATAATCCCACCCAGGAATAATACTCACGAATTAATAGCAAGAACAGGGGCCAGTAAGGAATTGCCACAATATTATTCCTGGGTGGGATTATTATTTCCTACCTCTTTCACATAAGCTCTAGAACAGGGGCCAGTAAGGAATTGCCGCTGGTCTGGAATAACATAAGGTGCCACCAATCAAAAGAGCATGTGAGATCTAAAAGTGAAGACACTCGCGGAACAAATGAGATTATCTAATTTCAATGACTAATATCTCTCCGTTTCAATTTGTTTGATTTTTAGTCCATTAAAAAAAATGTCTCTTTCCTTTTTTGGGAACTCTCTATTTCTGCTTCCCACACATGTTTAAGATCACAAGATTAAATGACATTTTGGTACATTTTACATATCTTTAGAATAAGACCACAATATTCAAGGGCATTTGGATACATTCTACATATCTTTAGTTTGAGACCACAAGATTCAAGAGTATTCTTTACTTCTTTAACTCTGTGCCAAGTCAAAACCAGTCAAACAAATTGAAATGGAGGGAATATTATTTATGACAAAATATTAGTTCTAGAACTACGAATCGTTCTTGCGTTTCCAAATCTTCTTGTATATAATTGAGCCAATAATCTAAAATGGATGAAAATTGAGCCACATCCACATATTATTTGTTTCGTTGCTCTAAAGCCAAAGAGAATGTATGATTCTCACTATTTTAAGGAATGAAAAGGATAATTTAAGACTAATATTTGCATTGTCGGGTTTGCAAGAAGTGCATGTCATATGGTGCTGCTATTTTCTCTTCTTTTTTTTCCCAGGTCCAGAAAATCTTAGTGAGCTCTCAAACGTTTTCTTTACCAAGCATGCCTCAAATAACTCAGCTAACAGAAGATCTTACTATGGCAGATAAAGATAATGGTCCAAGGACGACAAATGATGTGAAGCTTATAAATGCTGGAAGGATCCTTGAAAATAGTAAAACTCTTGGTGAATCCAGACTTCCAGCCGTTGAAGTTCCAGGAGGTGTCATCACTATGCATGTTGTTGTACGCCCCCCCGTTAATGATAGAAACAATGGTAAGTTGCTTTATTTTGTATTTCTTCTTCTAGCTCATAGGTCATGGTTCAGTGTTATGTATACAGTGAACGCTCTAATGCATTGTGCTGTCGTCTTTTAGAGGTCTTTTAACAGTATACATAGACTAGATAAGACATGCATTGAGTTAGCTAAGGGATCGTTTGGTAGCTGGTTAGAATTATGCAGGTATCAGTGATGTATGTATCAGTTATTCTATCTTCTACCCCACATAAGATAATACATAAATTTCCCCATATCTTATATATGTATTAGTTATGCGGGTTTCTAAAATGCAAGCCACACGCCGTATTAATTTTATACATGAATAACTTATTTCCTAACTAGCTACCAGTCATTGTTTAACTTATATTTACCATCCAACATATTCCGCATTATGCATCTGCGAAAGCTTGTAAGAAATGTTTTCGACTTGTAATTTACTTTGCTTATGAGTAATTTACTAGCTTAGAATGTATGTTATCACTTGATTTAGACTAGTGGGTGCCAGTCACCAGGCCTTAGGAGTTTGTATCGTGACAAACTTGGTATCAGAGCATTAGATTAAGTGATTCTCGAATCTCGAGCCGTGGATTTGATTATTTTGTTCTTATCTTATGAAAGCGTACTGAATAATTTTTGTTCACACATTTGTCACAGATAAGCTGAAGGACGATTCCCTTGAAAAAGGCGGGTGTGCTTGTACAATCTTGTAATTCAGTAATGGAATTGTTCCACTTTTGTTATATTTCATGGTGCTATATAATTTTCAGTTGGAGAGTCTTTTGGATGCATTAACAAGTATCCTAAAAGTAAAACTTAGTGAAAAAGGAGAAAAAAGATGTAAAAATCTGAAAAGTTTGAAGATAAAGATACCATTATGCTCCTGATTTTTTGATTCATAATGAAGGGATACCATGTAGTATCTTGGTATATATGCTAGAACTACAGAAAGGGAAACACTTTTTTGCTAGAACTACAGAAAGGGAAACACTTTTTTGTGAAAGAAAAAGAAATCTCACGTCATCAATATCCATCGAAAATATTGTCTGAATTGGTTGGGTGATTTTGTAGGTGAAATGACAATAATTGAGTGACTGTGATATTTATCATTAGTTAAGTGACATTTGTGTTCAAAACAAAGTTGAGTGACTTTTTGTGATAGAAGTTAGTCGAGTAACTGTTGAGAGATGTTTATGTGACAAAATGAAATTGAGTGACTTTTTATGATGAAAGTTGTTTTAGTTGAGTGACTGTCTGAGAAATTAACTCGAAGAATGTAAGAATTCACGGAGCAAATATACTCGAAAAGCATTTGGATATAATTTAGACAAATACGACAAATACTATGAGAGGCTATGATGGTGGGGTGAAGATGAGGTGTGCTTGAGGGTGGGAGCCAGGGAGGAGAGGACACAATTAATATGGATCCTCACTTGTGAAACTTGTTTTTCCTATTTCTATTGGGAAGTCATTTTCGTCATTTTTAAAGAATTCGTTTTTACACGTGACAAAGTTGGCTTCTATAGCATGTTGCAATTGTGAGTTTAACAAGAAGATGAATTGAGGATCACTTTAACAATCAAACAATTACACTAGTAGAAAATCATAGTTATTTTTTACTATTATGTAGCATCTTTATAATCAAATATTACAGGTTTGCTCCTTGCACTACTAAGCAATTGTCTAGTAACACAACTTTCTTCCCTAACCAAGAACAACATTTCCCAGAATTACAAGTTTTGTTATCTTCATCACCAACCAATTTCTTGTTGGTCGTTTCGATTTTCTATGTCGTCTTCATCTTCTCCTTGTGAAGTTTTTGCATGACATGAATTTCAGCAACTTGTGCCATGGATGCTCTATGTTACTAATATTGATAGTTTGTGAAATTATTGTTTCTTCTATTTATTTATACTACCCCTTGTCTACTTGGAAAGCAGAAATTGTGAGAATATTGTCATCATTTGGTTAGACTTTGGTCCATGTACTTGGAGACCAAATATTTTCATTAAAATTGACGATGTTTACAACTTAGGTCCTTTTTCTAAAAAATAATTTGGTACGTGAAATTCACTAATCTGACTAATTTAGTATCATATTGGATACAAGGAAGGTGGAACTCTTACTACTAACTTTTTTCCCTTCGGAACTTGAACCCAAACACCCTAGTAAAAAGTGAAGGAATTTCAATTATTACATCAAAAAATCGAAGTTTAGTGAGAAATTAATTTTTCATGATTGCAGAGTTTAATAATATTATTAACAAAAAAAAGTAAGAACACTTGGACAAATTTTTTGACGACCTTGGCGGCGAAGTAATTAACATTTGACTAAGGATTAATTCTTTTGGTTAGGACCACTAATAATGTGTGTATTTTGAATAATATAATAGTAACACTTATGGTACTACTAGTGCACCATCAAGATTATGAAATGACCTCACAAGATTATGGAAAATTTTAAAAAATATTTTCTGAGCCAGGGTGGGGCCCAGGGTCGAGATTAGTTGAGACTCCGAGTTGGATCCCCGATTTGAGATTCAGAAATCAGGCCGGTTTGGGTGTCAGGTCCTACGTAGACTTGAGCATTTTTCGAAGCTCTCTTTCAACCTCATCACCTACTTCCATCTAGACTCAAGATCCGACCTTGACTCGGGACACGACTCCCAAACTGAGCCAGGGTGGGGACTGGGCTTGAGATTCAGGGTCTGGAGTTGAGACGCGGGGTCGGATCTCGGAGTTGAGATTTAGAAATTAGGGCTGGTTTGGGTGTCAGGTCCTCTATCACAGTCTGTAATTGGGAACCAAGTTGGGGTCAGGAGTCGGTTTTTGGGTCGGGATGGATTGTGTCCAATTCTAGGTCCTAACTTAGGGCTTAGAGTCGGGGCATCCCGTGTCGGTGTTGGAATCAGGAATCGGGTCCTAGATTGAGGTCAAACTTTAGGTCTCAAGTCTCGAGTTGGGGTTGGGAGTCAGATATAGGATTAGGGTCGGAATTGAGAGTTGGATCCCTAGTCAGGGTCAAAAGTCGGGGTTGGGACCGAGAGTCGAGTCTCGGGTCGAGGCAAAGAATTGAGTCTCAAGTCTCTGGTCGAGGTCGATGGTATGGTCTCGGATTGGAGCCGCCGAGTCAGGTTTGGTTATCAGTAATGACAGTCAGTTCCCAGGTCGAGGTCGGGGTCAGGGTCGCGGCGAGGTGTGGAGTCGGGTCTAGATGTGCCCTCTCAAAGTTGAAGTGTGTACTTGCTGAGGTCAAGTTTGAATGTAATAATTATATATTTTGCCTAACTCGAAGTAAGATAAATATATAAAAGGAAAGTACAACTGTGAGTTTGACAAGAAAATGAATTTTGTTTATTCAAATATTAAAATTAAGGATCACTTTAACAATTACACTAGTAGAAAATCATTACAGTCATTTGTGACTATTATGTAGTATCTTTATAATCACATATTACAGGTTTGCTCCTTGAAGTTGAACAACTAAGCAATTGTCTAGTAACACAACTAACTTTCTGCCCTAACCAAGAACAACATTTTCCAGAATAACTCCAAGGCTTGTTATCTTCCTCAACAACCAATTTCTTGTTAGTTGTTTCGATTTTCGATGTCGTCTTCATCTTCTCCTTATGAAGTTTTTTCATGACATGAATTTCAGCAACTTGTGCCATGGATGCTCTATGTTTTCAACAAATTGAAGTATTTGTTAATATTGATAGTTGTGACATTATTGTTTCTTCTATTTATTTATACTACCCATTGGCTACTTGGAAGGCAAGGGAACTGTGAGAATATTGTCATCATTTGGTTAGACTATGGTCCATGTACTTGGTGACCAAGTATTCTCCTAAATTTGACCATGTCTACAAACTTAGGTTTTTCATTCTTCCTTTTTTTTAGTTTAATCATTTAGTATTCGAAATTACTGATCCAACTAATCCAGCATCGTGTCAATTGCATAGGCGAATTAAGGAAGACGAAACTCTTCTTACCAAAGAAATAACATTTTTGAACTTTTTTTTTTTTTAAAAATAAATTCAAACACTAAATGATGAAGAAATCTCAATCAACGCACCACACACCTCCTCGGTGGTCTTCTTTTTCTTATAACAAAAATCAGATTTCAGCGAAAATATAAATTTTCGCGTTGTAGAGTACTTTTATAATATTAACAAGAAAATAAGAACACTTAGATAGACTTCTTCATAACCTCGGAGTCAAAGTAATACTCTATTTGTCTCAATTTATGTGACTTATTTTTTTCTTTTTAATTCGTCCTAAAAGAATGTCACATTTTTATAATTGAAAACAATTTAACTTTATTATTCTCCTTTTATCATTAATGAAATGGAGAATAGTCCCACAATTAATGGTCAAAGAGTATTTTAGAATTTAGACTACTATCTTTCTTTAACGTTGTGTCAAAATAAACAATGTCTCATAAATTGAAACGGACAAAATATTTGACGTTGGCTTATTTTGTTAGAACTACTAAATTAGTGATGTTTCCTTGTGGTCAACATACACAATAAAGAAACATTTATTTGGATATACATGGGGTTTTCCCGGCAATAGTAGGAAAAAAAGATTATAGCACCATCAATTATTTATTTATTATATTAAAAATATCAATTTATTTTTTATTTATCCGCTAAACAAATCAAGAATATAGACTTTATCATATAATTCCTATCTATCTTCATTATTAATTATAATTATTTTTCAAAATACTAAATTTATCATGTCTAAAAGATAGTATAGTAAATTTATCACGTTCTTAATTACTTTTTAAAGAGATAAAAAAATCAAATATAAATAAGTAAAAATAAATCGAGAGAATATTACGAGGGCATTAGGCACATGTATAAATGAAATGGGACATAATTATCTTTTTATTTTAAAATATTACAAGTCTCAAAAAGGCAGCTCCTTGGTAACTTCAACATATAATAAATTAAATTATAAAGATAATGCAATAAAATATTTATAATTATTTGAGATTAGAAATATATTTTATACCGTCAAACTACAACATCAAAAAAACAATTAAGGAGTTCATTTGAATCATCTAATTATTAGCCAAATATTCACATTATATATAAGATACATTTGTTCTTACATATATACACAATAAATAGTGAATCACTGAATAAAAATTCTACGTCTGCTACTGACAAAAACGACTACCTTTCAACGTAGATAGCAACAACATAGCCAACTCTTCCTCAAATGCATTGTTCCTACTTCTTTCATCTTCAACTTTCATATGTTTCTCAAACACATTTTCAGATATTACAACATTTCTACAAAGTGGACATGTTGATTGCCCTTTCCCATGCATTAGCCATTTCTCCAAACAACTTTCATGGAACATATGATTACAATTGTTAAGCTTTCTCCCTTTATCTCCATACTTGAATTCTGATAAACAAATCGCGCATTCAAGTGATTCTTCATCTCTATTTAAACATCTAATTCTTCTATAAACAAATTTGAAGCTCTTCTCATCTATATTATCCTTGTACCTATTTCTCTCTAGTTGTTTTTGTCTATATGAATTCAGAAAAGCAAAAGTTGCTAACATGATGATTTTTAATAAATTAGGTAACCATGAATAAAAGAAAGTGGTGATAAGTTCATTGAAATAAAGGTAGAGTTTAGTGAAAGCCTTCATTTTTTTTTGTACAAGATAATGTTTTTAGTGGAATTAAAGAAGAGCTGCTTTTTTATAGGTACAACAGGCATGTTATTACTTTGAAAGATTTCTATGGAGTATTTTTTTAATGTTGTACTAACTTGACTTGTTGCGTATGTAGCATCCTTTGTTGATCATGTGTTCTTTTATTTATTTTATGAAAACACATTTAATACATATATGATATCTTTTTTTTTTTTTTTAATGATTAATCATTATCTAGGACTACTTTATCTGATTAATTAAAATTTATGTCATGTAGGATCCTGTAAAAAAGAAGTAAATCCTATTTAAAAGAAATTGCTTCGTGAATTCATGACCTCTGATTAATAATAAATCGAGAAATTATATTTCTATTTCATCACATCCCTCGAATAGTATATGGAGAATATTTCACTTGTCTATCTTTTAATGATGGAAAGTAATTTAGGAAATGGGAATATTAAAACAACCAATTAGTCAAGGAGCCAAAGTATAGTCAAAGGAAGAATATTGAGGTTAGTGAAGAAAGTTATGTTTCTTTTTTTTGGCCGATATATATAAATATAATTAATTGTTATCAGTCCTATTTGGCTGACAGTGTGCCTGGTTGACTTTGTTATTGTTAAAAACTAAAGAATTTATGTCATTTGGCTGTTTTAAAACACTAAGGTTTAGGGTTTACTACTTACGGTTAATCGATATAATGAATTGAGAATTATGAGTCTCAGGTTTAAATTTCACTAAAAATGAAAGTACTTGTTGTTTGTTACTAGTAAGAGGTAGCATGTATCGAGTGGAATCACTCGAGGTATAGACAAATAAAAATTACTCAAACACCGATAATATTCTATAGTTCGGATCTGTTTGAATTTGAGAATTAATTTTGTGCTTAAAAGACATGTATTGTGGCTTGACTGTTTTGAATTTGGTTGAAAATTACCAATTGTGAGACGAGTAACGTTTTTTCGTGTTTTGGATTGCATATTCATTGTACCATTTTACTTTGAAATTCAATATTGTTTCAAGTCGATTCTTCTGATCAATCTCTTAATTCTATTTTTATTTGCATTCACACTTTGGAAGCAAAAATAGAGTCTCTATGACGTAAAAAAGAAACAAGTACTTGACTATAAAACCAGAGAAAAACACACAAGAAGAAAGACACCAGGGCTGCATCTAATTTTCTGTACATAACTACACTCTATATCTTTTGTGCTCACAATTTCTTATGTGACATACAAATAGCACAACAATACAACAAATATGAACCTAAATATAAAAAAGTCAGAGCGGAAAGGGAATGTTTATTTACAGTTGTTGTAGTACGACTTTTCATTTCCCGTTCAGTCAGACTATTAATTATTAGGGCAGCTTTGAGAGTACTCATATCATTGCATCAAGGTAGATATCTCATTAAGGCACACATCATGCTTATAAGAAGTTTCCCAGACCAAATTCTTCAGCTATGTCGCAAAATTTGCAAGAAAGAATAGATGGATTATTCTCACTATACAGCCAAATAAAAGGCACTTGCACAGAGATCACAGTCGTCCTCTTTGCCAAATAATGGAACTCATTACATGAGGTGTCTAAAGTGAACATTGCTCAGTTAAGGTATCCAAATGAAAATTCGTCTCTAATTTTAAGGGGCTACCGATGGGTTAGGCCAAAGAAAAATAGAAGAAGAATGCTATCACTTTTGTTGGAATCTCACCCCAAAAATTACTATCAGTGTAAAATAGTCCTCCTAATCAAATCTACAGCAAACAAAAATAAAATCAAAATCTAATGAAAATCAAAAAGAAAAAAAGAAAAAAAAAATTGGAAGAAAGAACAAAAAAAAAGGTTTCAAAAGGAATAAGGTAAGTTGGGTTTGGAGGTAGAAAATAGGTAACTTTTATTTATTTTTTTGTTGAAAATTAGTTTTTTTATAATTTATTTTAAAATTATTAATTAGTATATCCAAATGTCACATGTTTTCTTTTAATTAGTTATATTATGATATGTCATTCGTGAGTGTATTATACAAACTTTATAATTTTGGTTAATCATCAAAAAAGTGTCCAAAATGATATGACATGTCGTGTTTGAGGTGTTTAAAATAAATAAGGTCTAGTTAAAATGTCTAGAAAAAATTGGTGTCAACTTTAAGAGATTAACTATAGATTCCTCTTTAATATAAACTCACAAATGATGATTTCTAAGGTTACTTGCCAATATGTACAGAGGACAAAAATATTTTTAATAAAGTGATCATATGTATATGTAATATATCGATATGTATATAAATGTATTGATATTGTATAATCATGTATAGATGATGTATAAATATGTATTAGAGATGTATATACATTTTTGATACAATAAAGTATATACTGCAGATCAATGTTTTTCAATCCTAACCAACTTAAATCTCCTCTAAATAATCTCAAAATTTAGATATAAGCTCGTCTCAATTGGATCGTTATGTACTAATTGTTAACACCTTTCCGCATGGACAATGACTTGGAACATTTTTTTAATGCGTAATTTCTTATTTTAATAATTACAAAACAAAACAAAAATCATGATACAATCAAGGCTTTAAAAACGTTAGTTCAACAATATGACTCAGATGTCCTTCATTTGAAAGAAACTTGACAACAACAATCCACTCACACGTAAAAAAATGATATACATTAATAATATAAAATTTAAATTTCTGATCTTACTTAAAAAGGTGCATTAAATCCTTATCACATTATATGATATATCGAACGTAGATTTACACACTACTAAAAAATTGTCAAAAAAAGACGGCAAAAAGCGACGGATTGCGTCGCTTTTTGGGTCAAAATCGACGGAAAAGCGACGCAGTCACTTCCGTCGCTTTTTAGCTCGACGCTTTTCAAAAAGCGACGGACTGCGTCTCTTTTTGCCTTTTTTTTTTGAATTTTTTTCATAAAAGCGACAGACTCCGTCTCTTTATTTTAATTTTAATTTTTTTTATTTCTAAAATGCGACGCTGTCCGTCGCTTTTCTGGAAATTTTATTTTTGAAAATCCAGAAAAGCAACGGATAGAACCACGCTATCCGTCGCTTTTCTGGGATTTTAAAAAAAATAAAACCCAGAAAAGCGACGGACAAAACCACGCTGTCCGTCTCTTTTTTGGGATTTAAAAAAAATAAAATCCTGAAAAGCGACGGACAAAACCACGTTGTCCGTCGCTTTTCTGGGATTTTAAAAAAAAATAAAATCCAGAAAAGCGACGGAAAAAACCACGCTGTCCGTCGCTTTTTCTGCAATATTTTTGCCAGCCCAAACTGGCAGTTTCTGCTGCACACCTGCAAATACAATTCAATTCAATTCTACACTATTCAGCCCAATCAAACACACAATTATAAACAATCTAAACAAAACATAAAATAATATTCAAAAGTATCTAAATCATAAATTAAAGAATTATAAAGTCTTTCAAAATTCGTTTCAAAAAGTTCATAAATGTCCAGAGATCTAAACTAGGGAGTGAGATCTACATAATCATCCTCATCACTCTCGTCGTCGGTGTCATCGGGAGCCGAAGTAGTAGGTCGACGAGCGAGGTTCATCACTTGTTCTTTGATTTGCTGAACGGTCTCATTCATGCTTTCTTGTTCAGCTACTCTTCTCCGCTCCAACTCTGCTAGTGCCACTGTAAGTTTAGCTATTTGATCCGACATAACAGCAATTTGAACACCGTCAAGTGTCTCGGCTTGACGTGACGATCCAATACCTTCTAAGCCTGACTGGAGTCGTCTAACATCATTTCAATAAAATTTCTAACACCGTCAATAAACTCAGGTTTCAAACCAGCACTAGTTTCATAATGCATATTATACATCCACAAACGATGATCCATCTACAAAAATATAGATATTCAATTATATTATAAATAATTATTTATTTTAACTTATTTAAACAATACAACAACTTTAACTAGTTTAGTTTTGACTTAATACAACAATTAAATTCACCAACTAAACCACATTATTTATTTTAACTTATTTAAACAACTTAACAACTTTTTAAATTAAACTAGTTTAGTTTTGACTTAATTCCAACGACTAAATCAATCAACAAAACCACATTATTTATTTTAACTTATTTAAACAACTTAACAACTTTAACTAGTTTAGTTTTGACTTAATACAACAACTAAATCCATCAACTAAATCACATTATTTGTTTTAACTTATTTAAACAACTTAACAACTTTAACTAGTTTAGTTTTGACTTAATATAACAACTAAATCCACCAACTAAGCCACATTATTTATTTTAACTTATTTAAATAACATAACAACTTTAACTAGTTTAATTTTGACTTAATACAACAACTAAATCCACCAACTAAACCACATTATTTGTTTTAACTTATTTAAACAACTAATTAATAACTTTTTAACTTAAACTAGTTTAGTTTTGACTTAATTCCAACGACTAAATCCATAAACAAAACCACATTATTTATTTTAACTTATTTAAACAAATTAATAACTTTTTAACTTGAACTAGTTTAGTTTTGACTTAATACAACAACTAAATCCACCAACTAAACCACATTATTTATTTTAACTTATTTAAACAACTTAACAACTTTAACTAGTTTAGTTTTGACTTAATACAACAACTAAATCCACCAACTAAGCCACATTATTTATTTTAACTTATTTAAACAACATAACAACTTTAACTAGTTTAGTTTTGACTTAATACAACAACTAAATCCACCAACTAAACCACATTATTTGTTTTAACTTATTTAAACAACTAATTAATAACTTTTTAACTTGAGCTAGTTTAGTTTTGACTTAATTCCAACGACTAAATCCATAAACAAAACCACATTATTTATTTTAACTTATTTAAACAACTTAATAACTTTTTAACTTGAACTAGTTTAGTTTTGACTTAATTCCAACGACTAAATCTATCAACAAAACCACATTATTTATTTTAACTTATTTAAACAACTTAACAACTTTAACTAGTTTAGTTTTGACTTAATACAACGACTAAATCCACCAACTAAACCACATTATTTATTTTAACTTATTTAAACAAATTAATAACTTTTTAACTTGAACTAGTTTAGTTTTAACTTAATTCCAACGACTAAATCCATATACAAAACCACATTATTTATTTTAACTTATTTAAACAACTTAATATCTTTTTAACTTGAACTAGTTTAGTTTTGACTTAATTCCAACGACTAAATCCATATACAAAACCACATTATTTATTTTAACTTATTTAAACAACTTAATAACTTTTTAACTTGAACTATTTTAGTTTTGACTTAATTCCAACTACTAAATCCATCAACAAAACCACATTATTTATTTTAACTTATTTAAACAACTTAACAACTTTAACTAGTTTAGTTTTGACTTAATACAACGACTAAATCCACCAACTAAACCACATTATTTATTTTAACTTATTTAAACAACTTAATAACTTTTTAACTTGAACTAGTTTAGTTTTGACTTAATTCCAACGACTAAATCCATCAACAAAACCACATTATTTATTTTAACTTATTTAAACAACTTAACAACAACTTTAACTAGTTTAGTTGTGACTTAATACAACAACTAAATCCACCAACTAAACCACATTATTTATGTTAACTTATTTAAACAACATAAATTTAACTAGTTTAGTTTTGACTTAATACAACAACTAAATCCACCAACTAAATCACATTATTTATTTTAACTTATTTAAACAACTTAATAACTTTTTAACTTGAACTAGTTTAGTTTTGACTTAATTCCAACGACTAAATCCATCAACAAAACCATATTATTTATTTTAACTTATTTAAACAACTTAACAACTTTAACTAGTTTAGTTTTGACTTAATACAACAACTAAATCCACCAACTAAACCACATTATTTATTTTAACTTATTTAAACAACTTAACAACTTTTTAACTTGAACTAGTTTAGTTTTGACTTAATTCCAATAACTAAATTCATCAACAAAACCACATTATTTATTTTAACTTATTTAAATAACTTAAAAACTTTTTAACTTGAACTAGTTTAGTGTTGGTACTTTTGCTTAACAAATATATTATTCCTCAATTTAAAGCTAAGTGTCAACGCTAGATGGACACAAATCGATCTTGCAAAAAAATCAATTTTGTCATCAATAGGATCAACTAGTGTTGGTACTATGCTTAACAAACACATTATTCCTAAACTAAAGCTTAATATCAACACTAGATGGACACACATCGATCTTACAAGAAAATCAATTTTGTCATCAGTAGGATCAACTAGTGTTGGTACTTATGCTTAACAAACACATTATTCCTAAATTAAAGCTTAATATCAACACTAGATGGACACAAATCGATCTTGCAAGAAAATCAATTTTGTCATCAATAGGATCAACTAGTGTTGGTACTTATGCTTAACAAATATATTATTCGTAAAATTAAAGCTAAGTATTAATACTAGATGGACACAAGCACATTATTGAAAACAATTGTACTTGAACTTAAGAAATTTAGAAGCACCAACCTTATCTCCAACTTTGATGAAAGAAGCAATATAGTCTTGTATCAACTTTTTTAGATGTTGAGCTTCCTCAGTTGCCTAGAACGAAAAGTTCTTAAATTAGTTAAACAACTCCCCAAATATAATTCAAACTATTAGTCCTAAATTCCAAATTCAAACTAGTCTTAAAATCACAAATTGGAAGTACTCCTAGAATTCAAAAACCAAACTATAGTGCTAAAATCCCAAATTCAAACTATTAGTAGTCCTAAAATCTCAATAATAATTCAAACTAGTCCTAAATTCAAAATTCAAACTAGTCTTAAAATCACAAATTCAAACTAGTCCTAAAATCCCAAAATCTAACTAGTGCTAAAATCCTAAATTCAAACTAGCTAGCTATTCCTAATCCCAAATTCAAACTATTAGTCCGAAAATCTCAATAATAATTCAAACTAACTCAAATAATATCCAAATTCAAACAACTCCTTAAATACCCTAATTCAATCTAATTTTACAATTCCAAAATCAAACTAATTAACTCAAGAAATACCAAATTTCAAACAAATCCTAAGATACGCTAATTCAAACTAACCCTAACATTAAAATTTTCAATTCACAATCAACAAACACAAACTAACAATCAAATAATCCCTAATTCAAACTAACAATCAAAAATCCTAAATCATTCACTTACTAATTAACTAACAATTAATAGAAAACTAATTCAATAAACTAATTAACAAATTCAACACTCAAATTGAAAGAAATTAAAAATAATATTATGAAACCCTAACCTTGAATTAAAGGAGAAGGGCAGTGGGTCGGGATGGAGGCGGCGCCGGTCGAGATGGAGGCGCCGGCGTGACTCCTGCTGCTGGCCGGTGCGAGCTGCCGCGATGGTGGCGTGGCGCTGGTCGGGGATGGGGCGCCGATGAGATGAGCGGAGTGAGAGAGGAGTGAGACTTGTCACTTTAGATCTAGGGTTTTAATTTTAATAAATTTAATTTATTTAAGTTGATTTAATTAATTAAAATTACATATATATATATATAACTACACATCAACAAAAGTTTAATTTAATAAATTTAGTTACTTTTATAATTTAATTTATTAAATTAAACTTCTGTTGATGTGTAATTAAATATATATATAACTACACATCAACAAAAGTTTAATTTAATAAATTTAGTTAATTTTATAATTTAATTTAATATATTTAATTTATTAAATTAAATTTCTGTTGATGTGTAATTAAATTAATATATATATATATATATATATAATTTAACTACACATCAACAGAAGTTTAATTTAACAAATTTAATTAATTTATCGATCAAGTTAATTTTATAAATTAAAATTATATATATATATATATATAATTTAACTACACATCAACAGAAGTTTAATTTAACAAATTTAATTAATTTATCGATCAAGTTAATTTTATAAATTAAAATTATATATATATATATATATATATATATAGTATATATATATATATATATATATATATATATATATAATTTAACTACACATCAACAGAAGTTTAATTTAATAAATTTAATTTGTCGATCAAGTTAATTTTATAAATTTAAATTATATACCTTCTAATTATATAAATTTAATTTTATTGATCAACAAAAGTTTATCAATATCAAGTTTAATATATAAATCTCCTTGAATTGATCATATGTATTTCTTTAATTGATAATGTATTTCATATCTGAACCATTAGTATATAAGATTTGATTTGCTAAACTATTCGAGGAGTATATAATTAATCAACGTATTTCATACTCCGACGAAGTATCCTTTACATGTCATCATAATTAGGAGGTGATCACTACACTTGACATCCATTCAAGATCGAACGTATATAATAATACTATCTCGCATTTCATACTCGAATGGATTATATGTTAGCTCTTCACCTCTACATCATGAGATGAGATATTAAGTTCATGATTAGACGACGGACTGATAAAATTTGTACATTACTCTAGAAATATAAGTATATATAATTTTCTCCTAATTCATATCAACGTAGTTTCATACTCTAAATATGGATTATAGATATTTTTTTATTTATTCCACGAATTCTAACTTTTTATTTATAAAAGTATACAAAATTGTTACACTTTTTGAACAATTAATTGTAGGTGTAAATGAAATTTTAGTATCATGCACAATAGCAAAATTATGATTAATAGGAATATTTTAAATAAACTGACCTCCGGATGTCGTTTTTATTAAAAGAAATTAGATTTAATAAAAAATACCGACCTCACATTAAATTTTAACATAAATAAAAAGCAATCATGTTAATTAAATAATGTTGACATCGGAAGGTCGGTATTTTATATTAAATTATTTTTTAACTTATATAAAACCGTCATTCGGAGGACGATTTATTTAAAGTTAATTGAAAATATTAATTTATTACATACTATTTAATTTTACCGACATCCAGAAGTCGGTATTATAATTTTTTTGTTTTTTATTTTACATAAAACCATCCTCAGGAAGACGATTTAAATAAAAATAAATCAAAATATTTCTCAAAGCGACGGACAGAGTCTCTATGTCCGTCGCTTTTTTTGAAAAAAAGTTAGACCAACATTTTGACCAAAAAGCGACAGACAAAGAGACATTGTCTGTCACTTTTTTAAAATATTTGACCAGATATTTTGACCAAGAAGTGACGGACATAAAGATGCTGTCCTTCGCTAATTTAAAAAATAATTAAACAATTAAAATTAATAAAAAGCGACGGACGGTGTGACCTTTTTTAAATTAATAAATAATTATTTTTAATACAAAGCGATGGGTTGCGTGTCTATCGATATAAAATAATTAATTATTTATTATATATATTGTTGGTGTAAAATTCCGCGAAAAAAAGCGACGGACTCAGTGATGCATTCCGTCGCTTTTAAAAAAAAAAAATTAAAAAGCGACGGACTCAGTGATGCAGTCCGTTGCTTTTAAAAAAAATTAAAAAGCGACGGACTTTGCGATGCCGTCCGTCGATTTTTTTAAAAGAATTTAATTAAAAAGTGACGGACGGCATCGCTTAGTCCGTCGCTTTTGAAAGCGACGCCGTCCGTTGCTTTTACTTCCGTCGTTCTTTAGCAATTTTTTAGTAGTGACACCTTTATATGTAAATATTATTTTAAAATATTTTATATGACCGAGAAAGCGCACTAGATATGCCTATGTGTACAACTCAATTATTGTCATGGCACAATTCAAATGCTCTATGCAATTATTGTTGTTAAAAATAATACTCTCTCTATACTATAGTAAGTGATAGTATTTGACTGAATATGGAATTTTTATGATCTAAATAAGTTATGAATATATTTATAAAATATCTATTTAAAAATAAATTTATTATTCAAAATTAACATTGAGTCTAAACAAGAAAATATAAGTTTTTTTTTTTTTTACCAATTAAATAAAATTACAGCGCATAAAATGAGGCAAAGTAAATAGCAATTTTGAACTCCTAATTATTGATGTACTAGCTAGTGAGCTTATCGATCGTGGTTATGAAAAAGAGAGGTAAATATATTAAATTATTAGCTACCAAATATATATTTTTTCCTGATGTTTTATGCACTTCTAACTATTACACAATAGGTGAATTATTAGGCTATGTCAATTTTTTGTCTAAGTGATGAATTAGGTTAATCTATTTGTTTTACAGTGGCTTTTTATTAAGATAAAATAAAAATAGCAATATAGTATTTTTACGTTAAAAAAAAATAGTTAGCTCATAAAGATGAAAAATCATGACCTACACCGTGGTAGGATTTGTCTCAACTTCACTAAAATAATGAGCCTCAACAATTATTCAAATTACAAACATTTGCAAATAGCAATTTAAATACAATTTTGATTGTTCCTTAAATTCTATTGTATCGTGTCGTTTAAATTCATTGTTAGGGAATGACGAAAATACTCATTTCATGTAATGATTGATTTGGTGTGATCGCGTCGTTACCTTAATATTTTCTTTCTCATTTTGTCTTTATTTATTTTTATTAATTATATTTCATCTTTTACCCTATATTTTCATAATAATTCTACCCCGTACCTTATCTTTCTCGTAGATTTATCATTCAAACTATGGATATGTGACTTATATAAGGATGGAGAACGATACAATTTATTCAAATATTGTATTGATTAAAACAATACAATACGATACTTTATGAAATAATATGTAACAACCATCATCTCTCCGAGAGGATCACAATTCACTTTATGCTTTTGGAAAAAAATTCAAGAAGCATTAGATATACGAGTAGATCTAAGTAAGGATTCATCCACAAGAGACATATCCACAAATTTTGGACGATATGTTGAAAGCTTGAATATTTTATTTTATTTTGAAGAAATTAAAGGGCTAAGAAATTATAAAGATGAAGAGAAACATCAAAGATAAAGTATGCATTGGCACTTAAGTAGGCCATACATTACATTATTATTATTTGGACTAAGGTCCTTATTACACATTACATAGTCATAATTTTACTAGAGACCAAATCGCGGCATATATATAATATATGACAACGATCAATATGCTTGGGCCTTTCCATAGGGAGGATGTAGTTTGAAGTTAACCACCATTGGATTCTCCGTGAGAACTAAACGATTATATCCATTTTGTCTAACGGTGCCAATGTTGTAGCATTTTATGTCGAGACAGAACACTAGCTTATAACTATAACGAGCAACTTGCTTAATTTGGAACCAACTGCTCACATCGAAAGGATTTCCCAACTTTGCACCCGTGCTTATGGTATGCCCATGTTGCGGCACAAGTTTATCAATGTTATCGACCTTCCACACCATTAGGTCATTACACGGATTTAAAGAATCAATATAGAATCTGATGTTTAGCGGAGAGGACTCCACAATACTCTTTTTGTAATTGGGATTTTTAGGTACAAAATAAACTGCGATACCATAGTCTGCAACATCTAGAGATTCCACAACCGATGTTGGACAAGTGTTTTGTTGTTGATCCCCGAGATCAGCTAGGCTTATGCCTCCGTCCTCAATGGAGTGGTGGGGCGGAATCATGTAGTACCTACTGCTTGCATTGAGGGGTTTACCATTGATATCGAGTACATCTACCAATAGTTGGTTGTTGTTGCAAGTTGCTAAGGGAAGGGATATTGCAAGGGAAACAAAGAGTAGTAATATGATCTTCATCTTTGTAGACTTTTTTTTTTTTTTTTTTTGATGATTTATCCTTCCCTTGCTAACCCCTTCATTTTATAGACAAGATTTTGCTCATATATGTGAAAAACACGTTTAATTTGATTTGTTTGTTTATACCATTTTTCGTACAATAATGATGTGTGTTGTGCCGTAATTTTCCTATATGTAGAAAAAATTACTTTTCGAAATGTTCTAAGTATAAAATAATTTGAGAAAAATACTTAGAAAAGAGTCGCCACTTAATTTTTTAAAGAAATTAAGAAAACTTATAATTTTCAAAGATTTAAACAGAAAAAATCATTTGAAAATACCAAAGAGGGTTCGGGGTTCAATTTACACTTCAAGAAGGGTTTAGGCATTCGAAGTGCCCGCTAACATGCGGTTGACCTGCGACTTGACTAAAATATATTTGACTAATTAGTTGGGAAAATGATTTAACATAAAAATAATAATAATTTACAATAATTGATTAACTTTGAGAAAATAATTAAATAAACGACACATTTTATTTTATTTCCTTTTATTTTTAGAGAAAGGGACCTAAAAATGAAACATTTGAATTAAATTGCAAGTGATTAGAATTTAACAAAACTAGATTAGTTAGCATTTGTTTGAATCATTTTAAAAATATTTTACCAATTTAGTTGATAAACTCAGAAATCATTTTAAACTAGTTAAAAATAAGTGAAAGTTTTGAATAGAAAACATTTGAATAAGTAAATAAGGGTGCAAGAGTTGATAAAATAAAATTTATTAAAGTAAACCAACACAAAGAAAATAGTTCGTCTTTGGGGAATTTAACTAAGTTAATTAACAATTCTAAAGTTAGAGTTAAGCAACAATAATAAATAATCACAATTAAATAATTAAAGAGTAAGGAAGAAATCGAATTTGGGCCTCCTTTTGGGCCATTTCGTTGCAAGTTTTTGGGTTTTAACCCAATCCCCTTTTTGTATACATTTTCTGTATATCAGTGTATATCAGCATGTATATCAGCGTTTTTCTGCTTTCCGAGACCTGTACATCAACTCCAAAGACTTGTTCTTCGATTTCTCAAGGTTGGCTGACTTGATAAAAGAATTTGAGCCTTTATGGCTCTCTCGAAATGCAAAGGGAAGGAAACAAAAGTTCATGGTGAACCCGGGCAGATTCCATGTGCAAACACAAACAAATAAAACGTAAGTAACAACTCAATGGTTTAATATAAGAAAATAGTGAAATAAAATAAATGCTACTGCCTAGATATCTTTGAACAATATTTAATTGGCAGTTATAATCATAACAAGAACCAAACAAAGTAGGCATGAGGAAAAGATTCACATAAATATATTGATGTATTAAGGGCGATGATCATCCTACAACCACAAATCAATATAGACCAACTTAGAATGCAAAATCATAAAGCATCAAAGAATGAATTAATAAATGAAAAAAAAAAAAAAATCTAGGCTAGAAAAAATTAAGAACTCTTGTCAAAGGTTCGTAATAGAACAATACAGTAATTAATTTTGAGGTCAGAGTCAATTCCAAACTCCATTTAATAAGACCATACTAGTAAGGCACAAAATTAAGGCAACAAATTTGGTTTCTAACATTAAATACTATCAAGTAAAGCCATGGGTTTCTATCATGTAACAATACAAATTCAAATGCCACTTCTTTTTTTTTTTTTTTTTTATATAAATAAATAAGGAAAGATCCAATAGCAAGGAAGATCAAATTTCAAAAGAACGGCTAACAATTCAAAAGCAAAACCTTTAAATATGGGTAAGAAAATAAAATAAAATAATAGTAATAGTAATAATTTGACAATAGTCGTTTTAACAAAAGAGACGGAGAAGAAGTTTAGCATGACAAAAAAAATCATATCAAATAATCACTCTTATACAGGAGACATATAGGACAATGCACCAATAATGACCGCTCGACACTTTCAAACAAACCCAACAAATATGACATGAATATTTAACACTAAAATGGGTGCGGAAATAAGCATGAACTAGTCATGTCGAACTAATTACATTCAAGACAACTACATGAAAATCGGCTAGCTTGCATTCGGAGGTAGCTAAATATGACTGTATAAACTCCTTCGGATTCTCTAACTACATAACAACAAGCATAGATCCTATTTTATCAAAAAAAAAAAAAGAATAGAACAGCAGCACCATTAGCCAACGACACAAGCTAAAACCCCAGGCAAGCACAATGACCACCAATCCAGAAGACTACAAACAGAGAACAATTCGAAACATATACTAAATTATCTTAAGAACAGAACCTGCGCTACTCATTTCAGAAAAAAATAAATAAATGAAAAAGATAAAAAAAATGAAGATTTAAGAAGGCGACTCAGGCTTTAACATATCACACGAGAATATCTTGGCATGGATCAAAGTACGCCTCATGGTCTAAAATTTACAAGGAACGAACTGAATAAGAGAGTTACAGGTGATTTACCTCGTTATGGGCAGCGAACAGGGACAGAACGAGCTTTGAGAGTGGCGATTCTTTTACCACACAATTCGAATACGAACAGCAAACCAAGAATCCCCAGGCAGAATCTAAGCGGCGAACTTCTCGGAATTTAAGATTAGAGAAGCATTTTAAAATTTCTTAAGTGTAAGACGACTATTGCCAAAGAATCTAACTCAAAACTTATCAAAATCCAATTTTTCCAAAAAAAAAAAAAGAGGTCTCCCCTCTATCACTTGAATGTAAAGGATTATTTATAGGAGAAGTTGGGGCCATTTGGGGAAAAACGGATGGAATTTTGAATTCCAAATTCGGAATCCCTTTGTCCCTTTGGAAATTCCTTGAAATGGGGGAAAGGGACGTGAGGGTGATGGATTAGGTTGCTAGGGTGATGGATTAGAATTAACTGTTGGCCTGTTGTAAAGTATGTGGTAGAATATTTTGGGCATGAAGTTCGTAGGGATGGAGTTAGGGGAGCAGTACATGAAGCCTCATCGTTTTTTGACATATTTTGGTCATTTAGGAGACAATTTATTGAAATTAGGCGATTTTCTCAGTTTTTCATGTGTTTGCAAATAAAATATTTTGATGATATAGATTCCGGTCGATTTTTTTCCACAAAACCTTTACGGAACTCTTTGTAGGGAATTGAAGAAGCAGTATGTGAAGTCTCACTATTTTTTGGACACCTTTTGGATATTTTACAGGAATTAGACGATCTTCTCAATTTTTTGTATGTGTTATAGTCAGGGGTGGACCCACATGATAGCTTTCGGGTGCTCGAGCACCCATTAACCTCGTATCGAATTATATATACTTATATAGAAATTAAGAAATAACGTATAAAGATTAAAGCTGAGCACCTAGGTAGCAAATGGCTTGGTTGGCGCAGTGGTAACAAGTGGGTGCTTAAGTTGTTAACTTGCTTCTAGTCTTGCGTTCGATCTACTGATTTGTTTCAATTTGATTTTTTTTATTTTTTATTTTTTCTCTCTATGCTGGTTGTTCTTTTTTCCCTTTTGTTAACTTTTTCTAAACAAAATTTTATTAAAAAAATTACATTTTTCTTTATCCGAAATAATTTTTATTGTAGTTTCTTTTATTGACTTCTTCACCGTCATATTTAAATATGATTGTCTTTCTTAAAACAAGTGTTAAATTTGTGCACTTAAATTTTGTGATTGATAGCTAAAGGAACACCCACAACCTTAAAATCCTGGATCCGCCACTGGTTATAACCCATGAATATTTTGGTGGTATGACTCCTAGACGAATTTTTTGTAAAATCTTTACGGAACCCTCAGTTGAGTTGAAGCAACTCTGTGCTATTTTTGCAGATGTCACAAAATAACTAAACCTGGTAGCTCTGATCTCTCATCTTAGGAGAGAGCCAAATGGCGTTGGTCCGTACGCAGTTGGGAGAGCAGTACGTGAAGTCTCACCATTTTTTGGACACATTTAAATTGGTTGGGTAACTTTTTAAGTGAAACATCAATAGTTGAGTGACTTTCTAAGTGAAATACTAGGGGTGTCAAATGGGTGCACAAGGTTGAAATTGGAGATATTAAAATGGGTTGAATAGAAATTGAGTTGGGTTATGACCCGCCTAAATTTACTTGAGCTCAAATGAATTGGGCTCAAACGGCTAAAAATTGGGTTGGGTCATGACCCGCTTAATCTCAATAATGTTAACGTATTGTTATTTACATTTTATAATCACAATTTGAATTTCAACTCAATTTTTTTTTACAAGTGGATAGATAAATCCTAGAAGATATAAATAGATAGTAATTATACCTTAAATATGAGAATATACATTACACCAATGCAAATAAAGAGTTTTGAAACATGTTGAAATTGGAGATTAAATTGGGCTCAATTGAAGATTCTTTTAAAATGGGTTAAGGCTTGAATGAGTTGAGATTGAGCCCAATTTAAATTATCTTGAGTCTAACCCATAAAATTCTGGGTGAATTGTGCGGGTTAACTATATTTTGCTTCATTTGACACCTCTATGAAATACCAATAGTTGAGTAACTTTCTAAGTAAAATACTAATAGTTGACTAACATAGAATGATCATATGAAATATTATATTTTTGCTATCAGATACACTAATATAGAAAGGGAGGAAGGTGAGTGAGATGTGGAGGGAGGCGAGCGAGATAGTTATGTATCACAAATGTATGCAAATCACAATAGACACACAATAGGATGTATATGAACATATCCAGTGTGATTCACATATATCTGGGACGATACTAGAGACATAAAAAGATGGCGAGCGAGATGAAAGGGACGCGAGCAAGGAGCAAGATTTGTTATGCACCCAAATACATGTGAATCCACTTGTTTACAATGTATTTAAAATAAATTACACTTAATTTTGATCCCATGTATATCTAGACGCACCAAAATCTGATTGATTTGTAACACAGATGCACGCGAATCACATACATGTATTTGTATGTACTAGTGTGATTTACATATATCTGAGATGCTAGATACATAAGAGAGTGCGAGCGAGATGGGAGGGAGGCGAACGAGATTTGTTATGTATCTAGATACATGTGTATTCACTTGGATATAGTGTATCTAGAACAAGTTACACCTAATTTTGACCCTATGTATAACGAGATACATGTATCTAAACGTATCTAGATGCACCAAAATCTGATAGATTTGTAATATTGCAAACTAACATGTATATAAGTAATTAGCTCCTAAACTAGTAAATTTTCGATATGTTTTCCTTTATAAAATAAGGGTTATTTATTTGGTTTTTTTCTAATGGGTCGCGGGTGGGGTTTAAATCAAGATCCATTAGAAATTGATTTTTTCCAATAAAATTGGGAAATTTTAGCTAGATAGCGGGCGTTAATTGAAGCGTATATTTCATAAGGAGCAAGTAAAATTAGTCGGACAGTATAATCAAGGATAAAATTAAATAATTACTGAAGTAGTGGGATATATTAGTCATTTTCCATTTGATGAATAAATAGAAACTACTAGCAAAATTAACATATATATAAGTTGATAGCGGATTCGAAATTGTGCAAATTGATTTTCGTAAATCTCATTTATATCTCTATTCATTAAAATGATAAAATCTAAAATAATAATAATAATAATATATATATATATATATATATATATATATATATTTACAAATACAACATAATTTATTATATAAGGCGCATATCTAGCTCTTCAATACTGTACTCAGTTGTAAGATTTGGAAGAGGCATAGCTTATTCGGGAAGCTATAATCCTTCGATTTCTCTTTTTTCAAGATGTAGTTTTTTCTATCTCTATCTCTATTCTTATTTATCGGTCCAATTTTTTTAGATCTAAATACTTTTTATATATATATGTATGTATATGAATTTAGGTCCCAAAAGAATGATGTCTCAGCCAATCAAGATGAGGAGATTTTACCACCTGCTGTTTATCATGACTTTCTGCAACTCAGGTATTTTATTAGGGTTAATAAATTCAATATTGTTGTAAGTGCTTATCAGTCTTAGATTCTTTAAAGGATTTCAGGAGATCAAAATTAGTTACATCTTGCTCATTTAAGTATTTTACCACCAGATTATTTATTTTGAGATTGTTATACTGCATCAAATGTTGTATAAACTTAATATTGTAATTGTGACATGATTTTTCCTAGAAATGTTTATCTCGAAATCAAAAATTCAATCAAACAAGAATAATCTAATCTTACTTTTATTTCAAAATTATTATATCTTATTCCTCAAATAAATCGACGGTATAATTCAATCAGTACTAAAAATTGAGGGCCAAACCCGATCGCTAGGAGCAAGTATTTAAGTAAAATTGACGTTGAACCGATAGACTGTAAATCATCAATTTTGCCTTTGTTAGTTTCACGAAATAGACAGACAAGATCGGTTAAAATTAAGGCACAAGGCCTGCTCTTTCAGAAATATACAAAAAAAAAAAAAAAAAAAAAACGTAGCAACTTGAAATCAAATTAAGAATTTGTTTTTATCACTTTAGACAATTCTACCACTAGAAAATACATGCTCTTTGATGAAATATTTTCATTGCTTTGTTTATATTCTTTAATTGTAATTTGCACTTCAAAAATCGATAAAATCCATCTAATTTTTTTTTATATAATTTTCTTTTTATAAAAACCCGAGGGACTGGTATGGTTTTCTTTAATTTTTCTTATAATTTTCACACATTTTTACGCGAAAAAATTGATGTCTGCCCATCACATGACCTTCTTGTGTATTGTAATTTAATTTGAATTTAATTATGGATAGACATCAATTTAATTGAATTCAAAATAAATTAATTACAAAATAATATCTCAATTATATTAATTCCCTACATAATGTATCTCTAAATCAAATGACTCCTGATTCTTGCATTACTATGTTTTTTAAACAACAAATTAATCAAAATATTGATTTTAAAAAAACAAATCAAACTAAATATTGGAGTTCATGGTTTATATACATATTTTTCCTTTTCCTTCTTTCTTTTTGCAGCATTCAACATCCACATGTTGAAGCTTCATCAGATCCAATGAATCAATATGACATGATAATGTACATGTCAATTTCTATATTAATTATAAATGCATATTAATCTTTCTACTTATCATGTTAAATATTTGTTTGTCTTTTGTTTTATAATATTATTTTTATATTATTTTTTGGTTAGGCCTGTGTCTAATCCTGCTTCTGGGCTCTCATTTCCTGCTGATCAAAATTTACCTCAACAGGTATCTTCTTTTTATAATATTTTGTTTACCATCTTCTTTTGGTATAAGTATATTATATTTGATAAGAGGCAGTGAAGGGGAGGGGTGGGGGCGAAGGGGTGTTGATTTCCACATCGGTAAGTTATGTCATATTTGATATTTTTATATGATTTTATGTAATTCTTATTCCTGAAATACGATAATTTTTGGAATTGATTAGGGTAAGACTGATATTTCATCATGATATTTGAGTTATAGATTCATTTATTATTCATCATATCTGACTCTTGTGTTACAGTATTAAGTCCCCATTAGTGTATTGAGGGCATTTCATCTCTTTATGTAATCTTAGATAATTTTTAATTTTTAAAATTAAATTAGGATCAATATTCATTTATATGTCTTTTCACACAAAGTGACTAAGATGAAGTTACAATAAGGATATCCTATTGCCCTTTTACTTAGTAAAACTAGTAATTATATATATTTTTTAAATTAATTTTAATTTATTATTCATGTCAGACTCTTGTGTTACAATATTCATGTTTTGGATGTCTAGACTTATGTATACACATGAAACAGGGGGTGGAGAAGAGTGTTAAGTCTCCGTTGGTGTATTGAGGGCATTTTATTTGTTCATGTGATCTTAGATAATTTTTAATTTCTAAAATTAAATTAGGATCAATATTCATTTATAATCGAGGTCTTTTCACACACAAGTGACTAAGATGAAGTTACAATAAGTATATCTTTATTTCCCTTTTAATTAGTAAAACTAGTATATATATATATATATATATATATATATATATATATATATATATATATATATATATATATATCAGACTTTTGTGTTACAATATTCATTTTTTGGATGTCTAGACTTGTGTGTACACATGAAACGAGGGGGGTGGAGGGTGGATAAGAGTGTTAAGTCTCCGTTGGTGTATTGAGGGCATTTTATCTCTTCATGTGATCTTAGATAATTTTTACTTTTTAAAATTAAATTAGGATAATTATTCATTTATAATCGAGGTCTTTTCACATACAAGTGACTAAGATGAGGTTACAATAAGTATATCTTTATTACCCTTTTAATTAGTAAAGCTAGTATAATTTATTATCCATCATGTCAGACTCTTGTGTTACAATATTCATGTTTTGGATGTATAGTCTTACATGTAAACATGAAACGGAGGGTGGAGAAGAGTGTTGAGTCCCTGACGGTGGATTAAGAGCATTTCATCTGTTTATGTAATCTTAGATAATTTTAATTTTTAAATTTAATTAAAATCAATATTTAAAGTGACTAAGATGAAGTTACAATAAATATATCTTTATTGCCTTTTAATTAGTAAAGCTAGTAATTTAACATTGATATATATATATATATATATATATATATATATATATATATATATATATATATATATATATATATAGTTTAATTGTATCTATATGCAGGGGAACAATGTAGACTCTAATGGGGTTGTCAATCCTTCAAGGGGAAATTTGGGAACTCGTGGTTCTATGAGGGTATGGTGGTCAAAAAAAATATTTCTTCTTTTTTTCTTTCATATACTCTTGTTGACGTACTTTTATATTTAAAAATAAATTAAGTTTAAACTTTTGATTTTATCTTTAGTGAAAATTTTTATGATACGAATGTTATAACATATTTATAAATTCATGACTCTAAATATCTTCCCTTTGTTTCTTAAATTTTTGTATGGAATCAAAATATACCAAAAAATTTGAAATGACGAAAGTACCACAAGGTTTGTTAGTATTATTAAGAAACCTACATTTTTATGTTGAATAAATGCAGATAAGATACAAGCAAGGAGGAATGCCAATATTAATGCGTGGATCATCTTCACGTTCAGGAGTATATGTTCACTCCTTAATTTATATACTCTAGTTTAAAAGTTAATTTATACATGTAAATTTTTAATAAAATAAATATCACAATTTGAAAATATTTTGTTTATGTAATTGTTCAAAAAAAAAAAAAAAAACTTGGTAACAAATTTCATTATTTTATAATTTTCGAATGCAGAGAGAAGACATCGAGAGAGAAAGCATGGAGACAACTGCTCCGCTGAGTATGTAAGCATACCTTTCTCCATTTCGCTTTATATGTCATTTGATTTTATTTTGATCTAATGAGTTGCGGGTTGAATTTAAATGGTGATTCATGAATGAATAATTTTTTACTAGCATTGGGTAAGTTTGGCTAGATGATGGGGGGGGGGGGGGGGATCTTAATTTAAGGATGTATTTGATAATTTTCTTAACAACAAGGATAAAATTAACCAGATAATATAATGGAAGATAAAATAGAATAATTTAATAAAGTATAGGAGTATATCAATCATTTTTCTTCTTCACAAATAAACAATTATGTGTTATGATACAAATATTGAAACTGATAGCAAACGATTAGTATTTTTGGTAAATCAATATTGAATTTAGAATTGTGCAAACTTAATTTCATCAATTTAATTTTATATTTTTATATTCAATAAATGATAAATATATAAAGCAATATTTGCAAACACAATCAAATTTACTATGCACATATTAAAAGTAAGAGGTATATTTAACTCTTAAATACAGTTATAAAGTTTTGAGGAAACTTAAATTATTCTTGAAGATATGATCCAGTAATTTCTGTTGTTTCAAGATATAAAAAAATTTATTTTGTTTCTCTTTTCTAATTTATCAATCTATTTTTATTTTATTTTTTGGATTTAAACACTTTGTTCGATATTGTATTAATTTAGGTCTCAAAGTAGAGATGTCCCTGAAAATCAGAATGAACAGGACTTACACACTTCTGTTTATCATGACTTTGTGTTGCCAAAATACTTCTTAATGAATTCAGAGCTTTACAATAATGACTATTTTATCAAAAACATGATCGAAAAGTTTTCAATTAATATTATTTCTATGAATAACTAATGCATGTTGTTTTTTTCTCTTGTCAAGGCCTGTACAGTTTAATTATGTTCCTGAACTCTCATTTACGCTTGGCCAAAATTTACCTTCAGAGGTATCATCTTCTTCTTTTTTTTTTTTGAATCATTATTGTTTATAATATAAAGTTATAAAGTTACAATCAAGTGACTAATATAAAGTCACAATTAAAAAACTCCATTGCCATAGTTATCATTGCTAATGTTACTTTTATGGTTCCTCTTAGTAGGGCTACAATGCAAACTCTAATAGGGCTGCCATTACTTCAAGAGGATCAGTGAGAGCTCTTAGTACAAGGGTATGTTGTTATTTAAGAAAATTATTACCACACAAACAAATTAGAACGACAAAGTACCATAAAAGGGTTTGTTAGTTGTATTGGACAACTCGCATTTTATGTTAAATAAAAACAGGCAAGCGTCCTTCGGGATGGCTCAGTTGGTTTGGAGGGTGGTTATCTACACGGATGACCCGGGATCGATCCTCCCTCAATGCTTTTTGAGGCGAGCCTGTCGCATAGGGCTTGCCTTGTGCGGTTTACATCCCCTGTGTAGTTTGCAGGTGATTACACATTGGGTTTTTACCCAATGCGCACAAAGTGCTCACCCGAAGGGCAAAGGTTGTAGCGGTTACGGGTTATCCTGGAGGTTCAAAAAAAAAAAAAAAGGCAAGCTATAATCGAGGAAGAATGACAAGATTAACACATGTATTCTCTTCGCGTTCAGGAGTATACATCTAAACCTAATTTATGTTACTAGTTTAAAAGTTTGTTTATGCAAGTAATTTTTTAAGCAAACATAATTATTATAATGTGAAAATGTTAACTTTTTGTAATTGTTCAAGGTGGTAACATTTTCTTTCTTTTTTTGTTTAATCAAATGAATGCAGAGAGGAGTCAGTGGGACAAATCCTCAATATCCAAATGCTCCACCAAGTACCTCCACAACAAGAGCTCCACGTTCAACGTAATCATATATTTTTTATGTTTCATTTTATGTGATATTATTTTCTTATTAATTTGTGTCAAAATTTGAGGGAGTGGATATATGGGTGCTTAGATTTTTTTTTTTTTTTTTATGTATTGAAATGTGAAATTGGTGGTGCAGACCAATTCCTAACCGTTTATATGATCCAAACTATGCTGAGAATGGTCAACCAGTGGATCCTTTCTTACGCCTTCTAGCGTCGAACCCCAATTTTCGTAAGCTATTTTTGTTCACATTTCATTTCACACACATATATATCTTCTTTTTTTTTGGTTGATATGTTAATATTTGTTTTCATTTAATTTTCAGGCAATCGTAGAAACAACAACTGAGGAACAGATTGAGCTGGCTAGAAAGTTGAAGATACTTTGTGGAAAAATTTAGAACAAAGGCCAGCTTATGATGCTATCTTTTTATTTTCTGTTATGTTATTTCTACAAAATTCTCTTTGGGAAATGAGGAGACTGAGTACTAGACTAAATTTTTCTAGTGGATGCTGTTTGGGATAGCTGTTTGGTAAATGGTTATCTTTTTAGTTCGTTTGGAAACTTATGAATATTTTAGACTTTAGTCTGAAGATTTTTTTTGAGCAAATTGAAAATTTTATTAGAAAAATTGTTGGAATAGTTTTGATCTAAACTTTCTTAAATGGGTAAATTTTAGGAATCACATAGTTTTAATATGAAATTACAATCTATCCCTCTTTAGTTTGTAATTACATTAATCCCTTAAAAAATAACACAAACCGGATACATAATATGTAGCTCGCATACATTATAACATAAACCGGATACATTAAAAACTAGCTCGGATACATTATAAAATAAATTGGATACATAATATGTAGCTCGGATACATTAAATACTGGCTCGGATACATTAAAGAAATAAGAAATTTTAGAGGGTTTTAGTAATGGAAGGGGATATTGGAAATAAGGGAAACATAAGACGTGTATTTCAGTAATTTTCCCTTCTTAAATTGTTGCAAACATTAGATAACAATCTAGTATTTGTAGTTATTTTTTTGGAACTCCAGGATAACCCGCAGTCGCTACAACCTCTGTCCTTCAGTGAGCACTCTGTGGTGAGCACTTTGTGCGCACTGGGTAAACCCCCCACTATGTAATAGCCTTCAAACCACACAGTGTATGTAAACCGCACTAGGCAAGTCCTATGCAACATGCTCAACTCAGAAGACATTGAGGAGGGATCGATCCCGAGTCATCCGTGTGGATAACCACCCTCCAAACCAACTGAGTCATCTCGAAGGAAATTTGTAGTTATTTGTCATGTGTAGAAATGGCAAAATGTTTAAAGTTTACGGTTATTTGTTTGATTCAAAGCCATTTTAAATGGTTGAATATTTGATTCATGTCAAAAGTGAGTCAAATATGAATCAATTCATATTACTCATCATAAAATATGGGTTATCTATCGGTATCAACCAACCGTACTCCCCTTGAAGTATGGAAGGTTGTAGGAACCTCTAAAAGGTACATAATTATTAAGGATGTGTTAGGTATGCTTTTCAATTTTCTCACCTGATGTCCCAAATGTTTTGGAAAATAGTTTTAAGATGAAATTGTTTTTCTCTAATTTGAGGAAAGTGACTTTCCTACTTAAAGTAAAGAAAATGCTATCCAAAACTCTCTTTCAGTCTCACTACTATAATGGGTCTTGACCTGGGACTCCACTCTTGACCCCAACTTGAGACCAGACTCCTTATCTCGTCCCCAACCCTGATTTTCAACTTTGATTCAGGACCAAATTTTTTACTCGATATCTAACTCCCTACTTCATATCTTGACTCAAAATTCAAATCTTGATTCAAAACCCGATTTCTGATAGGCTGATAAAATTTTTTCTAAAAAATATATTATACTCATCAACCAAACATAGGAAAATAAGTTAGAAATCAACTTGTTTTTCAAGAAAATATTTTAAGTCACTCGGTGGCTCGACGTATAAGCTAGTCTTTTGTCCCTACGGAGAAAAATTTACTTGCCAAAATGTTGGAATTGCCGATGAAAATGGATATAACCGTTTGGTTCTTACAGAGAATGCAAAGGCATTTGTGTTCAAAAAAGATGAGAAAATTGGCAAGGCAATCGTGTAATATTCAAAACCATTGCTTATTGGATCGAACTTTTTTTTTTTTTACGTCAGATATTAGCTATAAATAATTATCGACTTCAAGAAAAAAAGCAGATGAATGAGATTATTTCAAACTAAATAATGTAAGTTATGTAATGCAGGCTTATGCTTCTATGTTTCCTAGATGAAAATAAAATAAATAATGTAAAGCATGACCACATGTGATACGTACTAGTGTTATACTGCTACAATTATTTATTTTTTTAACAACTTAAGTTACCATGCAATAATGATATGTATTATAATCCCTAAGAACAAAAAATACAATTGAGAACTGAAAACAACAAGAAAGTAATAATTAATGGTCCTTAAAACGAAATTGAGAATGTTAACCAAGGGTGAGAAGATCAGAAAATATAGAGATAGATAGAAGGGGATGAGAAGCTCAAACTAAGAGCAGAGATGAGAGGAATCAAACTCTTTTTCTCAATAATTTGCATAACCCCTGAATCACAAATGTAACCACTATCCCTTTTTGATGGAACCGTTCTCACACCGACTACTCAATTCGGATTCCAAATTAAATCAACCTGGATCTATTGCTTATTCTCGCCCAATAGCTCTTATCAGCCCAATAACTACTTGTATGACTTTAGTATCCATATAGGGCTGGACTTGGTTCATAACATGTTTACTTCCTACGTTTTAGTTATATTTAGATGAATTTGCTTAGTTAGATTCGAAATTATGTTTTTTTTTTTAAAAAGAAAGATGTTTGAAATTTTCAAGCACGTAGGGCCTACAAAGCAAACAATATTACGGGGAGCAAGGGATGTAATAACATCACAAATATCATTTCAAGTTTATATCCCATCGATATTAATGTTGTGTGATAGTATATATGATCCACCCTATATGATTAAGAATAAAGAAGTGTATGCAGAAATATACAATTTTCTACCTCCATATTTTGTAGCATATCTCACTGCTAAAATAAGTCATAGGTGATTGACGCAACACAACGTGAAATTTTTTGGAAGCAAGTTGAGGATTGACTTCCACCACATTCCAGCCACACTTTTATACAAAGGTCATGCGTTCGGTCAAAATCGGGTTTGTCAATTTTCTTTGTCCATGATTTCTGTCATCAATCATATCCAACGAAAGGGACAGCTGTTGACACCCAATTTTCGCCTAACATTTTCAAAATTCGTAACTTTTAAGCTTTATTTATTTAATTGTTCAAAATACATTACTATTGATAGTAATCATCAGACTTTTAGACTAATATCTGAACATGATCTGGCTCCTTATAGGGATATTTACCGATTTATGCATATTGGTTTAGTACAGGTGGCATTTAAGCCCCTTACTTTACGAGGTCGACCTGAAAGTTTTATAGCAGCCTTACGAGATGGTAGAAACCAGAATTGGAAAAAATCCCTTATAGGGACTATTTTAACAAGTTTGGCTTATGGACCAATTTATTTTAATGCTTATCATAATTTGCAGATTTCTTTACAAGATGAGAATTCACTTAGTTCTCTTATATTAAACGTCAAATTTCATGGTTATGATTATATGTCTAGCACTGAAGTTGTGTGTATTTGTTATAGAATTTATTATAAACTGTTGCATACTTTGAATCCTATGTGCAAGGTTTTTGATTTTAAAAATGAAACCATTTTAATAGAAACTAATTTTGGAAAGTCTAAAGTGGTCACTCGGAGGCCTATTAAGTGGGAAGAAATTGATTTTCCACAAGAATGAGTCATTGAAGGAGCAACTCTTCCTAAAAACAATATTAATGAGGAGATTTTAGAAGCTGAACATTTGAATGATGGAACTGTTAAAATCAAATTCTCTGATCCCATATTAAATAATATAATTGATTATTGTAGTATGTCTTCAAAAATTACTAGATCTAATATATCTCTTGTAGATTATATTGTTCAGGCCCCTCTAGAGCTTCTACATCTCAAATTAGAGAAAGTTATAGATGTGATAACATAAAAATTGATAAAGATAATATTGATAGACCTAACTCAGATTTAGATATAACTAAATCTGAAATGAACTTCCCAGATGGGTTATCTACATAAATTGCTTTATGATGTCGGACAAACTTTATTGATTTTAGTCCAGGATCACTGGCAAGAGAAAAGATTTCTAAAGAATTTCAAAAATCTAGGTGGAAACCTTTTAGAAAATGGTTTTTCCAAAGCTTTAATAAAGAAGAGCAGATTAATTTTCGAAAAGAGTTTTATAAAGACCTTATTGACTCAAGACAAATGCTTTAATTGCCTTTGTTCCTTGGTTTATGGGTAAACATGTTTATAATTATATATCCATGATAGAAAAAAATTTTACTTTAAGTAATGGAGAAATTACTAAATCAGTTTTTCCTCCACTACAATCTTTTCAAATTAGTAAAGATGATAAGACAGTGCATTTTAATGCTTTTTTAAAATTATTTGAAGATAATACTGCTTTAGTTACTACTCATCATATTAATATTATGATTAAGCAGCATAATTATACAAATATTTATATGAGCATGTTAGGCGATCATATTGTTTCTCTTCATGATAAAGTTGATAAACTTCTTTCTCAATTCAGTTTTGATAATAAAGGAAAAGGTAAGATGGCTCAACCGAGTATCCAGCCTCCCCCAGAAATTGGAGATTTCAAGTTAAAAGATTTCTCCGATTTAGAGAATTTTTTAGAAAAAACTTTCAAAGGTAATAACCTCAAACCGCTAAAGATTAATAATCTTTCAGGAGAAGAAAGTAATAGTAATGGTAATATGGAGTTTTTTGAGGTGAATAAGATCTCAAAAAAGTATGCTAGGAAACCTATTCAAAGGATGTACTATTATCCTAGACCTACTCCCCAAAATGTGCTCTTGGAAGAGCATGAACATATTATAACTAATAGTTATAATAGGAAAGAAATCTATGAATGGAACATAGATAGATACACAGATAGACATATCTATACAACAGTACATAGAATGCTCATGTATAGTACTATCTGTAAGACGAACAAAAATAAGTGATAAAACTATTGTTGATATGATAACAGCAGGATTCACAGGCCAATTAAAAGGATAGTGGGATAACTATCTCAATCAAGATCAAAGAAATAAATTTTTCTTGGCAATCAAGCAAGAGGATCAAGGAATGACTAAAATGCAGTTTATACTTTGGCTCTTAACATTATAGAACATTTTTTAGGAAGATGGTCAGATAATAGTGAAACCATAAGAACCTTACTCCAGAATTTGAGGTGTAAGACTCTTACATCTTTTAGGATCTATAAAGATGTTTTTCTAAGTAGAGTCATGGAGTTGCCAAAATGTAATAGCACTCATTGGAAATCCAAATTTATTGATGGATTGTCAGCTCTTTTTGCAGAAAGAGTTAGGAAAATTCTAAGAGGAGATGGACATAGCATCAATTATGAGGATTATACATATGAAAAATTAAAAAGTGCTTGTGTACAGGAAGGATTGTCCTTATGCAATGAAATTAAGTTAAATCAACAGATTAAGAGGCATAGTCTTAATGAAAGACAACAGTTGGGAGAGTTTTGTGAGCAATTTTCTCTAGACATTCCCAAATATGCTTCTAAGAAGGAAAGGCAGAAAGAAAAGCATTCTTCTAAAAATAGGTCTTCCAAGAAAGATTATAAGGAATGGAAAAGGAAGAGAATTGAGAGAAAAGAAAGGAGGAATAAAGAAGGAAAGAGCAACAAGAAAGTTTATAAATCTAACCGTAGATTTGATAAATCAGACACTTGCCACAAATGTGAAAGATTTGGCCATTACGCAAAGGATTGTAGAGTCAAGGAGAAGATCAAAAGCCTTGACATAGATGATAATATTAAAGACTCTCTCTGTATAAGATTATGCTCAATTCTGATTCAGAAAAATCAGATTCAGGATATAGTAGTCAAGAAGAATCATCCACAAGTGAAAACCTTAAAGCTCTTCACCAAGAAGATTATATGTCTTCAGAAGATGACTGTCTACCTTGTCAACAAAGATTGGAATGTGATAAGGAAGGAGAGGAAGATGATCTTTATAAGATTTATTCCCAGTTTAAGGAACTGAGTATCAATGTCATTGATAATGACAAAATTATAAAACTCTTACAAACGGTAAAGGATCCGGAAATAAGAGCTCAAATCATTGATAAAATTAGTAATACAACATCTACCTCTAAGAATCAGATTCCAAAGGAGATTCCAACCAGAGATGGTTCATATACATGGCGAAAGTCAAGAATCTTCTTTTAGAAAGAAGAAAGCTAATAAGTTCTCCTACTACCATCAATGATTTAAAACAAGAGATTAATAATCTCAAAGAAGACATTCAGCACCTCAAAGAAAAGAATGTCATCATAGAAGTTCGATTTAATAGTTTTGAGACTTGAAAAAATTTGAGTAATAACTCGGCATCTTCTTCTTCATATGAAGGTGAAAGTAATAACCTTGATTTTCTTAAAAACCTAAATTTTGGTAATACCAAAGGAGATTTTTTACAAAGCCTAAAAATTTTTACTTCTCAAAAATTTTATACAAAAATTACCATTCTTATAGATTATAATTATAAAAAAGAATTTATTGCTTTCATTGATAGTGCAACTAATTTAAATTGCATACAAGAAGGACTTATTCCTTCAAGATACTTTCATAAAACTACTCATAGTTTGAGATCAGCAAATGACAGTAAAATGAATATTGAATTTAAATTACCTAAAGCTTTTATTTGCAAAGGGAAAAATTGTGTTCCTCAAAGCTTTGTTTTAGTTAAAGATATGACTAACCAAATTATTTTGGGAGTACCCTTTATCAATGATATTTCCCTCTTACTCATTGGGATAATGAAAAAATTATAGGTACTTGGAATAATAAACCTTTTATATTAGAATTTATTACTAAACCTTTTACAAGGATGATTAATGAATTGACCTCGAAAATGATTTCAAAAAATAATCAGATGAGCTTTCTTAAAGGAGAAATTAATAGTATAGAAATTGATAATATTATGCTAAATCCTAAATTACATGATAAGATTGCTATTTTACAAAACCAATTCTCCCTTGATATTTGTGGAGATCATCCAAATGCTTTCTAGAATAGAAAGAAGCATGTTGTTAGTCTTCCATATGCGGATGATTTTATTAAAAATAATATTCCTACAAAAGCAAGGCCCTGCCAGATGAATTCTGAATATTTGGAGTTATGCAAAAAAGAGATTGAATCTCTACTTCAGAAAGGCCTTATAAGGCATTCAAAGTCTCTATGGTCTTGTACAATCTTTTATGTTAATAAACATGCTGAACAAGAAAGAGGTGCCTCCAGATTGGTTATCAATTATAAACCACTTAATAAGGCATTACGTTGGATCAGGTACCTTATTCCTAATAAAAAGGATTTATTAGATAGAGATTATGAAGCTATTATATTCTCTAAATTTGATTTGAAATCAGGATATTGACAGATTCAAATAAATGAATCTGATAGATTTAAGACAGCTTTTAATGTCCCTATGGGTCACATTATATGGAACATTATGCCTTTCAGTTTAAAGAAAGCTCCTTCAGAATTTCAAAAAATCATGAATGATATTTTCATACCATACAGTAATTTTATAATAGTTTATATAGATGATATTCTAGTATTTTCAAAAAATATAGAAATGCATTTTAAACATCTTGATTTATTCAAAAAGATAATTATCCAAAATGGTTTGGTTATATCTGCGCCAAAAATGGCTTTATTTCAAACCAAAGTCAGATTTTTTGGTCATAATATTGAGAAAGGAAATATTAGTCCTATTAATAGGAGTATTGAATTTGCTTCTAAATTTCCAGATAATATTACTAATAAAACTCAGTTGCAGAGATTCCTTGAAAGTCTTAACTATGTAGCACCTTTCATAAAGGACTTAGCCCTTGATACGACTATTTTATATGACAGACTTAAGAACAATACAAAAGGTTGGTCAATTGCTCATACTGAAGCTGTTAAGAGAATTAAGACAAAGGTTAAAAACCTTCCATGTCTTACTTTGGCAAACCCGAATTGGGAAAAGACGGTCGAAACAAATGCTTCGGATTTAGGATATGGTGGTATCCTTACACAACACTGTCCTGATAATAAACGACATTATATTGTCCAATTTTATTTTGGGAAATGGAATGCAGCTAAAAAAAATTATGCCACGGTAGCTAAAGAAATCTTAGCTATTGTGAAAAGTGTTCTGAAATTTCAAGGCGATTTTTATAATCAAAAGTTTGTAGTAAAAAATGATTGCCAAGCAGCTAAATTTATGTTTAATAAAGATTGTAAACATGATGTTTTTAAACAAATGTTTGCAAGATGGCAAGCTTTATTAGCACCTTTTGATTTTGAGATTCATTATAAGAAGTGAGAATATAATAGTCTACCTGATTTTCTTACTTAGAGAATATCTAGACTAAATATAATTGTGTTTGTTTTTAGGATGAGGCCTTCATGGCCCCCTTCAAGAAGGGGAAGCGGACGGAGTTTAGGAGGAAGAGGAGGTCATATCCTTGCTCAGATAGGAACTAAACAGCTAGTAGCGGCAAATAGTGCTTCTACAAGTAGAGAAGGGCTGAATACAGACCATCCTATGTATAAGGAATTCATGAATTTTATGCAATCCAAACAGAGTAAGGATAATATTCCTCCAACTTATTCCACAATACTAGTTGATGAAGAAAGCATAGAAGCTTTCGATCTAAATAACAAAAAGGAAGTTATACTTCTTTTAGAAAATAATGATTTAAGATGGAAACATGACCCTTGGCAACTCATGACCAGGTATTTAAATTCAGTTTGTTATACTACAACTACATATAAATATAGAACGCATTATGAGATGATACTCTCAGGAACAGGGTCAGGAGAATTTCAGCATTTCCATCCTGCTAACACGAGAAAAGTTTATAACTTTTCAAAAATTATTATAAAAAAAATCATTACTCCAGAAGAATGGGGAATGAGCCCCCTAAAAGAAAGAGATTATATCCACCCTGAGCAGAAAATCACAGTAAAATACAAATACAATTATTGGGATTCGTTAACAACTTTAATAAAGTTCTATTATATGAGAATGCTAATCGAAAGCATTCATGGTTCATAAAGATTTGTTCTAATGTCTTTACTTAGTCAATCCCAAATTGGTTTTGTAAATGGTGGATGTTATACGGTCCTTCAATAAAAATTCTACCAGAACAATAAACAATTATATTTGGAATGGTTAGATATATCTCCAAAGCTTATAAGTATGAAGCAAGATAATATCTTTTTCGAATGGATGTCGATAATGTACTTTTTTATATAATTTTCAATCCCATGGATTATGAAATGGAATATAGAAGTTAATAATACTTCTGAATGATTCCCATGTTTACAACGAACTTTTTATACAAAGTTTTGGAGCAAATTAATAAATAAAGACTTTTGAAAGTGGGATCCACTTTTTATCGGGGTGACCTCTAATGGAAATTTTGACTGTGCCGTTGAGTCCGAAATGTCAAATTTAGTAGGGTAGCATATATATTTTATTATTATTGGGTTACGAACGAATTCCGAGCCCTCCGTCGGAGACTTTGGAATATATAGCAATAGCTGGTATCTGATGCAGCCTTTTGGCGACCAGAATTTGGGATTTTAACGACCAGATTTTTGGGTCTTTTAGCGACCAGTTTCGTTTTTTAACAGCCTCATTTGCCAAACTTCAAACCCTCATAACTCTCTCATTTCAAGGTCGATTTCAGTGATTCTTGAGGCTATCTTGTAGGGTTTTTCGCGAGGATCGTGTTGGTGAGATAAAAAACTGATTTGGGGTCCTGTTTGAGGTAAATTTCATAAAATACCTGCTGCCATTACCCCTTTTTGTGAGCTTGATTTTGGAACTTTTGAGACTTGTTTTCTTGGTCATTTTAGGTGCGAATCTGGTGATGCAAGAGCCTAGATTGTGGGTTTTTCATGAGGATTGTTGTGGTGTGATTGGATTTAGCATCTGGACCCTCGTTTATGGTATTTTCTCGTAAATAGCTGTTGTTATTGTTGTTACTTTTTGTGTGATTTGGGTTTTTTGTTGCATGTTCGTGTTTGGACTGTTCCAAGCCTCGAATTGTGTTCCATTTTGGAACACAAGTTCAGGGAGGTGTTAAGAACCTATTTTTGGGGTTAATTCCAAAATTTTCAGCACGGGTCCCACTTTCCTCGTTTTGACCCCGAAATTGGTTTGTTTTCGTTTCTTGCGATTTTAGTGTCTAAACGACCGTAATAACGTTGTAACTCTATTTTTGATAGTGTGTCAGAGTTTCAAGGTCATTCGGAGGGGGAAGGCTCCGGAGAAGTGATTTTTGGAGTGCACGTGATATGCTTGCAAGTAGGCTACGGTTTCCCTCTCTTAGATTGAGTTTGAGAGATTGAATGCATGTTGATTAGTTGGGATTTGGGTTGGTAGTTATTGAATAATGCATAGGTGTTTAGAAGTCATGTTTCGGCCTCTTTCGGGATTCTTTGAGTATCTGTGAGCATACTTGGCGTTACAAATTAACCCTCCTTGCTATGTGGAGTACTTGTATGCTTAATTACTATTTATTTGAAGCATGTTGGGCCTTAGTTTAGGTTTGACTAGGGCTTGCCTTAGAAATTCATGATTCGGAACCGATAGGCCTTAGTTTTGCCCCGACGTCGCTCGGCCGGCTTAGATCCCTGTAGACTGGTGTAGCAGACTGGAGTCTAATATTTTGGACCTTAGCTAGGTGATACGCTTACTTCGACGATAGTTATCCCTATTTCCCCGATATTACGGCTTCACGAATTACGTCGGCGACACTGGTTCTGATTCGCGATTTGAAGTTGGTTTTCATTGGGTTCCAAGGACCTGCATTGATTGGCTAAGTATGGACGGTGTTCCACAGACATTTTGAGCATGGATCGATTTGGAATCTTTCTACAACGATAGTGGCACCTTTGTCGGGCATCCGAATTCGAGCTTCGATCTCGACCTCATTGATATTTTCGTAGAGCATTTGGTTCGAGGTTCGGCCTCTATCGCCCAGATACTTATATAAAGCATCCGGTTCGAGGTCTGGCCTCTATCGCCAGATACTTATATAGAGCATCCGGTTCGAGGTCCGGCCTCTTTCGCCCAGATACTTATACAGAGCATCCGGTTAGAGGTTCGGCCTCAGTTACTTGATACTTGTGATTGGTTACTTGGGTACTTCTAGTGAGTATCCGGTTCGAGGTCTGGCCTCCGTACTGTCAGATTCTACTATTGGGGTTGAGGTTTTGGTTCGATGTTTTTTGTTCTTGGGTTCTCATACGCAATTCTCTTTAGCTATAGTTTTTCTGTGTACTCATCGGGCTTATGGGGGTCCGTTCAGGCTTTTAATTTAACTTGCGCACGAGTGTACCTTCTGGGCTTATAGGTGTCCAGTTAGGTGTAGTTAGCTTATAGATTACTTTAGTTAGTTCTTTCTACACTCGTGTGCATTTCATTGTTACTTAGTTTTCCATTCTTGACCTCCGTTTGTGTTATTCCTTCTTTTCATATTGCTTTTACTTTTTAAGTTCAGTCGCCCTATGATGCCTACTGGATACCTGCTGTTTTGGTACTCATGCTACGCTCTGCATCTATTTCGTGATCCAGGTCCGAGCACTAATGGCCAGTGTTGATCCAGGTTGGAGTAGTCTAATCATGAGATAGAGGTGAGCACACGATGTTCTGTACTATTTCAGTCTCCATCTGTATATATAGACTTGTCTTTTGCCTTTCGAGACAGTCGAGTCTATGTGGTCCATTTTTAGGACTTGTACTCTTTTTGTTAGTAGCTCTGTACTAGTGACTTCCAGGTTTTGGGAGGGATCTTTATTTGTATATATGTTTTGGTTTGCGTCCGCCTGTTTTATTGTTATATTAAATTTTGCCTACTCTTGTTTAGCTTCTTCCCTCAGACCCAATACTTGTTGTTCCGGGTTACGGGTTGGCTTACTTATTGGTGGGTTATAGTAGGTGCCATCATGGCTCGAGAAATTGGGTTGTGACATATGATGACATTCTTTTCTTTGAGGAGTTGAATGTCTTCTTTGAGATTATTAATCTCTTGTTTTAAATTATTGATGGTAGTAGGAGAACTTATGAGCTTTCTTCTTTCTAAAAGAAGATTCTTGACTTCCACCATGGTATATGAACCATCTCTGGTTGGAATCTCCTCTGGAATCTGATTCTTAGAGGTAGATGTTGTATTACTAATTTTATCAATGATTTGAGCTCTTATTTTCGGATCCTATACAGTTTGTAAGAGTTTTATAATTTTGTCATTATCAATGACATTGATATTCAGTTCCTTAAACTGGAAATAAATCTTATAAAGATCATCTTCCTCTCCTTCCTTATCACATTCTAATCCTTGTTGACAAGGTAGACAGTCATCTTCTAAAGACATATAATCTTCTTGGTGAAAAGCTTTAAGGTTTTCACTTGTGGATGATTCTTATTGACTACTATATCCTGAATCTGATTTTTCTGAATCATAATTAAGCATAATCTTATACAGAGAGTCTTTAATATTATCATCTATGTCAATACTTTTGATCTTCTCCTTGACTCTACAATCCTTTGCGTAATGGCCAAATCTTCCACATTTGTGGCAAGTGCCTGATTTGTCAAATCTACGGTTAGATTTATAAAAGTTCTTGTTGCTCTTTCCTTCTTTACTCCTCCTTTCTTTTCTCTCAATTCTCTTCCTTTTCCATTCCTTATAATCTTTCTTGGAAGACCTATTTTTAGAAGAATGATTTTCTTTCTGCCTTTCCTTCTTAGAAGCATGTTTGGGAATGTCTAGAGCAAATTGCTCACCAAACTCTCCCAACTGTTGTCTTTCATTAAGACTATGCCTCTTAATCTGTTGATTTAACTTAATTTCATTGCATAAGGACAATCCTTCCTATATGCAAGCACTTATTAATTTTCCATATGTATAATCCTCATAATTGATGCTATGTCCATCTCCTCTTAGAATTTTCCTAACTCTTTCTGCAAAAAGAGCTGGCAATCCATCAATAAATTTGGATTTTCAATGAGTGCTATTACATTTTGGCAACTCCGTGACTCTACTTAGAAAAACATCTTTATAGAACCTAAAAGATGTAAGAGTCTTACACTTCAAATTCTGGAGTAAGGTTCTTATGATATCACTATTATCTGACCATCTTCCTGAAAAATGTTCTATAATGTTAAGAACCAAAGTATAAACTGCATTTTGAGTCATTCCTTGATCCTCTTGCTTGATTGCCAAGAGAATTTTATCTATTTGATCTTGACTAAGATAGTTATCCGACCATCCTTTTAATTGGCCTGTGAATCCTGTTGTTATCATATCAGCAATAGTTTTATCACTATTTTTGTTCGTCTTACAGATAGTACTATACATGAGCATTCTATGTACTGTTGTATAGATCTGTGTATCCATCTATGTTTCATTCATAGATTTCTTTCCCATTATAACTATTAGTTATAATATGTTCATGCTCTTCCAAGAGCACATCTTGGGGAGTAGGCCTGGGATAGTAGTACATCCTTTTAACAGGTTTCCTAGCATACTTTTCTGAGATCTTATTCACCTCAAAAAACTCCATATTACCATTACTATTACTTTCTCCTCCTGAAAGATTATTAATCTTTAGCGGTTTGAGGTTATTACCTTTGAAAGTTTTTCTGAAAAATTCTCTAAATCGGAGAAATCTTTTAACTTGAAATCTCCAATTTCTAGGGGAGGTTGGATACTCGGTTGAGCCATCTTACCTTTTCCTTTTTTATCAAAACTGAATTGAGAAAGAAGTTTATCAACTTTATCATGAAGAGAAACAATATGATCGCCTAACATGCTCATATAAATATTTGTATAATTATGCTGCTTAATCATAATATTAATATGATGAGTAGTAACTAAAGCAGTATTATCTCCAAATAATTTTGAAAAAGAATTAAAATGCACAGTCTTATTATCTTTATTAATTTGGAAAGATTGTAGTGTAGGAAAAACTGATTTAGTAATTTCTCCATTACTTAAAGTAAAATCTTTTTCTATCATGGATATATAATTATAAACATGTTTACCCATAAACCAAGGAACAAAGGCAATTAAAGCATTTTGTCTTGAGTCAATAAGGTCTTTATAAAACTCTTTTCGAAAATTAATCTGCTCTTCTTTATTAAAGCTTTGGAAAAACCATTTTCTAAAAGGTTTCCACCTAGATTTTTTAAATTCTTTAGAAATCTTTTCTCTTGCCAGTGATCCTGGACTAAAATCAATAAAGTTTGTCCGACATCATAAAGCAATTTATGTAGATAACCCATCTGGGAAGTTCATTTCAGATTTAGAACTTTCCAGATTTAGTTATATCTAAATCTGAGCTAGGTCTATCAATATTATCTTTATCAATTTTTATATTATCACATCTATAACTTTCTCTAATTTGAGATGTAGAAGCTCTAGAAGGGGCCTGAACAATATAATCTACAAGAGATATATAAGAAGAATTAGATCTTGTAATTTTTGAAGACATACTACAATAATCAATTCTATTATTTAATATGGGATCAGAGAGTTTGATTTTAACAGTTCCATCATTCAACTGTTCAACTTCTGAAATCTCCTCATTAATATTGTTTTTTGGAAGAGTTGCTCCTTCAATGACCCATTCTTGTGGAAAATCAATCTCTTCCCACTTAATAGGCCTCCGACTGACCACTTTAGACTTTTCAAAATTAGTTTCTATTAAAATGGTTTCATTTTTAAAATCAATAACCTTGCACATAGGATTCAAAGTATGCAACAGTTTATAATAAATTCTATAACAAATACACACAACTTCAGTGCTAGGCATATAATCATAACCATGAAGTTTGACGTTTAACATAAGAGAACTAAGCGAATTCTCATCTTGTAAAGAAATCTGCAAAGTAGGATAAGCATTAAAATAAACTGGTCCATAAGCCAGACTTGTTTGAATAGTCCCTATAAGGGATTTTTTCCAATTCTGGTTTCTACCATCTCGTAAGGCTGCTATAAAACTTTCAGGTAGACCTCGTAAAGTAAGGGGCTTAAATGCCACCTGTACTAAACCAATATGCATAAATCGATAAATATCCCTATAAGGAGCCAGATCATGTTCAGATATTAGTCTAAAAGTCTGATGATCACTATCAATAGTAATAGTTTTTCAATGGTTTTAATCACCTGTTTGAGACCAAGTTTCTCAAAAGTTCTCATCTGATATATAATTCTAGGAGATATTTTAGGAATAGTTTATTTATTAAGGAAATCAAGGTGTTGTGGTATATCATATTCCTCTTTTCTACTATTTTGAACAGTAGACTTCTTTTTTCTTGTTTATTTTATTTATTATTATTTGTGAACATGTACTTATTTGAGTTCTTTTCTTTTCCGGTTTGCCACTGTTACAAATGTCTCACATTGTTTTATATCTTTTTTATTTTTTTTATCTTATATGTTAAAATTGGCCGATGAAGAAATTTTCGTCGATTACCAAGGCCTCCCATGTTAATAAGACGGGTTTTAATTTTGAATTTATTATTTAATTCATTTATTTTTATTCGTATTTATCTACCACTAACACTTTTACTACGTGTCTTTACAGGTATTTGGAGTTGCTTCCCATTGAAGTTATTCGAACAATATTTTTGATTCATTACTGTATATTATTGACGATAGGTAAATTTAAGCCGTTTCTTATATAGTTTTATTTTACTTGTGTATATTGTATGTTTGTTTTTGTCTTCTCCTTAATTTGAAAAAATGAACTCAGTTGGGACCCACAATTGTGGATTCCGAAAGATGTCTAACACCTTTCCTTCGGAATAATTTGAACCCCTTACCTAAAATCTTTTGGTTTCGTAGACTTTTTTTTAAAAAAATAATTGGTTTCCTAGCTTTTCCTAAAATTAGGTGGCGACTCCTTTAAAATTTGTTTATTCTTTAAATTCTTTTAACATTAAATTAATTAATTATTTTTTGAGTCACCACGACGTTTCTCCTTATTTGAATAGAGCAGGGATGTAAACACATGCGGTCATTTAGCTGAAAAATATTTTATTGTGCGGTACATTTGTGTAAGATATCGAATTGTAATGTTGTATTTAAAATGGCCCAATTTGTAAATAGTCCAATCCAAGATCCACTTGATGTATTCCAATTTTCAACTAAAGCAATTCAAAATTGCACATAACCTGTCGTTATTCATAGCAATTCAAATTTTGACTCATATAAAAACATGAATTATGTGTGAAATTCTTCGTTAATATGTTACTAAATAGTATGTAACTAACAACATTCTTCTATCATTCATTGAGCATAAATCCTTCATTAAATAAGATTCACGACGAACTATTATTGTTTAGCAATATAAGTTACTTACTCTTCAACATGACTCTAACCTTCAACATACCGATTGATAATAAAGGTGTTTAACAACTTAAACACACCTCACTTAATTAGTGAATTAGTTTGTTTCATTATAGACAAAATAGAATATTGAATGTACATAATAGAAAATAACTACTTATAAAAAGATGAGGAACTTTCGCATATAGCCACTCAAAAATAGCCTAATTACTCTCCATAGCTATAGTTTGATAATTACAATTCATAGCTACATGTTATAGGAGGAGAGAGGCGAGCGAGAGAGGGCAAAGAGTGGGAGAGTGGTGAATTGTATATGTATATCGGTTAGCTAATTATATATTATACATATGAATTTGTATATATGGCAAATGAGACTGAGAGAGGGAGGAGAGAGGCGAGCGAGAGAGGACAATAATTTGTATAATTCGCATCTTGTTTGTATAATTCGTAGGTACGTTTGTATAATTCACGTGTTTTTGTATCATTGAGTAATATAAAGTCTGGAATTATACAAATATAATAAAACTCGAAATAACAAATTGATACAAACGTAAATATATGAACTTTAAACAATGATACAAAATATATTATACAAATTACATTATATAAATCATATTATACAAAATCCAAAAACTACACGTTTATACAAACTTTAAAAATTTATACACAAAAAGATTGAATGTATATGATGAAAAAAACTAAAAAACCAAAGGAAATCATCATCATATACAAATACAAACAATCGTATACCAATACAAATCAAACAAAGAATTGTTAGCTGCGAATTATACAAATGTGGTGAATTATACATATACAAACGTGACTAATTATACAAACTCAAGTCAGCCCACGTAATTAATGTATAATGTCAGTCGCGAGTAGTAAATTATAAAAAACTATAGCTATGATGAGTAATTAAGTACTATAAATTTGCTTAACCGCGAAATTTTCCCAAAAAATATCCAAAAACTTTGAAATTAAGAGCATCTGGCATTTTACTTCTTTCTCAAAGTATTACCAAGTTAAAAAGGGCAATCAAGATTTCACTCTCCTACATCTTTCACCCCACACTGCTAAGTTTGTAAATACTATTCAACCTTGAAGCACCTACGACTTAAAGAAAAAGAAACAAACAAAGCATAATGTTGTTAACATTATTATTATAATTACTAGAAAAAATATATAATATATAGTATTGGTAGGCAAAGTACTTTTCAAACTTAGAACACTTCCACTTCTCTATGATCTCTTTCCCCCTTTTTCTTCATTTGTCTTTGTCTATCTTAAACTTATGGTTTGCTTTCTTTTCTTTCTAATTCCTTGCAACATGGTATTCCCTACTTAAAAAAAGAAAGGAAATATCAATAAAAAAGATGTACCAAAATAGAATATGGACACACATATAATTCACAAAGTTTTTTGTTCCTTTTCCTTTGCTTTTGGACTGCAAAGATTGATCTTCCCTAAGCAAGTCCAATCATGTCCAAAATTATTGTTGTGCCATGCCCCATTCTTTACCTTTTATCATTTGTGATATAGCCCTTTTTTTTTTGTTCCAAGATTCATTTTTTATATCTTAGTTGGCAAGCCACTTGACTACAATTTTCATCTACATAAGTAGTTCAAGCAATGGACAGGGTGTCAAATGGGGTTGGGACGTTGGGTTGAATCTGGATGGATTAAAATGAAATGAGTTAATAAATAACTGAGCAATGAAACATCCAAAGGTTAATTATGAATTGAGATGCACTCAACAATGAGTCATTCATCATCTAGCCCGCCAAACTCTTTATAAAGTTTTTATTTCTTTGTTTGTTTTTTTTATAAATTATTAAATTACATAATAAAATTTAATTTTTAAAATTATAATTTTATATAATATATAAAATAAAAAATATATTTTCTAAAAATATTTTTGAATCAATTTAACCGAAAATCAGCCTAGCTTTTAGATGAACTTAATTTGATAGTCAAAATTGATTGAGTTGTTAAATGGATGAGCCAATAATCGATTCAAATTTAAGGAAATTATGTTTTCTTGAATTAATTTTCAACCCCTACTTTTAACTTATAAATATCTTTTGGCTAATCTAATCAATAACTTGTAAATGTATGAAAGTTAAACGAGATAATGTTGGAAAACGTTTCAATTTTTTTTAACTTTTTTAGAAAATGTTTCATTAGAAAATCAAACAAAAAGAAAATTCAAGACTGTGCATTTGATCAAATGAGAATCTATTCATTTTCTTTTATATCAAATACCAACCATTTGTAGTTAAGAAACACATAGGAATCATGTACTCCACATGATGAGCATCAACCAACATTCTGAAAAAAATAGATTTTAGTAGCAATAAATATATATATTAGCAAAGAGTAATAAAGTTTTTATCGGCATTAGTTAATTGTCATTGGATGCAGTGTCGTTGTAGGCTTTATGGACATTTACAAAGAGTGTTAAATGCCACTAAAAATATGTTTTTAGTGGCAATTAAGTTATTGCCTTTAATTTATTGTTGTTAAAGATCATTTTTGATGTAGTGCAACACATAAATATTCCTAAAAATGTAGGCATATTGCAGTGTACGTAATTTAAATGTCAAATAGAATCATGAGCCTAAATTCTTCAACTTTGATTTGAACCATTATGCGTAGATATTCGTAATTAATAGTATATAATAGGAACTTCATGTTGGAATTTTGTTTAGGAATCATTTATTTAATGTTTGTTGGCCTTTTTATTTTGTTGAAATGTTCAGCTCCTAATTATTAGGAAGTGGGCAGATTTTTAGTGAGTTAGTAGCGTCTCTTAGGAGTCCTAGTAGTCGTGGGTTTGTGGGTATTATGCGTAACAGAAAACTTTCTGTAAAAGTCTATATATTGACTTATCCTGATTGCTATAGAAGATAAGAGAGTTGCGCAGTAATAATTTTTCTTCTTTCAATATGCTTTCTTCATCGTTCTTCTTGTTATTTTCTATCACTTCATTGGGTATTAATAGGTACAGTATTATTCAATAAAATGAATTGTTAATTAAGTAAAGTAAGAATCTATCAGTCTTACTAGAGAATATATAACACTTGTCCCATATTGGTGATGTAAGGATTTTTTTAAAGGGGTTTTAAATTAAGATAACAATATTAGCTCATGAAAATATAATTACTCTGAATAATCTGTCCAAACTTGGGCTCGGAGAGAGTTAATGATCCGTTCATTATTAATGCAATCCATCTAAAAATTAGGTTGATAAATAGTATAAACAATAGAAAAACTTGTATAAATGTATCCGCCTAATTTACTAATATTGTTGAAGCATACACTATCTATACACTTCGATTGTATATGTTGTGCATAGACATCTATAATTATATGTATGTATATAAACCAAAGACATCAATCAAGCTGTAATTTCCCCTAATCTTTGGGAGGGTTAATACTGACTCGTCTATTTATTAATTCAGTACATTTTAATCCGTCTAAATTGGAAAAATTACAATAATATACTTCTTAAGACTTTAATTAACAATATATGCACATACTTTTATTTAATTATAAACATAGTTTATAAAGTATATACATAGCAGAATAATTAATTTTTTTTATGTTAATTTAATTATATAAATTCGATTTTCTTCTGTCCTATTTTTGGGATTATATGCCTTATTTATCTCCCAATTACAGTTTTGTTTGCACACGTTACTGCTTTTTGAATGATATTATTTTATTTTCTTCCTTTTTAATTCAATGAATGTAAAGTAAAACCTTTTTAATTTTCCAACAATTTATTCTTTCTAAATATTCATTATTCCCTATGTAGTTTTATTTGGAGAGAAATTGTAACCATTGTTGTCTTTCTATCTTCCGTTCATATTCATCATTTTCACCATTCTTTTCTTTCTCACCAGTTAATGCTTTCACCATTTTTATCTTTTCTCTTAAGGTCAGTCATCCCTCAATATTATATAATACAAACAATTCTACCATTATATACCACCAATAAATTTGAACAGTTGTATCATATTTTCACCAAAAAAATCATCATGTAGTAAATCAACATGCAATCGATCACCAATGTTACAACAGTAATTACACCACTATTATAAATTGATCCTTGTTATGAATTAGCTAATTAACCAAATATGGATTAAATTGTGATTAACATTCATTAAAAAAATCTGAATTTCAACAAAAAACTAAAAGATTCAAATGTATACTTTTTCAAAACAAAACCAAAAAAAAAACACCAATGCAAATTCTGAGGCGCAAATTTGGGGCAAGTCTTTTTTATTTTACCCTCGTGTACCACATTTAATACAAGTGACTTTACACCTTTTGAATTTTCCTTCGTTGAATTTCTTCTTACGATCATTATTTGGTGGTCTGCCTTGTTGTTTTCTTGCAATTGATGGTAACACTATTCTTCCATAATATGTGATTGAATATACCAAGTGCTTTCGCAAGGCATTGGATCAATTGAGATTGCATAAGTATCTTGAAAAGTCTTAGAACCATAATAAGCTGAACAATAATCTTTGCGGTGTTTGTTTCTGTATGACTACAAGAAATCTCATATTGTAATCCACGTACTTACCTGTGTTAGATTACAATTTATTGTTAATCAATCTCCAAAAAAATTTTGGACAACCTAAAATACACTATAAAATACACCAATAAATGAACCAAAAAAATACTATGAAAATTGATGTTTATATACGACCTAAATATATCAATTACACCAAAAAAATACACTATCTAAATTCCTAGCAAAAAGGCTATCATCTGTGGTAGCCTGCTGTCCATTAAGAATAGAAGTGCTGCAACTCGAGCCCTTTTTCCCTGAATCAATGTAGAAGCCTCAAATACACCAATAGATGAACCAAAAAACTACCATGTTAGTTGGTGATTATATATGACCTTAAATATAACAATTACATCAGAAAATACATTATATACACAAATAGATGAACCAAAAAACTATCATGTTAGTTGGTGTTTATATACGACCTAAAATTAACAATACTGGTGCCTATATACTACCTAAATATATCAATTATACCAGAATATACATCACAAATACACCAATAAATGAACCAAAAAACTACCATGAAAGTTGGTGTTTATATACGACCTAAATATATCAATTACATCAGAAAATACACTATCTACTACCCCAATAGATGAACCAAAAAAATATCATGTTAGTTAGTGTTTAAATACGTTATAAAATATACAATTACATCAGAACATAAACCCAAAAAACTATCCCAAATTTTTGTGTTTATTAACAATCAATATACACTATCAATTACATCAAATCACCCACACCAAATATACTATCAACTACACCTAGTCTTTTACCAAAATAATATTCAAGGAATTTGGCGTTTATATCACTCACACCAAAAATAAATGATGAATAACGGTGTTTATAAAAACATACTACAGAATTGAACCTAATAATATACCAAAAACGATTAATAATATTTATTGTTTATTCAAGAATTGAAACCAGTCAATCGTTGCACCAGATCATTTACCAAAGCATATGAATTTTATACCTAACCACAAAAACATATAATTTAAACCAACGAATAAATACCAAAACGACCTAATATAGATTGTAAGAAAAACGATCATACGAAAAAAATCACAAATATATTAAAATAATCGTGTAAAAAACACCAATTCAATCGTTATTTGTTCAAATACCTGATGCGTCCCATCATTCGTTGTGTTGAATTAGATTTAAAAATTGTTGGTATCCATGTTTCAACAATCGATCAGAATGAGTAGAATTATTTTTGTTAAAAACCTTTCTTCATGAGAGAGAATATATAACAAATCTGAATAAATCATGGAAGGTAAAATAATTGGAGAAAATCAAGAAATATGAGATAAGTGTGGCTGACTATTTCTAGGTTTTTTTTTTTTAAACTATAAATTCTAGTTTTGAAAAAAAACTATTGCTATATAGTAGTAATTAAGGTACTTAAATTGTATACTTAAGTTTTTTGCCCATCTAAATTCAACCTAACTCATCAATTAGATAGTCAATTTGTTTCACAAGTTCCAACTCCTAAAAGAGAAAAGGACAAGAGAAGTAAACATGAATTTTGTGTGTTTAAGTGCATTTGCCACTATAGAAAGCACTTTTAGAATAAGGTTACCCACACAAATAAAAGAAAGCAACACCAATGGCTCATAATGTTTCATTTTCCTCCCAATCCACCAAAATCAGTAATTAAGCTCTCTATAGTCACAAATAGAATATGAAACCAAAGAATATTTTAAAAGAGGAAATGAACGACTTAGAATTGGGAGAATCACCTCTAAATTACTCCAAATTCTATACCTATATTTGCCCATAAAAGGTCCAATAGTGCATCTCTAGATCCCTCGTGAGTCGTGCCGTCAATTTTTTCGGCAAAGAATGCTCAACTAATCATCTTTCGCCAACACTAATCATCATTTTTGCAAAAAAAGGTCAAAAACAAGCCGTTCAACCCAATCCATTAAGAGTGAGCCTTTTTTGTCCTAGTTATGGGCGGAGTTTTGCTCTTAATGGGACGGGTTGGAGACAATCTTATTAAGAGAAAAGGAGGGGGGTATCTTACACAAATATATCACGTAACAACAAAAACTAGTTAAACAATTGTATGTATATGTCATGTATCTATGTTGTATAAATAGTAAATAACTATCTATATATAAAATATATATAAATATGCATTAGAGATGTATATACATCCATATATATATTATTAACAATATTTCTACATTATTGCAGCAGTTCATCTTACTCAACGAGCTGATTTTTTTTCAATCCAGACCATCTCAAATCTCCTCTAAACAATCTAAAATTTTAGATATGAACTTCTATTGATGTTTCGAGTCTTTTGATATTTCACTAGAAACAATTCATGTTTATGGTAGGTCGAATTTTAAAATTTAAGCTTTGAAGCTCTTCAATAATGAATTTAAATGAATATCAACTCAAATCCTCCTTTAAACAACTCAAATTTTATATTTTGTTCCCTTTCCTATAATAGTGAATATATTAGTAACAAAATTGAACTTATTCCCAATCCCATTCTTTGATGAATAGAATGGGCAATTTATGAGTATTTTATTGATCTTACAAGAACTTATACCTAAATTAGTTCTCACAAAAAAATAATAAAGGAAAGTTTTTCGCCTAACACCTTGACTATATTTTAAAATTTAATTTCTCGAAAAAGATTCGTGGCTTTTCATCTTTGTGTTTAAGACCCCAAAATCAATTAACTATTTGATGATAAATTATTATTTTAAAAAAAAAAAAAAAAACATTCACATGAGAAAATGAAAGTGGGACCATCATAAAATAATTAAATAAAATCAGCAAAAGATACTTAGATCTTTTAGTTTTTCACTGATGCTCGGTATCTTCATTAGGATTCGACTGATTCAAATTTATATATTATGTGATTCATTTTTTGGGTGCGACATTCTTAACAAAATTTTCTCTATATCGAAAGCTTAAATCAAAAACCTCTAATTAAAAATGGAGGAATCTCAACCATTCCACCATAACATAAAAATAAAACTATTAAATATCTTGAAATTAAACGAAAAGATTATGTTGGTTAAAGAAAGAAAAAATAATTAAACATTCTATCAAGTTGAGGGAGCGTGAAAACAACTCATAATTGTTTAATTTGGAAAATTTCTCAATAATTATATGGTTACAATAATTCTTTTCCCTACTTACACAAAACCAAAGTAAATGTTGTAGTATATATATTTTGTTGAATTACGTGACTATCTCATTTTAAACTTAAACTTTTAAAAAGGTATATTTTTATTTATTTAATTGAATTTTAATAGTTTTTCTTTCACATGATCGCTTATATATGAATGACTATTTTTTTTTATTTAATTGGTGGGGATGAAATTTAAAGTTAATAAGAACCTCTGCCATCTTTGATACTCCTTTTTGATTCTCCTTTGACGTTTAATATCTACATGGAATTTCAATTAACTTAAATTTGTGTCACATGAGACTCGTTAATAAAGAGATTTAAGTGTACCTTATTAAGTTTATTATTATTATAATTATTATACTTTAAATCTAAAATCTCTGACCAAGAGCTAAAGATTCTATATATTCTACTACAGCCTAGATGGTAGCTTTGATAACATTATGCATGTATATATCTTTTGGTCTAAGATATTTTAATTAACAGTGAGTATTGTTTACTTCTATTGGTAACATTGAGTGGCCAACTCTTTTAGTGGTGATCTTTCAGCCAATAATGATATTTTTTTCATTTTTAAAAAATTATACAAGAAAAGAAAAAAAATCCAAAAAAGAAGAAGAAAAAAAGTTAAGCATTACTCAATAATGGTAGGCAATTGAGTATTTTATTATGACATGACAACTTGGCATCCAATGTTTGCGCATCCATTTTAGAACCCGATTAAATTTTTAATCGCTCACTGCAGGGCTTATTCGGAGGTGACGCTCCCTACAAGATTTTCTCCATATCCAAGATTTGGATCCAAAATCTTTGGTTAAGGGCGAAATAGTCTCACCACTGCACCACAGCCCAGATTGATCCCGCCTCATATCTTTTAACAATTGTATATATAATTTGTCATATATATGTGTGTGTGTGTGTGTTGTTGTTGTTGTTTTAATAGGTTATTGCCAATCTGATGCAGAAACTTTACACAAGCTCCTTTTAAAAAAAAAAATAGCCTGAAAATAAAAGATCACAAGATAATTGATTTATTTATAATTAGGCCTAGGATATACTAGTATATGTATTGTATATTGTTTTCTATATCATGATGTATAGTGTGTATGCATCACTTTCTACAATATCATGCAACACGTATAATATGCTTTTGACTAGGGTTTGCTAATATCTAGTGCTTTCTCGATAGTTTTGGTATATCATAGGTCCAGTATGTTCAAAATATAATCGTAAGTAACTTTATTGACATATTATGTTATATTATATACAGATATATCTAGCTAGGATATGAAGTAATTATCATGACCAACTTCAAGCCAATACTATAATAATAACCCGTTCACAATTACTAATATATATAATAGGATTTGATCAAAATCTATTGAATTCGTGTTTTCCCTATGGTAATAAATAGTATTTTTTTTATGTCACACATGATCTTAATTAATAGTGCCAAGTAGGTATACAAGGATTCTAGTATCACTATAGCTAGTCTATTTATAAAATTTTTGAGCAAATTTTGTTCTGATTGAGGTGGGATCCTTATCTTAACTTTTTGGAACATGGAAGAAAAAAACAATATTTGATAAGTGTTTTCATTAGTTAATTGTCTTCTAAAAGTTTGGATAATTGGGTGTTTAACTCTAAATTCTAATAATTAATTAATTAGGATAAGTGTTTAAGTGACTTTCTCGAATAGGAAGAGCCACCTCTCTCAATCACAAAGGGAAAAGGAAATAATGTTCAAATATTTGATTGTGTGGTCAATAAATCAATCATGGTGTAGTCTTCTCAAAGCCCATATCAAAGCTAAAAAGAACTTGTCATTATCCAACTATTAAAAGGGTTAACGCGTTTGCTTTAAAATCCTAAAAATTATTTATTGTAAAAAAACTTTTTTTAAAAAAAAATAAATAAATAAAGGAAATGGACCTCAGATTTAACTCAACTTCGAAAACTAAGTCATGAGGTAAGAATTAATTAATCAAAGATCATATATAAGGAGAAAAAACTGATTTTCTCACACCTAGTTAATTAATTAGAGCGTGGAAAACATAAAACGAGGGAGTGGACACATTTATATAAACCAAGAATAAATGTGGATTTGACTTTGATATCATATTGAAGTGTGTGATCATCTCATTTAAAAGTTTAAACTGTTACATTTTCAAATGACATGGTCACACTCATCATGGTATTAAACTAAAAATTTCTAATTTGAATTTTTATCGTGATCTTTTAGATGATATGGTCTTACACTTAGACAAGTATTTAGTTGAATAACAATTTCTCCACAATATTGTGTTTTTTTTTTTTTTTTTTTACGAGAGCTCTTCTTTAGGCTTTTTATATCAAATTCACGTTTCCAATTATGGGTTGTATTCAACTAAGAGACTTAAAATAGTTAATTCCCTATATGTTCATTCAAATATTGAAAAAATAGTGATGAACAATATTTAGGAAAAAGGATCAAAATTGTTCCTGAACTAGCGAAAAATATCTAAACTATATTCTTCATTCATTTATTTTGCTAAAAATATCCTTCCGTCCACTATTTTTATGCTTTGGATTTTTATTTTAATTTTGTATGGAAAAGAGTCGGTGCCCATGCAAAAATAATGGGTTGATGAAAAGTTGGCGATGAGGTATTCACAATAATTTGAATGCTTTGCCTTTTTAAATTGAGAGGAAAAAGACAAAAAAATTAAAGGGAGATGAAGATGAAGGGAAAAGGAAAATGATTTTAGATTGATGAGTTTAATTTTTTTTAAAAATAAATAAATCTAGATTTCACTATACTGTCAGATTTATATGTTTAAAATCTAATAATTAATATATATATATATATATATATATATATATATATATATATATATATATATATATATATATATATATATATATACACATATATATTAATAAAGTGATTGCGTGAACGATACGCTTTGATTACCGACAAAGGCTTTTAAAAACGACCAGTTTTTCATATATACTAGTAGTTGTTATTTTACGCTGTCATTTTTCTTGTATTATTGAATAGCATGGTTAATTTGGGGCTAAGATAACTCAAGTGGGTGAGTCGTGTTATGGGTGACCTTATTGCACGGTTTAGAGAGTATTTATGTATGTTATAATCTATGAAAAAGTTATTGTATTCATTCTTTGTTCCGTCGTTGGTCCTACTTATGTTTTTATAATGACCCAAGAACATGCCCATTCTTCAGCGACAGAGAGACTTTTGAATTACAAGATATCATTGTAAGTTCAATATATATGAGTGTTATTCCATGAAATAACTCGAATTTCAAATTATTTACTTGCTTATTATGTTCATATGAACTTTTGAGAAACGGGAGAAATTATTGAAATTCTATAAAAGAGTTTCGAGAGCCGGGATGCATGCTAGTTTTATTCAATCATGGAGGGGCCAACATTGGCGTGGCAATGCCTAGTTGCAACATTTGCAAAGTCCTTCGTGTACGTAAAATAAGATTCTAATTAAATCTAAAGTTATCCTTTTCAAACAATTATTGTTTTCAGATTTTGATAGGTTCATCTTTTAAAATTATTAGCGTTAGATTGATTAATGTACTTTTAAATTTACAGTTCGATTATTCAATTATTAATCATATAAGAAAATAAAATAAAAGAAAAAAAAACAAATTAGTTAGCAAACAGACACATGCCAACATCATTACCCATCATAATGTAAATTTTCTTTCTAGTTGAGTCTTGATTGAATAAAATCAAAATTGAAAGAGCCAACAACTGAATCAATATGCCCTCAAGTTGAATCCGATCCATCGAACTCCCACTTAAATTATAAATAGATTTTGACGAAACCATATATATAAGATATTTCAGAGTGTTTATAAAAAGTAAGATTATATTATTTACATAATTATATAAAATCATAAAACAAATATGTATGTAATTTATCAATACAGTAGAATTTTTTTCAAATAAAATTAAAATCAAACCAAATATTATCAGTTTTTAAAAATGTAAAATCAAACTCAAACAAAATCAATTAGCATCCATCTTTTTCATGCTCCATGACAAGGGCTGATGAGAATTTGGTAATTAGTTAACTATTCACAAAGTTAGTTAGTTAGTTATAAACGCTAGTTAGAGTAAAGTTAGTTAGAAGAGAATCTTTGTAGTTACAGCTTATTCTTTAATTCTATATATATATATATATACAATTGGATGTAAAGTCACACATTATGAATGAAGGAATATTTTCATTCTCTCTAATCTCTCTCTCAGTTATGTTCATATCTCCATTAATGGAGCTTCTTATCATGGTATCAGAGCACAGCGAAGTTTCCTATGTCTAAAGCTTAATTGTTGCAAAGCTCCTTCATCAGCTCCTGAATTTGCTGATCAAAGGATTTATGTTTCTTAATTGATTTGTTCTATTTTTTTTTTGGATCTCTGTTTGTGATCTGGAAATTTATTGGTGATTTATCATGGTGCTTACTGATAAAGTCGTTGGAGCTAGTGAAGTGCAGGTATAGGGAATGTCTTCTACTCAGCTTGAATGTATTGATCACAATCATCCCTTATTCATTCATTCGTCTGATACTCAAGGTTCTGTTCTCATCTCAATTTAGCTTCTAGGTTCTGAAAATTACTCTTTATGGAGTAAATCGTTGAAACTTGTACTTCTGGGAAAAAACAAGTTAGGATTTTTGTTAGGAACTTGTTGAAAGGACATGTATCCTTCTTCCATACATGATCTGTGGGATAGATGTAATGCTATTGTCTTGGGATGGATAATGAACACTATCTCTAAAGGTCTGCTTAGCACAGTCAATTATGGATCTGATGCACACACAGTTTGGGAAGATATCCGTGAGAGATTTGATAAAGTCAATGCATCTAGGGCCTTTTTTCTTCATAAAGAGATAGTTACACTATCTCAAGGTACTACCTCTGTGTCCACTTACTTTTCTAGGCTTAGAGAGTTGTGGGATGAATTTGAAACTCTAATGCCTCCTCCTTCATGTGCCTGTAATTAATCAAAACAATATGTTGAACACTTTCAATTTCAGAAGTTATGGCAGTTTCTAATGGGTTTGAATGAAACCTATGCTCATGCTAAAAGTCAAATTCTGATGATAGTTCCTTTTCCTAATGTCAATCAAGCCTATCCTATGATAATCAATGTCGAGAGTCAGAGGTTAAGTGATGGTAATAGTAGTTCCTCCTTAGCTGATTCACACTCTGAAGTTGCTCTTATGAGTAACAAATTGTCTCAGGGTCATTACTCTGGTTCTAGTAGTCCTCGTCATGAGAACAACAGTGGTTCCAATTCAGGATCTGGAGGGATCAATGCTTATGGTTCTGACAATAGATCTAATGGTGCCTATAGGCAGAGAAATTGTGGTGATGGTAGACCTAATGGGAAATCTCACTTGTTTTGTGATTTCTGCCACTACAAAGGACACACTAGGGAGTCTTTGTTATAAGCTTCATGGGTATCCCAAGAGAAAAGGATTGGCCTCCACTTCCCATGCCAATATTGTTGCTACTGGGGGAAATCAATTTAATGAGACTAGAGCATCTGATCCCTATGTTTCCTCTACTAATACTCCTCCAACAGGTACACAAGGTCTGTCCCTATTCAAACCTGAGCAGTACACTTAGATTCTCCAGTTGCTAAGCAAAGGGAAACAAGTCGATCATGTGGCTAATGTTGCAACTACTAGCACTGCAGGTATAATCACAGCTCTTATGCCCGGTGTAGTTAATAGTAATTGGATTGTAGATACTAGGGGTTCTAATCACATGGTTCATAATATTAGTTTAATGAATCAATATACAACCTTGGTGATAAGAGCAATATGAATGTCAATCTCCCTACAGAAGTTCAGGTCCTTATTAGTCATGTTGGTGAATCCTTAGTTCTTACTGATTAAAACTGTGAGAGATATGTTGTTTATTCCAGAGTTAAAATACAATCTTCTGTCTGTATCCCAGTTGACTAAGCAATTACAGTGTGTTGTGCTATTTTTTCCTAACTTTTGTGTCTTTCAGGATCTCTCAAATAGGAAGGTCCTGAGGATTGGTAAAGAAGATCAAGGTTTATATCTGCTTCAGACTGGACTCAGTAACTCTAGTGACAATGGTGTTTTTCATGCTAATAATCTCATCACTGTAGGTCTTGTTGTAGACAAGTCAAGTAATACTACTACTAGTTTTACTTCTTCTGTTTCATCTGTATCTTCTTTGAGCAATCTCTGGCATAAGAGGCTTGGACATGCTCCTCTTAAAATGCTTAGTAGAATAGAATGTTTACCTCCGGTAACTTTAAAGGATCATAATTGTACTGTATGTCCTATTGCAAAACAATCAAGACTTCTTTTTCCAATTAGTGTGACTATTTCTACTTCTGTCTTTGATATTATACATAGTGATGTTTGGGGACCCTACAGAGTTTCTAATCATGATGGGAAAAGATACTTTCTCACATTGGTGGATGATAAGTCCAGATATACTTGGATTTTCTTGTTACACACTAAATCTGACTCTTTTGTAATTCTGAAAGACTTTTTATGTATGGTGAAGACACAGTTTGGTGTTAGTATTAAATGTGTTAGAACAGATAATTTATCAACTCTCAAGTTTCTAGTCTATTGAAGGAGTTTGGGGTCTTGCATCAAAGGTCTTGTGTTTACTTACCTCAACAAAATGGTGTTGTTGAGAGAAAGCATAGGTCAATACTTGATATGTCTAGGGCCTTAAGATTTCAAGCAAGTGTACCACTGAAGTTCTGGGATTGTTGTGTCTCTACAACAGTCTATATTCTCAACAGGCTACCTTCAGTAGTATTGAAAAATAGGTCTCCTTTTGAAGTTTTGTTTGGTCAAGCTCCCTCTCTTCAACACCTTAGGGTCTTTGGTTCCTTATGTTATGCCACCACTCCTAAACATCTTGATAAGTTTTCCCCTAGAGCTATTCATGCAGTTTATCTAGGATATTCCTCTTCTCAGAAAGGCTATGTATTTTATGATTTAAGCTCCAACTCCTTCTTTGTCAGCAAGGACACAGTGTTTAAAGAAAAGATTTTTCCTTTTAAGGATCTGCACTCTTCTCCTACCCCCTTGTTTCCTGTCTTGAGTCTTACTGATGATTCTCATGTTTCTATTCATTCTTCTGAATCTATCACCAACTCAGATGGACCTCCTACACCCCATGATCCTATACCACCTCTAGTTGATTACATACCACTTCCATCCCCTTCTGTCATCTCTGTGTCTACAGATAGTCAACCTCTTCTTAGAAAATCTACCAGACGTTCCAAACCTCCTGTCTGGTTGGATAACTATATCACTCATAGTGCTAAAACTGCATGTGTGTATCTTATCTCTCATTATGTTTCCTATTCTCAATTATCTCCTTCTTATAGAGCCTCCCTTGCTGCATATTATATTCTGCTATTACTGAACCCTAGTCCTACAAGAAAGCCTGTCAGAATCCTCATTGGGTCAGTGCCATGAAATCAGAAATTACTGCTCTAGAAGATAATTACACTTGGTCTAATGTTCCTATTCCACCTGACAAAGTTCCTATTGGGTGCAAACGGGTGTTTAAAGTTAAGCACCATGCTTCAGGCGCAGTTGAAAGGTATAAGGCTAGGTTAGTAGCCCAAGGGTACATCGCCAAGAGGCTCAGACTATATCGAGACCTTTCTCCCGATGGCAAGATGGTCACTGTGAGATCAGTTGTGGCTTTAGCTGCTTCAAATGACTGGTTTTTATTCCAAATGGATGTTCACAATGCATTTCTTCTACCTGAAGAGGTGTATATGTAGATCTCTGATGGTTTTGCAACCCAAGGGGAGAAATCTATGGTTTGCAAACTACATAAGTCCTTGTATGAGTTGAAGCAAGCACCAAGGCAGTGCAATCTGAAACTAACTGAAGCTTTGGTTAACATGGAGTTTACACAGTCTCACTATGATTATTCATTGTTCACGAAGAAAGTAGGAAATGAGCTATTTATCATCCTGGTATATGTTGATAATCTCCTAATCACTGGAAGTAATTTACAACTCATACAGCAGGTCAGGAAAGATCTACAATACAGGTTCAAGATGAAAGATCTTGGTAAGCTAAAATATTTTCTTGGAATTGAATTTTCTAGGATTGCTGATGGCATTCTCATGAATCAGAGAAAATATGCCTTAGGACTTGTGTCTGAATTAGAATTAGCAAGGTGCACGCCTACTTCTACTCCTCTAGAATTCAATCACAAGTTAACTTCTACTGTGTTTGATGAATGTACAAGCAAAGTTAATAATGCAGAAGATAAATTGTTAGATGACTTTGGGAAATATCAAAGACTGATAGGAAGACTAGTGTATCTGACTATGACTAGGCCAGACATAGCCTTTGTAGTTCAGGTATTGAGTCAATATATGATCTCACCAAAACTATCTCACATGGAGGTTGCACTTAGAATGGTGAGGTACATTAAAGGAACAACAGGACTTAGTTTGTTTATGCCAAGCAGAAAAAGATTAGAACTAACAGCATATTGTGACTCAGATTGGGCAGCTTGTGTAGAATCCAGAAGATCTGTGATTGGATACATAGTGAAATTGGGAGATGCAGTGATATCATGGAAGGCTAAGAAGCAAAGCACTGTGTCTAGAAGCTCTGCAGAAGCAGAATTCAGGAGCATGGCTACCACAGTTGCAGAGATAGTGTGGTTGAAAGGCTTATTCAAGGAGTTGGGGACTGAAATCAATTTGCCTATAAGATTGTTTTGTGATAGTAAAGCTGCAATTCAGATAGCAGCCCACCCTATTTTTCATGAAAGAACCAAACACTTTGATATAGACTATCACTTTGTTAAAGAAAAAATCTTGGAAGGACTCATACAGACACATTACATAAACACTAAAGATCAACCAGCGGACTTGCCTCACAAAAGGGCTATGCAAGCCTCAGCATGAAGCACTTATCACCAAGCTTGGAATGAAAATTGTATTTTCCTATTCTCAGCTTGAGGGGGAGTGATGAGAATCTTGTAATTAGTTAACTATTCACAAAGTTAGTTAGTAGTTATAAACGCTAGTTAGAGTAAAGTTAGTTAGAAGAGAATCTTTGTTAGTTACAGCCCATTCTTTAATTCTGTATATATATACAATTGGATGTAAAGTCACACATTATGAATGAAGGAATATTTTCATTCTCTCTGATCTCTCTCAGTTCTATTCATATCTCCATTATCAAGGGCGGTATCCCTAACGGATGGGCCAATATTTGTGTCACACTAATCATGGTGTGGCATTTATATATGCCTACTTGCAATTGCAAAATTTAAAGGTTTTTCCTATACAAGATTCTTAACATATAGTCAAAACTCTCAATTTTGACTGATTGCTCTGGAATAGAACACACGATCTCAAGCAATTTTTGCAGTTCATTAACCACTATATTAAATCTTCAACTTGTGTTAAGAGGTATTAACACTTATATATATATATATATATATATATATATAAAAATTAAATTTTGATCTATTATACAATGTAATTTTCCAACGAAGGGGTGCCGCTTGACACCCCTTGCCTTAGGGTAGCTCTGCCCATGAGACCAAAGAAGATTCAACATCTATTTTTTGTAATCAACATGGGTTGTGGAGTTGTGGTGCGGTGATAGAACTATTTTATTCTTGACCAGAGGTCTCAGGTTCAAGTCCTGAATATAAAGAAAATTATGTTGGGAACGCTACTCTTAATGAGCCTGCAGTATGTGATTCAAATTTAATCAGACTTTAATGCGGACTCCAAACCCCTAATTCTAAGCTGGCTGGCCTAGCTGTTGTTTGCATGCTATTACATCAGCAGAATAAGCAAACGTTGTCCATTTATAAAACCAATAAAATGGTCTGAAAAGAATCGATTCTTGCCCCCACAATTGTCACAACACATTGTAATCAAGAAATGACAAAATAAGTGCACAATTGTACATATCTATTATGGTCTATTTTAATTCTAACTAGCTAGACATTTGGAATAATAGGGAACTAGAAGCTACATATTTTGACATACACTAATTTTGGGTTATCATACTAGTTCATCATAAGATCTTTCACGCACTTGACTCATGAAAAATAATCAAATTCATATGTGAAAGGGCATATTGAAAATAATACAATTAACAATAAAAATGTACATTTTCTAACAGCTTAAATTTTTAAAGAGAATGATCACATGCTTCAATAAAATCGACATATAATTCCCCTTTTTTTTTTTGGGATTTCCCTAAGCAAGGGAAAGTTTATTATTCTCTATAGGTCCTATTACCCACCCACCCACCCACCCCCCCACAAACTTATTTTATAAATAATTTTCTACACCTTTTCGGCCTACGTGATACTATCAACCAGATAGCTTGAAAAAATTGTTAACACGTGCTGGGCTCAGAAGATAGTGCCACGTAGGTCGAAAAAATAGTTATGTATTTGAATAGAAGTGTTAAAACTAATAATAAGTAGTACTTTTTTAAAAAAAAAATAATGAAGTGTCGAATTTTTTTCTGATTTGGTTTGATTTATGGTGAATAATTCAGCTACTTTTGGTTTTGTATGACTTATCTATATAAATATAAATCAAAAAATATTTGTAAACTAGTTTGATTATTTTGTAAGTTTGTTTTGATTTTTTTTTTTTTTTTGGTGTACATTGGGTTTTAATAAGAATTACTTCATTTTATGGAAACACAGCTAGCCAAGTTGGCTAAGTTTTCTTTATTTTCTGTCAAATAAATTGAGTAGAAGAAAGGTTTGGTCCATGGGAAAATGATAGAAAGAAGCTGAGAGTAATGTATTTTGCCTCCTTTTCTTTACTTTTTTTTATCTATGGAAAAAAGTTGAATTAATTTTTATAAAATAATACTCTATAAAAGTTTTTACACTTTAAGTAAAAATCTTCGTACAAATATGGATTCTTTTGTTTTGGACTTTTAGTGCTTTTACTCTGTTGTCCAATCAAGTTAAAATAAATTTACAAAAAAAAAAAAGATAAAATAGAAAAGTGAAGTTATATTATATATTGAGTACATTATCATACAACAAGTCTAAACATCTAATTGCAAAAAAAAGGTCTATACATCTTGTTAGTCTAAAATAATTTGGAGTGAAATCAAATTCACTAGAAATAAAAAGTGAAATTGAAAAATAGAGTTGTACTATTTAGTAAATCTAACTTCCAAAAATTAAAGAGGAGTTTTGTGTTAATTAAAGATTTTATAAGTAAGGCAGACAAATTGTGAAAAAATAGAGGAGACAAGCAGTCAACATGTTGGAACCTTGCAGCAATCATAAATTAAACAAAGATTAGATTAAAAGTAAACATTTGATGAGATGTTGTTGATGCCAAGTGTAAAAAGGAAACTCGGATTGAACTCAACTTCAAAACTTAATTCACTGGAGAGATTTTTTCAAGTCATATTGAGGAAGTTCGAAACCCCCTCCCTCCTCCTACCCTCACGCTAGGGGTGTATAAAATAGAACCAAAAATAAAATCAAATCGCAAATTAAGTCACTGTAAAAAAAATCCGACTAACAGTTTGATTTGACTTGATTTGGTATTGGAAAAAAAAACCTAACTATACTTGGGTTGGTTTGGTTTTAACTAAAAAAGTCAACCCGAGACCAAATCAATCCGACATTATATATATAATTGTTAAAATTTATTTATACGTAAAAGTATTTACTTTGATATAATTTCTAAATATTACTTATACGTTTTCATAATTTTTATCTTTTAACATATCTTTTAAAGTTTTTTGAGATTTAGAATTTTGAATGGTCCAATAATGGTTATAATCCATAGATATTAATAACTCTAATAAATCTCAATTTGAAATCAAATCAATACTATGCTAATAAAATAAATTAATTCAACACTAAGAATGACAATAATGTTGAATATTTGTTCTTTAGTTTTACATTGGTTTAGACATTTAAAATACATAATCTAATTTTAATTTTTCTTTAATGTTTAATCATGCAACTAATACTTATTAGACTTATTTTAGCATGATTTAGTACTTTTAAATTATGATCATTTTTATTATGACTTTGCAATATTTATTTTATATGATGATTTCATTATTATTTTTATTGCATATTTTAGTGTCATCACTCATCTCATATTTTGTGCTATTTTCTTAAGAAACACCTTAGATAGTTGTATTTTGGTTAGACTAAAGAAATATTTGGAGCACAAGTTAATTATATGTTTGTATGCATATTTTACCGGAAAATTCCAAAAACCTGAAAAAATTCGAGGTTTATTAGTTTTGTTTGATTTAAAAATTTAAAAATTTGACACAATGGTTTGGTTTGGTATTTGAAAAAATCGAACCAACCCGAGGTTGAAAAACCAAAAAAAATCCAAATTTTATTAGTTTGGTTTGATTTATAAATTTAAAATTTTTACACAAATAATTTAATTTGATATTTGAAAAACCCAAACCAACCCAATTATGTACATCTCTACCTTACGCATGTGGAAATCTTCATTCATCACCGCCTTCACACGATACGTCGGGACACCATCAAATAGAAGGTATTTAATTTGAGTCTAGTCCAAAAAAAAAAAAAAAAAACTGTTTGTGAATATACTGGAGTAAAAAGTTATGTGTATTTATGATAGGAGCAAATTATTAGGTAAATCAAGATTGTTAATTATTATAATCATCCTTGAAAGACTCAAAAAGTCATCCGATCTATAATAGGGGGTAGACAACCTAGTTGGAGGGTCAATATTGAGAGTCTGACTTTGATATCATATTAAATAGACTTTAAAGCTAATTTCATCTAAAAAATTAATTCATGCAGAAAATTGATCAAGCCGTATTTAAAAAGTTCAGGACCTCTTCGATCACCAATATGAAATTCTTTATTTCATCACTAAGTTTAGTAAAAAAGATCAAATTGGACCAAATATCACCTGATTTTTACAGAAATTTTTTTAATGGAAGACATTAAAGTTGATTTCACGTTGTGTCAAGTCCAACTTTTATTTCTTTTTTTCATCAAATTGCCTTTCCTTTTGTCTCCTAATCGTTGTCAAGCTTCGGTCGAGATAACTTTATTAAAATTATACAAGTGGGATTATTCTAAAAGTTACTCCTTCATTAAAGTTATTTTTTCATAAAAATACGTAATTTTTTTTATTTTTTTTTTGTTTGGCAAGTAGAAAAGAATATTTATTTTAAAAGCATTAATATATATAGACAAATACCAAATATGGGTGGTGGAGGTAGGGGTGTGGGGGGGGGGGATTGGGGCTACGACGGCAGGATAAAGATGATGTGTGCTTGAGGGTCGGGAGGATATAATTAATGTGGAATGTCATTTGTAGAATTTATTTTGATCTCTACTTTAGCTAAAAAAAAAAAATTATTTTTCCCATTGTCAAGGACTTGTTTTCTAGACAAAATATTTTTCAAAACATTTTGACCAATCAAAATTCAAAAACATTTTTCCATAACGTTTTCCTCCATACCAAACACATCATAAGTTTCCATTTTTTTTAATTATTTGACAATTTTTTTGAAATTAACTTCACATTAATTAATAGAGTAAAAGATTTTATACTATCAGTTCACTTTTTTAAAAAAAAATCCATATAGTGTTAGATATTTACATTGGAGCCCGACTAAATTTTGGATTCGCGCCAGAGAGTCGCACATTAGGTGAAAAAATACTCCCTTACAAAGGCGGCTATGTATCAGGGGACGCAACACATGACCTCTGATTAAAAGATGAAGGAGTACTTACCACTCCATTATAAATAATTGATTGAGGACTAGTTATTTGAAAAATAAAATAATTAATTTATTATTGCAGATCAAATTATACTCCAAATATATAAAATTGTAAGTGCATATAAGTTTAATTTTTTAATATATTTTTTTAGTTGGTGACAGAAGCTGTTATACCATTATTATTTTTATATATGTTGGAACACCTCATCACCACCTTGTATAAACTGTCTTTCAAGTGGTTTCTTTACTATTTTATTGGATAAGTAAACCATTTTTGCAATATTAGGTATGTGGGTAAATCATAACCAACTACAGTACAATTTTATGAATATAAAAATAAGTACTACATAAAAAAATGATAATATTCAATATTAAAAAATAAAGTGAGGATTAATTTTGTCGCTAAAAAGCAAAATCTAACAATGAATTCACAACTATTATCAGAATATTTTGTTAGCTGCAGGCAGTTTAACAATCGATCATTGGTGATTTGTTACAGAAACACTCAGTGCAACGTTTTTTGGGAATGTTTGGAAATTAAATGATTTTTTATTTAAAGTATCGTTCTTTGAAATAGACCTTATAATACACTTATATTCACAGTTAGGTGAATCCTAAAACAGATACCAAATATCAATTTTTTCTTAAAAAAAACATTATATTTTTTTGAGAGAAGTATGTGAATAAGTACAATATAATCTCCGAAAAAAATATAATTTTTAAATCAAGTGGTTAACACAACTTAACTAGTCTGATAATCTATTAAACAGAATATAATTTCTCATGTTATTAGGCCTACCCACAAGAAAAGAGTGTCAGAGACATCAAATAATTAAATAAATTAAAGTGATAAGACACTTAATACAATTCAACTAATTAAAATTATACGTATATAAGAAAAAGTTTAATCTATAAATGAATAATAGATCTATTGCTATAGAAAGCTAAGTACACACTTGCCCAAATACAAAAATTATTGTTACATAAAAAAAGTCATCAAGATCTTTATAATAATCATACAAGTTTTGGATCATCCCATTTTAATATATCCTTCCTTCAATGTTTCTTACAAGATAAGAATCCCTTTTCTCTCCCTACTATAATATATATTATTTCTTAATTTATATGATATAATTTAAGTAAAAACGAAGAGATTTTTGATATAAGTGTATATATAACATAATATAATAGATTTGCAACTATAATAACGTTTTTCATTATGAATAACATGATAAGTTTACAATTAAATGTTTGCAAATATATGAATATGTAATGTTTTTCAAACAAACTAATAATAAAATAATATCATATAAATAAAAAAAAAATAAGAGCATTAAAAGTATTGCTACCATTACATGTTTAAGGACGAGAGTAGGAAGAATTACAAATTTACTACCATTAATTGTCATATTCAGTGACAAATCCAACAATGAAATCACGAATATGATAAAATTCAACAATATTTCGAAATTGAATCCTAAATATAAATAATTATTATATAAGTGTAAATATAAGTATATATAAACTTAGATATACATCTAGAATTATGTATATACAAACTTAATATACATTTAAAATATACTCTTTAAATTAAATTCTTTATTCCGTGAAGGGTAGTAGGTTAGTTAAAGTTTGTTAGAAATAATTATAAATATGCCAAGTCCGTGTGTGTGTGCCTATGTCTATTATATAAAATACTTTTTGATAATGATATAAAGCCTTCAAAAAATTGACAAGCATTTTCAGAAAGGCAATCAAATTCTTTAATACTTTGTCTCTTTTTTTTTTTTTTTTTTTTTGCCTTCATAGTACTTTAATCTTTGTTTATAAATTTACTATGAACTTTCTTTTGTCAGTTTATTTTTTTTTTCTCTGCCTCTAAATGCCACATTTTTTTCCCTACTTCTTTGTATAATTCCATAATTCAATTTTAATTTTCTTGAAAAACTCCAATTTGCAGAAGAGTTTCTTCGTACCTATGAACAGGTTTGCCCCTTAATTTAATTTTTCAGTAGTTTTTGCTTTTAGTATTAATGTTTTGCCTAAAAAGTTGAATTCTTGAATTATATATTACAAAGAGAGACAGAGTCATATAATAGTTGTAGTTGTATGTTTTTGTGTGTGGGTGTGTTCAGGGGCGAATTCATCCGAGTCCCTTACGCTGGAAAATTACACTGTATATGTGAAGTTATTTTTTTTTTATGTATATATAGTATATGTTGAATCTCTTTAGTTTGACATATTCATATGTTATGTTTGCTTGTTCGTATTTTAAAATTTCCTTTAGTGAAAATTCTTACTTGACTCAGTTGTTGTGGTGTGTTAGCCTTGTATATTAGAAGTCTATTTATTTGTGTTAACTCTTTTTTTTTTTTTTTTTTTTTTTGGGTATTTTGTGTTTTTTGTATTGATTACATGAAATAATATGGATGAACTCTGGTTACCTCTAATTTGTGGTTTGATGAGAAGCATAAAAAGCTATTTTGAAATAGCTAACAATTTCTGAAACAGGGTGTTTAGTCAAGTTTAGATTCTTCACTTTGATAAGTTTTATTCATTTCCTTTATCAAGTTTGATTGATTTCCTTATTGGAATCTCTATTCTATTTTTCGTGTTAGACAGAGGGGACGTATAGACCATGATTTCTTGATACAATTCATTTCTTTTGGTTAGTAGGTAGTGCAGTGTTGTCTTGCTTTTCTATTGATTTAGGCTTGGTGGTGTCTGTCGTAGTATTAGTCTTATTCTTGTAGTTTCTTGCTTTTTGATATCTACTACCGTCTGTTGTTTATTGTGTTTAGGTTATCGCACTATTTTTTTGTTGTTGTTGTTGTTATTGTTCCTTTTCTGGATGTTTTGCACTGCTTTTCGTTATTAGTTGCTATGTTTTCTTCACTATCGTTTTTTTCCTTTTCATAACTGCTTTTGATTTGCTGCTCTTGAGTCGAGGGTCCTTTGAAGAAAGGCCTCTCTACCTCCACGAGGCAGGGGTAAGGTCGGGATAGACTCTACCCTCCCCAGACCCCACTTGTGGGATTGCACTAGATATGTTGTTGTTGGTAGAAACTCAATTGTAGTCTATATCATGTCGTCAATGATCAAACTATAAGGCGACTTGTTCGGTGATTTCATAGCTAGAATTTGCTGTATCCTCCAGAAGTGCCTCATGTATCTCATAATCCAAAAAAATACCTGTTTGTTTGTGGTCTGGTCATTTCTTGGTTTCTTACAAATGATTTTTTTAGCTTTAACTCTGGTACTCTCTCTGCAGTAATCTCAAAATCGCGTCTAAGTTATTTGATCTTTCTTTTTTATTCAGTCGATGAACATGAGTTCTACATCAACTCAATTTGCCCCCACAAGAAGGATGGGCATATTCGAACCGTTCCACCATATGAGTATGTGGGAAGACGCATTTAGAGGTGACATTATGCCCAGTGTTGGTGCGTGTATGGTCACACCGGCAAATGACAGGGCAGATGACAAGGTAAAGAACCATACATGCATCTTCTAGCTAATAAAATCGAAGTTTCTACCGTTGTTGAACTGATATTTTTGGTTATTGTAGTCGGGATATACTTCTAGTGACCAACTTATACCCTCTGGCTCTGAGGATAATCAAACAGGAAAGAGTATTTCAGACAAGGTGGGTTTAACAGACCTTTAAATCCCTATTTATCTCTCGTTTCCGTGTTTATATGTTTTAGGTGAAAGTATTGAAACATTCGTGATTTAACCAAAACGAATAGATAAATGACATGTACCTCTGATGTTAAAGGCTAAGTATATTTGCATATTGAAAGTTAGGTACAACGGCGTCTAGCACAGAATCGTGAAGCTGCACGTAAAAGTCGTATGAGGAAAAAGGTATGTGAAAGTTGTAATATTTCTTGTGTTGTAGCTATTTGAAGAATTCCTATCTTGATTCCCTTTCCAACTCTTTTCAACAGGCTTATGTTCAGCAGCTCGAAAAAAGCAATTTGAAGCTAGCACAGCTTGAAATGGAACTTGAGAGAGCTCGACAGCAGGTCAGTAAAATTCTCTCCTGCGCGTTTCTAACTTCTATACAGTATCATATTAACTCACATCACGTGATAAATTTATTGCAGGGGCTGTACATTTTAGGTTCAAATGGTAATATGGGGCTAAGTTCAACAATTAATCCAGGTTCGCGGATACTGGATTTGTCGCTTAATAGCTCATTTTTCATTTTATGTTCATGAGTAGTTTAAATTATCAACTGTTTTAGAATCTTAATGTTAACTCAGCTAGACCTGCTCAAAATCTCTTGCGTAAAATAATAGACTACTTCCACTTTTTAGTCAGGTAATGTTACACGCTGTTGTCTAGCTAAAATCTTCACAATGTCTATTAGAAAGATGGTAAATTGCATGCTAGTAAAACAAGAGTGTGACCCTATTTACTTGAACGTACGTCATGTGACTTTCTTGAAAACAGCTGGTGTGTATCGTGGCTGGTGTGTATCGTGAATTTGTCCCTAACTGGTGCTGCATATGCAGGAATAGCTGCATTTGAAATGGAATATAGTCTCTGGGTTGAAGAGCAACAAAAAAAGAACGTAGAGTTGAGGAACATATTGCAATCCCATGTAAGCGAAATGGAGCTCCAGTTGCTGGTAGAAACCGTCTTAAACCACTACTACAATCTCTTCCAAATGAAAGCTGATGCTGCAAAAGCTGATGTGTTTTACTTGATATCTGGGATGTGGAGAACTTCGGTGGAACGCTTTTTCCTCTGGATTGGAGGATTCAAGCCATCTGAACTCATAAATGTATGTAGTCCTTGGTGCATTTTCACTGCTCTGTAGCTTAGTAATATTCGTTTATCATAGTTCTCATAGTGTAGCTCATACATAAATATCCTGAAGTAGTCATCACGCTAATATACATAAATGTCTCAGGGTTCTCATATTGTCAATCTATGTTTAAAGAGGCTCCCCAATTTCCTCTCATGTTTTCTTGTGACAACAAACTCAACTCTTGCCGCGACTATTTTCACATATTTATCCTTGCTGCATTGATTGAAATTCTCATCTAATGATGTTGAGATCTAGTTGCATCTCTAACATTCACCGTCCATTAGTCCCACTCGTATTCTTTTTATCTCTTGCTTGTGTTATTTCCTTAAGTTCTGCCTGCAACTTACCAAATAAGTGTGAGATTTCTCATTGTAACGTCAATTTTATAGATCGTGATGCCACAACTTGAGCCATTGTCAGATCAGCAGATCGTGAAAATCTGTAATCTGCGACACTGTTGTCAGCAAGCCGAGGATGCTCTCACTCAGGGAATGGATAAACTTCAGCAGACTCTGGCACAGAACATCCTAACTATGACCACTGGAATGGGAAGTTACAGTTCTCAAATGGTTTCTAGTATGGAAAAGTTAGAAGCACTCGAGAGTTTCGTTAACCAGGTAACACTTTCTATTACTCCCTCCGTTTCAAAATTTTTTTGTCTGGTTTTGACTTGACACAAAGTTTAAGAAAGTAAAGAGGACTTTTGAATCTTATGGTCTTAAACATGTCTTGTGGTCGTGGAAAGTTACTTATCAAGTGATAGTCTTTGATGGTACTCATATTTTCTTAACAGGCAGATCACCTTAGACAGCAAACACTACAACAAATGTCACTTGTCTTGACTGCACGCCAATCAGCCAGGGGGTTACTCGCATTTGGGGAGTATCTTCAACGTCTTCGTGCTCTAAGTTCTCTTTGGGCTGCTCGTCCTCGTGAACCTACCTAGCCTTTTACGAGCAAAGGAGACGACGATAACTAAGTTTCCTCGAATGTAGCTGTTAACTACTCCTGAACGAGATGTACATGGAAAATGTAATCGAAGTCTTGTCTAGAATTTCATACTTGGAAAACGCATATTATTCAGGTGGTATCCTGGCAAGTTTCAAGAATTTTATGTACATAGGGAAGGGGGATGTGTATAATTCTAGAATAAGAACTTGATGAGAGTAGAGAAATTTAACTATGAAACTCAGAGAAATCTGGAAAATGTGATTTTTACACATGGTGTAAACTGAAAAATGTATTATGGAGAGAGTTTTCTCCCACGTATTAGTTTGAATAGAGTTCTCCCTCCTATTTGTATCTGATTTTACAAGTAATAAAATATCCTGATATCTTTATCATTATTCCAAGGTTAAGTCTCCTAATCTATGCTGCTCATACTCTTTAAAATTGAAGTATTCGATACGCATTCATTGACATTTTTAAAGAGTCCAAGAGATGTCACACTCTCATAACAGGTGCACAAATTCAGCAGGAAAATCATAACCTGACATGCATCCATCGGCATTTTAACTTTGACAATAAAGTAAAGAGAATAATATTTTAATATTATTCGCCCGACAAAATCAAATTTGTTTTATCTTACTAATTTCATAAGTGAGCCAACGTCAGCAAAAAAGAAGAGAAGACAGAAGGTTGTATTCAAAATCTATGTCGGAATTGGCTAGTGCAAAGATAATCATTGATGATGGAAGTTTGGATAACATATCATCCACTGCTCAAGCATCCAATCAATTCAAATGAGGGTCAAAAAAAAAGAATAGGACCTATTATTCCTACATGTTCCATTAGTAACATTTCCTTGTGATGTCATTGTGGATTTTGCTTGGGTTTAATCTTCCCCTATTATAAATCATATAGAAATTTCTTGTAAATGAGCAAATTTATTGGATTGGTTTATTCAAATATTGAGTCTTGTGCAGTTATGCTAGTAGTTCCTGGTTGTCTTCAAAGCGGGCCCAAACACATCTCTTATTGAAATAGGACTGAAGCCCTTTTAAGTAAGGGCTTCATCCAGAGCCCTATCGAATCAAATCAAAAAGGGCATGAACGGCGGACCTATGTTGAGTAAGGGGGGAAAAGGTGCCCCTTCTGCTAAGTTGGAGCTAGGAAAGTTAAAGCAAGACGTCCGGTGTGACGTCGTCCTTATGGACATATGACATATCCTACTCAGAATCAATTGTTCTTTTATACTTTACTTGAAGCTCCGTTGAACCCCTACTTAGAAAGGGAGAATAGCGGAGTTGTTGTACCGCCTATGTGGTAGCCAAATAAATTTGACACATCACATAGATATTGTGTTTTTGAATGTATAGGTGGAGGGTAAAACAGTCATTAGCTAATTCTTTTTCCTCCAAATGTAACGAAATAAACCGTCCACAAAATTAGAGAGAATTTTTGAGGAAACAAAAAATTTAAAATTAAATAAGATTCATTTCTCCATCACTTCATCAAATCTTATTCCAATTTTCTACTTCATTAATGGCATAGAAATCTGAAATACTCTGTGAAGAGTGAAATTAACAACCAAAAATCGAAAATTATGAGCAATTTGAGATCTATTTGTAGGCCTCAAGTTGTGTATTTTTCAATTACTTGTTGTTGCAGAGACTTATTGGGGAAATCGGCAGTTAGGGTTTCAACTTGGAACCCTAATTCAGTTCCTCGATGGACTAAACCACCGGTGCTGCAATCATGGTATCATACTTCGAGTAGAATTGAAACTTGGGATCATCGATTGTATCAGCAGAGGAAAATGGTGACTACTTCTGCTTATAATTGGAACGATTCAAAGTCTCCATATGAAACTCTCGGTATGTTTGAGTATCGAACTACTCCCTCGGTTTCAATTTGTTTGTCTGATTTTGACAGAACAGAGAGTTGCTAAAAAAAGGAAGCAAGACAAACAAATTGAAACGCAGGACCTGTAGTTGGCTTTTAAATGATTTTGTAGTTCTGTATAAAAAATTTACTTTTGGTTTGCTTGGATTTAACTTATATATAGTGACAGTGTAAAATCATTTTTTTTGCAGAGTAAGTGTGGTTTAATATATTCTAGGTTACCAATCCATGAAAATAGACACTTGAAGTTATTTGTATTTTATATTATACTTGTCTGACATGAGTTTAAATGGAGTATCATGGTAGGGGACGATTCATATAGCAGTCCCCAACTTGTTTGGGATTGAGGCGTAGTGGACAGTTGTTGTCAAAGAATAGAAGTTGAACTCAATTTGACTGGGAACTATGATGAGAAAAACATCTTATAGAAAACGCAACGGAAGAACTAAAGTGAAATAAGGATATGGTGAATTTTCAAATAGATGCAGAAATATTAATAGTTTCTGATCAAAGATATATTTGAATTGAATATTGTTTAGGAACATTTGTGTTGTGTGAAATACTTGACTTTTAGCAAAATATAGAGGATCTAGGAGTTGCGAAACTGCGTTAAAACCAAATTATTAGCTCTGCTAGATAAAGTTAACATATTAGAACAACAAGGAAGCTGAAAAAAAAAAATTCAAAGACTACATGTTTGGAAGAAAATTTCTATATCGGTAGCAAATCTTTCTAATTAACATGGTGCATTTTCATAGTTTCAGGAGTTCTATGTGTATGAGTTTTCAACTTTTAGTCTTTTCATTTTTTGTCTTCTCTATTATTCTTTTTTTGTTTGGTGTTTATCTGATCTGGCTTCATAAAGGACATCTTCATCTTGGGATATATGTGTAAAGGTGTCATATGCCTATACGAACAATCTCATTCCAACTTATTTAACTTTTATGAAGTGTCTATACACTACCAACTTCGTTTTGCTGGTTTTAGTAATAAGACACACTGAAACTACCTTTAGAGCTCCTTCATATTAGTGGACTACAAAGCACAGTGGAGTCCTTTTCCTCTTACTCTGTGCATTTCAGTACTTTTGCAAAATTTGCAAAAACTGATGCAATGTTTCTTTTTACAGAACTAGAAGGGGATGCTGATGAAGAACAAATAAAAATGGCATATAGACGATTGGCGAAGTTTTACCATCCAGATGGTTTGTGCTTAATCTTATAGTTGTCATTTTAGTGCATTCCTCACACATGCATTTTCTCTTGGTTACCTTTTTTTTTCCTTTTTGGTAATCAGCATCAGTATGTTGTGTACTTGTTTGACCTGATGCTAGTTTTGATTTTAGCTATATTTGTATGCATGTACAAAAAAAAAGAACTTGTTTGGCACGGTATTATCTGGTATCGAATTCATGACACTGAATATTAAAGAAAAAAACTCTTCTATTCACACCCTTGTATAGAAGAAAAAAAATACGGTAAATACATATGCTTGTGTATGTATGCGTAAATGTGACAAGTTGGTTCTGTGTCCATATGTAAGTTGTACGCTCATCTTCAATTAGTAGAGCTTTCATGTAATATTACACTTCCACTTTTTCTCCCGGCTCTCTGGCTTTTGCTATGACTTGAGTTATCTTCACTAGTAGAATGCCTTTCTATGTTTTTTAACAAGCCTTGGATAGGATCTCTCTTTATCTTTGGAACTGATTTATATGATGTCTTTTTGTACTAGTGAAATGACCTATACCTGTAGCACAAAAGCCGGATTTGATAAGTCCAAAGTAGGCTTGTCAGAAAGCTAACTCATGAATTGATGATAGGGAATATTTTCTATGGTCCACGAGATCATTTCCATCAATATCTAATTTATTGAGGTGCTCCATTTCTCGCAAGTAGAAACTGGAAATATCATAGATGAGATTTTAGCTGTGCACAGAGCTATTTCAGTTGCACGTAAGAAATATTTAATAATCATACCAAAAGAAATCCTAGCTCAACCAGTTTGGTCAAACTACTACAGTTGTGTGGATATCCATTTTCTCTATCATGAATCTCAAATAACAAAATTTCAGTAAATTAGGCCTTCTTTCCCAGTTAGGCTGTTGAAAATCTTATCAAGAATTTTTGTAAATGGTTGCCATCTCTTGTTGGTCAATCCTAGTGATTACTTGTTGGGTCAGAGAATCAATTTCCTAGAGCCCTTGTATCGGCTGTTCTCTTCTATCTGGAACTAACTTACTTATGTTTCCTCCTCTAAGTTTATAATGGCAGAGGGACTCTCGAGGAAGGAGAAACTGCTGAAGCTCGATTCATTAAGATTCAAGCTGCTTACGAGCTTCTTATAGATGCAGACGAACGGAGAAAATATGATAAAGACAATAGAGTAAACCCCATGAAGGTGAAAATTTAGAATAATGTTGATAGTTGTTAATGTATTATCTTTTTATCAATTAAAAAAAGAGAAGATTGCTTATTATCCAAGTAGTATCAGTTATTAATCTAAAAAGGAGCTAGAATCTAAATGACTCTGTTCTACACATTGCCCTCTTGTTGATGTGTGAAAGAGAATTTTGCTAGGCCAAATGAGCATGCTTTAGTGTACTCCAAACTACCAAATTTTGCAACGTGGAAAGGGAAATGTATATGAAAATGAGAAATTACATATTCCTTTTGCATATTGTGGATGTTGTAGATATTCAATGGACAGGATTACAGGAATCCATTTTTCTTTTTTTTTTTTTGGTTGATAAGTTTTCAGTGTGGACAGAATTTGCCAATACTAAGATTTTAGTTTTTTTGCAAAGTTCTAGTATTGACACCATAATTAGCGCCCAAACTTTTACTTTGTCAGATGGCTGGATTTGTTTATATTTTTTACTGTCAATGAAGTGTTTCCTTATTGTGGTGCTATTTGTTCTCTAGCTTGTCGGGCCTGCAGTATCTTCATTTTCTCAAACTGACATGATGCTTTTCTGTTATTCATCAGGCATCCGAAGCATGGGTGGAGTGGCTAATGAAAAAACGAAAAGCATTTGACCAACGAGGTGATATGGCAATTGCTGCATGGGCTGAACAGCAGCAGCTAGAATTAAATCTGAAGGCCCGCCGCCTTGCTCGTTCAAAGGTATAGAACTGCTTATAGTACACGTTTTGTATCTCTGTGTGCTAGCCTGCTAATCATGCATTTTGTATTTCCCTTGTTAACTTATGAATATCACTTCAAGATATGCACATATTAAGATGTGTTTTGACATCCTTTAACTTCTCATTAACATAATGTGGCTCTGAATATCCCACGTAGAAAAATAATATAACATACATTGGGATGGTCTTAATCAGTTCATCAATCTTCACTTTCTTTCTTCTCAGTTCCTCTCTTCTCACCGTAGTGATAGATATTCGACAATTTGGTGAACTAGCATTAGCCATATACCCAGCAGGTCACTCAATCTACATTATACCATACATATGATGCAGTTTTACATTGCTCATTCCTTATGTCCTTCCCTTCATTCCACTCTTGGAGACTATAAATATGATGCAGATTTCTTCCCAAGCGTCATCTAAAATTTATTGACAAAATGGACCCTTTTCAGATGGATCCTGAAGAAGAAAGGCGAATCATTGCTAAAGAGAGAAAGGCTTCTGTGGAGAATTTTAATAATACGTTAAAGCGACATACACTTGTCTTAAGGAAAAGAGACATAATGCGGCGAAAAGCAGAGGAAGAAAAGAAAAGAGTCATTAGCAGGCTTCTGGCTGCTGAAGGTCTGGAGCTTGCGGAGGAGGACGATAAGAATCTATAGAAGATGCCACGCGTATTGGTCTGCCGCCTCCATGCCCCTGGTGAAGAATATAGTATCTTGGAAAGCTACTTCAGGTTAAAACAATGTATTGTGCAGTACAGGAAGAAATAGCTGTATATATATGATATCCCATCTATCACTTTACAAATGAAAAAATAGTATCTTTTTACGTTATTTAGATGAACATCAATCATAGGTTTTTTGTACCATACTGAACTTGGCAAGGTCGAAACGTTTAGGTTTCTATTTGCCATTGTCGACTCATTATCTGTGGGTATATTAATGCTTTCATTGATGCTGTATCTCTTTCTACTAACTGATGCTCCTTAACAACGATCTGACAGTTCGACCAAATCTTGTATAGTGTTCATTAGGTGAAGATCAGACCTAATGAAATAGTCGAGATGTGTGTGAGCTCATCGTAGCACTACCTTCATACAAGGCGAGATTCACGTCAAGTTTAGAGTTAAAGGATGGTTCCAGTTACCGCATTATCTGTATGATTTAGAGCCACAAAGACACTAATAAACAGCTATCATCAAGAAACACATCACGCCCAGAGAAAAAGGAGTAATATGGTGCTCTGCTAACTTTTACATGGGAACAGCAAGAATCAGAGCCAACACTGAAGAACATATCTTACTAATTTATTCAGTAATACAGCACCTTTTTCGTGCACGAAACTTATTCTTCAACAAGAAAACGAAAAAAAAAAAAAAAAAAGACTCATCAATTGGTATATCTCCTTTAAAATAGCTGGTTACATAATTGTTGCACCAGATGTAATAAAATCCCTCAAAGAAGTCAGGCACACAAATCCGCAAAACTATCGTTGGTCAGTCCTCAAGAGATCATCATGATCTGATCATGCATCGATGTATGCTGAATGTCTGTCCACAACAAGCTTAATCAATGGATCTTCGACATCAGCCCCGGGCTGAGTTGTGTCCCTACGAACTGTGATTTTTTCCTGCTCTGTGACTACTATAACTTCCTCTTTACGAGTTTGAAGTTCATTAGCTACCACCATATGCATCTTGTACTTTTTGAGGGCCATATCAGCCTTCCCTAAAAGGATATCTGTATCTGTCTCCAGCTGTTAAGAAGTAAACGTTGAAATCAGTATTCGCACTATGTGATGAGCAGAGATATGAAGATATACAGGTCACATTCATATATATATATACGAAATAGTTGTGGGGGAAAGTTCAGTTTTGAACTCTTGAAACTTGTAGGAAATCGAATGCAAGTATTTGCAAATGTATGTCAAATAAAAAGTTCGAACACCTGAGAAAATAAAAATGGAGCTGCGTGAATAAGATGGAGAAAATATGAGTTTGATCTTATTAGTTCCAGACAGCATCATATGCACAGTTCTCAATATATATTCGACACAGGTTAATTGTTCAGTCGCCATATTTTTACAGGTACAGCAGACTTCAAGATCATTAAAGAAAACTCAAGAGATGATCAGCTAACCTTGAAAGATATGCAGAAAGCCACAGGTGCCCACTCATTTCTAAGCACATAAAGCATCTTCGGTACTTGAGCAAGCCGTATGTCCAAAGGACCAGATCCTGACTGGATCTTATGCATCGTCTGTAAAGAGGAGCTTATATTAAGCAAATACCAGAAGATGTGAGAAGAACAAAATTATCTGTTATATATCTATCATTTCTACCTACCAAAGCAAAAGGGAAGTTCTGCTTGCCCTCTAAAAGCTCAATATATCCACAAGATGAGTATCGAAGAGATGCGAATGTTAAGATAATAATGTGTAGTAATATAAAATTAGATAAGAAAAACATGATCACATATGTTAGAAGGTACAAGCCGCACATATAGGAGATAAAATGAGAAAATATTGCTTGAGATGGTTTGGCCATGGGTTATGTACACCTCCAGATGCACCGGTAGACCTTAAATCACATGGAAAGAAGTCATCTCAGAATATTTGGAATGTCTTGGAGTCCGGACAGATCTATCAAAAGATAGAAAATAATGAAAGTTGAAAATCTGTAGTGATGAATACCAACGAGAAGGCTAGTGCTTACTAAAAGACTTTTAAGCTATAAGAGATATACCCACTAAGGTATATTAGAGAAATCCTAGTGCTAGATAATCCGTAAGTACGGAATATTGAAATACAATGAAGCATGGAGCATTTATGATATTGAGGATTCATACACCCGACCCTAACTACCTTGGGATTGAGGCATAGTTGTTATTGTTATATACCTGCCATTTCTGGTATTGAAACAAAAGAAGTCCAGAGACAACGAAGAAGAAAAACAGAACAAAGATTGAACTGCATCCAACCATTTCCAACTGCAAATTCAACCAAAACAACGCCAAGAAGGAATAAATGATTACCATGCTCTCCCACGGTACATAGAAATCAGAAACTGCAGCTGCAAGATAGAACATAGCACTAGGACCAAGGCACCTTAAAGAGACAGCTATCATCCGAAGAATCTGTTTAACACAAACCACATTTAATACTCTTTTACAAGCATTCATACAACATATCAGATATGGAGCATATTGCTTACTCAAAGTAGAAGTTTTTAGAATTAAGTACACCAAATAGATTTGCACCAATCTATTGAACACAACCTACTTATCATACAAAAAAGAAAAACACTGAACGTGACCTGTAAATATTCAAAAATTGTTGTAAACGGTAATTTCAGCAGGAAACCACCACTAACTGCCTGCAATAAGAAATTCTTAAGTTAATTACTGGCAAATGTAATTGAAATATTTAAAATGAATAATTGATTAAGATCTTTACAGAACAATTTTCAGCAATGGCTCTCTTCACCACTTCAGCATGCGATGGGTCCACTGAAAAGCATAAAATGGTCAACAACATCAGCCAGGTTCAAAATATTCCAAGCAACAATGGTAAATATCCCCGCCAACCACCCGAGGTAACACCTAACAAGCTGGGATGTGGGCAACATCGACATAAAGGAAATTAGGAATACTAATATAAACAGAAGCAACTTTCCAAATTCTATCACATTATTATATTTCCTCCTTTTATAATTCTCACATCTATTTTATTAGGTCTCCTGCCCCCCTGTTAAAACGAAAAAAATCTCGTGCATCTTTATTGGGCATAAATGCAAAAATAACAGACCTTGAATACTTGAATCATCAGTTGAAGTAAAACACTCGAGCAATGGATCGTCAGGCAGTGATCTGCAAAATGGCTGGCAGGTTCCCCTGCATATGTAGAGTTTCATGGCATTAAAAATCCAGTCAAGAGCATATACTATTTTTCGAAGGGAAGAAACGTGATCAGGATAATGGTAATACATAGCAATGCACTTGACACAAACCTACGATACAGAAAGATGACAGAATAACCAGCCTTCAAAAAGTACCTGCAATTCCAGTTTAATTTGAATGTAAGACATTACATGAACCAAATGCGTACTAGAAAATTTAAGTATGGTTTTTCATGATATACTCTGTGGAAGCAGATCCTCTATGACCAGAGCTAAAGTTATCAATATAACGAACACATCGTTTCTCCAAAGGAACAGTTGTACCGCCAGAAGTCACACACACCACCCTGTTTGCTTTTCCATTCCCTGAACATGACGATAAAGACAAAGTCAGAATAAAGTACATGGCATTGTCAATGTCCAGATTGTGGAAAGGAAGTTGAAAAAAATACAAGCTATGATAGCTGAATGGAAGAAAATTTGCCTGATGATGAATTCCGGTCGACAAATTCCTTCAATTTTGTCTCTATTTCAGCAGCATCTTTTAGCGGTGGAGCTGATTTAAAGAACGCCTTGATTTTAAGTGTTGGTGTTTCTGGTGCATGATCGGTGCTATTCATTGAAACCGTGGAAAATCGTTGCAGAGATTGTTTATCTACAATATGACAACCCACCAAGATCAAAACCTCAGAACAACCCATTCAGCAGTCAAAAGCAAGTGCAATAACAGGGATTTTCCAGCATAAATATTAGCTAGAGATCCACATCAACAACTTTACTACAAGTTAAATGGGAAAAGGAGGGACGAAGGTCCAAATAAAGCACAACAGCTATAGATGATTCATATAGCCGACTCCAACTACAACTATTTTGTGATCGACTCCAACTACAACCCGAGGGAAATCATGCATAAACAAAACAAAACATACAAATTAATAGCTCATCATGGGATCTCGAGTATAATTTAGAATAGTCAATGATACCAAAGCAAACAGGCACAGCTTTGACAGGAAACTCGACCCATACTCATGATAATAATACGAAGAACCAAACTCCGAAATATAAGATGCAACACTTTGTATCCAACATATTTGATGTTACAAGCATAAAAAGAAGAAAACCAGATTCTACTTGGAGAAACACACTTAGTGGTTAACAATTAATGAAGGGGAATGTGAGAGTACTGCTGCATTAACTGTTATTAACAAAGAAAAAGAAACAAAGCAAATTAAACTCCAAAAAATAAATGAACACTAACAGGAGGATGGTGGTACCTTATTGAGGCAGTAACACATGATAAGGGAGAAATAATTGCTTTCTAAAAGGTTGATATACACGGGAGGCAACAGGCAACCCCCAAAGCAAGGATATGCTTACGAATATAGCATTTGAATAAAGGCAAGTAGCAAGCTAAATACACAAGAGTGCATAAAAGACTAAATAAGCATGTCGCAAAGTCCGTAGTATCAATTTCTAAAAAAAACAAACATCATAAAGAAGGAAGTACAGCAGTAACTTATTCAACTTACACGATTTTACTAGCAAAATAAATGGGAACTTCCTCGTAACAGATCAAGAAAACAAGCAGACTGGATTCAGAAGTCAAAACTTAGACTATGACTTAAGGCCAACAAGACGAGATTAACAGAGATCATTAAGGAGAAGAAAAAGAAAACAACCAAGGCTTGGCAGGCACATACAGAAACAGAAAACTTATGCATCAGAACAACTAAGTTAGCAAATATATGAAAGAATGTACTAGGAACACATTACTTGGAAAAAAGAGAAAGACCAAACGTATTATTAATCATATTTTGAACTAAAACAGTACCAACACATAAAATTTAGATGCATATTTAGAAATAAACTAACAACAACCCTATAAGCCAATTTGAAACAAGACAAGGTGAATTGCAAGCAATATCATGTCTAACTGCAACCATAGTAGCATTCAATTAGATGAAGCCAACTGTCAACATTGGAATTTAAACATCTATCAAGCATTCAAGTAAGAATAAGCCCTATTGAAAGGAAGATCCATGGCCAAAATTAATCAATTACTGCATTATAGAGCTCATTTCGAGCAACAAACATGTGATGTTAAACAGGAATCAACGAATGATAACAGAAAAGTACTTGAAAAGGCCAACATGCTGAGATTATTATAGACAAAGAAGCCAGCAGATAACCAGATTTCTTGTCACATCACACTTCAAATGAAAATAAAATCACACGGATCGCTCACAAATAGCTAAACTCGAAACATATCAAATCAACGCCCAGAGAAAGTTTGAAACCAAAAATGAATTGTGAAATATCGACCACGAGATGTGGGACCAGAACACCAGAAATCAGATAGAGACATTAACACTGATGAGTATTCAACGAACCCTCCAACCAAAATGAATGAATGAGGCTACGTTTGGATTAAACAGATAAGGCTCAAAGTAAGGGAGCAGATATAACATCAAATTCGCAAAAAAGAAGAACAAAAGAAATTCATCAATAAAAAGATCCGTCTTGGAATCGAAATGTAACGTAAGTGAGGGAGGAGTCCTTACCTCTTTCCGGGCAGCGAACCGAGCAGAGACGAACTTCCACGACCACAGAAAAACTCCAACGAGCTTCTGCCAACCCCAGCAACCCACGAACAAAAGAGAAAATGGAGTATATACTAAGCCTATTTCTGTAGCTCGAATGAGTACGATTCTCGTACAATTTCTCAACGGAAAAATGGTGAGGGCTGCCTGATTACGAGATTGAGACAGCTGGATCGATTCCAGAAGCTCCGCGTACAGGCGATAAGGGAGAGAGGGAGATGGACGCGCGCTGATATGTCTGGGTTGCTGCGTACTGTTTCTCGCACTGGACGCGATTTCTCGCGAAGAAGTAGAAGAAGAACGATGTGTATGTATTCTGTTGTACGCTGGGATGGGTATGTATGTTGTATTGTGTTTTTGGGTCAGCCAAAAGCAAGTTACTACTCCTATTAAGATTTCACATTTATCCCAAAAAATAGAAGATAGTTTAAAGATTTTACATTTTTTTAGCACTAAACTTTCCACCATATTTGTTCCTACTAATAACACATCAAATTGGAGCAGAATAGACCTAGAAATAAGTGGCAACAAGAGAGTTCACCATCTTCACCGTGTATATACAATGTGATTTTTGAGCGAAGCAGGCTTGGATGAATTCCCCCTCCTACCCCCAAAACCCCCCAACCCCTCTAGCTCCGTCCCAGCAGGGGCTGATTTAGAGGGTAGTTGTTGAGGGGTTCAAAACTCAAATTTCAAGCACTACATTTTATTTTTCGACCCCTTAGTGAAAATCCTGGATGCTCCACTGGAATAGATACAAAATAATTGAATATAGCTGATTGAATTACACTCTAATAACATTTCCACATGAAGCAAAGATCACATTCAAAATAATCAAGAAATGAGAATGAGCTTTGCACCTTAAAAGGGTCAAAAACTAAAATTTTGAAATTTCACGTAAAACATACTAAATACCCAAACAAAAAACAGCTAATAGTACTAAAATTTCTCACATTTATCAACAACAAAAGGGTAAAGATTGTAGTAATATTCACCTGATGCGATGGAGGAGAACACAGCTGAAAAAGATTCGATTTTTATTTACTTTTCTATAAACCCAGATAGCTTTGGGGATAAAAAACTGAAAGATTCTTTAAAAATCTACAAAATTGAATGAAATTGGAGAACTGGGTTTTAGCTTTTAGAGTTTAGTTTGATGGAGAAATTCAGAAATGGAAGTTGGGTGGCAAAAGGAAACATAGAAAGAATGAAATTTATAGGTAAACAAACTTGTGTAATTTAGGAGTATTAAAAAAATATGATTGTCGAATTAATCAAATTTTAATATGATAATCAAATTACGCAAAAAAGTGGATAAATATTACTCCTACTATAGTTAATAGCCGTCAAGGTGCCCCCAACCGCTTTGGTCAGATTTTGAGGGCTATTTATTTACATTTATTGTTGAAGTTTTTTGGTGTAATTCATTTTTTATTTTTTATTTGATATTTAATATTTATATTCGGGTTTAATTATTTTAAATTGGTGTTTGCATAGGGTTTTATTCGAAGGAAAATGCTGTCTATGAAAGAATTTTTTTTTATAATTATGACTCAAATTCAAGACTTCTAATTAAGGTGTATTAAGATATAGGAGTATTTTTTTTCTAAAAGAATTCATAATATTCAAGCAAATATTATCTTATTATAACTAAACCTAATTTTAACTTGAATAAAATAATTTACAATCACACAAATATTTAAAAATTATTTTAAACTACAAATAAAATAAAGTATCTCATATACATAATATAAAGTAACTTTTATCTTCTCACCCATAAAAAACAATTCAATTAATGTTAATCATGATCATATCTAAATTCTAACTTCCACTCTTATTAAGCTAGGCAATATCATTATCAGCGAAAAAGTAAACGTACTTTATGTGAATTTTATTTAATTGGAGAAAAAAGATTTAAAAACTATTATATTTAAAATAATTCATACACATTTATATAATTATAAAAATAGATTTTTATGTTTAAATTACACCTAAATATATAGAACATACTTTTTTTAAAAATAGAATACAAAAATAAAGGAGATACCGAGTAGATAAATGATAATGAAAATACACTATATATTTCATATGCAGTGTCTTGTTCGTCCATTTAGGGGTAATAAACAATACTTAATGAGTATTCTTGAAGATACTTAGGGATCGTTTGATAGAGTATATAGAAGAAATAATTCATGTATTATGAATGATATTTTTTAGTAGGGAAAATAATAGTTTTAGTCCCTGTGTTATTACCTTATCTTGATTTTGATCCTTATGTTATTAGACTAAATATATTTAACCTTTAATTGAATAAAATGTGTAATTTTAGTCCTTATACCCAACTTGATGTTAACACCGCTAACTTTTGACTTATCTTTTTAATTATTCTTAAACAATCCCAACTCTGAAAACTGTTGCCATCCTTTAACTTTTTAAATTTTCTAAGTTAACACTTTATAAATAATTTATCACAATTTTTCAAGAAACTTGTAAAAGTTCGGAAATAAGAACAAATGGAAAAATTGTAATTTTTCAAGAAACTTGTAAAAGTTTGGAAATAAGAAAAAATGGAAAAATTGTGATTCAATTATTAGTATATATATCCATGGCCTCGGAATAGCAAAACAGTGCTGTCCTTGCATTGATTGCCATTAACATCATAATATTGATATTCATCAAAGAAGATTGCGGTGCAATGATAGGACTTTTCCACCCTTAATCAGGGATTTCGTATTCAAGCTTTGGGTATGAAGAAAATTTTATTGGAAACATCACCCCCAAATGTGTCATTTAATGCGGAACCCAAATTTAGGCAGAGCTCCAATACAAGCATCAAACACCGGATGAAAAATAAAAAAAAATGGATATTAAATCCGCTAATCGTAAATGTTTTGTGATCTTATTTCTTTTTCTTCCACTCATCTACTAATATTTGAGTGTTTGACTTCAAATTATTTGTAGATTAGAAAGAAAGAGACGAAAGAAGAAATTTGGTGACATTATTGCTTAGATTTTTTTATTATTATTTTAATTTTGATCCAAAAAAAATATCTTTTTTATTTTTTTAAAATATCAAAAGTTAACGGTGGTAACTTTAAGCTAGGTACAAGGATTAAAATTACTCACTCTATTTAATTAAAGGTTAAATGTACTTAGTCTAATAATACAAGGACCAAAATCACAATAACCTAATAACACATGGACCAAAACTATCATTTTCCCTTTTTAGTACTAAGAATTTTGAATCTATATATAATTAATATGTATATTATTATTATTATTATTATTATTATTATTATTATTATTATGAGGAAATGCCTCATGAATTAGAATTCAAATTCTTAGGGGCTCGTGAGTCATGACAGTCGGTGAATTACAATATTTCATTGAGTTCATTATTCAGTTTTTAAAGACATTATTAAATAATTATCTTTTCTTTTTTTTTTTCCATTAAAGGTTGAATTAATATGTGACTTTTTTTTTTTTTTGGTAACTAACAATATTCATTAATCGCCAAAATAATCATTACACGTTCCATAGTCCAGATTTATATACAGCTAACTATCTAAATATGAATAACTAACCAGTAAACTCTACATCAATTACTCGGTTCGATTTATTGATTTTCAGTTTTTAAATAAAATATTTTTTATTGATTTGGTCCTTAATGGTTCGGCTTTCAATTTAACCAATAAGAAAATGCTTATAAAACAAATATATGTCTTCTCTAATAAATTTAACACGACAAGACAATAATGTAATTTTACAAGTGCTCATAAAATAGAAACAATAATAACAAACATGAAAATAAATACACGTGTAACACAAAGAGAAATTAAGAGGAATAGGATTCTTACTTTAGGTTTTGACGGTTTGTATAATGTGAAGTTGTTAACTCAAAGTCACAATGAAGTATGAATTGAAGGCTAAATGACAAAGACATAACTAGTAAGATATTGAGATTAATATTTACTATTTATGTATAGGTAAAAGTAGTAAATTACTATGGTCTTAATGAATTATTGGTTTACCCAATAACCAAATATTAAAAATCAATACCGAACCGATAACCAATAATTTTTTTTTCATAAAACCATTAAAAAACGTTAACCCAATAACCTAATAGCAATAAATCAATAACACTTTTTCGATTCAATTTATTGATCAGTTCAATTTTTTCACACCCTTAATTCCTACCAAGACTATCGATGCTTTCTTAGTGAAGATGTGACTTTTTGTTAGTTAAAAAAGAATTGTCTAAACAGATTTTAAAGATTGAGCGTCAAATGATTGAATGTTTTTTTTGGTCTCCATCGATGTCCGGTACCCATATTGGAGCTCGACTAAATTCAAATTTGAGTCGAAAAGTTTCACATTGGGGGATAAAGCGCTCCCTAACAAAGGCGACTCCGTACCCAAGGAGGCTCGAATAATTCAATGTTGTTTGAACTTTGAAGAGCTCTTAAATGTTATTTCCACCGTTGTTTTTCATTTGAGTAAATTTTGCTTAATATTTTACAATATGTTTTTGAGTAAATTTTAAGTTTAACAAACATAAAAATCATATTTTTATGCTATAGTATAGTTTGTATAATTGCGCTTCATAGCAAACTTTATGTTTGTTATGGCTATTAATATGTATATTTCGGTATACATATACAAAAGAATCAATTGTATAATTTGTGTTTGTATAAAGCGAGAAAGAGAGAAAGACAAAAGAAAAATGGCAGGGAAAGATCTGTATTTGTATAATTGGGGTCGTTTGGTTGGGAACAAGTTATCCCATGATTAGTTATCTTGTGGTTAGTTATCCTTGGATAACTTATCCCAACATGTATATGGAATAACTTATCACATCACTATGATATAAATAGTGGGATAAGTTGTCCCAAACATGGCAACCAAACAAGATACAAAAATTTATCCCATCACTATTTATTTTTGTCCCTCACACCAAACGACCCCTAAGTGTATAAGACAAAAATATATGTATTTATATTTGTAAATACAATTTTCTCTCGCTTTATACAAACACAAATGCAATTTATACATTTGTGTTTGTATAAAAGTGAGAGTGGCGAGCGAGATCTGGGAGAGTGGCGAGCAAGATTCTCTGGGGAGAGAGGCAAACGAAAAGATCATATGTATATATACAATTTTCTCTCGTTTTATACAAACACAAACGCATTTTATACATTTATACTTGTATAAAGTGAGAGAGACGAGGGAGAAACTGACAACGAGAAATGGAGAGTGGCGAGCGAGAAATTCAGGGGGAGAGACGAATGACAACTGTTTACTACAGATTACAATTAAATTAAAATTTGCTATTTTATACAATTTTTCCTATGTTTTTTCATTGACATAATAATAGGAGTAAAATCTATAATAATTTTCATATAAATCCAATCATTTAAAATTTTGATTTTAAAATATTCTATTTCAATTTAATTTAACTTCAAAAGGTTAGAAAAATCAACTCCTGATACGAAATTTATTTTTGAGATTCATAAGAGCTTCCAACTACTGCTCGTGAAGACATTTGGAAACTCATGAAAGATCTGAATTTGCATACAGCAACTAATTTACATTCATCCAAAAATTCAGAATAGTATGTTTTACCTTGCCTTTTGAGCAAAATTATATATTACAAAAATAATCATTAAGTAGTAATTATTAAAATTAAGAAAAACACAACAATTAATTATACAGCTAATTGAATATCCCCAATTTCAAGCTGTGCAGCAATATCTTCAAGTTGTTTCTTCACACTCATATCAATCAATTTGGATCCTGAATTTCCATACCTTATTGTAAATCCAGCAACAAGAGATTCATCAATCACTGTTTTGATTCTCACATTTTTCGCTCCCGTTAATCGTTGAACTCCTTTTGCGATCTGTGCTAAATGTTGCGATTCCAGTTTCACCACTGAAGTCACCACAGCAAGTTCAGTATCCGTCAAGGTATTGTAAACTTTCTCAAACTCTTTAACAATATCTTTGATTAATTCAATTCTCTTCATATCGACAAGGATGTTGAGAAAATTCGCAACGTGTGGTTGAATGCCTGTAGATGAAACGATCTCGTCTACGAGTTCACGTTTTTTCTCTTCGCTTACGATAGGACTTACGAAGAAATCGTAAACCGCATCGTCGTCGAAGATTTTCTCGATCTTTTCGAGATCGGCGGTGGTTTGTTCTAGTGTTTCGTTGGATTTAGCTACGTCGGCGAGAGCGTTCGCATAGCTACCGGCCGCGGAATCTGCCATTTTTGCTCCGAGAACACCGCCGCCGCGGCCGCGGCGGGAGGTGCGTTTGGATCGGAGTTTGAGGGTGAGTTTTGGGAGCTTGAGGCCGCCGGAGAAGGATAGCTTTGCGACGGTTCCGGTGATGAGTTGAGTCGGCGGCGGTGAACGGGATTGGAAGGTTATCGGAGTTTGTTGTAGAGCCGCCATTGATGAAAATCAAATCTCAATGCTCGAGAAAAGTGAGAGCAGTGATTTGAGAGTGAGAAATGAGAAGAGGGATTATGGAGGGTAATGGACGGTTGAGATTAAAGGAGAAATAGAGATCGACGGTAATGAAGGGATAAGATTATCTCTTATTTCCGGTGAAGGATGGCCTGTTATCTTATGGTTTATGGGGATAAGGAGGTGACACATGTGCACTTCAATTTGAGTAGATAAGTCAATCGCAAAATTAATTTATTAACTAATTAGTATTAAATTATTGAATTAACGATTGATGGATATATTAAATATTATTGTTAATGGTTTATGATGTGGGAATAGATTACTCAATTTTTTTTATTGAACGCATTGTTAACCTATTAAAAATTATTATAGTTATATTTTTACCGTAAGTATATATATGTTTGGTTAATATCGTAAGTATATTTGTTAAATACTAAATACTTATGTGTATGCACCATCAAGATTTAGATTTTCATATATTTTTCATTGTGATTTACAATTACGGAATTACCAGCTTCATGTAAAGCTAGAAAAATTATTTTATTTGATAGGAAATCGATATATTGGTGAGTGAAAGTGAAAAAGGAGCATATAATGATTGAGTCAATATACCGCTCAATTATCACTCGATAATAACTAATCTGATATCAAATCAACTGATAGCTTATTGATTGGCTAGCAGATTGGTGTATTTAAAATTTGATATTCAATAAATCAAAATTGTTAAGCATAATCATCCACCAAATCCGTCCTATAATCACCCCTACTTTGAGCCAAATGAAGGGCAAATGTGAAATTCTTAAGAGTTGGAGTTGTGCATTACAATCTCTCGATTTTAATTTATGTGAATTAACATAAAATTGAAGAGAAAAAAAACTTTTTAACAAATTTAACATTTAAAACAAGTCAATTATAGAGATGAATATTGTGCATTAGTTATCAAATTAGCATATCATAATTGAGATTTTGATACCACGATTCTCATATTTGGTATGCGTTTTAATTTTTTTAGTATTTATATATGATATTTAATATTTGTACAAAAATATAGAAATATCACATATCATATTAAAATGTATTGTTACATGTACTTTAGATTTCGATTACTCTATATTGATTAAATTGTATATTTTGTATAATTTATCAACAGAAGGAATTGTTTGTACTTTTTTTGGAAATATTTCTAAATGTTTAAGGTATTAATATGATATAATTGAAACGTTTCTTGAAAAAACAAAAATCATATTCTCTATTATATGATTATATTTATATTATATATAAGTCGAAGTCAAACAAATTATGATTACCAATCAACCATATCATAAAAATATTAAAATCTAATTTAATAATATCCTAATCATACTGAATTAATATGGTATAGTAATAATATGGGAAAATTGAATGAGATAGCAAACTATTAATTCAAACTAAATGTTATAGCCATAGTTTATTTTAATTGTAATTCGCAGCAAACATTCCATTTTTTTTGCCATCTGATTCAATATACAATTAGCCATTTTCGGTATACAATTAGTCATTTTATACATTTCGATAAAAAATGTATAAAATGCGTTTGTGTCTGTATAAAAAAGTGTATATACATATACAAATATAAATACATATATTTTCATCCTATACACTTATAATTATACAAATACAGATCTTATTATACAAATTACAATGTATAAATGAATTTATACAAAACTGAACAATTTGTATAAAATTGGATGTTTGTAGCGAATTATACAAATAAAAAGCTCCATAGCAAACATAAAATTTGTTATGGAGCGCAATTATGCAAACTATAGCTATAACATACAAATATAATTTTTATGTTTGCTATATGTGAAAGTTGCTCTAATAGTATATCATTTTTAAAATTCAAAAACCGAAGTTATCGATCAAAATTTTAAATATTATACCATGCTCACCCATGTCAAAGTTATTCATATAGTTATAAATCATTTTAATTAAAAATAATTAAAATTTAATTCTTATTAAATATTAAAAATATCATTTTTTCTGGATTAAAAAAAAACGAAAAAATACCATATGCATTGTGACGTGTGTGTGTGTGTGTGTATATATATATATATATATATATTGTTTTTTCAAGAAGTAGTGTGTTTTATTTTCGTGTTTGTCCCCCACAAATTTATTTACCATAGTTTGATACTGATCTTTTAAAATGTAAGCTACATCACGTTAAACAAATTATAACTAATAGAAGGGGTATCACTTAAAACATTTGTAGCTTAATTCTTTTTTTGGATTTAGGTTATTTTTATTTAATGTTAATTTTCTAATATATTTTAATAATTATTGTGAAAAGTTGCAATAGAATAAGTAAGGATGTTCATGGTTATGGTTAAAAAATCAAATTGAACCACAATCCGAATTAAACCGATTTAAAAAACCGATATTTGGTTTGGTTTGGTTTTAAAATTTGTAAACCGATACTATTTGATTTGGTTTTGGTTTTACTAAAAAACAACCGCAAAAATAACCAAACTGAACCGATAAATTAGATATATAAATTTTATAATTATTTATATATAAATTTCATAAATAAAATATAAATATTTTGTTAAATTTTAATTAACTTAAGTCTTTAACTTTACCATTTTCTCAAGTCCGACACTTAAATTTTAGCCCAACTATTACAATCCTAAGTCCAAGTCCATCAAAATCCTTTACTTTAGTCTTTACCTACCATACATCACATAAGATAGTCACATTTTCTCTTAATTAAATCACTTTGTTCGTGTAATAATAAATCTAGTATTGCTTAATTACTTAATTGAACCGACAATAGTTTTCATGTGGATTGTTCATGTACTAGGTGTTCGTGTCTATCGAGATACGTATGTGCTCAAAAATATTATTACTTTCAAAAACGAAAAACAGAAAAAATGAACCAAACCGATAATAACCAAACTGACGGTTATATTTTTTCGTTTGATTTGATTTGATTTTAGAAATTTAAAAAACTGATTAATAATCAATCCAAACATAACCACGAACACCCCCTAAGAATAAGCAATCTACCTTTAATTTGGATTAAACACAACAAAGAATATATATTCTTTTGCAATGAGGGTAAAAAGGTTGACAAAAAATAATAATATACGTATAAATCTAATAGATTAATTGTGTAAATTATGTTTCATGTTTTCTTTTATATATATAAAAAGGTAAAATATATGTTTTCAAAAATTATGATCAAACACATATTGAAACTTCATCCAAATCTAATTTCTTAAGAATATTAGAAAATCTATGGCCAAACGTTTGCTACAAAGAAACCACCAATAATGAATGTGGTGCAATGGATGAGGTTGCTTGTCTCTTGGCCAGAGTTCTTGGATTCAAATGCTGGGTATGAAAAAATCAGTGGTAGGAGTGCTAACTCGACGCAAATTCGAATTAATCGAACTTCAATGTAGGTACCAGACATCAGGTGAGAAAAACTAAAAAAAGATTTAAAAAAAATCCTTCTGTGTATATTAGGATATTTTCTTAAAATTGAATTCACATCTCAAATCCATAAAATACCAATTGAAAGTTTTTGAAACCCCTTAAAGACATTCTTTAATTATACTTGTATAATTAAGTTGTATAAAAAGTAAATTGTGACAACATTAAATGACAAGAAATTAATCCATCCTCTGTTTTTCTACCATACCAATAAATGCTCTTTGAAGGTGTATTATATAATATAGAAAAGTCGTTAGTACTAGTGAAGCAAAAGTAATTATGAGAGTCTATTATAAGATGAACAAATTAAAGAATGAAATGAATTATTTTTTACACAAACATAAAAAAAAGGAAAATGCCAAATAGCTATTGCACTTTGTTAAAATGCCAAATAGAGAAATTCTTTTTTTACAGAGTTGACGAAATTTTTTATTTTGTATGAGGCACAAGTACTGTCAGTTGTATGAGGGCCTCTTTGACTGCCATTTGTATCTTTGTTCATTTCACTTTCTTACTTTTTCTCTTTCTTTTTTAATCTTTTCTTTTTCACTTGTATTTTGTTTTCCTGTTTATTAATTCTCCGCATATTTTTTTAAAAGAAATCATAAACAAATTAAGGAAATTGCCGCTGTATCTAATATGTCTAATTTATCTCTATATCATTATTAGAGGAAAAATTAAAGTAATGTGTTGGAAAATTTTAAATTCAATTTTTTGGATTGGTTTGAAGAAATTAAAGATAGTGAAATCAAAAAAAATTATAATCGAACTCTCACCAATAAAGTAAAAAATCATATAATCAATCAATTGAGCTACTAAAATTCAACTAACCTTATTTATTATACTTAAATACACAATTTGATGTATCTGAATACTTAATTTTTATAATAACACATTAATGATACTAAGCACTTAATTATCCTTTTTTTTTTTTTTCATATTTGTTAAATTCTCTACTTGCTTGGCATCTATCAAATAATTATTGCTAATATTAATTTTGTGTTTCTTGTTCAAGATTTTCTTTTTGATTTTTTTTTATGTTTAGTGTTCAAATGAAACTTTTATAGATCCATTTTTTCAGAGGAGATACAAAAATTAATAGAAAAAAAGAGTCAACCAAGTGAATTTGTGAAAGCATAAAATAATAGTAATATCAATACATTTTTTGCACTGAGAGATCGTAATACTACAAAAAAAAACTATAGAAACGTTGGTAAAAAAAAATTGCATAGATAAAATAAAAAGAGGTTTTGCAAAGAAAAAATGCAAAAGAAGAAATGACTAAAATTTGAGAAAATGAAAGTGTGAGAGAGAAAGTGTGATAATTAGGAAAGGGACCCACAGGTACGCTTGTCAAAAAGATATGGTGCCCTTATATTGGTTGTTCAATCACCAAAGAATTTTTCCAGAGGTGACTATCAATCTTTCCTTTATTATAAAAATAAAATAAAAAAGGGAAAGGATATAAGTAGCAATAAAAATAGAGAAAATACATAAAATCCCTTTTGAACTTGGCTGCAAAATTTACTTTAATACTTTAATTTTACGGGTAATTATTTACCCCCTAATCTATTTTTAAGTGAATTAAAATACATCCTAATATTATACTACCAGTCTCACAATGGCAAGTGCATTTCACACGCGACATGTCATTGATACGTCAGCGCCACATTAACGCCACATCAATGCCACATCAGCATTACATTAAACATTATTTAAATTTTGATTTTTAATTCTTTTTTGTTTCTTTTTATTTATTCACAACTTTAGAAAGTAAAAACAAATTTCAAAAAATAAGAATTAATCCATGATTATAAGAAAAATAATCTCAAAAAAGAACAAATTTTCAGTTGAAAGAGATTCAAAATCTCAAAACCATTTTCACAAAAACACATTCAATTTTTAAGAACATAATCAAAATAAATAATAACAACTAAAAATTAAATTTGAGATGGAAAAATAGTAGATTTTCATTAAAAAGAGCTTCAAGTTCATCACATTCAAACATTGTCATAAATACTAATTTTATTTTGAAGTAAGAACAAATCGATGATTTTTCTATTTCTTCCTTGTTCATCACACTTATTGGGTTTTACTGATAGAAAGGAAATGAGGGTGGGATGGGGGCGTCTTGAAGAAGGAGAAAAAAAGATGGAAAGTTCATCAAAGAAGAAGAAGAAGAAAAGTGTGAGGCACCGAGGTTCGAAGAGAAAGAAAGAGGGTGGGAGTGGGGATTCGAAGAAGAAGAAAGGGGTGGTGCAAGTGGTGGTCGAAGGTGGGAGGGGTGGATTGGGTGTGAGGAAGATGAAGGGGCGGGAGGTGGCGCTGGGGCTGGTGGTACTAAGGATTGGGGGATGGTAGGGTATGAAGAAGATGAAGAAAAGAAAGATTATTGGCTAAAAAGAAAATAATTTGGGCCACTTATTTTTTTTTCTTTAATTTTTGACATAAATGCGTTGTTACTTTTTTGACTTGCCATGTCAACAAATTTGGGTGTATTTTAATTCACTTGAAAAGAGATTAGGGGGGTAAATAATTACCCGTAAAGTTAAGTGTCAAAGTAAATTTTACTGCCAAGTTCAAGGGAGATTTTATGTATTTTCTCATAAAAATATGAAATAGGAGTACTATATATGAAGGTTACACATGATCAGTTTAAAATTCTTTAGATATAATTTGTTTCTATTGTTAGAGGTAACTTTGAAAAATAATCTTAACTATAGTTGACAAAAACACATGGTTTCATACATGGTTTTTGGATATCTAGCTGATCGATATCGATCATGTTCATTTGAGTTTATTACTTTTGACACGGAATATAATTTTATGTGTCAAATTTATTTAAATCAATAAATAGTAAATATCTATGCATAATTTCAAAAATGAAATGAGTCTACCAAGAGTTCACTAATTTCTATCAGACGTTTCTTTGATATTTGAGTACTCGGCGATAAGGGATTTTCTGATAAAAAATTGTTGAAAACGTTATTGACTAACCTAATTTCGATGGTTTTCGTTAGAAATTTCGTTATTGACTAACCTAATTTCAAGTATACATGTTTCAAAATTCATAACTAAAAAATTCTGGCTCTATCAATCAATAAGAGTATCATACTTAAAATGTAGTTTCTATACTAAGAAAAGTCCTAATAATTCATTATTTGTAATGTGCAACATTTAACTAATCCTTTAATTTGTTGTCTACTTTTCATTAATTACTTCTTTAATTTAACTACTCCCACCACCATTTTAAATTCCTTGATCAAGCTGAGTAAATAATAATTTGAGTCTTCAAAAAAGATGGCTATGAAAACATATACTTTATTTCTCATACTTCTTCTTGGCAACGTAGCTTTTGCCAACCACTATCATTTCGTTGTAAGTATCAACTATTGCAATTTTCTAGAGTTTGAAATTTATTGATTCAGAATTTTAGATATTTTAAGTTACGAGGTATGATAACTAATAATTTGTACATACATACATGTTGTACATGAACTAACGTTGCGTTGCAGGTTAAAGAAACTTCGATCGAAAGACTTTGCAAATCAAAGAAAATTCTAACTGTGAATGGCAAATTTCCTGGTCCGACCATCTATGCCAACAAAGGATCTACTCTTATTGTTCATGTCCTTAACAATAGCAAGTATAATATCACTATTCATTGGTAAGAAGTATATACACCCTATGTATTTCGAGACAAATTCAGGATTTGATTTCAAGAATATTTTGAAACTTTAGCTCTTTTGAGTTATTGCTTCCTAATATAATAATATGTACATATTAAATGAATTTATTACAAGAAGAACTTGTACCGTGAACTGTATATACACTTTTGTCGTACATGAACTCCATATGTCTAGCACTTGAATAACTTGATAAAGTAACATAGTCAAATTAGTTTCACGGATAGTCATCCAACTTTTAGTTTATTGCACCAAAGTCATAAAATTAATTTCTATAACAGAAAAATAACTCAACATAGTACCATATACAAAAAAAAATGGTAAATTTCGATCCTGAATTTCATCTTTGAGGCATTGTTGATGTCATATTTGTTTCATGTTATTCTTTTCAACCTAATTTGATGAATCGATGGACAAAAAAGTAATAATAATTTGATGATTTTACTTCAAAATTATGTTATTTATCAGGCACGGAGTGAAACAACCGCGAAATCCTTGGTCAGATGGCCCAGTGTATATCACTCAATGTCCAATTCAACCGGGCTCCAAATTCAATCAAAAAATCATACTTTCTGATGAAGAAGGCACTATTTGGTGGCACGCGCACAACAAATGGGCGCGTGCCACGGTTCATGGTGCCATTAATGTTTACCCGAAGCCCGGTACTAGTTATCCTTTCCCTAAGCCTCATGCTGAAATACCAATTATTTTAGGTACTATTATTCCTTCCAAACATCAAATTTTACTTTTATCGTTGTAATATGATCAGTTATATGTAGTATCTTTTAGTTTAAAAATTTACCAACTTTTTTTTTTTTTTTTTGTAAATTTGATTATTGTTAGGTGAGTGGTGGAAGGATAGTGTTGTGGAGGTTTTAAATGAATTTGTTGGGTCAGGAGGTCAGCCAAAGACTTCTGATGCTTTTATGATTAATGGTCAGCCTGGTGATTTTTACCCATGTTCAAAGCATGGTAGGTACCATTGAACTCATTTTTTTTTTTCGCCAGTGACATAAATTTAAATTAATCAAATTTTAATATGAAGTCAGATTTTATATGGCGTTTAAACGTTTAAACGGGAATATTTTACATAATATAATTATCACACTATTAGGTTAATTACTTGAATGATAATTACATATGATCATCACTCAAAAAATGGGATTAATTAGCAACTTATAAATAAGACATTTTGACCTGTTATATTATGTTGAAGAGTTTAATTTACAATATATAAAGAAACTTTTACATTTGTAAGGTCAACAACAACAAAAGATCATATCTATAGGAAATATTATACTTATAACAAAAAAGGAAATTTGTATCTTGAAAACAAAAACATAATACTTGCAACAATAATAGGTAAAAAGTTTACTTGCTATATATATATATATATATATATATATATATAGATATAGATATAGATATATCGTGTAACCTTTTTTTTCATTGTCAGTATGTATAAGTTAAACTTTATCGTTCTTCATTCTTTTTCTTTCTTAATTTTTTCCTTTTTTTGTTTAGCAGGAACTTTCAAGCTAGAAGTTAAATCTGGAAAAGCTTATCTACTAAGAATTTTAAATGCTGCAATGCATGAAATTCTTTTTTTTGCAATTAGAAATCACAAATTAACAATTGTTGGAACAGATGGAAGTTACACAAAGCCATTAACAAGAGATTTTATAGCCATAAGTCCTGGTCAAACATTTGATTGTCTATTAAAAGCCAATCAAAATCCAAATAATTTTTATTATATGGCTGCTAGAGCATATACTAATGGTACAAATGTCTAATTTAATAACACAACAACAACAGCCATAGTAAAATATCAAGAAAATAATTACAATTTTAATAATTCACCTATTTCACTCCCTTATTTACCTTCTTACTATGACACACCTTCAACAGTTAATTTCAGTGCTAGTCTAAGAAGTTTAGCCTCGAAACTCCACCCGATATCCATCCCCACTAAAGTCAAAACAAGGTTGGTTTCAACTGTCTCAATCAACTTATTATCGTGCCCAAAAAATGATACTAGGGCATGTCAAGGGCCAAATGGGACGCGATTATCAGCTAGTATGAATAATATAAGCTTCTTGACACCACCAAGGTATAATATACTCGAGGCATATTATTATAATCGTGTTAAGGGCATGTTTGGGGTGGATTTTCCGGATTTTCCACCTTATGTTTTTAATTATACTGATGATGCTTTGCCTTTGGAACTTGAATTGCCTAAATTTGGGACACAAGTGAAAGTATTGAAGTATAATACAGCAGTTGAGTTGGTGTTACAAGGGACAAATTTGGTCACTGGATTAGATCATCCTATGCATCTACATGGTTACAATTTTTATGTTGTTGGTTGGGGATTAGGTAATTTTGATGAAAAATATGATCCTAAGAATTATAATCTTGTTGATCCACCTAGAAGGAACAATGTTGTTGTGCCTAAAAATGGTTGGATTGCTATTAGATTTAGAGCTGACAATCCAGGTATATACGTCTTTCGTTTTTATTTATCGAGTTAAGTTATATACACTTACAGTCTGACAATACTATGATTTTTCATTTTCTTACATTATCAATAGTACCTTTTGTTTTTACTTAAGTTATATACAGTGACAATACTATGATTTTTCATGTTTTTTTACATTGTCAATATAGTTTAATCTATGATAGGAGGTTAGTTATCATTTGCAATGTTTATTATATATTTTATAAATATCATTTTTTAGAACTAAAAAACAAGTTATTTTCTAGCCGTTCACAATTTGATACAAAAATAAAGTGATTTTTTAAAAAATAAATAATTAAGAAGTTATTGTTATTCATGTTCTTTTTAAAGTTACATTTGCCTATGAGTAGATAATGTTAATTTAGTCAAATATATCTCATAATTAATGTTGTTAAGTTAAGTTAGGAGTACAATCAGTGTATATACATTTTCCTTTCAGGGTATTGCTAAATGGCCAGAAAATTTAGCCAGAAATTTTAAAAAAATTATAATATCTTTTTTTATTTTAAAATAAACTGATCTTTTTCCATGTTTTAATTAAAAGATATTAAAGTTAAAAGAGTAAAAATGCTTAAAAATATAAAAATAACATAGGTAAAATACCATTTTGACCAAATTCTAGCCAAATTTTCTGGCCAAAAGAATTTTTCCTTTCCTTAATTACTTGCATTATCATTTTTACTTATTGAATTAAATGAAGTTATATACATCAATAGTATATATATAATCTTAATTTCTAATTTCTTCTTTAATTATTATTTTTTATAGGAGTTTGGACTATGCATTGTCATATTGAGAGACATCTTACATGGGGAATGCAGACTGTATTTATAGTGAAAAATGGCCACAAGCCAGAAGAACATATTTTGCCTCCTCATCACATGCCACCATGCTAATTTTTCCTTTCATTATAAATTACTAATATATACTATATAGTTATGTTAGTGAAGGGAATTATCCTAATTATTATAAGTAGAATTTGTGGAATATTCAATAGTGTGCTTGTGTATATATAGTATTTGAACTGAAATTAATTATTATGATCAGACGCGTATTCAGTAATTTAAATGAATAGGTATATTTAACTATTGTTTAGTCTTATTTCATAAATTTTTTTCACGAGAATATATAACTTGATGAGTAAATTATACGTAAATAGTATACGACTTCTAAAGTTAGTTCATCGATCGTAGCATCTTTACACTACTTAAATTTACAGTTAATAAAATATGAATAATCTCTTTAATATACAAGAGGAAAAACATGAGAATATATAAAATCGGTAAATTTGTTGTTTACAAATTAAATCACCCAAAAACATTAGAACATTAAAATGTAACTTTATCTACTTGGGCCGATTCATATCCGTCCTTTAGTGGGCCTGTTCAATCCGGTTAATGGGCTAAAAAAAAGGAAAAATCGTATGAAATAGCAACATTTAATTCATATTAAATATTATAACTATAATTTACTTTATTTCCGATTCGGAGCTACTGTTCCACATAATTTGCCATCCGGCAGAATCCACTGTTTTGTATTTAACTTAAATAAAAAAAAATGGAAGTTATATTTATATAAAGAGATATACAAATCAAAGCGGTTCTTTTCTCTCCTCATTTACACCATTTTTCTCCTAAAATCTCTCACCCAGATTAGTTTTCTCTCACCCACATTATTTTTGAATTTTGAATTTTCGCCATTACCCTTCTGATTGAGCCATCAAATTTAAGGTAGCCGCAAAAAACGTGTTGAAATCAATTTTATATTTTTTTTCTTTGTATTCTGTATATTTTAAGTTTTTTTCATGAACTTTCATATACATATATAGATTCAACTAATACAGATTTTTATTTATATACAAATTACACATATCTACATATACAACTGAAAACACAACCAAAGAACATATACTTGCACAAATTACAGTTAATATTGTTTCTTATTTGCATACAGATGATATACTTATACAAAGAACATATACATATACAAATTACAGCTATATGTATATATACAATGGACAAGCCTAACAAAAAACACATACACATATACAAATTACATCTAATACACAAATGCAATTATCATAATAAAGACGAACATATACTATATACATGTACAAATATAGAAAAAATTGAAACTTTTCATATACGAATTATCCAATTGTATAAATAAATTTATACAGAAGTGATCAATTTGTATATAAATTGGATGTATTTAGCGAATTATACAAATTAGAAACTACATAGCAAACTTAAATATAGCTATGAAACGCCATTATCTAAACGATAACTATAGAGCACTAATATGGATATTATCTTTGTCATTCCTAAAATTTACTTAATTTATTTTTTATCATGAGACATAACTGAAGAAAAGAGGTTATCTTTCATTTATGAAGCTAATCACTTAATTGACTATCTGGATTTTTCACTTTATTGATATTAATAAGCGATAAAAAACGACATTGTTTGTCTATTCTCCCTTCTAATAATGCATATTTCCCAATAATCCCGCCCCTACTCTTAGTATAAGATGAATACTATTTTAGATTTAAAATGTGAACAAAATTTAAAGAAAACTAAATTGATTTGTTAATTGGTTGGCTATCTGAATTTTCACCTTATTTTAAAAGATTTTTTTTCAAAAAAACTCTCTTTCTCATTTTTACTGCTAATTAGAAATCAACAAGTCATTCACATATGAAAATTCTTTATTTAAAAGTTTGAAATATTTTTTATTTACTTGTCATCCTTTTGTCGAGTCAGAGCTAATCTTTTTTGTATTGTTTCAATTTTATCTGCGAGACTTGACATTCACTAATCACTTGCATGCATGCATGAATTTGGTTTAAATGCTCTTTTAATATTTTTTTCAAATCTAATTAAAATCAAGTCTCTTCAAACGTTCTTTTCTTCTCCTTTTTCTATTAATTTTGACTTTGAAACACATATATTATTAAATTTAATTAATAAAATGTTGGGTAAATTTGAGGCAAAGAACATAAATGCAGGCCAATCAACCAACACCTATCAATTCTATTGCCCAATTTCTTCTTAGCCGACCAATTTCTTAAAATCTGGATTATTATTATTAAAGTATTATTATTTTGTAAATTATTTAATATAAATAATGTGAGATTTTTGTTTTTATTCATATAACATATAGTCGGTGCTCCCCTCTTATCCTACTGCTTCCTCCCTCTAGTCGTTAAGAGTAAATTTTACTATTCGTTTGACCGAAAATAAGTTATTTCATCAATCATAATTTATGTATATAAGATAACTTATTTCATAATTACAACAAAAATGATGCGATCATAAATTATTATTTCTTATACCTTATACCTCACACCAAATAACTCCTAATGTTATGTTAGTACGGAAGAAATAAAAAATTATCCGTATCAAATATTTAATTATATTTAATCAATGATCATGTATTTACTATCGAGAGGTGTGTCAATTTATAGTCCAAACATCAATCTTTGTAGATTTTCTAGCAATAATTTTTCAAACTTTTGATGTTCTAAATTATTATTATTTTTTTAGTGTTCCACCTTTTAGTGTTGTAAATTATTTTGAAAAGGTACGTAGCTTTTGTTAGGTCAAGAACATGTTCCTTGGCCATCAATTTCAGATAAGGTTGTTGAAGTTTGAACAAGTTTTATTTAAAGTCCTAAAGATTCATAATCTTCTCAAACAAATAACTTCCACAATTAATTAACTATTTAATTTTTGTTTAAAATATAAATACTATATTCACCTCTGGTCTAAAATATGGGTCCTTTAAAGTCGTGTTTGTTAGGAAGTACTTTACCCTTCAGTCTTCAATGTGAGACTTCTCGACGTAAATTTAGATTTAGTTAAGTTCTAATGTGGATACGCATTAGGTGAGAAACAAAAAAAAAAAAAAACAATCCGAATATATTTAAGATAGACAAGGTTAAATTATTTTTTATTTAATAAAACTAAACTAATTTTTTCCCTCTTAAACACTTGTATTCTCATTCATATTAAAAGTAAGACAAAAATAATTATCAACTTTAAATTTAAAATGATAATTAAGTTAAAATGACTGTTAATTTGAGACGGAGGAAGTAGATTTTATGATAAAGCTCACCTCAAAGCTCAAGATATTTTTTTCTGATTTCTCACCCGATATTAAATTGCATTAAAGTTCTGACTATCGTTCATACGTTTTGTACTCAAATGCCCCCACCCCAAAACAACATTAGATGATGTTTAATTAAATATTAGTTCTTTGATTTGTTTCTAATAAAAGTATATTACTCGTTCTAAAATGAATGTCTCAAACAAACGATACGTGTCTTTATATATTCCTCTTAATTTATATGTACTATATGTTGATTAATATGATCAAATCACTCTCAAAGTCTCAATTTAACAATTAAATATGTATTCTTATAGGAGTAACTTTTTGTTTTATTTTGCTAAAGATAACGAAAAAGCATATGAACTAATTAAGGTCTTTTCATGACTCAATTTCCAATAAAAGACAGCTATTTGATTTATAATCTTTCCGCCTAATTCTGAGGTGGTACATTACACGCTTCAGGGAAAAAATCATACTCTATTTATTCTAATTTATGTGGTATAATTAAAATTTTAATAGCTATATAACATATTAAATTTCAAAATTTGAAGTTATCACGGAATTAATAACTATTGTAAGGAAAAATTTAGCTTTACTAAATTAATTCTACGCTTGACCAAAGAAAAAAAAAACAAGAATTCAAAGGAAATTAAATTAAGAAGTATGAAGAAAGAAAAGTAAAAATAAAAAGTACCCCTCAAAATAAAAATAAAAACAGTATAACAAAAAAACACAGGTACCATGTTTTATTTATTTATAATATACTTTTCCAAATTGATCATTCATACAATTACAAAAGTGAAAAAAAAGAGTATAAAATATAACAATATTAAACTATTAATACAACCTTGTAGCCGGACAAGAAACTAAAGACTTATTACATTAGTCATAATCATCCAACAACTTTATTGTTTTTCCTTAAATACTTAGAGAAATAGTGTGTGTATATATATATATATATATATATAGGCTTCTATGAATATAGTAGTAGAACACATCATCAGCGTGAATAATTTTTAACACTATCAGGTCATTCAACGGATATCTATAGGTAAACCTCCTTAAAATATATATGAGATTTGTAATCTTGAAAATAAGATAGGTTACCTGTCACGACTGATAAACATAACTTGATGATCATGTAAACATTATTTACACTGACGATTGTATAGTAGTTCAAAACCCTAATCAAGAATTCTTGGAACAACCTTAGCTGAAAGTGGATATTTCATTTCACAAGAAAGTTTCAACACTTCACTAAGATCAACAGGGTGAGTCTCGATTTCAACCCAAATGAATTGTTGCACCAACCTAGCCACCCATAGACTCACAGTAACCAATCCTAAATTCTTCCCGGGGCAAATTCTCCGTCCTGCTCCAAAAGGCGCCAGCCTTAAATCGTTACCCCTCACATCAAAATCCATCCCTCCCGAGGATTTCAAGAACCTCTCTGGCTTAAACGTGAACGGGTTATCCCACACTTTAGGGTCATGTGTGATGGACCACATGTTGATCATCGCGGTCGTGTTGGACGGAATAATCATTCCGTTGCTGAGGTGGACGTCCGACGTGGATAAACGGGCCCATGATAAGAGTGGGCCCGGAGGGTGTAATCGTAATGTTTCTTTTATTACTGCTTGAAGATAGGGCAATTTGGAAATATGAGCATCTCTTACATTTTCATTTTTTCCTACTATAGTTTTTAGCTCGTTATGAATTTTTTCTTGGATTTCTTGGTTTAGGACTAGTTCAGCCATGACCCATTCTGTTAGTAATGCTGTTGTATCGGTGCCCCGAAAGATCATTTCCTGGAACGAGAAAAAAGAATTAGTGACCTAAAGCCAAAATCGAATAAAGATCTTAAAACTTATTTGTAATATTTTTTTTTTGATAAAGTCTATACAAAATTACGTAACATATACTAACCCACAAAATAGCCACCATATCATCCTCATGTAGCTTCTCTTCACCATTTAAAGCTAGCAAAACATCAACAAAATCACAATGAGCTTCTAAAATCTTTTTGGAATTTTCATTTTTGTGCTCTTGAATCATCTTCTTAACGAAGAATTCGACACGAGGGACAAGTACCGCGCAACGTTCCTTGAGGGTAAAAGGGTCATAAAAATAATTTAACCATGACAAGTGATCAGACCAATTAAAAGCTCCCAATAGCTCAAATCCTTCATTCACAATTTCTTGAAGCTCTTTAGCTTCTTTATTTTCTTCAAACATTTCATATTTTTCCCCAAATACAATTCCCATAATGTTGTTAAGTGAAGAAAATTGAAGGTGTTTTCTTATAGTTACTAAGCCATGCATGTTTTGATCTTTGGCTATAGATACTAACATTGAGTTGCATTCTAGTTGTCTTTCACTCTCATGGGCTAAAATTCGTTTAGGAGCGAAGAAATGTGACGATGCAATTTTCCTCAAGAGCCTCCAATATGTCCCATCGGGTGCAAACCCGATGGCCCGACTAAACATGAGTTGTTTAGCCGATTCTTTAATTGGTCGGTTTGAGAAATGTGGGGAGGTCAAGATTTCCCGGGCTATGGTTGGGTCAGATGACACAATAGCCCGGGTTGAACCCAAGCTAAAAGCCATGACTTGTGTGGCACCATAAGCTGAAGCCGTAAAAGCTAGGGTTTGGTGAGCCAAGCCATGGCTCAAGTTGAATAAGCTACCGAAAATGGGAAGACCTCTTGGCCCGGGAATTGAAACCCGGCCCATAGAGTTCAGCCCATTTTTCCAAGCCGGGCCGCCAGCGGTGAAAGCCCAAGTGAAAATGGTAATTACCATAAAGACAACAAAAGTTGGAATCAAAAGGGTAAAAAAGTTTTGAGTTTCAAGAATAGGTGGTAAAGTAAACATCCACCAAGTGAAATCCTCATAAATTGAGGTGAAAGACATGATTGAAAATAAGAGTATGATATTGTGTGTGTTTTTGTGTGTAATTATTGAGTAAATGTGGTGAAAGAGGAGATCAAAGTTGCTGCTTAAATAGGCAGCTTGTTTACAAGTAGGAGGCAATTCCTTGGTATAACAAAAAGGCAACTTCTAGAATTATGTGCAATATCATGTGATAGAAAAGTCTACATAGGTTCCCACTTCATGTTATCTGAGTCAATTTATTCGCATCTTAAATAATTTTACTAAGGTTTATGCTATCATGTTGTATAGTCTAATTATACTAGTTGAAACATTTTGTTACATTACTGATTCATGTGATATAAAAGTCTACATAGGTTCCCACTTCGCATTATCTGAGTTAGTTTATTCGCATCTTAAATAATTTTATTAAGGTTCATGCTATCATGTTGTGTAGTCTAATTATACTAGTTGAAACATTTTGTTACATTACTGATTATGTTGTTGTTGGAATGTTTTGTTAACTGTGAATTTGAATTGAGAATTTTTACATTCTTAAAGAGAAAATTTATATATTTGAAAATTATGTAAAATATCATAATTATAATAACAATTGAAAATATTTAAATGACATATATATAATATATAAAATAAAAAATAAATCACAAAGAAACCTCGTTAGACATTCCAAAGTGTAAACTGAAATGTTAAAGTTCGCATAGGCAACAATCTCTTGGAATAAAATATGAAGTTAGGAGTTATAACGGGGAAATTTAAAATTTAAGTGTAATAATTTTGAATTCTAAAATAGGATAACGACTGAATTTTACGATAGATAATTTATAGATATTAAATCAATTTCAATAAAAAAAACTATAAATAAGTACTAGTGTAACATTTGATGGTTAAAGCAAATGGCTTATTTTTTTATGTGACAATGACCTTTCTTTTGTCCTTTGCTATCCGAAAACTAAAATGAAAAAACGAGACAAAAGCAAAGAGTATATCCTTTAAATGACACTTTAGAAAAGTTAATTAATTGTCTTATATGTGCTTTAAAAAAAGTATATTTAGCTAAAACAAAATAGTCGTTTAGATTTGACTTATCAATTTCAAAAGTACTCTTAGTAAAATTACAACAATTAAAATTTCAAAAGCACTTGCAAGGAAAAGTTATTCAAAAACACTTAGTTTATCTAAAAAAAAATATCAAACATGTCAACTTGCAAAAATAATTAATACTATAAGCATTTTTTATCTTTCAAAAGTTTGATAGAACATAATATAAATTTATGATTTTGAATAATTATGAGTGAAATTAATATACCATTGTTATCAATTCAAGTTTCTTAGGAAACCCCAGCCAATAAAAAATATATCAAACAATAGAAAATGACAATCCTATTTAGGGAGATCCTTATACTTGGCTCCGTTTGTCACATGGACCTTTCTATTCACAACTTTGTCAACTGAACACTTAAAGTTATTAAAACACACTATTTTAAACCCCTCTGATCATGCGTGTCTCTCAATCGCGCTGATATGGATAACACCTCACTATCCACATCAGATATATATTGCCACGTCATTTTTTTATTACAAATATATTTTTTTAAAAAGAAATCTCAAACTAATCTCCAAAATCATTTCTTTCTTGATTTCTTTCCATTTTTTCTTTTCATGCCATATTTTTCATCTATTTTGCTACTTAGATTTTATGTTATCGTTCATATTTTTTCTTTCCTAGTGAATTTTTTACGTTGAAGAGGAATTAGAGATAAGCAAAACTTTGTTATGTTTTTTATTATAAATTTTGTTGTTTTAATAGTGGTGAGAAATAAAGTGGCTAAAATGGAGGATGATAGAAAGATGGAGACCAAAAATGGGTCATTATAGAAAAACTCTTCCAAGATGCTCTCAATAAAATTGTGTTACATTTAGAAAGAATCAAACATATGTTTTTCAAAAACCCATCTAAAATCCACATATATTTCACAATTTAGAACTTCTTTTTTTCCCTCTCTTTTACCAAAATCTAAATAAACATTTTTTTCCCCAATCATTGTAGAACTCTCAAATGATAGGAAGCATATGAGAAGAGAAAGAGGAAGAATTGTGTGTAAGAGCATTGGAAGAAATCGGAGAAGATGTGTGTGGTGATGGTGGGTGTTGGGTGAAATTATGAGGAAGAAGAAGAAGAAATGTACAACATTTTGGGAATGGAGTTTTTTTTTTTTTTTTTTTTTTTTTAAATTGTTATATTTTTTTTATAATTTAAATATTTTTTAAAATTTAAATAATTGTCTTCACTTGCTTTTAAACGTGTGTAACCACGCTCTTGATCCGATTCAGCACAAAAAGGCCACATAAGCTTAGTCAACAGGTCAAAGGGGTTTAAAATAGTGTGTTTTAATTACTATAAGTGTTCAGTTGATAAATTCGTGAGGAGAAAAATCTAGGTGACAAATGGAGTCAAGTACAAGAATCGCTAAGCTCATTCCGTCTTTCGAATTATAATAAGTTGACAACTCTTTTCTAACTAGTACAAGTCCCACCTTGTAATTAAAGATCGAGCCAATTTAATATTTTCTGATTAGTACTACTTTATGACTTTATAAAACATATCCCAATAATATCTACTACACACCAAGAAAAAGAACTAGCTAACTAGCTTACTATAGTATTTTGTTATAAATATCTTTGGTAAGAGTTATGTCAATAATTTTAAGTTATAAATATCTTTGGTAAGAGTTATGTAAATAATTTAAAGTACAACTATATGGACCACGGGAAATATTTTCTCCGTTTATTTTTATTTATCATATCTAAGGAAAATTATCTTATTAGACATATATTTATATTATAATACTAATTTTATTTATATACTTTCAAATAATTACGTATTTTATCATTAATTAAGAATTTGTTATCATATATTGAGAAAAATATATCTAGATACATGTATTTTGCTATCGAATACACTAAAATGAATAGAGAGGTGAGCCACATAGTCATGTATCCCAGATACATGTGAATCACATTAGATACACACAAGAAATATGTGTATGCAGGGGTGGACCTACATAGTGTACTGCGGGTGCTCGAGCACCTATTAACCCCGTCTCAAAGTATGTGTGTGTGGAAATTAAGAGGTATTTGTATAAAATTAACATAGAGCATCCAATGACCAAATGATCTGACTTGTCCATTGACTCTTGGATGGGTGTTTCAGGCTCTTTTTGTGTTGTTGAACCCGAGTTCGAATCTCACTTTTAACATATCTTTTTTATATTTTTGACTCGAGCACCCTCAACCTTAAAATCCTAGATCCGCCACTGTGTGTATGTATTTAGTGTAATTCATATGTATCTGCGATACTAGATACATAGGAGAGTGGCGAGCGAGATGGGAGGGAGGCGAATGAGATTTGTCTATGTATCAAGATACATGTGAATCCGCTTGGATATAGTGTATATAAAACAAATTACATCTAATTTGATCTCATGTATCTCGATATACATGTATCTGGGTGTATCTGAACACACAAAAATTTGATAAGATTTGTAATATTACAAACTAACGTATATCTAAATAAGTAATTAGTAGATTTATGTAATTTTTCCTATTTAGATTTGACATGTCCATTAAGAAAACAATGATTGACATGATTATTTTGTCACATTATTTATGTTAATTAATATTCAATACTAAATCTTAAAAAATGATTTGGAGAATAAATAAATAATGATAAGAGTAGAACAAGAAAAAAAAATATTAATCTTTTTTTTGATATGCTAAAAGTTCAAATAAAAATAAAAATTTACTTTTAAAATAGTGGATAAGTAAAATTAAATCGAAAAAAGAGTATTATACTACCGAGGTTGAATATGTGTAATATTCCCTCCAACTCCTATTTACTTGTTAAATTTTGACTTAACACACCAATTAGAAAATAATGATTGGTATAATAAGTTTATCATTTTACCCATGTTAATTGATAGAATCTCAAACATATTTACTTAATATATTTTTCAAAGATGTTGATAAATTGAAGTATAATATGAAAGAAAATATCATCTTTTTTTTATTTATAAAAAATGACAAATAAAAAAATTAAATTAAAACATATTTAACAAGTAAATAGGAACAGAGAAAATATAACCTGATTAAGAAAACAAAAGATGTCCACTAAACACTCAATAACCAAGGTGCCACGAGCACTACACATATTTCAACAAATCCACACACTCATTCTGCACGCAAAAACACACACACATACTCAAACTCCAATGTTGGATCTTAACTTAAAAACTCCCTTCTCATAGTGGATATATAATACTTCCTCTATTTTAAAATAATTGAATTGTCGATACATTTTTCATATTTCAATTTAAATTAATTATTCAATCTTTAAGACTATATGTAAAATATTCTTTTATTTTGTTGGAGAAAAAGTACAGAAAAATCTGGAAATAATAAAAAGAGAAGGAAAATTGAGACTGCGTTTAATTTCTAATTAATTGGAAGTACTCAAATAACAAAATATGTCCACATGATATATAGGCTAAGAGATAAACAACTAATCCTAAAATATAGGTCCTGTAACCCATTATGACACTTAATCAGCAACACTAATAAAACTTGAATAAATAATAGGAAACTACTTAACAAAGACCCAAAGACTAGTTCTACTAAACTACCCATGTCCTAATTCAGTCAATTGTTTTGAATCACTCTTTAACCTGCCCTCTTGATTCAAAACTACATACACCAAACAATCTTTTGAAATAGCAGAATTTCTCCTTCAATAAAGTCTTTGTCAATACATCAGCCAACTGCTCTTGTGTGCTGTAATATTTCAATAATATTTCCTCCTTTGCTACCAAATCACGGATAAAATGATAACGAATATCAATATGCTTTGTCCTGCTGTGGAATGTTGGGTTCTTTGTCACAAAGATAGTTGCTTTCTTGTCGCAAAATATCTCTGTTGCTTCTCTCTGCTCTTGTTGAAGATCAACTAACACTCTCCTTAGCCAGACAACTTGACAAGCTACTGAAGTTGCTGCAATGTACTCAGCTTTTGAAGTTGACAATGATGTTGTAGCTTGCTTCTTTGAACTCCAATTCACCACACCTAAACCTAGAGTGAAAACATTCGCTGAAACACTCCATCTACGTCCAATGAACTTGCCCAATCACTATCTGTGTACCCGCACAATCTGAAATTATCAGTTTTGGAGTACCAAATACCAAAGTCCAAAGTTCTAGCAATGTACCGCAAGACTCTCTTTGCTACCCCATAGTGTACCTTTGAAGGTTATTGCATAAACCTAGAAATAACACCAACATGATATGCAATATCGGTCTAGTATGCATCAAATATATTAGACCTCCAACCAAGCTTTTGAACCTCTTTGTATCTGTCAATTCTTCTTTATTTACATGCTGCAATTTCTCACTGATATTCATTAGAGTAGCCACAGGCTTACAATTAAGCATGCCAAATTTATTAAGTAGGTCTCTAGCATATTTCCTTTGTGAAAGAAATATTCCCTCTTCAGTTTGATAGACTTGAAGGCCAAGAAAGTAATGTAATAAACCCATATATGACATCTCAAACTCATTCATCATTTGAGACTTAAACTCTTCCAGGAGATAACGTGAAGAACTAGTGTAAATGATATCATCAACATAAAGGCATACAATAATGAAATCATTAACTTCCTTCTTCACATATAAGGTGGGTTCATTCTCACTTCTTATGTATCCATTTTTGTGGAAGTATCCATCAATCTTGCTATACCACGCTCGAAGGGCTTGCTTCAAGCCATGCAACGCCTTTTTCAGCTTGTACACCTTTGTTTCATCTCCTTCCTTTGTGAAACCTTCGGGTTGTGTGACGTAGACTTCTTCTTGTAAGTCTCCATTGAGGAATGCCGACTTGACATCAAATTGATAAACTGCCCATTGCAACTGTGCAGCTAATGCAAGAACCAACCTCATTGTCTCAAATCGAGCTACTAGAGAAAATGTTTCTTCAAAATCAACACCATATTGTTGTGCATACCTTTTTGCCACAAGACGAGCTTTGTGCTTTTGTAGGCTACCATCAGCTGCAAACTTTGTTTTGAACACCCACTTTAATCCAACTGCATTTTTTTCGTTTGGTAACTCCATCATTTCTCATGTTCCATTCTTTTCGATGGATTTCGTTTATTCCACCATTGCTTTCTTCCATTCTTCTTTTCCAGCAGCTTCTTCATAATTTATGGGATCTAAAACAATAAGAGCAAACTGACAAGACGTTTAAAAGTTATTAGCATACTTGGGATTTGGATTTTTAAGCCTTGTTGATCTTCTTAATGGAATAATCTCATCTGAAGACTCTTCATGAGTTGTTGTAATTGGCGAGCTTTGTGACACCATAGAAGAACCTGAAAGTGTACTTGAAGGGGTTGACTTTTTTCCTTCATCTTCAGTGATTCCAATAGGCATATGAGTCTCTTGTCGCACAAGCTTTTCACTCCAATCCCAACTTGCATTTTCATCAAATATTACATCTATTCTAACTGAGATCTTGCCATTAAAAGGGTTATACAATCTATATGCTTTGGAGTGAGTATAATAGCCAATAAAAATGCATTTTTCAAATTTTTTATCAAGCTTGTGAACTTACTAAAACATAAGCAACACACCCAAAAATCCGTAAATGACTTACATTTGGTTTCCTACAATGCCAAGCTTCATAAGGAGTTTTATTCATAACAACTTTTGTTGGTGAAAGATTCAGCAAGTAAACAGATGCTGCCATAGCTTCTGCCCAGAACTGATTTGTAAGTTCATTTGCTTGCAAAATGCTCCTTGCTATCTCCACCACAGTCTGGTTCTTCCGTTCAGCGACACCATTTTGCTCGGGATATAAGGAGTTGTTAACTCACTATGAATGCCATTTTTTTCACAAAACAAATTGAATTTGTTGGACACGAACTCTCCTCCTCTATCTGTGTGAAGAACAGTGATACTGCAGCTACTTTGGTTCTCTACCAAAGCTTTAAACACCTGAAACTTTTCAAAAGTTTCTGACTTGTTTTCCAGAAAATACACCCAACTCATGCGACTATAATCGTCAGTAAGCAACAAGAAATAACGATTTCCACCTAAGGACTTAGACTGCATAGGACCACATAAGTCAGCATGTATTAATTTTAAACATTTAGAAGCTCTCCATGCCTTTCCAACAGGAAAAGATTTCCTAGTTTGTTTCCCATAAATGCACCCTTCACATAAATCAAGAGAACTAATTTTTGGTAGTCCAAGAACCATACCTTTGTCACCTAGCAACTTAAGTATGTTTATGTTGAGATGACCGTACATCAAATGCCACAACTTTGAGTCATCCTTTGCACTTGCAGCAAGGGCAAACTTTTCCATATCAGAAATATCCAGTGGAATCATCTTATTTGGCGTCATGGTGATATGAACCTTTTTTCCAGTCTTCTTACTTGTAATGACACAAACATCATCATCAAACCAAAGAGAATATCCATTGGTCATTAGTTGCCCAACACTCAACAAATTATATCCTAAATCGGGTACAAATTGAACATTATCTATCATGTTTACTTTGTCTTGATTAATGTCAATGTTCACCATGCCTTTTCCTTCAACCATTAACTCTTTTGTATTGCCAAGCTGCACCTTTTTCTTTTGCTTCTCGTCAAGCTCATAGAAGAAAGATTTGACACTTGTCATATGATTTGAACAACCACTGTCTACAAACCATAGATCACTTGGCTTATGGTTTGTATCATTGCAAGCCATAAAAAGATAATTCTCTTCCTCATTTTCTATTGCTGCAAAATTTATTTTCTGATCTTTATACCAACAATCAGCCCTTATATGACCGTAACGCTGACAGTGATGATATTGAATGCCATTTTTTGTGTTACCTTGCTCATTGGACAGCCTGTGTCCATAATTTCTTCTCTGCCTCTTCCATAACCACAACCTCGACCACCGCAAAAGCCTCGTCTTCCTCGACCTCTGCTTGCTGGACCATTATTTTCTCCATATTTGGTGGCTGAATCTTTAACTTGGAATACATTCTCTTCATTATTTTCGGTGGATCGATTAATTCTTGCCTTATGAGCTTGAAGAGATCCCATCAGTTCATCAAAGAAAAAGACGGATAGATTCTTGGATTCTTCTATCACAACAACTACGTGATCAAATTTTGAAGTTAGGCTTCATAATACCTTTTCCACAATGGTCTGATCAGCTACCTTCTCTCCGTAGGATCGCATTTGACTGACAATTGTCGTTGCTCTTGACGAAAAACCAGCAATGGATTCTCCACTTTTCATCATCAAGGTTTCAAAATTACTTTGAAATGATTGCAGTCTCACCACAATGACCTTTGAATCACCTTGAAACTCTTTCTGGAGAATCGTCCAGGCTTGTTTGGATGTGGTTGTTGTTGCTATCCGTGAAAAGACACTATCATGAACAGTCTGCTGAATAAAAACCAGCGCTTTAGCATCTTTTTGCTTGTTGCTTCGCAGTTTGTTTCCTTCGTCGGGATCTGCAAATCCACATTCTACCAAGTCCCATAGATCTTGAGATTTGAGTATAGTTTTCATACGAATACTCCAGAATTCGTAGCTTTCTCCCTTGAAGATAAGAATGAGTGGTTGTGCCACACTCAATGCACTATTGCTACTTGCCATGGCTGGCTCTGATACCAAATTTGTTGGAGAAAAAGTACAGAGAAATCTGGAAATAATAAAAAGAGAAGGAAAACTGTGATTACGTTTAATTTCTAATTAATTGGAAGTACTCAAATAACATAATATGCCCACATGATATATAGGCAAAGAGATAAACAACTAATCCTAAAATATAGGTCCTGTAATCCACTATGACACTTAATCAGCAACACTAATAAAACTTGAGTAAATATAGAAAACTACTTAACAAAGACCCATAGACTAGTTCTACTAAACTACCCATGTCCCAATTCAGTCAATCGTTTTGAATCACTCTTTAACAGTTTGTACTCTTTATTTGTCTTTTTTATGTGATGATATCAAGAAATTTTGATTACTTTGAATTATTTTTAAAAAATTTCTTACATTAATGTGGCTGAGATTTTCATTTTAAAAAAAAAAAAAACCTCTTTACTATATTGACAAACTAATGCTACTCCATTGTTGGAGTATACTCTACTTGTCATCTGCACCAAACTTAAAAGTGAATTAGTAGATTTTATAATAAGATTCGATTGAGATGGTTCACGATACTATCAAGGATGAAGAGTCAATTGATATAATTCAACAGAAAATGTTTTAGTCATTTTTATTAAGGTTTTACGTCCAAAAATTGTCTCTATTACCTCTAAAACTTTGGTTTCAATAGAAAATATTTTAGTTATTTTAAGAGTCACGTATTGAATTTTATATTAGAAGTGAATTAAAAATTTAGTTAGTATTGGAATTAATTATTATGATTAATGTTTAGTTATTCTAAAGATTAATTTGACAATAATTAGCAATGTCTACTTTATGTCTTAATCTTCTTTTCTTAAAGGGTGTGAAACACCCAACAATTCAATTATTTGAAATGGAGGAAGTATTATTAGAGGCAGTTTGGTTTCGTGAAATAAGCAAAATCTTATTTTAATCCATTGTGTTGTTCTAGCTTTATTAGGGCATTAAATGGGCGGGTTATATGAAATTTGAATGAATCAAAATGAATTGAGTTAATAAATGAATGAGTTTTTAAGTTATTTGAAATAACCTTCCAGATGGGCCATAATTAACCTAACTCGTTCAATCATTACTAAATTTTAATTATTTTTTAGTTATTTATGAAAATACATACTAGTATTTATTATTATTATTATTATTATTATTATTATTATTATTATTATTATTATTATTATTATTATTATATCAAATAAGAAAAATATATTTTAAAAAGTATTCCTTCTATTCACTTTTACTTTAATAAATTAGACAACATATTTGCCCAACTTTTTACTAGGCGGATTTGGACTGATCAAAATGAGATGAATTACCTGCTCAAATTTGAGGGATTGAGCGAGTTGTGTTTTCATGGGATTATTTGTCACCTTACATAGTTACTCTCCTTGTTTGGTTTACTCTCTTTTTCAGTTCGTTTTAAAAAATAATTAACAAATTTTTAATTTTAATTTTTCACATTACATATTTAAAATTCATTAATTTTTTTTCTCTTCGAACAATGGGACTTGAGCGTGCATGTAGGTGGGAGACCAGAATAAAAACGATTATTAGTATCTTGATTACGTGTTTTCTAGATTAAAGTGTTTACCCTCAACTTAATTAATTAATTTAAATCATAAACTAATCCCAATGATTTGACATAAAAAGATATCTTAATTAATTTAGTATTTATTTACTTTTTGGGTACAAGAGATGTTAATCACCGTCCTAATAAAATTAGCAAGCCTAATCTATGATCTAGTTGGCCAATTAAGGATATACACGGGTCTACTTTATGAAGTAATATAAAAAGTGAAATTTCTAGAGGTTGATGCATGTCCTCCATGCATAATAATAAAAGGTAACATTAGGCTTAAGTCATCGACAGACACTTAAAGTTATCCGCATAATTTACATAAATACCTAAATTGAGGTTTGTACCTATTGAACATCTATACTCTTTCGAATTTGAACCATTTGAATATTTTCTGCCTACATGGCAGTTTGAGTGTAATTCACGAACAATGAGCGCGTGAAAGCATCTAAAATTAGACTTTTTAAAATATTTTAAAAAATCTGTCTTCTTCCTTGTGTTTGCTGCCATTATTCCTCCACCTTACCACCAAGCAACAACCACCGTCGCCGCCGGAATCATATACCAGTAACACTCTTCTTCCACTTTTTATCCAGCCATCACATCCATTTCTTCCTCTTCTTCTGAGGAACCACCATCACCTTTGTCATTAAAATCGCTACTTGTTTGTTTTTTTCTTCAAATCTAGAATGATTAAAAAATTCTTTCTTTTATCCCTTTTTTTGAATCTTTGCCATATTGTTGATTTATTGAAGCAAACAAATTTACAACTTAACTCTTATTTTGTGAGACTTATGGCAGGGCAAAAGGAACTCGAAGGGCTTATTCGGATCCTATCGGTTGGTGCCGATGAATTTGTCACTCATACAAGGCTACTCCTCGCCGGAGAAAGAAGAACAAGAACCTAGTACGACAAGTCCGACGACGACGAAAATGGTGAAGTTCCACAGAGTCGTTACAAACCCTATTTTAACTCTAACCTTTCTTCATTTTCCGAGCTCTTCCGTCTGTCGTTGATGCTTTATTCGAAGTAAATTTCTCTAATTTACTTTTCTTTTTACCATTGAAGCAACAAAATAATAATCTGAATGAGTAGGACAATAAGAAAGCTATATCTTTTTTCATGTTACTATGTGAAGTGCAGTTTGACGCATTAATGCTTGAAAATGATGGAGATTTCAGGGCCGCCGGAGTTTTTGAACAATATTGAAGAGTTGGAATGGATGTCCATGGACAGGGATATGGTGGTGGGATAGCAGGGGAAGGGATTGGATGGTGGTCGGTCGGTCGGAATTAGAGATTATTTTTTAAAAAATTTAATAGTAAGTAATTTTCTTTTTCCTTTAACATTATAATATATTTTAAAATAATTTTTTTGATCTAAATTACACATGTTATTATTTTATTTGTCAAATTACCACGTCACTGCGAGTGTATTTCACTCATTTTATAGTTTTAGCTGACCGTCTAAAAAATGTTTAAATGGTTCAAATTTGAAAGGGTAGAGGTGTTCAATAGGAACAAGCTTGAGTTTAGGTGTCTAATTGAATTATGCAGAGAACTTTAAGTGTTTGTGGATGACTTAGGCCGTAATATTAATATGTTAAACTCTTGAATGTCAGTTTTTCTTGTACTAGATATTTTAGAGGGACTTACTTGTGCACACTCAAAGTTGGAGGACATAGTTGTCCGTTGAAGCCAAGTTAAGGGTCATGTTTATGTATTATGCATTTATTGTTAGTTGTTATTTAAATTTTATTATATTTATGTTATCTAACGATGAAAAAATCTCATTTTATATGTGTATTTTAACAATTAATTTGGTGCAATTATATCTTTATCTTAATATTTTCTTCTCATTTTATTTTTATTTATTATTTAACAATCATATTTTATCATTTAATTTACATTATCTTTATGGTATACTCTACGGTATTTGAGATTTGAATTTGAAACATTAAGGTGAATTTTGAACTCTTAAAGTATTGAACCAACTTGTAATCTTATATTAATGATACACATCAAAAAATATACTCTCTTATATATATGGTGTAAATTTCTGTCGAGATTTCGAATGAACACGTACTCTTGCTCCATCCTAGAATATCCATCCCTAGTTACAACATGATACAACATTAAAAACTTTGATTCGATAATTATAATAATGCTATACCAAGTTATAAAATAATTCAATATGATTCGTAATTTTTATTCAATTAATTCAATATGATTCGTAATTTTTATTCAATTTCAATTTATGTGATATAGTAAATTATTAATTACAATTTGTTCGATGGTAACTTATAATTCATTTTAAATTTGAATTGACGTGTATGCTCATGTTCTATGCACGTCCGCCTAGACGGCAGCTTTGTAACAAGGGAAAAATGGGCATGTGGGGGTGGTGTGCAGTGCAATTGGAGATTTTTTTTTTTTTAAAAAAAAATATTTTTCAAATTATTGATGAGTTTACAGAACCCAAAACTTTCTTTTTGGTGTTTGCACTTTGAGATTTCTGGTCATTAATTATGCTCTAATTAATTTCTTGAAGTTAGTATTTTCACATGAATTATACTCCCTCCGTCTCTTTTTATATGTCATCTTTTTACTTTACACTTGCATTAGAAAATGATGTAACTTTACCCTTCTACTCTTATTTAATATTTTTTTAAGTCAACTTTATTAATAAATGACAAGATTAATTAAGGGAAGTGCTAAATGGCCAGAAAATTAAAAAATCTATAATATTTTTTTAATTTTAAAATAAACTAATATTTTTTCCATTTTTTAGTTAAAAGGTATTAAAGTTAAAAGAGAGAAAATGTTTAAAAAGGTAAAATAACATAGATAAAATATCATTCTGACCAAATTTTCTCGCAAAAAAGATTTTTCCATTAATTAACTACTCTATCGAGGGTATAATAGTCAAAATATGTTAATTTATGCATAAATTTTATAAAATGACAAGTATTGTGGTCTAGCTATTTATAGAAAATGATGACATATAAAAAGAGACGGAGGAAATAGTAGTATTAGGTTATACATGACCTTTTAGATAATAGATTAATCCAGTTGAACCTCAAATTCCACTAGTGACGTCTCCAAAAAAAAAAAAATGAACGGGTTAAATTAAATTTAGGTATTTCAAACTGAGTTGATTAACAAATAAATGAATTGAGTTAACTGCTTTACCATTCTAGTCTTGAGCACATATTTATTCCTAAAACATTCGTTCTTTTATTTCATTCTTATTATCTTATGTGGCGTTTACGTGTATTTTTTTTTCACCCGACCCACTATACCCAAATTGACCAATTTTTGGTGCATTCTTAGAACCATTTTCCGCAACAATAGATCATCTTATATTATTCTTTTTATCTTCATCTTTATATTGTTATTCTACATCTGATTTTCAACTAATAAACTTTAAATAAAAGGTTAAAAACCAACTATGGTGTGCAATTCCTACTACGTAATATATGTATATGATTTAACATATATCTTGCCTATAATTTTTTATTTTTTTATTTTTATGACAAGGAAACCTGCATCCGCTATTCGTTGGGTGCGCACAAGGTAAAACCCCCGCTCCTATGAAATAGCTCGCAAACCACATAGGAGAGGTAACCCGCACTAGGCAAGCCTGGTGCGACAAGCTCGACCCATAAGGCAAACCAAGGATTTCGCTGGCAAGAGATTTCGAACTTGAGACCTCCAACATGGAAATCCCAAACCCAAATGATTGGGCCACCCCGAAGGATTATCTTGCCTATAATTAAGGGATCATATATTGGTAGTTCAATTTATTTTTAAGTTTCCCTCAAACCAACATATCTTAACTGTGATTAAAGTGATAATTGATGAAAAACAAACAAAAATCGTATCCACCAAACTTGATTATTCTGTTGGAGTCCATTAAAGTTAACCTTAATTCTAGTATACATTTGCGTAGCTCAAAGGCAGTCTTGAAAATCCAAATCTTGGAATTCAATTTCTAATTAAATTAATATGAGTTGTCACTTTCGTTTCGTTTATTTCTAAAAATTAGTGATTCAAAATAACAATTGAATTTGTATTTAAAGGTCAAAGGTACGCAGATTATGATGACCAAATATTATATTCTAGAGACATAACAAGTAAGAATGGTAGATTATAAAGCAATAAGTAGAAGAGATTAAGTAGATCTTATAGTTCACATGGTCTATGTCGATTTATGGTAAATATCTTATAAAATGAACTAAGTTACTTCAAAAGTTTTACGAAACTTTCATTATGTTTTAAGATGTACCGACCATGTTTATGGCTTATGATTCTTTTAAGGACTTTTGGCTATGATTTAGCTTGGTCATGTATATCATGTTCTAACGTTCTCATATGTTCACATTTCATGTTTTTATGTATTTCCTCATACTTAGTACATTCTATGTACTAATGCATACTTACTAGTGCCTACATTATTTAATAATATAGAGTCCGATGCTTCTCCTCCTCCCACTCGTGTCTAGTTGATTGGTTGATCGTTGAAGACTTGGTGAGTCCTCATGTTCCCAGGACCATGTCACCTTTACTATGTTTTCTTATGTCTTTAGTTTTCAGATGTTGCACGTGATGTATGGGTTACGTCCCAACTACTCTTTTGATGTATTAGATTTAGCTTGTGAAGACTATGATTAGACTTCCACTTTTATGTCAAACTATTCTTACGTGAGACGATATCTACTTAAATTCTACTCTTGTCTATTATATTGTGTTATATGTATGTCAAGTAGCTTATGTAGGACCTCTCAGGGTCCTATGTGCCATGTCATGTCTAGGATGTACTTTGAGTTGTGACAAAGGGCCTCCTAAACACTAAACATTATTAACACTATGTTTTTGATAACATGTGTCAACCCTACAAAAATTAACACTATGTTGACTTTCCTAGTTGTATAGATAATGTACAAAAATTAATCTATCTAGTTTGTGAAATACTAGAATCACAATTCACATATATTGGTGTTGTTATCTCTTTAAAGATTTTATTTGTTCTACTTTACCATCATACAAGACATGATCATGATGGATACGACAAGAAGTTACTTCGAAAAAGATATTTCTTAAGTTGTGCATAAAACGTGTTAATCTTCTCTGTATCGTACTTCTTCATAGGACAAAGCTATAATGTGTAATAAAAGGGGCAGGTATACCAATTCTTTTGTTTATCAAGATTGTATATATTATTCAGTTTAGATGTATATTTTAATGAAATATGGTCACCTACCTTTACCATTTAAAATTAGTTTTCTATAATGAGTCTAACAAACCCCAGTTCTAAAGTTCATATTCTGATCATGTTCATAATAAAAGTTGAATTATTTATTGGATGCAGCCATAGAATTAGTATGCTCAAACTAGATACATTAACAATTTAAACCTTAAACATCAATTTATAGAAGGACTGATGATTAACTTACAATCTCCACTGCTTCGAAACCTTTTTCGATCGATGCCTTGACAGCATCCAGAACCAGTGTTGTCTTCCTACTAAGAGTTGGCCATTTCTTCTCAGGTTTCGCGCCTTCATTTTTAATACTTCCGACCAGCTTACAGAATTCCCTAACCATGAGAGCTTCTTGGGGAATGTCTGTTGTGACCGTGTGCTCGCTTGGTTTTGGCACCCACCCTAGTGCGAGTTCTTTGAATCCACATTCAACTGCTGAGATAAATGAAGCTTTCTTCTCCTCGAAAGGGATGATGAAGTCGTGAAGGTGTAACGTGCCTTTTGTTCCAACAGCGGTTAAATCCATTGTCAAGTTGGTCAGGAAAGAGCAATGAAAAGTTCCCACCTTCCCGTCTTCCCACAATAAAGAAGCACCGCATGATATAATCACTCCTGCCTTGTTGAACACAGGATTTCGCAAAGCAATTACTGATTTGGGAAGCTCGTAATTTGCAGCCCACAAAATTCCTCTAACGCAATACCATCCAACGTCACCAAGAGCACCAAGACCATCAAGATCTGGTTTTACACGAATGTCATTTTCGAGGAAGTTTTGATCAGCAGTAAAGGTGAAACAAGTGTTTACCTGCAGAGAACTCATTGATATCAACTTCATCACAAGAGTGTGTGGTTGTATAAATGAATGAAAGCAGAGAGCATGTAAAACAACTTTTGTCACCAGAACAGCAACGCAATAAGATAATCAATGGATCTGATGATGGCAGAGGGATATCGGGGCTCTCTAGTGCAACTAGGTCCATAGTTCTGGAAACTATATGCAAAATCGATAAAAGGAAGTTTTACGAAACCAACTCAAATCCATTGCTCAATCCTACTCAATGGAATGTGGAGGTTATTACAGAAGAACAGACAATCTAGTTTTCACAATAAAATGAGAGATGGAACTACCACGAAAGGTTTGGATAACCACTGCACCACATATAACAAATTCCAAGAATGTGTGCAAATTGGCAAACTTCAACTTCTACAAACCCTCCATTTGACTAAAGATCAAGGCCCTCAACTCCATCAAGTGCATTAAAAGGTTTAGCTGTTCCCCTACGTTAATCGGATGATAACAGGACAAGTAAACCTAGCCCCCGTCCTGCCAGTTGGGAACGGGGTCATAAACAGTCAACTTTTTGGTTTAAAAAAACAGGTACTGCATCCAAATCACAAATGTTGATACACAATACTGTACACCTCCAGATACCATTTAGCCAAAAAAAATGATGATTTATCCTACAACTAGCTCTACTTTGCTCAACAACATCAGGGGCAGCTCTAATAAATTGATGGCCTAAAGCCAAATTCGAATGGAGACCTTAAATTCGAATATATATTTTTAATGAAGCTTATTATAGCCAATTATTTAATCTTTCTTGAGACATGGTATTCATAATTTGTCGAACTTCTATTACTTCTTTGTTCTTTTATGAAAAGTTTTTATTTTCTACAAGTAATACTCGATATTTTTTTAAAAAAATACTTATAACCTATTATTTTTTTTAAAAATGAGGCCCCTCAAATTTTGGGGCCTAAGGCAATTGCTTTTTTTTCAAAGCTGTAGAGCCGCCCATGAACAACATCTATGCTTTTGCTGACTATTCTTCCTTTACAACAAGATGAAACATTCAAGTTTAGTTCGGAAACAGATAAATCTTCCACCCATTCCCCAACATGATTACTATTAATCAATTAATCAACTATGTTTAAATCAGCATCTCTAGGTCTACAGGGGCAAACATAGAGTATGACTTATGAATTTGGATGAATTCAGTAGTTTTGGCTCGAACCTGTGTATATATATGTCAAAGATCCACTAAATAAGCATACATGATAGATCTGAACCCAATAAATCAAATGAACTATGATAGAATCCCCAAACTCAAACCTGTAATGCTCAAATTATGGATCTACGTCTATTCTGGAATCCACTAACCCTCAAGGACTACAACTTCGGCTCAACTTGGCTAAGCCTGTGCTCCTCTAGAGATAAGAATTGTTTTACCAACTCCCCTTCTCGACAAAAGGGGAGAAATCTCCAACCATACACTTAGATAGCATTTGGCAATAGAGTTTGGATCAAATTTTGAAAATTTATCAACAAATATCCATTTAGCCATGAAATGTGATCAGATTTCGCTGATCTTCAAGTATTTTCAAGTTCAGACCAGCTTTTCGGAGAAATTTCACTTTCACTCATAAAACTTCAATTCTTTTCCAAGTAAAACACATGTCCCAAGTCCCAACACAACTTACAACTTCCAAAAATCACAACTTCAAAAAACTCAAATTTTCAAGTTTCAACCTCAAAGACTCAAATTTTCAAGTTTCAAAACTCAAATTTTCAATTTCATCCTCAATAACTCAAATTTTCAAATATCAACTGCCAAAAAAAATCAAATTTTCAAGTTTCAAAATCAAAAACTCAAAAATTTCAATTTATAAAACTCAAATTTTCAAATTTCAACCTCAAAAACTCAAATTTTCAACTTCCAAACTTCAAAATCTATGACCAAACGGGAGCTTACTTCAATAACAAAATCATCTAACTTTAACAGTAATATAAGAAAAGCAATTTCACCAATCCATATAAATCTTCAACAAAAACAACAAATTAATCATCAATAAAACTCTCTCTCACACATACCGATTTGAGTTCCCCAAATTGCTTTGCATCAGAAAGAAATTCTCTCATCTTAGCCGTCCTCGGATGATGCATCCACATAGTACCATCCATAAACTGCACTCCATTAGCTTCACACGCCGCCAAAATCACATCCACTTCTTCAACATTCAACCCTACAGGCTTTTCCAGCAACAAATGCTTCTTCTTCTGGGCAGCAAGCACAGCCCATTTGATATGAAGACTTGTCGGTAACGGCACATAAACCGCATCAACATTTGGATCGTCGATAACTTCTTCGTAGCTACCGTACACTTTCGCCGTCGCCGGAAAACCATTGTCGGCGGCGAATTTTTGAGCTTTTTCGATTGAACGACTGCCGACGGCGTAGAGAGTAGCGGTTTGTGAAAGGAGTATAGCGCGTGATACTTTCCTTGCGATTTCAGCACAGCCTAAAATTCCTATTTGTATGGTGGAATCTGCCATTTTCGTTTTGTTTGCTCAGTGAACAGCTAAGAATCTACAGGGACAAATGTTATCCACACACCGTGTAATATTTATTTATTCGCTCTCATGCTAATATTAAAGTCCGATTAATTTATTTTTATAAAGCTTCATTCCATATTCAATGTCATATTTTTCACACCTTTGGATGGTTTGTAATATTATATTAATTTTTTAATTTAAATGCAATATTTATTTTAATTGTTAATTAAATTTTATAATATCATTGTTTGAATTCACCGTTAAATAATAATGAAAATTTTCATTTGGTATAACAATGAAGAGGTCTCTATTGTCAGCTGTAATTTGGAAATGGAATTAGGTATTTTAATATCTCAATAATTGATATTTTTTCCATTTAAATTTACCTGTCAAATTTTGATTTGACACATTTATTTAAAAATAATAATAATTGATATAGTCAATACTTTCTTCATCCAGACGTCCGCCAAGGAAAATATGTCTCCAGTAAAAAAGAAAAAAAATTTAAAAATAAGTAACTTTCTTAATTATTTTTTGACGTTCGATCAGTAAAGAGATAATATATTATCAAACACATGTCGGAGATCAAAGACAATATTAATAGGTCCGTTAATTAATAAGGGGTTGTCATGTTTCCAACTGCAATGACAAATAGGGACAACCCTGGAAAAAATTTATTTTGAGCGAGGTACAATTGACAAAATTTTATTTTCTATTTCATATTCACATTTATTTAACGTGTTGAATTTAAGCTGTCTCAAAAAAAAAATATTATTTTTATATTATAAGACAAAATAAAATTTGTTTATACTATTTTCTTTAAACACGCGTTACTTTTAAAAATAGTTCTATATTATAAGATAAAATAAGATTTATGTATATTCTACTGTATTCAAACTGGAGTTATTTTTAAAAATAGATATTTGATATAGGACTGAAAAAAAGACTCAAAAAGTGTAACAACATGAAAATTTTAAAAAGTATCTTATGGATATAACAAGCATATTATTAGAGTATTGTTTTTATTTTAATGATGTTAAATGAATAACAACATTATATAGTACGAATTTCATTTTAATTTGGAGCAAAACAGTCAAATTTCTACATATTATACTTCTATTAAATCGTACAAAATTTATATTAAATTTATTGAATACATATTTTTACTATATTTTATTTCTAGAAATAGTAAATTAATGAAACTTCGCATTGATATCTTATTTGACATTTTTATTAAAATAATTACCTTTTTAAATGACTTCTTATTCCCTACATTACTTTTTTACTGTACACTTTTCCACTTTCAATATATTTCCCCTATCACAATTTATGTGACTTACTTTCATTTTTAGTCAGTCTAAAAAAAATGACACATTTTTATATTAAATAACAATTTAACTATAAAATATCTATTTTACCCTTCATGAAATGATTTACAGCCACATAAATTTCTACCATTCATTTGGAACTATAAATTTTGAAAGTTTTCCTTTCTTTATTAAACTCTATGTATCGAATCAAACTACCTCACATAAAATGAAACGGAAAAAATAATATTTTAGTTTATTTAATTGAATATGACGTAGACCCCACAATTTTCTTGCAATATATATCCCACTCAAACTTTACATTCTCTGTCCTTTTGGTTTCATTTACAGCCCCCACAATTCACATGTCAGCAAAATTAGTGGATCCTCATACAAGTTTTATTGGTGGTACCTCGCTCAGAATAAAAAAATTTAACAACCCTCGCCAAATTTATGGTAATTAAGTGCTACAAAACTTTGTATCCAATAATTAAGTTACAAAAAAGATACTCTATATAATTTTAATTTTAAAATTTAATAATTTTGCACTTATGTATTTTATACATCATATCAAAGATTTTGTGACAATCAGCAAGTCATTGCTACTAGATTATTTTAAGGAAGAATTAACTTAAACAAATGCTCACACAACTACTTAAATTAAAAATAAATAGTGAATGTATAATATAGATATAATTATGGATAGTGTATGTATAATCCATGCATATAAGTTAAGAAAAGTAAATAGTAAATTTGACTTATTATTTATATAAATAGTATCAGATGTAACATTATATTTGTCATTAAAAAAGATATAATAATTACGAGGTCAGTAAAATGTATAGGGATGACAATGAGACAATACGGGTGTGGGGCGGTGTGGGTTTGACATATGCAAGGTGGGACGGATTTAGATATATGTTGATATGGAGCGGTGCAGGGTGAGTTGAAATTAAAATTTTCAATTTTATGCGGGGTGGGTGTGGGTTAGGAATTTCTAAATTTTTTTTTTTGCCTTCGTTTTTTTCCTCCATAGTTTCGTCACTTTCGATTTTAAGTAAAACACTGAAACTTCCTTCTGATTTTTTTTTTTTGTTGCAAAAAGATATTTATTTATATAATTTACATAATCCTTAGTCCTTACATTTGAAAAGGGTACATATCCATCTTATGGAAATTTTATTTACTCATTTTTTGAAATAAAATATTATAGATTTGGAAAATGCATAAGTACGGAGTACTATATATTTCTACAATTAACACCTTATAAAATTAACAAAGAAATTTCGATCAAACCTAAAAATAATATATTATTGAATCTCAAAATTTCAACTGTATCACATAAATTGAAACGAAAGAATAATATTAATGATCCGAGAAAATCATATTATTTAATGCTATAATGGGTACAGTGATTGTATTATTTCAAATTCAATTTCTTTTGGTAGAATCAAAATTTGATTGCAACTTTGGTGAAAATAATAGAAGAAACTTAAGTGGAGCGGGGCGGAGCATGTGGATTCGGGATGTGTGGAGCGGGTGGATGTAGGTGAAAGTGCTTAAGTGGGGCAGGGCGGATTGAAATTTTGCGGGTGGAGACAAAAACCGCCCCGCCTGCGCTCCACCTCACCCATTGTCATCCCTAAAATCGTATATGCATAAGGTATAATAATTCAGAATAAAATGCAGGATTATTTTGTCATGTATTTGGTTGAAAGTATTAGATCCTTAAATTATTATCCTACTATTTATACATTAATTATGAGATAAGTTATCTCATATACATAATAGAATAACTTATCCCGAAATAACTTACTGACAAACAAACAACCCCCAAGTGTCAAGAAAATGAAAACGTGGCTTAGAAATGAAGCGCCTAACACATATACCGATGACACAAGTCATTAGCATTCTTGTCCAAGTGTTCCCAAAAAAAAAAAAATTGCTTTCTTGCTTCAAGAGGTTCTTGAATTTTTTTTTCTTGTTTTACAAAAAAAAAAAAAAGGATTCTTGAAAAGGAGAAAATATATAGTAGGGTATTGAATTAATGAGAAAGAAAAATAAAGAAGTGGAAACAATAGGTTGTATAATAGGACTAAGCTCCATATATTCAGAAGGGTGTAGATTTGCAAGGCTATTACTTGTAAAGCTAAGTGTTATTTTTCATGGCAGAGCGTCAGACAGAAGATCTAATTGATTTAAGGTTCCAAACATATCAGAGAAATACAAGTGTAGCGAAAGTGCACGTGGAGCTATGTCTCGGGAGTCTCAATCCGGCTGCCGGAAAATGTAAATGCAGATGAGGAAGCTATAGAAGTTGCCCCCGCCCCCGCCCCCGCCCCCCCCCCCATATGAAATAGTAGGGAATAAGTGTATAGAATCACTACATCGACCACCAAATATCTCACGTCGAGTGTAGCAATGTGAGCCATCAAATGACAAACACCAAAGAATTTACTTATTTTTTTATTTCCCACTTGATGTTTGTTATTGGTCCCACACTGGAGTAAAGTGTTCCCTAACAAAGGTGGCATCAGACCACGAGCTCAAACCGGAAAGTTTGGTTAAGAATAAAAGTGTACTTACCACTTCACCACATCTTTGTAGGTAACACCAAACAAGTTTTAAACACTAGTAACAACTCCAAAACTCGGAAGATCAAAATACTTCAGCAAGGGAAAGATAGTCACTTCTCCAGTTTAGTGTATGACAAATACCATGTTCGAATTGAACATAATTTGGGGCAGTAAAAAACTATGAGCTGAAGGACAAACAATTCATAGCAAACAATTTTACAAAGAATAGCAGGTGGTAACTGGATTATGAAGCTGATGATAACTTATGCTGCATATAATCAAAAGACAAGTGAGAAATCAATCTCTTACCAGACCAAATAGGTCAACCTGTGCAACCTATAAACAAGAAAACTAGACACGACATCAAATTTCAAGCCACATTGAACCTTCCAAATCAGAAATCAACTTGAACTCACCTAAATTAAACCCAATTATGCATACCTGCAAATCAAAACTCTAAAAGCAAAAAGAAGCTGATTATGAAATAATCTCAAAACTTCAGTCAAAATTGCCAATGACATAATTCCTTTGTTCTTCTGTTCACTTGAGGGATATTTTCCTATGTTATTTTTTCCTTTTTGTTACTACTTTAGGGTGGTACAAGAGGTCGTTTGGTTCCTAGTTAGAGAGGAGTTATTCATGTATTAAAAACTAGCATAACTTTGTAGCTTGTTTGGTTACAAAATGAGGAAACATAATACTCATGTAGCATCTAGCATAAAGTATACCATGTTTGGTTGATTTTTTCTCTTTTCACACAAAACATAGCATTGCTAATACAATGCTTGGTTCATGTTTTTCTTTTACGCATAACTAATATATGTATAAGTTAGGAGGAAATCTATGCATTATTTTATGCAACATAGGAAGTAGAATAAGTAAATCATGGCAACTTAACTTAGCATAACTAATCTTTGTACAACTAATCCTTCCATTCTAATACCAAATATATGCATAACTAATTCATACATTATTAATACATGCATAACTAACCTCTGCATCACTAATACATGCATAACTCTAACCAGCAACCAAATGACCACCAAGGGGAAGGGGGAATTTAGACATGATACTTATAAGTAGATTTTGTTTTACTCATAGAATGTATGCTCTGCTTCTCATTGATTCTGGCAAGATGCCAAATGATAGAACATCAACTTTTCTACGCATATTTAAGAGGATATGTGTCTCCTCAAGATGTTGACAAATGTTCCTACTAACACGCATAAGATTGCACACAGTATTCCAAGAAAAGAAAAATAAAAAAGCCCATTCTTAGAGTGGCGCGAACTTCTTGAAGTTGCTGTATTACCTGCTGCCACAACATTCATGTTCCTGGCGTTTATTCTCATCTTACTAAAGCTAGACATGCGCTTAAAGGCCCTATTAACCACGGGACTTTCAGCAGCTATAGCAGGAGCAGTAGGTATAGAATCCACGAAGGCCCACAACTGAGAGGTTAACCATGATGGTGTACCATCATCTTGATTGGGTAGTAGATTTTGATTTGCGCCCATAGGATGATTTGCCAAAATACTATCATATACAACACCTAAAACATTGCCAAAACTTGCAAAAATTAGGAAAAAAAAAATAAAAAATCTAACACCAATATATTAGCAGCAGCAGAGCTCTTGCTGGCTCAAACTCCCCCATTTCCACTTGGGCAATAGAGTTCTCGCCATGCTGAAGATGACATGGTTATTCTTATACCATCATCTGCCAAGAGCTCCATAAAGTCAGATCACATAGAAAATGTGTTTTATGAAAATCGTAAAAGATCATTAATACAGCATAGGCCAAGCAAAAGTTGCATTATTGCTGTTTGAGATCATTTGGGTACCTGAAGTAGCTGGAGGAACAACCAACTGATTTGCCTCGCTGGGGTTAAAGATGTTGAACCTTTGATCTTGTGTCCACAGCTGATTGCTAGTCTGTTCTCCCTCATTCAAATACATTAGCTGGTTGTTCATCATTTCATGCTGAAAAGTGCTTATATATGTTGTAGAAGCAGGGTTTTCAGAACCATTCACAAAGTTGTTCATGTATGGTTCAGTAATTTGCCCAACTTCAGTTGTTCTTATATCATCAAGCAACGGTGCATCATGAAACAGGTCAAACTCTGACAACCCATCTAAAAAATCAAATTGCAAATCTTCCAAGTTTCCAGCAGGCATATCAAAGTTTTGACCACTTGGTCCTGCCTCATCAAAGTTTTTAACACACGGCTCCAAGTTATCAAAGTTCTGAGCGCTTGGCTCCGGACCAAGAAGGTCATTCATCTCCAGAAAATCTTCACGGAAATCCTCTTCCACCACATGCGGCTGCTGTTCATAAATAACGGATGTGACTTCTGTTGCCTCATGTAACTGTAGCTGCGATGTGCCTGACTGTGTCAAGTCAAAGCTTTCCTTTGCTGGGGCAATCACTGCACTGTGGTGGGGAAAATAAACTTCCTTTGCCGAATGATCTAGCAAGGTACTTCGAGTATCTTCCTCATGTACAAGCTGCTCCAGTGCATAATCATAATCTACAGAAAGTGGCTCCATAAGCACAGGGTTCAACAACTCCTCGAATCCACCATCCACAGAAGGAGCATCCTGATGGACAAAGCCTTTGGCACTTGGACATTCATCATCAGCCCACTCCTCTTCTCTAAAAGGTGCACCATACTGCTCACCATTCTTAGGCCCGGAGCCACTCTTCTTAAATACCTTGTAAAGTGCATAGTAGTCCTGGGCGTTTTGACATTTTTTCAGCTCTTCTTCATCCATAGTATACTCATGCATCACCCAGTCTGTCCGTTCACCTACTGGTGCTCGGCCTTTATAAAAAACTAGGGTCTTCTTAACTCCAACAGCACGAGAGTTGCACGTAATAATTCGATCCTTTCCTGTAACTTTCCAGTGCCCACGCTTCGTTCCCCTGTTTGCCCGTGCTCCATTAGGATACTTTCGATCTCTGGGGCTAAAGAAGAACCACTGCCGGTCCCCAGTTTTCAACTTAGATAGATCTGCAGTTCAAATAGAAAATCCATGAGTATACCCTTCAAAAAGATTAACAAAGGTCATGAAACACTATCTACCACAGTATGATTTTACAAAGCAGTACCAGTTAATTTTAGAACAATTAACAAGTATGAATAAGATAAGGGTTACGAAGGAAACCAAAAGAGCGAAAAGCAAACAAAACACAAAAAAGCGAAGAATTTGGGTCAACAGCATATAGAATGATCACATTTGCATTTGATAACCAGGTAAAGAAATGCACATCGAGGACTGGTTCTGATATTTCTGGACTTTCACAAATGATCTCCCCCGACTCAAGATCATGTTAGATCATAATTTTCATATGTTCTTCAATCAATACAAATTCTATTAAAATTTTGTTATTGGAAAAACACATATACAGCTGAAGCTAACCCCCAACCAAACTAAAGAACAGAAAACGCAGCAAGAAAAAAACAACAACAATAAAGTCAAGAAATTAGGCCATAAACACAGGTATATGAAGCTATTTCAAGTAAATCTAATTCAACAATTGATCCTGTATAAACCAACAACCACCTTTGAAGCTCAATCACACAGCAATACACCTATAAGCACAATAAACTCAAAAACAACAACAATCCCACAAGTGAGGTCTAGGGAGAGTAGAATGAACATAGACCTTGCCACTACCCTCGTGGAGGTAGAGAGGGGTTGTTGCCGAAAGACCCTCAGCTCAAGTGCATAAGCACAATTAACTCCTCACAGCATATCAACTATGAAACAGAACACATAGAGGTTCATATACACAAAACTAAATGTAATTGTTGTAGCTCTAAAGAGAAGTATAGAACCAGACAAAGCAATTAACCCAACAAAAATCACTACAGTACACAGATCAATCACAACCCTCAACAATTAACAGCTCAAAAATCACAAACCCAAACACAAAGAAAATCAAAACCCATGATCAGATCAAGTCAACGACCCCAAAACACCAAGAAAATCAAAACCCACAATTCAAAAATCATATCATAACATACCAGGCAAGTCCTCCGGTTCCCATTTGTAAACATCAGTCTCAGCAATGGCATCAAGCAGAATCTTCTTCCGGCAGATCTTCTTCTTCAAATAGTACAGAACAAGTTCCTCATCAGTCGGATGAAACCTAAATCCCGGTGGAAAAACATTCTTTGATGATGCAAAACCAGCAAACGAATCCGAATCAGATAACTCAAACATCTTCATCTCTTCACTAATCAAAAAAATTCCAATCACAAAATGATTCAATAAGCAAAAGGGTATCCAAAAAATATGAATTTGAGAGAAAAAATGGATGAGATATCGAATTGGGACAAGTGATTTAGTCAAAAAAGGAGAAAAAATATAGTAGCCGCCAGGATGATTGGCGTAGTGGAGGAAAGTTCTGGGAATATATGGGGAGGTACGTGTTTGGTAAGACTGAAGCTCAGTGACCTTTTTGGATTACGGGACTAATCCAACTTTCCTACTTAGACCATCTCCAACCCACCTCTATTTTACTTTCCATTCTCTATAATTAGAGAGTAAAATAGAGAATGGGCACTCCAACCCAACTCCAAATCACTCTTTATTCTTCAAATTTAGAGAGTTGAATAGTTGGAGAACTACTATTCACACTCTCTATTTCACTTTTTTATTATTTTATTATTATTTCTATTACTTTCTAATTAACATACTATTTTACATATAATTCCATTAATTAAATATCTAATATTCATAATTCTTTTTTAAATGTAATATAATATTTTTTAAAATATTATTTAATATATACTATTTTAATTTCAAATTAATAGTATTTTAATTTTTTTTCTAATTTTCGTGAATAGTAAAATTTTATTTTATTATTAATTTTCATTATAAAGAATACGCAAAATTAAAATGGCAAGATGAAAAAATTTAATTTAAAAATACAATACATGATATGATAATTTAAATACAAGATAACTATACAATACATAACATAATAATTTAAATACAAGATAACAATACAATATAATACATAACATAATAATTTAAATACGAGATAACATACAATACATAACATAATAATTAATTGATCACAACAATAATTTAGAAATCCGGTAGGTCATTTTCAGATAAAGCACTATTCGGAAAAAAATTAGGATATGATTCTGAGAATTGTTGCGATTGTGATTGTGATTGCGGTTGTGACTGCGGTTGTGATTGTCGATTTCTTTTTTCAAGTATTCGTTGTTGTTCTCGTTGCAGGTATTCACGAACATTTGGATTACTAATAGTTTCTAAATTTTTCATTAAAATTTTAGTTTCGTCTCTAAATTCCTTGGCTTTGATATATCTATCTAGCCTTTCACCGTCCTGTTGTTTGGATGTAGCAGACTCTGATAACATCTTCCCAAGTCGATTATTTTTTGTTTCGAAAAGTTTCATAGCTGACGAAAGACCTTCATCTTTTGATCTCTTTAATTTTGATTTCTTCACCCCAATAGGGCGTTCAGATGAAGTATGATCTGAAAAATTCTCATTTAAATTAAGTGAAAAAGATGATAAGTTAGGAGATGATACTATAGGTGATGTAGGACTAGGAGCCTCGGACTCCGATGATTGCAAAGTAGAGCCTTGTCCTCGAACTTTTTTCTTTCCGGTGTCGATATCCTTAAACTTTTCAAAATCTTTCATTAGATTCCATACATGATCAAACTTAAAAACCTTTTTTATAAGTTGGTTCTTGCATAAATAGTATTTTTGCTTGATTAATCTGCAAAAATATGAATCAAAATTGTGTAAGTATATATATAAAAATACATTATAAGTAGTTAGAAAATAGTCACTTACAATATCTATATCTGAAGCACCACTGGGATGCAAATTTTCTATTTGTCTAATACATGCACTTAATTTTCTTACTGCCTTCTCAATTAAGGCTATTCGACACTGCAATGATTTCTTATTGCGATATATCCATGATTCTTCCTTTAAATTATTATAGCTTTGTTCAATTCGAACCCAAAACTGATCATAGGATTGGCATATGCCGGTGATCGGGTCTTGAGATATGTCTACATAGATTTGACATAATAATTTATCCTCATTGAGAGAGTATCCAGAAGATCGAGACATTTTTTTTTTAGTTGTTTTATGGAAATGTGAGTATACTATTGCCTTTGTGACTAGAATAGACTTCTACATATATTATATATATAGAACGTAAGTTTTGCTTTTTACCATGGGATGGATTTCACTATATTTTTAACCATTGGATGAGATTTTCATCCTTATCTCAATTTTTTTTTTAGATAAGTAAAAATTATCTATAAATATTAATAGGATAGTGTAATCTTCATTTTCACCATGGGATGGATTTCACTATATTTTTAACCATAGGATGAGATTTTCATCCTTATCTCAAAAAATTACTTCTAGATAAAATAAAATTACATGTAGATAAATAGGATAGAATGTAATTTTGATTTTTACTATTGGATGAATTTCACCATATTTTTAACCGTAGGATGAGATTCTCATAGTTATCTCAAAGTTATTTTAGATAAATAAAATTATATGTAGATATTAATCGAGTAAAACTTATCCGCACATAATGTATACAACAATCTAATACATGCATCTCATGTGTTTGAATTAATAATTTATTTTACGCAATTTTAATTAATTAACACGTGTTTTACTTTATTACGTAACAATAAAAATTGTATTCGTTTAATGTATACACCGTGTGGATAAGATTTTACCGTATTAAGATAGAATGTAATCTTCATATTCACCATTAGATGGATTTCATCTTATTATAAACGGTTGAATGAGATTCTCATCAGTGCATTTAATATTTTTTAGATAAAACATTACATATTATATAATGAACACCATTAGCCACTTGAAGTCTGCACATTCATTTCATTTCAAAACATATTAAAGTAATTTGGTTTGTCCTTTGAAAATGAATTTCAATCTTGGAGATTGTTCTAATAATAATGATGAATATTTTTCTTCTTCGTCATCATCTTCGTTAGATTTGGATTTTTTTCCTAGTACAGAACACCATGATAATTTAATAAATCAGCTACGTATGAACAACTACATGTTCCAACAAGTTCTACAAAACCATACTAATGAAGTTTTCATAGGTGGCTCCATTCCAGGTCATGTGGTAATCAATCGTGATCGTGAGGCGGCTGATGATAATTTATTTCGTGATTATTTTTCAGCCACACCACGCTTTAATGATGCAATATTTCGCCGTCGTTATCGAATGTCCCGCAATTTGTTTCTTCGTATCATTGATGCAATTAAAGATCACGACATGTACTTCGAACAACGCACTGATGCACTAGGTAGATTTGGATTATCTACTTTGCAAAAAATTACCGCTATGTTTAGAATGTTGGCATACGGTTTGCCAGCGGATGCCACTGACGAATACGTGAAAATTGGAGAGTCAACTACGATTGAAAGCATGAAGAGATTTTGTCGAGCTATTGTAGAGGTTTTTGGTGAGCGATATTTGAGATCACCAACACCTAACGATGTTGCGAGGCTTCTACACATTGGTGAGCAGCGTGGTTTCCCAGGAATGTTAGGTAGTCTAGATTGCATGCCTTGGAAATGAAAAATTGTCCAACGGCATGAAATTTGGGCCATACGCAGGTCGTAGTGGATCACCAACAATTATTCTTGAAGCTGTTGCTTATTATGACATTTGGATATGGCATGCTTATTTTGGTTTGCTTGGCACCAATAACGATATTAATGTTTTAGAGTCATCACATTTATTTTCCAATCTTGCTAGCGGTATTAGCCTCCGCCCATTATGTTATTCAAGGAAAAGAATCGATATGGGTTATTATTTAGTGATGGTATATATCCTAAATGGTCTACAATAGTTCAAACTATTCGTGATCCTCATTCCCAACAAAAGAAATATTTCGCGATGAAACAAGAATCGTGCCGAAAAGATGTTGATCGTGCATTCGGAGTTTTGCAATCACGTTTTGCAATTATTGCGGGACCGTCACGTTTTGGAGAAAGGAAGTGCTACATAATATAATGACTACATGTATTATCTTGCACAACATGATAATTGAGGATGAGCGTGATCTCAATGCACGATTCAAGATGCCGTAGAGGCTCCAACTCCAACTATAGAAATGATGATAGATGAAAATCTACGGTTTGAACAATTTTTAGCTAGACATAAAAAAATTAAGGACAAAAATGTTCATTTTGAACTCCGTAATGCATTAATAGAGCATTTATGGGAGCAACGTAATAATTTTGAAAATTGAGTGTTTATGTAATTGTATGTCACTTTTATTTGAATTTGTCCCCTAATTTATGTAATATATTATATTTTCTTGCAATTTATGTTATTTAAAAATTTAGAATAAAAAATAATTTTATATCACGTTAAAAATTATATAAAGTAATTATTTGGGAAAAAAGAAATAAAGGATTTATAGTATGAAATAGGAAAATAAGAATGAAATAGAATAATAATATAATATTGAGGAGAGAGAAAAAAAATTCCTTTTTAGAGAGTAAAATAGAGAATTGGGTTGGAGTTGGTTGTCTGAAAAAATAGAGAACTCTATATTTGGAGAGTAAAATAGAGGATTGGGTTGGAGATGCCCTTACAAGTAGCGTCACCTTAATCTTAATTTGCATTACAATATTTAAAAATTATAACCAACTCAAATATTATATTTTTATTTATTCAAACCATTAGTTTGACAATTTTTCATGAGATTATTCCATCTTCATTGGAATATAGTATTTTTCAATTTTAAAATAATTATTATATATCGTTTTTCAAAAGTTGATTTAATTAATTATTTAAACTAAATAGATTTTGAACAATTTAATATTTAAATACTCAAAAATTATAAAAAAGTATTATATATAGTCTATTTCTAGAAAGGCAAAACATAACAAATATTTTTTTATTTATAAAATATGACAAATATTTTGAGAAGAGGATCAATATTATGTCATTGCGTTGTGACTTGAAATAATATGGTTAGTTGAACATGTGTGAACACATCAAATAGAAAGGAATAAAAGTGTTTTTTTGCTTTTGTTTAATATATGTGGTGAACACATCACGTTAACGAATAAAAGGATGCCACTTTAGCTTTTTCCAATCACTAAATTGATAAATTATACTAGTAAGTATACGTGTAATATTTGTCCATGCACTTATGATATACTTATTCAATCACACCTATAAATTTTGTGATATTTAATTATTGTTAATAAGATTAAGTATTTGAAAGAGGAACTTACATAAGTTACAGTTTGAATCATAATTATCATTAGTAACTATAATTTATTTAATCACGATTTATAACTACAGTTATCGAGAGGAGAAGCGAGTGAGATTGGGGAAAGAGGTGAGATAAACAAGATTTGAATGAGAGGAAAAAGATGCTAGATACATGTTGTACTAACAAATATACAATTTGATACATCAAATACTAATTATATCAACGATTATAATCTGATATATAATGACATATATAGATTAATACACACTGTATTACCTGTGTTCATACGCTCTTGTATTATTTATTCATTCGCGATGTAGAAATATAAAAATACATGCTGATACAGAATGTATTCAGATACATACAAGTAAATACTTACCCAAATATTTTACGTCTATCTCTATTTCAACTCTATACATAATTATTATGTTTGACAAACCTGATACATATATCATTAATATATTGTATCAAACATTTTAAGCATTGTATCACTTACACATGTGTCATTGTTTGAGGCAAGAAAATCCAAAGACATATTTATTTTATAGTATTTCATCGGAGAATACAAGAGAAACTTGAGAAATATTTGATGCATATAACTACGTTATAAAAATTATACAATTGTTAGTTGATTTACTTTTCAAGTCTTAATTTTATTGAAAAAAGACAATATTTCCGAAGTAGAGAGAGAAAAAGGAGTGCAAGAGGAGAACAAGAGAATTAGAAAGACATAAGATTTGTTATAAAACTCTAAAAGCAGATCATAAAATTTGATCCTAAGCTTAACCTTATATTTCTCTATAAAAGTTAAAGAACAAATTTATACAAAATTTTTAAAAAATATATAATAAAAACTATATTGAAATTATTTTAATACTTTTCAATAATTCAATCGAGGTAATTATCGAACCGTACCACATAGTTCTAGTCCGGCAATAACAAAAGCCACAAAAAAACACCACCTTTACATTATGATTTTTTTTTTAAAAAAATAAAAATAAAAGCTACAGTTTGTTTTATTTATTATTGAAATTTAAATCATACAATAAAAATATTTTCACTTTTCCAAATATCTAGGCAATAGAAGTATCTAGAAATTTGCAATATCACCCTATATAATCAAAACCTAGCAATTTCTAAACGGCACATACAAATATCTGCTCTCTCAATTTTCCTCTCTAGCAACATCATGAGGTAATTTTTTAAATCTATCTATTGTGTTACATTGTGCTCTCTTTTTTTCGAATCCGCTAGGCGGGGTGCGTGAAGCTAGTTTTTATTAATAAATAAAAAGGAACCTCGAAACGGATTAAAGTATGCATTTTTAGGTTTTCTTGGATTGTTTTTTTTTTTTTTTTGTTATGAAAGTTTTGGCCTTTCTTGGTTGAATTAAACCCTAAGTAGTAGTACTTATCATTTTGCGTACTTTGTTATGGATATTAACTTGGTTTGCTGAACTCTGTCTAATTGTGCATTGGAAGGCTGTGTTATATGTGTATAGTTTGCTTGCTAATTGATAATAGAGGCGGAGATAGGTGGGAGTGTGTTCGGACAAACCCAGTATCTTTTCTGGACACTCTGGACACTCTGTTTTTTTGAAGGAAATTTAGAACACCAAACTCTAAATTCTGGCTCCACCTTTGATTGGTAAGGTCACTTTAATATGGGATTGTTATGCTGTTTTGGTTAATAATACTCCTGGATTATTATGTAGTGAATAATAATGTATATAGTGTTAGACAGTGTACATACATATTTATGAAGAGTTTGTCTACTTTAAGGGCACTCTCATATAAGCATTGCTAATGCAAGTAGTTTTTATTTCACATTCTAGCAAAAAATGTTTTCTTGGAAATTAATTGTTTTATGTTTATTTTTTGGTGTTTGATAGGTATAGAAAATATTGTCCAAAGAGCATCTATAAATAATTAAGGCAAACTGTAATGAGTGCAAAGGTAGGGTGGAGGGGTTGAGGTGAGTTAGGTATTGGGAGGGAGGGGGGAAGGGTAGAAGGCCCTGCTCCCGGGGTGCGGGGGGTAGTGTGGGGGCTGGTGGTGGGCTATAAATAGTGTAGTTTTCTCTTTTGAGTGTATTCTTGCCTCCTATTATGTTTTGAGACCAGATTGATGAGCAATTTAATTTCTCATAGCATCTTAGCTAAATATCCTTTACCTTGTACCTTTAAGATACTAAGGGAATAGGAATTTCATCTTTCACTCATGGTTAGAAAAGAAAATGAAGAGGACAAAAAGGTAGTGATTACTTTGGCTGAGATACTCGATTTGTCATATTTCCTTTCGATAGATATATGAACCAAAAGGACATTCCCTTTGTATTTGCAGTTTAAGATAACTTGGCTTCCTGCTAGTGTAGCGTCTCTTTATATTTTCTCAGTGAAGGTGAGCAAAATGCCTTTCGGTGGACCTAGTATGAACTTGTTTAAAGCAACTTTAGAGTGTTGTTTAAACACAGATGTGGATGTAAATCGGTTTAGAGTGAGTTGCAAGGGGAAAATGGTGAAGGGAAAAGGGAAAGGGTTGACTTCATTTTACCCTGAATTGTCTTTTGTTTTTGTACACTTGAGAAATAATTTCAGTTAATGTCACTTAGAATGGGAGGTGCTAATGGTCTAATGGTGAGGTTGGAGTTGTAGAATGTATTTTCTAGTAAAGAGTACTCATTCAATCGAATAAGTCATTTGTTGGCCCTCCAAATTGTTTATCCTTTACTTGACTTAATCACTTATACTAATCTGATCAATTAAAAAAAAATGAACCTTAGGCCTAATTCAATTTCAAAACCTAGCTCATGAGGTGAGAATTGCCTAAGACCATATGAGGAAAGCAATGAAGTTGGTTGAGAATCATGAGATCTTAGATTAAATCCCAGTTGAGGCAACAATACAAGGCGATATCTTTTCATAGAGTATTGGTGGATATAATTATTCAGTGATTGTGCTAGTGGGAGTTAGCAGATGCTTCGTGAAATTAGACATCATGATTTTAAAAAAAATGATATAAGGAGACAATGTCCTCCTTCACTATTGATGTGAAAATCTAGCATTCCATCACACGCCCTAGCCTGCCAATTGGAGTGTAGACAATATACTATGGCAGTCAATATTGGGTAAACCAAGAAGGCAAGAACTGTGATGAGTTTGGTTATGACACCATGATTAAAAAAAATGGACGATGGGCCCAACTCAATTTTGAAAGTTAGCTCATGAGTTGAGGGATTACACAAGATCAAGGAGAACAAATATTACACATCCCATTGATGTGGCACAACTAAACACTCCTCGCACACTTTGGACTAGACATCTGAAGCGTGGACAATATAATATGGGGGCCAACATGGTAATTAGTTATTTACAAGCTGTTAATACATAAAATTAAGCCAATTGACTGCTTCATCACCTTGTAGCTTTACACTGTAATTTGCGGAAGTTCGCTTACTGAAGTTGCTGCACGCATTGTTTCTTCCTACCTACCATTTTCTAAGTGCTTCCTGCTCCAGAAGCGAGAAATTCAAACTTTCAGCAATTATCTAGTCTTGTATAGTCCTGGAATCAGACACTCAGATTCCTGGTCTTGGATCTTTTAAATTATCAAGATTCTTTAATTCTGGGCTTAAACAAAATTAACACTGTTCTGATGATGGATTCAGTTCAATTAGGAGCAAAATATTGTTATTATGGTTCTGCTGATGGCCTTCTCAATTATCTTCGTAAAATTATGTATGTCATGTGATATTTATATTGAAATGCTGCTTAATTGTAAATGACTAGATGGAAAACACACAACTACTCAATTTTTATGGTTATTAGAGTTGAAAGTTCTGATCAATGAATGTTTCGCAATGATGCTATTGGCTTATTGAACATATTTTTTCTATCTTATTTTATTTCAGCCGACATCCTACTATCAAGTGGGCCCAGAGATCTGACAAGGTGTTTATCACAGTTGAGTTACCTGACGCCAAGAATGTAAAACAGAAACTAGAACCAGAAGGAAAATTCTCTTTTTTTGCAACTGCTGGAGCTGATAATGTTCCATATGAAGTCGTTCTTGATCTCTTTGATAAAATAGATGTCGATGTGAGTAAATCTCTTTCACTTATTCTCCATGCTTAGATTTCAGTATGTTGTACCAAAATTTACTCCCTCATTAAACGGTCATTAATTGTCGTCATTCAGGAGAGCAAATCTAGTATTACATCTAGAAATATCTGCTATCTTGTAAAGAAGGCAGAAGACAACTGGTGGAGCAGACTGATTAAGCAAGAAGGTAAATCGCCAACGTTTTTGAAAGCTGACTGGGACAAATGGGTTGATGAAGATGAACAGGACAGTGAACGTAAGTAAATTTCACCACGGTTATGCCTTATTGATGATCTATAACACCAACCTGTGGTAATATTTACCATGACTTTAATTTTTTCAGCAGCTGGAGCAGATATGGATATGGGTGACATTGACTTTTCGGTAAAACATGATTCATGAAATAAGTACACTGTAGTTATTACTATTGATTTGTGCTGAACTTAGACTTACATTACCTTTTTCTTGATTTTGCAGCAACTCAACATGGGTGGTGGTCTAGGGGATTTTGATGCTGATGAGCCTGAAGGTAAACCGGTTTTTTTAATCGTATGTTAGGATTGAGTCTTGTTTTATCTCCATTTTCGGTCTGATATATAGTGGATGCTGATTTTGCAGAAGATGAAAGCGACACTGAAGAAGAAATTGAGGAAGGAAAGCATGAACATAGTGAATCTCAAGCAGCAACTCCAGCAAGCACTAAAGTTGAGATAAAAGCTTAAAAGCTCCCTTTTCTTTTTTATGTTTTTGTTTAACTTCTAATTATTAGTATAAAGATATGTAGTTTGAACTAATGTGTCTTAGACTGTTGGTGATGGAGCTTATGTTTTGGCTTTGTTATTCAGTGTCTATGCATTTGGGATTATTTGGGAATTTAAGTTGAGATAAAGTAGATTAAGAGAAGTAATCTGTGACTTTTAAGGGTTATGGGTTAAGTTTTATTCGCAAAATTTTTACTTGCCTTACCTTGCTCCGCACGATATTTCTTTTTCTATTTTTCACTTGGGGCACCTTGCCCTGACAAGTCGATTTGCCTATTTGAATAACCCGGTGACCTAAGTAGGATTTTTGGCAAGAACTATGCACGCACAACTGTGACTGTTTTTCAAAAATCTTGTTTTTGTTCTAACGTTACTTAGTCATACATGGCAAGTTTGTATCAATAAAACTCTGTAGAATTTAAAATCTTCATCTAACCTGTATTAGTCATACCCTATCTTATCCTATTTCCTCTTGGAGCCATAACTAATAACGTTAATACAATATGAATACGCATGAGATATTATTATCATTATTATTGGAAGTTAACGAGTCGATTGAATTGGACCCTCAGGTAATGTGCATCTGGTCTAAATCGATCTTTGTAAATTAATTTGACACATAAATCTTGCATGCATTTAAATAATCATTTTTGTAAGTTGAAGGGTTCAATTGACACATTGAAGACGAGTTAAAATGTTTACATGTGCATAATCAACTTTAAGTGTTTACTTGCAAGTCGTTGCAAGTTGAGTGTCTATTTATATATTATGCCAAACAAGAAAACTACATTCTCCTTTTCATCAAAACAGGGGGGGAAACAGTGCCATAAAGAAATGGGGACAAATAATTTTACTAGTATGCCAGAAAAACAAGGTTTCGGTTTCAACCAATTCTGCTTTGATGAATCAGTAATATATACCAAATGCAGACTAAGGAGTCATCCCGAAATACTGAGTCTAGCTAGGACATAGCCATACTAGGAGACGGCTCTATCGGGGTTTCCACAAAGCGGCTACATGGTATCATAATATCCTTCCCTATAATAGATCCTCGAAGAAAGAAATTTGTATGATAACCCACATCTTAAATAAAAGTGAATACAGTTTTCAGACAGTCTAAAACTAGGACATTTAAGCGCTCTGTAAGACTCAAATGTGTTATAAATTATAATACAACCAGTTATCAATATAATGAATACTGTTCAACCACAACCACGACCACTACCCTTTGACATGGAAGCAAACCAAGGTTTACACAAACACCCAACAGAAAAGGCAAGAAATAACAAATCTCAGGTGTCGGGCAATTTCATCTGCACCAGTTCAGCAGGTGGCCTCAGAGTACAAACCATTTCATTTGTCTTCCCAAAATATACCTGCAGGTTTAAGCAGTTTTTGAACTCAATTTCACGGTCTGTTTTAACATAGAAATGACACAAGGAAAAGAGGTTTCTTGTTAACAAAGCCTAAAGCATTCCCTTTGAGACCTTCCACCAATTTTGATAAATTCAAACTTACTCCAAAAAAATTTCCATGTGAACAACAATCTCCCTAAACGATATTCACTACCCGATAACACCCTTTGTTCCAACTAAGCATTTTCCAGTAAGAAAAGCTAGTACCAGATTACACCCTTCCCTTCACCTTTCTGCTGCCAACTAAGCATTTTCCAGTGAGAAATGTGACTAGCATCAAGGGAGAATAACAAAGAGGTGCGAGTCATTGGAAAATAACTACCAAGTCTTAGGATGAACTAATTAGTGCCACATCAAAGGAAAACAAACCATCAACTCCGTCAAAGAAAAGGTAAAAGGAAAAGAACTTCTAAAAGTAAAGACATATACCTGATCCAAGGAGTTTCTCAGCTTACCCTCCATTTCTTCAATCATCTTTCCCATGTTACACAGATGACCCTCCGAGACAGAGAGCTTTATACTCATCTATGCATGCAAAGGAGGATCAATTAGGAAAAAGTACTAAGATTTCCAGCTAATGTCTTAATTACCATCCATGGAATGAATAAGGACTTGCAGAGATCAGTTTGATGGAGGAACAAATTCAGGGACTGAGCTAGGTTGTGGCAAGGGAGTTCAAATTGAATCCCCATCGCCATAAAATTATATTGTCTAAATAGGGTAAAACTGATTTTTTATTGTTATATATGAACTATTGAATCCCCTTAACAAATGGGTTGATGAAGATGAACAGGACAGTACACGTAAATAAATTTCACCATAGTTCTGCCTTATTGATCATGACTTCAAAAAATTTCTTAATGTGGACGCGTCCTTTGCATCTTCATACTTATAAAAAAACTCTCATCAAGTTATCACCCATACAATACAACAACATAATGCGAGCAAGGGAATTCTTCTTTTTCCAAGCTTGATATGCCTTAAGGTCTTTCACAAGTCTGGGCAGTATTACCACATTCATGCGGTGTCATAGACACATTAAAGCCTCATTTATTTTTATTGAGTTTAAACGCTTAAATCAGAATACACATCTAAATATTAAATGTGCATTATGATTTAGATGTTTGAATAAAAATACACATTTGACTATTAAGAAATTCCCTCTGTCTCAATTTACGTGACATAGTTTGACTAGGCACAAAGTTAAAGAAATATGAGAAGATTTTGCAATATACTAAAACTACCCTTAAAATAAATAAAATTTTAAATAGAAGAGTACACCTCTGTGGACTTTTTGCCAAATAAGTGGTACCCAACATGGGTAAACTGTTGATAGTGTCATTAAATATTTGCCAAATAAGGAAACATGTCATTCTTTTTGGAATTGACTAAAAAGAAAAGTGTCATATAAATTGGAACAAACAGAGTAATAAAGACAATTTCTCAACATCTGAATGAATGTATACAAAATTAATCTAACAATGTATCACAATAATTTTAAAAAATTATATGGTGGTTGGTAATAGTGATGGCTAGCGTGGTGGTTATGGGTGCCGATTGAGTTGTAAGAACACCTTGATCACACTGTGTATAAACATATTTGTTGCGAATAGTGTGAACGGAGATCCCAATCATAAGTTTACTGATGAACAACAAGTCTAATCAGTATCAAAGCCAGATTTATTTCTATCCTTGATTTATCCAATATTTGGCACCCATGTTATATTAGGAAATATTACAGACGTACAGCTTTAGATGTGTAGAAAGAGAGGGTATTGAGTGGCTCACATTGATTGAAAGAATAGACTGTTGTTTCCTAATATGGTCTTGTGTAATCATCACCTTATAAGCTAGTTTTGGAGACAAGCCCAAGATCCATCTTCTTTACACAAGACATTGTGGATTCATTATATTAAGCAATAGAATATTGGTGAAAACTATATATATTACATGGTAGAAAATTCTACATGTATGTAAAGGATACTTGCTTACCTTATTTATAGCAACTCAAACGCCTATATAAGGATTCGTCTTATATATTGTTTATAACCAATTCATGGCACTCTCCTTTTCTTTTTTTCTTTATTGTCACATTGCTCAAATAAGATAAATTAAACATCTACATTTCCTCCACGAGGAATGAAGGGAATATTATGCTACATTTAGGACTAAAATTAGCAATGATAAGTACTTTTCACAAAACTAAACCCCACTTGTCGGATTACACTAGGTACGTCGTTGTTTCATAGATTGAACTAAAATTAAAATGTGTTTGGACAAGAGTAGTATTAGAATGAGTGACTTATGAACATCTTTAACAAGCAAAGCATTATATAACTGCTACAACATCCATTAAATACCTGTCTTCTAATTGATCCAGACAAATTGAATGAGCCTGATGACTCATTGTCTGTAGTCATGGTCAGCATCACTGTACTAGTCAGGCAGTACTGGACAATTTCTTCCTCTTCTGGTCCCACCTGAACGATTTGGTAAGAATTTTAAGCTGTGCTCATTAATTGAACAAACAAGAGAAGGAAGAGAAGACCAAAGAAGTTCTCTCTTTCTTTACTCAGGAGCTAAATACCTCAATAACATGTATGGCATCCCAGGCTCCTTCCTGGAGATAACCCCTTCTACCATGTCCAGTCTTGGAGCCATCTACATCCTCCAAGAACATTGCAAATTAGAAGCAGAAAAAATAACACTTATTTTTGGAAATCCAAATAGAACTTACCTTTCTTTATTAAAAAGCAAGCAACAAAACCTTCATTTTCATCTTCCCACATATAAACTGATGAGATGCCACCTTCATAGTACCTAACAGTGTTTTGGTCAGTGAAACTGCAGAAAAATGCTGTGAATAACCAAGAGATGAAACTAGTATGGATGATATCTACTTAGCTAGTCCTATCATAAGTTAACATGCTAGGACAAATCTGAAAGAGATGTCCCAGATTCATCTTAAGTTAAAGACAAGCTGAACGAAATATTTGTGAATAAGAATTTAATTGGCACAAGGGAATTTGCAAAAAGAGGTTTTGCATTATGTAGCAAATGTTTTATTTGTGAGAGAGACAAAGAGAACGTCTGTCATATATTTTTGCACTGCCAAGTTATTGCTCAACTGTGGCAGCTATCGTTATCAAAAAAAAAAAACTGTGGCAGCTTTGCCTGAACATCACCATTACGCATTGGGTTATGCCAGAAAGAACAACCAACTTGATGAGACGCTGGACCAGAAAAGGAAATAGGAAGAGGAAGCTACTATGGTGGAATACTATACTTGCTCAGTTGCTTGTACATGGTGGACTGTTGGGACTGAGAGGAATAGGAGGTGTTTTGAAGATAGTGCCAACTCCATTCACAAGAAAGTTAATTGTATATTTTTGTTTATGATGTAGTTTGAAACATGTAAATGAGGCTGATTTTACAGAAGTTAAAATCATTACAAGAATATGTGGAGCATAATTTTGGTTTTTGTTTTCTGGCTATTTTGTACAGTTTGACAAGCACATTCTCTGTGCTGGTTCATTTATAAAGCTTGGTACAATTGCATAGCAAGAACAAAAGACGAGGTAAATAAGGGACCTCACTGGTCACGATAGATAGCAAAGACTTCATTTGCTTCAACCTCAAGTTTCCTCAGCTCCAGAGAAGGTTGAGGCGCATCTTCTAATGGTGGATGATACTTATTTGACCAAGGAGACCTACAAGTGAAAATACCAGTGTTATAGATAGAACATCTATCAAATGTAGCATAGGAATTGTGTCATTTTATGTCTTGAAATTTGGTTAATCTTGAAATGCAGTAGAAAACAACTAAACTGGCCAAACATGTACTCCAACGGTGCTAAGCTTATTAAAATCACCTGATATTCACATATTGGCTTTACTATCATGTCAATATGTTGTTAGCCAACCCTACAACAATCAAGAGCTCTTTTACTAGGAGGGTATTCTTATGGGGTCCAAAATATGGAGAGTCAGAACTCCAGAAAATCAGATAAAGAGAATGAGTGATATAAACAGATAAACTAAGACCTGTAAGGCCAAAAATATTGGCCCACATACATGTCATCAGACTCATTCTTTGGAAAAGTCTCATCCTAATAAATTAAACAAAATTATTTATAAAAAGCAGCAAAAAGATCACAACTACGAAATCCTGAACAGAAACACTTGTGACTAGTCCTGCCTTTATCAGAGCTTCTAAGGAAAGTTTAAGTGTTTGATGGTGGAACAATTAAAAGGTGATATAACCTAGGAGTAGTATTTTATTGGATTGAGTCCCACAGGCTTTGACTACTTGGGGATAGAGGATCATCCGGAGTACAATGCATGTTGAGATGCTCCATGATGTGAATATCTGGCAAAAAGTTACCAGGTATAAGGCTTCTGAAGAGTCAAGAGACATCATTTAAGTGGAGTGATGGGTACAGGCAAGTTTCAAATATTTCGAGACAACTATGGTCAAATATGAAAATGGCACCCTATGAGGAACAAATAACAAGAAATAAACATGGATGAAACCAACATTTAAATTGGTTGAAGCTGCCAAAACAAAAACATTGGACTTGTACACGGAAAGTGGAATTCCTGCCAAGCAATTCAATTTTATGAAAATATTATAATCATCTCTAGCGCATGATGAGCTGTGAAAATCTATATTTGGGCAAGCAAGGAAATCTTAATAAGTCATATCAAAATGACAGTACGGGAAGAATCCTCTATGGGCTTTGATGCCATACAATATCACCAAAGCCATTTAGATACAAGCAATTAATCAGTTACCTATATGAATCAGCATCTCTGTTATATTCACAGAGGATGAACTCTTTGCCGGACTCCATATCGCACAAGACCTGATAATCCAATTTCAAGACATTAGCTTTATCAAGATGAAAGAATGTTTGAGACTTGATGAGCTCAAATACCTTCATTTATAGTAACAACTGACCAACATTTGCTCTAGCCTGAAGCTAGTATACACCAGTATATCACATGCACATATCATGGCCATTATCCATATTAAGTTTTTCTAATCCAAATAACCAACAAGAAAAGAGAACGAAAAGCGAAAGAGAGGAAAATATATGGAGCTTGTTTTTTCAAGAATGTAATTTTATGAAAAGATAAAATACCACAAAAAATCATGCTTCCTTTTGTCATGATATCAAAATGCAATTTGCAGTGGATATTTATCTTCTCTTAAAAATGTTGGCCATCCTCAATTCAAAAGGCCAGCATCAACAAATGCACAACCGTGAAAGATATAATATACAGTTTGGCTCATAATCAAAGATAAAAAGAGGTAGCTTGGCAAAAGAAATGCCTAACCCCTCCAAGAATCAATATTCTAACCCAAGAAATGTAAGGTCTCGGTATAAGAAAGTATCATCAATTTTTTTGCAAGAAAAAAATAAATTATCTGAAAATGGAAAACCCAACAGTAGGTTAAAGCTCTGAATCTAAAGGTAAGATATGATGCAACGCAAGCACTTATCTGCATCAATATCTCATTCATCCCATTCCCATAATTAATAGAGCAGCATGTAAACAATGTGTAAGAATCATTGTCCGAACCACTGTAACACTGAAACAGGAAACTCTTCTGGGCTTTCATACAATTTCAAATGACAAATTTTCCAGTCCTTGAAGTGATTCTATATTTTCAATAGAAAGGTAGCTTTCATGCTTTCACTTATCTTCTTTTTTTCCTTGATAAAAAAAAATGTTCTTTAACATTTTGTTTACCTTCTGAGGTGGTTGCTGATGATTCTGAACCAGAGTGATACAGCAGTTAGCTATTTTATTTGAATTGGTTATGCAGATAAAAAGAGCCTCGTCCTAATTTGGTATATGTCTCAAACATAGATCATGTCCAAGTTGAGAAGAATTACTTATCCAAACCATGATAAAAAGTGGAGAATCTAGCAGAAGTCCAAACTCTATTAAATCAGTAAAGTCACACTATCAAGTTAGATAAGCTGTACTGATGTTAATCCCACTATCAACACCGGAAGAGAAGAGGTGAATGTTCAACTTCCGCTGAAAGTCAATCATTCAAATCAATAGAGATTTGAGAATCGAACTACAGAGGGTTGGCTAAAAAGATTCTTTATTGGTTACATCTTGTTAACTTCATTCCGATACTCAACAATTTGTATTTTTGAATAATTATAGATTCTCTGATACTAGGTCCCTCCAATCTCATACTTATCCCTATTATTGCTGTAGCAATTTCTAATAAAATTTAAGAAACTACAGCCAAACACGGGACCTAATGGAAAACATAATAATAACAACTAAACCTCAATCTCAACTAATTGGTATCACCTATTTAAATCATTTGCTTCCATTGTGTTTTGCAAACTAGCTAAATCCTCATGGGTTCTAAAACTCTCATACGCGCACACTCAAAAGAGCCAGAGCTAAATATTTGATGTTCAGTATGTCACAAGAAACTGAATTACAGATCCAGAGTACTGAAGCAGTTGCAATTAAGTCAAACTGTTTTGCACGAAGCCACAACTTTAGCACATCGAGAACTTAAATCGTCAACTCTTCTGAATGCATTGTCACTATAAATCCTTACACAAAACTAATTCATTCCATATAAATGCAACGTCAACTAACTCAAAGGAGTATAAGTTATAACTAGACATCATTACATCAAAACTAAACAAAATCATTCTGCACATCTACAGACCACAAAACAACAGCTACACCTCGAATATAGAAATCATCTGTATCAATTTCGCTCTATTTCATTCCGATACTCAATAATATTCTATTAAAACAAACTAGGGTTCTCTAAAACCAGAGAATCTCAAAATTGAACACACAGAAATTTCAACAAAATACAAAAATGAACATATTCAATAATGCATTTTACAAGTTCAATTGCAAGGAGCTTTTTGCTTGTATTACCTGGAGAGGCTGATCAACTTGAGAAAGGAGATCTGAAGAATGTTCAGGCAAGAGACTTAGCAAAGCAGATAAAGCAGTTTCTGTATGCTTTGGAGGTATTCTTCTCATTAATCCCATTGCTGCTTCCATAGCTATGGTTTTCCCCTCTTGAAGAGAGAGAAATTGACAGAAATGATTTGGGGAAGTTTTCGAGAGAGAGAGGAAAATGGAGGAGGCGCCTTGTTTTGATCCGAGCTTCCCTCGCGGGAAAATTCTATTAAAAATTGGATTAATCCCTTTTTTTTCATCAAGAATGACCGAGTTGATTAAATAGATAATTTGAAAGAACTCAAATTTTAAACTTCATAGATATTTTTTTGATTGAGCTTATTGCACAAAATCTAAATATAACGATTATTCTCAATAAAATTGGATAGTATGTATGGTAATATCAATCATTAATCAACTAACTAAAAATATAATATTATTATAGTCATTTACTTAAGAATATAGTAGCAAAATAGATGTGTTGAGTGTGTTTCTGTTTTTCTTTTTTCCATCCAAAAATATGGAATTTATACATGTTTATATACTTTATAAAAATGGTGCATGACCATTCGATATATGTGTGTGTTAGTTTAGTTTTGAAGCAAAGTGCAAACCGTATATATCTTAAGTGAAATATCAAGAATAGTGTCATTTGTTTTGTCTTATCAAAGTTAGAAGTTTCATAATTGTAATAAATAAAATTTCGAATGATAAAAAATAACAACGAATGTGCATCAGAATGAGATAAAGGTGACAATCATGATCATGTGTGCCAAGAAGACTTGCTGTGATTCTTCCTGAATAGCCTGAATTCTCCCGTCGAGAGTCACTTTGAAGGGGATTGACATTATCACTTACAATACACGGACTCTATGAAGGAAGGGGTTGGGTTATGAGCGTTTTAAATATGATTCTTTTTTCTATATTTGTTCGATGAGAAATGTGAGTTTGTTTTGTTCACTTTCTTCGTCCCCTCTATCAAAATGATAAAAAGGAAAATCGAATTTGCTTCTTATTCTTGTATTTGATCGATTCCCTATTTTGATTTCTATTTGTTAATTGTCCTAGAGAATTTAGTCTGTTTTGTTCACTTTCTTCATCCCCTCTATCAAAATGATAAAAAGGAAAATCGAATTTGCTTCTTATTCTCGTATTTGATCGATTCCCTCTTTTGATTTCTATTTGTTAATTGTCCTAGAGAATTTTCTATAAATAAGTTCCTATCATATTATTGCTAGTGAAATGAGTGGTTTGGTTGGTGATGGGACATCTTAGGTCAACTTTCTCATGGCTACATCATTGGCCCAAGTGTGTGAGTAGATTTGAAGGCATGCCTATAGTATAATTTTAGATTTAACTTTTTTTTTTCTCTATTTAGGACTCTGAATTTAATTACAGGAATTTGTATACACATATTTTAAAAATTGATAAATAATGAATTTATTTTTCTACTTTCCAATATCTAATTACTCGCTTTTTTATCAACAACATATTTTACCATGATTAAAATTTGAACTTTATGAATTCAATTAATTTTATCATTAATTTCCATCAAATTTATTGAGTACACAACGTGTTATATATACAAATTTAGTTAATTATAAGTCAAATTTTAACTGTTCATCTTAATACGTAATTAAAACATTGAATACGTCCCTAGTTTCGTACCATTAACGATAGCACAACCTTTAAATGCTTGCATGTTCGAAAAAAAATAAAATAGTGCCCTCCATTACATTTCATATAATAATGTTTTTATTGAACAAAATATAGAAAATATAGGAAGACTTTTAATCCCAAATCTAATATTATATTATATAGTATATACTAGTCAAATATTGGTACCAACACACTAAATGAGCGTTAAATATGAATTTTCACATCCCAACTCTTATTTCCTGAAAAAAAAAATTGAGAGCAAGGGAAAGAGAAAGAAGAAGATTTATAAAATTAAAGAATTGAACCCTCATTAAATAGTATATAATTATATCTACTTTAATATATATATATATATATATATATATATATATATATATATATATATACCTGCAATCTTTAATCAAATTATTTCTTCTACCTTTCTACTAAAATGCTGACATCAACTTTGCTTTATTTGCTCTTATCTTTATTTAAATAATAACATTAATTAGCAAATTCATTTATGACGTGTCGCTATCCTATTGGCTATCATAATAATTAATTAAACTAATTAAAAAAAGCCAAACCCACCCAAAAGACCCACCCCATTAAAGTGATCCAAATCTTTAACCCATCTTTTATCCCCAATTCCTTTAACCTAAAAGTAACCTACGCTCCAATCTAAATTGTGTCTATAATCATCTTGAACATATTGAGTTTCAAGAATCCAAGATCTGCAAACCACCAGGTTGCTTGACAAGTGTAAATTCCCCTGCTTTCTGTACTAATGTCCCCTGAAAACTGCATGGACGAATTGTCGGTAGAAGATGCACATGGACTAGAAATGTAATGAAGTTCAAGCCTTCCTACCACACAATCCAAGAACTCTTGTAATAAAGATGAAGATGGCATGAAAAAGATCAATTCTTGGCAATTTTTCAAGCCAATAATCAGCTCAGACCATGTCATATAATGAATCTTTTCGAAAAAAGAAATAGTTTGCTCGACCAAACTTGGTCTCCCCTGCATTTCTTGATTCATTTCAAGGTAATTGGCAGCACAATGCAGTTGAAACATGTTAAAAGGAGTTATCTTTATCCTACCACCATTATAGCAAAACTTAAGAATGAGTTCAAAACACTCAGCACCTCCTGGAAACTTGTCGAAAATTAACTTCAGCCTTCTTGTTTTCCCTGTCAACTTACTGAATAGTTTTCTTAATCTCCCCGAGAAAGATGCAAGAATAGTCTGCAGAATACAAAACATATATAAATGAGATGGTCAGTCAAGATTTTTCGAAGGGTGCATTTTAGTCCCTAAGAAACAATTTTTCTCAAGGGAAATGGAAACAATTGACAATAGTAAAATGTATGTACCTTGTCCACCAAGAATATTTCTTGTCCATTGACATCAACCTGAAGAAGACAGAAATTTTGCATAATCAAAGGATGGTTCCAAGATTTGAGAGGAGATTTAGATTGGAGCTATGTTATTTTTAGGTTAAAGAAATTGGGGATAAAAGATGGGTTAAAGATTTGGGTCACTTTAATGGGGTGGGTCTTTTGGGTGGGTTTGGGTTTTTTTAATTAGTTTAATTAATTATTAGGATAGCAATAATGTGATAATGACACGCCATAAATAATTTCTAATTAATGTTATTATTTGAGCTGTTAAAAATAAGCGCAAAAATAGTTCAAAGGCCACGCTACATTTTAGCCTAAAAGGTAAGGCAGAAATTTATTCCAATTCGAATAGTTGAAGGGCATTTTAGGCCCTTTTCCGATATATATATAACTCTTCCCTAATCAATAGCCAAATGATCCGACTCAATAAATATAATAATAGTACCATATAACATTTGTTGTACTATATAATAAAATATAAACAGATAAGTTTATTCCAAAGAGAATATACACACAAAAAATAGAAAAATAAATTGCCACCTTCTAAAAAAAAAAGCGCACACAACTTTATTTGTTTATTTTTTTAAATAGCTTTTCCTTTTCTCCATTGCCATAAAAATGGTGGAGATCACAGAAGCTTTCGCCGGCAGCGATGCCGCCGAAGCGACTCCACTGTTATCGAATTTAAAACCTAACCCGAATCCGAACTCGCCAAACCGGACTAGATCCGTAAAGACGAAGGTCCCGGAGTTGGAGGTCCACCTGTATCGACGTGGCAAGGGTCCCATCGATGTATTCAAGGCATACCTTGGTGGGTGGGACCAGGATCAGCTTGATGTTAGGGAATTTCTCGACAAATACGGGTTCAAATCGGTTTATGCATTCAAGCCGGAAACGGGTCGGGGCGTTCCGATCCGGTTTAATCCACGTAATGGAAGATCGATTATTACTTATCGAGATGGATCCACCATTTACATTGATGGAGAACCTAAGGTAAAATTGGTGCAATTGGAAAGTTCTGTTTTTTGATATTTGATAAAGTATGCACTTTTATTCCCAAATTAGGTATAACTGAAATAATATTTAATTATTCGTGTGAAATGAAAAAATAATTCCTCAACTCCTTTGAATAAATTGTACAGTTTTTTGAATTTTATTACTTTTATTTGATAACCATGATGTTCGGACCAGTTTGCATGCATAAACTAATTCCACCGATACTTGAAACCTCCCACCACCGACATGTAGCAAGGGTAGGACAAATGAACAAGGGATTTCTTATCATCTGTTCTAGCTTTGGTAGACAAAGTTACCTGATATCTCTTGTTGGTAAGAAGTGACAGGTATCCGTGTAATTAGTCAAGGTGTATGCAGGCTGACCCGAACACTACAATTATAGGGAAAAAAAAAGGAAGATGTTGCTCTAAGTTGATCATTTGGTTTTCGATTGATCAAATAATCTATAGTTAGTCTCATAAAATTGATGGCTAAGCATAAAGATGGTTTCTTCCCTTATATGCTCCAAGCTTTAGTAGTTTAGTATTTTGGTGCACAATTTGCAATTAGTCTGAAGAGCACTGGTGTTTTTCCTGCTGGAAATGCAGAGAGAATATGAACCTAGTCAATGTCCTTTGCTGGTTCCAAATTCTTTTGGCGTTGGACACTTGGACTCGATCTCAGTGACAAACGGTCCATTTGAATGATCTTGGACTCCTGTTTGCTCCATGTATGAGTTTATAGTGCATCATTATCTGGACTTGGAGAGTCTTGGGTCTCGTGGGAAAATCGTACATTAGATTGACAAATGATACGTTCTAGACCTGATTTTGAAGGAACTTATTTTGATTGGTAGAGAGTTAGATTCTAAAGACAAAAATTTACATGATTTTTAAACACGATCAAGAGGTACTTGGACAAAGAGAAAATAGTTTACGAAGATTAGTTGTGTCCTTTTTTTTGTTAGCATCTCTACATGTTGAAAACTCAAAATCATCTAATTAGTATACTGGGACTCCACTCGTTCACAAGGAGAATCAGTATGATAGGATTGTACCTTTTAGATTTAAGACGATCCACCAACCATGTCGAAATAGATGATAGAGTTTCCAAATAAGAAAAAGTCACTCAATTCTTTTTATCACAAATGATGCATTTCTTAGACCTCGAGCTTGGCTACATATTCTTATGAGACATTTTCAAGCATGTTGATGATCCTTATTTGTGCAAGTATTTGCTTATTTCACATGGTGCTATGACGTTTAGACTCATATGTGTGAGTTGTAATGGTTTCTTTGTTTGATTATTAGGACTCGTTGGTTAAACCTATAACCAGAATATTGGTCGGGGTTGCTGTTGTTGCCATACTTATAGTATTACTGGTGATAAGAGACCCTCCAGAGTGGGCAAAAAAGTTGAATCTCTCTGATGGTCGTATCCCTCCATGGCTTCTGGCTTGTGCATTTGTTGCCTTCACACGCATGAGGAAGAGAACCAGAGATTTCTTGGAAAGTCGTCGAAAATAAGCTGGTGTTTGGCACTAGTAATTGAATATTCTCAAAATTTTGCAGGCCTTCTTTGTCTCTTGTTTTCTCTGTTTTATTGTATTCACATATAACAAAATAATTCTAATATTATAACCCCGCGATCGCGAAGGTATATATCCCCATCCATTTTTTTTTCTCAATGTGTTGGAGAGAATTTCGTTATGGCTATGAATCTTGAATTTCATATGGCAAAGGAGTATACATTTGCTATTCTAGTTTACTAATAATACGAAGAAAAAAAAAAATTAAAATTCTCACATAGTTTAGATGTGAAATTGACAATTTCGTCTTAATTTAGGTGTGTTTCAATGCCTTATACCTAATTTTAATTCATAGTTTATATATTCCTATTGGAAGTTTGAATTTGTACACTTTATTATTCATGATATTTCCAAATCTTTGCTTTTTGTGAAAATAGTCAAGAAATTAGCATATATGACAAAGTCAAATTGCATTAATGGTTCCTTATTTGGGCACAACTATAACTATAATATATACTACTCCATCATTATCAGCTTAATTAAAATTATCTGCTTTTTATTCCAAAGTCTATTTATGACAGCTAAGACTAGTCACAATCTTGAGGGGTTGAAGTGTAACATACAGTAAAATGAAAGACTAAAGAGGAGATTAAGCTACATATAATATCTACGTCTTTGTAGTTGAATTTGGTTGAGATTTGTACTACACGATTGAATTTCTTGCATAATAATAAAGTTGCAACCTGTAGTGTTTAACCTTTAAATGAAAATAAAAAAAATCCCAACCAATTATCACATTCTAAATGATAATTTAATCAAGGAGTAGTTGTATCAAGGGTGACAAATGGATTGAATTTGGACGGATCAAGATGGGCTGAACCTCTATACGTGTGACGGGTTGATGCACAACTCTGCCCAAAGCTTATTTCTATTGAGATGGATAGAGTCAAGATGAGCTAAATGATGGATAATAACTCAATCCGTCCAATTCGATTCAACTTAGATTTATATATTTTTAGTGATATTATAAATTTCTTAACGAAATATCACAAACAAAGTATTGCATAAATATAACATTGTATCAAAGTTGGTTAGGGGCTCGATGATCTAGGTTGGGGTTCGAGTCCCTAGTCAAGCTTAGATCGAGGTTCATATTTTGTGTTGAGGTTGAGTTGGAGATTGAGTGTTAGGTCCATGTCAAGGATATTCAGGTTTGGTTCGAGGGTCGATAGCTATATCGAAATCGGAGGTTGAGTATGAGGTTAAGGTTAGAACTGGATCACGAGTCGAGGTTGAGGGTCAAGATCTAGTCATGAATATGGTCTTGAATCTGGGTCGAGCTAGGGTCAGGGTTCAGGTCTCAAGTTGAAGTCTGGGTTCAAGTCTAAAGTTGAACTAGTTAAATATTGAACTGATTTTGTTACCCCTAGTTATACCTATAATCATTCATTCAGTACCCGTAAGTTTTGTGTTAGATATATAAATGTAGGAGAAGAATATTATATTGACCCCTGTTTATAAAAATGACCTAGAATTTTTTTTATTGTTTTTGATTTCCCAACCAAATTTTCAATATCCAATAATTAAGTAGAATTCACATCGTATAAGACCCCCATTAAATAGAAAAATGCTCACCAAGAATTTTTTTCATTTTCAAAGATCAAATTCGATCACTCAAATTTGATTGCGATATTTAGTTAAAAGGAAAGGGATTCTATCTATTTGATCACTAATCTTTGGTCAAATTTGGAAAGATATACTTGTTAAAATTACCTTTTGATCAGTCGATGATCAAAGATACATTGTACCAGCTTATTGTAAACAAAATTTACTTAGACAAAAAAAAAAAAACACAACTATTGAATTTTTTTTGTCTTAATTCATTGTATTAACTTTTCCATCATCAGTTATCATAATTATGGTCATCAGTTATCATAATTATGATTATCAAGTGTGAACTAAACATCTACGCTTTGACTAATATTTTCCATGTTTTTTCTTAAAAAAAAAATATTTTATCTTTTTCATGTTATAGTCTTTCTAATAAATCAAGTAGTAATAAAAATAAAAAAATTATGAAAGTCAGATTACAATATCATCATGCATGCATGCATACATCCCCAAAACTTGTGTACAAAGGAGCATGCACTTGTAACTTTTCTTTCTTTACTAGACCTAGAACCCACGTCACACGAACATAATATATGTTATTTTTTCAGTCTCAATTTATGTAACAAAGTTAAAATTTTGAAAATTATTCAAATTTCAATACGATTTTAAATATTTTAAGTTATTAATTATTGTGATTCACAATACTTTTTACATTTTATTTTTTTTTGGTAACATTGTAAAATTACCATTGACAACCAAGAACAAATACACGCTAAGAGCACCTCGTCCATCACCAATAGTGATGATCCTCAGGCCTCAGAAAAACAAAACAGATAACTAATTACAAATTTTTTGCCAAAAATTCCTACTCCCATGAGCACTTTTTGAACACTTGAAAAACTCTATCCTGTTTACAATTTTCAGTTTGATTAGCTTCATAACTTCACTTATTTGTATCACAACACCTTTGTATAGTCTCCAGTTCCTCGCCCTCCATGTGTGATATATTAATCCTCCCATAATAGCCGCCATTATTTCCTTCTTGAATTTCTTCCAATGCCTTCTCATGATCATCTCCATAACCTGTTTAATTTCCCCAGTTGGAAGAGTAACGCCAACCCATTGGAGTACTTCATCTCATGCTAATTTGAACCAGAGGCAATCCTTGAACAAATGTTGGCTAGTTTCCACATCATGTGTATCACACAAGCAGCATGACATATCTTCAACAAATATATTCATATGTGCTAGCCTTCCTTTCGTTAGAAGTCTTTGATGCACAGCAAGACACATAATAAATCTATGCTTGGGAGGAGATTTACTTTTATTTGTCATTTTTCAACCTATCAAGATTATTTTTTCTATTTTATCCTCAATATTAATTACTTATTTCTTAAATTATTTTTCAAAACATACTATACGTTAATTAATATGAGCTTGTGATATAATACTCATGTTAAGTATTGTCTCTTAAAAAATATATAATATTCAAAATGAACGCGTAAAAATGAACAACGATAGTATAAATAAAAATATGGAATAGTGAAGACTATTTTTGACCAAATTGTAGACTTGTAATAGCGTCATGTTTGAGAAATGGAGGGACGCGTTATAACGCACTGTACTTAAAACATATTTGGTCCAATCTCAATTCACCTTTTTATTTTTTATTTTTTTATATAAATTTTCCCAGGTTGTCTGGGGTATTATAAATCAGGAAGAAAGTTACAAGAGGACTTGGCCTTAGCCTTCGATTACAACACAAGGATAAGCACTACTTTATCCTTCAAAAAAGAGGGGAGGTGAAGCTAGAAAAATAGACCAAAAATAATAACCAACTTTTTTTTACGTAAACTTATATTTTCGTATGATAATATTTCATAGATTATGCCGTATCTAAAGAGAGCATAATTTTATTTTATTTCTTAAAAAAAAAAAACATAACACCTAGACTCACATATATAAAGGAGAAGTCCCTTAAAATGGTTGAGGGGTAGCAAGAAGATGCATTGGCTGATAACATATCCATCACTCTTCCTCGATCCGTCTCATAGCAAGCTTCCTAATGTTGCATAATTTAATTCCTATAAGATAAATAACTCTAAACTTAATTAGGTCGAGTGAATAACATCTGAATAATTTATTATAGCCATTATAACATATTTGAATAGTTTGATTTGCATTGATGATATTTAATATTTGGACAAATGACACTATCTTAAACATACGTTCTTATAAGCACTATAATATGCATGTACAAGTCTCTTTCTACTTGTTCAAAGGTCAATAAGAATTTTAATTTACTATATAGTTTATAATTAAAATAAAATAAAACTAATAACTTATAATAGCAGTCATGCATGTAATTCTTTTTAATGAACTATATTTTCCTATCAAAAGGGAATGTGTCAAGAGTCAAGACCATGTGAAAGAAAAACAAATACTACTCCTATAATATTTATTATTTAATTATGATAAAGGCAAAAAACATCTTTATCACTGTACTAACCTATATTTTCAGTAAAGGTAGCAAATTCTCCTTTTCATATTATTGCACTTTTAATTATTTCTGACTTTTCTTAGTTACCGCATCTCTCAATTGTCACTCATTACGTAAGTACGTAACCATGAACTGTACCTCATTAGAAAATAATTATAATCTAGTACCGAAGAGCGTGAATTATGGTGGGATGAATAAGATCTCTGCAATCTCTACATCAAGTTTTATTGGTGAATTGTTAAAATTTTCGTTAACTGTTCTCAAGATTTAGTTTATATATATATATATGTTTGATTTGTGCATGTAACATTTTTTTTTTATATATATAGCGTGATTCTTATGATAAGGGTGTACTATTGATTACATTTCAATTTATGTGGTTTTTGTCACTATAATTACCCTTAACCAAAGGTTTCAATTTTGTGATTTGAGAACAGATAAATTCGCTATAAGAAAACTTGGAATTAGCTATTGGTATGAAATTTTTTATGATTTGTCACTACAATCACCCTTAAAAAGTTCCTAGCTGATTGAATTTCTTATGATTTGTCGCTAATCCACATATAAATGAGATTATTATGAAATTTTTGTTTTTTAGCTACAAATTAAAATTTAATCTGTTGTTGATTCCTTGTAATTAAGGAGTGAATTTCCTGGTGTAAAGATGTTTTCCCCGTTAAAAAATGGGCCCTACGCAATAAGAATTTAAATTAATTGATTGAATCAGTATATTTTGAATATTGAATAATTAAAGAAAATAAATAAAGAAAGAAAGTTGAAATTTCTTTATTAGGGAGAGGACTTTCCGACGCAAATTCAGATCTAGTTGGGTTTCAATGCGGTATCGAATACAGATAAGAAAAAAAAGAAATTTGAAATTCCATAGATCCTACTAGGAAGGTGGTGAGGAAGCTCTCCTAAAACAAAAATTACATATAAAATGCTATGTATAGAAGCACACCACCATTCTACCAAAGTCACCCTTTTCTTGAAAAGTCTTTCTTAGGTCTTATTGGCTAATTATTTTTTCTCCAAACACAACGAACTCCAGTAATTTCCTAGAAACAAGTACTTTTCCTCATATAGGAAACCCTAATTTTACTCTTCCCCTTTCCACTCACATATGATGACTCAAGATTTTAGTTATAATAATTTTCAAGATTTTGAATCTTCTTCATTTCTTGATCAACTTTTTGTTGATTATTCTCCTACCAATAATAACTTCAATACTTGTATTTTAGAAAATGATCACTCACATATGATGACTCAAGATTATAGTTATAATGGAAGTTCTTCTAATTCCTATTATGCCACACCACCAAACATGAATCACTTGAAAGAGTAAGTCATCAAGCTAAGAACATCTTGGGCAAGAATTTGTAGTCATAATTATTTTTCGAGCATTAAGTTCAGAAATATGTTATGTTGTTGATATGATGGCCAGTCATAGTTCAGTAAAGATCACTTGGACTATGCTGTTCTTTTATATTACTTAGGAGTCAATCTTGGTTCTTAATTTATAGTTCTTGCATAATCGGTCTGGAATCAGATGTACATAGTTATATCAGAGCTGATTCCTAATATGGTCACTCAGGAAGTCACTTACTTTGTTGAATTCAGAAAATTGAAATCAAGAAGAAATGTGACTTTACGAGATAATAACTATTAGTTGAGTAATCATAGGAGAAACCAACTCAGCTTTATCACAAGCTCATGTTGTATGATCTTAATTTTTTTTTATTTTTCTTAAAAATAATTGTTGGAATATATACATATATTTCTTGATGTAGTTTTTGAAGTCTTTACTTTTTACAGAAAATCCAAAGTGGGGATAGTAAAGAAAGAGATCAAGAATAATGAAACACATGTTATTGCTTTAAGAACAAAGACTCAACTTGATGTCTTGGATGATGGATATAAATGGAGAAAGTATGGCAAGAAGAAGGTGAAAAGTAACAAAAAATATTTAAGGTAAATTATAAATTATGAGCTTATGCATGTCCATCTCATCAATATGATCATCAATATAAGAAAACTATGATCTGAATAGTACTAAATAATTAATATTGTTTGTGATACATTTGATGAATACATAAAACTTGTCTTCATTTATAAATTAACAAATATAAAAATTAAATAAAATAGTAAATTGATAAAGTATTTCAAAAAATTCTATGGCATCCTGAAGGTGATGATGACTAGTGATGGTGGTTGTGGCGTGGATGGGGATTGTGTTGGGGGATGGTGGTGGCTCTGGTAATATCTAGTGGTGTTGATAACTTACTATAGTGATTAATAACAAATTCAGAGGCGGAGCCAGAATTAGAAATTTGGGGGTTCTAAATTTTAGGACTCAAAGCACTGTAAAAAGTATTTTCACCGCCATTTCTTACCACTGAGTTATCAATCAATTTTGTTAGGGGGTTCACAAGTTAATATACATATATATTTATTAAATTTTCTAATATAAACTCAGAATCTATGGAAAAGTTAGTGGATTCTTTCAAGAACACCCACCTAGCTCCACCTCTGATAACCATGGTTGTTGATCATGCAACTAAAATTTGTGGTGGACAATAGTAGTTGCTAATGGTTGTTGGTGATATATAGTGATGGCAAATTGTGATGATTGTCATTAGTAATTGCCTAATTGGTGATTGATAATAGTGATCGTAAATGATGACAATGAATGTGGCTAATGATTGTACGTGACGGTAACTTATGAATGGTGATCATTGATAATGGTATGCGGCGACATCAATAATAGTTAGTAGTGAAAATAGATGGAATAGTAATGAACTAAATGTCAATATTGTAGACACATTTGAATAGACACCCTCTTTTTTTTTTTTTTTTGGTAAAACAATAACGCTACATTAATGTAACTTAATATGCATCATTACATAAAAATGACAGAGCAATTTGTGCCTGTCTGCTGACTGCTAGGATTGTTCTTGGGGTGAGTATCATAATAATTGTTACTAATTTTTCAAATTTAGTAGCCACCCTAATAAAAAGAATTTCTACTTCATGCTTCGTCTACTTCCATTTTAGTAGACTACTAGAGATCGAGTTGTCCATTGCACAAAAAAGTTGACTTGTTGCATCTTAGATCCTTTCTTAGTGTGTCTGTCACTTGATATATCTCCCTTGTATAACTATATATTAAAACTTTGTTGTAGATATGAATCATTTAATATATTCAAATTAGAAAAAAATAAACACATTTAATAATTCAGATTAAGATATTTATTAAGGGTAAACAAAAACAATGAATGCCTAAGGTGGCTCGAAGCAGCACACCAAGTTTTCCTTTAAAGAAAATTTAAGCGGATTGTGGGATGTATGAAGACTTCTTTATAAATGGATTACTTTAGGTTCCTACATAATGACATATATATATATATATATATATATATATATATTTGTTGGGTTTTAAAACGTGTGAACGGAAATGAAGGGATGCAATTTTTCTGAAGAGTTTGTGACCTTTAGAAGGGTTGTGACATTTTTGAAGAGTTGTGACTTTTTCGAAGAGTTGTAACTTTTTCGAAGGGTTGTAACTTTTCCAAAGGGTTGTAACTTTTTCTAAAGGTTGTGATTTTTCCAAAGGGCTTTGACCTTGCACAGTAAGCACATGTTCATACTTTCCTTTGTTGTCTGTAAATAGAGGGCTCCTTCTCATTTTTCTACAATGAATTTTTTGAACTTCTTCTTCTTCCACACAAATAAATTTTAGTGTTCTTTAATGTCATTGAGTGGTTCGCTAACACCGTGATTTTCTGTACCAATACACTGGTGAGTAAAATCGTTCTATCCTGAGAGGATATATTCCATTAACCTCAGATACTTGAGGGAAATAATTTCCTTAAGGAAACATTGTGCATTCAGTAGACTTGATTTATTTTTCTTCCTTGAGAAAAATATCTTAAATATTGTTTCTAATCTTTTCAGACTCTATTTCGTTTACTGATTTTAAGTTATGGCTTTGAAAATATTCTTTAAATTTTGTTATTTCTTATGAAATTCTCCAAAGTTATTATAGATTAGACAACAATATCATGACCATATGAAATAAACTTGTGGTGAAGATGAATTTCATGTGCTCAAAATTAATAATATTCCAACCAGTTTAGAAGAGTTGAAACTTGAAAGGAGTATAGCTAACAAGGACACCAAATATATAACACTAATTTGAAATAATACTTAAGCTTGTTTATCATAATACAAGGGATGAGCTAACCAATAGTACATCACATGAGAGGTTACAAGAAATTAAACACAACATAATTAACATCAGATTACATATAAATATTATATCTTAGATATATATAAAAATGATTCATATAGCAGACTCTAGCTCCACATAATGATCATATATATATTCATGTGTTTTTGTACAACCGAATAGGAATTACTACAAGTGTTCAATTCGAGGATGCATGGTAAAGAAGAGAGTAGAAAGAGATGGACATGATTCAAGCTATTTGATTACTACATATGAAGGCAAACACAATCATGAAATCTACTCCTCTATCATTTACAACCATATGGAAGCGAATTCAGAATTTGAATTGAATTTCCATCAAGGAAGATAACAAAGATTAAGCAAGTTCCAATTCTGCCGTTGAACCAAGAAACTACTTTGTTAATTACTAGATTCCCAACCACAACTACTTTGTGATTTTAGCTAGTGTGCAACTATATATAGGACATTATATTATTTCATTTGTAATATATGGTGTGTGAATTGTGATATATGTCAACTTCTCCCAATTTACAGCCAGCATATAATTGTAATGTCTTATAGTTGACTAGCTATGAGAAACAATGTTGTAAGTGGGAAAAATATTTTACCTCTATAATTTATCCGGTAAAATTTAACTGATAATTACATATGTATTTGGTGATTTTTTATTTTTTTTTGCTTGTGGCCATGTATCTTGTATTTTGTTACTCCTTCCATTTATGTGATGGTATTTAATTAAATACGATTTTTTAAAAAACTTATGACCTAAAACTAATCTTTATATTTTGTTAATTGTATTCGTGATTCAATGAATAAGTATGTATTCATCCTCTGTTCCCCTCTCGATCTCGCTCGCCTCTCTCTTTCTAAAATGAATACAAATCAATTGTATCAATTGTATCGTGATACAACCTAATACAACAAATACAACATGTATTCAACCTCTCTCACCTTTTTTTTGGTTTTCCACCCGGTGTCCGGAGCCAACATTGGAGCTTCGACTAAATTCGGATCGCGCTCTGCAGGACCCATTCGGGGGTGGCGCTCCCAACAAGATTTTCTCCATACCCAGGGAACCTCTCTCCCAGATCTCGCTCTCATCTCTCCTCCCCTAACATTTAGCTATAATTCATAATTAAGCTAATTATAGCTATAGATCTCTAATTAAGTCTAAATATAGTCATTTTTTAAAGTTTGCTAATTTTAATTCCAAATGAAAAAAATAAATAAAACCAGAAAAACTAAATAAGAGCTGGCTTCTTTTTATGAAAATTTAAGGAAAGAAATTATAGTACTCTTTCCATTCACTTTCGCTTCACCAAAATTAATTTGAATAATTTTCAAGGCCAAGTTAAGTCTGATTAATTCAGTATTTTAAAGTTTTATGTATGTTTGAAAACTATACAAAAAATACTATAAGCTATTGTCTTTCTCTTATTTAATATAAAATGAAAAAGTATATCTTAAAATATTGAGCAAGATTCATATGATTTGACTTTAAAAAAAATGAAACATGACAAATATAAATGAGCGGTGGAAATATTTTAGAAATGGTCCCTTTTTAGGGCACAACTTTGAGCTTCATTAAAATTATTTGTTTTTTTTTTTGTTTAGAGTCTAATTACTACAGCTAAGATAAGTCTTCTTTGAAGGTGATGTGTAAGACACAGTAAACTAAAAGACCATATAGTTAAGGAGAATAAAAGTCACATATAATATTTAATCTTTTAATTTGTATTTTTATATAGTTGATTTGTACACGGTTTAATTTGTATTATATATGCTCGTAGCTAATGTTTCAAAAAAAAAAAAGTCGGTTGCAAACCTTGCAACAAAATAAGCGACAAATTTCGTATAACATAATCATATAATAGAGAATTATGATTTTTCGTTTTTTCAAAAAATTACGTAACATCTTCAATTCTTGATCATAAAGTGTATAATAAACTTTGTGATTATCATAGAATACCTAGTACTAATTCTCTAGCTCTTTTTTCTTTATGATAGTTTTTTTTGGGTACAAAAGATGGTATTATATTATAACTTAGTTAGCATTAGTACAAGAGAGTGACAGAGCATGGCTATTGCTAGTACATGGGAAGGAAGGTAGGGATCGATTACAATAGGAAGGTAGGGATTGATTGCAATATTTTATTAATAGTATTAGGCCGGTATATGCCTAGCAGTGGCGGAGCGAGAAACTTCACGAAGGGTGTCCAAGTGCAACTTGCTCTTCTTAAAAAGTGAAAATTTGCTACTAGTGAGATTCGAACACACAAATTCTTTAAGTCCGTGTGTCTTTACTCTTTCAAGGCGCCTGAAACCACTAGGCTACATCATATTGTTGTGTCAAAAGTGTTCAAAATATGTTATTTAGCCACTTTGTTTATCATTTTACTTGTATATACGATATAATTTTTTGACGAAGGGTATTCAATTGGACACCCTAACATAAGGATGGCTACGCCACTGTGCCTAGGAAAAGGAGTTCTAACTTTGTCTGCTTCCAACTTTCCAACTGTAAACAATGGAGGAACTATCCATAACAAAAATGAGTTTGTCATATCTAACTTAGAGCCCTCTTTAGTTAAGATATCTGCCACTTGATTCTCTTCGCCTTAACTATACTGCACCGGAGGATTCCCCAGTTGCCATATTAGAGCCCTGGAATCAGATAATATGTTAAAATATGACAAATGGTCATCTTTTAAGTATCGAATGATTTCTTCATGATAATTAATTAGTAAAGGTTCATTACCTTATTACTGATAACCCTTGTACTTATTTCTATTGAGAATTTTTTTTTAAAATCAATTTTGGACTCAAGGTCCTTTATTGAGATAAATTAGGTGGACCAAAAGGCCTACTAAACAACAAAAAAAGCCCTGATCGGTCCAAAAGTGACCAACTGAGGTATTAAAACAAATCCCCTAAAAATAAGGTTTCCTATTCTGAATCTTCGACCCCCTCTTTGTCTTGACCATTCCGCCTCTTTGAAGATGTTCATCTTGGTGACCCCCAACCACAGTCTTCTCCGCCCTCTAATTTAGGTGATTAATATCCTCCATGTGTGGATCTCTCCATTGATATCAAGATCAACTTTCAATGCATATGTCGTTTTATCTTTCCACTCCTTATATCATTTCTGAGTTGATTTCCTACCTTTACTTGAAGGTGTGTTCCACGATTCTAAAATATAATTTATGCAAGCTTTCTTAAGAAAAACGAACAAGAGTGAACCCAAAGCTCCCGCGCTACATCCTTTTGGACTTCCCCCTAGTTACAAATATGGAACTCTGTGAGTTCAAATCTGTAACTAAGCTTGTTAGTCATAGTTGATGTTTATTTTCCTTGTTTTGACTCTGATCGAAGGAATCTAGAGTTTGTCAATATTAAGAATTCTCCTTCCCATGCTTGGAATATGATTGTATTGTTGAAATTGTTGTTTTTCCTCCTTATCCATAGCTAAACCCGCAATGTAGTCTCCTAATTGATTAGCTTCCCTAAAAATATGTCTGACTGTAACATTCATTTGTGAAGTGCTCTCCTGAATGTTTTCTAGAATTTCTATCAAATCCCATGAAATTTTCCAAATAGATTTTAACATATTTCTCAAATAAAAGGGAATCTGTTTCTAGGTTCACCTGTTGGTATCCTTAACTTAGGCAAAACTGTAATGTCTTCCATATAGTCGTAGCCTCTGCTTCCATATTCGTAGCCACTCCTATGTTCTGTGATTTTTTATAGATCAGGTCTCCGTCACTATTTCTAATACAGAATCCATAAGTGCTCAATCTTGGGTTTCCTCTACTTGCTCCGTCGGTATTACACTTTACTCATCCCTCATCCGATAACTTCCAGCTCATTATATGAAAATATAGAGTAGGTTTGTCTATTTGTAACATCTCCACCATGTCCCTCCACTGATGTGGGACTGCTTTAATCCATGAGAACTTAACTCTTATCAATATATTTCAGGTGACATTGGTAGCTCATCTTGTTGAAAGTGTATCTCTTTCCATGTCTTATTGCATTTCTCCTCTTCCACAATCTCCACATTATGATAGCTGGGACAGCCTTTAACACTTGTTCTAATTTGTTGGATTGCCTTGTGTTCCCACCACTTTATTATGAGTTGTTGAAGGTGTAATCTCTCTATGTTTATCCCTACACAAGAAGCAAACTGTTTCCATAACTTTTGGGCTATGGGAGCCATTAAAATAAATGAGTCATGGTCTCCATTTCCCTTTTCTCACATCAGTAACATTTGGAAACCACCAGCAGCCTCATCCTCTTAAGGTTGTCATCCGTTGCTATTCTTCTCCTCCAAACTCTCCAATGAAAAAAAGCAATTTTAAAAGGAAGACCCTTTATCCAGACATCTTTCACATATACCACTTCCTCTTTTTTCCTCCTTAGAATATTGAAGGTGGAACCCATTGTGAACTGTCCTTGCTTGTGTCCAAGCCACCAGGCCTTATCAATACATTCTACATTTGAGGAAGGCTTAATGCTCTATATGATATATGTGACCATCTCCTCACCAATTTAGGTTCATAATTTAAGTGTATCACATTCACCATTTATAATAAAATCATTCACCTCCAAACATTCATCTTTAACATGCCCATCTTCTGTGAAATATAGGGCCCCTTATCTAGTCCAGTTATCGAACCAGAAACTCGAATTTCCAGCCTTAACTTGCCACCATATATTTATGTTCAATCTCATTTCTAGCAGAAAGCATTTTCCTCCAAACATGTGATACCCCTGTGTTTTGGTATTACAGGATGCATTTTCTTACAATATTTGTTCCACATCTATTCACCCCATATCGAGTTTGTCGAGACTCAAATATTCCACCACAGCTTAGCAAACACAAGAGTGTTTATATTTTGTAGGGATCTGAATCCAAGTCCACATTCCTTCTTTGGGTAACACATCTCTTCCCATACTACCCAATGTTTACCTTTCACACCACCCACTTTTCCCCAGAAGAATTTTGCAAATATTTGATGAATTTGCTCAATTACTTTTTTGGTTGGGTTAATTGCAGATAATAGGTACACTGGCATAGATTGTAAAACATGGTTAATTAAAACATATTTTCCACCAAAAGACTAAAACTTGTTATGCCACGTCAGGATTCTCCTAGCAATTTTCCTAACTAATTCTTCAAAATAGAAGAATTCTTTCTTCCGTGGTATACTGGACAACCCAGATATACGATTGAAAAGCCCCCCTGCCTAATCCTAGTTAGTCTTCACATTCTAATTGCCACTATCAAAGGAGTTTTATCATAGAGGTAGAAAAAACTCTTTGATTTGTTGATTATCTGCCCTGAGGTATTTTCATAGTCCCTTAGCACCGTCATCATCTTAATTATTGACTTTCTGTCTCCTGAACATAAGAGAATTGTGTCATCCGCATAGAATAATTGATTAATTCTAGGCCTCCATTTTGGCAAACCAAAACCTTTGAATTCTGCATCATCATATAGCATGTTAAGTGTTCTAAACAAGATCTTTACCGCAATAATAAACAATGTTGGGGATAAAGGATATCCTTGTTTTAAATCCCTAATAGAGTGGAAAAATCCATGAGAATCACAATTTATAAGAACTGAATACCAGTTGTTTGAAACTACTCTCCATATCATATCAATAATAAATTCAGATAAACCAAATTTCTTTAGGACTTTGGTTAAGAATATCCATGACACTCTTAACCATGTCTAACTTTACTACCACATTAATGTGTTTATTCCTCAAATGTATATCTCTAATAATCTCCTGGGCCAATAATACATTTTCAGTGACACTTCTCCCTTTTACAAATCCCGATTGTGTATTAGAAATGATTTTTGACAAAATTGAAGTTAGTCTTTCGTGTATCAATCTGGAGATTATTTTATTGGTGAAAGAGCTAAGGTTGATCGGACGTAAATTTGAGAATCTCTTAACCACCTCCTTCTTTAGGATCAACACCAAGTTTGTGTGAGTGACATATTTGGGTAGTTCATGCCCACAAAAAAAATGCTCTCACAAGCGATGTAATGTCTTCTCCTATTATATCCCAACAACATTAAAAGAACAGTCCCGAGAAGCCATTTGGACCACACGCACTACTACCACTTAGCTTAAAAACCACACTTTTAACTTCTTCAGACTCTGGCAGCTTTTCCATCTCTCTATTCTCTGCTTCAGTGAATATTTTCTAACATTGCAAAATTCCACTCCAGGCTCACTTTCGTGAATTGTTTTGTAAATACCTTCACCGCTTCCTCCCCTATTTGCTCATTCGATTGAATTGTGATCCCTTGATCAGATTCAATTGCAGATATATGTAGTTTTTTCCTTTTACCCTTAACATATGAATGAATTTTTTTTGTGTTCATGTCACTTTCTGAGAACCATTTTATTCCAGCTTTTTGTTTCCAAAATTCTTCCTCAAATCTAAGGTATTTTTTCAGTTCAGCTTCCAGTTTGTGCAGTTCAACCCTATTTCTTTCGGAGGGTTGGATTTTCAGTTGAGTCTCTTTTACCTGTATAACATCTTCTATTGTAGCAATTTAGTGAAAAATATTACCAAATATCTCTTTGCTCCAAATTGTTAGGGCCTTTTAAACTTTTTAAAGCTTAATTTGTCTAAAAGATCGCAAAGGGGCTGCCAACAAAATCTACATTCCAATTCTGTGAAATAATTTTCTTAAACTGATGGTGCTTCGTCCAAAAGTTTAGGAATCTAAACGGCTTTATTATTGGTTCTGCGTCAGAACTTCAACATGTGTACAACGGTGCATGATCGGAACTCTGTCTAATCAGATGATATACCTCCGATGATGGAAATAAAACCATGAAGACCTGATTCGCTAATACCATGTCTAGCCTTTTAAAAATGCAATCTTCTTCTATTCCACCATTCCACCACGTATATTTGCTTCCCACAAACTTTATTTCTGATAATCCACAATTATTGATGAAGAGTGCAAAATCCATAGCTTCATTTTGAGTGAAGCTTAATCCTCCTAACTTTTACTTCTCATTTAAAATTACATTGAAATCACCCCCTATAATCCAGGGGACAATACCACCTTCTCCAATGTTCTCCAATTCCTCCCATAATTCAAGTTTGTCCAGCGTATTACATCTAGCATACACTGTTGAAATAAGAAAACTTTTATTGTGCTTGCTAAACTTCATAGTTATTTGCTGAATCGAGTCTAATGCTATACTTCATATCCACTCTTCTCTCCAAAAAACTCAAATCTTCCCTGACATATTTATAGCCGCATGACTGAAGCCCAACTTCCTTTTGTAGTGATCTATCTCCATTGGATCTTGAAAAGGCTCCATAAGAGCTATGAATGAGTAATGATGTCTTCTATTTAGATCCATTAGCCTCTCGAAAGATTTCTGAGTATTAACAGATCTAATATTTCAAAACAATACTTTTTCAATCATTAATCACTATTGAACGACTTATCTCTATTACTCCTTGTTTTCACTTGTAATGGGATAATTGGTCGACCCTTCGTTGCCCCATTCTTTAAAGGGTTAGTATGCCTTGGAGATAAATTTTCTGCCTTACTAATTTGTTGAATGTTGTATTCCATGTCATTGTCCTCCTCAGTCTCCTTTCTAAATTGCAGATCATCCTCAGCTTCTTCTACTAAATCATGTTCTTTCTTTATTATTAGCCCTATTTCCTCTATGCACATGTTTTCTTCATTGTTAATTCCTGCCCCATTCTCCTTTAATGTATCAATTGCATTCATCAGATTTCTAGGTGTACATTCTGTAATTATCCCTTCAACTGAATTATCACTCCTCTGCATGTCATTATTTACTCAATTGTTATCATTCTTGGAATAGTGGTCTTCCTTTGTCTTGTTACTGTTGCTATGTCGCCTCATCATAAAAAAACCCCATTTTGGAACACTCTAGATATCATTTGAGATCGTGATAACCCTCTTTTCCTTCATGGAGTTGCGAACTGTATCAGTTGGTGTTGTAGGATTGCTTTCGATGTCCACAACTTGACTCAATTGTACCCCAGGGATTGTGCGTTGTACTTCATCTGCACATTTTTCATTCCCTTTGGTGTTTTTGCTGATTTGACAGTTCTTCTGCTCAACATTTTCTTTGTTCAGTGCTGCAAATTTGTTTCCAGTGATTAGTCCAACCTTGGTCCATACCTTTTCAGGTTGTCTTCTTTTCCCCCTTCAGCTTTTATGTTTCTTTGCTCAAGGTATTCTTCAGCATTTTTGTCCCTTTGTTGATATCCCCTTTCCTCTTGATTCACTTTCCTGTTTTCTTCATTCTTTTCATCCTTTCGTGGCTGTGTATTGTAAGATTGCTTCCCCACATCTTGATCAATCTTTTCCTTCGTTGGATATAATTCCGGATGTTCCACATAGCATTCCTGCTCATTATGACCTTGGATCATACATGTTTTACAGTATTTTGGAACATAATCATAATTTATGCAAATCCATTTTTCCATAACTTCATCACTCCTTCGCATCCCAATTTTTAATGCGCTTTGGGAACTCTTTTAACAGATCTACCTCTACCTTCACCCTTGCACAACTTGGTCTCGTCTGATTCTTAGTAGCCATATCCACCTGTAATGGCTTGCCCACAACCGCTGCTAAGGAGAAGACAGCTTCCTTTCCAAAAAAATTTGGGGGAAGAGACGGAAAAGAAATCCATGCTATTGTTGTGGACGTTTCTTCCTCAGGATTGAACATTGAATCCCACTTCCATGTTCGCATTGGGAACAACCCGTTCCGTTGAGTGATGTAAAAAGCCGATTTCGATAGTAAATCTGCGTAGTCTTCCAGTAGCGTGGCCCTAATCAGTACATGTCTATTGCTCAATAGACCAATGTTACACTCTCCTTTCAACTCACATTGTTTGGGGATCAACTTACGTAAATCTTGAATTGCAGACCATCCATAGGAAAATTTCCCAATCACAGCATATTCCAAATTCTCATTGATGATCATTTGGTTCACTTCTTCTTGATCCCAAATCACATATGGTTCTCCATGTAGATATGAAATAGTTTTCAAAGGTATAGGTTTTCTTTGAGCTTTAGGTTGTATTAAAGCTGAGGCATAAGTGGCAGGCGAGGTAGCCCTACCTCCAAGGGAGGTTGGCCACTGGCCGTGGTGGCCATGGTTGCCAGAAAAGGCAGGAATTGGTGGTGCTAGGTTACACTTTGAGGCGGCGCTGCAGCGTGAAGTAAGTTTATTGAGAATTTTTTTTTATTATTATTATAATAAAAGTTCACTAGATAAATTTTCTGTCAATATTTGATGGAATATATATAGAAGCTCCAAGGAAACGAGTTTTGTGGATATTTTTGGGTACAAAACGTGTTTTATGGATGCATGCATGATATGATTATATTGATTATAATTTGACTTGAGAAATTGGCTGGTTTTTATTAATTACTACTTGATTTATTAGAAAGACTAAACATTTTATGGCTAAAACTAAGCAAATATTAGTCAAAGGGCATGAAGATGTTAAGTTCATATTGATTTGCTTCTAGACGTCAATTATACAATGTATTAAGACAAAATTAATAAAAGCGGATTTTTTTTTTAATTTGGTTGGCGGTGAGATTCAATCCCAGGATCTCTGTTTGCTTTAATATCATGTTAAAATGTGTGACCATCTCATCTAAAAGCTTAAGTTGTTAGAGAGAACACACTTCTATTATTTATTTATTTATATTCTCAACAGTAACATTATTGATTTTAATAGATAGCTAGATTTTCTTTATAAATAAAGGTCAATTATATTCCATTTCTATTTTAGAAAAAAAAAAGAAATTTTTGCACCTATTAAATAAAAATAGAACTTAAAACTTATATTGTCACTTGGTATAATACTGAGTCAATGGTTCAATATATAATATCTCCATAATGAAATTCTCATTTAGAACGTAATAATTGATTTGAATGGAATTAGTGAGATGTAAGATAAATTTCACTCTTTGTGCACCTTAAGTTACGTACATGTTTCCTAATTGTCTTCTTGTTTTGTTTACTTTACCGTTTGAAAATTGACATGTGTACAAATTAAAAAGCATTGACTTGAGGTGACTTGCAAATTTTTCTCTTTTACCTTTTTTTTGGTCTGATTGCATATTGATGAGATATATTAAGGGTCGGGTGTCAAGTAGGTGGGCATAATTGATTGGATTGAATTGAATAGATTAGAAATGAATTAGGCTAAAATCAGTTGAAAGGTTACTTAGATAAAAATGAATTAGATTGAAGTAGGCTAAAAATTGAATGGATCATGATCTGTTTAAGCTGACCAAATCTTTTAAAATGGTCCGCCTACGGCTCCCCTCCACCCCATCCTGCCCCTACCATTCGTTTCACATCTCTCTCCTACCATCCATCAAGGCTCAAGCCTCCGAATCTGACACTCGACCAACCCGGACCCCTGTCTTATCCAAACTCGACTCGACTCAAACACGAGCCCTAGTGCCAAATCGGGATTCAAAACTTGACCGTGACCAAGAGCCTAGGACTCAACTCTAACTTGAGACTCGAGATGCGGAATCCAAGGTCCTAGACAACCCCGACTCAAGACCTGACCCACACCCTTGACTTGTGACCCAACCTCAATGTGAGACCTATAAAAATATGAACGAAATGAACGGATCGTTTATTTTTGAACTCCCTTTAATATCCTTAAGATATATGTTATAAGCATAATATTTTATTTATTCTTGAATATCTACCAAATCTATATATTTCAACACGTAAGATAGGTTGATAAATTATGAATTGACTATGACTAATATTGTCCTACAAGATAAATATGCGTAATCTATGCAAGGAACAAATCTCCATCAATATTTATGTGGAGGCAACTAATTCTCCTTTTTTCTAATCTTAAAATTTGAAATAATTAATGCACTTTTCTCCACAAAAGAATAAAATGATTATTTTCGACTTTTTAATCATCTCACAACCTGCCCACGTATAAAAGGAGGACTCCTAATTATAAATTGAAAACTAACATCAAAGAGTGTGGTGAGATGAATGAATGTTCTCCTCTAATTAGTCATTAGATGCAAAAGTCAAAACAGATTAAATATGACGTGTGTATAGAAAAACAAATTGACCTATATACTATATACGTAATATTATTTTTATATACTCAAAATAATTTTGATAGCATAGAATTCTTTCATCATTGGTATACGTTAAACTATAGTGTGTTTCTTTAAATAAAAAAAATCTCCTTTCGTGAAAATGAAAGCAAAGATGAGGAAATTGTGTCAAAGTCAAATTGCATGAATGGTTCCTTATTTGTGCACAGGTATTAGTATATATATTATGAGCTTAATTAAATTATCTGTTTTTCATTACTAAGTCCATTTACGACAACAAAGACAAGTCACAATCTTGGGGGTTGACATAGAATATATAACCTAGTCTTTCTATTTTAATTTTTGATTATTATTATTAAATTAGGTTGAAATTTGTACACGATTTAATTTCATGCATAGTAAGGTACAAAAATATATAACAATACAAACAAACATATCTTAGACATAGAATGATTTTCCGTCGCTAAATACTTATTTAGCCATTGATTTTCGTTGGTCGCTAATTATATGCTCGTTACTAATGCTTTTAGAGGTAAAAAAATTGAATTCGTAGCAAACCTTGCAATGGATAATATATATCGCGATAGAAAAATCCATCGCTATCTGATCCAATTAGGAATCGAGTTTTTGTGGATATTTTTGGGTCCAAAACGAGTTTTATGGATGCATGCATGATATATATGTATATATATATATTGTGTATTATAAAGTCTGTGATGATTATAGAATATCTAGTATTAATTCTCTAGCTCTTTTTTCTTCATGATAGTTAATTAGTACATAGGTTGATTACCTCATTACTGGTAATCCTTACTTGTACTCATTCATATTATTTTTTAAATTATTATTATTAATAAAAGGCCACTAGATAAATTTCATGTCGCTATTTGATGGAAATATATAAGCTCCAAGGAAACGGATTTTATGGATGCATGCATGATATGATTATATTAATTATATATATTTTGACTTGAGAAATTGTCTGGTTTTTATTAATTACTACTTGATTTGCTTCTAGACGTCAATTATACAATGTATTAAGACAAAATAAAATTTCAAACATTTGTGATTTTTTTCTAAGTATCCAACAAATTATTTTAATGTATGTATCTCAATATATAATTTTAATGCTTGAGAAAAAGGCAAACAAAACATCCTTTTGTGAAAAGATAAATTGAGCTCAAAAGATCATGGACTTGAAAAGGTAACTTTAATAAGTCTTTCTGTCTTTCCAAAGTTGACTTGAGAATGGTAATCAAGACGTGTCTATCGATATTTTGTGGTGGAATAAATTTTTTAAATAATTTAAGATGATTATATCGTAAATATGGAGACATTAAAATGTGTGGGAACTTCATGAAATTTAGGGGTGTAACATTATTGGTTTTAATAAATAGCTAGATCATCTCTATAAATAGCGGTCGTTCCATTTCTATATTTTTAATTAGAAAAATGAAAATTTTGCACATATTATCTAAACATAGAACTTAAAACTTATATTGTCAATGGTTGCAGATACAATAATATCTCCTTAATAAAATTCTCATTTAGAACGTGATAATTGAAAAATATTTTGATGGACTAAGATTTTAAAAATAAATAAATTTTAATTGATTATAAAAACAAAAATAACAAGCGGAGGGGGACAAGTACATGTTTCCTAATTGCTTTCTTCTTGTGTTTTGTTTACCTTTTGAAAAGTGACTTGTGATGACTTGCAAGTTTTTCTCTTTTTCTTTTCTTTTCTTATTGCATATTGATGAGACATATTAGGGGCCCGGTGTCAAGTGCTGATTGATTGGATTAGTCAAATTGAAATGTGTTGAGTTGATAAATGAGTAAGGCTAAAATTAATTAAAAAATTATTCAAATAAAAATAAATTAGATTGAAATAGGCTAAAAACAAATTAAATTAATTATGACCTATATAACTCGATCAAATTTTAAAAAATGGTCCACCTCCGGCTCCCTCCACCCCATCTTGCCCCTACCATTCACTTCACAACTCTCTCCTACCATCCAATGAGGCTCAAGCCTTCGAATCTGACACCCAATCCTAACCCCTACCTTATCCAAACTCGACTTGGCTCAAACATGAGACCTAGTGTCAAATTAGGATTCAAGACTCGATCGATTGCGACCAAGAGCCTAGCTAGGACTCAACTCTAACTCGAGACTCGAGATGCAGAATCCAAGGTCCAGGACAACCCTGACTCAAGACCTGACCCACACCCTTGACTTGTGACCCAACATCGATGTGATCAGACCTATAAAAATATGGACGAATAATTGAACGGATCATTTATTTTGCGCTCATTTTGATAGCCTTAAAATATATGTTAATCAAGCATAATATTTTATTTATTCTTGAATATCTACCAAATCTATATATTTCAACCAAAACGTAAGGTTGATAAATTATGAATTGGCTATGACTAATATTGTCCTACAAGATAAATATGCGTAATCTATGCAAGGAACAAAACATCTCCATCAATATTTATGTGGAGGCAACTAATTCTCCTTTTCTATAATCTTAAAATTTAAAATAATTAATGCACTTTTTCCCACAAAAGAATAATTTAATCACCTCACAACCTACCGACGTATAAAAGGAGGACTCCTAATTAAAAATTGAAAACTAACATCAAAAGAGTGCGGTGGGTTGAATGAATGTTCTCCTCTGATCAGTTATTAAACGCAAAACAGATTAAATATGCTATATGTATAGAAAAATAAATGACCTATATACGTAATATTATTTTTTATATATTCAAAATAATTTTGATAGCATAGAATTCTTACATCATCAGTAGACGTTAAACTATATATATTTTTTTTTGCTAAAATAAATCTCCTTTCGTGAAAATGAAAGCAAAGATGAAGAAATTGTGACAAAGTCAAATTGTATGAATGGTTCCTTATTTGGGCACAATTATTGTAAATATATTATGAGCTTAATTCATAAACGATTTAATTTCATGCATAGTAAGGTACATAATATATAACAATATAAACAAACATATATTAGCCATAGAATGATTTTCCGTTGCTAAATACTTATTTACCCATTCTAATTATATGCTCGTTACTAATGTTTTTTGCGGTGAAAAAATTGAATTCGTACCAAACCTTATGATGGATAATATATATCACGATAGAAAAATCCGTCGCTATTTGATCAGGAAACGAGTTTTTTGTGGATATTTTTGGGTCCAAAACGAGTTTTATGGATGCATGCATTATATATATACTATGACTTGCGAAATTTTCTGGTTTTTATAATTAATACTTGATTTGTTTGAAAGACTATAACATGAATATAACTTGACAAATATTACTATTTGTCAAAGGCATGATCTTAAGTTCATATTGATTTGCTTCTAGACATTAATCATACAATGCATTAGGACAAAATAAAATTTCAAACCGTTGAGAAATTCTTCCAAGTAAATTCGAGTGATAATTTGGATTTTATAATAAGTGTTTTAGGTGTGTTGGGAAATTACAATCTTGAATTGGTTGTACTTGTACATACATCAATAATATATCCAAAATATATCTAAATGCCACCAATAGGTATCTAGGCCTAGTGGTGAAATCAATATTTTCAATAACGAGTTTAAAATATTAAAAGTCTAGAAAATTTATTATATATATATATATATATATTTTTTTTCCGCCCAATCAATTTTATATATTAGCATGCATTGCCAATTTTGGTTAGAACGCTCTTAAATATATGGTTGACACTATTAAATGAGGTTCGAATGAAGTTTTTTTTTTTTCGCCTACTTGACTCTGGTCTAATGTGCATCAATTTTTCTCACCCAATCAATTTTATATATTGGCATGCATTGACAATTTTGGTTAGAATGCTCTTAAATATATGTTTGACACTTTTATTTGTCCACTCGATTAAAAGTCTATATAAAGCTAATGTTATGGTTGAAAAATGTATCGAAAAGTTTATGTTGTCTTGATAAGGATCATCTCTTCTATTTATTTATTTGGAAAAAAAAAATTCTGCTCTTATTATCTAAAAAAAAGGAAAACATATATTGTCACTTCATTAGTTGGTATAGTACTGACTACTGAGTCAATGATCATAATTTATAGGTTCAAATCTCTCCAATTAAATTCTCATTTAGAACGTGATAATTGGGGGTTTATTTTTTATTTTGTTTTTAATTTAAATTTTATACAATATTTATATATATTTAAAATTATTTTTTATTTATATATTATAGATATTGAACCTTCTTTACTTTTTCATATTTTGAAATTCTTTAGTGAAAATTCTGACTTCACCACTATTGTAGCTCCCATCCCCATACCCCATACCCACACCCACATCTCATGTAGTGTTTGTAGATTATATACAAATAATTTTAAGTTAACTTTTTAAAATTTATATACGAACAAAAAAAAAAAACTCACTTATTTTTGTAAAAAAAATTTCATGTACCTAACACACCAATAATATAAATTTCACTTCTCCTGCACCTTCATCCAAAGTCCAAACATGTTTCCTCATTGTCTTGTTTGTTGTGGTTTTATTTGTTTACCTTTTGAAAAATGATATCCGTAGAAAGATGCATCGACTTGTGGTCAATTGCAATTTAGAAGGGGGCAAAGCACCTAAACCTCTTCTATAAAAAATTATACGATATTAATTTATTATATATATGAATTTCCTAATCACAATATTAGAAAGTGATTCAATGATTTAGGAATGCAAAATTCACCTTAAAGTTCCAGATTCAAATGTCTTGTGTATCAAGCAAAACATTTTATTTATTTCTGAATATCTATCCAATATATTTATTTAGTTTTAACGAAAACGTAAAGATAGTTTATAAATTAAATACCTGCAAGCTTGAACTATTGGCAGAGGGTCAAGGCTAAATAATGATGAATCAAATATAAAAATGAGTATAAAGTAATGATTATGGACACGTTCCTGATTAAAATAAATATCATGAGTTTAATAAAATGGATAAATTTCTTAGGTGGTCATTCAAATAAATGTCCATTGAGTCACAATATTAATTTTTGTCACTTAAAAATCATCAATCTCAACCATGTGTAACAAAAAGACAACACGTTTCTCATTAAAATAAATATCATCAATTTAATTAAATGGATAAATTTCTTAGGTGGAAATATATATATATATATATATATATATATATATATATATATATATTTTGGTTGCCTTCAAACAAGATCAGATATAATTTAATAATTATATAAATAATATATTGAGTTTAATCGGTAATTCAGAATTCGTAACCCTTTTTTTACACAAAAATTCGCCAGTATCAAGTGCAATTATTAATACACTATAGTTTAGTTAAAATGCGAAAGCTAGCTAATTCCATATATGCCATGCATATAATTATTTTTTAATTAAGAGTATAATTTACTATACTATCAAAAAAGAATGTAAAGACAGTAAAAAGAAAATGTTGTACAATAAATAATAAATTAGGGTAATTCTATAAATGTGGTATGAGAATTGAGAAGGATGAGATGAATGCACATTTTATCTCTACGATCTTTGTGGAATAGAGATGTGGTTTCTGATAGTCTTGACTCAACAAAGAAGTTTTTTCAAAGTAGAGTTGTAAAGTAATATGGCAACAAATAGCAAGATATCCAACAAATAAAGTAGTAACAAATAGTAATACACATCAACAAATAAGAAACTACGCAGTTATGAAATACAACAATAAAAAACCCATGTAATTCATTAGGAGGAGCTAGCCTCTTGTCTCTCCCTCATGAAGTGCGACCTAACTCGGACCTACTACTCTAGTACTGTAATCTTCAATCTCTAAACATTCTTCTCTGGGATCATGTTCTCGATAAATTAAAATTATGCATGTCATATCCTATATATCTTAGGTCATGTTATCACTAAGTTGAAGCTATGTCATACCTTATCCTTAGGTACTTCTTTTTTATGTGACCTTATTTATTATAATTGAAAGAGAAATTAATATAAATAGTCACTAAAATAATATCCATCATTTTACTTTTTGTATATTAATATATTATATACATAAAATATATAGTTTTGATATACAATATTAATGGAGGATCACGCCATATATTCTAATGGCGTAACATTATTATTATTATTATTATTATTATTTTTTTTTTTAATAAATATATGTACTAGTCGATAACATCAAAGGCGAACCCAAGATTTGAAAGACGAATGATGCACCACCGGAGGCTAACGCACATTAGTTAAAGCATGTCATCCAATATCGATTTGTAGGATTCGAACCCAATCCACTCACCTTAGAGGTGTGCAACGTTTAAACCAGCAAACTCAAATAGTTTTAGTGTCTTTAATTTGGGTGTGTAATAAAATATATGTCATATCTCAATGTATATAAATATATATAACGGGGACACGTGCACCCATACGGAGATATGTGGATCTGCCTGCCTCTGGGTAACATGTTTTGCTATCTCTAAGTACAAGTCTCTTTTTTTTTTTTTGTCCAAATGTCAATCAGAATTTAATTTACTATATAATTAAAATGCGTGAAAGCTAGCTAATTCCTTCTAATAGTTGTCATGCATATAAGTCTTTTTAATTAGGAGTCTAATTTACTTATAATTACTGTATCAATGGAGAATGTAAAGACAGTCATAAACCAAAAATAAAAATAAAAAATTCTAATGTAAATTCTACTATTTAATTATGATAAGGAAAAAAGACATCTCCATCACTAGAATAACCTATATTTCTGTGAAGGCAACAAATTCTCCTTTTCATATTAAAATATCAAATAATTATCCTTGTTCTGCTTAATGCACTTTGTTCCACAAAAGAAAAAAAAAAGAGTTTATTTGTGACTTTGGTAATTGTCCCACCTTTGATATGGACATATGATTGTGATATTGGAAACTAGTATCAAGAAGTATTGGTGAAATGAATTTGATTTTTTAATCAGTCAATAGAATTTTTAATAAATATACATAATATAAATTTTCAATAAATATATTCTATTGATCCCCTTTTAGTCCACGTGGCTCCCCATCAACTTTAACCTTGGTCTTGTATTCGAGCTTTAGGAATAGAAAAACTCCTGGCAACGATAATTTCTTTTAAAAAACGCTATGTAGCAAGAATATGAATTAATCAAATCAGTATATTTTGTATATTGAATAAATAGAGGGGAAGATAAAGAAATTGGAAACTCCATAGATCCTACTAGGAAGGTGGTAGGAAGCTCTCTCTCTCAAAACAATGCTATATAGAAGCACACCTTCCATTCTATAAAAATTCATCCCTCTCTCTTGCAAAGTCTTTCTTAGGTCTTAATGGCTAATTATTTTTCTCCAAACACAATGAACTCCACCTTCCTAGAAACAAACATTCCTCATATAGAAAACCCTAATTTCACCTTTCCCTTTCTTTACTCACATATGACTAATCAAGATTGTACTTACAATTTTCAAGATACTTTTCTTGATCAAGATTTTGAATTTTCTTCATTTCTTGATCATCTTCTTGTTGATTATGTTCCTACCTATAACAACTCCAATAATACTCCTCTTTTAGAAATTAATCCCATCATGCATGAAATAAGTAGTAGTAGTAGTACCAATAGTGCAAGTTCTACCACTTCCTTTTATGCCACACCACCAAATATTAATCACTTGAAAGAGTAAGTCATCAAAAGCTAATATCATGGTTGGTCATAATTTAGTAAAGATTTTAAGTGGATTCGTTTGGACTATGTTATGTATGAACAATTTTTTTATATTTCATACGAAATCTTGGTTTTTTATATATAGTTCTTGCATTAACTAGTCTGGAATCAAGTTTACCTATATCACAAGTTCATGTGTACGATTTTAATCTATTTTAAATATTTCTTTATATTGGTGTGTATATATATTTGTTTATATAGTTTTTGATGTTTGTTTACAGAAAATCCAAAGTGGGGATTATAAAGAAAGAGATGATAAAGAAGAATGAAAGACATGTTATTGCTTTTAGAACAAAGACTCAACTTGAGATTTTGGATGATGGATATAAATGGAGGAAGTATGGCAAGAAGAAGGTTAAAAGTAACACAAATTATTTGAGGTATTATATATATTATGAGCTCATGCATTCCCCCTCACCAAAATATATAATATGATGATCAATTAATATTCATGCAGATCTTTTGGAATGTAATTCTATATAATTATTCTCCTTAAAGTTGCTTCTTTTATTTTTAATAAAATTATATGACTATCACATAGATATGTTGTATGTATTATATTTCATCAGAAAGGTGGAACATGAGGGAGATCGAACCTTACCTCCAAAATACATCACAAAATATAATTAAGCAGTAATTATATTATGTATTATATATTACTTCCTCTATTTTAATTTGTTTGTCGGGTTTTGACTTGACACAGAGTTTAACAAAGTAAATAAACACTTTTGAACCTTATGGTCTTAAATTAAAAATACATGTACCAAAATGTTCTTTAATCTTGTAGTTTTAAACATGTCATGTAAAAAATTTTGAATTATAGAGTTGCCAGATAAGTAAAGAGACAATATTTTCTAAATGGACTAAAAGATAATAAGACAAACAAACCAAAACGGAAAGATTTTTTTTTTATTTGACAGCCCTTGAGTTCCTTAATTACCTTTTGGAAATTCTTTTATTTTTCTTCTAAAGTAATGAGAGGATATTGAATCCTAAATAGATTTATGAGATGGACATTCTCAATGACCACTCCTAGCATTTTGCTTTACCCAATCTTGTGGGTACCCAACAATATATTTCACAATCATAGTTCTTGCCTTATAATCGTTCGTTTCAATTCAAGTGACATAGTTTAATTTGATATGAAAATTAAAAATTAGAATATGAAAATTAAAAATTAGAATAGAAGGTTGATAATGTGGATTAGCTGCCACGTTATCTTCTTTAAAGAATCAAATTAAAACTTGTATGATTAAAATCTTTTATTTTATTTTTCGATTCATTATAATACCATAATTCTTAATCATGTGTCCCTATGAATATTTTTTCCTTTTGCTGCACCAAATAAAAATTGTCTTAACTCAATGCATATATAGAAAGGTTATTACTATTTGTATCTAGTTGTCGTTACTGTAGTGGATAATTATATTTCTCTCCAAGTGGAGTACATCAGCTTGACATAGTGACATATCATCATGACCATTTAAACAAGTTGAAATGAGTCTCAATGAATGTCAAAATGCAAACTCCTCTGTCCATGTTACACTTTTTGTTTTTCGAGAGAAATCAAAAAGTCTATAGCGACATTGCATCCGATGCAATTAACTAATGTCAATAAAGACTTTAGCGCTTTTTGTTAATGTGCATATATTTATCATCGCAAAAAGTTATTTTTGTTATAGTGACAAGTATAAAATTTAATTTTCTATAAGCTTTATCATATTCTGATCATTCTTCCTTGTGCAAAATCAAATAGGAATTACTACAAGTGTTCAATTCGAGGATGCGAGGTTAAGAAGAGAGTAGAAAGAGATGGACATGATTCAAGCTATTTGATTACAACATATGAAGGTAACCACAATCATGAAATCAACTCCTCTATCATTTACAATCATGTAGAGGCGGATTCAGAATTTGAATTGAATTTTCATCGTCGAGGAGGGAAGAGAGTAGAAAGAGATCATGGATATGATTCAAGCTGTGTGATTACTACATATGAAGGCAAACACAACCATGAAAGTTGTTCCTCTGTCATATGCAGCCATGAAATGTCACTGAATTTCCTCAATGAATGGACTTTGAAAACAACTTCATAATTTCCATAAAAAGCAATTGGGATCCCTTTGTAATTTTCTTGTACAAATATGTACATAGGACATTATATTATATACATACGTTTAATTATTTCATCAATTATATCGTGTGACATGTACTTATGTCAGATCCTCAAAAAATGCACTACGTTTATCCCGAGATAGATTTAGTACTCGCAATGGCATGTTGGTCAGATAAAGATTGTGATTTTGCAGTTGTTCCCTCATGACCATGAGTGGTTTGAGTTTGTTTTTGAATGTTGAAAAGCTTTTTTGGCCCCTTTTGTTATACTAGTTTCTGGACACATGTATTGCACGTGTATCCATTTAAATTGACATAAATTATTTCAAATTATCATTGTATCAAAAATAGTTTTATAATTAAATTACATGAATATCATTCATTTTCAAACAAAAAATAGTTCAAATATTTGAAATCTACTCTTGGATACCAATAACAAATTAAAATATGACAACAAAGTATCTCTTCTCCAAATGAAATAAAAGATAATAATATTTAGTAGTATCTCTTCTCCAAATGAAATAAAAGATAATAATATTTAGTACTTTAAAATTCTATAATTATAAACATATATGCATATTCTTTTCCCATATGTTAATTACTTACAAGACAATGTTCAGAGAAATGAAGAACGATAAAAATGAAAAGACTTTGATAGCCACTTCTTAAAGTTAATTAAAATAAAATGAAGGCAACATTTAATAATCAATATTTTTTTTTTATTATTATTAAGGGATCATATCAAGTATTGGATTCTACCAAATTAATTTTTTCAAAAATGAGCTTAGAATACAGAAACATAGCATCAACAGAGTGACAACTTAAAATATGAAATGGTATCAAAAGTTGAAACATTGAATTTGGCTTTCTCAAAGTGAGACAAAGGATAAATAAATAAGGATATACATTTATATCATTATTTCTTCCATAAATTAAAGAAGTTATTAATAATTTAGTCATATATTACTTTATCCATTTCAAATTATTCATCGTATTTCAATCTTGTACACCCCTTCAGAAAAAAATTGATAAAAAGTGTAGTTTTTTATATTCTATCTTACACACCCCTTACAAAAAATAAACATAAATAAGTAATTAATAAAATCGCAAGGACAAATTAAATAACTTTTATTATTAATTAATATAGTACAATAATTTAATCGTTAAAAAGATCAAGTAAATTATAATTAATTTTTTTACAAATTACATCACACAAGTATATTAGTAAAGAGTCATGATCTTATATTTTGATGCATGACCCTTTATTTTACATTCAAAGAAGGAAACTATGTACTAAAAAAAGCATACCCTTCATGAAGATCATTCACCTTTGTTCTTCTTAAAAAAAAAGAGCAAAACTAATGCTTTGTTCATCCCTAAAGAAGTTGATCCCCCAAATCTTAGCTTGTCCATTCCTTGTATATCACATAATGTTATTTACTCCAATATTTTCCATATTTATAGATGACAAATGTAGGGATAATCCAAAAATTATAAGAGAATGTGTATAGTCAAGAGTTAGATTAGTGCAAATCATGATATAAATGCATGAGAATATCAATAATTTTTCTTGGATAACGTGACTTTTTGCTAATACATGAACCATATTAAATTGCTTGTAAATTTCTAAATGACCTTTGAAATTTCTAAAAAAGATTTGTTATTATTTTTTGTGTGCATTGAAACATTAATGATATGCGTAATAATTTAGTTTTGAAGCATAAGTTATTAGAGGAACAATGTTAATTTAGTGAATGAAAAATGGTCATTTAATTTTTTTTAGAAACAGTTAATATTTAATTAATTCGTTTTCTATAAAAAAAAATTAATTTAGTATATATTTATATGATATATGATATGATGATGATGATTAAATTAAATATACATATAGATTATAGATGATAAATATTACTAAATTAAATATTTTAGTCAGGAATTAATCTAAGGAAGTGCAAAAGTCATTAACATTTTTATTAAAACGATAAAATTTAATATAGTTAGGAATTAATATAAGGAAGTGCAAAAGTCATTAACATTTTTATTAAAATAATACAATTTAATATTTAAATTAAATAATTAAATATTTTTATAACATTTTAATTTATAATAGGATAAAACGGTAATTCAACTTTTAAATAATATATGATGAGTTGGAATTCTAAATGCCATTGTTCTTCATTGCTGGTTTAAGGACACCTTATCAGTAGCAATAAGAGTAGGAAGAGCCCATTTCTTATCCAGAGACCGATTCAAGATTTAAACGGAACGAGTTTACTTGTTATGTTCACACCATTGAACTCAACGTACTTTTGCAACTATTGATTTGTTGGTGTCCACCTTAGACATCCCAACGAAGACGGATTGAGGATTTGTAAGTTTCGAATGTCAAACTTCTGAACAAGATCTTGGGTTCAATTGAAAGTTCCGAATGTCAAATCTTTGAATAAAATTTTGATTCAATTGAAAGTTCCGAATGTCAAACTTCTGAACAAAATCTTGGGTTCAATTCTACATGACACCTCAAAACTATACATAATATGTTTGAACTATTTAGGAAATGAAATGAAATGACATTGTTATACGAGTAATATAATTTTGGGTAAAATTGATCCTTTTTCTCATAGTAAAGAGGTAAAATAAACCTTTTTCTTCATATAAACTAAATATGTACATTGTAATTTGTACACATAAAAACCTTATATTATAATTTCATTATTATAAATCACAAAGATATTTATTGAGTTTCTATTTTCTTTTTTGGTTGCCATTATCAGAAGTGGAGCTTTAGCCTTTTTATATACTCCATTAGAGTCATCAACCAAGCTACCAGACAGCACAAATGGGAGTTACAGGAAGAGCCCTGCTAAACCTTTCTCTCCTCCCTTTCCGTTTCCCCTTAACCAGAAACCCTCTTCTTCCTCAGCCTCGTAGGGTTTATCTAGGGTTTAGACCCCTTTCTTCTACAACTACTACTGCTCCTTCTTATGCTGCTGCTGCTGCTGAAGAAGAAGATGCACTTCAACCCGTTAAGCATTCGATTCTTTTAGAAAGACTTAGACTTAGACATCTCAAAGAATCCCCAAAACCCAATTCAGAAATCAAGCAATTAGTACGGAAACAAGCTGAGGTTGATGATGGAGGGGTTAAGAAGAGTAAGAAGAAAGCGGTGGCGTCGAGTTTTGAGGAATTGGGGTTGACGGAAGAGGTTATGGGGGCTTTAGGTGAAATGGGTATTTCGGAACCGACTGAGATTCAGTCGATTGGGATACCTGCTGTGATTGAAGGGAAAAGCGTGTTATTGGGTTCGCATACGGGTTCTGGGAAGACGCTTGCTTATATGTTGCCTATTGTTCAGGTGAAACATTCATTTCTGACTGTTTTGTAGTATTAGCCTTATTCATGTAGTTTCTTGCTTTTGATTCCATTGTGTTATGGTCATTGTGCTGATTTATTGTTGTTGTTGTTGTTCCTATTATGGATGCTCTGTACTGCTTTCCTTATTAATTGCCATGTTTTCATTACTGTCAGTTTTCTATTCATAACTACTTGATTTGCTGCATTTGAGCTGAGGGTCTGTTGAAAACAGCCTCTCATTCCAATTGCGCACTTGTAGGATTTCATTGAATATGTTTTTGTTGTTGTACTCACATTGGTTGTTTGATAATGGATAATGACTTGTATTTGTTGTTAGTTAGTGAGTAATACTAGCTGTAGCTTTTGTCATGTTATGTTTTCCTTTTTAGTTAAGTTTGGAGGAGATGGTTTGGATTAATATTGCTATAACTTAGGAAAGGGATGAACTTCATCCAGGATGATGTACTGTGCTACCTGAAATTCCAACAATTTTAGCGAGTTATATAAATTGATCAACTACCCTTCAATGAAACCAGTTGGGGTAGCCCTGTCTTGATTTACAAATTCAAGTAACTACTTCAGAGATTCTATTCCTGATCCTGAACAGTTGCTTTATTTGTCTTTTGTCAGTATAACGATTATTAAAATAACAAGATTTTTGTTATTGTTTTTCAAGAAACTCTGTTCCATTCCATTACTAAATTAATGGCCTTTTACCGAAAATTAGAGGTACTCAACATGAGGTTCTGACAATGTTATACTTATCCTTTACTGATTTGCAAATTGCCAGATTAAAAAGCAAACTCCCTGCAAACACCAGTCCTAGTGTAAGTATAACAACATCAACTAAGCCTATATGCTAGTATGGGGAAGTAAACAAGACAATCTAAAATTGGATCGGATTGGTTCAACTCCTAATCCAACTTCGCTTGGCTTTGCATAAAACTGAAGTATTCTGCCTGACCAGTTTTTTGTAGCTATAAAAAATCATGGCAGTGGAATGTCTTTCATAAATGGAGCTTCCTTGTATTGAAAACTGAATTTGCATTTAGCTTTGTAGGTTTGAAGAATTTAATGGGTTTTAAACTTTAAATAGCACAAACTTCATTGGTTGAGGTACTAGTGAACCATTATATAAGCACTCATGTCTTTGTGTAACGTCATATTAGAGCTGATTAGTAGGTTAGCTCTTATTCATAGTTTTGCTTTTCGGTTTAGCTTGATTTGACATATGGTGTTTGAATTTCAGTTGTTGAGACGAGATGAGGAATTGGATGGTATGCTCATGAAGCCTAGGCGCCCCCGAGCTGTTGTGTTGTGCCCTACTAGGGAGCTCTGTGAGCAGGTTATTTACCATTAATGAAAGGATTTTCTTAATTAAAAGTGAGAGGACTCTTCCGGCTAACGGAATTCAATCAACATTGCAGGTTTTTCGTGTGGCAAAATCTATCAGTCATCATGCTCGATTCAGATCTACCATGATTAGTGGTGGCGGCCGTCTGAGACCTCAAGAAGATTGTTTGGCAAGCCCAATTGACATGATTGTGGGGACTCCAGGCAGGGTTCTACAGCATATTATAGAGGGAAATATGGTTTATGGTGACATCAGATACTTGGTAATTGTTTTTGTTTCTTCCAGTAGGTACTTTGTTTTCCATGTATCTAACTGTGACAATCTCTGGATAGGTCTTGGATGAGGCTGATACCATGTTTGATCGTGGTTTTGGTCCTGATATACGAAAATTTCTTGAACCATTGAAAAACCGTGCTTCAAAGACTGGTGATGAAGGATTTCAAACTGTTTTGGTGACGGCAACAATGACAAAGGTATTCTAGTGGGTTGTGAAAGACTAAATAAATAATTTATTTAAAAAACTGATGGTTGCTTTCACCGACATGTCTCTTAAGCTTTTGTCTTTAAAAATGTACTTAAAAAATGTATCTTGATAGTTTAGGTTGAAGTTTAGCTATTGATTGGCTGCAATTAAGCTGACATGCATGAAGTTCCTTTTTCTATTCATTGGTTGCAATGAAGTTGACCCTCATAAAATTTCTTAGTCAACGAAGCTGTTGATGTTTAAGTTTCTGATATCAAGAGGTAGAGATTTTCTTTTGATAACCGCGTCTTAGTCAGCTTGCGTGCACCTTGACTAATTACACGGAGCACCTGCTATGTCCCACCAGCACATATACTGACTAACTTTGAACAGAGGGAGGAAATCACCTAGTGTTTTTGCCATGGTTGGGACTTGAACTTGAGACCTCATGATTTTCACCCCACTTCATCAACCATTAGGCCATACCCTTGGGTGTGAAGAGGTAGCATTTATTACTCATGATGTAGGTTGAAGTTTAGCTATTGATTGGCTGCAGTTATGGTGGCATACATAAAAATCCTTTTTCTATTCAATGGTTGCAATGAAGTTTGATAACCATGGTGTCTGGGTAAGTTTGCGTGGACCTTGACTGATTTCACGGAGCACCTGTTACGTCCCACCAGCACAAATACTGGCTAACTTTGGACAGAGGGTGGAGATTACCCAGTAGTTTTTCCTCGGTTGGGACTTGAATTTGAGACCTCATGATTGCTCACTTCTTTAACCACTAGGCCATACCCTTGGGTGCGAAGAGGTAGTTTTGTTACTCATGAACTATCAAAGGAAAAAAAGAAAAGGAAAGTATCTAATTTTGTCTTGTTTATAAAAAGAAACTTGTTTTTTAATTATCAATTACTGTAGTATAAGCTCCATGGGAATTTGGGCTTCCACCTACATGATGCAGCTGTGTGGAAAAGGGTCATCCAGCAACCCCTAAAGAAAAAGAGAAAAAATAGAAGTGTTTGCTACATAAATTATTCTGTAGTGCTCTTTATAGTTGACCTATCTTATCAAAAATAAATTATAGTGGGCCTAGTAATTGCTAATGAGTCTTGTTTTGACAAGAACAATGGTGATATTTGTTTAATCTGTTTGACATAAATGGAACACGATGCCATCTATACACCCTTCTTAGATTTGCCAAAAGATTAGTGTACATGCACCTTCCGATTGTTTTTACTGAATGCTGTAGAAAATTTTCAAGAAGTTAAAAATCACAAAGGAAAGGGAAGATAGGAAAACAATGAATAGAGCTTTGTCCCATAAGTTTCAACAAAGGATGCAATGCTTAATATTGATATATAATTATCCTTTTATCACTGGATTTGTCTAGGATTATTTTATGCGCTGCAAGAGAAATAAAACTAGCAAGGAAAGTTTTGTTTGGATCATTATTTCATGTGCAAGACAAGGAGAATCTCAGCTCTTACTGCTGAAAGCAGTGCTGTCATTGTATCATGTCATTCTTATTGATTAAGATCCTGTATTATCTCCTAAGGCTTCAAGGTAAGTGGCTTGTCATCAAAGCAGTGCTATCATTGTATTATGTCACCCTAATTGCTCAAGATCCTGTGTTAAGATTTCAAGGTGAGTGGCTTGTCGTCAAAGTTATCCTTAACATACTGTAATTCACTGATTAGGCAGTTGTACATGATAGTCTCATTGTAAAATGGCTTATTTCTGGTGATGTAGCGTTAGTTGCATGCAATTCATCTCCATCTTATGCATTTTCAATCGATTCATTTTGCACATTTTATACTTAGAGGCTGTTCAGTTGATATTTGTATGCTTTGCAGGCAGTTCAAAAGCTGGTTGACGAGGAATTTCAAGGGATTGAGTATTTACGTACTTCTTCATTACATAAGAAGATTGCTTCTGCTCGTCATGATTTCATCAAGCTTTCAGGTTCTGAGAACAAGATGGAGGCGTTACTACAGGTGTAGCACTGTTTATGTACTTGTTTCCCTCATGCCAGGCATGTTTATAAGTGCGTACATACAGCCTGATATAATGTATGTATTTTTGGGAGAAAGCAGAAAAATATAAATCTAAATGAAACCCGCGTATGTGAATCATTTAGGTCTATCTTTAATATTACTACTATGGTACTTTGACAGACTTCTATTGTTGTCCCCTTCAAATAATGAGACCTTTGATCTTTCTTTTCAAGGAAATCTAGTTAACAGATTATGAAGGGTATCTAGTTGATAGACTGTCACATATTTAATGAACAAATTCAGCTGTGTGATTGCTAAAGTTTTATGAGGTTTTACTGACAGTAATTTGAAACATTTGGTCAATTTGCAGAAGAAGAAATGATTAGGATTGTAAGGAGAATTAACTACACTCCTGTTGTTGTTATCTCTTGGCTTTAGTGGCTCTCAACACTCAGGAGTCCTATTTTCATATTCGAGAGATGTGTGATTTCTTTCCATAGGGTGGCAGTATACAAGCTGTTGACAAAAGAACAATCTAAGTTTTGCATATAATGTTTATTGTAGTTCACAATATATAAATCAGGAAAATATTGATTTACATTATGTAATTGCCAGGTTCTTGAACCAAGTTTAGCAAAGGGAAATAGGGTGATGGTATTCTGTAACACGTTGAATTCCAGTCGTGCTGTGGATCACTTTCTCAATGAAACTCAAATTTCTACTGTTAATTACCATGGGGAAGTTCCAGCAGAGCAAAGGTAAGAAGAGAAAAGCTGAATAATATTCATGCAACAGGCAATGCATTGCCTGATCTGCTGCATAGACTCTCTTGATCCTTTTCCTTTTACTTTGACCTCCTCCATACTCTACCTCTTCACTTCTAGCGGGAAGATATGAATTTCTGACTTTAGCTCTGATTGGTTATCAGACATTCCTCATCTCGAGGAACATAAGGACAAAAGATCTTGTTAGTCATTTCTATGATTGTGCTCTTTTTTGCCACTGTTCGTGGACAAAAGATGGAAAGAACTACAATAAGCTTAATTTGCTACTTAAAACTTTTCTACAAAGGGGAAAACTAGCTGGAGTCAAAGACCATGAACTACTTATTTCTTAGGTGTAAAGTTCCAAGATGTTAGAAAGTCAAGATAGATGAAATACCCATGATTCTAACAGATTTGTGTTCCCTGTAATAGAAGCACCACTCAATCACGCTTTATATGCTTCACTTTTACCCTCCATTCATAACACTTTTTTTCTGCAGGGTTGAAAACCTTGCTAAGTTTAAGAGCAATGAAGGAGATTGTCCCACTTTAGTCTGCACAGACTTGGCTGCTCGAGGACTGGACTTGGATGTTGATCACGTCATCATGTTTGATTTCCCTAAGAATTCTGTAAGCACCATCGTCGGCTTTGCAAAACATGACATCATCTTGCCAATACATGCTAACACCAGTTCATTTTATGTATAAATCCTTATCCTTCTCCTTTGACATTTTAGATTGATTATCTCCATCGCACGGGAAGGACTGCTCGTATGGGTGCCAAAGGTAAATTATAATGCTTTTGATAATGTTGCTTTGCTTTATTGGTTTCTGAAAGATGCATGTGCTTCTTACTTCGTTTATGCAAGTTTGAAATTCTCATTATCTATTTGAGCTTTCTGTTTCAGTTTGACACTATCTCAAGCCTGCTAAGCTCAATACCTTATTTTTTGCATGCGGTAGGGAAAGTAACAAGTTTAATCGCCAAAAAGGACTTGCTTTTGGCCAATTGCATTGAGGAAGCCATAAAGAAGAATGAGAGCTTGGAGTCTCTCTCAGTAGACGGTATCAAAAGAGATAATGCCAGGTCTCGCATAACTGAACAGAAGGACAAGCGTGAAAAGTTTCTGAAAGTTTCAAATTTAAGAGGGAAGGCTACAGCTTCCACAGGCAAATTGTCGACTGTTATGAGAAAGACTATCGATTCAAAAAGATCTCCAAAGATTACCGATTCAAAAAGATCTCCAAAGACTACCGATTCAAAAAGATCCCCAGGAACCAAGTTTGGCAAAGTACCATCTAAGTCAAAACCAAAGATAGCTATGAACGTGTCCAAAAAGTCCAGCAGTTCTACTGGAAAGAGACGAGTAGATAGCCGAAGCTCTAGCGTCTCCACAAAAAAACTGAGTGTTGTTGGATTCAGGGGTAGGAGTTCATCGTCGAGTAAAAATACAAGAGTTAAGTCTGCTTAACATGGCTAGCGCTCAATCATGTATACGGAACTTTCTTTTCTTTTCTTTCTCTTGTAAAATTTACAGTCGATGATTTTTGTGTTTTGGTCATCAAATTGTGCAAAGCAAAGAGCCATTTTGTCAGGTCACGGTTGTTCCCTTTCTGTCACTATGTTGCCATCATTTTACCGTTTAGTGACCCTATGTTTATCATCAGAGAAAGAAATCTTTCTTGAATATGAATTTTTTTGACCAACTACACACCCAAACCTAAAAAACAGGCTGGACTGGGAAAAAAGTCTCTAAAACAAGTCACTTTGCGAGACATATAGTAGTCTTTGACTTGGTTTCAGATAGACAGTCTCAACGACGTGGAGATATCTGACCTCTGTAGAAGAAGCTCCTTTGCTGCCAAGAGATGACTACTTGGGGATAATGAAGTTTGTACGTCACATTGCTGCCTCCACAGTAAGTGTCTACCTTGAAAGGCTGTAAATGTATCTTTCTTCTTCTACCTTTTTATTTCTCTACAATAACAATTAGAGTACATAATTTTAGTTATTTGAAAGACAAGGACACTAATTGGAAGCCTTAAGAAACTAATTGCTTGTGTTTATTTGGAGAAGTGCTTTTTGTTAGAAGTGTTTTTCAAAAAAGTACTTTTGCAGAGTAGCAGTTTCTGTTTAGCTAATCAATTTCAAAGTCCCAAAAGTAGTTCAGGGAAAAACAACTTCCGCTACTTCTCAAAAGCATTTATTTTGTTTCTATAAGCTCGGCCAAACACCTCTACCTTAGGAAATAAAGATGTTTGTGAAACTGTACAAGAATCCCTACAATAACCTATGCGACAAAACTAGCTTTTCTTCTCTTTTCCTACAATGGCTATCCTTTCTTCTAAAGTAAAAGAGAGAAAATGTGAGCAAAAAATGAATCAACTTTGAGTTGACTGATTGATTAAAGGCTGAGAAGTTTTTCCAAATTCTTCAGTTGGGCTCTTCACTTCCATTAGAAGTGTCACTACTTCCTTCATAGTTGGCCTTTCAGTGGGAGATGAATTCACACAGAACATAGCTATTCCAAGTGTTTGAAGCATTTCTTGCACCATTTGATCCGGTAAACTCTGTAGTTTAGAATCAAGAATTGTAACAGCTGGTTCAAAGCTTCCCATCTTCTTCTTCACCCACTCGACAATGTGTTGTCCATCACCAATCTGAGGCTCAATCGCACTACGTCCACTCAATATTTCGAGCAGCACCACTCCATAACTGTAGACATCGCTCTTTTCTGTTATATTCACTGTGTATCCATATTCTGCAACCATAGTGGTAAAAGATTGTGTTAACATCTATGAAGCATAACTTGTTTAGTTTATCCTTCCAAATTTGACTATAGCTCATAACATTGTGACTCTCGTTTTGACCTATACCTGGGAACTGATGACGATATAATGAAGTAAATAATGTGCACCATCTCTAAGAACTTAAACTAAATGAGATAGTCACACATTTCAATATGGTATCCTAGGTTGAAGTCTAAGCGTCACCCATTATCCACGTGCTTGGGAAGAATCAGAGCTGCATGTGTTGAAGATATGATTTATTAAAGAAAAGTGTATCCGTTCTAATAACTTAAGCTTTTAGAGATGTGATGATCACACGATTCAACACAAGGACTAAAAGCATCATATAGCTGCACAACATTTAGGTTAAGATGAGAAATAAAAGTTGAAAGATACTTGCCTGGAGCTATATAGCCATAAGAGCCTGCTACTCTGGACATAGCTTGATAATTCGGAGAATTCATCAGCTTTGCAAGTCCAAAATCTGCTAAATAAGCCTCGAATTTAGAGTCAAGGAGTATGTTGTTGCACTTGACATCTCTATGAAGAATTGCTGGCACACAGTCATGGTGAAGATAAGCAAGGCCTTGAGCTGATCCAACCGCAATCTTGTACCTGATTTCCCAATCCAAGTTCCTGTTACTTTGCAAGAGCAGTTGAAGATTACCATTTGAGATGTAGTTGTAGAGAAGAAGCTTAACACTCTTGTTTGAACAATATCCGAGGAACTTCACTATGTTTCGATGCCTAATGTGACCAAGAATCTGAATTTCAGCAGCGAAAGAATCTACTGGTTCCTCATCTTTCTTTGTTTTCCAGAGCTTCTTCACTGCAATCAACTCGCCATTTGGCATTTCTGCTCTATAAACAACTCCCGAACAGCCTTTACCTATAATGTTTTCGTCTTTCAAGCAATCCAAGATGTCGTCAACGGTGCAATTGAGCTTCTGGAAAGGGATGAAAGTCCACGGATAGGAAAAATCTTCTGTCCCCATTACAGAGACCGACATGCCAGGTGATTTCTCAAATTCATATCTATGCTTCCTTGTCACAAGATACCACATTGCCACGACTGTTATCGCTACAGACGTCAAAATCACTGCAACCAAAGCTATGGATTTTGCAGACTTCAATCCGTTCCTTCTAGTTATATGTGCAGAACAAGTGAAGCCATCAATTGATTCACAAAGGAGTGAATTCTCAAGAAAAGAGTTTGATGTTAGAGTTCTAAAGGAGGGTGTTACAGGAATAGGCCCCGAAAAATTATTATATGATACATTTAGAGTGGCGAGACTGGTCAAGAAGCTTAGAGTTGTGATTCTTCCACTCAACATATTATGAGAAATATCAAGAGATTGCAACAGTGTCAATCCGGATAACGTCTCAGGGAGTTCACCTGTGAATCGGTTTGAGCTCAAATCTAAACTGATTGTTAAGCTTGTCATGTAACCAATCTCAGGTGAAATTGCACCAGATAAACTATTGGAGCTCAAATCAAGTAGAGTTAACTTCTGCAAGTTGCTAAATGACTTTGGAATTGGACCAGTAAGCAGATTATTGCTAAGAATAAGTTTGTTCAAGTAACTGAGATTACCAAAACTCCACGGAATCTCACCAGTGAAACTGTTCTTGCTGAGATCAAGCTGTTCTAAATTCACGAGCTCTCCCAGCGATGATGGTATTTCCCCTGTTAGGTAATTGTTATGCACATCCAACAGCTCAAGAACCGTAATGTTGGCAATTTCAGAAGGCAATTCACCAGAGAAATGGTTCATGTATAAATCAAGAAACACAAGATTCTGCAGCTGTCCTATCTCCTCAGGTATTGGTCCAGAAAACTGGTTTTCGCCAAGCCTCAACCTGACCAGAGACTGGCATTTTGCCACACTCGGAGACAATCTTCCCGTTAACGAATTCCCAAGAAGCAACAACCTACTCATCTTCTTCAAACCGAATATCTCTTCAGGTATTGAACCACTGAGATTGTTTCTTGAGAGGTCAAGTGAATACAGTTCAGTACAGTTTCCGAAAGCAGCCGGGATAGTTCCTGAAACCGAATTCCCCCACAACAAGAAAATCTGCAAGTACGTCAACTCACCAACTTGCTCAGGAATCGTGCCGGATAATAGGTTCTTATCCAACTGAAGAGCTGTTAAGCTGCTACAATTACTCAACTGCATTGGAATAGCCCCACTAAGTGCATTATCAGATAAGTGAAGCTGTTCAAGAACTTCAAGCTTCCCTAAATCACCCGGAATTTTGCCAGACAAGTCATTTGCAGAGACATCAAGAACCACAAGGGAGGAACAATTTGATAGCTCAGCCGGGACAGGGCCAGTAAGCGAATTTCCCCATAAAAGCAAGCTAGTAATCTTTTGTAACTTACCCAACTGACGAGGGATTGGACCAGTAAGCTTATTCATGTGCAAATACAAGTTCCTGAGCTCTGAACACATCCCAAGTTCAGGAGGTATTGAACCAAACACTTCAGTATCATACACTGCCAGAGTTTGTAGACTGATCAAATTACCAAATGTATGTGGAATAACCCCAGAAAGTCCAGTAGCCGCGACACCAAACATCGTAAGATTGGTGAGCATTCCTAGCTCTGCAGGTATTTCACCACTCAACTCTAGATTCCCTCCAATCCTAAACTGTTGGAGTGACACCAATGAGCCTAAATCTTTCGGAATCGACCCGTTAAGGAGATTATCTTGAAGACACAGGATTTCTAGTGAAGAAAGATTAGCAAGTTGATATGGGATTCTACCACTCAATCTGTTTGAATTCAAGAAAAGGAACTGAAGTGAGGTAAGTCCACCAAGTTCTGAAGGAACAGGTCCTGAAAGAGAGTTAGAAGAAAGATCAAGAAGCCTAAGATGTGTAAACAAACCAAAAGATGAAGGTATTGAGCCAGAGATATTAGTAGAAGAAAGATTGAGAAGCTGAAGAGATGAAAGTGAAAAAAGTTCAAAGGGAAAACAAGAAAGATTGAGGAATGTATTTGGAATAGAAACAGAAATAACTCTTTGTTGAGGAGAACAAGAAATGCCTTGCCAAGAACATGGAGTTGAAGTTGAAGCATTCCAAGAAGAAAGTACAAAAGATGATGATGATTTAGCATAAGGGTCATAAGTTGCTTTGAGAAGAGAGAGCAAAGCTTTTCCATCAGAAGACAAAGAGTTCACTCTTCTTGGACTCAAACAACTTAACAAGAAGAAGAATATAATGAAAAAATATGACAAAGTTGTCATCTTCTCTCAAATTTGTTGAGCCTTTGAAGTGGACTGACAGTGAAAATCAAGAAATGGGAGTTTTGCAGAAGTAGTGGCACACACAAAGATGTTGGTTAAAAGCCTACTAATAGGAGACAACATGCATGTGATAGAGGGCTAGTTTAGTGAATGAAGTGCTTAAAATTCACACAATCTCTAGTTTGAAAACAATGTACTTCCTCCGTTTCAATTGGTTTGTCTGGTTTGATTACCTGACACGGAGTTTAAGAAAGTACATACAACTTTTGAATCTTGTGGACTTAAACTAAAGATATATAGAATATTCTGGTCTGAAGTATGTCAGGTGGAAAATTGATTAAAGAGTTGCTAAAAAGTGAGAGAAACACTAACAGACTAAACAGGAAAAGTAAGACAAATAAATTGAAACAGTATCAACTATCATATATGTGAAGTAAAAAGTTATTGTGTAATCTTTATGGAACACTAACTTGATATTGAAAAGAAAATTGTTATGTAAACTTTCTAGCCGGAAATAATCTTTAATTTAATGAAGTTTATTTTGAGAAAATAAAGAGAAAACACAGTTGCATTTAAATATCAGTTTTCTTTATGTAGTTTTCCAGTTATCTATAAAAAGTTTTAAGTTATTTATATCATTGGCATAAGCTATTTTTGCACAATCATGGCACTTTTTATCTATTGTATCAGGTAAATCTTCTTATTTTCAAGATTATAAACTGCACATTTTGAAGAGGTTTACATGTAAATATCCTTTCGATAACCTGATTGTACAAAAGATTATTTATACTAATATATATATACAATGTATATTATATAACCTACTCGCTTTTCTGAAATTCATGCTAATCGACTTATAATCTTGTAAATAAGATAAGTTATATGATATATAATAGGTTAATATATGTATTACTCTCACATAATGAGTTCTAAATTTAATATTTATTTTTATTTTCAAGAAATAGAATCCCTTGGGAAGGGGGGAAGAGGGGCGGGGGGGGGGGGGGAGTGGAGTGATACAACAGCGAGCCAGCTTAGGAGATTGTGAAAGACAAAAAGAAAAAGAATTGGATTAGGCACCCAATTATGATTATTCAGTAAAATTTCTTTATAACAATATCGTTTCTTCATATATTATTTGTCTTGTGCAATAATATAATAAAAAATTGATTGTGATAGTAAACTGTTACCAAATGAATGATTATTATAGAAATCTCGCTATCTGTATTTTCCCTCTTAGGGTGTGTGTGGTGTGGATGAAACATTTTTAATTTTCTCATATTTTGTTAGTCACAAACCACAATGTTTTCGAATTTTTTTTTTTAGATATGAAGTTTCTCTAAAATAAAGAAAATGACTTTCCTAACGGAGGTAAGTAATAAAAGTTTCATAAATGATATTTCAAGTTCATTAATATCTCCTCAGTCCTCCCCACTCATCCAAACCCCCCACGCACCCCCGAACCCCTGAACCCCCACAACACTCCCTACCACATTTCACTCTCGTACTGTTTTGCTAAATTACATATAAATGCTTCTGAGATAATATTAATTACTATTTTACTTATCAAACACTAAAAATAAGAATAAGAAATCTAAGAAACCTACATATTTTTCATAAAAAAACAGTCTCATTCAAATACATCATTTTGTTTTACAAAACTACACATTTAATTATAATAGTATATGAACTATGAAATATTCCCTCTATTACTAGTTACTTGTCCACTTTTGAATTGACACACCTATTAAGAAAAGAATGATTGACATAGTGAGTTTACCATTTATCCTTATTAATAATGAAGTAGATGAATTAAAAACTTAAGATTTTCAAGAAGTTCTACATTTTTCAAAATAATTAATTGAGGGTATAATAGGTAAATTTTTTTGTCCTTTCTTGATTTGTCAAAATGGATAAGTAATTAGGGACAACTAAAAAAGAAAAAATGGACAAGTAACAATTAAGAACAGAAGGAGTATGTTTCAAGAAAGGGCGTGATTAATTATAGAGGAAACCTAATTAAAGTAGGTAGTTTTTTTTTTTAAAAAAAATATCTTTATTTTTACTTCTTGCCTTACTTGGTAAAGTTAAAAAAATATGATGGTAACTATTCTTTTGTTTTTACTGCCTATGCTATTAGAGTCACTTAGATGAGGTGAATTATAAGTTAGGTGAGTGTAATTTGGTTATCGAGGAAGAAGTAGTGGGACTATTTTGGGAGAAGGGCTAAAGAAAAATGTTGTCACATGAAATAAAGAGAGTTAAGTAATTGCTTAGAATAAATTAGGGCACAAGTAACGATTAGGGTAAATGTCTACAATGTTTAACCACACTAACTTTTTGAGCATGAAACATTAGTTTTGAACACAAGGATAAAATCTTAAAAGTTTGATATTAGCTTTTGTTAAAAGTTGGGGTTATTCATATCTTTGGGTCGAAATTGCTCTTTATTATTAATGACAGTGGATAGGAATATGATTCGACAAAACTTTTAACCACAGGGGCAAATTTGGACTGTTTTCTTAGTATATACTTCCTATGTCCCTATTTACTTGTCAAATACTTTTTAATTTGTTATAAACACTAGTTCTTCATTGTAACCTATGAATAAAAGGTGGTTCTTGCATATCAGATTAGTCTCCCTAGTACATATTTTGCTCTCTAGCTCATTACTCTTAGTTCAATTAAAAAGGAATAAAACAAAACTACTATGTATAAATATATATATATTTCCCTTTTTACAACGAATAAAGATCATTCTTGAAAAATAGAAATAACTTCTCTGGAGAAATTACTAATAGTGAAATACAAAATAATATACACAAAATAGTGTACCTTTTTTGTAGTGACTTTAGGTCACACTTTAATTGTAGTTTGTCCCTTATTTTATTCTTGTTTAGATTTGCATGGAGCCCCAAACCTAATTAGAGTTCTATTTTGATCCAAAACATTGCACTTGGATTATTCTATAAGATTTAAACTCTAGTTCCTAACATAGAGAGATAATTGTACACAAAGACAATCAACATGGGTTAATGATGGAGTGTTGAGACTACTCCATCCTTAAGTAAAGGTTTCAGGTCCGAACCCTGGATATGGAGAAATTTATCCTATTGGAAATGTCACTCCCAAATAAACCCTGCTGCGTAATCCTAATTTAATCAAATCTCTAATGCGAGTCCTTTAAAAAAAAAAAAAACTACACAAAGACAAAGTTAATAAAGAATATACGAAGAGGACCAAAATAAATATAGCCATAATTAGCCGCAATAATATTTTCTGATAATGATAAAAATAATTAGAAAAACCTTTTTGTGTTGGGGCATTTCAGACATTCAATAATCATGGATTATATTATTTTATTATAATTTCACTTTTAATATCTTTAATTTCTTCACTAAAATGGAGGAGGTATCTTTTCCTGAAAATGTGTATTGAGCCAAGAAAATGTTGAACTATTTGTTGTCATGTTGATGTACATGGAGTGAAACCTAAGTGATGCTATCCGTTTGGTTGATAGGATAAGAGATAAGAGATGACAGATAATGGATAACAATTTTGAAATAATTTTATCATATGTTTGGTTATCAATATTAATTAGAGTTTGTTTGGATTTGTCGATTATAAATGGTTGATACGTGTAAAGTATTAAAAATAATTTCATAAATAAATAATTATGTGTTTGAATAAAAGTGTTGATAAATAATTGATTTATTTGATAACAAAGTATTGAATAAGATATTCTTTTGTTCACATTACTAAAACAACCTTAATTTCTTTTGAAAAAAATATATAAACTATTACATTTTTATAAATTTTTCCAGATTATCTGAAATATTACATATCATGAAACAGATACAAAGAGGGGGCTTGACCTTACCTCCAATACAACACAAAGGATAAAGACTTATCCTATTACATTTTTTTCTATATAAACTACTAACTAATACATATATGGTGATGTTCTCTCTTTCTACACCATATAATTATTTTATTGGCTTAAATTAATTGAAATTCATTCACCAAATCTTCAATGGATAATTATGTATGCAATCATTCCAAGGATTATCATAATCTTGAGTTGAATCTTGAATCCATTTCCACACCAAACTTCCAGCTTTAAAACCTGTCCCAAATGCAATCATCCACATTTTGTCCCCTTTTTTCACTTTACCTTTTTGTGCTTCAAAATAAGCTAACTCATAAAATACTAAGCTACTAGATGTATTACCAAATCTATTCAAAGTCATTTTTGCTGCCTCCGTCACTTCATCACTCAATTTTAGGACTCGACTAACTTGCTCTATCACTGCCTTCCCACCTACATGCATCGTTCGAACGATAAAGTTAGCTCATAAAAATAATTACTTCAGTCTATTTTGAAGGGTGATGTACAAGAATGACATTAAAAGTAACGGTCTTTGACTTTTGACCCCACTTGACCCAAAAACGAATTTTTTGACTTTTTACTTTGATGGTTTATCTATGGGATAAGCAGATATCAAAAGTTTTAGACTATTCATTTTTGGGTCAGTGATATATAAAAATATTTGATTAAAAAGAAATCTTATTTGATATATTATATATAGACATAATAAAAGAAAATTAATGCTACATAGATAATTAAACAAAATATAATTGAGCAAGTTAAATTATGATTCGTTTGTTAACTCATTTCGGTATAATTTGTTTCAACTCAAATATCTTTTAAGAAATATATTTAAAATTGATTTAACCCGTTCATTTGACACCCCGATTGACGTCCTACCTGTGTGTATGCACATGTGTTCGAAAGCTGTTGTAAAATCAGGAACCACTGGCTTGAATTTTGATTGAGGTAATATTGTAGAGATGATCATTGAGTAAATATAATTTGTGATTTGTGTTAATGGAAGGACACGTGGAGCCAGGATTTTGATGTGTTGACGTAGGTTAACCCCTGCCACTCTTATCAAATCTTTGGTAAGTGAAATGCCAGTATTACCTGTCATATGAACAACTGTGTTAACGGAGTTTAAGAAAGAAATAAAAATATTTAATCTGTTGATATATCATCTGAAATTAATGTTTTTAATATAGAGTATAAATTTGTGTAAAAATTTAAAATTTAAAACTCATTGTAATTATAATAAATAACCTATAACTACAAAAATACATGTGTTCAATGAATTCGTCTTTATCTTAAACATGTCATATAATATTTGTGTGACTGTAAAAACATTTCGTATATATATATACACACACCTTGTTTTCAGACGATCAGTTACCTATTATAACAAGTTTATTATCATTTTTATTAAGTTATAATTACTAGCTATTGTTTATTATAGAAATTAACCTATCAAAATATTTTTTTACAACAATCATTACATAATATAAATGTTAAACTCTTAAATGTAGCTATATCCAACGATGCATGTTCCTAGAAAGACATAAAATGTTATATATCCCGTCATACGTAGAATCGATATTCCATGTTATGTTATATTATATATTCTTTATAATAGTAATAGTTAAAAGATACCAGATCAAACGAGAATGTTATAAAGATGTTTGACGGTATTGAATATATACGTACCTTTTTCATCTTCCTCTTGAATTGCAGCTCTATAAGAACTATCGTCAGCACCATGATGAGTTCTAAGAGAATGAACAAGTTCCATTTTTGCCCTTTTGAAAAGTTTAGGATTATTACTCATTATAGCAGCAGCACATCCAACACGAAATATACAATTTGTAACAAGCATCGAACGATTTTCACCATGGTACCAATTTAAAGTTATGCTCTCAGTAATAACAACAAGGGCATTTTGGACTTTTCGACTCCCACGCAAAACCCTAGCTACAAAATCAATCGAAAGTACCCCGGAGCTACATCCCATTCCACTCAAATTGTACGTTTTGACGTCCGATCTAAGGTTATAACGGTTCACAATGAGGGAAGAGAGTGAAGGAGAAGGCGAAAACCCTCCACATGTAACGATGACAACGTCTATCGATTGAGGATCAATTAGGGTTTTACCTAAAAGTTCATCGATAGACGAAAATACCCCTTCTCGAGCTTCTTGATTTGCACTTTTTAGTGTAGGTACATTGATCGTATTATTATTATTATTATTATCACCATCATCGTCTTCAAATATAAATGGTGGTCCATAAGTTTCATCACTTAAACCAGATTTAAGATAAATGTTACGCATGAAATCGATCGATTTTTCGACTAAATGTACATTCCTTAGAACGAATGATTCAGAAATTTTATAAGAACATTTCCTATGTAGTGGTGGTTTGTAACATGTATAGTTTAACAAGAAAACCCTATGTGGACTAGTATGATAATAATAGTAAAGTGAAATAAGTGTACATAGAGAAAATAATAGAAAAAAGTGAAGATGTGTGGTAAGGAGAAAAAAAAGTATTTTGGCTAAGGGGGTGTAAGATATTGTAGTATGAAGAAGAAATGTGAAGAATAAAAGTGATAAAAATGATATTTGAAGGGTATGTATAATTGGGAGTACCATTTTCTTGGCTTTTTGTTTCTTTTGTTTTAATTTCATTGGGAAAAAAAAACTTACTAATTAAGTCCTTATATAAGTGTGTGGAAAACTAGGTACAATTTTATTTTTATTTTTTGTGTGTGTACGTATAGGAGCAGTGGGTAGTAGGGGGTTAAAGGGCGTTGGCATTAATTGAATACTCATGAGAATGACTTACGTTGGCATTTGACATATTGCTAAGAATCAACGTGCTCTCATGAAAAATATTGTGGGCGGAGAAAGCTCGAAGAGTTTTTCTTTATTCATCATTAAACTTCAAGTCGGTTCATGTTTTTTCTAAAAATCCTGCAATGCCTTTTCGATATACAACACGTTATATATCATATATGCTATATTACATAACTTATTATGTCTTATGACTAGGGAAATACTATAATACGAAAATATAAATTTATATCTTATAAAAGTTATTTGTTATTTCAATATCAAAAGTATATTCGATTAGTTGTTTGTTGGTGAAAATATTGAAGGACAAAATTTAAAAAACATATATTTAAAGGACAAAAATTAAAAAACCGTCTTAAAATATGGATATTATATTTGTGTGAATGGCATTCATCTAACCAACTAGTCGATCAGTAGCTTAAAAGGCATTTTATTTTAAAGTCAAAATAAAGCAATGATGTCATGTTTGATTATGTGAAATAAGGACATTGAATTAAGTTCAGTAGATAATGTGCATTTTACTTAAAAGTCATAAAATATGTCCGTAAGATATATATGTACTACTAGTTGAAGCAAGAAAGTAAGGAGGTGGTTAGGAGGTGGCCAGCAACAAAACAACTACAAACAAAATGCTTTTATCTTTTAGGATGGATATATATGCATGGTACTATATGTTAGATTGAAATGATATGAGGGGCCTAAGTCAACTCTCTATTCTTTGTATATATATGGTAGATATCCACACCATTTGTAAAAAAAAAAAATAATAAATAAAATAAATAAATAAATAAATAAATAAGAGAAGTACCGAAAACATCCTTAAATTTAGTATAGATTATTAATTTCATTTTCAAACTATTGATCGTCTTAAAAGTATACTTTTACTTGACTAACTAAGCTTAAATATATCACGGATCATGCAAGTTTGAGTGAAATACATAATTAAATTTTCATCAATTTTAAGGGTGTTATCAACACTTCTCTCAGCTTTTTATTAAGAGTCACATGCTCTTACAATAGTTTGAGACCCCTTGGTATATCATGTGGCAGATCGGGGGTGTATCTAAATTTAGTTAGTCAAGTAGATGGTGTTTTTAAGGCTGTCAATAATTCGGAGACAAAACTAATAATTTGTGTCAAGTTCAGGAGTGTTTTCAATATTTCATTTCATTTGTCACTAATCTGCCAGAAAGTAGAATTTGTGGTGGAATTATAATGGATTCTTCCGTTACAAATCTTGTTTTTTCTTGTAATGTAATTGATAATGGTAGATACTAGCAATTAATAGTAAAAGTGAATGGAATAATAACGAACTGTCATCTTTGTAAAAATTCTTGAATAAACATAAACATTATAAGACATAACTACCCCCTAAAATAGGACCGAAGTCACAGAGACACACCTTAACTAACTAAGGTCCTATCCCCCCCCCCCCCCCCCCGAACCCATTGTTTTCTTAATCAAGAACACCTTTTTTGGTTTACGTGACATCCAAACATCTCCCACACACCTCAATTATGTGGAGTTACAGAGTGTGTCACGTAAATTAAAAAGTGTACAAAATTACAAAAAAGATGAGTTTAGAGAGATAATAGAACCTTACTTTAATTAAAGCGTGTCTCTAAAATTTAAGTCATTGTTTAAAAGGATGCTTATGCCTTTATCACTAAATTTTAATTATTCATATAGAGTATCATTTCCATTGAAGATGTTGTCACTGAAATGTGCATATTTCTTGTTAGACATTTATAGAGTGAGATTTTCTGAATATCTACTTCCATTGAATAAAGCGCAAAAGAAGAGAACACACGAATGACTTTTAGGTGTTGATACAATTGCTTTTCTTATCGTACTTTTTCCCATTTTATCCTTTGTAAACTATTGAAAAAGTTACTTTTTTGAATTTATTAAGGAGATCATGGTGAAAATTATTTTTAAAAGGGGAACTTTCACAATATAGCCACTCAAAAATAACTTAATTATGCTCCATAACTATAGTTTGCTAATTACGATTCGTAGCTACATGTTATAGGGAGGAGAGTGGCGAGCGAGATTGGGAGAGGGAGGAGAGAGGAGAGCGAGAGAGGGCAGAGAGTAGAGAGAGATGAATTGTATATGTATATTTGTCGAATTGAATATGTATATATGTAACTAATATACATATGTATTTGTATATCTGGAGAGTGAGATTGGGAGAGGGAGGAGAGAGGCAAGCAAGAGAGGGCAGAGAGTGGAGAGAGGCGAATCATATATGTATATCTGTTAGATAATTATATATATATATATATATATATATAAATAAAACTGATATACATATGTATTTGTACATATGGCGGAGAGAGATTGGGAGAGGGAGGAGGGAGGCGAGCGAGATTGGGAGAGAGAGGTGAGAGGTGAGCTAGAAAGGTCAGAGAGTGGAGAGAGGCTAATTGTATTTGTATATATGTCATATAATTATATATATATGTGTGTATAATTTGTATTTGTATATATAAAAGATGTCAAGTGACATAATTAAAGCTAAAATTAAGCTGCGAGCCGTAATTAATTCAAACTATAACTATTTTAGCTAATTAACTAATATATGTTTGTTTTTCTAAAGTGAAAATTATAAAAGAGTGCGACATACGTTATGAAGCAAATTGCAAATTACTCTGAATGAGGTAGCTAGAAGTATGGTCCTCATCTACCATTGCTAACATATTAATATATGTAAATAGACACGTTTATAGTTTTTAACTTGACAAAAAGAGTTAAGGTTGTTAGTCAAAAGTGAGGAAAGTGAATAATTTGACAACTTTTTATGGAAATTTTTCTTAAAAGAAGAAAAATTCAATTGGACTGGAAATAAATTAGATTTTCTATTATAAATAGGTAAAGTTAAACTATATGTATTGACTTTAGAACCCCCTTAACCTATTATTGTTATTTTACCTTAAAACTTTTAAGCATATACACAAAAAGTGTAAGAGAATTTTAAGCTTTCAGATCACCAATAAGGTATCTACATATAGTATCTTATAAAAAGTTAGACGTATAATTTTAAAAATAAAACAATTTTACCTGTTATAACGCATAATAATAATTTTATTATCTGGATATCAGATGTCGACAAATCAATCGGATCGAAAATCGCATCCTAAAGTGACTTTGGAATAGATTTGAGAGCCTCGATAAAAAAAAATATTTTTTTGCACCAATCTATATAAGTTAGACTTGTGATTTTCGAACCAAAAAATGCAACTTCATTTATATAATTTAGGCTAACAGTATGAAAATGGTGGAAGCTATGGTTGAGAAAATTAGGCAAATATGTTTCTCCCTTATAAATAGGGCCTCTAAATCTCTCTTGTATATGCAAAAGACATATATATAGTTTGAGAAAATTGGCACACCGCTAGCATTGAAGGCGTTCGGAATAACTGGGAGAGAAATGGTAGATAAATGGTTTGCTGAAGGAGGAAATTTGAAAGGAGCTTTATTAGATGTGGCAAATGGAGTATTGTATTTGGCAAGTGATGATTCCAAATATGTGAGTGGTTTGAACCTAATTATTGGTGGTGGTTATACTACTACAAATGTAGCTTTAACTGAAGCCTACAACAAATTGTTCCTATCTAATGATCAACAATAATTGAACAACAAATAGAAAGGCAAATTGAGATTTATTTGTCTTCTTCAATAAGTGATGTTTCAATTGGGATTAATTTTGAAAATAATGTTCAAGACTTTTTAATGTCAACATAGAGGTTTCACCTACACGTATTGCATGAACTTGTTGTAGAGTTGCTAATGTTGTCTGTAGACAATAAAATTCATGTCGAGAAAACAATAATCAAGAACGGAAAAAGTATTGCAACAATTATTTTTATTGATTTCAAAATATGAGTGTTACAATCTCTATGATTCGTCTTCGTCTGATTCGTCTTTTCATATAGAATTCAAGGGCTCTTGAACCTGATATTCTTGAATTTATCTTTGAACTTTATCTTGGATTCAATGGGCTTTGATGCTTGTTCTTGAATCTCTGATGAACTTGAACTTTATTGAATCTTTGATGAACTTGAACTTTAACTTTATCTTGAGAAAACAAATAAAATACACACATTGAAAAGAGGAAATGGTGAAGCTAATTGTGACAGATTAGCGAAATTCATCTCTAATTGTTTCGTCACAAATATTTGCGATAGACATTATTCCATCATAATTTTTTCTAAGACAAGCAAATATGTGATAATCGAGAATTTGTCACTAATCCGTCAAAAAACTAGGAATTTTGGTAATATTGTGATGGATTCTTTCGTTACAAATCTTGCATTTTCTTGTAATGTAATTGATAATTATTGAGGATGAGAAAGGTTAATACACATATGACATGGCACCATCACGTGATTAGTTAACTGATTATTGTTAGGGGTGTTAGTTACTAGTTTGTTAGAAAGTTAAAAAGGTGTATATATGTGTGTGTAGATGATCAATATTCAAGTAAGGGTCTTAATCAGAAAGATATTCCCAATTCTGTATTCTTCCAAAATTTCGTCTCTGTTCATTCTCATTTTATCAGCAACTTCAGATTTCCTCCATTAATGGAAGTCAATGTATAGTTCTGAGTTTTATCATGGTATCAAAGCCTTGAGGAGAGTTTCTATACTTCTGATCTGAATCACACTCGTTTTTTGTTAATTGATAAGTGGATCTACGATTCAGAGCTCTCAGCGATCAACAATGGCGATTGAAAATGAAACCACCACTTCTACAGTGATTGATCATCACCATCCTCTGTACCTGCAGGCGTGTGATACTCCAGGTAACAATCTAATCTCATTTCTCCTAACAGGTCCAGAAAATTATGCAATTTGGAGTAGATCGATGAGAATTGGACTGGTAGGAAAGAGCAAATTAGGTTTTGTAGATGGAAGACACACTAAGGATAAATTCGATACATCATTGCATGAACTTTGGGAAAAATGTAATGCAATAGTGCTGTCATGGATAATGAATGCTGTTAGCAAAGAATTGTTGAGTGGAATCATGTATGCCTCTAGCGCACACAAAGTTTGGACTGATTTGAAGGAACGACTAGACAAGGTTGACGGATCTAGGGTGTTTCATCTACACACTGAAATTAATCATCTCACTCAGGGTACTTCATCTATATCGAGCTACTTCTCGAAGATGAAGGAGCTTTGGGAAGAATTCGATGCCCTCATGCCATGTCCTGGTTGTGAATGTGCTGAATCAAAGAAGTATGTTGAACATTTTGAGTATCAACGTTTGTTACAGTTCTTAATGGGGTTGAATGAGTCCTACAGCCAATGCCGAAGTCAGATCATGATGATGACTCCCACTCCTACCTTGAACAAGGTGTACTCGATGGTGATTTCTGAAGAGAGTCGGAGATCTCTAGGCAAATCAGTACATGTGGGGGAATCCATGGATAAGATAGCATTATTCAATAATCGAGTGACTGGCAACCATCGAAATCCGGGAAATAATTTTAGAGATGCAGACAACCAATTCAAACCAAAGAGGAATAATGATTTGTATTGTGAATTCTGCCATATGAAAGGGCACTCAGTGGAAAAATGTTGGAAGCTACATGGTTATCCTCCTGATTTACAAGGGAAGAGAAGACCAGCAGGAACAAATGGAGGAGGAAATCATCCTCCAAGGTACAGGCCAGCTGCTAACATGGCTACACAGGGGGATCCACAAACACAGCATGCTCCATATGCTCGTGAGAAGGAACACAACTGCTCGAACAACCAGCTGAATGACAAGGATGCAAGTCACAACAATGGTATCATGTTCACTCAAGAGCAGTATGATCAATTACTGAAGCTGATCAACAAAGACTGTACCACATCTGAGAAACATGTAGCAGGTATACTTTATTCGTTTCTAGCAACAAATGAAATTGCTTATGATAAATGGATAGTTGACTCAGGGGCCACTAATCACATGATACATGATAAACATCTGCTTAGTAAGAATACCATAACAGACAACATACCTTCCAGTAAGGTTTATTTGCCAGATGGTAATGCCCTTGAAATTGCATGTATTGGTTCATGTTCCCTGGGAGATGATGCAGAACTTACTGATGTCTTATGTATACCAAAATTCCAATACAACCTGCTATCAGTTTCAAAAATGACAAAGGATCTGAAGTGTTTTGTCACTTTTTATCCTAACATATGCATTATGCAGGACCTTCACAGTGGGAAAGTGAAGGGGATTGGTAAAATGTGTAATGGATTATACAGGATGCAATTGCAAGTGAAAGACTACCAGCAGGCAATAGCAGCAACTGCAACTGTAGACTCAAGACAAATTGGTGAAAATACAGACTTAAAAATATGGCACAACAGATTGGGACATGCTCCTGACAAAGTTCTGATGAAAATTCCAAATATGAATTTTAGCACAAGTAGTAGTAACATCAAAGAATGCACAATATGTCCACTAGCCAGACAGAGGAGACTACCTTTTCCTGTTAAAACTACTAGATTTACTTCTCCTTTAGAAGTGATACATGCTGATGTTTGGGGCCCTTATAGGGTTTGTAATCATGATGGTAGTAGGTTCTTTCTTACCCTAGTCGATGACTATACTAGGATGACATGGATTTTTTTGTTGAAACTCAAAAGTGATGTAATTGTTGTTTTGAAACAATTTATTCCTCTAATTCAGAATCAGTTTGGTGCAACTGTTAAAGTGTTTCGAAGTGATAATGGAACAGAATTTTTTAATTCTGATTGCGATGAATTGTTCAATTCTTATGGTATCATTCATCAAAGCTCATGTGTATACACTCCTCAACAGAATGGTTTGGTTGAGAGGAAACACAAACACATTTTGGAAGTAGCTAGGGCAATCAGACTTCAAGGTCATTTGCCTCTCAAATTTTGGGGTGAATGTGTTCAAACTGCTGTATATGTCATAAATAGACTCCCTTTATCTGTCTTGAATGGGAAATCAGCTTTTGAGTTGTTATATGGGAGACCACCATCTCTTCAACACATGAGAACTATTGGATGCTTGTGTTTTGCTACTGTTGTTCCTGGAGGTGACAAATTTGGTCCTAAAGCTATTGGGGCAGTTCTCATGGGCTACTCTGCTACTCAGAAAGGCTACAGACTCTACAATCTATTAACTTACCAATTCTTTGTTAGCAGGGATGTGCATTTTCAGGAATCTCTATTTTCTTTTCAGCTGCAACAATCTGGTCATCTTCATATATTTCCAAATGGTGTTATTACCACTGATACCTCACCTACTGCTATCACTGTCCCAGATTCTTTACCTCTTGATAATGATGAATCTGGTCTCATTTCTCCTCCTGAGATAACTCCTACTCCAACAACTCATGATAACCATATTTCTCCACCTGCTCTGGAAGCTAGAAGATCAACCAGGACTAAGACACAACCTTCTTGGATGCAGGATTATATCTGTCCATCCATTTCATCCAAAGGTGTTTCAAATGCTTGCCTTTATCCCATGTCTTCTCACTTGTCCCATACATGTTTTTCTGGTCCATATCAGTCTTTCTTGTCTAAGATGACTTCCTTGAGAGAACCGTCTTGTTATGCTGAAGCTTCTTTGGATCCTGAATGGGTGTTGGCCATGGATCAAGAACTTCAGGCCTTGAAGGATAATGGGACCTGGTCTTTGGTTGATTTACCTCCTGGCAAGACTGCTATTGGTTGTAAATGGGTTTATAAAATCAAGTACAAGGCTTGTGGTGCTGTTGAAAGATACAAGGCTAGACTTGTGGCAAAAGGGTATAACCAGAAGGAAGGTTTAGACTATGTGGAAACTTTTTCACCTGTAGTCAAGATGGTTACTGTCAGGGTGGTACTTGCTATTGCTGCTGCTCGTAACTGGTCTCTTCATCAGCTTGATGTCTACAATGCCTTCTTGCAAGGGGATCTTCAAGAAGAAGTATATATGCATGTTCCACAGGGATTTTCCAGTCAGGGGGAGAAACAAGTCTGTAGACTGCATAAATCCCTGTATGGACTAAAGCAAGCATCAAGACAATGGAACTTGAAGCTCACTGAAGCATTGATTAACTCAGGGTTCACTCAGAGTCATTTTGACTATTCTTTATTCACCAAGAAGGTAGAAGAAAAGGTGGTAATCATACTGGTCTATGTAGACGACATCTTAATTACTGGAAATGATCAAGAATTAATCATGGAAGGGAAGCAGGTTTTGAAACTCAATTTCAAAATTAAGGATCTTGGTGAAATGAAGTATTTCCTTGGAATTGAGATTGCAAGGTCAAAACAAGGGATATTAATGAATCAAAGAAAGTTTGCATTGGAATTAATTACTGATTTGGGACTTGCAGGCTCTAAGCCAGTGGCAACACCAATGGAACCTAATCAAAGACTAACAACAGCTGAAATGGATGAGCATATAGGGGTGAATGGTGATGACAAACTAGAAGATGCAGGACCATACAGGAGACTTGTGGGAAAGCTTTTGTATTTGACTATGACGAGACCAGATATAGCATACTCCACACACACACTCAGTCAATTTATGCATTGCCCAAAGAAATCACACATGGAGGCAGCTTTGAGAGTTGTCAGGTACATCAAGAATGCTCCAGGTATGGGAATTCTTATGAGTTCAAAGCAGTCTACTGAAATAACAGGGTTCTGTGATGCTGATTGGGCCTCTTGTCCTATCTCGAGAAGGTCTATCACAGGCTATGTAATGAAGCTTGGGGAATCATTGATATCTTGGAAAGCAAAGAAACAAACGACTGTATCTAGGAGCTCAGCAGAAGCAGAGTACAGAAGCATGGCAGCAGGAGTATCGGAAATTATATGGCTAATTGGTTTGTGTAAAGAGTTGAATGTAAAGGTGCAACTGCCAGTAATATTACATAGTGATAGCAAATCAGCAATTCAAATTGCTGCAAATCCCATATTCCATGAGAGGACAAAGCATATCGAAATTGATCTACATTTCATTAGGGACAAGATCCATGCAGGTGTTGTCAAAACTGCATATGTTACTTCACAGGAACAAGAGGCAGATTTATTCACTAAGGCTCTAGGAAGAGGGCAACATGATTATCTTGTAGGCAAGCTAGGGATGCTAAATCTATTTGCACCACCTAGCTTGAGGGGGAGTATTGAGGATGAGAAAGGTTAATACACATATGACATGGCACCATCACGTGATTAGTTAACTGATTATTGTTAGGGGTGTTAGTTACTAGTTTGTTAGAAAGTTAAAAAGGTGTATATATGTGTGTGTAGATGATCAATATTCAAGTAAGGGTCTTAATCAGAAAGATATTCCCAATTCTGTATTCTTCCAAAATTTCGTCTCTGTTCATTCTCATTTTATCAGCAACTTCAGATTTCCTCCATTAATGGAAGTCAATGTATAGTTCTGAGTTTTATCAATAATGATAGATAATATTGATTATTAAAAGTGTATGGAGTAGTAACAAACTATATCATCTTTATAAGAATTTTTGGGTAGACATTTTAGTATTATTAAGACTTTATTATAAATTTTAATTATTCTTACAGAATATCATTTTCATTGAAGATGTGGTCACTGAAATGCGCATACTTCTTTTTAGACCTTTATAGGGTGAGATTTTCTGAAGATTTACTTCCATTGAATAACGCCTAAAAGAGTAGAACACACGATTTTTTTTTTTTCTTTCTTATTTTATCCTTTGTAAATTATTGAAAAAGTTACTTTTATAAATTTATAATGAATTAAGGAGATCACGGTAAAAATTATTTCTTAAAATATTTATAAAGTGAAAATTATAAAAGAGTGCGACATACGTTATGAAGCAAATTGCAAATTACTCTGAATGAGGTAGCTAGAAGTATGGTCCTAATCTACCATTGCTAACATATTAATATATGTAAATAGAGAAGTTCCTATTTTTTAACTTAACAAAAAGAGTTAAGGTTGTTAGTCAAAAGTGAGGAAAGTGAATAATTTGACAACTTTTTTTGTGAAATTTTTTCTTAAAAGAAGAAAAAAAAAACAATTGGATTGAGAATAAATTAGATTATTTGTTACAATAGGTAAAGATAAACTATAAAAAATAAAAGATTGTACCAATGTAAATAGGCTAACCTATATTTATTTACTTTAGCCCCTAGCCTATTATTGTTATTTTACAGTAAGAGTTTAAAGTATATGCATGGAAATTCTAAGAGAATTTCATCCCATCAGATTTCTAATAAAATACTACATAAAGTAACTTATCATAAATTGTTAGACATGTAATATATAAAATAAAATAATTTACCTGTTATAACACACATATATAGATAATTTTATTATCTCATTCGGAATTTCAAAACATCAATCAGATTGAAAATCAAATCTTAAAGTGACTTCATAATGGGTTCGAGAGCTTCAATCATAAATAATTTTTTTTACACCAATCTATATAAATTGTACTTATGATTTTCAAACCAGATATGAAACTTATTTTTCTCTTCAATCTCCAATAACCAAACATTATTTCCTTTATTTATTTATATTTAATTTGTGCTTAGAAAATAATAATACTAATCTCCATTTTAACTTACATATTTTTATAGGCTGGAAGGTAAGGTAGCATTTATTACTGGTGGTGCTAGTGGCATAGGAACATCCACAACTAGACTTTTTGTTCAACATGGTGTAAAGGTAACAATTGCAGATATTCAAGACGATCTCAAAAATTCATTAATATATCTTAATAAATTCAACATGGTGTAAAGGTAATACGTTCAAAATGCGGTAGATGCAACAATTGCCAAGTTTGGTAAGCTTGACATAATATTCAGTAACGCTAGTATAGCTGGTAAGCCAATTACCAATATCTTTTTAAGTATATTACGACATAATCAAATTGTTCCCATCTACTAGTGAAAATGACGATAATTAATTAACGATAATAACTTAATTATTGTCAAATATATATTTTTAGCATCAATTGCTAGTGATAATTATATTTTAGCATTTTTTTTTTTGTAAATGACGTTAAACCCTATAGTGACAATATTGGATCTAATGAAAATTAACTAATGTAAAGACTCTAACACTCTTTGTATATTATTTTTGTTATAGTACTGCTCAACACTCCATTAACAAATAGAAAGGGAAATTAGATTTATTTGTCTTCTTCAATAAGTGACGTCTCAATCGGGATAAATTTTGAAAGTAATTTTCAAGACTTCTTACTGTAAGCAGGGCGGATCTACTCAGGCGGCGTTTTATTTAAAAATATAGTTTAGACTGGTTTTATGAATCGTCACTTAATTTTTAAGGTAAAATTAAGAAAATTATTTTTTTAAAAAAAATTAAAACAACAATCTAATGAAATTATTTAAAGGGGGTTCGGGGTTCTTATTAGCATTTCAGAAAGGGTTTGAAAGCACCCGAAATGCCCGCTAATATGTGGTTATCCGGCAATTAACTATTTGGCTAAATTTATTTGACTTAACTTGAATTGAGCAATTTTACTTAATTTTTAAGGTAAAATTAAGAAAACTATTTTTTTAAAAAAAATTAAAACAACAATCTAATGAAATTATTTAAAGGGGGTTCGGGGTTCTTATTAGCATTTCGGAAAGGGTTTGAAAGCACCCAAAATGCCCGCTAATATGTGGTTATCCGGCAATTAACTATTTGGCTAAATTTATTTGACTTAACTTGAATTGAACAATTTTATAGTTAGGACCATTTTAAGGGAGAAATGGGTAAAAAATTAAGACACTATATCAGTTAAGTACTTCGAAAAATTAAGTTTTAAGGTAAAGGGAAATGAGTTCTTAATTAGTCGATTTTTTAGAAGATTGGTTCAGAATAGCTGTCTGTCGGGAAAATTAAATCGTAATAACCTTAAGATTAACGGCAAGTAATGAAAGATAAACAACTATAAAATGATAAAGTAAGGGAAATTTGGGCCCAAGTCTGGTTTCCTGTCCGCCTGGACCAGTACTTGGGCCTATTTTCGTTTTGGGTCTTTGGCCCATTCTAATTACCTGTATCTGTATTAGTCTAACATAATGAAAATATTATTTATTGGGTCTTAGGCCCAATTTTTTCACTTGTCCTAAATTCTAACAAGATAATAAGAAATAGAATGACAAAAGCTTAGGCCCAAAATAACAAAATACAATATCTGGAATAAAGAGTGGGTCTTTGGCCCAATATTTTCAATTCTCCGATCTGCTTCATATTCGTTCAACTCCGGAACCTATACGTCGATTTAATAGCTGGCTGACTTGAAAAGAAGGAATTTGAGCCTTTATGGCTCTCCCGAAATGCAAGAAAGGAGGTGGGAATTCATAGTGAACTCGGGCAGATTTTACATACAACATACAAAAAAAAAATATTAGCGTAATGCAAAATTCCTTCAACAAAAAAAATTTAATATCGATTTGCAGCATACAGTCACATCATTTAAATATAATATTTTAACACAACGACACGTGTAAGTATTATATGAATCATGCTCACTTTTTACCAATCTCAACAGTAGCTTTTCAAATATTTAACAACTTATATATATACATTAAAGGAGTCAACAACTAACGTAATTCATGTCTAAAGTTATGGACCAAACTCACATTAATCAAGAAATCTGGAAACAAAAACTCATGCTAATCTAGTGCTCCCTTAACATGTCCATTTTCAAACAAACAAAAAAAAAACACGAAAGTAAACTTAGATTAAGATAGCAAGATCATAATCATATTGAAGCTACACTCATGCTAACAAGAAACTCCTTACTCATTTATGAGAAAACAATCAGCCAACCATGATGAAATGATCAGAAAAAGGGAAATAAGTGTTGACTTCGAAAGCAAAGCAAGAATTGAATCGAACAACAGTCTGAGCGATAACAAGACTTCGCATCATATGAGTTTAACTACGAATGGTGAACATTTCCGACTAAACATTTAGGCAGGAGAAACATGATATCGAGCGTAACATATATTTCTAACATTTAAAATAATCATAGGACTAAAAAAATGAAGAAAATAGGTCAACAGATCAATGAGCCATGAACAACACATACAAAATCCATATTAAAGTTAAAAATTCTGCTCCTATTTTGAAAAGAAATGGCATTAACAGACCAAAAGAAAGTGTCAAAATATTGCATATCCACGTAGAGAAAAGCGGACAAACACGGGGATCAAAAGAAAAACTAGAATTTTCGATTTAAAGAGCTCTTGAAGTTAGACTTACACGAAAGATGCGTTCTATATTTCAAACTAAAAGCATATCAACATCAAACAAAACGACTAAACTTTAAACATCAATACTAGACCAAACGGAATAACATATGCATCCTAGAAAAGGAAAGAAGAAAACAGAAGCGGACAAAACGAGCTGGCATCGAAAGGAACTTTACCTTTTCTGGGGCAGCAAACAGGGACGGGACGAGCAAGGAGCCAACCTTCCTACCACAAGAACTCGAACACGAACAGTGGACAAGAAATTTGAGCAGAAAACTGAACCCAAACACCTAAAAACTATTGTATCGTCTGCCTCCAAAACGTATTTAGCTTGTATTTAAAATGTAGGAATTATTATTAATTATTATTAATTAATTCTTACTTATTGCCCAAGTTTATTTGGAAACCAAGTAATACCATAAATAATATTTATAAGGAATAGATCTCGTCCACACATTGGTTACTTGATGGACGTACCAGATTAAGTCATAACCTCTATAAATTGGTCCTCCCTCCACCCATTAGGGTTATCACATATTTTCTACAATAATTCCATCACTGATAGTTGTGATAACATAAAGTTAGGGCAAGGAGGTAGAAACTAATTTACGACTAACGCTTCCGCTTTTCTCTGTGATTATGTCTTCCGCATCAGGTATGTGCCCCTAACGATTTCTATGTAAGATTATCGTGTTCAAGATCCTTAAAGTATTTAATCTTACATGTGGCATCAGAGCCTGAATTGTTTGAACGGATAATCTTCGTATATAAAAGAAATTAAAATTATTCATTCGCCGTGGATAATCTTCGTATATAAAAGAAATTAAAATTATTCATTCGCCGTATCTTAGTGCTTGATTGCATGTATTGGTGACGGAACTTCCCGAAGATTCTTTATACAAATTATTGTCTTATTGTATCAAAGATCTATTGACTTATTTAAATAATGGAATATCATTAATTATCAATTATGTATTGAACAAATATTTTCATAAGACTAATGTTATAATTAACATATGTTTACATATTAATTATGAATAATTATGTTCCGCATCAGATTGCACCAACATTACCGTCTCTAAGTTTTTGTACGTGGAAAAATACTACTAGTTCATAATTGAGATTGGAATTGCAACTATTAAAAAAAAAAAAAGGTGTTCTAAATAAACAATCATACATTAATATATTATATTTAATAATTCATGATATAGTATTAAAGTAATATCATAACGCAGACTCAGCTTATGTTTTACGGTTGAAATTAATGAATTAATGTATGATTGTTTATTTAATGAATTAATGGTCCAATCAAATTATGTTGAATCTTTTGTAGTATCTATTTTTGTACTTGACTTTTTAAGGTGTTTGGACCCTTATGTTAATGAAGTCTTGTACTTGACTATTTTTTTTTTAAATTGTGTGATAAATTAAAGTGGTCGTTATACTATTTAATAAATAATATGTGTGTATTATATTTCTAAAGTTTGTTAGTCATTAAAGTGGCCAAACTAGAGAAATTAACGTCTACACATATAATATTTATGATCACTTGATACATGTATTATGTTTTTATAGTTTGTTAGTCACCAAAGTGGCCAAACTAAAACGTATGAAATTATTCACATGCATAAAATTTTATGATATTATGTGTGCATTTGTAATTATATAGTTTGTTAGTCACCAAAGTGGCCAAACTATTATGGTTAAGAAAAATGTGCGTTCATAAAATTGTCATTTATCTATGAAGGTTAATTAAATGCCTATATATTAAAAAATGAATAGATAAATTGACTTTCACTATTGCTAGAACTTAATAATTTACCCAAAGGTGAATCAATCATTCTACGAATAGTGAAAATTATGAGGTAAATTAATCTTTTTAGTCAAACCTATATTGTATATCCAAAGATGTCGTATATGTTTGATTAAAAATATTCAATTACCTATTAAAGATAAAATTGGCATTTAAATTATGATAGTGTGTCGTAGTATCTACCCAAAGGAGAATTACGATGTACTTTTATCGTTTTACTGAATTCACATTATTTTTAATTTGTGAGCATGTATATCTTTTGCAGTTATTCCTCTTCATTTGCATGCTTCGTTTGTTACTGTCTTCAATGGATTGAACTTCTCTTAATGGCATGAACAAGTACAATTCCACTTAAGGTGTAATGGATCTTGACTTGGCTCTGCTGAATGACAAACCTACTGCCATTACTGATAAGAGCAGTGAGGATGAGAGGTCTTTTCATAAATCATGGAAACGCTCTAACAGATTAAGCCTTATGTTCATGCGAATGACTGTTGCTAACAACATTAAGAGTACTATTCCACAAACAGAAAGTGCCAGGGAATACCTGAAGTTTGTGGAAGAACGCTTCGCTCACGATAAGTCTCTCGCTGGTACACTAATGGCTGAACTCACGACCATGAAGTTTGATGGGTCGCATAGTATGCAAAATCATATCATCAAGATGACTAACATTGCAGCAAGGCTTAGGACCTTGGGGATGAAAGTGGATGACACTTTCTTGGTTCAGTTCATTCTGAACTCATTGCCTCTTGAGTATGGACAATTCCAAATTAACTATAACACTATTAAGGATAAGTGGGATGTTAGTGAATTGTCTAGTATGCTTACTCAAGAAGAGTCAAGACTTAAGAAACAAGGAGGTCATTCCATTAACCTCATAGGTCTAGGAGCTGGTAAAGGACTTAAAGTGAAGGCCAACAAGTTTAAGAAAAAGAAAGCACCTGCTAAAGTTCCACAGGATGCTCATAAGGAACTCAAGGTTGATGTGTATCGTTTCTGTAGAAATGAAGGACACTATCAGAAAAATTGTCTGAAACGTAAAGCTTGGTTTAAAAAGAAAGGTACATTTAGTGCTTTTGTATGTTTCAAATCAAATTTAGTAGAAGTTCCTAATAATACTTGGTGGCTTGATTCTGGTGCAACTACTCATGTATCCACTATGTTGTAGGGATTCACTACGATCCAAACTACAAATCCAAATAAGGATTTCGTTTTCATGGGAAATCGCATGAAGGCTCAAATTGAAGGCATAGGGACTTATCAATTGATCTTGGAGACTGGACATCACCTTGATCTATTACAGACTCTTTATGTTCCTTCAGTTTCTAGGAATTTGATTTCCCTTTCAAGACTTGATGTTTCTGGATTTGATTTTAAGTTTGGACATGGATGTTTCAATTTATATAAGAATACTATTTTTTATGGTTCTGGTGTTCTTATTGATGGTTTATATAGATTGAAACTCGATAATAATTTTTCTGAATCCCTGCTTACTATTCATCAAAATATTGGAATTAAACGTAGTTCACTAAATGAAAATTCTGCTTATTTGTGGCATAAATGATGTATCCAAAGAACGATTATAAAGATTAGTAAAAAATGAAATTCTTCCGAATTTGAATTTTGCTGATCTTGATATATGTTTGGATTGCATTAAAGGAAAGCAAACCAAACATACCAAGAAAGGTGCCACAAAGAGCACTCAGCTTCTTGAAATTATACACACTGATATTTGCGGACCCTTTGATGTTCCATCTTTTGGTGGAGAAAAATATTTTATCACCTTTATCGATGATTTTTCATGTTATGAATTTATCTATTTGTTGAAAGAAAAATCTCAAGCAGCGGACGCTCTCAAAGTGTACGTTAATGAGGTTGAAAGACAATTAGATAGAAAAGTGAAAATCATTAGGTCAAATAGAGGTGGTGAATATTATGGAAAGTATAACGAATCAGGACAATGTCCAGGTCCATTTGTGAAATTCCTTGAAGAACATGGCATATGTGCACAGTATACTATGCCAGGAACACCTCAACAAAATGGTGTTGCAGAAAGGCGTAATCGAACACTTATGGATATGGTTAGGAGTATGATGAGTAATTCCTCATTACCCAAATCATTGTGGATGTATGCTCTTAAAATCGTTGTATATTTATTAAACAGGATTCCTAGTAAAGCAGTTCCAAAGACCCCTTTTGAACTGTGGACGGGAAGGAAGCCTAGTTTAAGACACCTGCATGTTTAGGGTTGTCAAGCAGAAACTAGAGTTTATAATCCACATGAAAAGAAATTAGATTCTCGAACGGTAAGTGGTTACTTTATTGGTTATCCAGAGAAATCTAAAGGGTATAGGTTTTACTGTCCAAATCATAGTTCGAGAATTGTTGAAATCGGTAATGCAAAATTCATTGAGAATGGTGAAGTTAGTGGGAGTGTTGAACGACAAAGTATGGAAATTAATAAGGTAAGGGTAAATATTTCATTACCTATAAATGTACCTACTTCCACACCAATAACAAATGTTGTTCCTCTTGTTGAAGAACACTTTAACAATGTTGAACAATATTTGGGTGAAACACTTCAAGAAGGAACTAACTCACAAATATCTGACGCAAATGAACCACAAATAGTGCCATTAAGAAAATCTCAAAGAGAAAGAAAATCGGCCATTTTCGATGATTGTGTGATTTATTTGCAAGAGTCAGATTTTGACATTGGAAGTAATAAAGATCTGATTTCATTTTCACAGGTCATAGAAAGTACTGAGTCTGATAAATGGATTAATGCCATGAATGAAGAGTTAAAATCCATGGAACACAACAAAGTCTAGGATCTTGTTCAATTACCAGAAAGTTCTAAAAGAATCGGATATAGATGGGTCTTCAAGACCAAACGTGATTCTAATGGTAATATTGAACGATATAAAGCCAGACTTGTTGCCAAGGGATACACTAAAAAAGGAGGCATTGATTATAAAGAGACCTTTTTACCGATCTCAAAGAAAGACGCACTAAGAATTGTTTGGGCTTTGGTAGCTCATTATGATTTAGAGTTATATCAAATAGATGTGAAAACTGCCTTTCTTAATGGAGACCTCGAGGAGGATGTTTATATGTACCAACCAGAGGGTTTCGAAATCAAAGGAAAATATCATATGGTGTGTAAACTAAAGAAGTCAATATATGGACTCAAACAAGCCTCACGACAATGGTATATAAAGTTTAATGATACCGTAACATCTTTTGGATTTAAGGAAATTACCGTTGACCGGTGCATATACCAAAAGATTAGTGGGAGTAAGTTTATATTTTTAGTCCTGTATGTTGATGACATTTTACTTGCTGCTAATGATTTAGGCATATTGCGTGAGACAAAAGACTTTCTCTCTATGAACTTTGAAATGAAAGATATGGGTGAGGCGTCCTATGTGATAGGGATAGAAATATTCAGTGATAGATCACAAGGATTATTGGGACTGTCTCAGAAAGGTTATATCGAAAGAGTTCTAGAGAGATTTAACATGAACAATTGTTCAGCAGAAATAGTTCCTATTAAAAAAGGGGACAAATTTAATCTCATGCAATGCCCAAAGAATGATATAGAACGAAAAGAAATGGAAACAATTCCTTACTCTTCTATTGTTGGAAGTTTGATGTATGTTCAAACTTGCACAAGACCGGATATTAGTTTTGCGGTCGGAATGCTAGGAAGATATCAAAGTAACCCTGGAATTGATCACTGGAAAGCTGCAAAGAAAGTCTTAAGGTACCTGAAAGGAACGAAGGATTACATGCTTATATATAGGAGATCCAATCACTTAGAAGTTACTAGATACTCGGATTCAGATTTTGCTAGATGCGTTGACACTAGAAAGTCCACAGTTGGTTACTTGTTCCTATTAGCTAAAGGAGCAATATCGTGGAAGAGTGCTAAGCAATCTGTCATTACTACATCCACAATGGAAGTAGAATTTGTGGCATGTTATGAAGCCACAATTCATGCATTATGTCTGCGAAATTTCATTTCAGGACTTGGGGTTGTCGACACCATTACCAAGCCGCTGAAAATTTATTGTGATAATACTGCAGCAGTATTCTTCTCCAAGAATGATAAGTACTCCAAAGGTGCCAAACATATGGAATTAAAGTACTTTACCGTCAAGGAAGAAGTTCAGAAACAAAGAGTGTTACTTGAGAATATTAAAACTAATCTCATGATTGCAGATCTGTTAACAAAAGCCATACAACCAAAGACATTTAAAGAACATATTCAAAGAATGGGTCTTGATTGTACTTATGATTGATGCATTTATGATGTTTTTACACTCTGAGCTCAAATTATGTGTTTCTGATATACATTAATGAATTTCTTGTTTCTCATAATAGTGTACACATTATTGTTTTGAGATATTACAAGATAAGTCTCTATGAGACATTATTGTGGACCATAATGTTATATGCTTTATAGCTTATGAACCTAGTATGATGAGTTGCTAATGTTGCGCCGTAATTCTTCTATCTGTAGAAAAAATCACTTTTTGAAATGTTCTAAGTATAAGACAATTTAAGAAAAATACTTAGAAAAGAGTCGCCACTTAATTTTTTAAAGAAATTAAGAAAACTTATAATTTTCAAAGACTTAAACAGAAAAAATCATTTGAAAATACCAAAAGAGGGTTTGGGGTTCAATTTACACTTCGAGAAGGGTTTAGGCATTCGAAGTGCCCACTAACATGCGGTTGACCTGAGATTTGACTAAATGATTTTTGACTAATTATTTGGGGAAAAATGATTTAACATAAAAGTAATAATATACAATATGATTAACTTGAAGAAAATAAATAAATGTCACATTTTATTTTATATTTTTTTAAGAAAGAGGAACCTAAATATAAAAACAATTGAATTAAGTTGCAGGTGATTAGAACATTAATAGAATTAGATTAATTAAAATTCATTTAATTCATTTTTGAAATAATAATTTAAACTAATTTGAGAAATTAACGCATGAAAATCATTTTAAATTAATTGACTACCCCTTTTTGCGAAGATGACCAAGTAGGTGTTTATTTTATTTATTTTCTATTAATTGAAAGGTTTTGATTAATATTTTCTAAAGTTTATTTGAGAGAAAAAAAAAAGCTTTAACCTAAAAAAAAAATAACTTTAAAGTGAATAAAAAATGATTAAGTGAGAAGCTTAAAAATATTATTTTAAGAACAAAGGTTTAACTTAATTGAAACGTATAAATTGACCGATATATTTGATTAATAAAATAAGTGAACACAAAGACATGAAACCTATTAAAATTAAATCAACACAAAGGAAATAACTCGTCTTTTGGGGACTCTAATTAAGTTAATTAACAATTAAAAAGTTAGAGTTAGACGACAATAATAAATAATCACAATTTAATTATTAAAGAGTAAGGGAGAAATTTGAATTTGGGCCTCATTTTGGGCCAAATTCGCTGGAAATTTTGGACTTTTGCCCAATCCTGTTTTGGGTATATACGGGCTGTATATCGGCTCTTTTCATGTATCTCCTGCTCCCGAACACCTGTATTTCGCCTCAGCCCTGTATTTTTACGTTTTTTGACCTGTATCAGTATTTTTTTTCATGTATACCAGTGTATACTGATGTATACAACAGGTATAATCAGCCCTTTTTGGGCCTTTTGAGACCTACAATCAGCCATTAGCCTGTACAGCTACTTCCTTGGCTTCCCATATCAGTCCATTGGGACTCGATTTTAAATGTGACTCGAGAGAAATGCAGTTGGACCTCCATGGCCCATTGGAATGAAAAGGAAAGGGCAATAGTGTTCCATGAACTCACTCGAAATCACATGAAAACGAAAAGAAAGGAAAAAAATTATTGTTCAAATTTATAGTAAGGAAATTTAGGGGCAAAATTTAATCACCAAAAGAGTCAAACACACTAATAGCATCAAAATGGTACAACTTAACGATTTTAAAGCTAAAATAAGGCAATTTAAGTAACTTAGTCAACATAATGAAAACAAAGGGCAGTGGCCATGATTTCAAAATCAAACAACAACTAGGATTTTCAAGCTCAAGCAAATTTATTGGACAAATCTAACAACTCTTTCATATCGAACAGTTTTTGAATAAATATGCAAAACAGAGTGTCTATCTAGAATAAAATGATTTGACTCCCTTGCCAAAGACTTGACTAAAGCCATCGCAGTACATTCATCTTTAAATCGATGGTTAAGACTCATTTATTCATGGCTCTTGAGAAGACAAAAAAAGGAAAACGAGCCACTGGAAACTCTTACAAGGAGTCAAAAGATTATCACATTTTAAAATTGGTATCAAAAGGCAACATGCTTCAACTAATTTTTAAAAGATGAAACTCTAACAAACTAAATCTAGAAGAATAAAATCAGGAACTCGGATTCCATACCGATGCAACTACGAACAGTGATTCACTTTTATCCAAAATGTTAACCAAAAAAAGGTAGAGAATCGAGTAAAGCAATACTTTGTGCAGATTTTAATATTAGAGGCATTTAAATCAGTATGTAAGGATAAGAAATGGGGCTAGGAACCATTACAGTAAACAGAGAAAACATACGCTACCCAAACTTAAGTTCCATAGATAACTCTTTAAACATATTAAAACTGAGACCCTTTAAGGTAAATAGGTTCAGGCTGATTAGTCATCGAGTAAAATGAACAAGAACAAAACAAGAAACACCTACTAGAAGCACATATAGAGAAAAACTAACCCTAAGGAAACAAGGTTAACTCACTGCCTTTAATTGACTCCACCAAAATATACATATACTTATTCTAAAAAAAAACTCTTTAGCAAAGCCGGCTTCAAAGATTCAAAAGATTGAGAAAAAAAATCACAAGTGGACATTCCATCAGCTTGAAGTAACTAATCAGTTTATCGACTCATGAAACAAGATAATCAAGGCAATACTTCCATTTTCACTAGACAAAAGACCTTAGCGACATACGAAAATCCAATAGTGGAATACGATGCTTTATTGAAAGTAACAAGAATAGAAAACAGCCTACATATGTGTATCAGATTATGAAGACCGAAATCATTCATGGAAGACGATTATGGAATTCACGACTGAGTCATAGCTTCACAACCAATGAGATGAGATAGCAGTGAAATAAGGGGATCCCAACAAAGAGAAATAGATTCAAAACCGAGAGGAAACATCAAACCTTCAAAGAAAATAGAAACTAACAATGACATGGACTAAACAAACAAGATTTACCACCGATTTGCAATCAGCTACAAGTCAAAATAATCCCAAATAATAGCATATAGACAACCTCACATAATCAAAAATCCAACAACGACACATTAAAGTAAAATGCTCAAATTGAAAGATGGGTATTACCGTTCACGGGGCAGCAAAACAGGGACGAGACGAGTTAAGAGTAAGGATACTTCTACCACAAAATTTTAATACAAACAACAACACCAAGAGCTCCCAGGCAGAATCAAAGCGGCAAAACTTCTCGAGACTTCGGACTAGAGAGTTTGTTTGAAATTTCTTAACTATTCTCTTAATTGTTCAATCAGGATTCACCAAAAAAAATTCTCCCCCAATAGTGACTTAACCAAGAATCATTTATAGAAGGGGAATTAGGGTTCAGAATTTGGAAAAAAGGGTAGAATAGGAACTTGAGTCCTTCAATTTTAAAATCTTACCCAAGGGATGGGAAAGGTTGTTCTGCTTAAAATTTTCAACCGAGATCCCTCAAAATTCAGATGAAATATCAAAGTGGGTGGCTGACTTTTAGCAGAGGAAGGCTGTGGGAGTTGCTGGTTTTGACATTGGGAACGTCTGTAGACGCAGCTGCGTCTTGTCCTTCACCAGCTGTTGTCTGGTTCATGTGGGGGAGAAGGGAAAAACGCAGGGGTGGGGTCGGGTTAGGAATTGGATTTTGATTTCTGCTGGGTCGTTTGGTCACTGCTACGTTGTTTGGTCACTGCTGCGTTGAAATTGTTGGATTGTTTACGTTGGGGTCTTTTTGTGAAGAAGAAAAGGAATTGGACCGGGTCAGTTCTGTATGTATTGGGCTGGAATTGTTGTTGTTGAGGGAGCTGGGCCGTCTGGAATCTTTGTTGTATCTTTCTTGTAAAAAAACAAATGGGCAGTGTGGTTTTCTTTGTTGGAATTGTTGTTGTTTGTTGTATTGTATGTGGGAAAGTTTGAATTGGGTTTCTGCTATATTGAAATGGGCTGGAAACAAAAATGTGATTTGAGGGAATTTAATGTGAGCCATTTGGAAAAATGGCCCAAATAAAAAAGGGGTTAAATCTTTTAAAATATCGAATTTAATTTGGATGAATTAATATTAATTAATTACCGAGCTTCTTAATCTTAACAAAATATAATAATTATTTCCATTAGAAGAATAGTTAATTTAATTTAATTACAAACTAATGAACTCGAAATTATAACTTATAATTTAAACTAGATAAAATTCTTTAACTAAAAATGTAACATCTTTGTGATGATTTTCAAATATTTATAAAATAGCGTGATTGTAAAAATGCGCACATTTATTATTAAAATTATTAAATTTATCAAAATGATAAAAAATACGCTAAAATAACTTGAAAGTACCTTGAATTTCATAAAATTCATTAATTCAAAATTATGACCCTTACCTCTAATAAAGTATTTAAAATATATAATCTATTCGAGATGATTATAAAATGCACTAATTATATACATAACTAAGTAAACATATATATATTATTATAAAATAAAGTGACAAAACTATTTAAAATAACTTGCAAACTATGTTTATTTTATTTCCAAAATTTTTATAAAACTCATTATTTTAAATCGTTAGAAATCGAAGAAGCTTGATGATTAATTTATATCGTGGAGGGCCAAAATTGGGTGTCAACAACTGTCCCTCATTTTACTCGAATTGATGCAAGAAATTTGAGGAAAATGAAATTGACCAATCCAATTTTGACCGACCACATTTTCATCATTTCGAACAGGCTTTTGGTACGGATTTTAGGAATTATGGCCAAACTTCGATATCGGGTTTCCTATGTATCTCAGGTTATATGAGAATTCAGGCCACTTGTAGTTTGATACGCTTGATTTAACGCACGATCTTGAAAGGATTCAAAAGCTATTCCGATATCGGATTATGAAGAGATTGAAATGCTCGAGAATAAGATTTAAGTGCAAATGTTGGAATACAGCCGAGTGTTCAACATTGAGCCCGCCTACATATCCTTAAACGTTAGGAATCAGGCTGCTTGTAGTTCGACTCTATCGGTTGAAAAGGAAATCTATTATGCAAGATAACCTTTGGTTCCAGAGGAGTGACAAATAAGTCGAGTATGGAAAGGAGGCTTGCAACCTCTTAGCCATGAATGCGGAGCTCTTCACATTCATAAATAAGAACTTACATGGACATAATTTCCAAAACTCTTGGAGCATTGCCACTCAGATTGGAAAACTGCTTCCGGTAGAGATCAAAATTTTTGGATGCGGAATAGAAATTGACAAACCCAAAGATAAACCCACATGCCTTCTGATAGGGGTGTGGTTTGATTGTGGTGGAAGTCGCTCCTCTGCTCGCGTCCTAAGAGTTTGGTGTTCCTGTTTGGACTATGTCCCAATTCGCTGCTAAGAAAAAGTTTCACGTTGTGCTGCATCCTTTTTTGATGTCGTTCGCACCTGTGGTTTGATTTGAGAATTCATCCTCTTGGATGCTCTCGACAAAGACTGAGATAAAACTCATTAGTGTAAAATATGATTCAAATGGAGAGATAACGTCTTTTACCATGTTGACACTTAGTTGCTCTCCTTGAATATTTAACGTCAACTTCATCGGGTTTGACGTAAAGCAAATAAAGCTTGTATCTTATATTTGCAATATGATTCTTCAATGTACTCTTCTTTTGATATGAAGTAATAAGAAATAGACTGATGTAATATGTTGATAGTTCTCTTGATACCATTCTTGTAAATGAAAATAATAATGATGATTCTTCATTAGTAAGATGACAATAATCCATTGGTAGGATGATGCTAATCCATTGGTAGGATAGTGCTGCTACATGATATTATGATGATGATGTTTCATTGATAAGAAGATCCATCGGTAGGAAAATGTTGATCCATCAGTAGGATAATGTTGATCCATTGGTAGGATAATGAAGATCCTTCTGTATGATGAGGATATTCTATTGATGATGTCCCTCTGGGTGATGGTATTATCTCGATTGATAATACTCTATGAATGACTCTTCGCGATGCATGAATTTTCTCTCACAATGTATGAATTTCTTTTCGCAATGCATGAGTTTTATCGCGATGCATGAATTTTTTTCGCGATGTATGAATTTCTTTTCGCAATGCATGAATTTTTTTTGTGATGCATGATTTTTTCTCGCAATGCATGAATATTTTTTGCGATGCGAATTTTTTTTTTTGCAATGCATGATTTTTTTTTCGCAATGCATGAATTTTTTCGCGATGCATGAATTTCTTTCCGCAATGCATGAATTTTTTTGCGATACATGAATTTTTTCGCGATGCATGAATTTCTTTCCGCAAAGCATGAATTTTCTCTTGCAATGCATGACTTTTTCGCGATGCATGACTTTTTCGCGATGCATGAATTTTTTCTCCGCGATGCATGAATTTTCTTTTGCAATGCATGAATTTCTCGCGATGCATGATTTTTCCGCAATGCATGAATATTCTCCGCGATGCATGAATTTTCTTTTGCAATGCATGAATTTCTCGCGATGCATGACTTTTCCACAATGCATGAATATTCTCCGCGATGCATGAATTTTTTGCGATGCATGAGTTTTCTCTTGCAATGCATGAATTTGTTTTCGCAATGCATGAATCTTTTTTCCGCAATGCATGAAAACAATGATGATGCCTCCCGATACGGAACGAAGATGATACCTCACCGAACAATTTTGGTGATCTTCCAGGTATCTTGTAGTGGTGGCATTGTATTTTTGACAATAAAATAATCTTCGGAGTATTGATATCATCTTATTTGGCAATACGATATAGATAACCTTTAAGGTAAGAGTATTATCATATATGATAATATGATGCAGAAAAATGCCTTCCAGGTATCTTGGTAGCTGGAAAATAGCAATGTTCTATCTCTGAATATGGTAGCATGTTCGTTACAGATTTTGCCTTGCTGGGAATTGAATAATAATATTTCTATTCCCAATTCTTTGGTATAAGAAACATAAAATATTTCCTGCATCCACAGAAAAATTGCTAGTTTAAAGTGAACTGATCTGTGCCGATTCTGTCGGTTGTCTGATCCTTGTCTGGCTATCTCTAATTGATTTCTCCGATCTCCTGCTTCTTGGTAGATAAGATAAGACATTTGTATGCAAAAATAATTAAAACGCGAAAGAAAAGTTTTAAGGAAAACAGATTTTCAAAAAGTAATATTTGGAAAAGGTCACTGCCAAGTGTCATGTCACGTCAAGCTTAGTGAACGTCTTTGAAGTTAATGCCTCGAGGTCTATCTGATTACTTGCTGGGAAGTATTCAAAGCCGTTCTAACATACCGATGAGCCTTATTGAAATTTTGAGGTCATCCTCAAAATTTCTGTCCCAGTAGCAAATTTAAAAGCAACTTTAGTCTTGACTTTATTGGAAAGATCTCCTTCTTGAGAATTTTTGAGTTCCTCTCAAAAATTCTATCCCAGTTTCTATTGTAAAGAGAAATAGAAACCTTACAGGAAATGTGACTGAGCCCTTGTAGCGCCTACGTACCCCGTTGAGGCAGGAATCAGGTCAAACATAGTTCAAATACAAAGAAAGTATTAAAAGGGGATAAAGGAGTGACTGAGGCCGACATAGGCCGTCTACGTATCTCATTCTTGAGAATTCAGGTCAGACGTAGTTCATTACAAAGGGATAAAATTCTAAACCAAGCGATTACAAGGAAATGACAGAAATACAAACTAAAGTTTCACACATAATATCTGTTGACAGCATCTGAGTTGATTGGCTTTGGCCATTCCGTTCCATCCATCTCCGACAGGATCAAGGCACCTCCAGGTAACACTTTACGAACCATGTAGTGTCCTTGCCAATTTGGTGCAAATTTCCCTTTATATTCATCTTTGTGAGGGAAAATACGTTTGAGAACAAACTGACCAACTTCAAACGTTCGGGCTCTTACTTTCTTGTGAAAAGCCTGAATCATTCTCTGTCGATACAATTGACCATGACAAGCAACAACCATCCTCTTCTCATCAATCAAGGTTAACTGGTCAATCCGCTTGCAAATCCAATCAGCATTATCCAATTCAGCCTCTTCGATAATTCTCAATTAAGGTATTTCAATCTCTGCAGGTATAACTGCTTCTGCTCCATATACTAACAAGTATGGAGTGGCTCCAATTGATGTTCTGACAGTCGTTCTGTAACCCAACAAAGCATATGGTAGCATCTCATGCCAACCTCTACGATTATCAATCATTTTCCTCAGAATCTACTTTATATTCTTGTTGGCGGCTTTACAGCTCCATTCATTTGCGGACGATAAACGGTTGAGTTCCGGTGAATAATCTTGAATTATTCACATATCTCTCTCATCAAGTGACTATTGAGATTCGCTCCATTATCAGTAATGATGGATTCTGGCACTCCAAACCTACATATCAGATTGTTGCGAACGAAATCAGCTACGACTTTCTTGGTCACAGATTTATACGAAGTTGCTTCCACCCATTTGGTGAAGTAGTCAATAGCAACAAAAATGAATCTGTGTCCGTTGGAGGCGGTTGACTCTACTGGACCAATGACATCCATGCTCCAAGCTACAAATGGCCAAGGTGAACTCATAACATTGAGTTCGTGAGGCGGCACTCGAATCAAATCACCATGTACTTGACATTTATGACATTTCTGTACAAATTTGCAACAATCATGCTCCATAGTCATCCAAAAATAACCCGCTCGGAGGATCTTTCTTGCTAAAGTGAATCTATTCATGTGAGTACCACAAACTCCCGCATGTATCTGTTCTAGAAGCTTCACACCTCACTAGCTTCAACACATCTGAGAAGACCTAAATCTGGAGTCTTCTTATAAAGAATTTCCCCACTTGCAAAGAAATTGAGGGCCATACGGCATATCGACTTCTTCTGGTTGAACGTTGCATTCTCAGGATAGGCCCCGGTCTCCAAATACTTCTTGATGTCAAAATACCAAGGCAAATCATCTGGTTCTGCTTCGACATGTGAATAATGAACAGGCTGCTCTTTTACCTTGATATCCAAATGATCAATATAACTTGTATCTGGATGTTTAATCATTGAGGCAATGGTGGCAAGAGCATCAGCCAACTCATTCTGTATCTTGGGAGTATGTCTGAACTCAATTCTGCGGAACCTTTTACACAACTTCTGTATATAGTGCACGTATGGTGTGATCTTTGGGTTCTTCACAGCCCATTCTCCTTGAACCTGGTGAATTAGTAAATCTGAATCTCCAATGACCAACAACTCATGAACGTTTATATCGATTGCCATCTTCAGACCAAGGATGCAAGCTTCATACTTAGCCATGTTGTTCGTGCAGTCAAATCAGAGTTTAGCCGCTGTAGGATAGTGCTGACTGGTTTATGACACTAAGATCGCTCCGATTCCTTTCCTTTGGTGATTCGCTGCTCCATCAAAGAACACTCTCCAACCTGGGTATGCTTCAGAAATATCTTCACCCACAAATGCAACCTCTTTATCGGGAAAATAAGTCTTGAGTGGTTCATACTCCTCATTGACTGGATTATCCGCAAGATGATCAGCTAAAGATTGTGCTTTTATCGCCTTCTGAGTCACATATACGATGTCAAATTCACTCAAAAGCATTTGCCATTTAGCCAACTTCCCGGTCGGCATTGCTTTCTGGAAAATATATTTCAACGGATCCATCCAGGAAATAAGGTATGTGGTATAAGAAGACAAATAATGTCGCAATTTCTGAGCAATCCAAGTCAAAGCACAACATGTTCTCTCTAAAAGAGTGTAACGGGCTTCATATAGAGTGAATTTCTTGCTTAAGTAATAAATGGCTTTCTCCTTCTTCCCAGTTTCGTCGTGTTGGCCAAGCACGCATACAAATGCATTATCTGAAAAGGACAAATATAGCAACAGTGGACTCCCTTCTCGCGGAGGAACCAACACCGGTGGATTGGACAAATAGTTCTTGATAGCGTCAAAAGCCGTTTGACATTCTCCGGTCCATTTGGTCGAAGCATCTTTTTTTAACAACTTAAAGATTGGCTCACACACCACGGTGGATTGAGCTATAAATCGACTGATATAGTTTAGCCTTCCCAGAAAACTCATTACCTCCTTCTTGGTCTTCGGAGGAGGTAATTCCTGGATTGCTTTAATCTTGGTAGGATCAAGCTCAATGCCCCTCCTACTGACTATAAATCCCAATAGCTTGCCGGCTGGCACTCCAAAAGCATATTTGGCAGAATTTAACTTCAAATTGTACCGACGCAGGCGATCAAAGAGATTTCTCAAGTGAGCCAAGTGATCCGAACTCTCGCGGGACTTGATTATGACATCATCTACATACACCTCGATCTCTTTATGAATCATATGATGGAAGATAATTGTCATAGCCCTCATATAAGTAGCACCCGCGTTCTTGAGACCAAAAGGCATCACCCGATAATGATATACACCCCAGGGTGTGATGAAAGCTGTCTTTTCTGCATCTTCTTCATCCATCAGGATTTAGTGATAGCCCGCATAACAATCCACAAATGATTGCATCTTATGCTTAGCACAGTTATCGATAAGAATGTGAATGTTAGGCAATGGAAAATTATCTTTTGGGCTAGCTTTGTTGAGATATCTGTAGTCAACACAAATTCTGATTTTTTCATCTTTTTTGGCAACCGGAACAACATTGGCCAACCAAGTCGGATATTGCATCACTTCCACTACTTGAGATTCGATCTGTTTGGTAATTTCCTCTTTGATCTTTAAACTCAACTCAGGCTTAAACTTCTGAGTCTTTTGTTTTACTGGACTGAAATCTGGATTAATCAGTAACTTGTGAGACACCATATTAGTACTTAGCCCTGGCATATCTTTGTAAGACCAGGCAAATACATCCATGTATTCTTTGAGCAAACGAACCAGGTCATTTCCTTGATCTTCAGTCAGATGGACACTGATTCTGACTTCCTTGATACATTCTTCATCTCCAAGATTCACAGTCTCAGTTTCCTCAAGATTTGGTTTGTGTTGATTCTCGAATTGTCGAAATTCTTCAGCTATATGTTCTGGTACCTCATTTTCTTCTTTGTGTTCTTCGCATTCATCATCACCTGCTTCATTTCGTTCATTCGGCTCATGATATGTCATGACATTGGCAGGTTTTAAATTAATATTACTGAAATCATAAACAAACAAAATTAGAAAAGTAAAATATAAACATATAACTAAACGAATCTTTGATAAATAGGCTTTCATTTAAGTTAAAAGGACAAACACAACTTTGGCTGTGGCCGAGGACTATTTGGCCCTTTAGAACATTACAAGACGATTTAAAAACTTCGAATAAGTAAAAACTGCATAAAGGGTGGGTCTCGGGCCTCTTCCGGACTACCATCGATTTAAAGAAACAAACAAAAGCACATGTCCTTTCTACCCAGAAGAGCGGGAAATCAGGATTGGTGTCGAGGTCTAATTTTGCAATTGCTTCGCAGGTTCTGTATCACGGATGCTTGATGTCTCAGTTTTGTCTTCAACAACCGCATCAATTTCCTCGAAAAGGCCGCAGATTCCTTCCCCTAGACCATCATAATTGACATATTCTCGCACCGGGAACGACTGGTACAGATGAGGGATTGGTCTGGACAATGCTTGATCAACGCTCTTATTCTTCATCTCTGCTTCATCATCTGTGGAAACATACCTCAAACCAAATTTCACTCCTTTGGCGGAAATTTTGATAGGCTCGACAATTTCTTGAAAATGCTTTCCCAATCTGAAACCTAGTTCGAAACCACTCCGGAGCATCACAGTAGTAATCATCTTGTACACAGAAGGCATAAGGGGTTGTGAAGCCAAATCATTACCGATGGCATTTACCAGCTACACCGTATAAAAATCACAACCTCGAGAGACATTATCAACGATCGGCGCATACCCGTTGGAATAGCTCCCTTCACCATAAATGACCAATTCCTGGTCCTTCCAAACAAACTTCATCAGTTGGTGAAGGGTAGACGACACAACTCCAACCATATGGATAAATGGTCTTCCCAAAAGCAAGTTGTAACTGGTGCTGATATCCAACACCTGAAACTCTACCTTAAATTCCGCAGGACCTATCTGAACATCCATATTTACCGCACCCAATGTATCTCTTTGCACTCCATCAAAATCCCTCACATTGACTTGGTTCTGCTGAAGCTTTCCCAAGTTAAATTTCAGCTGCCTCAGAGTCGATAGTGGGCAAATATTGAGACTGGATCCGTCATCAATTAAGACGCGATTTATTATCTTGTCTCGACACATCACGGTGACATGCAGAGCTTTGTTGTGCATCATGCCTTCAAAAGGTAGCTTTTCGTCATAGAAACTGATTCGATGTCCTCGTACAACTTGGTTTATCATGGCCGCCAGATTATCACTATTAGTACCCACGGGTACGTAAGTGTCATCCAAAGCTTTCATCAAAGCCTGCCTATGCATTTGCGAACTCATCAACAAAGCCTATACCGAAATATGAGCCGGTGTCTTCTCCAGATGCTTCACAATTGAGTAATCTTTCGGCTGCATTTTTCTCCAAAACTCTTCGGCTTCGCCATCGATTGGCCTTTAGATCGCTTCTTTCTTCAAGGCCCTCGATAGCTCTTCTGGTGTATAGCACCTGCCGAATCTAGTTATACCCTGGGTGACAAACATTTCAATCACAAACTTTGGTCAGGCAAGATTTTCTTGCGGCAACAAGGCAACAACCTTCTCGGGTGATAGAATCACAAACTCTTTCTTCTCTCCAATGCTCAATGAAGCTACAGCCCTTTCCAGGTTATTAAAAGCGATCAGAACTATTGCCTTTGTTACACACCAATCTTCATCTGTCTCTATCATATTGATAGTGACGCCTCCGTGATTTGGCAAAGAATTACTATTGACGTTGGGTTTGACTGTCTGGAGAGAGACCACTTTCTGGTCGATCAGGTCTTGGATTTTGTGCTTCAAGTTGATACAGTCCTCGGTATCATGCCCAACACTGTTGGAGTGATACGCACACCTCTGATCAGGTCTGTAAAACTTTGAGCTGGTGTCAACCGGTTTGGGCCCCGCTGGATGAATATAGCCTGCCGCGTTTAATCGCTCGAACAACTTTGTACGGCTTTCAACCAGCGGAGTAAAAATTCTGGCAGGCTTCTTCTCAAATCTAGGACGAGGGGGATCGTAATTGCCTTGTTGAGCAGGAGACATTTGACGATAATTTGGAGCATTTGGGCGGGGGGCTTGATATCTGGGATATGAGTGGGTTTGGTAATTTGGTTGTGGAGCTTGGTAGTTCGGGAGGGTATTTTGGTAAAGTGGAGCTGGGATTTGGTATGTTGGGGGAGGAGCTTGGTAATTTGCCTGAACGTTGGCACAGTTAGGGGTGACATTTCGGTAGTGATAAGATGGAGTTTGGTAAATTGGAGGGGGAGTTTGGCAGATAGGAGGGGGAGTACTTTGATAATTGGGAAAAGGGGTATAAACCGGGTATGAACTCTTGAAGGTCTAGAACGACCTTGGTATGATAAGGATTTCCTTGGGGTCTTCTTCCCCTCGAGAGATATAGAGGACACATCTTCTCTTCTTTTCTTCAACAAACCCGAAGATCTGGGCGATGCAGCAACACGAGCAATTTTTTCGGTTCCTAATCCATCTTCGATAGTCTCACCTACCTTGACTATCTCGGCGAATTTCGCTCCCACGAGCAACATGATTCTATCATAATACTCGGGTTCTTGAACCCGCACAAACACTTCAATAATTTCTTTCTCCGACATAGGAGGTCGAACCCTGGTTACCTCCTTTCTCCACCTATATACGAATTCTCTGTAGCTTTCGTTTGACTTCTGCTTCATCTTCTCTAAGGAATAACGATTAAGAACGATCTCCACATTGTAAGCGAATCATTCGATAAAGTCTTTAGCCAAAGCATTCCAGCTAGGCCACTGTCTTGTCTCATGAGAGGTGAACCATTCCAAAGCCTATCCACTAAGACTTCGGCTAAAAAGCCACATCAATAAGGCTTCATCCCTTCCAACTCCCACGAGTTGATCACAGTAGGCCCTCAAATATGCTAGAGGGTTTCCTGTTCCTCCGAAAACATCGAACTTCGGCACCTTGGATCCTTCCGGAAGGTCCAAGTTCGGATGAATGCATAAGTCTTCATTATTCAAACCGGCAACTTCAGGAATACACTGTAATTCCTTCATGGCTTTCCGAATTTCTTCCTTCATGTCCAGCTTGGCGGCCTCTTCCTTCAACCTCCACTCTCTCTCCCATTTTTCATAATGGTCGAGCTCAGAACCATTGGCGTCATCCTCATTGGGGATCGGAATTTGGAAAATTGCTTTTTGGGGTAGGGGTGGAGCAATGGAGGGACTTTGGGCATTTGGAGTGGCTTGGTAGTTTTGGGGGAAATTTTGGAGGTTGGTATGTTGGTTTTGGTGACGGAAGGAAGTTTGCGGGTTGTTAAGGTGTTGGTTTTGAGGGGGTGGAACAATTTGGAGGTTGGCATTTTGGGGAGGAGGTGGCACTTGGAAGTTGGTATTTTGAGGAGGGGTGGCTGTTTGATAAGAGGCGGAGGCATATTGGGGGTTTTGAGCGGTTAGGTCGATAATTGATGGGTTATGAGCAGGACTGGAGGGTGGGTGTTGAGCCTGTTCTGTATTCGAAGGAGGAAAGTGAAGTGGAGGCCTCCCATCTGCTGGAGCATTGAATGCAAAAGCTGAATTGGGCAAATCTTGCCTTCTCTACATCTCGACCCGCATCTCAGCTAGTTGTTGCATCAATTGCATGATTAACTTATTCTGATCGGCGATGACGGGCTGCGCCACAACAACATCTGTTAAGCTGCTATCTTCAATGTTATCACCCATTGTTGATTTGCCCTTCCGAGAACTTTGACTGGGAAAGGAATCTGCAGGCCCTATTGATCTTGTGAAATATGGGTGTTCTGCCAGTTTATCGACACAGATCAGTTCTGACTAACTGTAGAGAAAACAACTCAAAGACACATATGTTAGTTTTGATTCATGACAAATAATACAAAATATCACGCAGAGGGCATATAAACACGTAAGAGCTACTTTGTCTGAGAACATGTTAACCCACGAATATTGAGACTTATTTTTTGAACAAGCAGGAAGTTGCTCGTTTTCTTTTGGAGGCTAATAGACTCAGAAAGGATAAATTGCATTGAGCTAAGGTCTTCTCGTTGCATGTCTTGGTATCTGAACCCGACATTTCCTTGTAAAATGAAGAGGGAAAAGAGAATTCTAAAAGATAGAGGCCGGGCCTTGAAAGGCTGCCTACGTATCTCCCAAGGAGAATTCAGGCCCTACGTAGTTCGAATACAAAAGGGAATTCTCATATTCATTCATTCTTTGACTGATTACAAGGAAGGTGAAAGAAAACATGCAATAAAACTCCTAAAACAAAGATTGTGCCTTCAGAAAGGCTTCTTCTTCTGACTTGTCAAAGCACTCTGGCTGCTGCATAGCCGATTCAGGGGAGAAGTTCAACTTGGATCCTTCCCTTGTTGATTAGAGATTCCAGATCATAGCAGAACTCGAGGCACATTCTAATGTTGAGATCTACGGCATTGTGATAAGGGCACGACTTCCAGATTTCACTTCTAACGGGATCAAATGTTTCATCATCCATTTCGATAGGGGACAAGACCCCTTTTCGAACCAAATCACAATAGATATCCAACAGTGATCTCTTAAAATGCGTGAAGAAGTGACAGTAGAACACAGTATGATTTGTGACCGGTATACTAAGCTCCTGTTGGTCACATGTAAGGAGAGCGTTGTCACCCCACATATGGGGGATTTTCCCAATTCTGATTAGGTCGCGGATCTTGGCCTTGAGATCCACACATTCCTCTGTTGTATGGCCATTTCGGTCTGGATGGTAGGCACATGTCTTACGTACGTCTCCCAGCTCACCCCCAAAAATGGTTCCCTTAAGGGGTTTCAGGATGCGTTCAGTCTGAAGACGCTCGTAAATAAGAGCACACGGGACGACTTTAGCTCCCACGTTATGTTCTTGCAGATATGCCTTGAGGGTGATTTTCTTATTCCCTCCTTTCCAACGTCCCTGGAAAGGAGGTCTGTAGACGATTTCTTCCTCGGTATCTTTTTTAGTAACTCCAAGGGGAGTGTCTTCGGGACCACTATTGGCTTCTTGATTGAAGAAAGAACATTTTTTGTGTATTTTTTGGAGCCTCCTGGTTATATCTTTGTTGAAGACATCGTGTTTCTTCCGCATAGCAGCCGTCTCTTCATTCATGATAGCATATCTTGTCATCTTAGCCGCTAACTCCTCGTCTAGCGTTGCATTTGCAACTTGTGCAACCGCGGTGGCGATATCCACGGCTATTCTCCTTTCTATGGTTTCTTGGATCTCTTGTTTGAGCCTGTTCAGCTTCATCCTCAAATCTTCCTCAGTCATCTCGATATTTTTTCCCTTTTCCATCTTAGCAGCAATTTCACCTTTCCTGGGATGATAGAGTAATGTCTTAGGATTTGGTAATTGGATTTTTATGTCTGACTGAGATACTTAAGACTCATGGAATTTTGGTCGGACATTTTGGGGTAGTGATTTGTAACATTTTTTTTTCCAGAAAAATTTGAAAAGGAGTGGGCTAAAAATGTTCTCATTCAAAGCAACGCACCACATAAATAGTTAAAGCACACAAATAAACAGACAAATATTGCGTCCTAACATGCATATGACCCTTTTATGCCAAGGGTAGGCCTAGCAATTTTTTAAAGGATGTATTGCGCCATTTGAAACAAATTGTTGCACCCCCAAAATAAGATTCATAAACAACAGAGAATTCATTACAAAATTAAGCAAAGGGATACATCTTTTAGGGAAGGGATAAACTACAAATACAATAATATCAATCTCACGCAGGGGAATAAGATAACTAAAAAGCCGAAGGTCCCGTTCCTCATCTTGCTTTTTCCACTTCTTCGCGAATGAGGAACTTGCTAGTCATCACATGTGGCTCGGCGAACACAGCTCTGGAAGATATCGATACGCCCTGGAGAGTGTTAAGCTAGTCATCCAAGTTTGAATCCAAACGTATCAGGCAGGCTCTTGCGTTAGCTAACTCTTGCGTGGTACAGACTAAGGCCCTTTGACTTTCATATTCTCGATGCTGGAACTCCTGTTCCCTACGCAGGTATTCTTGCTCCATACGTTGAAACTCTTGCTCTTTTCGGTCCCATTCCTGCTGAAAGTGGTAGGCTTGAATTTGAAGTCTTACTTGGACATCTTCAATCTGTCTGCCTGAGCGTGACGTTGGGTCAAGTGTACCACGTAGATCATCCTGCAATCATTTTTTGTATTCATCAACATACCCGGCTTCATATCTGTTTTCGGCCATGCTTTCCTTTAGGTTGACCCGCCCGGCCCATTCTTGGAGAATATCTTTGGCGTAAGGTATCTTGTCACACCCATCGTAGTCGAAGATGTAGCAGCTAATGTCTCCTTTGAAAGATAGAATTTGTCTTCTGTCGAATTGCCATATCACCTGCTAGGGTTGTAGGGTCGTACCCCTCTAATGCCAGGAAGGATTAGGAAAGGACATTTAGCCCCATGAACAACTATTTTTTCCGACATGAAATCCTGAAACATCCATTGTACATTTCCATCTTTTATGTCGTGGAAGACCTTAGCCCATGCTTCCCTCGTGCTGTGGATCTTGAACCTGTTGATGCTCAAATGAAACTCGTAGTGGTCGAGGTGGCTTTCCTTCTTCGGCTCGGCCAATTTTTGCTTCTGAGTCTCACATGTTTTCACTAAATGCTTAGACATCCACCATTGCAACAAAATATTACACCCTTGAAAAAATGGAAACCCATTTTTGCATTTACCCAAAGCTCGATAGATGTCGGCCAAAATGATCGGGGCCAGGTTGAAGTATTTCTTGACTTGTCCCTTTTTACCAACACCCTCAAAGATGGTGTGAGTTACCATGACAATCCGAGTATCAATTTCATTTCCTCTGTCTTGAGGAAATACCATCGTTCCTAATAGGCATACGGCAAAAGCTAGAGTTTGAGTCTGCCTCCAACTACCATAATCGTGAAACTCATTTGGAAAATTCTTATAATAGTTCTCGTGTCCCCATCATTCGTAGAACTTCACAAAAGGAATACTTGGGGTGTCTAGCCAATCTGCATTTACCAGTAACAACATATTTTTCAGTCCTGCGCTGGTCGGCTTATCCGGTAGCAAAATATGATGATCTGGATGATTTCTCCTTTTCTGGCACATTCCGATGTTGTCTAGACAATATTTGATTTCTTCAACAGTTGGTGTCATTTCAACATCTCCAAAACGAAACACCATCCTCTCATCATCCCAAAATCGAGTTACCACCTCAATGAACTTAGGCTAAACTTGGAGATTTATTATCGATGGGAGGTTACCCAAATGAATAGAAAGTTCTCTTCTCTGACATGCACTAAGATTGTTCCACCATACACGGAGTAGATTCGGTGTCTCGGTGACCATTTTGAAACTCAAGTGTTGTTTGGCCATCTACAAAAACATACAAAGAATTAGATACCCCCCAAACTCAGGACACAATAATTCGTCAAATAGCACATACATCCTTCAAACACATAAGTATGAACGTCCGTTCGGGCCGTGGGCCCTTTGGACTCAAGGTGGTCTTTCTAATGGGCCAAACACGCCTTGGGTGTTGGGTCATCTTAGGCCAATACGCTAAATTTTGAGGATTTGGTTTTAATCTACCCTATTCTGACTAAAAGTGGGCTTTCTTTATAGTGGATCGGTGACCCAAGCGAACTACGTGGGCTGGGACAATTAACGACCGTTGATTATCCAGTAGCCAACTACATTCGTCAGGGTGCCTCGAGAACAATTTGGTTAACGAACGACTGCGGCCCGCATAATCGTCCTTTAGGTGAAAAATTAAAAATAAGTGTCGTCTGACGGAATATGTTATGCCATGAAATGCAACAGTTTATAGCAAATTAAACACATTAAGCACAAATAAACAATTCGACAATTAATTACAATCAGTCAAATAAATCAAATCTTATGGTTAGAACTTAATTAGAGTCCCCAGTAGAGTCGCCATTTCTGTTGCGTCGTAATTTTTCTATCTATAGAAAAAATTACTTTTTGAAATGTTCTAAGTATAAGACAATTTAAGAAAAATATTTAGAAAAGAGTTGCCACTTAATTGTTTAAAGAAATTAAGAAAACTTATAATTTTCAAAGACTTAAACAGAAAAAATCATTTGAAAATACCAAAAGAGGGTTCGGGGTTCAATTTACACTTCGAGAAAGGTTTAGGCATTCGAAGTGCCCGCTAACACGCGGTTGACCTGCGATTTGACTAAATGATTTTTGACTAATTATTTGGGAAAAAATGATTTAACATAAAAGTAATAATATACAATATGATTAACTTGAAGAAAATAAATAAATGTCACATTTTATTTTATATTTTTTAAGAAAGAGGAACCTAAATATAAAAACAATTGAATTAAGTTGCAGGTGATTAGAACATTAATAGAATTAGATTAATTAAAATTCATTTAATTCATTTTTGAAATAATAATTTAAACTAATTTGAGAAATTAACGCATGAAAATCATTTTAAATTAATTGACTACCCCTTTTTGCGAAGATGACCAAGTAGGTGTTTATTTTATTTATTTTCTATTACTTGAAAGGTTTTAATTAACAGTTTTTAAAGTTTATTTGAGAGAAAAAAATGCTTTAACCTTTAAAAAAAACAACTTTAAAGTGAATAAAAAATGATTAAGTGAGAAGCTTAAAAATATTATTTTAAGAACAAAGGTTTAACTTAATTGAAACGTATAAATTGACCGATATATTTGATTAATAAAATAAGTGAACACTAAGACATGAAACCCATTAAAATTAAATCAACACAAAGGAAATAACTCGTCTTTTGGGGACTCTAATTAAGTTAATTAACAATTAAAAAGTTAGAGTTAGATGACAATAATAAATAATCGCAATTAAATAATTAATGAGTAAGGGAGAAATTTGAATTTGGGCCTCATTTTGGGCTAAATTCACTGGAAATTTTGGACTTTTGCCCAATCCCGTTTTGGGTATATACGGGCTGTATATCGGCTCTTTTCAGGTAGAAACCAATTTACGACTAACGCTTTCGCTTTTCTCTGTGATTATGTCTTCCGCATCAGGTATGTGCCCCTAACGATTTCTATGTAAGATTATCGTATTCAAGATTCTTAAAGTATTTAATCTTACATAAAATACTAGTGCTTAAGCCTTTCTCTATATTGTTTTTGCTCAATAAAAATGCAACCTTTTTTTTTCCTTATGGTAACAAGGAACTATTTATAGAAGGGGAATTGGGGGAAAAAGGGTAGAATAGGTATTCGAGTTCAACCTCCAATTTGAAATTTCCCCCCAAGAATGGAAAAGGTTGTTCTTGGTACAAGATTTCAACAAAAATCCCATGAAATCCAAACAAAAAGTTGAGGGTGGATGGCTTGACAGGAGGCTATAGCAGGTGATAGGCTGTTCGAACTGCTCTGGCAGAGGAAGAAGACGCGAAAAGTTGCTGGTTCCGTGAACTCACTCTCGCGTGAAGGAGACGAGGCGCGTACAAGGATTGATTTGGAGTCGCACGCGTCTGTTGTTGTTGCTTCGCTGCTGCTGGGTCGGCGAATGGGTTTTCTCGCATGAAGAAGATGCAGGGGTCGGGGGTCGTGTACTCTTATGTGTTTCTGGGTTCCTGTACACTGTTGGTGTTGGGTCTTTTGGTATTGAGGAATTGAGCTGCTGGTTGTATTGGTATTGGGTTGGGAGTATTGAATTGGGTGTTGCTGATGTGTGGAAGGGAATGGGCTGGGTCGGTTTGGTATTATGAAGTTGGGCCGCTGGTTGTATTGAAATGTTAATGCTGAAATGGGTTTAAATGATTTTTAAAATATGGATTTAAGGAATTTGACTAATAAGTTACAATTTTAACCAAATTGAGTGGTCAATTGCATTACGAATTTAGCTAATGAATTAGGAATGTAGTCAAATTGAATTCATTTAGTAAATTCTGTTAGTGATTAAATAATACGAATTAATATAAATTAATTAATGAGCTTCTTAATCTTAACGAAATAAAATAATTGACTTAATTATGAACTCATTAATATAAAAGTGTAAACTATTATATAACTAAACTAATTAGTGAAATATTTAAACAAAACAAAATCATTTTGAGATGATTTTCAAATATTTATAAAATATACTAATTATACACATAATTATATACAAATCATATTTATTATTTAAAAATTACTTGAAAATAACTCGAAAAAATATTTAAATTTTATAAAGTCAATTATTTCAAATCGTTTGGAATTTAAGAAGCTCGATGATTAATTTATATTGTGGAGGGCCAAAATTGGGTGTCAACAGTTGTGTGGGGTGTCATGCCACCCACAAGCTTCGACGGAAACTTTATGTATATAGGTATATATATAGATAGTCTATATATAAATAATAAACCCGCCACCCATAGTATTGAAGAATTTTGTGGTGCACGTGGTAAAAGGCCAAATGTTTAAGCCTCAATTCGTGGGATCGAACCCGTTTTGACACATTTTCATTTTTTCTTTTTTTTAAAACTTAAGGCTCCTCTCATAAATCAACTGTAATAGCTTTTTGACCTTTTTCTTTTTTTCTTTTTTACTATTGTTTCAAATTATTTGCTACTTTCTTTGTCTATAAATAATTTTATAAGTATGAAATTTACCCTAATTCATCCTACTCCTAACATTAGATATTATTTTTCTATCCTATATTAATTATTTACATTTTACTAAAAATAGTTATTAAAAATTATTTGTCAATTAACAAAATTAAACAACAATTTGTTAATTTTTTTTCATTATCCTAACAATTAATTTTTCTTGAAAGTGTAAACAAAATTTGTAAAAAATTACAAAAATGTTTATCTTAAAGATTAAAATAGTAAACTATCATTTTTATTTTTAATTTCTTAAAGAAGTAAAAGAAAAAGTTAATAACTAATAGAAAGAGGTATAAATTGTTTTTTTGTCTTCTCAATAATTTCATAAACACTTAAATGCCATCAAATATTCTCCAAAAGAAAGGGCATCAGTAATTTTAACCAATAATTATATAAGTTTTGGTACTATTTTTCATGTAACCCAAAATCGAAAATCATCCATAAACTCCTACATATATACATACTCTCTCAATTTATATGATATTTTTTTTATTCTTGAAATTCAAGCTACGTGAAATTTAATTAAAATATTTATTATTATTACATTAACATGATAAGAATTGCAACTTATGTTTGTTCATAAATATTACCTTCTCGCTAAGTTGCAATTCAACCAAAAACATTGTTAGTTGCGATTCTTATCATGTTTATATAATTTAAAAAAAAAAAAAAGGAACAAAAAAATACACCTTATAGCTTCACTTTCAAGAACAAAAAAATAACCTATAAATTAATGGAGAGAGTAAAATGAAAAAAAGAAAAATTGGTTAATTATATTTATATTTTGTTGAGTGACAAGTAATTTTAAATAATTATTTATGTTTATCCTAAAAATAATACAACTGATTTTGTATGAAGTTAAAAATAGATATCTTAATGTATCTTAGTTTAACTCTTTTTTAAATACGTAATTATTTTACTTTAAATCAAAATTAATATTAATATATTTATCTTTATTTGATTTTTGACAAATGAACATTATGAACCACCATAAACTTTTCGTAAACAGCCTACAAGCACTTTTTTAAAAGTTTATACATGTTTATTCCTATTTTATTGATTGATTTGTGATATAAATCGAAAAGACGAGTAATTCGAATCAAACATAAAGTTAATTTAGGCGATGAGTCCGTTTGGCACCCAGAGACTCTAAATCCTGAATCCGCCTCTGAATGTAAGCATAGAGATTTTACCTTGCATGAATCACATTAACTTAAATTTAAACAAATTTTAAAATTAATAATAAAAATCACTGAACATTTCTCACAATAATTTTCGTCACCATTTAACTCTAATATCAATATTTTGAGGCCTGGCAAAAAGACTTTAGTTGCTTGTGTAACCGGGTTGAGCAACGTACTCGTTAAGTGATATAGAGAAAATGATAGTTTAAAAACAACAAGCGGGGATAGCTCAATTGGGAGAGCGTCAGACTGAAGATCTGAAGGTCACGTGTTTGATCCAAGTTCATCGCATATATTTTTTCGATTTTATTTTTGGAGGAGATATTGAATTTAAGATTTTTGGAAGAAAAAAATATTAATATTAATATTGAATTTAACATTTTTGAGCTTTTAATCAACTTGACGCTTGGAATTATTTGTGGAGGGGAAAGAGAAAATATTAATATAAATTAAATAAAAAAAAAACTTTTAAAAATGACTACATATTGAGTTTAATTAGAGATCTATAGCTACTAGATTTGGGAAAGAAAGGTCAAGAGAGAATTAATGAATACATAGTGTATCAGATTATAATGAATACAATTGATTTGTTGATGATATAATTGATTTGTATCAACATATACAATTGTATCAAGCGTATACGTTTTTTGTGTCTTCACTATATTTTGTGTATCAACAAATACAATTATATAGTTCCTTGTGTCAAATATATCAACTATGTATTTGTTCCTTGTATATTCACTTTGTATCAAATGTATAAATGAATTGTATGAAATGTATCAATAAATACAATTATTTTAAATATATATATATTTGTATCACATGATATACATTTATATCATGTGTTAAATACTCTTTCAGAATATAATTAATACAATATTGTCTCTTTTCCTCATTCAAGCATGTTGAGAGTCTGCGTATGATATTGAGAGTGTATGAATATCTATTACGTTTTGAGGAACCAACCTAACGCCATCTTATAAAAATAGATTTGGCCGAAAATGATAAAGACACATTTTACATATTTAAATATTGAAAAGATAAAATATTATATTTAGATTTTTGCCCAAAATATATTAGTCCTTAATAATTGGGGTGTATAAAACATGCCCCAAACATTACAAAATTGGTCCAAATATGTCCTAATTTACTAACATAGAAACTTTCTAACATGTGACATTTTTTCTTTACAAGAGAAAAAAGCTCAAATTTGGCCCTAAACTTTGAATAAAGGGATTATTATTCTTGCAACAACATCTTCTTTAATATGCAAAACCTATAGTAATATTGTTTGTGTCTTTCAATAATAAATTTTGAATAATATATATATATATATCAATGAGCTAGGGAGAAGTATGGCCCCAAACCTACAATCGCTTACTTTTGCTCCAACCACTTGAGCAAGCCGTATTTGCCCTATTGTATATTTGTTTGTGTGACACATTTTACATAAAAAAAATGTTAGAAAAATAAATGACCTTAATTATTTAATCTATATTTAGATTCTAATATAACATCTTGATATATTGAAATATTTATATTCAGATTCTAATATCTTAATTTTAATACACATTTTAATATTCGAATCTCCATTTAGATTTAGACGTTTTAATCTTAATAAAATCAAATGAAGCGTAATAGTATCTCTATATATGAATACTTAGCTTATTGTTAATGAAACAAACATGCTACTCAATTTTGAGAATAAACTAAGTATGTCATCTATTAATAATTGAGGTAAAGTATGCCACTAGTTACTGTCACAAAATTGGTTTGAATAAACGACTTATTATTCCCAAGAGGCAACACTAATGTTGCCTCCTTTAACACTAAAAGCCTCTAATTGTATTGTCTCTATCACCCAAACTCAAATTAGTCACACTCTCAAGCCTTAAATAAATCCCTAATGGAACTCAAATAATGAACAATAGCACTACCAAATTAAAGTTCACCTTTATTGAAACTAAATCAACATAATTTCATCACCAATCACTATAAAAAAAAATGGAGATACGATATCTGACATTTATTTAGTGACATTTGAAATAAATGCCAAGAGTTTTTTTCCCAATATTTATGAAAAAATATAGTAAAACTAATCACATTTGAGATAAATGACATAAAAATAATGACATTTTGTGACAAATGTCATAAATACAATGATATCTCAGATAGAATATCGGTAAAACAACGATATTTAGTGTATCAAATATCATAAATATTATGACATTTATTTCAAATAGCGAAATAAAAGCAATGTCAAAGCTCCATATCAATCTCCTAATGCTAAACCAAACCTAGGCATTTAATATTTAATTTCTTAATCATTTGCAGTAATATTGAAATTAGGAGCGTATATGGTTGGGTTGGTTCGAGTTTTTCAAATATCAAATCAAATTATTTGTGTCCAACGCTTAAATTCATAAACCAAACCAAGCTAATAAAAGTTGGGTTTTTTAACTTCGATTTTTTTCGGATTTTCAATTTTTTTTTACAGGTAAAGTGTTCATACAAATATATAATTAACTTGTGCTTCGAATATTTCTTTAGTCCTACCAAAATACAACTATCTAAGGTGTTTCTTAAGAAAATAACACAAAATATGAGATAGTGATGACAATAAATTAAAATATTCAACAGAAAATAATAATGAAATCGTATAAAATAAATATTGCAAATTACTAAGTCATAATGAAAATGGTCATAATTTATAGTATTAAATCATGGTATAATCCGTCTAATAAGTATTAATTGCATGATTAAACATTAAAGAAAAATTAAAATTAGGTTATGTATTTTAAATGTTTAAACCAATGTAAAACTAAAGAACAAATATTCAACATTATTGTCATTCTTAGTGTTGAATTTTTTTTAAAAAAATTAAAATTAGTATTGATTTGAGCTTTATTGGAATTACTTATATCCATGGACTATAACCTTTATTGGACCATTCAAAATTATAAGTCTAAAAAAATTGAAATAATATCTTAAAAGATAAAAATTATGAAAAAGTATAAGAAATACTTAGAAATTATATCAAAGTAAATACTTTTATGTATAAAATGAATTTTAAAAATTAAATATATAATGTCAAGTTGGTTTGGTCTCGGGTTGACTTCTTTTAGTTAAAATCAAACCAACCCAAGTATAGTCGATTTTTTTTCAATATCAAACTAAATCAAATCAAATCATTAATTTTTTTAAAAAAATAATTTAACTCGATTTGTAATTTGATTTAATTTTGTACACTAACTGTAACAATCAATGGTGGACCATAATGGTTGAGGGTCATTAGTCTTTCTTAAGGCAAAATGTGATGATATGAAAAAATACAACATGCTAAAGACGAAGGTGTGATTGAAAAAAATGAAATACGCGTAATTTCACAAAATTTAGAAGCAAATATGGATCTTTCGCAAAGTTTGATGACAAATTTGAATTTTTTTCCTTAAAAAAATATGTGTTGGAAAGCTTCCCCATTTATGAATAAAGGAATATGTGGATCAATTTTGTAAGGTAAGAACATAGTTTACCTCAACTATATATATATTGACTAATAACATAATTGCATGAGTTATTTTTCAAATTTGATGACATATTTATCTTTTCTCTAAACACTATAAAGTAGGGGTGACAATTAGATAGGTTGGGTTAAATTTGGACATGTTACAATGGGTCAGGATTCAATCCAATTTAAATTTTCTTAGGTCAAAATCGGTCAAATAATGAGTCGTAAAACAGGTCAAGACTCAACCCAATACAAATTTTACCAAGTTTTAATTGTTTTGTTTATTTTTTAAAAATATTTTAGTACCTAATAAAATTATTTTATTTTATTTATTATAGCTACATATGACATACCAAAATTTTTTTAAAAAAATTTAAAAACATTTTAATAAAATTTCTCAAGAGTCAATTTAAGTTATATATCAATCAATTGTTAATAGATTGAACTAATAAATAAGCGGACTAATAATCCACCTAAACTTAAACAGATGGAGCGAATTAGACAGATTGGATTAGATTTTTTCATCCGCAAATATAAAGCTACTAAAGTGATAAATTCAAGAACTTTTATTGTGAACATTTTCCTTCTCTTTTTTTTTTTAAAAAAAAAATCGTTAATCATAATTACAAAATTTCTTGCCGTGAAGATTTTGAACTATGCGTCTTTAGGTATAGGCCCCCTCTAAATTATCACTAATTAGCCATATTCACGTGGCTTCTTAATTACAAAGAGTATGAGATTAGCTGCCCCATAACTTCACAAAATATATTTAAATCACTTAATTTAAAGAATATTTGTAATATATTAATATATACTTTAATTTAAAAGTGTTATCTAATTTTTTAAATTTTGTATCAAATTAAATGAAGAAGACACATAAAATGAAACAACAAGAGTAAATATTATTCTCGAATAAGTGAGTTAGACAAATTTAACTGGAATGACAAATTAATAGTTACAACTAAATTTAAGAAGATCAAGGTGGATGAATCAATAAATAAATTGTTGCACAACTTTGCTTAAAACGTACCTAGGCTAAGATGAACCGAATCAAAATGGATTAAATAATAGGTCATATCCCAATTTATCAACTTATCTCATCATTTTTTCAAGTTTCGAACTCATATTCTATAGGCATTGTTTTGTTTTGTTTTGTTTGCTATTTGATTTTTACATTTATTTGTTGTTATTGGCGATATTTTATTTAATGAGAATACTATTAAATATGTGATATGGTATTTTGTTTTGCTTCATATTTGATTCTTTCATACATTTGGTTTTGTAAATGGGAATAATATTGACGTTTTAACAGTACCATACAACATCACTTTCTCAATTTGTTATATCCTCACTATTATGCTTAATTTCTTCTTTACTATGGCTAATTTACTTTTTGACTCTTTTTAGATTTCTTATATCTAAAACTGAAGATCTCTTATATACAAAAATGTCATAAAACTATTTAAGCTTCATGTAAAAAATGTCTGATATTCAGTCAACTATATATCTTGATCTCAACCAAAAATGTCTGAAGTTTATTTCAATAATACCAAGATCAATAAGGCAATAGAGACATTACAATTAACAACGCAATGTATAAAATGGAAGTTTCAAATATATTTGTTTGAAGTTGTTTTCAAAACGGATAAATTTGTAAAGAACAATAACTTGAGATAAATTAAATGACGATTTTAAAGCAGATATTTTTTTACTCCGCCCATCAAAATTACTCTTAGCCCAAATTCATTACTATATTTGATGGATGGGGCAAATTACATAGCTTTGACTAAGTTTTGCCATGCCTAGATGCAGTTGACCTAACCACTTGGCACTAGCTAGCTAGGTGCCCCTCCCTCGCCCCCAATTAATGGAATAGGAGATCTTTGATTTTTCTAAATAAATTTCTAATCACATTATATTATAAGTTAAATACTATTCGTACTTCACTGACCACGTGAAATGTAATTAAATTTCTTTAATTAAATCTTTCATAATAATAATAAAATTACAAAATTAGTTTTTTGGAGTTCATTGCTTACGGTTTTGGTTTTACAAGTTCCGCTTTATATTATATAAAATAAAATTAACTATATCCAAATTAATTTAAGTTTAATGTAAGGTTATTTATAGTGGGTAAGAAAATAACTCACTTTTTGTATAAAACGTGCGTTACATTCTAGCTGGTACAAAACATATTTTTTACTTGTGTGTTGGTTGGAAGGAAAATATTGTTTTCCACGGAAAATGTTCTCCTACAAAATAATTTTCTTAAAAAGAAGTAGTTTTCTTACTTATAATATTTAGTTAGTAATTAAAATGAAAATATTATTCCGTTTCTTTTTAGATAAATGAAGGCAAATACTATAACACGGAACCCAGACTCCCACTCTTTAACACAAACCCGAAATCCTATCACACTACCACACAATACCCAACGTAGCCCCAACATCGAATTAAGAAACGACCCTCACCCAAACTGTGACCCAGGTTCAACCTTGCTGAGTTGGAGTTGGGGTGAGAATTGAATTTCGGGTTGAGGTTAGAATCGTCAAGGGTTCGAGTCCCGAGTCGGGATTTGGAAGTCAAGTCTCAAGGTTGGGATCAGGAGTCAAGTCTCAGGTCATGTAGGGGTCGAGGTCCTGAGTCGAGATTGAGGTCAAAGTAGGTTCATGGTCATGGTGAGGAGTCGAGTCTTGGGTCATGGTCGGGGATAGGGAATATGATATCGGATCAGGTTGGGGTCAAAATTGAGGTCTGGAATTAGGACCTGGGAATGAGTCAGGGTCACTCCAGGATTGAGGTCAAAAGTTGAGTCCCAGATCGGTATGGTGTCGGGGTCAAGAGTCGAGAGTTGGGTCCTAGGTTGAGGTCGGAGGTATGGTCCCGATTTAGTATTGGGATCAATGTCAGGAGTTAGGTCTTGGATTGGGTCCCTAGTCGAGGTTGGATCCCAAGTTAAGTCCAGGAGTTGGATCCCATAGTGGTGTCGGGAGTCGGTCCTTGGTCGAGTCAGGTGGTGAGGTCGGAAGAGAGATTTTGATAATGGTTTCCTTAGTTTTTTTTTTTATATAGAAAAGTTATTTTCTTAAATTAGAGAAAAATAAATTTATTTGAAAAGTATTTTCTCTAGAATGTTTACGTACCACACACACCCTTTGCTTTCAAAAGTCACATTTGATTCTCTCTGTATATTTTACAAGTCAAATTTACACTTAGGTATTCTATTATAAATAGAGACTCTAATATGTTAAACAACACAAATCTCTCTAGTTTGCGAAAATGGCCAAGTTTTCTCCTCAATCCCCAATAGCCAAAACATTTTTCTCTTTTTTCTTTTCTTTATTTTTCTTATTCATAATCTTCTCCTCGTCCACTGCGACGATTCAAAATAATAATAGAAGGTATGTTAATTTTTATTCCGCTGTGATTTTGCACATTGAATGTCTTACAGTTGCTTCTTTTTGAATGACAACAACAACTTTTCATGTGGTGGGTCTAGGAGGTTAAAGTGTACGCAATACACAATTTATTTTTTACCTTATTCATTTTTTTATTTTATTTTACTTTAATACTAATATCTATTTAAAACTTATTTTTGTAGGCTTGAAGGTAAGGTAGCCATAATAACTGGTGGAGCTAGTGGCATAGGAGCAGCCACTGCTAGACTTTTTGTTCAACAAGGTGCAAAAGTTGTAATTTGTGACATTCAGGACAATCTTGGAACTTCCGTAGCACAACAAATTGGCAATAAGCAAACAATTATGTATGTCCATTGTGATGTCTCGATAGAATCGGACGTAAAAAATGTTGTTAATACAACAATTGCTAAATTTGGTAAGCTGGACATAATGTTTAGTAACGCTGGTGTAATAGGCAATCCATTTACGAGCATCCAAGACATTGATTACAACATGATTAAGAACATATTCGATGTAAACGTTGTTGGAGGGTTCTTCTGCGCGAAACATGCTGCTAGAGTGATGATTCCGAAAAAGAAAGGTGTCATTATTTTCACAACAAGTATAGTAGCGACGTTTTATAGTGATTTGGTTCACATCTATACCGCTTCAAAGAATGCACTTTTGGGACTTACGAAGAATGTTGGAGTCGAATTAGCGAAATACGGAATAAGAGTTAATAGTGTTTCTCCTTATGCAATTAGCACACCATTGATGTTAAATGCATTTAAAGTAAACAAAGAAATGGCTGATAAATGGTTTGAAGAAGGAGGAAATTTGAAAGGAGTTTTACTAAGTGTTGAAGATGTGGCAAATGGAGTGTTGTATTTGGCAAGTGATGAATCTAGATATGCAAGTGGACTGAATCTTATTCTTGATGGTGGTTATACCACTACAAATGTGGCTTTATCAGAGGTCTATAAGAGATTGTTCATAAACAAAACAATGTAATATTATTATTAAAGTAGGAATAAATAAAGATAGACCAACTTATATATGGTGAAATTCAAATGATCATTTAACTATGAGGATATGTATCCGTATCAATATAAACAATGAATAAAAAGCTAGCCCTCTTTGAATGATTGATTTCCCCCCTTGTTTATTTTCCCAACTGATAGGGTATTTGTTGCATTAGTCAATGCAACAAAAGAGATATTTAATGGCAGTTGATTTTATTTTTAGCGATAATAGTTGGTACCGTAATATATTTAGTAGCAATTGAATTGATGTGGTGGGAATTGGAATGTCTAATTTATGTATTAATAATAGAAAAATACATAATTTTGTCCAAAACACGTTGAGACAAATGAAATTAATGAAGGATACAATAAAGTCCTAGTGCTAATATACATGGGATTGGGCCACAGAAATGAGTATTCTATAGAATTCATAATTATAATAAGGGAAAATTATGCGGTTAAGTAAATTTATAATACTTAATTACTCATCATAGCTATAGTTTGCTATAATTACCACTCGCGACTAACATTATACATTAATTACGTGGGCAGGCTTAAGTTTGTATAATTAGTCACGTTTGTATATGTATAATTCTCCACATTTGTATAATTCACAGCTAACTAACAATTCTTTGTTTGATTTGTATTTGGATACGATTGTTTGTATTTATATATGACGACGATTTCCTTTGATTTTTCAGTTTTGTCATCATATACATTCAATCTTTTTGTGTATAACTTTTTAAAGTTTGTATAAACGTGTAGTTTTTGAATTTTGTATAATATGATTTATATAATGTATTTTGTATAATATATTTTGTATAATTGTTTAAAGTTCATATATTTATGTTTGTATCAATTTGTTATTTCGAGTCTTATTATATTTGTATAATTTCAGACTTTATATTACTCAATTATACGAAAACACGTGGATTAAACAAATGTACCTATGAATTATACATACGAGATGCATATTATACAAATTATTGTCCTCTCTCGCTCACCTCTCTCCTCCCTCTCCCAGTCTCGCTCACCTCTCTCCTCCCTCTCCCAATCTCGCTCGCCTCTCTCCTCCCTCTCCCAATCTCGCTTGCCATATATACAAATGCATATGTATAATATACAATTATCTAAGCGATATACATATACAATTCACCTTTCTCTCGCTCGCCTCTCTCCTCTCTCTCCCAGTCTCGCTCGCTTCTCTTCTTCCTATAACATGTAGCTACGAATTGTAATTATCAAACTATAGCTATAGAGAGTAATTAGGCTATTTTTGAGTGATTATACGTGAAAGTTCCTCATATAATAATGATGAGGGAAATATCCATATGCCATAACCAAAAATTCCAAGAATTGCTAACCATTGTAAAAAAAAAAAAAAAAAGTGATTCCTCTGTGTTCTGAAGATGGGTTGTTGGATCTAATATTTTTTGATGATTGACAAATGGTTTGGGCCAAAGAAGTTGGGTCGGACCGAATAAGTAACATGGAACAGGTCCTTCGTACACATTTAGAGAAAGGGAAACTTTACATAAATTATACTAGTTTATAAGTTAATAACTTAGATACATTCTAGTTTGTAATATTAATATTTTATCAGATTATGGTGCATCCAGATATGTTTAGATACATCCAGATACATATATCTTAGGATACATGGGGTCAAAATTATGTGTAATTTGTTCTAGATATACTGTATCCAAGTGAATTTTCATGTATTTGAGATATATAACAAATTTCGCTCGCCACTCTCCTATGTATCTGAGATACAAGCAAATCACACCAGACACATACATATACATGCATCTAGTGTGTATTTAGAGCAATTCGCATGTATCTGAGATATATAACAAATCTTGCTCGCCTTTCTCCCCATCTCGCTCACCTCTCCCCCTATGTTAGTGTATCTGGTAGCAAAAATACATGTATGTTTAGGTGTATCTTTTTTCAATATATGGTATGAAACTCTTAATTACTGTAAGATAGCTAATATTTTGAAAGTATAGGTAATATATATATATATATATATATATATATATATATATATATATATATATATATAGTTTTGATTTTATAATGAAAAAATATGGTTTTGTTGATCATTTTCTTTATGCAGATCGTTCCTTGGGACGAAAGTTGTTTCTTTCCTCCATTTTAATAGTACTAAACTGTTTTAATGACTTAAAAATGATTTATGAAATATCAATTAATTCCGTACTTCAATTTTTTTTTCTTATAAGTTTCAATAAACGCTTCGATTATTAATATTTGAAAAGAGCCCTTTAAAACTTTATATTATTTTTTACGTACATGTGTATTCTAACTCCGCTCCTGAGTCTAATATATGTATTAACGTTTTAGTAAGATGCTATCATCTGCTTTGGAATTTAATTAACCTTTTTTTTTCTTCATTTTGGAAGATTTTCTTTCAACTCGTACGAGATATTGTTATATTGATGTTGCAAGTTGCCTTCAAGTTTAAAATGGCTGAACATATTTTTATGTATAAAATTTCAACAAATTTAATCAGCATCACATTGTCTTCTATCAATTTAATCATTTTGCTAAAATACTTGTATTAACTATCATGAAAAGGTAAAATAAGTATTTTTGCAATAAGGAGAAACTATCTAATTACACAAACATACATATTATATTTACTATTTTTTCTTATTGTTTGAAATAATTACATTTTATTTCATTAATTAATAATTTTATACCAAACTTCAAGTCAGATACATTTACATACATGTAAAACTATTGCTGCTAGATACACTTAAACAGGGAAAGAGGGAAAGAGCGAGAACAGGAGGGAAGCGACTGAAATTTGTCTATGTATCCCTGATACATGCAAATCACATGACTAGATACATACTAGATACATGTATTTGATATGATTCACATATATCTGGGATACGATATAGATATGCGAGCGGGAATTGTCTATGTATCTCAAATACATGCGACGTACCGTGTATTTAAAACAAATTACACTTAATTTTGACCCATGTATTATGAAATACATGTATTTGGACGTACCAAATTGTGATAAGATTGTTAATAATGCAAACTAACATGTATCTAAATTATTAACTTTTAAACTAGTAAAATTTTTATGAGTTACACATAAGTTAATGACCTTGTAAAGCGCGAACATATTCACTCCAAAGGTAAAAAGAAATACATAGTCTTTCAATTTGATAGTTCTCTTTCAATGACTTTGCGCCGCTTAAAAAAGAAATTGATAAAGTAAAAGCAGAGTAAATTAAAGTCAAGAAATAGGACTATGAATGATGAATGAAAATTAAATATTATATTGGTTATCCCACTTTATATCATAATCAAGAAAGACGACTATAAATCAAATGAAATCTACAATAAACAAATTCTTTTCACTTAGATTTTATATTTTGATGTTTTATCTTTTATGTGAACTTATATATTATTTAATCAAATCACCAAGTATAATACTCAGTCTATATTTCAATTTTATGTGACACATTCATTTTTCGAGATTTAAATTGTTTAAGTTTTATTGAGAATTTACTCATGGAATCTTTAATTTTTTTAAAATTTAAATTTATATAGCTGTAAACTACGTAAAAATAATAGAAGTCATAATAATTGACAATTCAAAATATTTAAAAGATATATGAAAATTTTATGATAAAAATAAACTTTTTTAAATTTGGAGATCCAAAATATGTCACATAAATTGAGATAAATTGAGATACATGTTAGTTATCCATTCATGTTGTCTTCTTTTATCGTACACCATAATTGACATTTCTTTTCCTTCCACTTTCTTGCTTCTCGAAAGTATATGATTTTTTCCTAATATACAATCGAATAATTTTATCCATAAATATTACATGAGTATTTAATTCCAACCAGTATAATAGTAATAAATAATTTAGTCCATTTCATAACTAGTCTTTTTATAACCTACTTTATACATTAATGAAAAGTAAGTTGCAATTTATAACTTTAGAAAATCGCTATAAGGCATTGGTAGTTGTAATGCACATCAATATTAAAAAACAAAATAAATATGAATTTCTAATTTCACATAAATCTTCGGGTGTAATTTTTTGTGACGGACTTATGAAAAAATATTTCACAAGCATCAACTTTAATTGAAAGTGCATATAAGAGGTCTTAATAGTCGGATTTGAGCTTTGAATATGAAAAACGTTCTGTTGAAAGTGTCATCCACGCGCGAACTTCAATTTCCCTTTTTAAACAGTAGCTCTATGAATATCAACACTTCGATCCGCAGCCTATCTTGAAATTATTTAAGCAATTAAAATCAAACTTAGAATTTCTTAACGATTGTAAAGTCAAGAAAAACGACTAGTTTCTTTTAATTATTCATTTATTGCGCTAAAAATATCCTTTAGTCCACATTTTAAATTAGATAGCAATCTTTTATAACTAACAAGTTTTTTTAAAAAAAATAATAATTATTATTATTATTATGTATTACATGACACTTTTCTATTAGATAAAATTAAATTCTAATCCATCAAATTTTCTCTTTTTCTTCTTTCCTCTTTTTAAGGCTACTTTCAACCCAAATATTCAAATTTTCCAGTGCAATAATATATGTTGAAGTGGAAGGATTCAAGTTGGAGAATTGATTTTGGATTTTTCTCTTCATCAATCTAGTGGTTCTTTTTTGTTTGTTGTTATCTGAATTTTGATTTTTAATATTTATTGGTATTAGGTTTATTTATTGATATGGTGTAGTCTCCTTTTCTTTCTTTTTCTCTCTCTTTTTTTCAAACAAAATTTATTCAAATTTTTTGCTTTATTTATTTATTTATTTATTTATTTATTTATTTGTAGTTTATTGTGGACCCTATCTTTTATTTGTGTTTGTATTTTAGGATGATAAATCAACGGCCAAGAAAAATGGAATGATTTACTACCACACAAATATATATCATAATTTATTTCAGAGAAATTATTTTTAAAATCATTTAATCAATACCACTTAAAATTTATCAATGTTAATAATAGTTATCATGTATTTATTTACACTTAATGAGATCGATTTAATATCATTTAATTGACACTACTTAGATAATAAATTTGTAAACAAATATTAGGCCGTTCACATCATAGGTTTTTCATAACTAGTTTAAGTTGTTAAAGTGCCAAAAATAAAATGGAAAAATTATCTAAGTAGACAAACATTTCTACCATATTTACTAATTCTCCCAATAGATTGAAATAAATATATATTGTCTCACTAATTAATAATTTCATACCAAATTTCCAATACACCATTTTTGCTACCACATACACTGAAATAGGAAGAGTCGAACGAGATAGGAGGGAAACGAGCGAGATAGTCTATGTATCCCAAATATATATGAATCACATTAGATACATGTATCTAAGATACCAGATACATTCTGAAATACATATAGGAAGAAATGCGAGCAAGAGAGGAGAGAAGCGAGTAAGATAATAGAGAAGCAAGCTAGAAAGTCAGATAAATGTGAATCCACTTGAATACAATGTATCTGAGACAAATTACACATAATTACCGCAATTCCCACTAAGAAATGCGAGCGAGAGAGGAGAGAAGAGAGTGAAATAATAGAAAGGCAAGCTAGAAAGTCAGATAAATGTGAATCCACTTAAATACAGTGTATCTGAAACAAATTACACATAATTACCGCAATTCTCAGTTGCCACTTGTCAGTATTCTTCTTATATAAGTCTATATATATAGTACATAATAACCCCTCTAAACTAAGCTTGAATATATATAGCTAACCTCCTACAATACATATTTGTGTGATCAATTATTATGTCTAGCCAAAAATTTGTTCGTCCAATTTTTGACAATCCCTTTTTCAACATTGAAGAATTACCAAATGATACAATTAAACGTAAACCTGAACCCCTCATACCAGCCAATTCTGATCCCAATGATACTTCCTTAGTCATATCTAAGGATGTAGACCTTGACATCAACAAAAAAACATGGCTACGAATATACATTCCACGACGAATAATTGCAAATCATGATGATGATAAATTGCCTGTCATTTTCTACTATCATGGCGGAGGCTTTGTTTTCTTTCATGCTAATAGTTATGGTTGGGATCTCTTTTGTCAGGGACTTGCTGAGAAACTTGGCGTGATGGTTATCGCCCTTGAATATCGTTTGGCCCCTGAAAATCGACTCCCTGCAGCTTACGATGATGCCATAGACGGGTTAAATTGGATTAAATCAACTCAAGATGAATGGATTCGAAATTATTCTGATTTGAGTAATGTTTATCTTTTTGGATCCAGTTCTGGTGGAAACATGGCTTACCATGCAGGTACTTGATTAGAGTTATTTGGATTCAAGATTTAAAATTGATGCGTTCAATTAAAGATACCATGTTTAGTATTTTCAAACTTGTACTTACGCCAAAATATGTTTGGGATAACGGGTATTATTTACTCCCTTTCTTTCAATTTATGTGATTTACTTTCCTCTTTTAGTCCGTCTAAAAAAGAATTACACATTTCTTTTATTTGACAAATATTTAACGATATTGTCAACAGTTTATCCTTGTGGAGTCCCACTTATTTGCCAAGAAGTCTACATAGGGGTACTCTTTTTAAGGTTAATTTGGAACATTGCAAAGTACCCTTGTAATATTTCTTTAACTACGTGCTTAGTCAAACTATGCATTAGCTAGCTTTGATTAGAGTCCATCCCTTCTTTTAACCTGTCCAAATCTAAACATATTGAACTAGTCATAATTTTATGGGCTAATTTTGTCACCCTTACCTACAGGGTTACGCGTAGCATCTTCATCATACAAAGAACTAGAGCCAGTGAAGATCAAAGGGCTAATTTTGCATCAACCATATTTTAGTGGCAAAAACAGGACAGAATCTGAAGAGAAGCTAAAGGATGATCAACTTTTGCCATTACATGCAATTGACAAGATATTTGACTTGTCCTTACCAAAAGGAACATTGGATCATGATCATGAATATTCTAATCCATTTCTTAACGGAGGGTCAAAGCATTTAGATGATATGGTCACACGAGGCTGGGGGATCCTTGTAACCGGTGTCTCTGAAGATCCTTTAGTTGATGGCGCGCGCAACTTTGCTAATTTTGTGGAAGAGAAAGGTATAAAAACTTTCAAGCTCTTTGGAGATGGTTACCATGTTGTTGAGTTGTTTGAGCCATCTATGGCTGCAGTCTTATTTGATGCCACTAGGGATTTCATATCTGCTACTAAAAATTAAAAGTATGAGTTTGTTTTGTTATATTTCCTTTTGTGCAAATAAGATAGGAGGGTATGCATTCCTTTGTGTGTGAGATTACTTTAAGTTGTATTTTTCTGATGAATAAAAGTTTCTAGAGTTGAGTTAGTCCTAATATCTATTTCGTATTTTGCAATGTTGATGACAACCTTCTCTCTAAATTTGTAAGTCTAAAGACATAATACATAACTGTGCCTTTAATTTGATTTCAGTTGATATCTATTAATTCCTTCCATCTTTGGGTGTGCACAAGTAGACACTTAAATTTGTACAACTAGACACATGTGTCCTATATGGTGGGTGTCTTACAAATAAGTTCGAGTCTATCTCACGCGAATTATCATGTTGGACGCATGTGCCTAGCTATGTTTTCAATTTTGATACAAGGTTAAGTGTTTACTTAAAGTTGAAGGGCATGGATGTCAGCTAACGCCAAATTAAAAGACACATTTATATAACTAAAAAACTTCTACAAGTATGCAACTTTCAATTTGTTCCTTTGATTCCTATAATTAAGAAACAACATGCATGTATGGAAACAAATTTTAAAGAGTAAACTTAGCTCGGTTAGGTGTGAATTATCCTATGACAAGTTCATTTTACTCGTGGAAAAGTTGGAATTCATAAGTTTCAAATCTTAGATTCGTTTCCGTTCATATGTGCTCTTAACATATATATAGGCCACAATCGTATAAATCAGTTCAAACGTGCAAACTATATCTGCCTTACCATGTAATTTTGTTCGATAGGAGGTGCTAAACGTGTGTTACTTGAAACTTAAAATAATTTATTTACCTTAATTTTGGTAGAATCTAAATTAATTATTATACATATATTGAAGTGTAAGAAATTCTCATCATCAGCTATTCAAAAAGGTCAATATAGGTATCCTTCCATTAAAAGTGAAAGATGCAATTTTAAAAATAAGATAGGTTGATCGGTACAACATGTAAAGATAATTTGATAGTGTTAAAAATCTATATATTGATCGTGCATAAAATTATGGGGGAAGGCATAGGCGAAATCTCAGCGACACACCTTAACTATACATGGGTCCTATTACCCTTGTGAATTATTTTAAAGTATAATAAATACACCCTTTGATGCTGAGGTGGCACAGAGACTGTGTGCTCACTCTCTTAGAGGCATGTGAGTGTAACGATCTGATCCATCGTCGTTATGAAAGGGCACCTTGTGTAGAGTCCCAAAGGTTTGGTAGGATAGTGCAAGAATTTCAAAAATTTGAGCACGACAGATTTTAGCTTAGATTATTTTTGGGCTGAGTTGACGTCATCTCATCAAGCAGAAGGTCCCTTGCTAAGGCGAAGCTGCTATAGCGGTCTGAGTCCTGCTATAGCAAGGTGTTGAAAATTAGCAACCTAATTAATGTGTCATCTTTTATTTTCCTCCCACGTTTGGAAGGAGAAAATATATGAGGGTTGCTCTAGAAACCCTCTAGAAGCACCCGGAGCAAGGGAGATTGAATTATCAAACTAACATTTAATGCTAAATTTAAAGGGCTATATATGCATTTTGTCATAAGTAAACAAGGACTAATTAACAAATAATATAGTTATATCTAAACAAATTTAAGAAGTGTTAAGGTCTTTTCGGCTCTATAAAAGCTTCAATCTTCATTCTTTAGCCCTCAAAACCCTACATTTTACTTAGCCATCACTCTCCTTTTCTTTGGTACGTGAATGACCTTCATGAGCCTGTCATTGTTACTTGAATGACATTAAGTGATGAATGTTTTTAAGGATGTACTTAAAGATGACTTGCAAATTGGATCCTAGTAAGAACAGACACATTCATTAGTTCAAGGATATATTTCGAGTAACATCTTACATGTTAATTCCATTAAAATGTAACTTAACTTAAATTAGGTTTTACATGTTAAGACTTTATCAAAAAATCTTGTTAAGTCTTTGTTTATAGTTTTCAATGTAAGTGAATAATTTTACATTTGTATTATTAATATATATTTGTGTTTAGAGTTTTTATTGTTAGTTTTTCTATAATATAGTAAATTGATTGCTTTGTTATTACCAAGTTAATTAGCAGAGGCAGATTCATGATTGAAAAAGTTTTTAAAGATATTATTTATTGTAACTTTAGTGAATTCATAGATCTGCCCTTGTTAAGTGGTGGTGAATCTTTAATTTCTATTGTAATTCTATTAAATGATAAGTTGGTAACCATTGATTTGTTGCATTGAAAGTATTTACTCTATTGCTTTCTTTTGCGTTTATGTTTAAAGCTATATATATATATGGTGATTTTTTTAGTCAAGAACAAACTGAGGACGGGTGGTTCCTCAGGATGATGACTAGTATTTGGAATGATTTGTTCAATTTTTTTGACAAGGCAGCGAAGAGATTGGTTAATCTAGTGCATATCTAGTTTTTTTCTCATGAATGTGCATCTAGTGTCACAATATCCAAATTACTTCTTCAATGTGTACATTCCATTTATTTTAGACTGAAGCGGTGATCTTCAATCGCAAAAAGATTTATGTTGCTGCAGCGGGAGGTATTTTAAGAAACATAACATCTCTCGCCCTGCATATTATTACTCGGTTTGAAATCTGACATTAACTGTCATACTCTTAGACTTTAGTAGTACAATAATTTCCATATATATGTGTGTGTAGTCTTAATTAAGAGCCCGTTTGGATTGGCTTTAAAAGTAGCTTGTAAGTTAAAAAATAAAAAGTCAAACTGAAATGACTTTTTAATCAAAAAATAAAAAGTAGGGGGAGACCTACTTTTGGTTTTAATTTTTTTTAAGTTATTTTAAACTTATTTTAAGTTGTTTTTAACCTTTTCAAACACTTTCAAAAAGCTAAAAATGATTTAGAAGTAAGTTTGACCAACTTTTAAGTCAATTCAAACAGGGTCCAAGTAAACTATATATGTGTGTACAATTCATAATAGTAGTTCTATTTGTTCAACGAGGCAATCCTTATGTTTGTATTTTCTCAAAACGTACAATACTTTTAATAAATTGAAATTTCTCCTTTCCTCTTTTTTTGCTTTTAGTTCGGTTATTTATGTTCAACTTCAATTATATAAATTTACTTTGAAGGAGGAACATTCTTTTTGTGTAAGATTGTCCCTTTAAAAGAAACTCAAGTGTTCTATTTTTAAAAGAGGGGATATTATTATTACATTTCCCTAGGAATATACTGTTAAAGTCTTCTTTGGTAAGAAAAGTTTTGCCCCAAAAGTGGGACTTTTCTATACAAATCTTGATTAATCAGCCCCAATCATTTTTGTCAAATTCAACTTCAGATCTATTTAAAGATGATGTGGTTTCAAAGTTTGAGATTTGATTCTACTTTGTTAGACCCAAAACTTTTTTTTTTTTAAACCAAATTGGCCATTGGGCGTAATTTAATAAAAACAAAATTAGATACAAGTCCACTGGTCCAAGTGACCCAAATGAAAAGCAAAAAAAGGACAAAAATACAATCAGAAAAAGCTACAAGAAGTAAAAGAGACATTCACATTTGATATCTGAGCAATTAAATCCAGATCTTCTTCATCAACTAGAGAAACTTAAATATTAGTATGCATTATCATCATTTCATAATTTACTTCTCTCTCTTTTACATGAGACAGTAGCAGTTGAGTGGTTGATTCAATCCCTTGGAGAGAACTTTATTCTTGTGTAGCTCAATATCCCACTACACTACTCTAGCTGCTTTTGTTTGATTTATGACTTTTTCTACCTAAGCTTATGTAATCCTATAGGTTGCTCTATGTTTTTGCTCGGCATGCACTTCTTATCTTGTTCAAAATATCAGCAACCTCTCATTTCAATCTATGAATCAATTTTCTTGCATTTTCTATTTGTATCTTCAAATGTTCCGTTTTCACCTTATTATTTTCTTGAGTATGTTAAATTTCCTTTCCAATATCATTTGCACGAAGAACATCATCTAAACCTTTTTTTCTCAAATTCTGAAACAGAACACATGTCTTTGTCTCTCTCTGCAATGAGTACTAAACCATATTTATAACGATCATGTTCTTGGCATCTTCGTAGAATAAACCATAATCAGCATCGATCCAATTCAATGTGGAGAAAGCAAAATTTGTATAATAAACCAAGTCATCCACACTAGTAGTCATCTCAGAAGTGAGATGTGAAACCAACAGAGATTGGACTTCATCAGTCATCACTTTTTAGATTTTACATGTATTTGGCTTTGGGAAGAATGTGTTTGATTTGGTGTCTCCGGTCTTAATAGACAAAGTTAAACCTGAATCCATTATTAAGACTGGAGTCATCAAAACAATTATATTCTTCCCAAAGTCTAATGCACGAAAAACTAAAAAAAGTGTTGACTGATGAAGTTTAGTCTATGCTGATGTCTCTTCTCACTTATGGACGACTACTAGCGTGAATGTCATGGTTTATTTTGTCAATTCTGCTTTATCCAAATTGAATTGAATCGATGCTGATTATGGTTCATTTTATGAGGATGCTAAGAATATTACTGCTTATAAATATGATTTACTTATTGTAGAGAGTCAGAGATATGTTCTGTTTCAGAATTGGGAAAAAAAGGTCTAAACGTTATTCTTCGTGCAAATGATATTGAAAAGGAAATTGAACATACTCAAAGGAAAGGATAACGAGAAAAAGGAATATTTGAAGATACAAATAGAAGATGCAAGAAAAATGATTCACAGATCAGAATAAGAGGTTGCTGATATTGATTAAGATGAGAAGTACATGAAAGATGATGAACAAAAACATAAAGCATTCCATAGAATTGAACAAGTTGAGGTAGAAAAAGTCAGTAATCAAACTAAGACAACTAGAGTAATGCAGTGGGATATTGAGCAACACAAGAATGAAGGTCTCCAAGTGATTGAATCCACTACTCAACTACTATTGTCTAATGTAAAAGAAAGAGAAGTAAAACATGAAATGATGATAATGCATACTACTATGTAAGTCTCTCTAGTTGAACATGTTTAAGTTTTGGGGTCTAGCAAAGTAGGATAAATTTTCAAACTTTGAAACCTTATCCTCTTTAAATAGATGTGAATATGAATTTGATAAAAATGATTGGGGCTGATTAATCATGATCAATATAGAAAAGTCTCACTTTGGTGTGAAGTTTCTCCTACCAAAGGCGACTTTAATAGTTTAGACCTATAGAAATGTAACAGTAGTATGTAATTTTGATGATTGACAAAGTATTTTGATGTTTGACAAAGTAAACTATGCTGCATTGCTTATCATCATCAAAAAACGGTGAAATTGTTGGGAAATAGGAGAACATATAAATAGTTTTGATGATTGATAAAGTGAATGTGGTTCACTACTTATTGTCTTATATTTACTCAATTAGGTGAACCAAATTCCTAAACGTGAATGCAGACAACCTATATAGATATGGGAGATTGCAACAAAGAAGGAAACTAATAAATTGAATAAAAAAAGGAGCGAAAAAGAAACAGCTAAAATAAAGGAGCAAAAAAAGGAAAAAAATAAGGGTAAAAGTAAAGTCCAAAGAGGAGTCAAATTTTCCTTATAGGATGAAACTCCTTTTAAGGAAGGAAATAAGAAATTTTCTTATAAAAGGCCAAGTCCTATTCATAGTAAAGGTCATAGGCTGTGATATACTTGGGCAAGACAAATCTCCAGTATATATGCCATGAAGACCATTAAGAGCCACAATTATTGCATATTCATGAAATACATAATCTTAAAAGCGGTAGTCATTGGAGCAAAACTACGTGACTTCGTCACAAAAATACAGGAACCTCGTTCACTAGTTGTGTTCAAGTCGTTCTATTGAATATTGAAGTTTAATTAATGTTGACACCCAATTTTAACCCTCCACAATATATATTAATTATCGATACTTCTTCAATTTCAAACTATTTAAAATATTTAGTTTTATAAAATAAAAAATATATATATATAAAATAAAAAGAAAAAAAAAGTATAATATATATATGTATGTATGTATGTATGTATGTATATGGTTGCAAGTTATTTTAACTAGTTTTGTCACTTTTTATAATTTTTAGATAATGTACTGGTTTCACATAATTATGTATTTAACGCATATATTTTATAAATATTTGAAAATCATCATAAAGATTTTACATTTTTAGTTAAATATTTTATTACTTTAAGCTATAGTTATAATTTAGAGTTAATTAGTTTGTAATGAAATTAATTATTTTTATAATGGAAATAATTATAATATTTCGTTAAGATTAAGAAGCTCGTTAATTAACTAATATCAATTCATCTAAATTAAACTTAATTTTTATCTCTTAAAAAAGAACCAATCTTTTTTTTTTCTATCTTGGGCTAATTTCTAGCAGGCCCAATACAATAGTTTCCTCCTCAGCCCATTCCAAACAGACCAACAATACATATATGTACACAGCAGCCAAAAACGACCTAGCCCATGTCACTAGTATTCCCAATTCCAATTCCAAATCAACAACAATACATACAAGCCCACTCCAATTCCCATTCAAACAACAACAATTCCAAACGACCCCTTCACTTCTTCTTCTCCAAACATACGCACAGCAAATGCAGCAGCACAGCATCCCAGTCCAGACGCTGCAGTCCAGCAGTACCCGACCCCACTACCCATACCGATTCTCGTTTTTTTCACGAAACCCAGCGAAAATTGCGTCAACAACGAATCCAAAACAACCCACCTGCCACAACCACCCAATTTCAATCTTCTCGTCCGGATTTCATGGGATTTTGTTGAAATCTTGCACCATAGGCAGCTCTCCCATTCCTTGGAGGAGAAATTTTCAAAATTGGGTATTGAAGTCGAATTCCTATTCTACCCTTTTTCGATCCCAAGTTGAACCCTAGATTTCCCCTCTATATATATGTCTCTTCTTCTCCATAGTAGGGGGGGGGAGAAGAAAAAAAAAAGAGTAAGGAAAAACAGGAAGAAAGTCATAGAGGATTTTTCATCCGATTATACAAGCCTCAAATAGCTCCAAAAGTTTAAGGTCAAGAGTTCAAAAATATATATAATTTTCAATTTTTTGGAGTTCGTCGGAATCTTGTGAAGTTAAGGTGTTGGTGGAAGTTCCTTTGTGGTCAAGCTCATCGTCCTAGTTTCGCTGCCCGAAAAAAGGTAATATGTACTCCTTTGTGTGCTTTTCATTTCGATTCCGAGTATTATGTGATGGGCCTGCCTCTATTGGGTCTTCCTTGGCTTCCTTCTCACTTGGATTGAATATGAATAGTCATGGTTTTATTACCTTTGCTGCTGGAATCCTTGGCTGATCGTTGTGTTATTCATGCCTTGCCTCGATTAGATGTTCAAATCAGTTCAAGTTGTTTAAATTTATCTTTCACGTTGTTTCGAATCGCATGTTCGTCTTGCTTTTGGCCCTTATGCCTAATGTGCTTTCAAACATTAGTGAAGCTACGTCTATATTATGTGTTAGTCGTTATATGAGTTAGCTCAATTTAGGATCCTTATGTTCAGCTGAATCTCTGTTTGAGTACGCTCAAGATGATTTATTATTATTATTTTTATTTTTATTTTTTTTCTTTTGGTGTCAATGAATATGTTAGCTGCGCCATTCTGTTTTGAGTCACTGTTATTCGCAATTTCAGTAGTCTTCTTTATCGTTTTTGTTGCATCAAGTTTTCAACTAGTAATTTAAGTTCGTTATAACTTCCTTTTTAAATCTGGTTTGCAGCTGTTAGGTTTACTTATTCAACCACTAGTATTTTCTATTGTTGCACGTGAATATGGTTTGATCGATTAATTCATGCAAATTCTAGGATGAAGTTATTAGCCATTTTATTTTGTTTCCAATTTGACGCTAGTTATACAAATCCTTTCATCATATAGCTAGAAGCTATCTTATATGTGTTTTGTTTTCACTTAAAGTTAAGCAGATTTTTTTTTATTAAGTTAATCATCTCTCAATACTAGGATTTTCGTGACTGCGTCCTTTTGCCTATTCTTGAAAATTTTTCTTGATGAAGTTTAGAATTTACAGTGACTATAATTTTGTTTAAAGTAGCATGGCTTGATTTATGGCTCTATTTGGGTTTCTCAAAGTTTGAGTTTAGATAGAACTACTTTGTCTTGATACTCATATTTCCACATATGCTATTAGTGTGGTTTTGGGTCTGTTAACATGAGATACCTGAAAACATTGTTGGTTTGCGGGAAAATTATGTGAAATAATTTAATTGACTTGTTTAACAATTTTTGTTGGGATACTAATCCTTATTATTCTCTTCCCTCGCATGAAAATCCCCGCTTTGAGTTCAAGTTGGACTCAAATTCTTCCTCCCTAACTTTTGGATGGGCTCCAAGAGTCTAAAACCTCTTATTGAGTCAGCCTCCGATGTTCGAGGAAGAAAAGAAAGTTGAAATACGGGTCTTGGAAGTCCAAAACGCAGGTGAAAAAAGGCAAATATACAGCTGATACACACCTATATACATGCTGAATATAGAGAGTGAAAAATGGGTCAGCAGCAACAATGAATTAAAGCCCAAAAAACGGGCAGTATACAGCAGTATACATTAGTATACACCACGAAAATACTGATATACAGGTCAAAACGTGAAATACAGGGATGAGACAAAAATACAGGTGTTCGGAAGCAGGAAATGCGTAAAAAGAGCTGATATACATGCTCATATACACTGATATACAGCCAGTATATACCCAAAAAGGGATTGGGTAAAAACCCAAAAAATTCTAGCAAATTGGCCCAAATTCAATTTCTCCCTTACTCTTTAATTATTTAATTGTAATTATTTATTGTTGGTTGTTTAACCCTAACTTTAGAATTGTTAATTAACTTAGTTAAATTCCCCAAAAGACGAACTATTTCTCTGTGTTGTTTTTTTTTTAACAAATCTCATTTTAGCAACTCTTGTAGTTTCATTTATAGTCTTTAGTCAAAAAATTTTATTTAGTTTAAAATAGTTTTCATATTTTGATTAACCAAAAAATGTTTCAAATAAAAATCAACTAATCTAGTTTTGTGTTCTAATTACTTGTCTTTAATTCAAATGGTTCAATTAAGGTCCCATTTTCTTAAAAAAAAAAAAATATATATATATATATATATATATATAATGTGTCCTTTATTTTTTAATGGTATATTATAAATTATATTAATTTTGTGTTAAATCATTTTCTAAAGAATTAGTCAGATATATTTTAGTCAAGTCGCAGGTCAACCGCGTATTAGCGGACATTTCGAATGCCTAAACCCTTCTCGAAGTGTAAATTGAACCCCGAACCTTCTTTGGTATTTTCAAATGATTTTTTCTGTTTAAATCTTTGAAAATTATAAGTTTTCTTAATTTCTTTAAAAAATTAAGTGGCGACTCTTTTCTAAGTATTTTTCTTAAATTGTTTTATACTTAGAACATTTCAAAAAGTAATTTTTTCTACATATAGGAAAATTACGGCACGACAATTAGACAAAGGCTAGAGTTACTAGTCTTTGTTAAGTTGTTCTAGGGTTATTATTAAGTTGTAATCAATGTTATTGAGTTGTAATAAGTGGTGAACCTAGAATTTTTGTTGAAGAGTTAAAAAAACATCTTAAATAGTGTTGACAAATAAGATGTACTAGATTTCAAGATCTCTTAGATAATAGAGTTGTAATTTGAAATTGCTCTTTGAAGTTAGTGGAGGTTGCTTAAAATGCTACACATTGTAGGTCGTGGTTCTTTTATTCCCTTGAGCAAGGAAGTTTTCTACGAATATCAAGTGTTAATTACTTTTGTTCTAATATGACTATTGGAAACAGGTTTCTAGAAATAACTGTTGGTATGTAGTTTTCTTTCACTATTTTTAAAAATCAAACACTTATGTCTCTTACAAAGGGACAATCTTACACAAAATGAATGTTCCTCCTTCAAAGTAAATTTAAATAATTGAAGTTGAACAATAAATAAGCAAACTAAAACAAAAAAGGAAAGGAGAAATTCCAATTTATTAAGTATTGTACTTCTTGAAAAAATACAAACCTAAGGATTGCCTCCTTGCACAAATAGAACTACTGTTATGAATTATACAAACATATATATAGTTTACTTAATTAAGACTCCATCTATATATAAGGAAATTACTGTACTACTAAAGTTTAACCGTTTGGCACTAGATTTGCGGCGCAATGAGATTATATTATTAAAATCTCAAATTTGAATTAAGAATATTTCGAGTCTTTTTCTCACACTTCACTATTTCATCTGTATTTCATTCTAATTTTTGTGTGCTTCAACAACCAAAATTCCTCTTTATTCCTGTCAAGAAATTATCTTTTCGGTCCTCATCAAATTGACATTTTGCAAAGGTTTTTGGCAGTATTTTTTTTTTCTTTTGAAAAAAACAATTTACTTATTTCAGAGAATTGAGATGTTTGATTAAACACGGGTCTCCAAAACTCAATATTATAGGTTTAAATTCTATAGAGCGTGAATTTTTTCTTCTTAAATCGAATTAGAATGAAATAAATTTATTCAGTAACTTTCACGACAATCGAAATTTGACCTCTTGTTTTGAGAATTTCTTTAAAATATATAAGCCAACACTATATATTACATTTATATAGTCATATTTTTACTTTACACTAGTACAATCAAGGTTCTTTTTGGCAGTAATTATATATACAACATACAATATTATTATACACTTACAGTATGTGTTGATAATGTATCAACTTTACATAAACGTATATAATAATGTGTAAGAGATGTTTTGTACCCACTTTTACACACATACAAAATTATAACAAACTTATACGAAGACAGTTTAAAATGGATCACGGGTGGGGCTTTTGGGTGGATATTTTATTCCTCAAAATTTTGAATTAAACCTTCTCATCTACAAATGCTCCTTTAACTAAATAGGATAGTGACACGTCATAAATGAATTTGCTAATTGAGGTTATTATTTAGGCTGTTAAAGATGAGGGGCAAAATAGAGCCAAAAGGTTGACGTCAAAGGGCATTTTAGGCCCTTTTCCTAAGTTGGAATAAACAATTTTTTATATAGGTCCATACTATTTTATACTCCCTCCGTTTAAGGATGATCTAGTTTGACTTGGAACGGAGTTTAAGAAATGAAAGGAGATTTTTTAATCTTGTGGTTTTAAATTAAAGTTATGTCAAATGTACCAAAATGCCCTTTAATCTTGTGGCCTTAAACATGCCACGTGAAAAATTGACGTTAAAGTGTTATCAAAAAAGGAAAGGGGTCATTCTTTTTTAAACAAACTAAAAAGGAAACTAGGTCATTCTTCTTTAAATGAAGGGAGTGGTATGTTTTATGTTTTAATTTAAAAAAAGTGATTTTTTAGGTAATCAAAAAGTTATATTATTAGATGCGTGATATTTTACATAATTAAGAAATTATATGAAATAAGTACTGTATTACTTAATTAAGAATTTGTTCAGTCAAGAATCTATCCGAAACAACTTCTCTACCTTTTCAAGATAGGATAAGGTTTAGGTTTGTATACACTCTACCGACCACCATCGATCATCAGACCCAACCTATGAAAATTGCACTAGATTTGTTAGTATAAGAAGATATAAGTGCAAGAACAAAGATAGTTATTCCTCTCATCTTCTCTTTTTATATGATTTAATTAAGAGTAATTTAATAAAAACACCTCTAATTTGCTAAAAGCACCATTATATAGCCCAGCGGGAGTATCACTCACATATTTGAAAGTTGGAATCATCATTTGCTAACGTATAAAATCTTAATTTTATTATTAGTAATTTAGAATTTTTTCCTTAACTATAAATTAAATGTAAATATTGAAAAAAAAAAAATCAATTCTTAGAACGCTCCAAAAGTGCATTCTTCGAGACCTTATTATATTCGGAGAATTGAAAATACTTGGTGTATGAACAAAGTACTTCGGAGAATTGAAAATAAGCATAGATTTGGAGAATTTCCAAATAAGACAACCTTTTGAAGTGCTGTTGAATTCATGGGTAGGCAAGAGACAAGCTGACAAACTAAAATATCTTACTAGCCAGAGGAAAAAAAAAGCAAAAGTGATTTCATAGTAGCTTTTGTTATACATTAAGAAACATTTCAATCAAACAGAATATATTAAGGATCAAAATAAAACAAATTGATGGTTTTGTCATAGAAAAAAGAATACCACCCTGCTTATTTGGTGCATAGAAACAACTTCTTATAGGCCTGAGTTAAAGCCACATTTGTGGTGCTAAAACCACCATCAATAATTAGGTTTAAACCACTCACATATTTAGAATCATCACTTGCCAAATACTAACACTCCATTTGCGACATCTAATAAAGCTCCTTTCAAATTTGCTGCTTCAGCAAACCATTTCTCTGTCAGTTATTCCAAACGCTATTGGTGTGCCAATTACATAAGGAGAAACACAATGAACTCTTATTCCATATATTTTCCTAATTGAGAGTCCCAAAAGTGCATTCTTTGATGCTGTATAGGTGTGTGGGGTATTAAGATAAGACGTCGCCAGCATACTAGCTGTGAAAACTATGACTCCTTTATTGGCCGGAATCATCACTCTAGCAGCGCAAAAGAACGCCCCTACAACAACAGTTACTTTTGCACAAAAAGTTAAGCTGTATATAGTTGCTCCTAGCTCCACCAGTTATCAGTGCTACTTTACCCTCTAGCCTGCAAAGATAAAGTTAAATTTATAGTTAAAATAAAAGAAGAGAATTATGAAAAAAAGAAAAAAAAACTAACTTTTGAGCTACTGGGGATTGAAGAGATGAGGTAATCATTTTCTCAAGCTACTTCAGAGAATTCTTTAGAGCCTCTATTTATAGGGAATGAATCATAGCAATTAAATTATGTTTTTCGGATGTTTGTGATGAAATGATTAAATAATTCTGAGTTTATTTTTAATAAAATCGCATATTAATTTATATTTTCTAATAGAATAATTTAAAAATTTTACACTATTAACAAAAAAAGTTATAACTATCGAAAAAAAACTCAATCTTTCGATGAATGATGTATCTTATTTTCGTTAAATTTTAATCTTAAAGATACAACCCAATTTAAAGGTTAAAGGTTATAATTTTGTAATTGTTTATTAGAAAATATAGTTATGCAACTTTGATGGAAAAAAAATTATGATTTTATAACCATTTATAAAATTTACCAATTTCCTAATATCTATACCATTATGCCTAATCTTTTTTATAGTATTATTGATGTAATTTAGTGGGTGGTGGCCCATTAAGTATAGTATTATTATTGGTTTGTTGACGTGCTTACACAAAACTTTTGCTTACTTTTGGAGGAAGGATTTGATTAAATATTTGAGTGCGTCTTTTAAAAACTAATTTTATAAAGTTCAATCAAGTGCAGATCTCAATTATTATGTAACAAAAGATATCCATTACAATTTAAAATATTAAGATATGATTTTCCTACTCTTTAGGGAAAAAAAATAGTCCTATGTTAATAAGCCACATTTATTGTGCTATTAAGACCATCAAAACCATTTTACTTTGTCATCATAACTCAAATAAATAATAAGATACTCAGTATAATTTCATAAAGTAAAGTATAGAAAAGTAAAGTGTACATAAATTTTCTTCCTATTTCAAAAATTAAAAAAAATAATTGTTTCTGATAATTCTTAGCTCAAGAAAAAATAATGCAAAATAGTCCAAAAAATAATGAAAATACATGAAATAACATATGGTAACAAAAATAGAAGATAGCAGCCTGAAAAGAATGGATAACAAGAAACAATAAATAATAATAGAAATCACAGGACAATAATCTTCATGAGCAATACTACACAACAACTATTAAGAATGGATAACAAGATGACGTATTGCTACCTACTAACCTCCTATCCTAATATGTGTTGTCTACTACCTCATATCTAAGATCATGTCTTTGATAAGCTAAAATTATGTTATATTCTATCAAATCACCTCTCTCTAGTACATCTTCGGTCTACTCTACCTTTCCTAACACCATCTATAGCTATTTCGGGGTTGCAAGCAAAATTGGTCTCCGTTCATCCAGTATTCCACATGTGCATGTTGAAAAAGTGTATCGAAAACCCCTCTTTTGTTATCCCTACAGAAGGTGTCAATGTGAAAGACAGTTTGACTTCAGAGGGAATTTCCAAAGAAATTCTTGATCATCAAGTTCGCAAGTTAATTAAGAAAAAAAAGTGTATGTGAAAGTGTGTGTATATATGTATATGTCGGTTATAGGGCAAAATCGAGGAAAAATAGATGAATTTCATAGCGTCAAAAAATAGTGCCTCAAACACACAAAATAAAGGAAGTCCATCATCTAGGTAAAATATACTATTCTCGATTTTTACTGTATAATCAATATAAAAATTAATGTTTTTTTTATACTCTTCAATTGCAGTTTTACGCTTTAAAAACCTTCCATTAATTTTCATTAAAAAAAAAATTGACAAGACCCTCTCTATTTTTTTTTTTTAAAAAAAAAAAAAACTAAACAAAAACAATCATAGTTTTTTTCGTATTTTTGTGCGAAATCAATCGAAAAAACGACCATCTATTTTTTCTTAAATTTGTTTTTACTGTTTTCGTGCATTTTTTTTGTGAAAATATTTGACAGATTCGTTTGTTGATTTTTGTACAGTAAAATTAATTTAAAAAAAACCATTGGTTTTTCAATATTGTCTCTCGATTATGTCAGTTGATTTTTCACTTGTTTTTAGTAGTTATTTTATTTATATAGTTTCTAGTTATTCTAATTTATTTCTAAAGTCTGATGCAGTTTTTTTGAGGTATAATTTCTGCTAATCTTTTTAATACCTTTTTGTTGTTTAGAATAACTTTTTATGTTACATATTTTAGAATTTGATTTGACCTTTTTAAATTAAATACTTTTTTCATAGTTCCCATCAAATGGAGTTCGATTAAATATTTTCCTAAGACACTAAATATTAACTTTTGGCAAACTAATTAAAAATATTATAGTGTGAGATAAAAATAATTAAATATATATATTTTTGACTTAATATCATTTATGCTCGTATTAATCTCGAATTCCTATTTTTTCTATGTCACCCCAAATTTTGTTTTGGATAATTTTTTTCTCATCGAGTGGGTGAATATTTAGTTTTTAACAATTTTATTAAGTTAACATCAAAAGTGAACTAATTTTATACCATAAGGACTATTTGTGCTCCAACGTATAAAATAGTATAACTTACATAAATTTTATTGTATAAATCTTAATTACCTTTTATCTCTATTATTTTTTCTAATTACACAAATTTCATGTTTTTTAGGAATTTCGGATACATAATTAAGGATCCGGATACATTACTGTTGATACATTATGTATCAATCTGTTGCATGTTGATACATTATGTATCAATCTGTTGCACTTATTAAGGAAAAAAAAAACTGAAAAATCAAATTAAGATCTCATAGTATCCATCTGTTGCACTAATTAAGGGGAAAAAAAACTGAAAATCAAATTAATATCCCATAAATTGTGTTTTTCCAAATTATTGTTAAGAATTCAATCATATAGTGTAACTACCCAAAAAATTCAAAAATTAATTTTCTTCTTCTTGTTCATCATTCTCTCTGTTTCATAAAAACTTTTGTCGAAATTTTGGATAATCGAGGTGAGTTATGAAGGATACAAAAGTGATGGAATTGTTGTTGGACAAACGATTTCTTTTGTGAATCTTCAAGTTCATCGAATATCCTTTCGATTTTGATTCAAGATTGTCGAAAATTTTAAGATTCAAAATTCTTCTCCAGTTCATTGAAGATCCTTTCAATTTGATTCAAAATTGTTGAAAATTTTGAGTTTCAAAATTATTCTCCTAGTTCATTGAAGATCCTTTCAATTTTAATTCTAAATTATTGAAAAATTTGAGAAGATACATCATGAAGATCCCTTCAAAATCAAGAGAAAATATGTTGTAGAGATGTTTTTAGTTAGAAGGTTTGACCAATAATTGAGGGAGTTGGCAGCAGGAACCATGTCGTTGAAATTTAAAGCAAGAAAAAGAATACAGTCTATTAGATAATAGTAATATTTGTCTCTATTTAATCAATTTATTTACTGTTAAGAAATTTTGAAAAGAACCTGATATGTAGCAAAAAGCTCTTCTTTTTTTTTTTTTTTTTTTTTGCAGTAGACTTTGTTTTCTCAGTTTGTAGTCATGGGAAGCAGTCATTTCTTGATAATCTTTCTGTTGAACTTTCTGTTGATTCTTCGTCCTTCTGTTTCACTTCCTTTGTGTACTGATTCAAATAAGTGTTGGATTTCTACAAGATACATTAAATAAGAAAGTGTTGTTCATAAGATTTTAGGTTTGAGATCAATACATTATTGTTTGGTAATTGTTATGTATCATATATATTTTGTATAAATGTGAATTTACGTATCATAACTAAAAAAATTAGTACATGATACATTATTATTTATGTATCTTATTTTGTTTGAGAAATACTATAATTTAAAATTAAAAAATACATTATACATGTAATTGTTCCAAATTAGCTTCTTTTTTTGTGTGTGTGATACATAACACAAAGTTTATGTATCAAGTACATTTATATTGAACATAATAAACACTAATCGAAGATTCAACAACATTAGAGTTATGTATCAATTCCTTAAATATGAACATGATACATTGCATAAAACAAAGGTTATTGTAGCAGTGATGTATCAGATCAATGATAACACTAACAAAAACTAATTTAAGACTCAAAATAAACGAGATACATTAAAAATTTGTATCTTTGATAGTGATGGTCGTGCAATGGCAGATCCAACTTTTTTCTTCTTTTTTTGGATGTTTTTCAACAGTAGATACATTAAAAGAAAATAAATATTTTTCAAGAAAAATTCTCAACAACGATATGATTAACTAAAATTGCAAAGGTTCAATAAGATTTCAATGGGGGCAGGGGGCGGAGGTAATTTTATTTTTATTTTTTAAGATGCAAAAATTAAAAAATAATAATAAAAAAATCGGAAATTGAAGTGATAGAAAGAAATCTACCTCTTGAATAATTTGAAATCATTAATTGGAAATAGAAAAGATTTGAAATTCAAAAATAGATTAATTGATGTAACTATGGAGAGATTTGTGGCGTGAAAAAAGGAAGGAAAATCATGAGTATGAGATTTCAAATTAATGTATCCGAAAAAGGGTATGATGGAAGTAAAAGAAGGGATTTTTGATATTTTTTAAAATGGTAGGAAAAATAAGAAAATATGATAATAAATTAAGTAATTTTTCCTATAAAATAAGGACTATTTTAAAACCATGACAAAGAATATTGGACTATTTTTGGGCCTTTTCTCCATATCTTTTTGATACTTTCATTTGCATCAAATGACAAAAATAGTCTCTTATGTTTGTGGGTGTGTCCAAACTAGTACCTTAAATGTGATTTAATAGTTTTAGTCCTTTAAATTTGATATAAGTTAACGTAAATGGTCCCCTAACCATTTTGATCATTTGAGTTTGTCAAAAATTATTACTTTTAGTCTTTGATAAAATATTTATCGAACTCTATTTGTTAAATTTGACATGAACTATGAGTTATAATTTTTTCAATAAGAACTCATATTTAGAATTGCACATTATTGAAAAAAAAAAAAAAGGTCAAAACTAAGGGACAAAATCGACGTACACTATTGATTATAGGACAAAATCGAGGAAAAATAGACTGACTTCATAATGTCAAACAATAGTGCCTCAAACACACAAAAACAAAGAGAGTCTGAAATCTAGGTAAAGTACACTAATCTCGATTTTTATCGTAGAATCGATATAAAAATAAATATTTTTATTTATACTCTTCAACTACGGTTTTGTGTTTTGATAAGCGACATGCTTCCATTAATTTTCATTAACAAAATTGATGGACTCTCTATCTTTTTTTTTTTAAAAAAAAAAAAAACTAAAAAAACAATCATAGTTCTTTCGAATTTTTGTGCGAAAATAATGGACAAACAAGTGTCTATTTTTTTCTTAAAACTATTTTATTGTTTTCGTGCATTTTTGTCGTTAAAATATTTGGTAGATCCGTCCATTGATTTTCGTACAGTAAAATTAAGAAAAAGTCATTGGCGTTCAATGATGTCTCTTAGTTCCGTCAATTGATTTTTTGCTTGTTTTTTATAGTGATTTTTTATATAGTTTCCGATATTTCTAATTTTGTTCTGAAGTCAGGGTGCAATTTTTTAATGTGTAATTTTTACTAACTTTTTAAATATCTTTTTATTGTCTAATATAGTTTTTGTGTTACAAATTTTAAAATTTGATGAATTAAATACTTTTTTCATAGTTCCCGTCAAATAGAGTTCAATAAAATATTTTCCTAGACTCTAAATGGCAAACTTTTGGCAAACTAAACTGATCGAAAGTCTTTAATTCATACTTAAGGGACTAATTTGGATCTATCCTTAAACATGAGGGAACATTTTTGTCATTTTCTCTCTATCTCTCTAAACCCCTGAAAACTATTGCATCGGCAACTGTTCTTTTGTGTATTGTATGCCAGCCATATTAGCTCCATTCACAGGTTTGCTATAAAAGCACTATTTCTCTGTTCTTTGTGAAAATTTCAAATTATGCATTTTTGTAATCATGATTATTAGTATTTTCTTCGCTAACTGTGGTGTTCGAGCCAATTTGTTGCTGCAATTTGATTAATTCAGTGGGCAATCTGATGCAGTCGACGAACAAACGTGTTCATAATTGTTAAGAGCAGGATTTTGACTCATTTTTGACTGATTTTTCTTCAGCAGTACGCAATGGAGATCAACTGGAAGACGGAATTGCCAGGTAAATATCCTCTATATGTTATGCTTAGTTTTGTTTGTTTGATTGAAGAGTCTACGATCTACATTCGGCTGCAATTATTGAAATTTTTTATTGTAATTGTATATTGTTGCTGTAAAAGAGTTAACGGTCGTGGAATACGATCTTGTTGCTCGATTTGGAGTTTATATAAATGATTTTTTTCAAAATGAAGTTTGTAATTAGAGTTAAATTGACAGTTTTACGGTATGTGCAATGATTAAACATATGTTTTAGGAATTTTTTCATTGCTTGCTTGGAAGCTTAATTGACGTGGTTTAAGTTCAGTTCAGCGTGAGGATGAGTTGATGATCTTATGTTAGCTGTATGAAGTTTGTGAATCTCATTTTTATTAGGATTCTGGATAAGCAAACCTTTTTCTGTTTCATTGTTTTAATTATGAAAAAGTAAATTATCACATGTATTAGCTAGACTGGTTCCATTCAGTTGAAAACACTGCATATATTTTTTGTTTCAAAGAATTGATGTGTTTGTGGTCTGTGGATTTTCATTAGCTGCATCATGCTCTAAGCAGTAGAGTAGAATATTTGTAGAGGAGAGTTATTGAGAAGTGCCAGTTTTCATCATAGGGAACCTCATTAAGAAAAGTTGAGGCAGTTGCACCTGCATTCACAAATTAGAGGCAGCATCTCTGGGGGAAAACCTCGTATTGTATCTGCATAACTATTAAGTTGTTATAGAATCATCACCGTAGAATTGGCAAAGTATCTACAGAACAATTTAGTTGAATATATATAGAAAACAAAGAAAGAAAAATAAATTATATTTCAAAGCATTGGCAAGTACCATTAGGTTGACGTGTGTGCTTTTCCTTTTCACTTGGCTACTTTCATTTGCAAAATCATTGTTCTAAGATCTGTTGAAAAAGTTAGATAAATCAGACAATTGATGTTCCGATTTGCCACTTTTGATGATACAAAATTCTTCTTGCAGAAGATAGACTGAACTTCGAGGCACTCAAATCCCACCACAAGTCAAAAGCTATTGCATCAATCAGCAAACAACAGAATCCATTTGATCTCTTACGCATTTTGTATGGTAAGTTCTTCTAATTGCTCTGGAAGTTACCACAATATTTTCTAGAGTCTTGCTGATTAGATCAAGACTTTTAACTTTACTAGAGAGTGACTGAAACTTTTAATATGAATCTGAAAAAGTAAGGATGAAAATAGCAGATCCGAGGAAAGAATTCACTTCTTCTGGTAAATTTTGGGTCGCCTTTGAGACTAATTGCGTTCACTCTCAGTTTCACTTATTTATAACAAGTTTCAGATGGCTATGGCGATAACCTCAATAATATCAATACTAAAATACAAAGTGATGATTTTTCAAGTGAAATAAAATTTGGCATACTTACAGCGTTACGCAGGGACCATTGTTTGTGCTCTGTTGTGTATGGGTCACCACTGTGCATGAAGTCAGCATAGAAACATATGCAGAGGATGCAGTGCTTAGGAATTTGTAAGCTAAGTTTATTCATATATTTATTGACTAGAAGCTCATTCTATTAAAAAAAGTTAGAGGTACGTTATGTTTGAGTGGCTTTTGAAAAGATTGAGGGATTTTAAGGGTGGAAAAGAAGCATATTCAATTGTCACTGAAATCATCTCAGAAGTCAAGATTTTTTGATCTGGTATCTTTGTGTTCTCGATATCATCTTATTGCGGCACATAGTTTGGAAAAATGGCATTAATTTACTTCTCATCTGGTGATGGTGCAAATCTATGATGGTATTGCTGAATGACACCTTTAAGTGCTCTTCTGGATTGTAGATGAACACGGTTGATGTTATTTCCCTCTAGGTAGATTAGTTGAGAGTTATATCCCTGCAGCTTTTCTGTTTTAGCCTTCTCTTTTGTGTTGGTTTTGGTATTGTGTACATTTCTGGTGACCGATTCTAAATATTGGCTTTTGGCCATTTACCTCTCCTTTATGATTGTAATATCTTCTCTGGACTTTTTTAGAGGGAGCTGTATCTGGAGCTGCTGCTGGTGTTGTTGTAGAAGCTGCTTTGTATCCAATTGATACAATTAAAACTCGTCTTCAAGCAGGTTTATTCTGTTAAACAATTGGTGAATATCTTCTATGAATGTGCTTCCTTCTTCCTACTACGTTTCTTTTTAGCACGTACTAACTATCTGAAAGTTTTTTTACTTGACATTCTGGGTTTGAGTCATTAACACAATGAGATTAGCTTTTGAAAAATTCGTAACTGCTTCTTAACCTCTTATTTCTCATCCATCAGGCTTCCAACTTGAGTATTAATTTCCTAAAGTTTGATTTTAATTATACAAGGACTTCAGCTACGTGAATCTTGTCATCTCTTATACTATACTGGTTGATTTGACCAGCTGTTCATGTTTTAATGTTAGGCAGCTCGTGGTGGAGGACAGATCATTTTGAAAGGTCTTTATTCAGGATTGGCTGGAAATCTAGTTGGAGTCTTACCGTAAGTAGTCTTGATTTCAAGTACTTTACTTTATGAATTTGATTCCATGGATGAATTTCTTATTCAATGCACATTGTGCATTATAAAAATTACACTCAGGTCATTTCTCAATTCATTATGGGGTTGTTTGATAGGAAGTATTAGAAAAAATAATACCTATTCAGTACCATTCTTATACATAGTAAACCATGACATTAATAATGTGGGATACTCTTCCTATTCTAATACAACATATTCATTTAATACTACAAACCAAACAGTCGAGAAAATATAATACCAGCATAACTAATCCCAATTCTCTCGTTTTCTGTTATTACCCATTGTTTCTTTTGCTTCGGTTATCGTATTATTTTGCTACTGCTACTGTTCTTTTTCCCTGAATGTTATGTAATGTGTTCTCTATTATTTGCTATGTTTTCTTTACTCTTGTATTTTCTTTTCATACTGCTCTGTTATGCATGACAAGATTAACATTATTACATTGTTCTTTGCAGAGCATCAGCAATATTTATTGGTGTATATGAACCTGCGAAGAGAAAATTGCTGGACAGCTTCCCTGAAAACCTTAGTGCCTTGGCTCATTTGGTAAGTATTGCAACTGATAAAATGTCAGCAACCCTTATTTTGTTATACTTTACTTAAGATATTCAATGATCTGGGTCCATGCAATCTGTGACCGAAGTTTATAGTCTATAACTATATTAAATCCTAGTTTAAGCTACAATTTTGAAGATGGAACATAACTCTTTGAACCTCTCACGCATAATTCGTTCTTATTTCTGGAAGTATATTTAAATTGACACATCTATGTGAGCGTAGAAGATAATTTTAAATTGTCCCTTTCTGAATTTTGAATTATCTATGCATTTACATTGAATAATTTAAGAAAAGGGCCAGCAATAAATGTCCTACATTTCAAAATTACCGAAGTATAAACGTTTATTTACACTCAATTTAGACTGCAGGTGCTATTGGCGGAGCTGCTTCTTCTATTGTTCGTGTACCCACTGAGGTAATGAAACCTTAATTGTCCTATCCAACGTTTTGGTGTTGCTTCACGGGTTTAAGGTATGAATAACTTACAGGTAGTTAAGCAAAGGATGCAGACTGGCCAATTTTCTTCTGCCCCTGATGCGATCCGACTCATTGTTGCTAAGGAAGGGTTTAGAGGCCTTTATGCTGTAAGTAGGGGGGATTTTTCCAGAATTTATCAGAAACTGAATCTTTGTTGAATGACAGTTTTCCTTGCCCAGCCTCTTGAAAACCCATTGTTTTCTTTCTTGAGTGCAGGGGTATGGTTCTTTTCTACTGCGAGACTTACCATTTGATGCTATCCAGTTCTGTTTATACGAGCAGCTGCGGATGGGGTATAAGTTAGCTGTAAGTTGGTTCTGTATTGATGCTTACACATCATCAATTTTAATCAAATTCAATATAACCCGTACTCGGGGGCTGAGCTAGAGTACAACTCAACCCTTCTTTCTTTTGTGCAATTAAGCAAACTAAAATAGAAGCACCAGTATACCAGTAATATTTCATCCATCTATAGTATTTTCTTTATGCATTGAACTGGAGCTGCTCAATTTCATTCTGCTTTTCACTACAATAGAATTTACATAACTTGTCCACATGATTATATATATAAACTCTTCTTTCTATTCATAAATTTACAAAGACTTGTTTTTATATTCATATTCTTGGAAAAGAGACATACTTTTTTCTTATGCAGGCCAAAAGGGACCTTAAAGATTCCGAGAATGCAATGATTGGTGCCTTTGCAGGTAATCACATGTGTTAGATTATTTCCAATTTCTATGGTATCAGCTGTTTCGACTGGTACACTGATATCTGCGGAAATCCCTCACTAAATAAACAATCCATGTGTAATCAACATACTTTTTCAAATATCTTTATACACATGAACATGACACATATTTATGAATCACAAAAGCCTTTTGCTAACGGTCTATGGAATATTTCATGGATTGAGGATCAATTTCAAGCTAATCTATGTTAGTTGGGACACACTTCTTAAAAGGAGAATTTTAGAGATGCATTTCACTTGAAAGTGGTCCTTCATCTGCTGTAGTGTCTTGGATGGTAAAGTCTGTTTCCTATTAGAAATCAATTGGAAATGAATGCAAAGAGACAATATGCAAAGCTTGTTTCTAGATTCTTCTTCTGATTATACATTTAATATCACAGCAATAGTTTCTGTTCTTCAGATATCTGTTACATTTGAATCTTACATTACTTGCAGGTGCAATAACAGGAGCTATAACTACTCCTCTTGATGTGATAAAAACAAGATTGATGGTTCAGGTTTGGTGCCCTCGCGTCTCTCTAACTGCAAATCTCTCTCTTGCTAATTCATTATTGAAAACCTGACTGCTTATGTTTATTTTACGTGTGCAGGGTTCAGCAAAGCAGTATGAAGGCATTTTGCATTGTGTTAAAACTATTGCAAGAGAAGAAGGAGCCTCTACTCTTTTTAAGGTAGTGACTTTGTGTTCTATGACTTACATTATGTGCATATGTTTGGTTGTACACATAGTGATTATGATTCAACTTTTCATCTAGTCCCTCCAAAAAGAAGAGTGCAGATGACGGATTGGCATAAACTTTCTTATACTGATTGGGCTATCAATTTTTATAATAGCTTGTCAGTTTGTCAGCCATAATATATGATAGAAGCATCATTCTCGATCATTCTCTCTTGTTATCGCGTTTTATTGTCAAAACTCTGCCCATTGAAATTTGAGATGTCGTCTGTTCTCTTTCATGCGTTGTAAGGAAAGAAGATCCAAAGTAATACCAATTCCTTCGAATATTTAATCTCTTCAACAATTTCATATAAAAAGCACTAGGAGTTCTAATATTGCAATAGAGTTCAGCAGAGAATTCTTGTGGGAAGTGATGTTATATGTAATGTTGACAATTAAGTTAATATAACTTAGATGATCAAGCAAGCTAAGCTAATTCTTTACCGTTGTATTGCAGGGAATAGGGCCACGAGTACTTTGGATAGGTATTGGAGGATCCATATTTTTTGGTGTTCTTGAAAGGACAAAGAAACTAGTTGCTGCAAAACAGCCTGTTGATTAGAATTTGAATCCTTCGAAATTGGACTATCAATTTGTCTCAGGTACATCGTAGCTACGTGACTGGACATAGTTCTCTTGAAACGTTTCTTCATTTCTCAGTGAATTATTATTGGTTGAACCCTGTTGATTGTGGGCAACCTATGGTGGGGTGTTAGTGTAATGCAGGAAGAATTGGGTCAATGTTGTGCAGTTTGCCTTTCCTTCTCTGCACTATTATTCTCAAACTATTATACTTTATGAAACAAAATCTGAAAGTCTAGGAAGGTTTACAACTACAACATACCTAGTATAGTCACACAGAGTGGAATATGGGAAGTTAGAGTGTACACAGACCTTTACCAGGTAAGGTAGAGAGGCTGTTTCCTATAGACCCTCGGCTCAAGATAGAAAAAGTTTAGAAAAAGACGTAATGGAAGTACAAGAGACAACAGAAAATAACAAAAACAACAGATAGTAGCAGAACAATACTACAATAATAATCCTATAATCGAACTATACGAAACAACATATAGTAACATAAGTCGAAGAACAAGAAACTACAAGAGTAGCATTATGCCTACTGGGAAGGGAAGCAAGACAATACACTCCTACTTATTAGTATAGATGCACTCTTGCTTAAAGTCTAGGAGGTTTACAGGACATTTTAAATCATATAGAAGGTAAATAGTACAATGATGAAATCTCAGGGAAGATATGCATATCATCTAATAGTTAAAAACTTGACATGGCTTGTGCACTGGCTTCATATTCTTGGGAGACCAATTCTTTCAGTCTATGGATCAGCATGTCAAAATCATGTTGGCCCGTCACCAAGCTGAATCGAACATAACGGTCTCCTGCATAGAATCTTCTACTTGAACGACCTATGATTTTTGCAACTCTGAAAACTTCATGACAGTTTTTATCTTCTTTCCTCTTACACTTCACCCATGCATAAGCTGCCATCAACGCCACAACGATTTCTCTTTTAGAACACACACAAGCATAGAGTATAGGCAAGATAATTTGTGCAAATGTTAGAGGCCTATATATATTGTCACAAAACTAAACTTTATGTAGGAGTTATCTTCGAGTAAAAAGAAGTCACCTGGAGATGGCTCTCTTGTTCTTTCAAAAAATGTGCAATACCGAGTTGGAATTGTTTGGAGGCTAAAACGTTTAGTAAGGGAGAAGATGTGACTCAATTTTTCCCAGCGATACGTCAAGACGTGTTGTGCAAAATTGAAGAGTTGCTTGCCATCTCCTTGAGCAACAACTTTCAATAGTGTTAAAGCTCTCAACTGAACATCCTTTGAGGTACCCATTTCAGCCAAACTAATAAATTCCATCATTCTTGTATACACATTCACATCTTTCACAATAGCCCACCTACATTAATGAATAGTAATTAGTTGTTTCTGTAACTAAAAAATAGTCATTGTTCTCGAGTTTTAAATTTCACAAGAGAAATCCAGGATAATGTGTTGTGGAGTTTCACTTGTGGAATTTGAAACTCCAAAACGACTATTTTTCACTTGAAGAGTTTTTTTATTACCCAAATCTGGATCCAGCATGACCAGTAAGCTTAGACATAGAGAAAATCATGAGATCTTCATCAGCAGGAGCTGGAATTGCTGTATAATGAGACCAATAATAAGCATGATCATAAATGTGCTTCACATTTGGACCATTTAGAACTGGACTTTCCAATTTTCCATCTGGATTATTTGGTGAAGTCACAAACTCAATCACATTTCCAGCAAAATCTGAGTTGTTCTTCAACATGGATGAGTCTCCTCCAAATTCATAATGGCGTGTTTGAAAGTATTCCGTCTGAAGCTTATAAAGCTGATAAAAAGTACTTTTAGTGAGAAACAGTTTGTGTTTGATTCAATAAATTTCGAAAACACTTTTGAGCAACAACTACTGTTTGACCAAGCTTTTCCAAACTACTTTTAAAAAAAATGCTTTTGCTACTCTCGAGAAACACTTATTTTCTCCCAAAAGCTTGGCCAAACAGACCATTAATATGTAATAGAGAACGAATTACCGAATAATAAGGGATTTTATTTGCAACTACTTCTGTTGAATAATTATTATCCATAGAAAGAGCATGAACTGCAGCATGTAGAAGCTGAGTAGAGCCTGTTCCAAATATAATGTATTTTCCATGTGTAATAGCATTCTTGGCAATTGCATGTATTTTTCTTATGTTTTTCTCAAGTTCTTTGGATATAAAGGACTGATTATTAGGAAATGCATAGCTCATTCTATGCCAACCTGCCACTACTACTGCACTGCTAGCTGCATTTTGCATCCAGAATGGTTCCAAGCATAGAGGATCACCACTGCATATTAATTATACAATCAATTACACAATAAAATGATGAAAGAATCAACTTTTTAAGGGGTTGGATGGTAGGGGTGTAATGCCAATAGTAGTTATGCGGAGATTATTTGGTATATTAAAAATAACATGCATGGCATTAATTATAAAAAGGATATCAAACAAAAACAGTATTAATAACTCATAAAGTTAATGCATGCCTAAGGGATAGTACAGTTGAACATGAATAAATTTGCAATTTCAATCTTTTAGAAGGAATATTCACAAGAAATCTTTCTATCTTTTTGGATGGGAAAATGTGTAAAATATAAATTAGATGGATGATTGATAAGTAATATACTTCCATCCTTAGTTATACTGTTATAGAGATGGATTATTAGCAAAATAACAATAACATATTATTTAGTGTAATATTATAAGTTTACTAGAGATGAATAATTAACAACTATAACATTTTCAGTTTAATTCCACAGGTAAGGTAAAGACTAGAGATGGATAATCAATAACAATAATATACTCAGTGTAGTTCTACTAGTGAGGTAGAGACTAAAGATGGATAATTATCAACAATAACATACTCAGTATAGTTCCACAAGAGGTATAGATTAAAGATAGATTATTAACAACAATAATATATGCTTAATCTAATTCCACAAATGAAATAGATACTAGAGATGGATGATTAACAACAAAAAAAACATATACCTAATCCAATTCCACAGATGAGGTAGAGATTAGAATTGGATGATTAACAACAATAACATATACTTAGTGTTATTTCATAGGTGAAGTAGATACTAGAGAATAAGGATGACGATTAACAACAACAATATTTTCAATCTAATTCCACAGGTGAGGTAGAGATTAAAGATAGATAATTAACAATGATAACATACTCAATGTAATTTCACAGATGCGATGGAGATAGATGATTGAGATTTTTAAAAAAAATTAATTGAATTGAATAAAGTAGAATATTACCTTTCCTACATTAGCAGAACAATTGGAGGAAAATAAAGAGCAATCAATGCCACCATAACAAGAATAACATTCACAAATAGGGTTTCCATCAACATTAACATAACCATCAATATAGGCTCTTCCATGGCCAGAACATGAAATTGATGCAATTTTTTCTGCTTCTTGTGCTGGCTCTTTGGCTCCAACTTAATTTCTCATTTTGACCAAAAAAAAAAAAAACTCAATTTCTCATTATCATAATAATACATTTTCCTAAAGATATATATATTCACAAGCACTAAAACTAAGTGACACAAAACATAACTAAAACTCCTAATCTTTGCCATTATACAATAATATTGGCTTCCTTTTCTTTTCTTTGAGAACTAATTTGAAGGCTTTTGCAATTTGCAATGAACATTATATGAAATACACTTTATTTTCTTGGTAAAAGGGATATCAAAAACAGAGAAAAAATTTGCATGATGACGAATAGAGTGGGAACATCAACATGCTATTTAATTACTTAATTTTTTTGTCAGGCGGATACTTTTTTTATACTCCATTATTCTTCTTTAAACTCTATTATTGTAATTGTTTTATTATTATTATTTTGCTTTGCTTGATTTGATCAAGAAATATGACGTGATTTGTCAAAAGCATATGTGAAAAGATTCTTTAAGAACTAAATAGATGGATCATGCGGTGAACATTATATATTAAGTAGGAAGAATAACTTGAACCCTGCAAGTCATATTGTGTAATTCTTTTATATTTTGCTTTAGTAGACATTTGGCTGATTTTTTTTTTCCTTTATTGAATCATTGAATGTGTAAAGAAGAAATCTTTATATAAGATTTGCTGAAATATTTAAATAAAAAGAATAAAGCATTTCATGGCCCCATAAATCTTTATATAAGATTTGCTGAAATATTTAAATAAAAAACAATAAAGCATTTCATGGCCCCATAATCAATTAATGCAAGATAATCAACAGCGATGTGTATGTCGACATCTGTTGGATTGTGTTTGCCATACTGATCCATTTAATTTATTTGTCTATATGTGTGGAAATATTATATCAATGATGAATATATATATATATATATATATATATATATATATATATATATATATATATATATATATTTCTTTATGCTAAAACAGTATAATTGAATTTATAAATATGATTCAAGAACATGTAAATTGAGATGATGTCTTAATTTAAGTGGCACACTTCGTTTTTTGAAAGTCAAATAGTATAAGTTTGATCGAAAATTTGCGCATCATAAAATCTTCAATTTTTTAAAAATGAAATTTATATATTTGTAAACTACACAAAAAGTACTATAAGTCACAATAATTGACAATCCAAAATATTTGGAAGATAAGATAAAAAATTTACGGTCATAGATTTATTTGAATCTCAAAATCCACATGTATCACGTAAATTGAGACAGGGGAAGTATATATTTTAGGCATCTCCATAGCAATGTCTAGTGATCACACTTAAAAGTTCGCTCAAATAATAAACACTCTTCAATCTCCGCTTTTAACTATAAGATTACTGGTTCGAGTCATTAACGGGAAAAAAATGTGAGACCATATATGATATAACCAATTTTGGGCAATTATATCCTAACTTTTTTTTTGGGTTTGGGTATCTCCGTCCGTCTCCATGAATTAAAATCCACTCATCAAAACAAGCAAACGAGTTACTTTTTCCATTATTTTATATGAGTTAATTTGACTTGGCATAAAATTTAAGAAAGAAAGATTTTTGAAACTCGTGATTTAAAATAAGTGATAGATATTTGTGTGACCATAATTCATTTCATAAAGGATAAAATGGACATTATAAAGTTAAAATGTTACTTAATATAAAAATGTGTCATTTTTTTTAACCAACTAAAAAAAAAAATGAATCATATAAATCGAAACATAGAAATTAAACACTAATCGATAGAAAACAGTTTCACAAGTCGCTCAAGTTTAGACACCTTTGAGTGATTCCATAATTGCTACTTTTAGTTATTCACTACAATTTTACAAAGTAGGATTTGAAAAAAGTAAAATATATATAAATGGTTAAAATATATCATATCATAGTTGTGTGAGAGATTTTTTTAATAGCTAAAAGAGATAAGTGTTAAAAACACTCTTAAACTATTCCTTTCTTTTAGTTTTATACATAAACTATTTAGAGTGTGAGTTTCATATATAAACTAATATTTATTAGTTTGAGAAACACACTTCAGTGATATGTGTAATACACTCTCTCTTTTATTTACAAAAATCTTGTCACATGACATTTCAATTTCCACATGGATAAAATATTCCAAATAAGTGGAAGATTCATTAAACTGTGAAACGTTACCTTGCCATAATGTGATGTGCTTCCAATGCCAATAAAAAGTAACATATCCAATAGTATTTAACATCCAAAAAACTGCCAAATAAAACGCGTCCCATGCCGAAATATCACAAGTACCGCCTCGCCCTGGGCCATCGCACAAAAAACTATAACCGAAATCCTTTTTCCATCGTGACAAAAATTAAATAAACTATTAATATTAGTTAAAAACTAAAGAAGTAAAGATTAAGTATTACTATCCAAGAAAAAGATATTATTTTTTTAAGAAATAAAATTTAAATTTATTTCTCAGTCCACTCCACCATCTCCTCCCCCACCACATAAGAATGAGTCATAAAGTTTGTTTCTAAATATATATATATATATATATATAACTGAATATGTTACGTAAATTAAAACAGAAAAAATAATATTCACAAATAATTGATGATAATTTGAAATTAAATTTTGAAGGGAGAACCAAAATTGATAAGGAAGGAAAAACACTTTAGATTAATTATTTCATCCTAATTTTTTCCACGTTCCTCTTCACGAACATTAAACTCATTCCCAATAAAAAAATTTATCGTCAACTCATTTATTCACGAGAAATTATAATTGTTTATACACTTGGAACAATAATAAAAAATATATATATGGATTCATTATCTTTGAATTTTGAAAATGAAGTGAATATTTTCCGGATGAATTTGAGGCTAAGAAAATAGAGATTGATTTCTTGGAGTTGTGACCCACTGATCCAAATGTTTAATTTTAAAGAGTCTCGAATAAGTATGAATTCGCTCAAAATAAAATTTCTCCCCTATCACATATATATATAAAAAATAAATCTAAATTATTTTTAGGATTATATTATGCTCAAATACAAATATTTTTTATAATATACAAAACTTAAATTATGGTTTTATTATTCAAAAGAATTCTTTTCATCGTGAGTGGTTTTCTAGATTGTACCATTGACATTTAGATGATAGGTGCAATTTTTATTGGGGAATAATATCACTTTGACCATGCACCTCTGCAAATTGACAGGTAGGGCGATATATGGTTATGGTTAAAAAATCAAATCGAATTGCAATTCAAATCAACTCGATTTAAAAAATTGATATTTGGTTTGGTTTGGTTAGGTTTGATTTTAAATTTTGAAAACCTATACTATTTAGTTTGGTTTTGGTTTTACTAAAAAAAACAACCACAAAAATAATCAAACCGAACCGATAAATTAGATATATAAATTTTATAATTATTTATATATTATTCATAAATAAAATATAAATATTTTGTGAAATTTTAATTAACTTAAGTCTTTAACTTTACCATTTTCTCAAGCCAACACTTAAATTTTAACCCAACTATTTTAATTCTAAGTCCAGGTCAATCAAAATCCTTTATTTTAGTCTTTACCTACCCTACGTCACATAAGATATTCATATTTTCTCTTAATTGAATCTCTTTGTTCATGTAATAATAATTCTAGTATTGCTTAAATGCTTAATTGAACCGACAATAACTTTTATGTGGATTGTTCATGTACTAGGTGTTTGTGTCTATCGAGATACGTATGTCCTCAATAATTTTATTACTTTCAAACCAAAAAAATAAGAAAAACTAAACCAAACCGACGGTTATTTTTTTCGTTTGGTTTGGTTTTAGAAATTTAAAAAACTAACTAGATTGGTTTGGTTTTGGTTTTAAACAATAACCAATCCAAACCGAACCACGAACATCCATATTGACAGGATCCCAAATATATTTATTCACTATATTTTTTAAAGACAATAACTCAATGTTAATAAATTAAGGGTATAATAGAAAAAAATAAATTGTCATTTCTTGATTTGTAAAAAATGACAAGAAAAAAGGAACATCAAATTAGAAAATATTTGACAAGTAAATAGGATGAGAGGGAGTATGTAGATTGACAGTATACTAATATATTTTTTTAAAAAAAAATAATGTTATTTCACTGTAACAAAATCGATTTTTACCGACAATAAATACGCATATTTACAAAGAAGTGTTCGAGTTGGTCAATTGGTCATTGCTAGTGAGATAGCCCAATACATAGTATGACGAATCCGGTACAATTACTCAATATTGTGTTCATCTTTCTTGTTGACTTATAATACTCCCTCCGTCCCATTTTATGTGAGGTACTTTGACTCGATACGGAGTTTAAGAAAGAAAGAAAGACTTTTAAAACTTGTGGTCCAAAATGAATGATAGAAATTTGTGTGGGTGTAAATCATTTCATTAAGGGTAAAATCAATATTTTATAGCTAAATTGTTAGTTAATATAGAAATGTGTCATTCTTTTTGGGACTGACTAAAAAGGAAAGTAAGTCATAAGTTGGGACAAAGGAAGTAATAGAACTAGAGAGTCATGACCCGTGCTTAGTATGGACCCAATAATTGACTCTTAAAATTATAATGATTAATAAAGCTAAAACAATACTCAATTTCTACCAGCAGAATCTGGTAAAGATGTAAGTCTCCCGATGAGTTATATCATCTAGAATAGCAGAACAAAAAGTAGGCATTATTAGGAGTTGTTAGAAGCAAATCACATGTTAATTCCAACTGAATAAAATGAAGAAATTCCTAAGATAGAAACAATGTAGAAGTACTACAACCTATTACAATTAATCTCATCTATAGTTTAGAAAAGAAAGCTCAATCTTGCAACATTTATACCATTAACTCAAATTCATAGTTTAAAGTACTACAACTTCTTGTATCATTTGAAAGAAACCTCACAAGCCACCCTAACACTTTATCTGACTTAATGACATGAGCAAAATCCAACTTATTTAAAATCTGTCAAAAAAATGAGGTCAGGTCAATTTATAAATACTACCAATAAAAGAAAATACACATTTTCTTTTGTCAATTAACATTTTTATGATAGATTTTCACACATATGAGCTTCTTGTAAATAGAAGCTACTAACACATTTTTCTTCTCACTATTCCATTTGATTTGCTGCTCTAGTTCAGCAATTCTGCTATTAAAAGATTATAATTTTATTTTTGATCTTCAATTAACTTTTTTCTAACTTGTCATTATCCAGGACACTAAACAATTCTATGTAAGTTCTCAAATACAAAGAAAAATCTATCAGATTACCAATAGCAGAGTCAATCATTAGCGCTAGAAAAGTGATGTAGAAAAGACATGAATGCCAAGTTGGAAGAAATGGTCAAGTGTCTGATTAATTGAAAACTTATACCATAATCAGATCATTAGAATTACAAACTACAACAACAACATATCCAATATAATTCCATAACTGGAATCTAGGGAGGATGGTGTGTACGCAACCTTCCCCTTAGCATGTCAGGGTATATAGATTGTTTCTTTCGAAAGTCAACTCAATATACTGTTATTTATTAAAAAAAAAAAAAAAAAAACACCCAAACATAGAACATAGAAAAATCATAACATAGAGAAAGAGGAGCTTAAGATCAAATAACTTATTCAGGCTACCCTATAATGAGACAATGATATTGAATTGGGAAGAATAACCTTTAAGGAGAAGGATATGTATAGCCACTTACAATCCAATGACATTCGTTGTTAGTCAAAAGTCATTAAACCCGCAAAAATGAAAAGAAATCATCGAGTATAGCAAATGAGATCAATATTTTCAATAGTCAAGAAAACACAATTCGCGTCACAGCAATAGTATACGTAGAATGTAGTTAACAAATTGTAGAAATGAAATGAAAATTTGATCATCACTTATTGTTCAAACATACAATCTTACAGCATACCAACAAAGAGAAAAATAGGAGAATTAAAAAGCAAAAATTAATATCCTAATAAATGAAATATCATTACCGTCAATGCGAAAGATTAAAACTGCCACAAATTCCTATAACTTGAAAATTCAACTCTTTACATCTCTATATGAATCGTCCATATCATGCAGCTTCATTCTAGTCTTTGTCCATTTGTTTTCTCCAATCATTTTTTCAATTCTAACTATAATAAACATCATTTTTTACCTCAATAAATTTCTATATCTCTAAAAATTTATAAAAACGAAAATTCAAGTCACCTTTTCTCTTCCTCATTCTTTTTTCTTTCTCCCTCTAAAATTTTCATGATTAATTTATAGTTTGAGTTTTTGTTTTTGATTCTTCGTGGTTTTTAGGAGAACATGTAGGATCCTTCTTTAAAAATGTAGAAGAAATTGTTTTGTTTTAGTTTCTTTTAATAAGTTTGAAGATATTTTTTAAATATACAATTACTTCACCTTGATTTTGTTACTCTTGAGTCCATGACTTTAAAAAAAATAAAATTAATGGGTGTATTTTTTAAAAATTTGTTAGATATGTTCTAAATAAGTCTATTGAAAAATTATTTATTCATAAAATGCATTAGTTGTTGATAATTTTTATACCAAACATCTATTGAAAAAGCTTCAACAATGATAATGGTGAAAAGGTTGTACTTATATAGATAAATAAGAAGAAAGAAAGAGAAAGAAAAAAGAAAATTAGAAAAATAAAATGGAAATTAAAAAAAAAAAAATAGGCAACTCACTCTCTCAAAGAGAGTGACATATACTCTCTATGCCAACTCAACACTTAAGGGTTATTTATTCCATTTTAAAGTAGTTTAAGCGGGTAATAGGACTCCCGCGAAGAATAGGTGTGTAGTTGGAAATCTGATAATAAATTGAAAGGTCATTTGGCCATTTTCTCCTATTTTTTAAATACGGATACTAATCTCGCTATTAAAGAAATCTCCTTTAAAAGAACAAGTGAGAATTCTATTTAGTTCTAAATGGAATCTGAATTTTTTATCATGTTAATCTATTTTGGAAAAATTACAGAAATCTCACCTTTTAGTTTACTTATTACCATTATCCCCTATAAGTTTTACAAATCTCCAAAATCCCTCATTTTCGCGCATCAGATTAGTGTATCTCGCGCATCAGATTAGTGTATCATGTATAAAATGTACATCAGATTAGTGTATCATGTATAAAATGTAATGTATCTTACTTAACGATTAATGTATCTCGCGCATCAGATTAATGTATCAGCGCTTATATTATTGTATCCATTTGAGGAATTTCTGTAATTATAAACTTTTAAGGGATAAATTGTAATTTTGCTTTAAAAGTATATGATTTCTGTAATTTGCCCATCTATTTTTGGAAGAATTTATTGGGCCTCATCGCAACTTTCACAACAAGAAACCTTTTTAACCAAGCCCAATAATACAAGTTGCTCTCTGGAAATAGCCATGTTATGGACTTTTCTTCTATTGGATTGCACTTGTTGGATATTGTGTAGTCTTTTTAACAACTTCAAAATTTTTGTTTAATATGTTCCCCATTTAATTTTGTTTGTGTAAAGTTAGGCGAAGTTTACAAATATTCATTTTTTATCGCTATTTAATTTATATTTAAAGTTTGAAACAAATTACAAGTATATTTGTTTTGAAAACAATTTTAGATATGTGTAAATGAAGTTGTGAAATTCACATCTAATTTTGAGTTAATTTTTATCTGAAATAGGGCTTGATAAGATTAACTTGAGACAATTTTTATTCAAGTTATGACCTTGATATGATCAAACTTTGCATACTTTTTTATTGAAGTTCTGTCTGCCGGGCAACCACTAACTTCATTAAAGACCATAAATTCAATGAAAATGTCTATATTTAATTTTTATTTTTACAATGAAAGAGAAAAAATATAGAGAGAACGAAAGAGGGTAAAAAAGAGAGAGAATATAGGCAAATTAGGAGAGAGAATTAAGGATATCAAATTTTGTTTTCCGATAAAATGACCAAACAAAAAAAAAACTCTTTCACTATTAAAGTGATAATAAGTTATCCAAGACATTTATGCAAAAAGATAAAATCATGAAAAATATTATCTTGCTATCTTCACGTAATATATTATATATGTGTGTGTTGGTGTGTTCACAAAACACACTAAAAAATTATTTTTTTCAATAATATTATTTCAACCCAAACTAAAAAAAGTTGTTGTTAAGTTGTTGATCATTAAAAAACCCTTGATTTTATTAGTTTACCCATTGTTTCACTCTCCAACCGTCCAAAAACAGTTTGATTGGTTTTCTTGAGTTTGATTCCACGATTGAGGCAAAGTATAATTAAATAAATAAATGCCCTCCACGTGTGCAAATAATAGGTTGCCACGACATTACAAGATTAGACTTTAATTAATACTTAGTTAATTATAATCTATACTTTTATTAATCGGTGCCGACTTTTGTTTGACGTTCTCTCATATTATTTGTTTATTAATAGAATAATAAAATTAAAAATATAAGTTTGTTGCGTAATAGAATTCTCTTACTCATGGAAGTTTCCTTTCGTTCCCCATACTTCTAGACTATTCCCTTGATACTAGACAAATTATTAGCATTTTATTGTATCATATAGTTTAAATTCATTATTAAGTAACAACAAAAATGTTAAGTAACGATGAAACATTTTATTTTGTATAACAATCAATTGATGTGATCGCATCGTTACCATATATTTTCTTCTCATTTTATCTTCACTTATTGTTTAATAGTCGTATTTTATATTTTACCATCTATTTTTATTGTAGTTCTAGTCTCGTACCTTATTTTCTTGTATGTTTATCATTCAAATTGTTAGTGTGACATTACGTAAAGACGAGGATGATATTATATATCCAAACATTGTTTTTTATTAAAATAACACAATTCAATTTTTTAAAAATAATATTTTTTATCTACCTACCGAACATATAAAAAAAAGTAAAAAATTGTTTTTTTGGGAAAATATTTTCCATTAAAATATATGGGTTGATCCCTTTCATTCACATATATAGAAAAATATATTTAAATTATTTTCAGAATTATGTTATGCTCAAATATAAATATTCTTATATATATATATATATATATATATATATATATATATATATATATATATATATAACTTAAATTACTGTTTATCGTGAATGTATTTACCGTGTTGTCTTTCTAGATTGTTCCATTGACATTTAGATGATTGGTGCAATTTTTTATTGTGGAATTATATCATTTCGACATTTGTTATCTTTATAATATTTTATTAAATGAAATTAATCTTAAATTTAAAAAATTATAATTGGTCCATTCATATAAAAAATATATGTTACATTTTCAGATATTTTAATTTTATATTTAGAGTAACAGTATGTTCTACTAATATTATAAAAATAAAAAATAAAAAGATAACGTTATCTATTACAATAAAAATAATTTTTAGCAACAATAAATATGCATATTTATAAACAATGTTAAAATTTTACCACATTAGTTAATTCTTATTAGATCTAATATCATTATAGGCTTTAAAAGCATTTATAAAAAGTGTACATTAATTATCTCTAAAAGACATAGTTAGTCATAATTAAGCTATTATCATAATTAATAATCGCTAAAGATTATTTTTAGTGTACTGCCTATACATAAATTTAGATTTTTCAAAAAAATAATAATTTGCGTAAGAGAATTTTCCACATCATGAATGTTTTCTCTTGTTCCATATTTCTGGATTGTGATTGGCATTTAGACAATTAGTGGCATTTTTACTTTTTTTTTTTTTTATTTCTAGATTGTTCCATTGACATTTTACACTATTAGTTGTATTCTAAATTTTTATTTTTTTTATTGTGGTTTGATTGGGGATGGTAGTAACTTTAGGAGGAGGTAGTGTAAGACTTACGAATCTATTAAATTATATTAAAATTTAATACTCTTAGTGCTAGTTGACTACTTTTGACAATAATGTGCTAACTTTTAATATTTTTAAGCATCTGCTTTTGACTTTCACCTAAGTCGAAAGCTATTTTCATTTTCGTCCATTAATCTTTTATTAAAAAAATATATATGTTTGCGTTTGACCTAAGAAGGCACTCACTATACTTAAACATTACATTTTGTTGGTCTTTAATCAAAATGAGGATTTCAACTTCACTAATTCTGAATATTAAAACAACAACGTCAAGTATTGATAATTAGATTTAAAAGTGATATTTGGGTATATTTTATGCATTTTTTTATACAAATTTATTATTTAACATAAAAAATTATAAATAGAATTCGTAAAGATGTAAACTTGGACCTCCTTAAGATTTATTTGATCTCCATGTAAAGACAATTTTGTGGATCTTTTTTATGTAGTTGATTATCAAGAAGAGTCCGATCATATCTCCAAAGATGCTTCTTCAAGAGAATATACCACTCTTTTTATAAACATGAGCTAGAGTTTAAGGTAAAATAATTTTCAATAACATAATCCTAACTAAAATTGAACTCGTCTAGTAGAGTTCTACAAAAGTTTGATATCTACACCCTCGTATGCTTTGTTTTTTTATTGGAAAAGCACCCATCAATGTCAAGCATATTGAATTTCTTTCGAGAGGATGCCATTTTATAGAGATTGCTAGATAGAGGAAAAGAGGTTGTGGAAAGGGACATTTTCAAAGATGCACTTGTTCCTTTCTTTCCAAATGTGCCACAATATTGAGTAAGCAATAAAGATATAACGCAACCAACGAGAGTTATGGTGGAGTCATAAGTACTTTTTCTTTCTTAATCAAAGGTCTTGAATTCAAGTCCCCCTGATTATGATGAAATCGTCTTTATAAGGGTGTCATGATTTCATGATTTCATTTTGTTCAAAAATATGGAAGAGCTATTTTGTTGAAGAGGGATGGAGTAATTAACTTATAACAAAGAGAATTGTGAATAGAACATTGTTAGACCGTCCCCAAATAATTTGATCTTGCTTGATAAAATATTGAGGAATACAACAGGAATCGATTAAGCAATGACTATTAATGGTAGGTATAAATCAAAAGATTATTTAGAAAAGTTCATCGTAAATTATTTGTAGTTTTTGAGAATAATAATTATTATTTAAGAAAAAATCTAAAAAAATTATTTCATCTTAAATTTTTAAAGTAATAAATAGTTTAAATTTTAAATATTACGACAAATAATGTGAGACGAGCTAGGGAGTTCGGAGTACTCTTACAAGTCGTTTGGTAGAGTGTATCAGAAGAAATAATGTATACATTAACTTTGTGTATTAATAGTACCTTGTTTGGTATACTTTTTCAGCCTAGATAATTAATGCTTGTATTGTGTATTGAAGTGTGTCTTACTAATACATACAAATCAATGGTATTAGTAATGTTATGAGATTTAATGCATGCATTAGCATGGTTAATGACTCAATTATCCATCAAAGTCTTTTGCATCATATTTGTGGAGGGTGTATCTTTGTAAATAAATACTTCTTCCGTTCACTTTTTCATGTCACTTATTCCTAAAATGTTTTTTCATTACTATTCTCTAAATTATTTTTCAAAACCTAATTATAATGTGACAAAATATATATATCAATAATTATTTTCTTAATGAGTGTATGTCAAGACAAATAGTGATAAGTGAAAATGAACGAAGAGAGTACAATGCATGCTATTTTTAGTACTCCAAATCAAACAATGTGTAAGAAATATATCTTTGCATAACTAATATAACTATATAACTAATACGAACACTACTAATACACTCTATGTAACGACTAGGTTCTGTCGTTATAGAAAAGCCAACGGAAAAAAATTTTGGGTTGGAAAACTTTTTTCATAGTAACTTGAAATTTCTCAACCTAGTCCAGATTTGGACGAAATTGGAGTTTTTGAGGTGTAGGGAAATCTGGTAACAATCGGGTGACTTATTTATGATTTTGATTACATGAGTAGTTAGATAAGTCGTTAAGGAATCCGTACGACTTTACGGAATTGAATTCGAGTGAGTAGAACTTTCGAAATTGATCTTAACGTGAACGGTATTTTTTGAGTATCGTTGGTTAAAGGTGTGTTGTGAAATGAGGGTCTTGGAATTATTAAAATAGCTCATAGTTTCGTACAAGCCGCTTTGGCAGTGGTTTTGGTCGCTCTGGCGGGGCCGTTGTAGAGGGGTGAGAGCCACTGTGGCGGGCCAAATGCAACTTAAGGTCGTAAATAAATTCAAAAATGTTTTATTCTGCAATTTTTGACTTTGAGAGCTAGGAGACGACCCCATATGAGTTCTTAACCGTTTTTCACCATTCTTGAGGCTAAGGTAAGATTTTAACTCTCCGAATCCGTTTTTCGATTCGTAGAACGTAATTTAATGGGTAAATATCGATGGAGAGGGTTTTGATCTAGAATCTATGGTGGAAACAACCCTAATTGGGATAATTGGGATCATGGGTATGATCTAGGGTTGTTAGAATTGTTAGTAATCTAGGTAATTAGTGATTGCTTAGTGATTCTCGTATTACATTGATTGTTTATAGACCAAGAACAAGTGGAACGAATCCGTAAAAGGTAGGATCAAGTTTCTTAGGGTTTCAAGCTTGTTTCGAGGTAGGTGATGGTTGTGATTCTATGATTGTGTGATGTGTGTTTGTTCTTGCTTCATTATGATACATGTATGTATGTGAATGTTGTATTATTGATCACACTAATTTTAAATGAGGATAGATGAATGATGAATGTCATAAATCATGACTTGATTGTATGATTATGATAATGTATTTTGTGATCGTGATTGTGGCTTGTTTAATGGATCGGGTGTTGCGTTCCGACACACTAACTTGGATCGGTTGCCACGTTCCGACATAATTATGCGATCGGTTGCCACGTTCCGACATAATCATTGGATCGGGTATCACGTTTCGGTATGCTAACTGTTTGGGTTTGGGTTCCATGAGAGGACCAATGAGTTGTCATAGTTGTGTATCTTGAGAAATGCGAAACTGTTTATTGTTCGTAAATTTTGATAATCTTGTATATGTTCGATATTATGCATGTGATTATATTGTTGTATTGACGTATATATGTTGCACTTAGTGGGATAGACGCGTGATCATATCAGTACATTGTGGTTGTGTACTGATACTGCACTTGCTTTTTCTTTGTTGGGTACAGGGCTTCTTCAGGCGACTATTGACAGACCTCGTTTAGAAAATCAGTGATCGTCAATCGAATTCAAGGATGGGCCAGTTCTTCCAAGCTACCATGAGTTCTCCTTTCGTCTATGTCCATATTTCGGACTTAGACTTTTATAGTTAGTTATTAGTTCAATTGTTTGGGGTTGTATTCCTTCTTGTTTAGACTTGTCGAACTTTAGATATTTTGGTATATTGACTTTCAAGTTCTAGGTGTATTTTCCGCATTGTTTAGTTGTTAGATCTTTTGGAAATTTATGGAAACTTTAGTTTTTAGTTATTTAATTTACTTCCGTAGCTTAAATGCTTTAGTTTTTGGTTTAATTGCTTGGTTTGGGTTGTAGTAGTGGTTTTTCCACCGGAGGGTTAGTGTGGGTGCCAATCATGACGGTCTGGATCGTGACACTCTATTTAGCATTATTTTTGTACACTCCTATATGACCCCTTAAAACTATAGAAAGAACACAAATAATTATGGCATAATATATAAACACGACCCTTAACTTGACGTCAGTTGACAATTATGACCTTTAACTTTGGGTGTGCACAATTAGACACTTAAACTTGTATAAAATTGAGTAAAATGGGTTGTCATTTCATTTATTTTTTTATTAAGAAATAGATATAAAATTTATTTGAAATAACTTTCATTCTTTTTAACATAAAAAAAGATCTATAGTTGTTGGGGTCAAGTGACACATGTCATCTTTTAATTAGTCATTTTTGTCACGTCATAACAAGTGTATCACAGACACTTTACCTTTTTTATTGATTATCGAAAAAGGTCTAATAGGAACAGATTTTAGATAGATAAAAGTGTTCGATAGGTACTAGTCCTAGTTGAGATGTCTAAGTGAATTATGCAGACAACTTTAAGGAATCGCAGATGACTTAAGCCAAATAAAATATATTGACAAATCTAAGCCTATATCTATGTATAGTATAATTATTTCGAACAACATGTCTTGTCAACAAATTAGAATGCGAAACGTGTATGTACAAGAATATTCCTATGAGTCCATGACATGCATGATTTTATGAAGAGCACCATAAGTTGGTCCACCAAATGTGAGAAATTAAAAACCAAAAGAAAATTTTTAGAAGATTTAAATATGGAAGATGATTGGTTCACGTGTGTGCTTAAGTTATGTCAAATAAACTCTATATATTTAAGCATAATTTATTGACCTAAAAATTAAGAGATATTTTGGCTAAAATATTATTAATTATGTTGTTGTTTTTTTAAAAAATGGATATAATTATCATCAAATTTGTACAATGAATTATGTGTTGCAACTTACTAGTAAATTTGGGGAGTGGGGGGGGGGGGATAAAATAGCTTATTGATTTTTAAAGTATCAATTAGTTTGGACCAATTTTTAGAGGCTAAAATATTAATTATTTTGAATTGGAGGGAATATTATTTTGGAATATAAAATACAACTCACTTTTAACCTCTCCTTATCTAAATATCTACTAGATATTTCTGTCATGCCCGATTGATTTCATGCTTGTTGACTATCAACCATTGGATCCTCATACCTATTCATATTTTCTTCTATTTGATTCGCCTCGAACAACTATTTTGTTTGTTGTTTCGCTGTTCGAAACTTTCAAATTACTGAAGGTACATTGTTAAATAGTACGTGCATTCAATATTTATATCAGACTAGTTTATGGAAGATATGTATTTTTTTTACATGTCTATTAGTACTTAATTATAATTGATAGGTGTATATATATGCAATAGTTAATGTGGTCACTTTAATTGTGAAATAATTAGGAAAAATTACATAAATACATAACTTAAAGATGTCATAATCTCTAAAATTTCCTATCATTTAAAAAAATTACAAAACCCCCCTCTCGTATACATGTATATCCCTTCCCGAATACGTCTTTATCCTCTCGTATACATCCCTATCCTCTCAGATACATATCTATCCTCTCGGATACATCCCTATTACATCTCTATCCTCTCGGATACATCCCTATCCTCCTCTCGGATACATATCTATCCTCTCGGATACACCCCTATCCCCCTCTCAGGTACATCCCTCTCATTAAGTAATATATTATTTGCAATGTATCGGACAACCAATGAATGTATCCGAGAGCAATAAAGAATTTACTTTTTTTATAATTAGAAAAACTTTCGGAATATAATATAATTAGCCCCAAATAATATATGGGATTTAGGTAAGTTATACAAATAATTATGTTATAGTCTTTGCAAATGATGCCACTAAGGCCGTATAAAATACTTATAGAAATTGCATTTTCATTTTTTTTTTTTCATTATATGAAACAAGTCAAACACTATCTATAGATTATTAGAAGTCTGATATATGATTTGAAACCTTTTTATGTGCTTTTATGTTATAAAAAAAATTACTAATTATGAACAAGTTGATATTTAAATGGTCAACTTTTATTCAATTAGAGACCCAAACTTGAAAAGGCTCCTTTAAGATCTAATCAAACCAAAATAGATATAGAAAAAACTAGATCAAAATTTTAGAAGTTTGAAGTTTGGCATAGCCGATCAAGATTTCATCAACCTCAAAAGGTTCTTTTTTGAGAACTATTTTTAGCTAATGATATAGTTTAACCCGAAAAGCTAATTCGTAGTATAAATCGCAGAAAATAAGATCGAGTTAATGACACTGAAAAACAAAATTTTCTTTGGTCACATCAACTTATGGCGTGTTTTCCCCACTCTCTCAATTTCCTCTCCAATTATAAGCTTAATTTAGCAGTCTTTTTCCCATGATGAAGTTTACAAGCACTACAAATATGAAAAACAGAATTTAATAAATTCTTCAATCTTGTGTACCTTTAGTTGAGTGGTTTCACTAAAGTATTAGTAAAATTTTAGAGAGACGCATTCACCTACTTTTCAACGAGTCAACTAGTTTTTTTTTTAGTTTTTTTACAACTTTAGTCTTCCAATAATATTCAAGGATCTTTTACGATAGGAATTATAGTGTTTTTGATTCTTTAATGGTTGATTAAAAAAATTCTAATTTTAGCTCTAATGGTGATATATGACTAAGTATATTTATTTAATTAAGATGCGAGTTTTAGTTTCTAAGATTATATTTAGATCATTTATAAAATATACTATCTTCAGTCTTGAGATATGAAGTAATAATACAAACATAACATAATATATAGACAATTAATGAAAGGTGTAATTTTAAATAATTGAGTCCAACTTGTGAAGATTCACATGTAGAGGAATCTAAATGTAAATTTAAATTAATTGAACGTCACATGTATTTAATTATATATAATAAGAACTAACATCATAATTTACTCTAATAACGACAAATTAGAATTTGCAAAATTGATGTTGACTATGGAAAAGAAACTACTTTTTTTTTAAGTCTCCACTTGGAGAAATATTATTAATTTTGTGTTTTTTTTTATATATATAAGTTAGCATATTTGGCTCTTTGACAGGAGAATTTCTTTTGTACATATATCTTAGTATCTTACCATATTTACAATTTGGCCAAGTTGTACAATAAAAAATTCCTCTTTAATTAACTTATATACATATACTTATAATATATGCAATGTTTTACTTCCGTAAATATTTTGTATTTTCGTTCTCAAAGTGCATTGCTTCCTTTTATATGTTTGAAAACTTCATTATATTTCTGTTGTACCCATAAAAGTCTATAAAATGGGATTGAGTATCAAAATAGCGAAAAGTTTTTTTTTTTCTTGACGATTATGGTATTCAGATCAGCTTTTTTGCACCCCAATAATTTCAGGAAATACATGCCACCTCACACCTACGGTCACCAATGACCTCACCCCATCCCTAGACCATATTCCCATCCCCAAGCACTCACTTCCCATCCGTCCTATTTTCATGATATTTTGCTAGATTACATATAACTACTCTTGAAATAATAATTTATTATTTACTTACCAATTACTAAAAAATAAATAAGAATAATATTGAATTTTCAAAAAAGTAAAAATATTTTTCCATTACCAAAAATACCCTTAACTTTCACAATATTTAATGTTCTCAGTTGAATTATTGACACATACTGTATTTATTAATTTAAAGCATGCTTAAGGGAGCTTACACTCAAAACAAGATACACAAGGCTCCTTAATAATTCTGTTTAACCTAAGGTTGACAGCTTCCTAGCTATTGGCTTAAAAAGAGTAACTTTTAAAAAGTAATTATGAAAGATTTAAGATTTATTTTAGTTACATTCATAAGTAATAATAATTGTCTATCATTCACATATTTCTTTATCATCACAAATTATTTATAAGAGGAATATAAATTTATTATTTAAGTTAATTTTATATGCACAGTTTATTTTAGATTTTAAAAATATATAATTTGAATAGATCACTTGAAATATTTAAGATTTATTTTAATTTCATTCATAATAATAATTGTCTATCATTCACATACTTCTTTATCATCACAAATTATTTATAAGAGGAATATAAATTCATATTTAAAAAATAAGTTGTTTGATTCACATACTTATTCACACTTCCAGCCGCACAAACGTGAAAAAGAAAATTGAGGTAAAGAAATGTTAGGGGTTTAAGGGCAATTTGGGAATTGTGTAAAAGAATTAAGGGCAAAAAGGTAATATACTTGGTCAACATAAAATGGCTTTTAAGTTAAAAAAAAAAAAGTAGCCCTCACCCTACTTTTAACTTTTGACTCTTATTTTAAATCACTTTGACAATTACCAAACAATTTAATAAGTCAAAAACTGACTTTTAAATCAGTTTGACCAACTTAAAAGCCCATCCAAACGGACACTTAGACAACTCCTCCCACTAATGCATTTTCTATTCAATTATTCACCCAATTAAATAATTTTTAATTTCACTTCTTCAAGTTTTTGTCCTATTATTAGTATATCTTAATTTAAGTTGTTAGAGTACCTATTTTATATATTATTTATTATAAGGAAGAAACACAGCTCATCTTCTTCTATTCTTTTGTAGAAGATAAAAATTAGAAAATAAAATCTTATATTCTTGGTTTATTTATTTTTATAAATTATTAAACAACAATAATAACATATTTAATATAATTTCACAAGTGAGGTTTAAGAGGGTAGAGTGTACACAGATCTTGCTTTTACCTCGTGAAGGTAGAAAATGTATTACTAGAAGACCCTCAACTCAAGTGCAACAAAACAAAGTATTTATGAAAAAGGAGATACGATAGTGAACAAAACATGTCAATTAATAAGAACAATAGTACAAACCATTCAGGGAAAAAAAATAACAATAACAATAATGAAATAATGTGCTAACTGAAACACATTAGACAACAAATGGTATTAGATATCAAAAGCAAGAAAATACATATATAAGGTTAATATTACGACAACACGGTGCTCCTAAACTCCCACCAAGTCTAATCCCGCTGAAAAGTGAGTCAAAACTCAATTACCTACTAACATTCTACCTTATTTTGCGATCTCCACACCCTCCTATCTAATATCATGTCTTCAATCGGTAAGTTGAAGTTGCACCATGTTTGTCTAACTACCTCTCTCCAATACTTCTTTTAAGTCTATCTTGATATTTTCACATACCACCATATTCAACTTCTCACACCTCCTCACTAGGCATCTTCATACACATTTCCTCTTCATACGTTCAATTCATCTTAATCCCGCTTCTCTCATTTTATCCACCACAATGACTATTCTCATCTTATCCCAAAAATTCTTATTCTTAATCTTACCTCACTTAGTATACACACACATTTATCTCAAACAATTGCAAAATCAATGTTATGAATACTACAATTATGGGTGTGTTAAGATTGTTTTTTTAAAAAATAGCTTATAAGCTAAAAGTCATAAAAGTCTATTTGAATTGACTTTTTATTTTTAATTATTATTTTACTTATTTTTAACATTTTAGTTTAAAACTAAAGTGTTAACCATTTTGAATTATTTTTACCATTCTACTTTTCTTTTTCAGCTAACTAGCAATGTGAGACTTTATTTACATCCCCAACCTCACAGTCTCTTTCTTTCTCTATAAATTTTCCATCAAGAAATACTAATTATTAGTTGAATTAAATAAAGTAAGAAGTCGTTTGGTTGGGAACATGTTATTCTAGGATAAGTTATTACTGAAGGCCTAATCCATTGGTGACCTTCTAAAGTTGGCACCATATTTTACTTAGACACTTTAACTGAGCGATGCTTATTTTAGACACCTCATGTAGGATCTTGTTGTGCCATTTCAATCATGTATATGAAATAATATATTTCATTACTAATGTATAAATGATGAGATAAATAGTCCCAGAAACAGCCTAATACCTCCGACGAAATACAAGATAACATTTTATTCTAAAATTATTATACAGTATATTTCACACACAAAAGTAGGTATGTATGTGATGATGAAGCAATTAGTCCACTTGCTTGCCACATGGCCCTCTTAAGATCTGAGGAAAATATCATCGCCACGTATGCATTGAGAAAACACAGTTAAAGATCTTCTTTCTGCTCCATATCTTTTTCTCTTCTTTAAACTCTTCTTCTCCTCCTTGTATTTTTTTCTCTCCAAATCCCTAAAATATCTTCCCTAAAATCCTTCTATTTTTTCCAGATTTACCCTCTCCAGTTTTCAGAATTCACATCTACGGTAGTTTACCATTTTTTTTATTTTTTTATTAATATAAACTTGTTCTAATAATTTTTTCTGGGTTTCTTCGTGCTTAATATGTTATAGATGTTGAGCTGTATTTGTTTTTGAAGGTTTTTTTTTAAACCTTGTCGAGCAGTTTTATTGTACTATTTTCGATTTTTTTTTTAGGAATAAGAATTGAAAAACAGTATATAATTGGAGAATTGATTATTCTTCTAATTTATTTGAATTTTTTTTTTTTGATAATTTGTGCAAGTGATAATTTTCTGTTAATGGGAGAATGAAAAAAAAGAAGTTTTTTGTTCCCTTTATTTTTAGATCATTTTGATGAATTAATACTTTTTTTAAAGCTTTCAAAAGGTATTAATTTAGTTGTGCATTTGTGCAACAGTTTGAAGTTTTTTTTTTTTTTGGTTGATGATTTGTGCAAGTGAAATGAACTGCAAACACTTTTTCCTGTTAATGGGGAAAAATTGTTCATTTTTTAGGAGAAAAAAGGTTCTTTTTAGCGTTCGAAAGGTATTAATTTTGTTGTACATTTGTTCTACTGTTTGATGATTTTTTATTTTTTGGTTTTGCAGGATAAAGTGGTGTATTATTATTGTCTTCTTCACTGTTAAATAGTGAAATCTACAACTGCCATAAGCTGGTTATAACATTAAAGGGACTAGCTTGAAGCTCTAAGGTAATTTTTCTTGATAAGATACCTGGACCCGTGGTGGAGCTAGAAATTTTATCAAGGTGGTTCAAAATATGAAGTAAACATTATGAAAAAGTGGAGGGATTCAACATTTACTATATATATGTAAGTAAACATTATGAAAAAGTGGAGGGGTTCAGCATTTACTAGATATACGTAAAAAAATAATTTTAACCAGGTATAAACTGTATAATTTATGAACCCCATTAACCTTTACTAGCTCCGCCCCTGCCTGGACTATCCTTGGATTGGGATCCAAATATGTTGAATTACAATATTTTGATCCTTGATTTGTAGCATTTTCTCGATCACTAAAATTCTTTGATTGTCAAACAGTTATATGGCTTCTTCAAGCGAGAGGTGGATTGATAGTCTTCATTTCTCTTCATTATTTTGGCTTCCTCCACAAGATGCAGAGCAGCGGAAGGTGCGCTGCTTATATTCTTCACTACAATATCTTTATATGCTTTTTCGTTTGTTAGGGACATTTTAAACTAGCTATGGTGACCTTTCAACTCTTGTGATCATTGAAGAAAATATGTGATTAGGTAGAAGGGTATACAAAGGAGGAGTACAATGTAGCTGACCCTAACGTACTGTTGCATTTGACGAAAAAGGCCCTCCAATCTGATTAAAGATAGGTTGAAGAATGTCATGTAAAATGCCTATCGCTTTGCTCCATTATAGAAGATAGACAGACTACTTTCCCCAAACTTTTTTTAAAAAAAATCAATTGGCTCTCAGAATGTTGAGGTTATGCTCTATCCAGAGACCATACCACAACTAACAAACCATGCAGGCAAATAATAACACTCTGTACGTGATTAGAAGTCCCAAAATTTAACAATCACAAACTAATGAGGTTTAGATGAAGTCACAAGAGACTACTCAAACAGCACGAATAATCTTTGCCGCAACTCTCTTTGAAAAAACAACTTGCTCATAGTGCAACTATCTGGATTTATCATTTGAAAGGCCTTCGTAGTTGTAGTTTGTTATAACCGTTAAGCCTCTCTTGTACCAACACCAAGTAAATGCCTGGATACTTGGTGTATTCTCTTTAAAGGTGGTGAAAGCATTTGTTATTAAGATTCCAACCGTTTAGAATGTCAGCATGTCTATGATAATGAAAGATTTGCATGTGTAACTTTTTCCTGAAGTTGGAACCAATGACGTTATATAATTTAAGTACTTGGGGTAACATTTACTTTTAAGCCCATAAAGAAATGGAATCCGAGAGGAAGAGTTACTTTTCTGGTGGGAATATAATAAACGTTTAATAGCTAGTCTTGGTTTTATGAGACAGTGAGGAGCATCTCTAACCAAATAGTCTTACAAAAAGCAAGTATTGCACTATGCTTTATTCTTTCTCAAACAGGAGGTTGGATGAAGGATATAGATGTGAGATACATTTCATGGACTTCCTATTCCCCATGAGGATGACCCAGTGGCAGTGGCTGAGGCTCGAGAGTAACAGTTTGGAAATCCTGTTACAGTACTTCGTATGGGCTCATTTGCTCCAACCTTAGTGGCATGATTGTATTTTCAATCCGTGCTTGTGCCTTGTGGGCTGGACATGCTACAGTTGAACTAGTCGAGATGCGCACAAACTGGTTTGAACACTTAAAAAAATAAAAATTAAACTCATGCCCCTTCATATGTGATATTTATACCCATAGAGACCGTACTTGCTCTAATCACTCTGGGGAGAGATTTAGGCTCTTCAATTAGTCTTCCCAACCTTCTTCCTACTTAAGAAGTGAACTCCATCATTCTATGTGGCGCATGTTCCATTGTGAAAGCTTGTTTATCAGTCTCAAGTTGATCCCAGTTGATACTATGACCAGTGGGTAATATGACTATTAACACGTCAAAGCATGTAAACTACATCCTTCATCTTGTACTTGGAAATTGGAAAAGAAGGGTGTAGGACAGTACGATGAGGGTTGGTGCTGTCTGAGACATATTTCAAACAGATGAACAAGAAGTTTCTTCTGAGGGGTGCCTATACTGCATAATATTCAACAAGGAAAAATGTTAACGAAGGAACGAAAAACCCTGTGTATTGTATAATGGCTCTTCAATAAAGTAGAGAGGGAAGACGAAAAAATGTGCTTCTTACAAGGGAAGCAAATGGCGCAAAGTGAGAAGGGACATAATCTGAAAGGTAGCAATTGCTTGAGGACCAGAACTCTTAATAAATTTCAATAAAGATCTCTGACACAGGATCCGACCTTCCAGTGCTATTTGTCTGGACTTGGATTGGGTTGAATTAGTCCCATTGCATTATCGTCTTAAATTTTTTTATGCATGAAAGACTTCTTGCTTTTTTTGTTTATTTTCTATAGACTACCTTTGTATTTTCACTCATGACAAACCTCCTTTTATATTCTCTTCATAGGATCAAATTACTGCGTATGTTAAGTACTTTGGTCAGTTCACATCAGAACAATTTCCTGAAGATATAGCTGAGGTATTCAGTAAATTCTGTGACCATCTCTGTTTATAATTTTAATATCTGAACCAAGTTTTGTTCATTCTTCCCTCTAAACTAACTGCATGTGTTATAATTGGCAGCTCATACGGAACCGGTATCCATCGAAGGAGAACCGACTTTTTGATGATGTTTTAGGTATTATTTTATTCTCACCTATTATTTAGCATTTACAGTATTGCTTCCACCTACTAGTGAGGATTGATTGAGCTGTTTCCTATGTTTTGTTGTTTGTTATAATTGCCAGCAACTTTTGTTCTTCATCACCCGGAGCATGGGCATGCTATAGTTCATCCAATTATTTCATGCATCATTGATGGTACACTGGAGTATGATAAAAGTAGTCCACCTTTTGCTTCTTTTATATCATTGGTTTGCTCAAGGAGTGAGGTATCATCATGCTTTTTTACTCTGATATTTTTAAAGCCCATCTTGAATATCATAATATGAGTCTCCCTACTAATTATTAACCCTTAAACACAGAAGGAATATTCTGAACAATGGGCTCTTGCATGTGGAGAGATTTTACGTATACTAACACACTACAACCGCCCAATTTTCAAAGTTGATCGTCAGGACAATGGAACAGATAGAAGCACCAGTGGAAGCCACACTTCAACAAGTAAATCTTCCTGTAGTGAACCTGGTGTGCCTTCTATACAACATGAGAGAAAACCTATAAGACCATTGTCTCCATGGATCACTGATATATTGCTTGCTGCACCACTAGGGATTAGAAGCGATTACTTCCGTTGGTAAGCATCTCTAATGTTGCTTGCGGGTTAGATGTTTCATTACACTTTACAATTCATTAAGAATGCAGGAAATATTCATTAGCATTAGTTGATAGGAATATTTTGTACTCGTATTTCTTGTACTGGACAGTGGGCATTTGCATCTGGTTGTCTTGGTTTAGCGCATTGCCCATTGATTACTCAGGGAATGTTGCTTTTGGTTTGGGTTACCATTTACAGTAGGAGTAAGTTGAATTTTGGAAAGAGAAATTCACGTCAGCTATATTTTTAACTCTATTCTGGTCAATGCAAAATTGTTCTTTATTTCCTGAATCCTTCTGACAAAACTTCAAATCTGATCATACTTGTGTTCTGCTGTTTTTTTTTTTTTTTTTGTCTTTCTTGCATATCCTTAGGCTTCAGATCATATCCTTGGCTGGTATGCAATGTCAGTTTTTTCGCTGTCACCATTTAGTGGGGGCATGGTCTGAATTGTACTTTGTGCTCAGTTCATGTACTGTCAACGAACATTGCCCCTTAAAATGAAATTGTATATTTTGTGTTTAACAGTTTCTCTTCCCCATTTAAGAAGTTATGGATGACCTAGAATACTCTTTTCTTTGCTCCATATTCACTGTTTTAACATGATAGGGTTCTTAACCTCCTACGTATTTGTTTCTTCTCCTGTTTCATCATGTATGGTTCTCTGCGAGAAACGTATTACACCGGTTGATGCTGGTCTGTGCATAGGATAATGTTCAAATTCCTTAATGGCAGGCATGCTTGCCAATGCTTTCCTGCTATGACTTATGAATAAGAAAATCTTCTATTTATTTCTTATGCATGGCACATTAAACTACAAGGGCCATAACTCAAAAGACCCACGTGGATAATGCATCTAAGTAGTACCACAAAGACACTTGCTTTTGAGTTGTGTTGTCAAAGGCTTGCTTGCAGAGAGCTTTACCTCCAAAACTAGGTGCAAAGTAGGTTGTGAGCTTAGCCTAGCTAAATCTGTGCTTCGGTGCAATCACCAAAGCACCAAGACATTCGCCTCATCACCCATGGGCTCTGTTGTGAAAAGAGCAATTTTAAACAATACAAAACTTCACCCAATTGTATCTTTGTCAATTCTTTTGTCAAAATAATTGTGGTTTGGGTTGTCTTGGAGTGTGTGGGTGCTATTTCCCTTCAATTGCACCTTTCGTCGTTAAAGCCCGGGCCTTATCAGTGCTTTGTGTTTAAAGCCCCTAATAGACTTCAGAAAGCTTCTTTTTTCTTAACTTCTCTCCTTTGGTAATACAGCTTCGAGTCCATTTGATTCCTTCAGAATTTCTGCGAATGCTAGTCGACATTTATCTACTTTTTGGTGCTCTTCATATTAAAGGACTTCGACACTATCATTTTATAGACTTGGAATATTTTTCATTGAGATTCTCTAAATTGGTAACTTGTAGAGTTTGAGACTGATGAACAAGGATAACCGAAAACTACACTATCCTGCTAAATGCTGTGAAATCTTTCATGCTTGTGCAGGTGTGGCGGTGTTATGGGAAAGTATGCTGCTGGAGATCTCAAGCCCCCATCAAGTGGTATGTGGACTTTCGTTTCATGAAATATTTGCTCCTGTTTATGGCTCTGGACCTACACTTACAATTTTTAGTTTTTTAACACCTACGCGCAATTCCTATGGACACTGATAACATGCTTGAAAATCAGTGCAAGAAGTCTTCATACTGGGTAAAACTGGTAATAGATTAGTGACCTCTTTTTACTTGCCCTATGTATAGTCATCTTCTAGCCAGTGAAAATAATGCTCCGGGCTCATGTTAATTACCAAGTCTTACAAAAGAAATATAATTTTTCTCACATTAACATTAGTTCCTTTTCTGTTTCTAGATTATGTTTCTGGAAAAGAATAAGAAAGAGGAACAGTTGTCCCTGACTGCCACTGCAATTTTCCGCTAATTGTGATTTTGTGAAAGAATCTAAGCATTCACCCCTAAAACCTTAAGGCACAGGGTAGAAAACTCCAAGATCTTTACAACAGTTTGGAAGCCCATACACAACCTACTTGGGACAAATATATAGCTGAATAGTCAATACCTTTTTGCACATGTAAGATTCATACATTTAACTCTAGAGTGGACTCATTAGTTGGTGAATTGGCTTACCAAAGGATGTGTTTGATACTATGTGAATCTGAGAGGATAGCTAAAAACCTTAATAAATTGTTTGGAAGCTCTTACACAATCTATGTAGGAAAAGTAACATAACTCAACAGACAAGATACATTTGCTTTGTGTTTCATTTTCTTCCATCTGTCCCTCCAATTAGACATTGAGTTTCCCAACTTTCTTATAGAAGGCTAAGATATTAATTTTAAAGTGTTTTTCATATGCTAGAATTGCAACAGAACTGTGACTGACTTGAAAGTTTATTTTAGCTGCTTCTCATGGGTCTGGGAAGCATCCACAACTACTGCCTGCAACTCCAAGGTGGGCTGTTGCTAATGGTGCTGGCGTTATTTTAAGTGTTTGTGATGAGGAAGTTTCTCGCTACGAGACTGCTACCTTGACTGCAGCCGCTGTTCCTGCACTTCTGCTTCCACCTCCAACAACGCCTATGGATGAGCACCTCGTTGCAGGACTACCACCACTTGAGCCATATGCACGTTTATTTCATCGGTAAGACTAAGAGCATGATTTAATTTAACTTTACAACTTTGAATTAAGGGACTCATTTTAACTTCTGTTTCTGGATTAGATATTATGCAATTGCAAGTCCAAGTGCCACACAGAGGCTTCTTGTTGGACTTTTAGAAGCTCCACCATCTTGGGCTCCGGATGCACTTGATGCTGCAGTACAACTAGTGGAACTTCTGCGAGCAGCTGAAGATTATGCATCTGGATTGCGTGTAAGTTTGAAAATTTTCCGTCAAAGTATTGTGATATTTGAGCATCAATCTGCTATATGTCTGAACATCTTAGCAATCTATACTCATTTCTCTGTTTTCTTTGTGGTTCTTTATACAACTGTAAGGTTATACTTTTTAACCATCTATGCTATGTTGGAACACATAGATTGAATTGTTCTGTATGAATTGTATATAAACTTGCCCCAAACTACTATGCTCTCTTGTCCGAAATGAGCATATCTGTAGACATGTAGACATAAAGGATTCACTGTTTGCAGTCTTGATATATAGCCAATTCCTGTATGTTAAATTGTCTTAGTTGCTTCTCTAAGAGCTTAAGTTGTTAGCAAGGGACATTTTCATTTTATTACTTACATTTCTACAACCTGCTCCTTCATTTGTTGGTCTGATTTTCGTTTTACCAATTTAGCAATTTTTTAGGGCTTTTTCCAATTTTGTCCCGAGGCCAAAATTAACTACAGGCGCTAGCCGAAATATACAAAAACTATACACTAATTATGTATATTTCTAATTAAAGTACCCAAAACCGGTTGACCAGATGGGGTACGGATCCCACACCCACACCCATGTCGTGTCGACACTGGTACGGCACCAAAAGTGAAGAGTCCGAGCAACTTAATTTCTACTTAATATACAAAGCCTATACATTTGCTGGCTATTTTGTAAATTAGATCACCGAAAGACATTGGACTGTAATTATCTCTTGTTTTTTTATTGGTGATGGTGATAATATTAGACATGTGTCTAAATGGAGCGGCATGAATAGTGAGGATTCACATAGCCGATTCCAACTAGCTTGGGTTTAAGGCATAGTTGTTATTGTTGGTGGTGGTACCTTGATCATTGAACCAAGTTGCTCTTCATACTCTAGTACCATGTTGAAATATGTTAACCGTCTTATCTAAAAGTGTTTAAACTGCCGGAGGGGTATAATTTAATTATACTACAAATAATATATGTGAGATATGAGAGAAGAGTTTGACCAAATGCATGAGGAAAGTGTCTTACACGTAGGGTTTATATAGACATGTACAAGGTATTCTGCAAGACTATAGTCCAAGTTAGCACACCTCTAATCTTCCATGTGCCTGTTATTTCTGATACCTTCTGTCAAGTTAGTGCCAAGCTTGTTACATATGAAACTAGTTCAGGGATGTGCAAGAGGTTTGATCACGATTGCTGGTAGGAGTGACTCTATATGATAAATCTCTTAAAAGAGGACAAAGTAGACTCAAAATCACATGGAAGGATGCTGTCTAAAAAGACCTATAATCTCTCAGAATTCATATGCACAATTTTCTTATAGATTTGTAGTCAGTAGAATACAGAGAGGATTTCTAGTTTCAGAGAGACTGTTATTAGAATGGAACGGTCCTAAATGTACCAAAATGGATACTGAGGATCAATATAGCCAACCTCGACTAGTTTGGAATTGAAGCATATAGTTCCTATTGAGTTGTGTTGTTGTAGTGAACTTCTGTCTCCTTGCCTTCAGCTATCCTTAAAATCCCTTGTATAAACTATGACCTCTGAATTGTTCTCCACAAAAATGTATTTAATTATTATGGAACTTGATTGGTTGTGTTGCTTGAGTACACCTTTCTATCCTACATTAGTGGAATTTTTCTTTTAGCTTCTTTTTGTAGAATTCCTAACATTTTATGTATTGCCAAAGCTTCCTAGGAATTGGATGCACTTGCATTTCTTGCGTGCAATTGGAATTGCCATGTCCATGAGAGCAGGAATTGCTGCAGATTCTGCAGCAGCTTTACTTTTCCGAGTACTTTCTCAACCTGCTTTGCTATTCCCCCCCTTGAGGCAAATTGAAGAAATTGAAGTTCAACATGAACCTCTGGGTGGCGACACTTCATGTAATAAAAAGCAGGTACGTCCGTCAGTTATGATCGTTGAGTTTATCAATGTGCTAGTTCTTCCATTCTGTGATTTCTTCTTTTATTTGGATATATATATTTGGCATATGTGATTACCATTGTTATTATTCTTCAGAGAGAAGTGACTGCTGCAGAAGCCACAGTAGAAGCCACCGCCCAAGGGATTGCATCAATGCTTTGTGCACATGGTCCGGAGGTTGAATGGAGAATATGTACCATCTGGGAAGCTGCTTATGGATTGATTCCTTTAAGTTCATCTGCAGTTGATCTCCCTGAGATTGTAGTTGCCACCCCTTTACAACCACCCATTTTGTCATGGAACCTGTATATACCCCTTCTTAAGGTTCTTGAGTATCTTCCTCGTGGGAGTCCATCTGAAACTTGTCTTATGAAAATATTTGTTGCAACCGTCGAAGCAATTCTTCAGAGAACGTTCCCGCCTGATTCCTCTAGAGAAGAAACCAGAAAAACCAGATATGTTTTCGGCTCTGCCTTCAAAAATCTTGCTGTGGCAGAACTGCGAACCATGGTTCATTCATTGTTCTTGGAGTCATGTGCCTCTGTTGAGCTTGCATCTCGACTACTTTTTGTTATCTTAACAGTATGTGTCAGTCATGAAGCAAAACCAAATGGGAATAAAAGGCCTAAAGGTGAAGATTCTCACCCACCTAGTGAAATCGGGGCAGACACTCCGGCAACCATCAGAAAACAAAGACCAATAGGAAGTAAGAAAGTGAAAAAACAAGGACCTGTTGCAGCATTTGATTCTTATGTCCTTGCTTCTGTCTGTGGACTTTCTTGCGAACTTCAGCTCTTCAGTATGATTTCAAGAGGGCCTAATCATCCAGATCCAAAAATCATCATGGATGAAGCCAAGCATGCAATTGATTCATCTATTGAGCTACGAAACGGGATTCATTCTGCCGTCTCTCATACTCGGAGGATGTTGGAAATTCTAGAGGCACTTTTTTCTCTTAAACCATCGTCTGTTGGAACCTCATGGAGCTTCAGCTCAAATGAGATAGTTGCTGCAGCTATGGTAGCTGCTCATATTTCTGATCTGTTTAAACGCTCCAAGGCCTGCATGCACTCTCTTTCTATTTTGATACGGTGCAAGTGGGATAATGAAATTCATTCCAGGGCATCATCAATTTATAACCTAATTGATATTCATAGCAAAACTGTTGCATCAATTGTCAACAAGGCTGAACCATTGGAAGCTTATCTAATACATGCACCAGGTCTGAAGGAGCGACCTAGATGCTTGAATGGGAAAAAGCATTATAAATACACAAGTCGTAATTGCTTAACATCAGAACAGCCATCAGGGCCTCTGTGTAAAGACTCCTATGATTGTCAAAGTTCACTTGTGTGTGAGAAAGCTTCAGACTCAAGTTCACCCTCTAGTGAGATTGCTGGGTGCACAATCAGCAAAGTGTTTGCAAATTTCTCCTTGGATGCTACAGACTTGGCCAATTTTCTTACAAAGGACAGGCATTTTGGATTTAATTGCAATGCACAAGATCTTTTAAAATCAGTACTTGCGGAGAAACAAGAATTATGTTTTTCTGTTGTCTCATTGCTCTGGCACAAGTTGATTGCATCACCTGAAACACAACCCATTGCAGAAAGCACTTCCGCCCAGCAAGGATGGAGACAGGTATCTACCTTGTTACTTCTTCATGTTAATCGCTGTTAATGAATTAATATTTCCTGTGGCAATTGTCTGGTAAGCAACAAGATTTCATCCTCAAATAAGAGGCAACATCCCTGATAACATATGCTATGTGCAATGCCAATGTCATAGCTTGGTATCCCAGTTTGCTAGTTTGAAGTTGATTTTTCCGCAAGTGTTCCCGCTTGGAACTTTGCTCAAAGTTTCAAAAGGTGGTTGGTCATTAGTTTTGGCGCCAAAGATGTGAAAGCCATTTTTCATGCAGAACAAACATCCCTCACAACAACATTATTTGGTCACTCGCCTTTAAATTTGAGTATACAGGGATTTTTCTTTTCTTTACATGTGCAGCTCAATCCCATTTCCTTTTCCTGCAACAGCCATGTACCCTCTTTCACTATGTGAATGGTATATTGGTATTTGCTAGGAAGAGCTCTGTTTGCTGAACTTACTCTGTTGGCTGAATTTTTTTTAAAATATAGTGGCAATTCCAACTTTACCTCCTGAAACTTATTTTGAAAAAGAAAAAATAACAAACGTTACCTCTCAAAACATGTTAAGCTCATGCCAAAGGAGACTGGAGAATGATATGGCCGTACTTGTTTGATCATGGTAGCACCAATTTCTTCTTCTATTTAGGTTTCTCTGTGAATATGAATTTGTCATCTCAAGCCATGCACTCAACGAGTGGTACATAGGGGTTTGTATGAACCCAATAACTTTTGTATAGACCCTATATTTGTATTAGAAAACCCAGTATGTGGATGGTTCAATTGTAAAGAAGAGACAATCAAAGCACTCTGGTTCCCAAGATGTGGGTTCTCGGAACCCACTTGCGTTAGTTCTTTTTCTCTTTTAGCAATATGCCTGATTCTCTTTTTAAAAGAAACATGAACCCGCATCAGTTTTTTCCTTTTTGCTATATGCAAATTTCTTTTTAAAATTTGATTAAGAACAAAACATAAGATTAACAAATGAAAAAAGCAAAAAGCACTTACTCTCTAAAACGAAAGGAGACTATTGGTTCTTCCACTGTTACACAAACGCAAACCCAAAATCAGATTTTCAATGAAAAGTTACAGTTTCTTACTTTTAAAAATATATATTGAATATTGGTACTCGTACCTTAGTTTGGTGGTTATTATATACTAGCTTGAGGTCGGTGTCCCAAATTCAGAACCCATAAACCTCAAATCCTGACTCCGTCTTTGCATGCACCCCATCCACAAAAACTATGTACATCCAAAATAGCAGTAACTACCAACAACCTTAATTAGAACTGTACAGGCAGCATAACAAGCAAATCATTGAACTGTTTTCATGTAGGAGGTGAAAATGTTGTATGATAGCAGAAACTGAACTTGTTAGATTCGGAGTCAAAATGAGAATGTTGCTTTTACGATTATTATGCAGTGGTTTTATGTGATAGCATGAAGCGTGTCCATAATCAAGTTAGAGCACATACTGCTTTTGCATTATATATTTGAATACACAAGAGACGTAGTAGCTTTTTATATGGTGCTAACAATCTTCCATAACTACAGGTGGTTGATGCACTATGCAATGTTGTATCAGCGGCACCTGGAAAAGCTGCAACAGCCATTGTTCTTCAGGTCCAGATTTCGCTTTAACTGTATTTGGTCATTATAGATCATGATCATTTTTTGTTAGGCTGCAGCTAGTATGCACAGTTTATATTTATTCGGATCCAAATGGGTTAACAGATATACCTGATATTTCAAATAATCACATTTTTTTCAAGGAAAAAGAAACAAGTTTGTCCTTGTCCTATCCGAAATTGAGAAACTTTGCCCTCCATTGAACTTTTGGTCTAATATTACCCCTGCATTAGGAAAAAAGTCTTTTTTTTCCTTGACTCCTAACAAAACTCCGAGGGTAATTTTGAACTAGAGTCGAAAAACAAGGGATAAGTTTGGACCTTTTTTCACAAATAATTTGGACACATGGAGTCCACCTATTTCATGTTGGAGCTCCGTTAATTAAAAGAAAAAATATAAGATGATTTGCTTATGGCAAGGGTACTAATAATGGACCCAAAGTGTAATGTAGGAAAAATTGAGCAATTCCGAATAGTTTAGGGGCAATTTCTGGAAGTTTCCCCTTTTCTGTCATATTTTTGGCCTCATCACATGAAAAATACATCTTTTTTATGTTTATGGGTACAGTACCTGTCTGGGTCCAGAGTTTCTTAGACTTGCATGCATTAATAGTTATCATCACTTTGCTTCTAGGTGTAAGTAGGTCTTCATCACCATATTTGTTTGGTCACTTTCTTGCCAAACTTTACTTGTCAGGCTGAGAGGGAATTGCAACCATGGATTGCTAAAGATGAGGACCTTGGTCAGCAAATGTGGAGAATTAACCAACGTATAGTAAAATTGATCGCAGAACTGATAAGGAATCATGATATAGCAGAATCTTTGGTAATTCTGGCTAGTAACCCAGACCTCCTTTTACGGGCCACAGATGGGATGCTTGTCGATGGAAAAACATGCACCTTACCACAGCTGGAGGTAACGACATATTTAGATTTCTGGTTTAGAGGTAACATATTTTATAGTTCTTATTTCTCACCTGATGAATTATGATTCAGAAAGCTACGACTTCCTTTATGTTTGTGAGTGCTTGAATATGTCCAAGGATGATTGATTCATCATATTCAATATCTTCTGCATTTTCTGATATATTTACATCCTTGCTCTTTAAAAAATATTGAGCAGCTTTTGGAAGTGACAGCTAGAGCAATTCAACCAGTGCTTGACTGGGGAGAATCTGGACAGTCAGTTGCTGATGGCCTCACAAACTTATTGAAGGTGATACTCTTTGCTACACTAGTTCAAATTGGGGATCAATAAGGGTGTGCTTGGTATGAAGGGAACTGTTTTATTGGAGAGCTAGTGGGTATCTTACTTATTTTCTAGTGTTTAGTAAATAACCAACAAAAAATAGTACGAAAAGTATTTATTTGTAATCTAGCAAAACACTATGGGGAGTGGAATGGTCAAGCGTTGGGGGTTGTTTATCCTACTTTCATTACTTTCATTAGGGAAGTTATTATTTTTCTCATTTTTTTGGGTAATAAACTGTGAATATCACCATAACACCCAAAAATATTTACAAACTAAAGAGCATCTAGCGTCTCAGCTATCTTCTACGAAGAGTGCAGAGAGCATCAAGACATCAGGAACCAGCAAAACAAAAAAAAAAAAAAACAGCATCTCAAAACTAATTGCAGAGTCCATGAATCAACATGTGACGGTTCCTAGCCTTCCTAGAGCTTGAAACTAACTCTAGTCTTTCTTTCAATTCCTTTTGTATGCGTAACAGAAAACTCAGTATTTACAGTTAATTGCCTAAACAATTTCCAATTCCTAGCTTGCTAAGTATAGTATATCAAAGCACCATACATTAGCTGTTACAACTTCCTGCTTAAACTGTCTCAGGTGTCTTCTTTTCATTCAGCTCAGGTTTTGTTTAGCAGTTTTCTGTGGTAAAGATTCACCAATTCAAGTAGCCAAAGCAGTATTCACAGTAGTTATCCATTGACAGTCTGCAAATAGGTGCTGATGAGTCTCAGTTATCCCCTCATAACATAAACAACATACATCATCATCAACTGGATGTGTTGTCTGTGCAGCCTTTCTTTGGTTAAAAGTTTGTCATGTTACGCCAACCAAACCATCAGTCTCTGCCTAGGCAACATGATTGAACTCCAGACCAATTGAGCTTCAGACAATCTATATAGATCACCAAGCATGGCTTGTAACTACTTGACATTGAGTACGAGCCATCAGGAGTTAGTTGGTAAATCCCCCCTTAATATCAGTGCACTATCAACCCTTTAAGAGAATTCAACTTCTTCCTTCTTCCCGTACAAAGTACCAACTGCAGCCTGAGGTGGAGTATGATCCCAAATATCATCATTTTTAAGGAGCTTGCTTTTCTAGAGAATGTTTCCTAAAACATTTTGACCAACCAAACATGAGAAATTGGAGAACATCTCCATACCAAACACCCCCTTAAGAGTGAAAAAAGTTATCTTATATTCTTTAATTTTACTTAGCACTTGATGATAAGATAAACTTAGGTACAATACTAACTAGGTTCCTTTGGGTTAAATACATTGCAGTGTCGCTTACCTGCCACAGTTCGCTGTGTTTCTCATCCAAGTGCACATGTCCGTGCTCTCAGTACATCAGTTCTTCGTGATATTATGTATGCTGGTTCAGTAAAACCAAGTGCCAAACAAGCAGCTGATGTAAATGGCATCCACAATCCTGCTTATCAGTACCTTAGCATAAGCATCAGTGACTGGAAAGCGGATATTGAGAAGTGTTTGATGTGGGAAGCTAATAGCCGGCTTGAAAATGGAATGTCTGCTCAATTTCTTGATACTGCTGCTAGGGAATTAGGATGTACTATATCAGTCTGAAAACTCACTTTTCTGGGCATATATTAAGTCTCTGTGTACCATACCTATCTTGTAAAAGTCACTTTTAGTTAGAAAATATATTTTAGAGTCCTTTCACTCATCCGTGATTGTTGTACAATGGCATGTAGATAGTCCCACTTGTTTTGTTTTTCATTTGGCACAGATTATGTTTGTTGTACTTCCAAATACAAACATGATTGTGGAAATAAGTAGATGTAGTTTAATATTTGAGTGACCTACAAAAGGCTGGCTCAGCTTTAGAATTGAATTTTTCCTATCATGTAATAACCGTCTTACTTTGTATTGTACATTCAGCAGATAAAAATCATCTATGCAGTTTTGTTTTCCTTTCATTTCCTTGTTGATCTGCTTACTGATTTAGATAACTAATGGTTATTTGAATAGTCTTGAGATCTGGTAATGGGATTAACTTTTGTGTCAACTAGTCTCACATTCTTCCATTTATAGATGGCTTAGGAGGAGTCTTGTCTATGTTTATGATTCCATATGATAATAATAAAAGTTGCATGGGCTAATGCCAAGCAATTATCTTTTTTTCTTATCTCGACTCCTTTTTTATTTTTGTTTGTTATGATGATAACATGAGCCGAGCTTAAATGGAGTAGTGAGGACTTTAATGTATTTGGGGCACAAATTTTGCTGAGTTTGTTAGTCAGGTCACCAAATAGACTTGCATCAAATGGTGCATAGCTGAGACTTACGCTATGCGGACTCTTCAAAAACTTGCATGTCAGATACTTCAAAAATACAGTCCTCGAGGATCGAATACACACTTGGCGATATTTTTGGAGAATCTGAGTAGCATAAGTTGAGACGAAAGTTGGAATCTCCATGTATACTTTGTGTTGTTTCAGGCACTACTTTGGGGACTTGGATGTGTTAGGTAAATATTTTACATATTTCTCATGGGTGGTTGGTAAAAAAAAAAAATTACAAAATATTTTCTATGAAAATATGGAAAATCAAGTTTCACAAATGACCTTACTCGAACACATCGCTCTCAACCTCCACCCGTCCACGCCTTTACCCTCCACCCTATTCACACAGTGTTTGTTTGAATTATTTATAAATATTTTTTAGGACAATTTGATCTTCTGCTTACTTAACGAAGACCAGAAAATAAGTAAGAAACTACGTATTTTTCACGAAAAACATTTTTCTTCCAACCAAACACACCTTTAATGTCAACCAATCATGCCTTGGTTGATCTACGCATGCTAGGGTGTTGGTAGAGGTTATGAAAAAATTAAAAAAGAAGAATAATGGACTTTCGAAGAGACTGAACTAAATGCAGATATTAACTTCAGAGAGAAAAATGCACGCAAAAAAACTCATCACTCTATAAATTATTGATCAAATAAAAAAGAACGAGAGAAACCAAGCGCTATACCCTAGTCACAATCTCTTCTTACTAATGTTATATTATCAAAAAGATGAATTATAGGAGTAAGAAAAATCTAATTCGATTGAAGGAGGTGTGTATGTAGAGTCAGCTGACTATAAAAGGTTCTGTTTTTTTGCTATCTTTTCTGTTTCAGCTTCAATGCTAGAAAATCTTACACCTTATCATCGGCTTGTGACGAATCTGATCCATGCTTGATTGAATGGCTACGACGCTCTTTCCCACCAGGTTTAGATGAGGCATTCCCATACCAGATCATTCCGCAAACTGCTATGAGCATGCCAACTACCACTTGTATGTTGAGACCTTCTTTCCCGAAAAACAAGAATCCCAGTATCAAAACAAGGATTGTTTTCATATGACCGATAACTTGGAATGAAACAGCAGTGAATCTTCCAATGCATATGAACTGGCTGAGATTGGTGCCTATAGCTATAGTGCATGAAAGAATGATGAATACCTGCAGAGAAAGAGAGTTAATAGTGTAAGGGACCATGTATAGAACAAAAGGTGCATGGATCAAAAGTCAAAACTCACAAGTTTTCTATTCAAATGAGGTCCATCATCCACTTTAATAAAAACAGAGATGCAAAGTAGGCTGGGGAAATAAGATATTTTTTTCAATTGATGGCAAAAATTAACTTATGCGCTGTGATCACATGAAACAGGTTTCAAAAATACATTGGTGAGCACTAAATCCTACTCTCTTGAAAATAACAGTCAACACAGTAAAGCAAGTTAAGCATGAGATGAAAATCTGGGACCTATTCGTATAAGCCAAGCCCATATAACAATTAACATTGGATAGGTGCATCTTAAAGTCGTAATTCATCAATATTGCAGAATCATAACTTTTTGACAGTGAAATAATATAAATATACATCAAAGTATCAGACAAAAGATGTACCTAAGACCATTCAAGCTTGCAACTTGCAAACATAAGAATGACTTTTCACTACCATTTTTCTTGAAGAATTAACAAATCAAACAATTCAAGAGTGAGGTACTAACCAAAGATGGAAAAGTGAAGTCAAAGTGATCAATCCTCTTGTTGGTCAACCAATAATCCACAAGCGGGCCTAATAGCAGCAGACTTCCAGCCTGAACTGGTGCAGTATGTCCCAGCAAATTGAAAGAACTAAGGGAGTATTTCCTTTGAAGGTAATGAACATACTGCATATACAAAACCAAGTGCAAATATCAGTTTTTCACCAAGTGCAATTACATTCAAAGAGAAGATTCAGAAAACTAGAAGACTAAAAATAGGAGTAAACTATTATTTTTTCAAATCCAAGTCAAGCACAGAAGTGACAAGTTGTATAGAATTTCCCAGGAAACAAGTTTTCCATTTCTAGATGAGGCTTAGGTCTTGTTGTTTCCCAACAAATTTTGCATTATCAATAAAACATCTCATTTTACTTATCCAAAAAATTGACTAATATAGAGTGTGATTTCCCATATAAAACTCTATATTACTATTACAACTCTGCATTGCTAATACAACCTTTGGCTTCCTATATAAAACTCTGCAGATCTTGCAGGACAGCAAGAGCCCACTTATGTTCTATAGGGGGTATAATGTAGAATAAAATGTGCACAGAAGCAATACCTCGATAAGAGCACCTAAGCACAAAAATGCCTTTAATGTAGGGGGATATATGTTTAAACATAAAAAAAATTCAAAAATTGAATAAAAACAAAGCTGGGGATTCTTACAAAACCTTTAGGTTTTCTAAAACTAAAAAGCTTTACAAGTATACTATTTAATATAACTAATCTTGAATTATTGGAATACTTGCATAACTTTTTTACGATGGTTGTCTCTAACTTAAGTGGCATGCAACTTAACTAATCCACTAACCCGCCTGCTACAACCACAAATACAGTTTCCAAGTAAACCTGTGCTCGCACTAAGACAAGAATAGATGGGCTCACACCTAGTACAATAACTGGATTTGAATCCTAGGATCTCCAAACTGTTACTCTAATAGAGTACCTCAAACACTCAACTGGACCCTTGTGCTATAATACCTGGATTACTAGTCCGGTAATCAAATGGCACCTTATTGATGGTGCATCGATTCCCTCGGTGTAATGGCGTGCTATTCAACTGATCAAATCAAGCTTTTCAAGATGGCATAAGATATTAAATTGCCGAGACAACTTACATACTGTTGTAGAGCAGTGCTCCATACAGCTACAAAGGCAGCAATGAAGCCTTTGGTATTAACACTCACGTCCGTAACTGTGCAAACAGCAACACCTAGGAGTACCACAACAATGCTCAGCTTTGTGTCCCTTGAATAACGGATCTTGTCAAAGGAAACTTCTAGTAAGCAGGAGACAGGGATCATACTCAACTTTGCAATCTGAGAGTGATAATGGAGATTAGTATTTGAAGTCCTCAATAGAATCAGAAGAGCGGGATGAATGTGATGCGCATAGAATTACCTGGTAGAATCCCACCGAGTTCCACATCAAACTGATGTTCATCCCAACAATAGAGAAGTTTGCACACAGTACAAATTTTAGAAGATCTAGAAGGGGTAAATGAGAAGCTTGGATGTACCCGAGCCACCTAAGAACAATCGTCATCAAAGTTGTTGTAACAAAATGCATCCCCGTTAATGTTGTTGCTGCAAAGATTGTTGTAATCAAATGCTAGAACAACCATATAACGAAAAGACTGAAAAAAGTGTATAGTAATGTCAAATCTTCATTGTCCAACAAGCAAAAAAACATTAATCAGTTTTAACATGAGAATGCCGGTGCTGCAAACCTGCTTAGATTCAAGTTTGTCTTAGAGTCTCTTTTCAATGTTACAAGTATAAATTCATATCCGCTATGTAATTTTTGTTTCCTGTAAATTGTGAGATTCAGTTCAAAGAAGCATGTGTTTCTCTTCGTGCTAAATGTCCCATCAGACTGTCATTTTCTTTTTTTTTTTTCCTTTTTAAAAAAGCAATGCATATAACTATATCATTGTAGATTATAGAGTTCAGAATATTATATTTCGTGATATTATATCCAGATTCCTTTTACTTGAAATTAATAGATATAACCAATGTAGCTGGAATCTTAATACAAAGGAATGCTGTTCTGAGAAAGTAATGGAATATCGCGGAGAAATTTACCAAAGAAAAACCCGTAGTTAGCCATTAAGGCTTTGTTAACAATAATGATTCCAACTGAAGTGACCACATTGAACATCCATGCAGCCACATCACCTGCAGCCTTCTTATCAGCCTTGCTTGAAGGAGCCATTTGCCTTTATTTTTTGCTGCCAGAAACAAGTTTTACCCTCCAAGCAGCAAATAGAAGCATTCACACTTCTACATCAAAATCCAAATCTTTTATTTTCTCTTCCCACCTACGATACGTAGAAGAAAACATTACGATCCACAACAGACAGATCAAACAAACAAACAATTCCCTCATATAATCCGATCACATAAGTAAGTAAATGAAGTTAATAATACCATTCCCATAATTGCAATTGTCAAATAAGATCTAAAAACAAAGTAAGGGTAAAAGCAATACAACAAGCAAAGAAAGAAACAATTCACCATATGATCAGGTACAAAATAAACTTTTAGTGAAACTCCACCACAACTTATCACAATCAAAACTCTTCTTTCCCCTTCTTTTTTTCTACAAATTTTTATTTTTCTAGTCGAAAATCAGTATCAGCAAGTAAAAATCACAAATTGCATAAAAGATCAAAGAATTCTCAAGGATGCAAGCCAAATGAGCTAAATTAACTCTATCTCTTATGAATACAACAACAACACCTCAAAGCACCTACGAGTGTGGCCTAATGGTCAATGAAGTGAGTCCAGCAAAGACCAAAACACTAGGTGCTCTCTTCCCGGACACCACGGTTATCAAGAAAAATAAAACTCAATCCCAAACTAGTTAGATTTAACTATATGAATCCCCATTATCCATTTCGACCCGTATAATTCCAATAACACAGTGAAAAATAGATTAAAAATCACATAATCACTAGAATCGTAGCATTTGCGTCAATCATAGATGCAGATCCACACTTTGCTTCAAAATTTAACAAGACTTGCGCTACACTATTCTCAGATCTAAATTCCAAAAAACCTAAATTGCAATCAGTGAATCAAAATTCTCATAAATCATTCAACAGATCTACATTTGCAATAATAACACACCCAATAGTCAAAGAAAAAGATGAATAATTGACTCACCAGTTGAGTAGTAAGGAGAAATGAAAGTGACCTGTTTTAGATGCAGATCTTAACGTGCGAACTGGTCTTTACTGTACCTATATATGTATATGTATAAACGAATTGAACAAATTTTGGACTGTATCTGTGTGAATGTAAGAAGAACAAAAATGGAGGAATTGGGGAAGAAGGAAGCTTTTATGGATTTGTGAGGTAGAATTGATTTTTTTGACAAATAAGAAGTGAAAGAAGTTGAAGAAAACACACACAACTGTATCAAGTGTATGATATATTGTGTTTACATGTACAAAGATGATGGACAGGGGGTAGTGGGTGGTAGGGGTATAGTGGGAGAGTTGAGGAATGTACTATTTTCCAACTTCGTCCATGTGTTTCATTGATTTTTTTTTTTTCCTCATTAGATTGGGATGAATCCGACAAGAAGGAGTTGCTCGAATGGTAAGCATTCATCACGTTCAATTTGATGATTGTTCAAGTTACTAAGGAAGCAGAAAGAGTGGAAACAGATTATGAATTCGAGTCATCAAAAAGCAAAAAGGGTGAAAGCTTTGGGGGAGAGATTAAGAAAAAGGTAAATTAGCTGAGTTAAACGAGTTGGGCAGACTCAGAATCGAATGAGATCGAATCGGTTTTTGATCAACTCGAAAAGACCTGAGTAAAGGGTGTTGGGGTTGTGTTGGATTGAATTCGTACGGTTCAAATTTTCAGATTAGTGGTTCGAGATTGATTGTTATCAATAATGTCGTGTGAACTATTAATTGGATATCTGATTGGATATGATATAGCTTAACCCTGCCTGCACGAGTCAGTTTAAAACCTTTTAAATCCAGATCAGTTGGAATTGCCCTCCCCCTGCACGATTCCGTTTAAAACCATCTAAATCCAGATCGATTGGAATTGCCCCTCAATCCCCATCCAAGAATCAATTCAAATTTGAAGTAGTTTTATTGATTTTATCTTTTTTGAATCGACCCGCCTCTCGACGAGTATAGAATAAATACTAATATATATTTGTATTATTCATATCTAAAATAAACATATTACTTAATTATGATTAATAGCACATTTGGTCAAACTTTCAAACTCTACTTATTTTGAGAAGTGCTTTTTGAAAATTAATTTTGTAGTATGTGTTTGAAAGAACAATTTGCTAAGTATTTTTGTCGGTATTATGTAACAATGCATGTTCGGTCAAGTAAAAGTATTTAGGGGAACAATTTTTTTTTCAATTTCTTAAAAAAAAGCTTTGCTATTATTCAAAATATATCTTTTTCAACGTTGATCATGAAATTTGAATCAAATTTTGAAAAATTATCTTCAAATATCTATTTAGCCATAAATTCTATATCAGATTGTATAGATAAATTTCAATTTTGAGAGAAATTTTGATTTCACTCACAAAATTTCAATTCTTTTCCGTATTTATTAATTTGATATAATATTTGATACAAGTAAATTTTTACCAAAAATGAAAAAGGAAAGGAATTGGAATTAGTTGGATCAAACTCACACGTATTATATGAGAAACTCCACCAACATCATTAGGTTCATTTTGCCTTCTTATTATTGTTTGAGATATGTGTCGATTTTAGTAACTTTGTTTAATACCTTACTTTTAATGTTTCTTGAATTATAAGATTGAATAAATAAAATATCTTATTTAAAATAGTTTACTTTCTTCGTATGATTTTAAATATTGGGTTCCAGACCTTGAATTGGATCAAAGTTTTTTAATTAAAATTTTATATATTAGATTACGATGAATGATGAATGAATCAAATAAATTTATTTGAAGATCAATTGTAAATGCCTAATTATTTTATTTATAATTAATTAGGCTAGTCATCGGTAAAAAGAACAAATAATGAATGAATCAAATAAGTCTAATTTAGTTTCTATCTTTTTAGAATATAATTGGAAAAAAAAAAAAACAGTAAATAAATATTATTAAATTAAAGAACAAAAATTCAATCAAATGGATATTATTAAAAGGATAGTCACAACTTTTAAATTTATTCATTAGATTAAATTTAATTTACTTATTCATATAAATATTTTTCTAACTCAATTTCAAGTTTAATAGTATTTCATTTGTTGAAAAAAAATCTTAGAGTAAATATATGAAAAGAGAGTTATATAGAAACAAAATAAACAATAGAGATACGAAGAATAGAAGACGAAAATAGAAAAAAGTATGCCTAATAAACTTAAATAAAGGCAAATTGAGAAGAAAAAATAACACATAATAGAAAAAAATAATGAAAATGGAATTTTGACGACAAAATAGAAAGAAAAGAAAAAGAATAAAGTTTCACATTGAGCCTGAAAACAATGAGTCCTGTTATTGGGTTGGAGATTCTAAGCCCCAAAAGTTGAACTCATCTCACTCTTTGCTATGAAACTTTTTAAAGCAAAAAAAAAAAAAAAATGAGAAAAAAAAAATAAGGACCAAATAAGGAAAAATCATCTAACTAGACATACATCACTATTATATATATTAACCTAACTTTTACTTTCAAACAATTACATATATTACCACTTTTAATATTTTATACCATATATTAATGAAGATAAATAAGATACACATCCCTTAAATATAGGATTGATTAACTATCTTTACATTTAAACTCCACAACTAACGTTCCAATAACAATCAAATATCTTTCTCTCATCAACTTCTCCCAATTTCATCCGCCAAAATATAGTATCCCCCCCCCTACCCCCACGCCCTCCACCATTTTCTATCTCTTCCATTATTCTCTCAACACACAATTTCTTTCGAATAATTATAAAAAATTATCACAATTTAAGAAGGAGATGGACGACTGAGATGCTTCTACAATATCCATTTGGGGCTGATCATGATACTATTACATTCAATGAAGAAATCAAGAATGGAGTTCCATCAATATATTCTAAATGCCCATTTGATTTCCCAACTTGGGTATTTAATGTCTGTGCTCAATCATTTGTAGAGATATTTATTTCGAGCACAACAAAGTGAACAATTTTTCTTTTTAAGAATTCAAATTTGTTTTTTTTTTTTTAAATTTGAGATTCATTTTCTCAAATTTTCATGTTTAGAGAATTATGTGTATCTCCCACTACGTATTTGATTCATGCACCTAATTTCATGTTTAGATATATTGTATTAGATGTATCTGCTATATACATGTACCTGGTACATACTCCGTGACTTAGATAGATTAATTATGTACCAGCTACATGTAGCATATAGCAGATACATATGTAAATGGTCATATTTCAATAAAATCGTCGTAGATCACACTTTTATGGAGTTACGGTAATCACAAATTCATTGTTGGTGCAGTTAGCATTAATGAAGATCCACCAAAGCCAAAACACACATTTATCAATTCAAATCTACTTAAAAGATTAATATCGAATAATTTGATACATACTTCAAATACATGTATCTGCTATATGCTACATGTAGCTGGTACATAACTAAGTCGCAAAGTATGTATTAGATATATGTATATAGGAGATACACCTAATAAAGTATATCTTATGAAATTTGGTGCATGAATCAGATACATAGAAATAAAGGAAAAGACTCAAATATGTCATCGAACTTTCAGAAAAGGCTCATTTATGCATTCGTTAAAAGTTTGGCTCATTTATGTCATTGTTGTTAAAGAAATGGCTTATCCATACCTTTTTTTTTTTTATTCCAATTTTGCAAAACCATTTTTTACACCAAACAACTTTTAACACTTTTTAATTCGAGTTTTGGATAAAATGTACTCTTTTTGCTTCTTCTTCTTCAAGAACACATGAACAACATAAACAACTCCCGAATTTTCAACACCTTCAATTCTTCATGAAATCATTTCAAATTTCGGTCACATCATTAATTTATTTTTTAAAAAAAACAAAATTCTAAAGTTACTTGTAGAGTTTAAAAAAAATTAGCCGTATTAAAAAAGTATTCCAAAAAAATGAAAATCCGTTCCAAAATTTCAAAAAAATTGCTTTGATTCGTGATTTTGTAGTTGTTTTGGATATTAGATCTTTGTTCTATAGTGTTTTTGAGTCTATGTTCAAAATTTCAAATGATTTGAAGTAGTGGAGAAAATTTTACCATTAAAGAATGTTGAAGTTTTGAAACTTTGAAGAAATTTCAAGTGAGTCTTGTTGAGTTAGGTTGAATTCAAGCTCAAAAGATATTGAGTTTTGGTATCTAGCTTGGAAGGAAGCTACTCTTGAAATTTGAGGTGATTTCGTGAAGAATTGAAGAAGTTTGAAATTTGAAAATTATTAATGTTCTTTTATGTGTTCTTGGTGTTTTAAAGGAAGAAGAAGCAAAAAGAGTACATTTGATCCAAAAACTCAAATTGAAAAGCTTTAAAAGTTGTTTGGGGGTGTAAAAAATTGTTTTGCAAAACTGGAGTTAAAAAAGGGCATGAATGAGTTTTTTCTTTAACAACAATGGCATAGTAAGCTAAACTTTTAACGATGACATAAATGAACATTTTCTGAAAGTTCGATGTCATATTTGAGTCTTTTTTCGAGAAACAAATTCAAATTTCTAGAAACAAAAGTTGTTCACTTTGTTGTTGTTAGAAAATGAATGGAAGAAATTAGAATATTTTTAGAAGTTTAGACTAGATATACTCAAAAGTTGTTAAAGGAGTAATTTCCTCCTTAAATCAAGCATGTTAGTTACAATCTCTAATTAAACATGTATCTTGTTTTGTCAATTCTCCAGATACATGTATCTAGGGGTGTTCGTGGTTCGGTTTAGATCGGTTATTGGTTAAAACAAAACCAAACCAATCTAGTTGGTTTTTTAAATTTCTAAAACCAAACCAAACCAAATGAAAAAAATAATTGTCGGTTTGGTTATTGACGATTTGGTTCAATTTTTCTGTTTTTTTTTTTTTTCAGTTTGAAAGTAATAAATTTTTGAGGATATATGTATCATGATAGACACAAACATCTAGTACATGAACAATTCACTGAAAATCTATTGTTGGTTCAATTAAGCAATTAAAGAAAATGAAAGTTATCATTACACGAACAAAGTAATTCAATTAAGAGAAAATGTAACTATCTTATGAAAGATATGGTAAGTAAAGACTAAAATAATGAATTTTGATGGACTTGAACTTGTGATTGTAATAGATGGGTTAAATTTACGTGTTGGACTTGAGAAAAATGGTAAAGTTAAAGACTTAAGTTACTTAAAATTGAACAAAATATTTATATTTTATTTATGAATAACAAATAAATAATTATAAAATTTATATATCTAATTTATTGGTTCGGTTTGGTTATTTTTGCCGTTATTTTTTAGTAAAACCAAAACTAAATAGTATCGATTTTTCAAAATGTAAAACCAAACCTAACCAAATCAAACCAAATATCGATTTTTTTAAATCGATTTGATTCGGATTGCAATTCGGTTTGATTTTTTAACCATAACCATGAATAACCCTACATGTATCTATCGAGTTAAGATACATGTATCCAACCAACGAAATGTGGTACAAGAAGTAATATTTGAAACTACAGTGAATACTAGTAATTAAGACCTAAACTAGTGAATTTATGTTGTTTGCCCAAAAAATAATAATGTACTACATGAGACTCAAACCCGTAACAATTGGACAAACTTTGAACCCCTTAGCCACCAAATCAGGCTTCTCTTTAGTGTAAGGATATATATATAAAATTAGAATTTGATCTTATATATATATAATATAATTCCCCATAAAAAAGGGTTCAAATAAATCCCTATAAACTCTACATAGCTTCGTCCCTAACTCACACCAAGATCTAGTTTTACATAATATTGTATGTTTTTTGGTGGTATTCAACTCATAACACATTAATTTTAAACAATATAAATTCGTTTAAACTTGGTACATTTAATAACTATTCACATTCATCAGATTAGCACTTAAGGGTAGCTACAAATATTAACTATATATTTTTAGTATTTTATTGTTTGATATAATGATATACTTGGATATAACATATGATAAATAACATAGATATTTTTTTTAAGTCATTGAGTAAATACATTATATATACACCACATACTAGATATATTATTACAGAAACTCCACAATTATTTGATAATGATAAAATGTTAATTAGACAATTGAAATCAAATCGACGCAAAGTCGAAAAAATAAAAAAACATGTGAATTATCACAAATCAATTGCATTTATGGGAAACATACTATATATCCTTAGCTCTCTATTGAACTCAAGTAGCAAGCATCAGACCAAGCCTAATTAAACAAAAAGAAATCAAATGAATCCCCGAATGATTAATTAAGAATTTTTTTAACAAACAATTAAAAGAATTGTCCCTAATTACTTTCCTAAACTATAGGAATCCACCCAATAGATTTGAGTACTTTAATTGAGAATCCACTCAAAGCGAATAATTAAATTGTCAACTACAAATCTTTCAAAAGAATTCTCAATTTCACCATCATAAATATTGAATCAATACTGTAATGTTTGACATTGTGAATAAAAGATACAATAATAACAGATGAGATATTACAATACTTGAAAAATCGTAATTTTGATGCATATATTTACATAGATAATTTTCAACTGCTCAATTTGAATCCCCCAAATAGAAATCAATCAAGATGTACCTTTAAATGCAGATTTCGAATGATTATGATCGTTTACATATCGATACATGTTGATTTTTCTCGTTCAAAGACGATGAAGAAAAAATAATTCAATCTTGTAATCTATTTTTGAATTAGAGATATGTATGACTCTAGAAATGGAGATCATGCGATTTGTTCTTCTATATTAAATCTCCAATACAATTTCCTAACGTGTCTGATACAACCTATCACAAAAATGAAAGTATATTGATAAATTTGATAAATATAAAAAAACATATTAAATATGATAATTAAGCTCCAAAATCTTGCTATTTATGATTTTTTTTTAAAACAAACTATTAATTCAAAATTGAACTTTAATATTGCTTATACAAATTTGAAAAACTAATGCTAACTTATTTGGTAAAATTTGAAATATGTAATCTTCCAAACTTTTCGTAATCCAACGCCGACTAGTATTTTCACACCCCAAATTGCTTACAAATACAATTTCACACCAACCTCCGCCGTGAAACTCGTCGAAATCCACCCAAAATTCGCCTGAGATTTGTTTTTGGGTTATCGAAACCGGTTGAAAAAGATAAGTATAAGGGATAAGAAGGAGGCGATTGCTGTGAAAATTTGAAGATGGGGAAGAAAAGGAAGTCTCTAGCATCGAGCCTTGATGAGGTGGATCGAACCATGTATTCGACTTTCTGTAGCGCTGCTAATTCCCTTTCTCAGCTTTATACTCAGGCTATGAACCAACAGAAGCTTTCCTTCCTCTCCGGTGAACGCCATGGAATGGTAATTTTTAGTTTTTTAATTTTCCGTTTTTGATATGTTATAAAAATTTGTTCTTTGTTGGCTGTATAGTTTTATGTTTGATTTTTGGTATCTGGGTATAGTTTTTTTTTGGAATTTGAACTGAGGTTTGGGAAGTATAGTTGGTATGGATAAGGTATGAGGGTCGTTGTAGGATGAAAGGCAGTAGAAAAATAGGTCTTACTATGTGGATTTCTACCGTCAATACCGACTAGTTTGGTATCCGGGTCAGCTTTCGTGGACCGTAAACTAATTTCATGGTATTGCTGTCGTGCTGTTCCAGTAGTGTTTGTGAGTTTTTCGTTTTGAGGGGGGAATGAAAAAAGGTAAATAAAGACCTTAGCCAAAAGCATATTTCTTTTAATAAAGAAGTCGATTTTCAAACTCACTTAAGACCGTTCGTGATCCCCACTTCACTCCTATTCCATTCCTTTCGACTTGCAATCACAATAGCCGTACAGTCGAATAGTTGAGTTAGACGGGGGATAACGGTCAATTTTGAACAATTCAAAAAAAGAAATCTTTTTGTGGGATTACGTGTATTCTATATTTACTTACGTTACCAATTGACTCTATTAAATCGGAGAATTTTGATGCTGTCTCACATAAACTCCTCAATAGTTCCACTAAGAAAGCAGCAAATCCTTGTTGCTTGCAAATAGGCTTTCTTCTCATTCCCTCCCCATTTTTGTTATATAGTCCGTATTTCAAGTAGTCAATATGCCAGTGCCTATTCTCTTGCCCTTCGATCTTCTCTGCTTTTTTTTTGAATTTCCTTTACCTTGGACTAGCCATTCAACATATTCAAAAGGACCGGAGTCGTTCAAAGCGAAAGAAGTTCCGATCACAACTTCTCAAACAAAATGAATTAGGATTTATGTTGGCTTCGTTGGGAGGCTCACATAGTTTGTTACGTCAGCTCCAAAAGGATTCTAACCAGAGAGAGCCGATGCAAAAGTAGTCCTTTACGCGAGGAAACGCCAGATAGACTGACCTCTGCTAACTACGTTTTATATAGACTGAAAGCTCGAGAGATACTAAGGTATAGTGCTGCTACCAGAGAAGGCTCTTTCATGCTACACCTTCCACCAACTCTATCCACTGAGGCTAGGACAAATGGGAAGAATCACCTGGTGTTTTTGTTTCTGTTGGAATTTGAACTTGAGACTTCATGCCTCTCAATAACTTCATTGACCACTAGGCCACACCCTTGGGTGCAGTTTGGATTGAGGCATAGTTTTTTTTTTTTTTTTTGATCTTTTTCATTTTTGAGGAGTGGGTCATTGTCTATTCACTTCCAAGGAATAGTCTTTTTTCCAATTTGTGTAGTTTTGAAATGCGTAACTCTGTCTATATGAGTTTTGTTAAGTACAGTAGGTCCAAAGTAAAGGAGGAGAGTTGTGGTACTATGAAAAATAAGTCACTATGAGGATTATGTCAATACCAACTTGTTTGCTTTGAGGCATAGGTGTTCTTTTCTCCAAGAATTGAGTCATAGTTGATTGATTATTGTATGGAGTTGGAGCTTTGCATTCTTTTTTCTTTTGATTTTTTGGTGAACCCTACCCCCAAAATCTTCTACGAGGAACCAAGTAGTGATTTTTCCAATTTGTTCCCTTGGTGACTAGAACCATCAATCTCATTGTGCATTTACATTCCTACATGGTGAAGCATGGGGTTTAGCAAATTCTTGATTAATTTAAGAATGGTTTTAGCTGCTTATGCCATTAACAAGTCAATAATTGAGTATTACTGTGCAGTGTGCACACAAGCTAGCTAAAATCATTCAAACTATTAATGTGTGCTCAAACAGCTCGAACACCACCATCATAAAAGAGAGGAAAGAAGTAGGATCCAAGTTGCATTCAACGCTAAAGTTCAAACCGTACACTTCAAGTCATTAACATAAGCAGTAAGGAATTCTCATGCAGTTAGCTGCCGAAGGAGATTCAGTTTTAATATTCTTATGAAAGGATAAAATATGTTTTACAGTATATAGGAATCATATTGGACACAGTGAGTTTGCCTCTCCAAAAATAGTAATGGTTTGAGCTTAGTTTTCTGCTTTTTTTCTTTTCAACTATAGTTTTCATAACTCTATATGAACAAATATGCTTCTTTTTGTTAAAAAGAATTTTTAGATTTGGACAAAAAAAGTAAAGTAAAGCAGGAAAATTGATTTTTTGGGGAAGATGGACAGTTGTGTTTCATCTGTTCACTGGAAATTTTCAACAATCATTTTCCCCACATTTTTGTTTTCAATTGCCATTTTTTTCTCAAAAAAATAGTAGGAATCATATTGGGAAATGGAACAGGGATTTAGTTTTGGGGAGAGGTGTGGAAGAACAATTCTAGAATAAGCATTCCCACAGAACTTGAAGTAGTGATTAGCAGGATGCTATGATGAGATAGCGTTATCCAAGGCAACTGGTCATTGGAGGAAATTGAGGAATTTCTTCGCTGGTGTATGAGTGGCCTACAGGAGATGTGCTGTGATGGGGACAGAAATGAGGCAGAGAAGAAGTATTGGATACCAATGACATTTGAGGAAGAGCTTTATTTTGATTGGTTTGTGGTGTAAAATGCAATACTAGCAACGTATAATTCAAGGAAAGAGGATTGCAGTGAGTAAGTATAGCTTGAGTATAGAATCGGATAGAACACATACCCTAATCTGATGCATTGCATAGTCACTACTCACTCCATAGCTTTGAAATCTTGCACTTTTTTCTCTTTTTTCTTTTGGATTGGTTTTAGATCGATAATGTGAAGCAGAGAACAAAGACCATCACTAGTTGGAGATTATAGAGGGTTTTTTTTTTTTTTGACAATTGGAATTTAGAGGGTCAGGAGATTATTGCATAATAGAGAGAGCATTCCCCATGTGTAAATGTTGTGTATCTTGATTGACAAATGTGGTCGAGCCACTCACACCCTTTGTAAGTACTTTTGATGCTGAATTGGTATGTAATCAATGAAACAATTGTGACTGTTAAAAAGAAACAAAAGGTCTATGGATCTTGATTGGACTGTGCACATGTGAACTATTTCCTGATACTTAATATGTAGTTATGGTTACACTAGCTTGTGCCTGCAAGTATTTGGTTTATAAGCACAGACTTTAAGGCTTCTAAATGTTTTTCTTGGAAGACATCCATTCCATTTCAAAAAATGTTTTTTCTTGGAAGACATGCTGTGATATTTAATGTTAAATTATTCTACTTTTGTTTGTCAGGATTCTATTTTTGATGAATCCTTGCATATTGTCCTTTTGATGGTGTTTCATGATAACTAATCTCACATTGTTTCAATAGGAAAAACTGTATCAATGGATCTTGAGGCAACAAGAGGGTGGATCCAGAGTAACAACTGTTGACATAATGAACTACCTGCAGGTTTATTTTCTATTATCTCATTATGTAGCTACCTTTTTTCATGGTTGATATGTTTGATTTTCCTTTGGAGCTTTGGCTTCTTAGCATAGGGCCAGACGAGTTCCTTAATCTTCTTAAAAAGTCAATATACTCTTGAAAGCTTGATCTAGATCTTTTCTAGTCCGTGAATTACCACATGATCCCTTTCCCCACCAAAAAAGGGAAAAGGAATCACGGAGTCTCAATTCTTTATCTCTTTTTTCGGCCAATTGGAAAATTGGCACTGTCACAAACTCTCAAATTGCTCTTTTGAGGGTAGATAATGTAGATTACTGACAAAAAGAACAAAAGGTAATTTTGTATTTTAATCAACATTTTCATCTTGAAATCCCAGGAATAATAATCAGTAATATGCTTGTTTGGTTTGAGGAGTTGTAATCTCAATTCTACTACTCGGGGTCAACAATGGAGAATGTCCAAATCTGACTTTTTAAAATTTTCTTAGAAAGATTTAAAGAATGACTATTTGAATTGACAAATGGATTCAAATTTATTAAAGAAGTACATGTATTAAAGAGCATGAGATTGTATCCGTTAATGGGACTTCTATTTAGATTTACTCTTATCTGTTATTTTAGCTTTAATTTTTTCTGCAGTGAAATAACAAATTAATCTTGCTCACTGATCAAAGAAAAGGAACCCCACCCCACTCACCTGGTTCATACTCAATTTGAGGACCACCTATTTATTTTCTTGCCTGGACAGATATTTTACTTCTCTGTAATGGTTGAAATAGGTGCTCTTTATGGAACTATAATTTACTGGAACCTTCCGCCTTCCTTTTTGAGATGTAGGACATTTTCAGTGGCAATGAGAATTGATGTTTGGTTTTAGTGGATATTCTTTTTAGTTGCTTGCAGGAAGCTTTAGAGAAGTCTTTGTGGATGATAACTAGCAGAAACAAATTTTTAGCTTAATCTCGTTAAATTTGTTATGCTTAGAGTCTGGAGAAATCACCCTTCGGTGTGGTCCAGTGGTTTGGGCTTGGAACTTCCATGTTGAAGGTCTCAAGTTCGAAATCTCTTTCCAGCGAAAGCAAGGGGTTTGCCTTCTGGGTCGAGCTTGTCACACCGGGCTTGCCTAGTGTGGGTTATGTCTCCTATGTGGTTTGCAAGCTATTACATAGGAGCGGGGGTTTTACCCGTGCACACCCAAAGGATAGCGGCTACGGGTTTCCCTTGTCATAAAAAAAAGTCCGGAGAAATCATCACTTTTTGTCCTAGATGACAAATCTTTTAAAATTATAGATATCAGTGACAACACTTTTTGATGGTTCTCTATTACCAACCGCACTAGGTATTTCTCAAGCAAAATCACGATTGATGAAGTTAACATTAAAACGGGCGGGGATCAATGTGGTTGAGAAATGTGAAATGAAGTTAGCAAGATACCCTTCTGGGTGGCCCAATGGTTTGGGCTTAGGGCTTCCATGTTGGAGGTCTCAAGTTCAAAACCCCTTGCCAGTGAAAGCAAGGGGTTTGCCTTCTGGGTTGAGCTCGTCGCACCGGGCTTGCCTAGTGTGGGTTACCTCTCATATGTGGTTTGCGAGCTATTGCATAGGAGCGGACGTTTTACCCTGTGCGCACCGGAAGGGTAGCGGCTGCGGGTTTCTCTTGTCATAAAAAAAGTTAGCAAGATGGAAATCACAATATCTCTCTAGGGGTGGCAGGTTGATCTTGATTAATTCTGTTCTTGATTCACTACCAACCTATATGATGTTAGTATTCCCAATTCCCAAAAGGGTGTTCACTAGGTTGGATAAAATCAAAAGAAAATTTCTCTAGCAAGGAAGCAGTGAGAAAAAAGGTAACAACCTAAATGGGATGTTGTGATAGTGGGAAGGAAGGATGGAGGTTTGGGAATAAAGAACTTGATGAATTAGAGCAAAGCCCTTAGGATGAAATGGCCCTAGAAGTTCAATAATGAAGAACAGTCCTACGGGAAAAAAGTCATTAAGGCGAAATATGTAGAAGAAGACAACTGGATGACCAAAGAGGTGACTACACCATATGGGGTTACTTTATGGAGATCCATTAGATCTCTGTGGTCTGAGTTTAAGGCTAGCACAAAGATCAAAGTGGGGAATAGAGAGAAAACAAAATTTTGGAAGGATGTTTGGCATAAGGCATGTAGGCTAGAGGTTTTGTATCCTAATATATATTCTCTAGTATCTCACCAAACAGAAGACCATAGTAGATCACTGGACTCCTCATGGGTGGAACTTCATCTTTAGAAGACAATTAAATGATCGGGAGAGTCAAAGGGTAGTAGATTTTTTCAACACCATCGGGCAATTTAATGGACTGGAAAGGGGTCCAAGACATTTTGTGGTGGAAAGGCAATCAGAAGGACAGTTTTAAGGTGGGTTGTGCATACAACTAGCTAAACCACCCCAATCAGCCTCAAAGTCACTGGCCATGGGGAGGAATCTGGAAGTCAAAAATCCCACTCAAAGTGGCATGTTTTGTCTCTTTTTAGCCAAAGAAGTACCGACTCAAGACAACTTAAAGAGGAGGGGATACCATTATGTTCTAGATGTTTCTTTTGTGGGGAAACTGCTGAGGCAGTTAACCATCTTTTTCTGCACTGCAAGATCACTGACCAACGACAACTATGGAGGTTATTCCTGAGTCTTAAGGGTATGTCATGGACCATGCCTGCTAAGATCACATAAGCAATCTAGTTGGGAGGAAACATGAAACCAATCCAAGAACAGAGACAAATGGAGAATTGTCCCAACTAGTATATGGTGGGCAATATGGAAGTAAAGGAACTCTATAGCTTTTGATAGTATAAAGAATAGTATGCAAAAAGTCAAACTGAATTGTCTTATGCCACTATGTTTTTGATGTAATAAGTTCTACTCAAAAGATACTATCTCCATAATTGATGTACCAGACTCAATTTACTAAAAGATAGTAGGATTTGAAGTACATGTTGTAAATATTGACCAGTACTAAAACTGTCTTTTGAGGAATATACAAAGTTACCAGTTTAAAGAAAACATCTATGAAAATCTCAACCATGTCTCAAGGGGTACAGGGAACGTTTACAGAAGCTGGGGAAGGAAACAGCAAGCATACTAGTGCAGAGTATATCAAAATTACAGCATTCATAGGTGATTTGTTAGAATAGAAACTTGGTTGGGTGATTGGAAGTTGGCGGTGATCATTCCAGAAGCTGCGTACAACAATGGTTGGATAGACATTGCTGAGAAGATCTTAAGTTTTCTGGGGCATCCAAGAAACCAAGACTACACAATAGAAGCATGGTGGATTGGGCATAAAGAAACCAAGACTGCACAATAGAAGTCTTCTATAAAAATGGTCAGGGAGGTTCAACAATGAAAACATGGCTTTATGGAGGATTTTCATTTCCTAGAAATATGGGATGTTGGATCAGTGGATTACACATGAAGTTAACAGGCCCTATGGTAGCAGTGTTTGGAGAACTATTAGAAACCAGTGGTAGAATTTTTGAGGTAATGTGGAGATCACTGTGGACAATGGTACGAAGACAGATTTCTGGGCTGATTGCACAGAACAATTTGAAGTCTACCTTCCCAGTTCTCTACTCGATTAGTTTACAACAACATGCGATGGTTAATCAATTATGGAGCCAGCAAGCGTGGGATCTAACTTTCAGAAGAGCTACAAATGTTGGGAAGTCGAGAGCTTTATAACAATGTTATAACTGCTGGAGTCTTTTGGTGGTTTATCTGATTGTCCTGACAGAACTTTATGGAGATTGAATAGCGAAGGGAATTTTTCAGAAAAATCTATCCACTGGATTGAATCAAAGAGGTCCAGTAAAGGTGAACTGGCCATGGAAGCTAGTCTTCAAAGTAAATATTCTAGTTTTTATGGCATCTCATCTTCAACCTACTCCCTCAAGGCTAGATGCTTAGTTAATCATTTTAGCTGGAGTTATCTCACCCCAGTAAATAGGGCTGATCACTTTTTGGATTTTATTAGCTTCCTGACTTTAGCATAGGCTCACAAATTACCTACCCTTTTGTACCTTTTCCATCTTCTTGATGCCTATTAATGAATTCTGGAGTTTTGTTGTAGTTAAAGTGTGAAAATGTCTTATGCGCTTTGTTCGTAATTATTAATAATGATTTTTATCAAAAGAATATTAGCAATTAGCTTCTCTGTCACTTCCTCCCTCCCAATTAACGTGATGGTATGTGATTGACACAGAGTTTAAGGAAGAAATGAAGACTTTTGAGACTTCTAGTCTAAAAATGCCTAGAATTTGTGTCGATATAAATAATCTCATTAAAGGGTAAATTAGGCATTTTAAAGATAAATTTGTTTCTAAGTATAAAATGGTTTCATTCTTTTTGGGATAGACTATCAAGGAAAGAGTGCCACATAAGTTGGGCGGAGGGAATGTATTGAAATCTCCCCATGATGATGTGGTTTCAGTTTAAAAGGCATTGATTCTCTGGAATTTGATATTGATTTTTACACGGCACAATGATTTAATACCAAAAGAGATGTGAACGGCGATTAAATTGCTCACCCATATGGTTAATTTATTATTTTCTTCCACATTAGGCTTTGGGGGCTTGAGTCTTCAAGAATTTTGTTTAAATCTTGTGTGGATCTTGTAGCTGTTTTTTATGTGTGAATCCTGTTATCTCTCAAAGAGTGCTTTAATTGAGATTAACTGATTACTGGATTATTATAGATTGCAAGAATCATTTTGATATTTTTTATTTTGATTATTTCCGATTTATAGTGCCCATAATGATGATTTCTTCCTAATTATAGTCCTAGAATCCAGGTATCTTCAGAGAAACTGGAAATTATTGGCTTTTTATTGATCTTTCTGTCCTGCACATGTTAAATTTTTTTTCCTCCAAGGCTTTGTATTTCCTCTAAAAGACGGTATCTCTCACTATGCAGATTGGATAAATAGAAGTTCTTTTTCTTTAAAAATTTAAATTTGACTTTAAATTTGTTCAAGTTCTTCCTACATAAAAACTTAACTTTGTGCAACCCAAAAATTTCACCTCATGTATCTGGTTGAGGGAAAATTATTGAGAAAAAAATAAAGGAAACAAGGGGCAGAAGTGTGATGATGGAAATTTGTCATTAAAAAAAAAGTGATGATGGAAGTGGCTCTTGACATGCTTAAATCTACCTTGGCTCAGCTTTTGGCCATTCATGGGGATCAAACTTATGGAGATCTTTTTATATTGTAGTTTGTTAATAAGAGCCTGTGTCCTGCTTTCTTTCAATGTGCACCGATGTTATGGAAGTTGGGTAGTAGTTTCTTTTAGTTGCCTATTTCACCATTCTGGTTGCCATTTTTTTTACTAAGATTGATTGCACTTATAATGGATACGTCACGTCCCCTTATTTGATATTGACAGCCCTGTTTTGATGCGTCTAAAAATGCATTTCTTTATCTTGTCAGTCTGAATTGGATTATAATGGAGAGGACCAGTCGATGTCGCCTAGGCCACCGCCTCAGCATTCCCAACCGTTGCATTTTGCAAACTCAGGCTTCCATGTCTCTCCAGGACCAGTTGGCGTAGCCGCTCCAGGACATGGCTTACGATCTGATCATGATCAGCAACCAAAGAACAATGTTTTCTCGAATGCTCTTTCAAGCCCTGTTCGCCGAAGCCTACAAAATTATCACATTGCTCAAGGGAGTCACTTTTCAAACAATGCTCAACCTCCCAACGCTACAAGACACAACGAAACTAACTCCCAACACCAAAATAGAGATTCTAATGGTTATAACTCTGCCGATGCATCCATGGATATGCATTCTGATAGTCCAGGTCATGACTCTACCTATTGACGACATAATGTTTTGGAAGCTGGCTTTTGGCATGCCAGAGTGGTCAGACTGCAAACTCAGGTAAGTTGACGTCTATTGTCGTGCAAGTGTTAAAGGTGTAAAAGTAGATAATGAAATTGGCTGCTTGATGATGAGACGAGAAGTGTCCAGACATCAATATCATTATGCAAATGCTCATCGATAAAATGCTCCTTCAATGAGCACCATACCTTTGGAATACACTCCTGTTTTCAGACCAGCTAGTCTTGTTTTGGATCTTTTGTGATATTTGTGAATTGTTTCATTAGTTACCAAACTATGTGATCGATGTCGTGTTGTTGTTTGATTGCTTATGTTTCTGCTTCTACCAAAGTAGCAGAATGCAATATTTCTTAGACCAATTTGCCAATGATTCTACAAGTTACGCCAGTGTAAACAGAGATATTTCGAAGTGAAAATAGAGCATAATTTATGAGCTTGTAATTTATGCTTACTCTTATGCATTGAAGTTTATCTTTACTTGAATTATTATCATTGTTAGTCTCTTCATTTCTATTCAATCTAAAAATGAGAATAACTAAAGCATTTAGTAAATCATATTATACTAAAAGTGGAAAACTCCGAACAGCAAAGTTGAATTATCATTATAATAGTAATATACTTATACTAAATACTAATACTGAAGATATTAAAAGTGGGGTGGTCTTACTTAAGTCAAAAGTTGAAGATAAAAATATCTATAAAAAGTTGTTAGACATTTTTACCATTTTAAAGATTAAATCAGGCATTTTTTTAATATTTATTTTAATTTCTCTCCAATTAATTTAATGCAATTTATATCTATTATAAAATTAGACATAAACAAAGTGATGTAGCACTTCTCTATAGCCTTTTTTTTCTTCATAATTTTCGTCTTTTCTTCTTGTTTTTCCTCCTTAACTAATTTTAAGAAATTCAAGAGTTGCATTTATTTTTGTGGAAGACAAAGAAAAATGAAAAGACCTCATGTTCAAGACTATTATTTCTGAGCAATTATACCTGTACATTTTTACAGGCTGATATAATGATATTATTACTTGTTGGTAATTAAGGAAGCACAAATACAAAAGTTTTTACTGCTCATTTGGTTACCTTTAGCCAAAGTAAACACATTGAATTATAGGTCAAAGCACTAAATTCAAGTGTCATGTCATAAAATTTAGCTAAATATGTATTACTTTCAACTTGAGTAATTTTTTTGAAAATAATAACAAAAGATAGGTAATTTTTATGATATAAAAGAAAGAAAGATAATCTTTTTGAGTGAAATAGGAAATATTATGTGACTTTTTTTGATATAAAAGAAAAAAATATAATTTCCTTACAAACATGTTATTGAATTTAATAATTTACAAACACTTGATATTTTTTAAAAAGTCAAAATGATTCATATAATTTTATCGACCTTTGACCAATGGTCAACAGATCTAAGAATTTGCGATATAAACTTTTGTTGACATGGAAAATCAATCCAGAGTATAGACTTGATATCTATACATGAAACAATTGTACTTACTAACTTGGGAATGAGAACTAGAAATATTAAAGACACTTGAAAAATTTCGACTCAATGTTTTCCTAACGTAAAAATAAAATGTTATGGACCTATCACAATAGAATAACTAGCATAAGTCATCCTGAACATTGAAGAGAATTCGAGAGCAAAAAAAGTCTCAAGTGAAATTCATTCATGAACACTTGCTAGGATTTAAGTAGCAAGCCATCTACAGATATATAATAATTAAGTGTTTACTTATGTATCTGAAAATGACTTGCAACGTGCATCCTATAGTGTAATTCCATTAGAGTGTAACTTTACTTTCATAAAAAATGGCCATTTACCTAGCGAGAAAAAGAGTGTGGCGACTAAGTGAAATGTAGGGTTTTGAGGAATAAAGGAAAAAGAGTGAGGCTTTTATAGATCACAAAAAGCTTCGAACTTTTAGAAAATTTTAAATCTACCCCTCACAATTATATTAATTGACAATTAATACCTTTTTTTTTTTTTTTGACTAAACACATATATAAATGACCCTTTAAATTTAGTATTTAGTGTCTACTTGATACTTCAACTTTTAAAAGATTATTTAGATACAAATATAAATTATATATTTATATCACACACACATACACACACTCACAATTAGCCTCCTCGATATGACAAATCATGAGTTTTATACTTAGCATATACTAGTGAATTTACTAAGGAAATAATAAAAATACAAATACTTTATTATTTCCTAGTAAATTCACTAGTATAAGCTAAGTATAAAACACATGATTTGTCATGTCGAGGAGGCGTGCACGCACACTTACGCACGCATGCACACGCACATGCGCACACACAATTAGCCTATTCAACATGATAGATCATGTGTTTTGTACTTAGCTTATACTAGTGAATTTACTAAGAAAATAATAAAATATAAATATTTATTATTTCCTTAGTAAATTCACTAGTATAAGCTAAGTATAAAACACATGATTTGTCATGTCAAGGAGGCACGCACGCCCACCCGCACACACAATTAGTCTCCTCGACATGACAAATCGTGTGTTTTATACTTAGCTTATACTAGTGAATTTACTAAGGAAATAATAAAATACAAATATAAAGGCAACACGCACACGCGCGCACACACATACACACACATAATTAGCTTCCTTGACATGACAGACATGACAAATCATGTGTTTTATACTTAGCTTATACTAGTGAATTTACTAAGGAAATAATAAAATACAAATATATATATATATATATATATATATATAAATTAGCTTCCTCGTTACTTTTTCGTTTCAATTTATATGATAATATGGAAATTAGACAAAGAATTAACTTGTCTAATATACGTCTAAAATTTGTGTTGATATAAATAATTTAATTAAGGATAAATCAGGCACTTTTTAGTTAAATTTATTTTTAATCATAAAATGATTCCATTCCACTATTTCTGAAATTTACTAATAAAAATTGAGTGCCACATAAATAAGAAAAAGTAATACATTGATATCTTCTTATTATGATGTGTTTTCAGATTAAAAGGTATTGATTCTCAGAAATTTGATGTTGATTTTTACGTGGCACAATAATCTAATACCAAAAGAGATGTGAACGGTAATTAAATGCTTAGCCTTATGATTAATTTACTGTTTTCTTCTACATTAGGCTTTGGGGGCTTGTGTTTTTTAGAATTTTGTTTAAAGCTTGAGTGATTCTCATATTTAAGGTTAAAATAAATATTTTAAAATTAAATATATTAATCACTAATATTTTTACTTATTTTATCTAGGTAGCAGAATGAATATTTCTATCATTCTTCAGAGTCTTATCCTCTCGAATTTTTGAAGTCTTCTCCTTTCTATTAAATCTAAAAAATGAGAATAGAAAAACATTTAGTAAATTATATTATATCGAAAGTTGGAAGCTTCAAAATGTAAAATTAAATAACTATTTTTATCCCTATAAAAATTAACATGTTATAACATATATAATTAATTAAATATTAAATATTAAATAGTAACCATATCATATTATACTAATATATTTATACTACGTACTAATGCTAAATATATTAAAAAGTGGAACGATATTAAGTCAAAAATTCAAAAATAAAAATATTCATAAAAAATTGTTAGATATTTTTACCTTTTAAAAACTAAATTAGGCATTTTCAAAATCTATACTTTCATTTCTCTCCTTGAACTTATTTAACACACAATCTATATATATATATATAGATAGATAGATAGATAGATAGATAGATAGATAGATAGATAGATAGATAGATAGATAGATAGACATAAATAAGACTTTTATTGTTCAAAGTTTAATTAAGATTTGTACCTATTGAACATTTTTATTGTTCAAAATGAGTATCTATTAGGATTTAGGCACTTTTCATTGACATGACAAAAAGGTGCAATACACATATAGTTAGTGCCTGGAGGGATATTTTAGCTTTTATTTTATTTTATTTTTTAGGATGAAAATTTTATTTTCCTTAATTTCATACTAAGAGTTGTATACTATATATTATTATTATAATCTCGAAATACATTATTTCTATCTATTATTAATATGGCATGTTTAATCAGAAGCGCCAGAGTCAAAATTTAAAGTTTATTTATAATCTGAATTCACTATTAAATTCATAACTCGTCCTAACTAATGATTCACAATTATATATTTATCTTTTATAAACATATGATGTAAGTAAAAATTAGTTGGCTACGCTCCTACTTATAATTGAAAACATAACTTTTAGTAAATTATTTATACTTATTATTATTGTTATTATATTTGTCCTATACCATATTTCGTGAATACTATGTTGGAGAATGAATTTTAATATAGCACCGAATAAACTTCAACTCTATTCCCTACTCAAAAAGCCGAAATCCACAGGAGTTGAAAGAAATCCCATGCTGCAAAAGATATACTTTCCCTATCACACTTAGTATAACTAGCATAAGTCATCCTAAACATTGAGGAGAATTCAAGAGCAAAAAAGTTTAAAGTGAAATTCATTCATGAACACTTACTAAAATTTAAGTCGCTAGTCATTTACAGATACATATTTATAAATAATAATTAAGTCTTTACTTATATACCTGAAAATGACTTGCAATTTACATCCTACAGTGTAATTTCATTAGAGTGTAACTTTACTTTCATTAAAAATAATGTAACAAGTGAAAACTTTAACAACAAATGAAAGATGCTATAGGGCACATGAAGGCCATTTACATAGCGAGAAAAAGAGTGCGCCGACTAATTAAGTGAAATGTAGGATTTTAAGGAATAAAGGAAGAAGAGTGAAGCTTTTATAGATCACAAAAAGCTTTGAACTTTTAGGAAATTTTAAATCTACCCCTCACAATTATATTAATTGACAATTAATCCCTTTTTTTTTTTTTTACTAAACTCATATATAACCCTTTAAATTTAGTATTTAGTGTCAACTTGATACTTCAGCTTTTTAAAGGATTATTTTGATACCTTTACATGATAAATATGTGTATCGTGAACATCTCACGATGATATGGCAAATCATATGTTTTATACTTAGCTTATACTAGTAAATTTACTAAGGAAATAATAAAATACAAATATAAAGGCAACACACACGCGCACGCACACACGCACACACGCACACACGCACTGCTAAATATAAAATATAATTAATTAAATATTAAATAGTATCCATATCATATTATACTAATATTAATATGCGTATACTAAATACTAATACTAAATATATTAAATGTGGAAAGATGTTAAGTCAAAAGTTAAAAAACAAAAATATCCGTGAAAAGTTGTTAGAAACTTTTACCTTTTAAAAACTAAATTAGGCATTGTTAAGATCTTTAATTTTTTATATCTATTTTCATTTCTCTCCTTCAACTTATTTAATACAATCTATATTTATCTATTTATTATTTATATTATAAAACTAGACATAAACAAAGTGATGTGACACCTCTCTATAACCAACATTCTTATATATCCTTTGGGTAAATAGCGATTTTGATTCTTGTGTTGTTACCTCATTCCAATTTTGATCCTTGTGTTATTTGTCTAAGTACATTAAACCTTTAATTATTTAAAATGTCTCGATTGAAATATAATTATATATATTTATAAGGAACTGTATAAATATTAAACGTGACACCTTTACAAACAATGAGCCTTATTGTGTCGGTGGTGGAAGCTCAAGCTATCACCTTAATGAATTTTTTAAGTAATTTATTATGGTACATTGATAGAACTTAAAAAAAGTTATATCATTAATACAAAAACAAATTTCAAAAATTATTATATTATTGATATATAACGAATTTCAGAAACTCTCGCTACATATAATTACTCTTAAAACTCTCGCTATATTTGATAAATATAGTTTGCATGCCTAGTTAGGTATATAATTTTAAAAAAAGAACAAATTGAAGAATTTCTTGGAGTTTATAAGTAGGGAAAAATGATAAATATACCTCCGAACTATCGTAAATGGTATGCAGATACCCTCCGTCATACTTTTGGGACATTGGTACCCCTGTCGTTCAAAAACTAGAGCATATATGCCCTTCACTCTAACGGAAGACTAAATAGGGACACGTGTCACAATCTTATCCGTCGATCCGATACTTAATAAATGTCGGATCGGTGGATAAGATTATGAGACGTGTATGTCCGTTAGTATAAAGAGTATATATGTTCTAATTTTGGGACGACAGGGGCACCAATGTCCTAAAAATATGAAGGAGGGTATCTACATATCAGTTCGGGATATATTATTTATCCTTTTTTCCCTTATAAGTATTTTGATTTGTGACTAGACAAAGTAGTTGACTATAACATGAGAGACTTGGCCACATTTTATCCACAAAACACTTGTACATTCCATACAATCTTTCGTTCTGATAACAAAAAAAAAAAAACTTAAAAAACCAAACACTATCTTCTTCTTCTTCTGACAAGAAAAAAAAATCAAGAAAATGTCAGTGGCATCATCATATACATTCCCTTGCATTAAGTTCCAAAATTACCCTTCTTATTCAACAAAGCCTACAATACTTACTATAAGAAATTCTCAAGCTGAAGGTCCAATTAGAAGACCAGTTGCTCCATCACCACCTAAGCCTAGTAATATCCCACCACCAATTATTACTACTAGTGCCCCTCCTAAGCCTGTGGCTATGACAACTTCTGAGGGTAAAAATGTAATTACACTTGAATTTCAGAGGCAAAAGGCTAAGGAACTTCAAGGGTACTTTAGACAGAAGAAACTTGAAGAAGCTAATCAAGGCCCATTCTTTGGTTTTATTGCCAAGAATGAAATCTCTAATGGAAGGTAGTCACGCCGTTTCAATTTGTTTGTTTTACTATACTTTTTAGTTCATTTTTAAAAGTAGTTTTTTTTTCCGGCCATTCTTTAATTTCAATTTTCTATGTAACATGTTTAGATAACAGGATTAAAAGACATTTTTCTATATTCTACGTATCTTTAGTTTAAGACGATAAGGTTCAAAAAGTATGACATTTTCTTAAACTTCGTGTCAAGTTAAAATCAGACAAAAAAAAAAATTAAAATAAAGAAGTTGATGCAAGAATTAAGGTTTGACGTAACTGTCTTTCTATTTTGCTTGAATTTTGAAGTTGGAATGTGTTAATATTATCTTTGGTTTTGGTTAGTTTTTTGGTATGATTTTAGCCTTAATGTAATGTGCCATTTGTGTGTGATGCTATATTGTTTTTGATATAAACATTGACTTACAAGAATTATTGAATTTGATTTCCTTATTATTGAGTTTTCCTATATTGTTATTGAGATCCTTGAGTTGAGTTGTGGCGAAATCAGAAATTTTATCATCGTGGTTGAACGATGGAACTCTAGCTAGATCATGATTCGTATTCAATCATTTACGCGTAACTAATAGTTGTATTGTCTCTTTATAAATGCAATAACATAACAGAATGTATAATGAAACAGAATGTGCAGAAATTAGTGCAAGTTTGGTTACTATACACATTCTTTGCACTTAATGTTATGGAAAAACATGTATGTGCAATTTGAATAGTTACATTTTGCGTTTGGATTGTTTGTAATTTCTAACTCGTTGAGCAGATGGGCGATGTTTGGTTTTGCTGTCGGGATGTTGACAGAGTATGCAACGGGTTCTGATTTTGTCGATCAAGTTAAGATCCTTCTCTCCAATTTTGGTATTGTAGACCTGGAATGAGACTTTTGCTGTATAAGAGCTTATAGATTCATTTCTTTGAGCCACAATTGTTGTATCTTACAACTCCTTTTTACTTTTCAAGAAATATATATAGCAAGTCTGATAAAGATTCTGATACTTGGACTACAACTTTTTTTTTTTTGTTTTCCAATCGGTGTTCTGAGCCCACATTAGAGCTCCGACTAAATTTGGATAGCGCACTGCAGGGCCCATTCAGGGTAGCGCTCTCAACATAATTTTCTCCATACCAAGGACTCAAACTCGAGACCTGCGTGAAGCACTTACACCAGTTCACCAAGATATGTGACTGGACAGGCTTCTACCTCCAAGTTCTTTTTACTTTAAGCATTTATCATTTTCGATATAAAGGCTTTTTTTTTTTTTTTGATATAAAGACATTTGTTTACCATATAAAGAAATTTTTAGACATTTTTTTTAGCATATAAAGAGGTTTTATGCGGTGGATACTAGATCAATTAGCAGTTATTATTTTTTTTGGTTAAAATGAGTTGGGGGTTAACATTTTTTTAGGCTAAAAATTAAGTAACATGTTGTTAAATTTACCCAAATATATATCACTTTTCAGCTTGAGTAACCTTTCGAATAAAATAGCATAATATAGGTGATTAATCCCTCCGTCCCAATTTATGTGACACTTTTCGTTTTTCGAGAGTCAAACAGTTTAAGTTTGACCGGGAATTTGCGCATGGAATTTTCAATTTTTTTTGAAATAAAATTTATATATTTGTAAACTACGTAAAAAGTACTATAAGTCACAATAATTGATAATTCAAAATGTTTAAAAGAACTATGAAAAATTTACGATCAAAGTTAGACTTGTTTGAATCTTGAAATCCGAAAAGTGCCACATAAAATGAGACGGAGGGAGTATTATGATATGAAAAAAAGATAATCTTTTGAGTAAATAACAAATAGTAAGTGAATTTTCTAGTATAAATAAATAAAAAAAAATTGTTACCAAACAATCTAACACGATGGTCAATAGATCTAAAAATTTGTGATATACAATTTATTTGGTTAAAAGGAGTTTTTTTTTTTTAAAAAAAAAATTGTTATTATTATTGTTATTTTAGGTCAGTGACCACGGTAAATAAGACATAAAGAAGAGAGTTCAGTTACTAAAATATTTGATAACACAAGAAATTTATTTTTTATGAGATGAGCTAATATTAAGACATAAATAAGACATAATGTAAACCTAAGTTATTTGTATTTTTTTTAAAAAAACAAAGACCAAACCTGATAAGTTTTTGAATACTTAAAGGACTAAAATCGGTAAGTTTATAGTTAAGGGATTAAAACTAGTAAGTGTATAGTCAAGAGACCAAAACTGATAAGTTTTTGAATAATTAAAAAACTAAATCCGTCAAATATATAATTAAGGGACCATTTTAGATTTACTCCTATAGTTAAACTATTTATGTTGTTTTTTCTATCAAAAGTCAAATCCCTAAAATGTAGTGAAAAGATTTGACGACTCCTTTTGTTTTTTTTTTTATTGTTTTTTTTATCTCTTGCTTACCGTTATTAAAAATGAAACAAAAAAAAAATTAAAATTATCTTGGTAGCCCTCCACACACGCGCGCGCGCATATATATATATATATATATTCAATCTTGTAGTCTTAAAATAAAATTATGTTAAATGTACGAAAACACTTTTAAATTTTGTGACCTTAAACATGTCAAGTGAAAAACTGAAATTAAAGTATTACCAAAAAAGGAAAAAATCATTCATTTTCAAACAGACTAAAAGAGGAAAAAAAACCATTGTGACCTTAAACATGTCAAGTGAAAAAACTGAAATTAAAGTATTACCAAAAAAAGAAAAGATCATTCCTTTTCAAACAGACTAAAAAAGGAAAAAAAACCATTATTATAGAAATTGAGAGAGAATTTATTCTAACCGACTTTTAACCAACTGTCAATATGTCAATAGATCTAACAATTTGTGAACATATTTTACTATTTAAAGGGTGCACAAAGTACAAAAATAACATCACATCACTAATCGAATTTTTTTTAAACAGTAATTTTGATGATGAAGAATGATGCCTCAAATAATGTTTTTCTCTTGAAGACCCTTTTTTTGTTATGCTCTATTTTAATAGTAACACAAGGTAAATACACTTTTTTTTTCGCGAGTCATATTTATTCCAACTTGCATGTATATAATATATTGTTAAATAACTTATTATTTTTCTTTTTTTTTTTGTTATATGAATTAGCATCAAGAATTGGAAGAAGAGATTTTGAATCAAATCAAGCTTATGCAAGTGGAATTGAGGTTTTCAAAATGGAGAAAGATACAAACTTTCAGCTTGATGATTCAATAGTAATTGACTATGCACCAGCTCATCCATCGCCAAGTAGACACCATCATGATCAACCACCACCAAATGATCGTCATTCGATATAATTTATGAGTCTTTTATTGAATAATATTGATATTTAGTAAAATTTTCTGATGTGCTTCTCCTAAGGTGTTTGTATGTCGATTTATTAGTCTTCTTATGTTTTTGTTGTTTCAATGTTTGAATGAACTCTAATGCATAGACGAAACTTCAAACATGTATTTTTTTAAAATTATAAAATTTTTCTAGAAAAGTATTCCTTATTTTAACATTTTAATCTTTTTTATGTTTTATTTGTTTTCCTTTACTATTTTTTAGCTATTCGTCCTAAAGACTTTTACTAAAATATATCAATAAAGAAACACAATCTCCATATTTTTTAGATTATGTATGAAACTGACAGGATTTCTGAGGTTTTTATTCAATTATGGTTACACATTTTATCTTTAGCCTATTTTGAAATATATATAAATAATAATAATAATAATCAGTGCAAATATTAATTGAGGATGGAAAAGACTAGAAGATATGGTGATTAGGTGATGAAATTGATGATGATTTCATTGTAAATATTTTCTCAATTATTATCATTTTTATGTTGTTATCTTTCTCAGATAGTATATATATATTTTTTCTTATATTATTGATGATTTATTTGCAAAATTATTGAAAATTTTGCTTTTGATTTTTTTTCTTAGTGATACAATTATTAAATTAATGATACCTGGAATATACGGCTCCAAAGATTTATGAGACTTACTCCTCGCCTCGTATGTGCTGCCTAGAGCGCCTTGCCTCACACCCCCTTCTTTTAAATCACCGGTCACTACAACAAATAAATAATTTAGCAGCAATAATATAATTATCGCTATATTATATTTAGCAACAATAGTTTATATAGATATTTATAATCAAAACTTTACATAAATGTCGCTAACTCTGGATAAAATGATGTTAACTCAATTACCGTTAAATATTTTTATGACAATATTTATCATCGCTAATTTTTTTTATTGTCACTAAATATCTCTTTTATTATAGTGAGTGTTGATTATAAGGTTTTTGATTTTTATGATTTGAGCTTTATTACTTAGTTATGGTATATTGGAGAAATTGAGACTGATTTTGGCTTGATTATTAGACATTAAATTTTTAAAGGTGAGTAAGCTCAATGAACTTCCTATACTGAGCATTTCAATTCTCAAAGAGTTCTCTGATCCCAAGAGAAAGTCATGTAGATGTCATATACAAAAATATGACATTGTTTTAGATCATAAGGGAAACTATGTTAGAAAAAGTAAAACGAAGGTCAAATATAATTTATTTGTGATAGTATAAAGATAAATTCGACCCAATTTCGTTGAATTTAATATTTTTTTCATTTAAAAAAATAATTTAATTTGACTTGGCACAAAGTTTTTAAGAAAATAAAGAAAAAATTTTAATCTTGTAGTTTTAAATTAAAGTTATGTTAAATGTACCAAAACACTCTTTAAACTCGTGGCCTAAAACATGTCACGTGAAAAACTGAAATTAAAGTATTCCCAAAAAAAAGAAAAATATCATTCCTTTTCAAACAGACTAAAAAGGAAAGAAAATCATTCTTAGCTTATTGAAATTCAGAGAGAACTTATTAACATTTTTAGATTTTTTAAAAAGTCAATCTGACCGGCTTTTGGCCAACGGTCAATAAGCAGTGGCAAAGCCAAAAATTTTATGAAGATTATCCAAGAATTACATTAAATAAAAAAATGACGAAGGTGTGTACTGAAAATTTTAAAATCAAACTACGAAATATTAATAATTAAATTTCTTTTATAAACAAATGTACAATTTTTTTTTAAATTTAAACTACATATTACATAGTTTTAATGTGTATATTTAGTTTAATATAACGTGATCAGACAGAAGAAAAAAAAGGAGAAAATTCAACTTAGAATGACATCATTTTTATGCTTCAAACGACGATGACTAGAGCCGTCAATATAGGCTAGGCCCTTTGGGCTGGCTTGGCCTAACACGTGATTTAATAGGGATGTGGTACGATTTTCAGAGCCTATTTAAGAAAAGGGCTTTTTAGCCCGGCTTGAATAAGTCTGCCGATTTGTAGGGCTTGAGAAATATGGATATAGCCGACCCGTAGGCCAAATAAAAATTAATTAAAAAATAAAATAGAGTATAAAAAATAACAAGAGTCTAAACTCAAAATCTGTTTAAAGTTTGAAATATTACAATTTAAATATAAATTATGTTTACAAAATATGTACTACATATAATAAAGATTCCCTAAAATTTCTAGGGAATCACTACATGGCCTAATGAAAAATTGTCATAGTTTTTGTGTTTTATTATGATCGTTGGAAAACAATTACATTAATATTTCTATTTAGCTATTTATGCTTTTACTTGAAATCAAACTTAATAAATATTATAAAGATAATTTTATTTGTGTATTTGATTAACAAGTAGTAACACTAACACTATGTAATATTGTCTTGTCGATATTTATGATAATATTTTTAACTTATAATTTAATTTAAAAAATTATAAAAAATATAATTTTAAGAAAATAGGGTTGGCCCGACAAACCCAGTAGCCCACATACTTGTGAGCTGGGCCGATCATTTTTTGACCCACACAAAAAATGGGCTATCCTGGCCTGGCCCATCAAATTTCAAAACTTGTATGGGTTGTTCCGAATGGCGTGCACCAACCCATATTGACAGCTGTAACGACGACAATAACATTGAGACATGTAAAATAAAGAGTTCTATCAAATAAGTTTTTTTTTTTTAAAAAATTCAATATGGAGCCTTAGTCAAATCGATCAATTAAAATTCTGATTGGCTTCTAAATTTTTAAGTTGTATCTAATTAAGGATTATTTTATCAAATAATATTTATTTTTGATTATTTCTAATTATAGATTTATTAACTATTATTTAGATTTAGAAAGTAACTAAAAAAAGCTTTTTCTAAAATATAAAAAATGGCATAAAGAACAAATGTTGTTGGTGAGGATCTGTAATGACCTGGAAGTTCATTTTTGAAAATTATCATGAAAATTGCCATTTTACCCTCCCGATAGTTGTTCCAAGTCATTTATGATCGGTCGGTAAAGTTAGTTTGAAAATTTTTGAACTATTCGTATAACTACGGTTATTTATTTAATAGGTATTTTTCTAAAATGATTATTTTTAATTGGTAATTAATGGGTCAAACCCATAATTTATCTAATACCCTACCTACCTGACCCATTTATTGGAATAAGTTAAAATATGTATTTTTATTTATTTATTTATTCATAACACAAGCCGATGGCGGCTAAAAGAATCCACCGGTGATAAGAACAGAAACGATCACAGGTAATAACGATTCATCTCTAGCGCTTTAAGTTTGTAATGATTTCAAATGTTTATGCACATAAGTTGTTTCCACGTGTTGATGTAGTAGAGATAATTAGACTTCATTTTACTCTAAGATTGGTTTCATGAATTAAGGGCAAGTTTGTCTCTGTTGATTATTGTTAACAAGAATTAAAGGTCAATTGTTATTTAGTAATTATGGCGAAGGGAGGTTATATTATAAAATAGACATACAATTAGCATTTTGCAGTAAAGTATTTTATAAGTAATACTGACTTTCGTGCTTAATTTTGGGTTGCATAAACTGGGATTCAATTTAAGATTTTCCTTATAGTTATTAAATTATGATTCAAATTTTGATATATTGAGAAATGTAATTAAATATTGGTGTGTTAATATATGAAAACTATTAGGGTTGTATTATTTGGAGATATTAGTATTTGACACTAGGCTTAAATTTGAGGAATATGAGAATTTTCATGTTAATTGGCAACAAGATTAGGAGCTTGATTATAGAGTTGGGTGAGTTTTATGTTTAGGCTAGACATATGGTAATATGGGTATTGTTAGTTCCAAAATCTTATTGTGGTTATTTATTTGGATAAATTGTATTGATTTGGAAGCTCACTCAAGTTCCGGAGTGAATTCTTGATTGATTGAGGCAAGATTTCTAAACCTTGTTAAATGAATGAAATTCGTGTATTTCTTTGTAATATGTGTTTGGGGGGTAACGAGACTTGGTGATGGGTTAACTTGTCCACGTTGATTAATTCTAATGATGAAAAAAAGGTAATAAAAGGCAATGTGATTAATTGTTTGTGTGTGATGTGTTGAGAATTGTTTATGATGTGTATTGGTACGAGTACCGGTGTTATAAAGGGTAAGTTTATTACTATAGAATGTGGATTGTAATTCGAGAATGCCAAAGTATATGGGCATTAGCTGATATATTATTGACTTGATTTATTATGTGTGATTGTGTTCTTTATTGAACTTGTATACTGGTAATAGCTGAGGTGATTACATATCATATTGATATTTGATTGAGATGCGTCATCCCTCTTATTGAAATCATATTATGCACATGCATTGACATGAGATTGAGTATAAGTTGGGCACGTGGAGATCGTCCGTGCTGGGGATGGTGAGATATTAAAATTATAATTTGGGCACGTGGAGATCGTCCGTGCAAAATTTGTTTGATTTATGATAGTGCGTTGAGATCGTCCGCACAGACATGTGGAGATAGTCTGTGTCGGTATATGGACCTCGCGAGTCCCCCATGGGTCATGAACTCTCAATGTATTTTAGAAGAGTATCATGTATATACGGTTGAGAGAGTACTTGGTATTCGGAGGCATATCATTTCATGGTGTCATATTGCATTGCATCCCATGACATTCTTCATTCTTGATGATTATGTGTTTTATTGGTGGTTGGAAAGTACTTGATATTTGATTACCTCTATTTGATGAACTTGATCTTATGTGTTGCTGATATTTGTGAGTACCTTTTTGTGGAAGTTGTGATTGATGAATATTGAGTTTGTTGTTGAGGATATGTAATTTGTTAAAGTGATTGTTGTTGAGCTGGGTGCTATGTAAACTGTGAAATGTTAGGTTGGGCTGATTTTATGCAGGTTATAGTTGTGGAGGTTCAATTGGGGTGTAAGTAGTACCCGTATTCCATCCCCTTAGCTTGTGTTTAGAGGTTTACTTGCTGAGTACCGTATGGTTTGGTACTCATCCCTTGCTTCTACATTTTTGTAGGTTACTAGCCCGGACCTTTGTGACATTTTCTCTTCTACTTGTCTGAGGCTTCTTATGGAGGGTTGTGAGGTAGCTGCTTGTCATTTCAGCGGACCTTTTTACTCCTATTTATGATCTTGTTCTATTCTAGAAACAATGTCATTTGAGACTTATATTTTTATTTTGAATCAATTGTAATACTTTAGAGACTTGTACACGTGACAACCAAATTTTGGGGGTATTTTTGTGTTTATTATAAAAATTTCCGCATTTTATTGTGATGGTTGAGTTTTAGGCTGACTTGTCTCGGTGGGATAAGACGAGTGCCATTACGTCCATTTTAGGTCGTGACAGGATCGAACTTGCGCACCCCCCTCCCCTGCACTTCTTATTCAGCCCCAAGAACCACTGAGCTACACATGTTTGATACGTTCAAGTTGTCCAAAATATATTAAGTAGTCATTTAGGGTACCATTTTAATTTTCGACGAAAGAAGTGTCCGCTTGGACACCCTGACACCACTGTATCTCTGCCACCGTCAATAGTTCTAAGAATTTGTGAACATATTTTACTATTTAAAGGTTGCACAAAGTGCAAAAATAATATCATATCACTAATCAAAAAATTTTAAGACAGTAATTCTGATGATGAAGGATATTGCAACAAATAATTTTCTTCTTTTGAAGACCATTTTTTTGTTATGATCTATTTTAATAGTAACACAAGGTAAATACACTTCTTTTTTTTCACGAGTCATAATTATTCCAACTTGCATGTATATAATATAGTGTTAAAATAACTTATTATTTTTTATTTTTGTTGGCTATATAAATTAGCAGCAAGAATTGGAAGAAAAGAAATTGAATCAAATCAAGCTTATGCAAGTGGAATTGAGGTTTTCAAAATGGAGAAAGATATAAACTTTCATCTTGATGATTCAATAGTAATTGACTATGCACCAGCTCATTCATCGCCAAGTAGACACCATCATGATCGACCACCATCAAATGATCGTCGTTCTATATAATTTATAAGTCTAATATTGATATTTAGTAAAAAAAAATTTGATGTGTTTCTCATAGGTGTTTGTACCCCGATTTATTAGTCTTCTTATGTCTTTGTTGTTACGATATTTAACTGAACTCTAATGCATAGACGGAACTTCAAAGATTAATCTTGACTTTTTAATTTGACATTTTTTTTTATTTTGAGAAAAATTGATATCCAACAATAAGAGACACATTTTTAAATATAAATTTTGTTTTGATTTGCAAGAAAAATAAAATTTATGTTGGTACTAGCATAGTTTAATTATGAGGCAAACTTGACCGTAGCTTCCCAATTAGCTTAATTCTGGTTTCAGAACTTTTATTATGTGTACTACTTACTTCTATGTGTATGCAGCATTTTTCAAATGTAGACTAAAGAAAATTAAAACTAGTTATAGTTGGTAACCATTTGGTATCCACACGATATCCAACTGATATCTATTGGAACAAAAATTAAGCCCACCAGTGTAGGTAATTGGTATCCAACTGATATCGAATTGATATTTTTAAGTCTAACCATGTATGCCATTGGTATATAATTGATATCTAGCTGAAAATACAATTGTATGCTATTTGTATCCAATTGGTATCAAACTTGAAAAATTAAGTTTAACAACGTATGCAATTGGTATCTAGCTAAAAATACAACATATCATTAAGATTTCAATTGAGTGACTCAAGCTAAAACTAATTAGTGTTATTCCATTGGTATCCATTTCGAAAGCCTAATCGTAACAACATATGCATTTGGTATCTAAATAGAATTTCAAAATATTTAATTCTTATTACTTTGTGTATGCTGTGTTTTTTAAAACTAAAATCTAATCTAAATCTAGTTACTGTTGATATCTAATTTGTATCCAACTTGTTGAAAAATTAATGCTAACACCATATGAAATTGGCATCTAAATGGTATCCAATTTGTATCCATCTAAAAAAATTAAGTCTAACAATGTATGCTTTTATACTCAACATAAAACATACTTTTGATTTTCAAAAATCATGAACGAAATCAATAAATTCTGTTAAATAATGCATAGTAACAACAATGCATAGTATATATTGTTGTAAAAAACTGAAGCAAAAAATAAACAACATCCTAAAATCTAAACATGGAATCAAAGTCTAAGCCGATCATCTATCTGACAACTGAGCTCCTTGGTCTTGGTATAGGATAACTGGTAGTATCTGGAGTATGTTCTTTTGCTATGCGCGGTTCACCAAATTTTCTAGCAACAACACCAATTACTTCGCTCTCACTAATTGCGCCATCAACGTTCTTGCTTCTTCCATACTGCCAGAAGATTGCCGCATATCTTTGACGATGGTATTTTGCATCAATATCAATGTTACTCATACCAAAAACTACATTGCTAATATATTCAGCAAATAGACATGCGTACAAGTCACAATCACAGAAAAAACATTGAAGAAAAGTCATTTTGATAAAGAAAGTGAATAATTATCATGAACAAATTACAATAACTTAGGAATACATACTTTGATCATAGATCTTGTTGAGGTACATCAGTGATAAATTCAACTTTGCGAGGATCAACTTGAGGCTTGTCAATATATGCGGCAGTTTTCGTTTGAATGAAGAAGGAGAATGTTTACATTCCTACTCTATTCAAATAGGGCGAAACGTCGCGGTGACTCAAAAAATAATCAATTAACTCAATTTTTGAAGAATTTTAAGACTAAACAAATTTTAAAGGAGTCGCCACCTAATTTTAGGAAAAAAACTAGAAAATCATTAAATGATTTACGAAATCATTAGATTCTAGGTAAAGGGTTCAAGTTATTTCAAAGGAAAGGTGTTAGACATCCTTTGAAATCTACAATTGTGAGTCCTTACTGAATTCATTTTTTTTAAAATTGAGGAGGAGATAAAAATAAATATACAAGTATAATAAACAAGTAATATACACAAATAATAAAATAAAATAATAATAAGAAACAATAATAAATAAAAATTATAATTCGAACTCCGTTCGAATAGCTTCAATGGAAAGCAGCTTCGTGTACCTGTAAAGATACTTAATAAAAGTGTTAATACTAAATAAATATGAATAAAAATGAATAACTCAAATAATAACTTAAAAATAAAACCCGTCTTATTAACATAGAAGATCTTGGAAATCGACGGTAATTTCTTCATCGGCCAATTTTAACAAACAAAAATATATGAACTTAAACTAAATTTCCGTCTTTTATAATGGGAAGACCTCCAAATCCGACGGAAAGATTTTTTCATTGGCCAATTTTAACTTTAAATGTATGATCCTACTAAATCAACAAAAGTAAATACAATAATTGTTAACAATAACTAAATGACAAAACAATCAAACCAACGAGACATGTTGCTGGAAACGTTTTAGAAAAGGCATGAGATTAGTTTAAATGAATTAAGAAACAATTAGATATGAACAGAGACTAAGCAAAAATAACTAAATTAAAACATATCGAGAGCCAAAATCATTAAGATATGAAGAACATAAATAACTTTTACATATACAACTCCAAATAATACTAATCCAACTAGAACAGTGAACCACATAATTATATCTATAGACCATCAAACAAAGACAAACCAATTTAAAATTTCACCAAACAATAATAATACCACCACCAAAGTAATAAAATAATAACAACAGTCAGCCAAAGTCAAAATAATAAATAAAAAAAATAGTAGCAATCAACGACAAAAATGAATGAATCAACAAAAGAATTACAAAAATCTGAATCTAACATTTGAACAAGAAATAGAGTAAAGGAATAAATAAACTATACCCACTAAAGGACGAGCAGATTTGGTGTGGTTTGTACTCATCATTGTAGTGTGCTAAAGAGACGGAGGGCCGGCGTGGAACGACTGTTGGTTGGGCGATGGCTTCGCGAGCTTCGAGCTTATGAAGCAGTGGTTGTTTCGGCTTTGTTTCCGGTGGTCACAAGGTGTTGGTGGTCTGAGGTTGTTGGTTTTTTGGTGGCTGTTTTCCGATGGATTTTTGGTGGAGGAGGAACGATGGGATCTGAGATTTTATGATGGTGTTTGGGTTTTGATTTCGCCGGAAATGGAGATGAATGGAGGTGGGGTTCTGGTTGCTGTTCGCTGCTGGAGTTGAGCGGCGTTGAGGTGTTTTCTGGTGGTGATTTGGTGGTTGGACGGCTGGAAACGAGGAAGGGGAAAATGGGGGTCTGGTTTCTTGTTGTTGTTGGAGCTAATTTGCCAGAAAAAGATGGGAAATAGAGGCGGCTTCGTGGCTGTTTGTGTTGTTTGTTTCAGCTGCAAAAGAGGAAAGGGGAGATGGGGTCGTTTCCGGTGACTATTACACCGGCAAAAGGAGAAAAGAAGAGGGTTTTGGGGTTGTTTCAGTTGAGCTACTGGTGGCTGCTAGTTGTAGTGATTTGCCGCCAGTGGCGGAGCCACCATACTATTAGGGGGTTCATCTGAACCCTTTCGACGGAAAATTATATAGTATATACGTGATTAAAATAATTTTTTAAGTATATATAGTAAATGTCGAACCCCTTCGACTACTTTATATGTTTAATTTTTTATATTTTAAATCCCTTATTAAAAATTATGACTCCGCCACTATTTGCCGCTGATAGCAACCAAAGGTAGAAGAGAAAATGGGATTGTGGGTGGCGGCTATGAGAGCATATGAGAAAGATTATGATTCTATTCTTTAGAAAAAGTTCTACCTAATCTAAAAATATTTTTTACCACACTCTATTTTTTACCTTAATCAAAACTTATATATAAAATAATTTTACAATGCGCTCAAATTATAGACATGAGATTATGATATAAATTTGTTGGTTAAATAAAATATCTGTGTATATAATTATTATCCTAATTTAATAATATTTCTAGATTATGCTAAAAACATCAAAATTGATATTAATAAAAGTAATAAATAAAATGAATATTAAAAAATGTAATGAACGTAACTCATGACGTGTAAAACAATGCAATTTAACAGAAATAATGATTTAATCAAAATGAACAAATATTTGAACGTATTCAATTGGCTATGATAAAAAGCAATGTAATTAAAATTAACTGATAAAAAATTTAAAATTTTGATAATTAAGGATAAATATCGATAAACTTATTTAAAATTATAAAAAATGTATTTTGAATTATTGAATAAATAAAACTTAAAAATTAAGAATTTTAAAAATATTAGATCAAAATTAGGTGTCAACAGAAAACAATGGAGAAGCTGGAAGAAAAGAAAAATAGACGTGAGTGGAAAGAGAACGTGAATATGTGGGATGGGGTGGGGTGTGGCCTGTGATAATGTAAAAAAAAAAAAAATCTCTTAATAGGTGTAATTGATAATTAGTAACTTATTCTCTCTCATAATTTTCTCTTTCTCTCACCTATTAACATTATATAAATTAATTAATAAAGTATAATTAATTAATTTAGAAATTAAAACTGATCTGTTAATGCTTGTAATTAAAACTTTATAAATAATAATAAAAAAATTACATATAAAGGCTATAATATTAACCCTTAATTATCCATACCACCTAAGCACCAAATGGTGTATTTATTACACTTTTAAAAAAATTGTGGAGGGCAGAGAGAGGGATTTGAGGAATGGGGGGGGGGGGGGGGGGATTTCGATCATAGTTGGGTACTGTATCTTTTTCCTAAAAAATATTATGCAAGTTGGGGTCGGTTGCTAACAGAAACAAGTATAATTCACAATACGTAAAATTAAATCATTCTCTAGACATTTATTTTTTATGTATTCAAAACATTTTATATACACCGATATATAAAATAAAGAACTATTTTTCAAACAAAAATATACATATAACCACATCTAAGTATATACTAAATAAAAATAATTTAACCAACATCTTTCAAAAATAATTCAATAAATTGTAGTTTCATATTATTACAAATTCACTAGAATAAGCCAAGTATAAGACAAAAGATTTTTCATGTTGCGTCATCATAAGAAGTTCACGAGACACATACCTATCATGTAAGATACTCCCATGGTCTCTATTTACTTGTCACTTATTAAGAAAATAATGATTGGTTAATGAGTTTACCGTTTTAACCCTATTAATTGATAGGGTTTCAAATATATTTACTCATTACATTTTTCAAAAACATTAACTCAATATTAATAAATTGAGGGTATAATAGGAAAAAGAAAATTGTCCCTTTTTGATTTGTCAAAAATGACAAGTAAAAAAAAATAAAAAATATTTGACAAATAATTAGAGATGAATGGAGTATGTAAATTATCATTTAGAAAATTGAATTATCACACTGAGACTTAATGTTAAATTTAAAGTGTTATATATACATGTATTTCGATAAAAGTAAAGAAGGGCTAATTGTCAATTAATATAGTTATGATGGGTAAATTTAAAAATTCCTAAAAAATGCAGTGTCTTTTCTAATCTATAAAAAGCTCCGTCCTTTTTCCTTTATTCTCTAAAATCCTACGTTTAACTTATCCGCCGCACTTCTTTTCTCTGCTATGTGAATGGCCTTCAAAAGCCTCTAGGATCATTTTTTTGTTTGTTAAGTTTTCACTTATTACTTCTTTTATGGAAATAAAGTTATATACTTATGGAATTAACATGTTGGATGCAAGTTGTAATTAATCTTCAGGTATATAAGTAAATACTTAATTATTTTTTTACGAACCTGTAGGTGACTTGCTACTTACATCCTAGTAAGTAAATACTTAATTATTTTTTTACGAATGTATCCGTAGGTGACTTGCTACTTACATCCTAGTAAGTGTTAATGTATTTCACTTGATAAATTTTTGCTTTTGAACTCCCTTCAATGTTTAGATGACCAATGTTTGTGTTTCTACTTAGGTAAGTTTTTAATATTTATTTTTATGGTATGATGAAATTGAATCGAGATGTGATACATATTAGGCTAAATTTAATGACTAATATTTGACTTAGCACCTGACATGTAAAACTTGTTTATATGCTAAACAAATGTCCGAAAATTCCTTTATATGATAAACAGATCTCTTTATCTATCAAAAATGATAAATACACTTTTTTTTTTGAAATAATGTAAATATTAATTGAGGATGAAAAGGACTAGTGGAGATTGGGTGATGAAATTGATGATGATTCATTGTAAATATTATCTCAATTATTATTATTTTTAAGTTGTTATTTTTCTCAAATAATAATTATAATTTAGTCTATATTATTCGTAATTTATTTGCCAAATTATTGAAAATTTTGCATTTGATTTTTTTTCTTAGTAATAAAATTAAAAAAATATTGATACATGAAATATACGCCTCCGAAGATCTATGAAACTTACGCCTCGCCTTGTGCGTGCTGCCTAAAGCCTCGCCTCACACCCACTCCTTTTAAATCACTGGTACTTACAACAAATAAATAATTTAACAACAATAATATAATTTTCGCTATATTATATTTAACAACAACAATAAATATGAGTATTTATAACTATCACTCTACATAAATGCCGTTAAAAAATTTAGCAACTCTAGATAAAATGACATTAACTCGTTTGTCACTAAATATTTTTGCAACAATATTTATCATCGCCAAAAGAAAAAATTATTGCCACTAAATTTATCTTTTGTTTAGGTAAGTGTTGTTTCTAAGTATTTGAGCTTTCTAAAAATTTGAGATTATGTTTATTTTGTGATTCTAACCATCATATTTGCCTTTGTATAATGAGTAATTTAATTAAAAGAAAGTCAGGTAGGAGTCGCATAGAAAAACTAAGGCGAGACATAAAAATTTAAGGGAGTAGAGATAGATATGACATTGTTTTTGAGTATAAGAGCAAATATATAACCTTAAAATTGAATGAAAAGAAAAAATATGTTAGAAAAATATAACGAAGGACAAAATAACTTATTTGTGATATTACAAAGACAAATTTGACCCAGTTCATTGAATTTAATACTTCCTCCACTAAAAAAAGAACGATCTTGTTGACACCCAATTTTGGACTTTTACAATATAAATTAATCACCGAGTTTCTTAAATTCCAAAGGATTTGAAATAATTAGTTTTTATAAAGATCAAAATATTTTTCAAGTTACTTTTAATCAATTTTATCATTTTTATAATTTTTAAGTAATACATATGTTTTATATATATTTTGTATGTAATTAGTATAGTTTATGAATATTCAAAAACCGTCTCAAAAAGATTTTGTTAAATATTTGGTTAATTAGTTTAGTTTATATAATAGTGTGTACTTTAATTTATTTAGTTTATAATTAAGTTAATTATTTTATTTCGTTAACATTAAGAAGCTCATTAATTAATTTATATTAATTTGTCTTATTTAGTTTTTAACCGAATCACCAATTAAGCTCAATTTGGCTAAATTCTTAAATTCAATTGGCTATAATTGTAATCAAATTGGCAAAATTCTCAATTCTAATCTAAATCTCTTTTTCTTACCTCACTTAAACCCATTATCAGCCCAACATTAATTCCCTCTATAAATACCTTCTTCCTTCAATGTTAGAAGGTTGGAAAAAATAGAGGAGGAAGGTCGAAATTTAGGTTGAGAATAGTGTTACTTATAACATTGAATCGGCAGAAACTTTGAGTCTTAGTTTTTGATTTTCTTTTTTGTTCATCGGAGCTCACTGGAGTTCATCTGTTGGTGGTGGAATTGTCTTCAGCAGCTCGAGTTTTCAGTTCGCTGCACTGGAAAAGTTGATGCATGTGGCTCCAATCTGAGTCCTTTTGGACTCCCCTCTTAGCATATCTTCGAGTTGAATCTCTTTGAGTCAAGCCTTGACTATCGTTGGGAAGTTGGAAGCTGAAATACATGTTAAAGGAAGCTGAGACAGGCCTCGAAAAGTTCAAAAATAGGCTGTATACACGTTGTATACAGCAGTATACAGCTGCTATACAGGTCTAAACGTCGGTATACAGGTCTAAAATGCAGCAAAGCACAGGTTGAAGGAAGATATGCAGGTTCGAAGACAAAATATGGGTCAAAAGCTGATATACAGAAAAATCCAAAAAATACGGCTCGTATACAGCGGCATACATAGAATGTATACACAGAATTCAAGTGTAAAAGGGGGCGAAAACGAGCTGAAACCCATCAGCAGGCCCACTCTTAGAGTTTAGGACAGGTTTGGGCCAAGCCCAAGAATTTGAATTTTGGCAAAGGGCCCAAATTTGATATTTCCTTCTCTCTTGTATTATTTATCATTGTGTTGACTAACCTTTACTTGTTTTTTTTTTTTAATGGTTTAATTTAATTAAGTTTCCTAAGAAAGCCTTTCTTATTTTTGAAATATCTATTATTTACTTATTTATATATTTAGTTACATATAATTTATTTTGTCTTAATAAGAATTATGTCATCTTTCCCTTAAAAGTAACAACTTAAAATTATCTTCCTTTTAAACTTAGTTAAATTTTAAAAGTTAGTTGAAAAGTCATTTTAGTTAAATCGTCGGTCAACCGTAAGTTAGCGGACATTTCGAGGGTCTAAGATCTTCTCGGAATGTACATTGAACTCAAACCCTTTTTATTTCAATTGATTTTATTTGTTTAAGTCTTTTGAAAAATCTTAAGTTTTCTTAATTTATTTAAAAAATTAAGTGGCGACTCTATTTTGGAAAATCGATTTCTCTTCAAGTCGTAAGTTAAGTCGATTTTTCGAAACAAGTCATTTTTTTATTTTATTTTTTGAGTAAAACAGACCTAATTTGACTTGACATGGTATTTAAGAAAATAAAATTAAAAATTTCAATCTTGTAGTCTTAAATTAAAGTTATGTCAAATGTACCAAAATGCCTTTTAATCTTGTGGATTTAAACATGCTAATTGCTAAGTGGAAAATTGAAATTAAAATATTACCAAAAATGAAAAAAAGATCATTCCTTTTCAAACAGACTACAAAAGGAAAAGAAATCATTCTTATTGTACATTATGTTATTTTAATAAATAAGAATTTTGAGATTTTTATTTTTTATTTTTACACACAAAAGATTTTTTAATTTTATTTTTAGACTTAAATATTTTAAATATTTTGGGATGAGTTAATATTAGAATTTAAATTTAGAAACTATTTTTTTAGAACAAATAAAAGAATTAACCAATTATTAAAGAATTCAATTTAATTAAATTGGAGTTAAGAGTATTTTTAGACCAAAAGATGGAAGGAGATGTATGTTTGAACCAAAAACAAAAATGGAGAGTATTTTTGACCAAAAGGTGGAAGAGACTTATTTTTAATTCATTTTCAATAAGTTAGGGGTATTTTTGACCCCTTTTCCATTAAAGTATTACCTAAAAAGAAAAAGATCATTCCTTTTCAAATAGACTAAAAAAGGAAAAGAAACCATTCTTACTTAATCCATTTTCAATAAGTTAGGGATATTTTTGATTCTTTTTCCATTAAAGTATTACCTAAAAAGAAAAAGATCATTCCTTTTCAAAATAGGCTAAAAAAGGTAAAAAAACCATTCTTATTCTGATCGGCTTTTTGACCAACGGTTAATAGATCTAAGAATTTGTGAACATATTTTACTATTTAAAGGTTACACAAAGTACAAAAATAATATCATATCACTAATCGATTTTTTTTTTTTAAAACAGTAATTGTGATGATGAAGAATGTTGCCTCAAATAATGTTTTTCTTTTGAAAACCCTTTTTTTGTTATGCTCTATTTTAATAGTAACACAAGGTAAATACACTTTTTTTTTCATGAGTCATATTTATTCCAACTTGCATGTTAATAATATATTGTTAAATAACTTATTATTTTTCTTTTTTTTTGTTATATGAATTAGCAGCAAGAATTGGAAGAAGAGAAATTGAATCAAATCAAGCTTATGCAAGTGGAATTGACACAAACTTTCAGCTTGATGATTCAATAGTAATTGATTATGCACCAGTTCATCCATCGCCTAGTATCCATCATGATCGACCACCACCAAATAATCATCGTTCTATATAATTTATGAGTCTTTTATTGAATAATATTGATATTTAGTAAAATTTTCCAATGTACTTCTCATAAGGTGTTTGTATGCCGATTTATTAGTCTTCTTATGTTTTTGTTGTTTTGAGGTTTGATTGAACTCTAATGCATAGACGGAACTAAAGATTAATCTTAATTTTTTGACATTTTTATTTAATTTTTAATATGTTTATTTTGAGAAAAAATGATATTCAACAAAAAGAGAGATTTTTAAATATAAGTTTGTTTTGATTTGCAAGAAAAATAAAATTTATGTTGGTACTAGCATAGTTTAATTGAGGCAAACCTGACAGCTTCCCAATTAGTTTTTGTGCCTCTGAGTGCCTAATCAAATATATATTCATTTTTCAAAATATATAAATATGTATATACATAAATATCTATATAATTTTTTTCAAAATTATTAAGGTCCGATAATCCACTATACTTTTACTTAGTCTGCTCTGCGTATTATAATTTGAGTTTTGAAAGTTGCGATTAACCCAAAAAGATTGGTTCTAATAGGATTTATTGATCATTAAAAACTCGTTCTAAGTATGCATGAAAAGTATTCTAGTAGAATTTATCGATCATTAAAAACTCGTTCTAAGTGTGCATGAAAGGTATAAAGTGGATTTTTGACACCAACTAAATCCAATCACAATGAATCAATAATATGGTGTAACTTGTAAGTAAAATGTCAAAATTCATTCATATCCATTTGATTAGTGTCTTATTCTTCTAATATGAGTGTCAAATGAGCGGTTTGACCTCTACATGATTCACATTTTTTTTTCTTTTTAGCATTAGAGGTCATAAAATAAGAATTTAAGATTTTCTTAGTTTTTATATGTATTAGTCCATGAATTTTTGAGAATATGATTGACCAGATTTTTTTACCTAAAATTTTGTATGACCATCCATAATGACCTTGCTAACCATATACATAGCCTCTACAAAATCCACGTCGCCTTTTAGCGTTTAGGTGTGACGAAACATGAATTTAAGATTATTTTTTTTAGTTTTTGTGTGTATTAATCTATGAATTTTTGGGAATATGAAAAGCCAGATCGTTTTACCCCAAATTTTTGTACTGGCATCCATAAAAATCTAGTGAACTATAACCATATCATTTAAAGGATCCACATCACTTTTTTTAGCATTTAGAAATTACGAAACATAAATTCAGAATTTTCTCAATTTTACGTATATATATGTAAACTCATATGCATGTGAAGAACCTAACCAAGCTTAGTTAATAGAGTAGTCAACCAAATGATCTTATGTTGCAATAGTCATACTCGTGTCTTGAGAAGAACCATCTAGATCAGGAGCTAGCATTCTTCATGTATCTAATCACAATCGCTGCAACAAAATAATTTTTTGTGGCAATAAATATGCACATTAACAAAGAGTGTTAATGCCTTTACCGATATTGATTAATTGCTATTAGATCCATTGTTGCTATAGAGACTTTAGAGATATTTACAAAGAGTATTAATTACCTCTAAAAACATGTTTAGCGATAATTAAACTATTGACGTTAATTAATTGCTGCTAAAGATATTTTTAATATAGGGCATCAAGTCACTCTTTATATGAACCATATCAATTGTATTCCCCACATAAATCCACATTGATAAACTTTTAATTAAGCTATAATGAAGTTACAATAGGTTTTAAGCTCTATAGTATACTTTCTTTGGTTGAGCAAGATCTCTTTTTGAGCCACATAACTAAAAAGATAGGGAATTGGGTGGCACCACTAATGGAAAACAATAAATCACCACAATAACACATTTATTTATTAATTCAATCTATTTTGATAACTCAAAATTTGTGTCGAATTAATTAATTACATATCATCAAATATAAAACACAACAAGCATATTAAGTTTATGGTACAACATTAGATAAACTTACATAAAACCTTACATAGTCCAATTGATCAAAGGGGGACTAGCTTTTTATTCCTTATTTTTATTGATATAGATTCATAATATGACCCAAGCTATTGCTTTAGTTGTCTTATAATCGACCCGATCGACCTTGATATTGGATACTAAAATGATGTGATCAATTATTTGATGGAAATAACTTCTTATAGGCCTCTGTTATAGCCACATTTGTAGTACTAAATCCACCATCAAGTATGAGATTATGTCCACTCACATATTTTGCATCATCACTTGTCAAGTACAACATTGCATTTGCTACATCTTGTTCATCCAATAAAGCTCCTTTCAAATTTCCTCCTTCTTCAAACCATTTGTCTGCCTTTTGTTCCTCTATTCCAAATCCATTTACTATTAATGGTGTGCTAATGTAATAAGGAGAAACACAATTAACTCTTATTCCATATTTTCCTAATTCGACCCCAACGTTCGTTGAGAGCCCCAAAACTGCATTTTTCGAGGATGCAGAGGTGTGAGGGACACCAGTACCAAAGACCACGGTAGAAGCACTTGCCGTGAAAAGAATGACACCTTTCTTATTTGGAATCATCACTCTAGCAGCGTGTTTCGCGCAAAAGAATGCACCAACAACGTTTACATCAAACACGTCCTTAATTATATCGTGATCTACATCTAGAATGCTTGAAATTGGCTTACCTAATGCACCAGCGTTACTGCACATTATGTCAAGCTTACCAAATTTTGCAACTGTTGCATCAACAACATTTTTAACGTCAGATTCAATCGAGACATTACAATGGACATAGATAATTGTTTGCTCTGTGTCAATTTGTTTTACTAATGAATTTCCGAGATCATCTTGAATATCTGCAATTATCACTTTAGCACCATGTTGAACAAAAAGTCTAGCTGTGGCTGCTCCTATGCCACTAGCTCCACCAGTTATAATTGCTACCTTGCCTTCTAGCCTGTAAAAATAAGTTCAAATATAAATTAGTACTATTTTCAAGATCAATAATATGAATAGGGAAAATAAAATAAAATAAAAGAAAATAACTTTTTGGCTATTGGGGATTGAAAAGAAGAGTTGGCCATTTTCTCTAACTAGAAAGCTCTTTGTGTATTTTTCACATATTTGGAGTCTCTATTTATAAGAAAATTATATAGCGTGTGTTTGCACTTAACCCCATTAATTTTTTACCAAAAATATATTTAAAAAACCCCATTAATTTTGTTTCTTCTAGAGATAAACTAGAGCCGTCAATATGGGCTAGGCCCATTGGGTCGGCCTGGCCTAATCCGTGATTTGATAGGGTTTGACTATGATTTTTGGAGCTCATTTAAGAAAAAGGCTTTTTAGTCCGACCTAAATATGCCTGTTGATTTGTGGGGCTTAAGAAATATGGATAGGGCCGGCCCGTGGGCCAAATAAAAATTAATTAAAAAATAAAAATAAAATAGAGTATTAAAAATAACAAGAGTCTACACTCAAAATCTGTTTAAAGTTTGAAATATTATAATTTAAATACAAATTATGTTTATAAAATATGTACTACATAAAATAAAGTTGCTAAAATTTCTAGGGAATCACTACATAGGCCATAGCCTACGGAATATTATAATAGTTTTTGTGTTTTATTATGATAGTTGGAAAACAATTAGGTTAATATTTTTATTTAGCTATTTATATTTTTAATTGAAATTAAACTTAATAAATATTATATAGATAATTTTATTTGTATATTTGATTAGCAAGTAGTAACACTAGTTGATATTTATGATAATATTTTTAAATTATAATTTAATTTAAAAAGTTATAAAAAAATATACTTTTAAGAAAAGAGGGCTGACCCGGCAAAGCCTATAAAGGCTGCGCTGATCATTTTTTGGCCCACATAAAAAATGGGCCAGCCCGGCATGACTGGTCAAATTGCAAAGCCTGTATGAATTAGCCCGAATGGAATGAGCCAGCCCATATTGACAGCTCTAAGATAAACAATGAGTATGAAAACATTTGATAATTTGTTACAATTAGTATCCTTCCTAACAAGCCTGTGTTAAAGGCTTAAAAGTCAAAGTCAAAATTCAAAATATACAAATCAAACTTATTTGAATTTTAATTTCTTCAATTTGAAAACTGAAAATTCAAATCAAAATTTTTATTTTTAATTTGATTGACCCGAACAACTACTCCTATCTGCATCGGTGTATGCTTATAATATATTAAATTTAACGCTTTGAAAAATATATTAGATACTATTGAATATTATTTAATAGGAAGGGTAAAATAGATACAAAATGGTAAATTATCTATTGATTTTCTAAACTGGACCAGTATTGTTGGACATCTATTTTTAGTATAGTAGACAAGTAAAAATGGACAGAAGGAGTATGATTATATTGTCACGACCCAGATCATCGTGATTGGCACCCACACTAACCCTCCGGTGGGAGAACTGTTACTACAACCCAACTAACCAAATTAACAAAAACTAAAGCATTTAAAGATATTGTCATGCCCTGAGCCTACACCCTGGGCGGGACTGACACTCGAGAGCCATTGCTGGCCCCAAGCGAACCCTTGGCTTGGATAAACTCTCAGCGAAAGACTTACTCAACAGAAAATGTACTTGAAAACAATCTTAAATAAACTGTTTGAATAGATAAACTGAGAATGTTTAATAAATAACATTCAACTTAGCCAAAAAGGGCAACTCAAGTCTTTAAAATCAAACAACTGAAATATTAAGACTACAGAACTCATATCTAACTCTCTATGAAGCTTGTAGATATTAAGAGGGATGTTGGGACAAGACCCCCGATCATCCTAACAATTGAAATAGCCAAAAGCAATAAAACAAAACATAACCAAAGGGATCCTCCAAAAAGCAAGAAGGCTTACCAACTAACTCTGAGTGCTCGAATGGATCAATGAGGCGCTGGATGCTGATCCTGATTACCTGTATCTGCATCATAAAATGATGCAAGCCAAATGACATTAGTACATGACATAAGCTTGAAATAAATCTGAAAAGAACACTTACTTTAGCTTTATTCAACTCATGGATACTTAACTCAAATGCAAAACAACAATAAAGGTGCAGTTTATATAAGCATTGAAAACAATAAGAAACAACTCAATATACATATATAATAAAGTAATATAATTCTGTGGGAGTTTCTCTAACCGACAACCATTACTATGAGATAATGTGATGATACAGCGTCTCGCTCACGCTGCCAAAATTGTCCTATAACTTGCTGGGATATAAAATGCCTCAACTAAGTGGATCTACTAGTCTATGCTAAAAAATATTAAGGAATCATCTAAAAAGTATGGCCCTTTTCTACCCACATTGGCTACTGGTTTATGGAGACATTGAGTTGTTATGAACTCGTCCCCACATTGGTGCTCAATACTACTCCCAAAATACCTAGCTCGTATGTTTAAAACAACAACTCTTTCTGTGATTTGAGATAATTACTCCAAAACTAGCTCAAAGGCTCTCTTAGAAATCGGTGTTTCCTATCTTGTTTAAAATGTGAAAACATTTACGAACTCGAAATCGAGAAAACTCAGCGGCGTTGGAAAGATAATTCATAGAAATTGCCTACGGTATCTGGTAGAACATCTAGCTCAACCTGAGCTAGGAGTTATGGTTGTTTGAAGTTGACTCAAAACTTAAGCTTAACATAACTTAAACAAATTTCCAGATTTTTCATTCTTTCCAAAAATGACTCTTTCTAATTCTAGCTCTTTTACTTAGCGAGGTGTTGCAATATCTTCCCCTTGGAAACATTCGTCCTCGAATGAGATTACTCTAAGTAGACTAAGGGTGTAACATCTAACATTTAACTCAAACACCCACAAACAATTTAACACATTAAGCATATCAATTAAAGAGTACTAGGAAGAGAATTAGTAACTTGGTTTGCAATTTCTCCAGGCTCAAAGAGATGTGGATATTTCTTCTTCATATCCTCCTCAGCTTTCCAAGTAGCTTCCTCAACAAACTGATTTCTCCAAAGAACTTTGACTGATGCTACTTCCTTCGTCCTCAACTTGCGAGCTTGGCGGTCTAGAATCTGAACAGGGATCTCCTCAAAAGACAAGCTATCCTTGATACCAATATCTTCAGTTGGTATGATAAGTGAATGATATCTCATGCACTTCTTCAACATGGAAATATGAAATACCGGACGGACCACTGCTAACTCTTGGGGTAGCTCTAACTCATAAGCTACATTACCAATCTTTTTGGATATTTTGTAAGGGTCAATATACCGGGGACTAAGCTTCCCCTTCTTACCAAATCTCATAACACCCTTCATGGGTGAAACTTTCAAGTATACCCAATCATTTACCTCAAACTCTAACTTACTCCCTTCTCCTAACATCAATATAGGATTTCTGATGACTCTGCACTGTTTTCAACCTCTCTTGAATAACTTTTACTCTTTCCATAGCTTGATGAACTAAGTCTAGTCCTATCAACCTAGCTTCACCAACCTCAAACCATCCAATTGGAGATCTGCATCTTCTCCTATAAAGAGCTTCATACGGAGCCATCTGAAAACTAGAGTGGTAACTATTGTTATAAGCAAACTCAATGAGAGGTAGGTATTTATCCCAATTTTCCTTGAAATCGATCACGCAAGCCCTCAACATATCTTCTAGAGTCTGAATAGTGTGCTCTGCTTGACCATGTGTTTGAGGATAAAAAGCAGTACTCAAGTTCACCTTGGAACCCAAACCTTTCTGGAATGACTTCCAAAACTGTGCAGTAAATTGTGCCCCTCTATCTGAAATAATTAATACCGAAACCCCATGAAGTTTGACTACCTCTTGAATATACAGCTTAGCATAATCTTCTGCTGAATGGGTAGTCTTTACTGGTAAAAAATGGGCTGATTTTGTCAATCTATCAGTAATCACCGAAATAGAATCATGTTGTGTGCAATACCGTGGCAGCCCAGTAATGAAGTCCATATTGATCATCTCCCATTTCCATTTTGAAATCTCTATATTCTGAGCCACACCACCGGGCCTTTGATGCTCTACCTTAACTTGTTGGCAATTCAGGCACTTAGCAACAAACTCTGCGATACCTTTCTTCATACTACTCTACCAATAAACTTATCTCAAGTCACGAAACATTTTTGTGGAACCCGGATGTATGAAATATCTGGAGCTATGAACTTCCTCCATGATCCTTTCTTGGAGTTCATCCACCCTTGGTACATACAACCTACCTTGATACCTCAGTATGTCATCTATCCCTTGTTCAAAAGCCATTACTTGTTTCTTATGAACATTTGCCTTCAATTCAAGCAAAATAAGATTTTGGTCTTGCTTTTTTTCAACCTCTGACACTAATGATGATTCAGCCCCATTCATCATTATTATTCCTCCTTCTGTGGAATTCATTAGTTGAACTCCTAATCGGGCAAGTCTGTGCACATCTTTTGCTAACTCCTTCTTCTCTTCTTCAACATGGATGGTACTACCCATATACAACCTACTCAAAGCATCAACAACGACTTTAGCCTTACTTGGGTGATATAAAATACTCATGTCATAATCCTTGAATAACTCTAACCACCTCCTCTGTCTGAGATTAAGCTCTTTCTGACTAAACATATACTGAAGACTCTTGTGATCGGTGAACACATCCACATGAACACCATACAGATAATGACACCATATTTTCAAAGCAAATACTACAACAGCCAACTCTAGATCATGGGTTGGATAATTCTTCTCGTGAACTTTCAGTTGTCTGGAGGCATAAGCTATAACTTTGCCATTTTGCATTAAAACACAACCCAAACCAACTCTGGTCGCATCACAATATACAACAAAGCCTTGAGTACCTTCTGGTAAGGTCAATACTGGAGCAGTAGTCAACCACTTTTTCAATTCTTGAAAGCTTTTCTCACAAGCTTCAGACCATTGAAACTTCACTGTTTTCTGAGTCAACTTGGTCAAAGGGGACGGAATAGATTAGAACCCCCTCTACTAACCTTTTATAATATCCAGCCAGCCCCAAGAAACTCCTAATATCATTTGGAGATGTAGGTCTAGGCCAATTATGTACTGCCTCTATATTCTGAGTGTCAACTCTAATGGTGGAATAGATATAGGACGAGTATCGAAAAAAATATCTATACCAAAGTCTATTTCTCTATCAGGAGGGACTCCGGGTAGATCATCTGGAAAGACTACTGGAAACTCTCTCACAGCTGGAACTGACTCGATAAGAGGTGTCTTAAACCTAGAATCATTAACTCAGACTAAGTGATAGACACAAACCTTGGAAACTAACTTTCTCTCCTTAAGATACAAAATGAAACGACCCTTAGGCACGCTGAACTGCTACTCCACTCTATAACTGGCTCATTAGGAAACTGGAACTTGATAACTCGAGTTCTACAATCAATGGAGGCGTAAAGGCATGAAGCCAGTCCATACCTAGAATAATATCAAAATCAACCATGTCTATCTTAACTAAATTAACCATGGTGCTCTTGTGATTAACGAAAATGGTACAATCACGATAGACTCGCTCAACTAGAATAGACTCCTCAACAGGTGTAGAAACACAAAAGGGTTCACAAAGTTTCTCAGGAAGAATATCAAAATTCATTACAGCATAAGGATTCACAAAATATAAACTCACTCCTGGGTCTAGCAAAGCATAAACATCAAGAGTAAAGACTATGATCATACCAGTGACAACATTTGTAGAATTCTCTTGCTTTTGGCGACTAGTGATAGCATATAAGCGGTTTGCTCCTCCGCCAGTACCTGAAGTAGCTCTTCTAAGTACAGCCCTATCTGGTGGAGCAACTGATGAAGATTGGGCTCTATTGCCATGATTCCTATTACATTACTGGTTCTTAGGGCACTTTTTGATGAAGTGACCCTTTTGACCACACTTGAAACAACTAGTGGAGCCATCGCGACACTTACCTGGGTGGTTCCTACCACACTTGGCACATGCAGTAGCCCTGTTTCCTCCTTGTGACACACTACCCTTAGATTGAGCAGGTCTAGCTCAGAAATTTTGCAAATTCTGACTATTTACTCACCTTTGTTCCTTGGTGTAGGTGCACTAGCAGATGATGGAGCAGGTCCCTTTTTACTTATGTTGAAAGGAAGAACAGTTCACATTACTCCTTTGAGTCATAATGAAGAAAAAATTGTGGGATGTAGTACAACCTTTAGAGAGAGACGAGATCAAGAATATTTTATTTGATTGCAAGGGCTAAAGATATATCTTCAGAAGTGTTCAGAGACACGTGATTTTATTTGCTTTGTTGTGGCTATGGTAATAATGTCACAAGTCCGTCAGATTGGTTGAAAACTATTGGGAAAGACTTGAGAAAGGAGTGTACATATATTAGCTTGAGTGTGATGATAAGTGATTTATTTTTGTTTTTGAGTGTAGTAATGAGTGCGATTGAATTATGAGCGAAAGATATTGTAAGATTGATGAAGATGCGATCAATGATAAGCAAGGATCTATGAATACATAAGAATCTTCAAGGTACAAGTTAATGTTGATAGATAAGGAAATTGTGTTACACGGTTGAATTTACAATTCAAATTTTTCATTGTAAGTTTACATTCGTGGTGATATATTTTATCAAGATATGAATGGGTAAGGTGAGAAACGATCAATTGTATCCGGTATTGAGCATTTAAAAAGACTTACACCTGGGTTGAGTCGAAAATTTATTACTGTTGATTGTTAAGTACCTAAGAAAGGGTTTCATTTAAAAAGTGTTGGTTTATAATAAGGTAAATGATCGGAATGTTTATGATGGTTGTTAGTATTTATGAGTACGATTCACTAGCTATGCTTTTGTGCGTGTTTACTTTTGTAGGTGGATCCCTAGTGGTGGATTAGGGGTACCAAATCCTGCGATGTTCTCTTGTTTGAGTGGGAAGATTGGAAATATTTGGTTATTTCGAATGACATAATTGGTGTTATCTTAGAGTTGTTAAAGTATTTCAGTGGTTTTACTTGTACCACCTTGCTTATGAGAGTTTATAGAAGAGCTACTATGTGGATCTATGGTTGTCCGATAATCTTAATATTCATCTAGTCGTTGATGCCATATATTGATTATGTGTGGTTGAATGTGGGGATCATTGGGTCCAATTCTACTGTTCTTAAGATGTGATCTACAATTACTAAATCTAGCATTTCGATAGTGTTGTTGGAGGGTTTGTATGCTCGTACATATCCCTTGATGAGTATTTAATTTTTAAAGATCAAATTTTTATAACTTAGCTCATGGGAATTTAGATTGTGAGATGGAGATGTTGATAAGAACCATGATTGTTTAGGTATTATGAATGTGTGTTGGTTGGTTGGTTCATGTTCATCTCTAATATGACGAGCTTTGATTTAGTATTTTATCATGGTTATGTTAGAAAGGATTAGTCTTGATGATTGTGTCAAGGTCCGTGATAACATGGGGCAGACGTGTGCACGATCAACTTTGGTGGTATTGAGAATATATTTGTTGTTAATTAAGTGTACATATAACAATCATTATCACTCGAGTATTGAGATGACTTCATTGAGGCATTGTATAAGAGGATGTGTAGGTATTCAATTGGTTGGTCTGAGGACCAAGGAGATAAAGTCTGTGAAAGTTCAATGGAAGCATCGTTCGGTTAAGGAAGCTAATTGGGAAACCGAGAAGGACCTGCGAGACAAGTATCCCTAGTAATTCGACGATTCAGATACTACTTTACCCTTACTTTAGCCAGTCTTTTCTAGTTGATCACTCGGGGATGAGTGATGGGTAAATTGGTATCTATTGTAACTACTTGATTTCGTCACCAGGGAAAAGCCAATGGGTTAAGAATTGGACCAGAAAAACTTTAGAGTAGTAACTTGAAATTTCCCAACCTAGTCCAGATTTGGACGAAATTAGAGTCAGTAAGGTCTAGGAAAATCTGGTTTATAATTTTGATCACATGAGTAGATATCTAAGACGTTAAGGAACCCGTACAACTTTATGGAATTGAATTCAGGGAAGTAGAGCTCCCGAAACTGATCTTAGCATGAGCGGGTAGTTTCTGAGTATCATTGGTTGAAGGTGTGTTGTGAAATTGGGGTCTTGGAATTATTAAATTTGCTCACTGTTTTAGTGCAAGCCGCTAAGACGGGATTTTCCCACCAGGGCGGGGACGCTATAACGGGGTGAGTACCGTTGTGGTGGGACAGGGGTGACTTAAGTCGAAAATAAACCTCAAAAACATTTTATTCTGTACTTTTCGACTTTAAGAGCTAAGGAACGACCTCAGGGGTTTACTTGACAGTTTTCCACCATTCTTGAGGCTAAAGATAAGGTTTTCACTCCCCGAATCCATTTTTTGAAACTTGGTTTCTTGGGTGATTATTGTTGAGAAAGGATTTTGGAACTGTTTGGATGGTGGGAAAAGCCCTAATTTGGATATTGGGATCATGGATTTGATCTAGGGTTGATAGAGTTGATTGCAATCCGGGTAATTAGACATCGTTTATTGATTCTCGTGTTATATTAATTGTTTTTAAACCACGAACAAGCGGGAAAAATTCCAGAAAGGAAGATTCAAGTGCCTTAGGGGATTCAATTTTGGATTCGAGGTAGGTGATGGTTATGATTTCATGTTGTGTGATATATGTTTGTACTTGCTTTATTATAATGCATGTATGTATGCGAATGTTGCAATATTGATCACACTAATCGTGAATAAGGATAATTGAATATATGAATGTCATGAATCATGACTTGATTGTATGATTATGAGAATGTACTTGTGATTGTGATTGTGGCTTGTTGAATGGATTGTGTGTTACGTTTCGACACACTAACTGAGATTGATTGCCACGTACCGGTATAAACATTGGAATGGATGTCACGATCCGACACACTAACTGGGATCGGTTGCCACGTACCGACATAAATATTAGAACGGGTGTCACGATTCGACACACTAACTTGGATCGGGTACCACGTATCAGTACACTAACAGTTTGGGTATGGGTTCCATGAGAGGACCATTAAATTGGGTTCCGTGAGAGGACCATTGAATTGTGTTGTTTATCTACTTGTGATGATTATGTTCATATATAATGGTGATTGAGGTTGAAAGACTATTGTTGCTCTAAATGATAACCAATGTGTATTATTGAGAACGTGAAATGCTATATTGATCCTGAAAAGATGACTAATATTGTATATGTTCGGTATATGCCTATTTTATAATGTTGTGGTTACTTGCATGTATTTCACTTATTGGGATAGCCGCGTGATCCTACTAGTACACTGTGGCTGTGTACTGATAATGCCATTGCTTGTTCTTTGTTGAGTACAGAGCATCTTCAGACGGCTATTGATAGACCTCAGCGAGGTGACTATTGAGCGTGACCGGATTCAAGGGCGAGCCAGTTCTTTCAGGTTGCCATGGATCTCCCTTGTTTAAGTCCGCTCTTTTTGGACTCAGACTATTGTTTAAAGTGTTGTTTAGTTTCGGGGTTGTACCCCTTGTTCTTAGACTTGTCGTTCTTAGAGTTTTGGTATAATGACTTTCAGGCTCTAAGGGTTAAAGACTTCCGCATTAGTTTGGTTAAGTTATTTGTTAAATCCTTTGGAGTTTATGGAAACTCCGTATTTCTTTGATCATTTAAAACTGCTTCCGTATCTTTAAATGCGTAGTATTTGGTTAAGTTGTTAGTTTGGGTTGTAATGGTTCTCCCACCAGATGGTTAGTGTGGGTGTCAATCACGATGGTCTGGGTCGTGACATCTACTCATGTGATCAAATTCATAATTAGATCCCCCACGCATTACCAGATTTTCCTGGACCTCACTGACTCAAATTTTGTCTAAAAACTGGACTAGGCTAGGAATTTTCAAATCACTACTCAAAAGTTTTCTGGCCCCAATTCTTTCACCATTGGTTTTTCCATAACGACAAAATCAGGTCGTTACACATTGATCACTTCCTACTAATATAGACATGCTTTTTTGCGTAATGTAATTGAATGAACATTTAATGTGTGGAAAAGTAGATTCAGAATACTACGACAATGCATGAACAACTATGAATTAGACATGCAGGTGGAAATAGTAGTTGCTTGTGCGGTATTACATAATTTTTTGCGTGAAAATCAATGATGATATATTACATGAACATGAACGTGATGATATGGTTACCGATAAGATGACGAACAATTGACTCAGAGTAACAATATTATTTCGTCTTCTCAGTCATCTGATCTAGAAATGAAAGATTGTTGGGAAGAGATTGTTCGTAGAATGTGGGAAGATTATATAAAGGAATAGTTTGTTACTACCTCCTTCGGAGGTAGTTATAATTATAACCGAATCAATGACAAGTTTGAATATGCATTAATGTCTTGCTGTTGCCTATATTGTTATTTTGTTGTTGTTGTTGATTGTTATCAATTATGTTATAAGGTTATTTTTAACGGAACATATTCATTATAAATAGATAATACAAACTTATGGATATTTTTTTTATAGTTTTTAGAACATATGGGTATAAATCATATTTTTTGACATAGTCAATATTTTTGGGGAAACTTGGGGCCAAACATAGGGTGTTAACTTGGGAAAAACGTGGTCTAAGTATTATTTGGTAAAAATAGTTGGGAACTTGGGGCCTAACGCCAGCTTAGTATTTTAGTTGATTTTTTGTTAGCAATAGTATTGATTTGATGTTGATTTGAGCTTTATTAGAATTAGTAATATCAATGGAATATAACATTTATTGGACTATTCAAATTTCTAAATCAAATTTGAAACAATATGTCAAAAGATGACAATTATGTAAAAGGATAAGAAAATATTTATAAATTACGTCAAAGTAAATATTTTTATGTATAAAATATTTTTTAAAAATTATACATATTATGTTGGGTTAATTTGGTCTCGAATTGACTTTTTAAAGTTAAAACCAAACCAATGTAATATAGTTAGAGTATCAAATCAAGTTAAACCAAATTGCTATTAATTTTTTTTCTCAATTTAACTTAATTTATGATTTGATACGATTTCCAATTCTACTTTGTTCAAGAGTAATCTCATAAACTTGGTAATTAAAAAGCCACGTGAATGTGGTGGCTAAACATTTAGAAGGGCATATAGCTATAGCCTACAGACGCAAGGTTGACAATGTGTGAAACAAAAAATTGTAGCATTTTAACAAAAAAAAATTAGGACTCTTCCTAATATTTCAGTAAGATATTTTTATCATTTATTTTTTCAGTGAATTGATTTAATAAAAAATAAATTAAAAATTATTAATACGCGATGAATAAAATCTCTATTTATATCCGTATATGATTAACGGGAGAAAAGGGTTTCTTATGCTGTATTTTAGAATAAAATAGGTTTTTATACATCAAAAGCTATCTAATCAATTTGTTCCTTCCAAGAAAAAAATCATTAAAAAAGCTATCAAATTAGTCACTTATTTGGAGATGCTAAATGTCTTTCTTTCAAATATTTATTTTAGAGATTTGAGGTATTTTGTAAAAAAGAAAAAGAATACTTTATTTTATAGGGGTCAAATTTTAATCACTTTCAATTTATTTAAAGGGTAGGAAAGCATTTTCTATATAATAATACATGAATTAGGAAATGATGTTCGGATTGTTCAGATTGAATATATATAAAAAATTCAATTTGAATTTTTGAGTTTTAGATTAAAACAATTGCTATCCAATAAAAATAAACTCGGATTTAATTGGATATTTTAAATCTAACTAGATTAATCAGTTTGGATATGTTAAATTTTCTATTTTGACTTTTAAGTCTTTAAGACATACTATAACATTAACAACTTCAATTCACCTCATAATTTGTTTTTTTGGAAATTAGAATGTATACCTTCCAATTACAAGGATTAGGGCCACTTCATCGTCGCCCATGTTGTGTAATTTTTTTTTTTTTTTTTTTTGTGAGTAATTTCATATAATAGTGGCGTGACCACTAATTATTAAACCTTTGGAAATTAGACTTTTTAGTATTGAGCATATATAATATGAGTAAGAATGAATATAAGGGATAAATATTTAAATTTTTGGATATTTGAAGATCAATTTAAAACCACAACCCAATTTGAAAATGAATAGTCCTTAATCCATATCCAATCCTGCATCCAAATATATATAGAAAAATAAAATTTGAAGTCAATAACATATAATTTGAAATACAATTTTAACTTCAATTCCTTATTTTTTTATAATTCTATTGTTTCAATAATTTTATTGATAAACGTAAAATACGTACACTAAATTAATTGTTTACAAATATGTATGAAATTGTAGGTGCGGGACCATACTTTTGGCTAGCTCATTCAGTACGTCTTGACTTGTTGTAAACTGTGGTGGAGATTGTCATGTTTTGTAATTATAGGAAAAAATCTCTATTAAAGATTATTAATATCAATATCTTAGCTGTTGAAAAGTCCAAAAATATTATTGAAAAGTCCTCAAAAAGAAAGAAACTCTTGAATACTTTGACACGTAATAATAATATCATAAAATTAAAAAGAAAACCCATAAATTCAATGTTTTGCCTATAGTAAAGGGGAAAAAATTTAAATATATCCTTGTATTATATAATATGATTTGAAGTAAATATATTTGTTTAAAAAATATTTATTTACATTTTTATTGTTACCGGTTACACAAATAACTCAAATTTACTTTTTTCTGATTATAAAAGTAAGAACACAAATTTTAAAATTATTTTTTGTTTTATTAAATTAAAATAAATTAAAATAAATTAAAGGTATTTTAACTTAGTTACGTTAAAAGAGAAAGGTCCAAATACATCCATGCTCTATAAATTTTTTGTTGAATATTTTAAATTTATCTTATACGTGAATACTTAAAACTTAAACATCGACTATTTTTGGTCCATATAAATTTAAACACGACTCTCACTTGTTTAGAAGGATTTTTAGGCTGATCCTTTCTTGTGGTAAGGATGTCTCCCTCCAATTTTGTATATTTTTTGGATTTATGATATTGGTAGGGGTCAAGTTTAACCCCCACATCAATCGCCCACAACCAATTGGTGATGGTTTTGACAAAAAAGAAGTAATATTTGACTTATATAATATATATACGGTATAATTTTGTTGGTGAATGATATTTGACTTGCACCACTTTAGTCGTTGTAACTGTGAAAAAAGTTAAAGATATTTTTTGAATAACATAGATTTCTCTAGAATGTCCTAGTATAGAAACTTAGAAATTATCTTGAAGAAATATCTAGACATTCTAGAGTAGTTGTCTTAAGGAAATATCTAGATATTTTAGAGTAGTTGCTAGAAGATAAGTTCACTAGAACTTTCTCATAGATGTATCTAGAAGAGTTTCTAGAACCATCCCTAGACAAATATAAATAGGAGATGGCCTTGTACATTTGTATTCAAGGAAAAATCAAAGCACTTAAAGAGTCTTCTTCCATAACAAAGTTCTTCTTTCCAAATTCTCTTTTTAACTTTCTAGCTTCCTCTTCTTCTTTAGTTGAATCTTCCGACCTTAGTTAACGATCTTGGGCTAGCAGAAGGTTCTCGAATTATACTTTTCTTCTGCTATTCTCTACATGGTATCAGAGCCATAGCCACACACTGGCTTCTGGTTTTAATTCAAGATCGGGTTAGTGAAAAACTCAACTTGATTTCAACGTTCATGCTAACGGATGGAGATGGAGATGGAGCTGTTGAACCAGTTTAATTACAAGGTATGAAGGACATGTATGGAGTCATACTTTGTGGGTGAGGATTTGTGGGATGTTGTTAATGAGAGTAACACAAGTCCTGCCGACGGACCAGAGAATAGTACTACACATACAAGAAGTGGAAGCAGGTTAATGCTAAGGCGGAATTTGGCCTGAAGAGGTTAATATCCTCAAATTTATTTGATCATATTATAAGGTGCAAATTAGCTCATGAAATATGGAAGACCCTCGATCAGTTGTTCAACAAGAAGAATGAAGCTTGGCTACAGATATTGGAGAATCAATTGGCTAACACCATTCAAGGTAATCTCTCTATATTCGAGTATTTTTTGAAGATTAAGAACTTATGTTCTGAGATATCTTTATTGAATTCGGAGGAGGCTATCTTTGAAGCACAAATAAGAAGAAATATTATTCGTGGTTTGAAATCAGAATATATTCCCTTTGTTACATCGATTCAAGGATGGGCTCAACAACCATCCTTGGAGGAGTTTGAGAATCTGTTATCATCACATGAGCTACTAGCCAAGCAAATGGATGGGGTATCAATAAAAAAAAGGGGAAGAAAATGCTCTTGTATCAAACAAGAGTAAATTTAAAGGAAAAACAGTAAGAGATAGGCCACACTCTCGATTCCAAAATGGTTCAATTCTGCTAGGAAAGGAGAGAGAGTATACCAACAACTATAAGACTCTCAAATGTTGTTGGTGTGGAAAAATCAGACACATAAAAAGATTTTGTCGAACCAAGGAAAGCAATATGGCTCAAACTGAGAAAGTTGCTGAAGAAGAAGAAGACTGGGGAAAGTGTTTCGTAGCTGAGACTCGAGCAATAGATGCAATGACATCCATTAATTTTGAAAGAGACTGGATCGTGGATTCAGGATGTTGGCTTCATCTTACTAGAGATGAATCTAAATTTTTTAACTTTCACAAATACAATGGTCGTGATGCTATTATAACAGCAGATAATACAATTTATCACGTGGAGAAGGAAGGCAAGGCATGGTCGTCAGCAAGAAGACTCAATCACTCTCAACAGTGTGTTTCATGTTCCAGGGATGAGGAAAAATCTATTTTTCATTGCAAATGCCATAGATGCAGGAAGTTATCTCCTATTTGGACCACATGATGTGAAGTTCCTTCGAAATATCAAAGAACTCAAGGCAGATGTCATTCATACCGGTAAGAGAGTTAATGATTTATATGTTTTATCTGCCTCTAATTCATATATTAAGAAGATGAGTAGCAATGATACTGCACATCTATGGCCTGCTAGACTTGGGCATCTTAACATGGAAAAATTAAAAGTCATGGTAAAATTGAATCTAGTAAAATGATTGCCTAACTTAAGCAATTTTGGTGGAGGAGAAATTTGTGAAGGATGTCAATACGGAAAGGCACATCATCTTCCGTTTGATAGATCCTTGTCAAGATGCATTGCTCCACTAGAGCTAATTCATAGTGATTTGATGGGGCCAACAAGAACTCCTTCGTTCTCCGGTTGTTCTTATATGCTAATTTTTATTGATGATTTTACTAGATTCACATGGGTTTATTTTGTGAAGCACAAGTCAGAAGTTCTCAACAAGTTTATGGAATTCAAGGAAACTGTTGAAGGCGAGCTTGGCTCAATAATAAGGTGGTTGCAAACATATAACGGTGGTGAGTACACTTCTGAAGAGTTTCTCTCTTTTTATCATCAATATGACGTTAAAAGAGAACTTACTTGTGCTGATACGCCACAACAAAATGGAGTGGCAGAAAGAAAGATTCGACACTTAACAGAGACATGTAAAAGCTGGCATCATGCCAAAAATCTACCTAGAGACCTGTGGGTTGAAGGTATGAAATGTGCAGCTTATGTGATCAACAGGATGTCGCTTTCTCCAAACAACATGAAGTCTCCCGATGAATTAATGTTTGGAGAGAAGCCTAATATTAAAAACCTAAGAGTGTTTGGATCTATCTATTATGTTCATATCCCTGATTCTCAATGGAGCAAGTTGGATCCCAAGGCAAGAAAATGCATCTTTATTGGATACGATGAAAGGAAAAAGGGTTGGAAGTGCATGGATCCGAAAACTCATCGTTTTGTTCTTTCTAGGGATGTCGTATTTGATGAAATCTCCTTGTATTATGGATTTACATCAAAAGGAGAGGGTTCTAAAATACTGAACCCTAGAGTTTCGAACTTGCCCATCACAAGTGTTTCTCCGGATAGTACAGTTGTTGAGGAGCTAAGCGAAAGGGGGAACCCAGAAACTCAACAATGTGAAACTCCACAAGAAAATAATATTAGCATTGGTTTCACAAAGACCAAACATAATTATTGTTAAGCCATCTTGCTTCAGAGATGAAAACTTTGTTAGTTTATATTCTTGTTTCTTTGCAGGGCCAATTGACGATAAAGAGCCTTCATCTTTTGAAGAAACTAAAGGAGTCAAAGAGTGGAAGCTTGCCATGGATGATGAAATAGAGGCTTTAATGAAAAATCAAACTTGGAGCCTTGTTCTAAAGCCAAGAGATGTACAACCCGTTTCTTACAAATGAGTTTACAAAATCACAAGAAGAGTAGATGGCAGCATAGACATATATAAAGCTAGATTGGTTGCTCGAGGCTTTTCTCAAAAATATGGCAAAGATTACGAAGAAACCTTCAGTCCAGTGGCTAAGATGATCTCAGTTCGAGTTGTACTAGCTATGGCAGCCTCATATGGTTGGAACTATGGCAACTTGACGTGATGAATGCTTTCTTGTATGGAGAACTTGACAAAGATATTTATATGGAGAAACCACCGAGTATGTTTCTAACTTACATCCCGAATATGTTTGCAAACTTAAAAAGCACTTTATGGACTTAAGCAAGCTCCACGAGCATGGTATGGAAAAATTGCTCAATATCTATATTTCTCTGGCTATACCACATCACATTCGGATCCTAGCTTGTTTATTAAGAAATAAGAAGATTTTCATGTAGTTGTTCTCTTGACGTGGATGACATGATAATAACATAATACAATGATGATGAAGTTGCATGACTTGAAGAGCTTGCCCTAAGATTTGATATCAAGAAGTTGGGAGAATTACATCATTTTCTTGGCTTAGAGGTAACAAACACAAGTAAAGGGGTCTTTGTTACCCAAAGGTATGCCAAGAAGCTTGTGGCGAGTTTGGGGTGAAACAAAGCAAAAAGTGCTCTACGCCTTTGGAGACTAGCACGAGGCTAAGGCGTGAAGAAGGCTCACTTCTTGTAGATCCCAAGCCTTATCGAGCTCTAGTTGGAAGTCTTCTGTACTTGACTATTACAAGGCTAGACATTGCCTTTTCTGTTGGATATGTCAGTAGATTTATGCGATACCAAGAAAAGCACTTGGAAGCTGCAAAGAGGTTCCTGAAGTATATCAACTCAACATTAGATATGAGCCTATTTTTTAAAAGAAAGAATGACTTGGTATTAATCGGATATACCGACGTAGATTTTGGTGGTGATATGGATAATCGAAGATCAACATCAGGCTATATCTTTCTCTGTGGTGGAACAAGTATTTCTTGGTGCAGTAAGAAGCAAGACTCAATTTCTTTGTCAACTACGGAGGCAGAATATAAAGAAACAACACTTACTGCTCAAGAATGTGTATGGCTCCAAAGACTTGCTGAAGATTTGTATCTATCTTTATCAAGGCCAACTACAATCTTTGGAGACAACTAAAGTGCCATCAAGCTCGCAAACAATCTGGTATTTCATGCAAGAACTAAGCACATTGAGGTGGAACATCATTTCATTCGAGAAAAAGTTCTTGATGGAACTTTATATACGTCGGAGGTACGAAGTCAGGAGAATATTGCTGATATCTTCACCAAGTCACTTCCAAAAGCTTCATTTGAGTTTCATCGCGGCAAGATTGGGATAGTTTCAAAAAATCACTTTAAGGGGGAGTGTGAAAAAAGTTAAAGATGATTTTTTGAATAACATAGATTTCTCTAGAATGTCCTAGTATAGAAACTTAGAAATTATCTTGAAGAAATATCTAGACATTCTAGAGTAGTTGTCTTAAGGAAATATCTAGATATTTTAGAGTAGTTGCTAGAAGATAAGTTCACTAGAACTTTCTCATAGATGTATCTAGAAGAGTTTCTAGAACCATCCCTAGACAAATATAAATAGGAGATGGCCTTGTACATTTGTATTCAAGGAAAAATCAAAGCACTTAAAGAGTCTTCTTCCATTACAAAGTTCTTCTTTCCAAATTCTCTTTTTAACTTTCTAGCTTCCTCTTCTTCTTTAGTTGAATCTTCCGATCTTAGTTAACGATCTTGGGCTAGCAGAAGGTTCTCGAATTATACTTTTCCTCTGCTATTCTCTACATGGTATCAGAGCCATAGCCACACACTGACTTCTGGTTTTTAATTCAAGATCGGGTTAGTAAAAAACTCAACTTGATTTCAACGTTCATGCTAACGGATGGAGATGGAGATGGAGCTGTTGAACCAGTTTAATTACAAGGTATGAAGGACATGTATGGAGTCATACTTTGTGGGTGAGGATTTGTGGGATGTTGTTAATGAGAGTAACACAAGTCTGCGACGGACAGAGAATAGTACTACACATACAAGAAGTGAGCGAGTTAATGCTAAGGCGGAATTTGGCACAAGAGGTTAATATCCTCAAATTTATTTGATCATATTATAAGTGCAAATTAGCTCATGAAATATGGAAGACCCTCGATCGGTTGTTCAACAAGAAGAATGAAGCAGCTACAGATATTGGAGAATCAATTGGCTAACACCATTCAAGGTAATCTCTCTATATTCGAGTATTTTTTGAAGATTAAGAACTTATGTTCTGAGATATCTTTATTGAATTCGGAGGAGGCTATCTTTGAAGCACAAATAAGAAGAAATATTATTCGTGGTTTGAAATCAGAATATATTCCCTTTGTTACATCGATTCAAGGATGGGCTCAACAACCATCCTTGGAGGAGTTTGAGAATCTGTTATCATCACATGAGCTACTAGCCAAGCAAATGGATGGGGTATCAATAAAAAAAAGGGGAAGAAAATGCTTGTATCAAACAAGAGTAAATTTAAAGGAAAAACAGTAAGAGATAGGCCACACTCTCGATTCCAAAATGGTTCAATTCTGCTAGGAAAGGAGAGAGAGTATACCAACAACTATAAGACTCTCAAATGTTGTTGGTGTGGAAAAATCAGACACATAAAAAGATTTTGTCGAACCAAGGAAAGCAATATGGCTCAAACTGAGAAAGTTGCTGAAGAAGAAGAAGACTGGGGAAAGTGTTTCGTAGCTGAGACTCGAGCAATAGATGCAATGACATCCATTAATTTTGAAAGAGACTGGATCGTGGATTCAGGATGTTGGCTTCATCTTACTAGAGATGAATCTAAATTTTTTAACTTTCACAAATACAATGGTCGTGATGCTATTATAACAGCAGATAATACAATTCATCACGTGGAGAAGGAAGGCATGGTCGTCAGCAAGAAGACTCAATCACTCTCAACAGTGTGTTTCATGTTCCAGGGATGAGGAAAAATCTATTTTTCATTGCAAATGCCATAGATGCAGGAAGTTATCTCCTATTTGGACCACATGATGTGAAGTTCCTTCGAAATATCAAAGAACTCAAGGCAGATGTCATTCATACCGGTAAGAGAGTTAATGATTTATATGTTTTATCTGCCTCTAATTCATATATTAAGAAGATGAGTAGCAATGATACTGCACATCTATGGCCTGCTAGACTTGGGCATCTTAACATGGAAAAATTAAAAGTCATGGTAAAATTGAATCTAGTAAAATGATTGCCTAACTTAAGCAATTTTGGTGGAGGAGAAATTTGTGAAGGATGTCAATACGGAAAGGCACATCATCTTCCGTTTGATAGATCCTTGTCAAGATGCATTGCTCCACTAGAGCTAATTCATAGTGATTTGATGGGGCCAACAAGAACTCCTTCGTTCTCCGGTTGTTCTTATATGCTAATTTTTATTGATGATTTTACTAGATTCACATGGGTTTATTTTGTGAAGCACAAGTCAGAAGTTCTCAACAAGTTTATGGAATTCAAGGAAACTGTTGAAGGCGAGCTTGGCTCAATAATAAGGTGGTTGCAAACATATAACGGTGGTGAGTACACTTCTGAAGAGTTTCTCTCTTTTTATCATCAATATGACGTTAAAAGAGAACTTACTTGTGCTGATACGCCACAACAAAATGGAGTGGCAGAAAGAAAGATTCGACACTTAACAGAGACATGTAAAAGCTGGCATCATGCCAAAAATCTACCTAGAGACCTGTGGGTTGAAGGTATGAAATGTGCAGCTTATGTGATCAACAGGATGTCGCTTTCTCCAAACAACATGAAGTCTCCCGATGAATTAATGTTTGGAGAGAAGCCTAATATTAAAAACCTAAGAGTGTTTGGATCTATCTATTATGTTCATATCCCTGATTCTCAATGGAGCAAGTTGGATCCCAAGGCAAGAAAATGCATCTTTATTGGATACGATGAAAGGAAAAAGGGTTGGAAGTGCATGGATCCGAAAACTCATCGTTTTGTTCTTTCTAGGGATGTCGTATTTGATGAAATCTCCTTGTATTATGGATTTACATCAAAAGGAGAGGGTTCTAAAATACTGAACCCTAGAGTTTCGAACTTGCCCATCACAAGTGTTTCTCGGATAAATGATTGTTGAGGAGCTAAGCGAAAGGGGGAACCCAGAAACTCAACAATGTGAAACTCCACAAGAAAATAATATTAGCATTGGTTTCACAAAGACCAAACATAATTATTGTTAAGCCATCTTGCTTCAGAGATGAAAACTTTGTTAGTTTATATTCTTGTTTCTTTGCAGGGCCAATTGTGATAAAGAGCCTTAAATCTTTTGAAGAAACTAAAGGAGTCAAAGAGTGGAAGCTTGCCATGGATGATGAAATAGAGGCTTTAATGAAAAATCAAACTTGGAGCCTTGTTCTAAAGCCAAGAGATGTACAACCCGTTTCTTACAAATGAGTTTACAAAATCACAAGAAGAGTAGATGGCAGCATAGACATATATAAAGCTAGATTGGTTGCTCGAGGCTTTTCTCAAAAATATGGCAAAGATTACGAAGAAACCTTCATCCGATGGCTAAGATGATCTCGATTCGAGTTGTACTAGCTATGGCGACCTTATGGTTGGAACTATGGCAACTTGACGTGATGAATGCTTTCTTGTATGGAGAACTTGACAAAGATATTTATATGGAGAAACCACCCGAGTATGTTTCTAACTTACATCCTGAATATGTTTGCAAACTTAAAAAAGCACTTTATGGACTTAAGCAAGCTCCACGAGCATGGTATGGAAAAATTGCTCAATATCTATATTTCTCTGGCTATACCACATCACATTCAGATCCTAGCTTGTTTATTAAGAAATAAGAAGATTTTCATGTAGTTGTTCTCTTGTACGTGGATGACATGATAATAACATAATACAATGATGATGAAGTTGCATGACTTCAAGAAGAGCTTGCCCTAAGATTTGATATCAAGAAGTTGGGAGAATTACATCATTTTCTTGGCTTAGAGGTAACAAACACAAGTAAAGGGGTCTTTGTTACCCAAGAAGGGTATGCCAAGAAGCTTGTGGGCAGGTTTGGGGTGAAACAAAGCAAAAAGTGCTCTACGCCTTTGGAGACTAGCACGAGGCTAAGGCGTGAAGAAGGCTCACTTCTTGTAGATCCCAAGCCTTATCGAGCTCTAGTTGGAAGTCTTCTGTACTTGACTATTACAAGGCTAGACATTGCCTTTTCTGTTGGATATGTCAGTAGATTTATGCAGTCACCAAGAAAGACGCACTTGGAAGCTGCAAAGAGGTTCCTGAAGTATATCAACTCAACATTAGATATGAGCCTATTTTTTAAAAGAAAGAATGACTTGGTATTAATCGGATATACCGACGTAGATTTTGGTGGTGATATGGATAATCGAAGATCAACATCAGGCTATATCTTTCTCTGTGGTGGAACAAGTATTTCTTGGTGCAGTAAGAAGCAAGACTCAATTTCTTTGTCAACTACGGAGGCAGAATATAAAGAAACAACACTTACTGCTCAAGAATGTGTATGGCTCCAAAGACTTGCTGAAGATTTGTATCTATCTTTATCAAGGCCAACTACAATCTTTGGAGACAACTAAAGTGCCATCAAGCTCGCAAACAATCTGGTATTTCATGCAAGAACTAAGCACATTGAGGTGGAACATCATTTCATTCGAGAAAAAGTTCTTGATGGAACTTTATATACGTCGGAGGTATGAAGTCAGGAGAATATTGCTGATATCTTCACCAAGTCACTTCCAAAAGCTTCATTTGAGTTTCACTGTGGCAAGATTGGGATAGTTTCAAAAAATCACTTTAAGGGGGAGTGTGAAAAAAGTTAAAGATGATTTTTTGAATAACATAGATTTCTCTAGAATGTCCTAGTATAGAAACTTAGAAATTATCTTGAAGAAATATCTAGATATTCTAGAGTTGTCTTAAAGGAAATATCTAGATATTTTAGAGTAGTTGCTAGAAGATAAGTTCACTAGAACTTTCTCATAGATGTATCTAGAAGAGTTTCTAGAACCATCCCTAGACAAGTATAAATAGGAGATGGCCTTGTACATTTGTATTCAAGGAAAAATCAAAGCACTTTAAGAGTCTTTTTCCATTACAAAGTTCTTCTTTCCAAATTCTCTTTTTAACTTTCTAGCTTCCTCTTCTTCTTTAGTTGAATCTTCCGATCTTAGTTAACAATCATGGGCTAGCAGAAGGTTCTCGAATTATACTTTTCTTCTGCTATTCTCTACATGGTATCAGAGCCATAGCCACACACTGGCTTCTGGTTTTAATTCAAGATCGGGTTAGTGAAAAACTCAACTTGATTTCAACGTTCATGCTAACGGATGGAGATGGAGATGGAGCTGTTGAACCAGTTTAATTACAAGGTATGAAGGACATGTATGGAGTCATACTTTGTGGGTGAGGATTTGTGGGATGTTGTTAATGAGAGTAACACAAGTCCTGCCGACGGACCAGAGAATAGTACTACACATACAAGAAGTGGAAGCAGGTTAATGCTAAGGCGGAATTTGGCCTGAAGAGGTTAATATCCTCAAATTTATTTGATCATATTATAAGGTGCAAATTAGCTCATGAAATATGGAAGACCCTCGATCAGTTGTTCAACAAGAAGAATGAAGCTTGGCTACAGATATTGGAGAATCAATTGGCTAACACCATTCAAGGTAATCTCTCTATATTCGAGTATTTTTTGAAGATTAAGAACTTATGTTCTGAGATATCTTTATTGAATTCGGAGGAGGCTATCTTTGAAGCACAAATAAGAAGAAATATTATTCGTGGTTTGAAATCAGAATATATTCCCTTTGTTACATCGATTCAAGGATGGGCTCAACAACCATCCTTGGAGGAGTTTGAGAATCTGTTATCATCACATGAGCTACTAGCCAAGCAAATGGATGGGGTATCAATAAAAAAAAGGGGAAGAAAATGCTCTTGTATCAAACAAGAGTAAATTTAAAGGAAAAACAGTAAGAGATAGGCCACACTCTCGATTCCAAAATGGTTCAATTCTGCTAGGAAAGGAGAGAGAGTATACCAACAACTATAAGACTCTCAAATGTTGTTGGTGTGGAAAAATCAGACACATAAAAAGATTTTGTCGAACCAAGGAAAGCAATATGGCTCAAACTGAGAAAGTTCTTTGAAGAAGAAGAAAGGCGGGGAAAGTGTTTCGTAGCTGAGACTCGAGCAATAGATGCAATGACATCCATTAATTTTGAAAGAGACTGGATCGTGGATTCAGGATGTTGGCTTCATCTTACTAGAGATGAATCTAAATTTTTTAACTTTCACAAATACAATGGTCGTGATGCTATTATAACAGCAGATAATACAATTCATCACGTGGAGAAGGAAGGCATGGTCGTCAGCAAGAAGACTCAATCACTCTCAACAGTGTGTTTCATGTTCCAGGGATGAGGAAAAATCTATTTTTCATTGCAAATGCCATAGATGCAGGAAGTTATCTCCTATTTGGACCACATGATGTGAAGTTCCTTCGAAATATCAAAGAACTCAAGGCAGATGTCATTCATACCGGTAAGAGAGTTAATGATTTATATGTTTTATCTGCCTCTAATTCATATATTAAGAAGATGAGTAGCAATGATACTGCACATCTATGGCCTGCTAGACTTGGGCATCTTAACATGGAAAAATTAAAAGTCATGGTAAAATTGAATCTAGTAAAATGATTGCCTAACTTAAGCAATTTTGGTGGAGGAGAAATTTGTGAAGGATGTCAATACGGAAAGGCACATCATCTTCCGTTTGATAGATCCTTGTCAAGATGCATTGCTCCACTAGAGCTAATTCATAGTGATTTGATGGGGCCAACAAGAACTCCTTCGTTCTCCGGTTGTTCTTATATGCTAATTTTTATTGATGATTTTACTAGATTCACATGGGTTTATTTTGTGAAGCACAAGTCAGAAGTTCTCAACAAGTTTATGGAATTCAAGGAAACTGTTGAAGGCGAGCTTGGCTCAATAATAAGGTGGTTGCAAACATATAACGGTGGTGAGTACATACGAAGAGTTTCTCTCTTTTATCATCAATATGGCGTTAAAGAGAACTTACTTGTCTTTGATACGCCACAACAAAATGGAGTGGCGAGAAAGAAAGATTCGACACTTAAGAGACATGTAAAAGCGGCATCATGCCAAAAATCTACCTAGAGACACATGGGTTGAAGGTATGAAATGTGCGACTTATGTGATCAATAGGATGTCGCTTTCTCCAAACAACGTAAGTCTCGATGAATTAATGTTTGGAGAAGCTAATATTAAAAACCTAAGAGTGTTTGGATCTATCTATTATGTTCATATCCCTGATTCTCAATGGAGCAAGTTGGATCCCAAGGCAAGAAAATGCATCTTTATTGGATACGATGAAAGGAAAAAGGGTTGGAAGTGCATGGATCCGAAAACTCATCGTTTTGTTCTTTCTAGGGATGTCGTATTTGATGAAATCTCCTTGTATTATGGATTTACATCAAAAGGAGAGGGTTCTAAAATACTGAACCCTAGAGTTTCGAACTTGCCCATCACAAGTGTTTCTCCGGATAGTACAGTTGTTGAGGAGCTAAGCGAAAGGGGGAACCCAGAAACTCAACAATGTGAAACTCCACAAGAAAATAATATTAGCATTGGTTTCACAAAGACCAAACATAATTATTGTTAAGCCATCTTGCTTCAGAGATGAAAACTTTGTTAGTTTATATTCTTGTTTCTTTGCAGGGCCAATTGACGATAAAGAGCCTTCATCTTTTGAAGAAACTAAAGGAGTCAAAGAGTGGAAGCTTGCCATGGATGATGAAATAGAGGCTTTAATGAAAAATCAAACTTGGAGCCTTGTTCTAAAGCCAAGAGATGTACAACCCGTTTCTTACAAATGAGTTTACAAAATCACAAGAAGAGTAGATGGCAGCATAGACATATATAAAGCTAGATTGGTTGCTCGAGGCTTTTCTCAAAAATATGGCAAAGATTACGAAGAAACCTTCAGTCCAGTGGCTAAGATGATCTCAGTTCGAGTTGTACTAGCTATGGCAGCCTCATATGGTTGGAACTATGGCAACTTGACGTGATGAATGCTTTCTTGTATGGAGAACTTGACAAAGATATTTATATGGAGAAACCACCCGAGTATGTTTCTAACTTACATCCTGAATATGTTTGCAAACTTAAAAAAGCACTTTATGGACTTAAGCAAGCTCCACGAGCATGGTATGGAAAAATTGCTCAATATCTATATTTCTCTGGCTATACCACATCACATTCAGATCCTAGCTTGTTTATTAAGAAATAAGAAGATTTTCATGTAGTTGTTCTCTTGTACGTGGATGACATGATAATAACATAATACAATGATGATGAAGTTGCATGACTTCAAGAAGAGCTTGCCCTAAGATTTGATATCAAGAAGTTGGGAGAATTACATCATTTTCTTTGCTTAGAGGTAACAAACACAAGTAAGGGGGTCTTTGTTACCCAAGAAGGGCATGCCAAGAAGCTTGTGGGCAGGTTTGGGGTGAAACAAAGCAAAAAGTGCTCTACGCCTTTGGAGACTAGCACAAAGCTAAGGCGTGAAGAAGGCTCACTTCTTGTAGATCCCAAGCCTTATCGAGCTCTAGTTGGAAGTCTTTGGAAGTCTTCTGTATTTGACTATTACAAGGCCAGACATTGCCTTTTCTGTTGGATATGTCAGCAGATTTATGCAGTCACCAAGAAAGCCGCACTTGGAAACTGCAAAGAGGTTCCTAAAGTATATCACCTCAACATCAGATATGAGCCTATTTTTTAAAAGAAAGAATGACTTGGTATTAATCGGATATACCGACGCAGATTTTGGTGGTGATATGGATAATCGAAGATCAACATCAAGCTATATCTTTCTCTGTGGTGGAACAGGTATTTCTTGGTGCAGTAAGAAGCAAGACTCAATTTCTTTGTCAACTACAGAGGCGGAATATAAAGCAACAACACTTACTGCTCAAGAATGTGTATGGCTCCAAAGACTTGCTGAAGATTTGTATCTATCTATATCAAAGCCAACTACAATCTTTGGAGACAACCAAAGTGCCATCATGCTCGCAAACAATCCGGTATTTTATGCAAGAACTAAGCACATTGAGGTGGAACATCATTTCATTCGAGAAAAAGTTCTTGATGGAACTTTATATACGTCGGAGGTACGAAGTCAGGAGAATATTGCTGATATCTTCACCAAGTCACTTCCAAAAGCTTCATTTGAGTTTCATCGCGGCAAGATTGGGATAGTTTCAAAAAATCACTTTAAGGGGGAGTGTGAAAAAAGTTAAAGATGATTTTTTGAATAACATAGATTTCTCTAGAATGTCCTAGTATAGAAACTTAAAAATTATCTTGAAGAAATATCTGGATATTCTAGAGTAGTTGTCTTAAAGGAAATATTTAGATATTTTAGAGTAGTTGCTGGAAGATAAGTTCACTAGAACTTTCTCATAGATGTATCTAAAAGAGTTTCTAGAACCATCCCTAGACAATTATAAATAGGAGATCGCGTTGTACATTTGTATTCAAGGAAAAATCAAAGCACTTAAAGAGTCTTCTTCCATTACAAAGTTCTTCTTTCCAAATTCTCTTTTTAACTTTCTAGCTTCCTTTTCTTCTTTAGTTGAATCTTCCGAGCTTAGTTAACAATCTTGGGCTAGCAGAAGGTTCGCGAATTATACTTTTCTTCTGCTATTCTATACAGTAACGACCCGCTAGGTCGTTTTGAGCAGTAAAACTATTTTAACTCTTTCCGTAAATTTAAATAGGAATTTTGGGTTATTTATTTAATTATGGCTATTTAGTTGTTGAGTACTTTTAAATAATTATTTTAATTGATGGTTAATAGGTCAAGTCTATAATTTACTTAATGACCTACACCACTTAACACATGTTTTAGAATAAATTAAAGTTAAATAGGGTTGATATTATTTTTGAGTCATAACATGGAAGGACAAAAGCAGTGCGGGGCGCACAATTAGGAAGAGGTATCGTGAGTGAACGAGGTAAGGAAGCATAAATTACTGCGTGATTTTTTTATAATGGTCATATTCTTATTATATTATATTATGGAGTTCTGGGGAAAGAAAGAAAGAAAAGGGATTAGAAGTTGGCATTTAAGATTGAAATGGTGAATGTAGTTTTATGGTATTTGTAATTTGATGGGTAGAGGTAGGGTGTACAAAATCGAATCGAAAACCGAATTAAATCGCAAATCGAGAAAAAAAAATTCGACTAGTGGTTGGTTTGACTTGGTTTGGTATTGGAAAAAAAACCCGACTATATTTGGGTTGATTTGGTTTTAACTAAAAAAAACCAACCCGACATTATATATATAATTTTAAAATTTTATTTTATACATAAAAATATTTACGTACTTTGATATAATTTTTAAATATTTCTAATACTTTTTCATAGTTTTTATCTTTTAATATATTATTTCAAGTTTGAAACTTAGAATTCTGAATGTTTCAATAAAGATTATAGTTCACAGATGTTGGTAATTATAATAAAGCTTAAATCAAAATCAAATTAATACTAATGCAAAAAGAAATCAATTCAACACTAAAAATGACAATAATATTGAATATTTGTTCTTTATTTTTACATTGATTTAGACAATTCAAATACATAATCTAATTTTAATTTCTTTAATATTTAGTCATGTAACTAATACTTATTAAACTTATTTTAGCATGATTTAGTACTTTTAAGTTATGATTATTTTCATTATAACTTGTTAATTTGCAATATTTGTTTTAAGCGATTTCCTTATTATTATTATTTTTTTGTTGGATATTTTAGTGTCATTACTCATATCATATTCTGTGTTATTTTCTTAAGAAACACCTTAGATAGTTGTATTTTGGTAGGACTAAAGAAATATTTGAAGTACAAGTAAATTATATGTTTGTATGAATACTTTATCGGAAAAACCCGAAAAAATTTGAGGTTCAAAAACCCGGGTTTTGTTGGTTTGGTTTGGTTTATAGATTTAAAAATCCGACACAAATGGTTTGGTTTGATATTTGAAAAATCCGAACCAACCGGGTCATGTACACCCCTAGATAGAGGTATTTTAAGACTTTCTAGACTTCGTTGAGGAACGTTTTCTAATTAAAGATTTAAAATGGAATAGACAATGGGTAAGGGTGAAAGATGGGGGTCTCGTACCATTGGTGTGATGGGCATTGGTACGAGTACCGGTGTTATTAAAGGGAAAGTTTATTACTATAATATGATAGATTGTAATTTGAGAATGCCAAAGCATATGGGCATTAGCTGATGTATTTAGTGACTTGATTTCTTTTGTGTGGTTATGTTTCTTTATTGAACCCGTATGCTTGTGATAATTGAGGTAATTATATGTCATAGCGACATTTGATTTATTGAAATGCTTTATCATCCCCTTTTGTTGATATCATATTATGCAGATACATTGACATGCGATTCAGTATGAGTAAAGGTCTAACACGTGGAGATCGAGTTATGATTATAATTTGGGCAAGTGGAGATCGTCCATGCGAATGATTGGTTATGATTATAAGTTGGGCACGTAGAGATCGTCCGTGTCGGTATATGAACCTCGCGAGTCCCCCATGGGTCATGAACTCTCGACGTTTTTCCGAGGAGTATCATGTATATACGGTTGAGTACTGGGCATTTGAGGCATATCACTTCATGGTGTCACTTTGCATTGCATTACATCTCATTACATCCTTCATTCTTGTTTGATTATGTGCTTCATTGATGTTTGGAGATTATGTGACATTTGATTAACTCTATTTGATGAAAACTTGGTTGTTAAGTATAATGTGGACTTGTAAAATTAAAAGATTATTTTCTTATATACTCTTGTCACTACTTCTTCGTTGTCGGTCTATGAAATATACATGATACACGTGGTTTCGTACTCATACTACACTTGCTGCACTCTTTTGTGGTGCAGATTGTATTCGAATTTGAGCGCATTTCTTGGAGCTTGAGACTAAGGTCTGGATAATCTTGGAGTTGTGGTGATCTGCTTGGATATTCTGTGGCTCATACCTTCATCTATCTCTATTTATTAGGTTGTGTTGGTATTCTGATAGGATATTTCTTATGTTTAGAATTGTTAAATAATTAGAGATTTGTATTGACTTTAGAAGCTCTTGTATTTATGACACTAAATCTTGGGGGTGGTATTTTAAGTTTCCGCATTTCATACTTATAAATGACTTTGATATTATGTTGCCGTTGTCATTCTACTTTAAATGTTGAATTGAATCGGTAAAAGTATTGAGTTGGCCTACCTATTGGTTGGGAACATAGGTGCCATCACGACTTGTGATTTTGGATTGTGACAGTTGTGTCCTTGTATCTATAAGCAGGGGAGGCCGGGAGGGCATGGTATGGTATTGAAAACTTCAAACTCAATAATTACTGTTTTCAACTTTTAAAAATACCATATCATTACCATAATCCAGTTAATTCAATATGATTTGATATTTTAAAATTTGGTTTTGATATTACATGGTAAATCGGTAATTCTTTAAAGTCACATGTCTTTTTTAAACTAAAAAGAATAGTTTTAGGATTATTTTTATTTATTTATTTTATTCATATATATATATATATATATATATATATATATATATATATATATATATATATCACTTTTAAACGAGGTATATATCCAGTCTAAATCGCAAAGTTGAGAAACATATTCACTTCTTCTCCCTTAAATCAATACTACTACTTAGCAAAGAAAATATTTTTAGGGAAGCTAATGAAGTTTAAGAAAATTATTCAACGGTAGTGTAATACTCCAATAGATCGAGTACAATATATTACTATTACATAAAGTAAGACGGTGACAATTATAGGGATAAAAAAAAATAAGGGGTGGAACGGGTTGAAATCTTTGCGAATTTAAATAAGAATCTGCATAACTTGATTGATAGTACCTGATGGGAATAATTTCTTGTAGGCCTCACCTATAGCAACATTTGTAGTACTATAACCACCATCAATAACTAAGTTCAAACCACTCACATATTTAGAATCATCACTTGCCAAATACAACACTCCATTTGCTACATCTTGTTCATCTAATAAAGCTCCTTTCAAATTTCCTCCTTCAGCAAACCATTTCTCTCCCATTTCTCTCTCAGCTATTCCGAGCGCGTTCAACGTTAGTGGTGTGCTAATGTAATGAGGAGAAACACAGTTAACTTTTATTCCGTATTTTCCTAATTCGACTCCGATATTCTTAGAGAGCCCTAAAACCGCACATTTTGATGCCGCATATGAGTGTGGGACAATACCATAGACTACGGTTGCCGCACTTGTTGTGAATATAATTGAACCTTTTGTATTATTCGAAATCATTACTCTAGCAGCATGTTTCGCGCATAAAAAGGCTCCAACAACGTTTACATCGAACACATTCTTAATTATATCGGAATCTACATCTAAAATGCTCGAAATTGACTTACCAGCTACACCAGCGTTACTGAACATTATGTCGAGCTTACCAAATTTGGCAATCGTTGCATCTACAACATTTTGAACTTCTGATTCAATCGCGACATCACAATGAACAAACATTATGTGTTCATTGTCGATTTCTTTTACTAATGAATTTCCCAGATCATCTTGAATATCTGCAATTGTTACTTTTGCACCATGTTGAACAAAAAGTCTAGCCGTGGCTGCTCCTATGCCACTAGCACCACCAGTTATAATTGCTACCTTACCTTCTAGCCTGCATAAAATAAGTTCAAATTTAATTTAGTACTATCATTTTCTAAGTGTGTGTAAAAAAAAAACCATGAATTAGGAAAAAGAAAGAAAATAACTTTTTGGCTATTGGGGATTGAAGAGAAGAGGTGGCCATTTTGTCAAGTTTGAGAGTTAATGTGTTCTTGTTCTTCATATTAGAGACTCTATTTATAAGAAAACAGCACAGCCAAAGTTTAAAAAAATAGTTGTTAAAAGATAGGCAAAGGTCTATTTGGTATGGAAAAAAAAAGTGTATCAAGTTTTTTTCATATTTGGTTGGTCATAATTTTTCAATGGCTTAAGTCATCTTATCCAACATAAGATATGGATAACTCATAGATATCCATCAATTGCACTCTCCTTAATATATATATATAAAATGGGTGTAGCAACCTCTAAAAAGTAAGCTTATTAAGGATGTATTTGATACGACGAAAAAAATTATTAAATATTTTTTAATTTCTCACGTTTAATTGATTTAAATATTGTGAAAAATATTTTTCAAATAGACTTATTTTTCTCTAATAAAAAATTGACCTCCATATAATATATAAAGTAATTAAGGTGGGGTGTTGGGTGGGGGGATCAAAACGTTTCTTAAACATCACCACTTGAAACAAGTCCAGACCTGGAATCCAACATCTGATCCCGACTCCCAGCCTTGATCAAGATCCAAATTTTGACTTGTCAACCTCGATTGAGGACAACTCATTTTCCAAAAAAATACTTTCAACAAAACGATGAAAATATTTACATCATTACCATACACTAAAAGAAGAAAAAAGAATAAAAATTGTAATGGAAGTATGTATTTCTCTAAGTAATAATAAGAAGTAATGGATAATCTAAGTAATATGGATATCCATATTATCTTTTGAATTTACTCACTTTTTTTCACATCAAAGAATCGAGTCAAATATTTTATCTATTTTCACATGATTCATTTTCGATCAACTCATATACAACTCGATCTTTTCATTTGTCATCCCTAGCGGTAATGAAAATTGTGGTTAGGCTGAAAATTGTGCTTATGGATGGTAGTTAACGGTGGGTCAACGTAAATGAAATATTCTAAATTGTCAATTTTATAGAAATTATTAAATAAACATCTTAATAATATTAAGACCTTATTATAGATCTTAATCATTCAGACCTTTAAAGTTTGAGTGACGAAAATGAAAATCTTTTACTATGTTATTATCAAACTCTTATGAATAAACATAAGGACATCAGAGTCATCTTTGAAGCACTTTATTTTTCAATATGAAATTTTCTGGTCCGAATCTAAATTTAATCAAACTTTAATATGAATATTGGACAACGAATAAAAAAATAAAAAAATAAAAAAAAATCTTATGAAGAAGACTTAAAATTAAAGATAAATTTATATATTTAAAAAAAAAAAAAAAACTATTAAACTAAGTTACTTTGCATTTACAAAAGCTTTGACCCTAATAATCCCACAACGTAAAGGAAAATTGTTTAAGATTCTCTTCTTCCTTTTGAAAAAATTGGTCTACCTTTTATTGCCTCAAGGTCCAAGTGTCCAAAGTGTTCATCTTTGACTTCGTTATAAACTCCAATCATTTTATTCTGCGTATCAATTTATTTGTCTTATTTTTTTTTTAATTTTAACTTTTCACATAATATATTTAAAATGAAAAGTGCTAAATGGCCAGAAAATTTTAAAAGTCTATAATATTTTTTTTAATTGTAAAATAAATTGATGTTTTTTCCATTTTTTAGTTAAAAGGTAAAAATGTTTTAAAAGGTAAAATAACATATATAAAATATCATTATGGCCAAATTCTGGCAAATTTTCTGGCTAAAAAGATTTTTTCATTTAAAATTATGTGATTAAAGAAGTTCATTCTACAATATTTTTTAATTTAAGACTATAAATTTAAAAGTCTTTATTACTTTTTAAAATTTTATATCAAATCAAAATCAGATAAACAAGTTATAATGAACGAGCAGTTCAATTTGAGTTTCTCTTCAAAAGAAACTTCACTATCATTTTATTTCAATTATTGAAGAGGCCGGTGTTTAAAAACACCTACTCATATTTCTTTTTGTACTCCGCTAAGTACTGAGGAATGATACTTTTTACTTTACGTGACATCGTTTGATATGATATAAAATTTAAGAAGAAAAAAACTTCTTAAAATTTGTAATTTAAAATAATTTTAATATTTATATTGTTATAAATTATTTCATTGAAAATATAAAAAATTAAATTATTTTTAATTATAAAAAAACGACATTCCTTTTAGGACATATTATATATATAAAAAAGTCATATGAAATTGAGACAAAAGATATTATATACCTTCTCACCTTAAGTTACATCTATAAACTAATATTATATAATTCGATATGAATACTCAATGTGGATAAGTCTGAATTTCCAACTAAGGGTACACTACCACAAAAATAGTTTTCAACGGCAATAACTACGCACATTAACAAAAATTATTAAAGTTTTTCTGACATTAATTAATTGTCATTGAATTCAATGTCATTATAAGCTCTAAGAATATTTACAAAAAGTGTTAATTACTCTAAAAATATATTTAGTGACAATTAAACTATTATTATTAATTAATTACCGCTACAAATTATTTTGAGCACAACGAAAGTAGTGAGTGAAATGAATCATATAGGGCCCCAATTTAAATTTGCAAGGACACTAGTGAATTATGATAGATATTCAGTGTCTACTACGTACATGAAACACAATCTTTGCAATATCTTTGCGTGAAAAACAATAGTAAATGTTGCAAGAACAAAACAAACACTTGACTTTACTTTTCTTACAAATGATTGCAAATGAAGACATTGAATATATAGATAGGGGTGTATAAATTTGAATAAAAAATTAAATTAAATCGTAAATTGAATCATATAAAAAAAATTGACTGATGATTTGGTTTGACTTGGTTTGGTTTGGTTTGGTATCGAAAAAAAAAAATCTAACTATACTTGAGTTGGTTTGATTTTAACTAAAAAAAAGTCAACCCAATACCAAATCAACCCAACATTATTGTAATTTTTAAAATTTATTTTATACATAAAAAATATTTACTTTGATATAATTTCTAAACATTTCTTATAATTTTTCTTAATTTTTATCATTTAACATATTATTTCAAGTTGTTGAGACTTGAAATTTTGAATGGTCCAATAAAAGTTATAGTTCAATAAAAGTTAAGTCCATAAATACTAGTAACTCTAATAAATCTCAAATCAAAATCAAATTAATATTAATGCTAACAAAAAAGAAAAATTAATTCAACACTAAAAATAACAATAATGTTGAATATTTATTCTTTAAGTTTTACGTCGGTTTAGTCATTTAAAATATATAACCTAATGTTATATTTTCTTTAATGTTTCCTCATGTAATTAATATTTATTAGACGTATTTTAGCATGATTTAAAACTTTTAAATTATGATCAATTTCATTATGACTTATTAACTTAAAATATTTATTTTATTTGATTCATTATTATTTTTTGTCAAATATTTTAGTATCATTACTCATCTTATATTTTATGTAATTTTCTTTAAAAAAAAAAAACACCTTTATCGAAAAAGTCTAATTGAAAAAAATTGAAAACCCAAAATTAAAAAACTCAAATTTATTAGTCTGATTTGATTTATAAATTTACAATCCGACACAAATAATGTCCATTCAAATTGATTGACAAGCACTTAGCACATGCTTATGTTCTCATGTTTTGCTTAAAGCTGATTGAAGTAAGTTGGCGTACGCCTTGAGGTTGATTGTTGTCATTATGAGCGTTTACAGTAAGGAGATTCTTTTCTGAGGGGATATGTTACTATATGGTACGGTACTATATTTAAAAATTTTGATATTCGGTTTTGAAAATATACCATTATCTTCAGTTTAATTTGGTATGATTCGGTATATTAAAGTTCAGTTTCAATATTTTATGATATGATAAATTGATAACTATAATTTATTCAACTCCGATTAATATATACTCTTATAATAGAGTATTATGACTTCGACAATTAAAAGAAGGTTTCAATTGTATTATGCTAACACATTACACATGTAGAACCCTTTGTTAATCAATTACAATTCAAATACATTTCAATCAAAATAAAGTAGTCAAGTTTTAACTTCTAAACATTTAGTTTATACTAATACTAGATTGCATATTTGTTAGTATTTTAATAATGTTTATATGTTATTTATGTAACAATATACTTCGGTATGATATTCGGTATTTCGGTATGTTATATCTAAATATCAAATACCATACCGAATACCAAAAAAAATTGAAATATATAAAATATACCACACCAAATACGATAATGTCAAAATCAAGATTTTAAAATTTTGATGTGATATGATATTTCACATTGATTATGTCTTTCCCACCTTCCGATACACCTCATCTTCACCCATACCTTAAAATCCCACACCCCTTCCTCCACATCTCCACCTCCCATAAAAATCATCTAAAGTAATATACAAATATTTTTAGGAATAATATTTTTGTTTACCTACTAAACATACACGAAAATAAGTAGTGATATTCCTACTTATTTTTTTCTAAAAGTATTTTTCACGGAAAACATTTTTCATAGGTACTTTTCGTTTCTCCTAAATTTTTTCATATATAGTTGAAAATAATTTCCTACATATAGAGTAAGGTTAAATTTGGTCATGCTGCGATCTGCATTATCATTTTATTTCATAGGCCAATCAGTTTTTATTACGTTATTTAAGGCTAAATCACCTTTGAAAAAAAAATTGTGCCCCCGTTTCTTCTTCTACTAATAATGCCTTTAAAATGATAATTAATTGTCATATACTTATGGATTTAATTATGGCGAAATGGTCTGATGGACCCTTGTACTTATATGCATTTGTATTCTGAATCCTTCTACTTGAACTTTTGTCAACTGAACCCTTAAACTCAATTAAAATGAGACTTTTAAACCACTCCAACCATGTGTAGAGCTCACTTTTTCTGACATAAATGACAAGCCATATCCACGTCAGATATAATAATTCCATGTCATAATTATTTCATAAATATTTTTAAATTCTTAACCAAAAATGTTATTCCATAAAGGACAAAAATAATAAATCTTTTATTTACAAATAAAATAAAATAGTTATTTCTCTCACCTTCCCCCCACCTCCCTCAACCCACAACCACCAATAATGTAACATCTCGCAAAATTGAATTAACTAGGAAGAAGTTAAGAATTTGGAAATAGTCATTTTTGGAAATAATGAAAAATCTAGAAAATTGTTTAAGTTAGGAAAAGTGAGTTTTTGGTCAACTTCAAACGGTCATAACTCCTAGCTCAGGATGAGTTAGGTGTAGTTCTAGATATGGTTGGAAAACCCTTGGAATGATCTTTCCAACGCCACTGAGTTTGCACGATTCCGAGTTCTTATGAGTGAGTTATGCCCGTTGAAAGTTGGGTTGTTCGGATAAGGAAAGTCCAATCCGGATTTTAAAAGGGTATTTTGGTCTTTTCCATACCTAATTGGTTTAATTCGTTTTTAGTGAATTAATTAGGGTCTAAACTGATTTGGTTCAGTTTACGCTTTCACAAAAGAGTTAGGGTTTTTGAGAGAACAGAAAAGAAGAGGAGAAAAGAGGAGAAGAAGCAAGGATTCGTCAAGATCGTCGGGATTAGCTTGTGGATTTCGTCGGGGGTGATCCCTACCAGGTATGTGAGATCACATAGCTGGGTTAGTTCACCCACGTGCCAAGCATGTTTAATTCAGCGTATTTTCGTCCTAAAAAGATTGAGAAATTGATGTTCTCGATAATTGTTCTTGAATTGATTTTGTTCTTGAATATGAGTTGGGATTAAGGAGTTTCTTGTTGATCAAGTGTTGTTTCCTTGAGTTGTTTGGGTTAGATTTTGTGTATATGATTTGAGTACATGAATCTAAAGTGAATTTGAGAAAAAGAATCGGATTAAAATGATTTAGGATCAGAAAATGAGATCAAAGTTCGTCAGATTTTTGCCTAAGGAACAGGTCGCGTGCAACGCCTCCATAGCGCCAAGAGGGCTGGGCGGCGTGCCTGCAGTGCGCCTAAAGTAAGCCCCAGTAAGTTGGGGCCTGGCGCGGCACTCCCCGAACGCGCTCGGATCGGCGTTTTTCACCCAGTTTTCGTCATTCAGTCTGTTTAAGTCCTTCTCAAGTGTATTAACACTTTCCATTGATTCTAACTACTATAAATGACTTCTAAACATCTAGAAATCATCCATAAACATGAATCATAACCTTGAATCCATAAATTCAAATTCAAGGAAAGTCAAGAGCCAAGTCTAGGAAGTTCTCAAAGTCTTTTCAAGAAGTCTTTTGCAAATGCTTTTAACTTTGTTTTAAAGACTTAAAGTTCAAGTTGAGTGAAGAGTAAAGAGTAAGGATTGAAGTTCTTTTTCTTTAAAATGATATATGGGAACTAAGTATTCCCAAGAGTAAATGTTTTCACATTTAAGATGAGAGGAAACTCAGATTTTCAAAAGAGTTTTGAACAGCAAAAGGGAACATTGATTCCAAGAGAGCTTTTAAGCTAAGTTTTGATTAATTATCTCAAACTAGAGAAAGAGTTTTGTCTTTTACAAACACATGAGCTAAGTATAATTTGGGAGTATTATTGAGCACCGATGTGGGGATGCAAGTTCATATTAACGCAAGTCTCCATGAAAATCATGTAGCCATCATGGATAGAAAGGAGTCATACTTTTTAGATGAACCCTTTTCGCATAGATTAGTGGATCCACTAAGTCAGTTAGGTCCTATATCTTTGGCAGAGTATAGGACGGTCTTGGCAGCGTAAGGTAAGGTGTTGTATCACCACTTAAACTTATAGTAGTGGTTGTCGATTAGAGAAACTCCCACAACAGTAATTGCATGGTTCCTCAAGGGGTTCGCTTAGTATGAATGGGGGTATGGGACTTCATTCATGCATTGCACAAGTAGACTTTGAGAGGAAGCATGGTAAGTCTTTTATGATATTATGGTCTTGAGTTGACATCATGTTTTAAATAGTTTTCCTTTTTCTTTATATTGCACTTGTTTTAAACTGCTTTATAATAAAAATGAGTTCAGTTAAGTATTCATGAGTTGAGAAGAGCCAAGGTAAGTGTTTCTTTCAGAATCCTTTCAAGCCTATATCTGTTTTAGCATTCCAACTCGCATACTCGTACATTCAATATACTGATCCCAGTTGGCCTGCATCGTATTATGATGCAGACGCAGGTAACTAGGATCGGCATCCAGTGCATCGTTGATCTAGTGAGCACTCCAGAATCTGTTGGTGAGCCTCTTTGCATTCCGGAGGATCCATTTTGTTTACTTTTAATATTAGATAGTTCATTAGGATGTCGTGGGTCTGTCCTGACATATATCTTAGTTATTAGAGGTTTCATAGATACACAATCATTTGTCTTTACATTGTTATTGACTTATGTTCAGAGTTGAGTTGCCATTTTGACTAAGTTAAATGTTTATTTTTTAAAAACATTATGAGTTCAGTTTGAGCAGTTCAGTTTATTCTTTTAAAGTACATATATAGTGTTTGATCATTATAAATATGCATATAGTCTTCCGATGAGTAAGTAAGCCAGGCCAAGGGTTCGTTTGGGGCCAGCAATGGTCTTCGAGTGTCGGTCCCGCCTAAGGTGTAGGCTCGGGGTGTGAAAATTAACACCATCTCCATTGTCATTCCCCGAGTCTACACCTCGGTCATGGCTGGCACTCGAAGACCATTGCTGGCCCCAAACAAACCCTTGGCCTGGCTTACTTAACTCAGCGGAAGACAATATTCATATTTATAATGATCAATAATACTTAATTGAACTGAATATTAAAATAACTGAGAATGTTTAAAGGTTAAACATTCAACTTGGCCAAAAGTGACAACCCAAGTCTTAACAATAATAAATAATAATGAAAAGACTCAAAGGACTAACATCTGACTGTGTATGAAGCCTCTAAAATAATTGAGATGGATGTTGGACAACCACACAACATCCTAATGAACTAACTAGAAAGCAATGAAAATAGATCTTTCAAAATGCAATGAGGCACACCGACTGACTTCAATCGCTTCATGGATCAACGGCATACTGAATGCCCTTAATTACACGTGTCACATCATAAGGCGATGCGAGCAACCGCATCGAGATATTGAATGTATGAGTATGCGAGTTGGAATGCTAAAACAACATAGACTTGAAAGTTGAATCTGAAAAAACACTTACATTGGCTCTTCTCAACTCATGAATACTTAACTGAACGCATTTCAATATAAAGCAGTTTAAAACAAGTGCAATATAAAGAAAAGTTGTTTAAAAACATGATGTCAACTCTGTGTATATACAAGGATACAACATAACTTTGAAATGTATGTAAAAATACAATAAACTGATGTATATAAAAATACAATAACTTATGTGGGAGTTTCTCTAACTGACAACCATCACAAAAGTGCTATAATGATGATACAACGATCTACCTCATGCTGCCAACGTATTCTTTACCCGGCCAGAGGTATAGGACCTGAACTACAAAGTGGATCCACTAGTCTATTGTGAAAAGGGTTCATCTAAAAAGTGTGACCCTTTTCTACCCATGGTGGCTACATGGTTATATGGAGACGTGAGTTATCTGAACTCATGCTCGCCCCCAATTCAGTGCTCAATACTACTCCCAAAATATACTAGCTCTTATGTTTTTTAAACAAATATACTTCTTCTGTGATTTGAGATTAGTGCTAAAAAACTTAGCTCAAAGGATATCTTAGAAATCTCAGTTTCCCTTCTTGCTTCATTTAGAAAGCTATTACTCTTTTCTGAAAACTAGCCCGAAAGCTCTTTGGAAATCTCAGTTTTCGTTCTTATTTAAATGTGAAAACAATTTTAAATCTCTTTAGAAATACATAGTCCCCATATACTTGTTTGAAGAAAAGAACTTCAACTTGACTATTAACGCTGCAGGTGCAATGGTTAAACCGAACGACATGACCATAACGGGTCTGAAAGCTGTCTTTGGAATATCACATTCCCTTACTCTCAACTGATGGTTACCTGATCTGAGGTCGATTTTCAAGAAACAAGAAGCATCCTGAAGTTGATCGAAAAGATCATCAATTCTCGAAAGAGGATACTTGTTCTTGATGGTAACCTTGTTTAATTGGCGGTAGTCTATACACATCCCAAGGGAACCATCTTTCTTTCTTACAAATAAGATCGGAGCAGGTGAGACACTTGGTCGAATAAAACCCTTATCTATGAGATCTTTCAATTGTTCTTTCAACTCTTTCAACTCTGCTGGTGCTATTCTGTATGGCGGAATAGAGATAGGACGAGTATCTGGAATGATGTTTATGCCGAAATCTATTTCTCTCTCAGGAGGGACTCCGGGTAGATTATCAGGGAAGACTTCTGGAAACTCTTTTACTATAGAAACTGACTGAATGTGAGGTATCTCAACAGTAGAGTCATTAACTTGGACTAAGTGATAGATACAACCCTTCGAAACTAACTTTCTCGCCTTAAGGTACGAAATGAAATGACCCTTAGGTACTGACGAACTACTACTCTACTCTATGACTGGCTTATTAGGAATCTAAAACTCGACAACTCAAGTTCTACAATCTATTGATGCATAACAGGCATGAAGCCAGTCCATACCTAGAATTACATCAAAATCTACCATGTCTAACACAACTAAATCAGCCATGGTGCTCTTGTGATTAATGGAAATGGGACATACACGATATACTCTTTCTGCTAGAATAGACTCTTCAATAGGTGTAGAAACACAAAAGGGTTCACAAAGTTTCTCAGGAAGAACATCAAACTTATTTACAACATAAGGGGTTACAAAAGATAAACTTGCTCTTGGGTCTAGCAAAGCATAAGCATCAAAAGTAAAGACTTTGATCATACCAGTGACAACATCTGGAGAGTTTTCTTGCTCTTGGCGACTAGTGATCGCATAGAGGCGGTTTGCTCCTCCGCCAGTATCGAAAATAGATCCTTTAGGTGCATCTCTGTCTGGTGGAGCAACTGAAGAAAGCTGGGTTATATTGCCCTTATTAGCACTACCTTGCATGTTCTCAGGACACTCCCTCATAAAATGACCGTTCTGACCACACTTGAAACAACCAGTGGAGCCCTCATGACAAGTACCTGGGTGCTTCCTACCACACTTAGCGCAGGCAGGAGGCTTACTACCCCTTTGCGTCATACTACCTTGAGAATAGGCAGGCTTAGCTCTGAATTTCTGACTATTGTACTCACTTTTTTTCTTAGGTGCAAGTGCACTTCTAAGTGATGGAACAGGTCCTTTCTGTTTCTATTGGAAAGACGTCCGGTTGGCATTACCCTTTTGCTGCCTGATGTCTTAGCCCTCTTATTCTTAAACTTTTCTTTATCCTTCAGCTTATCCTCCTCAACTTGTTGTACATGGATCATAAGCCATGCTAGGTCCATATCCCCTATCAGCATAACTGCCTTGCCTTCCTTGCTTGACTGACGAGACAACGCAGCAACAAATAAACTCATCCTGCCCCTCATGTCAGCAACCATCTCCGGAGCAAAGTGGGAAAGTTTTGTGAACTTCAGACCGTACTCATGAACACTCATAGACTCTGAATTAAGGGTGAGAAACTCTTTTATCTTTGCCTCTCGCAACTCACGGGGAAAGAAACGCCCTATGATAGCACTCTTAAACACAGCCCAACTCACTACTGGCGCATCCTCAGCTCTATTCTTTTTTCATTGGTCGAGCCAGATTTTAGTGACACCCTTCATTTGGTATGCTGCTAGTTCCACCCTCTCCTCATCACTCATCAGTAACACGCATCACATCAAATAACCTTTTCAGAAGTTCTTCGGATCCTCAGTGACACTTGAACCTGTGAAGCTTGGTGGTTAATCCTTAAAAGCTCATGGATCCTTGAAGTATCAGCCACTTCTTGTCGATTATCTCTTTGTCCAACTTGATTGGTCGCAACTTGACTTAACATCCGGATAGCTTCAGGAAATTCATCCTTGGTGACCTCTCATTGGGGTTGCACTTCTAGTGCATTAGGTACCCCTTGTACCTCGGTATTTCTCCTAACAGGACTACCTCTGACTTCTCTTCGTAGAGGAATGATTATTTGGAAACACGCGCAAACACGAATTGGAGGAAAACCTTTTAGAGATCAAACTCTAACGTATGAAATGAGTGTGAAAGAAGTGAGAAATTTTCCTAAATGTTGCAGCCTCCTAATTATAAATGTGGTACGCTTCACACAGATAAATAGGACTCTACAGACACGACTTCATAGACTCCCTAGGACTCTTGAACTCTGGGCTCTGATACCAAGTTTGTCACTCCCCGAGTCTACACCCCGGACGTGGCTGGCACTCAAAGACCATTGCTGGCCCCAAGCGAACCCTTGGTCTGGCTTACTTAACTCAGCGAAAGACAATATTCATACTTATAATGATCAATAACACTTAACTGAGCGGAATAATAAAATAACTGAGAATGTTTAAAGGTTAAACATTCAACTTGGCCAAAAGTGGCAACCCAAGTCTTAACAATAAGAAATGATACTGAAAAGACTCAAACGACTAACATTTGGCTGTCTATGAAGCCTCTAAAACAACTGAGATGGATGTTGGGACAACCCTACAACATCCTGATGAACTAATTAGAAAGCAATGAAAATAGATCATCCGGAATGCAAGAAGGCTCACCGACTGACTCTGAACTACTCACTGGATCAACGGTGCACTGGAATGCCGATCCTAGTTACCTGTGTCTGCATCATAAGACGATGCAAGCCAACTGACATCAGTACATTGAATGCATGAGTATACGAGTTGGAATGCTAAAACAACATAGGCTTGAAAGGGAATCTGAAAAAACACTTACCTTGGCTTTTCTCAACTCATGAATACTTAACTGAACTCATTTCAATATAAAGCAGTTTAAAACAAGTGCAATATAAAAAAAAGTTGTTTAAAAGCATAATGTCAACTCTGTGTATATACAAGGATATAACATAACTTTGAATTGTATGTAAAAATACAATAAACTGATGTATATAAAAATACAATAACTTCTGTGGGAGTTTCTCTAACCGACAACAATCACATAAGAGCTATAGTGATGATACAACGATCTACCTCACGCTGCCAGCGCATCCTATACCCGGCCAGAGGTATAGGACCTGAACTACTAAGTGGATCCACTAGTCTATTGTGAAAAGGGTTCATCTAAAAAGTATGACCCTTTTCTACCCATGGTGGCTACATGGTTTTATGGAAACGTGAGTTATCTGAACTCATGCTCGCCCCCAATTCGGTGCTCAATACTACTCCCAAAATATACTAGCTCTTATGTTTTTTAAAAAAAACATACTTCTTCTGTGATTTGAGATTAATGCTCAAAAACTTAGCTCAAAGGCTATCTTGGAAATCTCAATTTCCCTTCTTGCTTCATTTAGAAAGTTATTACTCTTTTCTGAAAACTAGCCCGAAGGCGTTTTGGAAATTTCAGTTTCCGTTCTTATTTAAATGTGAAAATATTTTTAAATCTCTTTGGGGATACAGTCCCCATATACTTCTTTGAAGAAAAGAACTTCAACTTTACATCTTTACTAAACTCAAAACTTAAGTCTTAAAACAAAGTTAAAACATTTGTGAAAGACTCTTGGAAAACTTTAAGAACTTATCTTAACTTGACTATTAACTGATCTTGAGTTGACTCTTAACTGATCCTTGAATTGAATTATGAATTCAAGGATTAAGTTTTGGGTTTGGAAAGATCTCATGTTGTTTTTGAATGATTTTAGATAGCTAAACATGAGAAAAGACCAAAAATCAAGATTTGAAGGTGGGTCCGCGACGAGGAGGCATAATTAAATTTTGGTTTTGAAAATGTCTTTTGAGGCAGAACACCTCGTGTCAGCTCTGCAACACGGAGCAGAATTTTTCAAAACTGGGAATTAGGCGCGCGACGCGTGGCCACCGCCTAATTTCGTCTGACAAAATTTCTTCTTCGTTTTCCAACCCCAATTCACCCAAACTCAGTTCTTTTTCTCAAATTACTTTTAGATACAAATACCCAACAGATGTACCTAAGAACCTAACTCGAAATGACTCTATGATGTGACGTAACGAACTCAGAAACTTCCCAACTCGGTCAAATTCAAGAATAGATATCAAGATCATCAATATTCAAACTCTTTTAGGTCGAACCCATATTGAAATTAATATGCTTGGCATGTGGGAGAACGATCCCAATGTTATGAGAGCCTCACATACCTGATAGAAGTAAATCTTTGGCGAAACACCAACTTCCTTGATCGATCTTGATGAATTTGCCCTTTTTTTCTCCTTCTTTTCTCTTCTCCTTTCTCCTTAGCCCTAGCGTGAAATCCCAAATTATAAAACTGACTAAAATCTGATTTGACCCATATTAAACTCCTAAAAAGGGATCAAAATAATAGGGCAATGAAAAGACTAAAATACCCCTTAAAATTCCGGATTTGACATTTCCTTAATCCAACAGCCCAACTTCTAAAGGGGATAACTCACTCATACAAACTCGGAATCGCACAAACTTGGCGGCGTTGGAAAGATAATTCCAAGAGCTTTCCAACCATATCTGGAACTACACTTAACTCATCCCTATCTAGGAGTTATGATCGTTTGAAGTTGACGAAAAACTCACTTTAACTTACTAAAAATAATTCCAGATTTCCTCATTCTTTCCAAAAGTAACTATTTCCAGATTTTAAACTTCCTTCTAGTTCTTTCTAGTTGCGAGATGTTACATCCATTCACCTTTTTTTCTTCTTCTTCATGAACGGTTTCTGTCTATAGTTATGACTAGACTCTTCAAGTTCTTAAAAATCATACTTCAATTTTTTCTCGAAGTTTCTAACATTCATAACTCTTAATCGTATTTATTTTACCAATGATTACATCATCCATTTGAACCAACATAAATTTCTTTTCTCCATTAATACCAATTAATCACCATTAAAATATCACGATAGATCACTATATTTGTACACAATTTTACATAATACATTTCATCCTTCAAGATTATTGAATCTTTGTCACCTTATGAATAGCAAATAACGAGGAAAAAATGGAAGGAAAAACAGATCTACCATAACAACACACTAGGAAGAAATAAAATATGAAAAAAATGATAGAAAAAAGAAATTGGAGATGGCTGGAAAGAAGAGAAGAGAAAAAAGGAAATAGGGGTTGAATGGGGAAGAAGGTAATGGTAATTAGAGAGAGAAGAGAAATGGGTGGGCTAGAAGGGAAAAAAGAAAGAAGTGATTTTTTTAGTTTTCTTTTATTTCTGGTCTTTTTAAATAAAACAACATTATTTTTAGTCCAAAATTTGGAGTTCACGCTCCTTCTCGCGTGAAATCACGTGTTGGTGCCAACTCAATAAATAAACTGCCACATAAGTTTGGTCAATGGTCAGAATGGCTTAAAATATCGAGTTTTATTGAGTTTAAGAGTTCAGTTGATAAAGAGTCAAGTAGAAGGGTTCATAATACAAACTCATACAAGTATAAGGGTCCATCAGACCATTTCGCCTTTAATTATTGGTATTAATTAGTCCTATTATCTCTCTAATAACTTTAAATGAATATGTAATAGCTTAGTCCACTAGTGATATTGTTTGCTTTGGATTTTGACTTGAATGATTTTAGAATGTGTCACTAGGATGTAAGACTTGCTTATTATATACTTAAAATCTCTCATGTGTTTTGTCGACGTAGAACCTTAATTATCCTAATTATGGTGTTACATATACCCCTCCTATGAACTCAGTGTCTTTGTTGAGTCTTGCCCCCACAACATGAAATTTAAGACTCAATATTGAGGTTTGCACGCCTTCCCTGATTTGTCTAAACTCAGTTAAATTCTGACTCACCATTGACAAAGCTGACACATGAGATTGATCTGGCTAGACTCAACACCGAGGTTTGCCCTGCCTTCTCGAATCTATCTAAATTCAGTTGATCTCTGACCCATCATCGACAAGGCTAATGCATGAGATTTGCTTATATTCAGCACTAAGGTTTGCCTTGCTTTTCCAGATTTTTCTATTCTCAGTTGAACTTTGACCACCATCGATAAGACTGATACAAGAGTCTCTAATACCATATCTAATGGTTCATCCTGCTAGTGAAATTATTTGCTCTAGCTTTAATCCGCACAGTTTTAAAATGCGTCATTAAGGTGTAAGATCTGCTTACTTACATGCCCAATTTCTCTCCTATATTTTGCCAATACTGGATTTTTATCCTAAGCTAGGATGTCATATTTTCACACAAAATATGCAGGCTTTTAAAGTTAGGCATAAATATCTGAACTTCAGACATTTTATGTCTTGAATTCAGTTTTAAATGCCAGAAGTTCATAAAAAAATGTTCAACATTTTGGATTGCCAGGCCCAACGACATTTCAGTTGTATTAATAGCTGATTTCGAAATGGTTAAACTTGCAAATGCTTATACGCTACGATTATAACTTCAATAGTGATAACAAATTAAACTAATTAATTTTGGCTCTATATATCCTCTATGTGTTTTCTCCCTATCTCAAGTCCTTACATTATGGAAAACCATACAAAAAAACCCAAAAATTAATGCCTCACCCCTAAATTTTGTTACTCAAAATCACCTATAAAATAACACAAAATTCTCCCAAAACCAAACTCACGCAACAAATAAAAGCCAAAGAAGCCTTTTTCAACTTTTTTTAAAAAATGGCTTCTTTGAACAAAATCTCGATTCTCTTTTTACTTATTTCGTTAATCCTCTGTTTCTTCTCCTCACGTAGCATCAATGCAAACGATGACATCTTAGACATAGCTTGTGAAAAAGATAAGGAATGTCTCGACTACATTAAAGCCGATAAGGTACTAGCAGCATCAGCAACATCAGATTTGGACCTCGGATTGGCACTGATGAAATCAATCGTGGCTCAAACAAAGACAACACACGACTACGTATTAAAGAAAAAAATTGAAAATCCTGTGTACACGGAATGTGAAAAGGAATGGCTCAATATGGGACCTAATTTCCAATTGATTTTAGATAGAACCACGAAAAATAAAGGATATAAAGACGATACAGATGATTATGATTTTCATAATGCTGGTGATGCTTCGGATCGATGTGAAACAAGTTTAAAGAATGCTAATATTATTGATCCTGAACTCAATCGAAAATCACATGAATTAGGAATATTGATGGTGTCTGCTAATCGTTCATTGACACATCTAAGTCAAAAGAAACAGGGCTTAATTAAATAAATTCAATTTCTGAGATCTCCTAAATAACGAACAAGAAAAAAAGATTGATTTGTTAATTTTATGTTGCTCTCCTAAACATTTCGTTCTATGTCATTGTATCGTAATGTATTGTTTTGTAATGTGATTGATGTATTGTATTTGTACGTACCCACAAATGTTGATCTAGTTGTACTATTATTTGTTGTAAATTAATGAGTGGCATTTTTTGGTGTGTTTGTATGATTATTGTATTGTTCAATGTTATATACTAAAATGGAAATATTTGTTATAATGTTCTTGTAAAATTAAAGAACAAAAGAACAATATAAAGATGAAGACAAAAAGAATATAAGATAAGAGGAACAATATAAAATAACTTTCTTTTCTTTCAAGTATTCAAGTGTTTACAATATAAACTTTAATGTCTCTATTTATAGTGTTACATAGAGGCATACCAAAGGTTAGTCATAAACATGACATTAATCATGAAGATAGTGGAGGAGGTTATGAAGGTGTAAGGTTACAAGAATGATGATCATAAATGTGGATGTTATCTACATAATGGAGATAATTAGTGATAGTAACTTCTTAATGTAGTGGACATCCACACCATAATATTTTGTCACAGTTCTTACATTTATCAAAAATAAATATTTGAGTTTTTTTTTCTCCAAAGAATGCATAAATCAAAAGACCCTAATGACATACATTAGTAAATCATTAGCAACTCATAGCACAAGAAAAGGTGATTGATACTTTTAGGAAAACAACACAAATTCCATTAATTTAGGGTCTAATTATATGCATTCTCATGAGTTTTCAAATTATCATTCTAGACAGATTTTGGTCTAAGATACATCTATTTAACGCGTCCAAATATGCATGCATGAGGTCAAAGTTAGGTGTAATTTGTTCCAAATATACTGTATCCAAGTATATTCTCATGTATCTGTGATACACTGAGTACTCGCTCGCTCGTCTCTCTCCTATCTCGCTTGCCTCTCTTTCTCTCTCTCCCTCGCCTCTCTCTATGTATTTGTATTTCAGAATGCATCTGATATTCCAGATATAGGTATCCAGTGTGATACTCATGTATTTGGAATACATTGACTCTCTCACTCACCTCCCTCCTATCTCGCTCGCCTCTCTCCCTATGAATATGTGTCTTAGAGTATGTGTGTCTACTACCAAAAATACATGTATCTAGGTGTATCTTATGTGAAATTATTAATTAGTAAGACAATATGTAATTATTTCAAGTTATAAGAAGAACTAATAAATATTGTAGAAATGTTCGTGTAATTAAGTAGTTTTTCCCTTACTTTTTAAGCATGTTATATTTCTTGACTAGATGTGTTACACATGTCCATGGGCCAAAATGGAACCATGCACAATTGGGCTATTGATATGAGTCAAATTGTATTATGAATTTTAAGAGTGTACATGGCCCGGTTGATTCGGATTTTTCAAATATCAAATCAAATTATTTGTGTCAGATTTTTAAATCTATAAACCAAACCAAACCAATAAAACTCAATTTTTTCAACTTCAGGTTTTTTCAGATTTTTTCGGGTTTTTCTAGTAAAGTATTCATACAAACATATAATTTACTTATACTTCAAATATTTCTTTAGTTCTATCAAAATACAACTATCTAAGGTGTTTCTTAAGAAAATAACACAATATATGATATGAGTAATGACACTAAAATATCCAACAAAAAAATAATAATAATAAAATCACGTAAAACAAATATTGGAAAATACAAATTAACAAGTCATAATGAAAATGATCATAATTTAAAAGTACTAAATTATGCTAAAATAAGTTTAATAAGTATTAGTTACATGACTAAATATTAAAGGAAATTAAAATTAGATTATGTATTTGAATTGTCTTATCCAATGTAAAACCAAAGAACAAATATTCAATGTTATTGGCATTCTTAGTGTTGAATTGATTTTCTTTTTGCATTAGTATTAATTTGATTTTGATTTAAGCTTTATTATAATTACCAACAAATATTATCTTTTTGAAATAATATATTAAAAGATAAAAACTATGAAAAAGTATAAGAAATATTTAAAATATTATATCAAAGTAAATATTTTTATGTATAAAATAAATTTTTAAAATTATATATATAATGTCGGTTTGGTTTTTTTTAGTTAAATCAAACCAACCCAAATATAATCGAGGTTTTTTTTTCAATACCAAACCAAGTCAAACCAACCACTAGTCGGATTTTTTTCTCGATTTGACTCGATTTGCGGTTTGATTTGGTTTTCGATTCGGTTTTGTACACCCCTAATAAATTTGATATGTTAATTAATACTATTGATATGAGTCAAATTGTATTATGAATTTGATATGTTAATTAATATTGTGTATGTATATGTAAGCTAAAGGTGCATATTGAGAGAGATTTCTTCGTCCATATTGATTACAATGGTTTCTCTTCTTCCGCTTAGAGTTTCAATATTGTTGATGTTATATCAATGCCAACATAGTATTGGGCCAAATTCAACTTACAAAAATATTGTACAAAATAATTGCTTGAAGAAAGGGGGGTGCAATTGCCTTCTTTTGTAAAAACATAAATTATTCAGATTTTAACGAACACATTCCAAATTTATTCATCATCTAAAGATATATCTTTCATACTATAGTTATATGACATGCATGTCGATCTTTTTATCGAAAACTAATGAAAATATTCTCATGCAAATATTTTCAAAGTTATTTTCATGATACTAAGGTTTATTTTAATTTAGTCATTTTTCAAATATCAAGAAAGACAATTATTTTTTTAATTTATTATCAACATAATTACTAATTATTTAAATCATTTCTCAAGATTTAAGACTATATATTTAATTAGTATGAGTATTGTTGGTAAATTACTTATATCAATCATCTTGAGAGACGTACGTGTAAAGTCTAAAGTGGACAAGTAAAAGTGAACGGAGAATATCTTAAAACTTAATGTTGGCTTGATTGCTTCTTAACTTTGAAAATGCAATGAATTGGCTTGTCTTCATTCATCCAATGTTTCTCACCAAATATGCTTTGTGTATTAGATTTTGTACCACACATTTGACATTGTAAGTATGTCTCATTTTTAATGCCTAAACAAACTTTCTAACTAGTAAATTAATTATACATACAACAAATAAGGAAAGAAAGGGGAAACAAATAATAATTCAGTAATTAATCAAGTCATGTTCTTTGGATAGATATCATTTAATTTGCTTGATTCAAATAATGGATTTCTCTTTTTGTCATTAGTGCCAATTATTTTAATTTTTTTAAAACAAAATATCTGACTAGATACATGTAACTTTAGATTACTTGATAAAAATGTGTTTTTAGTGTTTTTCAAATATTTTAGTCTTGTTTAGTCTAATTTTGGAGTTTGGACTAGATATTGTAATGTGTTGGTCAAAATCTAATTTGCATTTTTCACCTTTTTTTTTTAAAAAAAAAAAAAAAATCTCCTATATTAATGTTATTGTCAAAGTTTGGTGTGGGTCATTTTGAGTGGAAGGACACATATACCTAAATTTTTGTTAAGACTCTCTTTTACTTCAATGTTCATTGAACTTTAGCTAAATGAATATTATCAATATTCATTTGTTCACTTTATCCTATCCAACTTGATATTATTTGATCTCATAAATAAGATAAAGTGATTCAAAAATTATAATTCCAAAATTATAAATTCAGAATAAAACCAAAAATTACTTAGATTTTGCTAAATAAGCACGTGAAAATGTTTTTAGATATGTTATGAGATTTGTGTGACTAAAAAAATAAATTATTAAAGATAAAATGAAAAGGCTAAAACAAATTATTTCAAGAATGCGAAATAACATAATGTAACATTCTTCTTTGGAAAATTGTATTAGGTAAGTAGAATTTATATGAAGTACATAGGTCAAATATTACCGTTTAAATATATGTTAAATCTTATATATTTTTAACGAGATTTCTAACTTCCTCGATAATTTTGAATTATTCTACATTGTCCTTAACACTCTGTTTAGATCATTGTTACCCATTGTATTGTATTGTATTGTATCGTTGTAAACTTCAGTGAATTCTAACTAATCAATGGAGAGAAATAACTATTTGAGAGAGACTGATTGAAGGAGAAGAAGAGAGAAAATTCTGTATTGAACTCATGAACAATGAATGAATGAGAAGAACTACTCTATTACAATCTATATAGCTCTATTTATATTCTAAACTGAAGCAATTAATTTAACTAACTCTAACAACTAGACTGACAGGTGTACATTTTCTGTTAGTGCACTGCAGTGCATTTAACTAACTGTTTAACATCCTCCCTCAAGCTAGGAGTATGAAAGATATTCTTCAATCCTAGCTTGGAAACAAGCTAAGAATGTTGATTGCTTGTGAGTCCTTTGGTAAGTAGATCTGCTGGCTGCTCTGTTGTGTTGAGATACACTGGTTGAACCAATCCAAGTTGTATCTTTTCTCGAATAAAGTGACAATCAATGTCGATATGCTTGGTGCGTTCATGAAAGACTGGATTGGCAGCAATCTGAATAGTTGATTTGTTGTCACAATGTATAGGAACTGGTAACTGAAAGGAGATCCCTAACTCCTTGAATAAGCCAACTAGCCACACAATTTCAGCTACCGTAGAGGCTAGACTCCTGTATTCAGCCTCTGCTGAGCTGCGCGAGATGGTGTTTTGTTTCTTGGACTTCCACGAAATTAAAGAGTTTCCATAAGTCACTAGGTATCCAGTAATGGATTTTCTAGTGCTGGCACAGGAGGCCCAATCAGCATCACAATAAGCTGATATTTGATTGGTACTGGAAGAAGACATGAGAATTCCCAAACCTGGAGGTTGTTTGACATATTTAACCACCCTGATTGCAGCCTCCATGTGAGATGTCTTTGGTTCATGCATATATTGGCTGAGATTTTGTACAGCAAATGTTGTATCGGGCCTAGTTATGGTTAAGTATAAAAGTCTTCCTACCAACTTCTGATATATACTAGGGTCCTTTAATAGCTTGTCAGTCTTGGTTTCTTGAGGAAAATGCAAATCAAACTCAGCACTGGTGAGCTTTTGATTTAGCTTAATAGGTGATCTAATAGGCTTTGATCCTGACAACCCCATATCTGAAATCAAATCAAGACAATATTTTCTTTGGTGCATGATAATTCCAGCCTTATTCCTGGCAAATCCAATGCCTAAGAAGTACCTTAAGTCACCTAAATCCTTGATCTTAAAGGCATCTTTAAGTATTTGCTTTGTCTCCAAAAGCAATTGGTGATCATTCCCTATAATAAGCAGATCATCAACATATACCAATACAACAACCAAACTAGATCCTTGGTGCTTAGTGAATAATGAATAATCAAAGTGACTCTGATTAAATCCAAAAGCATTCAAAGTTGTAGTTAGTTTTATGTTCCATTGTCTACTAGCTTGCTTGAGTCCATATAAAGATTTGGTCAGCTTGCAGACCTTTCCCTTCCCACTTTGATTAGTAAATCCCAGGGGCATTTCCATGTACACTTCTTCATCCAAATCACCTTGAAGAAAAGCATTAAAAACATCCATTTGATGAAGTTCCCATCCTTGTGCAACAGCTAAGGATATCACCACTCTAATTGTCACTATCTTGAATACAGGAGAGAAAGTTTCTTGATAATCCAAGCCTTCTCTCTGATTGTATCCCTTAGCAACTAGTCGAGCTTTGAATCTATCCACTTCACCATTGGCATTATACTTTATCTTGTACACCCATTTACATCCTATAGCTTTCTTATCCATAGGCAGCTGTACAATTTTCCAAGTGTGATTCTCCTCTAAGGCCTGAATTTCACTTTGCATGGTTTCAGTCCATCTGCTATCTTTCACTACTTCATAATATGTTTTAGGCTCTTGCTCTTGTGAGATCTTTGTCAGAAAACTCTTATAAGGGACTGAAATCCTAGCATAATCCACAACATCACCTATGGAGTATAAATAATTTTTAGTTGCTTTGCCAGGTAAGACATAATCTGCTTGCCAAATGGGAGGCCTAACAGTCCTATGTGACTTCCTTAAACCAATATGATCATGTGCATCTGGGACATGGTCCTCCTCCACATGTTATTCCTCCAGTGTGCATGAAGGTGGGGTGACCTCAGCAGGACCTGGTTCACTATTAGAAATCCTAGCAATAGAACCACCTTCACCATGATCGGAAGAAATCAATATCTCACTTTCAACATGATTAGGCATAGTGACAATAGGTGCTTGGATTTCATTTCCACCAAGATCAAGAAAGTGCATGCCCTCTTCAGAATCATCATTATATGTTCGAAATGGGAATAACTTTTCATGAAAGACAACATCTCTGCTCACAAATATAGTCTGAGACTCCATGTCATATAACCTGTATCCCTTTTGGGTTACTGCATATCCAAGCAACACTGCCTTCCTTGCCCTGGGTGCAAATTTATCTCCCTTCAATAGATTTGTAGCAAAGCAAATACATCCTACTACTCTAAGATGATGCAAAGAAGGTTGTTTATCATAAACAATTCATATGGGGTCTTGTTGCCCAATATAGTAAGAGGAATTCTATTGATGATGTATATTGCAGTCTCCACACACTCCCCCCAAAACTTGCCAGGAAGATTACTTTGTATTTTGATTGCTCTAGCAGTTTCTAAAATATGCCTATGCTTCCTCTCGACAACACCATGTTGTTGTGGTGTATTAGGACAAGAGCTTTGATGTAATACCCCATTTAATGTAAACAATTCACTACAACTTGTATTAAAGAATTCACCTCCATTATCAGTTCTAAACACTTTAACAAGTCTGCCAAACTGTGTTTTTATCATTGATAGAAATTGTTTAAGGACTACAATCACATTAGACTTTAAAGCAAGTAAGAAAACCCATGTCCACCTAGAATGATCATCAACTAAAGTGAGAAAATACCTCTTCCCATTGTGAGTAGACATCTTGTAAGGGCCCCAAACATCCATGTGTACCAAATCAAAAACAGCATTTGTTTTACTATTGCTAATAGGAAAAGGAATTCTAGTTTGTCTAGCCTGTGGACAAATACTACACTGTTTCAAAGTAAAACTACTACAATCAGTGAAAGCCTTTATTCTTCAAAGTATTCGCATAGGAATGTGTCCCAACCTTATATGCCAAAGAGCAGGATCAATGGTTTTCCCAACAGCAGATATTGTCCTAACTGCATTCACATTTCTTTGTTGTATCTCTTGCATTCTCAGTACATAAAGACCATTCTCTATATCACTAATCCCCTTCACCTTCCCAGATGAGAGGTCCTGAAATATACAGTATGTAGGAAAAAAAGAAACACAACAGTTCAACTCTTTTGTCAATTTTGAAACTGACAATAGATTAAACTTGAATGTTGGAACGCATAACACATCCCTAATTACTTCACCTTCATTCAACTGAACATTTCTAGTATGAGAAATGGAAGTTGAATCACCTGTTGGTAGTTGGACTTTTCCTGCATTTCTCACAATGATCACATCATTAAGTGTTGTTTACTGCTTATCATATGATCTGTACACCCTGAGTTGACTATCCAATTCATGAGTTACATAGGATTACCTGTCATGTGAGCATTCCTATGTGGATGGCTTGTGGGGTTCATGTTTAGTACATTTAGCATCTGCTTCAATTGTTCTGGTGTCACTTTATTCATCAACTGCATAAGTTGATCCTGTGTAACCATTTGATCATCACATGCCTTTCCTCTTGTGCCAGTATTAACACTCTTCTGTAAATCATCATGGCAGCATCCTGAATCATTTTGCACATGTCCTCCAAAAACAACATTAGCTTTCTTCTTTGATTTGAAATCTGCAGGGTACCCAATCAATTGATAACAATTGCTCTTAACATGCCCTGTAGCATGACAATGTTCACATTTCATCAATTTGTAACATCCATCCCTTGTATGACCCTTCATGTGACAGAAATCACAATAGAAATTGTTGTATCCTTTCTTTTGAAACTGTTTGATTCCAATTTGTCTTGAAGCAGACAGAGTAGTTGGTTCCATTCCATCATGAACAACTCCAGCAATTCCTTTTTTACTTTCATCTTGAATCACCATCGCATATGCTTGATTAACGTTAGGCAAACCACTCATCATTAAGATCTGTCCCCTTGCCTGCGAATAGCTTTCATTCAATCCCATCAAAAATTGTAAAAGACGCTGATATTGCATTTGCTCAACAAACTCCTTAGATTTGTAACAGTCACACCCTGATGGTGGCAAAATTTAGTCATATTCATCCTTTAGACTCTTTAACTTTGTGTAATAAGAAGAAACTGTGGAGACTCCTTGTGTTAATGTGAATATTCCCCTGTGAAGTTAATACAGTCTCGATCCATTCACTTTGTCGAAACGTTCCTTCAAATCAAGCCAAACCTTGTGTGCACTTGATGCGTATAAGATTCCACTAAGCAGATCCTTGCTCACATTGCATGTAAGCCATGAAATTACAATCGCATTACATCGATCCCAAATCTTCTTCAAGTCGCCTTCATAATCACTTTTGGAAACTGATCCATCTATGAAACCTAACTTGTTTCTTCCTAGCAATGCTATCTCTATTGCTCGACTCTACAAAGTGTAGTTTTCCATGCCGAGCAATTGAATTCCAACGAATAATGCTCCTGGAACATCAGAAGAGCTTAAGTAGAGTAGGTGCTTGTGATCTAGAATCACCGAACCTCTCCTCGGTACAGCTCCTCCAGTTCCACCGCGAATTTCCCACTGATTCATCCTCGATCGCCATTGCAGAATCTCTCGATCTATGCTCAAAAAATCCCAAGATAAATCCCTAGATTTGCTTCAAATAGCTCTGATACCATGTAAACTTTAGTGAATTCTAACTAATCAATGGAGAGAAATAACTATTTGAGAGAGACTGATTGAAGGAGAAGAAGAGAGAAAATTTTGTATTGAACTCATGAACAATGAATGAATGAGAAGAACTACTCTATTACAATCTATATAGCTCTATTTATATTATAAACTGAAGCAGTTAATTTAACTAACTCTAACAACTAGACTGACAGGTGTACATTTTCTGTTAGTGGACTGCTTACTTAAAATGTATTGTATTGTATTGTTAAGTTCCGTTGTTACGTAACAATGAAAATCTCCATTTTATGGAACAACCAATTTGGTGTGTTTCCATTGTTACTTAATTTCTTTTTTCAATTATATCTTTACATAATATTTCATAATATTATTTTACCCTTTACCATATATTATTTAATTCTAGTCAAACCTCCTAACCTAGAATAATTAAGGATATTTTAGTAAATTTATAAATTACAATACAATACGATACAGTCAAACCAAACAATAAAAATGTTATTAAACAACAATAAACAATACAATCTAGCCAAACATTGTATCTATCATACAATACAATACAATACAATAGAGTACAATACAATATAATACAATACATTATGAAACAATGGGTAACAATGATCCAAACCGAGTGTAAGGTAGCCTCAACTTTGACCTTCCATGGTCACGTGTTCATTCTCGTGGCTGTTAACATCATCAAATCAAGCTATTAATTATAAGCAAATAATTAAAATTAAAAAATGAGAAAAAGAAATATAAACTTTCATTTCAAGTAACTTCCCCAATTCTCTTAACCAAATGCTCATTTATAAAAATTAAATTAAAAAAAATCCAACTTAATAGATTATAAAAAAAACATTTTTGTAGAATGTGGAAAAATTATATTAAAAATTAATTAGTTATTAACGTTGTTATGATTTATTTATTTTTCTCGGGTGGATCTTCATAATTAATGATAGTTTGATGAATTATAATAACTAATAATAATGTGTTAATCATACTTTTTATTAAAATACATGTTATGATTTTAGGATAATACTATAGTAACTAACTCATCATAAAAATGATAATTTTATGTCATTTATAATAGTAATAATAAATTGTGAATGTTAGCCATTCATTTGTTCGACCACTTATTTAAGCACTACTGGAAAATGTGAAACTTTCTGATAAATTTATCAGAAATTGACTTATCGTAAATGCTCTTGATAGATTTTTCATCAACAAAAAAAAATAAAAATATATATATTTCGAATTATCGTAAATGATATACAGATACCTTTCGTCATATTTTTGGGATATTGGTGCCCCTGCCATCCAAAAACTAGAGTATATATGTCCTTCACTCTAACGGAAGACTAAATAGGGACATGTAACGTAATCTTATCCGTCGATCTGATATTTAATAAATGTCAGGTCAGTGGATAAGATTATGACACGTGTATATCTGTTAGTATATAGGGTATATATGCTCTAGTTTTTGAACGGTAGGAATACCAATGTTCTAAAAATATGACGGAGGATATTTGCGTATTATTTACGATAGTAGGGATATATTTTTGTGTTAATTAAGAATGCATCAAGAGACCAATTAGAAGTAACAATCATTTCATTTTAAACTTGCAAAAAAGGAGAAAATATTTGTATATAATATGTAACAGGTGTTAGTATCTCTACAGTCTCCACTTATAGATGTCTCACAAAGTACATGCATCCTGCTGTTTTATCAAATAAATACATTATTAAGGATGTGTTTGTTAGAAGGAAAAAAAGTAGTCTTTTTGAAAGAAATTTAAAAAATATTCACTATATTATTAGGCCAAGTATAAAGTTATAACATAATATGTTCATCAATTAGAAACTGATTAAATCATACAAAATCTTGAAATTAATACTTAGTAATAATATATACTATAATAAATGTTGTAGGCTTAACTCTCTGGTGAGATATTTAGTATTATTTTGAATTCGCTTACTGAAATAGAATTTTTCGCCATAAATCCATATTATTTTAGATCACATGTACTTTATGCTAAAAAGCTCACACCACTAAGCTAATACTTTAACCTTCCTAGTCCCACTAAAACCTAGATAATCCCCTTGTTTAAAATATGTTTTGGATGAGGATTAACTTTTTTGTTTTTATAGTATTAGTTTAACAAAACAAGCCCCTAAGCAAGTACAAATTTAACATAGTAATTTCAATTGGTATCTTACATATAGATGACATAAACACATAGATGGATGGGACAATTTTACATAATAAAAATGGAGCAAATGGGACCTAAGATGACATAAAAGATAGATTCATCAATATAAAGGATAAAGCATAAGTGCAAAAAATAAAGATTTAAATATGAAAAAAAAAAAATCTACAGCCACAAACAAAGCAAAAACATTAGTAATTAGTAGATTGAATTGCCACTTGAAAAAATTTAAAAGAAGAAATAAATAAGTTTCCTTTGTTTTTACTCGAATTCGATACGCATGTTAGAGTTTATTTACGAAAACAATCAAACCTTTTTCTGGGGCTAAAACTTGAGATTTGCGGTGTAGAAGAATCTCAACCATCCTACTACAACCTATTATTGATAGAAAAAACTCAAAATATTTAATTAAATATAGAAGGATATCAACTATCTCACCACAACCCATTATTTATGGACAACTTTTAACTTGCATAGCTATAAAAAAGAAATAGACAACTTGACAAATTGATATGTTTCTACAAGTTCCCTTAAGAAATCATCAAGAATATGACGTAAACATCCAAATCTTTTCATACCAAACTCCTCCTAAGAAACCTACTAGATATTCTTATTTTGTACTGAATGTGTAATTTAAAATCCTTGTACCAAACTATGACTAAAAACCTAATAAGCCTCTAAGTTATGCTTTTCAAAATAAAATAAAATAGTGTCCGGACTACACTATTAGAAAATTATTACTCCCTCCGTTTCAAAAAGAGTGGTCTGATTTGACTTGACACGGAGTTTAAGAAATTAAAGAAAACTTTTGAATTTTGTGGTCCTAAATTAAACTTATGTCAAATGTACAAATTGTCCTTAATCTTGTGGTCTTAAATATGTCATGTGGAAAGCTAAAAGTAAAATGTTACCAAAAAAAGGAAAGAAGGCATTCTTTTTTAAACTAACTAAAAAGGAAAAGAGGTCATTCTTTGTGAAACGGGGGAGTATTTTTTATTAAAAAATATTCAGTGATTATTTTCATAGATATTTTAGTTAAATTAATGAGAAAAATAGAAATTACGAAAAAAATAATTCTCCATTATTCAATAAGAATTTACTTCTCATGTATTTTTCTAATGAACTAGTTCGATAAAAATGAGTAAAAAACTGATTCTCACGTCCCAATTTATTTGATACTTTTTTTTTCGAGAGTCAAACCGTTTGAATTTGACTAAAAATTTGCACATGGAATCTTTAATTTTTTTGAAATGAAATTTATATATTTGTAACTATGTAAAAATATTATAAGTAACAATAATTGATAATTTAAAATATTTAAAAGATCTATAAAAAATTACTTTCAAAAAAATCAAGGAGTATATTTTACTGCACAAATTTTTCATTAATTTGTGATGAGAACAACTTTCTTAATAATGCTAGTTATGTCATGTTTCATGCAGTATAATAATCATATTTCATCTTATATAACAAAATCTAAAGTTCTACTAACTTTATTTTTATGATTGTGGTGTTTGGGTCAGCTTTAATTCTCATCTGTCTAGCACGGCCTCTCCCCTGTCGTCCTCTTTTTTAGAGGACTTTCGGACATGTACCCTGCACAGGACCTTGGGGAGGAAGTGCAGCAAGTGAGCCGTACTCATTCCATTTTCCAAACAGATCTATGAAATTCACTTTCCTCGTCGGCTCTAACCCCAGGTCAGGATAATCAGCCACCTCTCAACACACCTTGACTAATTCTACAAAATATCAGTTACGTCCCACCAGCAACACGTATTAGGTACCAAGAAACTCTCTCCATCGAAACTAGACAGAAGAAATGAATTATCTAATATTTTTTGTCTTCACTAAATTTTGAACCTGAAAGGCTGAAATCTTAGTATTTTCAACCATTTCATTGACCAGTGGAGCCGATAGTGCAAGATCTACCAACACTTTTCAAATGTAAAATTTACAAAATGAAAATTAACAAACTAAAATGAGGAAAGAGCAATAGAGTTAATAGAGTATGGAGAAGGGAGTATAAATTTCTCAACTACTCAAAAGTAATGACAAGTTGACAACTACTAACAATAGATATACCCCTGCCTACCTCTAATCTCTCTCCCTAATTAGTGTGAATTAAATACTACAATAATATTATAAACCAATATTACCCAAAGAAAATGACTCTCTATCTCTCAAATATATATATATATATATATATATATATATATATATATATATATATATATATATATAAATAAAAATAAAACTTTTTATATGAAAATATTACCCAAGAAAATTTGAGAATTTAACTAGAAGATGGTGGATATTGGGTAGAGCTACTCCAAAATGGTGCAGAAAAATTGGAGCTACTGGTGCTGGTGCTGGTGCTACTTGTGTTGGTTCCTTGAATTTGATTAGTTTGTGGCCTGTAATAACTAGAAAATAACAAGGGATATGAAGTTGAAGAAGCTGCAGAAGTAGCTAACGACGAAGACGAAGATATTGATGGCAATGTGTTTGAATGCAACATCGCCATTGATGAAGCAACGAACATTTGTTCCAATAAGTTTGATGGTTGTTGATCTGAAAAATCCCCCGGATTTTGTAACAATTGTGAGTATTCCCAGTAGTCTCTTGTTGTATCTGAACTCTGCATCAGATTGAAAAACGACGGTGGTTGAGTTATTGGAGCCATAAATTGATGAGATGGATTGGAGATTGTTGATATTATAGTATTTTGTATTTGTGGTAATGATAATCTGGCGTTTTCTGGGAAGTTTAGTTTTGCTCTGTTTCCTCGGAATCTTAAAGCAGCTTCATCATATGCTCTTGCTGCGGCTTCTGCTGTATCGAAAGTTCCTAACCGAACTCTTGCTGCTTTATGTGGATCTCTTATTTCTGCTGCCCATTTTCCCCATGGTCTTTGTCTTACTCCTCTGTATTTCCTCCTTCTATCTCCTCCTGTTTCTTCGCTCGAACCCTCACCTGTTGTGGTCGTGCTCGTGGTTGTGGAAATTGTTGTGTTTGACGATGCAATCATATTTGTAGTTTCTTCTGATACAGAGATAATAAGTCTTATTACTTAGATTGAGGATAAAAGCAAAACAAATGAAGAAAAGAGTGAACTATTTTTGGGATTTCCATATCTGAATTTAATTATATACTCTCATAGTTATGGTAATAATGAAATGTCTACATTTTTCAAATACATGCAATAATACCATTGAATAAAACTAAGCAAGCCCATTCTTTTAGTTTTGACCAACAAAAAAAGGGCCAAAAAAGGATTACAAGGAAAATAAATGAGAACTAAACTAAAAATAAAAAAATAATGGGGAAAAAAAACATTTTACAGTTGAATTATACTTTCCTCCTAAAGTGGTAATTAAAAATAAAAAATTTTAAAAAATAGAGAACACAAAGATAGAGATGTGTTTTAGTTCATGAGAAACACTAATAGTTTGAGATATGACACTAACCAATTTTAACAGAGGATGAAGATGACAACCCCTTCTAAATTCATCTTGATCACGGCTTCTCTTCTGTCCAGCTCTAGAACCAGAGCTGGACGAAGAATAAGCCGAAGACGGTGAATTCAACGAATAATATCTCTCACCACCACCAACGCCAACGCCAACACCAACACCACTAGTATCCGGTCGATAATCCTGACCGGATACCACATGTGTCAACGCCGTCACCATCGCCGACATATCTCTCGTCTGAGAATCAGAATACCCTGTATACATCGAATAATCATCTTCTTCCAAAAATTGATCAAACTGACCATCGCCGACGCTGCCGGCGGCGGCGATTACGGCGGTGGTTTGTGTATCCTCTGTATCTGTAAATCTGACATATTCATTTGATTTTCTTGAATTCGCCACCTTTAAAAGGCACATATACTCTCACCAACTTCAACAAATACACAAAATTAATACAAAAACAACAACCCAAATGTTATTTTTGTTAATTATAAATACCCTTTTCACCTTTTTCCCTAAAAACAACACATCAAACTCTGACAAAAAAAAAATCAATTTTTATTTAGCTCAAATCGTATGTGATTTGTTTTTTCTCTTTGAGCACATGCACAAAGTAGAAATCAGAACAATTCTTTTATATAATAAGAAGAAGAAAAAAACAAGATTAGAGGTACCGACTGAAGATAATATGTTCACACCGTTGATGAGTTACATGAATCTCTGTGTGCTTACGCCCTTTCGAACTACTTTGAAGAATGTCGGTTTATTTTATAAGGAGAGAGAGAGAGAAAGAGATAGTCTTCAACTTGATTTCTTTCTTATTTTATTTTATTTTTACTTTCATCTTCAACTTGGTTCAATTTTAGTTTGTTTTTTTTTCAAACCCAACTTGGTTCATTGAATTTGTTTGACAAATTTATTATTCAAACTAGCGGTGAATTTTTTAAATCTATCTATTTCAAGTCTAGTGGTGAATATTTTTAAATGTTGTTCTCACCGTTTTTATTTAGTTGTCATTATTTTAGATTTTAAGTCCCTTAAGAAATTAAGTAAGTTTGTGTCACGATCCAGACCGTTGTGATTGGCACCCACACTAACTCTCCGGTGGGAGAACCACTACTACAACCCAAACCAAGCAACTAAACCAAAACTAAGGCATATAAGTTACGGAAACAAGTTAAATACTAAGGAAATAAATAGAGTTCCCATAAACTCTAACAAAAGTCTAACAATAATAAACTAGCATTGAGGACGAAATAACCTAGAACTTGAAAGTCAATGTACCAAAACATCTAAAGTTCAACAAATCTAAACAAGAAAGGATGCAACCCCAACTAATGCATTAATAACTAATAGAAATGTCTAAGTCCGGAATGTGGACATAGACGAAAGGAGAACTCATGGCAGCCCAGAAGAATTGGCTCACCCTTGAATTCGAATGGCGATCACTGATCTCCTAAGTGTGGTCTGTCAGTAGCCGCTTGAAGATGCCCTATACTCAACAAAAATAAGAGCAAGTGCAGTATCAGTACACAACCACAGTGTACTGGTAGGATCACACGGCTATCCCACTAAGTATAACATAAGCAAGTCCAGACAACATTATAATCACATGCATATATATCAACATACACAATATTATCAACATTTACGAACAACGAACAACTTCACATTTTATATCAAGTCATTGGTCCTCTCATGGAACCCAAACCTAAATAGTTAGCATACTGAAACCTGGTATTCGATCCCATAATTATGCTGGAACGCGGCAACCTGTCATACCCCGAACCTACACCCTGGGCCGGACTGGCACTCGAAGACCATTGCTGGCCCAAGCGAACCCTTGGTCTGGCTTACTTACTCAACGGAAGACTTAAAACACAAGAATAGTCTAAATAAAGAACTTGTGAAATAAACTTAGAATGCCTCAAAAGGAGCATTCAACTGGCCAAATGGCTAAAAGACTTATAACTAACTGTCTGACTATCTATGAAGCCTCTAAAACAACTGAGATGGATGTTGGGACAAACCCCACAACATCCTAATGATCTGAAAATAAAACTGAAAGCAATAAAAGGAGTCCTCCGGAATGCAAGGAGGCTCACCAACAGACTCTGAACTGCTCACTGGATCAACGGTGCGCTGGATGCCGATCTTAGTTACCTTCGTATGCATAATAAGATACAGGCCAACTGACATCAGTACATTGAATGTACGAGTATGCGAGTTGGAATGCTAAAACAAGATAGGCTAGAAAAGAATCTGAAAGGAAACTGAAGAACTTACATGGCTCAACTCAACTCGACATAACTGAACTCATTACAATATAAAGCAGTTTAAAACAAGTGTAATTTAAAGAAAAGATGTTTAAAACATGATGTCAACTATGTGTGTACGCAAAGATACAAATAACTCTAAGATGTAGGTAAAAATACAAATAAACAGATGTATATAAAAATACAAAGTACTGTTGTGGGAGTTTCTCTAACCAACAACCATCATATAAGAGTTATTGTGATGATACAGCGATCTTTCTCACGCTGCTAGCGCATCCTATACCTTGCCAAGGGCATAAGACCTGAACTACTAAGTGGATCTACTAGTCTATGCGAAAAGGATTCATCTAAAAAGTATGACCCTTTTCTACCCATGATGGCTACATAGTTTATGGAGACGTGAGCTATCTGAACTCAAGTTCTTCCTCATATCGGTGCTCAATACTACTCCCAAAATATGATAGTAGTTTTTTACATACTTCTTTCTGTGATTTGAGATTAGTACTCAAAACTTAGCTCAAAGGCTATCTTGAAAATTAAAGTTTCCCCTCTTGCTTCATTTAGAAAGCGAGCCCGGAGGCTCTTTGGAAATCTCAGTTTCCGTTCTTATTTAAATGTAAAAACATTTTAAATCACTTTGGGAATACTTAGTCCCCATATACTTTTTGAACAAATGAACTTCAATCTATACTATTTACTCTTTACTCAACTTGAACTTTAAGTCTTAAAACAAGGTTAAAAACATTTGCAAAAGACTTCTTGAAAAGACTATGAGAACTTCTAAGACGTGGCTCTCGACTTTCCTTGACTTAGATCCTAACTTTCCTTGAATTGAATTATGGATTCAAGGTTCATAATCTCATGTTTATGGATGATTTCATGATGTTTAGATGTACCTTAGAGTGTTGGAATCAACTAGAAAACATAGACACATTGCTAAGAAACAAGTACGAAAAGATGGGGGGAAGAATGGGAAGAATTGGCATCCCTGTCGCTTTGAGAGGCGCGGGCAGCTAGCCCTCAACATTCAGAGAACAAGTTGGCGTGCTCTGGCTGGCGCGTCTCCCCAGAGCCCTACATTTAGGGACTGCTTGGGGGAGCGCTGGCTGGTGTGACGCCCCACTCCCTTCCCCAGGTGTTTGATGACTTTTCTTCTCCGTTTTTCAACTCTAAACCCTCTAAACTTCAATGGTTCTTTCCTCAAACACATAGGTTCATTTATACCATTAATACATGATATATTCAAACTGAAATTACACCCGAAAACATGAATCAAATCGTAAGAAACTTCAACAAAACAACCCACAAGAATTCAAACGAATTTCATCAAGAACTCAAAGGATTTACTTTCAAATCACACATATTTTGCTGAATTGAATCATAATTGGCGCGTAGGTGAACTATGCTATGTGATCTCACATACCTTTTAGGGATCACCGCCGATGAAATCCACAAGCTACCCTTGACGAAATCGACGAATCTTGGACGTTCTTCTCCTTTCTCCTCTTTTATCCTCTTCCCCAAGCCCTAGTGTAAAATTAACTTTTCCAAAATATGACTTTACCCCAATTAAACTCCTAAAATCAAATTAGAATAATTAGGTAAGGGAAAGACTAAATTACCCTTCCAAAATCAGGATTAGACTTTCCTTAATCCAACAGCCCAACTTTCAAAAGGTATAACTTACTCATACGAACTCGGAATAGCACAAACTTGGCGGCGTTGGAAAGATAATTCCAAGAGCTTTCCAAAAATATTTTGAAGTACACCTAAATCATCCTGAACTAGGAGTTATGGCCGTTTAAAGTTGATCAAAACTCAATTTTTCCTAACTTGAACAAATTTCCAGATTTTCATTCTTTCCAAAAATGACTATTTCCAATCATTAGTTTCTTCCTAGTTATTTCAAATTGTGAGATATTACACAACTGATCCCATAGTTATGCCGAAACGTGGCAACCGATCCAAGTTAGTTATCCTAGAACGTGGCAACCGATCCATTCAACACACCACAATCACAATCACAAGTATATCATCAAGATCATACATTTAAGTCATGATTTCATGGCAATCATCATTCATCTATCTCATTTACAACTAGTGTGATCAACATTACAACATTCATACATATACAAGTATCATAATGAAGCAAGAACAATCATACATCACACAATCATAAAATCACAACCATCACCTACCTCGAAACAAGCTTGAAACCCTAAGAAATTTGATCCTTCCCTTTCCAGATTCATTCCGCTTGTTCTTGGTCTACAAACAATTATTATAATATGTGAATCAATAAACAATCATTAATTACCCGAATTACTATCAATTATATAAACCCTAAATCAAATTCATGATCCCAATTATCCAAATTAGGGTTGTTTCCACTATAGAATATGTAACAAAACCCTCCCCCATCAATATTCACCTATTCTATTACGTTCTACGGATCGAAAAATGGATTCGAAAAGTGAAAATCTTACCTTTAGCCTCAAGAATCGTGAAAAACGAGTAGGAGTCACTTGGGGTTCGTTCCTTAGCTCTAAAAATTGAAAAGTGTCAAATAAGGTAGTTTAGGGGTTTATTAATGACCTTAAGTCGCGTAGAGCTCACCACCGCGGCCCTCATCCCGCTGTAACGACCCCGCCAGAGCAGCCAAAACATCCGCCAAGGCGGCTTGCACAAACCAGTGAGCTATTTAAAGAATTCCAAAATACCCATTTCATAACACACCTCTAACCAACGACACTCAGAAAATACCATTTACGCTAAGATCGATTTCGGAAGTTCTACTCGCCCGAATTCAATTCCGTAAAGTTGTACGAATTTCTTAACAAGTTATCTAACCACTCATGTAATCAAAACCATAAATAATTCACTTGATTGTTATCAAATTTCCCTACACCTCGATGACTCCGATTTTGTCCAAATCTTGACAAGGTTGGGAAAATTTAAATACTACGTAAAAGTTTTTCGGCTCCAAATTTTCCTCCGTTGGCATTTTTATGACGATGGGAACAGGTCGTTACAATAGATACTAATTTACCCATCACTCGTTCCCGAGTGACAAAACTTAGGAAAATAGGCTAAGAAAGGAATGAAGTAGTACCTAAATCGACGACCAATTGGGGATACCTATCTCACATGTATCTCTCGGTTTCCCAAGTAGCTTCCTCAATTGGACAATGTTTCCATTAAACTTTCATGGCCTTAATCTCCTTGGTCCTCAACTTGCGCACATCACGATCAAGAATTGCAATCGATTCCTTCTCATATTGGAAGTCCTTGTCTAGCACAATTGAGTCCCACTTTATAATATAATCCCTGTCACCATGATATCTATTCAACATGGACACATGAAATACCGGATGAACTCCCGATAAATTAGGAGGTAAAGCCAATCTATACGCTATCGGTCCTACACATTCAAGAACCTCAAAGGGACCAATGTATCACGGACTTAGCTTACCCTTCTTACCACATCTCATCACCCCTTTCATAGGTGATACTTTAAAAAGAACATTCTCACCGGTTTGAAATGACATGTCTCTTACCTTATGATACACATACTTCTTCTGTCTACTCTAGGCTACTAAAAGCTTAGCTTGAATACTCCTCACCTTATCTTGAGCATCCTTCACTAAGTCTACCTCCAAAGGTTTCACATCTCCAGCCTCAAACCATCGTATGGGTGATCTAAGTCCCCTCCCATAGAGTGTCTCAAATGGTGTCATATCAATGCTGGAGTAATAACTAATATTATAGGAGAACTCACACAAAGATATGAATTTATCCCAATGTCCACCAAAATCAAGCACAATGCCCACAACATGTCTTCTAATACTTGAATAATCCTCTTTGACTGTTCGTCTGTCTGTGGATGGAAGGTTGTACTAAAAGTGAGTTGTGTGCCTAATTCATCATGTAATTCCTCCAAAACTTAGAAGTGAATTAGGTACCACGGTCTGAGATAATAGAGAGAGGCACCCCATGCAACCTCACTATCTCTTTCACATAAACCTTAGCCAATTATTCAACATTATAATCTATTCTTACCGGAATGAAATGGGCTGATTTAGTCAATCTATCAACCACTACCCAAATAGAATCAAACTTTTCCAAAGTCTTGGGAAGACCAACCACAAAATTCATGGCTATTATTTCCCACTTCCATTCCGAAATTGGCATTCTTTGAAGCAAATCTGCAGGCCATTGATGTTCATACTTCACTTGTTGACAATTTTGACACTTTGACACAAACTCCGCTATATCCTTCTTCATGCCCAACTACCAATAAATTTGCTTCAAATCTCAGTACATCTTGGTCACTACCGAATAGATAGAATATCACAAACCATGAGACTCTGCGAATAATTTCTCAATCAAGTCATCTACTATAGGGACACATATTCTCCCTTTAAAATTGAGTACACCATCCGCATCAAGAGTGGTCTCCTGTGCCTCACCAATCGCAGTCTTCTTTCTAAGTTCCTCCAAATTTTCATCTTCAAATTGTTTGGCCTTAATCCCATCAATAAATGTCACCCTCACTTCAATGCTAGCTAATACCCCATCTCTTTCTGAGATGCTCAACTACATGAACTTAGACTCTAAGGTCTGAATTTCCTTAGCCAAAGATCGCTTGGATGCACTCAGGCAAGCTAAACTACCCACACTCACCGTTTTTCGACTCAAAGCATCTACCACCACATTAGCCTTACTCGAATGGTATTGAATGGTGACATCACAATATTTAAGTAACTCCATCCACCTTAGTTGTCTCAAATTCAAATCCTTTTGAGTGAACACATATTGCAAACTACGATGATCAGTAAATACCTCACATTTAACACCATAAAGATAATGCCACCAGATTTTAAGAGCAAATACTACCGCTGCCAACTCCAAATCATGCGTTGGATAATTTCTCTCAGCACCTTCAATTGGCGCGACGCATAGGCTATAAGATTCTTATCCTACATTAACACTGTGCCCAACCCAGAATGAGAAGCATTACAATAAACTATAAATTCTTTACCTTCTACCGGTAATGCTAGAATAGGTGCGGTGGTCAAAAGAGTCTTGAGCTTGTGAAAGCTCTCATCACACTTTTCAGTCCATTCAAATGGTATCTCCTTTTTGGTCAATTTAGTCAAATGAGTGGCAATAGAATCAAAGTTCTTTACAAATCGACGATAATAGCTAGCGAGCCCCCAAAATCCTAACTTCCGTCACAGAGCTAGGCCTAATCCAATTCTTAACCGCCTCAATCTTTTGGAGATCTACAATTACCCCTTCTTTTGAAACTACATGCCCTAAAAATGCAATCGATTTCAACCAAAATTCACACTTAGCAAAATTTAGCATATGTCTTTTGCTTTCCAAGAACACCCAAAACACTATAAAGATGGTCGACATGCTCTCTCTCACTTTTTCAATAAACTAAAATATCATCAATAAACACTATAACAAACGAATCAAGGAACGGTTTGAACACCTCATTCATCAAACTCATGAAAGTTGTAGATGCATTGGTCAAACCAAACGACATAACCAAAAAATCATAGTGCCCATAGTGAGTTCTAAATGTCGTCTTGGGCACATCCTCAGGCCTAATTTTCAATTGATGGTAACGGATCTCAGAACAATCTTAGAGAAAACTTATGCACCTTGCAATTGGTCAAAAAGATCATTTATTCGAGGCAAAGGATACTTGTTTCGAATAGTGACCCTATTCAATTGCTGGTAATCTATACACATTATCATACTATCATCTTTTTTATTAACAAACAAAACTCAAGCACCCCATGGGGAAGCACTAGGATGAATAAATCCCTTATCAAAAAGCTCTTGGATTTGAGCCTTAAGCTCTATTAATTTCGTCGGAGCCATACGATATGGAAGGATTGAAATGGGGCGCATACTAGGCTCTAAATCAATGCAAAAATATATATCTTTATTCGGAGGCATACCAGGCAAGTCATTAAGAAACACTTCTCTAAATTCTGACACCACAGGAATAGACTCAATGGATAGAACATCAATCTCAACATCCCTAATATAAGCCAAACAACCCTGCCCTATCAATTTCTTAGCCCGAATGGAGAATATGATCTTAGTTCACTTAGGCTTGTGCACCCCTTCCCACTCTAATTTTTTTCTTCTCGAAATTTCTAGAGTTACGGACTTAGTATTACAATTAAGTACGGCATAATAGGGGGACAACCAAGTCATACCTAAGATTATGTCAAAGTCAGTCATATCCAAAATCACCAAATCAGCCCAAGTCTAAAATCCCATAAAAAAAATAGGACAAGCACGATAGACATAGGTAACTATGACTGACTCTTCAACTTGGTAGAAACATGGATAGGGGCATCAAGTATATCACAAATCATATCAAAATCTAAGGCAAATCGCATAGATACATAAGAATAAGTAGAACCCAGATCAAATAACACATTAGTCATTCGGTCACTGACAAGAATAGTACTTGCGATCACCGCGTCAGACGTCTCTACCTCATTCTTGCCCGGAAAGGCATAACACTGAGTCCTATCATCTTGACGAACCACTTCTCTACCTGGTTGCACATTATATCTGCCTGCATTACCATTTCCTCTACCTTCACGGCCTCAATGATTACCTCATCGCCCACCTTGTAGACGTTCTCTGCCATTATTACTATTCCACAAAGATACCACTGCTCTAGACTGCTGCTACGCGGAATCTAACACACGAGGGTGGGGATAATCTTTCCTCATATGCCTAGGTTCTCCACAGTTGTAACAAGTACGATCAAAAAATGATCTACCGCCCGTCGAAGGCGCGACTCCCTGGCTATCCTGAAAATTATGAGATGGAGTTTCGAGTAACTACTTGTGAAGGCGGGCATAGCGGACTGAATTGGCTTGGCTGCAAGCGTTGGCTTTCCGGACCCCTTAGAATAAAAACCTTGAAAGTTACCCGAGTTCTTGGCCCTTTTTGCCCATGCCTTAGCTTGACCGTCTCGCCTTACCCCTTCCACTTTCTTAACATAGTCTGTTACCTCATTAAAGCTCCTCCTTGCAGAAGTCATATGAACAGATAATACTTACAACTCAGAATTTAACCCTCTAATAAATAACTGGATTCTCTCTTCCTCAGTAGTCACCAATTGAGTAACATATCTAGTCAAAGCATGGAACTTGGCCTCATAAGCAACCACAATCATACCACCTTGCTCCAAAGCCATAAACTTATCCTTCTTGCGATCCCTCAAAGTCCTAAGCACATACTTCTCTAGAAACAGAGCATGAAATTGGGTCCAAGTAAGTAGGTAAAGTTGAATATCTACATTCCATATAAGCTCTCCACCACTACTTAGCCTCACCTTGAAGTTGAAAGGACACAAACTCAACCCCATGTTGATGGACAATTCCCAACTTATGAAGCCTCTCATAGCAATCTAAGATAAACTCATAAGCATCCTCATTCTTAGAACCAAGAAAGACATGAGGCTTTAGATTAAAAAACTTAGATAACATTTCATGCTCATTACCAGTCGTAACAGAACCCAACAAAGGACGGAAGAAAGCATCATTACCTCCAGTCCCACCCACCTTGGGTGCAATGCTAGCAACAGGAGGGTTAGTAGGAGCTTAATTTGCTTAAGCAGAAGGACGCACTCCAAGACCAACCAACCCTTTCAAGAATGACATGATCTGTCGAGCTAACACTGGTCTATGAGGGGAACATCAGTAGTCTCAGCCTGCACCTCTTCCTCTTGTCCCACATTCTTAACATTCTCAACATCAATATTCTCCTTTTCAATCTCTTCATGATGCGCATGAGGGTTCTCATTCACAAGAGTATTCTCAACATGAGCTCCATTTCTAGTAGGCGCTACTCTTCCACAACCTCTACCACTAACTCTTCCTCTATCCTTGCCTCGACCGTGACCTCTCGCTGTAGATTCCTCAGCTGGAGCATTGACGGGAGCTACGGGCCTGATGTTGTTAAATCTAGTGTTAACCATCTGCGGACAGAAGAGTAAAGGAGGTAAGATACCATTTGAATCGATAGATACCAATTGAAATCAAATCATAGCACGAAAGGAGAAAAGAGAAAAATAGAGAGATTTCCTAAAGTCTTATAGCCTCTCGAAGAAAAGTAAAGGCGTCCCCGTACCGTTCCGCAAGACAATACTAGACTTGTTTTGATACATCGAGATCAACGAACCTAGGCTCTGATACCAACTTTGTCACAACCTACACCGTCGTGATTGGCACCCACACTAACTCTCTAGTGAAAAACTACTACTACAACCCAACCCAAACAACTAAATCAAAACTAAGGCATTTAAGTTACGGAAACAAGTTAAATACTAAGAAAATAAATAGAGTTCCCATAAACTCTAACAAAAGTTTAACAATAATAAACTAACATTGCGGAAGAAATAACTTAGAACCTGAAAGTCAATGTACCAAAACATCTAAAGTTCAACAAGTCTAAACAAGAAAGGATACAACCCCAACTAATGCACTAATAACCAATAGAACTGTCTAAGTCCGAAATGTGGACATAGACGAAAGGAGAACTCCTGGTAGCCCGAAAGAATTGTCTTACCTTTGAATTCGAATGGCGATCACTGATCTCCTAAGCGAGGTCTGTCAGTAGCCGCTTGAAGATGCCTTGTACTCAACAAAAATAAGAGCAAGTGCAGTATCAGTACACAACCACAGTGTACTGGTAGGATCACGCGGCTATCCCACTAAGTGTAACATAAGCAAGTCCAGACAACATTATAATCACATGCATATATATCAATATACACAATATTATCAACATTTACGAACAACGAACAACTTCACATTTTATATCAAGTCACTGGTCCTCTCATGGAACTCAAACCCAAACAGTTAGCATATCGGAAGGTGGTATCCGATCCCATAATTATGTCGGAACGTGGCAACCGATCTCATAGTTATGCCAAAACGTGGCAACCGATCCAAGTTAGCTATGCCGGAACGTGGTAACCGATCCATTCAACACACCACAATCACAATCACAAGTATATCATCAAGATCATACATTTAAGTCATGATTTCATGGCAATCATCATTCATCTATCTCATTTACAACTAGTGTGATCAACATTGCAACATTCATACATATACAAGTATCATAATGAAGCAAGCACAATCATGCATCACACAATCATAGAATCACAATCATCATCTACCTTGAAACAAGCTTGAAACCCTAAGTAACTTGACCCTTCCCTTTTCTGATTCGTTCCACTTGTTCTTGGTCTACAAATAATCAATATAATACGAAAATTAATAAACAATCACTAATTACTCGAATTACTATCAATTCTATGAACCCTAAATCAAATGCATGATCCCAATTATCTAAATTAGGGTTGTTTCCACCATAGAATCTATAACAAAACTCTCCCCCATCAATATACACCCATTATATTACGTTCTACAGATCAAAAAATGGATTCGGGGAGTGAAAAACTTATCTTTAGCCTCAAGAATGGTGAAAAACGAGTAGGAGTCGCCTGCGGTTCGTTCCTTAGCTCTAAAAATCAAAAAGTGCCAAATAAGGTCGTTTAGGGGTTTATTAACAATCTTAAGTCGCGTCGAGCCCGCCACCGCGGCCCTCATCCCGCTATAGCGGCCTCGCTAGAGCGGCCAAAACCCCCGCCAAGGTAGCCTGCATAAACCAGTGAGCTATTTAAAGAATTTCAAAATCTCCATTTCACAACACACTTCTAACCAACGACGCTCAGAAAATATCTTTTACGCTAAGATCGATTACGGGAGTTCTACTCGCCTGTATTCAATTCTGTAAAGTCGTATGGATTCCTTAACGACTTATCTAACCACTCATGTAATCAAAACCATAAATAATTCACCTGATTGTTACTAGATTTCCTACACCTCGATAACTCCGATTTCATCCAAATCTAGACAAGATTGGAAAAATCCAAATACTACAAAAAAGTTTTTCGACCTCAAATTTTCCCCATTGGCATTTCTATAACGATGGGAACATGTCGTTACAGTTTGTCTAACCCAACTTGCGTTAATATTGTGTCTATATGTCTGCTCATCATAACGAAAAGCCTCCCGCTATAGCACCTACATGGCTGCTATAACGGGTTGATCAAATCATACCCTAATAAAAATATGATGTATTTTATTTTTCGTCCTACTTTTCAGGAGAAAATATAGATGAGGGTTATTTCAAAAACACTCATAAGACACTATCAACATGAAAGCAATGGAGATAGAGATCGGCTCGAGTACCACAGTGATACAAGATATCAATAATTGGCTCGTGTACCACGTCTGATATGAAACAACACTGATTGGTTCAAATACGACGTCGGTATACTAACAATTTATGTGTGAATTTCATGAGAAAATCAAATTTTTATGTTGATTTCGTGAGCGAACCAAGTTTTTTATTTATGTTATGTTTATCACCTATTGCTCCTGAGTGGTCAAATAGGTGTATTTTTTGCGGGAATGATTTTTATGTAGACCAGAATTGCATGGTGAACACCTTAGGTGGTGCCTTAGAGGATCCTTGGGTGGTCCAAGTTACTTAGAAGGTGAGTGTGACCCTAATATAGTCATTGTGTGATTTTGTGGGTGACATATTTCATGTGTTTGGTTAGATCAAGTTGGTGACTGGAGTCTTGTTCGGAGTTGTTTTACATGAACAATATGTGTTTGTTAAAGTGGTCTAAAATATATCTGATAAAGAATAAGCTTGAGAAGCTTAGAGTGACAAGAGGATTGAATGTTTAATAGTGGAGTTGACAGCGGAACGAGGTATGAAGCTGGACTTATGTGTACTAGTTTTTATATGGGCATTATATCTGAGATGGTACAAGCATAAGGGCAAAGACTTGGGGGATGGTGTAACTTTCATATTGCATGTTTCCTTCTAAATGTCTACTTTGTATTAAGTGATGGATTCTGGTCGATCGAAGATACCTATTAGTATATATTGTTTATACTGATACTATTCTTGTTATGCCACTTGACATAGTCTAATTGCAGGAATCAATAATATCTCATAGGTGAAGACGATGGTGATCTCCTACAGCTTCTACTCCTCTTTCTTTATGGTGGAAGTTGAGTCTTATTTCTTTTATAAGTTGTATTCTTAGAAGTTTTTATACTTGTTTTTAGTCTAATTCCTTCGGAGGGTTATTGTATTTCTTTTGCAAATAACTTTGATTTTAAATCAAGTTGAGAGTATTTCAATATATATATATGTAGGGTGCTCAGTTTATATTTTGTTGATCACTTTCATATATTATAATTTAATTTGAAGTTGAGGATTCTCCTATCTAGATGATAGAGTAGGTGTCACACGATCCGATGGATTGTATCGTAACAATTAATTAGAAATAATATAATAAAATTATTATTATATTTATTATTTCTTAAATTATGTGTCAAGTAATAAAGAATGGAGGGTAATTGAAACAGTGGGCTTTGACTTCCATTTGGGCTGCAAGTTAAATCTTCAATCTTGAATATGGGTTAGTCCATGTTTAATTTTTGACTTTACAAAAAGTCATAAAAGTTTCAACAGATTTAGATTCTCCCAAGAAAATCACTTCTTCATCTCCTAGTCTTCTTTTTTCCTTTTTTCTCTCATTTCTTTTTTTGTGATTGTAATTTTGTTGGTAATATTCCATATATACTTAACTATTTGAATTGGTTTGGTTGGATTAAATAAATTAAAAACTCCATTATTGAATTTTTTGAACTTTGAATAAAAAACATGTTAGAAAAGATAAAGTGGATCTATTTATTTTTAAATGTTTTAGTTGAATATAACAATTAAATTATTGAAATTAATATTAGAATGTTGTATATCAAATTTGGAGTTAATTAGAGCTAATTTTGATCAATTTGCAGATAAAATCGTGTTGGTAAGTTTTTATACAACAAATTATGGTGATCGTTAAAATTCGATCAAGGATCATCAGGATTATAACCACAAATAATAAAAAGATGTTGACAATTCATTAAAATTTCTAGCAAAAATACTGACGATCAACATAACTTATTATCAAGGCAAATTTAGCTCAATAACAATGAGAAATCCCATCGACTTATTAAAAAAAATTCCGCATTATAACAAAAGGTTATTTTTCTTGACAACTATAATAACTCATTGTTAAAAGTAAATCCTACACGATATTGTTTTTTTACTCGCCAAATTTTTGCCCCTGAATTTGACAAAAAAGTTATTTTTGCACTTTTTTTTTATTATTGAGACTCGGATTCAAACTTCATCAGTAGCGTAGAATTCCTTTATTTCTCCTCTTCTATTTTGATATAATTAAATGAATATATTTAAGAGAATATTAGCATCTGCATTTTTATAGTGATAAAAATGTTAAAATAATTGTTATAATGTTTTCAGAATTGAAAAACCATAATCAAAGAAAAGAATATTCAAAGGTTTGACTTCAAATAAAAATACTCAGAAGTAGTCATTATTATATACTTGAAGTAAGCTCTCTTATAGTTTTCAACGTTCATGTTGAGAAGAATATGTCTTCACGTGTATCCATTCATATGATTTTATTCCATTAAAGTGACTTGAATCTGACAACGTATTTAATTGTTAATCAATGTTTTCAACTGTTGAATAAATCTCTTCTTTTTTTGTTCATTTTGAAAATTAACAATATGAATTTCGTCAAAAAGAGTTATAAGTAAATTAATTAAATACTACTTCGGATTTGTGTTTAAAATGTGTGTAAAAGCAAAATACAATTGGGTAACTTATCGAAATTTCACTAGTTTATGAGCTAATTACTTAGATATATGTTAGTTTGCAATATTACGAATCTTACTAGATTTTGGTGTGGCCAGATACATTCGGATATATGTATCTCAAGATACTTGATGTCAAAATTAGGTGTAATTTGTTCTAGATACACTATATCCAAGTGGATTTGCATGTACTTGGGATACATATAGATAAATCTCGCTCGCCTCCCTCTCTGGGTTCACATGTATCTGTGATACATAGAAAAAACTCATTCATCACTCTTTTATGTATCCTAGATACATGTGAATCACATCAGATACATACAAATACATGTATCTCTTATGTGTATTATGTATGATTCACATGTATCTGGAATACATAGACAAAGCTCGCCTCTCTTTCTATTTCAATATATCTTATAGCACAATACATGTATTTGACTTAAAATTTGTTATGAAATTATTAATTAATGCTATAAATTGTATTTATTTTAAACTATAAAAAAATATATTATAGCTAGCGACACGATGACCCTGAGTTCAATAGTTAGAACTCCTTTTGTTTGTAAACTTTAAAATTCAACATTTTTCCTACCATTTTAGTTTTTAAAAAAAAAAAAAAAGACTCGAGGAGAATTAATAATGTTTTCTCTTATCCTTCGATACGAGTAAACTCGAATTTTCCATCTGTCTATTGATGATAGAAATTCTTAATTTTAGTTATACGTTTTCTATGAAAATACTTTAATTTGGACGATTGGATAAAATCAAGTCATTTTCTAATTAATTTTTTAAAAAAAAATATCAAACTTTAAGATTGAATAACCTTTCGGAGTACTTATTCTTAAATTAATAATTTAATTCCTATCGACATTTAAAAAAACTTGTAAATTATAATCGATCCAATTTAATTAAAAAAAAAGTTTGAACGATCTGATTTAATTTTATATAGTATTCCGTACAGTCAAAGCACGGCTCTTTACCAAACATTAATCTAAAAAATATAATTTAAAATAAATTGTCAAAGTAGTTGAACTAACTAGTCGTTCACATGACGATTTTGATTTGTGTCTTCTCCACTTACCTCCATACTATCTAGTGTTCACATCTATTAAGAAGTCATAAATAAAAAAAAAATATATGTTAATTTATTTTTTCAATGAAAAAAAAAATTAATTTATCTTGATCATTTTGTAAGAAAGTAAAGTTATTAAGCTAAATTAACACGTAATTAAGAAAGTATGAAGCTCTTGAGCTTCGGATTCAAGAACGGTTTAGTGAAAAAATGCTATTAGAGAGACTTAGGGATATAAATGTCAAACAAGTATGTGAAATGTATACTATTTATAAGCTACAAAGATAAAGCATAAGATAAGCCAACAAAAAGGCTCCATTCGAACCTTAAAGTTCTATGACTAATGAATATATTGACTACGTGGTAATGTCGTTAGTAGTGTCACCCAATAGTATTTTGTTGTGTTCAGGGTAGTTGCACAACAATATCTAATATATATGTCATTTTGGTCACATTGTCATGACACAACTTCTTTCTGATCGATCACGTTTTTTTTTTTTTGTTTTTGAATGTCTAACGTCTTCGATTTCACCTGGCTTCCCTAGACAATAGTTGATAATTATATCGATCACATTTTTTCCGTCCCTTACTATCACATACTCGATCAAGCTAATTTTATCAAATATGAACACTCAATAATTTAGATACGAACTCACACAAAATAGCAATAGTTTAGAGGATTTTAACTTAGTATACGTACTATGTTAATATCTCAAACATGGTCAAGGCCTAAAAAGTTGTTTTTTTGTCACAATAAGTAACTTGTTATTTCTATGGATCTAACTTTTAAAAAAAAAAAAAAAACGTCCATGTCAAGAATGGACATTTTAATAATTTTGAAAGTTGTAAAGTTTTGTAACCAAGTGGAATAACTAGTTAAAACCAAGATTTTAGCCTAATCTTTTGTTGTAATATTATATGATGTATTTTTCGGTGCAACTTGACAACGATAAAGACTCAAAATAATTTATCTTTTGCGTCTACCCTTTATAATTCATAGAACAAACAAGTTTATTTTAACGATCTACATTAATATATCATTGAACAGGATGAAGAAAAGATAAAGAAAAAAAAAAAGATGAGCGTAGTGGTGTCACCTTGATATCCTGCAAATTGATGAATTATAATTCATTCGTTTACTTTTATTTGTTCAAATTGCATATTTTATTATGATATTTAAGTTAATCGATGTATAATCTTTAATGGATTTAAAACATGTGTTGCACAAGGCATGATGTGAATTATATGTAGAACCATGATGCTCATACCTTGAACCTCGACCACATTATTTAATATTAGGAATTTTTGTCCAAATTTTTGAGTTAATTGTTTAAAAGGTGATTCAAAATATAAAAGTAATACGTGTTTAAAGTGTACATCTAGACACCTCGAAGCTGAGGTGCAACATAAATTTTGAAGGTATCTAGATAATCATTTTGTAAGTTGAAGTGTTCGGGCGGAACGTAGCAAAGACAAGTAATAAGATATATTTAACATTTGGCAAATAAATATAACAAGTGGCTGGAATAGCTCAGTTGGTTAGAGCGTGTGGCTGTTAACCACAAGGTCGGAGGTTCAAGCCCTCCTTCTAGCGTTTTTTCAAAATTCATATTTTTCTCACTGTAAAATATGGCTTCTCGTTTATTTTATTTAATTTTTTTTATCCAATCTGCATTCGAGCTCCGACTAAATTTGAATTGCGCATTACAGGGTTCATTTATAAAGAGGGGGGGGGGGGGGGGTTGGAGGTACGCTCACAACATGAATTTTTTCATATTTAGAGGCTCAAACTCGAGACCTTCGGTTAAGGGCGGAGCAGTCCCACCAATGAATGTACCATAATTTATGTCGGTTAGCTTTAATGTTATATTACCATCATCTGCAAAACTATGAAGCAATTTTTAACATTCTAATTTCTTCCGTATTAAATATACCCTAAGGGGACGTTTGGTGCGATGGATAAGATAAATTAATATTGGGATAATTTTTTAGTGGCCTTTAATTCATTGTTTGGTTGCAAAGGTAGGGATAACTTATCCCAGGATTAACAATTAGTTAGTCCTGAGATAAGTTATCCCTCACTGGGGGTGGTATAGTAATCCCAGGATAAGTTTTCCTGGGATAAAGTGTGTAAATTAACAAAAATACCCCTCTTAAACTCTCTTTTATACACCACTTTTACATTCATACATATTAACATAATTTTTAACAACATAATAACATTCACAACCTTAATTATTCATTGTTTTTATGATAAATATATTTTTCTATTAAAAATTTACATTTTATAAATACAATTTTTATTTATGAATATATTATAAGTTGAATTTATTTGCGTAATTATTATGTTTATTCATATTTTGATTTCTCTTAAAATGTCACTCCACTACTAAATTACATATTTTTCATTAAATAGTTTATTACTCACTTAAAAATTATATTTTATCTATAATTAAAATATAGATAACTTTAATAATAAATTTTCTTTTACTTTAATAAACTTAAAATGAAAGTTTTATATTTAAGCTAAATAAGATGAAAGTTTTATTTTTAAACTAAATAAGATCAAAATCTTATTTTTAAGATAAATAAGATGAACATTTTATTTTTAAGCTAGATAAGATGAAAGTTTAATTTTTAAGTTAAATAAGATGAACGTTTAAATTTTAAAACATACGGCACAATCATGGAAATGCACACACAAAAATATTTATGCTAAATAAGATGGAAATTTTATTTTTAAGAATGAATAACTAAAGCTTACAAAGAAAATGTAAAAAAAATAAATAAATAAATAAGGTGAGGGTATTTTTGTAAAAAAACAACTTATTCTCAAAAATTATACAATTAATATTAGTTTGAATATGACAAACCAAACAAGCAATAAAAACTAATTAATCCCAGCATAACTTATTCCAGTATAATTTATCCCAGCATAACTAATCCCAATATAACTAATATTCAAACCAAACGACCCCTAAGTTTAAGACATTTAATTAAACTCATGCTAGATGTTGTTGATGTTACGCAGTTATAAGTAGTGTCTAATAAAATTATTTTTCAATTCTTATTAAGGTTTAATTGTTTTATCTATTTTTTTATAATTTTTTAATATCTAATAAAATTATTTTTTTATTATGACAATATATTAAAATATTTTAATAAAATTTCTCATGAATCAATTTAGGTTAAACATTTGCGCAAATTTTGATACACTAAATTGGATTGAGGTGACCGTCACAACAAAAACAATTGAAGTGAAAAAATAACATGAGGATATATAATTTAAACTTTTCCTTTATTCAATCAATTTCATATTATTAAGCAAAGTATATAATCGTGGGTATTGGATTGGAAGAAAATGATTTTGTGATTCTTTTGTTTCTAACAACAAGCGGCTTTACAAACATTACTAACAAAATCATCATCATCATCGTTGTTGTTGTTGTTGTTGTTGTCTTTGCTTGGACAAGTGCAACGTAAACACGCTACATCAAAAACCCATCCCTATCTTCCACCTACTTTTTGGAGTGTTGGGTTGTTCATCTCTGCATTCTGAACTTCATTCGCTGAACCAAAATTCATATGTACAATTTCATTAGATAACCGAAAAAAAATATGTTCAAAAATCAAATATAGAAAATGCACAGCTTTTTCTTCTCCCATGCTATTTTTAATAATAATAATTTTATTTTCTTTTTCTTTATTAAGATATTTTGTATTGTAAAAATTCTTTTTAATTTAACCATCTTCTCTTATGCACTTACTTTAATTTGTCATACATAAATATGCATTACTCTCCTATTTATAAACTTTTATAAAAAATTGGCTTACCAAACTTTTTAAACAAAATAGTGAAACTACACATGATGAATTGACCCAATACTTCTATTCAATGTGGCCCAATTTTTCTCTTGAGATTTGCAATAGTTGTAATTTGAAAGCAAATAGATTAAAAAAAAACTACACTCAATGCGTTACTGTTTTGCTAAATTTAAGAGATATAATTTATTAAATATTTAGCAACTCATCCGAATAAGACCAATTGACATAGGCCATAGACGGAGAGGATGAAAGAAAGACATAGGAATTCCCCCCCCCCCCACCCCGAAGCTAAAGGGGCCTCTACTAGAAATCTTGCTTCTAGCTTTGAGCACCTCTGACATAAACAGAAATAGCGTATATACAAGACTAGCCCTTTCTCTCAAGTGTCTTTGGTATTGGATCCGCTCTTCTGTTAACATGAACATGAATTAGATTCTATTCAAATTCTTTATTCTTAAGAGAATCCCCCACCCCAACCATTCTTAAGACCACCAAGCTCTCTCGAATGAATTCTACTCTTTCTGCTTTCGAGCTACACCTAGGGCAAAATCTTTTCCCCACTAAGACGTGGGGTGTGTTTAATACGGAGAAATTAAAAACACGTATATTTCTTATTTACTTTCACGTACAATTTCTTTTATAACAACTTGTATTATTATTACCAAACAAAGTGAAAGTTAACATGAGGATATATAATTTAAACTTTTCCTTTATTCAACCAATTTCATATTATTACAAAAAGTATATAATATTTTGTAGTTGATTGGAAGAAAATGATCTTATGAGTCTTTTGTTTTTAACAACAAGTGGCTTTACAAACATTACTAACGAAATCATCGTCATCATCATTGTTGTTGTTGCTGTTATCTTTGCTTGGGCAAGGGCAACGTGAACACGCTGCATCAAAAAACCATCCCGGCCATTTTCCACCACCACCACCTTTTTTTTGGAGTGTTAGATTGTTCAACTCTGTATTCTGAACTTCATTTTCTACATCAATATATACAACTCTTTTAGATCGATAACAAAAAAAAATATATGTTCAAAAATTAAATATAGCAAAACTACAATTAAAAAACAACTTACCCCCAAGCAATGGAAGTGAGGGCTCAACTATCTCCCCTGCAATAACTTCAGATGATATAATCATAAGAACCAAAGAAAATATAAGCAAAATATTTGCCTTGAATGCCATTTTATATGAGTTTGTTGATATTTAATTTGTGAATGAGAAAAATATATGCATTACTCTCCCTATTTATAGACTTTAAAAATAAAAAAGATTGGCTTACCAAACTTTTAAACAAAATAGTGAAACTACACACGATGGATTGCCCCATAGGCCATAACTTAGCTGCCAACTATTTAAATTGAACAATTATATTAGTATCTCTGTTAAATTGATGAACAAATGTCCCATTAGTTTCTACTAATAACAATATAAAACAAATTAAGAATATTATTATTATTATTATTATTATTATTATTATTATTATTATTATTATTATTATTTTACAATTTTCTCATTTGGTTGGTCAAAATATTTTCTTGTGAAAACAAGTTCTTCAAAAATCAGATTAATGATTACTTCCCTAATGCATGTATAAAAATTAAGTTTCATAAGTGACATTATTATTTTTTTCACGCTGACACCCAACCCGTCCTTTCATTAACTTTTGCTCAATATTTGTGTTAAGAAATTGATTAAATATCTACACATTAAATTTAAAATTCAATCAATTATTAAATGTACACACACATACATATATAATAAAAAAAAAGGGAAAATTGTATGAAATAGCAAACTATTAATTCAAATTAAATGCTATAGTCATAGTTTATTTTATTTGTAATTCGCAGCAAACATCCCATTTTTTTGCCATCTGGTTCGGTATACAATCAGCCATTTTCGGTAGACAATTACCCATTCAGTATACAAATGTATAAAATGTGTTTGTGTTTGTATAAAGCGAGAGAAAAGTGTATATACAAATACAAATACATATATTTTCGTCATACACACTTATAATTATACAAATACAGATCTTCCCCTGCCCAGTTCTCTTTTGTCTTTCTCTCTTTCTCACTCCATACAAACACAGATTGTACAAATTACAATGTATAATTTGTGTTGTGTAAAGCGAGAGAGAGATTTGCATATAGATTTCACATATACACTTGTACAAAGAACACGTACATATACAAATTACAGCAAACATTTTATATACAAATTATCCAATTGTATAAATGAATTTATACAAAACTGAACAATTTGTATATAAATTGGATGTATATAGAGAATTATACAAATCAAAAGCTCCATAGCAAACATAAAATTTACAATGGAGCGTAATTATGCAAACTATAGCTATAACATACAAATGTGATTTTTATGTTTGTTATATGTAAAAGTTGCTCATATACACTTAAACCTATTTAATTAACAAACTAATTACAAAATTTCACATCAGTCTCCAAAATTTAGCATTTTATTCAGTATGTTTTCCCTATTAGTTTTACGTAGGGGTGGCAAGTTGGATAGGATGTGAGCCGATCAAAATAGGTTGAGTAAATAAATAAGCGGGTTAATAATTTATCCAAAAATTTCTTGAGCTAAAAAGTGGATCAAAACTAAACGCGTTTAATTCTTACTGAATTTTAATTGCTTTATTTTTTCTTTTATAATCTTTTATTACTTAAAAGAATTACTATTCTTCTTTATTATCACAATCTATAACATATTAAATTTTTAAAATGACTTTTTGAAAATATTTTGACATGATATTTCATGGATCAATTTGGGTTAAATATCAATCCAAGTTTTAATGAGCTAAAATAGGTTGGGTTTAAATGAACTGAGATAATAAATTGACAGATCAATAATCCAGTCAAATTTGAACGGGTTATAGCCAGGGGCGGAGCCAACCTTCTGTTAGGGGGTTCATCCGAACCCCCTTTGGCGGAAAATTTTACTATTTATACATGGTTAAAATTATTTTTTTATGTATATATAATAGATGTCGAACCCCCTTCAATTAGTTCGTGTGTTTAGTTCTTCAGATATTGAACCCCTTATTAAAAATCCTAGCTCCGCCACGGGTTATAGCTTCATTGACTAATTTTGTCACCTCAATTTACATGCATATTTTAAATGAACAAAGTTTGAACATTAACTATTGAATCGAAATAATTAACAACGATTAGTGATCGATTGAAAAATTGATATGCTCGAGTACTTCATTAATTAGGATAGCTATATAATTTTCATAAGAAAGATTTGAAAAAAACTACATAATAATATATGTCTATGAAAAGATATTAATATTTCTACATATATTGTATAGAATTTCTCCTTCAAATGAAAATATATAGTATTTGCCTCTTACCGTCACCATGAGTGGATATATCTAGAAGGTCGATTAAGAATTCACATGAATTATGTTCGTATTACTCAGACCATTTATATCTATTCTAAGAATATCTAGTTATAAATTTTGATTAACTGTAATTCAATATATTATTTAATTACAAAAGTGAAATTAACATGAGGATATATAATACAAACTTTTCCTTTATTCAACCAATCTCATATTATTACATAAAGCATATAATATTGAGTAGGGGATCAAAAGAAAATGATATATCTTGTGATTCTTTTGTTTCTCTAACAACAAATGGCTTTACAAACATTACCGATGAAACTATCATCGTCGTCGTCGTCGTAGTCGTCGTCGTCGTCGTCGTCATTATTATTATTATTATTATTATTATTATTATTATTATTATTATTATTATTATTATTATTATTATTATTATTATTATTATTATTATTATCTTTTTTTGGGCAACTGCAACCAAAACACACTATATTAGGAAACAATGATCCCCCACCTTTCCTACCACCACCTTTTTTTTGGAGTGTCGGGTTGTTCAATTCAAATGTATTTTGAACTTCATTTGCTGCACCAAAATTCATGTGTACAAACAATTATATTAGAAAACAGAAAAAATGAAATATGTTCAAAAATCAAAATATAGTAAATACATAACTTTTTCTTAATTCTTCCGTGTTAATTTTAATATAATTATTATAATTTTATTTTTTCTCTATATAGTCAAATACCACCTTTTTCATGTGGGATCAATGGTTGCTTAGACAAGGCAACTAGGAGTACTATATAAGATTTCTTAATTTTACCATTAATTATATTTCAGGTCTATTTTATATACTTTTACACTAGTAAATTCTCTTGTATTTGTTCTTAATTTTAAAATTTAAGTGAGCGACAATATAGACGTTGAGTTCCACATGTTAAAATGCTTTGTAAAAAAGGTTCAAAATCACTCATTTAATTTGCTTTTAATTTATTTATAAGATTAAAGATAGTATGAGACAATTTGCTAATAACAAGGATATAAACCAAAGGGTAAAACTGAGATATGCCATAAAGTAAAAGTTTTTTTTGACCATCTTCCATTATGCACTTAATTTAATTTTGTCATATGAAATTTGTAATTAGTACTTGAAACTACAATTAAAACAACTTACCCTCAACCATTTCCCTTGCAACAACCTTTGATGATATAATCATAAGAACCAAAGAAAAAAATAAGCAAAATATTTGCCTTGAATGCCATTTTGTATGAGTTTGTTGATATTTAATTTGTGGATGATCAAATAAATATGCATTCCTCTCCTATTTATAGTGAAACAATAGTTAAAAAAAGAATTGGCTTACCAAACTTTTTTTAAAATAGTGAAACTCTACAGGATAAATTGCCCCATAACTTAGTTGCCAACTCTTTAAATTTGTTAATCTTTTTTTTGTTTCCCCATTTTATGTGTTTTAATTGATGAACAAATGTCAATTAGTTTTTTTTTTTTTAAATGTCTATTAGTTTTTAGTATTTTTGTAAACAGTGCAAATTTTAAGTGTCAATTACATTTTGTTTATATCTATGTTGTGCAATTTTATGAGTAAATTTTCTTTAGCTCATCTTGGCAATATCATTGATGGGAGAATGTATATATGTTAAGTCGGAGAGGGTAAGAATGGTCGAATAGTATAATTAAAGCTTTTTGGATAGATCGTCTTAAAGCGATGAAGACCACATATTTTGAATCTCGACTCTCCTCGAGGAAAAAATTGGATATTTAGTTGAAAGGGTAAACAAGGCTAAACACCTTCAAAGGTTGCTCGAGTCGCCTGAAGCCCCATGGATTGATTGTAGGGGATTTAGGTTGTGCCACACCAACCAAATGATAAAGCTGAACAAAATAAAGTAAAGGGGGTATATTTGATCATTTTTGTGTATATGCTAATCTCTTCTTTTAGGGAAAATTACGCGGTTAAGCACACTTATACTACTTAATTACTCATCATAGCTATAATTTGCTATAATTACCATTCGTGACTAACATTATATATTAATTACGTGGGTTGACTTCGAGTTTGTATAATTAGTCACGCTTGTATATGTATAATTCGCCATAATATACAAATACATATGTATAATATACAATTATCTAACCAATATACATATACAATTCACATCTCTTCTACTCTCTGCCCTCTCTCGCTCGCCTCTCTCCTCCATCTCCCAACCTCACTTGCCATATATACAAATGCATATGTATAACATACAATTATCTAACCGATATACATATACGATTCACCTCTCTCCCACTCACTGCCCTTTCTTGCTCGCCTCTCTCCTCCCTCTCCCAATCTCGCTTGCCATATATACAAATACATATGTATAATATACAATTATCTAACCAATATATATATATATATATATATATATATATATATACACAATTCACCTCTCTCCCACTCTTTGCCCTCTCTCGCTCACCTCTCTCCTCTCTCTCCAGTCTCGCTCGCCTCTCTCCTCCCTATAACATGTAGCTACGAATTGTAATTATCAAACTATAGCTATGGAGAATAATTAGGCTATTTTTGACTGCTATATGTGAAAGTTCCTCTTTCTTTTAAAGGAAATTACACATTTGCTCACTCAACTAAAAATACTTATACTGAGTTACACATGTTAAAAAATATACATAATATATACATATTTTAGAGTGGGCTTGTAAATAATTTTCATCAATACAAATAAGGGTTTAGGGCAAACACAAAGTAAAATTATAAAAAGGGACTGCCACACAAAGTATTAGGAATCGCCGTCAAACAATTTGGCTCTACTAGTTCATCAACAATTCTTTTTATATCTTCTTATATTATTATTTTTTGGATAGAAATATAGTTTAATTTTGTGTTTATGATTATTATATTTTTTTTTGGGAAAGAATGATGAGATTTTTTGCATTATGTGCAAACGCAGCATCCTCTCGATGCAGTGAGCGGCACTTTCCACACGAGATTTCTGACTCTCCCTTTACCTTTTTTTCTTCGATCTTTTATTGAGTTGTTGCAATTACTGATGGAATATTTAATTGTCCGATTGATAAAGATGATATTTCGTAGCTGAATTGGTTGCGTTTACGGATTGGATATTTAATTGTCCAATTGGTAATGATATATCTCTCGATCTCCAAAAAGTAGAAATAAAGGTCAATATACACTCAATTCTTCCAATCAAAACTTTGTGATTACACCAGATATGTTATTATTATTGTATACCAAATACGTTGATATCAAAGTACGGTATCAAAAATTTCGATAACTTGACCTAATTAGAGCAGAATTCAAGTACATATAAGACAACTGAATAGTGCAAAAACTTAAAAAACACTTTTTGAAATGCTGCGCAACTGAGTTTTTGCAAGACATTCAATAACACTCGAAAAACATATTTTACGCAACAATCAAAACGTTTCCCAAGTTCAGACCATCAACTACAAGATACAGAACAAAACATCAGAATCCAATAGCACTTCCTTTCAAATGGCAACCGCAGTACACGAGTACTGACAAGATAAATATTTTTCAGTGTGAAATCCCTTATTGAGAAGGGGATATAACTTATGACAAATAATCTTATGTTCTATTGGGATTGCAAATATTGAAACTCCACAGGATACAAGCCACAAATCCCAACAACGTATCAAAAAGAATCAAGAAACACTTTGCAAAACGAATATCAATGTGTCTGCTGCTGCTGCTACCTGCATTTTAATCTATACAAAACCATCACGAGCTCTTCCTCATATTTCATTGATGATCAAACAACAGTGTTAGGGGATTGAACTTCTCCCCACGATATGAACTTTCCATTCTCATATACACTAGAGCCATTTATGTGTCTCTATTTTGCTTGTTCTTAGTCGCAGTCCAACCCACATACTTCTAACGAGAGTCCACCTTTTGACAAGAATGGGTTGATTCGGACCCACAATAACGAAAGGATAGAAGCTAGAAGGATAGACCACACAATAATGATAGTGGGAACGTTGCTTTGTTTCCCCATCATACCTTTGAGGAAGGGGTACAAATGAACAATGACCCATAAGGCGAAGAAAAGCTTTCCAAATAAAGGACCCCATGACTCATACCCGTTATTGATTGCATCTGAAACTCCAACAACAACTCCTATGATGTTCATAATCAACAAGGTCAATGGGGGGATCAACAAGGATGTCCACTTGAAGATGTAAAGCTCAGAAAACTCCCCATCATCTGCTGCTTTTGATGTGACGGTAAAACTCGTGTTGACACCAGCCAAAACTTTAAGAAGCCCTTGGAGAAGAGCAAAGAAGTGGGATGAAACACCACCAATAACCCAAAATTGCTCATTTCTCCACATGTCGTCGATGCCAACACCTCCCCATCGTATCTCCAGAATAGTAGTGGCAGCAATTGATATAAAAAGGGCCATGAACACAATGCTAGCATAGTTGGTAAGCTGCAGACAGTAAAAAATAGTCAACAAAAGTCCACGAGATGAGTTGAATAAAAGTTTATACTGTTTTGTTTATGATCAAAGAAGTTAATAACAGGAACGGATAGAGGGGAAGCCTTACCTCTGGAACAATGAATTTCCCAGTAAGCAAACAGATGGCTGGCAATGTACAATATGCAATCAGAGGGAGGGCAGTCAATGGATAGACAATTGAGTTTATGTACGAAAACCGCTCCAATGGTTTAAGACCACACCCATATCCATACCAAATGGGACAATGTCTACTAAAGAAAATCTCAACGGATCCCAAGGCCCACCGCAGAACCTGATGCAAACGATCTGAAAGATTGATAGGAGCGGACCCTTTGAATGCAGGCCTTTTCGGCATACAATACACAGACCTCCAACCATGGCAGTGCATCTTGAACCCAGTTAAGATATCTTCAGTAACCGATCCATAAATCCATCCAACCTGGTAAAAGTAAAACATGAAAAGTGAGCCCAAACAGAAAATGCAAACAAATCTAAAAAGGTTAGAAATTAAGCAGTTCGTTTACCTCTTTACCCCATTCTGTTTTGTCTTCATAACCACAACTAATAACATGGATGGCTTCTTTCAGGAGAGATGCTGACGATGCTCCTGGAGGAACACCACCATCTTCTAGTAGTGTTGAAGCAACAAATACTGGTGATTGTCCAAATTTCTTCTCGAGTTTTATTTGAGGCATGAGGGAGGCTTTTTCACTATCAATTCCTGTATCACATAGCTGGTTAGCAAAAGATACACAAACATATATCTCAAAAAGCTCTAAGCATGAACAAGGGAATTAACATACTGTAGAAGTAAGCAAAGAGGAAGTTATTTTGTAATGATAATAATTACTACCAAATATGCCAGTAGAAAATTAATCCAAAATCAACTATCAAAGTTTCCTCTTTCTTACCTTCAATTCCTTCCTCGATATTCTCAAGAGCATGAACCTGAGTTGAAGCATCCTTTCCTTTTATCTTCTTTTTATCCTTGGTCGTTTTCCCCTTCTTATGCTTCTTTCGAGATTTACAACAAAAGCAACACCAGTTCGGCCAACAATTGCATGTTTTTCCTGGAGGTTTTGCCTTCTTTGGAGCATCATATCCATAAAGCGCTTGCCTCCTGAAGACACATCCAGTTCCCACATAAATTGGACCCTGGATCCCATCAAGTCCTTTCATGTTTATCTGTCCCAAAAGCATAAAATGAGCTTCAGTAAGGTAGCTAAGGATGCATATCATATCCATACGCACAAGCATAAACAGATAATAAGGTATGGATCTGTGAAACATTGCATAACAAAATAACTAAAAGGCATTTTACGCACATCAAAGAAGACCACATTGCGATTTGAGTATCTATCATGTCTATCAATGCCATCAAATCTCTGAGGAAATTGTACGTAGCATATTTTCTTTCCTGAAGTGGGGTCCATCATAAAGCACATAGCTTCTCGCAGTGCCTTACTGTTATTTATATAGTGATCACAATCCACATTGAGTAAATAAGGAGCATTTGAGATGACCGCTGACACCCGCATCTACAATCACACATTTCAAAGTGAGTCAATAGGATTTAGTCCAAGGCTATATTTTCAGGAAAAAAGAAGAAAATGGAAGACGACTTACCAAAGCATTCATGGCACCAGCCTTTTTGTGGTGATCAAATCCTGGCCTCTTCTCACGAGAAACATAAATAAGGCGAGGAAGTACCTTCCCTTCAATATCACGGACACCATCATGGCCTAGAAAGACCTGCGTAAAGAAATGAAACAGGTTAGTTCACAATTTTAAAATCTTAAATTTTCCCCTTGAAATTGGATTATGAAAGAGAGCAAACAAAACCTGAATCATTCCTGGATGATCCCTGACATTGTTTCCTGGCCAAGGAGTTCCGTCTTGCATGGTCCAACCATCCTCAGGAACCTTTTGTGCAATGGAAACCAATCCATTTATCCGAACCTTAAATTCTTCATAGTCTCTCTGCACCAAAAAATGGTACCAAGTTTATGTCTCCACCAATAGTAATTAACAATCATATCCATACACCTGGAAAACGAGGAAGCAGAACAAAAATTTAAACAACTTGCACACCTTCATGGCACGGCGTTCCCTCACAAATGATGGATTTACTGTGTTCTTCAAATAATCAACCTTCTGAGCAAAATACCACTCCGGGGCTCGAGGCTCTATGCTGAATTTCTTGCAGAATGGGACCCATTTCCTTGCAAACTCAGATGTTTCAGAGAGTGCCTCAAAAGTAAGCATGGCAGCACCATCGTCAGAGACATAGCATGAAACCTTATCCACCGGATAATCCACAGCAAGAATGGAGAGAACAGTATTTGCAGTAATAAGTGGAGGCTCTTTCAAAGGATCCACTGTACTAACAAAAACGTCAATGTGGGCTAACTCAGAAGGCTTCCCTTCTTTCTCATACCTGAGAAAATTATACGGCAAAGAACAGGTTAGGATGACTCAAGACATTAATTTACACATTGTATGCCATAAAAAATGTATACCTCAATGATAACCTATCTAGGTATGTCTCTCGCTGAATGGGAACCCATTTTGGGAACTGATCAAATATCCAGGATACGGCAAACCATATTTCACATATAATAGATGTCAACCACAATCCATATGCATCATGGACAGGATGCAATATTCTATAGTGGAAAAAGAGCCCAAGAATTACAAGTCGAAGTAAAATGATTAATCTGTATGGGCTTAGCTTGCTAGAGGCAATAGGCATCTTTCTTGAAAGCGGTTGTCTGCCTTCATCCATCCTGCAACGTGGTTATAGGAAGAGAGATAAATCTCAAGATTCCGAAAAACATCCAAATAAAGCACTAAAAAACATTTAGAATACAAAAGGTCCTCACTAGAACAAATGAGCATGGAACACTTAGTACTCAAAGAACAATTAAGAGAAAACAAGCTATTGCGAGGGAGAAAGTGTATGTCCCCACAATGCATGATTTTTGCCTATTTCAAATGGCTCCAATGGATAGTTTATCAAAAAGCCTGTGTAAAATGTGGATTTTATTTTTTTACGAAATCGATGTCAAAACTAGCTTGTAGGCACCTCAACTATTTCACCAAGTACCTGATCCTCCCAACAACAAAGATACTTCATAACTCTGTCCAACAAGGCTTTAGGCAAATGGGAAAAATTCAGAGTGTTTACCCTGTTTTCCCATGGTTTCATCCTACCACATTGACCATTCCACACAGATTATAATACAAGGATTCTAGTACATCGATTAGTAATTCCGATTTTATTTAGTAATATGCATTTCTCCAAGAATGTTTGGTTCATAGTATTAAAAATGGGATGTACAACATATCATCGAAAACATGTGGTTGGTCCTGTCAAATACTATTTTTTTTATACCTTTGGGCATTTCCAAAAGAGAGCATCAAACTAGCGGAACTTGTTTCTAAAGGGAAAGTGCAGCTCATAAAGGGCAATCAAGGAAAATCAACAAGGTATGAATTTACTCCAGTAGCAGAATCTATATTTGCATATCATGCTTTCCATTTCTTCTCCTTTATTCCTTTTTTCTTACTAATCTAACTAAAAAAAATAAAAAATTTAAATAAAGACTCTTGAAACTAAATGGTTTGTGCCCCCAAATCACACCTGCGTTCCTAACTAATCCTACAACATTCTTCCACTTAGGGTGTGTTTCCCATGTTTGGCTGGTCATAATGTTTTAAAACATTTTCTCTTGGAAAATAAGTTCCTTAAAAATAAGGAGAATTAACATCCCTAATGGAAGTAAGGAAAACAAGTTTTTTTTTTAGGATAAACAAGTTTCATAAGTGACGTTCGAAGTTTTCTGTCTCATCCCCACCCATCCAACGTCACCAACCCTCCCCCTTGAGCACCCCACCCTGGAACCCCAGAACCCCCATTCCCAACCCCATCTCACCTCCATAGTGTTTTGCTAGATTATATACAATGCTCTAGGGATAAATTTTTGCTTACTTACCAAAAACCATAAAATAAGTAAGAAATCCACTTATTTTCCAAGATAACATTTTCCAGAAAAATGTTTCATGGAGAACATTTTCATTCAACCAAACACGCCCTTACTTTTCCATTTTCTTTTACTCGATAGTTGAGACTCGCATCCGCTTTGTAGCTTTTGATCAAAGCCCAATAAATAATAAGTTAAATATGCTCAGTTTATATTTTGTCCAAATCAGCACTGGGTCCTCCTACAAGAGTGGGGACCAGCAGAACCAGTCCCACTAGTGTGGAGATTTGATTTGATGAATAAGAAAGTACATACGAGTTGTCAAACAATCCAACCAAACCAACACCTATGGAGGGGGCATCCGTTATATTTAAATTTTATCACCACTGAGAACAGCTGTTATTTCATATATGTACTTGTGATAATATTAACTAATTTTGGATGATTCCAAAACTTGGATAGAGGCCAAGATGTCGTCTTGAAAGGTCCCAAATTCCATGACTTAAGAAACAGGTTGTCTCTATACGCAAGACCTCAAAAGATAAACATGATACCAACCCTTTGGCTGCATACTAAACTACCAACACCATGACATTTCTTTGTCCAGTGGCGGAGCCACCTCATGCTAAGGGGTGTCAATTGACACCCCTTTGTCGGAAAATTACAATGTTTAGCTAGATTAAAATTTTAGATTTATGTATAAATAATACATGTTGACTCCCCTTACTTTTTACATGTGTCTGCTTTTTCATATTTTGACACCCCTCAATAAAATTCCAACTCCGCTACTGTTTTTTGCACATAATCATTCAGAATGTTAGAAGCAGTGTACAATTGCTAAGTCAAATTACCATTGCCAAGAATAAAACAAACAAATTGTATCATCATCATCGGGACTCACTTAAGAGATAAGAAAAAGGAACTTACTTGGGCAAGTCAGGATCCAGCTCATCTCCATCATTGTTACCACCGCCTCCTTCGTGCTTAATCATCAGTAATTTATCGTTCTGTTTTTTCTTCCAGTCTTCCATTCTTTCTTTCCACGCAACACTACCATACCCATAAACAGCCAGGTCTTTCTTAGGATCCATGGGGCGAGGAGGAACTGCAAATACCAGCCACATTAAGCCTCTTAGAGTTCACAAATTGGTCAAAGAATTATAACAAGAAATTCTGATTTAACTTACAAGACATGGAGGAATCCGAGACTGGATGAACTCTCTTCCCACGACTCATAAATGGTGGGACTATAAGAGCATGTTTGTCAGCTGAAATTCCATCCTCCTGCAAAACAATACACTAAATCTTTATGTAAAAACTAGCAAAACTGTGAGCACCATTTTAATAAATCTTGTATCATTACCTCTTGACCATAAGTAAGAAGAGGGATCTCTGTGCCAAGGGCAGCAGGATCCATCTCTGATGGGGTAGCATATCCAGAAGCATTAGGATTCCCCCGGCCAACGTTAAGGCGAGCTGAAAGGGCAGCTTCAGCAGTTTGATGAGGGTCAAACTCATTGTCTAGATCATCAAATTCATCTTCTTCTTCATCCCCTTCAACTCGAGGACTTCCTTTAATTCGCTTATACCTAGTTTTACATTGAGGGCAAGCTTGATTCCCCTCTCTCCTTTCATACTCATAGCAAGGTCTGCAAACAGGAAATGCACATTCATTGCAAGCAACAAATGGCTCCCCATCTACCGTTATTTCGAGCTCATCTCCACAAATCTGGCAAATCTGCCCACTCAATTCTTTCACAGAAGTTACCTGCAATCAACCAACAGCAAAAACAAGAGATTCAACTCCTCAGGTCAAGAAGTTCCATACTTTGATTTCACATCCACATTTAACATTTCAATAACCTATTAGCTAATGGAAATTACTACCACTAATTAACATGAGCTGAAAGATCCAATTTTGTACAGTCATAAGTCATAACAAAGCAAAACAAAGAAGAGGAAATAAGGGATTTACAAAAAGAAGTAAACTTTAGCACATAAAAAGGAAATAGGCAACTTGAAAAAGGTCAAGAACATTACCACCGACACAAAAAGTCACACCAGATCCTCAAATCTCTTGAATTAACTCACTATGGAGGTGCAATTATAGACTAAAAATAAAAAAAGATTGGATTTTTAAAGCACTTACTCTTCCAACTTCATCAGCATTGATGAGAACAAACTCATTCCTATTATGTGAACCAGCAATAAGTCTCCCTTTAGTATCCATTACCAAAAAATTAACTTCAAAACAAGAAAGACAAACCCACTTCACTTATCAACATACCCAAAACCCCATTACACTACACATCAAGAAAAATGGGTTCTTGAACACCCAATACAAGAAACAACAACCCCTTTTCCCCTTTTAACTTAAAGAATGACAGAAAATGATGTACAAATACACATTTTGTTCACTATAAAGAATTGGGTGTATAGAAAAATTATTTCTTTTTTATGTGGCGTGGGGGTGGGGGTGGCATGGGGATAGTAGGTAGATTCTTTTCCTTGTTTGAGAGAAACCCAAGTTAATGTATAATGGGTTTCTCTCAATGTTGAGCTGTTAGTGGGGGTGGATCACAGAATCAATTAACATGAGAGTTGAATAACCAAGGATTTGACAAAGACAAAGAGGGGTAAAATGGGAAGAAAAAAAATGTTTGAAAGTTCAACGCGTAATGCACAAGAGACAGATGGATTTAATTGATCTTTTTGAGAGAGCAAGAGGTGGGGGACTATGATAGTGGAGTGGGGTAAGGGTGTAAGTGGGACCCAACTTGGTGGGGGTGTGGGGTGGGAGAGAGCGTGTGTTTGTGACTTTACTAATGAACATTTTGTTTTCAAAGTTCGTATTAGAGTTTCGATTAGGATTGTGCATGATATGACTCATTCGAGAGTGGCGCTCAACAAAATTTTCTTCATATACAAAACTCAAATTTAAAGTCTCTGATTAAGGATGAAGCAGTTTCAGTACTGCACCATAACCGAGTTGGTTATTATAGTGAGAGTGACCGTTGTAACCAAAACTTAAAGGAAATGTAATTAATGATGATGAAGATGATTATGATGTCTAATCTATTTTACTGTATTTAAGGTTCTGTTTAGTCAAATGAGAGAGAAACGGTATTACTAGGGGTTATTTTCTATTGAATCATATAATAAGAAAATTGTTTGAAATTGGTAATTAGAATGTTAGGATATTATATTTGAAGTCATTTAGACTTCATATTGACAAACATGAATTAATTTTGAAATAAAAACGGCGTTATTGAAATTTCTGATAACTTTTTGTGAATCGTCAAAAAGTTTAAATGATTTATTTCAAATATCACAATTTATACTAGATTTGAATGATGATTTGCTCGGATAATTTGTATTAATAAATTCCTAATGAGGATAATTTTTTGTGATAGTTTGTAATAAACTTTTGATGATCGTCATATCACATACGTTATATCCATCCAATTTTCAGCGATCTATTAGAAGTATACTGTCAAGTTTTAGTACAAAAGCTATTGTGGCAATCTATTAGAACTATGCTATCAATTTTTAACTTTATTTTTTAAAATTTTATATCAAATTAAAATCAAATAAATAAAATAATTTTTTTTTCTATAATTATAGCTTTAACAATACAATAAAACTAAATAACTGAAAGACAAAAAAAAAAATACACACTATACAATAAGTAATAATCATCCAAACAAATTGAAATATGAATAACACTAGCAACCCTTAAAAGGCCAATCTAGGCATGGATTGAAAGAGAAACATTCCAAAGTGATCATATTATAGAGGAGGGTGAGGATGGGGTGGGGTGGGGATGGGGCAGTGCCGAATTCATAATTTTCAATAATAGAGTAATATTTGTTATTTGAGCTTGAAATCTCAAAATTATATAAATTATATTTTTTTATCGAGAGATTCAGATTAGGAACACCCTTACCTTCTCCTAATTTTGTCCCGAGTCATAGAGGAGGATGGGGTGGGGTGGGGCAGTAACAAATTCATGATTTTCAATAATGAGTAATGTTTCATATTTGGACTTAAAATCTCAAAATTACATATTTTTTATTAAGAGATTCGGATTAGAAACACTCTCACCTTCTCCTAGATCCGTCCCGAGTGAAGGTGGCGAAGGGGTATTAAATAGTGTAGGATATAGTAAAGACTAAACATGTGTACAGAAATGCATCCACATGACCTCTATATTTTCACAACAAAAGACTCAGAACACAGCTTGCTCTCTTTAATTAAATTCATATAATAAATTATATGCTACTAATAATACAGCAAAGTGGACCATATGGATCCTTCTTCACCTGCTTTGTCCCTCTCAAATTTATTTTTATTTTTTCAATCACCCAGATCTCTTGGCCACCATATTAAATTGTTCACTGACTTATTCTAGTGTCCATAAAGTGGTATTTAATTGCAAAAAATTATGCACAATAGTAAATATTTAGCTTATATTAGGTATTATAGCTACAGTTTAAGAAAATTATAATTTGCGGTTATAATTTTTTCATTTCTTGTTATTCGCCTGATTTGTCTAATTCACTTGATTTGTATAAATTCAGAATTTGTATAATTCGATTTCTGATTGTATAAATCCAGAATTTTGTATATGCTTACCCCATCTATTTGTAGACGATTTATGAAAAAAAATAAAAAAAAATTACCATGTTTATATATTGGCAAGCGAAATATATTAATGGAGTTCTGAAAAATTCTTAAATGAATAAATACAGAATTTGTAATATACTTACCCTATTTGTATATTCGCTGGTGAAATATATAAACGGACAGAAATATACAAACCACAGCCTCCATAGCAAACGAAACTACAGCTATGGAGCTCAATTATCAAAATTATAGCTTTAGAGCTTTATTATATCTATTATATTTGTTATTTCTGAAATTTTATTTTTATTTAGTTTCTAGAGTTTGGACATAACAAATAAAATATTTTTAAAAAAAAATAGTATTTGAAATAAAGTATTTCAATGTTGAAGTTATGTTTTGAATCTGTAAAAAGTCAGTCAAATATATAGTAGAACACTGTTTTGAATAATGATTTTGAAAATAAGTAAATTATGTCCAAATGTCTCCTTATTTTATTTTTATTTTTTTAAAAGAAGAAGAATTGGGAATACTCTGTTTTTTCCTTTTAAACATAATCTTTTCCTGATTAAATATTGTAACATGTCATTAATTTTTCCATATATGAAATTATAGTAATTCATAATTAATTTTCATTTTTGGATAACTATAATTAATTTATAGATACGTCATTAGTAGTTACGTTCCACAATCGGTGAATTTGTTTTTAGTGTTTAAAGCATTTTACTTTGATCTTTTAATAATAGATCTACTGTTTCAATTTGAGTAACATGCATTAGGTTAATCACTTTTCTGGAGTTGGAGTTTTGAAAACAGTTTATTTTAGTAAGAACAATAAATGATGAGAAGGCATATTTTGACAGCTTAACTCAATAGACGATAGTAATTTGGTCTGTATTATATCTAGCACAACATGTCTCTAAACTAGGAACAGATCCAAAGCATTACGTGCAGTTCTTATCTATATATATATATATATATATATTAAATTTTTTATCAAATACTTAAAAAGTTGATTATCATTATAAATTTATCTTAAATTTAAAAAATCACTTAAAACAAAAAAAGGCAACCTAATTAAATATATATTATTAAGGTGTTATAATTTATTTTTGAATTCAGAAAAAAGGAAAAAGAAAAAGTTCCGTTTGAAATAATTAAAAAGGATGGATGGAAAAAAATACTGAAAAATAAACTAATTAAACAATATGTTGAAAGTAACATGCAAATTAATGTCAAAGTCTAAGAATGTGACATTGAAAAACACGTTCTAACAAAAATAAAAAGTATTAAAAATAACATGTTCTAACCACTTTATTCATAAAGAAAAAAATATAAATTTGTGGTGCGTTTACATGCGATATTACTTAAAACCAACTTGATATTTATATAAGTAATAAATAAATTGTTACCTAATGAAGTTTATTACTATGTTGGATTAGTGTACCTTGAGTTAGTAAAGACTTTGATGTGGAGACCATGTTGGCATTATTATTAGGAATGAAGTTATATGGAGCAAGGAGAGTGTGATTTTAATGGCGGACAAGAAAAGGAAAGTGAGATTAACTAAGATGATTCGGATAAGTGAAGAGGAAGAGTGTGAATGTGTTGTAAGAAGGTGTGAGAGATTAGTTGTAAGATAAGTTAAGAGAGGTGAAGGTAGTTACGTAGGACGAAGAAGAATTGAGAAAAAACGATTATAATGACATGACACGAAACAACTTCGATTCACTGAGAACATGACCCTAAATATAAAAGAGTAGTGAAAATAAAAGATTAATATGTCGTAAAGTTAGTAAATAGCCGAGCCCGAGTGTTTTTGCACTGACAACATGACTCCTTATTAATAGTATGTATAGTAATCGTGTATTACTATCTTGCTATTCATTTTTTTTTTATTTGTTTTTGTATCTTACAATTTTATTAATATTTTAATTTTTTCTTAATTTTTGCTACTATGCTTTGAAAACTGATAATCTATTGAAAATAATCTTTTTACTATCGTTAATAGAATAACACTTCATATACTATTGTTATTGTTACCAAATTAGTTTTCAGAAAGTAAAAACAAAAAAGCTTTTCCATTTTTGAGCAATTTTTTCAGATAACACGAAGCATCAAAACAAAAGAAAATTTGACCATTAACTATGTAATCTAGTTTTTAAGAAATGGTTAATTAGATTCATTGTTGTAATTATTACGTCACTATGATTTTTTTGGTGAAAAATTTTACATTAAAAAGAAAAGTATTTCTTATTATTATTGATTTGTCAAGATAACGATCATTATTACGTACAGCTAATTAGCAAAATCATTTAAAATTAGCAATTAGTCCAACAACCTCCACTCTTTCCATCATAGCTTTGTATTTAAAAAAAGAAAGATATTGCTTTCATATCTTATTATATGAATAAATATGCTACTTTTTAAAATAATATGGATGTAGTATGATCTCTTGAACTTTTATATAAGTTTTTGAGTATATGATTTTATTTAACAACACTAATTTACTTTAGAAGAAATTCAACTTAATGATTAATTAATAATATATGATATTCAAATAAAAATGTAACTTATATTATATCAAACTATAAACAATGTTTCTAGAACTAGGATAAATATACTTTACTAAATATAGATTAAAAATCAAGAATCAAAATTGACAGACGTCGTCAATTACATATAAAGTCAAATCGACTAACTTGATAACATCAGAAAATGATAAGTTGGCAGAAGAAACAGGGGCGAATTTTGGTACAGTTAAGGTGTGTCACATGACACAACTTCGTCCAAATCTTTTATGAAATATATCTATATATGCAGAAAAAATAAATTCTAAAGGTTAAATAAATACATTAAAAGGCCACTCCTTCACTAAAGAATGCTTTTAGTTAAGGTGGTAGAGGCACCATAATCCTTGTTTTCCTTTATTTTCGCGTTTTCTCTCTCTTAAATTTTGCTCCTTTTTCGCGATTTTCTTTTTCACGTTATATTTTTTTTTTTTTCTCTTAATTTTTTGTTATAGTAGGCCCCCTTCATTTTTTCGCGATTTTCTTTTTCACATTGTATTTTTTTCTCTTAATTTTTTGTTATAGTAGGTCCCCTTCGTTAAAAACCTATAGACCCACTCTAATTCATTCAAAATCTAACTATTTTTTTTTTTTTTAGAATTAAAATAAAACTCAAAATCTTTGATTCCTTTATCGATTAGAATTATAGTTAAATAAAATAGTGTTGACTCCTTAAATCCTTATATTTGTATATGTATATTTATGATTTCTGAGTTTCTTTGTGTTCTTGTTCATATCGTTATTCGACATCTCAAATTTTCGTATCATGTTAGTATTTTTCGCTATTCTATTTATTTTATCATGTGCTTGAATTTTTATTTTTATTTTTTCATAATAATAATTTTATATTTTATGTTACAATAAAATAATTTAGGATTCATTAAATTGATTACAATTGTCCACAATCCTCTATTATTTGATCCCCAAATTACGAATTAGCCTGATTAATTTAAATTTAGTGGAAAGATATTACTTTAAAAAAATTTACAATCTCAAAGCCAACTTATATAGAAAAGTAAGTATTTAGTCGTGTTTCTAGTGAGAATATTATGTATATCTTTCAAAATACGAAATCAATCTCGTGAGAACTGTAGTGATGTACTTGAATTGAGTTTATTAATATGATTTGACCAATCTTTTTTCTAATATAATATTATTACAGTGATTTTGTTCATTTTTTCCTGACAAAGGCCATCCAACAAAATTAGTGGTCCAAAACCAATTTTAATATAAGGCCCTATGACTTCTTTCTCTTTTTTTCATTTTTTTAAAGATGTTGATCATTTATTTCCAATAAAATATGTTGAATAATGTCGTATAAAAATTTATTTAATAATACAAAGATGTGACTGGTTTAATTTAAAATTTTAAAATATTATCTAATTTAAGAGTAGACAATTTTTTTAAAAAAAATTAATGTAATCAAAATTTTATATTTTTAAGAAAAATATTTTTTCATAAAGTTCACTATTAATGGTGCCTCAAATTTTTGGAGGCCTAAAACAAAAACGTCATTGACTTTCTTCTTTGAGCCATTTTTGTCCCTTAAATGGTTACATCACTTAGAAAAAATCTTGTGTTCCACTGAGAAGAAAGTTGACGGACAATAAGAATTAAAATCTTTTTTGGGAGTATTGCTCTAGAAATGAGTCTTGTAGTATATAAATTTAAATTAGTCAGATCTTAATTCGAATATAGTACACCAAATAAGAATATTCAAGAAGCATAAAGCTATAAGAGATAATCACAATTAAGATTTATAATCAGATTTTTAGAAGCGTGGACTAGAGTTGCCAAAAGTAGTAAAGATAGTCAAAGCAGCCAGCCAATTTTTGATTGGATTAAAAGGCTTAATTTATTATTTTCGTGATTGATTAACAAAAAAAGCGATTCCCTTAAACAGGAAAATTAACACTATAATCATTAGAAATTAACAAACTATAGTAATATAGTATTATCTTCGTTCACTTTTAATTGTCATAATTTCTCTTTTTAGAATCAAACGATAATAATTTTGACTAATATTTTACGATATATTTTTTCATCATATTGATATGCAAAAATTGGAATTTACAGTAATTTTCGTATAGTTTTTGAGTAACTAAATTTTTTGTTTAAAATATAAAATTAATGTAATCTAATTTAACTTTGAAAATGAGTCAAATTGACTTTTGAAAAACACAATCGAATAATTAAAAATGGACGCAAAGAATATAATTGGTACAAACTATCTAGAGGACAACATTACGGTGAAAAATGGACAATTTAATATACTATATTTAAGATTATAAAATTTTATATTTTTCTATTTACTTTTTTAAAAAACACAATAATTATTTTAACAAATTCCTACCTTATTATCATATCGTATGAGTTAATAATGGGAAAAATTACAGAAATCCCACCTTTTAGTTTACTTATTACCATTATCCCTATAAGTTTTACAAATCTCCAAAATCCCTTATTTTCGCGCATCAGATTAGTGTATCATATATAAAATGTACATCAGATTAGTGTATCATGTATAAAATGTAATGTATCTTACTTAATGATTAATGTATCTTGCGCATCAGATTAATGTATCAGCGCTCATATTATTGTATCTCGCGTATCAGATTAATGTATCAGCGCTTATATTATTGTATCCGTTTGAGGGATTTGTGTAATTATAAACTTTTAAGAGATAAATTGTAATTCTGCCTTAAAAATATGTGATTTCTGTAATTTGCCCTTAAAAAAAACACTTCAACCTCCTATTTTCAAGTTAGATAACTATATGATACAAAGAAAGTATATCAACAATACTAAAAATATGATAATATATTTATTTATAATACAAATAATATTTCTCTTTGAAATTAATTATGTGAGCCCTCTCGTGGTTGTGTTTTTTTGTGTTTTGTTTTGTTTGTTGATTTACTATGATAATCTAATATAAAAACAATTCATTTTAAAAATTGATATTTAATTTGAGGCTCAATTAATTTAATTCAAGTCACAAAAAAAAAAAAAATTCATAATAAAAGCAAGATACTATTGTACAATCAGATCTCAAAAATCTCATAAATTATGAAATAATCACAAACAAATCAAGACGACATCAAATTGTCTTTTTCAAAGAAGTTATTTCAAATATTTTGTAAACTCTTGAGATATTTATAAAGAGATCAAAATATGCTAATTTTTTCTTGATAGTAAAATACTTCGAGAAGATTCACAATTAGTGAAATCAAGTCTAAAGCATTCTAATTTGAGAAATTCGTCACTAACGATCCTTGAATCACAGAGAAATTCAAAGAAAAAAATCAACAAAAAAATAAAATTATACCTGCATTATTTAGCAATAAAATATTCTTATATCTTCCTTTTTTTTTAAATAATGAACTTGTACGAGATGATTTTATATATCTTAAGCATAAAGTAAATTTTTTAATTAAACGAAGGAAAAAAGTACTCACTATTCCATCGCAAACTAATCGAAAAATATTTGATGACCACACGACATAGAAAAACAAAAACAAGAAAAGGGAGAAAAGTGGAATAGTCTATCTTTAGGGTCCAAAATCAAAGTTCACGAACGTGGTATGCCGACAAAATTCCACGTGGCATGTTATGTGGGCCCATTACCGACATTTTAAAGAGAACTTATGAGTATGTTTGATGTGTTGGTTTTATTAGGTGTCAACCAACACCTCTTGAGTTGTCTCAATTTGGCTACTTATGGTTAATAATATTCTTTCGTTTCGATTTATGTGATATGTAATATATAATGATGGATCAAAGATTTTCGTTAAGGGGGTTTAAAAAAAAATAGTATTGAAGATTTGATCTTAGAACCTCAAGATGAGTTTTAAACCACTTAATCATTAAGTCAACCTCTAATCTTACATTTAGAAGATTCAAAATTAATATATAAACATACAAATTAACTCTTTAAAATACTTTAAATATCTCACGTAATTTTTTATTGAGAGGGTTCGAAATTCACTCTTTAAGATACTTTAAATATATCACGCAATTTTTTATCGAGAGGGTTAGGGTGAACCCCTCGACAACCTCTAGGTCCGCCCCTGATTGTATATTAATTTTAAAATAAAATGAAGGATTTTTTAAATTATATAATTAAAGTTATTTCATTTTTTATATGTCACATCTACTTTACATTTAACGTAATATTTTAGTGCATCATATGAGACTTGAGTAACGTTCTCCGTTAAAATCTATTAAGTGTAGATATGCCTTTTAATTTGACCTCATATATATTTATGTCTTTTAATTTCCGATAAATATAAATAAACACTTTAACTTATATAAAGTTGAACAAATAAACACATGAGTCATACGTGGCGGTGGCATAGTACACATAGACACCATGTAGAATGAAAATTGTAGGATGTCACATCTAATGTCTATTTGTTCAATTTTATATAAATTTAATTGCTTACTTGTGCACACTCAGAATTAAAAAGCATAAATATAAGATGAGACTAAGTTAAAAAACATATTTACGTATCATGTCAATCTATTACGTAGGTAGGACAATAATTATAGCTCTCCTTTAATTTTTTCCCCAAATTGATTAGAATACATATTGTTTGGAAGTTGGAACCATGTATAAGATTGTGTTTCGTATGGATGAAAACATTTTTTCAAGAAAATAATTTGTATTTTTCTCATGTTAAATTGGACAATTTTTTTAGAATTTCGCAAAATAAGTTCCTTAAAAATGAGTAAACTGAATTTTTCGATAGAACTAGGAAAAATAAGTTTCATAAGTGACATTCTAAGTTCATTGTCTATTCCCAATCCATCTGAAGCTCCCAACTCCCAACCCTTGACATTATAAGTTTCATAAGTGATTCGTAGGTTATTACACAATGCACATAAAGTACTCATCATCGAGTGCTCCCCCGAAAGACAAAGATTATAATAGCTACGGATTATTCTTAGATTTCAAAATAATAATACTATAATGATTAAAAGAAAAAGAAAAAAAAACTTGAAGAAGAAAAGCGTGGTACATATGCCTTTGAAATAGTCGACATAGTTTGGTTATGACTTGGGAGGAGTTGGTGAAACTCACCAATCAAACAAATTTGGAAAAAAATATACAAACTGAAAAATTAAGAGAGATTGAGAGGAAATGAGATATCTTGACCACCTGCGAATTGAATTTTTTTATTTATCATTTTCAATTCTTTATGTATATAGACATAAAAATATCTTATAAAAAATCATAATTTTTTTAAAAAAATTGTAGGTAGTCTATGACCAAATCTTCCAAAAAGAAAAAAATAAAAAGAGAGAGCAATGAATGTATTCATTTACATGTCTTGACAGCTTCAAATAAAAAAACCATTTCCAAAATTACATGTTGTTGGGTCTATTCAAAAACTTTTTATTACTTCAAAATTATGAAAAAGCGACGTCATCTATTGGTTATTTTCCAGCTAGGACGGAGCATGTATACGAATTATGGATTCGATCGAATTTAGTAACTTTGATTAAAATTTAAAATTTTATATTTTTTCTAAAAAAAATGTTAATGATGAATAAATTATTAATTTAAAACTCAGTAATTCAAATGAACTGAAATACTAAATGCATAAACTTCAAATTTTGATTTCATTTCTATTTTCCGGTCATGTCTTTTAAAAATATAACCAATTTCATTTTTAAAAGATTTCTTATTCAAAAGAATTTAAAAGATTACCGAAGTTGCTTTAATTAAATGAGAGAGAGAGAAAAAAAAGGCAAAATTATCACAAAGAGTGTGGTGCAGCGTATGGAGCTGCTCCTTTCTTAATTAGACATCTCAAATTTGAGCGTTGAGTCTAAAAAAATTCTCAATATATTTTCTCAACCCTACGCGACGCAAGTACCGAACATCAAATAAATAAAATAAAATAAAATAAAGTAGGCAGAATTGATCAAAGTTATGTTTTCTTCTAAGATTAGAAAAGATATATGCCTACAGGGGTATACATGACCGATTTGGTTCGGGTTTTTCAATTATCAAACTAAACCATTTGTGTAAAAAATTTAAATTTAGAAACCAAACCAAACTAATAAAATTAGGATTTTTTCGGGTTTTTCAACCTCGGGTTGGTTCGGGTTTTTCAAATACTAAACCAAACCATTGTGTCAAATTTTTAAATCAAACCAAACTAATAAACCTCGGATTTTTTCAGATTTTTGGAATTTTCGGTAAAGTTTGCATACAAACATATAATTAACTTGTGCTCCAAATATTTTTTTAGTCCAATCAAAATACAATTATCTAAAGTGTTTCTTAAAAAAATAACACAAAATATGAGATTAGGATTGATGACACAAAAATATTCAATAAAAAATAATAATGAAATCATCATATAAAATAAATATTGCAAAGTCATAATGAAAATGATGATAATTTAAAAGTACTAAATCATGCTAAAATAAGTTTAATAAGTATTAGTTACATTACTAAATATTTAAAATTAAAATTAAATTATGTATTTTAATTGTCTAAACCAATGTAAAACTAAAGAACAAATATTCAATATTATTGTCATTCTTAGTGTTGAATTGATTTTCTTTTTGCATTAGTATTAATTTGATTTTTATTTAAGTTTTATTATAATTATCAACATCTATGGACTATAATCTTTATTAGACCATTCCGAATTCTAAGTTTTAAACTTGAAATAATATATTAAAAGATAAAAACTATGAAATAGTATAAAAAAATATTTTAAAATTATATCAAAGTACATATTTTTATGTATAGAATAAAATTTTTAAATTACATATATAATGTCGGGTTGGTTTGGTCTCGGGTTGGTGTTTTTTAGTTAAAACCAAACCAACCCAAATATAATCGAGTTTTTTTTTCCCAATACCAAACCAAGTCAAACCAAATCACTAGTCGAATTTTTTTTCGGGTTGACTCAGTTTGTGGTTTGGTTTGATTTTCGGTTCAATTTTGTACCCCCTATATGCCTATATGGAATCCAAAATTTATATCAATTATTTCACGATACGAAAAAGATGTTATATTGCCACATTGTAGAAAGATGATATCAACATATTCAACATTATTTAGTAACATTTTATAAATTGTTTTTATATTGTATAAGAATTTAATTTATCTAACTATTTAAATTAAAATTTTTGATTTGATTTTTCTCTACTAAATCAAAATTCTAGTCACCGCCTTAATTAATATTTGTGGTGTATAAATTAGTGTACAATCTTGAAAGCTAATAGGGGGGGAATGGAATCGTCTCACGATAAGGTGAAAATTCAAATAGTTAATGAACTAAGCTACTAAATTTCTTCATCAAAAGATACCCTAATATATATGTTCACATATATTTATATAGTTATGATATACTCCCTCTATCCCTAATTACTTGTCCACTTTTCCTTCTTTAGTTGTCCCTAATTACTTGTCCATTTTTCCCTTTTTAGTTGTCCTTAATTACTTGTCCATTTTGACAAATCAAGAAAGGACAATTTTTTTACCTATTATACCCTCGATTAATTACGGAAAAACTTTTTGAAAATCTTTAGTTTTTAATTCATCTGCTTTATAATTAATAGGGGTAAAATGGTAAACTCACTATGTCAATCATTGTTTCTTAATAGGTGTGCAAATTCAAAAGTGGACAAGTAATTAGGGACAGAGGGAGTATTAATAGCAAAAATTACCTAAATACACAATTTATTTTACCATATTCTCTAAAATGTACTACCATTTGATTTTTTTTTTTACAAAAATCTCTACTCTCTCATATTCTCGAATCTATCGATCGGATAGATCACTTTACATGATGTATCGGTCGGATACATCACTTTACGCAATGTATCGAGATGTACACAATGTATCGGGACGTTGAGTGATGTATTCGAAATTGAGACACGTATCGGGACGTTTAGCGATGTATGCGAAATCGGAATGCATTGTATTGGGACGTTTTGGGATGTATCCAGATTCCGTCAAATTTAAAGGATTTTTGTAATTTAAACAAGAGTAAGGGATAAGATGTAATTAGTTGTTAACACTATGAAATTTGTGTAAAATTTTCATATTAATATGATCCATTGTAAATATTGAGTACAAATAAATTCTTGCCATAATGAACAAGGCTATACCTTTAGGTTGTTTGGTTATTGGAACCAATTGCCTAGCAGAAAAGATTCGTCTACATGGGTATGATACTTGGGATCCACTTCTATGACCCACTACACTAGGCCCATTTGAGCCCATAATGGAATTAAGGTAACAAAAAAAATGGCACAATTGTTCTTGTCGGAAGGGTAGGATTACTATATTATATGGTAAAGATTCCTCACATTTAGACTAAGGTAAAATCGCAGAGTCGATCTTCTCTTTTCAAAGTTAGATTATATAGAATCAGAATAATAGATTGATTAGTCTTTATACTATATTTGTGTGTTTTTGACGTCTATATATAACTTCCAATTGATATTGACATAATTTTTTAATATAATTGTTACTAAATTCCAAAAAAATGTAAGATGGAGAATCGAACACTCACTGACAAGGTAAAGTTTTTAAAAACTAACTAGATATATAATAGGAGATTCTGAAAATTATCCTCCTAATTTCACACTTGAAATATATATTCTTTTTGTCATGAAACAATGATCTAAATTTTAATTAAATAAGCTAAGTACATGCATAAAGACTTACATTTACAAATCAAAGAATATACATATACACAATATACAAGTCTCATATTGACTCTCACTATTGATTTTTCACTCACAAGATTTTCCAATTTCATTAATCACCAAATTTCTAGCTCTATTAATAGTTAAAAGACATAAATAAACATGTTCTTCAAGCTCTTCCACTTGTTTCCTAAATCCAACATTACTCTTTTTCAACTCCTTCAACACTTTCAATGAAATACTATCTTCCCTTCTATCCAAACACAACTTTATCATGGCCTTGTTATGTTCAATTTCGTCGTGCAATCGATCCACGAGCCTACTCATCGTATCGAAATCCCTGTTCAAAATGTATGTACCCTTTGCCGCTACATCAAGTTGTGCTCCGATTTTGCTTAGAAATCCACATTTCAAGAATCGTAGACGATTCTTGAATTTATTAATTTTCGATTGCTTTAAGGGTATAATGGTCAAAATTGCTGGCCCCATTATAAGTGCAGCTAGTGTATGTGCTGCTAGTACCACGGCTGCAACAGCTACTAGTCCACATGTTGTTGTCACAAATACCCCTGAAACCTTATTTACACCTTTAATAAATTTTATTTTCCTAGCTACTTTTTTCCTCTTTAAACTCAAACGTTGCAAAATCGACGAATATTCATCGTTGATTTGTGTAAAATCTTGTTTTTTAAGGTCGGAAAACGGGTTGTTATGGATAATATAAGATCTTAGCTCTAGTATAAGGTGAGAGGAAAAATTATTATCGATCGATTCGAGGATTTGTTCAACGAAATCATAGTCATTTTGGACTTGGTTTATTGTTTTGAGAAGGTGGCTACAAAATTTTGAGGCTTTTGCACTGATATTGAAGTAATTTGAAAGAAGGGGTTTGAGATTATATTTTTTTGGAAAAATATTAGTTGATTCAAGAATATTTGTTATGGTTTCTTGGCCAGGCTCAAGAAGTATATCTGAAAATAATGAATATTGAGAATTGGGTGATAATGGTTGATTAATATTATTGTTATTATTATTTACTAGTACGTCATGAGCTTTCATAAAAAATTCACCATGTGATTTTGTCCTTAATGCACCTTGGTACTCTTCATTGACATTGAGGCTTCTTTTAGACTCTCTCATCATGGTCTTCGTATCTGAAAATAAAATTTACATATTTAAAAATTATATGAAAAAGTCTAATAAATTAATTTAGTATATATTTATTATAATTTTAATTTCTAATTTACCTCACATGGGATGTGAATACAAAATTTTCATAGTATAAGATATAAATATTTAATTTCAAAATATAAGAAGTGTATATGAAAATGAGTCATTTTATAGAAGTGTTTAATGTATTTAACTCCTAATTTAATAAGAAGCTAGCTAACCATATGTATTCAATATTTAGTACTCCCTCATACCATTTCAATTGCCATTTTAGCCCAAAAAATTATCTCAAAATAAATATGGCTTTTGAAATTATTCAAACCAAAGTTGGCAACTATATTTTCAATTATATATACCTTAACATTAAACAAGTAATATTGCTCAATTCTAAAAAAATATCTAATAAATAAAAGTAACTTAATAAAATATACCTTGTATTATTTCTTCTTCTTAATGAACTCGAATATTTAAAACGACAATTAAAATAGGATAAAGGGAGTACAAATTAAACTTTTTCAAGAAACTCATGAAAATTAATTGTTTTAACAATTAATTGGAGGTTCAAAAGATTAGTAATAATAATATGTATAACTTACCTTTGATGGTTTTACAAGCTTTGTCTTCTCCACCCATATCTTAAAGTCTTCAATAAATTATTAAAACCTATAGATGGATGGATATAATATATTTTTTTTAATTTGAAGTCTAAGCTGCTTCCATGCACTAAATGAAATATATATATAGTAGTAATAAAAAGAGTTTGTGATGTATCACTCCAAAAAAATGTGTGTATCACATTAAGACTTTATAAGAAGCAATGAAATTAAGATGATGAGAGAGAGCTACCAAAATAATTAAATCCTTGGTTGTGTGGTAGAGTTGTGAACCTTTTAAAGCCACTTATAATAAGATTTATAGTTTTAAATATTGTATCTTACGTTATCCCTTTGTGGTTATAAACTTTACACATTCATTCATTTTTCAAGTAGGAAGAAAGAAAAAGAGTGTTTTTTGTGCGGAGATTTTGTTCCGTAATTCTTTATAAATTTATTTTTAGTTTAATATATATCAGTTTTTAGGAGAAAATTTAATTTTTATGACACAAGATTTTTTTTCTTTTTAGATCAATTTGCAAGTAGGTATAACAGATCAGTTTGTCAAAAGAAATAACTTGTGCCATATATTTGCTAGGGTTGAGGCTAATATGGGTTAATAAGAGGTGTGTTCTTGAAATTAATTAAAGTTAATCTAACCTTATCTCTCACAACTTTATTTTCACGGTTATATGCCTTTTTTGCATGATTTATGTATAAAAAGTAAATACTTTATATATATATATATATATATATATATATATATATATATATAAAATGGTGCATGAATCATGCTACATAACAAAACTGAAAAAAAATAAATTAAGCAACTTGGGAGAATTAATAGTGTGAAAGATAGATTAATAAAAATAGGCTAATGAGTGGACCTCAAGCAATATTAATATGTCGATGAGAAATTACATAAATTGAGAAAGAGGCCACAACAACTCCATCACATACGTTTTTTGAAGTTTTTTTCATTTGATATCTGTATTACCCTTTAGTAATAAATCCATCGATGTGGCTAAGTCTTTATCGAACTTAAATAACTAAAAATTCATTAGCTAAAGGCCGGAGCACGCGTTATCATCAGATAACAAAGTTGATTTTGCGCCGTCCTCCCAACTCAACTTACTTAAGTTAGGCTGGCAGGACAATTTTGTTAAGCAACTTCACTTAACAGAACTAATTTTCTTGAAATGCATAAATTAACACATGTCTTCCACTACGTAATTAAGAAAATAACAATATGATCAGATTGTTACTATAAGGAATTAATGGTGTAAATATTTCATAGTGCATTATTATTAATTAAAATTAATATACAAAACTAATTATTTTAAATGTGGAGGTTGGAAAATACTTTTCAATGTTTGATGCATAGTTTCTTTTTTTAAAAATTTTTTTTTTCAAAAACTAGAAAAACAACTTTAATATCTTGATTGAATTTTTTTTTTAAAAGTTCTGTAAAATGACATTGTTCTCTCTGCCATCCCCACCTCTAGCTATTTTTAGTAATTGTCTAAATAATTTTTTTTATTTACTTATCGAACATCAATAATAAATAAAAGCAGCACTTATATTTTAAGAAAGACATTTTTGTGGAAAAGAAATTTCTTTTGTGCCAAATACACCCTAATAGAAAGTTAAAAATACTCTATAGAATTGTGTATACATAAAAAAGGTTCAAATGGTTGATAACTAGTATTATCTTTTTTTAATTTGATGATCGATAATTCTTTCTTTGAGTTTGATTAATTCATATTTGCATTGGGATATCTCATTTTAAGTGTAAAACATTCTCTATTAAGAACGATTTTACATTCGAAATTTAGATTCAAAATCTTAAATTCAATTAATGAGTACTTACCGCTCCATCAGTATTAATAATATTTATCTCTGTATCCTGTTGAGTTTTGCCTACCTAGCTAGTGCCCCATGTTACATCCTATTAATTTTTATGTTTTTTTCTTCTTTTACTCCACCTTTTAAAGGAAGGGGGTTATGACACGTGTAACTTCTCACAAATAATAATAGAATTAGGTAGGCTGTGAAAAAACCTAACACAAATGTTTCTTGCAAAAAAAATTCCTTAAATATAATCCAATCATACTAAATTAAATAACTAATTATGTCTTACTTCAACATATCGTGGATTCAAGTTTCTTAGTGGTCGTTATCAAAATGAATTTTCACATATCTAAAAAATTATGAATGTGATGGGAGTGTTAAAAATATGGATAAAATAAATTGTTATATTAATATTTTTAAAGAGGGTATCAAAAACACCCCTAAACTTGACGCAAATTATTAGTTTCATTCCCGAATTATTGACAGTCTTAAAAATACTATTTACTTGACTAATTGAAGCTAAATACACCCATGATCTTGCAACATTAGTAAAATACACCCTGAATTCTCATCAAGTTTATGGTGTTTTCAACACTTCTCTCGATTTTTTTTAAGAACTTCATGCTCCTACAAGAGTTTGAGATCACTTGTTATGCCATGTTGCATATCGGGAGTGTATCAGGGGTATATCTAAGTTTAGTTAGTCAAGAATAGGGGTGTTTTTAAGGCTGTCAATAATTCGAGGATGAAACTAATAATTTACGCCAAGTTTAGAAGTGTTTTTAATACTTCTCTCTATTTTTAAATGAAATAATCACGCAACTCAATATAAAGTAATGGCAAACACAAGTTGATGATTGGTGACAGAGGTTTAATTAAATTAAAGATGTATATAATTAATTTACTTAGTATCTTTTGAATTTTACCGTCTTTAACTCTTATACGTGATATGTAAGATGTAAGGTATAATTTCACGAATTTAGAATTTGAAATTTGTAAATTCTTATAGCAACCTCAATTGCAAATTAATATGTATACCATGATAACTATGCTCTATCCATTTCAAATAGTTTGTCCTTCTTTCTTTTTAGTCCATTTTAAAAAATAAAAAGCCTTTTTTGGTATTTTCTATTCAACTTTTCATATGACATGTTTAAAATTACAAGATTTAATAATATTTTAGTATTATTAATATATTTTTAATTTAAAATTACAAAATTCATAATTTTTACTTGTAAATTAAAATATGACAAATATATTGAAACGAAGGAGTATATTAATATGGCAAAAATTAGTGGATTTGCATGAACCCCTAAATATGGCGGCAGTTGAAACTGCAATTTTACTACTTTTGTTACAAAACTTGAACCAAAAAATGAAAACTAATTATGACGTTTTCATAAGATTCTAAAACCTAACAAAAGGCCAAAAAAAAGGAAAAATAAAAAAGTACATAGTTTTTTATGAAATCAGGCTTTATTCATGTATAATACTAACGTCTTTAAGTAATTTAGGTACTATTTGTTAACAGTTGCAATAATATATATATAGTTGTAACGTCTAAGAATATTTTTTATTAATGTATATCTACACGTATGACTATACCTTATATCTTATCTTGGGAATCTTATAATGTACTTTACGACTAGCTATTTGAATTTTCATGTTATTGATAATAGTTCGATTTTTTGTAATTCCGGCTTTTTCCATTTTCCTCTCCTCTTTGCCCCATATTATTTTATTTTATTTTTAAAAAAGACTACTCCAAGTCTATAGATATTGAGTATTTACACAAGTTTTTATTAAATCGATCCAAATGAAATGTGTTTCATCTTATTATATATTGCGAAGTCAATATTGTTACTGAGGAAATATAGAATTTTAAAAAGTAACTATAAAAGAAAAAAATTTCAACATATAATATATACACACAAAAAAAGTTGACATATCAACATAATGTATTTTTTTGATAAAGAGGTGTCGATTGACTCTCCTTAAACAAAGACAATTCTGCCCGCTTGCGACTATATGCTTTGATATTTAATCGGTAACACGAGTTAAGATTTATGCACTAAAAATATAAATGGCTTTTAATTTTTATACAATTAGGTCATAATGAAATAATTGTATTACTTTCCAATAAATGTCTTAACTAATTAAATTATAATCGTAAATATTCTTATATAATATATATATATATATATATATATATATAAACTTAAATTCATTTAAAGTTTCACGGCACAATTTTTGCTTGTTCCTACTTTTTTAAGAACATGTAAATGACAAATTTAATTACGTAAGAAGCCAAGTTGAAAAGGTGGAAAATTGATGTTATTTTAATGATCTTGTGGGACCTAAATCTCATTAAAGTTTGGGAAAATTACGTGGCTTAGCTAACTCAATTTTTTAATTATTTTTTATAATAATAGTTTTTTTTTCTATATATATTGTATAGCAATAATTTGAGATTTTATAGCAAATATGCACGAATATACTTATTTTCACAAATACAATTAGATAGAGATATTGTTTACATATAATATATTTAATTATTATTATCATTATTCTTATGCATATAAATATAATGTACTTCACATAAAAATATTATATACATGTGAATATTATCGTGCATATAAATACAATATATTTTATTTTACTATAATGATGAATGCAAGTTTAATATACATAGCACTATATATTTATGAAATCTAAACACAAATAGCATTATATGTATGGGTATTTTCCTTTTAAGTTATTGTATCGACCGTCACATGTTAATGTTCTTCTACGGGATAATTACCTTTTTTGGTTCTACCTAAGAAAATTAAGGAAAAATTATTTAATCATACAAATATTCTTGTCATATTTACTAATTCTTTTACTAATTAATAATTTCATATCAAGTTTCAAACAAGATAAACCTAAAATACATATATTTTGCTACCAGATACACTCTAAAATACAAATGCATAGGGAAAGACACGGGCGAGAGAGGAGAGGGCGAGCGAGATAGAAGGGAGGTGAGTGAGAGACCTATCTGAAACATTAGATACTTTCTGAGTTACAGATACAAAGGGAGAACGGCGAGCGAGAAAGTCAGATATATGCAAATCTACTTGGATATAGTTCTATTTTTCCATACCAAACAATATTCAAATAAATCCAAAATTTGTCCACTAATTTTGTTGCTCCCCTAGTTCATTTATTAGCCAAGTAATTTGGCTAATGATCTTAGAAATGTATAATTGATTGTAGTCACTCTTCAATCTCCATTGTTGTGTTTTTAAATAACAAGTATAAAATTCAAGGTTGATGATGTAGATATACTTTCCACGTGACATGTTTAGATTTGAGTCTTAAACAAAAAAAAAATGGTTATATTTAGATCGAAAGTATAAGAAAATGTATATATAAACCATTACTAACAATATAAGGATGTATTTGACCTATTGAAGAAACAAGAATATTATCGATAAAATAATGACCACAATTTTACTCCTCCCTTTATTCTTCTCTTCTATGATTTCTCCGTGATTTGAGAGTCGTCAGTAACGTATATCTCGAACCAGTATGATTTGGACTTGATCTCCATGAAGAATTTTCTTGAAATACTTGATTGTCAAGAAGAGTCTGAGATATCTTGATCTCTTTATGAATATCCAAGAATTTATGTAATATTCGAGATCTCAGAATAAATTGAATACTAGAAAAGAACATAATAATTCTGAGAGTCGTCAGTAACGTATATCTCGAACCAGTATGATTTGGACTTGATCTCCATGAAGAATTTTCTTGAAATATTTGATTGTCAAGAAGAGTCTGAGATATCTTGATCTCTTTATGAATATCCAAGAATTTATGTAATATTCGAGATCTCAGAATAAATTGAATACTAGAAAAGAACATAATAATTCTTGAAAGCTACATGTATACATGTACAACAAATGTTCTTTGTCTTAATCTTTTCTTTTTCCAGGTTGCTTCTTTTTTCTCATAAAAAGAATCACAAAGACAACTACAGATAACATTACAGCTGATCCAACAATAACAGGAACACAGACAACTACAGATAACATTACAGCTGATCCAACAATAACAGGAACACATACCTTGCTCCTCTTAGGCAGTTTATCCTCCTCTTTTTCACAAACTTCATCATCTTTCAAATTTCTACATTCAAGTTTATCATCACCTATTTTGGTTTCCCTTCCGGGAACTTCATCTTTAGCATCATGTTGTTTGATTAGTCCTTTTCGATATGCAGTTACTGAATCAGCTGATCCTTCGTCTTCTTGAAATCTCGCTCTTTTAAGAATTGTACAAGGCAAATTCTCCGAGCTGGTCTGTGTAACAAGCTTTGGCTCCTTCATTCTCTTTGGCATTGTAATAGTCAAGTTGGAGGTTTCCTCATTGAAATTAGTTATAATTTCGTCCACAATTACCCCTTCTGGAACCTTGAAAGACTCTGTAAATTTTCTAATTTGTACACCTTTCTTGATCACTTCACTCCCGATCATTACAGTTTCTTGGACCGGCTTCTCACATGTTACCACCAGTTTAGTCCTGTCCTCATTAAGATCAACCTTTACGTTTCCTTGCGTATAACCTACACAAATATTTTCCACAATCAAATAAAAATAACCAATGTCTCGCATAAATAAACTTTCGAGCAAATGCTATTAAGTTCAGCAGAACCCGTATTTGGGCTTCTACCTCTGCCCCTGTAATAACCAAATACCAGGAAACGACATTCTCATAGAATAAGTCAAACATACGAGAGATAACCTTTCAAATGAGCAGTGATGACGAACATAGTGTTTGTTTCTGTAGACTGGAAAGCAAGGCCAGCTCGATCTCTCGGAAACTGAAAGAATTCACTGGAGTTGAATTCATCTGAAACTCTTGCTACCTTGGATCTCAATTCCGTATCCATTTTTGATGATTGTTGAGGAAAACTTGATTGAGCAATTTAAAATGCTAATTTAAAGTCAAGAACTAACAAAAGCATATGCTAGACTTGAGAGAAAAGCACAAATGCTTTGCTTCATAACCAATTATACTTTGGATTATGAGGTCACATGGACGAAACACTTCTTACAAAGTTTTGTCCAAGTTCGCCTTCAAACAAGATTTTGCGTTTGATTCCAAACACATGAATACATTGTTAAACATTAAAATTGGATCCTGATTTAAATGGAACAATAGTTTACCAAGTTTAATTTACGCGCCTACAGTATAACGGATTTTTACACTATCAATGTATGTAACATGTTGTTTGTTCACAATAATGTAAACAAAAAGACATCTTTAATAAACGATAGCAGCTGAGATTGAGACGTGGCTCAAGACATAAACGTACAAAAACTTGTTATATATAATAACATATCCTATGAAATAAATAAGCAAGAACATGCAGGCAAATTAGTGAGAAATTAGTCATTACCTGAAGATGCTTTTCTTTGACTAGAATTAACTTTGTGGCTACCATTATCGAAACCTTTGACTCGGTCAACAAGAAAGCCACAACTTTGACCAATATCTTGAGACCACAACTTCCTTACAGCTCACATGATGAGAATTGTTTAATACTAACCTGAAAGATCAGACAATTTCAAGTAGAAAACAAGAACTTCTTCAGATAGTCATTGGTCAAGAAAACCTTATAAGAAGTCATTAACAAAGTTCTGCTATTGACCACGAAGACAGTCAATGACAAAGCCAGCACTCCTGTCAGAGAAGAACAACCCAGTGCACTAAGCTCCCGCGATGCACGGAGTTCAGGAAAGGGCCAGATCACAAGGGTCTATTGTCCGCAGCCTCACCCTGCATTTCTGCAACAAGTTGTTTCTACGGCTCGAACCCGTGACCTGAACACTGGTCCAGAATCCATAGATCAAGATCTTGAGATTCCAGAAAAGGAAATTTTCCGACTTCCAAGTTAAGAGAAGTTGAGAACCAAAAAACAAAATGTTATCCCATGGAACAAGAGAAAGTAGTTTGTGACCAGCAGGCTATGGACTGTAAAGCGAACAGACTTGTGCAATGAAAGATCAGAAATAATACGATAAGTATTCGGAGAAAATACCCGAAATACGACAGTTAACCATGACAGAAGGGTATAGGAGAAACTTTGCTTGGCATCATCATTGAAATACACAAAGAAAATCCCAAACTATAAGAGAAATAAAAGTAAAAATTAGAGATTCTTCGTATGGATGGTTATTCATAGACAGCTGCTAAACAACTCTTACACACATTACAATTGGACAGATAGTAACTCGGAGACTAATTTCCTTCCTGCTGATTCATTTCCTATTTTTAGAAAAATCTAATGCAAGAGCTTCAATAAATGCATAATGCATTGATATATATCCCCAATTACAGCATCATAAGCAAAATGTTGAAATGAAACTCAGTTACAGAGGTAAAAGACAACTGACTAAACAACCTTACACAAGATGAACAACACAACATGGACCAGAGATCCAACTATTTTGCATTCTTTACATAATACATAGCGATAAACACATGAGTTTACCTCTTTAGACTATTTTGGGACATTGCACCATTTCATCCTCCCTATTCTTCTCATCTAAAAAAGGGCAAACAAAAAGAAACGAAAAGAAACAATGGGAAAACTGAGAGCATAATCTGCTCTTCTAATAATGGTTGCAGACAAGCACACACTCGACTACTACAACTCTAAATGGAATCGTGATTCCGTTTTACCTATAACACTATTGAATCCCTCATCCAATAGAGTCGAGCCCTTCAGTCCTGCTTCGAACAATCCTATGAAACACTTCTCGTACCTGACGCTCCAACGGGCCCAACCCATCTTTTAGACCATAGTAAACTATCCCAAGCTCCTGAACTCTTTGCTTAACTTCCCCTTCCTTTTCCTCAGAAAGGGGGAAGTGAATGGTATCGGTCAATTCATTCATGTGGCGGGCACATATCTCGATCTTATTAATCTCTCTCAACAATCCACAAGCATTTCTACGCTCCCTCTTTCTTGACTCCTCCAAAATCCTCTCATGGAGGGCGAGAACTGGAGCAGCCCAAATGAATTGCCTAGTAACATGAAAATGCGTTTGAAGGCCACGGTCTTGGCAGGGAATTGCAGCTACAAGCGTCCACATTACAAAGTAAAGCACATAACTCATTGTAAAAACAGCTACAGCTAATCCATTAGTGGCACTAATTTCATTATTTTTTGGAGCAACTAAGTTTTGACCAATTGCTTGAAGTTGCTTAGCAGCAGACCAATTCCGCGATACACTCCATGACAATGATCGAAATTGGCCCAACGAATTATGATCCTTCTGAGCATTGTTTCGTCCAAATGACCTGTTTCTATCAGCAAAACTTGAATTAGACTCTTTTTCATCAATCATTCCAATTGCCAAATCAATCAAAGCTTTCATGGAACGACGAATTTGACCTTCCCCAATACTCCTCTGGCTATCCAATGCATAATAAACAATCTCCAACTGCTTCTGCCATTGCCTGATCAACTCAATCCCATCTCGTATCACATTACACACATCTAAAGCTTTCACACTCCTTTCGTAATATTCCATTACGTAACGGTCAGCAGGGGATTTATTCAACAACCCCTTATTCTTAGACACAATAGACTTAAACTGCTCCTGGCAAGAAAGGAACACATCCAATAATTTGTGAATCCAAGGAATCGACAAAAGCTGATCAGAGTCTGCAGATGCCAAATCATTGAAAAGCTCAGCTACTTGCTTTTGAAAAGCTTCAAGCTCAAGCTCTTGGCTAGTTCCCTCATGACCACCAGATTCCATAGAATGTACTTGTTGATCGCGACGTAAACTCAGAATAGACCTCCCAAAAGTTGAAAAATCTGTTGCTGGCATTTCTTGAATTTTACATGAAACAATCAAATACCCCAAGAAATCTTGAAATTCAAACCAAAATCTCCCAAAAAGATCAAACAAAGATGAACCATTCAATATTTTCCTCAGCTGATCAAAACCCACGAATAACAAACACAAAATGAAAACAACCCAATACCAAAAATCCAAACTTTAAACAGAAATTAGTGTCAACCCCACAAACATTCCTCACTACAACAACCTAACTATGATCAAGAATTGATAGAAATGATTTGAAATTCACAAAATGAAAACAACCCAATACAAAAAATCAAAACTTTAAACAGAAATTAGTGTCCAACCCACAAAAGCTCTTCACTACAACAACCTAACTATGATCAAGAATTGATAGAAATGATATGAAATTCAGAAAATTCAAGAACCCTTTTACCTTGACACCTCTAAATACTCAATCAATGCTCTCAAATCAATACTCAATCAATGCTCTCAAATCTTACTTTCACTAAAATGAGAGAAAAAAAAAGTGATGTAGAATTCAAGAAAAAGAGAAAAACACAAAAGGGGAACCGAAAGACAAAGGTAAAGGATGTTTTTGGAACCCTAAAAAAGGGGCTTATATTGTGGTCGATTTGGACCGCGTAAGATTAGTTTGTTGAAAAAAAAAAAAGGATGTTAAAGAAAACTTTTATTTCTTTAGGTTTATTTTTAATTGTTGATTATACTAAAAATAAATGTCTACTTTTAAGTATTTATCTAATTTCAAATATTAAGAGACAATTTATTATTAATTACAATTAAAAGAAATGTAATAAAATAATCAATTTGTTTATTGCTCGTTACTAAAGAGTTTTTCTAAGCCAATACTATAAATAGGGATGTACATAGGTCGGTTTGGTTTGGTTTTTCATTAAAAAAAAATCTAAAAACAAATTATGTCGGTTTATTAAATCTAAAAACCAAATCAAACCACATAAAGTCGATTTTTTGGTTTCGGTTTTAGTCGGTTCTTTCGGATTTTTTTGGTTTTTTGTTTTTTACAACTATACGGTGTTTGAAAAAGAAATCAAATATATTTTCACTTACATGTGTGATAAGCTAGACTTAAAAAAATGTTAAATGAATATAAATTTTTGAAAAGATGGTAAAATTCACATGAGTACAAAAAAAAAAATTTTAAATATCAACGCTCATTATGTTAAGTTAATAAGATTAAAGGCTACATGCAAACTGAATACAAAACAAAATATTTACAAAGTAAATTGTTAACTTTGAATTTGAAAAACTATAACAATATAATTGTAACTTCGAATCTAAATACAAAATAAAATATTTACAAATTTTACAAGCCCAAATTTGAAATAAAACATATAAACATTGAAACTATAAACTAACTAAAAATATATTAACAAAGTAGATTATAAATAATATTTTTTATCTATAAATAAAATAAAATTATATACACACACATATATATATATATATATATATATATATATATATAAAATATTTACAAAATTTTCCAAGCCCAAATTTGAAATAAAATATATAAACATTGAAAACTATTAACTTACTAAATATATACTAACAAAGTAAATTATAAATAATATTTTTTATCTATAAATAAAATAAAAATATATATAATATGTCGGTTTGGTTTGGGTTCGGTTTGACTTTTTTTCTTTTAATACCAAACCAAATCAAGAGTGGTCGGTTTTTTTTTCAACCGCCAAACCAACCAAACCAAACCACAAATTGGTTTTTTTTTTTTTTTCAGTTTGATTTGGTTCGTCGGTTCGGTTTGACTTTACGGTTTGACTTGTACCCCCTAACTATAAATATGTAAAAACTAGACTGAGGAAATAGTAAGTACTCTCTCCATGTCTATTTTTACTTGTCTATTATTTAAACAAAACAAATGTTTCTTTACTATTATGAGAAGTAGTTTGTTATTTAAATTGTTTTAATTCAATTATTAGTTGTGCTCGTAATCTATTGCATGATCTTTCCACATAAAATAATATATGAATCTTCATATTTAAGTTTAATTTAAGATTAAAAGAAATAACAACTAAAACATTCTCTTCCGTAAAATAATAACGTTATATTTTAAGTGAGATTTGAATATCCTAATCCAACAAATCAACAACAATATGTTACATATTTATGATTGAACTTTCTATTTTTTTGAAAGATTCAAAATTCAAAGAAATTATTCTCTATGACCAATTGTAATTTAAGTAGAAGAAAATGAGGACGTAATTTATATTATTTTTTTATTTATTGATCTCATAGATCCAAAAGTTTACCCATCTCCTATGAAATTAATCTTATAACTAAACGAGTGGTTATAATGAGACATAAAATTGAGCACCCTTTCAAAATCCATATAAAGCTTTCTTCTTCTTTCTTCTTTATAATTTATAATTATACTCTGTATCAAGTTAATATGAATTTACATCTCGTATAAAAGATAATTTCTCTATTCAAATTTTTTTATTTCGCTCAAATTTGAGATTTTTAATTTAAAGTAGAATATTAGTTAAGAATAATTGCGTTCAGAAGATAAATACAACGAAGACAAGGATATTTAAATAGATGGAAAATATATTATGAAAGATATAATTATGAACGAAGTTATATAGGACACGCGAGGTGATCTCTATATGATGGATAAGATGAGGAAATTAAGAATAAGCTGAGATGGATCGAATATATAAAAAGAAAATGTGTGAATGCATCGGTAAAGAGGTGTGAAAAACTGATAGTAGCATGAGTTAGGAGAGGCAGATGTTCGTCGAAAAAAAGTGAGAGAAGGTGGTTAGACAAACATTACACAACTCCAACTTATTAATTAAAGACATATCCCTAGATAGAAAAGTATGAAAGTTAAAAATTAAGGTAAAATGTTAGTAGGTAATCAAATTTTGTCGCAGTTTATATGGGAAAGGCAAGGGGTCCTCTCTTCTTCTTCTCCTTATTAGTACTAGTATTATTTTGTAATCACGTAGTTTCTTATTCTTTGATTTATTATTATTTGTTACTTTATTTGTTTTGTACTTTTTTTATTCCTATAATACTTTCGTGCAACTTTATTTCAAAAACTTTTTTTTTAATTGAAGCTAAGATCTACTAGAAATAATTTCTCCATTCTACAAAAATAGAAATAATGTTCGTATAATATGTACATTCAATCCTTTTCAAACTTCACTTATGTTATTATTTCAGGATAGAAGAATTCACTTCATTCACTCCACCATAGCCTCTTGTTGGTATATCGTATCAACTCTTCATTAGGTAAAGGTACAATAATGATAATATATTTAGTGTAGTCTTATATAGGTGGAGTCTCTTTTTAAAATTTCATTAGTTAAATTTTTGGCTTCATCACTATAACTTTATAGGTATAATCTAGAGAGAACGATATACACAAACCTTTACCCGTATTTGAGAGCATATTTCAAAGAAATTTAAAACAAAAAATAACAGGAAAACTTTCCATTCCTCAAGGTGGACCCTTACACGCATCTGACACGTTTTACCACCAATGGAGATGGGCCAAGAAGGAAATATATAATACTCATCCGTCTCAATTATGAGTTAGTTTAATTTAATATGAAATTTAAAAAAAAAGAAAACTTTTTAAAATTTGTAATTTAAAATAAATTATTAATATTTATGTGACTATAAATCATTTCATTAAAAGTAAACTAGACATAATAAAGTTAAATTGTTACTAAATATATAAATGTGTCATTCTTTTTTAAATAACTAGACATAATAAAGTTAAATTGTTACTAAATATAGAAATGTGTCATTCTTTTTTAAATGAGAAAATTTCGCAAATAGTCATTATAATAAACCTAATTAGGCTCCTTAGCTATATTTTGTATACTTACGGGTTGTATCTATAGTTTAAGTTGCTATGGACGACCTCGTTTGTATAATTTACGTGTGCGTTTGTATAATCTGTGTACATTTGTACAATTCATGTGTATTTGTATAATTGAGCTATTTTCATTCGTATTTGTATTTAGTATCAATTGATTTGTATTTGTGTATAAACTCGAAATATAACGGATTTATAGAAACACAAACATCTTAATTTTAAACATTTATACAAATTATATTATACAAATTACATTATACAAAAGTTATACAAATTATATTATACAAATTTTGAAAACTACACGTTTATACAACTAAAACTCGACCGCGTAAGCCTAGAAATTAGTGGCGAATGATGATTCAAATTATAGCTATATTAACTAATTAATTAGGTATATGTTTATTTATCCACGTAATTTCTTATTATTAAACTAACTAAAAAAAAACGTAAGTGGTATAAATTGACACATAAGGAATAATAAATCCCCACATCTTGGATTCACTTTTATTATTTGTTTTAATCATATATTGAAGAGATTATTAAAGAATTGATTAAATTATATTGAATATCTCGTTCATTTAACAATATAATTATAATTAACTGAATAATTTGATCATTAATTATTTAATTCTTATATTGGAATCATATCGTTATCATAATTTTGCAATAACTTATTTTCAACCGAACAATCCCATGCTGTGGGAAATTTTATTACAAAGTTCTTTTTTCCAATAATTTCCCCTCTTTTTAGTCCAAATACAAGAAACTATTTATATTCATGTTAAATTTTCCTTAGTAAAACTATAACAAAGAAGTTTTTATTTTTTGCTTCATTATTAAAACAAGTTTTTATTTTCCTTTTTTTGCGTCGTTCTTTGGACGTTTGTATTAGTTCCAGAAAACAAATGACTTTATCTTGAAGCATTCAAATATGGATTGACAATTAGCATTTCACCATAAATCAATTCAAATTCGAAAAAAAAAAAAGAGTTTTTGAAGTTAATGAGTTGAAAAATAATTTTAAACTTAAAAGTTATGTCTAAACACGTATTTTACTTGAAAAAAACTAAAATTTTGTGAGTGGAAGGAAAATTTTACCCAGAATTAGTAGTTTTTAACTTGAATTTTTTAAAAGATAAATTTTCAAAAACTGACCAAATTTCAGGAATAAACTACGTTTCTTTTTATCTCCGATCAAATGGGAGCTTAGATTTTTTAAAAACAATTTTTAAAATTTGTCTTCTTAAATAATTTTTTTAAAAATATTTTTCGAAAAAAACTATACGTTAATATTAAAGAAAATGGTTCACGATTCTTTTTAAGAAAAATTGACTGTCAATTAGCCTTGATAATTAGTTTTAGATTTTTGGAACAAATTTGACCAAATGTGAAATAGTAATAATTCATTAAATATTGTATGCACACGTACGGAGTTAGTCTACGTTGGCGCGTATCCCTAGAACATTTGAAGGAGTACTAATAATTTCCTTCTAGATTATTCTTCATCCTTTAATTCCATAATGTCAAAAAAAAAAAAAAAACAATAAGCAACTTGTTAATAAAAATAATTGAAAAACAATCTTAACATTCAATAATGGTGGTATATTAGATTCGTATCGAGTATGGTCTAGTTAAGAAAACCAATCTTAAAATTCAATAATGGTGGTATATTAGATTCGTATCGAGTATAGTTTAGTTAAAGAAAAACAGATACCTCATAAGAATTTCTCTATTTTTAAGGTCAGCAACAAAACTATTTTTGTTTAAGGAAATATAAAAAATTACAAAGTGTAAATATACATATATATATATATATATATGTTGAATTTTTTTGAACTTTCTAGTCTTTGTATTTTAATTTTCCTGTGTGAAAATCATATATTATTGTTAACATTTTTTAATTAATTAGTCAACTAAATTGTGCAATTGAATTGCAGTTAAACTATAAGTTTATCGTTTAGTGTTTATATTTTTGCAAAAAAAGAATATATTCTTTTCACATCTTATTTAATTTATTTAACCATTCTTTTTGTAAAAGGTCTCACACCCTCCACCATATCCTTCCAGCCTAGAACAACGTAACACCATGATATCTGTTTCACTTTTTCTTTTATTTTTAACTCGGTGTTCACATTTGTATTCAGATTCGATTAAACTCGAATTTACATATTACATCATTCATTTATAGAGTGGGGTAAAGAATATAAATCTTTGCAGAAACTCATAAATGTATTTCAATTACACAATAGGAATATAATAGAAATTCTGGGAATTAGAATAGGAAGACGATTGAATTAAAGGACAGTAAAAACTAGAAAGAGACGAGAAGCCATATACTCAAACAGGGGACGAAGGAGTGTAGAATCTTTATAACAATTTGCATAAACCGTTCTTTCTTATTCTCGATCCTTCTAACTAGTTGTTAATTATATTGGGCTTGGGTTCTAGATCAATTTTTATGAAGCCCTTTCAATTTTGTTGCTTCTTGTTGGCCAAATAGCTAATTTTGGAACATTCGTGTAAGTATCGACATTAGGCCGAGGCTGGTTCATAACATGCTGTGCTTTCAACAAAACTCTTTTCACAATTTAAATCTAAAACCTCTAATTTAATAATTAAAAGTCAAGGACTTCCAATCATCTCATCAGAATTCATGATAGTGGCTAACACATCGATAAACCTATTCTTGTATATTAATCCCTATCAAATCAAGAGCATAATAAATGAATTGACTTATAAAACTAGAAAACCCCACAAAAAGAAGTGACAAAACTTGTGGTTCATTTTTTGTCTTTCCCAAAAGTAAAACTATATAGTATCTGCCTTTTAGGGTGATGAAAAATGATCACAAGTCCTTTCTAAGAAATTCTATTTTATTAGGAAAAATTAAAATAGACCATACTCTAAATTCCAAATTTTTGTTCATCTCAAAAGCTCATTTAATGTCACTATCAAAATGAGAAAAAACAATTAGAAATGTAAAAACTTGTCAATTATTTCTTCTTCTTTTTTGTCTAAACTCCCAAAATTCTCCCCTTAGATCGAAGAGAGATGTGGCTTAGATCAAACTGTCGACCCCATAAATTGTGCCATTTATTTGGTCTCCAATTAAAAAAGAGTCTGTTCAAGTGTGTTTGGCAGGAAGGGAAAATATTTTCCTAAGGTTGTTTTTAAATTTCTTTTATGTTGACTCAGAAAATTAATTTCTTAAAAATAAGGAAAAAATTTCATAATTGAAAGTAAAACAAATAAGTTTCATAAGTAACATTTCAAGTTTACTACATCATCTTATCTCTATCCTTGCAACCTCCAATTCTACTCGTGATATTTGTTAAATTATATATAATACCAAATAGTTAAAAAAAGAAGTAAATAAAATCCACATATTTCCTAAAAAAAAAAGTCAAAAAATATTTTCGTTCGTATCAAACAAAAATAAAGTTCAAGGGGTACTTTGATGTTCTACCTCAATGCTCATATCTTGACCTTGACTTTTGAAAAATGCATTTAATATAGCGTTTACTTTAGGCTCTCGTGATTTTTGTGATCTCAAAAGTTATTATTATATAAGCAGATTTATGCATTAATTTTTATTTTAAAATATTTATAAAGTCTTATAGAGGAAAAAATGTATACAATCTATATAAGAAAAATGAAAAAAGCAAGTTTATTTGGGGTGTGCATGATTTGGTTAAAAGTCTACTCGAATCAAAAATCAAACTAAGTGAATTAAATAAGACAAAAATCAATCTTTTTTGGTCACCTGATATAAAGAGTAAGCACTATTTAAGAAGGGGAGTAACCTAAAATAATGATTATAATTTTATTTTTATAATATTTTTTTAAAAAAAAGTTGGGGTGGCTAGGAAAGGAAAAATACGGGAGGAAATTACAAAATGAAAAATCGAACCCTACCAACACAGTGAAAGTTCATATAGTCAACCAACTAAACTATTACGATTCCCTATTTTTTGTTGTTTTTTATAACTTTTATTTTCTTCTTTCTTCTTCAAAAATCAGTTGCCAACTCCGTAAGAACTCCCCAATTTCAATGACACCATTTTCCCCCAAATTCCATCCACATTCTTTTACTACTATTTAACTCTCTTCTATTCTAAAACCTTATATAAATATTATTTTACATTTCGAATGACTATATAGAAGGGGAAATTACGCGAATAAACAAACATATACTAGCTAGTTAATTAGTTAACATAGCTATAGTTTAACAAATTTACAATTCGCCACTAACATTTAACGTTAATTATGTGTGCTTCAATTCGAGTTTGTATAATTCGTCACGTTTGTATTATTTGCCACTAACAATTCTTTGTTTGATTTGTAATTGTATATAACAGTGATTTCCTTTGGTTTTTGAGTTTTATCATCAGATACATTCAATCTTTATGTACAACTTTTTAAAGTTTGTATAGACATGTAGTTTTAGAAATTTGTATAACTGTTTAAAGTTGAGATGTTTGTGTTTGTATAAATTCGTCATTTTGAGTTTAATCATATTTGTATAATTTTGAAATTTGTATTACTCCGAAAAAGATCAAATTTTAGATCTATAGATGTACCCATATTTGTATGAATCTGTAATCGTCTATTGTTATTCTAATTGTATATTTCTATATTTTACTTATACAAAAAATATAAGTACAAAAGTCTGCCAACATAATTATAATTATACATATATGGATGAAAATAATTCAATTATACAAGTACATGTGAATTATATAAACGTACCCTCGAATTATACATATGAGTAAGCTATAACTACAACATATAAATATGCAAACTATAACTAAGAATCTAATTATGTTTATTATAGTGGCAATTTAGGAAATTTTTCCTTAGGAAAAAAGAAAGTTATATATTTAATCGGGCTAAAAAGAATATATATATATGTATAGAGTGAGATATATATATTGTATACTCACCGAGTATACATATTATACATTGAGTATACAGCAAATTTTATACAATAAAGTACCACCACAATATTACATTGCATCTAGGTAGTCAAGCTTCTATGTTTTTTGTTGCATTATCAAATATTTTCTTACAATAGTAGTTAAAAAATTCAGTATACAATAGTATACATCTGGTATATGACATTACACACTATGTTTTTTTTCTTTTACAACAATGTTTAAAAATTTGATATACAATATTATATACATATTATACAAAAATATAAGAGTTGTTTATACAGTATTATATAAAATAATTTTCTTCTTATTTTTTAAATTCAAGCACCAGATTTATCCATTTTTTTTTTTGCAATAATATCCATTTGAAAAAAAGATTATTTGCAGAAAATTAATTTTCAAACTTTGAAGCTTCGTGATTCAATAATGATCGTATATAAAGTTTTCGTTTCATGTTCAAGTTATCGGCCTTAAATCAATGGATAACCATGTTTTTCAATTTCAAACAGCATTCTTCAGTATATAGGTCAAATTATGAAGAAGCTAAAATATGGACCCAATTTAATAGTATTATTGCCTGAACTAATACATAGTATAATTTTCACAAGTTATATAAAAAAGATATCTATAAATAAATATTTTTAAAATGTAACTTTTCTTTTTTTAAAAAAGAAGATATTATAATGCTAGAGGCCACCTGTAAGTTGCCTTACCATATATTGTAATCTTCAAAAGGTTTCGTGGCCATTATGAATCCAACCATCCCCATTCTTTTATATAATTTTTTTTTTTTTTCACGTAGGGATAACTATATAATACCAAAGGGTTAGCTAGATAGAGTTTTGTAAATTTAATCAAATTTATTATTATCGTTTCGATTGATACATAAGAAAATTATCAATATTGTAAATATCACTAGTTTGATGCACAAAATATTTCACGTTTACTCGTATATAATTCAGAAAAAGGTCATACTTGAGTGGTATGATATAGAAAAATTATCCTAGTACCCTTTTATCTATCACATTTGTCATATGAAAAGCAACAAACAGACTAGAACATGATTGCTATCATTACACTCGATATATTAAGAAAATTCTTCCAATGATATTTCAATCTTGATCTTATTAAACTAATCTCTATGATTAGGTGGATATTGTTTTAATTGAATTATTTTTTTCTACAAATTAATGTTAAAGACCACCCCCCACCCCCTGCCCCGGTCCCCCACATAAAAGATTTGTAGAGAAAAAAAACATACAATTAGCTGTAATGGATGAAACTTTATTTTGTGTGTCATACACAGCTGACATAAATTATGTGAGACTTCTTTCTATTTCATAAAGTATATGAGTTTATTAAAGTTAGCCGTCATTGATGATGATCTCAGCAATGATGTTAACTATAAGTAAAAAGTTTGTTTCTTTTCATGTATATTAGGCACTTAGGATTAATCATTTGATCAAATCAAAGCATACTCTTATTTTTGGCTTCTCAAGAATGGAGAAGCCACCATATATATATCATGCAACAACATATATAGATCAAAGTAATATTCATGTATTTTGATCTTGTGCTTTATAAGCTCATGATCTACTCTAGCCATGGAAAGGAAATGCCAAATGATCACCGAGTTGTGTTGCACAGAAGCAAATTCAGAATTTAGAATCAGGTTTAGATTTTAAATGTTTTTATATGTTTATGTGATTCATAATATAAAAAATAGTTGAATTTGTTGAACCTGCTCTAAATCTGCCTCTGAATGTGTTGGATAGTACTCAATATGAATCCATCAAGACAAATGAAGTGTACATACAAGTAAATCATGGAGACTCAAGTGAAGATTGAAAGTACCTTTTTAAGTTTGAAATGCTAATTAGAAGAGTGCTCACTTCTCAGATATCTGTCATTGCCAAATTAGGAACCAAATGGTTCACTAAAATTGGCATTTCTCTTCCAAAAAAAAGAAAATACCCATAGAATGATGGTTGTTTACAAAGTTGATTCCTCAGATGGTCATTCAGATAATAATTATTATCATAAAGTCTTTTTTCTTATCAAAAAAAATTAAAATCAAGAAAAAAGGTGACTTTCTAAGATAATATTATTAATTGAGTGACAATCTGAGAAATCAACCCGTTATTTACATCATTTAAGTCTTCTTTATCATCTCAACAAGGAGAGCAACTTTCCATGGAGTTAATAGAACAATGACTCTTCATATATTCTTTCGATTTGTAAAGAAGATTAGCTCATATATGTTGACAATGTAATTTATTTCTTTTACAATCAATATAACACCTAGAGGCTCCATAAAAAGATTTGTAATGTGAACAGACAATCTGCTATAACATGTAAAGATGAATTGATAGTACATATCTATTTCAACTTTTTATATTTATCTCTTTATGAATATATATTATTATAAAGTCGATGTATACTAGTATATATATACCAATGCAAGTTAATTCATATAATATAGTTGGCACTGTCCATGTCGCACAAGATAAAATGATGAATGTTTGAATTTCTATTACTTTATGATTCAAACTTGAACTAAAATTGAGTAGTAAACTAATTAAGGCTTAAGTCATCCATAACAATTTAAAATTATCTGCATATTTCACTTGGACACCTCAATTAAGAGGTGTACCTATTGAACACCTTTCTTGTTCAAAACATGTACTGGCGTCTTAAGAACCATAATATTTTGAAGAGAATACCAATTATGTTTCCATGAAAAACATGTAAAGATTTGAAATTCATCATTGAAGAGATTCGAAGCTCAATAACAAATTTAGTGAAATTTCACAAGTGAGTTCCGGGGGGGTAGAGTATACACAGATTTTACTCTTACCTCGTAAAGGTAAAAAAACTATTTTTGAAGAAACCTCGACTTGAGTATAATAATCAAAGTAGGTATAACAACAACAACATATAACCAGTGAAACTTTTAAAATTTGACTGCCGCAAATATAAATCATTCGAGTTAATAGTGTATCATAAGACTCGAAACATCAAGAGAAACTCATCTTTAAAATTTGGGATTGTTTAGAGAAGATTAGAGTTGGTCGGGGGTTTGAAAAGAATAATTCAACTCATTGAGAAAGATGAACTACTGCAATGTATAAATATTGTATAATAATGTATATACATAGTTATACACCATATTTTATGTAATATAAATACATTACATATATATATCCGACCATTTTAACTGAATTTTTTTTTACTTACATATATAATTACATAAGATGCCCTTCTCCTTATTGGGTTCTAAAATATATTAGAAGTCACTCTCAATATCTCAACATCTTCCAAAGGGTCAAATGAATGATTAGCGACTTAACTTCCAATTATTTAAGCTAATAATTGTAACATTAATATTGAGACTATATATAATGGCATATCAAAAGAATATAATATTTTGGTTAGGTTCTTAATAATCATATAGAAAGAGAGTGGGAAATTACTAATCTCACCTTAATCAATAATTGACATGCTAAAATGGAAAACCACTTTTTTTTTCTCCCATTGTTTGAATAAACCAGTAACTATTAGTGGTCCATTTATCAAGGCTTTCTTTGTATTTGTTGGGTTGGTTAAGCAATCTTGTTTGAGCTAGGCAGGAAGTCAGAAGAGGTTGTCAAATAAGAGGTAAACCAGTGAATATTAGTGGTCCATTTATCAAGGCTTTCTTTGTATTTGTTGGGTTGGTTAAGCAATCTTGTTTGAGCTTGGCAGGAAGTCACGAGAGGTTGTCAAATGAGCGGGTTGGGTTGAAATTAGAAGTATTAAAAGGAAAAATTACCTAACTACACATCATTTATCATCATATTTTCTTATTTTCCCTATCATTTTAAAAAATATCAAAAATCCCCTTTTTGCTCTTATCATTCCTTTTTTCACATACATTAATTTGAAATCTCTTATCCATTATTTTCCTTCCTTTTTTGATCACTCCACAAATCTCTCCACGGTTACTTTCATTAATCTATTTTTGAATTTCAAATCTTTTCTCTTTTCAATAAATGATTTCAAGTTATTCAAGAGGTATATTTCTTTCAATCACTTCAGTTTTCGATTTCTTCTATTTTTTTTAAAAAAATTTTCATCTTAAAAAATTACTGAATCTTTTACTTCCGGTCTCTTTATGGAAGAGAGGTGGAAAAACCTTGCTAATGCACATAGTTCATCTTGGAGTGCATTTGAAATGGTTCCAAGAATTGCTAATAGAGGTCTTGATACACTTCATTTTGTTGGTTCGATCTTTCAGTTTTTTAGGCTTACTTTTAATGTATCTCGCTTATTTTGATTCTTAAATTAGTCTTTCTTAGTGTTATCACTAATCCGATACATCAATGCTACAATAGATTTTGTTTTATGCAATGTATCATGTTCATATTTAAGGTGTTAATACATAACTCTAATGTTGTTGAATCTTCGATTAGTGTTTATCATGTTCAATATAAATGTACTTGATACATAAACTTTGTGTTATGTATCACACACCAAAAAATATGCTATTTGGATAAATTACATGTATAATGTTTTTTTTTTTAAAAAAAGAAATATAGTATTTCTCAAACAAAATAAGACACATAAATAATAATGTATCATGCACTAATTTTTTAAGCATGATATGTAAATTCAAATTCATACTAAATGTATCTGATACATAACAATTACCAAACAATAATGTATCGATCTCAAACCTAAAATCTTATGGGCAACACTTTCTTATTTAATATATCTAGTAGAAATACAACACTTATCAACTTAAATTGAAAGGATCTTCATGATATATCTTCTCAAAATTTTCGATAATTTTGAATCAAAATTGAAAATATCTTCAATGAACTAGGAGAATAATTTTGAAACTCAAGATTTTCAATAATTTTAAATCAAAACTAAAAGGATCTTCAATGAACTGAGAGAAGAATTTTGAATCTCAAAATTTTCGACAATCTTGAATCAAAATTGAAAGGATATTCGATGACCTTGAAGATTCACAAAAGAAATCGTTTGTCCAACAACAATTCCATCACTTTTGTATTCTTCATAACTCACCTTGCTTATCCAAAATTTCGACAAAAGTTTTTGAATCAAATCTGAAAGGTTTCTTTGCTAAATAGGTCATGTCTGATACACTAATTTAAGCAAAAATTGGTTATTATTCCAACAAATTTCAGTGTATATTCCTTGTAAACTGGTCCAAATCCACCCTTTCCAATCTTGTTGTTCACAGAAAAGTTATTTTCAGTTCCAGTTTGTTCTTTTTCCATTTGTACAACACCAGAATAAGGCCTAGCAGAACCATTGTCATCAATAGTGAGAAACTCACTGCGAGTATCTTTGTCGTCTTTCTTTTGGAACATGCCTCAAATACTACAAGCAGTTTTTTTTTGTATCAAACACAACAAATCAAGACATGTGCATTACATGGTCACCATGCATCACGAAAATTTCTTTAACATTAGTTCTTACCTAGTCTTAAAAGATTCATCATAGTTATTGTTTTCGACTTTTTTCAATCTATTACGATTTGGGTGAGAATTGAAAGAAGAAAATTTGAATTGTTTGAAGCTAGACAGATTTGGAATAGAATTGAGAGAAGAAAATTTAAAGTTTGAAGTGAAGCTGGGTGGATTTGGAAGAGAATTGAGAGAAGAAAATTTGAATTTTGATTTGACTGAATCTTTTAAATTTGGGAGAGATTAAAATCAACTAGATTAACGTGATTTGGGGAACTCACATCAATTTTATATTCTCTTTCCTTTATAAGTGTAACTGATTTTGTATCAGATTTAATGTACCCGGCTTTTTTGCTATGTATCCGAATAACACTTATTTTGAGGGATTTTCGTAAATTGAAAAAGTGTAAGGATAGAATGTAATTTAAATCCTTACATTATGGGATTTATGTAAGTTATATATATTAAAATGAATTGAAATAGAAAGGGAGTTGGGTTCTGACCCACCCAAGTTTACTTTGGGCTCAAACAATTTGACCAGCTTAATCTCAATAATTTTAATATATTGTTATTTAAGTTTTATAACTACAATTTGAATTTCAACTCAAGAAAAATTTAACAAATAAGTTACAAAAGGATAGATAAATCCTAAAAGATATAAAATAGATAGTAATTCATACCTTCAATATAGTAATATACATTACATCAATGAAAATAAAAAGTCTAAAAAAGGGGTTGAAATTGGAGATTAAATTGGGCTCAATTGAGGATTCTCTTAAAATGGGTTAAGACTTGATGGGTTGAGATTGAACCCAATTCAAATTATTTTGAATCCAATCCTTAAAATTATGGACAGGTTGGGCGGGTCACCTATAGTTGGACACATTTTTGACGCCCCTAGATTGGACCCCAATCCTTAATACTATATGTCTGAATTTATATAGTATCGTTCAAATTTGAGTGTTAAATTTCTTTCATTTTAATCAGGAATTCAACTATTGAGATTTTTTTTTTTAATTTTAATTTTAATCATGGACACCGTTCTAGGAAAGGGACATATACTTCTTTATTTGTCCAATAAACTAAAAATAGTTGTTCATTGCATGAAAATTCTTGGTATTAACAATGCATGAGTTTTTAATACTCCTATATTATACATTGGCTTGATTAAAGACTCAATTGCCGCTCAAAACTTTTTCTACTTCTTTTTCATCATAATTATATTGTGGAGAGTATATTTATACATAAATATTTTTTGAAAAAAATATGCAAACATGTTATTTATAAAACATCAAATCAAACAATGCGTAAGACATAATCTTTGCATAATTAATGCAAATATAACTATTACAAACATTATTAATATACTTTATTCAACATTATTCTTATATACTAAATGACCTGTGTGCTCATTGCTAGCCCTGGCCAAATCATTGTACAACGATGTTACCATCTAGGCAGGCGCCATGCCACAAAGAGTGATGGATGACGCTAATATCATTGATACGACCTTATGAGAATCATATTGGGGACAAAGAGTGATGGGTGACACTAATATTATAATACGACCCTATGAGAAGTATATTGGGCACAAAGAGTAGTGAGTGGCACTAATATTATTGATATGACTTTATCATAATCATACTCCAAAAACTAGCTATTGAGTATAAATGTGAGACTCAAGTATCATTTCTAACAATATATATAATAATATCATAACCTACAAGAAGTAAACTGTAAATAATAAAAACTTCAGCTATCCCCTTGCATGCATATATTCATCTCTTTTTTGGTGGAATTCATATAATATTACATTGATGTGATTCTTGCAAAAATGTTGGTATTCCTAAAAGATGATAATATGAGAAAGTGGATTTTTGAGGTTCATGCATGAAAAACTTTGAGGAAACACAAAATAAAGCATTGATAATATTTTATTTTATTTTTGGTTTCCCACTCGATGTCCGGAACCCACATTGGAGCTCTGACAGCATGCATTGATAATATTAGAGGAGCTAGTAGATCGCATAGGATGTAAATAACTCTCTTCTAATATTATCACAAGAAGAGTATGATGTAACAAGATGGTGGGAAACGGGAGCGGAGCCAGGTAAGGTTGAACCCCTTGATAGAAAATTACACTTTTTTGAATGATTATACTTCCTGCGTCTCATTTTATGTGGTATTTTTGGATTTTGAGATTCAGACAAGCCTATCTTTGACCGTAAATTTTTCATAGATCTTTTAAATATTTTGGATTATCAACTATTGTGACTTATAGTACTTTTTACGTAGTTTACAAATATAATTAATTTCATTTCAAAAAAATTGAAGATTCCATGTGCAAATTCCTGATCAAACTTAAACTGTTTGACTCTCGAAAAACGAAAAGTGTCACATAAATTGGAACAGAGGGAGTAATTATTTTTTATGTATATATAATAGATGGTGAAATGTGAATCTCTTTTGGCTTCTTCTTGTGTTTCTTCTTCATGTTTTGAAACTTTTTAGTAAAAATTCTGACTCAGTTACGATGACAAAGGATAAAGAAATTTCTAGGAGACAAAATTGGAGAATAATGATCAGATAGAAAAAAATATATCTTGAACTTCTATAAGAAAGTGTTTAGTGAATCTGAACAATGGAGGTTTAACTGGCTTTTCACTGTAACTACATCATTCCTATTAAGTTTTATCTTGAAAAGATATTTTTTATAGTATAGTCGCTCTGTCCCAATTTATATGACTTACTTTACTTTTTAGTCAGTTCCAAAAAGAATGACACATTTCTATATAAAGTAACAATTTAACTATAAAATGTCAATTTTACCCTTAATGAAATGATTTACAGTCACACAAATTTCTATAATTCATTCTAGACAACAAGTTTTAAAAGTCTTGCTTCATTTCTTAAACTTCATACCGAGTCAAAGTACCTCGCACAAAATGGGACAGAGGAAGTATTATTTATAAACTTGAAGATGAAGCCAAGACAACTTTTAGAATTTGTCCTTTCGACATGAATGTGGAATCAATATATTTGCCACTTTGCAATTTGAATTATTAACAAATTTTTATTACAGTAGTATTCGAAATTTGGAAACAACCCCTCTATCTCTACGAGATTATGGTAAGATTTGCATACACTCTACCCTCTCTAGATCTAGACCCCACTTATAGTGGGAATTCACTGGTTATGTTGTTGTATTAGTATTCGAAATAGTATTTCTTCTCATTACAAATATCTTCTTCTTTTTTTTTTTTTAATCAACATAGGAAATTAGAAAATTTGGATATCTAGGCTAACTTTACAAACGTCTTGTCCTTTTTTTTAAAAGATGATGAAAGAAACAAGATTTGATGTTATGGAGTTGCTATTAGATGCTAGAACCATTTGCCCTTTTTAAATACTTAATTTAAATTTGAGAAAATAGTTTTATACATGGGAAATTTGACGATGGTGTTATACATTGTATTAGAGCGGGATGATACCTTATGTGATAAGAATGTATCACCAAGACTTAAAAGGTAAGTTTTATTATGTGGTTGTCGTACCAAGTATATTGTATGGGGCGTAGTGTTGACCGGTTAAGAATTTGTGCATCCAAAAGATGAATGTTGTATAGTAGTGGGCTGAGGATGTTGAGATGAATATGTAGGTATATTAAAAGAAATAGGATTAATTAAGAGCAAATATATATATATATATATATATATATATATATTCAGGACAAGGTGGAGCCGCCTCCATGGTGGATAAGATGAGGAAGAATAGACTGAGATGATTCAGACATGTGAAGAGATGCACATATGTTCCGGTAAGGAGGTGTGAGAGGTTAGTTATGGTGGGTATATAGAGAGGAGAGGTATGCCGAAGAAGTATTGAAGAGAGGTGATTAAACATGATATGACACATTTGTGGCATAAGATGAAGATCGAGGATTTTGATAGAATTAAGGCTAGTATGTAGTAGATAATTTCACTTATCACTATTGTTATTGTTACTCTCCTACTATCTTTTCTTTGATTTTATTATAATATGTTGTTTCCTTTACTTCAATTATATTATCTTCTTTATTATTTTCAGCTTGGCTTTTTCACTAGAGTATTATATTTCAGTTCCATACTTGATTTTGTTATATGTTTTACTTGATTCAAGACTCTATCGAAAATAACCTATTTATTTGTATAATGTAGAAGTAAAATTGTGTTTACATACCATCCTCTTCAGATCTCACTTATGAAACTACATCGTGTAAAATTGAAGATGAATCCGACTTTTAGAATTTATCCTTTCAACATGCATGTGGAGTCAAAACATTGGTCACTTTGGAATTTGGATTTTTCACTTTTAATTACATATATTCTTTCTAATTATGATGAGCCATATCTAATCAAACTTTGGCTTCTCCTTGAAGGTGAATAATGGATGAAATGATGTGCATCTTTTGATTTGTGCGTGGTCCAATTAAGTTACAATTGATGATATATATATTCCAACTTCCCATATATTCTTATATGAAATTATAACAACTTTAAGGTCTTGTGGATTGACAAGAACCAAAAAAGTTTATTCTTAATTACATGCAAGTGTATTTATGAAGCAAGTAAGTTCACTGTATATACTGATCAGTGCAAGGGAATCCACTTTTATCAAAGTATTAACAGTCTAAGAACAATGATATAATCATTGTAATCTCATAAGTAAATTCTGATGCATAATCTTATTAGTTACAATACTTATTAGTTCAAATACTCCTATGTATTATGAGAATTGACTCAAATTTTGCAAATAATTGGAGTCACAATCTCCACTTTACAATAGTCTCCCTTAATAGCATAATAATATATTCCCTTCCACATTATATAACTAGATGTTGACATAGATTTATAGATTTTTACTATGTATATATTTACTTAAGTTTACTCAAGTCTCTAGGAAATAAAATACAATGTGAAGCATCTCACAACTCTCTTATCTTAAAAGAATCATAATAAAGTTCATGAAGAGGTAAATTCCCTTTATAGATTCTTAGAACTTTTCTCAGATAAAATGACAAAAATGGTCCCTTATGTTTGCAAGTGATATAAAATAGTCCTCTAAGTATGCACTAAATACTTTAATCATTTATGTTTGCCAAAATTAACACTTTTAGTCTCTGTCAAATATTTATCGAACACTGTCTGTTAAATTTGATGTGAACTACAATAAAAAGAAAGCAAATTAGTCAGAATTCACATTTAGAGGTAATTTTCTCTTGTAGTTTATGCTATTTTGACGTATTTCTAGAGTCTAATATAACTTTTTGATTTTTTTTAGTATTTAGCGTATATTTTTGTGTTGCATATTTAAGGACTTGACAGAACTTTCTTGATGTTTATGGTTTATTTTTTTCCACTATTTTTGTCAAATCTAACGAACATAAATTATTAAATATTTGACGAGACCAAAATTATTAACTTGTGGTAACCTTAAGGGACACAAAGTGATTAGTCCACACTTAAAAAGACCATCTTGAACCTACACTCAAAGATAAGGGACTTTTTTGGTCATTTTCTCCACTTCTCTACATTATACTCTATTTCTTTTGAGTCCCCTTTTTTCAATGCCTATATAAAGAGTCTCTAATCAATTTTATCTATACAATAGAAAACAACTTGTAAGTCATCTACTTTCTTCAATTTCTACAATATATGGCACCTCAAATAGAATTTGTGAAAACTTTAAGTAGAGATCTTGGACTTTCCTTTTTGGAAGGTAGAAAAAGAAGATCATCTTCTTCTAGTCCACAAAGGGTTGCATCATCACAAGAAGAACCAATACAAACTTGTGTTTATAGATATTATCCACATTCTAATATTGTTCAAGTTAATCCTGTTTCTTCTACTGAGGAAATAGTTTTTAGTAGCAGTAATTATCAAGTGCAATTTCCTGAGAGGAAATCAATTGCCTTGGCTTATTAATTTTGTTTTTGTTATGTAACTTAATATAGTATGTGCTGCGTACGACAAAAACAATATATTCAGTATGTACTAGTTGATGCTTATTAGGTTTTTAAATTAACTGAGCTTTTTAGTCAGGTTATCATCATCAATCGTGTACCTTTTATGTAGTTTCTACGTTTTTGTAATCTTGCCTCGTGAATTATGTAATATTAACAAGGAGGAGAAAAATAACTTTGGTTGTTGTGATTTTTGCTCAACATTCATGACCACTTATTTATTGCACTATTTGCGTCCATGATTATATGATATTATATTTAGGCCAAACACATATGCAGACCCTTAAACTTGTCTCTAAATTTTATTTTGGCACTCTAACTTAACCTTGTTCCATTTTAACCCTTTAATACCAATTTTTATGTTTCATTTTGCCACATCACTTAAAAGTGCCAAAATGAATCATAAAAATTGGAGTTAAAGGGTTAAAATGGAACAAGGTTAAGTTGGAGTGGCAAAATAAAATTTAGGGACAAGTTTAAGGATCTGCACATGTGTTTGACCTTATATTTAAGTTGTTTGAATTTTTTAAGAAAATGTTATTAAAATTTTCAAAAATAGTGTATTCATGAAAAAATCGATATGAACATAATAATATTTTAAAGAAGATTTGCAAGTTTGCATCTAAGCAATATCAATTTAATTTGGTGAAAGGTTTTAGTAATTTCTATACCAAGATAAAGTAATTAGATAAAGTTAAAGAAAAGTGAAACAATTGAACCTATATTAAATAAATTATTACATAGTTATGTTACGCAACTCTACCATAGCGAAACTATAATTGGACTAAGTCACGAGATATCTAAGAAATACTAACACCGACAGGAATTGTATTGCATCTTTAATTATGTTAATGTATACATTAAATTTTTCTGTATTGTTATTATCATGATTTTCTATGTATTAATAATCCATGACATAATACCAAATAGAATATATAATTAAGGGTTGTTTGATAGCTTATTTGGAGGTGATGATGTGTGTGCGCGTGTGTTAAATAGTGCATAAGTTATACCATGTTTAGTAGTTGGTTAGGAGGTAAGTTATTCCTATATAAAATTAATATGATGTTTGATTTACAATTTAGAAACATAAGTTACAATGAAATCTATGTACAATATTGTTTTATGTAGAATAGAAGGTGGAATAAATAATACACGAATAACTAATCTTGCATAAAAATTACATAAATTCATTGATATCTAATCCTTATATAACTCTTACCAGCTAGTTATGCATGTATTAGTAATGTATGACTTAGTTATGAGAGAATTCATGTTTGACTTATTCCACCTGTATAAAATAATACATGAATATCATCATAACTTATACATGTATTAGTTATGCAGATTTCTAAATTGTCAACCAAATATCATATAAATCATACAAAAATTAATACTACATGAATAACTTATTTCTTGTCGAACAACCAACGTTCCATCTATGACATGATTGCCCCTCAATGCAAGCCTTAATGAGGACATTTAACAAAAGCACATGGATAGCGATCCGTGTCATCTCTCTAAGACCTAATCATTACCGTTCCTTAAAATCGAACGGTCCAGATTATCCCGCGCCGAAACTTCTTACTAAAATTTCAAATTTTCGTCCCAAAAACAAAATTTTCAAATTCCTCTAACCTATATTTATACACTTCTCCTTCTTCACCAAATTCACCATTGAAACAACATATTCTCTGTATTTTCACTTTCTAGCAAGTTTCTAGCAATGGCAAGAACAAAGCAAACAGCGAGAAAATCCACTGGAGGAAAGGCACCAAGGAAGCAATTGGCCACCAAAGCTGCAAGGAAATCTGCACCGGCTACTGGAGGAGTGAAGAAGCCTCACCGTTTCCGTCCAGGAACAGTGGCTCTTCGTGAGATCCGTAAGTACCAAAAGAGCACAGAGCTTTTGATCCGAAAGTTACCTTTTCAAAGACTGGTTAGAGAGATTGCACAGGATTTCAAGACGGATTTGAGATTCCAGAGCAGTGCTGTAGCTGCACTTCAGGAGGCGGCTGAGGCGTATTTGGTGGGTCTCTTTGAGGATACTAATTTGTGTGCAATTCATGCTAAAAGAGTCACGATTATGCCTAAGGATATGCAATTAGCTAGACGTATTCGGGGTGAAAGGGCTTAAAATGTAGTACTTATTTCTGTTTTCTGGTTTTGTGTTTTCACTTTCATGCTGAAAGTGATATGTAGAGTGTAGTAGCCAGTTGTGGTTCAGTGGGTTTTTGCTTGAAATGTAATGAAAAGCTTGGAAATGAAAATCAAAAGTTCCTCTTTAACTCTCTTGTTTTCATGAATAATTGAAATTTAGTCACATAATGTATCAGCATATGTCAACATTAGTGCTTATAATCAAATTATAACACGGACTTATCTTTTAAAATGACGTTGTTGTACCCAAATATTCTTGCAAAACAAGCGATCAACTGCTCCTGTATCACTTCTTCAGCAGGAAGCTCTACATCTGCTTCATTCTTCAAAGATGTAACACCTTTATCGACAATCCCACAAGGCACAATATGCTTAAAGTAGTTTAAATCAGGATCCATGTTGAATGCTAATCCATGAGATGTGATCCCAGATGAAATTCTAACTCCGATTGCACCAATCTTTCTGTCCTCAACCCAAACCCCAGTTTCGCATTTTTGTCCAGCTTGTGCTTTCACACCATACATAGATGCCAATTCAATCATGGTTAGCTCAAGCTTCTCAACGTACATTCTAGCCCCTAAACCAATATCTCTCAACGAAACAATGGGATATAAGATCGCTTGGTGAGGACCATGAAAAGTAATGTCACCTCCTCTTTGCGTATAGTGAAGTTCTGCCCCCATGGACTTGAGTTCGGAATCAGGAATGAGTAGATTATGAACTGTTTCCCTTTTGCCAACTGTATACGTCGGTGGATGTTGTAGAGATAATAGGGTATCAGTAATTTTAAGAGCTTTTCTATCCGATGCCAGCTTCTCTTGCAGCTTTAGCGCCTCCAGGTAATTGACAGTGCCCATCTTCCAAACCTCAAGACTGCGCCTCATTTGCCTGAACATCACGGAACAATCAATCATTTGTGTAAGTGAAGAATACTGAAACCACAAAATTAGGAAGTCCCTGTTTGTTGTGAAGAAGAAATATGATTCTAAGTTAGCATGACAACGGTAAAGCATATCACTAATACATACAAGTTCTAAAACTCAAGACTGTTAGAGAAACAAAATGACAAGCTCACGATATCAGATTTGGTGGCCGGAGCAGTTTCTCAGGTCACAAACTTATCCCAAATGTTATACTCTACATTTTCTCAAAGTAAAGACAAAGATACGCCTTACGCGCATAGAAGAGTTTAAAACAAATCTGAACTATTACAATCCAAAATAAAAGAAGTTCGATAAAGTAAACCTACACTACCTAAACTAGCCTATTCTATGCTTCACCCAATGTCGCGGGGTCTTGTCCACTAACGGCCTCCATTCTCACATTTGTTTTCTTCCGGGAAATGGATACATGATATTAGAAAGCAAATAAAATCACACAAGCAATCAAATATGTCACAAATTTTGCCTACCTGAACCTCATTGCAATAAAACTTGTTCCATAATTTAAACAGAAGTTATTTAAAAGCATTAATCATTTAGGCCTCTTAATCACACAAATCATCTTTGCTCCCAAATTCACCTAATCAACAAACCATTATTATTCCTTTTAACTTGTCTTCATTTTAAACAAACAGATTGTCCATTAGAATACAAACCAACTAGTAAACAATAAATCAATCAACCATGAATCACATAATCACATCGCCAGCATATCAAATCGAAAAAGAAACATAAATGAACATAGAGTTGAAGAATTGGACCTCACTTATGTCACTTCTCTTTGCAATTTTGGCAATAAAGAGAGAGCTCTAGAACTCGAATTGAGAACGTGGACAGAGACCAGCCCTCGGAGTGACCAATGACCTCAAATGGTGCTCATTGTTCTGTCTTTTGAATCTGATTATTCAATGTAATGCCAAATCAAGATCTGGGGTTTTCCTTTTTTTCCTTCTGTAATTGGATACAGTAATCAATTTCATAATTTAGTTTACAACAACAAGAAACACCCCTTTTACAAAATACAACCCTCTATGCTCAAAAGTTAAGGAAGCTAACAAAGCAAGATCTGTGTTTTTTTTTTTTTCCTTCATTGACCTATCAAACATCAAACAGAAAAGTCCCTTGAAAGCATATGAGTGTTACATCAAAATATTCACCAAGAATGGATTTTCCCCCCCATTTACACCCTTTTGGTGAAGCTATATTTGGCAAATAAGGAAAAAAAATTCAATACATTTCCAATTCTTGATGAGAGAAAAGTAATTCAATACATTTATTCAGAAAAATGGAAACACTCAAATCAATTTAAAGAAAGAAAAGTAAGTTAGGGAAACATATATAAAGATGATAAGGTAGAGAGAGAACCTACAAGATTTTCAGAGGAAGCTTCAATTCACTTCAAAATCTTATTTTCTGTTAATTTTACACCCCTTTGCTGCTCACAGTTTTTCCATTATTGGGTTGTTGGTTCAGTTTTGAGTTTTTAATATTAAATTATTGTGTAAATTGATAATCTATTGAAATTAGGGAAAAAGAATAAATATATCTTCGAACTATCATAAATGATATACAGATACCTTCCGTCATATTTTTGGGACATTAGTGCCCCTGCTGTCCAAAAACTAGAGTATATATACCCTTTATACTAACGGATATACATGTGTCATAATCTTAGCATCGATCCAATATTTATTAAGTATAGGCACGAATAAGGTTGTGCCACGTTTTCCTATTTAGTCTTCTAGTTAGAGTGAAGGGCATATATGCTCTAGTTTTTGGACGGCAAGAACACCAACGTCCCAAAAATATAACGGAGGGTATCTGCATACCATTTACATAAGTTCGAGGATATATCTATCATTTTCCCTTAAAATTATAGTACTTCCTCCGTTCCGTTCCATTTTATGTGGCATTTTTCGAATTTTGAGATACAAACAAGTCTAATTTTGACCATAAATTTTTCATAGATCTTTTAAACATTTTGAATTATCAATTGTTGTGACTTATAGTACTTTTTACGTAGTTTACAAATATATAAATTTCATTTCAAAAAAATTGAAGATTTCATGCGTAAATTCCCGATCAAACTTAATTTGTTTGATTCTCGAAAAACAAAAAATGTCACATAAATTGAAACAGAAGGGTAATAATTTACTATTTTAGCCTTTGATAAATATTAAGTATTAATTTCACTATCATACTGGTTACTCACTTTTCCTTTTAACCTTCAATTTCACGCTATGGAGATACTTTGAGTTTGCAACTTCATATTATACTTTATTTCTTTTAATTTTTTTTGTGTTATTTTTCACGTTAGTTATTATTATTTCTATTTTATGAGCGTTCTTTATAAAGTTATATAATTGTTTTGTCATTTTAAATTATTGAAGAAGTCATAATTTATTTTATGATATCTATTTATTAGTTAAATTAAAAATCAAACTACTAAGAATCAAAATTAATAAAAATTATTTTATTAATTTAATTATTATGTAGTATATTCATAAACGAAAATAATAATATATAAAATCAAATCGAACCAGATAGACTATAAGCACACGGACAAATATTACATTATCTTCTGGTAACCACTAGTCACCTTGGGCTCACCCTTATCTCTCCACGTGTCATACGAAGCTTCTATTGACATCGAATATATCTCCATTAATTTTCCACATGTTATCCTTTTTAATTTTCGTTTATTTTACTTTCCTATCATTAATTAGAAAAACGCATGTTTAATTTAATTTACTTACTCAATTTATTTCTATATCTACATTTTTTGCCATTTCACTTTACAAATTCAATTTCTCGACAGAAGTATTTAAAACATTTCTCAATTTAGTATGAAATATCAATCGCTAATTTTATTTTCAAATTATTGAAAGCCTTGAAAATATCTCTTTTATTTGATTAATTAAAATTAAATTCAATTTAATTTGTAACATGATATAGCTGGTGATCTCAAACTCTTGTAAGAACATGAGGCTTAATCGAAAAAAATATTAAAAACACTTCTAAACTTGATACGAATTTAAAGTTGTACATTCAAGTAGAGAGATTTCAAGATTTAAATAAGTCTATTTTTTACTGTAAATTTTTTATAGATCTTTTAAACATTTTGAATTATCAATTATTGTGACTTATAGTACCTTTGACGTATTTTACAAATATAAAATTTTCATTTCAAAAAAATTGAAGATTCCATGCATAAATATCTGATCAAACTTAAACTGTTTGACTCTTGAAAAACGAAAAGTGCCACATAAATTGGAACAAAGAGAGTACTAATAATTCACCAATGAAACTAATAATTTATGTTTTGGGTGTTTTTAATAATGATCTCTTTATTATTCTGTCCGTTCACTTTTACTTATCAATTATTTCTAAAATATATTTTATTTTTCTTGTCATTTTTGACGTATTAAAAAAAGACAATAATAGTTTTTCATGTTTACTCTCAACATTAAATACTCTTTCTTCAAATTATTTTCCAAGACTTAATACTAAATATTATTCAATAGACTACTTATGTCTATGATTATTTGTTTTGTGGATGTGCGTAAATTAAAATGTGACAAGTGAATGTGAACGGAGTTGGTATTATTTTTGGTATACGAACAAGTAAAGCCTCGAATTGCGGAACTACTCGTCTCAACATGGAATTGCGTGCCATCCAATTTTTCTCAATCTATATTTTGAGGTAGAATTGTATGTGCTTTTGTTACTGAAGAGTTGAGTGGAAGAAGGAAGAAAGTAGAGCGATGGATCACGCAGCAGATGCTCATCGGACTGATTTGATGACTATAACTAGGTTCGTGTTGAACGAACAGAGTAAATACCCTGAATCTCGCGGCGATTTCACTATTTTGCTCAGTCATATTGTTCTTGGCTGCAAATTTGTTTGTACTGCTGTTAACAAGGTCAGTTTTAATCGTTGACTTTGATTGACTGTTAGAATCTTGCTTAATCACATTTGTTTCCATGCTCAATTTCCTCATCCAATCATTTATATGTTCTTCATCTCTAATTGTTATTTGGGTTTTGATGCCTGTGCTGGTGCCTGGTGGTGTGGGAGATATCACATATTAAGTGGAATAGTCAAAGTGTGCGCAAGCTGAATGGATAGAATAGTCATAAAAATAGATAATCTTGTGTATGATGATTGTGTTGGTACATAGTTGAATAGTCGAAGTGTGCACAAACTGGATGGATAGAATAGTCATTAAAAAAATGATCTTGCGTATGATGCATGTGTTGGTGGGAGAAAACATGAATGAAGTGGAAAAGTTGAAGTATGTGCAAGCTGATCAGACAGAATAGTCATAAAAAAGATAATCTTGTTATGATGACTGTGCTGGTGGGAGATTACATGTACTAAGTGGAATAGTTGAAGTGTGCGCAAGCTAACTGGGCAGAATAGTCATAAAAAGATAATCTTGTGTGTATGATGCCTGTACTGGTGGGAGATAATAGGTACTAAGTGGAAAAGTTATAGTGCGTGCAAGTTGCTGGACAGAATAGTCATAAAAAAAATAATCTTGTGTATGATGAGTTGGCGATTTGCTTTAGAAAAGGATTGCTCTGCTTAGGCTAGGCATGAAAATGTATAATCTTGCTATTGAGAGATCTCTTTTTTATTGGTAATCCAGGTATGGCTACGGTATTCGTTTTCAGTTTTTCTCATCATTGTCTGTTAGTTTTGTGGTCAAGTTAAAAAGAAATAACTCTTAATTAGTGTGAAAATGAAGCTTGAATTTGCACCCAACGGTGTGGCCAATGAAGTAGATTGAGAATCCTCAGGTCTCAAATTCAATACCCAATGGAGGAAAATATTAGGTGATTTCTTCTCATCTGTCCAAGCTTTTATCGATAAAGTTGCCCGGTACTTGTGCTTGTGGGAGGTATTAGGCATGCAAGCTGACCGGGACACCACGGTTATCAATTTTGTTTTTTATAATAAAGCTTGAATTTTACAAGTTCATCCCAAGAACTTGGGATTTTCTTTGATGAAGTTGTTTTCCTTATAGTGCTTAGTTGAATGAAGGAATGTCATTTCTTCATTCTTTCTTCTCTATTGAAATTTACAGCAGTTCCTGGTGGATTGGCTTAGAGCTGCTTTCTAACCTATCCTTTGTTATTATGTTAATGGTCAGAGGCATAGGAAGCCTTACTGCAGTGACCCTTTAAGCATGCACTTTAAACTAGTCTTACGTTGTTTTGTTTTATTCTTCGTTCCATTATTGATGTATGTACCTGTGGATACATCTTTTCAGGCAGGTTTGGCCAAACTCCTTGGGCTTGCTGGTGAGACTAATGTGCAGGCAAGTTGTTAGAAATGCTTGCACTCGTAGTTTGAAAGCATTTAATTCTTTGTTTCTTATCAGAATGTTATAATATCTAATTGAAGGGTGAAGACCAAAAGAAACTGGATGTACTCTCAAATGAAGTTTTCATCAAGGCTTTGGTCAGCAGTGGCCGAACAGTAAGACCTACTCATCTTTAATGTACTGTGCTAAAATACCTAGTGGTCGCGATCTTAAAGATCTCTACTTATACAGTGCATTCTCGTGTCTGAAGAAGACGAAGAAGCTACTTTTGTAGAGCCATCTAAGCGTGGAAAGTACGTATTGTAGCTCTTCATAGTTTTCCCAACTTTTAAGAACTAAGTTGTTTTCATTTGGGTTTTCATTGATATGACTGCATTTCACACAATATTAAAAACAGGTACTGTGTAGTTTTTGATCCTCTGGATGGATCTTCCAACATTGATTGTGGTGTTTCTATTGGAACGGTATCATTCCACTTTAAGCTATTAATTTTTCATTCACAGGCTCACGTGATGGCACAATGACATAATGCATCTGTTTTATCCAGATCTTTGGGATTTACATGATGAAAGATGTTCATGAACCAACGCTAGATGATGTCTTGCAACCTGGGAAGAATATGTTAGCTGCTGGATACTGCATGTATGGAAGTTCTTGTACGGTATGGATATTGCCTTTTATTGGCAAGACTTGAGATTGTTGTTGGATTCAACAAACATAGATCCAAAAACTAAATGAATTATTAATGATTGTTATTGGAAATTGTTTCCAAGTGTGAACTACAAGTACTAGTGACAATATCTTTTTCGGGCTCGGTTGTTTGCAGCTTGTCTTGAGCACTGGAAAAGGTGTCAATGGTTTTACACTTGACCCCTCTTTAGGCGAGTTCATTTTGACTCATCCTGATATCAAGGTAACATTATCCTCAGCTGTTTACTTCTATTCAAAGTGCACACGTATCTCCTTCCTTGTCTAGCTTTTGTAAATATTATTTTCTGCGTGTCAACATTCCAATTTATGATTTTCTATTTGTTTGTTTTATGTTATTTTGGTTGATGCATCTTTCTGTTTACCAAGATCATTATATTGCTTCCCACATGCAGATTCCAAAGAAAGGGAAGATTTATTCAGTGAATGAAGGAAATGCCAAGAACTGGGATGGTCCAACATCGAAGTATGTTGAATGAGTTTAGTATATACATTTTCCAGTTTCTATGATGCCTTACTTTTCTTCAAATTTCAGATATGTGGAGAGCTGCAAATTCCCCAAGGATGGTTCTTCACCCAAATCTTTAAGATATATTGGAAGGTATACTTAGCTGTGTAGTGTGAGATTTTAAGTGCTCAAATTGCTTAGTTCTTATGTGTGATGTACGTAGAAATAGAGATGAAAGACTTCTGGCGAATCATCTATTGCTAACGTGAATAGCATGATAAGAATCATTCAGTGATCATCTCGCAGCTCTTATAAGTTCACTATAGTTCAATACTTCAAAAGTTAAAAGGTTCATATGAGATGTGCAGGCAGGGTTGTATGTATGTCAAACACTTGTAATCAAGCTCGAGTTGTATGGTTTGATTGGATGGGTTGGGTTTTATTAAAGCAGTTCCTTATATTTCGTTGAGATATGAATAGGTCTTGAGAATTCTGAAAACCGACAATGAGTTTGATGTTGGTGTTTTGTAGTTTCAATTGTTGTTATTGCTAGAGTGCTGCTTAGCTGACCTGATTAAAATGCAAAAGGTGGATTTCTGTGTTGCCATGTTTTGTTAGATGTATGTTAACGATGTTGCCTGATGTAAAGAACACCTCATTTTACATGAATATGGACTGTAACTTGCAGCATGGTAGCTGATGTTCATCGTACATTACTCTACGGAGGTATCTTTTTGTACCCAGCTGATAAGAAAAGCCCCAATGGAAAGCTGCGGTGAGTTATGAACATCCTCTGAGTCATGAAAAAACTTCTCAACAATAATTTTCTGAAATGTTACAAATGAAATTGTACGAAACAGGGTTCTCTATGAAGTATTTCCCATGTCATTTCTGATGGAACAAGCAGGAGGTCAAGCATTTACCGGAAAGGAGCGGGTAAGACATCTGAATATTTAGTTACACCAATAAATAGAAACTTCAAGTTTGTTTTGGTTCCACTTCTAGTCCTTGCCAAAGAATTCTCATCAAGATTAAGATTACTTTAATCTAGTGAAAACATGAAACCAACAACTAGGCTTTAGTCCAAAACAAGTTGGGTCGGCTATATGAACTCTGATGGACCATGTTATGCAGGCACTGGACTTAGTTCCTACGAAGATACATGAAAGGGCGCCAATATTCCTCGGAAGTTACAATGATGTGGAGGAGATCAAAAGGCTTTATGCTGCTGAAGAGAAAAACTAATGGATGTACATTTGCATTCATTATCTCAATTCACAATTCTTGCTGATGCTCATTGCTAATTTGTTGAACATTTGCATTCATTATCTCAATTCACAATTCTTGCTGATGCTCATTGCTAATTTGTTGAAATATAGCAAATTGCTGGTTGTTATAAGTCACAAAAATCATCAATTATGACTACAAATGTATGTTCCACATTAGCTTGTTAGCTACTGTGGTAATAATACCTGCATATGAATGAGCAATCTTCAAAAAAATTGTGTTCTGTGTGCATGTATTTATTTAATTATTTCCGAATGATGCTGAAAGAACATACTGAAATACTCGAGAAAAGTAGACCGGAAAATATGGAATAATAATTCAATGTGATGTATTAAAATAGTGAGATTAGCTTATCTTATATACCTCTAACGCATGAAATATCCTTACTTATTTCATCTCACTTGTAAATTACCCCGTAGTATTTCTCATCATCTGCAGTATTCTCCTTTCCATTTCCTTGTTCTAGCATTTAATATCTTCTTTAATCCAAACACGTAATGATATCTTTGTTTTTCTGATATTCGACTATAGTAATTAAAATACATATTTTTTAACTTGTGAGTATGCAAAATTACTATAATTATTAACGATTTCACCATTTAATAACTCATATATTTATTAAGCTTATATTATTTTTATTGTATATAATATAGCTTTGAAAATAGCTCGAATATAATATGTTTCCTACATAAATTGATTTAAAATATCTATTGTACTAATGGAAGGTTAAATATTAAAAAAATTAAAATGAACTTATCAATAATGCAACAATAAAAATAAGAGAGAAATATTAAAAACAACATCCCCCTTGGTTTCGTAGTTGGTACCTCTTCCTTCACAAGAATACTCCTATGCTCCTTATGAATGCACTATTAATTATATCGTAGATTTTGCTAGTTTTTCGAGATAAATATATATATATATATATATATATATATATACATATGTTTCTTTTCGAAATTGACGGATGCACGTGCACCCTCGCTAGCAAAGCTGGACTTAAATACACTTCCGATCTATCACATGACATATCAAGTAGTCTCAAACTCTTATAGGAGTGTGGAGGTCTTAAACAAAATTCAAGCTAAGTGTTGAAAACACTTAGAACTTGTGAGAATTTAAGAATGTATTTTACTATGTGTATTTAAGCTCAGTTATTCAAGTAAGTGTTGTTAAGGCGGTATAAAACTAATACTAATTCACACCAAATTTAGGAATATTTCCAATATTTTTTTTTTCAAAAAATAACATGATGACGTGTACAAAATCTTTATCCCAAATAAAATAGTAGTAGTATTTGAAAGTAGATACTCCATGGAAAAGGTCTTGTTCCTTTGCTCTAAAAAAGAGGATCAACGAAAAAAGTTGCGGTTTTTCATACTTGTTTCAATATGGCATATCCAAATTCCCTCTACAATTTCCCTGTTAGAAGAATCAATTACTATCGCCGAATTCAAATTCACCTACTGACCAAAAATGTCAAGCGATAGTGACGAAGATGAGCTCTTACAAATGGCATTGCAGGAGCAATCAACTGGTAAGAAGCCGTCAGAGCCACCGCCGAAGCCGAAGCCGAACTCGAGGAGCGGCGGCAGAAGACCGGGAAGTATGGATGCGACGCCGAACAGAAAAGTGCAGCAGAAGCATAGAAAGGGAGTGGACGAGGAAGAAGATGATTCGGACTTGGAGATTCTCAGCATTTCGTCTGGAGATGAGGATCACGCATCCTCTAAGAAGAAAAGTAAGGGTGCGTCGAAAAGAAGGGCTCCGAAAGCTGGGAAGGATGATGATGCACACTGGCAAGGTGGTGAACCTGATTGCTGGAAACGCGTTGATGAAGATGAGGTATGTAAGCTAGCGTTTGCCCATAGATTTTCAGATTGTCAAATATCTGTTTAACCGTGAAATTTGATAAATATTTTCAAATTCCCAAAAATGCAAGTCCAAAACACAAACGTCAAAAAAACTCAAATCTTCAATTTTTAAGTTTCATCATCAAAATCTATGACAATTGGTTCCATGTAAAGTAGGAATTTATGATAATTAGTCAAGGTGTTGGATAATATTGTTTTGGTAGTATTTTTGCATGTTAAAGATTAACAACACTTTCTAAGTATTAGTTGAATCAAGTGATGTGGAGGAAGTATTGAAAAAAAATAAAATTAATGCCAAAAGGGATTTTGCTTTATTGGTATGTCCGTGTTAGCACTATAGTTACTTATTTACTTTTCAGAGATTACTCTTTGTATCATATACATTTGGGAGTTGTTCATTTGAAGGAGTCAGTTTTATTTTGTGAGGTCCTTTATATGAATTTCAAGTTACATTCCATGTGGAAGTGGATAAATAGTCTTCTTTATCATTGTAAACCAGAATGTGTGCAGAAATTTTTCTTCTTGGCTAGTTGTGTTTAAAGCATTCTTGGATACATGCCAACTTAAAGATCAAAACTTTTTCAGCTAAGACGTCATGTTCGGGACATGAGGGAGGCTAGAGCAATTCCAGCCACTCAAATTAAGGCTGAGGAGGAGAAGATGGCATTGGCAAAGAAGGCACTTCAGAGTTTGCAGTCTTTCCCTCGTGGCATGGAATGCATAGATCCTCTAAGATTGGGGTACTTACTATCATCTTACTTTTTATGCATTTCAAATTGTTCACTGGTAATTTCTTGTGCTAAATGGGAGGCTTCTTTGTACTTACAGGATAATTGACAATAGAACATTAAGGATGATCAGTGAGCACTCATCAAGTTCTCCAACTGTAGGCGAATTAGACCCCAAAACTCGCGGTACTTAATTCTTTCACCGAATTACTTTATTGTGTTAGGGCTTCCTTGCCTTTCCTTATTCATTAGTATTCCCTCAGAAAATACCTTATCATCAGCCTCTTTCTAACATCCCAAATTGGATGTGCTATGCAATGGAAATTTTGAGATGAATCTGCATGACAAGAAAATTGTTCATAATACACTTTGTATGGTGGATGATATAGCACTTTATGTACCTACAACGATTGGATGCTTCTGGATTCAAGTATGGGTACTTACTCTTAGTACAGTTGAGTGAACTTGTTTTATTGCATTATCGTTTAGGCCTGTAGCTGTGCTCTCTTTGTAATGCTTGTACGTATATCATGATCTCAAGTTCACATGGTAAGGCATGTGAATGTTTAGGCTCCTAAGCAGATTAAGACAAAGATATTTCATTTCTTATGTGGTGGATCCCTTGGTAATGATGTTCTACTAGCCTACGAGGAAATTATCATTTTGTGGTCAAGGAAAAAGCATGGGGCCTGGGGTGCTGCTGTAGTGCACTTTGTATGTGTACGGAGTAGGCATTTGGATTACTAGACAAGCCTAACAACTGGTGACTACAGCGGGATGATTTTCTGATTATACTATTTCCTCAGTTTTGTTGGTGGGGAGATCCCTTGGTGATGCATGCAGCTCTTGAGAATATCATTGGCGGTGGACAGAAATGCAGGACGTGCACTAGAACTGTGCTTTGACTTTGACTGAACATATTTTAAAAAGAAACTGCTGAAGCTATTCCTTAGAGGTCAACCCCCCACACACCAAAAAAGGAAAAGAAAAGAGAAGGAAATTAACACATGCCTCCATATTGGAAGCCCAAATGGGTTTCTTCTAAAGATCCTATGTGGGAAGGAGCATCTTAATAGAGATAGCTCTGGACTTATAATGTTGCAGTCATGTGAATCCCCATCTTATACCCTTACCTTGAAATGAGCTTTGATTATACTTAGGTTGAAGGTTGAAACACAACTATCAGAGTGTCCCTTGTGAAATGTGATGAAATATTCTGTTATTGATTTAGAGAGAAAAAAAAAACAATTTTTAAATCTATTGAAGTATTGAACAGACTTAGTGAAATTGAAGATTGGTCTATATCATTCTAGAGTAGTACAGAATCTGAATACATTGTTTAGTTTGATGGTAGTGATCATGAGATATGATTATGTCTAAAATTTGAACATTACCAAAATTATAAGATTTGTGATGTAGAAGTTCTAGGCATACTATTTTTATTCTCCTTATCCCACCAGTATCCCACAAACCAAGCAACGGTTTGTCCTATTGTTTTACTTCAGGGATATTAGGCACTGTTAAATGACATGGTTTTGTCACTTAAAGAGACAGAGTAATGTGAAGCCAGGGGTTGTCACTTCATGAGAAAAGTGATGTGCTTCAGATAGTGAAGTGCCAAGTGATCTACGCGAGAATCTACCATTTCTTTCGGATCTGAGTTCAAATGAGGGGAAAAAAAGAAGAGAACGAGAGAGGTTGCTTCACTTTTGATTTACTTCTTTGGTCCTCTTTTTCTTTTTCTTCAGACAATGACTCTTTCTTCTTCTTTCCTTCAAGCCTTCTTCCGCTGTTACTTCTGATACTACGCTTCTTTTCCATGTTCCCTTAGTACATATTCTATTGCAATTAAATACTGCAAATCAGTTCTTTTAATGGTTGACTGTTGAAAACTAAGGGCTGGAGTTATATCTCCATGGCCTAGTTAGATTACATCTTAATGATGTTTACATTTGAGCTGTTGTGTTAATGTAGTCATTATTGTATATTGGATGCTAAATTAATAGTTTCATTGAAGTTTGATGTCATAAATACTGAATTCTCATATGTTAAGTGATCTTTGTAATTTCTGTAAATCACGCGTGTCGTTTCTCTCTCTCTGCTTAAAGCCCGAGAACTTACAGGATCTTGTTGATTGACTACTTGTTTCCTATTTTCACTTTTTACTATGATTTCCTTCTATAGTTTCTCAACTCAGGCGAGTTATGTTTAATTCTAATCAACTGATTTTTTGTTTACAAGATCTTGTGTCAATTTTGCAGAGTGGTTGAATTATTTTTCTGAGAAGTTTGACTCAAAATTGTTTATATCCCAAATCCACCAAGATACTGGTGCAGCAGACTTAGAGGCAGGTTCTGTTTCTTTGAAGACTGATCTTAAAGGACGTATGCAGCAGAAAAAACAATTGGTCAAAGAGAATTTTGATTGCTTTGTATCTTGCAAAACTACGATTGATGGTTAGCTTCACATCTTGTTTGGGATAAAGTTCTCGTCTTACTTTGATTTATCATCGGAAGATCTAATTGGGTTTGATGCTTTTACTATAGATATTGAATCAAAGTTGAGACGCATTGAGGAAGACCCTGAAGGTTCTGGAACTAAACACTTATATGATTGTATGCAAGGAGTCAATTCAATTGCTAACCGTGCTTTTGAGTCACTATTTGAAAGACAGGTGGATTGGCAGTGATGTTGTATTTTTTAGTTCGATCCATTTAGTGAAGTTGATTATTGTAAGGTGTGGATTTTTTTTCTCTTCTTTTGTTGTTAGTATGTAACAAATAGAAACATTTTCTTGTAGGCTCAAGCTGAGAAGATAAGATCTGTTCAAGGAACGATTCAGAGGTTCCGAACATTGTTTAACTTACCCAGTGCCATTCGTGAAAGCATTAGTAAGGGTGAATATGACCTGGCAGTCAGGGAGTACAGGAAAGCAAATTCAATTGTGCTGCCTTCTCATGTATGCAAGATTTAATTAGTTATTCTGTGACTTTTACACTTGCAGTAATGGATTTTGCTTTCTGTTTGAAACTGTTTAAAATTGATCTCAATCCTGCAAACAGGTACACTTGCACAAGAAAATGCAAAAGTTTATTGCAGCTATGCATGTACATTTCTCTCTGTGTGTGGCGCCCTATGTTTCCTGGTCTTAGTAATCAATTAATTGAAGATTCCTTGTGGTCACAGTAACGTAGTATACTCCATACTAGTACATGGCTGTTGACAATGTTCAACTCTAGTAATTTGGGTAGCAAAATCTTAACTACAAGAACTATTTTAGAGTTTCTTTGTAAGTTTCAGCGAGGCCCTTCCTACGACATACATTTTGACAAATGTGAATGCTATAGGCTAGGAATTACTGTCTTTTCTTTGCTTAACCCATCTGTGTTCACCTCAACGTAGATGAAACAAAATGTCCTCATTGCCTTGTTTAATGACTTCATGCTTATTTAAAAGAAATGTTTTAAGGCCTCCCTTATTTCTGACTAGTGCAGGTTGTTTATGCTCCTTGAAATGTAGATTCTTTGGGTAGGCATTAACATGGTAAAACGTTGCTTGATCGAGTTTCATGCTTTTGATGTCTTTAGTTTGATTTAGTAGTAAATATGTGTGCTCAACTTTTATGATGCTCGACACTTTTGAGGTTATCTTTCTGATTATTACTTAAGTTTCTTTGTTTAGTTTTTCTACTTCTTTGCATATAGATTCTGCCTTTTTTTGTTATTTTTGTCATCATTATTCAAAGGTTTTGCTTTTGTTTTGGTCACAAATTGATTTATGTGTCCTCTTCAGGTGGGAATTTTGAAGCGTGTTGTTGGGGAGGTTGAAAAAGTTATGCAAGAGTTTAAAGGCATGCTTTACAAGTCTCTGGAAGATCCTAATATTGACCTGACAAACGTAAGTCATCCTTTAGTTATTTTACCAACTTGAGTTTATTTTTTTGAGAGGTACTATACATGGAAAGTGCAGGATGACATAATGGTGGGATGTTGGTTCTCTAAGGGCTCATTTGGTACGAGGGATAAGGGATAACTAATCCCATAATTAATTTTAGGACGAGTTTATCTCCTTAACATATTCTGTCTTTAGTTTCCTAACACATCGTAACGTTTCAATATAAAGTTCTAAATATTCTGTAGACAAAATCTACCAAAGAACATATGAAATTATTATGGATAAATGCAGTACTAGATTTATTACCAACCTATATGATGTCTTTATTTCCAATACCTTCCAGAGTGGTCAAGAAGCTAGACAAACTGCGAAGGGATTTTATGTGGCTTGGGAACAAGGAAGGTAAGGGTATGCACTAAGTTAGATGGACAACAGTTTAGCAAGAACTCAGGTGGTCTTGGTATCAGAATCTGAGGGTACAGAATGAATGTTTGATGATGAAGTGTCTGTGGAGAAACAGTGGAAGGAGGTTATTCAGAGCAAGTATGGGCAGAGCAGGCCATGGTGCAATATTGTCACTAGTACTTATGGAGTTTCAATTTGGAGGTCAAGAAGGGGTCTTTGGACCAAACTGTCGGAGAATGTTACTCATAAGGTGGAAATGGTAACAGAATTCTTTTTTGGATGGATGAATGGAATGGCCAGGCGGCATTGAAGAACAACTTGATCTCTTTTCTTTGTGCACTAACCCTGAGGCCTATGCTGTTCGGACTCTTCAAAAATGTCACAGGAGCGTGTTGGATACTCCAAAAGTAGTGCAGTTTTGAGAATCCAACAGGGGTGCGGCAACAATTATGGAGAGGAGCAACATAGCCTTAGGCTGCAGTGGATGAAACTTGGTCCATAAATGGATGTCAACCTAGGAGATATTTGAGTGATTGGGATGGATAGAGTAGATCAACTATTACAAGAAGTCAGCACCTTCAAAGGAACTTCTCCAACTACAGATGCAATCAGTTGAGGCATGCTACTGATGGCAAATTCTCAGTGAACAGATTATATAAAAAAAGAGGTGAGGGAGTAACCAGGAGGGGAAACAGGACCATGAGAGCAGATCTGGAAAAGTTGCACCAACTAAGGTTAAATATTTTTCCTGGGTGGTGGCTACCAAGGCATGTCTAACATAGGTGAGGCTGTAAAAGGGGGTCTCAAATAGTTTCTAGATGTTCTTTTTGTAACGAGGAAGAAGAAACTTAACAACCACCTGTTTTTGCATTGCAAATTAACTTCAAAGATCAGTCACTATTTCTAAGTCCCGCAGAAACAAACTGGCCAATGTCAGAACAATATTGCTGATTTATTGAGCTGTTGGATTAGGAGGGATGGGAGCAAGAGCCAAAAGAAATAGTGGATAGTAATCCCAACATGCATATGGTGGATAGTGTTGAGAGAGAGGAATTAGAGATGTTCTGTGGATAGGTTTAGTTCCATTCATAAAATTAAATAGAATTGTATTATATCCCTTTTATTTTGGTGTAAAGAGGAATGTATAGATGAAGTTGAACAGATAGTAGATCTTTTAGGCTCCTTGTAATATTTTCTCCTAGTTTGTAATTCTCTCTCAAGGTTGCCAGCATGTCCTTAATGCTGAGATAATATGACGTTACTAGTTTTTTTAAAAAATACATGAATTGTTGCAGTGAAGGAAGTCAAAAGGAGGAAGAATGAAGAGGAAAGTAGGTTCTATAAATCTACCAAGAGCTTCTTAGAGATGACTCCTCAGTCTCACGGAAAGGTTGCTTAAGCTTAATAACGTTCAGGATGCAACAAAGTAGACTCAGTTTGTTTACCCATTACCTGCTATCTTATTTGTTAGTGCACATTACATGGACCAATATCATCTATCAAATGTCAATTCCGAGCCCATAAGTATGTTGTTTTTACATTGGATGCGAATCCATTTATGAGTGTCCTTGATAAAATATGTCTACTCAAAGAACTATGCAAGAAGAGAGTATTTAAGAATTAATGCAATGGAACAATGCTGGATGAAGTTGGTTGCCATAACAATGGATTATGTGGTGTTTGCTGTTCCTTTTTGACATGTTGGCTTCCTTTTCATCCTAGTTCAGTTACTTCTAAAGGTTTTTGATGTCTATCCAGAATCGAATGTATCATTTGCTTCTCAGCCAAGAGTGTGTTTTAGATGTAAAACACTTCTAATTATCTGCTATATTGTGGGGCATGCGGTACTAGATAGAGGAAAATACTTACTGGACTATAAATCTATCTTTGCACTACACGAGGGATGCCAATAAAAATTGTAGCATATTCCACTTATACCTAATGGAAGATTTAGTAATTCTGTATTCGTTGTCTTGCTTGTGTTCCCCACTTGTGGGATCGCACTGGGTTTGTTGTTATTGTTGTTGTTGTCTTGCTTGTGTTAAGGTGAGTCAGATCTCAGTATTGACCAAACACTTTGATATTATCATTGTTCTTACAAATGATTGATTTTCTTATAAAATTGATCCAGTCACAGTCTTCAGCTCCATTTGGCTTGACTCTACATACTTTGGCGTTGGGTTCAACCTTTTAAATGCTGACAATTTTACTCATATATTAGTTTTTAAAAAGTTTTGAGATTTCAAACTTCACTTTTTACTTATGTGTGATTTCTTAATGCTTCTTGTAGCTTGAAAATATAGTGAGGCTCTTGTTGGAGTTGGAACCTGAATCAGATCCTGTATGGCACTACTTAAATATACAGGTGAAGCATCCAAATCCGATATCATCCTTTTAATTACATATTAACATTATGCTTAGGTGGATTAGAGTGGGATGGGGGCGCTCTGCCCCCACAAGATCCAATACCCTTTGCTGGAAGGTGTTAGGTTTGGACCCCTCAGCGCTACCTCTCTCCCCCACTCTTTAAATGCTGTTTATTTGTTGGCTTTTAGAGCCCTAATTTTAGTTGATTCTATCAAGGTCAATGCTCAAGAAAATTGGACTAAGGTGATAACATTTGATGTAAACTAATGGGGAGAGTTTCGTATTCAAGAGCTATTGAAAAAGTGAATTTTCATAAAAAAATGTGTTACGAAGGGTAGCCTGTTCTCTAAACTTTAGAAAACATTGAAATACTACTAATCGCTATAAAACATCAATGTTTTTCCTTCCACGTAGTCTACATCAGTTCACAGGGGTCACTTCCCAAGCTTTACTTCTCTTCCCTTTGCTCCTTAAAGCCAAGCTGTGCAACACATTTTTGTATGGTAATCCGTAACCTGCTTCTCCCATTTCAATAACCCAGCAGATTCCATATTATACTCCATAGTTGATGTGCCACCTGTCAATGAAGTAACAACAATATTTTTGGGTTAGTACCAGAAGTAATAACATCTTCCCTTGGATACCCTGTTCTCTTAATCAGGGAACACCCTCTAACTTGAGTTATCTTCCTCTTTATTAGATGTATATGTATGTAGTCGTGATGCTAATAATGCAAAAAGCATATGTTCATGATGCTCTAGGGATCTACATTGAGGACCGAGAGAAATCTTGTTCTCCCTTCTCAGTAATGTATGATAGAAGGATCTTACAGTGAAAAGACCATTAATTTTTCTCTCCCATTTCCATGAGTCACTCGAAAAGATTCAAGGAAAAGAGGAAGCTAAAAGAAAAATTTGGCTAGTTTTACAGAGCTTATCATATTAATCCCACCATTTGCATTCAATAAAGTCTAAAACATAGTAAGATATTTTATATCAGTTGTTTGTTGTGAACTTAGTTCTACAAATGATACTATATTTAAAACGATATTCTTATTGGTCAGTTCTTTAAGTTATTTTAATGTTGATTAAGAACCAGCTATTGGGATAAATAAAGAAAATAGTGAGTCCCTTAAAAACTTTTATCTTCTCACTGTTTTAATACTAACAAACTGATCTTATACTGTTTCAAGGTTTTCATTGTTCTAACTAATCAATAGTAAAACATATGGTAACATATGTACTTCTAGGCTCTAGCTTTATTCTCTATCTATCTCCTCTGAACTTCTATGCTTGTCATGTTTGAGAAACCTGGCTTTTCATTGCTTAATTCTCATAGTATGTTGTGAAAAAAACCTCTTCTCTTCCTAAAAATGATTGACATTATTTTTCCCCTTTAAGATAGTGTCTCCCCTTATGGATGTGGCAAATGATATCTAGCTTTATGAATGACGTTTGATACTGACTTATCTACCATAGGAAAAAGTTTTGGATGTAATTATGCTATTTTTCAGAATCACAGAATTCGAGGCTTGCTTGAGAAATGTTCTTTAGATCATGAAGCTAGGATGGAGAATTTACAGAATGAGATGAGAGCCAAAGCTTCATATGATGCAAAATGGAGGCAAATTCAGCAAGATCTGAACCATTCCGTAAGCAGTACTGTCTGTAATAAGAAATCTGTTGTGATTATCAATTTGACTACTTATTAACGATCCTCATTAAATGTTATACATATATGTCAGTCAGACATTGATTCGGAACTGTTAGTGATGACCGGTGAACAAGCTGATGCTTTTAGAGGAAAATATATACGTAGATTGACTGCTGTTGTCATCCATCATGTACCTGCCTTCTGGAAAGTTTCTGTTTCCGTGTTCAGTGGGAAATTTGCAAAGGTAATGAGACTCTCTTATCCCGTTTACATTATTCATCAGGTCGGTCCATATATTCTAAGACTAGAAATTAGATATTAAGGGCTTGTTTGGTCATACGAAATGAAATCATGATACGAAATCATGAGATGAAGTTGAAGTTTTGTTTGGACATGCGATTTGGACTAACAAATAAACAAAAGGATGATAAATGAAAATGGAGATTGTAAAGCACTCATGGAAAGACACATAAAGTTGGTAGGAAAGATTTTGCCCAAAAATGAAGAGGATAAAACAATAATAATGAATGTATATTTTTTTCTACTGCAAATGATTGTACTTTGAAATGTTATTTAATTTAATACACCATTTAGGCTAATTAAATGTAAAGCATGAGAGGAAAAAACAAGGAATAAATGAAAAAATGGAATATGAGGAGGCACAAGAATTAAATAGTAGTGTAATTTTCAGAGATTAATACACATTACACAAAAAAATAAAGAATGAAGTGACACAAAAATTAATTAGCAGTATAATTATTCAAAAATTAACACACATTTAAAATCATTTTAATTATAAATTATGAAGATGAAGGAAAGGTTAATAAGAGAATTTGGGAGTTTGGATGAAAAACAGGACATGGAAGAGACTAATGCAAAAGAAAAAAAAAACTCCTAATTCGGTTTAAATACAAACCAATTTAATTAGTTTTATATGTGGTATTAAGTTGTTATTTGGCCTTTTGTCTTAAAAATATTGCTAGGTGGAATTTACTTCAACATTTATGGTGTGAGGATTTTATTAAGTCATCAATGCAGTAAATATTTATAAAAAATGGCGAAAAAAATACAAAAATATGATATCATGTTTGATTGTAATGTAACTTTTCATTTAGGGCCTTTTCCACTTGTAATATGATACATGATTATTATTTAACGATTAATTAAATGATTTATAATATTATAATTTAGTGTAGGGGCAAAATGATAATCCAACTTTGCATTTTAGAGCTTCCTACTTTTAATAATATATGATATGATATGATATGAGGATGATGGTATGATTAAGATATCCTCTGTCATCTACCATTCTACCAAGTCAGTGACATCATAGCTTTTGTGGAGTAAATTTGAGGCTCTGATGCACTTTCAGAATAAAATTGATAAATTAGTACTTGCCATATGTAGTCAATCTTGCTTTGTTTCCCCTTTAAATTTGTTTTTTCAGAATCTATTACTAGCAGCGATTTTGGACGACTTTACTCTGACTAGTTTGCTTACACATGTTGAAGTCGTGGGACATGTAAAACTTTTCTGATGTATGTTTGAAACTAATTAATTATAGAAATATTTCTTGTGCTTTCATCTTGTCCAACTTAAATCAGATGGTTGCTTTGCAAGTTTCTAGGTGAACTCACTCTTCAAAAACGAGTGCTGATTCTAGAGAGTATGCAAAATCTCTGAAGATTGAAAAGTCTAAATGGTCTTATGATGTAAATTTTCCAAGTTTAGATGTTGTGGGCATTTTAAGACAGATATTGTAATTTTTTAAATATTTTTTACTTGGAGGTTTGATGAAAAGGATAAGTATCTGAATGATGGTCGTTAACACAGTCCAGTCGAAGCATAATGCTATGAAATTTTATTGCTTCCGGAAAAGGGTTTAAGTTCCATATACAATAAGTATATCGACAGGGATTGTAAAATATAATCCAATCACATTAGGTAACTCAGTCTGGATACAAATAAAGGTTCCTTGATTTTTGCTACAGTTCATCATAAGTGATTCTTGTCCGGGTCTCACATGTTTGTGAAGTTGATTTAGCATATAAAAATTAACGTGCATCTCCTGAACATTCTGTTGATGCAAAACAGCCTGTAGACAGCAAATTTCATAGTATTCTCAACATTACCCATTTATTTTTCAGTGTCGTTACTTTTCTGCCACTTTTTGTGTTGGTAGTACTGTGAAATAGCACACTTCCGGACCTCAACTTCTGGGTTTCTTGGCACTATGAAAACAAGCATCCGTGATTAGATAGCTGAAATCTGCTGCACCATTGCCGCACTGAATTTTGGTTATGTCCATCTGTGATGGTCATCTATCTTATTCCTTTAAATTATAGTTTCTCTTTCATTCTTTTTGTAATGTTTGGCAACTTCAAGTGGTATATTCCTGGGGATAGATCTAGTTATTACCATTTTTTTCTCGTTACTAGAGAAATTTGTTGCTTCTCCAATTTTGGGGATGCGCATTAGTTTTGCCGTCTTTTCTATTGAAATTTGCTTCCATTTTCTAGCTCTTCGATTTAATGGTTCTTTTCTTGTAAATAGGCATCCCAGGTGTCTTCTGATTCAAATGTCAATGCCTCTGCAAAGAGAACTGAAGAAAAAGTAGGAGATGGAAAGTACTGTAGTCATTCTCTTGATGAAGTTGCTGGGATGTTGCAGAGTACTTTATCAGCTTATGGATCCGAGGTAAATGCTTCCTCTAAAATTGGTCTTTATCTTTTACCTTTTGTATCACTTTCTGTTGAGACAAACAGTACCATTATTCCCAAACAACCAGTTTAACCACTGCCTAATTCAGAAGAGAATCCGACTATCACAATCCATATTAAAATGGACTAGCTTAGATCTGATCGAAAGATAAAGACAGCCAGGTAGTTAGAAATGACTTTCCTGCAAAATATAAATTCTCACGATGATTCCAGAAATAAAAGATCCTTAGATTTATGGCACAAGTTTATAGACAACTTAAGCTCTTTCTTTTTTTCTTTTTATGGGATGTAGCACATAGATTATGTGAATCTGTATATCCATTGCTTTCTACTTTGTCCCATTTAATTCTAATACTGCTAAATATTCATTTTAGTGTAAATTAAGAGTTCTTTAAAATTAGACGAGCACTAAATCCCTCACTTATAGTTGTACTGATACAAGTTTCTAACCATTTCTTCAGACATATATCATACCTAATGCAACTGTGACAACAACAATAGCTAAGTATTAGTCCCAACTAGTTGGTATGCCTATATTCTATTGTAATCTTAGTTACATCTTCATTGATTTCGGGAAATTGTAGGTTTTCTGAGAACTTTCGTCCATTTGATTTTAGGTCTATTTCGTCCCTTTTAACATATTCAATCCTCATATAGTCTCACACACACAAACCAGTGCATTTGGATCTTTACGTTATATATGGCTAAACCATCCCAAGTGACTTCTTTTTTATACTCTATGGGGTCATTTGGTATGAGGGATAAAAATAAATAGTCATGGGAAGGTTTTGAAAAGATTAGATTCCTTAAGGAGGAATTTCATTTGGCAAGGCAACAAAGAAAAGAAAGCAATGCATTTGGTCAAATGGGAATGCCTCATCACCAGCAAATGGATGGAGGACTTGGCATTAGAGACCTCAAAGCCCATAACCAAAGCTTGTTGATGAAATGGTTCTGGAGATATAACTTGGAGACTAATGCATTATGGAGGAGATTTATACATGATAAATATGGCCAAGATGACCAGTGGTGCTCAAATTTTGTGAATTGTCCCTTTGGAGTTGGAGTTTGGAGAGCCATTAGATCTTTTTGGCCACTTTTGGCTGGAAATATCAGTTTCAAAGTTGGCAACGGGAGGAAAATTCTCTTTTGGCATGACAACTGGCTTGGGCACGGTCCTTTAAAAGTTTTGTTCCCTGATTTCTACACTATTGCTACATTACCAGATATTAACCTTGAATCAGCTAAAGGAGTACATGGGTGGAATATCACTTTTAGAAGATTATTACATGATTGGGAATTGGAAAGAGTCGTGGACTTGTTCAAGACCTTGGAATCTTTCCAAGGCTTCAAAGAATCTGAGGATAGGTTGTGCTGGAAATCTGGAAGTGATGGAGTCTACACTGTCAAATCTGCATACAACTACCAGATTAGACAAAATGCACAATTTGACCAGTGGCCATGGAAGTTCATCTGCAAGACTAAGTCCCCTTACAATTGGCTTGTAGCAAGAGAAGCATGTCTCACCCAAGAAAACATAAGAAGGGGATTTCATTTATGCTCTAGATGTCGTATGTGTGGTGCAGCCAGAGAAAACAATAGCCATTTGTTTCTACATTGTCCCATAACTGGACAATTATGGCAACTTTTTTTGAACTTGGTAGGACTAAGATGGTATATGCCAGCAACAAGTTGTGATTTATTGAAGTGTTGGAACTATAATGGTGGTGCAGTGAGACAAAAGAAGTGGTGGAAACTTGTCCCAACTTGTATATGGTGGACAATTTGGAAAGAGAGGAACTACAGAATTTTTGAAGACAAAAGCAATCCTATGCAGAAAGTCAAGATGAATTGTATCCTTTTGTTCCTTTTTTGGTGTAAAGAAAACTATGTAGAGGAGACTGAATCACTAGTTGATATGATAGGTTCCTTATATATACATATATATATATATATATATATATATATATATATATATATATATATATATATATATATATATGAGAATTAGATCTGCACCATGACAGTGCTATCTACAATTACAAAACCCAACCAGGCCTAGGACTACAGCTTCAAAAGGATACAATTCATCTTGACTTTCTGCATAGGATTGCTTGTTTGTTTGGTTGCCATGTTTGGGATAACTTATCCCACCATTTATACCATAGTGATGGGATAAGCTATCCCATATACATGGTGGGATAAGTTATCCCAGGATAGCTAATCCCTGGATAACTTGTTCCCAACCAAATGACCCATATGTGCTACTTGTGCTCTCTACTTATGTGGTTATTTCTAATCTTGTGTGATTTTATTTCTATCTCAAATTACTGCATTTTTACTACATTGATATTGTGGATAATTTGGTCTTAGATGCCTGCCATTCACTCCCATGTATATTGCAGGTCTTAGCACTGTTTTCTAGCGTTTGCTTTACTCTTTTTAGGCATCTTTGTACTGCATCGAAGTTGACCTCCCTCCATTTCAAATCTCCTATTTTGTTCTATATGTTACTTCTTCATCTATCATTTCCAATCTCCTAGAAGATTGAGTCTAGATATCTGAATTGTGCGTGTTTGGGCTCCAATAAGTCCATTCAATCTTTCTTCATTTCGTTGTTATGGATGTTGCAATCCGTAAATTATGTCTTGCTTCTACTTTTCTAAAACCCGTGATCTCTAGCGTTCTTTTTTGTTTTACTTCCTTACTAGTTTGTCAATTAAAATAATATCATTTGCAAAAGGCATGCACCATAGAACCTCATTCCAAAAACTATTAATTAGCTCATCTAGGATAAACAAGCAAAGGCTCGAGGCAAATCCTTGGTTTACATCAACAGTCTTTGTATCTCAACAACAACATACCTTGCGTATTCGCACAAAGTGGGATCTGGGGAGGGTAGAGTGTACGCAGAACTTAACTCTACCTCAGAGTTGAGGTAGAGAAGCTATTTCCTATAGACCCTTGACCCAAGGCAAAAATAGACTAGAAAAAGACATAATGGAAGTACAAGAGACAATAGGTAGTAACAAAACAACAAATAGTAGCAGAACAGTACTACAACAAAATAATACTATAATCGAACTACACGAAACCATAGATGGCAACAAAAATTGAAGAACAAGAAACTATAAGGGTAGTCCTACGACTACCAGTAAGGGCAACAAAACAATGCACTCCTACTTATGAGTATGCACGCACTCCTACCTCTAACTTTCTACCCTAATTGTGTCCTCTACAACTTCCTATTTGAGGTCATGTCCTCGGGAAACTGCAACTGTGCCATGTCCTTTCTAGTAACCTCTCTTAAATCCATACATAGCCAACCTCTCACACCTAAGGATGGGGGCAGCCGGGTATCTCCTCATCACATCTTGTCTTCCACCGAAGCCACTCCTAATTTGTCTCAGATATCCTCTTTTTTCGTCCTATCTCTCATAGTAAACCCACATTCATCAAAACATCCTCATCTCTGCCATCTTCATTTTCTATCTCATTATTCTCATACTTGGGATCTTCCATTCATATTAATCTTCGATGTAATTCATATTTTGATATGGATTCTTTTCACGCCAAGAACCTTTCTCTCTCTCTTTGTTCTCAAATTTGTGACTAGTCAGTCATATTTATCTTTTTATATACGTATTTGATATGGATTCCTTTCATACCAAGAACCTATAATTGAAGAACTTTCTTGGCACTCTATTGTATGCTTTCTCTGGGAATATCCTTCCTTCTTCGTCTTCTTATAAATTCTTCTTAGCAAACATATAAACTCTACTGTAATACTAGGCATAAGTCACACTTGTCTCTATCACCCTTATAATGTCCCTAAATCTATACCCTATAGTTCTTTCCCAAATTTCAATCTATGGATCGCAAGTCTAATACTTGCAATAGTATGTACAATTCTGAGTATCTCCTTTTTCTTATATAATGAAACCAACATGCTCTCTCTTCGGTCGTTTGACCTTTTTTACTCCACGATATAACATTGAATAGCTTGGTTAGGCATGCTATTGTGCTTTCTTCTGGCCATTTCCATGTTTGTACAGGGAATACCATCTAGACCGTACAATTTTTAATCCTCATATTTTTCATGACATCCTTCTTTTTTAGTAGACCTCATCATATGAATGTAGCTAAGGATTCTGGTCTGTTTGGTTGTATAAAGATCTGTACAGTTATCCTCGTGTCTTGTATTGAAAACTTGAGTGAAATATACTCTCCATCTCTCTTTGATCTCACTATCTTATGTCAAAATTTGTTAGGAAATAGACATTCATGGGTTGAGTTTTACCTCTCTTCTATCTCGGTGGTGCTATCTTTATATCTTATGTTTTCAATTTTGTCATACTCCTGCTAGCTTATATATCCTCTCGTGTCTTCTATAATATGTTTGGTCAAACTTCTAAAATCTGCTTCTTTTTTTGATAAAGCAAAAAAAATTTGATAAAGTAAAATCTGATTATTTGCAAAGTGCTTTTTGTCAGAAGTGTTTTCTTGGAGAAGTACTTTTGGAGAGTAGCAGTTTGGGTTTGACTAATCAATTAGAACACTTTTGCAATATTAGAACAGTAATTTGTGTTTCTTTTAGCTTCTGAAAAACAACTTATGCTACAACTCAAAGCACTTATTTCCCCCCTACCCCAACTTTCTAACATAAGCACTTTTTGGAAGAAAAAAAACATTTTTAGCTTCCCAGAAGCTTGGCCAAACGTGCAATTAGTCTGTTTTAGCTGACAATGGATTTGAAAATTGATATGGAGCTTTTTCTAGTAGATCGGATAAGCTTTTATGATTTAATATGTATCATGCTTCTTCCTAACGCACATCATTGAATGTTGAAATTACTCACAGGTTCAGAACACATTTCGAGATCTTGAAGAATCAAATATTCTTTGCCCATACATGAGTGATGCCATAAAAGAGATATCTAAAGCATGTCGTGCTTTTGAAGCCAAAGAATCAGCACCTCCAGTTGCTGGTATGTTAATTTTCCAAGTTGACATATACTATTGTCTGTGAAATGTTTCCAAGTGATATCTCCGGTGATTAACAGTTACGGCATTGCGCACACTTCAGTCTGAGGTCACAAAAATCAATATATTGAGGCTCTGTTCTTGGATGCGTACTACAACTGAGAAGATAACAAAAGATGAGACCTGGATCCCAGTATCTATCTTAGAGAGGAACAGATCTCCATATACAATTTCTTCCTTGCCTCTGGCTTTCCGTTCAATTATCACATTTGCAATGGATCAGATCAACAAGTAAGTTATAGATGTTGCAAAATGCTGTATGTATATTTACACATATCTGTACCTGTGATCTAACCCTCCTGCTACATATTGCGGTAAGCTGAAGGGTTTTTCCCTAGCTAGCTTCTTTTCAATATGCAAAACACTTGTAAAATTGCCTTTAATGTTTGCCCGGAAGTCATTTAGTTTAGCGTCAACTATTTTAAATATAGAATACGTGCATCCAAATGCATGTGTTTGTGAAGCTATCAAGAGAGATTCAAGTATACATAGGCTCGTGAAGAAATATATATGTTAAAAATAGACTTTCGTGTTTCCTCAGTGCTATTGACACACACTCGTGTCCAGACATACTAAGTAAGGGGGATTTGATTTTAATTGTACTGTGGTTTGGTGATACTTATTGACTTACTGTAACTAGTTATGCTTATTGATACCATTAATTATTGTGAAAACTCCTCCTTGAATGTTTTATAAGTGAAACAATTTCGAATGGCATCTTCTTATGGAAATCCTAGCTACTCTTAGCTTTATATTGAGAAGTCTCATTGATATTGCTTTACATATTCGTCCGTAGGCCAAATCTGATATGGAATTATTGGACTCAAAACACGAATATGCAAACATGACGACTTATATGTTGTTCTATATCTCCATGAATTTAGGAACTTTTGCTTGCATTGTATTATTTGGTCTATGTACCAAAACTTTTATGCAGGATTATACACCAAAGATCTTTTTCTGGCTCTATCTTTAGCAGATACATAATTTTCTTGTTAGCGAAGATGTAGTGCCTCTTGTCTTCTTAAGTTGCTTGGGCACTGTAATATAGGCCTTAAGGAAATAGACTTGAAATTGTTACTCGGAATGAATTTTGCAAAATGTACGAACAGTTGGTCGATTATTGCACACTCATTTCTGTATTTTTTATTCTTTCCAGAATGATTCAGTCTTTGAGGAATGAGGCTATGAAGTTAGAGGACATATTCTTGCTGCTTCAAGAAATTCAGGAATCTGTTAGACTTGCCTTTTTAAACTGTTTGCTTAATTTTGCCGGTATGTAAAGCAGTTGATACCTCAGCATTTCAGTAGCTGATAGACTTTGGAATATAATACAAAATTTTACACTCTAATTAGGCCAGCTGGGCCACACTGGCAATCAGCTTCTGAACGAATATGACAGAGAGAGTTCACATTTTCAAAATGGACATGCTGAACCAGAAGATAAATCATTGGATCCTCTTCCAGGAAGTATTGTTAATCCACATCGACAGTTGCTGATGGTCGTAAGTAATATTGGATTTTTCAAAGATGAACTTGCTCATGAATTGTACAGCAAGTACAGACGAACTTGGCAGCAGTCGAGGTACAATAATAGCTCTCTAGTACTTTATAGCTTTTAAATCAAGTTAAGCAGTTCAGGTAGCTCTCTAGTACTGTATAGCTTGTCCACTTCATATGATTTCTTCCGTCGAATATAATGTCTGAAACATTGCGAGCAATCCACTCAATAAGGGTTGACAGGATTAAGGGTACTTCGTTGTATCAATGTGTTGCAGAACTACGTCCAGGTTGATTGCCTAAAGAGTTGGCAATTCGATGGGCAATAGGAGTTTGTTTGTTTTCCGAACCTCTTCTACTTTCTGTAAGATAACAACGAAACTATTGTCTTTTTTTTAAGGGTTTATCTCTTAACTTTTTAGTTGGAAAACTTTTTCTTTTCCCAGGAATTTGGAAGATATTCTCTGAACAAAGAAGTAGCGATGCGCCATTAGGACCTAAAATGTTCACTTGAATAGTTCTTTTTGGCAGTCATCTCATCTTTAGAGACTTTGATAGAATAACATTTTGTCGAGCTACCTAACATCAAATTAACTTCATACTATCTAGTGTCTTTAAATCCCCACCTGCGATGCACTTCATTCTTGAGGGTTGGTGCAATGCTGTCTAGGCACATATCTTGCTTAAACAGCGGTTTAGCACAGCACTGCATGTACCTCTATGTTCTTGGCTCTCTTCCATAAATAGAACAACACTAAACAATAAAAGGATGACTAAGTACTATACTGATTTTAGTATTAGTTGAGTGGGTACGAATAGGAAATTAAGACACTAAGTAATCTTAACTAGTCCCTAATATGTACCCTTTATCATAAATTCAAATGATTATTGAAATTGACTGACATGGTTTTCTTCAGATATTCCAATTTATTAAGTTTTTCAATCCTTTGATCTAGAGAATTATTTGTACTACAACAACATACCCAGAGTAGTCCCACAAGTTGGGGTTGGGGAGGCTAAGATGTACTCAAACCTTATTCCTATTTATTTGTTTGCGTAGAGAGGATGTTTCCAATAAATCCTTAGCTCAAAAGAAGTAAAATCAAAGCAGGATCAAAAGAAAAATAACGACAACAAAATAGCAATACACAAAGCAAATGGAGCAAAGAGGGGATTGCTCAAATGGTAACACTCTCCACCTCCAACTCTGAGGTTGTGGGTTTGAGTCATCAAGGGAGAAAAAAAAAAGGTGGGAGCTCCGGGGAGAGATAAAAAAAAAGTAGTGGTAGGATTAAGAATAAGATACTACGCGGATACTAAATAGTACTACTAAATAAGGAGAAGATGAGAAGAGAAGACTAGCCCCCTAACTATACCACATAAAAGTATGAATACCCATTACCCTTTATCCTTATCCTCGATCTCCAGACCTTCCTATCTAGGGCTATTTCCTCAGTAAGCTGAAGATATGTCATGTTTTGTCTAATCACCACCCTCAGTTCTTCCTCGGCCTACCTCTACCTTTTCTAAAACCTGTTGTAGCCAACCTCTCACATCTCCTTACCGATGCATCCGTGCACCTCCTCTTCATATGTCCGAATCATCTCAGCCTCGTTTCCCTCATCTACCTTGTCCTGAATAACTACATTTGTAATCTTATCTCTCCTAGTATGCCTACATATCCATATGAGCATCCTCATCTCCGCTACCTTCATATTCTGAACATGCGCGTTCTTACTGGCAGCGCTCTACCACATACGACAATGTGAGCCTAATGAACTTACCTTTATCACTTGGTGACACATTCTTGTCTCACAACACCTCGGCTGTGGGCCTCCATTTCGCCCACCCCTGCTCCAATACGATGTGTGACATCATCATCAATCTCCCCGGTTTTCTTGGATTATAGACCCAAGATACTTGAAACTTCTTACCTTGAGTATGACTTGCATATTGATCTTCAATTCCACCTCCTCTCACACATCACGTCACTGAACTTGCACTCCATATTCTCTATTTCCATAGAATTATTTGTATTCATAGTTTTTTTTTCCTGGACTATGTAATATGTATATAGCTTTGTTTATTTTCTACTTTTTTTTGTTTACTCAGCTCTCGCTTTGTACTTAATAAAGCCATAGAAGATGTGAGTAACAGTAGCCCAGTGCACAAAGCATTCCATGTTATGCAGGTTCCGAGGAAGGGTCGCACCTTAAAGGGTGTGATGTAGAAAGCCGTAGAAGATACTCGGCATTTTTCTATGTTTTTCACCTTTGCTAACACTGATACTAAAGTGCTGTGCTACCGTAGGGGCAAGGATGAAGAGGACGCTGATATGCAAGATCTTATTGCATCTTTCTCTGGGCTTGAAGAGAATGTTCTTGAGCAGTATACTTTGGCAAAGGTATTCATCTGTAATGGATATCCTTCTGCTTTGTTTCATTATGGTTTCCACTTGTTATTGTTATCGAGAATTCTTAAAGAAATTTTCCGAAGTAAATTAAGGTACATGTCTGTAGGAATTCCAAGTATATGAATGGTGCACAAAGCACTATTCTAGATGCACAACTTGTTAGTTATAATCAGAGATACCTGTTCCTTTTGAAATAAATGACTTAAAGAACATTCTTAGTTTCATAACTATAAAAGGTTTATGCTCCCTATCGTCACTTAAAAAAGTGTCAGTTCCCCTTTATAATTATCGTGTCCTTTTACTTCTTTTTTCCCTAAACAATGTGTGTCTTCTATCAATATCCTCAAGGAACACCGAGTTGAACAGATAGCCTCTCTGCCTATATTAACCCCCCCCCCCCCCCCCACGGACCCCTAATGACTTGATCCTCAATAATTGGGAGGTGTAACCTGAAAAAAACAAAAGCTGACAACAAGATATTGATACTTTGTTCTTGATATTTGAGAAGATTTCTCTAAAAGAATAGAGAATTGCTCTTAAACTTTGCCTTGTCCCTGATTGGAGGATTCCTAATATTCTATTTTTTGGAAATATTTTGTCAGAGAAATTTGTTCAGAACAGCTGCTGTAAACTATTTGTTGGAGAGTGGTGTACAATGGGGTGCTGCACCAGCAGTTAAGGTAAGAAGTCTTTCTCATTTTGGCCTGCTATAACAGAAAATGTTTTCCACTTGGAATGATAGCATGATTTTCTATGCATTGCAGGGAGTACGAGATGCTGCTGTGGATTTACTACACACTTTAGTTGCTGTACATGCAGAGGTAAATTCTCCAACACTTTTCTGGGGATATTGTTGCTCGTTCATATTTTGGGTAGACGGAGATTTTAATTGATTTGTCTGGTGCATAGTTTAAAAAGTTCTAAATCTCAAACTCTATCTTTACTTGGTGTTTTTCTTATACCATTCTCTCCCGCATTGCTTAGTCTAACTTTCTAATTTTGGTTTTTCTCTTACAGGTCTTTGCCGGTTGTAAGCCTCTGTTGGATAAGATACTTGGTATTCTTGTTGAAGGTCTAATAGACACTTTCTTAAGCCTTTTCCATGAAAACCAAGAAACAGATTTTACAGTATTAGACGTGAATGGCTTTTGTCAGCTTATGCTTGAGGTTAGTTAAATTGTTAGTGCTTCCCCGAATCACTTTTTTTTCTGTTAGAAAGCTTCTGTTTGGATGGTGCAAATACAATTTGGTTTTTTGCTTTTGTTTGATTGAGTGCTTTTGTATTGCTTAAGCTTTTATGCTGGTTGCAACGAGTAGAAGCAGAAATATACTTTAAAACAAAAATGTAGAGAGGGTTCAGATTCGATTCCATGTTCTTGCATTTGTTTCTCTACATATTTTTTATGGACTACTGAAAGTTGATAGAATAAAACAGGGAACTGAAATGGATAGGTCATGCTCTCCCATGCCTAACTGCATGGCGTTGACTCTGATAGTCTGTATGGCTTAATCCTGCAGCTTGATTATTTTGAGACCATATTGAACACTTACTTTACACATGAAGCAAGGGAGTCTCTAAAAACTTTACAAGGGGTCCTTTTAGAGAAAGCAACTGAGAGTGTCCCAGAGACTGTTGAGACTCCAAGCCATAGTCGTCGGCAAACACGTGGAAATGATGATGCACTTCAGGATGAAAGGCAGCAAGGAGGGACTATATCACCTGATGATCTGATTGTATGAAATACTTTCTCTATAGACTTTTTTCCAGATTTTTTGTCGTGTCCTTTTTCTATGCAATATACTTTAGACATTGTTAAGACATAAATTTTCTTACAGAATATTGTTTATTATCACAAAGTTCAGTCCAACCAGCAAGTTTCTGTTGGCTATGATATTTGCCTTGGACCAAATTATATAGTTTAGACATTGTCATTGAAGTGTTTCACCACCTTTTCTTACATGCCTTTGGATTGTTCTGAATTTCACAGGCTCTTGCGCAGCAGTATAGTTCTGAGCTACTTCAATCTGAACTCGAGAGGACACGAATCAATACAGCATGCTTTGTGGAGTCAATTTCTCTGGATTCTGTCCCAGATTCAGCAAAAGCAGCCTATGCTTCTTTTAGAGGATCAATGGATTCTCCGGGTAGAGGATCTCAAAGTGTCGGACCCCCAAGCTACTCCAAACAAAGACGCCGATAAATTAGAGGTAGCCATTTTCTTTTCTCAAAGTCCTTCTCCCATAATGCTTGTGCAGTTGTATTAATGATATTAACATTTTGCTGATAATTTCACTATAATCACAAGCCTAACTTTAATTTCAGTTTTGCTGATAATGAAACCATAATCACAATGCTCATTCTAATTCGCTCACGTTTTCAGGATCAATTAATTTAAACAATATCAAAGGATGATTGGCAGTTGGACGACACAACCTTAATTAATTCCTGTTTATAATGTGTTCAAGTGTTCCACTTTTCTTCCCATATTTCTAGCTTCACAGTGGGGAAGCCTCTTCATTTAGCTGTGAAACACAGTCCACAAATGATTTGACAAAATAATCTTTAGGTGTATCCTGCAAGTTGTTTTTTCTATCCAAATGTACCTTGACCCAACAACTTGTATGCTTCCATCTTACTCGACCGTGTAGAAGTCCTTCAGCTGGCTCTCATCTAAAATAATCTTCTTGGAGAAAGGCACAATAATGGTGGGAAGTGGGAAGCAAGGAATTCAGTCTGCATTTTCTTGCCAGAAAGTTGAGGTGAAAACTGGAGAGTTACTCATCCAATTCATATTGTTCTTATATTTTGCATATTCAGATTTACCATTGAAAGAGTAAAACTTCTGTTTGCCACATTCGTGTTTGGTACGGAGAAAATATTTTCCAATGTTTGTTAGTCAAAATGTTGTGTAAATATTTTCTCTAGGTAGATAAGTTGCTTAAAAACAAGGAAAATGACTTCCTGGGTAAAAGTAGGAACTCAACCTAAAACACCTCATCTCTAATTGTAACTTCATGGTATACCTATGGATTGGCCAGTTCTTATTTGGAAGACTGTAATTTCTTAACTGTCGCGGTTTCTACTCCTGCTAATAGTTTAGCACATTCGTTGTTGTTACTATGGGGTCGTGAAGCACAAGGAGATTTTACTCGGTATCAATTGGGGGGTCTATGGACTTTTGTTGCTCTCCATGGAGCTTTTGGCCTGATAGGTTTCATGTTACGTCAATTCAAGCTTTCTCAATCTATTCAATTGAGACCTTATAATGCAGTCGCATTCTCTGGTCCAATTGTTGTTTTTGTTTCTGTATTTCTGATTTATCATCCCTTCAGAGGTAGGAGCGGATCTAGGGCCTTGCCAGGTTGTTCACCCAAACTCCCTCAGCAAAAAATAACGCTGCATAGATTTTGAATTCCCTGAACATGGGTAGAGGCTATCTCCGTGGTTTAGGGGTTTCAAGAATTCACCTTTTAAGGTTATAAATTCAAATCTCAAGCACTACATTTTTATTTTCGAACCGACTCGATGAAAATCCCTGTCATTGAAGGTAAGCTAGTGCATGATGCTTGTGGAGTTTGGCAACAGGAGTTTATTGTTAACGCTTGGGGTTAGAAAAACCATACACTACAACTGAAAAAGGAACAACTAGATGTAATTGTGCACTATAACTTGGATTGACAATTGAGGACAAATAGTGTGATATTTATGAGAAAACCAAAAAAAAAAAAACATAAATAAAATAATATAGCTTGCAAACAAAAGCTAATTCAATTATTTGATAATTTATCCTCTCTTGTTACATCACATTGAAGTTGACATGAGTAAAATCAAATCAAGTGGACTTAAGACTCTGAAAGTAACATCAACCATATGTCCACAAAGAATTTCTTTATTGGGTAATTAATGAAATGTCCATGAAACCAAAATATTAATTTTTTAAATATTTTGTCTCATACCTTCTTAAGAAAAAAATATTTATAAAATACTCAACATATATATACATTGGTTATGTACTTTAAAGTATATAGCTTATAATCCTACTATTCTTATGAAACTAGGTTATGATTTTTTAATGGCCGCTTTTTGAGGTATCGCCCATTTCGTCTCTTCTCTTCTATGTTTCAGTTGCGTTTGATTTGGTATAACTTTGAAGTTATAACCTGAAAGTTCATGTCATGTCATGAAATAAATATTTTATTTTCAAATTATCACAATTTTGTAAATGAATATAGATGGATAATTTATTTTATTATCCAGCTAGGATAATCCTGTAAAAGTCTTTTTAAAAAAAAAAAATTCAAATTGTGGTTTGTTATTTGAAGTCAACATGAACTATTTTTCCCCTTTTAAAAATGTCCCTTTTACACACAGATGCTCAATATGGGCTTTTCCTTTGGTCCATTTATTATGGGCCCATTAATAGTGACATTTAACATGCACCTTCATTTTCATGGGCCTCACTTTTCAATTTATTACCCACTTGTAAATTATTCTTTTCACCTTTTTTATGCTCCTTCCTTTTTTTGGTAATGGGGATTGATTCCCTTCTTCCATTCTTTGTTTATTTTGTTTTTTCAATTTATTTTCTTTGCTTAAGATGAAATTGACATTTTGAAGGTAAAAAAATCATTCTTATTTTAGTGCGATAATTCGGTATATCTATTATACGACCATTTTTTTTTTTGCTTATTTTTACTAATCAGTCAGGGTTTGTTAAAGGAAGGAGTATTGTGGAGAATATCCTTTTGACACAAAAAAATCGGAGAAATAGGAAGGGAAACTTATAGAAATTTCACTAGTTTAGGAGCTAATTATTTAGATACGCTCTAATTTGCAATATTATGAATCTTATCTGATCAAGGTGCATCTAGATATATGTATCTCGTAATATATGGAGCCAAAATTAGGTGTATCTTGTCCTAGATATACTGTATCGAAGTAGATTCACATGTATTCGGGATACATAGATAGGGATGGCAATGGCCGGGGGGATACTGAGCAGGGCAGTTTTAAGGCTATGCGGAGCGGGTGGGATGTGGAGCAGGTTGAAGTGAGTTTTTTAAAAACTAATGCGGGGCGGGACGGGTTGTGGATCTATGCGATTTTATGCGGGTTCAAACTTAATTTTAAATTTTTACATGTTATAAGAGTGATAGAGCATTATTTATCAAGATAATTTCTTTAAAGTCATTAAAATATTCAAGCTAGTAAATGAAAATGGTTCAATCAAAACTAGTATGGTTTCTTACATGCATCCCAATTTAACCTCTAAAAAATAAAATTTTAAGTCATTATCTATTGAATTAATACAACTTGATAAGAAAATAAATTTCATTCTTAGCATCAAACTTAATAAAAAAAGGGAAATAATCAAAAGTTTATGCGAGGTGGAGTGGGGCGGGTTGAAAATGAAAAAAATTATTATGCGGAGCGGGTTAAATTTTTGCAAGTTAAGCTCAACCAACCCTGCCCCATTGCCATCTCTATACATAGGCAAATCTTGTTTACTTCCCTCGATTCCTCCCGTCTCACTTGCCACTCTTGTATATATGATACCTTAGGTACATGCGAATCACACCAGATACATACAAGTACATGTATCTAGTGTGATTCACATGCATCTAGGATACATGACTATCTCGCTCTCCTTTCTCTCTTTCTAATGTATATAGGTGTATCTTCCTCAATATATGTTACAAAATTCTTAATTAATGATAAGATACGTAATAATTTAAAAGTATGAATATAATTAATATATATAATATGAATATAAAAGGGGTAAAATAAGATCTATATGCATGAAAAAGTGGCCACAAGAATAATATCCATGATTAAGAAGGTGACACAAATCAAACAAGGTACTTTACCTTTAATATACTTAGGTTACTTAGGTTTTCTTATTTTATTTACTATGAAAGAAATAAGCTATGTTATTATAATTATCTTATCAAAAAAATAGAAAACATGATACAAGAATAACAGATTGCACTTGAAATGGCTGGCCTGCAGTTTACTGTTCAATTTTAATAATTCTTCTTTTTAATTATTAAATACAAATGAAAAAAAAAAACCTTTTTATATTCCGCCGCCCATCCTCAAATTTAAAAAATAAAAATAGGAGGTTAGCATGGCAAAAATAAAACAATTAATTAATATTATTATACATTTATGTCATTATGTGATATTCATCTTCTCTTCGAAAACTTTGAATAAATTAGCATCTAAAATAATACTCCATCCATATCTTTTACTTGGTTATATTTTGCTTTTCGAGAGTTGAATTATATAAATTTTGATTAACATTTAAAGATGTAGTTTTTTGGTCATATTATTATGAGAAAGGCAATTTATAGTATTTTTTTCATAAAGTTTTCAAAAATATAAATTTTAAATATTGAATTATTTGAATTTTATTTACCTCTAAAAATCAGTCAAATTTATTCTCATAAAGCGAAATGTGATAAATAAAAAGAAATGAAGAAAATACTGTGGAATTCGGTTTTGATAAAATAGATAGATAACAATCTTTAGTTCATTATGATTTAATGCAAGAGACTTGATTTATAATTAAAAAGGTTATTATTAGAGAACATAAAACTTTGCATTTAAATGCACAAGGAACTTAAAACATACTAGTAAAGGCGAATTCAGAATTTGAAACATTGATTTAGAATTCTAATCCATTTGAATTACTGAATTCTAAATTACTAATGTGCATATCTAATAGATGTCTAGGACAAATATAAAATTTTAACCAAGATTACTAAGTTTAACAATCGGCCTACCCCATAATTCGTATACTAGCTCCGCCTTTGCTTACAACTTGCAATTATAGTTACGTTGTATATAGTCAAATTAAATCGTTCTCGTTATTACTCCGATTATTGAAGTACTATTTTACTTTTTAAATAGAAAAAAAAAAAAAAAGACTAATGTGTTATCTTACGCATGTACTCATTGGGATCGTCAATTGAATACTCTCTTTCCATATTAGTTGATGATTTTTTAAATTATATGTAATTAATTCATTATAAATTTGTATTTAAAATTTTCTACCTTCTTTAATAGGGATTGAAAACACTCTTATACTTAGAAAATATCATACTCTATATCTATTTAGAAAAGATGGTACTAATAAAATAGTTACTAAGTAGGCATACATGGATAGTTCCTATAAAGGATGGTACTAATAAAATTGAAGCCCCAAAAAGGACAATTGAATTTTTTTAATATGGGAAGAAATCATAACGTTTTTTCTTTAGAGATGGAAAATTTGCCCACCAAATTTATAATTTTGCAAATTCTTCCTCAATAAGTTGAAAAAAAGTATAATCAAATTAGCTAATATTATAATAATACTAATTATCGTATACTTTTGGAGTGTAAAATTCACATGTAATATATACTTTAATAGTATGCAAGAATGCAACGTCGTGATACAACATAATTGTATATCCCATGCGTATATAACGTCAAAATTGTGCTATAATTATTTTTTAATAAAGAACCAATTTTGTAAATGGATATTGTTGGATAATTTTTTTACTCCGGAAATCATGTAAAAATATAAAAGTCACTCTGATAATTGAATTTGGTGTGATTAAATGAAATTCATTTTTTCCTTATATATATAATCATTTGGCAGTATATTCTCTTAATTAATTAGTCGGAGGCATGTGTAGATGCTAACATATATAGCTAGTAAACAAAGGCATGTGGATTACATTATGACTTTTGTTAATTTTAATAATTTGATAATCAAACATATTAATTAATTAATTAGCAACATCTTTTCATGTGTGTTATTAAAGCTGTCTCACAGAGCTATATTAGATTGCAATTAAATCTCTTCACATGCTTGTCTTGCTTCTTAATCACACTATAATTATCTGATTAATTACCTCTAGACTATGTATCTCCAACATAATCCTTTAATTAGATATTAGGTTGTATACTTTTCTAGTGTTTGGCTTAGAAAGGTTTTTCAAAGACAAAAGAAAGACAGTCATTTGGTTTTAAAAATAAATTTTGGTTTTATAAGTCAAGAACAAAATAGAAAACCAAAATGTATTATCCCATGTCTCAAGAAATTGGTTTAATATTGTAGAGTTTGTGGTGTAAATCCTGTTTAAACTTTATTTTTTCACATTAACAACAATGGAGGAATACAATTCCATGAGAGTGAGTATGTACGAGTACGACGATAGAAAGAATCACACGATTTTCTATGTAATAGAAGCAATCATAGGATAGGAGTATACAAGTTCACAACTGGACTCTTTTCTGATTAGAAGAATTGCACCTAAGACTCTGAATTAAAGGGAGGTGGTCCTAAGGGTGTCAACTGGGCCAATTAAATTAAGGAAAAATTACATGGATTGATACTTTTTAATAAATAATTACTAAGTTTAGCGATATTTTTTATTTATTACCATTTATAGCAATACTATGTTAAATCTGCAATATGTATTAAAAGTGAATTATGTATGCAATATATATGTATTATACCTGTTTTTTTTAAATATATTATGCTTGTTTGGTAAGAAATTGACACATTGTATTATAAGTGTATTAAAATGTGTGATAAATGTATTAACCATCAATAAAACTTGTATTATATGTGAATAATAAATTCTTCTTTGTAATATGTATTAAAATTGTATTATAAATGAACTAAAAGTGATCAAGTGAAAAAAAAATATTATTGCTATACATGGTAAATATTTTTTTAATATAGTATATTTATGTAAGTTTCCCAAAAATTAATCTCTGATGTATGTTTTTCAAGTCTTTACTGTTAAGAGAACTTGTCCCAAATTTACAACGGAGGGCAAAAATGTCTTAATTCAAATAGTTCAAGGGTAAAAATAGATAATTTTTCCTTCTTTTGAAGTAACCGTTAGTAAGAAGGGTATTTTTAGGTAATTTTCTTTGTAATTGGAGGACATATTTGAACCCCCACCCCCCCCCCACCCCCCAAAAAAAAAAAAAAAAACCAACATTGAGGACATTTTTAACCAAAAAAAATATAACATACAATAAAATAGAAGCATTTAAAATAATTCAGGGATATATTTAATCATTTTCCCAATATTTTATATAAGAAATAAGACATGCACACACTTAGTTAATGAGAGATTATAACACTCGGAGGCGAAACCATAATTACGGGTTTGAGGGTTCTAAATTTTAGGATAGAAGAAAAAAATATTTTCGAACCCAAGTTAGTTGTGTGGAAAGCATTTCCATGACCTTTTCCTTATCACTGAACCGTCAATTAATTTTGTTAGGAGTTTTCAAGTTAATATAAATATATATTTATTTAATTTTCTGATACAAATACAAGATCTATGAAAAAGCTATCTGATACATCCAAACCCACGAACCCCCACTTAACTCCGTCTCTGATAACACTTCAAATATATCGAGAAATCAGAACTAGACATTTGAATCATGAATAAACATTTCATGGGTAATTGAACATTAGGTATCTCAAACCCAAGGATGAGTTACGTTTGACATTGATATATTATGTTTTTAGAAAATGAACCTTGATTATTATTTTTTAATTCTAATTAGGAACTTGATAAATTGACTAATAACATTTTGACTAAATACAACTTAAAATTTTCAAGAAAATGTCTTAGGACTCGTTGGTTATTATTGATTGTTTGTCTCTCCATTTTTCCTTTCTACCCATGTGAGGAAGTGAAATTAATTACATTTTCTCATTAAGGGAAAGCAACTTAATTAGTTATGATTAGCAAAATTGAAGTTAATATAATGTTAGTAACAACTTAGTGGCAAAAACATTCACAAAATGGTAAAAAGAAAGAATTTACAGAAATTGACATAAATAATCATCAATCAAAATAACAGTAAGTAAATGTACCCACAAATTCTCCATATATATATATATATATATATATATATATATATATAAAGTTGGTATATCATCGGAGATTAGGCTTAAATTACCGTAGAGACAAAAAAAGTTATTAATATGAACTATTTCCATCGACTTAAAATCTTTATAAGCGGAATTATCTAAATGTATGCATCTCCATAAAATTAAAAAAATAGCAGGTATTTAATAGAATAATCGACTTATAATACATAAACAAGCTATTAGATACACACAACCATCATATATTACCCTTATATCGTGTATTGATATGTATATTATATGTATAGTCAGGGGTGAAGCCAGTAACACCAAGGAAGTTTATGTGATCCTTTTATAGTGAAAAATTACATTATTTATACATAATAAAAATTATTTTTTATGTATATATAATAAATGTTGAATCTCCTTTAATTTCTTTATGAATTTATTTTTTATATATATTTTGTAAATTAAATAATCGAATAATGCAAGTGTGTAACTATTCCAAAATAAATCTCCATATAATAGTCTTCTACCTAAAGAATTGTGGATTGCAAATTACTCTATCCCTTTTAATTTGTCTACTATATGAAAATCAATAATTATTATTTTTACCAAGAATTAAATAATTATATTTTTGTGGAGGAGGAAAAAGGTGAAAAGGAAAAAATGTAGTTGAGTGGTTTGCTTAGCTAATGACAGATAAATTGAAAGGGTTAAATCCACATGGATGACACATGGTTTATGTCTATAATATTCACATGCCTACCATGTTCAATTAAACCCTTTGTAACTTTTCCATATAGACAGCTCACTCTTGGTTTGCTTTAAAAAAATAAAAAAATTGGAGGCAAGGAAAGAGGAAACGGAGAGGGGATTACAAGATGAAAAAAATAATACAGTAGTTAATTAATTAGTTATTCCTTCGTTTAATAATAGTTGTCCATTATACTACTTTGAGATGTTCAATAATACGTGTCCATTTTATGAAATCAATAGATAATTTTATAATTAGTTCCTAATTTACCCTACTTATCATTAAATATAGTCATTTATCTATTATATTTTTCAAGACATTGTATTTTTTTATATTCAAAGAGTGATATAGTAAAATTATCCTTCTATTTATAGTTTCTTAATAAGTATGCAAAGTTGATAGTGGACAAATATTGTTGGACAAAGGGAGTATTTATTTCATTCACTTTTACGTATTATATTTGGAACTTAACACACCCGTTAAGAAAATAAGTTGTTTTATAATGTTACTCTTATTAGTTAATGTTTAGTATTTAAGTCTTGAAAAATGATTTGGTGAATCAATAATTAATGCTAAGGGTATATGGAAAGTAATAAAAAAAATTGATATGTTAAAAGAATACGTAAACATAAAAATCTTTTTTAAAATAATGGACAAGTAAACATGAACAAAGGAAGTGTTATCACACACATCAATAATTTTTCAATTTCGCCAAGTTATAATTATTCTATCGATCTATTTTATTCGTCATGTTTTATATTTTTAAATTTTCCTTAAGAAATTATTAACTGAAAAATAAGTTGACTATATTTATTTATTACTCTTGAGACAGAAAAAATAACTCTTTTATATAATTACTGCGCGCCAGATCAACCAAGAATTAGTTTGTAAAACAAGATTCTGAAGATCAAATATATATCATACTTTAAAGAGAACTAAAACAAAAAAAAAAAAAAAAAAAAAAAAAAAAAAAGGAAGGTAAATTCTCAACTTTGTTTATTAATGGTTTTTGTTTGTCTTTTCAATTTTCTTGGTGGATGAAAGAGAAATAACAGATACTTACAGCAACTAAAGTTGCAAAAAAAAAAAAAAAGGGTTAAATTTTAAAGAATAAAAATATAGAGATTAATTGAACCAAAAGAGAAAAAGAGAGGGAAAATTCATATAAAACACAAGTCCACAATCATGACTTGTTTTGAGAATCTAATAACATTTTTATTTAAGATTTTATATATTGGTGAGTAATAAGGGGGTTGTCTGAATATTCGGATTTAAAATTTATGGGTTCTGAATTTTCGTCTGTCCTTTGAAATTATGAATTTTAAATTTATAACTTATACATACGAATGTAATTTATAGAAATATAAAACTTGAACTAAAGCCATTGACATAGCTACATATAGTGAAGGAAAGTCAGTTGAACACCGTTCATTGAAAAATAATATTCTATGTTTAGATTTAATTACTAGAAATGCAAGGAGCATAAAAATTTGCAATAAAAAGACAAAATCATGCAATGTTTTGAAGAAAAAAAAAAAGACTCTTTGTGATGCCAATAAGATGGGATAACCTTGCCACATTCCTCTTAGAGCTTGGGCCATCCATTTGTGTGTACATGTTCACTAAAACTAGGAAAAATGTTTTAACTATTAGATTCGGATTCAGAATATAAAAATTTAACGATCTTTATAATATATTTCACTTAATATATATAATAACTAAATTCACGATCAAATATTTAATATATATATATATATATATATATATATAAAGAAAATTACGCAGAAATTACTGAGTTCCGATGAATCTGCCCCTATTTACAACTTACAAAGTTGAAGACCCTACCATAATGTGGTGTGTTGTGCTGTAGTATGGAGTTTACGCAAAATAGTTCTTGCCACGTTCAAAAAGAAAATGTCCATGTGAATTCGTGTTTGTGTTTTTATGTAAAATTAATTATTCGTATGTTGAAAAAAAAAATATGAGAGTGAAATTTGGAATATTAAAGTCAATATTCAATACAACTAATATATACTTTCAAAAAAATATTACAGATTTATGATGAAATATATATTTATTATTTGTTAAAAATTGTAACCGATCTGTAATGATTATTTTACCCCTTTAAGAAGGTACAACTTCAAGATTGAACGTAAAGGGTAAACAACCCTTAGGATATTAGTTTCTTACTTCTATGAAATAAAATATACTTAGTAAATATTTTTTTAGATCGGATACATAAGTACTACAAAATCAAATTTTTTTAAAAAAATTATTTGAGTCAGCGAGTATAATAGTAACGTTAAATTCTTTTTGGTACATAGGAAATAATTTTAATTCTAAAATATTTTATTTTATTAATTTCAATTTCAATACTTTTTTGTTTTAAAATATCAAACATAATTTTATCTATACACCTACTAATTATATTCAATTAATTAACAAAGTTAACAAAGTATCCACCGCTGGTATATGATGCAGGTAACGTGGAAGTGGAATAATTCTTCTAATTTATTTACTAGAAAAGTTTGAGTATAAATCAATAATCAAAATATCAGACAACTAATTCATAATGAGTGCGGTGAAATGATAAATGTTCTTTTCTTTTAAATTAAGATTTCGAATTTAAAGCTAGAAAATAGATACGGCTTTAATAGGAATCGTTTTTATCTCACACAAAGAGACTTTTCAGTATAAACTCAAATTAATCAAACTCCAAAACAAATATCAAATAAAAATAAGAAATAGAAAGGTATCATACCAAATTACCAATTATACATGGTAGCTAACCACCACTATACCTTAATAGAGTATTAATCAAACTGAAAAAATTAACCCAAAGAAAAATTAACACAAAAATAATAAATATTGCAAGGTTATCGTGGGGGTATTAATTAATCAATTAATAAAACTAGAGTTTGAAAAATAATAATGTAATCAACAATAAGTGATTTCAGTTAAAATTAAAACAAATTAAATTGATTTACAACTGTACAAAAAAGGATGTATATCCAAGTGTCTTTTTAATAATTTAAAATATGGACGTTGACACATCATCTTCATCCAACTCATAGCATTAACTTTTTCAATAGTATATGGGGCTTAGAGTATAGTATATTTAATTTACAATGATTACAATCTCATACTATATGTTAGTAATACCTTTTTATGATTTTTCCTTCGATATTCGATATTTGTATTAAAGTCCGATTAATTTAGATTCATATCGAATAGGGCTCATTTGGGATTAGCATTTTCTACTAAGAATTTATTTGTACTCAAAATTTGAAACTGAAACCTCTTATTAAAATCAAAGCAGCATCATCCACTGCACCAGATCTCAAATTGGTAATAATACTTGCTAACATGAAGACATCAACTATTTCATTTATGTATTTTCTAAAAGTAAACTCAATTATGCCAACAACATCCATTTTCACATTGCCATCAAGGATTTGTAATTAATTAAGATTAAATCACATTAATTAATTTAATTAATAATGTCAGCTAGAAGAATCTTTCTTACTCACCACTAAATTGACAGTAAGTAGTGCTTGGCATCAATTATACATATATATACCTTATACTTTTAATTATCTATACATTATTATTGTCTTCGTCAGTGTGGACGTATGTAGAAAGTAACTTATAATTAATCCTCAAAATTCAATTAATTATTTTAGCTCAAATCTTATGAATGTATAGTAAAATTTATCAAATAAATATAGATGATAAAATTTTAAAATCAAATATAGTGTAATAAAATCTCAAATTCAAACTTATGATAATTAAATTCTGAATCTATCTTTTGCTGTTAATGTTAAGTTTAATAATATGTGTTCGTAAAAAATTCAACTCCTCATTTTGAGTATTCGAATTTTGTTCCTTAATTTCACCTTTTTAAGGTCCATAAATTATTTTGGAATTTGTTGAAATGGTTCAGATTGGGACTCGAGAGATTCAAGTTATTTAGATAAGAAAAATTAGACATAATCCATATATAATCCTATAAATAAGGTGAAGAGGATAAAATATATATATACACAATCTTATTTCTTTCTGATGGACACTCAACTTTAAATCGAAATAAATTTGTACAAGAGGATATAACAATATAACATTGTAATGTGTATATAAAATTATATATGGACTGACGGTATATAGTTAGGTAAACACCTTGGATCCAATGAAGCACAGACATAAAACAAATTAGGAAAAATAAAGTAAGCTACAAAAAATAATAATTACATGCACTAATTATAATTACCACCCATATAATATAGACATAAATATATACATAGTTCATACGTAATTAATCAAATCTCACACACACAACATACATACATAGTATGATAGAAATTCGATAAAATGATCTTTTATAATCATTTACAAATTGAATTAAAAAAATATATATTTTCAGATATGAAGATATTTTATACACGTAAAAATGAAGATTGTAAAAGATAAAGTTCATAAAATTAAAAATAAATTTATAAAAAACTACAAAATTAAATCTCTTGTTCGATTAATTCCAAGTTATATACCATTATTTTTATTTTGTGGCACTCTAAAGTATTCAATATCATTCTACTAAACGGTCTTAAGTTATGAGACTTGAACAGTATTTTTCATAAATTCAAACTGATTTTATCTTAAAAATTCTACACTTTGATATGTTGTTTTATTTATCAATTAATTTTTCAGCTTCTACTTCAATAATTTCTTTTAGGAAAAATTAGAAAATATATTCCTCAACGTTCTAATTTAGAGCGAATATATTATTCCATTAGAAAAATAGTGCAAATACACTCTCATCGTCTAAACACACATTATTTATCAGACGTAAAGGATATATATACTATTTTCAAAAACAATAAATATTTTATTTAAATTATAAAATTGAAGTGTATATTTGTCTTTACCCCTTTTTTTATGAAAAATAAATATGATTAGTAGTAAAATGTAAAGAAAATGCGGCTAGTCTTCTCATCATCAATTACGTGCCATTCACCTTATTTTCTGCGACAAAAAGATGGGTGCCCCATTTTGCTTCTTGTATATTTCTTTTTCTCAATTTTTGTGACGTTATTTAATTTTATATAGAAAAAATTAATTTTTTTTTAAAAAGTATATAATCTAAAATAAAATATAAATATTTATATAACTATAAAATATTTTATTTAAAACAAAATAAATATTTTAAAATTAAATTATTTTTTGATATAAAAATATACATTAACTAAACAGAAAAGTAAATCACATATCATGTACATGTTACTCTAACAATTCACTTTGGAATTAGTTGAAATAACCCAAAATAATGTATTATTTAATATCTTCCAGCCTAGCTCCTAAAACAATATATTTTGCTTATCTCACTTGTTCACTCAAACTATAAATCAAGATTCTACATGTATAATTTTATGTATTTGATTATAAATCATTTGTAATTATTGCTCATTTGTATTTACATGAATTATTGATTGGTAGGGTCCATAATTGGCATTATTTATTGGTAACTCTTAGGTAAAAAAGTTTGACTCCACACATTAACTAATCTATATGCAATCATAGGCAAAATAGGCCCACCATAGTGGAAATAACTTTTTATGATTATTCACAAATTAAATTATTATTTTTTAATAATTATATAAAATCTTTGAATTTTTTTTATAAAAATAAATTATAAAGAGCAACAATAGTAAATATATCTATATACTAAGACCAAACAAAAAATTAATTAGGGATAATTTTAGAGAATTCACTTCCGTTTTCGCTCCATAATATTCACCTTCTTTGTGGATGACTATATTACGCCGACCTCCTTTATTTTGATTTTTTTCTAACCATTCCTTAAATTCACAAAGAGATAAATATAAGTCAATTATAACTTGACAATTTTATCCTTTTTATATTAATTTCTTCATATTAATACATATTATTAAAATCATGACTTATTTAATAAATACTTTAAAAATAAATCAACACAAAAAATTAGCACTATATATATACGTGTGCTTTTTTCCCAACAAAAATACACATTTTTTCATATTGATTTATTTTAAAGTACTTATTAAATAAGTCATTTTATTAAAAATATAAATTAATATAAAGAGGGATAAATTTGTCAAATCATAATCTAATTAAATCATATTTATATTAAATAGATGCGAAGAATGATTATAAAAATTCAAAATAAGGAAGATAGATATAGTATTGTAAATCACAGGAGATATGAGTGTTATATAGAACCAAACATCGAGAGGTCTCCAACATTATCCCTATTAATTATCGAGCATATAATTGTTTACTAAACTATATGCAACTACTTTTTTTTAATCTAATTAGCTGTATCGATTTATATGAGTGTTTTTTAAAAAAATAAAAAATAAAAACTAGTATTGCATACGTATAAAAAGACAAAAAGTTCCTACGTGAAATGGCCCCTAAAAATTAATTTTTTCATTTGTATACACTAAAAATAAACACTGAATAAATGATGAGAACTTCCTCTTGAAAATCTCTACCATTTATTACGGTAGGTTGCAAGGTTGCAGGCATAACTAACAGAATTTACTTAATTTCAACATCAAATGACCTACATCTCACTAATTTAATTATTTTTCGCTTCGATATCTGCTTTAATTATTTACTAGCTATTTTGATTTTATAAAAGCGAGTTGCAGCTTGCAATTCGAGGACCACTTGAGTCATTAATCTTCATAACTTAGGTTTTGAACAAATTATTAAAACCAACTTCTTTTCAAACTCCAAAATTGTCACCCTCCAGCTGTAGGGTCCCCTATACCTACGTGGCTACACAAGATCCATAATCTCATAAATTTAATTACTCACTCCATGAAAAGTAAAAATATTTTTCAGAAAATAGTATTAATTGGAAAGAAACCTCATTTACCTATAATTAGCAGTAATTTTTATGAGTCAAAGTTTTATGTTTTGATAGTACAAAATAGTATCTGCTCAATCATAATTTTTATTTTTATGATGGTATGTTGTATAGTAACTTTTGGCTTCTTAGTGATGATGATGAAATTTTTAACCAAATTTTGAGGAAAAGAATATTTAATAGCTTTTGTTTGAAGGTCGTTCAAGAGCTTAACAATAGTTTGAGGTCCTTCATCAACATTTTCGTATTCATCTTCTACCTAATATATTTTTTACAAAAAATATTATTATATAGTATTTGAGTATGACTGTTGTAGACGAATAATTTTACAAAGAGTGTATTACTATAATAAATGTAATTGTTGTTATATGTGGAATGTTCTTATATAGAAGTAAAAATATGAAAAATCCCTTCCGAAGAAAATGATCATTATAGTGAAATGTCATTATAATAAGGGGTCACAAAAAAGGATAGGTAAAATGGAACAAAGGGAGTAGTATTAAGGAACCATTTAGTACGAGCAACAAGAAAAAGATGATCTCGGAATAAAATGCAAGATTGTTTTATTGTGCGTTTAGTAACAACAACAGGTACTAGATAACTCACCTAATATTTTTGTCTCCATTAGAATTAGAACCTGAGATATCATGACTCTCAACTATTTCATTGACCACTAGGCTACACAGATGCAATCACAAGATTATTTATCTCACCATTTTGTATTACAATGTTGAATAATATTTTTATATATATAGATGATGATGATGAAATAAATTACTTAAATCCCTTTGTGATAACTCTATTGATTCTTCATCTTCAAAATCAGAGATTTAATTTTCTAATCCTTTATAAGAGTTTGTCATTTCTACAAATAAGAGATCTTTATTTTTTATATAAGATATTTTAAAAATCATTTTATAAGTAGTTATAATATGAGATCATTTGCACCTTCAAAAACAACTCTCAAGGACATTTTAGGAATTTCCTAGAATTAAACTAATAAAGTATTATAAGAAAGGAGATCTCATATCATTCATCATCAGGTGAAAGTAATATAAAATTAGTCAGATTAGCATCTACGATTTAAAAGGTCAATGGGATTCATGTTATAGATGCTTTTGCCTTTTCAATATTACTCCCCCCCCCCCTCTCCCTCTCTATCTACCCCTAGTTACTCACCCCACCCCCTCTTTGAGCTGATTACAAGGTGAAAAAATCGAACTCAACGCTCATCAATAACATGACAGCTCAGATAATCAACGAACTGAGTTACTAAGATTCTGCTTCCCCACCCCATCCTACCCCTTGTTTCTCCTTTTTATTTGCCTTTTTTACAAGTATAACCAACAGCCACTGAAATCCAAAATGCCAAAAAAGCAAAGATGACCTACTTGAGCCGGCTTTTAACTATATTTAGCTGGACAGACAAAAACCAACTTATTATCCTCATCATCGCTTTCTGCACCTCTTCTTCTTTCATCCGTATACTCTACAATTATACATATATTTTTATCTATATATACAAAAAAAATTATTTTATATTAACTATATATATATATATATATACGATTAAAGTGTATATATTTCGATCATATTAATAAAATAGATGATACACATTATTTGGTATGTATTTAATATTATACCATAGCAATTATTTTATAATTATAACAGCCTGAATGAACTAAAGTGACCCTTTTGGGTTATCTTGATAATAAAGAAAATACATTTGCTTTTTTATTTTTTTTTGTGTGTATATTTTTTTTTTTCTTTGTATTTTAAGGGGGGTGTGAGATTGACAGACAGATCCCACCGAAATAAATTACTAACAAATTCACTACACCCCATCTTCATAAAAACCCACAGAATTCACCAATCTTTTTTGTTGTTTCATTTATTTTTGTTTATAATAAATTTTTGAGCTATAATTGCTTGTTGAGAAGAAGAAGAAGAAGAAGAGGGGTGACTCCTCTTTTAGAATTAGAAAAAGATGCTTGGTGTTTCTTCAAATTTAATAGCTAGCAGTACTATTACTTCTACAGGTGATGGAGCTGTCATTTCGGCAGCTCCATCACAGCTACCGCCACCACAAGAAGCTCCAGAAAGTGGAGGAAGTAGTGAAGGTGGTGGCGGTGGAGGAGATTTGTCAATTGGCGGTGAAGATGGTGAAAGGAATTCAGGTGGAAATCGGTGGCCGAGGCAAGAAACTTTAGCTTTACTGAAAATTAGATCGGAAATGGATGTTGTTTTCAAGGATTCAAGTCTTAAAGGACCGTTATGGGAAGAAGTTTCCAGGTATTGTTTTTTTCTTTTGGTTCATTTAATTACTCTTTCATCATCATTATCATGCATAGAATTCAGTATATAGAATCTTTTTTGAACAAAATTAAGAGATCTATATTTGGAATTAAAATTCGTACTTGATGAAAAGTATTATTTATTTCAGCAGTTTTTTATCAGGAATTCAGTGTCAAGCTTTTTGGTGATTTTTAGTTTTGTTGTTATACCATTTTCTGCTGATTCCAGCAAGAAATTTAGGATGAGTTTAATTTCTCTACTCCTCTTCAACACTTTTTGTGCTTTCCCTATTTTTCAGAAAATTCAAGCAAAGATCTTGATAATTAATGGTTTCTTAATCCTTATGTTTTATTTTATGTATATAAAAATAGTATTAGTAGTATGAGATTTTGTTTTATTATTACTAATGAATAATGAATATGAGATCAGATAATTAAGACAAGGTGTTAATTAAGATTTTTCTTTTTGTATGTTTGTTCTTTGTATCTTATCTTATTTCAAAAATTGTTTCATTGTGAATTTTGTTGTTTGTTTATCAGGAAATTGGCGGACTTGGGTTATCATCGAAGTGCCAAGAAATGTAAAGAGAAATTCGAGAATGTTTACAAGTATCACAGGAGAACCAAAGATGGTCGTGCTTCGAAGGCAGATGGAAAAACTTATCGTTTCTTTGATCAGTTACAGGCTTTGGAAAACAATCCCTCTTCTCATTCTAATTTACCGCCACCTCCATTAGCAGCAACACCGATAACAATGGCAATGCCAATGCGATCAGGAAATAATTCAGTAAATCCTCCAATGCCAACACCAACGCCAACGCCACAAAATCATAATCATAATCATAATCATCCTTTTGTTGTTTCTCAGAATACTGTTGTGACAGTAGCAGCGCAGCCTGCTGTTAGTCATGTTATGACTGCACCTGCGCTGCCACTGTCACAACCACTACAGCCGATAGCTAATAACCTGAACCAGATGAATCGGCCTCAAGGTAATACTACTACCACAAGTTTTCTGTCGAATTCAACTTCATCTTCTTCGACTTCATCAGATGAGGATATACAAAGGAGGCACACGAAGAAGCGGAAATGGAAGGTATTCTTTGAGAGTTTAATGAAGGATGTGATTGAAAAGCAAGAGGAATTGCAGAAGAAGTTTTTGGAAACGCTTGAGAAGCGCGAGAGGGAGAGGCTGATGAGAGAGGAGACATGGAGAGTACAAGAGATGGCTAGATTGAATCGGGAACATGATCTTTTAGTCCAAGAAAGATCAATGGCAGCAGCAAAAGACGCAACAATCATCGCCTTCTTGCAAAAAATAACTGAACAGCAAAACACACCAATCCCGAATAGTACTAATAATACTTGTCCTTCTCCTTTTCCACTTGCTCAAATTCAATTAAAATTGTCCGAAAAGCCATTCAGTGCACCACCACCACAACCACTACCACCAGCTATCGCGGTATCACTACCAATGACAATACCAGCACCAGCACCAGCACCAGCACCGCCACAGGCACTTACATTACCGGTGGTGTGTGCAAAATCATTTGAACCTCCAAAATCCGATAATGGTGGCGAGAATTTCTCTCCAGCAAGCTCATCAAGATGGCCAAAAGAAGAAATTGAAGCATTGATCAGCCTCCGAACCTGTCTAGATCTAAAATACCAAGAAAATGGACCAAAAGGACCACTCTGGGAAGAAATTTCATCTGGAATGCGAAAGATAGGATACAACAGAAATGCAAAGAGATGCAAGGAAAAATGGGAGAACATCAACAAGTACTTCAAGAAGGTAAAAGAAAGCAACAAAAAAAGACCAGAAGATTCCAAAACTTGCCCATACTTCCACCAGTTGGAAGCACTCTACAAAGAAAAAGCCAAGAACGAAGTTGTTCCACATAATCCTCTCACTCCTCCTCCTCCTCCTCCCATCATGGCTCAACCAGAGCAACAATGGCCAATTCCTCAAAATCAACTTCACCAGCAACAACAACAAAATCGTGAACATCATCACGATAATGAAAGCGACAGCATGGATCAGAACGAAGACGAAGACGATTTGGAAGAAGATGAGGACGAAGAAGACGAAGGTAATGGTTATGAAATGGTCACAAACAAACAACAACCATCATCAATGGCGGCTGCCACGGTAAAAACAACAGCAACTACTGCTGCAGTTTAAAATTATAAGCACAAAAATAAAATTGATGACAACATAAGCAGTACTGCACTGCAATAGCATCAAATGACTGTGCATTGGGAATGGCAAGTGGGGCAACCGATTGTGCAGAGATTTGTCGTATTCAGAAATTCTTGTTGGCCAGAGAAGACGGTGACTGCAGTAAAAAAAAAAAAAAATCATTTGGAAATTAATGCAAAGGCATTTAAGTTTACACATGTTTTTTTTTTTTTTTTTTTTGTGGTAAAAGTATATTTTCATTTTCATTATTTATTTATTATTTGAAATTTGAAAAAAAATAAAGTTTGATTGAAGGATGGGAGGGGTAGAGAAAAGAGATATATAAAAGAATAAATGCAGGGATAATGTAATTTGTACTCTTTTTTTTCCCTTTTATTTTGTTCATGGGGGTGTAAAAAATGTGAGAAAATGGTTACTGCATTTTGAATTTTTAATTGTTAAAACTTAAAGGGGTCGTTTGGTAGAGTGTAGAAGAATAATGTAAAATAAGGTGTATTAGTAGTGCTTGCATTAGTAATGCCTACATTATTTCTTATACATTGTTTGGTTTGATGTATTAAAAATAACAAATCTTGCATAATTTTTATTAAAAATATATGTTTACAAAAATATCCTTCACACTTTATTTATTTGTACACTTCCTTTGCAACAAAGTTATTTGCTAAAACATTAAAAAAATATTTCTTTGCTAAAACATCATTAACTCTTCATTCTTTTTTTTTTTTTCAAAAATAATATTAAATAGTTATACTATTGAGTCAGAATATTTTTGTAAAAAATTGGCAAAGAATCTTTTTTTTTGTCTACATTGAAAACAAAGCATTTAGGTTGTCATCAAATACTAATAAAATACAGGAAAGTAATGCAATCAACTCAAGAAAAAGATAGTAATTTACTTGTTCACATCTAATTATTACAAAATCAACTAAGATCAGATTCTTTTACAACAAAAAAATTCTACCTTCATTTTTTAATCATATTTTAAGGATCAATTTATGTAATTAGAAAAGCATAACAGATGTGAAAAAAGAATAAGTTTTGTTTTTTTGAATTAACAAGTTGGAGTGAGGCAGTGGGCTGCTTAAAATTTATCGTTACAATAGTACAAATTTTGATTAAATTATATTTAAATTAGATTTTTTTAAAGATACTTAAGGGGCCATAAAGCCTATTAAGACACCAATAAATTAAAAGACACTAAAAAACAAATCAACATAAAAATAAAAACTTATGACAACAAAGAAAATGAAAAGACTTTAAGGGTAGTTTTGTAATTATTTAATCTAATGGAAGTGTTAAAATGCTATGTATTACAAATACCTAGAATTCGTTGGCATTAGTAATACACAACTTAATACACAATAGAGTGTATAACTAATGCTTGCATTAGTTATACATGGCATGAAAAAGTGTACCAAACAAAGTATTGCTACTACACACATCTAAAGGATGCTTTATATTCCTAATACACCCTACCAAACGACCCCTAAAAGTTCTTGTTATAACTTCTTGTGCAATAGATACTAGTTATATCATATGGGGTACATGATTTGATACTTGTGAGTACAGTTCGATGCATAAATCAAGAAGCGTCCTACTTCAAGAAGTGTGATATAGATTATATCTCTTTTTACGACTTGAACTTGTGATCTATAGATCAAATAATTAACGATTTTCTGATGCACAATAGATTAATATATTAATTACAAAAGATGTAAATTGCGCTAGATAAGTTCAATGCAATGAATTATCGATCAGACTTTCCTTATGAAATCGCACCTGCTATACTATCTCAGTCATCAAATATATATGTCACATTTTCCTTTTTTTAAGGACTTTTGTATCATACAACAATCTAATTATAAAGGTCACAGTAAAAATTAAGATATTAAAATTCCTTTACTTTTGTCATTTATATATTGTTTTTCTTTTGTGTGTCTCTTATAATCTAATAGAATATATCATTGAGATTTGAATTAGAGTAAGTTATAAATAGTGTCATTTTATAAGTATCCACCAAAATATTTTTTGTTTTTTTTTTTTGAAAAAGAAGGGAATCATTTTACACTATACCAAAATGTTGGCCAGCCAAAATTATTACTACTTTGATCAGCAATAATCTAAGGGAATATATTGTGTTTGTCTTTCTTTTCAATCAACAATTAACATTTTATTTTACACATTTAAGTACAGTAAGGGACTAATTAAGTTTTTTAAAATTTGTATAATATGACCTTTACATTATTGTGAAATTAAAATATTGGGGGTGTAGGGAAGCAATAATAAGGCAATATATCTTTAATTTAAATAAAAAATAATAAGGCAATATATCTTTAATTTAAATAAAAAATAATAAGGCAATATATACTAGTAGTGCTTATTTGAAAGGCGTGGATCGGAAAACTTTTTATATTTTTTATTTGGTGTTTGATATTTATATTAGGATTCATTTAAATTCGAATTTACATATTGTAGGGTATATTTCTGAGACGATCGAAGAATTTTCTTTCATCATTTTTAGAAACTCGAATTTGAGATATATGATTAAAGATCGAAAATTCGTAACTATTCTACCACAAATATATTGGTGGGTTCGAAAAACTTTAAATGTAGTGAAATGAGCATAATTTTAATTGGATTGTTCACTTTCACACTGCCCCCAAATGTTGTTGTTAGAAGAAAGACAGAAGGGAAAAAAGATAGAATAATAATGATGATGGATGGTGAGAAAAAAAGAGAGAATTATTGATAAGTTGTCGAGTTTATGGTGATGCTGTATCTTCTCACATGACTTGTTGGGTTAAAACAAATTGATCTTTCACGAGTTTTGAATATGAATTTTTTTTTGTTGAGAGCGCTATTTTCGAATAGACCTTGCAATATGCATGCGATCTGAATTTAATCGATGCTTTATACAAGCTTCAAACACCATATGAGAAACCAAAAATAAAAAAATAAAAAAATAAAAAGTTGATATATTCTCACTTTTCTTAGATAAATATGTATATGAGAAGGTCAAAATAGTACTCTTAGAAAAATATTTAACAAGTTCAAAATCAATTATACTAACAAGATTAAAATCTATTTTCAACTAGTAAATATATCATCTATATAAAAAAAAAAATCATCATATCCCATTTTTAGTTAAATTGCATTGATTTTAAGAAATTGTACGTCTTAATTAATCTACCTCAACCTCTTTTAACAACATTTATCATAATTTCACACTTAAAGACTTTGTTGGTCCAGTATTGATTACTATTTTATCTGTCTCAATTTATATGAGTTAGTTTGATTTGACACGGAGTTTAAGATTTTTTTTTAAAGAAATTGTGGTCTAGCTAAAATAAGTGATAGATATTTGTGTGACTATAAATCGTTTTATTGAAATAAAATGAATATTTTAAAGTCAAATAATTACTAAATATAGAAATATATATATATATATATATATATATATTTTTTTTTTTTTTTGGACTAACTAAAAATATAAATTGAGAACGAAGAGTATATATATGTTGTACTTTTCATTTCTTTTGATCTTAATGCCTCGAGGCCTAGTTCTTACTTATGTTTCTCTGGCATTTGTAACTTACCACATGTTCGAAAAATAATTGGAATTATTGCTTTTACGATTTGTATTTAGGGGCGGAGTTAGTGTTTTGATTACCTGTTCAGCCAAATTTAATAATTTAAAGGTACAAATTTTAAATTTATAGTAAGAAATTCATTGAATAAATATAAATTATTAATTTAGAACTTAGTAACTTAAGAGATTTAAAATTCTAAACTCATAAACTTCAAATTATGGCTCCTATTTTGCAGTTGTATTCAAGTGATCATAAGAAGAAAGAGAAAAGTATCGAAAACATTCCTGAACTTGGCTCAAATTATTAGTTTCGTAGCCTTAAAAACACCTCTCTACTTGACTAGTTAAACTTTGATACACTCTCGATCTACCACATGACATAACAAGTAGTTTCGAGCTCTTGTAGGAGCATGAGACTCTTAATAAAAAGTCGAGAGAAATGTTGAAAAACACTCCTAAACTTGACCACAATTTAGGAGTGTATTTCACTCATGTTGCAAGAAGATCGGGCATGTAGGTGTTTTCCGTATTTGATCTCTCCAACAAGAAAAGAATTACCTATTTTATTTTAGGGAAAACAGGCAAATATACCCCCGAACTATCGTAAATGGTATGCAGATACCCTCTGTCATACTTTTGGGACATTGGTGCCCATGCCGTAAAAAAACTAGAGCATATATGCCCTTCACTCTTACGGAAGATTAAATCGGAACATGTGACGCAATCTTATCCATCGATCCGATATTTATTAATAAATATCGGATCGGTGGATAAGATTGTGACACGTGTATGTCCGTTAGTATAAAGGGTATATGTGCTCTAGTTTTGAACGGAAGGAATACTAATGTCCCTAAAGTATGACGAAGGCTAGGGTATCTGCATACCGTTTAAGATAGTTATATTTGTCCTTTTTCCCTTTATATATATATGCATGGTCAATTATTTAATCATGTATGTATATATTGTATAAGTAGAGTAATACCATGTCATAAGATTCTTTTTGTCTCCAATTATTCGTAGACTACATTGATAAGTTACTTCAACTTAACATTAACTTTTTATAGACAAAATAGAACTAGCTAGCTTAAAAAAGAATAATCATAGCACGTATACAGTCACTAATATATGTCAAAATCGAATAATCAATTTTATTTTTTTAAAGAAAGAATATGACGTACTGTTAATAAAAATAATATTTGACACAATATCAATGTATATAATTGAATTAACATAGTTCATTTGAAATGAGTCATGAGGAAATAAGTATCATGCAGCTAAGTAAATTTGAAAAAGATGAGTTTAATGTAGGTACTCTCTTCGTCTCAAATTATTTATCGTGCTTATTTTTTATACATTATTTAAAAATATATCAATTATGATATGTCATAATTTCTTTTTATTTAATATTTACTTATTTATCTATATCTTTTAATAATTGAGGTGTTTACCGTTTTCAAGAATAATTACTTGAAGGATAAAATGAAAAACGAAATTTTATCTTTAACTTTTAAATTGATAAATACTTGAGATATCTATTTTTAGAAATCCGACAGATTATAATTTGAGACAGAGCAACATAGAGAGTATAGAGAAGAAAACAAGGGTCACACAAAATTATTTTCCATGGAATTTAACAATTCAAATTTTCATATTCCAAAGGAGTGTATTTTCTTGATTACCCTCTTGGTAATTTGTTAAATTTACTTGTCACATCCAAAGTTTTGTGAATATATTCAAATAGTTTAGCCTAGCTTTAGATTTTCCATTCGATGTTTGATATCTATATTAAAGCCTGACTATATCTAGAGTTTTTTTTTTTTTACCTCAATTCGTTGATTTCTAAGTTCCAATAATGAATATTTTTAATATATAGTTCTCTAAATTGAAAATTAATTATCCATGACCCCACTCCTTTCAAGATAAATATATTACTAAAATAGGCAATACACTATGAAGAAGTAGGCAAGGCAGCGGACATACAATAGTGGTTTGCTCAATTTTCAACTGGAGTGTCAAACGATCGGATCGAAGTAGCTATGTGCGGTCTAAATAATGGGTTAAATAAAAATAAAAATAATATATTCAACTCACTCATATTTAATATGGATAAAACAAATTAACTAATGCATAATATATATGAATATTTATATTATCTTGCAAGCTATTGTTCAATAAATATATTATCATAAAATGTTGATCCGAAGAACAAAGGCTATAAAAGAGACTATGAGATTTCCTTGGGGGGGAGGGGGGTTAAAGAAATATATTCATGTTATCTATAGCTTCATGAATAATCAAGTAAGGGCACAAGTTAAAAGCCAAAATAAATTTAGACTTTAAGCAATAACTCATTAAAAAAAAAAACAAGTAGACATATAGGTATGATGATATGGCCATATGAATATTCATTCTATTAGTAGATAATATAGATGACATTCATATTATAACTATTGGCCATTTTGATTTATAAACACTTAATGTATAATTTTTTTTTTTGATTAATTTAAGCATATAGAGTTAATAAGTCCAATTAGAAATATACTTATAAGCAATTTTTAAACTTTTCCAAACACACTTTAATATCTTAAATACGTAAATAATTTGAAAGGGAGAAAAGCATGATTTATATGTCTAACAGACATATCATGAACATTACGGAAAATTATAGGTATGTTCTTGTTCCACAGTCACACTAATAACATGAACCGTAAAAGTGCATGGTAGTAACAAGCAGTGGCGAATGTATGTACAAATTTTGGGTCACCCGAACCCGTACTCATCCGACTAAACTCGATATATTACTTCTATAATTATTAAAGAATATATTAAATTAAAACTTGTTGAACCCGTTCTCAAGATGGCTTATCTTTAAAGCAATGGTGCACCCGTTTTCTTGAAATCCTGGATTTGCCTCTGGTAACAAGCAACTAATTAAAACTCTTTTCATTAACTTTTTCATGTTCATTATACTTAAACTAGATGTTGATTTTTATTTTTCAAGATTGGAAAATAAGAGATAATTTTATCATTTTATATGGAGTCCTTTGGGTGCCTATGGATTTGACGACTCGGAGCACCAATTTTTTTTTTCCTAAAAAAACTTTATGATGACCTCTATAATGAGTTTTAAACGCATTATTTTGCATTTACAAGCCATTTTTAGGAATTACACGACTTTCTTGTTTTTTCATGTGTATTAACGATGGATCTGGAGCCTCGGAGCACCCAAAAAAAATTCAAAAAAAAATTATGACGACCTCAGTAATGAGTTGAGGAAGCATCACATATACTCACCATTTTTAACACATATTTTTGCATTTACAAGCCATTTTTAGGAATTACGCGACTTTCTTAATTTTTCGTGTGTATTAGCCCGATTTGGCGCCTCAGAATGCCTAAAAAAAAATTCTAAAAAAACTTTATGAGGACCTTTGTAATAAGTTGAGGAAGCATCACGTATACTCACACCATTTTTAACACATATTTTCTCATTTACAAACCTTTTTGTTTAGAAATTACGCAATTTTCTTGGTTTTTTGTGTGTATTAGCCCATGGATCTGGCGCCTCAGAGCACCAAAAATTTTTTCTGAAAAAACTTTAAGAGGACCTCCGAAATGAGTTGGGAAGCATCACGTATACTCACACCATTTTTTCAACGCATATTTTCGCATTTACAAGGCATTTTTAAGAATTACACGACTTTCTTGGTTTTCATGTGTATTAACTCATGGATGTCACGATCCGAACCTACACCCTGGACATGGCTGGCACTCGAGAACCATTGTTGGTCCCCAAGAGAACCCTCATCCTGGCTAACTACAAGTGGAAGACTAACTCAAGTATACACAAGCATTATACTAAAAGAATTGTTTGATCAACAGTTTATTGAATCTCAAAACTCTCTGAATATACTTAGTAGGAAATATTAATTTTAAATAAAACATCTAAAACTGAAAGAATCTCTAAAATTGTCTATCTATGAATCTTTATTGTATAAAAATGAGTGTCGGGACAAGATCCACGACTCCTAAAAAACTAATACTAATAACTCACAAACTAGAGTCCTCACTCAAAAGTTGACAAGCGGATGAAGTGATCTCAATGAACTTTTGTTGAGGATCCTAAGTACATGTATATATCTACATCATTAAAAGATGTAGGTCGAATGACGTCAGTACATTAAATGTACGAGTATGTAATATAACTAAATAACAAAAAAACTGAACTGAAAGTATGATGGTAACTCAATTGAAATATACGATAATTCATGATGGAAAAATCATTTAAACTCTTACCAGAAGAATGCAATAATAACAAATACTGATCTAGGCTGAAAGAAATACTTAACTCAATGTAAATCGTAAATAAAAGATAGGTTATTTAAAGTTTCACAAGTAAAAGATGTAAACTCAAAGATGTATATGAAAATACAATAAAATACTCTTTACTCTATTAGGAAGTTTCTCTAACCGACAACCATCACTATGAGCCTCGTGATGATACATCGTCTAGCCCATGCTGCCAGAACTGTCCTATACTTTGTCGGAGTATAGAACCTCTCAACTAAATAGATCCACTAAGAAAATAAGGATTCATCTAAGAAGTATGATCCTTGACCCATGTTGACATACATGGTTTATGAGGATTTTGAATTGTCTGAATTCATCCTCGGATCAATGCTCAATACTACTCCCAATAAATATATACTCATGCTCAAATGTATAAAACATACTATTTTTTTGTTTTGAGGTAATTACTCAAAATACCTTCTTAAAAGAGGTAATACTCTGAAGCATCTCTGAACTCATAAACTCATTTAGAAATCGAAGTTCCTCTTTCTCAATGTAAAAGTAATACATTTGGAAATCAATAAGTTCCCTTACACTTTACTAAAAAAAATTCTCTTCAAACTCTGCTTTAGTTTTTTCTTAAAAAATAGTTTAAAATAAATTTTTATTGTGATTTGATCATTGATGACTCGGGAAGTCATACTGCATAAACATTGATGGCATATCTAGATGTCATACTGCTTACACATTGATGGCATACTCGACTGTCATGTTAATCATGAATCATAGTTCTTTTCTCAATGTAACAAAATGATACATTTGGGATTACTTAGTTCCCTTATACTCTTTCTCAAATCATTTTTCAAACTCTTTCTCAAGACTCCTCTTTGCTTTCTCAGAATTCATTTTAAAACATTTACGTTTGTTTAAAAGATTCTCAATAAGAACTCAATGAATACTCAATGGATAAGATTCATGCTGAAAAATAGACTTGAACAATCAACTCAATAAATCTCAATGCACAATATACAACAATTCAATAATTAGGGATAAAAATTCAATAAGCAGGAATTTAACTCCGAACTCAACATCAGCTCATCTCAAGAATATTGAAATCTAAGGATAGAATCCTAGATTACTCTTTTACTGATTTGAAAGTAAATATAGGACGTCAGGACGAACTAGTCCAACACTATGATAGCCTTACATACATGATTATGAAGATTTTAGGATGAAAACTTTGTGGAGACTTGGTTTATCTTGAGCTTGAGGAGGAACATTAGCTTTTTGAAGGAAACCTTTGATCTTGTAATCTTGGTGCTTGCTCCCAATAAAAAAAACTCTTTTATGAAGGTCTTAGAGTGGAAGAACATGGGAAAAACCTTGGATGGAAGAATTTTCTTTGTATCTTGGATTTTTAACTTGAAGGTTTTAGGGTTCTTGTTGGAGAAAAGGAACCCTAGGTGAGTCTTTAGAGAATTTCTAAATACTTGAATATTCAATCAACACAAATTTTCGCATTTTCAAGTTAAATTTTAGGAATTACGCGATTTTCTTGGTTTTTCGTGTGCATTAGTTGGGGAAGCATCACGTATACTCACACCATTTTTAACAAATATTTTCGCATTTACAAGTTATTTGTTTAGGAATTATGAGAATTTCCTAGTTTTTAGTGTGTATTTGTCGATGGATATGGTGCCTCGGAGCATTCATTTTTTTTTCTGAAAAAACTTTATGAGGACCTCTGTAATGAGTTGGGGAAGCATCACGTATTCTCACATCATTTTTAACACATATTTTCTCATTTACAAGCTATTTTTAGGAATTACGCGACTTTCTTATTTTTTCGTGTGTATTAGCCAATGGATCTAGTGCCTCAGAGCACCCAAATTTTTTTTTTTGAAAAAACTTTATGAGGATCCCCGTAATGAGTTGGGGAAGCACCACATATACTCAGACCATTTTTAAAGCATATTTTCGCATTTACAAATATTTTTTTTAGGAATTATACAACTTTCTTGATTTTGTATGTGTTTAGCACACGGATCGGGCGCCTCGGAGCACCCAAAAAAAATTACTGAAAAAACTTTATGAGGACCTCTATAATGAGTTGAGGAAGCATCACGTATACTCACACCATTTTTAACGCATATTTTTGCATTTACAAGCCATTTTTAGAAATTACGCGTCTTTCTTAGTTTTTTGGGTGTATTAGGACATAAATTTGGTGCCTCGGAGCACCCAAATTTTTTTTTCCTGAAAAAAATTTATGATGACCTTTGTAATGAGTTGGGAAAACACCCTGTATTCTCACACCATTTTTTAACATATATTTTCGCATTTACAAGCTACTTTTTAGAAATTACGCGACTTTCCTAATTTTTTTTTGCGTATTAGCCCATGGATCTGGCGCCTCGGAGCACCCAAAAAAAATTCTGAAAAAACTTTATGAGGACCTCCGTAATGAGTTGAGAAAGTATCACGTTTACTCACACTATTTTTTTAACACATATTTTCGCATTTATGAACCATTTTTTAGGAATTAAGCGACTTTCTTGATTTTTCGTGTGTATTAGCTCATGAATCTGACACCTTTGAGCACCTAAATAAAATTTTTGTAAAAACTTTATGAGGACCTCTAAATTACATTTTTATTTATTTTTTAAAATGTGTATCAACTCAAATATGAAAAAGTGTATTTTAGACTTGCAACTTACTTTCATGCAATTATTTATGTAATAATTCAATACTGAATGTATGAATACGTTATAATTCTCCAAAACTTATGTAACGGTTCTTTTTTATTGTGATAGTTACATGTATCCGTTGGTAATAAACTAATAATACAAAAGTCATATTTGACACTTTAATTTGTATGATTTAGTCTAGATTTGTATGATTTAGTCTAGATAATTATAAGGAAAAATTGTATAAAATAACAAACTATCAATTCAAATTAAATGTTATAACCACAGTTTCATTTAAATCTAATCCGTAGCAAACACTTTGTCATCGCCTCTCTCTCCAAATTTCTCCCTCGTCACTCTCCTGGTCTCGCTCGCCAGTCTCTCTCTCGCCTCTCTCACTTTATACAAACACAAATGTATAAATTATGTTTGTGTTTGTATAAAGCGAGAGAAAACTGTATATATACATATCTTTTCGTTCGCCTCTCTCCTCAGAGAATCTCGCTCGCCACTCTCCCAAATCTCGCTCGCCACTCTCCTTCGCCTCTCTCACTTTATTCAAACACAAATGTATAAATTGTGTTTGTGTTTGTATAAAACAAGAGAAAACGGTATATACAAATACAAATACATATATTTTCGTCCTATACACTTAAAATTATACAAAGCTGCCAACGATTTATACAAACGAGAGGCTGCCAGTGATTTATACAAATGAGAGGCTACCAGCAATTTATACAAATGAGAGGTTGCTAGCTATTTATACAAATCTGATGCTCCATGTAGCAAACATAAAGTTTGCTATGGAGCGCAATTATACAAACTATAGCTATAACATACAAAAATAATTTTTATGTTTGCTAATAATAATAATAATAATAATAATAATAATAATAATAATAATAATAATAATAATAATAATAATAATAATAATAATAATATATACATATATTAGCAAAATTGGTCTAGTTTTTTTGGGCTTTGTAGAGATAAACCAAAACTTTTAGTTTAGTCATATTCGCTTGAGCCCACATATGGATAAATGATTTGAGTAATACATATAATATACATATACATATAACATATACATACCTTACACTAGATATACAATCAAAGTGTATCAATTGTGTATACTTCAACCATGTTGGTAAATTAAATGGTCGAAATGTACATTTACGTAAATTTTCCTTTTATTATTAATAAACCTTTTATTAAAACAAGCTATTAATAATATAATTACTAGTAATTTGTAATTTGTTTGGGGTTATCTCAAGTCAATAGTATGGGCCGATAGGTACCAATATTACAATTAGATATTTTTCTAGCAAAAGTTCTTAAGAGTATTTGATTTAACTATATTATAAGATAAATGATGTTAATAATGTTATATTATAAGATAAATGATCAATATTCATAAACATAGAAATAACATCTATGGTATTTAAGAGTATTTGATTTAACTATATTATAAGATAAATGATGTTAATAATGTTATATTATAAGATAAATGATCAATATTCATAAACATAGAAATAACATCTATGGTATTCGATTGCCCAAATAATTATTTGATCTACCCAAGTATGGCACTTCATCTTATTGAAACGATTGTTGTTTTGGTTGATCCACGTTATACCCATAATAGACTTATTTAACTCATTAAATTCATTTAACCAAACTTATTTAACTCTCAAGAGTAGTACCACATGTTCGAAAATTTATCTTCGTGAAAGTGAATAGTATTATTTAATATCTCACCTAGAGGAATATAGCACAATGAAAAGTCTATCATTCAGTTACCAACATAAACAATTGCAAGTTACATCTCATGTATTTTCTAAATAACAACAACATATTTAGTGTAATCTCATAAGGGTGCCTGGGAGAGTGGAGCATACACAACCTTAACCCTCCCCCTCTTACCTTGTGAAGGTGGAGAAGTTACTTCTGATAGATCTTCGTCTCAAATAAAGCATGTCAAATCAGGTATATATGGAAAAGCAATATGTTGAAAATAATGGAGAAAAGAACACCAGAAACAGCAAATAATACAATAACCGAAGCAAAAAAAAATAATACGATTCCTCACTAACCTTAGAAGCACTTCCTGACATGTGAACAATTGCAGGACTAAAATTGCAAGCTATTTTGTTTCTAACTAACCTTAACCATTCCCAATTCCCAATTCCATTGTATTTAATATTTTCAATATTGTTCAAGCCATTAGCAATCAAATCAAGATGACTTTATTCGTTAATTGTTAAGTTAAAATGATATTGGTGTACCCAGAATCTTCAAATTTTGAGTTCGCTTATGATAGTACTAGTACACTAGCTGATTTTTCCCATCATCTGTTTTAGTTGATCAACGGAGATGAGAGTTGGGAGATATCGTGTGGAATTAGACAAAAACTGGCCACCGAATGAAATATGCGCTATCGCGCGCGTCCACATTTTGAGGCGGCATTCGGCATTATAAAAGCAAAAAAAACAGTAAACAGATATATTTGACCAAGTCATTTCTACATTTCCCCAAAATCAAAACCCACATTCTCTTTATATTGTAGTTTAAGATTTATATACCACCATTATTATTGGGTGTGCAAAAATCGGATCGAAAAAAATGTTATTGGTTTATTGTTATTGGGTTATTAGATTAATGGTTTTTAATGGTTTTATAAAAAAAATTACCAGGTTATTGGTTCGGTATTGATTTTTAATATTGAGTTATTGGGTAAACCGATAACCCATTAAGACTAATAATTTACTACATTTACTTGTACATAAATATTCATACTTCAAAGTGACTTTTAATTCACAACTTCACATTATACAAAACGTCAAAACCTAAAGTATGAATCCTATTCCTCTTAATTTCTCTTTGTGTTACACTTGTTTAGTTTTTTCATTACATTATTGTGTTGTCGCGTCAAATTTATTAGACAAGTCATATATTTATTTTATAAGTATTTTCTTATTGTTTTAACCGAATCATTAAATACCAAAACCGATAAACCGAAAATCGATAAAAAAATCTCTTATTGATTTAGTTATTGGTTTAACGTATTTAAAAATCGAATACCGATAGACCGAACCGATAATACATAAAACCGAACCGAACGACCGATGCACACCCCTGATTATTATAAATAATTTTTTTTATCTTTGCCGTAAATATGACGTAGTTTAACTTGACACTAAATTAAATATTGAAAGAAAGAAATCAACCTTGTGAGAAGCGTAATGCATATATAGTCTTACTCTTATCTTATAAAAGTAGAAAGACTGTTTTCAATAAATCCTCAATTCAAATTAAGCATATCAAAACATGTATGAGAGAAAACACAATAAAAATGAAACAATATAATAACAACAACAAATAATACGATAGTTGATAAACGCCCGAGGCAAAGTAGCCTTGCCGTTTATTAGCCGGCTGTCTTACCAATTTTAACATCCTATAAATATGCTTCTAAACATGCAATCCTTCAAAAGAAATATTCTATCAACAAAGAAAACTTTAAAAAAAAAAACTTACAAATGGCTTTGAAAGCTTTGTTGGTTGCACTTATTGTTGTTAACATGGTTATTGTTCCAATTATGGCAACAGACCATTTGGTTGGGGATGATCAAGGTTGGAAACTCAAATTTGACTACAATGCATGGGCTGAGAGTAAAGAGTTTCATGTTGGAGATAAACTCAGTATGTTATTTACACTCTTTCTATTATATTATGTGTTATGTCCTATGTTGTTTGGACTCTTCAAAAGTGTGTGTCGGATTCCCCTAGAATAATATATTTTTGGAGAGTTCGACACAGGTGTGACACTAAAAATGAAGAGTCTGTGCAACTCAGGTTATGCCTTCATTTTTTAAGGATATATAAAAGTAGATTATTATAACAAATAAAAGATTTTGCAGCAATTATTCAGTGATAATAATATAATTGTCGTTATTATATTTATAAAGATATTTATAACCATACTTTATATTTATGCTAAAAAAGCTTTGACGACTCTAAATATAATGATATTAACTCAATTATCGCTAAATATATTTTTATGACAATATTAAAAAAATTATTACCACTAAATATCTCTTTTATTGTAGTGATAGTGATATTAACAGGATATTATATAATCGCTTTAATTTATTGTTACAAGTACTAGTAATTTACTTTATTTTTTTAATACTAATTCCACTTAATTTTTATGAAGGATTATGTGTAATTATTTTTTAGCTAGCCTGAGAGCAGCTTTTTTTTTTTCAAAAAAAAAAAAGAATTACTTAGTGTAGTTGTAACTATTATTATAGTATGTTACATAGCTTCTTTGTTCTAATAGGTGGCACACTTTTCTTTGTTTCAGTATTTTTCAGTAAGAATTTGTCATATTTTTCTATATTTAAAATAATTTAACTTTAATTTTTTTTACTTTAGGCTTGATGAGATGATTTATATTGTAACACAAATATCTAAAAGTTATATACATTACAAATTACAAAAAAATATTTCTTTCTCAAACTCGGTACTTACCTAGTTACATATCATGTGTTATGTGTACGTACGTTATCAAACTATGCTTGCCATATAATATTACATGTAACGGGGTTTTTAAACAACATAATTGTGTAACTCTTTTTTTACACTGTTTGTATATAAAAGTTAAACTCGTTTAATTTATGGGTGCAGTATTTAAGTACAAGGAAGGAGCACACAATGTATACAAAGCAGATCTAGCTGCCTTCCAGAGCTGTGTAGCAGGTGCTAATGTTGAACCCTTAACTTCGGGAAATGATGTGATTGATTTGAAAACTCCGGGGAAAAAATGGTATTTTTGTGGAGTTAATAATCACTGCGAACAAGGGATGAAGGTTGCGGTTAACGTTCTACAGGCTAAAGAGGGTTCATCTGCTGCCTCTGGGATTAGTACTTCTAATTCTGCATTTGTTGCTATGTTGGTTGTTGCATTTGCCATATTCTTGATTATTATTGCTTGATAATATTAATCGAGGTATGTGTAACCTGATGTGTCATGGTTATAGAAAAATATTGATTTGTAATAGGGATATATTTGTCTGCTTATATGCATTTTGAAGATGAATATGTTTTTGAAGGAATTTCAATGGAAACATAATCTATGTTTTAGTGGGAAAATACTTGTCAAAACAAGAAAAATAACTATCTAATTTAGTCGTAAATATCTATTGGGAAAAAAAAATATTGAATTACATTAAATATTGAACAATTTTTTTACCCTTAAATTAGATATTTCTTAATATTATTGTACAAAAATTTACATTATAAATAATTAATAAATATTACTTATAATGAATTAGGATTGGGATTGGGAATCGGATCCTAGGTCAGAATTGGGGTCAAGAGTGAGGTTGAGTCCCGAATTATGACCCCGACCCAAAACATGACTTTGTACCTCAATTCGAGACTCAGAATCCAACCTATAATGCCTATCCAAACTCGAGACCCAACTTCCGATTCGAAATCCGACTCTCGTTGCCGATCATAACCGAACTCTTCATCGAGACTTCTGACTCATGATGCAATTTTAAACCCCAATTCAAGAGGCTCCCGAGTAGAGGTGGAGTTTCGGATCAGGATTGGGAGTCATTTATCAGGTCAAGGTTGGATCCCAAATCATGAGTCGAAATGGTGAGGTTGAAAGAGAATTTTGAAAGTGTTTTCTTAATTACTTCACGTAGAAAAGTCATTTTTCTTAAATTTAAGAAAAATAATCTATTTGAAAACATTTTCCAAAAATATTTAAATTTAAATAAACAAAACATGAGAAAGTTTACACAAAAAAAAAAGTAAAAAAATAATAAAAACTTATTAGCTTGCAATTTACCAATTTTGGTAAAATATAAAATTTGGCAACAAACTTTTTTTCCCTAATAAGAAAACCCATGTTTTGTTGTTATACATTCATAACAAAGTAGAAAATATATATAAATATTGTGCACTTAATGGGACCCATAAAATTTCGCGCAAAACCCCAACTTCTGTTCCTATTTCTCCCGGGAAAAAATCTTCTTCATCATCATCATCATCATCATCTTCTAGGGTTTTCAAGAATCATCTATGGAGAACCCCAGCTCAAATTCCACAGACCCTCAAACACCCTTTGATCCCAATTCCAATTTCAACCCCAAAACTCCATCTAAGACTAATAATAACAATAATAATTTAATCCCGGGTTTCAATTCATATCATCCTTCCCCTTCACGTTCAATTTACAGTGACCGTTTCATTCCTAGCAGAACTTCATCTAATTTTGAGCTTTTTGGGTTGCCATTGTCGCCTAACTCTTCTAATACGGAGGATTCTAATAATGGGTATACTTCTCTTCTTCGTACTGCGTTGTTTGGGCCTGATTCGGCAAATGTAGTGAATCCGGCGACACCAGAGAAGGGTGTTCGTGGGAATGGGAGGAATTTGAAGAGACCCAATTGTAATATTTTTAGGTATAAGACGGAGACGAGACAAAGGTTGGATTCTTTGTTGCCTTTTGAGTTTGATGACCAGATACGTGGTGTTAGTACTAGTCCTGTTAAGGTTCCCCGGAAAGTTCCAAAATCGCCTTATAAGGTATTCCTTTCGTCCCAATTTAAGTGTCTTAGCTTGACTAGTTAATAATAAAGAGACACTTTTGAATCTTGTGATTGAACACGGAGTTTAAGAAATAAAGAGAGATTTTTGAATCTTGTAGTCGTAAATTATTGATGTGTGTAGTTCTTTAAATCTTGTGATCTTAAACTTGTGAGGTAGGATGTTGGAAATGGAAAACTAACTGGATATAGAAAGAGTAAACACTTAAATTGGGACGGAGGGAGTAATTTGTTTTTGAGTTTTTCGGATGATAGTGAAGTGTAGAATTTGGGCATCTTAAGTTTGAGTTTCAGCTAGAACACTCAGTGTGAGCTCATGATGGGTTGTAGAGTAGGAATGACGCTTATTATTATATGCTAGTCCTCTCTGTGTCCGCCCATATCACCACCCTGTTCCCTCTTTTCTTGGTTATTGGGTTCTTGAATATTCTCTGTTTTAGGGTTCGATAAAGTTGTTATATTGTGAGGTGGTGGATTTTTGTTACCGTGTGAGAAGGCTTATGATGGTGCTTGTGTGGGTTCTTGCTAGGTACTGGATGCCCCTGCATTGCAAGACGACTTTTATCTAAATCTTGTGGACTGGTCTTCACAGAATGTGTTAGCTGTGGGATTGGGGAGCTCTGTATATTTATGGCATGCATCTAATGGCAAGGTGACTCTTTTGCCTTTGTTAACTTTTTCGTTGATGGAGATATTTATGTACTTTTGCTAGACTAATGCATCTATCTGATAAACACAATTTTTTCTGTTGAATGCCTACTGCAGGTAGTGAAGTTGTGTGACTTGGAAAATGATGATAATGTTACTTCAGTTGGGTGGGCACAGCGAGGTACACATCTAGCTGTTGGAACAAGTAATGGGAAAGTTCAGGTCTGGTATGCTTACTTTGTTCATCTTGTTTTGTGTTCTTACATGAAAGAGAACTGTTAACAGGGGCCAATCACTTATTCTCGAACAATTTTAGATTTTTTCTGTTAATTAGGTCCAGTACTACACAACTACACATCCTTACGTCAAAAACATAGTCTCTCTCAACACCTTCTCAAAATAAATAAAAAGCTGTTTGTCCTAGCACTGGTGGTACTGTAATATACATAAAATGCTTTAATCTCACTAAATTGATTTGTATCTCGATCTTCTCTCTATATGTTAATTCTAGAAGCTAATTTTTCCAACGAAATAAAGTAGCATAAAACTTGAAGAGCTTGTGAGGCTGTTCTCTTAGAAATATTTGGAATTTGTATCTCAAGTTTTTTATAGATATAAAAGGAAAACTTTTCAATACATTCGTTGTGAAGTTGTCATATTGTGGTATGAACGAAGTCTATCACAAACAAACCTTGCGACTCAAGAAAAATTCCATGGAAAAAATTATTTGAATGCTTAGGCTTGTTATCCTGGTTGTTGTTCCATACACTTCTTGCTTCTTTCCATTTTCTTCTCTATCCTATGAATTTGGGCATCCTAAAGCTAACATTAGCTCCACCGGCCACCGCTGTTATAAATTGGGTCTTTATTTTTCTTTATTTATGTGCAATCTATTTCCCCAACCCTACTTTGTGGGATTACACTAGGTATGTTGTTGTTGCATGCACAATCTATTGCATGTGGAAATCAGTTTTCTATTTGACATGAAAAAATTTTTAGAACCTCTCTATTGGATGAACAATATAGGATTATGTTGTAGTACCTTCTCTGTTTATGCAGTTAACTGATGTTTGAATCTCATTTGGCATAGTTATGGGATGCCTCTCACTGTAAGATGACAAGAACAATGGAGGGACATCGTTTAAGAGTTGGTGCACTATCTTGGAGCTCCTCCCAGTTGTCTTCAGGAAGCCGGGACAAGAGTATTCTTCAACGTGACATACGAGCTCAAGAAGATTATGTCAGTAAGCTAAGTGGTCACAAGTCAGAGGTCAGACTTCCTTCTTGCTTCTCATTATTTAAGTCATTCCTGTCAGATGTTTTGTTTTGCTTCTGCTTGCATCTTGATAAGCAATTACTTCTTTTCAGGTTTGTGGGCTCAAATGGTCTCCCAATAGCCGTGAATTAGCTTCTGGTGGAAATGATAACAGAGTATGTGGTTAATTACCAGAATCAAGCTAGATGATATTTTTCTTTCCCTTATGCTCTTGGTTACAGTTTCTCATATAAATCTTCATGACCAGCTTTTCGTATGGAACAACCATTCAACACAACCTATATTAAAATACTGTGAGCATACTGCTGCTGTAAAGGCGATTGCATGGTCCCCCCATCTTCACGGACTTCTAGCTTCTGGTGGTGGCACAGCTGATCGATGCATTCGATTCTGGAACACAACCACTAATACACACCTCAGCTGCATGGACACTGGCAGTCAGGTATTTCCCTATGAATATATATATCGAAATGCCTCTTTTTGGTTTCTGCCTGTCTAGATCATGCTTTGGTTATTAAATAAATCACACCTGTCAGTAAATTTTATCTATCTACCAAAAGACAATACTATGCCATCTAAGTTGTGTGATCAGAAGAACTATCATGCCCTTCAACTTCCTTTCTGATTATTCCATGGCATTTGGATTAGAAAATGGTTTGATTTTTTATTTTTGGAAGAACAAAGTGTGCCAGTAAAGTCTACTATATTCCCTCGGATAGGGTAATTCTGGTTTTCTCAAGAATTTATTCACCTCCATGGGCGAAATTTGCTTAAATCTTATACGTCCTCGCGCATACATCCATCCTGTCAGCTTGCATGCACTTCAACTTAATTCATCGGGCAACTCTTTCACCCCACACCACAGGTTGCCAAGTTAATGCTGTTTACTAAGGTTGGAGCAAGTGGGATCACCTTTGTTTTAGCTGGGATTGGAACTGTTGTCACTACCATGGCTTAACTAGTATGTCATAATGTTGTGATCTCCAAGAACATTTTTAACCATTCAAATCTAGGTTCTGCCTTTCTAATTGATTTGCTGAACAGTAATGGGGACATCACTCAAATTTATTTCTTAAACATTGTTCTTGGACTAATCAAACCATCATGACCTTCTTCTTTAACCTCCCCCGCCCATCCTCTTCCTGTCTCTTTGTTTATCTCAAATTTCCTGCTCTACGACCTTCCCCACAAATCAATTTTGTTTGTGCACAAGACATTAGAGAGAAATGCACATCAAAACCTGAGGAGTTTTCAAAGCCCTGTAACACAATATCAAGTGTTTTTTCCGGTTACACACGTCTTCAGTTGATTGCATTGTAGTTCCTAAACAGCTAAAGAATTGGAAGAGTTGTTGTAATTTGGGAAATCTTTGAATATGAATGAGAGAAGGGAGGAAAAAAGAGCATGGGAGAGGGAAAGAGGGATGGGGGGTTACAAAAACATTACAGGATTGTGCGAGATACGTGTACCTGTAAACATGTGAAGGAGGTTAGGAAACTGTCCCACAATCCTTGCTCAACCTCCCTTCTTCCCTGGGTCTCTCCATGTGTTTTGATTTCTTAGATTTACAAGTGCCATCAAATATGGCTACTAAGATATACCAACTCATCTGATACTGTGACAGGTTTGCAATCTTGTGTGGTCGAAGAACACAAATGAATTAGTCAGCACTCATGGTTACTCGCAAAATCAAATAATACTTTGGAGGTATCCTACGATGACAAAGGTATTTCACCTAAGTTTTCGAAATGTTACTCTGCAGGAAAAAAAGTATATGAACAGAAATTTATTTTTAGACATATCATGTTGTACTAGCTTCATTATGTGTTAATTTTTCTTTATTATCGCAGATAGCTACTCTGACTGGCCATACATATAGAGTCTTATATCTTGCCATATCTCCAGATGGACAGGTAGCTAAGCTAAACTAGTTAAATCTTTACTATTTATTTCTGTGTACTTGTCGCTTAGTTGCAGCAGCTGCAGCTTTATTTTCTCTGCTCTTTTGTTTCTAACTGGTATTATCATCTTTGCAGATGATTGTGACCGGAGCAGGAGATGAAACACTTCGGTTCTGGAATGTCTTCCCTTCTCCTAAATCTCAGGTAAAACATCTGTAAAAGGATAGTTATAGTTAACTTACAAACTTATTTAGCATCTTAGCGTTTTACGACATCTCACATGTGAATGAAATTGTCTATGCAGAACACCGAGTCTGAAATTGGGGCATCTTCTTTCGGCAGAACACAGATTAGGTGACTCCGTTGTAATTACTTTTGACTACCCCTTAACGTTGTTTTCTCACGAAGCACAAGCAGTGAAGAGGAGCACTTTGATCTCTTTGATGAGAGATACTTGTAACCGACGTTGACATCCATCATCTTTCAATAACCTGTATTAGACGTAAGAGTGATTGTTCTGTGAATAGATCAAAAGTGTACAGTTAGAGATGTTATTTATTCCTCATTAACATCTTTCGGGCGTTCTGTAATATAAGAGAAAGAGAGAGGGAGGGAGGGAGAGAGGGAGAGAGTTTTTTCGGGAACTTCCAATTTTACGCTAACTTTTGATCTCTTGTAAATAAGGTTTTTCATTCCTGTTTCCTCCCATTCTGATTTATTGCTACAAACTGATTACTGAGATGATTCTGAAGGAGGAATGCAGTTGAGTTACTGTGCTTTTTATAAGTGTTTTGAGTAAACAAAAAGTGATAGAAGGGCAATTTGGTGCACAATCCCCAAATGGCTGTTTCTGTTCTTAACCAAGGGACACTTGAATTTTTACATTTAGAATAAAAAAATGCTACTAATATTTTTTTTCTAGTCCTAACATACAATTGACAGTAAAATACATCAATCTTGTAAAGTTTGTAGACCAATACAGAATCATTTCAATTGATTCACTAAGCTAGTTAAAAGCCCCTGTGTGGTATCCATCCAACATTCAACATTCTCAATATTAAACGCTCTTTAAATTTTCCTTGTCGATGGGAAGCAACATGTACAAGACCCTTGACATGGTTGTGGTAAATCCAAATTGCAATTGCTTGTATTATCCATTTGAATCTCACCTAATTCACTAGATGATGAATTAGTAGTAGAAGAAGATAGTGAAGATGCTTCTTTTAAAGGACCCCAACAATCCACTTTGTTGAATTCTTGTATGTTTGAGTGAAAATATACCCAAACCAAAGCTTCTTCCAACTCTGGATAATTCTTTAGCAAATTCCCATCTCCATGAACAAATGCCTTCAAAACCTAGAACATGTTCAAAAAGAATAGTGTAAGTTATATATACTGATTATATAAAGATTTTACACGAATAGTTTAATTTAAGACATAATACATAAATGTATCCTTTAACCTGATCTCAGCTCGCATCGATACCCTCTATCTTTGGATGTACATAAGTAGACACTTAAACTTGTATAAAGTTGAACAAGTAGATACACATGTCCTACGATGGTATAATATACTTAGGGTGTCATAGTGAATTGCCACATATAGGACACATGTGTTTACTTGTTCAACTTTATACAAGTTTAAGTGTCTACTTAGGCACACTCAAAGTTGGAGGGCGTAGATGTCAGTTGAGGCCAAGTTAAAGAGTACGTTTATGTATTATGTTTTACTTTAACCGTATATCAGACTTGCTATAAAAACTTACCACGGGGAGTTCCTTGCAGAAAATATAGTATCTGAGCCTAGCAACAAAGTCTAACAAGAAATGGTCTCCACTAATGTGACAATGAACATGAAGGGACATCTTCCCTTTAACTTTCTTCCATTCTGCAACCACTTCATCCCTTTGCAATCTATTATACCATCCTTCTAACTGCACATCAAAAAGAAAAATCAGTCATGAATTGATCGAGTACTACTTCTAGTCGCCACTAATGCTTGCATTAGGGTAGACAGTCAACATCACGTCCTTGGGATGCAATCCTTTCTCAGACTCTGTTAACATGAGATGTTTTGTGCACCAGACTGCCCTCTATTTTACTAGATATAGACGCACGTGCTAAAGTAAAATCAGATTCAACAATCAAATTAACTAAATTTGAGACCATAAATGTGAGTAAAAGGGTCCAGTTGACAATCTGAGCCAACTACAAGGGTCTCCCAGATAATTCTACCTTAATATTTAACTGTAAACTCAATTACTATCGTATATTACAAAAATTACCTGAGAGTTATTGATGGTTTGAGAGACAGCAAGAGTGAGTTTACATGTAATATCACTATGTGTAAGTGTATATGTTCTTGGAAGCTTTGCTGGATGTTTTTTCTCATCTACACCTAAAAAAAGAACCTTCAACTTTGATGCTTCAAATATTGATGGTCCAAATAACCTTGCAACCTAAGATCATCAATCACATACATTAATACAAATAATTAAATATGTATATAGGAATTAGCGATTGACAACTTCTATAGCTAAACAAGCAAAATCCGATAGATAATAATAAAGAAATTATGTTAGCTACGAGCAATTACCGGAACAATGGATTGGCTCTTTTTGGAGTGTCCTCTTCTTCTTCTTCTTGTGTAAACAAAAAGAGAATTTTCTTTTTCAAGTGATGGAAGAAAAGAAGTTGTCAAAGTACTCATATTTGGAAATCAAGAAAAAAAATGATGGATCGAAATTGTACTATATTTCTTTTAAGCGCCAAAGTTGTAGGGGAAATATAAAGTTGAGAATGAAGTTGTATATTATATAGTTTTTTAATTAGTAGTTAGGGATATAGGAATTTTGGTTACTTGCTTACGCAGTCGCCTTTTCTTTTTAAATTTTTATATTTTGACTTTCTATGGTCCAATTAAAAGATTAGTATTCATACGTGTATGTACTATGTATGTTGAAAATGATGTAAAAGATAAAAATGAAGGATACCTTATTAGAGTAGCAACGTTTGTTTGAAAATTTCACAACTATTAAAGTAAAATGTTGTTATTTAAGTATAATGACATTTTATATTTAGATTCCGTTTAGTTGTTATAAATAAAATAACAATATAAAAAGATCTGCATATATGTTATTCCTCCACATACTCCACTTATGAGTGAGTATGTTATTGATTTTATGTATCAAGAAGAAGAAATATATATATATATATATATATATATTTGTTAACTCTTTTATTCTAATTTTTCACATGACATTAACTTTGTTTTTAGCAACTTATGATATGTTTAATTATAATTTTTCATATGACAATATGTTTGAATCTAACTCTTCACATAATAAGTTTAAGAATATACATATGTTTTGATATATTCTACCAATCTTTAAATTAAGACTATAAAATTTTGAAAAAAATTATTATAGTTTATATCAAATTATATAAGATAAATAAATTAAAACGGAGAGCTTCAGAATATTAGAAGTAACGGTTGCTTCTAGGGTTATTGTCGGGGTTGGGTGCACGATAACTATAGACAAGTGGGCGTTTACTAGTCGACAACACTAGTTTCCTTATTTGACCCTACTACTTAAAAGAATATTTTTTTAAATGTTAATAGTTAATTTAATTTAAATAATAAATTGATTTTAGTTTATCACCTATCCAACTAATAAATATATAATATGTGTATAATAAATATATAATATGTATGATAAGTCTACGATAATATATTTACATCGTTTTAGAAAAAAAGTAAGCAGTAAATTGGACTGATTACATATAATTTATGGTTTAAATATTGGATATTTCTTATTCAATTTTCTTTTAAATTATTACATTTATCATTATAATAAATTTGATATATAACAAGGAACATACAATCTATTATACTTTTTCCACCCAACAATACTTGTCCACTATACTATAAATAAATGTCCAACAATAGTTGTCTATTTTATGAAATTTATAGATAATTTTACACTTAATTTCTAATTGACCCTTATCTTTAATTATAGTATATTTTTTAAAATATTGTATTTATTATATTTAAAAGGTAATATAGTAAAATTATTCTTTTATTTATAATTTCATAAATAATGTGTCAAGTTAATAATAGATAATTATTATTGAATCGAGGGAGTAACAGTACGGACTAGATATTTTGTCCAAGTCAAATAAAGGCCTCAAATAAATTATACCAAAGAAACGTGATAAACGATACAATTCAATCAGAAAAAAACTTATTTTTATTTGGACCAATGAATCTCGTGAATCTCATAGTATTAAATAAAATATTAAATTCCAAAAATATAGAATTTAGGGGTTAATTAAATTTTAATATGATTTTTAAATATTTAAAATTGTTAATGATTGTAATTTATAGTACTTTTTACGTAATTTATAAATAATATATGTTACTTTTCTTGTCTCAATATATGTAGCACAAATAAAATTTCAAGGGTCAATCAAATATTATAAATTATTGAGATTTACAATACTCTTTATGTAATCTCCAAATTAAATAATACATATTATCTATTTTGTCTCATTTTATATGACACACATAGTTTTATTTTATGAATGAATCGAATTTCTTATAAGCAATTAGAAAATATTTGAAGTTGTCAGTTAGCATGATTTATAGTAATTTTTTCACAATTTTTAAATATATAACAAATTTAAAAATAAGACAAATAAATTAAAATGAAAGAAAAAAAATTAATAACCTTTTTAAGATATTAACTCTAATTGCTAGAACTTTTTCAAAGCTGGTGAATTAGTATGACATACTTGTTCTTATCAATTTACGTAATACTGTTCAAATTTCAGTAAAACGAATTTTTATGTAATCATTATTCTTTGTATATGTTTTTGAAAAATTTAAATATTTATAGTTGAATATATTGAAAAAATCAAATAAGTTCATCGATAGTCGACAAGTATGATCCACGCCTTATTGGTGCAAAATTATTGCAAGAACAGGACACCAACCTGACCTACTTTTCTAGAAATAGTACTGAAATTATAAATATCTATTTGTCTCTACATACACATTATTTGATAAGATGAAACATTTTTTTAATAATACATACAGTAAATGAAAAGATAAGAAGTGATATTTCTCCATTATTTACTTGTGCTCATATAAATGTTAAAGCCGACAATATGAATTGGGTCTGTTGGTCCGACATGGTCTAATTCGTAATTTAATAAAGTTGAAATCTTTGGAGACTATTTAAAAACAAGATTTTTTTAGCTTGATTCTAAGAAGTCTATTGGTTCATAGGGCTTGAGAAATGTTGAATAAATTGGTCTGTGAGTCAAATAAAAATAATGCACAATATTAAAAAATAAGTGCTAAATAAAAAAAGGAATTCAAACTCAAATTTTACTTAAAGCATCATATATACATATATATAAATAACAGTACACGTTAATATTCTATTTAACTACTACTACTACTATTATTATTATTATTATTATTATTATTATTATTATTATTATTATTATTATTATTATTATTTCTATTTAGATAGTAAAGTCTCGTCGACGTGTCGTGTGCCAGCTTCAATTCAACAAAAGCATTGTCAAAAAAAGTAATAAAATGTATCCTTTGTTCTGCTTTAATTTAAGGAAAAACTACTTAATTAGACATACATTCATATCATATCTATTTTCAAACAATTACATATATTGTCATTTTTAATATTTTACATCATATATTTTTAAAAAATATAATTAGATACACTAAAACCCTTAAAATTAGAATTGATTAATTATATTTACATTTAAAAATCAAAATTAATGGTCCAAATACCTTTCTCTCTCATCAAGTCCCTCCCCCAACCTTCTCTATAAATCGTCTATCCGCACCCCCAATATATTATTTTAGTTGCAATGTATATGGTCATACAATTCATTTTATGTATCTTAGTTTTTATTTCAAATATTTAATATGTTTCAGTCAAGGTGTTTTTACATGGCAGTGATGTGTATTTGATTTGATTATTTCATGTATCTAAGCATGTTGTTATATATATTCTATAGTGTTAAATTACATGTATCTAATATGATAAATAGTGTATCTGAAACTGTCAAAAAATATATTTTCTTAGCAAAAAATCAATCAATTACTATGTATCTAACTTAAAATTCATATCAACTAGTTTAGAGAATTAACAGTGTATCTGACAATTCACATCAATTATATAAGCCACTACCCTTCACTATGAACAACAAAACTATATGTGTATCTGACATAAACAAAATGTATCTTATTATAATTAAAGCATAGAAACGATAATCAACACCATATCTAATAATATTAAATAGTTGTTTACTATCATGTATCTATCAGTATTGTCGGGTAAAAAATAACATTCCATACATAAATTAACTGTCTCTTCTAGCATTTGAGATTAAGAAAAGATCAAGCTTGCTCCCATGGTAGTCCACGATTTTCAAACCTATTTCCAAGAAGATGAAGTTTTCAATTAGAGAACTCTTGTGGTTTTAGAATGTCGTTATTTTAGGAAGATTTGTTAGAATTGATAAGTTAATGAATCTGCAAATCAGTTAGAATTATTAATTAAGCCTAAATTACTCCTTTATTTAAGGAAATAGGTTACACACATTTAATTCAAAATTATTAAAATATGTATCTCTTTAATTCAAATCATCGGATACATGTATCTCGCGAGTAATGATATATGTATCCAACAGACAAAATATGGTATATGATGTAATTATCAAAACTATCTTGAATTCTAGTAATTAGGTTTTAAACTAGTGAAATTTATGTAGTTTACCCTTAATTTAATTAGTGTATAATTTTTTTGAAAGGAAAAATTACGCGAAATGATAAACATTTAGAGTATACTATAGTTTTGATTATTTTAATCTCTAGCTACAGTTTAACAAAATTTTGCTACTCGATTTCCTAATTGTATAAATACAGAATTTGTATATGCTTACCCTAACTATTTGTATACGATTTATGAAAAATTCATCATAAATTACGTTGTTTATATATTGACAAACAAAATATACAAACAGAGTGCTGAAAAATTCCTAAATGTATGAATACATAATTTGTATATACTTACCAAGTTTGTATATTCGCAAGTGGAATATACAAACCGGCAAGCGAAATATACAAACTATTGTCTCCATTTGTATATACTTATTCTGTTTGTATATTTGCAAGCAAAATATACAAATGGACAAGTAAAATATACAAACCGCAACGCATAGCAAACATAACTATAGCTATAAAACATAATTAACGAAACAATAGCTAGAGAACTTTATTATGGCTATTATATGTGCTATTTCTAAAATATAGGAAATAAATAAATCTCAAGAAAAATATCAGAAAAGGAAAAATCACTAAAGCTGGACCACTTCCAAAAAAATAGATTCTTCATTATCTCCGAGTTGCCCCATGAGAAATCAACCTATCTGATGAAGAGACTAGGTTATAACTTTATTATTTTGAATGCCTCTAAAATTTGTATAAATTTTGTAGCTATTTTGAATAAAAAAATCAACTGGAATGAAGAAAGATATTTTAATTATAGACCTCTTTACATTAGATTTGTGAGAAAAAGAAGGAAAAACTAACTTATTAGACAAATACTCGAACCGTAATTCTATCTATACTTTTATATAGTTACATATCTTAACATTAAATAAGAGTTATTCCTACCATATACTGAGAAAGATATATGTATTTTTATACAAGATATACACTAAAATAGGGAGAGAGGTGAGCGAGATGAGGAGGGAGACGAGCGAAATAGTCATATATTACAGATACATGTGAATCACACTAAATATATGTATATCTATGTATCTGGTGTAATTCACATATATCCGACCCCCCTCGGTAAAAAAATTACACTCTATATATAAGATTGATTTTTTTTGTACATGTATATATTTAAAATTGAACCACCTAAATATATAACAAAGGTGTAGTCCAACGGTTGAGGGGCTGCAAAATTTTGTTAAAGTGAGCTTTGGGTTGCGGGATCGATTCCAGGCAACAACATAATTTTTTTTGTAATGTTTAGCTATTTTGCAGTCTTTAAATAGACCAAAACGACCCTGTTTTTAATTTTATAACAAAAAAAATTTATATTTTAAATCATAATGAAAATGTCAACAAATAAACATATCCCTCTTTTTTAGGGATTGCAATATTTATTTTTTCTAAATAAACAATGAGTTGTGCTACTTTATTATCATTTTATAGATATGTACTTCAAATTTGTTTCTTAAGATAAATTGTAATGGTAAGAAATTATTTGAACTAAGGATTTTTTTTTGTCAACCCGTTTGTTAATCAATCCGTTCATAACTTCATATATGACCCGACCCGTTTATTTATGGATAATATTAGCATGTTTAACTTTTTTTTTGAACCCCCTTGATAGAATTCCTGGATCCGCCACTGGAGATACTAGATACATAGTAAAGTGGTGAGGGAGATCGGAAGGAGGCGAGAAAATTTTGTCAATATATCTTAGATACATAAAAATCTACTTGAATATAGTATATTTAAAATAAATTACACCTAATTTTAATATCATATTTTTCTTGCGTGTTATCAACCACAAACTTAGTTGGACCCATAATCTTACAGAAACTAATATATCTTACCATATAGTCCAGACAATAATACAAGTTTGGAAAATAAAAAGAAAATGACAAAGCATGCATGTTTTTATTATTTTCTAATACCTCAGGTACCATCCTTTTCGTTTTTAACCTTAACCAACTAGGTATATTTTCAGATTGGGGCACTTTGATGATGATGTAATTGTAGTCAGTAATGGAGCCAAATGTACTTGAAGGGTGTCAATCAATACCTTCTCGTTAAAGTAGCTAATAAAAATTATTATTTAATTGAACATTTGTTACAATATATACTACAAATGGATGTGCAACTCTACTATTAGACTACACAAAAAAGTTGTGTCATTTCCATAAAGAAGCAATGTTTCTAACTATATATTTATGAAATTGATTTAAGGCCTAGAGATATTCGAAGTTGCTAACTTGTTTAGAGTTTGAATGTGTATCATTAGGTCATTTTTAAAAATTACAGGCAAAATCTTATAAAAGTGAAAATAAGGAATTTGAAAAATTGTTGAGATACCCTATTGCAACAAGTTAAATTAATTATATCAATAAATAGAGGCGATTTCTTATTAAATAATTTTTGTTCAAAGTTTTGTGTATATATTAAAAATCTATACTAAATATCTATAACTATTTGATTGTAAATTCAATTATTAATATGTATTAATTAATTTGAGATAATATCAGGATACCAGGGCACTCATCTTGGGGTGGACTTACTACTTAGATGCTTTCAACAGTTATCCGCTCCGCACTTGGCTACCCAGCGTTTACCGTTGGCACGATAATTGGTACAGCAGAGGTGCGTCTTTCCCGGTCCTCTCGGACTAGGGAAAGGTCTTCTCAATGCTCTAACGACCACATCAGATATGGACCGAACTATCTCACGACGTTCTGAACCCAGCTCACGTACCACTTTAATAGGAGAACAACCCAACCCTTGGAACATACTACAACCCCAGATGGCGAAGAGCCGACATTGAGGTTCCAAACCTTTCTGTCAATGTGAACTTTTGGGGAAGATCAACTTGTTATCCCTAGAGTAACTTTTATCCGTTAAGCGACGACCCTTTCACTCGGCGCCGTCGGATCACTAAGGCTGACTTTCATTCCTGCTCGATGGGTGGGTCTTGCAGTCAAGGAATTGAGAAAAATAGTGATTGGTGTGGAGGGGAAGATTTGTTTATGATATAGATCAAGAAAGAGTCGTCTCATTTCCTTACTTCTTTATAATGCATTCACTTCAAGCTAAGACTGGTTTCAAACGCCGCGTAACATCATCTTCAACCAACCTCCACCGTACTTTTGTCCCTCTATCATCTTCTATCTGGTAGACTTGGTAAAGGGCCCCAACCTATTTTTAGAATTTAAATTCAACCGCGGCTTCCTTCTTTTTGGGGGATCAAGTAGCGAATCCATAAATTTTAAATTCTAGTTTTGCCTCTGTTTCCTGAAGTATTTTTTTTTTACATTACCAATATATATGAGGTAAGCAATTTTGCAAAGTCTTCACAATGAATGTAATGCTGTTTCTTGAACTATAAACCAACTAGATCTAGAGAAAATACGATCAAACTTACCGAATAATTAGTGAAGCTTAAAACTTTTATGAACTTTTATAATTTTAATACATATTTAATTAACTAATAATTTGTTATTGTGCATATAAACATAATTCATGAGATCGTTAGTCAGATAGATTAAGTTACCATTAGTTAATCCTCTCAAATTTACAAGATCTTAATCCTCTCGACATTTGAACCTTTCATTAAGATGATATTAAAGGCCTTAATAGAAAAGGATTATTGGCCATAGTCGTGCTTAACTAAAAACATTGATGATTAGTTTATTTTTTGTTATTATTTTTGGTCATCAAGTGAATTAAATGGCAGTCACAAAAGCTTGTAATTAATGAAGCGGTGCTAGTACATAAATTAGAGAATCAGCCAAACTTAATAACTTCCATTAAAATTCTATATTTATTTCAAGAAAACTGTTGAATATATATAAATTATTAATTTAGAATAAAGTGATTAAAGTAAACAAAATTCTTGAATTCATAAACTTCAAATTTTGACTTCGTCTTTAATCATCTTTCAGGAAGTCCAATAAATAGTTGTGTATCCACCTCCATTTTTCCTGCTTGAGGACTTTCATCTTCTTGTCGATCGATAAATAAAGGCAGCGGTCGAGCCTCATACTGTAATAACAAATTAAAAAATATTGAATGATTATTCAATCAAAATATGACTGGCTAAATTCATTTCGATTCGATTGACTTGTAAATTAGATTGACCCATGAGAAATTTTAGGAGATGCACACGAAAAGAGTTTCAATGTGTGTTATTAGGTAAAAAAAATTTAATATAAAAATACAAGTAAAAACCTTTAACATGTAAAATTAAGGATTTAAAAAATTATTTCAATATCCTACGATAACAAGTTACAAATAAAAGTAAAATAATAATAATTATACTGTCAATATATACAAATTAACTCAAAATTTGGCAAAAATGTGATACGGCAACATAGTAAGGTAAAACAAGGCAAAGTTATCTTAACTTGAGGTTCTTGTTGTCTCTGCTTAAAAATATTATTTCTTTATTTTGTCTTAATTTGATCGAATTTCATTAATCTTTAAATTTAAAGTTGCTAAATATAAAAAGTGAATTATACAGTTATATTTCACCTTTTCCCGCAATTCTGCATTTTTCTCCATTAGAACTTTTTCCTGGGTCAAAAGAACCAAGGAAAATTATTATAGAGCAATTATTACTCGATTTTCTCAATTTTTTAAAAATTGAAATGTAAATAAAATAAAAATAAATAAACTGATTTTATGGATACAATAATATATACTAATGCATTTTACCTCGTCTTTTAGAAGAGAAATTTGTTCCTTGAATAGCTGGTTCTGGAATTATAAAACACAAAAATATTAATTCCATTGTAAAAGCTTCACTTTTATGTTATTACTCCGTTTATTTCAATTTACACGAATCTATTTTCTTTTAATCTGTTTTACAAAAGTATGATTTCTTTTTAAATTTGGAAACAACTTAGTTTAAACATTTTATTTTACTTAAAAAGATTTTATAGCTATACATAAATATTATGACATGTTTAATCTCAGTAACGGATCCAAGATTGACATTAAGGGGCGTCAATAGTTATAGTAAAAAATATAATTATAACTACAACATACAATCTCAAGAAATTTTCACAACACGTTAACCACTAGATTAAACATTTAACTTGTGTCAAGAGATATCAATACTTATATATATATTTATTAAACTAAAATATAACTCTATATACAATATAATATTTCGACGGCTATCAAGGGCTTGACACCCCTTATTCAAGGGTGGGTCTGCCCTTATTTAACATCACAAGTTCCAAGAAATTTGTAACCACGTAATATAATGATATGTTTAAAATCAGATATTTCAAAAATCTGTACAGATTATGATTAGATATTTAAAAAATCTGTAAAGATTATGATTTGATAAGTTGGCATCCACATGGCCACACAAAAGACTGTGCAGCACACAGAGAGGTGTGTGTTGGGTTGTTCGGGAGGGGGGGTGGGGGAGTTTCAATTTATGAGGAAAAAAAGAATGTATTTTTATACTCTATATACTATACTTGTCATGTTTAAAGAGCATATGATTCAATGGGTATTTTAGTATATTACATATATTTTAAGTTTAAAAATACTAAATTCAAAAGTTATTCTTAAATTATGTATTTGATGAATGAAGACACTTAAATTATATGTTGTTCAGACTCGTAAGAAATTGTAAACTAGTGCACTTAGGTCTCTATTTGTACATACATACCTTTTTTGCCCTAATATTTCTTAAACTTTGATCTAACTGTCCTTCAACCTTTTCAAGTTCATCAATGGAGCAAGACTCTAAATCTTCTCCTAAAAGCCTTCTGCAATCAACAACATAACACAGAAAATAAATAAATTCAGAATCATCTACAAATTAGTTTTATACTCCCTCCGTTTCAATCTATGTAGCATTTTCGGATTTCAAGATTTAAATAAGTCTATTTTTTATAGTAAATTTTTCATACATTTTTTAAATATTATGGATTATCAATTATGTAATTTATAGTATTTTTTACGTAATTTACGAATATATAAATTTCATTTCAAAAAATTTGAAGATTCTATATATGCACAAATTTATGGTCAAATTGTTTAACTCTCAAAAAACGAATAGTGGCACATAATTGAGACTGAGGAAATAATATAATTATCGTAGCATAGGGAAATTGTAGATATTAATTACCTTTTAGAGTTTTCAAGAACCTCCAGATTCCTAGTCACGCTCATAACCTCCTCTTTCAAATGCTACATAAAAATTTAATAAACAAAATATTTAAGGAATTATATTTAAAAAGTTTTCGAAAGATTAGGAATGAAGAACTGTTCATCTATAAACACTCATTAGAAAACGTAAAAAAAATTATATTAAAACACAAAATGTATGAAAATGTAATCAATCTTGATCTTTAAAAGCTGGTAAAAGGATTTTAAGATATTTGTAAGGAACAAAAAAAAATTAAGCTTTACATACAAACTATGGTTGCCTCCAAAATCTTGTGCGAAGGCACCATCTAAACTTAAAGGTAAGTCCAACAAAGTAGTGGTTACACCGATGTTGTACGGGGCAGAGTGTGACCAGTTAAGTATTAATCCGACATTCAGAAGATGCAAGTCGCGGAATGAGGATGATTGAGATGAATGTGCGGGCACACTAGGAGTGATATTAGTGACAATGCGGGAATGGAGGCTGCCATAGCGGACAAGACGAGGGAATCAAGACTAAAATAATTTGGACATGTGAAGAGGAGATGTGCAATATTGCCCAGTAAAGAGGTGCCAGAGGCTTAACATAGCAGGTGTGAAAGAAGTAGAGATGGGCCGAAGAAGTATTGGAGAGAGGTGATTAATCTGAGTATGTTGTTGTTGTTATACATACAACTCTGATTGGATATTCCAGAAGGGAAGTACAAAATTTCGTTAAAGATGTTCAAGCTATTTTCTAAGTTTAATATATATGTATGAAAAGTACATGTATAATTTTTCTACGAAAGATATTCAATTGACGACCCCTCGTCATACCTAGCTATACCCCTTCACAAGTGTTTAGCAAATCATATTACACTATTCAAGATTGTGGCTGGGTTTATTATAAAAGATACCCTAATTAATCCCATAGTACTTCAAAAATCTTGCTTAAATCAGAAATAATATCAATTAAAGAGCACTAATTTTGGGTTGATTACAGCCTTTGCCATGTTATTAATTATCCACATGAATGTGGTAATATTATATAATATATATAACATATAACATAGCATAAATTGAAAAAATGCTAACCTCAGTAGTCTGTTCAAGTAATATTTTGTCATGTCTCAAATTCTTGTCATTCTTTTGATAACGTTCTATTGTCTTGTTAGTACTGTAAAAAGAAAAGAAAAAAATGAAGAAACTCACACTATTAGTTCTCCAACATTTTACTCAACAATGATGGAAAAGAAAAATGACGTGAAGAATGATCAGTTGAACATCTTTCGTTAAAAAGTTATATTATGTATATAGAAAATTTTACGAAGTATACAAATCAAACTTTTCATATGTATATATTAAATCTTGAACAACCTTAATAAAATTTATGACATCGCAGCCGACTTTGTACTAACTTGAATCCCCCATTATATCTTAAGCCGTTTTAACAATGCCATGCCTCTATGTTTGAATCCTAAGAGCCTTTACATTATCTTGGATGCATGTATGAGGTCAAAATTAGGTGTAATTTGTTGAAGATACACTGTATTCAAGTCGATTTACATGTATTCTCTCGCTCACCTCTATCCAATCTCGCTCGTCTCTCTCCCTATTTTAATGTATCTGGTAGCAAAAATACATGTATCTAGTTGCATCTGACTTGAAATCTAGATTGAAATTATTAATTAATGATTCCTATGTTTGAATTCTAAGAGCCTGAAATTTTAGTCACATTGAAAAGGTGTTTAGTGCCTCTTTGTTGGACTTCATAATGCACTAGTTGAGAGGTAAATTGCACTGTATTAACAATATAAGGTACATAATAGTTTTTTGCACTATCCATATTCTTCCTCTAGGTTAGTGTGATAAAGAGTCCAAATAGACCAATGTTGGCATTCAATTGTATCTATGACTTCATTATTTGTCTTTCTTTTGGAATGGTGAGTTGTTATTAGATCATTTATCTTGGATTTTGCCCATGTCTTTTCCTCTTTCCCTAATTTCTAGTGTCTTTTCATGACTAGGCTTTCCCATTTGTTTACCCTATTTGGTATCTTAACCCTAATCAACTTTTTGCACTCTTTTTGTATGATGTTTAAATATCTTGCAATATTACATAATATAGACTATCATCACTCATAATAAATATTTGGATTCAAAGATATATTAGTCTTTCTTTTATAGTATTTGTACTATATATCAACCTTCATTGGTTTTTCCACTAGATTTGTAATTTAGTTAGAGTAGTCTAACCCCAGGCAAATACTTGCTCATCTCCACATCTGATTGTCACTAGTTTCCTATCAAAAGTCTATGTTCCCACTTCATTGAATCACAAAGGAATACTCCTTTGTTAACTTATTGATATACCAAGGACCCCAGATTCACTCTTTTTCTCTTAGCCATCCTTTGTTATTTCTCTAAACCTAGACACAGGTTCACTCCAAGGGAATATTAGGATAGAGTCAGCGGGGGCGGAGCTACAGCCGGTGAAGGCTGGTCAGCCTAAAATATTCTTTAATAGGTGGATATATCAATAAATGAACACTCTTAAACACAACAAAGGTTTGTGGTCTAGTGGTAAGCATACTCATTTAAGAGTGTAAGGTCCTAAGTTCGATTCTTGTCTCCTAAAAAAAGGGAAAGAAATTGAAATAGCTGTCTAGTAGCAAAAAATTTCAATGATTCTTTTGAACTATAAAAAAATTCACTTATTTTAAATTATGAAAAGAGTTCCAACAATTCACTTGAGCATATTCAACTAGTAGCTGAAATTGTTTTTCTTGACTCTTCTCTGTTTTTTTTGACTTAGACCATTGATAGTATTGTAATTCAAGATTTTGTATGAATTATTTAGATGATATGTAATGTAATTTTAGATTTGGATGCACCTATTCACCAGTAAAAAAATATATAAAATTGTGCACCAACTTCACTAAAAATAAATCACTCTTTTAAAATTTGAACACCCATTGACGAAATTTCTAACTCCGTCAGTCGGTACATATATATCTTTTTGTCTTTACAGAAATTGAGGATTGGGGAAGAGGAAATTCAACCTTCATCAATTCACCAAATGGCATCTCGGGTATCCCATAAAGAGATCAAAATATTCTTAGACTATTCTTGACAATCAAATATTTCAAGAAGATCCACAAATCCTGTCATGAAGATCAATTCCAAATCATCCTAGCTCGAAAAATATGCCACGAATGAGGAAGAACTCTTAAGAGAGACAAGAATCAAAAGAGAAACAAAATTGCACCCATATTATTTTATTAATTTCTTCATATTTTATTTTTGTTTGATTTATTTCCATATATTTAAAATTTGTTGCAAACAATTATAATGCATATTTCAATAATTATATATATTACCACGGGACTATGAAAAAGCTAAAAGTTAATTTTTTGAAACGACAAAAAACCTTAGATTTGTTAGGAAGCTTCTCGAATGATCGATTGTAATATCTTAGATATTTAACAAAGATAGATTTAAAAATTCTAGAATCTTCTTAAGATGGTTGAAAGATAAAGTTATCAAAAATTTTCTTGTAGATATATCTAGAAGTATCTGTAGACGTGTATAAATAGGGGCGACATTAGGCTTTTGTAATCAATTCAAGAAAAATCTGGTTCTTTTCATTACAAAGTTTTATTATCCCAAATCCTCTTTCTGCTTTCATGCTTCCTCTTCTTTAGTTAAATCTTCTGATCCTAATTAACAATCTAGAGCTTGTAAAGTCGTTAACAAGATCGAAAAATTTAACTAAAGAGAGGAATCCATGAAGAAAGAACGAGTATTTAGGATAAGAGAACTTTGTATTTTTTTTTTTTTTTTGATCTGTCAAAGATAGTACAAGGATTTCTTACCGGGGCAGCTCTATACTTTAAAAATAAGGCATATGCCTTGGGCTATTTATATATATATATATTTATTTTATTCTCTTTCACCTCATTCAAATAGAAGAAATGAAGAAAATATTATTTACCTTCTTACATTTTTTGTGCTAACATTCTCATTATTTTATTCTTTTTAATTGCTTTTGTACTTTTCTTTTTCAAGTTAAATTAATGCTCTATTAAAAATAGAAATTAATAGTCGAAAAGTATTGAACAAATGTATTGTTTACCTTCTTACATTTTTTGTGCTAACATTCTCATTATTTTATTCTTTTTAATTGCTTTTGTACTTTTCTTTTTCAAGTTAAATTAATGCACTATTAAAAATAGGAATTAATAGTCGAAAAGTGTTGAGCAAGGTGTATTGTTTACCTTCTTACATTTTTTGTGCTAGCATTCTCATTATTTTATTCTTTTTAAGTGCTTTTGTACTTTTCTTTTTCAAGTTTTTGATAAATTAAATTAATGCTCTATCAAAAATAAGAATTAATTGTAAAAAGTGTTGAGCAAAGTGAATTGTAATTTTCTTCAAGTTTCAAGATTAAAACAAGCATATTAATAAGGTGGAACCAAGTTATCAACTTTTTGAATTAGATTCTATTTTAAATTTGTTACTTATATAATTATGTAAACAATTCATATAATGATTATATTAGTGAAAGAGTGATTTTCAACGTTGAAATCTTACCTAACATTAATTATTGAACAAATCATTTATTAAAAAAAATATTAAGTAATTAATTTGCATCTAGAAAGTGTTGAGAAAAGTAAATTTTAAATAAAACATATGTGAGTTCGGAGCCAAAAGCGTAAAAAAAATTTGTCAAAAGGGCAACAAAATTCATTTTAGAATCAAAAGAGAAACTTTTTAACGGTTGAATTAACGTCGTTGAAATTAGGTTGACAGCCTCAAGGAGCAGAATTCCATGCGCCTTGCAAGACGCAGCAGTCATGCGCCCTTGCAAGTATTCTGCAACCTGCTGTCAAATTAAAAAAAAATCCCTTTAATTGTCCAAGTCTCCAAAACTACTCTCAACTAATTTGAATATTTACACCTCTTATTCATTGTACATGTCAATCAAGGACAATTTTGTCATTTTAATAAACTCCACCATTGATTACAAAAAAGTCCAAAACCTTTTTTTCTACGATAAATTATTATAGTCAAATTTACGATTTCAAGGTTTTGGATTTTTTTTTTTTATCAATGGAGTTCTTTAAAATGACAAAATTGTCCTAGGTTGACATAGACAATGAATGAGAAGGTGTAAATATTGGGATTAGTTGAGAGTATTTTTGGTAATTTTGGAGATTTGACAATGAAAGGGAATTTTTGTTTTTAATTTGACAGCAGGTCGCAGACCGTCAGAGCCTTGTAAGGCGCATGGCGGCGGCGCCTTGCAAGGCACATGAAATTCCGTACCTTGTGGCTGTCAACCTAATTTCAACGACATTAGTTCAATCGTTAAAAAGTTGCCCTTTTGGTTCTAACATGAATTTTAATGTCCTTTTGAAATTTTTGCAATTTTTTTTATCCTTTTAGCTCTGGACTCAAACATATGTAGTTTGTTAAGAATTTAGAGGCATGTTTAGATTATTTCGCTTACAACCTTCACGTATGTTGAGCCGTCCTTGATTTCTTATCATACACTATGTTTCTGTTTTTCAAATTATTAATCAAACTTCTTAATTATAGGCTGAGCTACGTATATAAAGGTTACTAGTCCCTCCCTCCCAAATTAAATTGCACACCTTTTCTTTTATCTGTCCTGAAAATAATGTCACATAAATTCTAATTAGAAATCACTTATCTTTAAAATTCTTCACTTACCTTTAAGATTTATTTTAGACAATAAATTTCAAAAAAAAATATTTCTTAAATTTTGTAATTAATTAAATAATATCAAATAAATTGAGACGGAAAGAACTTAGACTCTTTCTATTTTAAAACTAGCTAGAGGACCTAATAAAAGGAAAGATAATTATCAGAAGTTGATTTTCACTAGGGTTTAGCACTAAGGGGTTGTCTGTGAAGAATAACACCAAATAGTTATGAGATTAAATTATAATGTCACTTAATTTGTTGATTGGTTGGCAAGTTTAACATATAACTTGTCACGGGATAAGTTATATATATCCCTCCCCTTAGATGGTACAGTAATCTCGGGATAACTTATTTCAGGATAAAATAGGTAAAAAAATGATAAACATATCCCTTAAATCCTCTTTATATCTCACTTTTCACATTCATGTATATTTATATTATTTTTAATTTCACGTATATAACACATTCCCAACCTTCACTACACCTTATTTTTATGATAATTCTTCATATTTTTCTATTAAAATATTACACTAAATGCATATAATTGTTATTTGTGAATTTATTTGAGTAATTTTTATGTTTATTTGTATTTTGATTTCTCATAAATCCTCTCTTTAACAAACTTAAGATGAAAATTTTATTTTTAAGTTAAATAAGAAGAAAGTTTTATTTTTAAATACATACGACACTATAATGTAAATAAACAACTTAATCTTAAAATTATGTCATGCATATTATTTTGTATACAATAAATCAAAAATTTAATAAAAAATAGTCTCAACATAATTAATCACATCATTACTTATTTCAACATAGTTTATTCTATTTTAATTAATCACATCATAAACTTGTAATCAAACGAAACGAACCCTTTCGAGTTATAAACAGGCAAAAAGTTGTGTGGGGTATTGGAAATGACTATTGGCAGCAAGTACAATTTGCCTTCATATTATATTCCAAAAAGAATTCAAGCCACCAGTAGCATCTTGTCACATACTTCAAAATTTTTTCTTTCTTGTTTGAAGAGTAGTTTGCCAGTACATATTTTACATAAAATAGTCTAGAAATTGTACATGTTACAGCTCAATCAAGAATTTATATATATTATATATGATGTACTTATATTATAAATACCTCATGTACTATCGTCAATACTACTTGTTAGTATATAGTAGTATATAGTATGTTTTACTTGAGTCAAAAATCTATCAAAAGCAGTTTCAAGTTATATATCTTCATAATGTAGCTACGTAATGGCATAATTACATTGACCCAAGGGTGGTCATTGAAATGCCCTTAGACAAAAATCATATTGTGAATATAGAAAATAATAATGTATATATAGGTCAAAAACAACTATTTCGAATTAGAAAAAATTACTTAAATACACATCTTATTTTATCCCTACCATTTAAGAAAATTTTAAAAATTCCACATCATTCCCCTCTCGTTGATACATCCCTATTCCCCTCTCGGATACATCTCTACTCTACCTATCCGGATGTTCTATCCCCTCTCTCATACATCTCTTTCCTCTCGGATACATCCCTCCCCTATGTATCTGAATGTCTGTTGATGTATTCAGAAGTCCAAGTGATGTATATGTCATTCATATATTTTAAGGTATTTTTGAAAAAAAGGTAGAAAAATAATGTAATTAACTCTTAATACTATTGAATTTATGTAAATTATACTTAGAATTATAAATAAAAGTTTGATCAACACACTAAACATAATTCCTAGTTTTGCCGCTAAGTTTATACAGGGACAAGGTTGTGTATACACTATCCTATTGAGGTTCTATTTACAAGATTATACTAAATATGTTATAATTGTATTTAGAAGATAGACTATTAATTGGACTCAAAAAAAAAAAAGGGGGAAATTATTATATATTTAGTAGAAACAAGAAGGTAAAGGGTCCCTTTTACACTGTCAATATGAGCTGTTGTGATAATTGTATAAAGGCCAGATATAATAGGATTAATGATGTATAATATATATAATTAAAAAATAAAAGTTGAAAAGGGAGTAATTAGTAATATTATTATTTAGGCGGAATGACTTGAAAGACCCCTGTACTCTACTCCATTTATAAATTGAACCCTCCTACTTATCAATTTGTCTGAACCCTTAAACTCATCAGAACGTAATATTTTAAGTCCTTTTTTCATATGACTAGTGTGTGAAGTGCAATTGGTTACGTGGACTTCCATGTCATTTTTAATGACATGTAATACATTACATGTTAAAAATTAAAAAAATCAATTAAGCCACTTTTGTAATTTCTGGAAATTTTAGATAAGCATTTTTTTAAAAAACATAATAATTCCAAATAAGCATGTTCTTCATATTTATTCCAAATTGAACACTAAATTCGTGTCAAATAGATGAGATTTTTCCCCATTTGACTTGAAAATTCAAATACAAGTTCACCACCATAAATCTAACTAATATCAATCACAATTTTGAATTAATTTCACAAATTCATAAGATTCATTTGTTGTTTTTCAAGCATTTTCTAACTTATCAATGAAATTTTAATATTTCAATATCCACCATTATTCTTTGTATTAATCAATACTTAGACTTTTTTTTTGAAGCCTAAAAAAACAAATAATAATATCAATACTTTTAGAGCTAAAATTTAAAAGACTTTTAAAATAAGTGATTAGGGTGGACCGCTAATTTGTAATGAAAAAAAAGTGTAGGTTGAAAAAAAGGTGGATGAAGGAGAGAATGAAGAGGAGAAGAGTGAGTGTGGTGGATGAAATCCCAAGAAGAACAAGAGAGAAACGGGGCTAGGGACGTAGGAGAGAGGCGTGGGGGTGGGGTGGGCGAGGGGTGGGGGTGGAAGATGGGGTTTTTTTTTTTTAAATTGATAGTTATTATTTTTATTTAAATATTTTTAATGTAAAATATTTTATTTACTCGCGGTCAAATGTGTGTTATTACGTAAATTTTCAACTCAGCATTATCAATACCACATAAGTTCAATCAATGGTTAAAGAAGTTTAAAATATTGTGTTCTGATAAGTTTAGGAGTTCAATTGATAAATTGATAAATAGAAGGGTCCAACTTACAAATTGAATCAAATACAGAGTCGCCCAAATCATTCCTCCTATTATTTATAGCAATTAATAAATTAAGAGATGAATATAAGAGTGTACCTTGAACTTGAAAACTCAAAAAGCTTTCCTTTTTGAGAAAAAATGATAAGACTAACTTCAGCATCACAAAGAACTGAGAGTTCAAATGCCTTCTTAAATAGTCCGCCTCTTCTTTTTGAGAAAGTCACTTGTCTACTTGTTGTATTTTCAATCCTTTTTATCTCAGTTTTTCCCCTCACCATTTTCTTCTTCGCGAGAAAATGCCCTTAACGTAATAGAAACAGTTTAGAAATGCCCTTTTTTTAAATTCCGTTAATAAAATCACAAGCTATAAGAAGAAATAATCAAAGATTAGATACTAATGAATGATCTCTTAAAAGTGTACTCAACACTTTTTAAGTCAATCAAATCAAGAAATCATAACAATTCATGGAAAGTTGCTAAACATATAGAAAGGTCTCTAAATCAACTTTTAAGTCAACCAAATCAAGAAATCCCTTTGTTGTAAGAAACTTGTTACCTTCTTATAATCAAGTGGTTGAACCGCTTGAACGCCTCAAGTGGCTAAGCAACTCACGAGAACGTTTCCAAAAATAGAAAGGTCTCTAAATCAAGATTTGATACAAGCAAATCATGAATATGAATCAACTTTTTTTAAGACAAAACAATACAACCAAATCAAGAAATCCTACCAAGTCATGAGAAAGTTTCCAAAAATAGAAAGGTAGCTAAACCAAGATTTGACACAAGCAAATCATGGAGATGAATAATCACTTAAAAGAGTCTTTTTTTTAAAAAAAAAAAAAAACAAAATAATACAACCAAATCAAGAAATCCTAGCAATCCATGACAAGTTTCCAAAAATAGAACAAACAAATCATGAATATGAATAATCACTTAAAATGGTCAACTTTTTTGAAGAAAAAATAACACAACTCCAAATCAAGAAATCCTACCAATTCATGAGAAGTTTCCAAAAATAGAAAGATTCTAAATCTTGAAGTGGATATAACCCCTAAAAATAAAAACTTTATGGTTTTTCAGATCTGAAAGATGAAGAGAAAAGTAATTAGAAAATTTTGTAAGTACATTATATTAGAGTGAAGACACAAATAGTTGTTATAGAAACCCTAGTTAAGAAACTATTGTTGACTATGACAAAAAAGGGGAAAAATGAAGAGCATTGATTTCTCAAAGACTTTTCTAATACTATTATCTTTCCTTTTTGAGTTGCAATCAATGGATATAACAAGAAAAAAGACATAAAATTATTAAGGAAAGAACACCACTTTATGTCTTTTTCTTCTTTTGGTAAACTTTACAACGTGTAACAAAAAAAAAAGCTCCAAAGAAAGAGATAATAATAATAAAATAAGTATATGGTTGGCAACAAGAGAGAATCATACACAATTTCATTCGTCTAAGACGCTCTAAGGGACCACCAATGACCCAACAAATAAAACGTTTTATTCGAGATTCCAAATAAAACCGACACTATAGTTTATTAGTTGGTTAGAATTATATAAGTATTAATAATGTGAATATTAGTAATTATTTCATATTTTACATATTATATATCAATTTTCTCATAACTTATACTCTTTTCATCACATTTTATGTGGTGTCATTTGATTTGATACCATAATTTTGAAATTTATAATTTAAAACAATATTTAAATATTTATGTAACTGTAAATCATATTATTAAGGGTATAAGAAAAAAATTAAAATTAAATTGTTTTGGGGACAAACTAAAATGGAAAAACGTATCACATTAAATGGATCAAAGGAATCATAACATTTAGTAATCACGTAGTTTCTTTTTCTTTTATGTACTGTTTCTACTATCTATTAGTGGAGTATTTCATTTTGCTTTGTAGATTGATATTTTGTTGTCATATATTCTATTTGCAACCCTTCTATAAGTAACTTTTGTTTTAGTCTATCAAAAATAATTATTCTATCCCACAAAGGTTTGTAAGGAATGTGGTACTCTCAGTCATTCAATTCCGTTCCAATTGGTACTAGTAATGCCGCATCCCGCTCTTCCTTCTTATTGAAGCTGCCTCGAAAAAGTCAGGACTTTTGGGTAGATTACAGTATCCAACCCATCTCTTTCTACCTATTCCCCAAGTTGTTGGAATCTCTGATTCGATCAGGACCAAGAAGCGACTCTCTATTTCCATTCTCCACCCCCTACATATTCATATCTTTCTTCGTTATTCTCTGTTCCCATTCTCCACCGCATACATATTCATATCTTTCTTTGTATTTGTTATTTATTTTCAACCCAACTATTCAAAGATGTCATATAGAATGCAAAACATAGGTATCTAACATTGACTACTAATAATATTAATTACAGATATGAAATTTTAGTCTTAATTCCTGGCTCCCTCATACTTTCAATAGCTTGTCCGTACAAAATCTAAAATTAAAGGTTTTACAGCCAATAGAAATTTGCCACGTCAACTCTGATAACGTTGTCTTCACCTGCTCTAGCCTGTCGCCATTAAGTATTTTTGACTTCCAATTTAAAAAACTTCCACATATATTTGAAAGATCCTAATAGCACCACGTATTCCTTTCGTCTCATATTAATTGTTCTATTTACTTCCACATACTATATTTGAAAGATCCTAATAGCACCACTTATTCCTTTCATCTCATATTAATTGTTGTATTTATCAAATTTACATTTGATCATAAATTTATTAAACAAAAAGAAAAATAAATATATTATTTAGTCAATGAAATTTGATTATTTTTTAATTAATATTCACTCTGTTCATTTTTTTGTCACATTTAAACTTGGAGTAGAATTATCAAAACACACTTAAACTATTTGAATTTTTTTTTAGTTTCACAACTACACTATTCGGACTGAGACGAACAAAACTTAGTTATCACTCATAATTTAAAAAAACACACCTTAATATGTAAGTATGTGGAAAATAATCTTATTGTATCAAAAAGTGGCAACACATAACTAACACATATAACAATCATTATTGTGAAAATATAAATTAAAACACTTGCATAACTACACTCCTTAATTAAAGATCAATTGAAAGTATAAAAAAATACATGTCAGCCAAAAGAAGGCATGTGGACGAAAATTCAAGGTCCATTCAGTATTTGAGATGTGTTTCTTAAACTAATAAGTGATAGTTTAGATGTATTTCTCACATTCTCAGTAGTTTAGTAACGACCTGATTCCGTCGTTATCAAAAATCCAATGGGGAAAGAATTGGGGCCAGAAAATTTTTGAGTAGTAACTTGAAATTTCCTAGCATAGTCCAGATTTGGACGATATCGGAGTCAAGCGAGTATAGAGAAATCTGGTAACAATTAGGTGATCTAATTATGATTTTGATCACATGAGTAGATAACTAAGACGTTAAGAAACCCGTATGACTTTACAGAATTGAATTCGGGTATGTAGAACTCCCGAAACTGATATTAGCGAGAACGGGTATGTTCTGAATGTCATGGGATGAGGCGTGTTGTGAAATGGGGGCTTGGAATTCAAATTCCAACATTCTGTCCCCGTGCATGCCGTTGTAGCGGGATGGATGCCGCTATAGCGGGACAGACGCGACTTAAGTCGGAAATACAACCCCAAAAATGTTTTATTCTGCACTTTTCGACTTTGAGGGCTAGGAGACGACCTCAGACGAGTTCTTGAGCGTTTTTCACCGTTCTTGAGGCTAAAGGTAAAGTTTTCACTCTCCAAATTCGTGTTTCAATCCGTAAAAGTTAGTTTATTGGGTAATTGTCGATGGGGGAGGGTTTTGATCTAGGAATTATGGTAGAAAAAACCCTAATCTGGGTGTGGGATCATGGGTTTGGCCCAGGGTTATTGAGTTCGTTATAATCCGAATAATTAGACATTTGATTGTTGATCCTTGCGTATAAATTGTTGTTTGTAGACCTAGAACAAGCGGAAAGAATCCGAAAAGGGAAGATTCAAGTGTCTTAGGGGATTCAAGCATGGATTCGAGGTAGGTGATGGTTGTGATTTCATGTTGTGTGATATATGTTTGTACTTGCTTCATTATAATGCATGTATGTATGCAAATGTTGCATTATTGATCACACTAATCGTGAATGCGGATAATTGAATCATATAGATCACCTCTTGTTGTATGATTGTGAGAATATACATTGTGATTGTGATTGTGGTTTGTTAAATGGATCGGGTGTTATGTTCAGACACACTAAATTAAATCGGTTGCCACGTTTCGGCATAAATATGGGATCGATTGCCATGTTCCGGCATAAATATGGGATCGATTGCCACGTTCCGGCATAAATATTAGATCGAGTACCACGAACCGGTACACTAACAGTTTGGGTTTGGGTTCCATGAGAGGACTATTGAATTGGGTTCCATGAGAGGATCATTGAATTGTGTTGTGTATCTACTTGTGATGATTATGTTCATATCTAATGGTGATTAAGGTTGAAAGACTATTTGTTGCTCTAAAATGATAACCAATGTGTATTATTGAGAACGTGAAATGCTACATTGATCCTAAAAAGGTGACTAATATTGTATGTGTTTGGTATATGCTTATTTTATAATGTTGTGGTTACTTGCATATGTTTCACTTATTGGGATAGCCACGTGATCCTACCAGTACACTGTGGTTGTGTACTAATGTTGCACTTGCTTGTTCTTTGTTGAGTATAGGGCATCTTCAGGTGGCTATTGATAGACCTCAGCTAAGTGACTATTGAGCGTGACCAAATTCAAGGGTGAGCCAGTTCTTTTAGGCTGCCATGAATCTTTCTTGTTTAAGTCCACTCTCTTCGGACTCAGAGTATTTGTTAAAGGTGTTTGTTTAGTTTCGGGGTTGTATCTCTTGTTCTTAGACTTGTCGTTAGTAGAGTTTTGGTACAATGACTTTCAGGTTCTAGGGGTTGAATTTCCGCATTAGTTGGTTAGTTATTTGTTAAAACCTTGGAGTTTATGGGGACTCCATTTTTATTGTCATTTTAAACTTGCTACCGTATATTTAAATGCATAGTTTTTGGTTAAGTTGTTTAGTCTGTGTTGTAGTAATGGTTCTCCCACCGGAGGGTTAGTGTGGATGTCAATCACGACGGTCTGGGTCGTGACAGTTTAGGTATGAAACTCAAAAAAAAAATAGATGTATTTTTGACATTTAACTCTTACAAAAATAATGATTGACATGACTATTTTATACTATCTTTATTAATTGATGTTAACTATTTAATTTTGAAAACTCATTTGGGAAATAAGTAATTAATGTTGAGGGTAAAATATGAAAAAATAATATTTTTTTCTGATCTATTAAAAATGACAAGTAAAAATAAAAATCTATTTTTTAAATAATGAACAACTAAAAGTGACAGAGTAATTTATATTGAAAAAAATTCAAGTGCCAAGAACATATCTAGATCAGTTTTTGAGTGAAATTCCACTTCTACTCATAAACTTTTACATTTTTTGAAAATAAAATATATATTCAAAGTACAAATGCAACTTCAAGTTTCAAAAACTATTTTTCAACGCAATTGCAAAAACTCTTCTTTTACTTTATTTTTCAAGTTTCAACTAAATCTATGATGATGGAATGCTAGCTAAAAATATTTATAATACAAAATCAAGATAAAATTATTAGTTCTTCCTTTGTTTCAATTTATGTAGTGTTTGAAATAGAATGTCACTTTCTTAATTTGACAACTTTTTAATTTTAACATCTCACATGACATGTTTAAAACTACAAGATTTAGAGTGTATTTTAGTACATATCCTTAACTTAAAACCACAATATCAAAAAAACTCAACACTTTCTTAAATTTCGTGACAGATTAAACTAAGACAAACAGTTAATTTTTCTCTAAAAAATAATAATTCCATTTTGTTCTTAATATTATTATTATTTTTTGGTTGAAGGATAATATATATATGCTACGAAATTACAGAAGAGTTAGCTAGAACATACTCCCTTGATGGGCTAGTAGTTACAGGGAGGTTACCAAACTGGCCTAACTTATTACACATAGATGGCCTAATTAGTCTAATAGAGATATCTTTGTTCTTGTCTTTAGCAAGCTGGTCTTTGATATATTCCGACAGAGATTGCAAAAAGATAGCCTTGTCGTAGTTTGTCAGCTTGGATCCTTGCTTAGCTAATGTATCTGGTATTATCTACATTACGAATACACACACAACTTTAACCGACTACCAAACAACCCCTTTTTTAACTCTTGCAATTTTTCACACACAAAAGAGTGTTGTTTTCTTTGCTTGTAGATGAAAGTTCACCCAAATGATCACAGTGTCATGCATAGTTTTCTAACTAGTCGCGTTTTCTTCAATTCAATCAGAGGCTAATTTATTTAGTCGAGCAATTATTTTTAATTTTTAATTTTGACTAATTTAAATTGATCCAAAGCTCTTTTGATCCTAAATCTATTTCATGGATCTTCTTCAATCAGGAGAAGACTTGATTCTATTGAAGAACTAACATCCTTTTTAATGTCTTCATCGTAAAAGAAACATCTTCCATTAAAAAAATTCAATCAATCGAAAAATTAAATTAAAAAAAAATTAGTCCAAGTAATAATATCTCTCATGATGCCATGATGGAACCATCAACACTTGTAACAAAGTCCAATATATCTTTTGGCTTAGAATGATTTTTCATTTGAAAATTTTCCAAAGGCACAAAACATTAAAGACAAAATTAAATCATTTGATCAAAAGATTAATCCAATAACCTGCATTATAAGTAGCATAGGGTGGTCAATATTTATAGGCATTTTATAGGTTTGATGGGAATTATTAATTTATTTAAAAGAGAAGACTTTTTCAAAAGAGAATTAATAAGACAATGATGTTTTTATCCAAAAAGATTTTTGATCCACTCAAATCCACCTGCCCAAGTGGATCATGATTTTATTGGCAACCTATTGCCAATTGATAGGTTGCCAATAAAAGTACAATCAACCGGTGAAATATTTATATGTATAAGGGCATCTTCAATCCTATACTTTATTTTACTTTTTAAGTGTAGAGTTCTTTATTTTTTCAGACAATCAACTTTAATTTAATTCTTTATTTTACTCTCTAAAAAAGAATTTTTTTCTCTTTCCTCAATATTATATTTTATTTTTATCTCATTCTTATTTTCTTATTTCATAATATATTATTTGTTTCTTTTTTTCAATAATTACTTTATATAATTTTCATGTGATACAAAATTTTATTTTTCAAATTTTTTATTTAATATAAAATTATATTTTATTCTAAATTTTTAAATACCATAAATTGCAAGAAAATATTATATAATATATAAATTAATGGACAAATTCAAATAAAAGTGAAATACAATTACATAAACATTACATAAACACTCAATTTTTGAAATTATTACGTTGCTCCCATAAATGCTCTATTAATGCATTACGGAGTTCAAAATGAGCATTTTTGTCCTTAATTTTTTTTATGTCTAGCTAAAAATTGTTCAAACCGGAGGTTTTCATCTACCACCATTTTTGTCGTGGGAGTTGGAGCCTCTACGACACCTTGAATTGGTGCATTAAGATCACGCTCATCCTCAATTATCACGTTGTGCAATATAATACATGTAATCATTATATCATGTAGCACTTCATTTATCAAAAAACGTGACGGTCCTGCAATAATTGCAAAACTCCGTATGCACGTTCAACATCTTTTTGACATGATTATTGTTTCATCGAGAATTAATTATTATGTTATGTATTGTATTTTATCTTGTATTTAAATTATTATGTTATGTATTGTATTGTTATCTTGTATTTAAATTAAAATTTTCATCTTACCATTTTAATTTTGTTTATTTTTATAATGATAATTAATAATAATAATTTTTTATTATTGATGAAAATTAGAAAAAATTTAAAAATACTATTAATTGAAATAAAAGTAGTATATATTAAATAATATATTTTTAAAAGATTATATCATATTTAAAAAGAATTATGAATATTAGATATTTAATTAATGAAACTATATGTAAAATAATATGTTAATTAGAAAGTAATGAAAATAATAAAATATTGAAAAAGTGAAATAGAGAGGGTGAATAGTAGTTCTCCAAATTTGGAGAACTACTATTCAACTCTCTAAATTTGACGAATAGAGAGTGATTTGGAGGTGGATTGGAGTACCCATTCTCTATTTTACCCTCCAAATATAGAGAATGGAGAGTAAAATAGAGGTGGGTTGGAGATGGTCTAATGCACCAAATGCAATTAAGTGAATGTATTGGTAAAAATAATAATTCTTTTACGCTATCAAAGGATGTGGTGCAGTGAATGAAGTTGTTTCTATTTAAACTAGAGGTCTTGGGTTCTAGCCATTATAATCTACTCAAAAAGTTGAATGTACCTTATTTATACATGAGTTATACATTGATTATACATTATGATACACTGAAAAAACTGAATATAGCTAACTATACATTGATATTCAATTATGACCAACTCAAAATCTCATCTAAACAATTCTGAATTTTAAATATAATTCTCTCAATGTTTCAAGTCTTTTGATATATAATTTGCTCGAAACGATTCATGTTTGCAATGCGTGAAAAGAAAACAAATTTTGCAAAAACCAAAAACACTTTTCTCAAATTGAGATTAATTTTGTTTGAGTGGTTGATATTAGAACACATTTAAATTAAACCCGGCAGCAACAACTCAAACTAGTCTAACCCATGAGCTTTTGTTCCTACTTTTAGCAGCATATTACTTTTTTTATTTAGGAAAATTTTTGTAAAATGTATTCTTCGGCGATCTAGTCTATCAACATGGACGAAGCATATACTACTTATATATTTCGAGAATATATATATAAGGTATAGGTATGTATAGAAATGTATAGTTGGAGGGATTTAAGCATATACTATTTATTTATTTCGAGAATATATATATAAGGTATAGGTATGTATAGAAATGTATAGTTGGAGTGGATTTAAGCATATACTATTTATATATTTCGAGAATATATATATAAGGTATAGGTATGTATAGAAATGTATAGTTGGAGTGGATTTAAGCATATACTATTTATATATTTCGAGAATATATATACAAGGTATAGGTATGTATAGAAATGTATAGTTGGAGTGGATTTAAGCATATACTATTTATATATTTCGAGAATATATATATATAAGGTATAGGTATGTATAGTTGGATTGGATTTAGGAGGGCGAGAGAGTATTTATTTGAATATCCTTGACAAATAATTATACTCTATATATAAGATTTTTTTTTCTTCTATTTTATTGGATATATATAAATTTTGAATTTCCTAAACACACAATTAAAGGTTGACTAACTTATAAATTTTTATTATTATTCAAACTCCCTTTTGTGAAAATCCTCAATCTAATTTATATGTTTTATTTTCTTAATTTTTTAAAATTTTAATATCCTATTTGAAACTATTTAAAATTACAAGGTTTAAAGAAAATCATGATACATTATTACATAATCTTAATTTAGTATCATACAATTCAAAATCTTCTCTCTGTTTTTTTTAAAAAAAAAAAAAAAAAAAAACTCTTCATAAAATTTAATACTCTTCATTTTAATTTTAATTTTAATAATTTAATTTAATACATTGTAACATAATTGTCATTTTCCAAGTAAGTCCATATACACAATGATGACAACCACCTAACCTCTTTATTTCGACTATCAATTTCTCCTTAGATCCGCCCCTGCTTATAGGTTATTTAGTCAATTATCAATTGCTATATTAAGTTTTCTTCTATGCATTGGAATGAAGGATCCACTATAAAAAGTGAGGCTTTTAATCTCGAAAATACAATAAAATACATGTTACAATAAATTATATGACATGATCGTACAAAAATTTCTTTACATTATTAATATACATAAGGTAATCTCCTCTTAAAAAAAATGCTAACTGATTCTTGGTCTACATTTTCAAATAGTTATGAAAGACATGATTGTATATAAAACAATGTTGTGTAGTTTTATTTTGTGTGATTCCACATCAAATTTTGAAAGTACTATAAAACATAATGGATCAGTTGATTTTTCAGATGATCACTCACATATCGAATCTTGAATGTATCATAAAATATAATAGAGTTGATTTCTCAAATGATCACTCAACTAATAGTTATTTTTTAAAAAAATTGTTCTTTATATTGAAGAAAAAATTGAAATAAGAAAGGAAAATAACTTTATGAGATAATAATAACTTATTAATTCTGAATGCTTCATATTCTGTTCAATCGTTGGTCCTCAACAATATTGGGATATTATTATTTCTAATTAACTAGTAAATGCCATATTATATATATTAATTCCAAAAAATAAATAAATTAGTTTTATATCTTATCCACATTTAGAATGTTTTCCTCACAAATTAGTCCAACGTGAAAAACATGACATTCTAAAAAAAAAAAATATTAAAAGAAATGACATGATTTTATCAAAAAAGAGTAAATTTTAGGCTTAGCAAACATAAAAATCATATTTGTATGTTATTGCAATAGTTTGTATAATTGCGCTCCATATAAAACTTTATGTTTGCTATGGAGCATCAGATTTGTATAAAATCGCTGGCAGCCTCTCATTTGTATAAATCGCTGTCAACCTCTCATTTGTATAAATCGCTGACAGTCTCTCGTTTGTATAAATCGCTGGCAACCTCTCAATTCAATTTTATGTGTTTGTATATCTGCATAATATTTGAATTTGTATACAATTGAATCGACATAAAACATTTGTATATCAAATCTCTCTCTCTCTCTCTCTCTCTCTCTCTCTCTCTATATATATATATATATATATATATATATACAACACAAATTATACATTGTAATTTGTATAATCTATGTTTGTATAAAGCGAGAAAGAGAGAAAGGCAAAAGAGAACTGGGCAGGGGAAGATCTGTATTTGTATAATTATAAGTGTATAGGATGAAAATATATGTATTTGTATTTGTATATACAATTTTCTTTCGCTTTATACAAACCCAAACACATTTAATACATTTGTGTTTGTATAAAGTGAGAGAGGTGAGGGAGAGACTGGCGAGAGTGGCAAGCGAGAAATCTAGGGAGAGAGGCGAATGACAATTTTTGCTACGGGGTACAATTAAATCAAACTGTGGTTATAACATTTAATTTGAATTAACAGTTTACTATTTTATACAATTTTCCCTTTAAAAATGTTTCGTCTTTACAAAGCCACACAAATAATAATGTGTACTTAAATTTAGGAGTGTGCAACTGACCAATAAATCGAACCGAAAAATATGTTATTGGGTTATTGAATTAATGGGTTTTTAATGATTCTATAAAAAAGTTATTGGATTATCGGTTTTAGTTATTGGGTAAACTGATAACCCATTAAGACAATAGTAATTTACTACTACATGCTTTAAAAATATTAAATATTAATAATTTAACATAACTAAGCACTATATCGGTGATCTTACTCTACACTACTACATCTACTCTTATTGATGCAATTTCTCATTATATTTCTTGTTTTACTAAATCAAAGCATTTACAGCTGATTTGCTTGTCTCAATGTATCGCGCCAAATTGTTAGAGAATTGAGAAATCATATATTTATTTTATGAGCATTTTCCTATTGGGTAAACCGAAAATTGAACCGTTAATGACCTAAAAATCGAAAAACCAAAAATCGATAAAGAATATCTTAGTGGTTTGTTATTGGTTTAGTGTATTTAAAAACCGAAAACCAATAAATCGAACCGATAATACATAAAATCGAACCGAACCGACCGATGCACACCCCTATTCATCATATCAAGGGTGGTCGGATAAAATTAGTGGCACAAAACAAAACTTTTTAAAAAATAAGTAGCAATAAAATGTATTTAATAAAATTCTTATAGGCTCTTACTTTGACTTTTTTCATAAAATTGATATCCGAATCATCTTACATGCCCATTAATTTGGAGTTTCAAATTCCACAAATGCATAATTTTAATCAAGATTACATTGATGGTTGTCAATCATCTATAAATTATCTCCAAAGAGAGAACAAACGCTTTTGCCAGATTTGGAGAGATACTATAAGTCCTACGTCCCAGATTTCATCTTCGCGGCCATAAACACTGAATTCTTAAAACTTTAATTGAAAAAAGAAATACAGAGAAACTGAAAACTCACTAAGTTTAAATAGCACAACTTGAAAACTAAAACAACACAAGCCAAATTGTTGGCATTACAACTTGTTGCTAGCTAGGACTTATCTTCAATGACCATTGGCCAGTCCATTCTCAGCAGCTTTCTTGGCATAAAATCTTCTATACTTGGAATCAACCTCTGTAAGGTAGTAGGTTCCTCGAGCTAGAAGGCTACAATCCTTGCTCGTAACGAAGTCCTTGGCCCCGTACCTATGCTCCATTAGTTTCATAATTTCGACGAATTTTTCAGGAGTCAACTGCCAGAGATCAAGATTGATTGTCAAGGATGGCTATGTTGGAAAGATAGACTTGGACATAAGAAAAAGATTCATATAGCGTATACCTCGTTTCTTGATTCCAATTTCTCTTTAACATTCATTACACTTGCAATGTTTGACAACCTAAAAGGATGTTGGCCTTCATTAAGCTTGAGGGAGAACATTGTTGCGGTTGATCCACTACCGTAGGAGAACAGAACTACCCGTTGTCCAGCCTGAGGCAAAAGTATCATTCAGAAACTAGAACGAACAGGTAGATAATGGAATGAAACAAACAAAAGAACCGAAATGTGAAATTTAACTCCTGAATTACCAGTGTGTTGTGTTTATTGTGAAGGAGTGATGCAAAAGCAGCATATAGAGAGGCAGTATACATGTTGCCAACTTGTTTTGGTATTAATGTGGTAGGTTGCACCTTCTCATCGTAAAGCGGTTTTGCAACTTGCTGGGATGCCTGTATATGGTTAACGATATTCCGTTGATAGTTCTAATCACAATGTACATAGGTCTGACATCAATTATCCTACTTAAGACTTCATTTTTAGTATTTTTCGAGGAAGAGAAGTGTAAATTTAAGAGTGAACCTTCTCAAGATCACGGCTTTGGTAGCTTTCATCATGACTTAGAGACGAAAATGGGGCCAGCTTTTCTTTAGCAGATTCATCAATGGAGCTGGAAATGGAAAACAGAAGTTCTTAAGAGAACAGAATTCCTTTTAAAGAATAAAAAGAAAATCCTCTGCAAGAGAAACTTTGCAACCCACCTAGCATTCCTAGTAAAGTCATTGAATACCAACCGAGCGAAGCTCTTCTGTACAAGCTGCAGAAGTTGAATAAAATATCCAAGTGTCATTAAAATTGCATATAGAGAAGAAGTACAAATAAAGTCATCGATCCACAATAGACTCTATAAACTACCTTGTTGTACGGTGAATGGAACACAAAGTAAGCTGCATCAGCTATCGAAAACTGATTGCCTTCCAATTTCTCGTATCTAGAAAATGAAATGCAGCAAGGCAATTAATACAAGATAAACAAGAGATCTACTTCCAAATATAAGACTGTATCCGATGTGCAACTTACTTGTTGCATAAGATCTTGTAGCAAGAATCAAGTGCCACAAGATAACAAGTTTGTGAAAGCTTGCCATCAACTACCTGCAGCCAACAAGTTTCATCGAAAGGTGAATAAAAAACATACATTCAGCCAGAACAAATCCATCATCAATCTTGCTATTTTCATTGCTAACAAAGTCAACCATCTTTCTATTTAAAATCTATAAGCTACACTTTTAAGGAGACATTAGCGATTTACTTCGAATTATCAGATCGACTAGAAACTCGCAAGAAAGAGCTAAGGCAAGCAAGAAAAGAAAGAGGCAATGTACCAAAACTAGTAAATGATATTGCTCGAACATGTAAAAAGAAGAACAGAGGAAGTTCGTTTTGTAAGAATGAGTTGAACAATATAGAAGCCAGTTGGCACTAGATTTCCAAAGAAAACTACACAGGAAATTTATTGTCAGAATGACTAATGAATGTATTTTTTTCACCTAAATGACAATTTAAAAACCAGTGTGAGACTGAATTGCTAAGAAAGTTCTAATTTGCATAAGATTTTGTTTCCTCAATAGTCGCGCACAATAGGCATGCAAGATATCAATACGGGAAATATTGAAGCTTCAGCAATCATGACACAGCTAGTGCAGAACCACAATTGGAACAATCAACCTTAATTGGGCCTACAAACGATTTCATTCGAAGTTCTGTTGAAAGAAAAAGAAAAGGCAACAGCCACAAAGCATGCTTGGGAAAACTGATAGTTAACCAGACTTGTAAGGATAAGAAGGAATTACTGGATATTCGCTGTCTAGGATGGGCTTGTAAAAATCATAGACATGAACCATATGACTAGCCCTGATCTTGCTTTCAAACACAATAGGGGCATCAGGGCCAATTAGCATAGCAATGGCAGCTGCACCTCCTGTTGGCCTAGCAGGTCCCTCAGCATAGACCTATAAGAAGAAGATCTCTAATAAATGAACATTTCCAGTATATCTATGTATCACATTAAATGGAACATGGTTCATAACCATACAATTGCAACGAAGAAGCCCGAGTCTATTTCAAGATACATGCCAAATAAAGAATGTGTATTCAAAGTCCATTAGACAATACACATGCAATAGAAATGTTTACAGGTGATGATCATTACCGCACTATCTGTGCATACAACAAGTCCATAGCGTCCATCCCATGACGCGCTCTCCACCCAATTCACGCAGTTGAACAATGCAGCAGTTCCACCATAGCATGCATTAGTTGAGTCAACTCCTTCAATGTCAGTATTCCCGCATTTCTGCAAGTTTCACATGGCCAGGAAGTAAGAAACTATAATCAACATATGTGAATAACAAACTATAAAGCATTAATAGGTGAAGTAGAACTTAACAAAGACAAAGAGTATAGCTGATGCAACTTAGGAGTTAACATTCTGCCTAGGAACTTAGATCATTACCTCAAATATTTGCATCAGGAACGTCTTGATGGATTTGCTTTTATCAATAACAGTCTCACTTCCAACTTCCAGTCTACCAACTTTCTTTGGATCAATCGCATACTTTTCGAGAAGGGAAGAAACAGCTGTCAAACTGAAGACAAACCATAAAATGAGAATAATTGCGGGACATCAGGATGAAATTTATTATTCCATTCTGTAATGAAGTCAATACCTCATTGATATAACATCTTCCACCTCAGTACAAAATCCCATGCAATCTTGTCCAAGACCAATTGTGTATTTCCCTTTGCTTGCTCCATCATGAGCTTCCATCGTTTCCTATACATTGTTTATAGGAAACAAAATTGGACGAAATCAGAAAACTAAATCCTACAACTCTAACTAGCTGATTCAACTTACTCATAATCTGATATGAAGTGCTACTTTTACATTAATAATATCAAAAAAGTGACCGTGGTTGCAAACTGATTAAGGTGTGGTAACTATGATCATCCAAAGCGCTAAAACAGACGAGGTAGACATTAAATCACGCGAAGAGAGATTATCTCAAAAAAACAAAACAAAAAAAACACAGCAATCTCTTGAAATCAATGATGTGAACTTAGTCCCGAAAAAATTGGAAAATTTAGTTGTTGTTACATCATATTAATCCAATTGAAGACTTGCAAGTTAGTGTATGAACAACTATGATTCATAAGATTTCTTAATTTGCTTAAGTTTGCAAAGGAAAGCACTCAATATATATCTCATCATGCAGGCATTAAGCTGTTAATATCTATGCTTGCAAGCTATAGATCAATAAAAAAAAAAAAACTCCTAATTAGATTACTAAATTGATAAAATTATTGCAAGCATGAAATTAATTAAAACGTTTTCTTCAGGAATCGAACTCTTATTAGCCAGGTAAAAGTTCACGTAAACAACCAACTGAGCTACTCAGATTCCCCAAATATCAACTAATTGATAAGAACTTGAGCTTCCAATTTTATAAATCGCAACAAACCCCAAGCGATTTTTCACTCTTCAAAATTTTCCTCAAAGGAAACAGAAAATCTTCTCTGTTTCATTTCAATACTATAAAACATCAATTTAATTAAAAGGCAAAAAATAAAAACTTCGAGACTCCGAATCATAAAATTAAAAAAAAAAAAAAAATAACTGGATCAAATTGAAACACCTAACAATTTGATATTCATGTGAATTGATTAAGCAAATTTACCTGTTGAATGCAAGTAGGAGGAAAGTAAATTTCCATGGCGAGGATTCCGACATTCTTCTGTTGAACTGCCATTTCTGATGATTTGTTTGAGTATAAACGCAATGGATCCAAACAATTTGTCCTTCAAAATAGGAAAAATGTTTCAGAGAAGAAGACAGAGAGAAAATGTGTGACTGATTCTATGGGCAAATAAGGAAGAGAAGAAGAAGAAAAGAAGAAGAAGAAGAAGAAAGAAGGATGAATTTGTTATGTTTCCGTTGGATATATATATATACTAGTAGTACTAGTTTACTCTGTCCAGCAATCAAAACCAGACTTGGTAACCAATTTTTAAAGCAAGTCCGACTCAATTTAGGCGAGTTAAAATTGATTGAGTTAATAAATAAATGAGTTATAAATAGGGTTGGGCATGGTATGAGATATATCAAATTATTATATCATTCTGAAATTTTTAATATCGTGGTTATGGTATGTAGTATACATCTTAATTTTTTTTGGGTATTCGGTATGGTATTTGATATTTAGAAAGAATATATCGAAATACCGAATACCATATCGAAGTATATAATTACATAAATAACATACATATATTAGGAGTATTAAAATACAAACAAATGTGCAACCTAGTATTGGCATATACTTTGTCTACTCTATTTTAATTGAAATTTAATGGATTAACAAAAGAAGTTGTTTGTATTTTATTTTTGAATATATATTTCTACATATTTAATGTGTTAGTATGATACAATTGAGATCTTTTTTTAATTGTCAAAGTCATAATATTTTATTATACGAGTATATATTAATCGAAATTGAACAAACTATAGTTACCGATTTATTATACCGTAGAATATCAAAATCGAATTTCAAAATACCAAATCATACCGAATTGAATTGATATGATAATGATATAATATTTTTAAAATCGAATACCAAAATGACGATATCAAAACTTTGAAATACCGTACCGTACTCACCCCTACACGGGTCAAAAAATTACTTTGATTGAAGGGGTTGTGCTAGTCATAACTCACCTGTCATTTCTTATTAATTTTGATTGTTTTATTTACTTTTTATAATTTTTTAAAAAAACTATAGTTTATAGAACATACTCGTTTTATATTAAATGAATTTTTGAAGTAATGCAGACTTATTTAGAATAATATTTAAAGATATAATTTAATTCTTATTTTTTACTATTGTTTTTTGTGAAATTATAAATATAATTTTGTAAGTAGTATAATTTATCTCTTAGAAAATATCAAATTTCATTAAAGAAAATGATAAATATGAAAAAAGAATTCAAATATTCATCTTGAACTTTAAACAATTCAATTAATTTAAATAGTGAAAAAGTCACCTAAGTTCACTTAATATGAAACGGAGGGAGTATTAAATAAGATAAATAATTTTTAAAATATACTCCCTCTATCCCTAATTACTTGTCCAATTTTGAATTTGTACACCTATTAAGAAAACAATGATTGACATAGTAAGTTTATGATTTTACCTCTATTAATTATGAAGTTGATGAATTAAAAACTTAAGATTTTTAAGAAGTTCTATTTTTTCAAAGTAACTAATTAAGGGTATAATAGGTAAAAAAAATTGTCCTTTCTTGATTTGTCAAAATAGACAAGTAATTAGGGACAACTAAAAAAAGGAAAAATGGACAACTAATTAAGAACAGAAAGAGTATTTTATTAAAAAAATTGAATTAATTTGAGCTACATACTAATCCAGATTTTAGCAATCTAAAATAAACTATGCTAATAAATGAATAGATCATTACCCGCCTAAACTTAATTAGACTATATCTGTATGACCTAATTTTGCCAATTTTTTTTTCTTAAACAAACATAAATATTAAGTACTACGAGTCTGATTGGATTGAATTACTATTAATATTTTTAAGTTAAAGATAATTTTTTTTATTATTTTATAGTGTTTGCACAAACTAAATTGTTTTAAAATTATTTATTTTATGTTAAATAATAAAATAAATCAAAATAATAAAAAAAAATTCTTAAAATTTATAACTTTTATTTAAATCATAAGTTATTAGCTTATTTAAACAAACCCTAAGATATAATTAGGTTGAAAAGGGGCATCTTTTTTGTAGTAGTTTGAATTTGATTATGATTTTTGGTAATTTGTGTTTTTTGTGATAATCGAGAATCTGCTCACGTTATATTAAATTTGATAAACACAAGGTTCAATAATAGTGAATTTTTTATTCTGTTCCATTTTTATATTATTGTGCTTTGTTTTAAATTTATATATGCAAATTTGAACATTCTTTATACATGTTTATGATAGTGATAATTTTTACCTTTTCGAAAATAAGTGAGTAACAATTTCATAAAATTGTGATAAAGTTTGGGAAGTTTCAATAGTTCGAAACTAAAATGCTCTATATATATATATATATCAAGAAAAAAAAATTCACAATTCAAAAATATAATTTCAAAAATATCTCGATTTGAAATCAAACAATCACTCTTACTTTTTTCCTTCTATTAAAGATAAGAGGACACATGGAAGAATTACTGAATACATTTCTATAAAATTGCAGGCAACTTTATTTTAACAAATTAAGAAAGTTTATTATTTTTTATAATAATTTTATTATTAAATAATAATGTAAAGTAGTAGTAGTAGTTACATTATAAAGTCGTTTGACCACAAAATATTTCCAAATATATATGGGGAAAAATTTAAAATATATTTAACCATATAATTTGCAATTTTTTGATAAATGTATTTGGCAAATTTCCAAATTCCCTAAATAATTAATAATATAATACTAATAATTTCCAGTCTGCAAGACTAGATCTTGTTGGTATCTGGTTTATTTATCAATTAATGCCCACCTAACTCTCAGTAACTCATTTAAAGATGAATAATAATTAATAAGACAAAACGATCTTATGAAATAATGTATCGTATCACGTATGGTAGCTGGTTAAAATGGTGTAGATGGTATGCAAGTATTAATAGTTTCATTTTTTTTCAATTTGCATAAAATAACATATAAAGTTTTTCATAACTTACATATTTGTTAGTTATGTGAATTTTTAAATTATAAATCAAATATTATATTAATTTTATATATGAAAATAATTTACTTTCTAATTAACTATCAATTATTATATAATTTATGCATAATTTAATATTTGAATACATTGTCTCTTTACCAGCTATCAAAAAACAAGAGCCCAAATTGGAGATTCACTTTTTAAGCATATCAACGGTGTTTAAATGTTTATTTTACTATGTTTTGTCTTAAATTATTTCATGGTTTTTATTAATATTTATTTTAAATTATTTTATCATTTCAAAAGTTCAATAACAATAACAACATATTTAATGAAATTTCATAAATGAATTTGAAAAAGACAGAATTTATGCAAATCTCAGTTCTATTGGACCATCGATTTGAAGAAAAAACAATTCAAAACAAATCAAGAAAAAAAATAGCACAAATAAAAGGTCATAGTAAAATCTTATAAAATACAATGATAAGACATTTTGAGTAATAACTGGAGTATAACAAAATAATACATCTAGAATGTAAAAAAACGACAGAAAATAACAAAAACCAAGAAACAAGAAAGTACACCCGCACCGAAGTATACACTAAATTAATACAATTTTCATTATTATGTGATTTAATAAAGTAAAACACATATTAATTAATTAAAATTAAGTAAAATAAATTATAAATTTAGAATTGATGTATACACTCGATGCGGGTAAGTTTTATATGTTAGGCAAAAGAAGAACAAATACAGTATATACTAAAATTATTTATTAAAAAATCCAGTAGCAAGCCTACAACTACAAGCATATTTATTTCATAAACAATTAAAAAATAAAAATCAATAGCAAGCCAACAACTACCAGCATATTTGGATTGGCTGTGGAAAATTCATTTAATATAGAATTTTTTTTTTCTTTTTGGGTCCTTAATTTGAAATCATTAATGCAAATGACCTTTCCTTTTTGTTTTTTCATTCGGAGCCTAGTATTCCTATTGAAGTTTAATTAAATTCAAATTTATGTTAAATTTTTTTACATTAGGAGGTAAAACGCTCCCTATCAAAGACTACTATGTACTTAGGGCGAGACTCAGATTTGAAATTTCTGATTAAAGATAAATGAGTACGTACCACTCCACAATTTTTGTTGGTTCAAATGACCGTTCTAAGTTCTAACATTCTAAGGGTGTCTTAGCATCTAAGTAGTGGTCTACTGATAAATGAAGTGAGTTAAGAATTATTAGGTTTCATGTTCAAATTTCAATAGACATAAAAATGAAATGATTTCTTCTCATTTATTTAGCCATAGGTATAATTATCTGATATTTATTATTGATAGAAGATGACAAATATCTTATAAAATTAATTAGCAACCTGACGTAAACATCACAATTATATTTTTAGAAGTTACAGTCAAAGGAGAGGTACTACACCAAGTAGGAGCAAGCAGCGCAGACATAGTGATTAGCAACCAACATTAAAGACCACCTCATCAAATGTTTTATGTGGGAAATGGAAACCACGTTTATTTGTACTATTTTCTTTTAATTAAATTTGACAAGCCAAAATTTGTTTGTAATATTTTCTTTTAGGAAAGTGTTAAATGGCTAGAAAAACGTAGTTAGAATTTGATCAGAATAGTGAAAATAAATAGTATGAGCATTTATTATTTTGATAAGATGAATTTTCTGCGTCCCATGCCTTATTCCTTCTTCAATTTTTTTTTTTTGTCACTTTACTTCTCCTTCTTGATTATTTTTTTTTTTGGCTCTTCTTATTAAAAAAAACAAGAATATGGTGAAAATAAATAGTTATATTTAAGCACTTAAATTGGTTAAATTCATCCTATGAAATGAAACTAAAAAAATATTTACTTTATATATCTATTGGAACTTCATCAATGTAAAACATTTTTTTAAGAGCACAAAAAAAATCATAATTAATTTGATTTAATGTCAAATTCTCTATGTATATATAACTAATACATTAATTATTTTTTGTAATATGACTCAATTTTAAATACACTTTTTATATTTCAGACTTACACATTTACACTTTATGTACTATAAGAAATATACACTTACACCTCCAACTAAGTTTATCTATAACTAATTATATTAAAATATAATTATTAAATAATAAACTAGAACTATAAAAAATGTTTTTGTGAAGTTATGCTTACAAAATTAATTAGGGTTGATATTTATAAGTAATACAAATTTTATGATTTCTATAATGTTTTGATGTTTATCATATATAAAGTGTTTTGAGTTTTGCATGACTTTATTGAAATATTTTCAAATTATACTTACAAAATTATTTAAATATGTATTTTAAATTTATTTAAGCTCAAATTCATAAGCTTACTTAGTTAGAAGTCATATTAATAATAATAAATAAGTAATAGTTCACATATTATCAAGTCAACATAATATAAGGGTGCAAAACTATGACATATTTGATATGATTGTTGTTAAATAGGGACGATATTGATGAATTATATGATTTTTATAATACTAACATTGCTATAGAATAATCAAATAAGGTTCAGAATATTTTTTACACTTCATTACTATACCACATTATTTGTTTGATCTTCATAATAATAATATTATGCAGATTATGTTGGATTATTATTAGGAGAAAAAGATTTGATATACTCCTTAATTTTGTGATATAGAGATAATATATATTCCATAAAAAAAAGGTCACATATACTTTTACTGTTACATGTGCAAATTAAATAACTCATATATTCTCTTTTGACTAATGAAAGTTAAATTTTGGATTTTTAATTTATTTATTTTAGTTATTTAATCAAACAATATTCATATAGAGGTAAATCAGATAGTTTTTTCACGTGATTTTATTTTTGAGTTTTTTTAATTCAACGGTTAATTTGGGTCTTAATTATCTCCCTCATGAATATATTTGTTTATCATTATTTGAGTTTGTTGTTCCTATTTAATTTTTCGCTTTCATTCTTTAGTGTGGAAAACATGAGAAATAAAAAGAAATAGTGAACGAAATAAAAAAGATTTTTTTAAAAAAAAAGAAAACTATTTTTTTTTTTTTTGCGGTTATATTGAATTTTGTTTTGTAGTTGTAAAAAAAGTTGATGCATCTATAATATACTTTGCAAGAAGATGAGTGAAAAATTAAATTTGATCATCAACATAGTAAATCAAAATTAGTCATTGAATTAAAGAAGATTAAAAAAAAAAAAAGTGACAAAAATTCATGTATGAAGAGGATCAAATATACCTCAAAATATTGCGAGAAGGATCAAATATACCTTTTATATTATTATTTTGTTAAAAAAATTTAATAAGTTTTTCACTTCAGTCAGTCAAAAATGATCTTGTCTCTTCAAACATACCTCAAAATATTGCGAGAAGGGTCAAACATACCTTGTATAATTTTTATTTTATCAAAAAATAATTTTGAATCTATTTTTTTACTTCTGTCAGCTAAAAAAGATTTTAGCTATATCAAAGTTAAATATGTAACAATTGAAATAGATGTGACCCACTTTCTTTTAACAAAAAATATATTATCTCTAAATGACAAAATTGAGAAATATAATTCTTTATTATTATTAGTAGTAGTAGTAGTAGTAGTAATAGTAGTAGTATATAAATGATCAGTATATATGACACTTTTAATTAATAATTTTACTTGTTAAGTTATTTTATGCATCTTGAATTTGAATTGAGTGTGAGAAAAAAATATTTTAAATTTAATATTATTAGTGTTTATCTTGCCATTTAAATTTTAAATTTTATTTCTTAATTGTAAATTTCAAATTTGTGTTCTTTATAATTTGTATTGGAAAGTAGAGGGAAGAAAATAAATTATTAAGGCTATCATTTTGTAGCATTTTTAAAAGAAAATGAAATTAACATGTATTTATGGAAATTGTGAGAATTCGGGAACAAGTCTATTCTCCATGTATTGGGAAACTTTTTATGTATTAAAAAATAATTAATAAATCTAAATTTAAATAAGGGTAAGATTGTCAAAAAGTAAACCTGTTTATAGTGTGAATGTACCATTATGCCCAAAATTTTCTGGTCAAAAGGATTTTTACATTCTTTTAATTTAATTTGACAAGTCAAAATTGGTTTGTATTATTTTCTTTTAATTTAATTTGGCAAGTCAAAATTGTTCCACTTCACTCTCAACACTTGAAACAAATAATAAATCTACTTAGCCCCAATAGGCCAACACTATATTTTGCGCCTAGGTAATTAAAATAGTTTATTATTTTCTTATAATAGTATTTAAAAATTTAATATACAATATCATATATCAGTATATGATATATCCAGCGTGCAAACTCAATTTATACAATAAATATGAGAATTCTTTCTAATTTAAGACACTTTTTTTTTTTGAAGAGAATACTTATTTTCTTTCGCAATGACTCATTGAAATAATTTTATAACTTTAGCATAATAAAATAAAAATTAAATGATCATTTATAAAATTAACCCTGTCTTTGTGATCACTTTTGCTGGCTTCCTTGATAAATATATTCTCTCCAACTAATTTTTTTTTTTCATATTTCATAAACTAACCATAAACTAAACTTTTAGCAACAAGTGTTAATTCAATTATGGAAAAAGTTGATGTTAGCCAATAATTAACTAGCAGCCCATATATATGAAGTCATATTCTTGTTTACTACTTTATATTTTTAATTTTTATTTTGTACTTTACACAATTGAGATTAATTGTGTGAGGTTTTATTGTTTTTGAGAAATTTTCGCATATAGTTATAATTTTGCCTTTAATTACCAAATATATTTACAGTTTTTGTATTTTTGAAAGTAGAAATAATTTGTATTCGAGTGTAAACAAAATATATTGCATTCATATATATTGTATCTGTGTGTATATAACATCTCTGAGTGAAGCATATTGTATTTGTATGCTTAATAATAATGAAATACATTACATTACATTTGAGCGCCATCTGTTCAATTTAATAAGTATATTCATATGTATATAGTATTTCCATCTAATTATATTTATGTATATACAATATTTCTATTTAATTGTATCCATGTATATATGCTATAAAACCCCAAACCATCGCTATATTCTGTAATCTTTTTAAACTATAACTAATTCAAGTAATATAAGATTTAATTTTTTTCTTTTTTTGTCCCACAAGTCAATAGACTCATCAAATTTTACCTCTTTGAATGCAGAAAACTAATGATATGCCAAATTTATTCTAGGGTTATAATATAGAAAACATTGAACTCAATAAATTAAATTAGCATTCAAAGAAAGAAAAGGATTATGTGGATTAAGTGGACAATAATGCAAGTAAAAGCCATTTTTACCCTCAAGAAAAAAAGGACAAAGAAAGGAATGTTTGAAAGTTCTCCAAACATTAAAAGTTTCTTTTTCATTTCAATTTGATGTGACACTATTTGACTTGACACAACGTTTTAAAAAAAAGAAAGATTTTTGAAACTTGTAGCCGGTCTAAAACAATTCTTAGATATTTGTGTGGTTGTAAATCATTTCATTAAGGATAAAATAGAAATTTTAAAGTTAAATTATTTTTAGTGGTGCCACAATAAAATGAGACGAGGGAGTATTATTTTTTATATTAAATGAATAAGAAGCAAATCTAATTTGTCAATTCAACATTAATTAAAGGGGACAGACTTTTAGTTAGAAGATAATTTAGGATTGTTCAATTAATTTTCAATGAAAATCACGTTTCTCGTGAGACTTTGGAGCAAGCAAATTATAATGAAAATCACATTTTAAAATTTAGCCAAGTGAAAATAATAGAAAAAATGGTTTAAAACCCCTCCAACCTATACCCGAAATCCCAACTATACACTCCAACTTCACGGGTGTCCTATTACCCCCCTAAACTTCATATTTCCCTATTTTCTACACACTTAAACGCTGACCTGAACACAAAACCAAATAATTAGGCACGCGTGATTCCACGCGCTGGGTCCCGCCTGTTCACCTCCAATTTCTTCTTTTTTCTCCCATTTCCTAAAACGTAAAAGAACAAAACAAAAAATACTCCTTTCTCATTTTCAATCCTTCTCCATTAGCAATGCTTTTCTGGTGATCATCAAAGGATTTTGCTATCATCGAACGATTTTGTTGTGTATTGTCAACTTTATTTCGTAGTTTATCAACTGAATTAGTAAAAGGTTAGTTCTTTATCCCTTATTTCGAGTTTGTGATTTATCCCCTAGGGTTTCTGTTGATTCGTGAAATTAAGAGCAACATTGTGTGAAATCTTATGTGTTGCTTACGATTATAGTGTTAGGTGTTCATTTACACCATATTATACCACCTAGGGTTTCTGTTGATTCATGAAATTAAGAGCAACATTGTGTGAAATCTTATGTGTTGCTTACGATTATAGTGTTAGGTGTTCATTTACACCATATTATACCACATTTTTCATGAAATTAGGTTTTTCCCTTTCTCGTCTAAGTCGCATAATTTTGTATTCTGTTCGTCTTAGTATTATGTTCATGGAATGTTGTATTTATGTTCTTAGTATTATGTTCATAGAGAAGTTGCTAGTCTGCTATTGTGTTGTATTATGTTCATAGATTATGTTCATAGAGAAGCTAAGTACTGTGTTGTATTCTGTTCATTTGCTAATGTGTTGTATTCTGTTCGTTTTTAAGTACTATAATTAATATTCTATTTTTTTTATTGCCTTCAGGTAAGAGATAAATGGGTTTACTTTGATTACTCTAAGGTGGTACCATGGTGGGGTGTTAGATTTAAGTAGTGGGGAACCAATATATAATGGTGGAAAAGTTACAGAATTTTTGGATGTTGATGTAGATAGAATGTCATATTTTGAGTTGAAAGACTATATTAGAGAATTGGGATATAGTACAAGTTGCACCTTTAGTATTAAAGCACCTAACAGTGGCATTTTGGTAGATGTTGATAATGATATGGATATTTTAGACATGATGTGTTCCTTGGAAGATGGGGATGAAGTGGAGGTATTTGTTAGGCATTTGGTTGATGAGGCAATTGTAGGGCCCATGTTAATAGAAAATAATAGTCATGTGGATATGGGAGAATCTGGTTCAGCTTTTAATACAAGGCCTAGTGAGAGTGAAAACTTTAGCTTTGGGGTAGGTGAAGACTATTTAAACATTGAGGACCCTGTTGCTACTTTTTCAACCTCACCTTCTTTCACTACCACACCTCCTTTCACTGCCACACCTCCTTTCAATACTGCTACTGCAGATGGTGCTACTGATGATGATATAGATGTTGGTCCTGCTGGACCTGATTTCCCAGAAGAAGTAGAGGGTTCTGATTATTCAACTGAGGATAGTGTTGAGTCTGTAGCTGAATTAGTTGGAGATGATGATGAGGAAGAGTATGGTAGTGATGTACATGAGGAGGTTAGGGAGTTGAAGGCTGAAAAGAGAAGTTTTCAAAAGAGGAAAAGAAGGGAAAGACTAACAGCTGACAATGAATATGTACGATGGGTGAATTTGGACGGATCTAGGTTTTGTTGAAACTGAAAAAGGTAAAGTAAGTCATGAAGGAAGGCTAGGAGGTGATGAGCCTTACTTTGCAAGTTCTGATGAGGATAGTTTTGAGTTAGATGAAGGTGAGTGTTGTAATGATGATGAACATAAATCTGGTAGATCAAGAAGGGTAAAGTTGTCAAGAAAGAGGAGTTCAAAAACTTAAAAAATCATTCATGATCCTACTGCAAAGAAAGTTGTGTGGCAGTTGGGCATGATGTTTAAAGATGTGAAAGAATTTAGACAAGCAGTAACTAAATATGCAGTTAGAAGGAGGGTTCAGGTGGAGAAGTGGGTGAATGAGCTAAAGAAAGTTAGAGTTAGATGCAAAGATGGTTGTCCATGGCTTTTGTTTGGATGTCTTAACAAGACAACAAATAATTTCATGATAAAAACTTACAATCCAAAGCATACTTGCAACAAGACAACTAGAAATTACTTGTGCAATGCAAAGTTTTTATCTGAAGCCTTCAGAGAAAGAATAACTGAGCAACCAAACATAAGAGTCTTCAAGTTGCAGGAGATGATTAGGAAAAAGTTAAAACTTCATGTTGGCAAGATTACTGTGAGAAGAGCAAGAGCTAAAGTGTTAAAAGATATAATGGGTGATCATGTTGTGGAATTTGGAAGAATACTTGACTACAAGGATGAATTGTTAAGGACCAATCCAGGGACCAATTGTGTTGTAAAAGTTAGTGAACATGATGCAGAAGGCAAATCAATATTTTAGAGTTTTTACATCTGTTTTGACGCTTTAAAGAAGGCATGGATACATTGTAGGAAGTGCATAGGCTTAGATAGTTGTTTCCTTAAAGGTGTTTGTAATGGCCAACTGTTAGTTGCTGTGGCCAGAGATGGTAACAATCAGATGTTGCCACTTGCTTGGGCAGTAGTTGAAAAGGAGAACAAACACACATGGACCATGTTTGTCAAGTGCATAAAGGATTATTTGGGACTTGGAGATGGTGAAGGTCTCACCTTGATTACAGATATGCAAAAGGTATGTGAAGTTATTTTGTAATTTTCAATTTATATGTATAATTGTGACCTAATCATTATCTATTGCAGGGAATGTCTGTAGCAATTACAAATTTATTACCTAAGTGTGAACATAGAATGTGTGCTAGGCACATATTAGCTAACTGGGCTAAGGATTGGAGGGGTCTTCAAAGAAGACAACAATTTTGGAAGATAGCTAAGAGTACATTTGAGTCTCAATTAAGGAACAATATAGAGAAGATGAAGTTGTTAGGTCCAAAAAAAATGATGGATAACTTAATGTACTACAACATTAATTTTTGGTGCAAAGTTTACTTCAATACTGAAGTAAAGTGTGACTCTGTAGACAACAACATGTCTGAGTGTTTTAATGCATGGATCTTGGCTGCTAGACACAAGACCATCATTACTATGCTTGAAGAAATAAGAGTGAAGATGATGACAAGAATAGCCAAATTAAGGGAGTTCCCAAGTACTTGGAAGTGTAATTTCTCTCCAATGGCTCTGAAGGTTTTAGAGGAGAAGATTAGTAAGTCTATGGACTGTACCATTGAGTTTACTGGAGCTGTTGGATTTGAAGTGAAAGAAGGGCTTTGTCAACACAAAGTGGATATTGCTAGGAGAACTTGTAGTTGTAGGGTGTGGGAGTTAAGGGGCATACCATGTGTACATGCTGTGGCAGTATTATACTTCAAAAAGTTTTCTCTTTATGACTATATAGACAGCTGCTACAGTAAAGAAACTTACTTGAGGATTTATGCCAATGTTATTGAACCACTCACAAACATGGAGATGTGGCCAGTTTCTACAAACCCCACTATTGAGCCACCAGAAATCACAAACATGCCTGGTAGACCACCTAAGGCAAGAAGAAAAGAAGTTGGAGAAACTAAGATATCTGGGAAGCTTCCTAGGACTGGACTTGAAATGACATGCAGTATATGCCATGTCAGAGGCCATAACAAGAGAGGGTGTCCTCAAAGAGAAGGTGTTGAATCATCAACAAGACAAAGTGCATCATCACCTACTGCATCAGTAAGGGCAGAACCAACATGTTCAGGCAGGGGAAGAGGCAAACCAAAGGTAATATTTGAACTTGGTTTACTTTTTCTTAATTTATGACTTATTTTTTCTCTTATATGTATAGAAAACTCCATCAGCGCCATCAGAAGGTGAGCCTCCACTAAAAAAGGGAAGAGGAAGACCAAAAAAAACATCATCAGTAGCACCTAGTGCACCTCCCCTACCTATTGCACCTACTGATTTTCCTGCAACCTCTTCTGCTCCTCCTACTTATCATGCATCATCTTCAATAGCTGGTAACACTAAAAGAGGAAGAGGTAGGGGTAGGGGAAACACATCTCCAAAGAAAAGACCAAGAGTCATGGGAATGGGTGTGTTCCAAGCTGCAAATGGCTTTAAAGTCATGAATGTGAGTCTTTGATATATGCTAACAACTTAAATATTGAATTATAATCCTAATTTTATTTAATTAAACAGCTTAAATATTGATATAATTCTAATTTTACTATAGCCTGGCATGCCATGCAGTAAGATCTACTCTACTGGACAAGCAAAAGTGACAAGATCATCTAATGTAATTGGTGACATTAGTTATACACCAAGTAATACAACTAATCAGAAATGGAATGGTAAAGCTGCAATCTCAACAAGCAAGCTTCATAAGCTTAGAGAGAAGCAAAGAAAGAAGACAATGGGAAGTAGTTCAAGTCAAAATGACACTTCTTCACAGTCAAAGATGTCATGAAAATTGTAGTGATGTTGATGTATTTAAGCACTTTTAAGTTAGTTCATACATGTTGCATTAATGGCCTGCTATTTTGGATTTTATTTGTTGGTAAATTTTGCCGTATGTGAGGGCTTTTGAATATGACATTATGACTATTCAGGTGTGCTTACATGTGTTGGTTATGTGTTTTACAAATGGTGTTGTGTTGTCTATGTTGAAGTATGAATGGATGACTAGGTTGTTGGTTGTTGATGAAATGTTGCATATTAATACAAGCTTTAATTGACATCATAGATACAAAATGACACACATACATTGAACTCTTTGTTCTTTGATGAACATAGCAACAACACAAATCAAAATAGAAATCCAAATATGCAGACTTGAACTCGGTTCTTTGATGAACATAGCAACAACACAAATCAAAATAGAAATCCAAACAATATGCAACACTTGAACTACTGGTTGCTGATGAACATAGCAACAACACAAATCAAAATAGAAATCCAAATAATATGCAGCACTTGAACTACTGGTTGCTAATGAACATAGCAACAACACAAATCAAAATACACAAAAGTATCTTCCTATTGAACCTACACCATTTCAACCTTCTATTGAGTCTCCTCTCCAATAACAAATTAGAGTTCCTCAAGTTGTCAATATAAACCTGTCTAATACATAATTCTTTCTCCAACTCATTGATTTTGTTCACCAATCTTGGAAGGATAAAACTTGATCTTGGATCCACTTCTTCTTTGTCCCTTCATCGAAAAAATTTGCAATTTTTAGACTGAAAATAATTCAAAATAGTACATTAGCATCGTTCAAAATAAAGTGTAGCAAGAATACAAGAAAAAACACATACACCATAGCATGGGCAAGACCAAAATCTTCTCCCCGGATTTAATTTCGACCAAGAAGTTTGCTAATTCAGCAAAATTCCGTGTTTGCATCTCACTAGAGCATTGAGCATTGGGTCTGATTCATCCATACAAAGCTTATTCAAGTTTTCATTTGCCATTTTTGATAAATTTCGAGAAAATTCAAAATTCAAATTAGAGACGTAAATAAGAAATTAGAGCAGTTTTCAAACCCTAAATTCAAAATTTGAAGTAGAAATGAACATTAACAACTAAACCTTACTTAATATTGAGAGAAAATTGTGATTTTTTTATAAAAAAAAAACAAGGGTTAATGGTGGGAAGAAGAAATAATGGTTTATTTAAAGATGGAGAAGATGACCGTTGGAGAAGGAGTAATTTTTCGTCAAAATTACCTTCTGACGAGCCTAGATGAGGTGTTCTCACCTCCTATGACAGGTCAGTGTTTAAGTGTATAGAAAATAGGGAAATATGAAGTTTAGGGGAGTTATAGGACACCCATGAAGTTGAAGTGTGTAGTTGAGATTTCGGGTATAGGTTGGGGGGGTTTTAGACCATTTTCTCAAAATAATAATATGATTGGTCATTGGCATGCAAGGAAATATTGAGTGAATGAACTATATATTAGTTTTGATAAGCATTGAGAGATTTGATGAGACAAACAATAGTGGATATGATGCAGAAATAAGTGTGTACATGATGAAAGACAAAAGTGTTGTGTGAAGATATTTGAATGCTCTTAATTATGTCGATTTTATATATATTTTTAGATATTTGAACAAAAAAATACATACATAAATTAGCTAAATTTTTTATTTCTTTACCGAATAAGATCTCTTGGGTGAGATTTTCCCCAAGCTGAATTGTAAACGCGGCCAAGGATATATTTAAATCATCTAGTTCCTTGATACATTAATAAAAAGTGATTAGTTCCGATAAAATAAAACAGTATTTTTAGTGCTCAAAGTTATACTCAATATTTTTAGTGCTAAAAATGTCATTGCCCTATGAAATATTTTAATAGCGTCTTGACTTGACATGCGTAATTACACAAATAGTTAATCAATTTTTAGTTTATTGCATTAAAATTACTAAATATATATATTTTTTTTCAATAAAAGAGGTATTTAATTTTGGCTAAGAATCACAAGAGTTACTAAACAATTTTTCGTGATCACAAAATCACTATTTTTTCCCTAGATATGAAAGAAAGTCATTAAATATTTTTTTATAATCAAAAAGTTTTTTGATTTTATCTAAATATCATATACTTTTCGACTTTAAGTTTTGTGCACCGTCAGTGTACAAAACTTTCTACACCATCAATTACTTTTAATGAGATTTAACCATAGTAACTTACTTTAATAAAATAACCATAATTAATGAAAAAAGAAAATCAACAATTTACTAAAAAAAAAAACATCAACGAAGTAGTTGAATCATACTTGGATTCTAACCAAAAATTATTTCCATAATTAAATTGTTTTTTCCAAAGTTAATTACAATTACTATGTTTACGGTAGGTTTTTCACTTTTTCTATTGTTAAAGTAATCTTCACCTCATCAAACTTTTTTACAGCATCAAACATTGTCAACCGGTAAGAAATAATTTTTAAAGTATCAAACGATTTTAAAACTTGACAAGCTTCTTCTACTTAGTGGAGAATTATCGATTCTTGTAAATCGTTTTCCCGCTTATTAACTTGTTAGTTTTGTATTAATTAGTGTAAATATTTTCTTTGCAGGTGAATTTGCAGAATCAAAATTGTCATATCCAATATATTGTGTGAGTACTATAGATCTATTGAAAACGAAACTATTCTCTCTTCATTAATAATTTAATTTTAAGTATACTTTTGATGTGATTTATGTGTCTCATTTTGCTTGCACAATCGATTTACTCTAATAGGATTTCACTGCTTATTACTCAATGCACTAAAAACAAGTGTCTTCATATTGTCCCCAATACTTTTGCTCTGCTCTTTAGATGGTTGGGAAGGAGTTTATTTATTGAACTTTCACTAATATTGAACATATTTTACAGTAGAAGTGTTGAATATTTATATGATCAGATTTATAACTGTAACCTAGCTATCTAACATTTATAATTGTATTTTGCAGGAATAATGGAAAAGTCAAACGCAGATGAGCAAAATATAGGAGTTGAAGTACCCTTAGAAGAAAGTGATGTCGATGGAACTGGACAAACTGTTTCCGATAAAGGTGTGAAAAATTCTAAAGACCCTTACATAAGTAAGGAGTTTCAGTCACTTGATGATTCATTTAAGTTTTATCTTGTTTATGCTCATCGTAGTGGTTTTAGTGTGCGTCGTGGTCGTATGACTAAATCAAGAAAAGATAAATCAATAATTGGTCAAGAGCTTGTCTGTTCAAAGCAAGGGTTTCGTTTAAAGAAAAATTTAGAAAGTAATAAACCACAAGATGAAACTAGAGAAGGATGCAAAGCGTTGTTATATATGTCGAAGAAAGGAGAAGATAAATGGGTGAGCACAATCATGAACTTGCATCTCCAAATAGTCAAAAGTTCTTACGGTCAAAAAGGAAAAAAATCGAGGCCCAAAAAAATCTTATTGATTTGCTTGATAACTCCAGAGTCCGTCCAGGTAAAATAGCGTCAGTATTGATAAATCAAGCTGGGGGTGTTGATCGACTAAATTTAACAGGTCAAGATATTCAAAATTATTTGCAAACGAGACGACAAAAAGATCTCCAAAAAGGAGATGCACAATTAATGCTACAATATTTTCAAAGGCGTCAATCTGAGAATCCAGGTTTCTTTTATGCAATACAGATGGATGTAGATGGTCATTTAGCTAATTGTTTTTGGGTTGATGCTAGATCTAGGATTGCATATAAGAATTTAGGAGAAGTAGTGGTTTTTGATCCAACACATCTCACAAATAAATATAAGATGCCTTTTGTTCCATTTACATGAGTTAACAACCATCATCAATCTATTTTGTTTGGTTGTGCTCTACTTTGGGATGAAACTCAAGACACTTTCGAGTGGTTACTTCGTACTTGGCAAGAGGCAATGTTTGGAGTTGCACCTCATACAATCATAACAGATCAAAATTCTTCCATAACAAATGCAATCGCAACAGTATTTCCTAACAGTAAGCATCACTTTTGTATGTGGCACGTAACAAAGAAGATTCCAGAATATCTAAGTCATGTTTGCCATTAGTATGATGATTTCAGTAGAAATTTTAGTTGGTGTATTCATGGTACGACCACTCCTGAGGAGTTTGAAACAGTGTGGATCGAAATATTGAAAATGTATAATTTGGAAGAAAATAGTTGGTTGTGGAGAATATATGCAATTCGTGAAAAATGAATACCAACGTATGTCCAGACTACATTTTGTGCAGGCATGTCAACAAGTCAAAGAAGTGAGAGTATGAACAAATTTTTTAAAGATTATTTGAATTCTAGTACTCCAATGAGTGTATTTGTGGTGCAATATGATAAGGCTATTGACGCTAGATACGATAAAGTAAGGGAGAAGGATTACAAGACAAAATATTCACGACCTGTTGTGAAAACTTTGTATCATATGGAGGATGAAGCAGCGAAGGAATATACAAGAAAAATATTTCAGATTTTTCAAGAAGAACTAATTCAGTCTCAAAAGTTTATCTCTAAGAAAATTGAGGTTAAGGATGAAGCAAACATCTATAAAGTGCATCAGCTTCAAAGACAAAAGCCGGCATATATTGTTAGTCTGGATCTTTCGTCGAAAAAAGCCGTTTGTTCATGTCACAAGTTTGAGTTTATGGGAGTTCTATGTAGACATGTGCTAATGGTATTTATAAAAATGCAGATTCACTCGCTTCCGACATATTATTTATTAGATCGATGGACAAGAAATGCAACCAAGGAAAAAGCTAATGATTCTCTAAATGTAACACAAACTTTGAAACCTTCTACTTTGTGGTTCAATAACATTATGATGCATTCTATTGGACTATCTGAACGAGCTACAAAGTCTGAACAACATTATCAATTTGCACATCAAAGGTTATTGCAATTGTGTGAAGAACTTGATGAACTTCCTTATGAATCTAAGGAAGATTGTGTATCAGGTGGTCAAGTTAGTGAGAAAGATCGCAAAGTAAACTCATGTGAACAAATTCAAGATATTACTTTGCTTGACCCTCCAGTAGCAACAACTAAAGGGCATCCGAGATCCTTGAGAATGAGAGGTTCTTTAGAAATTACTGAAAAGACCAAAAAGGTTTCTTCTCTAAAAATTAAAAAAAGTTTCTTCTCAAAAGCAAAAAAGGCAACGAAAAGTATGAAAACTTAAGAGAAAGGGAACAAGGTAATTTCATTTTACATGATGCATATTATTTCTATTGGGATTGCTTTTGTAATAACTTCTAAATTTCATATGCAGTTCAAACTCTAATGTTTATTCAGAATTTTATCAAGAATATGCTGAGAATATTGGTTGTCCTTATGCCACCTCATTTACAGTAAAGAACTGCTTTTCCTTTTATCGTATAGTTTATATGTTGTTTACATGTTAAGGTGTGTGTTGATGAATTATTATTCTCATTTTAGGATTTAATGAAAGCGGCTTCAACTCCAATCCAACAACATCGTTCTACCTAGTTCAGGATGTTAGTGTGGGTGCTTGTACCAATATCGTGCAAATCAAACTCGAATGTTGTCCTGAATTAGCATCCATATCGTCACGGACTTAGAGTCTCACTAAAGCTCCATGCGGCACTTGACAACTTACTCACGAATCTTTCACGATCTTGTAAGCTCAAGTAAGCCTTTAAGACTAAGATCGCTAAGAGAATGAAAGGAAAGACTTAGAAAGATTTGGAAGAAGGCTTTGTATTACTTGGAGAATGCTTTACAACTTGCTTGGTGCGTTGCAAATGAATGTCACCTCTATTTATACTACAACCTAGCGGCGAAAGTGTAATTAATATTTACTTTACAAGTCCTAAAGTATTTGCACTTTAGTCCCTTCTCTAGAATTCTCTACACATTCTAGGACTTTCCAAAACTTTCTTGAAATCTCTAAGGGCTTCTAGAGTTCTCTATAAACCTCTCCACAACTCTAGACTCTTTTGCCCCTATCCGAATGCAAAATTTGACTGCGAAGTGGCGGGACGTGACACTCTCCCCCACCTATTAATGCAACGACCGCATCGCATTGCCGTTGTATGGTCATTCGAGTCTTGTGCATGCGTGACCAATAGTCCATTGACTCGATCAAGGCCCTCGCGCAACTCATTCAACGTCTTCCATATCCATTCTAGCTCGGTCTTATGGTCTACCTCCTTCCTAGGAGGCAAGCGCCTCGGCGGCTTCTTTGGCATCACGACATTGTTCTCTTTTGGAACCTTTTTCGTGTGTGGTGGCAAGGATTTTTTTGCACAATTATTTTTCTTCAAACTTGCAATGGTGACTATAAACGTCGACTCCATCTTCTTAGGGTTCTTCTCGAGCTGCATGGCCGTTAAGTGAACTCTCTCTTCCATCATCGGTACCTTAACCAGGGGCACCATGCAAGATCCTCCTTGCTCCATGACCAAGAGTTGCTGGAGGTAAGGATCGATCACCGCGTGGCACTGCTGGAAGAACTCTTGCCTAAGAATTATGTCAAAGAGGTCTAAAGGAGCGACAGTGAAGTTGGTCTTACCTTGCCACTCGCCTAGCGTGATGCTTACTCTATGGGCGACTCCACACATGGGAGTCGGTGGTACATTGACCGTCCTGAGTTGGGCGTTACTTGGACTGTAACTCAGCCCCAACCTTGTCGTTGCCGTCTTGGTCATAATATTGTCCTCTGCACCCATGTCAACCATAGCACAAACGGGTCTTCCATTAATCATGAGGTCGACATACTGTGTGTCATATTGTCTCGGTTTCCCTTGCTGCTTCGTGATGGCTCTGCATAGTCCTATCAAACACAACTGCGTCGTTTCTGCGCCTTGTCCTTGCTCATGTGCATCCTTCTCATTCTGTTCTCGCATGATAGCACCAAGGCTCTTCAGTTCAGGGCACTTTACATAGCCGTGTGGCCCACCGCATATGTAACAACCACTTTTTTTGGCAGTCTCTGCCTTTCTCTCTGTGTCGCCATGACATCCAAACTTCTTGCCATCAGACTTATAGGTATCATGTTTTTTGGGATGTGGCCGTTGCTCCTTGACTTTGCCATGATCTCCCCTACTATGGTTATGACTACCTCTCATATCCTCTCCTCCGGCTCTGTCAGGCTTCTCATGCCTGAAGTCTGTCAAAGCTTCGGCCTGCGTGATGACTTCATCTATAGTCCTGACTTGTCGGAGTTCTAACTCTGTCCTGGACCAATTTTGCAGCCCAACCATGAAGTGGAACAACATATCATTATCCGTGAGGTTAGAAATTTGAAGCGTGAGGGTGATGAACTCCTGCATATATGCGCGTATGTTACCCGTTTGCTTCAAGTCCCTAAATTTACGCTTTACCTCGTAGATGACATTGTTAGGGAAGAAGGCTTTCTTGAACTCTTCCCAGAATTGTTCCCAGGTGTTGATGTTGTCCCCTTTCCTATCTCAGCCTCCTTGCGCCTCCACCATAGCATGGTCATCTTCGAAAGACACATCACAGCTGTGTTGATCTTACTCTCGTCGCTCTTCATCCTGTTGCACTTGAATTAATTCTCCAAATGCCAAAGGAAATTCTCCACCTTTTGCGCGTCATAGACGCCTTTGAACATAGATGGCTTGGGAGCCTCGACCTTGGCCTCTCTATCTCGGTCAAGAGATGATGATCCTCCAGCTTCGACGCCCTCATTGAGTGCTTTCATCTCAGCCTTCATGGTCTCAATTGTGCTCAACGCCTCCATGAGCCGGCACTCCAAGGAAGTGATAGCCTCCTTCATCTCGAACTTGGCCCGCTGGCGTCCCTCCAACTCCTTGCAAAGGTTTTCAGTCTCCTCAAGGGTGAAGTCCTCGAGGGTTTTGAACTTGCCATCGGCCACATTCAAACCTCGACCTAATATCTCCATGGCCTGCCTTGCCATTTCATTTCAACCCTTGCGACCCATTCTTCTCCAATGGTGACATTGATGGACTCCTCGCCAAGTTCATCATCACTTGCTTCGGTGGTCGAAGGTGGATGAGATGGTAGCGCCTCGCTTGGTGTGGGGTCGAGCAACATTTCTTCACTACCCTTTTGGTGCTTCTTTCCCTTGTGGTTTTTCTTTCCTCTCTCCGGACGGATGCTAGTGGTGCTAGCGGCGTTTACGTCTCCTTCATTAGCCATTCCCTTAGTACAAACCTCACTCTGACACCACGTTGCCACGGACTTAGAGTCTCACTAAATCTCCATGCGGCACTTGACAACTTACTCACGAATCTTTCACGATCTTGTAAGCTCAAGTAAGCCTTTAAGACTAAGATCGCTAAGAGAATAAAAGGAAAAGACTTAGAAAGATTTGGAAGAAGGCTTTGTATTACTTGGAGAATGCTTTACAACTTGCCTGGTGCCTTGCAAATGAATGACACATCTATTTATACTACAACCTAGGGGCTAAAGTGTAATTAATATTTACTTTACAAGTCCCTGAAGTATTTACACTTTGGTACCTTCTCTAGAATTCTCTACACATTCTAGGACTTTCCAAAACCTTCTTGAAACCTCTAAGGGCTTCTAGAGTTCTCTATAAGCCTCTCTACAATTCTAGACTCTTCCGCCCCTATTCGGATGCAAAATTTGACTGCGAAGTGGCGGGACGTGACAACATGCTCTCTTCCTCTTAAAATTACTTTTAGCAACCTTGTGCACTCCATCGTCCTTAACCAACGACGAGAAACAAATCAAGTTGTTGTCCAGTGCTTTGAAAACTTGTTGAAAATGTCAACTGTCATTTCTCGCTTATTGAGGTTGTGGAAAGAAACAGAGTGTTGGCCTACTGTTACTCTATTTCTTGGAACAAATAATGGAATGATGTTAATTATTCTCTATTTGTTTTGAATATTTTCTTTAATAACTGATTTCAATTGATTAGTGTCTTCAATCTGTTTGGGACTTTAATGAACTTCTTGGCTAACTTTAGTAGGTTTATAAAACACGTTTCTACTCAATGACGAAACTAGTATTTTTAATAAGGGGGTTCAAAATATGAAAAATAAACACACGAACTAACCGAAGTGGGTTCGACATCGACTATATATACATAAAAAATAATTTTAACCATATATAAATAGTAGTAATATTTTCCGCCGAAGGGGTTGAACCCCTTAACAACATGCTGGCTCCATCCCTGTTTCCACTAATGTTGGAATCTTGAATTTAGTGTATCAATATCACTTAGTCTTTCACTATCCCTGAAGACAAATCTTTGTTCAGTAGTTTAAAAGAGGTTCACGTCATCTTGTTGGGCCTTGGTTCAATTAGCTAAATATAATAAATATATGAAAACAAAAAATTAATGATGCAACTGGAAGGGCATCAGTTTGTAACTTTTGCTATATTGAGTTCAATTTTTTTGTTCTTCTATTTTGAGTTGCATCACTTGATGGTACTTTTGCTATCGTGATAGACTAGAGCACTTGAAACTCTCATATTCGTAATGTAAACAGGGCAAGCTGGGACAAGACTAATTATGTTCCTTCCGGTATGTAAGCACCTGTGTTACACCAGATGTTGTTAAGTTTTTTCCCTCATCCTTCTCCCTAACCTGTTGATAATAGCATCAAAAGTCTATGAGTTTCGTCGTCATTTCTACTTTTCAAAGATAGCAAAACAATAGATATATGTCTAGATCATAAATGTATCCAATAAATTTTATTGATAAATAATTACCAAGATGGACTTGTATTACATCATATACTTGATTCTAACAACTCCAGCAAAACTTTCATATTTATAAAAATTTCATTCCATACAATAGCACAAATTTGAATACAATTATATTTAAAAGCATAAAGCGTCTCCTTTTCCTCTTCGAAGCATCTTCCATTTTGTTTAGCTGATGAGTATGGTTCAGGAGAGCTCCAATTGACTGTGGAACTGAACATTATTATTCCCATCATTGAGGACTCAAAGATTGAAGTATTGTTCAAAGCGCCTGTTTGCATAGTCACTTGTACTGATAACCAATATTGTGGACGAGTCATAATTGAGACAAAAGCTCGTTCCCTGAAGATAATTGAAGAGGTTCAAAGGCAAGTATCACTGACGAGGCCAATAAGGCCAACAACCCCGCTTGGTTTTGACACTCAAGCGACCTGCCCTGCTAAAGAAGATTGATGCAAATGTTAGATTTCACCATCTTTATTTACCCAACAATCACTATTTGATCTATAAAAATTCAAAAACTACACCCACATATATGATATGATATGGTATGGTATGGTATGGAGAATACCATTATCTATAGTAAGATTCAATGAGTAATAAGTAGTGAAATCCTATTAGAGTAAATCGATTGTGCAAGAAAAATGAGACACATAAATCACATCAAAAGTATACCTAAAATTAAATTTTAATGAAGAGAGAATAGTTTCGTTTTCAATAGATGTATAGTACTCACACAATATATTGGATATGACAATTTTGATTCTACAAATTCACCTGCCACGACAATATTTACACTAATCAATACAAAACTAACAAGTTAATAAGCGGGAAAACGATTTACAAGAATCGATAATTCTCCACTAAGTAGAAGAAGCTTGTCAAGTTTCAAAATTGTTTGATACTATAAAAATTGATACTATAAAAATTATTTCTTACCGATTGACAATGTTTAATGCTGTAAAAAAGTTTGATGCGGTGAAGATTACTTGAACGATTGAAAAAGTGAAAAACCTACGGTAAACATAGTAATTGTAATTAACTTTGGAAAAAACAATTTAATTATGGAAATAATTTTGGTTAGAATCCAAGTATGATTCAACTACTTCGTTGATGTTTTTTTTTTAGTAAATTGTTGATTTTCTTTTTTCATTAATTATGATTATTTTGTTAAGGTAAGTTACTATGGTTAAATTTCATTAAAATTAACTGATGGTGTAGAAAATTTTGTACACTGACGGTGCACAAAACTTAAACTCATAATTTTCTTACTCCTCTCTTGATAACTTTATGTGATACCTAATCAAAGTGGAATAATTTTTTATAATAAATAATTTTGTGATTTTTGTGATACTTAATAAAATTCATAAGTTTTTTCTTTTTTAAAATTAATTTATAATTTTAGCATTATAAAAATAAAATTAAATGACCATCTATAATATTAATTCAGTGTACATGTTTTGGATGTGTATCTCATGTTAAACAATAAATTTTTTTTTTTTTTTAAAATAGTAATTAACATTAACATAAATGTTCCATCTATTTAAATGATATAAATAAATACTATATCTTAAATATGTTATTGTTCGATGTACCTTACCTTATCCCTTTTTACAAACGATTTATTGGGTTTATATTTCTTTTGTCCCTTTCACTATTTTTGTTAAAAATATCTTACGAAAAATACTTCATCACAAATACTTATGAGAAATTTTTATAGCTTGAAGCGTGTCAAAGACACTATCATTAAGAATATTTCACGCAATATATATATCCCTCAACTCAAAATTCAATAATTCTTCCAACATAAATTGAAACCCAGAATCTAAGGAAAATTAAACAAAAGAGAAAATTCCAACATATTTAATAAATTAATAAATAATATAAGAGGAATAACGTATAGAAATAGTACTAAATATGTATTTTTGGATAGGCTTAATAATCCCACATAAATAAAAATGTGAAATTAGTTTACATGAGTTTAATTAAAAAAAAATTCCTAATAAAATTAACAACTTAGGGATGTAAAAGAAGACTTGCAGCAGAAACAACAATGCTACTAATTTTCTCAAAATTATCATTTTCCTTAGCAATAATAAGATCATACCCAAAATATAGTTCAAATGCCCTTTGACAATTAAAAGCATCGTTCGCAATAACTATTGCAGCAATATACACGTTTTCATATTGGCCCATTTTCATATATTGTTTCGCGTTATAGAATTTTCTAACAGCCTCACTGTAATAATTCGAGCACAAGATATATGTGGATTCTAGAGTCTGATTCTCTGTCTGCTTGAGGAGGATTTCGATCTTTGCTCCAATGGCGGAAGCATTTGCCCCTGCTAAATTGATGGTTGCTTGCGTTAAATCGTGAAGATTTAGATGAGAAAAGTCATTCAAGACTATCAAACAAAAGGCTAAGTCTCCGGTTTTGGCACATACGTCAGCTAAAGGGTTACTTCCTGTTTGAATCGCGAGAAAAGCACCTACGACACATAAAATTAGTGATGAACATAAAGAAAAAGATGATGATGCCATTTTCCCCCTTTTGATGTTGGTTTTTATATATGTATATAAATCTCCAACATTAGCTTTTATATAGGGATAAAGTAATGAAGAATTCAAACAATCTAGTCATTTAAAAATTATCTATAAATAGTTATTCATAATTAATAATTAAATTAGTAACAACATAGATATGGGATACAATATGCTATAATAGGTAAATTTATAATGATAGTACAAAAGATTTTTATGAAACTATTTAATCACATAAATATTCATACTATATACATTAATCCACTCTACAGTTTGATATAATTACATATTGGAAACAAATATTGTCTTTCTTAAAGCTTTCCCGATAATTAAATATATTGAAGTCCAAATTATCCTTCGTTCAAAAAATAAGCTACCAACAATCTTTCTAATGCACACTCTCATTTGTTGTATAGTGACAAAAATCCACCTAATCTTAAAGCATGTTTCATGGAAGATACTCATGGACTTCAAATATTTTGCTCAAATTTATTTATGGAAATTTTACACATATTCATAGTGTTAAGAGTTAATTACATCATATCCTTATATATATACTTTTTTTAAAAAAAATTACTAAAAATCCCTTAAATTTGGTGGAATCCAGATACATCTCGATACATAGTGTTTCGATTTCAAATACATCGCTCAACATCCCGATATATCGCATCTTGATTTCGAATATATCACTCAACGTCTTGATACATCGCGTACGTCTTGATACATCGTATAAAAAAATAGTACTAAGTACTATGTATTTTTGGATAGGCTTAATATTCCCACATAAATAACAATGTGAAATTATTTTACATGAGTTTAATCGATTTTTTTTTTCTAATCAAATTGATAAAAGAAGACTTGCAGCAGAAACAACAATGCTACCAAATTTCTGAAAATTATCATTTTCCTTAGAAATATTAGAATCATTCCCAAAAAATAGTTCAAATGCCCTTTGACAATTATAAGCATCGACCTCAATAATAATTGCCGCAATATACAAGTTCTGATATTGGCCCATAAACAAATATTGTTGCGCGTTACCCAAATTTCTAATGGCCTCATGGTAATAATTTGAGCACAAGATATATGTTGATTTTAAAGTTTGATCGTCTGTCTGATTGAGGAGGATTTTGATCTGCGCTCCAATGGCTGAAGCATTTGCCGCTACTAAATTGATGGCTGACTGGGTTAAATCGTGAAGATTTTGACCAGAACAATCATTCAAGACTGTAAAACAAAAGGTTGAGTCTCCGGATTTGACGCATACGTCGTCTAAAGGGTTACTTGTACTTTGAATCGCGAGAAAAACACATACAACACATAAAATTAGTGATGAACATAAAGAAAAAGAAGATGATGCCATTTCCCCCTTTTGATTGTTGGTTTATATATGTATATATATATAACTCTCCGATAAGTTTAACTTTTATATACGGACAATGTAATAAAAAATTTAAACAATCTAGTCATTTAAAAAGTATTTATAAATAATTATTCATGACTAATAAATTAGTACAACACGATAGATATGGGATACAATATGCTGTAATAGGTAAATTTATGGTGATGGTGCAATATATGTAATGTATAAGGGAAAATGGCTGAATGATCCCCCAATCTATAACCGGATTTCCAACTACATACTTATACTTCACGGCGGTCCTATTACCCCCCTGAGCTATTTTAAAGTGGAATTATTTCCCCCCTGAAATGTTATTACCAGACATCTGTCTTGTGGTGAAATACACGCACTTGACACGTGTATTTCACCATTTAATGATTTTTTTTTAAAAAAAAAGTTCTCCTCCTTTCTCTTTCTTTCTTCCCCAATCATTTCTTCAACCCAAACTATACTAAACACCATTTTTTACCTCAATAAATTTCTATATCTCTAACATTTTATAAAAACGAAAATTCAACTCACCTTTTCATCTACTCCGAATCTCTAGAGTCTAAAAGATAGTGGTCCTAATTAATCAAATCTTTCATCCAACTAATTCAACAATTTTTCCACATTTTTTTACATTTCGTTCGATTTTCTTCTTTAGACAATTTCAGATACAGATTAAATGGGGCATGAACATTCGAGATAAGATTCATCCGGTGAAGATTCCGCCAACAACTCAAAATAATCTCGGATGAGAAGATCAATTTGTAACACCAATTTGAGAAACCTCTCTCTCTTCCCCATTCTTTATTATTTCTCCCTATAAAATTTTCATGATTAATTTATAATTTGAGTTTTTCATTTTGATTCTTCATGGATTTTAGGAGAACATGTAGGATCCTTCTTTTAAAATGTAGAAGAAATTGTTTTGTTTTAGTTTCTTTTATTAAGTTTGAAAATATTTTTAAATATTCAATTACTTCACTTTAATTTTGTTACTCTTGAATCCATCACTTTAAAAAATAATAATTAATGGGTATTTTTTTAAAAAAAATAAATTTAATTTGTTAGATATATTCTAAATAAGTTTATTGAAAAATTATTTATTCATTAAATGCATTTGTTGTTGATAATTTTTATTCCAAACATCCATTGAAAAAGCTTCAACAATGATAATGGTGAAAAATGTATAATTGTATAGATAAATAAGAAGAAAGAGAAAGAAAAAAAGAAAATTAGAAAAAAAAATGGAAATTAATAAAATAGGCAAGTCACTCTCTCAAAGAGAGTGAAATACACTCTCTATGCCAACTCAGCACTTAAGGGGTTATTTATTCTATTTTAAAGTAGTTCAGGGGGGTAATAGGACTCCAGCGGAGAATAGGTGTGTAGTTGAAAATCCGGTAATCGGTTGGGGGGTCATTCGGCCATTTTCCCTAATGTATAACTTACATAAATCTCATAGTGTAAAGAGTAAATTACATCATATCCCTACTTTTTTTCTAATTACAATAATCCCTTAAAATTTGTGCCTTCTGGATACATACGTCACCATTCGGATACATTAATTCACCATCCGGATTCATTAATTCTAATACAAGAAAAATCTTTCTTTTGCACTAAAAAGAGAATAAAATATGAAAATTAATTAACTCTCATAAATTACGCTTATGTTTCTTCTTACTCTCCATCATACAGGTGCAAATTCTAATAGAACGAAGAAATTCAAAATTTCAAATTGTTCCCCCGTTCAACGAAGAAACCTTTCGGATTTGATTCAAAAACTTTTGTCGAAATTTTGGATAAGCGAGGTGAGTTATGAATGATACAAAAGTGATGGAATTGTTGTTGGACAAACGATATCTTTTTGAATCTTCAAGTTCATCGAAGATCCTTTCAATTTTGATTCAAGATTATCAAAAAATTTGAGATTCAAGATTCTTTCTTCTCCCAGTTCAGCGAAGATCCTTTCAATTTGATTCAAAATTGTTGAAAATTTTGAGATTCAAAATTCTTCTCCTAGTTTATTGAAGATCCTTTCAATTTTAATTCAAAATTGTCGAAAAAATTGAGAAGGTACGTCATGAATATCTTTGCTACTTAGCATTTTACTATTTATGTATCTTGTTTAAATTGATAAGTATTGTATTTTATATTAGATACATTAAATAAATAATTGTTGCCCATAAGATGTTAGATTTGAGATCGATGTGGTAATTGCTATGTAATTGATACATTTAGTATAAATTTGAATTTACGTATCATATCTAAAAAAAAATGCATGATACATTATTATTTATGTATCTCGTTTAAATTGTTAAGTATTGTATTTATAGTAGATACATTAAATACACAATGTTGCCAATAAGATGTTAGATTTGAGATCGATACATTACCGTGTGGTAGTTGCTATGTAATTGATACATTTAGTATAAATTCGAATTTACATATCATATCTAAAAGATTAGTGCATGATACATTACTATTTATGTATCTCGTTTAAATTGATAAGTATTGTATTGTTTGCCTTGAAAGATATGTATAACTTACCTAATGTATCATTTTGTAGTTAATAATAATGTATCTAATACAATAAGGTTGTGAAAGAAGGATGTATGTAAGATGAAATAAAGTGTATCTATAATTAAGCTATCAATTAGATACATGAACAAACACAACCCATTAAAGAAATTTGATTATGAAAAACACCAGAAAAAAGAGGAAAATATTAAACTGTATGAAATTTTGGTGAAATTGAAACTAATATGATTATGAGACAATAGGAAGATTAAATAATAATACAAGAATCCTAATCAGTTTCAATGAATGATTAGTTGTTAGAGTCCATAACCAACTCAACTTATGAAAAATTTACAAATATTATATTAATTATTACCAAATAGTAACTACTACTATTACTTTTTTTTTATTTATAATTTACGTTTTAGTGTTGAAAATTTGAAGTTCGCTTATTTTATTTAATTATAAATTTTGGAGTATTTTTAAAAATAGGTAAAAGACTCATAAATATCCTTTTTAAACTTTTTTTTGTCTAAAAATGACCTTAACCTACCGAAAAGAGACTGATTTTGAATTTCAAACGTGAATGACAAAATAACTATCAAGATTTTGTGACTAAAAATAATAAAAGATTTGTGGAGTGAAATAAAGAAGGGGTCAATGTTGATTTTGGGAGTTATTAAAATTTATGCATTCAGCGTTTGGAGGTTTGGGAGTAAAATAAGGAATTTTGGAAAATTTTAGAATTGATAGGGAATAATGGGAATTATGGGAAAAAAATGTATATATAGGTAATTTATCCTATATTTATAATATTAGATGAAAAGATATTCAATGAAAAGGAGTAAATATCAAAATAGATTGCTTGCATTAATGAGGGAAATTTTTTCTGAGAAAATGGTCTAAAACCCCCCAAACTATATCCGAAATCCCAACTATACACTCTAACTTTACGGGTGTCCTATTATCCACCTGAAATTTATATTTCTCTATTTTATACACACCTAAAATGCCACAACCACATATATGTTGCTGGGTGAAACTCACGCGTTTGACACGTGGAATATTATTAAAAACTTTTTTTAAAAAATTTTTTTCTCCTTTTTTATTTATTCTTTTAAATTATAGTTTAAGGTCATAGCATCAAAGTTTATGGATGTATTTTGATTTTCAAATTTGAAACTATTTGATGACATTGTTGGTTGCTAATTTTTCAAGCTAAAAACACTAAGTTTGAGTGTTTGACTAAGTTCATGGCTGCAATTTTTAGATTTGAACTTTGGAACTCCATGAACACCGACGAGCTTTCATATGGAATTTTTAGATCTATTTTCTGGATTGGGAGCAACTTTCGCTAATGTTTTGAAGAGTTTCATATGGCAAAAAACTGAAACTCATGGGTTTAAAATGTGAACAACCAACTTGAAACCTCCATTAAAGTTGGTTCAAAAAGCTTGGGTTCAAATTCGACTTGCCACAAACGAGTACCCTTTTGAATGGGTAATATATCAAAAAAATAAAAATGTCAAGAAAAGCTTATATCTAAAATTTAGCATGATTCAAAGAAGTTTTAAGACGACTTTGCTTCAATTATTCAGAGCAACGGGATGAAGAAGATGAAAAAATGGCGCTGCATTTTCAGATTTGCAGAAATTTGACCAGTTATTAAAATCAGTTGAAATTTTATTCAGTAGATCTGTTGGGTATTGAATATAGGATTAGAAATTTTCTTAGTATTACAATTTATTAAAGAAAATTAGTTGAGTTTCACTATATTAAGCATATTCAAGCTTTTTGGGGCATAGTTCTTGATTGTGGAGAGTGATGGAGGAGGAATTTTTCGTCAAAATTAACCTTCTAACGCGCCTAGAGGAGGTGAGAACACCTTCCATGACAGGTCAGCACTTAGGTGTGTATAAAATAGAGAAATATAAAGTTCAGGTGGGTAATAGGACACCCGTAAAGTTGGAGTGTGTAGTTGAAATTTCGGATATATGATTGGGGGGTTTAGACCATTTTCTCAACTTTTTCTTTATTTCAATTAGTATATTAACTTGGAAAATAAAGGTAAAACTCATCAATATTTATTTTTTGTTGGTAAACACTACTCCCTTAATATTTTGAATGAGATCGATAATAAATCTCATTGATCATTTGATCTTAAGTCATGAAATTTTTATATTTTTTTTGAGTTAAACTAGGAAAATACGTTAGATCATAAAATTTTAAAATTTAATTTAAAGTTAAATATAAAACTAGAATTTTTACCAATCTGAAAAACAACAAGAAGGTATTTTCACCTTTCTTCACTCCTAATTAATCACATAAAGTCAAATACAATTCCAATTTTCAAGACAGACAAACAAAAGTCTAACAAGTTATTATTTGACTGCAATCATTTCGTATGGCGTTAAATTTAAATTGTTAAAATTATAATAAAATATTTTCTACTAATTTTTAAATATAAACCTTTTATTTTAAAAAAAAAAAAGAAACTTAAATATTTTACCTTCAAATTTACCGTCAAAATTCAACTCTCGAGATAGTAAAAATATCATATAATTCAAAAAGAAGGAAATATCACTAAAGTAATACCAATATTATTAATTTTGATATTATAGTAATCTCAACCTAACTTATTCACGAATCAAATTAAAAAAAAAATTTGCAGCAACAACAATAATGTCACTAAATTTCTGAATATCATCATTTTCCTTGGTAATTGTAGAAACATATCCAGGTATCATTTCAAATGCCATTTCACAATTAAAAGCATTTTCTCTAACAATATTTGCTGCTGTTTTTAAGTTTTCGTATTGGCCCATATCTAAATATTGTTGTGCGTTACCCAAAGTACTAATGGCCCACTTATAATAAGTTGCGCACAATGTTATATATCGCTTCTAGATTTGGGTCACTCGTCTGTTTTTGAAGCACATTGATTTTTACATTGGTGGCGGAGGCACTTGCTGTTGCTAAACTAATGGTTGATTGTGTTAAATCGTGAAGATTCTGATGAGAATAGTCCTTCAAGACGGAGTAACAAAAGTCTAAATTTTTGAATTTGGTGCACACATCGTTTAGAGGGTTACTTGAACTCTGAATCGCAAGAAAAGCACATACGATGATTAAAATTAGTGATGAACATAAAGAAAAAGAAGTTGATGTCATTTTCCCCTCTTTTGATTGTTGGTTTTTGTAGACATATAATTCTCGAGTTTAACTTTTATATACAAAGAAAGAGAGTGTAATAAATGTTTAACAATCTAGTCATTTAAAAAATGTAAATAATTGTCCATATCTAGTAAAATAGTAATCTGATATATAAGGGATATATTATGTTATAGTAGGTACCAAAAAGATTGCTTGCATTAACTTGGAAAACGTTTTGTATTTATATTTTAATTCCATTATTGACTTGACAAATAAGAGTAGAACCACTTTACTTCTTGATATTTTTTATTTGAAAATTAATATTTCCTTCACATTTTGAATGAAATAATACACCCTGTTGAGTGTTGACTGAATTGACATAATAATGTCAATTGTCCAAATAAATTGAATTGTTGCACATATTTAGAAAAGATAAAAAGAAATGATCTTCAATTAATATGAACTATAATACATACTCTTTTAAATAATTATATTTGTAAGATTGCATTATATAAAAAAATAAATTGTGTACCTCTTTTGGATCGCAAAGCTAGTCATATGCCAAATTTATTTTAGGATAATAATGTGGAGAGCTTAGAAATTAAAAAATTAAATTATGAGAGATGTCACATTCATTTTTGGGAAAATGGTATGAAAGCAAACTATTAATTCAAAATAAATATTATAACCATAGTTTCATTAGATTTCTAATTTGTAGCAAACAGTTTACCATAAGCCTCTCTCCCCTTAATCTTGCTCTCCACTCTCCCTTGCCTCTCTCACTTTATACAAACACAAATATATAAATTGTGTGTGTTTGTATAAAGCGAGAGAGAACTGTATATACAAATATAATACATATTTCTTCATCCTATACACTTATAATTATACAAATACAAATATTTCTCTGCTCAGTTCTCTTTTGCCTTTCTCTCTTTCTCGCTTTATACAAACACAAATTATGTTTGTATAAAACGAGAGAGAGGTTTGATATACAAATACAACTGTTTTAACTCGATTCAATTGCATATGAATTTTTTTATGCAAATATACAAACACAAAGAACCTATACATATACCAACACAATTTTTATAGACACAAACACCCCATTTATACAAATCAGATGCCTGCGATTTTATACAAATTTGATGCTTCATAGCAAACATAAGCGCAAATAGCAAATTGTCTATAGAGCGCTAATATGATTTTTATGTTTGCTAAAACTAAAATTTACTATTCATTTTTTAGGTAAAAATAATGAGAAAAATCCCAAAATAGTTCCTTATCTTTGGATTAAGACTCAAAGTCCTCCTTGAGTTTTCACATGAAGCACTAATAGTCCCTCATGTTTATAATATTAGCGCACTTTTGGTCCTCCCACAAACTTTTGCCTATTTTTTAACATTGATTTATCCACAACTTATATATGGAATGTTCAATCGTCTTCTTATATATTTAGTAGAAATAATAATTCTACGTGAGAGAAAATGAGAAGAAGAATATCTTGTTTTATTTAATAGAAATATTATTATAGCTAATAGTACATTTTTTTTATTTTCTTGCAACATCATATGTCAAGATGTTCTTAGTTTAGGTAGAATAATATTTCTACTAAACAAACTAGAGGTGTACATTTGCTATTTGGTTGAATGAAAGTTTTTATAGTTAGGAACAAAAAAAAAAGAACTCTTACTGTAGCCCTTTAAAAAGGGTCAAGATAAAAAATTAGAAATAAATCATCCAAGTTTATATCATACCAAATTTCCAATTAACTAAGCATCCATCGCAAAGAATGTATCAACAAGGCTTAAGTCATCGACGACCCCTCAAAATTGTTCTTATTAGATATTTTTCGATAATCAATAAAAAAATATAAAGTGTGTGAGATACACTCTCGATGACATGACAAAATGATTAATGAAAAAATGACATGTGGCAAGTGGGCCCCAAAAATTATAGAAGAATAATTTTTAAATTAAAAAATAAAATTTATTTCAAATACATTTTCTACCCAGTTCCCCACCCCACGCTACCCCAGCCCCTTTCTTCTTCATCTTCTTCCCTACACCGTTTCTTTTCCCAAACCACAAAACTCAACATCTTAGCAACTTAATTTCAAATTTAGTTTTTTTTTAAAAAAAAATAATTTTCATACCTAATACATGAGAGAAAGATATAGAGAGAGACTCGTACTAGAGTGATGAAGAAGCGAAGTTTGTTGATGGATAATCATTCCAAAATCGATTGTAAAAAAGAAATCAAGAAGACCCAAATTAATTTTATTGAATTTTCGAATATTATTTCTTATACATTAAAGGGGTTTACATTTTAATTTGAGTGGTATATTTGTCTAGAGATACTCGAAAATGGAGTTGACGTCGGCTAAAGTTTTTGCTCGAATGTCCAAAAATCTTCCATCTTCTTTCTTTTTTGCAGATCCAATTAGTTGACTTTAAAAAAAGAAAAATAGACACAAGATGCAAGGTGAAGAAGACGACTGAAAGAGGGGTGGGAGGCTTCTTCTTTTTTTATATATAAAAATATTATTTTTATTGAAAATTAAAATAAAATATGATTTTATATTGCTTCATGCGCGAAAGGAAAGTGAAGAACACTTTTTCTGCCATATCAACATTTTGTGTTTAATAGGCACACGTTTTGAATAATTTAGGTGTTCAATAGGTACTAACCCTAATTAAGGTGTCTAAATGAAATAGGCGAAATGGTCTGATAGACCCTTGTACTTGTATGAAGTTGTATTCTGAATGTTTCTACTTGACTCATTGTCAACTGAACCCTTAAATTCAATTAAAATGAGACTTTTAAACCCCTCCAACCATGTGTGTAGCTCTCTCTCTCTCTTACACATATGACATGTCGTATCCACATCAAATATAATAATGCCATGTCATAATTATTTCATAAATATTTTAAAATTATTAACCAAAAATGTTATTCCATAAAAGACAAAAATAATAAATTTTCTATTTACAAAAATAAAATAAAATAGTTATTTCTCTCACCTCTCCTCCACCTCCCTCAACCCACAACCACCATTAACACCATCTCCATTAACCTTTTTTTTTTTTCTTCATCAAGGCCATTGTCTATAGCCGTAATCTGACTTTTCAAGTTCTTAAAAATTATAATTCAATTTTTTCTCGAAGTTTCTAACATTCTTAACTCTAATAGTATTTTTCTACCACTGTTTACATCATCCATTTGAACCACCATTAATTTCTTTTCATCATTAATGCCAATAAATCACCATTAAAATATCACAATAAATTATAATATTTGTACGCAATTTTACATAACACATTTCATCTAATTTCACAAAAACATTCAACAATCATTTTTCATCCTTCAAGACTGTTGAATCTTTGTCACCTTATGGATGGTAAATAACCCAGAAAAAAGGAAAGAAAAATAAATCTACCATAGCAACACATTTTCGTTTCCCTAGGAAGAAAGAATATATGAAAAAAGGAAAGAAAAGAGAACTTGGAGATGGCTGGGAAGGGAGAAAAACAAAAGAAATGGGGGTTGGATGGGGAAGAAGTAATGGTAATTAGAGAGAGAAAGAGAAATGGGGTGGGTTGGGAGGGAAAGAAGAAAGAAGTGATTTTTTTAAAAAAATTTCTTTTGTTTTGGTCTTTTTTTTAAAAAAAAAATACATTTTTTTAGTCTAAATTTGGAGTTCACGCTCCTTCTACGCGTGAAATCACGTGTTGGTGCCAACTCAATAATTAAATTATCACATGATCTTGGTCAATGGTCAGAATGGCTTAAAATATTGAATTTCATTGAGTTTAAGGATCCAGTTGACAAAAAGTTAAGTAGAAGAGTTCAGTCTTTCCGCGCGCTTTCGTTAGCAAGTGCCTGGCCCTGCTCTCTCTTCCAAAAAAAAAGCTCTGTGCTGCTTCTCCTCTCCTTTTTTTTAGGCTACTTTTTTCCCAGCCTTTCTCTTTTTTTTTTTTTACACTTTCAGCTTTTTTTATTCGTTTGAGCTTGACACCCCCTCTTCTTCTCTGTTTTTTTTCCTTTGAAACAATCTGATTAAATACAATCTGAAAGTCCATCGCATCATTCCGCTAATGAAATAAGAAAACAACTTTAAGGGGTTTTAGATGACTTAAGCCTATCAATAAAATAATAACATTTTTTAAAAATAAAATAATAATATTATTATATAATTTCCAAATTACAATAATTTCGAACCAAATTAACCACTAGAAAGAAGATTTGCAACAAGAACAACAATGTCACCAAGTTTTTGAAGATCATCATTCTCTTTAGTAATATTAGAAACATATCCAGGCGTTACTTCAAACGCAGTTTCACAATTAAAAGCATCTTGCCCAACAAGAAACACTGCGGTGTTTAAGTTTTCGTATTGGCTCATCTTCAATTATTGTTCCGCGTTACCCAAAATTCTAACGGCCCCATCGTAATAAGTTGTGCACAAGTTATATATTCTTTCTAGATTTGGATCGTTCGTTTGGTTCAAGAGCAAATTGATCTTTGTAGCCATGGCTGAGGCATTTGTTGCAGCTAAATTGATAGATGTTTTAGCTAAATCATGAAGATTTTGATGAAAATAGTCATGTAACACGGACAAACAAAAGCTTGGATTTGGCACATATGTTGGATACAAGGTTACTTCTACTATGAATCGCGAGAAAAGCACATGCAACACATAAAACTAGTGATGAACATATAGAAGAAGAGGAGGATGTTGATGTCATTTTTTTGTTGTTTTGATGTATATGAACATTATAAAAGAATTTTCAACTATTTAAGTCATTCAAAATATAATTATAATTCACTCTCCATATTTAGTAAAATTAGTAACATGATAGTGCAATAAATTTTTTAACAATTATGTCCTCTAAAAATTGTTAGAAGTTATAGTAAGTAAAATTGATAACCAAGTAGATAAAGGCATATAATCTACTATAATAGGTAAATAATTGAGTATTTGATAGCACGTTATAAATTAGCTTCAAAATTGGTATTTATAAATTAAATAAATATTAGTAGGAACTTTTAGATAATAATACGCTCCTAATTAACTTGGCTTTATCTGACACTTAATTTCTATAACTTTGAGTGTGCATAACTAGACACTTAAACTTGTATAAAATTTTTCAAATAGACACATTCATCCTACATGACGTCTTAGTGGTAATTTTGTCTCTTATGTGGTGTCTAGTGTGTATTATGCCACGTATGTGTTTACTTGTTCAATTTTATACAAGTATGACACTACATAGGAGACAAAATTGTCATGTAGGACGCCACTTAGAATGAATTTGTCTATTTGACCTATTTTATACAAGTTTAAGTGTCTACTTGTGCACACTCAAGATTAAAGGGCATAGATGTCAACTGAAACCAAGTAAAAGGGCATATTTATGTATCATCGCTACTGCTAAAACCAAGTTAAAGGTATATATATATATATATATATATATATATATATATATATATATGCTATAACTCTACTAGTCGCCACTAAAAAATAGTGTTTACTATTTAGTAGCAACAGTAGCCGCCGCAAATATATACATTTGTCGCCAATATTAGTTTTGTCGCAACTATTGTCGCCCCAAATACCTCTATCAGTCGTCACTAAAAGTTAGTTTTTACCGCAAAACCTATATTAGTCGCTAATAAAAGATATTGTGCTATATGGATTAAGAACTTTGTAGACTTACATTTTCCTTTATTGTGTTTCAATTATCACACCTTTTTGTTGCTATTTTTTTTTTCTTGTATGCTCTACACAACTTTCCTTATAAGTTGATATGTTGTTTTCATTGTTTTATTTATCTTTTTAGTTGGATTTGTTTGTTACACTTGTACCACCAAAAGTCTTTTCAAAATAGTCTCTATGTCTCTGTGAGGTAAGGGTAAAGATTGTACTCAATATATGCTCCACCCCCATAGACTTTTAAGGGTATGTTGTTTTTGTATGCTTATATTTTCTGAGTGAGAAACAGCCAAGCATTGATAAACCAGCACCAAAGTTGAGGTAAAGAAATACATTAGCTTGTGAGAATTTACAACAATTCATAAAAAAAAAAAAAAAATCAAAAGTACATCCAACTTGGTATGAGAGTCAGCTCACTTTGTATACACACTCAGAATTCAATAACATTCAAATTCTGGATCAGCCTCTATGTACACTCCCCGTTGGTGGAAGGTTAAAATCCCATAAGTAGCATGCCCCTCAATTTTCCTCCTTTCCCTTCCCCGTATGTCGTTTGGAAAAAAAGAAGGGTATAACAAGCAAATCATCTAAGAGTGCATCAGTAAAGAGAATTGTAGGTACGGCATGTTGCAAAAATGGATGCGATGCATATCAGAAGTGAAGGGAGAAGAGTAACGTTCAAGAGCTTGCTCTGCCCTAAATATCCAGCCAGAGTTATAGTTACATCAGCAATCACCCGAGCAATTGTGCCAGCTTCTGTGGATAAGAGACCCCCGTTGTAGGTTCCCCGAGAAAGCCTTGATGACATTACTCGAGAGAGAAGCGATAAATTTACACCTGGAGTCATCAGCCAAATCATAGAGAAGTTAATTAGAATGGAAATGAAAAAAAACCAACAAAATATCACACCATCACACCTTCCTAAATGTTGTTAATGTCAAAGGGGTTAGCCATTTTTGTCTGATAACCGAGAAATCCCTGAGGATCAGGGATGCATGGTTCGAAACTTAGTGAATAATGGGTCCGCTCCTCTTCCCTTCTTTGCTTATAAGACAGGTTTTTGTCCTATGACAAGATAGGCATTAGCAAATAATAAACTCCAAACATAAATATCTTGTCTCAGTTAGCTAGAGATTAGGACGCAATATATCTATCTTACTACCACGGAAGTTGTGTTATAAATGGCCATGATACCGTCCACTGCATCAATTTTACGCGCCGATTTAGCAGAGGACAAGTCCAAGCTTACTAGTTCAGCGGTAATCAGAGGTTCTGTTCAACTACACCATTCTTTTATATCATCATGATAGGTTCTACTTCTATTGAGAGTTAAGAACCAACTATGTTTCTCAAGGAGGAAAATAAACGGAAAATAGAGATCACACCTTCTAATACTTCAGCAGATACAAACATTAGGAGGCCTGAGCAGACATATTGTGGTACCGAATACGGGATGATAACTTGAAAGCTCAGGAGTATGCCAAGACAAACCATGATTTCAGATGCCAGCAAAATTTGCCTGCAGAGAAGATGAACTAATCATCATATTCTGATCGCAAACATTCAACATGATAAAGCATAAATTCCAATGCCAAACACTCAACATGACAGAATTAAGTAATCCTTCTAAAATGTCAAATGCCATCGACAAACAACATACATTGCAAGCAAATTACTGCACATCTATTGTATTTTCAGAATAGTTTCCGTCAGTTAGCACTAAGCAATGACAAATTTGTATATAGGCAAATAGTCATGTTTATAGTATCCCCTCTAGAAAATAAGCTTCAAAACGATAGTATCCCCTCTAGAAAATAAGCTTCAAAACGATATTCTTGTTACAAGATAAATTACCTGTCCTCAAAGATGTTACTTATGTAGCTCCCGACAAGAATATTTACTGGAAGAACAGTAAGGCCCAGACAAGCAAGAAAAATAGCGACAGTGCTCGTTGACCAGCTAAAGTAATATGTTGTGATGACACTAGATTCTGAAAGTAAAACCTCCATCGCATATTTCAGCATAAAATAGATTAATAATTGAACCTGCATCAAAGAGTTACATGAATGGTCATTCGTTAGTATAATTCTTAATAGCACAAGCAAAAATGGTGCTCCACATACCTTCACAGAAGGAGTCAGCAATCTATATGCTTCTACTATGGAGTTGGCTGGACGACGAGACTCCTCTTGAGCTTCTTCACTGCCATCACCTTCTTGGTCACCTTCATTGTCTTGTTCATCACCCACTGATTTTAATAGCAATGGTTGCACAACACCCCTTTCAAGGGCATCATTTTCTGCTGGTATAAAAAGATTTAATATCAAATGCATTTAAAGAGAACTCTTGTTTTTACCACTCCGTAGACAACTTGTAATTTCGGAATTTCCAAATAATTTGTTGAAATTTGCTTTCAGTTACTGCACTAGTTTTTTAGCATAATAAGTTGCTTATGTTTAGGATGAATCTACCTTTTTGAATTTTAAATTTCTATTAGGTTGTTTTAGTTTGTTGAGATATTTTAGTTTTCTGATTTTTGATATGCAGATTATGTTTTTTAAATCACTTATTTAAAGCCCTCCTATGCTTAATAAAATTATCATCGAGGGACCATCTTTAAACAATAATTATATTAGAGTCTTTCATTGCTCTTAATGGACCCGTGAGTTCATTTAAGACATACTTTCAACCACTTTTAACCATACCTATCTTACACCCATTTTTAACCGTGCTTATTTTTAATACAGGGCTAATATCAACCAATACCATTTTCAACCATGGAAAACAGTAATTTCTCTTAAAATTCCTACAAATTTTCACTGATGGAAACTATCAAATATGGTATGTGAAAATGAATAATATTTTAAACCTATGAGTTATGGAAGAATTATTCGTACAAACACTCCTTGCAAATACTATCATTGTCCATATTAAAGCATTTTCAGACAAGACTAGGTTATTGATGATGGTTTTTAAGCACAAAACTAAAAGAAGAAGAGAAAGATCAATATTAAAGAAAATGTGTAAGTTCAAAAACAGTAGAACGAATTTGGAACCAACCGCCAAAGCAGAAATTGAGGATGAGCAATTTTTTAAAACTTGCAGTAACCAAGGCAAAGGAGGCAAAGGAGAAGTGTTGAAATTTGCTTTCAGTTACAACAACAATTTTTTTAGCATAATAAGTTGCTTAGTTTAGGATGAATCTACATTTTAAAATTTCTGTTAGGCTATCTTGGTCAACCGATTTTGGATACTTTGACCAAAATCAACGGAGAAATTCAGGACAAATATAATGATGTCTGTAATCAAAACAAAATCTAAGATGAAATTGAATAAAATGGAGTACCTTGTATATAAAAATTTCTATGTCAATCTTTTTCCTTACATCACCTTCTGGATCCTCCTCCCGATCAATACTTTTTCCTCGTAATACCTTGTAAGGTTTATACATAATGTCTCGTAATTTTGACATATAACTCTATTTTTAGATATTTTAATTAATGTTAGCTGAATCCCTACATCATATCCCTACTTGCATTTGTACCCCTAAATCTTCAAATTTAGATCATAAAAGATCAGACCTCTAGATCTGCACTTGTATCAGACACCGCACCCAATTCCGAGAACCTTAGGTATTACCTTGCTGAGATATTTTAGCTTTTTTGAATTTTTGTTATGCAAATATTATGTAGATTATGTTTTCAAATTAGCTATTTAAAATCCTCCTACGCTTAATAAAATCATTGAGAGACATTTTCAATCAATATCAAAAACCAATATAATATAACTAGATTGCTCAAAATGAAGAGTGAAAATACATGTTTTATCATTTTTATTGAATATGTTCAATAAATATGGAAATTTATAGTTAGCAACATTTTAGTATCGAATATCAGGGAAGGAGGTTTCATTTTTATTATATCACTACATTTACTGTATCCACTTTGTACTCCTACAATATTACTAATTTCCTTTTATAAGGTAAAAGAGATTATTAGTAATATTGTAAGAGGTTGTTTGGTATGGGGGATGGGATAGATAAAGTTATTCCATGGATTGGGATATTCCATGGGATTAGTTCTCCTACCATATATATGTGATAACTTATCCCATCATTGTAATACAAATAATCCCGAGACTAACTAATACCCCTAACCAAACGCAAGATAAAATAGCCTTGCATTTTATCCTACAATTATTATCCTTTATACCAAACGACCCCTAATAGTACAAAACTTCAATAGAGATGATAACTTAACATGTGTGATTGGAGATCCCATGAAGTAGGCTAACATGGGTAATCACAAGTCGATATTAACACTGAATCACTAAAAGAGTGTTTGATTGCTACAAATTGATAGGATGAGTTTAGAAGTCTTAATGAATTCATAATTCTTAAGGATGGCCTATTTAAAGCAGTATATGTAGGCACATTTTTGTTGGGTTAAATTCATACGGTATTTGGATTAATTTCATGTTCATTTGGAGTGCACAATTAAATAAGTACATTTTATTAAATTCAAATTTAAAGTCCATTTCATCTTGAGGCCTAAACTCATGTCATGTGTCAAGTGACATGGCATCCCAGCCAAATTCAATGCTAGCAAGATGATGCCACATGTTCAAATGATGTAGCAATTCCACTCAAATTCAAGAAGCAATCAGAAGTTGTCAAGTGTTCAAAATGACATGTCTTGACCTATCACAAGAAACCTTATCACATAGCATTTGTGATAAGTTTGATGACTTACATGAATCAATCAGAATGAGGCAATAAAGTTCATTTACACTTATACTGCCTACAACTATAATTAGGGGTTACACAACTTTCTAGGGATATTTAGCAAACATCAACATCAACGATACAGTTCTATAAATGAGTGATCAATGAAGTTTTGCCTAGAGATCAACCTAAAATAATGTCCCACATTCCTGGAGATCAAACACCTTTCAAGAAGGTTCAAATCATCCCGCAATTTGAAAAATATGAATGAAGACCCTTAAATCACAAAGAGAATAATCAAGAGAACAACAAAATTGTACTCACAAGATTCATCAATAAATTTTTTTTATTATTTTATTGTAGTTAATTTTCAGCATTCGGGCATGCCCAGTGAGACCAATTCTACTCTTTATCCTGCGGATCGAAACTTACAATCTTCCTAATCAATCGTTGTAATGACCTTTAGAAAGAACAATGATGATTCATGTAACATCTACATTGCCACATTTTTTGAACATAACTGCAATCGTCCAATGACTCGCAACATAGCCAAATCTGGCGATTTGGATAGATCGATGTGCTTTGTCTCTTTGAAGAAAAACAAATCTTGTTCTAAGATTATATCTTTGGGATCAAGATCTCTTTTTTCCCATTAGATGAAGTCTATCAAATTAGCTCCACCTTTCCGATCAAGGATTTGCCAAACAGTTACATGGTGCTTCACCTTCCACCTTCATTGCAGCGTTGGTTGAGAGTCAATTGGCTTGGTGAGAGATTCAACATCAACTTTTTCTTACGGTGTAAGATTATGACTCGACTCTCTAATGTTGTAGAGATCTAACTTGCACATAAGTTGCCCAATTTAAAGATCTTTATCTTTAATAGATTTCTTCAAGGCCTCAATGATCTACGTTATCACAGCAAGTTGTTCGTCAACGTTGATTGCATCAGTCATCAAGGCATTGACTTTTGTTGAGATAGATAAATCCACCAAATCTTTTAAGTCCTTGATGTTGTAGTGAGTTTGAGAGACTTCATCTAATGGGAAAAAGTGAATGTTGCCCCTAGAGGTTATAACCTTAGTACGAGAGTTGTTTTTCTCTATTGTTTTCAAAGAGACTAAGTTCCCCGATCTATCCATGTCACTAGATTTGACCATGTTTTGGGTCATTGGACCATTGCAGTTACGTTCAACAGATGCGGCAACGTAAATATTGTTACATAAATCATCGTTGTTCTTTCTAAAGGTCATTACAACGATTGATTTTGAAGATTGCAAGCATAGATTCACATGATTAAGAGCAAAATTGGTCCCACTTAGCGTACCAAAATTTGTTCGCGTGAGTTTTCTAATACTGAAAATAACTGCAACCAGAAATAAATAAATATAGAAGTAATTTTTATTGATGAATCTTGTGAGTAATCGAGTATAATTTTGTTGTTCTCTTGATTCTTCTCTCCAAATCTTCTCCATGAATTGAGAACCTTCAGTAGTATATTTCTTGAATTGCATGATGATTTGAACCTCTCAGAAGTGTGTTCAATCTCCGGAAATGTCGGACAACACTTATTTGTTTTCAGGTTGACATCGAGGAAGAACTTCATTGACCGCTACTTTGAAGAATTGTGTAAGTCCATGTTGATGCTTTTTCTAATGCTTGTTGAATGTCTCTAGAAAGTTATGTATGCCCCTATTTAAACTTGTAGGGAGCAAGTAGCTCAAGTGTAAATGAACTCTCTTGCCTTATTCTGATTGGTTCATATAAGTCATCAAGCTTATCACAAATGTTATGTGATAAAGGTTGTTTGTGATTGGCCAAGACATGTTATTGACATGTTATTTTGGACACTTGACGGCTTTGGACTTCTTGAATTTGATTGGGATTGCCACATCATTTGAACATGTGGCATCATCTTAATCTTGAAGTTGACTAGGATACTATGTCACTTGACACATGCCATGAATTTGGGTCTCAAGATGTAATGGACCTTGGACTTGAATTTAATAAAATAGACTTGTTTAATTGTCCCGTCCAAATTAGCTATTCAACCCAAATGAACATGGATTTAATCTAAATTTTGAATGAATTTAACCCAATTAAATTTATGGGTCTACATTACAAACTTGATGAAAGCACCTATATGAGAGTGAAATGAGGTCGCTCTTATGAGCTTTTGGCCAAGTCTCTAGAGCTTTCATGAATACACTACCTATTTGCACAAAACTGCGTTGAACATCAAAATTATGGGGGTCAAAATGTGATTGATAAAACCTTTGACTTACAATAAGAACTACAGGCACATAGAGATTTTATATATCATCAATAATTTTGTGAGTAAATTTTATCCATCGTAGATTCTTAGTTTGGTTCATAATCCAAAAGTCACCAAACCTATAGCATTTAGACCATAAAAGATCCAGCAAGTTTTACCCTTTTATTCCTCACTCTTTTGTTCTTGAAATCATTTGAAATATGTGGGGAGTTTCTTTCAATTATAGAACAATATTTCAAAAGATTTCATTGGCTACTTAGAAGGTTGATCACACATGCCATGGTGAGTGACACGTGTCATGTTACCTGACGTGCAACATGACATGTGCCATGTCATAAGAGAAGATGGCTCACCTTGTGACAAGTTTTATGTCGCTTGACTTGCAACATGATACGTGTCACATCCTCGGGAATATCCACTTTTTTTATAAGTAAAGTTATTTATTGAAATTGTATCACGAAGGTACAGAGAAGATAACAGGACATACCTGCAGCTCTCACTCCAAACATACTACATAATTTCCCCAAATATGCATTTTTGGAATTAAGACCACAAGAACATCATTAATAATAAAAAAAAAGAAAAGTTGAACATACCAGCATTAGATTTCTGAGGAACATTGTTTACTTCATCTTTCTCTTGAGCAGGTTCTCTAAAAGAGATCCACAACCATATCAAATAGATTAACCATGCAAAAGCCATAACCCAACCAGGCAAAGTATCTTGATTGAAAGTCAACTTGTAAATCTTAAAATTTGTCTGAAGTAACCCCGCAAGTGCAGGACCACATGCCATTCCTAGTGCACTAGCACTAACAAAACCTGCTGAAGCCTGCATTCGGATTCTAAGTGGCACGCAGTCACTGATGTAACGTCGGTTCACTGCTCTGGCGGAACCCAAACTGCAATTCAAGAGACAGAAAAAAAAACCATCTTGTTAACCCTTTTTGAGAAAACAAAACCATCTTGTTAACTTATAGTCAAGTGCAAAGTGCTTTGTGGATATCACAACAACCTCCCAAAAGCGTAGACAATAATGACATTGAATTATGTTATAAAGATGATAAAGCAGATGATGCTACAAAAATCACATTACAACAACATACCCAGTGTAATCCCACAAGTGGGATCTAGAGAGGGTAGAGTGAACTCATACCTTATCCCTACCTTGGGAGGTAGAGAGAGGTAGAGAGGTTGTTTCTAACAGACCTTCGGCACAAAGACAAGCATATGAAAGCAGATAAAAAAAGAAATAAAAAAAGTGAAGAAATCATGGCAAAACATTCTGAAAAATAATAGTAACTACAACAAAATAGTGTGATAATCAAAGTAGAAGAGACAGTAGATAGTAACAGAAATTGAAGAACAAGAAATCACAGGAGAAATATTATGACTACTAGTATGGAAGGATAAGCGACACATCGCTCTACTACCTATTAACCTTCTACCCTAATCCATGTCCTTCACAACCTCTTATCTAAGTACATGTCCTCATACGGTGCAACTGCGCCATGTCCTATCTAATCACCTCTCCCTAATACTTTTTCATCTACCTCTCCTGAAACCATCCATAGCCAACCCCTCACACCTCCGCATTGGGGCATTCATGTATCTCCTTTTCACATGCCCCATCCATCTCAACCTCACTTCCACATGTTGTCCTCCACCAAGACCATTCTCACAAAAATCACATTGTTTGTGAGAATTTAATAGTTTGTACGATCTTGAGCATTCCATTCAAAATTAGTTGCTACACATGGTACCCAAAGAGATGTTTTACTTTTAGTAGTCCTCAATAATTGACGTCTCTTGGAGTACGTTGCCATTGAAATCTTTTAGGTTGTGCAAATGTTTTACCAGGAGACTTCTTGACCAAGAACTTTTGTTCTCAATGAGAAATCATCCAAAAGGTAGAAGGAACTTCCCAAAATGTGATCATTGAGCTTGGGACTTCAATGTTGGAGGTCTCAAGTTCGAAACCCCTTGCCAACGAAAGCAAGGGGTTTGCCTTCTGGGTCGAGCTCATCGCACTAGGCTTGCCTAGTGTGGGTTACCTCTCCTATGTGGTTTGCAAGCTATTGCATAGGAACGGAGGTTTTACCCTGTGCGCACCCAAAGGGTAGCGGCTGCGGGTTTCCCTTGTCATCAAAAAAAAAATGTGATCATTGAGAAATCAGTGAAAGTTGGTCTAGAGTAGCTTTAAAATTCTAAATTCAACACTCTAAGATCAGAATCTTGGAAATTTGGCTATAGTATCGAGAAGACAGAATTTGTTTACTTCAGCTGGTTGGATGGAAAAGGAGTATTACCAACAGGAGAAGTATTTAAAAACAATGAATGATGAATATTTCATCAACTACTAACATAGAGACATAAAGTTAATTATAGCCCTTTGCATTAAAAATTGCAGAATATATCAACAAGTTTGGCTAGACACATGTGATCCTAGAAGGGAATAAAAGTGAGACACAATAAACTGTAATGCAAGTAGCATGCAAACGTGCACAGATGTGTTTGCAAAAAGAGGGGGTGGAGAGAGAGAGTTACCCGCAAAATATACGACCGATAAGAAGAATCGGTATTGATTTGAGATCATAGGCCAATGCATACATCACATTCCCCACAAAAAGAACTATACTGCTAAATACCAGAGGTCTGAAGTAAGACTTGTTTGACCAGGCACTGAAATACACAGAAGAAAAGACCTGTGCAACAGCCATGGCGCCAATCACAATTCCACAAACTGTTGCAGCAGCACCAAGACTCATAGAATAATCATCGGCTGTTGGAACAACGATATATGTATTGATCATATAAAGGAATGTATTTGCCAGGTTCAAGAGGAGTGACATAAAATGGTATCTCTGATCATCAACATGTTCCTCAACAGGAGTAGGTAACTCTTCTAGCATGATAAGTGAACGTTGGACCGAAAAGTTAAGGAAGTTAGTTGAATAACTTAATCTATCAATAGCTGATTCCATTGAGTCAACTACGGGATCCTGCAAAATGGTTTTACACCAGCTAAGAATATAGTAGAACATAACCAGAAATTTGAAAAACTTGCTAGCCAGAAAAGATAATGTTACAAAACCTAAACAAATACCTAAAAGTTATCTAAAGGAAAAAGGCGAAAACCTGAAGTGGAAGAGCAGGCTGATCATAAATTGACAAGTAGCTTCCCTCACGGTCCTGAAGGTCTGCAAGATTACGAGATATTGCTCCAACAACTGCCCCTAATCCCTGCAATTATCATTGCTGGTCAGTGACACGCTACTGACACAGACGACTTACTTTAGGCCAAAGAGAGCTATCAAATTGTTAAGGCAATCCACATTTTCTCATTCATGTATAAAATAATTACTACTAGTACACTTTAGTCTAGATTTATTTTCTATGAATTATGTTTTAATAACTAGAAACAATATAACTGAATCAACTGTAATATTGTTTTCAGTTAAAACATAATTCATAAAAAAAGAATCTAGACTTAAGTGTACTAGTAGTAATTATTTTATAGGAGCAACAGAAGCTTTATTATTAGAGGAAGACACTAGCAATTGAGTTTAGCATATTACCACATTGTTGAAGACTTGCTGAAGTTGGGAATATGGATGATTTGCCCGGGTTTTGACATAGTAATCAGTGAATTTATAGCCAAAACGTTTGTCAAATTTCTTAAGGATCTTCCGCAATCCAATGGCATTTATTTCAACAAAAAAGAGAAGCTTTAAAAGATCACGCCCCACATTTCTATAAGCTTCTCGTAGCTCAGTTACTTTGGATATATCAGGTTGTTCTTGAAGAGAATCTTGTTGTTCATTGAGTTGAGATATCTGGCTTGCAAATACCCCTTGTTGTTCCAGCAAAAATAGAACAACTTTTTCAATCTGCATTGTTATAAAGACAAAAAAAGAGCTCTTATACATCAATACTTCACAATGTACCAGGAAAACTCTTTCCTACAAGAAGAATCCTTCCAATCAACAACTAAATGCCTAGATACTATGAGCAATTATATAAAATCACACTAAGTCGAAGGACAACTGTTGCTCCAAATCCCTATCCAAAATTCTACAACAACAACATAAACATACCCAGTGAAATCCCACAAGTGGGGTTTGGGGAGGGTAGAGTGTACCTAGACCTTACCCCTACCTCGTGGAGGTAGAGAGAGGTAGAAAGGTTGTTTCTAAAGGACGCTTGGCTCAAATGCAGCAAATCAAAGTAGTTATGAAAAGGACAAACGACAGCGAAGAAAACATAGCAACTAATAAGAAAAGCAGTGCAGAGTATTCAGGAAAGGAACATTAACAAAATTCTACTCGAGTGAAACAACTGATGTAAAAGCTAGAAGCAAAAACTAAATGTGGCAGTAGAGATCATCAATTGAACCATGATCCTGAACATGATTCAACTCCCCAAATAGTAATAGTGTCAAGCAATTTAGGACCGAGGGAGTAGTAGGTATGCACATAACAAATCCATACCTCCTTGTCCAGCATCCTTGAGAAATCCTTAAGAACATATCGCTGATTGAGCGCTCCAGCCTGGATTTGATCAGCGTATTCCTTAACCTTCTTCTTCATTACTTTGTAATTGATATAGTATCTGAAAATCCAAAATAATCCTTATCAATCAACATAAAACGCCATCTCGGTGCACTAAGCTCCTGCTATGTGCAGAGTCCGAGGAAGGACTGGACCACAAGGGTCATTAAGTGTGAGAAATCAATTTTTTTGTCGGATTTCTGCTCAATCACTTTGCTTCATATAAATTGAAGGAAGTTAACTCATATCTCTTTTATTAGCACAAAACAGATTCAAATGCCCTTGGACACTTTATACTAATTTTTTTTTTCTTAATTTGAGATCCTTATATAACTATAAACTTCAAATTCTAGATTCGCCTCTGTCGAGCAACGTTAGTTTCTAACAAGTTGAAATAAAAAGAAAGGATACAAAGAACATTGGAGTACATACCCTTGCCATTCTTGAATTTGTCTTTCCTTCAACTTCTTCCCAAAAGCAACCATTTTTCACTCTAGTTATCCCAAATCACAACTGAGATAAATTGCAAATCACACAAATCCCAATTATCATATGATCTAGCAGAACACTATTAACACAAACAACAACTAAAATAATTAATAGAGACGTGTTGGATTTTTGGGTCGACTTATCATGACAAAATAGTAGAGCCAAATTACATAAAAAAAAATATACTATATATTAATACAGTCTCAAAAGCTTTGTTGATAGTGACTAACAATAATGCACACATTTTCTCAAATTATTTTTATAATCAACTAGACTAGTTAAACTTCACATGACCATTTTAATAAATAAAGTCGCTACAATTATAATTACTCACTTTAACTCTGCTAAAAATTAATTTAAAAGTTTAAAAGCTTCCCTAAATTGATTTTTACCCATATCTAGAAATTTTAAGCTGAAGAAAACACCTACCCAGATGGCAGAAACAGCAATAGATATACCCATTAATGTTACAACTCTGATTACAGATCTGAAAACTCCACTTGTCTTTGCTTTTCTTTTGGGTTTCCATGTATATGTTATTCATATTGAAGTTTGATTAAGTCACAGTGTCGGCCCAAATAGGGAAACATTCCGTAGCAAAGCATTTTTTCCATATACAAACTCAAATTCGAGAACTCTGGTTCAGAAAAAGGAGCAGCTCCAATCGTTGCGGAGTAGCTCCATTCGTTGCAACATGTTTGTTTGATGATTTTTTTTCTTTTTTTTTGAATGTGGAGTAGAAGAAGATGGGTATACAAGTTCAAATTTTTGAGGCTCATTAAAAATTAGTTAATACCTCAAAATCCCTAATTATTAAGGTTTTATTGGTTTAAATAATGTTTAAATTAAGTAATCCCACTTGTGATATCTAGAAAATAGGTCAAAAAAGAGTATTTATGTGACGTTTTATATTTAACTAGGGAACGTAGCCGCGCTTCGCGCGTTAAGATATATGTGTTAGAATCAATTTTCTTTCCGATTAATTATATATTTCACTATATTATATATTTCGATCTTATCATTATCTTTTGGTTTAGTTGTAGGGAGAAGGGTAAAAAATACTCATCAACTTTTGTTTAATAGCTAACTTTACCCTATGTTATACTATGCAACCATCCATAACTCCGTCATCTACAACTTTATTATTTGTATCCTTCAGTTGGATGAAAAACTCCAAATCAAGTAAAATTACCTGTTTTTCTTTAAAAATAACATATCACCCAATTTTAATCCATGTCCGATCCTCTAACTATCTTAACCCATGACCGACGCTCTAACTATATTAAACCAAACAAATTAAGCTCATGTCCGACCCTTCTAAGTTTGCCTTGCTATTAGTAGTAATGATAGCCATGATTGCCCTTGCACATAATGCAAGTTTATTATGTTTTAGTATTTGAAGAAAAAAATGATGAATGATGGAGACGGTAGAAATTTGTTTATCCTCCATTAATACACAATATGAAAGGGCGTGTCATTTCATTAATATAATATGAAAAGATTAGCTAGAAAATTGATAAACTCATAACACCATAGTAGACTAATTTATTAGATTAGAAGTAATATCAAATTAATTTAAGTTCTTAAAATTGAGAATCAATTACAGTAAAGATAAAATGAAGTCTTTAATATTGTGAATTATGACTATTGATTAACAAATTAAACAAATGTGAATGTTTATTTTCCTTTATCTTCTTTCCCTTTACACCTTTTCATTGCATTCATACTTTTACATTGCCTTTTTTTAGTTGCAACAATAAATTAAAATATGAAAAGAAAAATTCAAATAAAGAAGAAAAAGGATAAATAGATTTATTGGCCTTAGAAAAATGCACATCTCATTGTCTATGCCTAACTTTAATTTTTAGAGATAGAAATAATAAACTTAATCATCAAATAAATTAACAACTCCAAAAGAATAAGAACTAAAATTCCAAAAATTAAAATAAAATCTTACAAAGACTTAAATAATAATAGAATTTAGTGTTGGATTTTGCTCAAAGGTCCCTTTTTTCCAACAAAATAGCAAGGAATTAAGAACATGACCTAGCGAATTAATTGCCACACTCTTCCGGAAGAGATTGTATCTGCTCCATCTTTATGCGTGGAATAATTTTTTTTACGCAGATACATCTCCACAATCGCGCAAGCCATAATCACCTGTACAAAAAGAAAAATATGAACTTTGTGGTTTCCATTCTGGAAACATAATACAAATATTGCACATGTTGAATCATACTCACATATATGACGACATAATGATATATCATTATTCCTCTACAAACAACACACTTCTCTTTCCATTGTGAGCAACAATATCCTCCAAGATCACCTAGGCCCTAGACTAATTGCACCTACTGTACCTAATTGCCATTAGAGGACTTACATTATGTCATTAGAACATGACGTTAGAAAGAATAGCAATTAAAGGAATCTAAATTAGAACTACATCATGCTATTCTTATTTTTCAAATAGTGAAGATCCATCACTATATATACTTCATTTTGAAAAATGAAATTGAATATCTCATGATTTTTTTTCAAGTATTCTAAATTCTTGATTCATATTGATATATTCTAATAGAATACATGAAGTCTTGTTTTTTTATGGCAACAAATTAAATGAAATTGACGGAGACAAAAATTAATGGGCAAAACACGTTTATAATAATAAGTAAAAGGAGATAAATAAGATATTTTATTTTTAGAAAGTTGTCGACATAAAAAGTATAATACTAAATTATGATAATAAAAGGATAAATAAATTAGATTTTTCAGAAAATTATATTTAAAAAGGGTAAAAAAAGGAATTTAAGGAAAAGTAATTAATTATAGTAAATAAAACGTTTATGGTAATAAGTAAAAGAGATATAAATAAGATATTTTATTTTTAGAAAATTGTAGAAATAAAAAGTACAATATTAAATTATGATGATAAAAAGGATAAATAAATTAAGATTTGTAGAAAATTATAAAAATAGAAGGTAAAGAGAGGAATTTAAGGATAAGTAATTAATTATAATAATGGTGAAGAGAGATAAAAATAATAAATTGTAGTAATAATGAGGAGAGATAAATAAGATATTTTAAAAAAAAAATTTCTTCTTTTGGCAGATATTAGAGATAAAAAGAATTTAAAAAAATTAAAAAATTGACAAAAAAAAAAAAGAAAAATGGTAATCCTAGCCAAAGAGAGGTGCCACGTCAGACTTTTGTTATCCAGCTTTATATATATATATATATATATATATATATATATATATATAGATTTTAAAATTAATTAGTTTTATTTTTATCTTTCTAGTAGACTTAAGTAAAAAGACATAAGTCATAGCTTATAACCCCCATAACATTAATTTTAAGTATATTTTATTATTTAAATTATTATTATTTTTGGAAAATAACTTCATTTCATTTTATTTATCAAAAAAGTGAGGTTTGACCAAAATGTTAGCTGCATTTTGAGGCTGAAAAACATGACATTTCCAGATGGTATTAAAAAGGGAAAAAGTCTCAAATATGCCATTAAATTTTGAGAAAAAGTTTATCATGTCATTCGTTAAAAGTTTGGTTCATCTATATGACTATATCATTTCTGTTTGAGAAAATGTTTATTCATGCCATTATCTGTTAACTGAAATGGTATAGAATAACTAAACTTTTAATGGATAGCATATATGAGCTTTTTCTCAAAGTTCGATGACATATTATTTGAGCCTTTTCTTTAAATAATAATTTAATTAATGGCGTGACCGAATCATAATTGACCACGTGTAAAAAGTGATTTTGCAAAATCAAAATTATTTTCTATTAATAAATAATGACATGGATGAGCATTTTTTCAAACGAAAATAGCATAGATTAGCCAAACTTTTAACATATTTGAGTCTTTCCCTAGAAAGAAAAGGAGTAGTTGTTGCTATATTTTCATTACATGAAGTACTCAGGTAGGTTGAGTTCGTTTTAATGATTGGATGAAAAGTTTGGGCTAAAACTCAAAAGCCCAAAGGTAAGTATAAATAAGTAATGTTAGAAACGTAAACTTACATAAATTTCATTAGTTTAAAAGCTAATTATTTAGATAAACTTTAGTTATATATCTTACCACTCACTCGCCACTCTCGTATGTATTTGGGATACATAAAAAAATCTCATATGTATCTAGTGTGATTCGCATGTATCTGTGATACATAAGGAATCTCACTCTCCTACCTTACCATCTTGCTCGCTCCTCTCCCTAATTTAGTATATCTGATAGTAAAAATACATGTATCTAAATATATCTTCTTCAATATATGGTATGAAACTCTTAATTACTAATAATATACATAATATTTTAAAAGTATAAATAATAATAATATATATAATAGTGAAACATGTCTAATTGTGTAGTTTTACAATGAAGTAGCAGCAACTACATCATCCATTCCATATCATACGAGGGACATTACCATATAATAGATACAGAAAACCTCACTAAATTAATATAGGGGGGACCATGAAATATATTATTATTTTGTAGAGATATTATTTAATCGATAAATTAATATTTAATAATTTAAAGAGTGTTTTGAGATTCAATGAAGGTTAATTTTGATTACATCAAAAATCAATGTATCTTACTAATATATGTATCATACTATTGAATTCACATAAAAAATATATTTATTATACATAAGATATAATGAATATATCAAAATCATTATATCTTACGAAATTATGTATCATATTTATTGAATTTATATATATATATATATATATAAATTCATTATACATAAAGTACAATGTATGTGTATGATTCATTGTAATATATTTTTGTTAAATGATTCATTGTAAAATAAATTCAAGAATTCAATGATTCATTGAAAAAATATATTATTATACATAATGCTCATTGTTTCTTAATAACCAAATATTATTCAGTATTGTATCTTTACAAACAACATTTAATGTATGATGGTGAGAAAATAAACTATATAAGCAACAAACGAAATTTCTTGAAACCATATAAAAAAACAGCTTCTCAGCTAAGAAGTGTAACAAAATCAACAATGACAAATCAAATATGTAAATTTTATGCGAGATCATTCCATGTGCACTAAAAAGATCCGCAATCATGGAAACACCGAAACTTTTGGATGCAAAAAGAAAAGTTAGAGATGAGCTTCAACTAGATCTAAATTTTAACAAAAAAAAAAAACAATAGAATTATATTTCACTAAATTGTCTTAGATATATTTGTATTTATATAGAATTATTAATTTATTATATTAATGGAACCACATATTTATATAGGAATCTTCTGAAAATATATTATCTTATCGAAATGAGTGTTTTTTTATCATCAGCCCAAGTCAGGACTGAAAAAAAATATTATCTTAGAGATTATTAATTATCGAATATTAATTTAGTGAGATTTTACGGTAGATTGAATATATTGATAACCTTTTAAAACTTGGGTCAAACACCATACATAGACTACTCAAAAATTTGGTCAAACAAATTACCCCATCTATTTTAACTCGAACACAAAATTTAAGAAAGTAAATCAGATAAATAAATTACTACATATGAAATATAAGTTTGATTGCCAAAAAAGGGGAATATATTTTGTGATTATGAAAGATTACGTATATTGGTCGGTATATAGCTTACCAAATTAATCTACCTTGATTTGGTCTAACCTTAAAAATTGTTTATTCCAAAATTAGAAACAAGACAAAATAGGAATCAATTTTTTTTTTGTCAATTAAATTATGTACCACACGTGAATAGACTGTCTTAAATCACTATAGTACTTGGCACAGTCAATCCTTTTTCTAATATATTTATAATTCTAAATCATAATCTGAATTAAAGTTTCAGCACACCAATCACCTTACCAACGAGCAAGTCAACAGTCTCTCCGTCCTATTTTACGTGATTGTCTTTTTTTTTTTTAAATTTATTTTAGAAAGAATGTCATGTTACTATTTCAATTTATATGATATTTTTTCAATTTTGAGATCAAACAAATATATCTTTAATCATAAATTATTTTAATTATTTTGAATTGTCAATTATTGTCACTTGCGGACGTATGTTATGAATCATTGGTGCTTAAGCACCCATTGCCTTTTGCAATAATTTATTCAAATATATTAACTAAACACCCACTTTATATAGCAATTCTCAAACTAAAAATAATGTGTACCCATGAAATGAAATTTCTGGATCCGTCACTGATTATTGTGACATATAATACTTTTTACGTAGTTTACAAATATGTGAATTTCATTTCTTTCATGCGCAAATTTTCGGTCAAACTTAAACTATTTGACTCTCGAAAAAATAAATAAAAAGTGTCACATAAAATGAGACATAGGGAGTAATAATTAGAAACAATTTAACGTTAATTTTTTTATTTTTAATGAGGATTTACAACCACACATATATCTAAAAACTTGATTTTTTTTAAAAAATATATTTTTTTAATCTTAAACACCATATTAAGTTAAACATTGCTTATAAAATGGGACAAAGGGCGTAAATAATTTTTGTCACAACCAAGGGCCGGGGTATGTAGTGAAAAAAATATGAGTTCATTCTAACAACCCAACTACTAGAAAATAAGAAAAAATTACCTAAATACATAACTTATTTTACTATATTCTTTAAAATTTCCTATCATTTGAAAAAATTACATAAATCTTTACTTTACGTGATGTATCAATCGAATACATCACTTTACGTGATGTATCCATCGAATACATTACTTTATGTGATGTATCGATCGGATACATCACTTTACGCCCATTATCCTAGGTGGCTAGGTGGAATATTGAGATTATATTAAATGGTTATCCATATATGTATTACATTTTTTTTTACGATACATAAAATAATCTATAAATTTTTACATAAGTGATCCCATACTAAGTCTCAACTCTTAAGGGTTGTTTGGTATGGGGATAGGAGAAACAAAGGTATATCATGGATTGAGATTGATGTCTTATCACTTTATAGTATAAATAAAAAACGTGTTTACTAAAATATTTCAGAACCTATAAAGTCGAAATTTTATTGATGTCTTTGCTCGATCAAAACATCAAAGCGATCATAATCCTATCAACATCACTTCTAAACTTCAAGAAATAATTGAGCTAGGTAGCTCTCTTTCTTAAATATCATTGCCTATTAAAAGCGGCAAAATCCATTTTTCAAACCGTTAAAAAGGAGATTTGAAAAATATAATAAATATATTATAATTAAAACAAATAGAAGTGGAGTCAGAATTTGAGGTCTCGTAGATTCTGCATTTTAAGATCAAATAGTATAATTCCACAAGGACACCTCAACATCACTTTCCACATAATCATCCCAATTGAAATGACTCCCAAATAAACATGGATTTGGTGAAAGCAAACTTTTTTCTTTCATATTTGCAATCCATTCCTCTACCCCACGTGAGTTAGTATTATCATTTTCAACAACCACCATATTACAATCTACTACAATATTATTATTATTCTCTTGTGGTGCTACTTCCCTCACCGGCTCGAACGCCTCAGCGGCTCTAGCAGCCGCTTGGCGTAGCTCTTTCGGGTCCTTAGATATCGGAACTTGTAAACGCCAAGCGGAGTCCGCGAAATTCAGTGTGGCTAATTCTCCTTTAAGCGCTAATGCAGCTACATCATGAGCACGTGCAGCCATTTCCGCGGTCGGGTACGTACCTAACCATATTCGCTTTTGTTTAGTGGGTTCGCGAATTTCGCAAACCCACTTGTCGTTGTTCCTCTTTCTCACTCCTCGAAACACCGGGTGACGTGTTTCCTTGAACTTCTTCCTCCCGGCCGCTCGCTTCTTCGGCATGCTGGATGATACTAATAAAATACTTTCTTCATCCGAACGTTCCGTTCTAATTGAAGAACATGAATTACTCGAATCATTCATCGTTTTCAGCTTCTCAATTTCGATTAATTCAATTCGAAATATTATTGGTTCGTACGTTGTATATATTTTGTAACAATAGAATGTACTCGTTGAGTTTCTTGTATATATAGATTTTGGATTATGAAGAGAGAGGAAATTAAGGAACACGTAGAAAATGCTGTGACAAGAACAGCAGAGAAAATGTGGGGCTGCTTGACTGTGTCAAATATTTTTTGAAACAAAATAAGTTATTACTATTTAAATTAATTCACCAAAATAATACTTTCTCCGTTTAATAATACTTGTCTGCACACTTCTTAAAAAAATTATAAATAGAAGGGTGATTTTATTATATTACTATTTGAATATAATAAATACAATGTCTTGAAAAATATAATTGGAAAAATGATTATAATTAATGATAATGGTAAATTGAGTATAATTATCCATTGATTTCATAAAGTGGACAAGAATTGTTGGACATCTCAAAATAGTACAATGGACAACTATTGTCAGACGATGGGAATATATTGCTTCTGATATTTCATAAAACTAATATGAAGGTACAGTCAATGGCAGAACCAAAACTTTTAATAAGGGGGTTCAAAATCGGAAAAACTAGACACACGAAGTAGTCGAAGGTGGTTCGACATCTACTATATATACCTAAAAAATTATTTTAACCATATATAAATAATATAATTTTTCGCTGAAAGGGGTTCGAATGAACCCCCTAACTCTAATGTGGCTCCGCCACTGGGTACAATAATGCTTTAGATTCTTTTTTCCTTTGTTTCATTTTATGTGACATTATTTAACTTGATATAATATTTAAGGAAAAAAATTAAAAAATAAATTTGCAACGAAATAATGGTAGAATATTTGTGTCAGTATAAATTATTTCAGGATAATTTTTTTAAAAAATTAAATTATTTTTAATTATAATAAAGTAATATTTCTTTTTAAAAAAATTAAAAAGGGTCCACGTAAAATATGGGACGAGGGAAGTAAATTACTACTTATATTATAAGAGTCTAGAAGCAGGCAGCACTTGGTCGACATGACTGCTTCTTTATAAGGGTTATTTTCGGTATTCAATAATTATAGTGCTTGATAAATATTGTACCAAATTGCTTTAGAAACGTACATATCTATTCCTACCCAATAAAACCAGTTTGTTTAGGCTTAATTACCAATTCGCCCAGCAAAAGCATGCCGCTTTTTTCTACCGAGGGTCCCCCACTGCACATAGCAATCTCCAAGTTTTAATTTGTTAATTAACTTCATAAAATTTTAAAAACTAAATAATATTTTTAACTTTGTGACTTAAGTTAAAATTAAAATATATCAATTTTTTTTTGTGATATTAAAATTATGGGAAAATTTGAAATTAAAAAGTTAAAAAAATAATATCAAAATACACTATATAGGACCACACACCGAATTAAATATTTAAAACACAAAGAATTGAATTGTCTCTCGAATTATATCGATGCTACATAAATTAGGACAAAAGAAGTAACATATAGTATTTGAAAATGACGTAGAAAATATGATAAATTATAATAATTAAAAATTTGAAATATTTGAAAGATACATAAAAATTTGGTTAACTCTTCAAATTCTATTTATGCCACGTTAATTGGGACATAAGAAGTAATTATTTGAAAATTATGTAAAAAATACTATAAATCACTATAATTAATAACTTAAAATATTTAAAAATCATATAAAATATTAGATAATTCTTCAAATTCCAACAATATCACATAAATTAAAATCGAAGAAGTAACATATATTGGATCCGTGCTAGCACGGGGTCCCTTATCTAGTGAATTAAGAAAACGTTATTGGATGTTTTTAGCACGTGTAAGTATTTTTGTATATAGTAGTAAAAGAATCAATGGCGGCTCTACAGCTTTCAAAAAAAGCAATTGTCTTAGGCCCCAAAATTTGAGGGGCCTAATTTTTTTAAAAAATAATAGGTAATAAGTATTTTTTTAAAAAAATATCGAGTATTACTTGTAGAAAATAAAAACTTTTCATAAAAGAGCAAAGAAATAATAGAAGTTTGACAAATTATAAATATCATGTCTCAAGAAAGATTAAATAATTGGTTATAATAAGCTTCATAAAAAATATATATTCAAATTTAAGGCATTCATTCGAATTTGACTTTAGGCCACCAATTTATTAGAGCCACCCTGAAAAGAATGAGTCGTGTTGGATGAGACAAAAACCTGTCTCTCATTTGAGGAAAACAAGGTTTAGTACACGTGTTATTTTAGATACATTATATCTCAAGTGAATTCACATTATTTGGAATACATAGACAAGCATTGCTCGCCTCTTTCTCATCTCGCTCGCCACTTTTTTATGTATTTTGTTTCCTAAATACATGTGAATCATACCATCAAATATATACAAATACATGTATGTAGATTCTACTTTGATTAAGATGCAGGACTATCTCCCCTTCATCTCGCTCGCTCGCCCCTCTCTCTATTTTGGTGTATCTGATAGCAAAAATACATGCATCTAGGTGTATCATTTTGTGTAACACTATTCAATTAATCTAATATTGTATTTAAGAAAAAAAAATAGATTTTTAAAATTTATGATATAAAACAATGCTTGAATATTTATGTAATTATAAATTATTTCAGAACTAAAAATTAAATTAAATTATTTATACTTGTAATAATATAATTTTTTTTTAAAAAATATTCATATAATGAAACAGAGAGAGTAAATGAATAACAAAAACGTTATTGGGTTTTAGCACGTGTAAAGATTTTTGGACATTCTTTTAGTAGTAGTAAAAGAATGAGTCTTTTGGGATGAGACAGAAACCTCTTCGAAATTTGAGGAAAGCAAGGTTTAGTGCCTGGGTATTTTTTATTTTTTTTATTATCTATCTCGTATTTGATATATATATTGAAGTATGATTAAATTTAGATTCGTACAAATAAGTCTCACAATTGCATACCCTCAAGACCTCTAATTAAGAATAAAGAAGTACTTACCATTCCACCACATTGTTTATCGATGATATACATGTATTTATTACACATAAGTAAACCTTCATGCACAAAAAATTACTCATCCATCTATTATTTTATCTTTATTATTAAGTACTTCATTTATTTCAATTTAAATATATTAGTTCTATTTTTGAATTGTGTAGTCATATATTTATGATGTGTAGAGTCGTCACTATGGGCTAGGCCCGTTGGGCCGGCCTGATCTAACCCGTGATTTGATAGGGATGGACTACGATTTTTGGAGCTCATTTAAGAAAAGAGCTTTTTAGCCCAACCTGAATAAATCTGTCGATTTGTGGGGCTTGAGAAATATGGATAGGGCTGACCTGTGGGCCAAATAAAAATTAATTAAAAAATAAAAATAAAATAGAGTATTAAAAATAACAGGAGTCTACACTCAAAATCTGTTTAAAGTTTGAAATATTACAATTTAAATACAAATTATGTTTATAAAATATGTACTACATAAAATAAAGTTTATAAAATTTATAGGGAGTCACTACATAGGCCATAGCCTATGGAATATTATCATAGTTTTTGTGTTTTATTATGATCATTTGAAAATAATTAGGTTAATATTTCTATTTAGCTATTTATGTTTTTACTTGAAATCAAACTTAATAAATATTATATAGCTAATTTTATTTGTGTATTTGATTGAGAAGTAGTAACACTAGTCGATATTTATGATAATATTTTTGAATTATAATTTAATTTAAAAAATTATAAAAAATATACTTTTAAAAAAAGAGGATTTGAGCAAAGCTCAGCATGTACTTGTGGGATGGGCGACCATTTTCTGGCACATAAAATGGCTGCCACTGCTGTCAAATCAGTGCAAAAATGTATGGGTTAGCTTGGATGGGATGGGCCACCATATCGATGAAATCTAATGATGTGTGTAGTATTTAAACTAATCTTATAAAATACTAAGAGTAATGCTAAATGATCAAAAAATTTGGCCAAAAATTTAAAAAGTCTATAATATTCTTGTATTTTAAAATAAACTGATCTTTTTTTCATTCTTAATTAAAAAATATTAAATTTAAAAGAGTAAAAATGTTCAAAAAGATAAAATAACATAGTGTAAAATAAGTTATTTTACCATTTTGATCAAATTCTGGCCAAAAATTTTTTTCCAAAAACTACATTAAAAAAACTTATTAATTATAGAAAGGGACATCTTTTTTGTGCAATCTAAAATAAAAATAAATTATGTCAAATTTAATAAAGAAAAAAACGTTGTTTGGTTTTGGCACGTGTAAAGCTTTTTGGACATTTGTAGTAAAAGAATTGAGTCTTGTTTCTCATTTGAGGAAAACAAGGTTTAGTACACGTGTATTATTACACATATAAGCAAAACTTTAGGCATAAACAATTACTCATCCTTCCATTTTTAATTATCTAATTTAAAAAATAAATAACTTACTTTTAAAAATATTTATTTTGATTTTTATTATTATATATTTTATTTGTTTTAATTTAAATATCTTACTTTGACTTTTGATAAATGTAGTCTTATATTAAAGATACGTGTAGTATTTTAAATTTTGCGGTCTTAAACTTATATCCTCTGTCCAATAATAGTTATCCACTATTAATTTGATGCACACCTTAAGAAACAAGTAATATTACTATATTACCCTTTGAATATATTAAATTTAATGTTTTAGAAAATGTATTAGATATTTAATAGTGAGGGTAAAATAGACACAAAAAGGTAAATTATCTCTTGGTTTTTCAAATCGAACAAATATTATTGGATAACTATTTTTAGTATAGTAAACAAGTAAAGATGGACGGAGGGAGTATCACATAAAATACTGAAATTAAAAAACTTATTAAATATTGAAAGAGACATATTTTGAGATATACCAAAATTGAAAGTAAGATATTTAAATTAGAATAAAAGGATAAATATATCCCTAAACTTTTAAAAATAATATGTCAATACCTTCCGTCGTACTTTACGTCCATCAAAGCCCTTACCGTTTAATAATCAGTGCACATTTGCCCTTCCAACTAACGAAATATTCATTTTGTACAGGTGACGCAATTCTTATCCACAATCCGAATTGACCAATTATTTAACCCGAATTTCCAAAGCCCGCCCATAACCCATTTAACCCACAAATAAACTATGGACCAATTTCAGTCAATGTACCCGCAACCGCCGCCGGAGACACCAAAAGAACCCATGAAATTTTTATCTCGTTCTTGAGTCTCTCTGCTTTTGAAGTCTCTAAAGGTTTAGCTCCTCCTCAAGTTTTATCTAAATCACTTTTTTCTGCATCCCCTTCTTATATTGGGAGTGGTAGTGATACTATACCGGAGGATATTGCCGCCGAGTTAGATGATCCGCCATTGTTTTCGGTAGCCGTTTTTCTTTTGCATTTTTTGAAACTTCTCCGCTTATTATGGAACGCATTATGCCTATTTCTGTAAGTACCCCTTTTCACTCCTCTGTTTTTTAGGAATTTGACTTTTTTTTGTTTGTTTATTTCTATTTTCAAGTGAAACCCATTTTTTATTTTTGGAGTTTTTTGGTGGGTTTTATTTATTTATTTATTTATTTTGAATTTATGGAAAAACCAAGAGCTTCTTGGTAGAAGCTGAGTTTGGGGAATTCTTCAAACACTTCTTCATCAAATGAAGCTGGTAATTTATGAATCTTTTTTTCATAAGGGGAAAGTCTAAAATAACTCTTTCCAATTTGTTCCCTCTCTCCCATTCATGGAATTCACCCAACCATTTAGTCCTAGCAATTTTAGCGTCTCTGTTAACCCATGCCTGTTGAGGAACTCAGCCACTTCTCTATCTTTATCAGCTCTCTTCTTGCCTCTTCCACTTCCTGCAGTTCCCCTACCTGCGGTTGCCCCTGGAGAACCTTCTAGATTAACAAGCTCAGATGAACCACCACCTTGGTACTGAATTTTCCAAGCCCTAGCTAACCACAACATCTCGTTAGGTTTCCAAACCAGACTCACTTTGTGGGTAAATATCATTACTTTTAATTCATTCCTCAACATATAGAGTAATAATTAGAGATAATATAATAAATTAGCTTTTTATTAATGAAAAATTAAATAAATTATTCATTGAATAAAAATTTCTCTAAGTAAAACGAGTCGATTATAATTTATTACAAAGTGACGGTAGATTTTATTAATTACATGCATCTTCTAGACTTTATTGTATAATAATACGATCTTATTCCTTTTACGAACACATTAACCCACTTAATTATATATTCCCTAATGTTTCAAATATCCCACAACAAGATTTTAATAAATAAATAACAGTATTCAATTTATTATTTTCATAAATCACCAATGGCTGATAAAATATATATGGCTATACACTATTTATATATAATTATATATTATTATTTATACATGATTATATATCTCTAATACATAATTACATTGTACATTATATATATATATAAGATTAAGAAGTATACCAAGTCAAACATGAATGAATAAAATGAAAAGAGTAATTGATTTGTTGTGATATAGATGTTTCATTCGCGAGACGAAAAATAAAAAACAAAATATCATATCTCTTTAAATGTGAAATGTACTAGACAGGGGTGGCTCTAAGGCTTGGCCAGTGAGGCCATTGCCTTAGGCCTCAAAAAATTGAAGGCCCAAATTTGTTTAAATTATAATTATTAATTTTATTATATATTAATATAATTTATATAAATAAAATTGTTATGGTATATTTTTTATTATTATTTGTTTGAGAGTATTTTTTACCAATAAGTTCATAAATTCTTATAATCTTTTTCACTCATTATTTAATATATTTGTTTTAACTTCCAATTTTAAATTAGTATATCCTTTTTATATTGGAACTAAGTTATATATATTGATAACATAATCATTGTTTTTCAATCTTTTCTTAACCACGTGAACACAAAAATATTCATGTACAAGTTTCCTTTTCATTTTAATTTAATACTCACTCTGTCTCTAATTACTTGTCCATATTTCATTTTTTAGTTATCCCTAATTACTTGTCCATTTTGACAAATCAAGAAACAACAATTTTTTTTTACCTATTATACCCTCAATTAATTACTTTGAAAATAGATAGAACTTCTTGAAAATATTATGTTTTTAATTCAGTCACTTCATAATTAATAGGGGTAAAATGATAAATTACTATGTCAATTATTGATTTCTTAATAGGTGTGTCAATTCAAAAGTGGACAAGTAATTAGGAACAGAGGGAGTATAGTATATGAAAATTTTATAATTTGTTTCAGATATTCACCAATGAGTGCTACTTAATGGAATGAATTATATCATTTAAATTGATCAGAAATTTGGATATTTTTGTTATTATCCATGCTCAAAACTTCAACTATTAAGTTATGTATGTTCTTTTCTTTTTCTTATTTGTGATGATAGCCAAATTAAAATTTCAATTTGAGTTTTGAAGCTTAACATCGATAATCCATCACTTTTATTTTTTGTACTCTTCTTCATTTCTTTTTTTGTGTGAAATTTGATGTTTTTTTTTTTTGTCTTAAATAATTAATCTATTGTGTAGAAAATAGATTTTCTTGTTAGTGTATAAATTTTATAAAATAAATTTAAGGGCCTCTTAATATGATTTTGCCTTCGGCCACGAGATCTGTTGAGCCGCCCCTGGTACTAGATATTGTAATCAAATACTCCTATTTTATTTGTATACTATTTCTTGTCTTCGATTATTCTTATGCACACAAAAAAAATGTGTCGTTTGGGAGTATATACAAATTTAATCATATGACGGTTCGTAGGGCCTTTAGCTAATTTAAAATTGACAGATCAATTGATTATCAATGACACAGTCAAGGAGGGCCCTAAAAAAAAAGGATATTTGTGTGTAACATAGTAAGATGTCACAATTGGTTATCAAAATTTAGAAGTGTGAAATGGACGGTTGAGTTAAATTTGAACTTGTTAAAATGATTAGAAGTGTCAAATGGATGGTTTGGTTGAATTTGAACGTGTCAAAATAATTGAATTAATAAATAACGGGTTATTGACTCGCCTAAATGTTACTTGGATTGAAATGAGTTTATCTGAAATGAGCTAAAATGTAGGTCAGTAACCGCTTTATTTATTATCCTTTTAGGAGAAATTATGAAAAATGACAAAAATTACAACTTATTTATGCAAAACAGCTACTTTAAAAATATTATAATAAACAACATTATTATGTTGTCCTTGCCTCTCATCCCTCTCTCGCCCTCTCCTCTCTCTCCCCCCCTCCCCCCAGCTCTCTCTTCTGCCAATGAGAAGAAATTTATTCAAATGTATTATGTATTTGAAAAACTGTATATTGTGTATCAATTTTGTATTTTTGTATCAATTGTGTTTGTATTCATATGAATACAATATGTATTCATGCTTTCTGTCAAATGTATTTGTATCCAATCAAAGAAGGATGAATACAGTTGTATTTGTTCTATTTCGAATACAATTGATACAAAATAAATACAGAATACAATGCAAAATAAATACAAAATACAATCATATCTCCTCCCTCTCTCGATCTCGCTTGCGTCTCTCCTCTTAAAACCATTAATTTTTCTTATATTATCAATTCATCATTATATATAACATATCAAATAAACATTATTTTTTTGAACAAGCCTCAATCACCAATTTGACAAAATAACAAACTCGCATTTTACACTCTTTTTCATTTTTCATGTATGTCTGCACTCAGTCATATATAACTGAATACACATGTTTAAAATGATTGAAATTTCAAATGTGTGCATCTTAACGCATAATAAAATCAGAAGAAGAATAAAACAGAAGTATCCACTTTTACATGAAAATCATCTAATAGTAGGTATTCGTGCGCAAAAAAACAACATACAACATATATTAGTTATATTGGACCAACCAAAATAGGGCAGCCCATGAATGCCTTACTGGACTTACGATTCAATTGTTAAAAGGACAAAAATTAAAGACCAACATATTATAAAGGTACATGTGCAATTTCAACTGTTGCCTAGAGACATAATTGTGCCTCTCTAAGTAACAAACAGGCATGTTCATCTGAATGAACCAAATCAACTCCAAAAGCTAAACTAACTACTCTTTTTTTTTTTGGTTTTCCATCCGGTGTCCGGAGCCCACATTGGAGCCCCAACTAAATCCGAATCGCGCAGTGCAGGGCCCATTCAGGGGTGGCGCTCCCAACATGATTTTCTCCATACCCAAGGCTCGAACTCGAGACCTCTGGTTAAGGGTGAAGCAGTCCCACTATTGCACCACAACCCATGTTGGTTTACATCTATCAAAACTGATGATTTCTACAAATCAAAAAATAATAAATAAAGTAATGGGAAGAACAGCTCTAACTCTTCCACCAAGAACTCTAAAAACCAATTTTCCAAAAATCAGATTTTGACTCATTCATCCTTTTTTGCCTTAGATCTTACTGGTTTTGCTGGCTGAATCATTTTACCAAGCAAGATCACTAGAATTGGTATAATAGTTCCAATATAGTATACACTTCCATAAGCTGTAAGTGTTTCATGCAGACTTAGTACCTGTAGAAACATAAACAAGAAAACTATTGTTAATTTATGCCAAAGAGTTTATCTTATACTCCTTCTGTTTCTATTGATATGACACTGTTCGATTTGATACGATATTAAAGAATGAGATAATTGCTGTCCAATGCCTTTCAGTGATCTAATACACACACACATGCATAATCAGTGTATAGCTATTGTATATTTTAGCTAGCGCCTGTAATTATGTTTTGCCGATGGACCAAAAATGAAAGAAGTCCTATCAAAATATCCATGTAGGCTGTAACATGTGGTTTTAAACATGTCATGACATTAAAAAACGTGTCATTTTAAAGAACATATATCCTGGAAAATGAAATAGAGAGAGTAATAAACATCATTTCGACAAATAGGCAACTAACCATGAATCCAACAGCAGAGTAGTTGAGAACTAGCAGTGTATAAACAAAGTTCGTGAATACCAGCGTCTTCTGAAACTGAATATTACTTGTAGCTTGCTGCCATCTATAAATGACTGCTCATAGTCATAGACAAAACAAGATTACAATTAGAGCATATTAGTATTAGAGCATATAAGTAAAACAAAACAAGATTTGTAAGTACCTCTTGATCCAGCAATCATCAAAGCAGACTGAACAAAGAATATGATGTACCCGGGATATAACCCCTGCAGTGTAACACAATAAACTTAACTTAGACAAGATATTTCTTAAAGAACTCGATATCAATAGCTTTATGTATCATAAATGAATTTGTAGAGGAATATATTATATTGAAAGATATATAGTGTGACACAACTTGTATTTCTATAGTTAGAAAACATTTATGAAAAGAGTTCAACTTCAGAAAAAAATACAGAACTCCATAGAGTTGAAGCGTATTTTAGTGAAATTTTGATGCCACCATAGGCAAAGTCATTTTTTGATGCTGATTGATAAATGTTTTGTGCATACATGTTAAAGTTCCATGAAAATTCATCTGGACACAATTATACGTTATCATATAAATCTTTCAGCAGATATATTGCAGAACACATAGTGTAAAAATATCCACTTACATGCCATACAGCACTAACAGTCTGTGTGACCAGCAACTGGACGAAACTAGGCTTCCTTCCCTTCTGTATAAGTCTCTCATATACATCTGCAGAAGAAAGACGGAAAAGAGAAGAGATTTGATCATACATAAATTGTATCATGCTTAGCTTTGTCACAAAGTTACAGATTCACTAAAAGATGATGGAAAATACAATGCATGCAGCATAACAAATACTCCCTGCGTCTCATTTTATATGGCGGTGTTTGAATAAACACAAAGTTTAAGGGGGAAAAAGGAAGACTTTTGGCAAATATCACAAGTGCCTTTTGACCTCGTGATCTTAAACATGTTATGACATTTCTATAGCTATAAAAGCACATAGGTATAATGAGAAGATTAAAGTCAAAACTTTTTAAATACAAAGATGCGTTATTCTTTTTATAACAGACCAGAAAAAGAAAGTGTCATATAAAAATACTAATTGAGTACAAGTAACATAGCTCACCAATTCTTTACAGTGTGTTTCTAAAAGTATCACAGCATACAAAATGGATTAAAAGGAGAAATATTCTTACAGTGCCTCAGCCAGGTGCTAACTTGAATATTCCATACAAGAGGTATTTGAACTGAGCTCTTTGCAAGCTCAACACCTAATATGTCAACATTCATAGCACGGTCCCATTGTGCTTTTGGTGGATTAGTCATGTCTGCCCAACCACTGAAACCGAAGCCAGATATGATGATAGCAACTTCCGAGATTGACCATATGAAATAATATTTACACCGTGCAGTAAAGCTAGCCATATATTGGTAACCCAACCACGCCCAGAAACCCCATTCTTGGTACATTTGGTCCAAGAACATGGAAATTGGGAAAAGAGGCACCAAATACATATACAATCCCATACACAGAGCTGCTTGAAGAATAGCTCTTAACGCTGCCCCAAAAGGCGATGGTTGTCCTTTTTCTGAAGGTTTCCAAATCTGAAAAGGACTAAGTTTAGTTATTGTAATGAGATGCAAACGGCTTCAGGCAATGCCAACATTTGGTATATATACATATTTTTTTCAGAAATATATAATTTACACACATAAAAGAGAGATACGAAACGGTGTTGGATGATACCCTTTGGCAGAACAACAATACAATGATGATATGAACTTACACCATTTCTCTCTGTCCATTCAAGATAATCCTTCATTTCATAAACTGGACCAGCAAAATGACTTCCACAACAGAGACAATAACCAAAGTACTCAAGTAATGATGGCAACTTTAGCAAACGATTTTTCTTTTGCGCCTCACGTAAATCTTCCTCCTTCAATAATCCATCTTGGTAATTGATCACACTTGAAATTATTTTCAGCGAAATAACCATTAAAGCTCCTAAAATTTTAGAAGAGGGAGCCAATTAAAAAAAATACATTGAACAGATCATAGTGATACAGGCTGAATCCATAATTTTGTTTCTTGTTTTAAAATCAGTAGATTTCTACATATCAACAATGTCTGAACTCATCATGAACTGAGGTTTTATTCTATTTCTATTTACAAGAAATATTTTTGATCTAAAGAAGTATCGTATGCTTCATTTGTCTCAAATGCCAAGTGGATTGAACACATTACGAAAATTAAAGGAGTTTGAGACCGTGATTTGTTTTGTCATGTTTTAAAAAAAGAAACCAAGACTAGGACAAAGAGGAAGTTTGTTCTTACCCGTAGCATCCATTCCTCCTTTTTTCCATGCATCCCCGCTCATGTAGTACACATGGCTGCACTGAAATGTTTGAATATTATCAATAGAGTTTAAAAGGTTTTCATTCACAGTATTATAAAAATTAAAACTAGCATAACGAGGAAACGGTTCATCAGGGAATGATTTGTTTCCTGTTGGGGGTTGGGGGAGATTCACCTTGCAAACAGTTCATACAGCAATAATAACATCAAATGTCTGCTACAAAACCAAGTTTTTCCTCATTAGCACAAGATCAACATAAAAATACAGCTCAAAATGGTTTGTTCTGGTGGTAAAAGCTCATGACTAATGCACGGATTAAGTTCATGTCATGGGTTTGAACTCTGTCACAGAAAACATCATGAACTTAAGTGGAGAATAAGGATAGAGGGGAGTACCCAGGGACGGAGCTAGGGGGTGAAAGGGCGTTCATGCGAATCCCCTTCATGAAAAATTACATTGTATCTATACACATAGAGTTAATGGTTAAAATGGTTAAAAATACACCTAAACTATCCCTTTTTTGCAAGTTTCATTCTCTTTACCTACCTAAACTATCACTCCCTTTGTGAACACATATGCTGAGTTGGCTAAATTTTTGTTCTCAATCGAAAACAAGCCTGTGTAAGCAAACTCAACATCAAGGTATATATGTTTTAATACGAAGGGAGTGATAGTTAAGGTATGAAACTCGTGAAAAGGTGATAGTTTAGGTAAGTAAACAGAACAATAAATAATCGAGATATGAAACTCGCGAAAATGTGATAGTTTAGATGTATTTTTTACCATAAACTCATCGTTGCCGCTATTCATCAGCCAAAAAATAATAGTAGATGTTAAAACAACGAAAATGGAGGAATTTCAAAATTAAATTGTATAGGTGAAAAGAAAATAATGCAGTTATACTGTAATTCCAAATAAAAAACAGAGATCTGAAAAGAAAATAATGTTAGGAGAGAATCACTGAATGTGTACCATCCAATTAGATATCCGAATGCGAGGAAGAAAGTGATGATTCCGCAATAATGTCGACATAAAACCATTGAAGCATAACCCAAAAGCATCGGCACCAAAAAATGCAAATTCGAGGAAAACCCAAACGACAAATAGGACAAAACAGCACCTGATAGGGCAGCGTAGAAATGCCTACCACTGACACAAGGAACAAATCGATGAAGAAAACTCACAGGAATAGTGCCGACGAAACAGAGTAAGAAACGGAACACCGGAATCGATACTCCGATCGCCGACGCCATTGATTCCATCTCCGGCAAACTCATATTTTCGAAAGTCAATGAAGGGACAAAAAAAATATGAAGTTAGTTATTTTGCTTTTTGTTTTTTCCCTTCTCGAGTTAGTTATTTTTAGTTAGGGATGACATTGGGCGGTGCGGTGTGGGTTGATCTTAATTCGTAAAATTTTTAATCTGTTCCGCCCCGTAGTATTTTTTTAATATTTTTTTTAGTTAAATTTGATTCTAAAAATAAATTTTCATTTTTTTTCATTAATTTGTATCAATTTAATAGGATAGTGATTTAAAATTTTGTTTTTAAAAGGTTAATTGAGAAACAGGTAAGAAATTGTATTATTTTTTATTAAACCATTTTCATTTATTATCTTGAATAATTTAATAGCTTTAAAGAAATTATTTTAATAAATAATGTTCTACCACTCTTATAACAAGTAAGAAGTTTAAATTAAATTTGAACTCACATAAATCACATATACCCGCAACCCACCCCCGCATCCCACCCGGCCCGCCCCACATAGCCTTAAACCCACCCCGCCCGCCCCATTTCCATTCCTATTTTTAGTGAATGAAATAATTTTGTGGCAATCATATGTGAGATTACATGTACTTTCCTTATTGTACCCTCATTCATCAAATTGTTTCTTAAGATCATTGTTTCTTTAAAACATACAAAGTTTATAACATTAATATATTCACTGAATTTCACAAGATTTGGATAGAATAGAATGTACCCCAACCTTATCACGATCTTGTGAAGATAAAGAACTTGTTTTCGAAAGACTCTTAATTGAGTACAATTTAATATCTGTCCCTTCAAATTGGGATGTTTTAATTTTGAATATACGATACACTTTTTTGTGTTGAGTAATGATAATGTTTTTAACAAATCAATTGCATTGCTAGATATTTCAAAAAACAAGCAAGTGATAAAAAAGTTGGTTGTAGCTCACTGCAATACACACTTGGACCCAATTCATTTTCAACAAAAAATGGAATGACAGTGTCAAATAGGCGGATTGGACTGAATTTAAGAATGTTAAAATGAATTGAGTTAATATATGGGTAAGTCAATACTTAAATATTACTTAGACTGAAGCGGGTTGGGATGAAATGAGCTAAAAAACGAATCATAACTCTTACTAAGTTTTAAATTAAAAGTTTGTTTTCTTACAATTTTTCCAAGCACCTAATAATTTTCCCCTTGATCGAATAAAAAATTGTTTTAAGAATATTTAGACCAGCCCAATTAAAATAGGCTGAACTAAACAGATCAGAACGAGCCACAATTAATAATGAGGAAACTAAGCAAATACCCCATAAAAAAAAATAATTACAAACATTTATCCCTTTACATTCATACCCCAGAATAAACGAGTTACTAACATGGTCAAATCTTTCAGGTTAACCGGATCATGATTTTATGGGTTGATTTTACCAACCCTGCTGATAAATATCCTTCAAGAGTTTACCATGTTGAGGTCATTCTGTAACAATAACTACAAGATCTCTATAGAATGAGCCTACTTTACGCACTTCCGCACCAAGCAGGCAAGGCCAATTACACAGGCAAGAAGGCCTCACCAGTGGCATCCAATCCACTTACAAGCAGAAGACCTTAGTCACGGGTATCATTCAATGCAGAAAAAAGAATCCAATATTTCAATCAAACCCAAAGAATATTGCTTCCAGTCGCTTGTTAAGATCAAACTTCGAAGTACACATGAACAAAGTAGTTTCATTTAACATACACTAAGAACTCAGTACAACAACCACCTCGCGTGAGGGGGGTGTCGTCAACTTCAAAGATAAAGCAGTATGATACCTATTACCACATGTCGTTGGGATTTAAAAAGCCCACCATACACGTACACACACATTGACTCGATCTAATAAAGATCTGATCGCCGTTCCTTACTAACTTCTTCTCCAGAACTATGGATGGATACTGCTACCTCTTAACTATTTTATAAACTCTTTCCTAAAGAGAAGGTTAACAAGCAAACTAAAAACGCTTTAACCTCTCTGTAAACTCGCTCGGGCATATTAACACAGAATCTACACAAAGTCCACCTTTGGTGTGGGTGCAATCGATTTGGGTCATGGAGAACTTAACTTTCGTATTTGCTGCAGACCCTGTAACTGTAAAGTCTCCCACATGGTGATATTTCCATTTTCCAGGCTCTTTCATGTAACACTGGGTTGTAGCTTGCTGACCATCAGATGTTGAGAGCTGGAACTGCACTGGCTTTTTATCCCATCCGTGAACATGCTCGGAGTTGCAAATTCGACGTCCAAATCTTCGAGAGGAACGTCCTACTTGCAGCCTGTAGAAAATGCTATAGGACCCTGCTGGGAATGGGAAATCAACCTCTCCACCCACTTCAACCCACCATATCTGTTGGAGATACGCAATGGACTGGAATCTGCAGTGAAGGAAATTAAAGAAATCCTTAAGTATTGGTATGCCTTAAGATTTAGAATGTTTTAATGTGTACAACAGATAGCAGTAAATCTAAAACATAATGCAATTATGTCATACTCGAAAAGCCACCACCAGAAGGCAATTTTTCAAACAACAGAGATCAATTGTTTAAACTCTCTTTGGAGGCTAAGCGAAAGGCATATTCTTGACTAATTTACTGGTCATAAGATGGTCATACTATGAAGAGAGTTCCGATTGATAACTGCTAGAAAATCATGAGAACACGCAATCAGCGGAAGTAAGTAAAACTTGAACATTTCTCTTTTCAAGCAAATAAGTTGTTCTCACTTAAAGGAACTGGTATCAACCACACCAAAGCCCTTTATGCATCTAAAACACATATCTACCAATCAATATTTCTCCTGATGTGTCAAATAGTTCAGATTACTTCTCAAGTACCAAAACTCTCAAAACAATTCTCCAAAGCTATCCACTAAATTTTACTATAGCAAGAACGCAGAATGAGAAATTGCTAAATCAATTAAGGTATCGAGTACCTGAATTGCATAGAAAGAATCACTTTACTACTCATGTTTCAATTTCAAATAAGCGGGAAACAGGCAAGAGTTATCCAATATACATAAAATTTCCCTGCCAGAGGCAACAAGGAGACATAGAAGACCAAACTAAACAACCTCGATTCAAACAGTCGACTACAATGTAAAAAAGGAACCTCTATTTTTTAATGACCAGGTAGACCAACTCATGTGCAAGCCCCATGAGACGAGCTTGACCAAGAAGGCCAACCCCCTGCTGTTGCAGGCAAGGGGTTTCGAACTTCAGACATCCATTATGGAATGAACTTGAGACCTCCATTGTGGAAGTCCCAAGCCCAAACATCTAGGCCACCCCGAAGGATTGTAAACAGGAACCTTTTTACAGGAGGATTCATCAAAAATGCCTGAAGAATTGGATCCGATCAGCCGATCTAAAAATACATGGATCAATAAACACACACATACAAATATACATTCTGCTATAACTTGATAACAAAAGTAAAAACACTTTTTACCCCTCACCTTGATTCGTCTGTTTTAATACGACTCCAATATCTCCTATCGTCAATGCCTGTTATCGCCAATCCATTTGCAGAGATTGATAGACAAACCCTTCCAGTACCCTTATCTAACCAAACCTTCTGCATAGATCCCAATCAATAAAAACCCATCAGAACAATTTATACAGAATATTTAATCACAAAAAGCTTATCCTCAAATTCACCTAAATTTAATATTTGTCCAGATTTAATGAATTTATCAAGACAAATACACTATTTGAACAAAATCTATACAGGCTTCTAGCTCCGCCCCTGATTATATAAAAACAGGATAAAGATCGAACCTTTGAGACACCATCAAAATAACTAGGTCGACAAAGCCTAGCATAAATATCCCTTTTGCACAAATTGTTAGAAAAATCATCAACCCCACCAAAAACCCTATCAATAAGCAATTCATAATTTATCGGCAATTTCGATTCCCAAACAAAATCAGCAGAAGAAGCAGCCCTACAACCACGATTAAGCATCGAAAGACTACAGATCTCCGACGGGTTTAAATACACCATAACTGAAGCTACACAACTCTCCGGCAAGTCACCCAAACCGGGATTCGCCGGCGGTACAGGGACGGAACCACGTGGATTCAAGAAAAAGGATAAAGAAGAACCCATTTTGAGAATTTGACAGTTTTTTAGAAGAAAATAGTTTGATTTGAGACCATCAATGGAGGATATAGAGAGGGAAGAAGACAATTTGAAGAGGTGGAGGTATAATTGGCGTATATATAGAGAAAAATTGACGCGTACTTTTTGTTTGTTCTGATCTCGGATTTTGCGGGATATAAGCAAGGAAAACATCTATATACGTATCGGCAGGGTCAAAATTAGCTAACACAATTTTTAGATTATATGAATACGTATTGTTTAGCTTGACACAAAATTTAAAAATAATAAAATAAATATTTTAAAAGTTATTAAATATAGAAATATGTTTTTAACAAAGAATCGTGTAGATCTTACAAGAAATTAAAAGATCAAGAATAATAAAATATTGTGATTGTCTAAGCACAATAAACAATAGAAGATTGCCCATACATTCACCTTGACATCCTCATTTCTGCGACATATATATATATATCCCTAAAGTTATTAATAATTCCTATGATATATGATTTAGTATGTTTAATTTTTAATTAATTAAAATATATATTTTGGTCTGTTAATGAGAAAGTATCTTATATTTTGACTACTTAAAAAATATAATATTATTAAAATATAGGGTAACAATATAAATTAACATGTTATTCTATAAATAATTAAGTAGAGGAATGATTAGACAGTTATGAATATTTATGAGTAAATGAACTAAAACTGCACAATTTAATTAATTTTTAAAAAGTTTAATATACTTAATTAGTTATTGTAACAATTTATTTTAATGATCTTGATATCCGAACCAACTATCGTGTACTTCGATTAATTCCACAGCAACTAATGTTTCTTTTGACTTAATATTGTTATCATATATATTTTTTCCCTTTTTGTAGCAATAATTATATTTTTTTCCTTTTCGAGTGGTGTATCCATTAACATGTGATACATCATACACGTACAATGCCCCTGATCAAATAATTGTATTACACATAAAATGTATAGTATAGGGCCTTAGGCTCAAACTAATAATGTGATTAACAATTGTTTCTATTAATTAAATAAGAGGAGGAAATTTATTATTTCATGTTGAGTCATGAATTTAAATAAATAAAGGAGATAAAACAATAATAAAATATAATTATTGACAGACCATGTAATTTCTCTATTTATTGTTACAGAAAATAGGCAAGATAAGTGCAAAATTCAAATTACATATCGAAACATAATTTCAATTTTATATCAATCTTTATTTAAATGAGTAATTTTAAATCATGATGGCAAGCTCGTGCCTTATTTATTTGTAAATTTAGGACTTTTTTCTCTTTAATTTGTTGTCTAGTCATGACTTTTAAAGCATAATCAACTTTTGAAATGTCCATGGATTAGCTTTTAATAGAATATTTCTTTAAACCCAAACCAGTATTCTTCTTGGTTGACTTTTTTTTCTTTTCTTTTCTCTACTTTTCCAATTTTGTTATTAATTATGCTATCTAGAATATTCAAGTCTTGTTGAATAAATTAATCAACTGTCAAGAAACTTCTTTATTAAGTACTAGTTCTTCTATTTTTTTTTTCTAGTATTAACAAGCAATACTAAGCAGATACATTATCCTTTTAATTCTAATTAAACATCTAATATTTAGTTATAGGAGTATTCAATTAGCACTTATAACCACCAAAATCTTTGTAATAATTGATCATTATTAACAGATCATTATCTTACACATATGTCTGAAAAATGACCAACTATTTTTTAAAATTCATTTTTCTATACTAAAGTTGGTTGGTCAAATCTGATTTTTTTTTATCAACATGTTTAGCTAATAATTAATAAACATATGTGTAATGTATTAGACTAATAGTTCACACACTAGAATATATTTTTGTAGCCTTTCTGTTTGCTAAATTATTAATTTGTCCTACTTGCCATTGTTCCCGATGAAAATGATTCCATGGTGGATTAATTGGGATGTGATTTTCAGATTCCTTATAAAGTTTTAACAATTTTTTTTTAAATTTGCTTTTGAAGTGTGAGTTAAATGTAAGATGTAGTTTAATATGATATCAGAGTTAGATCCACTGAGAATCTGGTATAGAATCGGCCCTTGAAGTGTGGGAATCAAGTTGTGAACATACTTTCGGTCTTTGAATATCACACTCTAGATCAAACAATGAAATTTCGAATAAAAAATATATATATGGATTCATGCATGAGAGGAGATGTTGATAAGAATGATTCCACATTGTATCAAGACGAGATTCTTGAACTCTTTTAAAAGGCTCGAGCAATTCTCGACCGTGATAGCATTTTGGGTGAGTTAGACTTTGAAACCTAAGTTGACTACTATTACCCTTTAAATTTTATATATTCATATATAATGTTGGTTTTATATTCTTTCTTTGGTGCACTTTTCAATTCAATTAGTGTGAAACCATGAATGATGTTTGATGGTCCTCTTGAAACCACTAGCTATAAAAAAAATTAATTATATAAAGCCAAAAGAGAATGTTATAACGCTATCATTAAACTTACATATAAATAAATTGAATATTAATATTAGTTAGAGTAATATGTGGTAGGTTTGTATAGAAAAGTATTGGTTTTGTTGTTTATTTAATTATTAATTTAAAATAATAAATAATTTAACGTGTATCCAAGTCAGCATTTTGCTAGTCAAACAATTTAACGTGTTTTCCAGCCAATATTTGTATGACTGCATGGCCTAAATTCTCCACGTGGAAAAAAGAAACTAACCAGAAAATTATAAAAATAATATAAATTAAATAATATGACTAGTAAAAAACCGCTCATCTAGCAAATCCATTTATAATAGGCCTTTCGTCTCATATTAGTTGATTATTTACAGTGTTGTTATCAAACCTTATTACTCCTTAGTCCTTACATTTTTGGTACTATATGGTGCAAAATGAAAATTCTATTTTAGCCTGAGAATTGCATGTGAAGCTAAAATTATTTGGTTTTACAACTAAAGATAATGTACATTGTTACACACTAATATTATTGCTTTAAATGTGATTTCTTTTTATTTTACGCAATATTTGTTTGTGTCTTGATGTGATGATAATTTGTTTGATACGTGACAAAAGATTAAACTCGTATCAAATATAAAGACTCTCACGCAATTAAAGACAGTACAAGTTAAAATTTGAAGTTTATAGATAAGAAGTTTAGTTCTTTTAGATAATTAAGTTTTTAAATTAATAATTTATGCAAGACTTGTATATAAATTTTCTTGTGCGTTTTATTTTATAACTATTAATTATTAATTAATATTAAATTATTCTTAAGACAAGTACAAGATTGTACAAGAATTATTGAATTTCGTCAAATCGAAAATAGTTTGCACTCTACTTCTACTCCAACGTAGAACGACCAAAGTACAAGACCAGGAAGAATATATGTCTACTTTTAAGCAGATATCTCACGTTTGAATTTTGTGTATAAATTTTTTGTTGAAGTGTCGTCTCTCAAAATAGGCTCTACAATGCATAAATTTGAATCAGTCGGGTTCGAATATTGGACATCAAATAAAAAAAAAAAATAAGAATGATAAGTCAAAAAACATTAACTAATAACATATTTCACTATTTGATATAACTTAGAAAGAACCACACCCCAAAAATAGTTATATATAAAGGTGAGAGAGCCTAATATAAACCTAATATCTGTATATATAGATTAATATATTGCAACACTGATGTGCAACTCAAGTCTCATACCTCAGAACATATCAAAATAAATCACTATGCTCTGCTTTTGCCATCCTCGACAACTCCACACTGAACAACTTTCACTCTATCACAAGTAGATAGCTTTTTTTTAATCGTCATTTTTGAGTCAGGTACTCAAGTGCCTATGGCTGACTGCGTGCTAGACATTGCTAGCCTGAGGCGACTATGTAGTATTACCGCTACCATCCATGCCTAGACATGAAGGGTTGGTGGATGACTCTGATACTATAGTTTCAATTCAAGAAAAATCGCACTCTAAAGGCTAGCTATTAAGATGAAAAAGCTCATGACTATATAAACCCAACATCAATACATTGCAATATTGATATCATGATACTCAAATCTCATAACTTTCAACGGACCATATACAAATACAATTCAATTGTATAAATAACTTATCTCATTCAAATTTTTGGAGAGAGATTTTTATTTTTTAATTATATTTTATTAACATACAAGCAGCCTCCTATTAATTTACATACTTCTTCAAAAGTACCAATTCCAACTATGTTAGTTTGGTTTGTGTTTTCATTAGAAAGTAGATTATAATTTAAAAGTATCAAAAAAATTTGAAAACTATTAATTAATTTAACAAATAGTTATAAAGTAGATTTTTAATTAAAAATTTTGTGCATTAAAAAATTCAAAATTATATTTGTATTGTTGGTTTGATTTGGAATTGATTTGATTTTCTCTTGTTAATACCAAACCAAATAAAAAAATGATCGGATTTTTTCAATGCCAAATTAATCAAATCAAACCACAAGTCGATTCTTTTATCTGTTTGACTTAATTTCTTACTTCAATTAGACTTGACGATTTAACTTGTACACCCATAATTCCAATACCTACTACTCCGCTAAGAAATTCATATCCTACATAGCTTCAAATATCCCAACTAATTTTTGGGTAAGATTTATGATGATATAATTTGTCCAATTTTATACTCAAAATATATGGCCAAATACATTGAACTAGTCCATTTATAATATAATTTAATGAGACCAAAATGAAAAATATCAGAAAAGGGTAGGGGAGCCTAATAACAACAAAAATATTGAAGTCATTATCATTTTTATGTATAGCCTTATATATATGAAATTTGAAAGCTTGCTTATCATAAACTGACACTGCCTGTCTAGTCTTTTTTGTTCCTACTTTTGTTGTTGGTGAAATTACAACTGGACTGACAATGATATTTTCACTCAATTTAAGCCGTTAATTTTCTTCTTCTTTTTTGTCTGAATAAAATGATAGAATTCAAATAAAATTCTAAAAACCTAATAAGTATATTGATACTAAGGTTGACACTTCGCGTCTCCATAGGGCATACAAAGTACTTAGAACTCAAAATAAGGAGGCAATAAATAATCTCCATCGCATGTGGCCCTAGAAAAGGGAATAATTAAGGGCATGTTCGAGCTAGCCTCTGATACATGTTAATGTTAAATCAATATAAATAATCGTATGATAAGTGATAATAATCAAGGTTATGATTCATGATATTTTCAAAAAATTTTAATGTTCTATAATAATATATTATTAGATTATATGGCGTATTATTTTATGTTGAAAACTTTTCATCATCAAATTTAAACATGATTGACTACTAAGTGGTCATGTTTTCATACATACACAAAATAAAATATCTAGAGATTGTGGATTTGTAGTTATGTGCTAATTTATTTTTTTGATGATTTTGACGTTACATCAAAATTGTGGTTGCTATTTATGAACTGTTTGCTTTATTTGTGATTTTAACACTTTCCATGCCGCTAAAGTTTAATATTTCCTTGTCTCAAAATAAGTGATATTTTAGCAAAAATTACCTTATTAAAGATGGAATATAAAGAAATAGTTGGAAAAACGTAATAATTTTTTTTCTTAAATTTTTATGGTGACACTTGTTTTGAGATAAAATTCATTCACTAAGATAACACTTAATTTGGGACAGAGACTAGAGAGAGTAATAACGACATAAGTATAGAATAAATATCTTATAAACAATACAAAAAAACACATTGCTCGTTTGATAGTGAGAAATGGGAAAAAATGTACTCGCTCTATTTTATTTTGTTTGCTCTACTTTTCTTTTTAGTCTCTTTAAAAAAGAATATCTCTTTTTATTAACAATTTTTTAATTTTAATTTTCACGTAATATATTTAAGATAAATAAAAAAATATATTTTAATATATTTGACATTCTTTAATATAAGAGCATAAAATTGGAAAGTCTTTTTTTATTTTTATTTTAAATTTAATGTTAAATCAATATATAACAAATAACTTAAAACTAAGAAAGTAGGATAAAATTTGTAAAAAGCTGTATAAGGCAATAAGGTTTTCGAAACTGACCAAAATATATACAGGTCATATTGTAAGTGATTTGTCGGGAATAAAATAATGTACAATTGATTTGATGTTGTAAACATAATATTGTTTTAATTATGAAAGCTGCAAATATCATTTCAGACCAAATATCATTGCAAATATCACAAAAAAAAAAGCGATTATATTTTCATCGATAATTATTGAATAATAATAGCTTAATTATTATTAAATATATTTTTAACGCTAATTAATTCTCTTTATAAATACCTGTAAAGCTATAACCAGAGGCGAAACCAAAATTAAGAGTTTTGGGGTTGTAAATTTCCTTTGAAAAAAAGAAGAGAAACTTATTATTGATAGTGAAAAGAAAAAGTCCATGAGCTAATATACATATGTATATTTATTTAACAAAACAAAGTCCCTAAGCTAGAGTGAAAAGCATTTTCACAATTCTTTCCTTACCACTAAGCTATCAATCAGTTTTGTTAGGGGTTCACGAGTTAATATATATATATATATATATATATATATATATATATATATATATATATATATATATTATATACAATATGTACAAGATTACTTATGTTATTTCTTTCTTTTAATTTATGGGATATTAATAAAATTTTAAGAGTCAAACAATTTTTTTTGTAAGTCCTTTAAATTTTAAGTTGTTAATTATTGTAATTTATAGTATTTTATGTAATTTTTAATAATATATGTTACTCTCTTTGTACCAATTTATGTGACACGGATACAATTTCAAAAGCCAAGCAAATTTTGTATATGTCTTTTAGATTTTGAAGTTATTTAATTATTCTGAATTATAGTACATTTTACGTCATTTTCAAATAATATATGTTGCTATTTCTATCCCAAACTATGTGACATGGATAGAATTTTGAGAGTCAATCAAATTTTTTATATGTCCTTTAAATTTTGAAGTTGTTAATTATTGTGATTTGTAGTACTTTTATGCTATTTCATCTATTCCAATTTATGTGGCACTAATAGATTTTGAGCTTCAACCAAATTTTTTAGATGTCTTTATAATATTTTAGGTTTAATTACCTTTTTTTCCCCGAAGATCCATTAATATGCTTTCTTCATAATTATCGGTGGAGCTACCTTTCAATGTTGATGGTCTAGCCACGTACCCTTAAAAGAACAGACCAACGAAAGCTTCCTCTTATTGCTCATTATGCGGATTATTAAGTAAAAAGTACTCTAATTAATTCTACTAAAGATCCACTAATTGAGTGAAATTAATGTGAGAAAGCACTGAAAGAAAGATTTAATCCTTCCCTCTCAGTCCAACAATTGATTTTACATTTAGGGTGTGTTTGGTACGAAGGAAAACATTTTCCGAAAAATGTTATCCAATTTTCTCATATTTGATTGGGTTAAATATTTTTCAAATCAACTCATTTTCCTCAAATTTAAGGAAAATAACTTCCCTTCAAAAATTAAGGAAAACATTTTTCACCCCACCTCACCCCTACCTGCCACACGCCCCCTCCTAAAGAAAATTTAAGTTTGTTTTTAAAAAATATTTTTAATTTTTAATTTTATTTTTCTACTCTATAGTAAAAATAAAAGATAATTTTCTCAAAAATATTTTTCATTCATAAATCAAACACTAAAGAATTTTTTCCAGAAAACATTTTCTACTCACCAACCAAATATGAAAAAATAAGTAAAAAATCTACTTGTTTTTCAGGAAAATATTTTCTAGGAAAACATTTTCCTTCATATCAAACACACACTTAGATCCTAATTTTCTCCTTATTATTAATTATAGTCATTTATCTATTATATTTTTCAAAATATTATATTTATTATATTTAAAAGGTGATATAATAAAATTATTCTTTTATTTATAATTTCCTAAGAAATGTACAAAATTAATAAGGAATAAATATTATTAGTCATAGATATCAGTCACCAAAACAGTCATGTGGTAATAAGAAATCAAAAGGAATACAACTTAAGTGGCCCCATGTTTCCAGAAAGTTGTACGATTTTTTTTTATTTTTAAGGGACAAATTAGTCCAATAGATACAAAAAGGTTGACTACTCCTTTATCTAACCAATTGAATTACTTCTTTCATGTGAAATTACAAAAATAGCCTCTTAGGACTTTTTTGTCAATTCTCATAAACGGGAAGCTCCTCACATTCACTCTTATTAATAGTAAGTAATATATATATATATATATATATATATATATAAAAAATTTTGACCACAAAGTTTGGCCAGAATTTGACCAATGATATTTTATCTATGTTATTTTATTTTTTTGAACATTTTTATCCTTTTGATTTTAATACTTTTTAACTAAAAATGAAAAAAAAATTAGTTTGTTTTAAAATTAAAAAAATATTATAATTTTTTTAATTTTCTGGCCAAATTTTCTTGTCATTTAGCACTTCCCTATATATATAAATACAAAATCTACGAAAAAGTTATTGGGTTCCTCCAAACCCACGATCCTCCACATAGCTCCGCCTTTGCCAATAACGATATTAGATTAATTGACAATTAACTAATGTCGGTAAAAGCTTTAGCAATCTTTATTAATGTGTATATTTATTGCCATTAAAAATTATTTTTGCTCTAGTGTTTATAATACACTTACCATTCACTTATTATTAGTGTACATATGTCATACAATATGTATATATACATCAACGACGACTACAAACTACTTCGCCCATTTTTAATTGTCATGTTACGCTTTTCGAAAGTCAATTTGACTAGTTTTCAAAGTTAAATTAGATACATCAATTCGATATTTTAAACAAAAAAAATTCGATATTAAAAAAATATACAAAAAGTACTATAAATTGCAATTTTTCGCATATTAATATGATTAAAAAATATATCGTAAAATGTTCATCAAAATTCTTATAGTTTGACTCTATAAAAGGAAATCATGACAATTAAAAGTGGACGGAGGAAATATTAACTTGCTAAAAATATTAAGATTCCTAAAAAGTTACCAAAACAAACCATTATGTACGTTAATTTTCATTAAAAGCAGCAAATTAGGAGTAACAAATTGGAATTAAGGTATGTTCTTTGGAGTAAAAAAACATTTGGATCATTTTTCAACAAGCCTAAACAATTCAATATCATACACCATTTATTAGGAAACTTCAAATGTAATAATATATCTGGCAAAATTGATGGTTAATGTAGCATTACGAGAATATTCCAAGGCGGGAAATCAAATCCTTATTAACAGAATAACGTAATCAATGAGTTGAGCTACGAAGATTCTTCACATTATGACTTACGAGTCACAAAGTACTAGATAGATAAGTATCTACATCCATCTGAATGTCTGCTTTTTAAACTTTCAATGTCTCTAGGTAATTGCATCGTCTAGCTTATTGAACGAATTTCTACACTAGAATATGGCGTACAAATGCATAATTGGTAGCGCTAGTGGCGGAATCATAATTTCAATTAAGGGGTGTCAAAATATAAAGAAGTAAAATCGCTTAGAAGTCAAAGAGTGACAATATGTAATATATATATATACATAAAAGAATATTTTTACCTGAGCTACACAATGAATTTTCCGATGAAGGCGTGTCAGTCGACACCCCTAAGGTATATGTTGCTTTGCCGCTGAGTGCTACTAACCATTACTCCGTCCCAAAATAAATGTCTATTTTAGCAAAAGAAATTTATTTCAAAATAATTGTCCTTTTAGAAATTCAAGACAATAATTAGTATTCTTACTGCCTCATATTAATGGTCCACTTTCCTTTTTTACAAACTACTTGAAAATTATAAATAAGGTAAGTTTTATTACATCCTTCCCTTTTGTGTGTGAAATCGAGAAAAAAATTGCTTCTAATTTTATAGTCTTTTGGTTCTTAATTACTTGTCCACTTTTAAATTAACACACCTATTAAGAAAACAACAATTGATATAGTGAATTTATCATTTTACCCTTTTACCCCTATTAATTATGAAGTAAATTAATTAAAATTTTAAGATTTTCAAGAAGTTCTACCTTTTTCAAAATTAATTAATTAATTGAGGATATACAATGTAAAAATAATTGCCCTTTCTTAATTTGTCAAAATGGACAAGTAAAAAAGGAAAATTGGACTAATAATTAGAGACAGAGGGAGTACTAGAAAAGTTTGTTAAATTCTCGAAAAATAAACTCTCGCCAATATAATATATGAAGGACAATGTCATCAACACACCTCAAACTGTGAGAATTTCCAATGAAATTTCAAACAGGTACTAATAACTTCAAGCCTCAGGGTAGATCTGTGCACTAGATTTATACACAATATACCATTTTATTAAATACACAATATCTGGCTTTTCTTGCTACACTGGAAGATAAAAAATCATACATCCTTATTACAACAAATAGAATAAAAGAATAAATCTAAATATGAATCCAGTGAGACAAATGAAAGAAGCCTAGAGAAATATGTGTATTTAGCCGCAGAAGCATGTGTGTCTAAACATATGCTATAAAGAGTTGTATGTACATAGCCACGGTGTGGAAACTCGCAACGAACACCTGCAGTCTTGTCGATGACACTCTCCTAAACTCCTCCACAGCAACTGCTAGCCCCAAAGATGTTGCGTTTGCAAAGAGGGCAGGTCGCGCTCATATATAGCCATTTGTCGATACAAGGACAGTGAAAAAGGTGACCACAGGGAAGTTCTCGAAGTTCATCTCCATCATCATAAGTAGACAGACATATGGAACATTCCTATTCACGATATATGGACGTGATATAAGCACATTTTGCCAGAAGCAAATAACACAAAAAAAGTTGAGGAAAAAGAAAAACAAGTCTATGTACAGCATCATCTACGGAAACTCTGTGTTCATCTGTTGGTGCATCTCCTCCACACAGGGTCATAAATCCAGCAAATGTTCCTTGGTTCTCACTAGTACATTTCTTCTCAGTACAATCATTGCGTTGGAATATGTACTTTGACAGTTTCTCAACATCTTCTTTGGCTGCTCCTTTCTGTAGAAAATATTGAAAGAATCATTTAAAAAAATGTCGCACAAACATTACTATAGTTATAGTATGCGAAAAAAGGAAATTCCTTGATCCACGATTTCCATATATGTTTGCTTGTGAAGAGAATTCAATGGGAGAAACCCTGACCTGATGTCAATCATCAATTAACACGTGTGTTTACAAACAGAGAATACCTTCTACTGAATGAGCTGCTGAAATTCGGAGCCCACTCATGTTCTTGGAATAGAGTAGATTGATCTTGTTCTGCGATTCTACATCAACCTAATTACCCAATAAAATGCAGTCTGCCACTATTGACACCAAGAATGAAGACCAAGCACTTCGTTGAGTTGCCAATTATCTTGGTTAACTAAAATGTTCATTCCATTTTCTTCTGAAAAGAGCATCCCGAGGATCTCCTTTCAGAGAATGGAAAACATATATCTTCAGGGAAATGAAAGTATATCGACTACTTCTTTAATACTCCTACAGGAAACATTGAATTCTAAGTTTCCAGTCTACCAATGGCAGCTTGAATGTATCAACAACGTAATCAGCTGTTGTGAGCAGCCCAATTCATCTTAAAGAAGTCTCATCTTAAACTTATCAATAGCAGGAACAAGTCAAATCTACATTTCACGACATTAACCTAGTCTAATTACATAGGTTACTCACGCAAACCTTACTTTATTGCACGACTATTTCTTCTGCTTCATCCCAGTAGCTCTTGAATGCGTTAAGGGCATCATAAAACGCAATCAATCTACAGACTGAATAAGAAATGTCATTAAATTCATCTAAGATAAACAGGTGGACAGGCAGAGCACTTTCACATTGCACTCATTATTATCAATCATCTTATTGTACCTATATGGCAGAGAACTAGCTCCAAATATAGATTCCCCAAGAAAGAATTACTCATAGAGAAAAGGATACAAAAATAAAATTAAAGAAACTAGAAAAATCACGAGACCATTACCTTATCAGCTACAATGTATAGAACAGCAATAATACATGGAAAGCAACAGCAAATTCCGAGACCAATAGCACAAGCCAGCACAAGTAAGAAGATCACAAAGAATACATCAAAAGCCAAGAAAACAATGCAAAGCCTGCATTCAGATTAAGTTATTAAAGATGACAGCTTTGATTTGAGAAATAAACTGAAACTAAAGGTCATACATTTTGCTTAGATAAAGAAAGTTTTCCATGCATACCAGTACAATTGAGGGGATTCATCCACCATTCGCTGCCCACCAGTACATACCCAATAAAATCCAATGATCCACCAGAATAATGATACCATTGTATTTGCAGAATCCATTAACTTCGTCACATAACTGTACCATTTTTTTCCGAACACAAAAATGTTATACAGACCAGCATTGCATGATTAAAATCATTGCAGTTTCTCAGCTAACAACAACAACAACAACATACCCAATGAAATCCCACAAGTGGGGTCTGGAGAGGCTAGAATGTACGCATACCTTACCACTATCTCGTGGAGGTAGAGAGGTTGTTTATCAACTTAACACACATAAACAATCCGAACAACTACGAGGGGATAAAAAGACATAATAGAAACAAGCAACATTGCAGGGTAAAGAACTTCACGTTAGCTTCCAAATGTATCAAAAACAGATTCCTATTCATGAAAAATCTGTTGTTTCCAGCTTTGAAACTCAGTGGATAATGGGTCATTCCCTCTACCCTTCTCTACTTGGCATCGTTCCCTCTACCCTTCTTTACTTGGCTCACCAAGTGCTATTGAACCAAAGCCAAGAGCAATTCATATATAAAACTACACAGAGGCAGATGGGCCATTCCCTCTACCCTTCTCTACTTAGTGTCGTTCCCTCTACCCTTCTTTACTTGGCTCACCAAGTGCTATTAAACCAAAGCCAAGAACAATTCATATATAAAAACTATAGAGAGGCAAATTCAGAATTTAAAATTCATCGTTTAAAAAACGATTATATGTGCCCAGAGCTTCAACAAGTTCTATTTCTATCAGAAAGCCAATTTATCTCTTATATACTATTCAATAGATTCCTAAATAGGAACACAAGATATGCGCGAAATACAGTGTATATTAAAAAACTTGGGTAGTAATTCCAAATTCTTTGAGAATATATACCTTGTTCTATCCGGGGTTAAATCAGCCAAAGTAATATAACTCGAATCTAGAGTAGGCCTCAAAACCCCCTCTCCGGTGAACAGCGATTGCCCATACCCTCTTCTCCGAAACTCCAAATAAACACTAACAACATGAACCATACAAAGCAAAGAGTACCCAATAATCCAAACCCTTAAAGGCATTTCCGGGTTTTCATTTTTACTCAACACCAAAACCACCATAGCAGCAATAATGTACATGAAATTCCACAATAGATCGATAACCACAACAGGTTTTGAATAAGCCCAATTACTCTGCCGATCATCAATTTGCTCAGACGGTTCATGCATCATTAATGCCCTTCGATTGCTAGCTCTTTGCATAAACCTAATCGTTTCACGAAGACTGTAACGATTAGTTGATCGAAAGAGAAAAAATCCGTCATTGTTGTTCGATCTTAGTAATGGTGAACTCGATGGACTGGGTAAAAACATTTTTTCAAATGATTTGAGAGAAATATTGTTGAATCAATGATAAAATTTTTGTATAATTGAACAAAATAGCTTTTTTTTTGGGGTTAAGAAGAAGCAAAATGTTGAAGGGACCAAATAATTGGATTTGGTTTATGAAAAATCTAACGATTATTTATATAGACTTAATTAACCGTATTTGAAAATTGGAAATTTCCTATTCTCCTTACTTTGTTGTCCCATGTGGCACCTTTATTTTCTCCATTTGGTTACTCAAACTCATAATTTCAAGATTCAAGACGATTTACCGAGCAACTCGACAATTTCTTTTTAGTTTGTTTTAAAGAAATGTTATAGAGGTAAGTTTAAAAGTTTTTTATTTTTCTTAATAAGTAGATATTTAGATTTATTTTTTGATTTTTTTAAGTCAAATTAATGATATTATCTATTTAGAAAAAATGGAATATTGGATATAACAAGTGTGATGGTTTAGGAGTTAGGACACATACACTTCACTTGAAAGGTTTTTTTTCTAAAAATTGAAGAAAAAAAAAAAGTGAGTGGAAATGATTATTTACTTAAAATATTTCTTTTTTTCTCAAATCAATATTTTAGAATTTCAAAGAATAAACAATTAATAAAATAAGAGAGGAATAAACCTAAATTAAAAAAAAAAAAACTTTGGGTGTTGACTATATTATTTTCCTCAGATAACGCATTTATTTAGTGCGATAAATAAGTTCTTTGATTATAACGATTATTAAGCATGATCCGTAAATAGAATTTATATTGCACATTTTCCTCATATAATGCATTTATTTAGTGCGATAAATAAGTTTATTGATTATAATGATTCTCAAGCTTGACCCGTAAATAAAACTTATATATCACATTGAATAAGTGTTATATCTAGATTTTGTCAACTTTAACTGTTACGTTATTTTAATTACTTCTTATTTTTTAAATTTCGGATCCTACTAAACTGAGCTTACCTAAATTCCACTTTAAAGGTTTATTTGGCTAAAAAGGAAGTGTTAAAAGTAGATAACTAATTTAACCTAAAAGGAATCATTGATTTGCTTATATCAACTTCCAAAAAGTTGGATATAACTCATTAAAAAATTAAAATGATGATTTTGGTGCAAGAAATTATCATTTTTACCCTATAATGTTCAAAAACTCATGACAGGGCCAACTTAGAATTTCCGAAAAAAGTAAACCTAATTCTTTTTTTTTTTTTTTACGTACGAGAAGTGATAAGTTATAAGATATATTATGAATTAATGAATCATTTAAACTTCGATCGAATTATATAATTCTGAGTCTCATGACGAGTGGAGCTTGATTAAGCTATGGGAAAAAAATTTGAAATCATTTAATATATATATTGAACTTAAATGTCAAATAAATTGTGAATGAAGTTTGAAATTACATAAGGAACACGTGAAATTAAATTTATGATTAGTCAATAATCAACACAAACTTAAATGGATTGAACATGTCATGCTATCATAGACTGATTTTATCACCTCTAATCACATGAATCTTAGGTTTGCGCCGTGTGTCTTTGGACCTGGACCCTTTGCTCGGAGTAGTGAAAAGTTTACAAATTACACAGGCCGTCCTTCTTTCACAATTCACAATATTTATTGAAAATAATAAATAGAATTATTCAATAGCCATGGTATGTACATAGCTGGACCATTCACTTGTTTAGAACTGTAGGGGTCCTTACTCGTTTGGTAGTTGATTTGGAGGTGAGTTATGCATGTATTAAATTTTGTATAAGTTATATCACGTTAGGTAATTGATTCAAAATAAATTATTCATATATAAAATTAATATGATTTTTTATTTTCCCACGTACGTAGCTAATATTATATAAGTTAGGAGAGAATCAATTATATAAGAAAAAGTAACACAAGATATAATCTCAAATGCAAGACCCATTTTCTATTAAATCACAATTGATCATGTCAATGTTACCTTTTTCTTAAATTATTATTATTTTTTATTTATTATTATTATTATTATTATTATTATTATTATTATTATTATTATTATTATTATTATTATTTATTTCAATACTTGATGGTGATTGGGAAATTCTCTTATAGACAAAACAACCATTTCATCCCTTTTCATTTACTTCAATAGACAAGTCTGTGATAACAGATGCGGAGCCAGAAGTCTGAATTTTAGTATTTTTATATTACTGAATTATAAATATACAAGATTTGGATCAAAATTATTATTGAGTTCGATCGAATCCATATATAATATACTCTAGCTCCGAACCTGCTTGATGAAGCTTAATTCTATTAATAATTCAACATATATATATAAATATATATACCTTCTTTATTTCATAAAATCACCTGCAGATGAATGCAACAACATTGAACAAGGCAACTCACCACTCCTCTTTTGTCACACTCTATTTTTATTCAGTATAATATATAGTTTTTAGTACGATAGTTTAAATTTTAATTTGTAGCCTTCAAGGGCAGAAAACAACCTTGTAATTTGTTCCAGCAGGGCATGTAAACAAACTTGTTGGATCATCTTGTGGATAACTATAAGCATCTGGGCATCTTTGTTTGAAAAATTTCGACAAATCAGTAGGACCACATGACCCTGGCCCATTTGTACAACAAAATTCGTTCGTCTTGAAAACCGTGCATGGGTTGTTACACCCACCTGGTGTTCGTAATTCGTTTGGACATTGGTCGTTAATAGGTGCGTTGCATAGGAGATTACGACACCCACCATTGATTGGGCTGAATTCCATAGGGATGTTGAATCCATCGACTAGAGAAATATCGACAAAGTCCAAGTTATTGGGCTGGTTAAGTGCAAATTCGGCTAAAGTATTGGGTGGACTACCATAGCCTTGACATTCTAGCAAGCCATTACAATCTCCAGTCTCGCATTTGCCTCGGCCATTACCATCAAAGTTACAATTGGTTCGGCCCCAAATGCGAGCCTGGATTGTTCCTGGGTTCACATTAAGGTTCCAAGTTTGGCCCGAGTCAAGTCGTCTGCCTCCCCCAGGAGAGGCAGCGGCCCAGACTGGGTAGGTGCACCGATTGGTAATGTCAAAAGTGGCAGCATGAGTGACATATAAATAATATTGACCAAAATAAAGGAAGACAAAAAGGGGGAAAAACTTGAGGAAAGGCATATTTTTTTTGTGTGTGAAACTTGAAAGTGTGTTTATTTTGAGAAACTGTGTATGGGTTTAAATAGCTGATTTAATGGCCTAGTATGATGAACCTTCATTGATTGTAACTTCTAACAAATTTTGAAATTTCAAATAACACAATTTTCTTGTGGAAATTTGTGTTATAGTCCTTCATTATTTAATGTTGGTCCTTGTGTTATCTAGATAGACTTGGATAGAAATTTCTTTTAGGTGGAAAATAGAATCTATCATGAAGACATAGACCCACATTATGAAAGAGGTAAGAGAGCGTCATCTATTATCGTAGGTTCGAGCCCTGCTTAGTCTTTCACCTCCTTCTCCTCATCTGATACAAGTCGTCAAAGTACCTACCACTCTGAAGATCTCAACACTTTGATGCACCGAATTAGTTTCTGAAATTCAAACAACATAATTTTCTTGTGGAAATTTGTGTTATAGTCCTTAATTTAATGTTGGTCCTTGTGTTATCTAGATAGGCTTAGATAGAATTGTTTTTTAGGTGTAAAATAGAATCTATCATGAAGACATAGACTCACAGTATGAAAGAGGTAGGAGAGTGTCATTTGTTATTGTAGGTTCGTGCCCTACTAAACCTATCACTTCCTTCTCTTCACCTGATAAACGGTTGTTGAAGTATTCGACACCTTGCAGATCTCAATACTTGACTGGCCGATGAACCTAACTAACTTCAACCAAGTTTTTGAGAGTTATTTAAAATGTGCAATGTTATACTATCTAGTGATCTTCTCAAATTTGACGAACTATTGATTATTTAACTATTTAATTAATCATTTATTATTATGCTAACTTTGTATAGTTGCTCCACAAGTAAAGGTTCTATAGGTCTAATAATAATAATCTAAATATAACATACTCCATTCCTACCTAAATGGACTAAAAATATGAATTCTAATTAATTCAAGGTTAAATATTACAAGGATCAGAATTAGAATTTACCAATAACTAAGTTATTAAATTTGTAATTATCCCTATTTTTGTCCTTGTTATTGTGATTGCCAAGTACATCTCTCATTTTTCTCTTTCGTATCATATACATTTTGTTTTGTGTGACTAACTTTTATTCGTGCTTTAATTTGATCTTGAAAAATCTTGCTTCTTAATGTGTTTAATTAGCCATATATCATATCGAAAAATCCATAAAGAGATCAAATATCTCAAATATTTCACAAATTCATGAAATATTCATAAAGAGATCAAATCCAAATCATCTTAGTTTGATAAATACGACACTAACGTCCCTCAAATTATGTAGATCAAGTCCAAATCATCCTAAGTCGAGAAATACGCCACAAACGACCCTCGAATTATGGATAAATATCTTATGAGAGAAGAATCAAGGGATCAATAGATTTGTACCCGCAATCTTGATGAATAAAATTATGTTTCTTCAAAAAAAAAAAAAAATAGCCATACATTATATTAAATTTGTATTATTACTTCATAATTTAATGTATAAATCTAAACCTAAGATGTTTATTATTAGTACTACATAAAGGACACCGAAAATACAAATTCTAATTAATTCAAGATCAAATATATATTACAACGATCAAAATTACAGTTTACTAGTAATAATAACTATGAGACCAAAAATACATTATTATTTTTTAATATATATTTTTATCTTTGTTATTGTGACTGCAAAGTCCATTTCATATCTTCCATTTCGTGCCAAATACGCAATTTGTTTGCATGATTAATTTTTGCTCCTACCTCTCTTGACTACTTAATCTGTCGTCAAGCCGTCACTATTCACTAATTGTATTTTATCAGGCATGCTAATTTCATTGACTTGGAAATTATTAACTAAGCAAAGAATTATAAGAAATTTGAGTACTAAAATTTAAGAACTAGGGCAAGAAAAATAGGAACATCTTCATATATATATATATATTCTTAGAGCTCAAACAAGAAATTGTGTATTATGAGTAGGGCGTTCATGGTTCGGTTTGGATCGGTTATTGGTTAAAACAAAAATCAAACTAATTTAGTCGGTTTTTAAATTTCTAAAACCAAAACCAAATTAAAAAAATAACTATTGATTTGGTTGTTGTCGGTTTGGTTCCTATTTTTTGTTGTTTTTTATTTCAGTTTGGAAGTAATAAATTAAATTTGTTAAGAGTATACGTATCTCAATAGACATAGATACCTAATATATGAATAATCCACAAGAAAATTATTATGTATTCAATTAAGCAATACTAGAGTTATTCTTACACGAATAAAGTGATTCCATTAAGAGAGAGTGTGACTATCTATGTGACATAGGGTAGGTAACGATTAAAGTAATAGATTTTGATGGACTTGGTCTTAGAATTTTAATATCGGTCTAAAATTTAAGTGTTGGGCTTGAGAAAATGGTAAAATTAAGACTTGAGTTAATTAAAATTTAAAAAAATATTTATATTTTATTTATGAATAATATATAAATAATTATAAAATTTATCTATATAATTTCTCAGTTTGGTTTGGTTGTTTTTGCGGTTTTTTAGTAAAACCAAAACCAAACCAAATAGTATCAGTTTTCAAAATTTAAATTATAAAATTTATCTATATAATTTCTCAGTTTGGTTTGGTTGTTTTTGCGGTTTTTTAGTAAAACCAAAACCAAACCAAATAGTATCAGTTTTCAAAATTTAAAACCATATCTAACAAAACCATACCAACTATTAGATTTTTAAATTGGTTTGGTTCGAATTACAGTTCGATTTGATTTTCTAACCATAACCATGAACAACCCTAATTACGAGTTCGACCCTCTTCTCCCACGCAAAGATTTACTTAAAGGGCAAAAAGGTACTTATGAATAATAAAATATTACTCCTATTTACCAAAAAAACGATACAATTAAATTTATATACGAGATCTAAAGGATGAAAAGTATAGGAGGCTTCATTGGTGCGAGGTTTCCATTTTTAATCCATGTGTCAAATCTTAGACTCGTCTTACTGTAGAGCTCGATTTTTATCCCATACAAAAATAACACCTTATATTCTTTCATTTTCAATAATACTGAAGTACTTCTCAATGAATTTTTAGCTCAATAGATAGGAGTAATAATGATGTAAACCAAACTTACATAGAAATTTCAAACATCCTAATTTAGAAGCAGCAATTAAAGAAAATATTTTTCATTCATTTATAAATTTATGGACAAAATTCCATTGGGATGTTGAAACCATCAACTAGAGATATGTCGAAGAAATCTTTATTGTTGAATTGGTTTAAAACGTATTCAGCCGAAGTGTTTGGGGTGTACTACTAAAAGTTTGACATTCGAGTAGTCCATTGCAATCTCCCATTTGACATTGACCTTTGCCTAATGTGTTGAAATTGCAATTGGTTCGGCCCCAAACTTGTGGGAAATTTCTATATTTAAATAGCGATAATGATGTAAACCAAACTTACATAAAAATTTCAAACGTATTAAAAGAAGCAACAATTAAAGAAAAAAATATGTCATAGAAATTTCAAACGTCTTAAAGAAGCAACAATTAAAGAAGAAAATATGTTTCAACCATTTAATTTAGGCATAATACATAAATATGTTCTTAACTTGACCTCATTTCACATTTACACCCTTCAATTCTGGGTGTGCACAATCATACACTTTAACTTATATAAAGTTGAACAAGTAGACACATGAGTCTTATGTGACATAATACACATAACACACCACGTAGGATGAAAATTGCCTTGTAGGATGCCAGATAGAACGTGTGTGCACTTTAAGTGTCTACCTGCACACACCCAAAATTGGAGGACATAAATATGAGTTGAAGTTGAGTTAAAAAACATATTTATGTATTATGCGTTACGGACAAAAGACTAGGACAAGTAAAGAGACTGCTTAAATCATTTGAAGGATAACTAAAAGAAGTTGAACATCTATCCTTAAAGAACCTCGAATAGTTGGTCGCACCACAATTTCCAGACGTGCAACAATATTCGTTCGTCTTGAAAACAGTACAAGGATCGTTGCATCCTCCAGGAGTCCTTAATTCATTTGGACACTGTCCTATTATGTCCGCGGTGCATCTGATCCTGGCAGAGCACTCATCCGCGGACAAAGGACTAAATTCCATAGGGATGTTGAAACCCTGAACAAGAGATATGTCGAAGAAATCATTATTGCTGTATTGGTTTAAAGCGTATTCAGCCAAAGTGTTTGGGGGTGTACTACTAAAAGTTTGACATTCGAGTAGTCCATTGCAATCCCCCGTTTGACATTGAGTGTGGCCTAATGAGTCAAAATTACAATTGGTTCGACCCCAAATACGACCCTTTTTAGTTGAGCTCGTGGTCATGTCTGGCTCGATTTTCCATGTATCACCATACTCGAGTCGTCGTCCCCCACCGGGGACGGCTGCTGCCCATACCGTGAAGGGACAATTATTTTGTATGTCGATTATTGCGTTTGCTTGTATTGAGATATGATCAGAAGTTATAATATAGAGGGATATGAAGAAGGATTTGATGAAGCTCATGTTTGCTTTAAGAATAAATGTGATAATAATAACAATGGATTTGTAATTAAGGCTAGCTAAGGCCAATTAGTCAATAGATCAGTTAAATTATTGGTGACACAAGAAAGAGAGGGGAGACTTTAATTTTGACTTTATTAAAATGAAATTATAAATATCTAATGATGCGTAATATATAGAAAATATTCTATATGTTTCACTTTACTTGTTTATTATTTGAAATATGGATTTTCTCTGTTAACATATCAAGAATACTCTCATTATATTGGTCACGGGATATTACTTCGTAGGACATTCGCTAGAAAAAAATACTTGTAACTGAATTGTTTGCCTGAAAAATCGTGAGGGTGTAAATGGGGTAAAAATTTGTAGAAATAAGGGGTAAAAACAAGTGAATTAGGTTCGATTAAACATTATTTTTTTTGGCTAAGTCAAGAAAACAAGAACAAATGGGTCGAATATTAAACTAAGAAAAGAATAAGAAATCTGAGTACTAATATGTAAGAACTAGGGCAAGAAAAATAGGAAGAATTTCTTATTCTTAGAGCTCAATTAAGAATAACACCTCATATTCTTTCATTTTCAATAATACTAAAGTTCTCATTGAATTTTATAGCTTAATAAATAGGGATAATGATGTAAAACCAAATTTACTTAGAAATTTCAAACTTACTAAGAAACAACAATTAAAGAAGAGGAAAAGAATCATCTATGTCCTTGTACTTTCAGAAAAAAGGTTATATTAGCCATTCGTTATATTTTTTTGGGATAAGGCACAAATACCCCCTAGACTATATATGATCGAAATCTCAGAGACACACCTTAATTAAACTAAGGTTCTATTACCCCTGAACTTATTTTTTTTGTAATTTTGTACACTTTTTGTCTTATGTGGCACACTCGGTGACTCCACGTAATTGAGGTGCGTGGGAAATATTTGAATGCCACGTAAGCCAAAAAGGTGCACAAAATTACAAAAAAAAAAATGGGTTCAGGGGGTAATAGGACCTTCGTTTAGTTGAGGTGTGTCTTCGAAATTTCAGTCATAGTCTAGGAGGGTACTTGTACATTTCCCCTATTTTTTTGATATATTTTCCCCTAACAACCAACTTTAGACACGTATTTGTTCTTGAAATTGTTAAGTCTCATCTCCCCACTTTTACCTCCTGCATGACGCCTATGCAATAAGCCTACATGGATTTATATATATTCATTCCACTTAAAATTCTTCCTAGCTTAATTATTATAATTTATACCCAACCATTTAATCCGTAAAACCTACCCCTAATACTCCTATTTCATTGTCGTAATTCCCACGAAAAAATAACAATTCTTTGACAAAAAAATAGCAAGGGTTTTTCATATATAATTGGGCCATAGCCTCCAGCTACCTTCTAAACTAATGAATCTTCTCTTGTAATTTTCAATTCAAAGGAAATTTTAAGTAATATATATATATATATATATATATAGGCACACCACCAAGACACTATGTAGGATGATAAAAGAGGGTAGATGAAACTTAACACTCCCAAGGGAATATATATATATATATATATAGGCATGCCACCGAGATGCTATGTAGGATGATAAAACAGGGTAGATGAAACTTAACACTCCCAAGGGAATATATATATATATATATATATATATATATATATATATATATAGGCATGCCACCGAGACGTCATGTAGCATGATAAAAGAGGGTAGATGAAACTTAACACTCCCAAGGGAAAATATATCATGCCACCGAGACGCTATGTAGGATGATAAAAGAAGGGAGATGAAACTTAACACTCCCAAAGGAAAATATGTGTCTAAAATTAGATGGTTGAGACAAATATATGACGAAGGTAAATATAACCCTTTTTTTTTAAAGTAAAAAACCAAATATGCCTCTATTCCATACGTTTCATCCATTTAATTTATGGACAAAATACCACTCTATAACTAGTTCCATCGGGACAAACGAAGGTACTAGTTGAATCATCCAAAGGATAATTGTAAGAAGTTGAACATTTATCCTTAAAGAACCTCGAATACTTAGTCGGACCACAATTTCCTGACCTGCAACAATATTCGTCCGTCTTGAAAACAGTACAAGGATTGTTGCATCCTCCAGGAGTCCTTAGTTCATTCGGACACTGTCCTATGATGTCCTCGGTGCATCTGATCCTAACAGAGCACTCATCCGCGGACACTGTCTGGCTCGATTTTCCATGTATCACCGTACTTGAGTTGTCGCCCCCCACCGGGGACGGCTGCTGCCCATACCGTGAAGGGACAATTGTTTTGTAGGTCGATTATTGCGTCTACTAGTATTGAGAGATGAGAAGTCATATTATATACTACTATATAAAGGAATATGAAGCAGGATTTGATGAAGCTCATGTTTACTTTAAGAATAAATATGATGATAATAACAATGAACGAGGGATCGAATTTGGAAGGACGAATTATAATCAATACTCCGTCTGTTCTTATTTATATATCATCATTTTAGATTTCACGTCTCTTAAAAAATTATATACTCCCTTTGTCCAATAATACCTGTTCACTATTGACTTTGCATGCACACTTCTTAAGAAACTATAAATAGAAGAGTAATTTTACTATATCACCCTTTGAAAATAATAAATACAATATCTTGAAAAATGTAATAGAAAAATAACTATAATTAATGATAAGGATAAATTGAGAACTTAGTGTAAAATTATCCATTGATTTCATACAGTGGATAAGTATTGTTGGACATTCCAAAATAGCATATTAGACAACTATTGTTGGATGGAGGGAGCATAAGCTTACCATTATACTCTTATTTAGTGTTCTCTTGAGGTCACGTTTTAATAAATGAACATAAATTAGTTTATTTTGATTAATTATATAGGTCAATGAACATGAATAATCATTTAGTTTTCCTATATTAATCAAATTTATATTTTCAATGCTAATAACTCTTAAAGATAAAATAAAAAAAATAATATTATTTATATATTAATTTTATGAAATAACAAATATTAAAAGATATTTATTTTAAGTAAAGACGACATAGAAACGGAGAGAGTACAATTTACTCAATACATGGTGTGAAAAGGACACAAGAAAGAGAGGGAGACTTTTGACTTTATGTACCATGAAATTATAAATATCTAAAGATGCGTAATATATAGAAATTATTACTCGCTCGTTCAATTTTATGTGAGATAATTTAATTCGGTATGAAATTTAAGAAAGAAAGGAAGATTTTTAAAACTTGTGGTCCATAATAAATGATAGAAATTTGTGTGACTGTAAATCATTTCATTAAGAATAAAATAGATATTTTATAGTTGAATTGTTACTTAATATAGAAATGTGTCATTCTTTTTGGAACTAATTAAAAATGAAAGTAAATCACATAAATTGGGACAGAGGAAGTAGTTTCTTTGTTTATTTTTATTTGCCCATTATTTTAAATATATATATATATATTCACTTTACTTGTCATTTTAATATATCTAGAATACTCTCATTATATTGGTCACGAGATATTACTTTGTAGGGCATCCGCTGAAAAAAAATATTGGTCTCTGAATTGTTTGCAGGAAAATTAATAGTGAGTGCGTAAATGAGGTAAAAAATTGTGGAAATAGGGGTTAAAAGAGAGTTAAGTTCGATCAAACTCCTTTTTTTGGGGAGGCTAAAACAAGAATAAATGGGCTAAATATTTAACTAAGCAAAGAATAAGAAATTTGAGTACGTGTTCAAAATAAGAATAACATATTTACTTTTCTATAATTATCTATTTTGCTTTAAAGAATAGAAAGAGTCAGCAAACTCAAAAAAAAAAAGCCAAGGAGATGTACATGAAAAGTATGAAACAACTTATCGAGTCATTAACAAAGATGCTTTCATTGGACAATGAAAATGAGATAATCAGTTGAAAATTTGGATCAATCTATCCATTTTATGTTGTTACTGCTTAAAAGTCATCTTTTTTATAAAGTGCATTCATTAAAAACAAAAAGGTACCATAGATATTAAAAGCTAGTCAATACATTGCACGATAATTGCTAATCTATTACCAAATCAACTGATATTTTATAGATTGGCTAGCAGATTAATAAATTTAAAAATCAATATCCAATAGAACAAATCATTAAATAAAATTATCCATCCAATCCGTCCAATAAGCCGCACTACTAAAATGTAAGAATTAGGGCAAGAAAAATAGGAAGATCTTGACTGATCCTACTGTATAGCTTGGTTTTTACCCAATACAAGAATAACACACCATATTCTTTCATTTTCAATAATACTAAAGTTCTTACTGAATTTTATAGCTTAATAAATGGTGATAATGATGTAAGCAAACTTACATGGTAGAAATTTCAAACGTTCTAAGAAACAACAATTAAAGGTTGGGAAAAGGGTTTGAAAAATACTTTAACTTTGGTCAAAATTGTTGTTACGATATCAAATTTTATCGATGATCTTTTACCTCCTACACTATTTAATAGTGTATTTTAAATGTATATATGTGCCTATATGGACACATTATTATTTGTAATGATGCAATGTTTATGATATCCACGTGAGCACATATATACTTTTAAAATACACTATTAGATAGTACAGGGATATTGTTACAACAATTTCGGTCAAAATTAAGATATATTTCAGACATTTTTCCCTTAACGAAGATATGTTTGATCCATTTAATTTAAGGACAAAATACCACTCTATAGCTAGTTCCACTGGGACAAAAGAAGGCACTAGTTGAATTATCCATACGATAACTGTAAGAAGTTGAACATTTATCCTTAAAAAACCTCGAATACTTGGTCGGACCACAAGTTCCAGACGTGGTGCAACAATATTTGGCCGTCTTGAAAACAGTACAAGGATTGTTGCATCCTCCAGGAGTCCTTAATTCATTCGGACACTGTCCTATTATGTCCGCGGTGCATCTGATCCTGACAGAGCACTCATCCGCGGACACAGGACTTGATTCCATTGGGATGTTGAAACCATCAACAAGAGATATGCCCAAGAAATCATTATTGTTGAATTGGTTAATGGCGTATTCGGCTAAAGTGTTTGGGGGTGTACCATAAGCTTGACATTCAAGTAGTCCATTGCAATCCCCCGTTTGACATTGACCGCGGCCTAATGTGTTGAAATTGCAATTGGTTCGGCCCCAAATAAGACCGTTTTTAGTTGTGTTTACCTCGATTTTCCATGTTTCACCGTACTCGAGTTGTCGTCCCCCACCAGGGACGGCTGCTGCCCATACCGTGAAGGGACAATTGTTTTGTACGTCGATTGTTGTGTATGCTTGTGCTTCTGAAGAGTCATAAAAGAGAGGGATTTGATGAAGCTCGTGTTTGAGGACAAATACTCAAATATTAATTACTTATTTCTCAAATCATTTATTTTCTTAATGAATTTGTCAAATCCAAATGTGACAAGTAAAAGAAATTGAACCGAGTAGTTGTAATAACCTGGGCAGAAGACAACCTTGTAATTTGTACCAGCAGGACATGTAAACAAACTTGTTGGATCATCCAGAGGATAACTATAAGCATTTGGGCATCTTTGTTTGAAAAATTTCGAATAATCAGTAGGACCACATGACCCTGATCCATTTGTACAACAATATTCCTTCGTCTTGAAAACTGTGCACGGGTTGTTACACCCACCAGGTGCCCGTAATTCGCTTGGGCATTGCCCATTAATATCTGCGGAGCATCGGATTTTGCGACACCCACCTTTGATTGGGCTGAATTCCATAGGGATGTTGAATCCATCGACTACAGAAATATCGACAAAGTCCAAGTTATTGGGCTGGTTAAGTGCGAATTCAGCTAAAGTATTGGGTGGACTACCAAAACCTTGACATTCTAACCGCCCATTACAATCTCCAGTCTGGCATTTGCCTCGACCATTACCATCAAAGATACAATTGGTTCGGCCCCAAATGCGAGCTTGGATTGTTCCTAGGTTCACATTAAGGTTCCAAGTTTGGCCCGAGTCGAGTCGTCTGCCTCCCCCAGGAGAGGCAGCGGCCCAGACTGGGTAGGTGCACCGATTGGTAATGTCAAAAGTGGCAGCATGAGTAACAGATAAAAAGTAAAGGAAGATAAAAAGGGGGAAGAACTTGAGGAAACGCATATTACTTTTCTGTGTGTGTATGTTCAATTTGAGAATGTGTTTATTTGAAGACACTTTCAAATGTGATGAGCTTCACAGAAATTCTCTTGTGGAAAATTAGTGGTTTTTAGTCTCCGAATTATTGAAAATTTTAATACTGGTCTTCGCGTTATCTATTCCTTTCGTCCAATAATAGTTGTCCACTGTACTATTTTGAAATGTCCTTAAACAGAGGGAGTAGTAATTTGTATTTAATCTTCAATTAATTAAAATATGAAATATTAATTATTTTTCTTGTGAATCTTCACAAATTTGATGAATTATTAATTGTTAAACCATTTACTTAACAATGCATCATCACTTCATAATTAAAGGCAGTATAAGTCGAAAAATAATCTAAATAAAACATACTCTCTCCGTTTCATATTAATTAAATTGTTGAGATGTTTCACACTCTTTAAGAAAAGAAGATTAAGACATAAATTAGGCTTAACTTTCCATTTTTACCCTTATTAATTATTATTAAAAATAACTAAACATTAATTAATAACTAATTCCAACACTAATTAATGAAGGGTAAAATTGAAAAAAACATTTTAAAAGTAATTTTGAAAATTGAACAATTAAGTTAATTTGAAAAATAAAAAATATCTCAACAATTTAATTAATATGAAATGAAGAGAGTATAGTAATTGTTGTGTGAAAGTGATTTTAAAAAAACGTACATCCTAACTAATTTAAGATTAAATATCTCACAGATAAAAACTACTCCTTAAAAGGAACAAAAAGTACAAAAGAAAAAAAAATCTCTATTATTGTTCGTGTCATATACGCAAATCTATTTGTTGGTTCTTCTCTTCAAAAATCTTGCCTCTTGACTTGTAAGTCAAGCCGTCACTATAATTGAACTTTTATAGGCTTGGTAATTTGAAAAAAATATTATAATGGGTGAGCACAAATATAACTTGATACTTACTTCGTTCACTTTTACTTGTTATTTTATTTTTAAAATATATATATATTTTTTTATTTGTCACTATTTCAAGACCAATATTAAACATTAATTAATAGAGATAATGTGGTAAAATATATAGTATATCAATAATTATTTTCTTAATGGATGTGTTAATTCAAATAATGATAAGTAAAAATAAACAAATGGAGTAATACAAGTCTAGTGTTAATATAAACCTTACATATTACTATATAAAGGTTTATATATATAATATATAAAAACTATCAAAATTACAGTTAACTAGTAGTAACTATGAGAGCAAAAATACAATTTTATTATGATTGGAAAGTCCATCTCTATCGTCCATTTCGTGCCAAATTGGCAATTGTTTTGCGTGGCTAATTTTTATTAGGCCTCCTAATTTCATTGACTTGGAAATTCTTCACTAAGCAAAGAATAAGAAATTTGAGTACTAAAATGTAAGAACTAGGGCAAAAAAAAATAGGAACATCTTCATATTTTTAGGGTCCATTTAGTCACATGAGATGAAATAATCATTATACGAAATCATATAAGATAAAGTTGATGTTTTGTTTGGACATACAATTTAGATTTCTAAGTTATATTTTTTTGCTTATAAACTTAAAAATCCCAAAAGTTGTGAAAACTATCGAATTATCCAAATTCTTTATACAATCTAATTACCAAATAAGCAAAAGTTCATAAAAAAAATGATACACTATCACAAAGTTATTCTTAAAAAAATACAATATTTATTGATGGAACTTTAGTCTAATAAAAAGATAAAATCGAACCTGAGTTATATTGTCCTACTCTTTACTTAAAATATTTCTCTTTCTCAAATCAATATTTTAGAATTCCAAAGATTAAACAATTAATAAAAATAAGTAATAATTAAGGTATTAATATAGGTATAAACCTAAATTACAAAAGAAAAAATGTAACTATTAAGAGTTTGTTTTATTTCCCATATATCACACTTATTTAATGCGATATATAAGTTTGTAGATATGATTATTAAGCTGGATCCGAAAATAAAACTTATATGATACATTAAATAAATGTGCTATATTTAGATTTTGTCAACTTTAATTATCTATGTTGTTTTGATTACTTTTTATTTTTTAGGTTTCAAACTCTCACCTAAATTCCACTTTATAAGATTCATTTGGCTACAAAGAAAGTGTTAAAAGTAATCTTTAAAGTAACATATTAACTAGGTTACTTTAAATGTTATGTACATTAAATTTTCTGTTTAATATTAAGGGCATTCAAGAAACAAAGCACGAGTTAATTAATCATATCCACAAGGAAAGAGAAAAATAATTATTACATGTTCAAATAATAAAAATTAGATGACTAATTTAAACTAAAAGGTAGATTTTCTGGAAAAAGTAAGACTCAACTCTTTCTTTTCTTAATTATGACTTACGGGTAATGATAAATTATAAGAATAAATTATTTATGAATTAGTGAATCATTTTGACATGTTAGCCTAACTTACCTTGCCTTCTTAGTCAATAGTCAGTCCAAACTCAACATGTTTGACAAATTATGATTTCATTAACTGATTTCATCACCTCTAATCACAAGAATTTTAGGTCTAAGTAGTGTGTAGAGATGTCAAAATGGGCTTAGCCCATGGGGTCAGCCCAACCCAACCCGGTATTGGGGTAGAGTTGGGATATAATTTTTCAAGCCCATTTAAAACTAGGGCTTATAAGCACAACTCATATAAGACCTTGTCCCTTGAGGCTTGATCTGGGCCGGGCTGAGGTCAACCTATGGACCAAAATTATTTATTTAAGGGTAACTTACAGAAATCTCACTAGTGTATGAGCTAATTACTTAGATGCATGTTATATTGTAATATTACGAATCTTACCAGATTTTGGTACGTCCAGATACATGTATCCTCAAAAATAGGTATAATTTGTTCTAAATATACTTATCCAAGTAGATTCACATGTATCTAGGTTACTTAAACAAATCCCGCGCCCTCACCTCCCTTCCATCTCGCTCGCCACTCTCTTATCCAGTCGTGTGCCTTTGGACCTGAACCTTTTGCTCAGGTCATCCTTCTTCACCTATCATATTAGAAACAAATACAAAAAAATTGTAGAGAATCACAAGAAAACAAAGTTGCATCGTGTTCTTTTCATAGTTAGGATTATCAAACTCAATTTCGATAAATCAGGCCACGGGAAATGCCAAACTAGGGAATGCAAAGGCTTCTCCAATGCCAAAGGTTTTGGGGAACCCTAAACCAATTTGATAATTCCAATTTATTAGATACATCTCTCGTTGATGGAATCTTAAGCCTACCTCCAGTAAATGCGCTATTTGCATATGATCCTACGTGACATATATTTGAATTGGATCAGTAAGACCAAATACCATATAGTTATAAAATAAATAGCATTTTTATATATACGAATTCAAATCGAATGTCATTTTAAGTATCATAATGACATAATACTTAAACATGACCCTTAACTTGACGTCAGATGACAACTATGACTTTTAACTTTGGATGTGCACAAGTAGGCACTTAAACTTGTATAAAATTGAACAAATGGACACATTCGTCCTACATGGCACCCTACATGGCAATTTTGTGTCCTACATGGTAACCTATATGTATTATGTCATGTAGGACACATGTGTCTACTTGTTTAATGTTATACAAATTTAAGTGTCTACTTGTGCACACTCAAAGTTGGAGGCCATTAGTTGTCCGCTCAAGTCAAGTTAAGAGTCATGTTTATGTATTATGTCTATCATAATAGTGTTCACTTGAATATAATCTCACATCCTTCGCTTACATTTGTTAAACACACACACATATATATTAAATCAACTAGGTTATCCCAGCTTTGATTTTATCCCAATCGAACATGAAATAAATATAATTTAAAATTACTCTCAAAATTAGTTATTTTTTATCACTCGCACGAAATGAGCCTTTAACATCTTCCACTTGCAATACCATTACCTCAATTTTATTAAACAGAATCATGGAAACAGTAATTACTACTCTGTATTTCTGTTTGTTTATAGTTTTTATGTCACTGCTTTACCTAAGGAATGAATTTTACAAACAAACATACTCTTATATATGTTAAAAAAATAAAAAAAATATAATTATAAAATTAGAATGGATTAGAAAATTTCAATTAGTGATGGCTTGACTTAGGGTCAAGTAGATCGACGTATTTGGCACAAATAAAATTTCTAAATTTTGCGTTCTTTTGTTGAGTTAATTATTCTAATTTTATTAATTAAGTGTAATGCAAAGACACATATCCAAAATACGTTTCAAAGGTGAAGATATCTCCGTTCCAAAAACAAAAGTGATGTAATGGCCTTTAATGTCATTAACCTTGACAATTCGTTTCTAAAAAAAATTAACTCTCCTATTTGTAACTCCTCTTGCGATCATATATAAGAAGTGACTTTGGTGAACATAGATACACCACACTACCAACAAAAAGAAGAGAAAAACGTTTTCCCTCTTTCTTCTTAGCTAATTCTTAGAATATTTTTTGGGCAACCTCCAAACTTTCAGCCAGGAGTGCACGTATTTGAGAGTAACTGTGGAACCTTGGGGAGCAACCGGCTACAACGATTTGCACCAGAGTCGGGCCGAAATCGCTTTCAAGGCAGCGGTTGCCACGATACAATGTTTGTAATAAGTTATTTACTACTTTGTAATTCCAATCCAATATCAATATTGTAATATTTTTCCCAACAAATGAATTTTGAAGTTGCTTTCCCTCATTCCACTCGTCCAGACTTCATCCCTTTTCATGAACTTGTACAATCAATGTCACAAAGATAGCCAACTCTATTATTAAATAAATAAGGAAAGGGAACGAATCACAATTACAAGTACACCTGAAAAAATACTGATGAAATGAACTAAATACGAATAGTTAACATGATATGATCATATATGGATTGTAAGTTGTAATATAACTCAACCCCTTTGAATCTTGTGATCGTGTCAAGTTGCAAATTTGGGTCTAATTCTTGTAATGAATGAAATACAAATAGTTAACATAATATTATTATAGATCTTAAGTTGTAATAAAACTCAACGCCTTTGAATCTTGTGATCGTGTCAAGTTGCAAATTTGGGCCGTAATTCGGATTCGCGCCGAAAAGTCTCACATTGAGGAGTAAAGCACTCCCTAACAAAGGCACGACTCCGTACTCAAGGGGACTCTAACCCAAGACCTCTTGTTTAAGGATGAATGAGTACTTATCACTCCACCATAACGCTTGTTGGTCGGAAGTTTGCTTTAGTTGAATGGTGATCCGACAATTCTTTTATACAACTCAATCGTTTCATCTTTTTCATTAATTTCATCATTAGATGGATGTAGAACCAAAAGTTAAAGTTTATGAATTTTGAATTTTAGTTCTTTTAAATTACTGAATTCTAAATTAATAGCATTTATATATCCAATGGATTAATCAAGACAAATACAAGAGATATGGATCAAAAGTTATTGAGTTCGAACTTTAGCTGAATCTTAATTCTTTTAATAATATATATATATATATATATATATATATATATATATATATATATATATATATATATATATATATATATATATATATTCTTTATTTCATAAAATCAACTGCAGATGAATGCAACAACTTGAACTAGACAACTCACCAGCTCTCTCATCTTTGTCACTCTCTTTTTATTCAATATAATATATAGTTCTTAGTACTATAGTTCTAATTTAAATTTGTAGCCTTCAAGGGCAGAAGACAACCTTGTAATTTGTACCAACAGGACATGTAAACAAACTTGTTGGATCATCTTGTGGATAACTATAAGCATCTAGGCATCTTTGTTTGAAAATTTTCGAAAAATCAGTAGGACCATGATCTTAGGCATTAATTGCCCATGGATTGATTACTTTAAAGAATGATCTTTAGTTATTATCTTGATTTTTGACGTAACTTGTGATGATTGTGCACTCACACACATGATTAGTCATTTCAGGAACTCTCGAAGGAATTGGAGTTGGAACGAAGAAAGGAGCAAAGACATGCAATAAAAAGACTAAGGTTGAAGGCTCCAGGGCCAGGTGCACTGTTAGGCGTGAGGCGCCAAGGGCCAACATTTAGAGAAGCATTGCAGGCGTATTGCTAGGCGCGACGCGCCAGCACCTGAAGGACTGAAGCGCTTTGCAGACACGGCGCGCCAAAGGGAAAAATCACCCATGGTGCTTGGCGCTCTGTTAGGCATGTCGCGCCAAGGAGGAAACTTCAGAGGCAATTTTCGGGCAATGGGAGGCGCGAAGCCCCTCGAAATTTCTGAATTTTTCAGCAAAATATTATTAGAAAGGATTCCTAATTGTAGTAGGTTTTGTCTCAAACTTTTCCAACTCTTATAAATAGACCCTTAGGGCTCCATAGTTAGGGTTCGACTTTTATTGGGTGTAGTATCAACGTTTGTAATAGGTTTTGATCTTCTAACTCTTCTATTTTTCAAAAATCGCATGAACAATTGTATTTTGTGGTTTTCTAATAGCATGAGTGGCTAAACGCCCTAGGTCTGGGGTTGTAGCTACGAATGGATTGTTGATTATTAAAGGCTTTTTGAATTAATTATTGATTGTCATTATAAGTTACTTCTATATTCTTGTTTTAGTATTTTGTGCTTCATCACCATGAGATAAATATATTGTCTAATCTTAAAATTGAGAGAGGCGGGATTAGATAGACCAGAGAATATAGAGAGCTCGGTCGACCCATTTAATTGAGGTGATTAGTGTTCAGGAGTGACGTCCGGAAGAACAACTTACTTGGTTACGAAATAGGATGAAATATAAATGCTCGCCAGTTAGTCTATTTATCTCCGCTCAACGATGTAGTTAGGTAGCTAATTGGAGTAGGCGACGAGAGGTGTGTAGTCCGACTCATATAATTAACCCTATAAACCAGTAACTTGACAACTAAAATTAGTTCTAAGCTGATAATATGATACATGAGATTCAATACATGCTGCAGCCCTGGAATTGTCTTTTACTTGCTTGAAACATCATCTTAAAGTCGTTCATAATTAGTTATTATTAGTTATTGCATAATTCGTAGTAGTAGTAAACATCAATCACCAACTCTTGAAAAGGTTATTTTTACTTTTATTTGTAAAATTAAGTGTTGGATATAAATCGATCATAAGTCCCTTGGGAACGATAACTCGTTTCATTAAGAATCTATATTACTTGCGCGAACACGTACACTTGCTGTATATTAGGGAGCAACAAGTTTTTGGCGCCGCTGCCAGGGACTTAGAAATTGATTTATATTTGATCTTCTTAAGTCTACAATTAGAATATTCAAGTATTAATTACTTGATCTTAGCTTGTTTATTGCAGGCACTTGACTTTTAGGTCTGGCTCGAAAAGGAGAACTTGTCGAACCAGACAGCGAACCGAAAGAGCTTTACGCCGACGCAGGAAAATGGATAATCAAGGACATCATGGAGAATTGGGGTTAGGTCTTCGGGGAAACAATGATGATAATAACCAAGACAGCGTGAATAACCTAGAGAATCTGAACAACCAAGAGAACTTGAATAACCAAGAGGTACCTCCTGTAGTACCCGCAAAGCCCGTCCGTGATGTGGTAGTCCCACTCACAGCCAATTTGGCATCTAGTATTAGGAAACCTCCACCAGGGGGTAGATTTGAACTAAAGCACGGAATGGTACAACTCCTCAATTCTAATGGGCAATTCACGTGCTCCCCCACGAGGATCCTCAAATCCACCTTAGGAACTTTATAGATATTACTGATACATACATCCCAACTGGAGTCTCATCGGACTATGTGAGGCTGACGTTGTTCCCATACTCATTGTTAGGAGCCGTAAGGCGTTTGTTAGATTCTAAGCCATCAAACTCTATCACTACATGGGATTATCTAGCAAAGAAGCTCTTGAGTCGATTCTTCCCATCCAAGAAAATCGCTAAGCTGAGGAGTGAGATATTAAGCTTTAATCAAAACCAGGGAGAGGACATGTACCAAACATGAGCTCATTTTAAACAAATGTTGAATGCCTGCCCGCACCACATGCAAACTAATGAGGTAGTTGCTCACACTTCATTTAAGGGTTTAGATTATAATGCACGTGTGCTTTTGAATAGTGCAGCAGGGGACATGCCCTAGAAAAAACCTGTGAGGAGTTGTTCGACTTACTCGATAGACTCTCCGAAGGGAACCCATGGTATGAGGAGAAAATGCCTAGAACCATAACCCAAAGGGCCGTGGGAAATTTAGATGTAGATCAAGCCACCGCCATAAATGCCAAATTAGATGTGATGCAACATAATATAGCCATGTATTTCAAACAGATATCCTTAAATCAAGCACGGTTAACATGGTACAACAGGCATCAAATTGGTGTGGGGTATGTGGTGGTGGAGATCATAAAACCGAGCAATGTGAGGCAAACTCGAATTTCGTAAACTATTTGGGTAATGTGCAAAAAGGTGGAGGTCAGCAAAACTATGGTAACACTTATAACCCTAGATGCAAGGGGCTAACCAATACCGTTCTCAAGGGGCTGGGCAACAATACCAAAGTCCTAACTAAGGCGTAAATCCTAGTGCACCAAAAGAGAGGATGACCAATGAAGAGCTACTCCAAAAGCTCATGACTGAAATAGGGACCAAAATAAATGCTAGAATAGACAAGCAGGATGAGAACATCAGAAACATCCAAATGTCCCAAATGATACTAGAGAAACAAGTTGTGCAATTAGCCAATTCTCTGAACTTGCGTCCCCAAGATGCGCTGCCTGGTGATACTGAACCCAACCCAAAGCAACTGCATGTGGTAAGTACTAGAAGTGGGTTACAATTAGAGGAACTAGCTCTAAAGAAGAGAGACACTGAAGCAAGTACCACAGAAAAGAAAGTGGAAGAGGTAGTTAAAAACTCCAATGTTGAAGTACTCGTTCCTCAAAAGAAATTACCACATACGTTTCCACAAAGGCTCAAAAAGCAGAATGAGGATGAATGCTTCCGTAAATTTTTCTCTCTCCTTAAACAGGCTCACATTAATCTGCCTTTGGTTGACATTTTACAGGGTATCTCGAAGTATGCTAAAATACGTGAAGGATATAGTGGCTAGAAAGAGGAGGCTCACAGAGTATGAAACTGTAGCACTTACTGAGGAGTGCAACTCTAGAATCCAAAATAGACTACCCAAAAAGTTAAAAGATCCGGGTAGTCTTACTGTGCAGATTACAATTGGGCAAAGTGTTCATGCTCGGAGGTTGTGTGATTTGGGGGCAAGTATAAATCTAATGCCATTGTCATTATATCAAAAACTTTGGTTGGGTAGTCTAAAATGAACCACTATTATTCTCTAACTCGCTGATAGATCCATTGCTAGGCTAGACGGGGTGGTAGAAGATGTGTTAGTTCAAGTAGGTTCCTTGATTTTTCCTGTGGATTTTGTGGTCTTAGATTTTGAACCCGATTCTGAAGTTCCATTTATTTTGGGAAGTCCGTTCTTGGCCACGGGTAGGGCATTGATTAATGTAACAGCCAGTCAATTAACTATGAGGGCACATGATAAGGTTGAGGTATTTGATGTTTACTGCGCTTTAAAATTGCTTTCTATCTATGAAGAGTTGTCTGCTATTACTATGGTTGATCACATAGTAGAATCACAAGTAGTTGTGCCCGAAGATCCCTTAGAGAGAGTATGAGTAGGTCATGAGGTGGATGGAGATACTGAGGCTAAAGAGATAGAAACATGTTTGAATCTAGCAATGGTTGACACTCGTAAGCTTCGAGCGGAGTCATTAGATCGTGAGTTAGGGCCCCCACCAAAGCCATCAATAGAAGAAGCTCCCAAGCTGAAACTAAAAACTCTGCCGGCTAACCTAAGATATGCTTATTTGGGTGCTAATGAAACTTTGCCTGTTATACTTTCTGCAGAGTTGTCTGAATTACATGTTGATGCAACATTGATGATCTTAAAGCGGAGGAAGAAAGTGATTGGATGGCAGATGACTGATATTCATGGGATTAGTTTGGCATTATGTATGCACAAAATCTACATGGAATATGATCACAAACCAAGTGCACAACATCAACGTCGGCTAAATTCTTTGATGAAATAAGTGGTAAGAAAGGAAGTGATAAAGTGGCTAGATGCTAGAATTGTGTACCCAATCTCCGATAGTAAGTGGGTAAGTCCGGTGCAATGTGTTCCCAAGAAGGGAGGTCTGACAGTGGTAAGGAACGAAAAAAATGAGTTGATTCCTACTAGAACAGTGACCGGTTGGAGAATTTGTATGGATTACCAAAAACTTAATGATGCCACCTAGAAAGATGACTACCCCGTTCCCTTCATTGACCAAATGCTTGATCGACTAGCATGGCAGAAGTATTTTTTTTTCTTAGATGGGTATTCCGGTTACAACCAAATCTTGATTGCTCCCGAGGATCAGGAAAAGACCACGTTCACTTGTCCTTATGGTACCTATGCTTTCAAACGCATGCCATTCGGACTTTGCAATGCATCGGTGACTTTTCAAAGGTGTATGATGGCCAATTTTCATGATATGGTGGAAGACTTTGTAGAGGTGTTCATGGATTATTTCACCGTCTTTGGGAAGTCTTTTGAGGTATGTCTCCGAAATCTTGATAAAGTACTTGCTAGATGTGAGGACACTAACTTAGTTCTAAATTGGGAAAAGTATCATTTTTTGGTTAATGAGGGAATAGTCTTAGGTCACAAGGTGTCGAAATCGAGTTTAGAGGTTGACAAGGCCAAGGTAGAAGTTATTGAGAAGTTGCCCCCTCCCATTTCTGTAAAAGGGGTGCATAATTTTCTTGGTCATGCAGGTTTTTACGGGCGATTCATCAAGGATTTTTCCAAGATTGCAAGACCTATGTGCAGTCTTTTGGAGAAGGAGGTGTAGTTTGACTTTGATGAGATATGTTTGAAAGATTTTGAGATGTTGAAGAGGAACTTAATTGAGGCTCCCATCTTAATTGCTCCTGATTGGGAATTACCATTTGAACTTATGTGTGATGCAAACGATATAGCAGTGGGTGCAGTGTTGGGACAACGAAAGAATAAAGTGTTCCACTCGATCTATTACGCAAGCAAGACCCTTGACTCTACACAAGCGAATTACATAGTGACTGAGAAGGAGATGCTAGCTCTAGTGTTCGCCTTTCAGATCGTATTTGGTAGGTACTAAAGTGATTGTTTTTACTGACCATGCAACTATTAGGTACCTATTCAACAAGAAGGATGCTAAACCAAGGCTAATTCGGTGGATATTGCTTCTCCAAGAATTTGACCTTGAGATTAAAGATAGGAAAGGTACTGAAAATCAAATAACTGATCACTTGTCTAGGTTGGAGGATTTTTCTCATGTGAATGAAGGTGAGCAAATCCAAGAAGAGTTTCTAGATGAACAATTGATGGTATTAGATATCTCTCAAATGTCATGATATGCGGACATAGTGAATTTGATAGTAAGTGGAGATTATCCTCCGGGTGCAACTACCCAACAAAAGAAAAAGCTCAATCATGATACTAAGTTCTATATCTGGGATGAACCGTTCTTGTTCAAACAAGGTGTGGACCGGGTAGTAAGAAGATGCATTCCGGAGTATGAGGTTCACAAAGTGCTCAAAAATTGTCATGCTAGCCCATATAGAGGTCACCACGGAGGAGAGCGCACGATGCATAAGGTACTTCAATCTGGTTTCTTTTGGCCCTTATTATTTAAAGATTTTATTATTTTTGTGAAGGGTTGTGATAAATGCCAAAGGTTGGGTACTATTTCAGAAAGACATGAGATGCCGCTAAGTAACTTTTTGGAGGTGGAAATCTTTTATGTGTGGGGTATTGACTTTATGGGTCCCTTCCCACCATCTAGTGGAAACCAATACATTCTTGTGGCTGTGGATTATGTGAGTAAATGGGTTGATGTTGTCGCTCTTCCTTCGAATGATTCAAGGGTGGTGATAAAGTTCATCAAGAAGCACATTTTTACTCGCTTTGGCACTCCAAGGGTAATCATAAGTGATGGAGGTAAGCATTTCATCAACCATCTAGTAAAAAATCTTCTTGCTAAGTATGGTATTCGTCATAAAGTTGCTACAGCTTACCATCTTCAAACGAGTTGCCAAGTGAAGGTTTCGAATAGAGAGGTGAAGCAAATTTTACAGAAAATGGTGAGTGCGCAAAGGAAAGATTGGTCTAAGAAGTTAGATGATGCGTTGTGGGCATATAGGACTGCGTATAAGACACCTATAGGGACTTCTCCCTATCACATAGTATTTGGGAAAGCATGTCATCTTCCGGCGGAATTAGAACACCAAGCTTATTGGACAATTAAGAGGTTGAACTTGGATCCCGAGCTGGCCGATAAAAAGAGAGTGAATCAACTGCATGAACTTGAGGAGTTTAGGCTCCACGCGTATGAGAATTCCAAGCTTTACAAAGAAAAGACGAAGAGGTGGAATGACAAGCACATAGTTACTCGTACTTTCACTCTGGGAGAAAATCTACTACTCTTTAACTCTAGATTGAGGTTATTCCCGGGAAAACTAAGGTCTAAATGGAGTGGTCCTTTCGAAGTGGTAAGAATGACACAACATGAAGCTGTTGAACTTAAAGGTGAGACTGGCCCTACGTTCTTGGTAAATGGGCAAAGAGTGAAACACTACTTTGGTGTGGATTCGGATCGTGATTGGGAGACTCTTGAGCTAAATGATGAATGATCTAAGCTGCGTCGTGCCGTGACATTAAATCAAGCGCTACACGGGAGGCAAACCGTGAACAATATGTAATAGATAGATAGTTCGTTTTTGAATTTTGTTTTTTATTTTAGCGTAGTTTCAATTCTTAGACTATAGGAAGCACTTTTAATTTTTAGTTTTAGCTAGATAGGATTTTTCATTATTTGTAACTTAGTTGGTAATAGTGAAAAACAAAAAAAAAAAATTGCTGCCAGGCGCGCCGCGCCTGGCATAAAAGTTCAGAGCGCCATCTTGGGTGCGATAGCAGCGCGTCGCCCCTTTTAACGTGCCACTGCCCAGTTTTGTGTTAAATGGGTCGAAACTGACCCATACCTGACTCAATTAGTTTTTAAACCCGTAACACCACATTCATCCCCCATTCTCCTATAATTCAATCGACTCCCACTCTCTTCTTCTTCTTAAACCTCTTCTTCTTCCTCCAAAATTCTTTCATAAATTCCCACTTTCCACCATTAATCCCAAAGTTCACCCATCACTCCACCACTAAACCTTTCACTTTCCTCAAACCAACCTTTCTTCTTCTCCCCCATTAACCCACTACTTAATATCCCTTCTCCCACTCTCTTCTCCCATTCACTTCAACTTCTTTTTTGTTCTTCCATTCACCCACTCTCTCTCCTCACTCCAAATTTTTCTTCTCCTCATCCTTCTCACTGTCCAACCTGACACCCCCTAATTTTTCTATTTTTTTTCTTTTCTCCCTTTTTCTTCTTCTAACAGGTGGTAATGGCTCCTAAAGCTAAAACTGTGGCAGGTTTCAAGCGGAGTAGGAAGGGTGAAACTTTCGGGTCCTCTAGTGGCTGGGAACCGGTACAAAAATTTGGTAAAAAGGTTGTGCAAAGGTATGGCTGGTAATGGTTCGAATGTCAAAAGGAAGCGAAGTATATGGGCGATGAATATGTGAATGAGTTAAGATTACAGTCACAATTCTCCGTTATTTATCAGACTGTGAATGAGTTGGGGCTGAGGTTTATCTTTGAAATTCCGGATGATTGCAATTTGACATTGGTTAGGGAGTTCTATGCGAACTGGCTTACTGAGACTAAATACAAAACTGTGCCTGTTATGGGTAATGATGTGAAATTCTCTGCTAGAATTCTGAATGAGTTTTAGGGAACCCCGAACTATGACGCTGGTGAGTTTAATAGCTTGAAGGATGAACCTCTTTATAGGGATATCCGACATATATTGTGTGGGGTTGAGTCGACGACTATGTGGGAGCGAAGTAAGGATATTGGGAGGCATACTACCTCCACTTTGCTAATTTTAATCAGGTAGCCTGGGTGTGGTTGAAAATAGTGTGTAGTGTGTTGCTACCGCTAAACATCTTACTGAGGTGACGCGGGATATGATGGTTTTGGTTTATATGTTGATGAAGGGGATGCCCATTAATGTTGGGGCAGTTCTGAGGCAAAACATGATGAAGTTTAGAAGTAATTTGAGGTGGCGGTTTTGTTACGGGGGGTTGATAACCCATTTTCTGAGGGCTGAGGGTATTGAAGAAGAAGCGGTGGACATGATTGTTGCTTACCACCCTAATTTGACGGGCAAGATAGTTGATGTGACTAGGACGAAGGCACTGGACACGTCTCATTGACTTGTCTTGTCAGCCCAAGAGAGGCAATCCCGAGATGATAGTATTATGGCTAGGATTTCGGCATGGCAGAATTGTAGTTGCGGATAGAAGGACGTCCGGTCACTGATGAAGAGATGGAGACATTGGCAGATCGTTATTCGTTAATCGAGAGTGCAACTTTTCTGTGCAAGTCTAGTCTTGCCTTTCTGGAGCCCTTAGATGATGATGAGGCCACGATGGATGAGGTGATGGATGAAGAGGATGATGCTGATGCCGTCAATGATGAGGCAAATGCATTAATGGTTTTTTATGGAGGTGACGACGAGGCGTAGAGGCCCGGGGGAGTATTCCTACCTCTATACTTTATTTTAAGTGTGCACTGAGGACAATGCTTATTTTTAAGTGTGGGGTGGGTAATATGTCTCTGTTGTATATAGTTGTTTACTACTTTATCGAGTCTAGTATTAGTTTAGTAAAAAATTTAATTTTTTTATTTTGGCTTACTCAGTGTTTGTTTTCGGTACTTTTACTAAGTATAGTCCCTTTGAACCGACGATGACTAGTTTTATTGCTTTATTGAGTCTTAGAGTCGTCATAGAAGTGACAGTTCCCAATGATGGATGGATGATGACCGTCTTAAGGAAAAAATAGTCACATAGAGGAGTAGGATTGAGAAACCAACCTTGGTCTTTTGAAACTATGTCTGAAAAAGTTAGTCAAACGTCATGGGTAGTCATAATTGGAAAAGTGCAATCGAATGCTAACCTTATAACAAGCATGTGCTCTTAGTTTTGACTCAAAATATAAAAAATAAATGGGCTTAATTGTGTAGTAATACCGTAATGTAAGTTGTATGAGCATGTTAGTTGATATATCCTTATATGTGTCATGATACCATGTGTGGTGAGTGTTGATTGGTTCTTGCTTAACTTGATATCTAGAATTTGCCTTGTGTGTGTTGAATTAGTAGCTTGTATGACTTAGGGAATGTGATTGAGGCGTTTCTTTGAAATAGCCAATTCTTGACTCTACTTGTATACCTACAATTGAAATTATCCCTATTGAAGCCCCATTGAGCTTTTAGCCTTGTTTGTTGATAAGCCACATGATAAGCCGAAACTCATTTTTTTTATACCAAGTTCTTTTGAACCTAATAAAATCCTTAATGCACTATGTTAAGAAGAATGGTTGAAAATTGTTGGTTGATATAAGAAAGGGTGAAATGCTAAAGTGTGTGGAAAAGAAAAGAATAAATAAAACTTTGTTTTGGCCCTGGTCCTTAGTGACAATGTGCACCTCAACTCAGTTGAGGGTGGCTATTTCAGAAATATGCTCTAAACATTGGCACTGGTCCTATCAAGGATAATGTGTACCTCACTCGGACCTTAAAATCTAGAGTGAGGGTGGCTAGTGCAAAGGCATGAGAAAAAAAAATAAAGGGCAAAGATGGAGCAACAAAAAGGGATAAATATTCATGAAGTGTGTACTAGGAGGAAGAAAAACTAAGTAGGAGGTTGTTGGCAAAACAATGACATGTGCATTAGGGAGGTGTAGTCACTAAAATGATTCTCAATTATTCCCTCCCTTACCTTAAGCCGACATTACAACCAAATGAAAGTCCTCTTGATTCCTTGAGAAATATAAGGTGAAAGTAAGAATACACTATGGGCAAGCTTATGGTATGTTGACAGAAGTAAGAACTTCTTTTGTGAGAGTGAATTAATTGTTTGAAAAATAGGCCTTGTTGTTATTATGATTGCTTGAGTGAAAGTATTTACTACCACAAATAAGTTAGGGCACTCATGGCATGTGTTCGGATTGTCTAATTGATGTGATTATATGAGTTTGCATTAGCCCGGAAAAATAAGTAAAAGAGTCATTCTTTGAGCATGTGTTGTAACTTGGTGTAAATGTTGCATCCATTGTGAACTACAAGATCATGATGAAAAATGTTTGGTTGATTTTAAGGTGGGTTGATAAGTCCAAGGGTTGTGAAAAAAAGTTGATAGTCTAAAGATTGTTTGAGGACAAACAAAAGTCTAAGTATGGGGTGGTGATCTTAGGCATATTTACATGCCTAAGTTGTCAATAATTGCCCATGGATTGATTACTTTGAAGAATGATCTTTAGTTAGCTTGATTTTTGGCGTAACTTGTGATGATTGTGCACTCACACACATGATTAGTTGTTTCAGGAACTCTCGAAGGAATTGGAGTTGGAACGAAGAAAGAAGGAGCAAAGACATGCAAGAAAACGACTAAGGCTGAAGGCCCCAGGGCCAGGCGCACTGTTAGGCGCGAGGTGCCAAGGGCCAACATTCAGAAAAGCATTGTAGGCGTACTGCTAGGCACGACGCGCCAGCACCTCAAGGACTGAGGCGTTTTGCAGACGCGCTGAAAGACGCGGCGCGCCAAAGAGAAAATTCACCCATGCTGCTTGGCGCTCTGTTAGGTGCGGCGCGCCTAGGAGGAAACTTCAGAGGCGATCTTTAGGCGTGAAGCCCCACGAAATTTCCGACTTTTTCAGCAAAATATTATTAGAAAGGATTTCTAATTATAGTAGGTTTTGTCTCCAACTTTTCCAACTCTTATAAATAGAACCTTAGGGCTCCATAGTTAGGGTTTGACTTTTATTGGGTGTGCAAGAGCAATTTTCAACGTTTGTAATATGTTTTGATCTTCTAACTCTTCTATTTTTCGAAAATCGCATGGATAATTGTATTTTGTGGTTTTATAATAGCATGAGTGGCTAAACGCCCTAGTTCTGGGGCTGTAGCTACGAATGAATTGTTGATTATTAAAGGCTTTTTGAATTAATTATTGGTTGTCATTATAAGTTACTTCTATATTCTTGTTTTAGTATTTTGTGCTTCATCACCATGAGATAAATATATTGTCTAATCTTAAAATCGAGAGAGGCGGGATTAGATAGACCAGAGAATATAGAGAGCTCGGTCGACCCATTTGATTGAGGTGATTAATGTTCAGGAGTGACGCCCTGACGAACAACTTCCTTGGTTACAAAATAGGATTAAATATAAATGCTTGCCAGTTAGTCTATTTATCCCCGCTCAACGATGTATTTAGGTAGCTAATTGGAGTAGGCGACGAGAGATGTGTAGTCCGACTCATATAATTAACCATATAAACCAGTAACTTGACAACTAAAATTAGTTCTAAGCCGATACTATGATACATGAGATTCAATACATGTTGCAGCACTGGAATTGTCTTTTACTTGCTTGAAACATCATCTTAAAGTCGTTCACAATTAGTTATTATTAGTTATTGCATAATTCGTAGTAGTAGTAAACATCAATCACCAACTCTTGAAAAGGTTATTTTTACTTTTATTTGTAAAATTAAGTGTTAGATATAAATCGATCATAAGTTCCTTAGGAATACGATAACTCGTTTCATTAAGAATCTATATTACTTGCGCGACCACATACACTTGCGTGTATAATGGGGAGCAACAGACCACATGACCCTGGCCCATTTGTACAACAAAATTCGTTCGTCTTGAAAATCGTGCACGAGTTGTTACACCCACCCGGTGTCCGTAATTCGTTTTGACATTGGTCGTTAATAGGTGTGTTGCATAAGAGATTACGACCCCCACCATTTAATGGGCTGAATTCCATAGGAATGTTGAATCCATCAACTAGAGAAATATCGATGAAGTCTAAGTTATTGAGTTGATTAAATGCAAATTCGGCTAAAGTGTTGGGTGGATTACCATACCTTTGACATTTTAGTAGCCCATTACAATCTCCAGTCTCGCATTTGCCTCGGCCATTACCATCAAAGTTACAATTGGTTCGGCCCCAAATGCTAGCCTGGATTGTTCCTGGGTTCACATTAAGGTTCCAAGTCTGGCCCGAGTCGAGTCGTCTGCCTCTCCAGGAGAGGCAGCGGCCTAGACCGGGTAGGTGCACCGATTGGTAATGTCAAAAGTGGCAGCATGAGTGACATATAAATAGTATTGACCAAAATAAAGGAAGACAAAAAGGGGGAAAAACTTGAGGAAATGCATCTTTTTTTAATTTTTTTTTTTTTTTGTGAGATAAACTTGAAAATGTGTTTATTTTGAGAAATTATGTATGGGTTTAAATAGCTGATTTAATGGCCTAGTGTGCTGAACTTTCATAGATTGTAACTTCTAACAAATTTTGAAAGTTCAAACAACACAATTTTCTTATGGAAATTTGTGTTATAGTCCTTGATTTATTGAAATTTTAATGTTGGTCCTTGTGTTATCTAGATAAAACTATGATGAAGACATAGAATCTATGATGAAGACATAGACCCACATTATGAAAAGGTAACAAAGTGTCATTTATTATCGTAGGTTCGAGCCCTGCTTAGCCTTTCATCTCCTTCTCCTCACCTGATACAAGACAGTCGAAGTACTCACCACCCTGCAAATCTCAACACTTGATTGGCCAAAGAATCTCACTAGCTTTAACCGAGTTTTTGAAATTTATTTAAAATGTGCAATGATAAAACTATTTAATTAATCATATATTATGCCAACTTTGTATAGTTGCTCCGCAATTAAAAGTACTATAGGTCTAATAATAATAATCTAAATATAACATACTTCATACCTAAATGGACTAAAAAATATGAATTCTAATTAATTCAAGGTTAAATACCAACTTCTCAACTATTATAATAATACTAAAGTTTAATTACAAATTCAGAAACTCAATGCAACAACACAATTAGCAAAATACTGAAAGTAAGAACCAGAGATTGATAGATGGTAGAAAGGAGATGAGAAGCTTAGACTCAAAAGTGGGGATGAGAAACACATATGGTGTCTTTGCACATAATTCAGGATAGCCTTTGATAGTGATGCCCTGTTCTATTTAATGACAACCAACAATACCCTCCGTCTAGATCCCAAATTATCCTTTGTGAAGGCTTGATCCTATTGCTTTTACTTGGCCCAATATCTACTTAATCTCTAGTCAAGTTACTCTTGTTTAATTTACCCAAAAAAGGACACAATTGAATTTATATGTGAGATTTAAAGGGTGAAAAGTATTTAGGAGGCTTCGTTGGTATACTTGGGTGTAGGATGAGCTTTGATGCATTGATTAGTTGTTGGCCCCGGAACTCTCGGGACTTCCGATCGAGAATGTTGCGACTGCGTACCAAGTAGGGTTTTTAAAATCGAACCGTAATAAGCCAATCACAAAATTGATTTATTGACTTATTGATATTGGATTATCGAAAAAATGGTTGGGGAACGGATTAAAATTTTAAAATTAATGGCTTAATAGTATGGGAGCAGATTATTCAATTTTCTTATCGGGTAAACCGTTAACCTGTTAAGAGTTACCATACTTACAGTTTATTATAGGTATATTTGCCTCATATTATATTTTATATACCATAATATATATGAGTAATTATATATTGTTCCTTTGTCAGTACTACTATTTTTTCTGTTACTACTTACTGGCTCACTGCATTTAAAATAGTGAAAAGAAGTCATCTTTTTTATAAGGTGCGTCGAAAACAAAAAGTAACATAGAGATTAAAATTTAGCCGTTACATCGCCCGATAACCGTCCGATAATTGCTATTTCATTATCGAACCAATCGATATCTTATAAGTTGGCAAACAAATTAGTAAATTCGAAATCGATATCCAATAGGCCAAATTAAACCGTATGCGAAATTATCCGCCTGATAAGCAGCCTAGTGCCAGGTTCCATCTTCGTTCCATATTACCACGTGTCAAATCTTGACTGGTCCTACCGTATTGCCCGGTTTTTACCCAATACAAAAATAACACCTCATATTCTTTCATTTTCATTGTCCAATAATACTAAATTACCTTCTCAATGAATTTTTAGCTCAATAGATAGTGATAATGATGTACACCAAACTTGCATAGAAATTTCAAACATCCTAATTTAGAAGCAACAATTAAAGAAAATATGTTTCATACATTTATAAATTTATGGACAAAATACCACTCTATAGTTAGCTCCACTTCCACTAGGACAAGTGAAGATACTAGTTGAATCATCTGTAACATAACTAAAAGAAGTTGAACATCTATCCTTAAAGAACCTCGAATAGTTGGTCGCACCACAATTTCCAGACGTGCAACAATAATCGTTCGTCTTGAAAACAGTACAAGGATCGTTGCATCCTCCAGGAGTCCTTAATTCATTCGGACACTGTCCTATTATGTCTGCGGTGCATCTGATCCTGGCAGAGCACTCATCCGCGGACACAGGACCAAATTCCATAGGGATGTTGAAACCCTCAAGAAGAGATATGTCGAAGAAATCATTATTGTGGTTTAAAGTGTATTCAGCCAAAGTGTTTGGGGCTGTACCAGCACCTTGGCATTCGAGTAGTCCATTGCAATCCCCCGTTTGACATTGACCCTTTCCTAATGTGTTGAAATTGCAATTGGTTCGGCCCCAAATACGACCATATTTAGTTGTGTTTACCTCGATTATCCATGTTTCACCGTACTCGAGTTGTCGTCCCCCACGGCCGTGGGGGACGGCTGCTGCCCATACCGTGAAGGGACAATTGTTATGTATGTCGATTGTTGAGTCTGCTTGTGTTGAGAAGAGATGAGAAGTCATAACACAGAAAAATATGAAGAAGGAATTAATGATACGATTACTCATATTTGCTTTGAGAATTAATTAATGTGACAATAACAATGAACAAGAGAGATCGAATTTGTAAATAAGGCAAAGCTAAGAACGACTAGTCAATAGAGTTTACTCATTAGTCAATAAATGGGGCTTAACTTGTAAAAGAGAGGAAGACTTTGACTTAGGAAAAGTTGCAAAGAATCATATAAAAAATAGATGTAATATATTAGCGTTTATTTTAATTTGATATTAACTGACATTTATAATTTTTAATTTTGGATTTGTATAAGAAAATACTTAAATTTGTATAGAGTTGAATAAGTTGACACATGCGCTTTATATGACGTTCTACAAGACAAATCATGTGAGATACACTAGACCTGATTTGTATTTACCATATACGTAAGATATTGTGTCTGCACACCCAAAAACTGAAAGTCAGTCTTATAAATATCAATTAAGGTCAAGTTAAAGAATATATTTGTGTATTAATGCATATTTATACCCTCCGTCAACTTTATTTAGATGTCTATATTATTAACTGTTTCATTTGAAAAATTAAGTCAATATTAAACAATAAAAATGAACAATAACAAATAAGTTATGTCTATCCTTGCCACTAATATAGTGCATGGTAGGGGTGGCAAATGGTTGGATTGGATCGGATTTGGATGGATTGAATATAAATTGAGCAAAAATGGTTTGGAAACAATCTACCCAAATAGAATATGGGTAAATATGGATTTGGTCAAATATGATTTGGATAAATGGTTCTAACCCATTTAAAGAAATCTGTTTTTCAAAAAGAAAAAAATTACCCCCTCCCCCGGCACCCCCCACCCCCCACCTTCCACCAACCGACCCCTAAATTTTTTTGTTACCCCCTCCCCGAGCACCCCCCCACCCCCCACACCTTCCACCAACATACCCCTAAAAATTTTTTCTTTTCCAAAAACAAAAAAAATTCTGTTTTTTCAAAAAAAAAAAAAAAACACCCCCTCCCCCCGGAACCCCGACCCCCCCCCCACCTTCCACCAACCGACCCCTAATTTTTTTTTGTTTTCCAAAAACAAATAAAAAATCTGTTTTTTTCCAAAAAAAATAAAATCTATCACCTCCCTCGAGCACCCCCCTTCCACCAACCTACCCCTAATTTTTTTTGTTTTCCAAAAACAAAAAAAACAAAAAATTGTTTTTTCAATTAAGTTTGAAAATTAGATGAATTTTTGAAAATTAATATTAAATTTTTTATTTTTTAGCACAATTAAGAATTTTGAGTGGAAGTGAAAACTAAGTGATCTATTATGGGTCAATATGAATACTCATATTTAACCCATTTTGACCATATTTGTAGAGACTCTTAAAATAACTTGAAATTCATATTTAACCAATTAAAATATGAATGATTTAAGTCATTAAATATGAATAAAATAAATTCATTTCATTAATATGGACCGAAATTGTCACTCCTAGTGCATGGAATGATTGATTTTTCCCCAACGAGTCATAAAGCACCTCATCCTTATTACTCTCTATTTTTATTTGTTCAGTATGCACGTATAAAATGCTAAACTATTAACCAAAGGCTTCATTTCAAAAATACAGATCTTTTCCGTTAAAAAAGTTAACCGACAAAATAAACAAGTATATTTAGCGCCATTCCATTTTTCCTAGTCCACCCATTTCACTAGTATCTCAATTTTTTTTTTTTATAAATGGAACAATGAGCTATTGGCTTCTACTCCACACAAAATCAAAATGCAGATTCATCATACTCAAACCCTAATTTCTTCCCCTAAACCCTTCAATTTAATTCCTTTTTCAGTTAACAAAACCCCCAAATTGAATGGTAATTTTATATTAATGGATTGTTCAAGTTTCAGTTTTTAAAATTGCATATCTTCTATGTTTTTCCATAATTACTGTTAATTTTCTCTGTTTTCTCTGTAGTTGCAGCTTTGGGTAGTCGTGTTTTGAAGTCAAATCACGGTTTGCGAAGTAAGAATCGCAATGTGATATGCTCGGCTGCTGATCGATTGAGTTTTGATAATGATGTGAAACGGAAAAGGTTTCTGTACTTTTACTCTTCTTAAAGTTTTATACTGATGCTGAATTGTGAATTGATGTAAAAAAAATAAAATCATATGTTGTTGCCGCATTCAGTAAGAGATTGATGATCTAGGATTGTAGCTTTATTGTTTGATGAGTCTCTATAATCAATATATGACTTCAGTAGTTTAAATTTATTTAATCAAGGATAAGTTGTCGTGCTAATGTGCAATAGTCTTCTGGTTTATTTGAAATAAAATGTTAAGGGAAAAAGGATACTATGTACTTTTAATTTGATAACAATAGAAGCACCCAATGGTGTGACCTAATGGTTGATGAAGTGCGTTGAGAACCATGAGGTATCTCGTTCAAATCCCAGTAGAGACGAAAAGAAAATACTAGGTGATGTCTTCCAAGATGTTCTAGCCTTGGTGGATAGAGTTACGAGATATCTGTTGCTGGTAGAAGGTATCCTATGAAATTAGTCGAAGTGCAAAAGTTGGCCTCGACACCACAGTTATCAATTATTATTTTTTTGATAACAATGGAAAGATTCTACATTTCTCTTTTGTCTTGCACAGTGCACTGTTTTATACTTATCTTAAATCTTTAGTTACCTTTAGCTTGAAAATTCTAGATTGTGATATTCGTCTCCACATATTTAGTGTAGATTTGATTTCCATTGCGTTTTGTTCATATTTGGCATGGGGATGAACATTTAAGAACATTTGCAATGAAAGATGAGTATAATTAAAAGGGTAGCCCAAATCCGATGCATCTTGTGTTCACACAGGGTTTGGGGAAGAGTTACACCCCAAGGAGTTGTAAAATAGCTAGTCAGACCCAAGCATTAGCGGCTAATTCCACAACTCAAACCCGTTATCTATAGGTTGAAGATTTTTTTACTCATTGCTCCAAGTCTCCCCTCCAAAGATGAGGATAATTATAAGAGAATTTTCATCAGAGAGGATTTTCCAGGAATTGTCGTAATACTGGGAATAACTTAATCAACTAATCTTCCATTAAACTTTATAGAAATATGCAATTTCTTTCAGCCGTATATCCCAATCTTGAATGTAGTTTACATCTTCTTGTTGCTTCTTTTTGTATTATGTTTTCTCAAGTTGTTCTTGAAGAAATAACTTGCTTTGTTGCTTGCAGAAAAGTAGTTGAACACGTTAGTCTGATCAAAGGAAAGGAGGACTTATCTGAAGAACAAGAGAAAGATATGCTGGATTACCTTTATACAACCCAATATCAAATGGGTGGCATTGTTTCCATCTCATTAGGTCAAAGTTACTTCTTGTTTGACTTCTACATTGATTTAATAAGGGGCTGTGAGTTTTGACTTTAATTGTGCTCAATGAAATATTACTCGAGTTCTTTAATTTGTTGTACTTAAGTCTGGTGACCACAATATGAGATCTATCAACAATGTAGTCAAGTCCTAGGCTGAAAAACAAGGAGTCCAAACTTTTTTCTTAAGGAAAATATTAAAAATTCCAAAGGGCCGGTCAAAGATGGATTTCTCAGTTATCAAAAAAAAAAAAAAATTAAAAATTCTCCAAAGTCGAGTTGCAAAATGAAGAAAGAGATCTATATGTAGGAAAATAAAATATCCACGGTATTCAGAGCAGATACAAAAGTACTGCATATTTTCTTGGAGACATTCTTTATGTAATTTGACTTCAATTGTTTGGGTTAAATTCCTCTGCTTCTCATCCTGAACAATCTATAAAGCTTGATTTACTCAGAGAAGCTTAACTTCAGTCTTCCGTTCGAGTTTCTTTTGCATGAAGTCGGGAAATGATGCCTTTTGTGGTGTCTATTTTGTAAATGTTTGTTTTATATTTTATTTCCTGCTGTAGGACGCGTCTCTGGTGGGAATGATGATAAATATAGCCACGGTATCAACATGCGCTTTCAAACAAAGAAAGATCTATTGAAGTTTTATGAGAATCAATTCTATGTGGGTGTCCTTAGGGACCATGTTGTGCCTTACTGCCATGTATGCCCTAACATGTAAAGAGCAAAATCCTCTGTGCCATTTGATTTGTATACTTTAGTTGCGTTGCAGATAAAATCCATATCCTGAAAATTTTCAGTTTTACATGTTGACAGGAGATTATCAGTGCCGACTTTGAGTCCGAAGTAGAAGATGACATGCTGTCAATATTTCGAAAAGGGGAGGTTGAAACATATCCATTTATTTGAATCTCACTGGATGTTTGAACTTTGTAGTTAGAGTTGTTATTCCTTTTGGCCATCCAATTGACTTATGTTCTGATATACTTAATGCGGAATAGGCTAATCACCAGACTTCTTCTGAAATAGGTCAATTATTGATTCCCAACAGTGAGGCATACTGGCTTACCATCATACCTATAGTTTTTCACTCTTTAATGTCTACTACTTGGTGGTTTTCAAATTTGACAAGAGAGATTTCTCCAATCCTACCTATCTTTCTCTTGCCCGTCTTTCAGTAGAAGCATTAGTGTACGGGTAGGTTCTTGGTATCAAAATGAGACATTTGATAGTATTTGGGTGGCAGGAGTTCAACTATGGTGTGGAGCTTGTACTTCTCATAGCATTTGGTAAGAGTTCTTTGGATGGTCCTGCCGAAGATGCTTTGCTCGCTCTGTCAAAGCTGACAATGGATTTCCCATCCTTGATCGTTCAGGCTACTATCGGTATTCCTGGAATATTTTACTGATGACATTCTTATCTGTAGATTTTCCCCAATTGACATGCTTTATTTTCTTGTTTGGTTAGAACTAGAAGCCATATGGAAGCATATTTTTTAAATTAAAGTTGGAGATCAGATACACTTAATAACCTAAAGGGATTTTATTAATCCGTTTACATTTGATTATTCTGTCACTGATCAGATCAGCATTTCCTGTCCACATCACTTGTTCCCCTGGTTCTATTTTCTCTGCCAGTTCCCCAGTACCTCATAGAAATATTACTTCACATTTTCAGGTTCAAATTTTAATATTTCCAGTGCGGAATATACTCATGGTGTAGTAATACGGTTTCGCTCTCGTGAGCTCTCATCTTTTTCCTTTTAACTTGCAATTTGAAATGTTTCCAACATCTAACTGTGTATTTGTTAATCAGCGGAGGCCTTCCAGCTGTTCATGAACAGTTCCGAATATAATAATGTAAGTGTGCTCAATCAATGGCAGGTTTTCCACTCTTGGAATCACTAGCATATTACATTGTTTGTCAGTTGTAACAAAAGATATTCCAACAGAATCACTCTCTAACTTAGTTGTTCTTTAGCAGATAAGTTCAGATTATCTTTTAGAGATTTAACATACAAGATTTCGATGTTTATATTTATGTTTGAAGCCTCTTTTAATGTTTAGGTTAAAAGATAGATCAAGTTTGAAAATTAACACTTCCTATAACATGGCTTGATTTACTACTATGATAAACATGCCGAGATCATTGGTTTAAGCTTTGGCCTAAATTTCATGACTTGATGATGATGAATCTAGTTGCCAAAATCTGAACATTCTGTTTATTGAAAGCAGATGTGGAGATCTAAGTTTCGGCCAATTGTCCAAAAACATCTTTCTGTTCATTTTTCAATTGATCCAGTGGGCACAGAGCTTATGTAGCAAAACTTTCACCCCATTGCTGATTCACTTGAGCTCCTTTGACCTGAGTTACATATAAAACATTTAAACATCTTATTTTTTATATTGACCAACCGCGGTGGCTTTGAGATGCCTCTTCCGGATAATCAGCAGGTTAGCATCTAAATCACTACATTATTTAAATTGTGTTTCAGCTTTGCCTCATCAACTACATTATTTAGTGATTATGTAGCATCTTTTTATGGCTTTTGCATCATTTTTCTGTTTTAACTGAACAGGTATTAATCTCATCCAGTTAGTAAATACACTGTAATACAACATTTTCAGTTGCGTGACATACATGCTATGTATAGGGTAGTATATAAATTCAATGGTGTGTGTAATCTTGTGGTCGTTAGGCTCCAGTTACTTACTTGAAGATCTTGTGGGAAAGCAAAATGAGTTGACTTATTCGGACATTCTACTAAAGGTTTTTCTTTCCAGAATGTTGGAAATAAGCCTCGTTGAAAACCCATCTTTTTAGTTTTTATCCAGGAGCACACTAGCAAAACCATGTAGCTGGCTTTTAATTTCGAGGATCGAAGTCATTTTTTCAGATCCATTAAATAATTTTGCATCTTGTGTTTCTCATGGCAGACATAATTCTCACAGGATAGGGAAAAAGTTAATCTTTCGGTTGCCTCATATCAAGATTGTCATCCGGAATTCACCTCGAAATACTTCAAAATGAAATGTTGGACTGCTTGGAGAACTTACTGATAGAATCTTCCTATGTGGATGTACAAATTACTATAGACTATAGTACACCCTAGTTTCTTTTTTCTAATTTGTATCATAATATATCCAATGGATCGAAAAGCTAACTGGCTTCTCCACCAGTAAGGCTATTCTTGCTTAAATCTTTATCAACCAGTCTTAGAAAATAAGGAAGAAATATTTAGCTTACTGTGTGCTTTTGAATCTAGCTAGTTGACTTCTTTGCATCAGCTGCAGCTTTTGTTTTGAATGGACATATACTTTAATCAAAGTGGGTGAGTGATCCCAATGTGATTGGTTATTAGCTACTCCCTTCATTCAATCGGTTCGTCTTACTTTCCTTTTTAGTCTCTTTAAAAAAGGATGTCACTTCTTCATTTTTTTGGCAACACTTGACATATTTAAGATCACAAGATTAAAATGCATTTTGATACATTCTACATATCTTTAGTTTAAGAGCACAAAATTCAAAAGTCTTATTTACTGTCTTAAACTCCGTGTCAAGTTAAAACCAGGCAAAAAAATTGAAACGAAGGTACTACTATATTAGAAATTTATCTTTTGGCATGTTTCTCTCTTTTCATTATCTATATCCTTTTATTATTATCTTAAAGTTGTGTAAGATACAAAAGATTGATATTTTTTAAAGACCACATGATGCTGCTTTTGAACTACTTGATAACTGGATCAAGATCCCCTGCCAGAAATGAGCAACTGCTGCAGACTGCAGTGTATAACTGAACAGAAAGTACAAAGTCAACTTGGTACATTTAGTTAATGAATACATAAAACTTCAAAAAACAAAAGGCAAAAGCAAGAAGAACAAAAAACTTCTCTCTATACAGTATTACTTGGAACAATATGACACAATTAACTGCAAAACCTGTGATTTTGTAGAGACAGTAAGATGAGTGAAGAATACAATCAAATCAATTCAATTGTGTAAAGGGTTTGGTCCTCCCGGAACGGCGTGATTTGAAACTCTGTAGCTTTGTTCAATATCTTCATTTCTTGATGTTTTAGGATCTGATGCAGAGAGATGCCATGAATTCCTGGAATCTAAGTCTCTGTATGTTTGTTTTGTGCTTGTAGTGGTCATTTTTTGGATGTTATGGCAACTTGAGAATTGGCTCTGAATGAGTATCACCATGATTAGTAGTAAAATTGGAACAGAAGGATATTGACCTTTCATGAGTATATGATAATTGGAAGTAGAAGAAGATATAGAAAAAAAAATGAGATTATTCAATTGTGTAGACTGATGAGTTGTCTTATTAATATGCATTGAAAAACATATGGTGTAGACAAGAGTTGGATTAAAAAAACATACTAGCTAATCTTGGCTTGTGTAAAATGACATTTGTACCCTCAAAAGAGTTTCACTGTTCATGGTCAACAAGTTAATGCACCTTTTTTTAATTTCTCCCAGGTGTTTTGCATCAACATTGGGCTGATTAAATTGAATCACACCTAAGCCTCATATCGTGGTAAATCGCTTCATAACAAAGGGGACTATACGTAGGGATCGTACCATTCGAGCCCTTTTTTTCTTGACTTGAAATTGAAGTGGGAGCAGGTTTCAAAAAGGATCTTAGAGTGTCTAGGGTTGGGCCAGGAGGGTCTCTTAATGCCTTCTTTTTTCTTTTTATCAAAGTTATTTCACCAAAGACTTGTCAGGAACTCTGGTTAAGGATGAAGGAATACTTACTAAGTTTAATGCACCTAGTTAAACTGTTCATCTTGTTGTGTAAATGCTGAAAAGGGGGTTCAATTTATAATATGTTGCAAAGTAAGTAGTATTAGGGTCTTCGAGTTGGAATTTCTGACTATAAACAGGTCAAAGAAAGGTCGGAATGTCATCAGACGTCTATTATTATTGATGAATTCACTAGATATTCTATCCCAATTAATGCCAGCACACTACTAGCCTATAAGGAGAGTCGTCATACTGTCTGTAACTGCGATTTTCATATATTTATAAACTTTTTTATTCTAAAACGATTATGATCTATAGTATTTTATGTACTTCCTAACTATGCAAATTCTGCTGTGAAAATAAAATAAAATAAGAATTGTCCAATTAATAAGGAAATCAGTCTTGGTGAATTTTGTACTTGGAATACTACATATTTTCTCTTTTGTGTAATTTTGAAGAAAGAAAATATATGGGAAGTTTAATTATATGAATTTTATCTATTCGTAAGGATGACTGAGTTGATGCAGCGGATTGCTCAATGTATATCCAAAGAATAGCAACTCTGGATTTCCGAGGGTTCCAAGAAAAGAATTGTCTAAAGGAAGAAGATATGAAATGAATTTTCATTTTTTTGTGGGATATTGCATGTTTGAGAGGACAGAACAATCCATATGAAAACAACCTTTCATTTTCAATTTTTGTTACTTCTGTAACATGACGTCATCTTTGAGCCCATTGGGCCCTTTTCATAGTCCAATTATCAAAACTAACTCGTTATTAGGGCCCACTTAAATAAACTCAGAACAGTATAAGGTTTGGTTCTTTTCGACCAAAAACAAATTCAAAATTTAAAGTTAACAAAAAGTTTATAGCAATTTTAAGTTAACATGTACTAATAAACAAATTCACGGTAAAATATTTATAGATATTTAGAAATTTCCAATATGTATATAGGATGAAGTCAAAAGTTACTATATTTTTGTGATACTGTAAGTTGTACTCTAGATCGCTACCGCTTGAAACAGAAAAAGAAAGAGAAACTGATGAGCTGTTTAACTATATGCGTTGAAAAAATATAATGCAATCGTGCTTTCTTATTGAGATTTTAGATTTCACGTGTCTACAAATTAGAAATATTAACTCAAAACCATTAACACATAACCCAAGAATCAAGATTATCTAAATTTATCATGAATTAGGTCTTTGCTGGAAAGGTTTACAGAGAATTTATTCATCACTCAAATATTTACATTTCATTTTTCAAGAAAATTTAATACATTCACAAGATGTCCAAATAGACGGTTCAAAAGACCAAATACAAGTCTCGCTAATGTTGTTTCCTGACGCCAAATCAACGCATGTTCAGTTCACCAGAACTGTGGATGCTACTACTCTCCTCTAACATCATAATCTCTTTTAACGTAAGACCAAAAACCCCGAGTTACTTCCGTATCCTGATGCCAGGAATATCTTTCAATCCCATCTTTAGAGCTGTTCTACGGAATAGTGAAGGAGGCTTTTGCAAACCAATGGACTCGCTAAAGTGGTTAGCTAACTCGACAAGTGTCGTCTTATCTCTGCCTATTTCCCTGACGGAGTTGTAATAACCAAGCCAAGCGTGATAAGCTGCTTCTTTGACACTAGCATCCATCTTTTCCATTGCTTCTTCCAGCTGCAATTATCATATCGTCAAAAATCTAATTGCTAACAGATGATTTCCAGCAGTAAATGAAACAATTAGTTTCCAGTGGGTGGGACAGGCATGGGACAACACTCCTGACAGAGTCTACAGCATCAGTGCTACTAAATGTACTCCAAACAAAAGTGTGGTGACATCCTCGTTCAGTTTGTTTGTGATGATAGGTGGAAGTGTTTAAGAAACTCGGAAAAATAATTCATCTACTATACCGACTTCAGGTTGCCAGGCACAAGAAATAAAGTGTTTTACAATCACAATTAACTGAAACCAAACTTAAATGCTAATGGCATGAAATAAAATCAAGAAAGGGACTTCTCAAAAATCCCGGTCATACAAAAAACAAAAAAATTACCTCGTAGAAGTCCAGCATAGTAATCAGAGATCTTATTATAATCCTCTCTAACTAGTGAATTTCCTTTATTTTCCTAAGGTGAATGGGGAGCATTTTGTGTTCTACGGCCTATCAGTGCATAGAAAAAAGAATGAGTGTACAAAGCAGCTAACCTTGACTTTAACACGAGGATCAAGATGTGGAACTGGCCAGTTTTCCATTGGGAGGTCTTTTATGTCATCCAAGAAATATTGTTCCCAAGGCGCAAGCAACAGGATACCTTCTCCTTCTTTGCCTTCTCGCCCAGTTCTTCCAAGCCGGTGTATATACTGCTCTCGATCAACAGGAAGACCAACCTGATATACAAAAACATTCCCATGTAAGATATAGAGGAAGGAAAAGGAAACAGCCCCACAAAAAAAAAAAAAAGAAAACAAACTAAGTTCCCACACAATGCACATTCCTTGATTATCAGACCACCGAATTGATCATCACTTCACAAATAGGAGAAAACACTTTAGATGAGAAATGATGTCAATAGTGACACTAATAATTTGAAGGATGGCAAAGTTGAAGAGGAAAGTGCCTAAATAACTTGAGCCTTCGGATTATTCTTTGGTTGACTACTTCAGGTTTGTGAAACAAGTTTTAATAAACAACCTCCTTCAACAAATTGGAGAAGTACTTTATTTGACTGTTAATTTTTTCCAAGGTCATTTTAGGAAGATATTGAACCCAAAATTATTTAACCATTCCAAGAACAAGAAGTTTTAGCATTTAAAAGGAAACAGACTATTCAAAAGAATAGTCAAAAATAATGTTTAAATTTCAAGAAATATCAATGCGCATTATAAGCTCTCTGAATTGCCATATACCTGAATAACAAGTGTAACATCAGGATAATTCATCCCTCGAGCTGACACATCAGAGGTAACAAGAATTACACGTTTTGTTTCCTTGAATTCATCAGAGATTCGAGTACGATAAAGTTGAGGTTTTCTGGAATGGATCTCTCTCACATTCATTTTCATCTCGCGGAAAAGGGAAAACATGAGGGATGTCATCATTGCTGTTGTACAAAAAACAATGACCTGTATGACATTTAAAGTTCAAAGAAAATAAAAAAAATAGATATGAGAAAATAAACATCACAACCAAAAAAGCAGATGGTATTACGAAAAGCTTCAAAAGTACAAATAAATTCTTAACATTAAAAACTAAGTACCTTGTAATCAGGCACTTCTGAGATATGGCTTGACAAAAGATGGTGCACAAGTTGAAAATGTTGTTCATGCGGTGCAACTAGATAAAATTGCTTAACCTGCTTATGAGCCCATGCATTTAGGATATATATTACAGAACTCGAAAAATATGACCATAAAGCAAAGAAAGAAATTACACTGAATCCAGAAAATAAGAGTCTAATTTTTTCTGTAAAGAAGCAGGAACCTATTCCGTATATTTAAGTGGAAACCAAAATCAACGCATACCTTTGGATTTGTTTCCAGTCCAAGCCCCACTGTATCAACATAGTCATATTCTCTTTTCAGAACAAGCTGAGATACGCGACGGACCTGCATTTTCATAACATTTCTTTCAACCAGCAGGAAGTTTACAAGTTCCAACACACCAGAAAGACCTAAGCTTTTGGATTACATAACATCAGTCAAATTCTTTTATTATAGTGGTGTTGCACCAGATTACACACACTTTGACTATCTAGTGGACCACGTGCTATAGCCCAGAGTGAACCTTTTACAATATTAACAAAGGAAATGAGGAAAACCAACCTCCTTTGGGACAGTAGCTGAAAAGAGTAAGGACTGCCTTCGTCGAGGCAAGCAATCAACAAGTTTCTCTATGTCTTTCCGGAACCCAAGGTCCAGTAAGTGGTCAGCTTCATCAAGTATTAACATCTTCAATCCCATTATTCGTGTAGAGAAGCCAGACTTGTTCTCAATGTGATCTAATAATCTACCAGGTGTCGCAACTATAATCTACAGAAATAGCAAAAGCAACAATGAACTTAGATGCAGCTAAATACACAATAAAAGACAGAAACATGCACAAACTCCTTGAGAGGTCAGCTAAATAATAGAGAAAAGAAGCATTCACAAAGATTTAGCAGCTTTGAACATGAAATATAACTATTACTGCATAAAAAATGGATTTTGATCTGGTAATAAGATTCTCGCTTAGGTTGAAATATGTCCTAATTTCAATTCTCAGAATTGCCCCTTTGTTTATCTAGCCCTAGTGTCGAATGGAGGAAAATTGTGTTTAAAGACCTATGATCTCTTGGAATTAATGTGAATTTGCTACAACAGAATAGCATATGAGAGAAACAAAAGCTTCATAAATGTGATACCAACTAGTGAGATTTATACATAGTTGCGTTCGTAATTTACATTAGATCAGGTGATGATTTGACTACATCTATGACCAAGAATAATAGATTGACTGGGTATTTGATTTGATTTAAGATTATGTCAAACACACAAGCATGTCCCAAGTTCAATTCTCAGAATTGCCCCCTTGATTATCTAGCCCTAGTGTCGCATGGAGGAAAATTGAATTAATGTAAATTTGGTACAACGGAAGAGCAGATGAGAGAAACAAAAGCTTCATAAATGTGATACCAACTACTGAGATTTATACATGGTTGTGTTCGTACATTTACATTAGATCTGGTGATGATTTGACTATATCTATGACCAAGAATAATAGATTGATTGGGTATTTGATTTGTATTTAAGTTTATGTTTCACACACACACACACATATATATATAGTTATAGTTATGTAAAGTATAAGAATGCTTTATTATTACACGAGATATCTTATACAACTACATACCCAATATAGTCCCCTACCTCACGGTAGAGAGGTCGTCTTTAATAGACCCTCGGCTCAAGAAAAACAATCCACAACAATCCCAAAAAAAGAAGTAATGGAAGTACAAGAAGCAACAGATAGTAACAGAACAAAAACTACAATAAAACAATACACTAATCGGGGCACAAGAAACAACATACAATAACAGAGATCGAAAGACAAGAAACTACAAGAGCAATACTACAACTAATAATATGAACTGGCAGCAAGACAACAAATAGACTACCTACTAACCTTCTATCATAATTTGTCCTCCACACGCTTCTATCTAAGGTCATGTCCTTGGTAAGCTAAAAGTGCACCATGTCCTGTCTAATCACCTCTATCCAATACTTCTTCGATCTACCTCTACCTCTACCTGTATTGAACCACCCTAGCTTACCTCTCACACCTCTGCACTGGGGTATCCACGTATCTTCTCTTCACACGAGATATCCTATGAATAAAATATTGAGTGTTGATAAAGAATTACATTTTATTAGTTTGAATTCAATACCTTCAATTAATATATATTTATATATGTCATGATATACATTTATTGGCCATATCCTAGCAGCCGTATCCGCACTTGGGTCCATACCCCCGGATCCTAACACTAGTACTAACAGCTTGAAAATCCAGCTAGGCACAGCCAGGTCAAGCCCCATTGTACTGTATTTTCTAGTCAAACGGCAGGTCCAGGACAAGTTTGATAACACTGGTACTAAGATGCCGCCCATAGCTAGACTGTCTAATCTCAGTTTCTAAACCTCATAAGCAACAACTAATGAGTAAGAGATAACAGACTTGCCATACTACACACATTAAAATATTTGGCAGAACTTGCACATATCTTTTGTTGTATCCTGTTTGACATAAACATGTGTACATTTCTCAATATATCATCCTCAAAATGCAAGGGAAGCAAATCATCCACATTGAATTCATCGTTTACCATAACCTGAAAAAATGTCCCGATACAGATAAAATGCATATATACCTGGCATGGATTACACTCTAGGCGTTTCTGATCTTCTTTGAACCGTGTCCCTCCAACTAGTGTCTGCACACCAATGCCTTCATGATACTTTAACAACACATTAGCTTCAGCAGCTATCTGACTAGCAAGTTCTCGCGTGGGACAGAGAATAAGTACATCTATTGGCGGGACCCTTTGGGCACTCTTCTTACGTGAGGCCTTCAGAACTGTTTCAATGGCTGGAAGCTGTTGGCCTTTAATAGAAGTAATAAAAGAACAAGGAAGTGAAACATGCAAATAATCTGCAGGGAATCACATAAAAGAGAAGAAATAATTTACCAAAAAAGCAGCACTTTTGCCTGTGCCTGTCCTTGCTTTAACTAAAGCATCCTTTCCTGTAATGGCAAAAACAAAAGTGAGAACTAGTTCATCCATAAGAGATACTAGAGGTCCAATCTTGAACTTGCTCATCAGTTAGACTTGTTCGAAAACATACATCCTACACACACTGGATTCATTTTTTCAGACAGCACAAGACTCGAAAAATCAAGGAATGAAACATGACACTCATTTATCAAGACTCTTCATATGATGAAAAACTAAATGTTTACATCAAATTAATATCTAAAATATTTTAGTATTAGTAATAACATACCCTCAAGACAAGCAGAAAGTGTTGCCTCTTGCACTTTAGTCATTTGCACATAACCTGCTGCAGTAAGGGCCTTGACTGTCAAAGGAGATACATCATATTCATCAAACCTAATCAATCATACGCCACATTGTCACTGAAATATCATAACTATGAACATTTTGCAATGTCTAGCGGCACACTGAAAAATCATTTCTTACCTTTTAGAGCTAAGTATTGTTTCCTTCTCGTCTTCTTCGATTTCAAGTTTCTGCATACTCCGCCCTTTAACCTCCTTCCTTATCGCCTCAACATGCAGTGATAAATCATCTTCATCTTCCACAAACTTCAATGGAACTCTCTTCTTTGTCTTCATATCATACTTCCCTAGGGCAGCACTACTCATCATCTTTACACTCCCTCTACTCCGTCTTTCCTCCTCGTCCTCATCCACCTCAGTATCTTCATCATCGTCTTCATCAGTTGACTCCTCAGGTTTCGGTTGAAACCTTGGCCATTTTTCTTTTCGCTCATCACCCTTCACCACCAATCCCACTGATCTCAACTTATCCGCACTTTTCGAACTCTCATTTCTAGTAAAATCCAATTTCCTCAACCCATTCCCATTCATCCTATCCACAGAATAGCATCTAACATTCAAAAATCCATTCAAATTATTTACATTTCTATTCTCAGTATTAACCAACCTCCATCCAAACATTAAAAATTTGCTCTGTCTTGACCAACTATCCGAACAAGCTGGATTTCTTGTCCTACAATTTTCCACGAAAACATCCCTAACATTAGTACAGAAATGTCTAGCTTTCTGAAAACTATAACTTCGAGGAACATCACTAAACTTAGTATCTCTCAATTTGCGCAAATCAATAGACTCACTAATAACTCGGCTTTGTTGATTTATCTGCGGAGTATTAACCGGTCCGTCATCTTCATTCCACAAATCCTCAGCACCTTCCTTCATGAACCGATCAGCTAGACCTCTAATATGGTCTTGTGGTGAAACAGGGCTATAGTTAGGCTGTTGTTCATTGCTCAAATTCGATTGTTCACAGGAAGAAGTGAGTTTAGCTCGAATTTGAGATCGGATTCGAGCCTGATAAAGCTGCTTCTCTTGATCAAGGAGCCGGTTTTCCTTGTCGCGAGCTTTCTTCTCGTGGAGGCGCTTCCATTGCCATTTGTTGAGGCCGCCGGGGAAAGTACGGGGACCGCCGCCCATTGAACGGAAAATAGTGAAACTGTGATGAAGAAATTTGAAAGCTTTTTGATGAAGAAAGAAATGGTGATAGAGAATTGGGGATTTTGGGTTTTTGTTAGGGTTTAAGCCTTAAGGAGGATTTGTACTTTGACCCCTTAATTTTAATATAATTACATTGACACCCTTAATTTATTTATTCTTTTCCCTCGTTTTAGGAAGGATCAATAGTGTTCTCACTCACCCTTCAGTGTGACTTGAACTCTTAGTGTCATTTTGCTATGTGGATAAGGAAAATAATCTAGAGATAAAGTTTTGAGATTTAATTTTATCTCATGTTTAGTTTGAGGTGTTAGTTATTCATGAGAGTTTATTTTTTAGGACTTAGGTGTCCGAGCTAGCTTTCGCGCATCTCAGCTAACTTTACGGAATATCTGTCACCTCTTAATAGCAACATGTACAAGTAACTTTGTCCACCAAGGCTAGGACATATGAGAAGAAATCATTCAGTATTTTTGTCTCTGCTGGAATTTAAACATGAGATTTCATAGCCCTTAATGACTCCATTGACTATTATAGTACTATATCACACCCTTGGGTTTACTAGATCACACCTTGAGTGTCTAAGTTCGAGATTATTTTATCCCACTATTCGTATAAAAAATATAGAATTACTATCTCGGGATATCTCATCTAATGAAATATCATCAAGGGACTCATAAAGTATTTTAAATTAAGTAACATGTCATTCATTACATTTTAACTTTTATATGTTCTTACCATTCAATAATTAATTCAAAAGTTTCTAATTTAGAGATAATTGCTACACCCTTAGATGATCTAACTTACAAATATAGCCAAACTGCAGGAAGAACGAAAAAGTATTTTGTTACTATTTTTCTTCCATTAAAAAACTTGAACTTTGGACTTACCATAATGACATTGATCTTAATAATACTTTCTTTTGTGTATTTGGACTTTATTTCTTCTGTATTTTATTGCAGTAAGAAGAATGGGTACAAAATCAAATCGATCAATAAATGTTATTAGTTTATTGCTATTAGGTTAACGATTTTTAGTGGTTTTATTAAAAAAAAAAAAAATACCGGATTATCAGTTTGGTTTTGATTTTTTGATATTGGGTTATGAGTAAATCAATAACTCATTAAAACTGTAATAATTTACTCATTTATCCCTATTAGTACCTTACTGGTTGCTATATTTGTCTTTTAGCCTTCAATTCACATTATTATCCTAGTTCTTTTATTTGTTTTGCTATAGTTCTTTTCAGAGTCCGGAGCCAAAAGGACTACAAAATTGATCAAAATTGCCAAAAGGACAAACAATTTAGGGATGAAACCAAAAGGACAAAATTGTTGATATGCGTTAACGGCGTCAAAGTTATAGGGTAAGGCACATAACAACTTGGGGCTTACAAGGCTCAAGTCATCATGTGTCTTACCTTTTAAAAAAGCGACTGGCTTTAAAAAAAATTAATATTTCTTTTTCATTATTTATATAGTTATTTTAATATTTTAGTTATTTTAACATTTTTCCAATTTGATTCTTGTAATTTACACCTTGTTTGAATGGTTGTACTGTATTGTTAGTCTAAATACAATGTTTGTTTGGATTGTTACTTAAATTCCATTATATTTTAAAAAACATCGCAATGTTTGTTTTTAACATTTTCCAATTTATTTTTACAGCACTTTAACTTTTTAATTCTTATAATTTATACTAATTACTATAGTGTACAAGGATCCAATAACACTAAATTTTATAGCAATTGATATTCCTTTTATAATATTTGAAATAATATTTATATTTGAATGTGCTAATTATTTTAAAGTCAATTAGAAAACAAACTTTAAATTAAATATAGAATTTTCACAGTCAAATGTGAATCGTAATTTTATAGCTGAACGAATAACTTAATATTAAAAGGGAATGAGCGACTGTACAAGTAAATTTTTATCTTTTTTTATGTCAACAAAAAGAACACACAGTTGTTATAACAAAAATCTCTTTGAATTTTTGAGTAAATATTTGAATTTTGAATTTCTTGGAATCAAACTTTGGTGTATTTATACCACAAATACAAAATATTACAGTTGAAAATAAAATGACAAAAATGAATAAACAAATCTTTAGGTTGAGGCACGGATATCTCGCTCTCTTTAAAGAGATTCAAGCCCATGCGGCATAATCTACACCGATCCAACAATAATACTATAATACTTTTGACTTGTCCCGTCCAGAATACAACATCCCAACAACATCATACAACTCAAACAACTTTGGATTGGTTGAAGAGTCCAAAGCTCCACAAAAAGAAAACCTTCTTCAACATATAATTACTCTCTTTTATATAGTGAATATATATAGTTGAAGACTTAGAATATTTTCTTTCTCTCAACTCTCTCTTTCACTACACTAACTCAATATACACAATATAATACTACTCATCTTTTTTCTTTATATTTTCTTGTGCATTTCTTGTTTTTCTCTTCTCAAAGGAGGACCATCACTATTTATAGGGGTGAAATCTTCCTTGGAATGAATACAAAGATAATGGATAGTTAATAGGGAAAGTGAATGGCCTATAGGTTACAAGAATAAAGAGATAGAATAATGGGTAAAATAAAGAGTTGGTGGTTACATAAGTTACTAACAACTAATGACTACTTTCTTCTACAATTGATGGGACTAAAGAGACACAAATGTAATGTCCACAAATGGACATAACATGATACATTATGTGACATATGATATATTTTTTTTAATATTAAAATGTCACACTAACACAAACTTATAAAATATATAGATTTTTTAGTGTTACAATCTCTACTTAAATTAGACAGATGTACATTTTCTTGGTTTGATTTGATAGAATTAAAGTCAGATTTGTAATTCTCCCTTTTCTCCCTTGTTCATTTATAAAATATAGAATATATAAGGGTAAGTAATCATATTCAGAAGAGTTTTTCAATATATATAATACTCTTTTGTAGTAATTATATTTGTAGTCATGTACCTTTTCTTCTTAATTGCACCAAGTTTTTATGCAAAGCCAAGTTAAGAATTAAGATAGATTTATTATGAGGAAAGATAATTTTTAAGGGGATAATTGTATTTTATTTTGGAGGAAGATAAATTATACTTCTTTTATTCAGTTTTACTTGTCTAGCTTAACTTATCCACGTTTATTAAAAAATAATGCAGAATATTTTTTTTAGAGTGTTCAATAATCATGTGTTTTTGTCGTGGTCTAATCTTAGTTGATGTGTTAAAATAAAAATCAAAGTCAATAATTATTGAATTCGAAAACCACAATTTTATTGAATGAATTCTCCCTAAGTTCATTCTAAATTTTGAATACAATCTTACTTGACTCAATCATTCTGTTCTTTAATTAGCATGGTCTTCAATAATTAGTGGGTTTAAGTAAAATGTACAATCTATGTAAACAATTTTTATATCAAGTCATTTTCACTTATTGAAATAGGTAATATATTTATTTTTAAGATTCAAATTTTACATTTTAAAAATACTAACATATGTAGATATTCTTTATACGACTGAATATAGTGTAAAACATCGTCAACACTAAACACTGATATATGGTGTACAAATTGCACGTACAAAGAACGTCTAGATATGTTAGGTCTTCTTTAAATATAAAATTTGAAATCTTAAAAATAAATATGTTATCTATTACAACAGTTAAAGATAATTTGATAATAAATTTTTTGTTTATGCTAACAATACATTTTACTTAAATCCATTAATTAATGAAGATCATGTTGATTAAGGAAAAAAATGTTTGAGCCAAGTAACATTGTATTCATAATTTAGAATGAACTTATGGAGAATATAACTCATTCAAAAAATTTAACAGATCAATTTTGTGTGCACATTCAAAAATTATGGAAGAATCTAAGCTGAAGTACATAGAATAATCTTCTTTTCATCACAAAACCTATTATTTTGTATGTAACACACTTTTATTTTTAGTTGGGAAAAAGGATAAATATACTCCCGAACTATCGTAAATGGTATGCAAATACCCTTCGTCATACTTTTGGGACATTGGTGCCCCTGCCGTCCAAAAACTAGAGCATATATACCCTTTATATTAACGGACGTTCACGTGTCATAATCTTATCCACCGATCCGACATTTATCGATGGATAAGATTGCGCCATGTGTCCCTATTTAGTCTTCTGTTAGAGTGGAGGGCATATATGCTCTAGTTTTTAGACGGCAGGGGCACCAATGTCCCAAAAGTATGACGGAGGGTATCTGCATAGTATTTATGATAGTTCGGGAATATATTTGTCCTTTTTTCCTTTTTAGTTTATCTAAAACAAAATGTCATATTTTTATAACTATAAATAACTTAGCTTTAAAGTTCTCTTTTTATCTACCTATGTTAGGTCTTTTTTGAATGTGAAAAGCAATCTAGCCTAGGCTCACTTGAGCCAGCAAAAAGGACTTGGCAAAATGGGAGGATCTGGGGTCAGATGGAATCGCTTAAACCTGGAAGAAGCTTTTATCACTAGTTTGAGAAGGTGGAATGGAGCTATCCATGCACTCCATTCAAGCACCGCCTACAGGATAGCGGGAAATGAAGGAAATCAAAGAGGAGAAAAGAACACTAACCTAGTGAGTAGGTCAGCTAAAAGAGCCAAATGAACAAAGAAAGCTAACGGACAAACAATCACTTACTCTTGATAGCTGATCCATTTTGGTGGTTGTAGATCAACAGAGGAGAAATCGGGTCAGAATCCGTTTTACCTTTGCCCCGACGAATCGAGCTAGAAGTAGACGTCCCTTGACGGATCCAGAATTTTCAATAAGGGGTTCAAAATCTAAAAAAATAGATGCACGAAATAGCTGAATGGGATTCGACATCTACTATATATACCTAAAAAATTATTTTAATCATGTATAAATCATATAATTTTCCACCGAAGGGAGTTCGGATGAACTCCTCATTGTAAGGTGGCTCCGCCACTGTTTACCTATTAGCCTTGTTGGATTTTGGCAGTTATAGGTGATCAAAATCCAGTTTAACTTTGCAAGTAGGTTTACCTGAGTCCTTCACTTTTGCACGATAAATCATACCCCGAGTGAGAAGCCTCCAATTTGGCTTCGCTTTTTTTCCCAATAGACGACGACTCTACACCATGTGTCATATTCTTTGGTGGTGATTTGGTTTTCTCATTCTCAATGATAGCAACAGCCAATTTGAGTATTTCTTTCCCATCAGAGGTGTTTGTTTTTGCCTTATTTGCCCTTTTCTTGGGAGCCATGGAGAACAAAGCTTCTTCTTTTTTGTGTGTGATTCAATTGATACTACTCACCCAAATATATGTATATATTATATATAGAGAGAGAGAGAGAATTGTTTTTTTCTTTTATTAAGAAAATCAATCCATTCAAATGTTCAAAACAAAATTTAATGTGTTAGACTTTTGTTTTGATTTTAAGTAGCCTCAACACTTTAAAAATTAAAATCAAACAAACTTTTTTATAACAAAATCATTAATTTTGAGATTGCTATAATATTCCCATGTTGACCTTATACACTCTTAAAAAAGATGTAATTAGAAGTGTATAATTACTAATTAATCTTATTAATGATGTTTTGAAATTCTAAATTTGATTATTACTACTTTAGATAGTTATTTGAATTTAAGGGTATAAAGGGAAAAATGTAATAAAAATAGTATTTGACAATATAAATAAGAAATAGATACATAAAATCTACTGTTTCATTGTTTAATGCTATAAAAAAACAACAAAATTATTTAATGTTGATATGGACTTTGGAACTTTAGTGTTAAATCCTACACCCTCGTCTCAATTTGTATGACTTAGTTTGAGACAAAAAAAGTATTTGTTATCACACTTTGTATAAGACATGAACATATACTATGGTATAAAAATTGTTAGAGCACATAGAACAAAATGGCCCATATATATATATATATATATATATATATATATATATATATATAGGTTCACTATAATCACCTATGGTCTTTATAATAATCATAAGAAGGCTACATGTTATCTCTAGATTGGTTTGAATATGTGGCAACTCCAAGACCTTATTTTAAAAGTTATGGTTTTGAAATTCAATAATTATTGGCTTCGATTTTTATTTTGACACACTAATATTTACGACAAAAATGCATGATTATTGAACACTCCAGTAAAGTATTTTATACTACTTCTTAAGACACGTACACAATATCAAACAAAACTGAACTACGGAAGTATCATTTATCCTCCAAAAAAAAAAAATACAATGATCCCCTTGAAATTTATCCTTTCTAATAATAAATCTATCTTAATTCTTAACTTGGTTTTTCATAAGAACTTTGTGCAATTAAGAAGAAGAGTTACATGACTTCAAATAATTACTTATAATAAATTACTTAAAATTTATCCTTTCTCATAGTCTTTGAATTCAAATGCCGCAGTATTAATGATGTATCCTTCTGAAGAAAAAGAACAAAAATAGATTATATAATTCTACTGTTTTTACTTTCACATTACAATAACTTATATTTCTTCTTTTTTAAGAAGATCGAAAATTCAAAATCAATTCATTTAAATGGTGAAAAAAAATTAAGGTGTTATCTTTTGTTTTGATTAAAAGTAGCATTTTAGACTTCCAAAATAAATGGGTTAAAATCAATGTATTCGGCTTTCTATAACAATATCATTGATTTTGAGATTTTACTAAATTAATCTTAATCTTATTAATGATGTTTTGGAATTCTGAATTTGACTACTACTACTATTTTATCTTGTTATTTAATACTAAGAATATTATGAAAAAGAAATACAATATAATTCTCTTGATTTAATTATTATTATTAAAGTATCAAAATATTTGATCAAAATCTTTAGACCTATCATGGTAATATTATAGATTCTATTTCTGTAAAGATGATTAATTATTATATCATCAAAAAAGAAAAAGTTGTTGTAGAAGAGTAATTTTATTTTTAAAAATTGTACTATTACGATGATGATTGATGTTATTATAAGTCAAAAACTACTGTAGAGATTAAATTATAAAAATTGTATTGTTATGACGGTAAATTACACTAGTACACACGAGATGGAAGATTTGGTTTAACGCTATACAAACTATTGCAATACATAAAGATAACCTGATGATATAAAAATTATTTATACTAACGATATATTTTACTCATTAATTAATGAAGATCATGCCGATTAAAGAAAAAACTTGAGTTAAATTTGATTGTATTCGTAATTTAGAATGAAATCTATGGAGAATTCATTCATTCAAAATATGTAACAGATCAATCTTGTGTGGACATGCAAAAACTATGGAAGATGAAACACATAGAACAAAATGGTTCATCTTAATATTTCGATACAAATATAGGTTTTTATTATCCACCTTTTTACTTTCTTGGTAATCGACTCGAACGCACAATCTTAAGGTTGAAAATAAAAAGTGTTTACTATTCGAGCAACTCCTTTTTGTCAACGTTCATTATAACAACTATGTTTTTGTTTCATAATTATTAACCTCAATTTTTTTTTACACTTCAACTAAAATTAGTACCAAAAAAAAAAAAAAAGTGAGTAAAGTTCGCTAACTTAATTCATTAGGCATAAATTATAATTTTCTTTGACACGATAATTCACAGCAAAAAATAATTAATAATTTTATGATGCACCACAAAAGGCAATGATTCATTGTATCAAAAAACATTTTCATTTATCACCTGTTCAAAATTAAATACAATGATCCCATTACAATTTATGGAAAGATCATGATGCCTTATGACCATTTATAAATTCAACGGAATAATATAGTTTTTTTAAATCTTTAATATGAAGGTTTAATTTCGTAAGAAAACCATAAAACTAAAATTATCATCAACTAAAATCCCTTGTTGGATTTTGGATGTACTTGTGGGTCAGAATCTAATTTAGCTTTGCCCAGGCGAGCGGAGTTCTCCACTTTTGTCCCTTTTTTCCTCGATGCCACGGAGGACGAGGTGGTTCCCACCTCAAAAATTATAGGCAGAATATTATCAATCTCTTTGGTTTTGCCTTTAGCACGATAAATCATACCCCGAGTCAGAACACCAGAACTCTGCATCATTTTTGGTGCTGAAGAAGGCGGGGTAGAGATGGTTAATTTTGCTATCTTGATATTGCGTGATCGAATCTGATTACCAGTCAATATGGGTTTTATATTTGCCTTTTTCTTGGATGAACGAGTGTTTGCAGAAGGCCCCAATTTGGCTTTGCCTTTTTTCGCACTGCGAGTAACAATGGTGTAGGACTCCATATTTGCCCTTTTCTCGAGGCCATGGAGAAACAGGGCTTTAAATTGTGATAATATATGGCTTTTATATAGATATATTGTTGAAAAACTCTTTAAATTCAGATTATAATAACTTACATTTCTTCTTTTTTAAGAAGATAAAGAATTCAATGAATCCAATCAAATGGGGAAAAATATTAAATGTGTTGCCTTTTGGTTAAAAACATCATTAAAGTGCCAAATATTAATTTGATCGAAATCTTTAGACCTATTATTGGTAATCTTATAAATTTTATTTTTATAAAGATTATTAATTATTATATTATCAAATAAAGAAAATAATTGTTACAGAGAGATAATTTTACGAAGAATGTATTGTTATAAATACTATTGTTAATGTTATAGATCAAACAAATTATCATAGAGAGGTAAAATATGTTACAAGAAAAACTTGAGTTTTATAGTAAAGTGTTATTATATAAATATGTTATTAAAACAAAGTTTGACGGTAATCATAGGTCTTCCTTTTAGAAAGGAATTTCAAAGAGTTCTCTATAGATTTCACCTTTCATACCTCAGTTATGAAATTTTATCGGGCAGGGCAAATAATTGTTATAATACCCTTTCTTGTGGTTTGTAATATTACGTTTACATTCTTGTTCTAACATTTTCGTGTAATGTGCTAATTGCATTATTATTAAATAATACTGCAGAATAGCATGAATATGGTTGACAAGACCACAACATATTAGTAGAAAGACGGAATGAACATTGCAAAATCTTTATAAAATCCTCCGTAGGAAGTTGGGGAGCAATACGTGAAATCTCATCATTTTTACATATAATTTGGGTATTTGGGATTCATTTTACATGAATTAGGTGATTTTCTTAGATTTTGGTGTGTATTGGTCCATGAATATTTTGGTGATATGGCTTCCATTTAATAGGACTGGACTAAGTTCGGGCAGATCTTTGAATGTTCCAATTGAACACTATCCATTTTTGGCAATGGTGGCTTGATCCACCTAACCAAAGCCACAGATTTGAAAGTCATTGAAGCATCACACAGAGATGTTTCACTCCACGTGTCCACTGAACAGTTTCGAAGCTCGAAGATCTCTGGGACATGGAACAGTACTTTAAGGCTATTCGTGCCCGTTCGTATCTCTTTTTCCAATTTCGGTCTCGCCACCACACTGGCTAGCTGGTGCATTGACCTTACTATTTCTTATAAAAATAAAGCTAAGCAAAGCGCATGGCAAAGAAGCAGTCAGCTGATTCTAGGCGTATACTATGTTCCAGAGCCTTTAGTTTAGTTACGGGCTGACTACAGCACTGGGTTTTTTCTTGTATGAAGACTCTTTAAGCACTGAGACTTTCCTTGAAAAAAGCGTCGCTTTTCAGCATTTCATGCCTGAGTTGTTGACCATTACCTGACCTCACACGGGAGGCCCGTGGATATGAAATAAAATGAATTCAGGGACAAAGCGAAACCCTATTTCTGAGGTTGGATCCTGCTTGCCAGCTTCAGAATATCGACCCTAGGCCCTAATGGCGGAACTGGCATTTTGGAGGGGAAGAAAGCGAAATGGACCCAAATAAGCGGCGAAGCGATTTCGCCAGCGATCGTATCTTGAGTGCTCCCCACCGATTGTTGGAATAGCCTTGGCCGGGCCGGGTCTCAATTCTCTTCTAATGTGTAATGTGCTGCCTGGTGACAAATCACCAACGATTTTCAAACTCACTTAAGACCGTTCGTGATCCCCACTTCACTCAGAAATAGTACTTCAAGATCCATTACGTGTCCAAGGACTTTTTTTCTTCTTGGCATCTGTTATTTTGGCAGCCAACTCGACCAAGGGGGGGAGGATAATTCCTTTTCAATAATAGGAGCGTAACCCATTCCACACCGAGAAGAGGGATGCGTACCTCCAGCAACAACAAGAATGGAACTGTAGGCTCCTATGTTGGAAGCATTTCGGGTAGAAAAATGTACCCAGAATAGCCTTGATTCATAAGCTATGGCATGCAGGTAGAAAACATTTTTTTTGCAAAACATTTATAGAACCCTCCGTAGGGATTTGAGGGAGCAATACGTGAAGGCTCACCATATTTTGCACATATTTTAGGCATTTAGGAGCTATTTTACAGAAATTACACAGTTTTTAAAGTTTTTTGTGTGTTAGCCCATATGTATTTTGGTGATATGGCTTCAAGTTGATTTTTAAAAAAACCTTTACTTTCACTCTTCGTAGGGAGTAAGGGGAGTAGTGCATAAAGCCTCACTATTTTTGCACATATTTTGGACATTTATGATCAATTTAAAGGAATTAGGTGATTTTCTCAATTTTTGTGTGTATTATCACATGAATATTTTGGTGATATGGCATTCGAACGTTTTTTTTTTTTTTTTGCAAAACGTTTACAGAACCCTCTGTAGAGAGTTGTGGGAGAAGTACGTGAAGCCTTATAATTTTTTTGCACACAATTTGGGCATTTAGGAGACATTTTATAGAGGACAATTTTCTCAATTTTTTTGTGTGTGTTAGCTCGTGAATATTTTGATGATATGGTTTCTGAACGGTTTTTTTTGTAAAACTTTTATTAAACCCTCCATAGAGAGTTGGGGGAGTAGTACGTGAAGCCCTGCCATTTTTTGCACATATTTTTGGTATTAAGAAATATTTTATAGGAATTAGGCGATTTTCACAATTTTTCCTGTGTTAGCCTAACCCATTAATATTTTGGTGATATGACTTCAAATGATTTTTTTGCAAAATCTTTATAGAACCCACCATAGAAAGTTAGGGGAGCAGTACTTGAAGCGCCTCACTATTTTTTTTGCACATATTTTGGCATTTAGGATCCATTTTACACTAATTAGGTGATTTTCTCAGTTTTTCATTTGTGTTAGCCCATGAATATTTTGGTGATATAGCTTTCAGACGATTTTTTTTGCAAAACGTTTGCAAACCCTCGGTAAGGTGTAGGGAGAGCAATATGTGAAGACTCACAAAATATTTTGGGCATTTAGGAGCCATTTTACAATAATTAGGCAATTTTCTTAGTTTAATGTGTGAGTTACGCCATGAATATTTTGGTGATATGACTTTCGGACGATTTTTTTTGCAAAGCCCTTTAGGAACCCTCTGTAGAGAGTTGGGAGAGCACTACGTGAAACCTCACCATTTTTGCATATATTTTCGGCATTTAGGATCTATTTTACACGAATAAGGCGATTTTCTCAATTTTTCGTGTGTTTTAGCCCATGAATATTTTAGTGATATAACTTCCGAATAATTTTTTTGCAAAATCTTTATGGAACCCTCTATAGGAAGTACATAGAGCCGTACGTGAAGTCTTACCATTTTTGCACATATTTTGGACATTTATGAGCCATTTTACAGAAATTAGGCAATTTTCTAAATTTTTGTGTGTATTAGCCCATGAATATTTTGATGATATGGCTTCGAGATGATTTTTTTTTTGTAAAATCTTTATGGAACCCTCCGTAGGGAGTTGGGAGATCAATACGTAACGTCTCAATATATTTTGGACATTTAGGATCCATTTTACAAAAATTAGGTGATTTTCTCTATTTTTCGTGTGTGCCCATAAATATTTTGATAATATGACTTTGAAAAGAATACAACTCTTTAGCCCATGAACACATCATTTAAGAGAAAAACTCATTGATAGAAATTAAAATATAATATTACTAACTTATCCTTAATAAATATCTTGAAAAAGATACAACTTTTAGTGCTTGCTATTTCATTTTACTTAACTCATACACTAAAAATAGATGTTTTACTTGTCCATTTTAACAATTTAAGAGAGTTTTATTACTTTTTCATACTATCCTTAATATTAAATACTTCTTTCGTTTCAAAAAGAATGATATTCTTTCATTTTTGGTTTGTTTCAAAAAGAATGACCTCTTTCTTTTTTTGATAACATTTTAATTTCAGTTTTCCACGTGACATGTTTAAGACTACAGGATTAAAGGGTAATTTTGTACATTTGACATAACTTTAATTTAGGACCACAAGATTCAAAAGTCTTCTTTATTTTTTTAAACTCCGTGCCAAGTCAAACCAGGTCATTCTTTGTGAAACGGAGGAAGTAACTATATAAAGTACTACCTACTACTTGAATTTAGAATCTCAAAGCATCATAAATGTTAGTTTAATGAAATACACCTCTAATCAAAACTTACTTAAGAGTTGTGTCAGAACAACAAGGTCATAGTAATATGAAATGGAGGGAGTAGTTTTTTAGTTCTGTAATATTCTATTTATTTAAATAAGGATAAAAATTTGAAAGAACGTCATTATTTTCTTGTTGATTATGTGAAAGTTGAAACACCATTTATTTGAAACAAAAATAAAAATGTCACTTGTTTTGAAACGAAGAGAATATCATTCATCATCTATCATAAATTAAATACAATAATCTCCCTTATAGATTTACTCTTTCCTTTTCAATTTTTTGTCTGATTTTGATTTGACACAAAATTTAAGAAAATAAATAAAATTTTTGAATCATATGCTCATAAATTAAATTAAGGATATATCAATGTACCAACATACCTTTTAATCTTATGATCTTAAACATGTACGAAAAAAGTTGAAATTAAAATAATTGGGATGGGGAATGTAGGTCATGCTTCATATTTGTTAATTCACTTCTAGTTTACACGACTAGCACCTTTCGTATCTAATCAAAAAACGTAAAAAGAAATTCATTTTAAAGCGGACTAAAAAAATACTAATATACAGACAACTTGAAACAAGAGTAGGAAATTGACAAGAAGAGCTACATGACTGCAAAATAACAAAAACAGAGTATGCAAAATGTGGATTGACCCAAAACAGAGTAACAGAAAGATGAAGTTGAATCAAATCAAAGCTTTCAATTTTCCATTTAACAGTAGTATTTTTCGATTCCGATATGAATTTTACAGAATATGAATGAAATCCAACAGAGAAAAAGAATCAATTTACACCAAACAATACTCTCAAAGAATCAAGATTGAATTGAGTTATATTTGCAGTGATATCAGGAGAAAGTGACCTTGGGTGTTTCAGACTCCATTTTAGCTTTGCCCCGGCGAGTCGAGCTAAAAGTGGGTGTTTGTCCTTCAGAAGGAGGACGATCAGAATCCATTTTGGCTTTGCCATGGCGGGTGAGAACACCGGAAGTTGGCTGCACATTTGCCCTTACTTCAGAGATGGTTAATTTCGAACTACTGTCGTCTTCTTCCTTAAGTTTTCTTTTGGTGTTCACATTTTGCCTTTTCTTGGAATTGATTGGTTCAATCTGATCAGAAGGCTCCAATTTCACTTTTCGAAGTTTCCCAGTAGAGCTTCCAGTAACAATGATGTTCTTGGAATCAACTGATCCAATTTGGCCTGGAGAAGAAGGCTCCGATTTCACTGTTCGAAGTTGCCCAGTAGAGCTTTGAGTAACAACGGCGCTCTTGGAATTGACTGGTCCAATCTGGCCTGAAAAAGAAGGCTCCAATTTCACTGTTCGAAGTTTCCCAGTAGAGCGTTGAGTAACAATGGCGTTCTTGGAATCGACTGATCCAATCTGGCCTGGAGAAGAAGGCTCCGATTTCACTGTTCGAAGTTGCCCAGTAGAGCTCTGAGTAACAATGGCGCTCTTGGAATCGACTGGTCCAATCTCACCTGAAGAAGAAGGCTCCAATTTCACTGTTCGAAGTTGCCTAGTAGAACTTCCAGCAACAATGGCGGCAGACTCCACATTTTCCCTTTTAATGGAACTAACTGAACCAATCTGATCAGTAGAAGTCTCCAATTTCACTTTTCGGCGTTTCCCAGTAGAGCTTTCAGTAACAATGGCAGGAGACTCCACATTTTCCCTTTTCACGGAATCCATGGAAGAAGATGCGCCACCACCGCTATCAGAAGTGTTTGTTTCGGGTGAGTGAGGAGGACCAGGTTCAGCCTTCATTCTGAGAGAAGTTCTTCGATTAACAATGGCAGGTGACTTCTTCTTTTCCCTTTTCTTGGGAGCCATGGGAGAACAGAGCTTTCTTTTTTTCTTCTTTGTTGACGGTTATGGCGATTGACAGAAACAGAGCAACTTCCAGTAGTTGGCTTTCAAGTTATATATATATATATATATATATATATAGTTTGCTTCACTTTTGGCGCCCAATTCAAATGCCGCGCTTTACAAATGGATATATATTATGTCGTTCAGCGAGACTTATACTATTCACATAATATCGCTAATTTTATTTTATTTTATTAGAGTTCTGGTGCAATTATATCGTAGACACATTTTAAGTTGTAATGTGCACTACTTTAATTGACGTGAGTAATTAACGTAACAATGTGATGAATTATATATTGATTTATTGTAGAGTTGTAAATGAATTATCCCAAAAAAAAATCAAAAATAAAATTTGACGGTTTTTATTTACCCCATTGGCTTCATTTTTATTTTTATTTTGTTTATTGGGGGTTGTGAATTGAAGTATTAAAGTTAGTCTATTGTTGTGGTGTATCAACATTCAAGTTCTGATATGACATTTCGAGAAATGAAACGCAAAAAACAATAACACAAATTATGTTATTGATGGTATCATGATACCTTTTCAATATATGATTTATCATTATACATTTCTGACAGATGTTGTATTGTGATACTTTTTCGATAGATGTTGTATCATAATACCTTTTCAAATTCCGATCCATTACATAATGATACATTTTCGATACATTACATAATGATACATTTTTAATACATGATGGATAATGATACCTTTCTGATATATTACAAAATGATACATTTTCAATACATGATGTATCATGATACTTTTTCAATACACGATGTATCATGCTACTGTATTTACGTTAAAGAAATCACATACCTGTTTGATATTTTATGTTTGAACGACTTCACTTCAACAACAATTTTGCCATTGAAAGAAGAAACGCGTAGATACACTTATTGTGAATTAAAATCTTTACCTAATATGGATAAACAAAAATGCAAATTTAGGAAAATCTCTAATTTGAATTTGAAGAAATTTCATGCTAATGTCACGCAGATATACCTAATACCAGTCCATTGGACTCAAGGACTAGTTTCTCAAAGTAATCAAAACATATACTAAGGGCCCGTTTGGGCACGCAATATGGTATCATGACATGAAATCATGATATGATATCATAATATGAAATTATGAGATAAATTTGAAGCTTTGTTTGGACATGCGATTTGAAATTTTTGTGTTGTATATTTTCTCATAAACATAAGAATCTCATAAGTTGTAAAACTATTAAAATAGCACAATTGTTTATTCAATCTTACCAAATTTATAAAATCGCATAATAAATTATTACAAAGCTATTCGTTCTCTACTTAAGTAATTGTTTCATCTAACTTTAATTCATCAAACTTTAATTTAATAAAAAAATGAAACATAAATTGTAGTGTACTAGTCTTTAATATAATCCTCCCACATAGTAAGAACAATTTCCTCACGTTGAACTTGCATTTCTCGATCATGTAACCGAGAAGACGAACCAATATTATTACTTTGAGTTGTAATAAATTCAAAACGGTAGAAGTAATAAATTAGGTGTTGGAGTAAATGAAGAGAACAAATTTATTACTCAACAATCGGTTGATGTGAGTTAAAGTGACTATATGTTGGTGAGAATAATAAATTAAAAAAAGTAATGATGTGATTACAAATTTTATTTACATATGAAATAAATGGTTAGTAGATATAAATGTGGGATTGTTTTAACAAAATATAAACTTCTGAATCAATTTTTGTATTAAGAATATCTCAAATCATGATATGGAATTCTCATATCATGGTTTTTGGAGAATATGGAATCACATCTCATGATATGGAATCATGAGATGGAATCAGTGTAAAATCACATGTCCAAACGCTGATTCCATCTCACAATTTCATATCGTGATATGATATCGCATGGCTAAAAACCTACCAAGTCTATAGTTTTGAGAGTCCTAAACTATATATCAAAGCCTCAACATCTCAGCTTCATATATTTCTCAAGACAAGTAATATCAAGAGCGTCGAGCAGATAATTTATGATAACGATGAACGGAAAAATATGACATATTAAACCTTACGTAGCTCGAATTTAAATTAATCAAATATCAATATATATATCAAGTATAGACTGAAGTGTCGGAGTTTTAACTATTTGACTCCACATCTTGTTCAACATGATTAGTTGGCAATTTGAGTCAAATCCATTTTTTCAACAGAATTGTATATATTATTTTTGTTTAGAACATATATATTGTCCGCATGGCATGCAATTTATTAGTGACAATTTTTGGACCAACTTATATAAAATAAATACATTTCTGATTTGTTGATCTGTCACATGTGAATGATTAATTATGGCAAGTGGCAATTTATTGTCATTAACCTTCCAATTTGCCTAACTCCATATTATTACATGAATCATGAACATATATATATATATATATATAGTGAGATTCTTTTGTGAGATTCATAGTTAGGACTAATATTTATTTGGAAGCAATAAACATCGTTAGATCAGTTAAAAGATAATTATAAATAAATTTATATACAAATATTACTTAATTGATAACTAAAAAATAAAATAATTTTACGTAAACTAAAATACATTGATATTTTGTATATACTATCAATGCATGTAACTTAATCTCATTGAAAAGTATTTATATTTTCAATTTATTTTAAAATTTCTTTCTAAGAGCTTTCACTTTTTGCTTCCTTGATAGCTTGAACTATAGAGTTAAAAGTGAGAATTGCTTTACCATCCGATTAATTCCATCAAAAATTCACTTGAACATACGCTAAATTTTTTTGTTCCGTCTTGGAAAGTGTTTTCTTCTTGATCTTATACTCCATCCAATCACTTTTGCTTATCCAATTTTTTTAAAAACAAAAAAGGAATAAAGAAAGTGAATATTTTATTATAATACATATGACTATTAGCATTTCAAAAAAAAGTTGAGAAAGAAAAAAAAATTATCTTTCTCTTGAAATGATAATATATATATACTATCATGAACAAGTAAAAGTGGAGCTCAATAGCTTATTGAAATAATATCGGTGTTGCAATAGGGACCATTAATACACATACATACGTATAAATCGCAATCTCTCTTAATTAATTTTTCAATTTCTCCAGATGGTTACTGATTGATTTTTCGACGAAATCCCCCTAAAAACCGTGCATAAGGGTCTCCTCACATGCCGCTCACGTTATTTGAGGTGGCCCAGCCCAATATTTATTCACAAATCCGATACCGCACGCAATAATTAATGCTCAATCTTTTACAATCAACAGGCGCTGCTTTTTTCGATCAAATAATTATTGAACCTAAACAAAATTCCCCTTGTTATTTTTGTATTTTGAATGAAAACATAAATAAATAAAAGTTAAAAAAGAATATATGTTTTCTATTCCGGCAAAAACAATTGCTCTTTTAATAAAAAGTTTCATGTTATACGCTTTTCTTTTTAGCAAGTCTTATGAGGTGTGAATTCAAATTAAATTTCAATACAATATCGAACATCAGGTGAAAAAAATTAAGTATTTACAACATGTGTCGAATTAAACTATAAACCGTCACAAGAGCCATGACAAGTGAGTGATCAACATAAGGCTCCACCACTAGACTTAATACATCATCCCCAAACTTAACTGCTGATGATGATTGCTTTTGTTTAACCTGAAATAAATAAATACATAAAATCAAAAGCTAATTATACTATACTCATATATCACTGTAATAAATTACACAAAATAAAATAAAATAACAAACCTCAGCAATAAGTCTGTTTTCTTTGTTGATAATCTTGAACCCTAATTTGCCTCTTAAAGCAATAATCATATAGTTGTTTGTATCACATCCAAAAATAACATCATAATTTAAATCTCCTGTGAATAAATTGCCAATTTTTTTCACTTGAAAATATGGTGTCTCCTCATCCATCTTATAGCCATTCCAATGTCCAAAAAGTGACAATTTCTGAAAAAAAATAATAATTAAAAATCATTCAATTAATAAGCAAAAAAAATTAAATATCATTCATGAAAAAGACTCTGCCACACATGGGTTGTGTTGAAACATATAATTAAATAAATAAAAGTGTACGTAATCTCTCTGACATGAACTTAAGTTTTTAAATGAAATTGTCACACAGTTCATCATAGTGATTTTCATCGTCTTACCTTTTTACAAAGAGAAAAGAGAATTGTTCCATGAAGATCCATGAGATGAACTTGTTTGCTACATTTTTTGCTATAGTTGTCAATTCTATAAACAAGTTGACCTTTTGAATCAAAAACAGCACAACCATTTCCATGGAATACTAGTGATTTCATCCATAAAGTAAATGTTTCTCTTTTTGTTGTCACATATTTACTCATACAAATTGAAGAACAAGAAGAAGATGGTGATGTTTGAGGATAAATTCTTGCCATTGGAAAAGTTTTAGAGAGAATAAAAATTGAGTTTGTGATAGAAGATACCTTTAAAGAGACTTAAATATATATATATAGTGAGTATTTCAAGAAAAGTTGTTGAAAAAGTACCACTAAGATAATTAAACTAATTATTGGTATGCCCCCACTTAAAAGTGAATAATGTCAAGGGTTTTATTTTTTAAAAATAAAATAAAATAGGAGGCATGAGACTATAAGGTGGGAAATCAAAATTTTAAAACAATGTAAAAGCTCACAAATAACACAAGGACTTAATGAGGTTCAGCTATGCGTAATCCTCCAAGCGAAAGTTTTCTATTGTGAAAGAAAAAAGATAAGTTCACAATGCTTTAGAATTTTCAACTACATACATATATATAAATTTCAAGTAATCTCAAGCCTATGATGAAAATATTTTTCCAGTCCATTTCCAAACCTATTAGGACAAATAGTTTCCTAAACCAGTAGGGGTTATGAATTTCCTAAAATATATAGGAAAAATTCAAGACATAATTAACAAATAATTTTCACTATTTTCCAGTCTAGAAAATAATAACAATATCTTTATTAATTATTGTATTCCTTTTTAATTTAAAACAAAGAAAAAACCATTCCTATATGAATTTGACTATAAATCTTAAATAGACATACATGACTTAAATACACTTACAAAAATTTGATTTTCTATACCTATGAATTACTATTTACAAACACTCTAAATTATTAGTTTCTTCATTGATTTGTGCAAAGTCCACAAACTAAAACCAAACCTTCTCTTTATAATAATAAAAATAATTAAAAATCTCCATCTTCTTTCTTTGATGAATTAATTATTATTATTATTATTACGTATTTCTTTGTTCAGTAAGGGTGGCCGCCTAGAAAGATAATGGAAAAAGATTGTAGTGATCACGTTTAATAAAAGCATACAGTTATTTATTATATTTGGGGAAATTAAAGGTTTATTTTGTCATTCATTATGTTGGCCATTAAGGTTTCGAGACAATATTAATTATTGTATATTTAAATAAAACCCCACGCCCAATTTTTTTTTTTATATAGTTTATCTTTTGATGGTACTCTTTTGGTTGTTGCTATGGTGGATTTTTTTTAGGGAAGTGTAGTCACTTAATGATAATATATAGTTTTAAAAGCGTTCATGTCCCAAGAAAAAGAAACATTTATTTGTTGCTTTATCACCTTGTCCATTATTTTTAGGAAATTATTTAATCTATTGTGGTACTAAGGATAACAATTAGGGCAAGGCAAGACAGGACGATATAATAATCTAATATTGCCACTTAATTAACCGGATATATTACTAACACATTTTTGTTGGATTATTAGACTAAATTAATTATCAACTTAAATGTTCATGACAAGAAATTGAAAATAATGTTAAAATTATTAAATAGTAAGAAGTATTAATTTTGATAGCAAAAAAAAAAGAATATGTAAATAGGTTCTAAACATGACAAGGCTGAATCTAAACTGGATTGAGCACTACTAAAAAAATAAGAAATTAGTTGCTCATAAAATTTTGTAGTTAAATAACAAAATTTTTATGTTGATTCCATTTAGCTACGGATTATGCGGCGAATTATAAGAGATGACGAATGATAATAAATTTTGTAACCGCAACAAAAAGAGAGAATGATATCAATCCCTAGTTACACTTCCACCTATATGGCTATATAAATTTTCAACATAGATCCAAATTCCAATATTTTCACACTTCATCAAACCCAATTTTGGAAAACCTAGCTGTGGGTTACTTTTTTTTCTCTTAGAAAAGGAAAGCGATTGCATTAAAAAGTTATGGTTACACACGTGAGAGAATATTACAGCTTTATAATAAACATCTTTTATTTTATTTTATTTTTTTTGTTTCCTACCCGGTGTCTGAAGCCCACATTGGAGCTTCGACTAAATCTGAATCGCACTCTGCACATTTTTTTTAATTTCCCACCCGGTGTCCGGAGCCCACATTGAAGCTTTATAATAAACATCACATAGTATAATCTATTTTTTTTTAGGGTGGATAGTCATACAATTCAATAAGAAATATATTTGTCCGTCAATTGGACGTAATTAACGGAGCTGAAAGTTAGAAAAAGAAGTTGTCCGATTTGAAAAATGAAGAAACTTCTAGCGAGGAACATATTTTCCTTAAATGAAATCTTATATGATTCGATTTATTAAGGTTTTGTGAGTTGGATCTTGAAAATTTGGTTGCCCCAGTGAAGGGGTGTGAAAGATTAACTATGGATATTTCAGGAGAGAGATAGAGGTAGGCCGAAAAAGTATTGAGGGAAGATGATTAGATAGGTCATGACACAGTTTCAGATAGGAGATTGTAGAGGATATGAATTAGGCAAGTAGGCTAGCATGTAGTAGATCACGGGATACTGCTTATCCTTTACTAATTCCCTATTAGTAGTTGTAGCATTAGTATTCTTGTAGTTTCTTGTTACTAGATTTTTGTTACTATATATCGCTTCTTGCAGTTTGATTGTCGTATTTTTTGTTGTAGTTAATGCTCAGAATATTTGGTCATACTTTCTATATATAGTATTTTATCGTAGTTTCTTCATTTTTTCTTTTCTTTTTTTTTTCTAAACGGTTTTGAACTATTTTTATAATTAACTATGGATATTTCAAGACATAGATAGAGGTAGGCTTCAAAAATATTGAGGGGGAGATAATTAGACAGGACATGATGCAGTTTCAACTTATCGAAGACATTATCTTAAATAGGAGATTGTAGAGGACACGAATTAGGCTAGTAAGCTAGCATGTAGTAGACCACGTGATACTGCTTATCCTTTAACCAATACCCTATTAGTAGTCGTAGCATTAGTACTCTTGTAGTTTCTTGTTACTAGATTTTTGTTATTGTATATCGCTTCTTTTACTTTGATTGTCGTATTTTTTTTGTTGTAGTTAATGTTTAGAATGTTTGGTCATGTTTTCTATACATAGTATTTTATCATAGTTTCTTCATTTTTTGTTATTTTCTTTTTCGAAATGCTTTGAACTATTTTTTTTTTCTCAAGCCAAGAATCTATTGAAAACAACCTCTCTATCTTCTTGGTCTGCATACATTCTTTCCCAAATCACACTTGGTAGAATTACATCAATTATATTATTATTGTTATTGTTGTGAATTTAACTTTGAATTTTTACACATAAAAGGAGTAGGGAAAGGTTTGTTTTGTCATTCATTATGTTTGTCCCTATCAGTGTTATGGTTGGGAGACATTATTTTTTCTATTCAAAAAATAGCTAGCCCCACTTTTTTTCACTTTTGTGCAGCAGAATTGATTTATAGTTTATAACTTTTGGTTTGTTTTTATTAGTGTACTATATATAATAGACTAAAAGCTCTAGGGATTTTTCGATTTTTTAGAGCGTGTGATAAAATATCGAGTAACTTTTATCAATTCAAACTCTACAAATGATTTATTGAGTTCAAATGATCCCGTAAAATTTTCTGGATCTTTTTTTTTTTTTTTTTTTTTTTGTATTTTCACTAGGTGTATTTTTTTTCAAAAAAAGAAAAAAATTAAAAAGGGGCAAACACTAAATAGATTTGAAATGCTAGCCAATCATGTCTCACCTCTTATGGGGCGTGCAATTCTTGTTTCGCCATAAATTTTAAAGTTGAAATTTAAAAACTTGAGTTTTGAAGTACTGATTTTTAGAATTTAAAGTTGTAATCAGACATATATTTTATTACTTGAAAAACATTTGATGTTTTGTGAGTAGAAGCCCCTAAAATTCGAAAAGGGGTTTGGACTAGTTTTTTAAACTTGAAAAAGAATTAAAGATAGATTTTCAAAATGAGATCCTAATTCTATGATCAAACACAAGATTAATTGTGACTTCTTGATCTTCTTAATCTTCCATAAAAATTCTAAAAAGGATTTACATTTAATTAGAAAATACTGAGGAGCCACTTAAGTGATTATTATTTGATAATAAGTAATAAATGAATAAATACTGGTGTCATCATCTTAGTCCTCACCACAAAATCATTCTTTCACATCTCCAATTTGTATCGAAGAATATTTTCTCCTTTTTTTTCCTCATCTTTACTTAAACATGTCGCAAAGTATATGAGAAAGTTGTTTGATGGGTTGTGCTGAATAGAGATGAGATTGAGAGAAAAAAGAGAGAATTTTTTTGATATAATCTAAGAAAGTAAGAAAAAAATTGCTGAATTTTTTAATAGAGAAAGAATAAGATAAAAAAACTTTCAATATGATCTTATGTGGTGAAAGTTATGTTTTATGGAGTGAGAGTAGAGATAAGGACAAAAAAAGAGATTTGTTTTAAGATTTCAATATAATTTTCATACATTGGCTCACTTTTAACAACTAGTTTTGACACACGTGTGTTGCACTTGAATGACAAATTATATAGTGCACTATTTTTTTAAAATAATGTGCCTTCACATTTACACCGTTTTTACTCTAATTTTTCTTTAATTGACTTTTCGGAAAGATTAGTAGCAATTCTATGAGACCTTCTAATTCTTCTTTCCCCCAATAGTTATTAGTAGATTTGATACCAATAGCTTCTGTTTTCTCTTTTTAACCTCCCCAATCACCTTTCAAATTTTGTATATCAATTTCACATGTTCGTACTTTTACATCATTTTTGTGTGTGCTCATTATTTTATCATCATAATTAGTAGATTTTTTTTTATTCTGATCATTCATACAAATGATTTGATCATTTGAAATTTTACGATGATATCATTCATCGCCTTCAAAAAGTGGATAAAGTTCATAACGTAAATCATCCACTACTTTCAAATTATTTTGATAAATAGAAGATCAAGAATCTAAGAAGAAAATACAATAAAAGTAAGAAAAAGAGGGAAATTTGTTTCCGATACAATCTAAGTATATGAGAAGGTTATTGATGGGTTGGGCTGAATAGAGATGGAATTGTGAGAAAAAATAGAGAATTTTTTTTTGATATAATCTAAGAAAGTAAGAGGGTTATTTTGTGGAGTTTATGAATTGAGATAAAATAAGATAAAAAAAACTTTGATACGATCTAACATGGTGAAAGTTATATTTTATAGAGTGAGAGTAGAGTTAAAAATAAAAATAAAAATTATTTTTAGATTTCGATATAACTTGAGAAAGTAAAAGAGTTGATTTTACGGAGTTTTTGAATAGAGATAGAATAAGATGAAAAACATTTGATACCATCTAAGGTTGAGATTGAGAGAAAAGATAGAGAAAAGTTTTCAATATAATCTAAGAAAGAAAGAAAAAAATTGCTGAATTTTTTAATAGAGATAGAATAAGATAATTTTTTTGATATGATCTAATGTGGTGAAAGTTATGTTTTATGGAGTGAGAGTAGAGATAAGGACAAAAAAAAAATTGTTTTAAGATTTCAATATAATTTTCATGCATTGGTTAACTTTTACCAACTAGTCTTGAAACATATGTGTTTCACCTGAATGCCAAACTATATAGCACACTATTTTTTTTAAATAAAGTCCCTTTGCGTTTGCACCGTTTTTACGGTAGTTGTTCTCTAATTGACTCTAGGAGAGGAATAGTGGCAATTCTTCGAGACCTTCTAATTCTTCTTTTCACTAATAGTTAGTAGTAGATTTGATAGCAAGAGCGTCTGTTTTTCTCTTTCTAACCTCCTCAATCACCTTTCGACTTCTGTATATCAATTTCACATATTCGTACTTTTACATAATTTTTTGTGTGCTCATTGTTTTATCATCATCATTAGTAGATTTTTTTTATTCTAATAATTCATTCAAAGGATTTGATCACTTGAAATTTTATGAATGATATCATTCATCGCCTTTAAAAAGTGGATCAAGTTCATAAAATATATCAGCTACTACTTTAAAATTATTCTGATAGATTGAAGATCAAGAATCTAAGAAGAAAATAAAATAAAATTAAGAAAAAGAGGAATTTTTTTTCCAATACAATCTAAGTATATGAGAAAGTTGTTTGATGGGTCGTGTTGAATAGAAATGGAATTGAGAGAAAAAAGAGAGAATTTTTCGATATAATCTAAGAAAGTAAGAGAGTTGTTTTGCGGAGTTTCTGAAGTGAGATAGAATACGATGAAAAAACTTTGATATGATCTAAGGTGGTGAAAATTATGTTTTATAGAGTGAGAGTAGAGACAAAATAAAAAAAAATGATTTGTTTTTAGATTTCGATAGAACCTAAGAAATTAAAAGAGTTATTTTTACGAATTTTTGAATAGAGGTAAAATAGGATGAAAAACACTTGATACCATCTAAGGTAGAGATTGAGCGAAAATATAGAAAAAAGTTTTTATATAATCTAAGAAAGTAAGAAAAAATTGCTATGTTTTTGTATAGAAATAGAATAAGATAAAACAACTTTTGATATAATCTTATGTGGTGAAAGTTATGTTTTATGGAGTGAGAGTAGAGACAAGGACAAATAAAAGAGATTTGTTTTAAGATTTCAATATAATTTCCATACATTGGCTCACTTTTACCAACTAGTTTTGACACACATGTGTTGCACCTGAATGCCAAACTATATAACACAATATTTTTTAAAATAATGTATCTTCGCATTTGCAGCGTTTGTACTGTAATTTTTCTCTAATTGACTCTCAAGGAAGATTAGTAGCAATTCTCTGAGACCTTCTAATTCTTCTTTCCACTAATAGTTATTAGTAGATTTGATAGGAAGAGCGTCTGTTTTTCTCTTTCCAACCTCCTCAATCACCTTTCGACTTTTGTATATCAATTTCACATATTCGTACTTTTACATCATTTTTTTGTGTGCTCATTGTTTTATCATCATTAGTAGATTTTTTTTTATTCTAATAATTCATACAAAGGATTTGATCACTTAAAATTTTACGATGATATCATTCATCACCTTTAAAAAGTGGATTAAGTTCATAAAATATATCATCCACTACTTTAATATTATTTTGATAGATTGAGGATCAAGAATCTAAGAAGAAAATAAAAGTAAGAAAAAGAGGATTTTTTTTCCCGAAACAATCTAAGTATATGAGAATGTTGTTTGATGCATTGTGTTGAATAGATATGGAATTTAGAGAAAAAAAGAGAGAAGATTTTTCGATATAATCCAAGAAAGTAAGTGAGTTGTTTTGCGGAGTTTCTGAATTGAGATAGAATAAGATGAAAAAACTTTGATACGACCTAAGGTGGTGAAAGTTATGTTTTATAAAGTGAGAGTAGAGATAAAAATAAAATAAAAAATTAGTTTTAGATTTTGATAGAACCTGAGAAATTAAAGAGTTATTTTACGAAATTTTTGAATAGAGACAGAATAAGATGAGAAATATTTGATACCATCTAAGATAGAGATTGAAAGAAAATATAGAGAAAAGTTTTGATCCAATCTAAGAAAATAAGAAAAAAATTCCGAGTTTTTGAATAGAGATAAAATAAGATAAAAAAACTTTTGATATGATCATATGTGGCGAAAGTTATGTTTTATGAAGTGAGAGTAGAGATAAGGACAAAAAAAAGAGATTTGTTTTTTAATTTTCATACATTGGCTCACTTTTAACAACTAGTTTTGATATACGTGCGTTGCACCTGAATGCCAAATTAAACGATATAGCGCAATATATTTAAAAATAATGTCCCTACGCGTTTGTACCACTTTTACTCAAATTTTTCTCTAATTGACTTTTGGGGAAGATTATTAGCAATTCTCTGAGACCTTCTAAATCTTCTTTCCACCAATAGTTATTCGTAGATTTGATAGCAAAAACTTCTTTTCTCTCGCTCTAACCTCCTCAATCACCTTTTGAGTTCTATATGTCAATTTCTCATGTTCGTACTTTTACATTATTTTTTTGTGTGCTCATTGTTTTATCATCATCATCAGTAGATTTTTTTTTTATTCTGATCATTCATATAAATGATTTGATCACTTGAAATTTTACGATGAATCATTCATCACCTTCAAAAAGTGGATAACATTCATAAAATAAATCATCCACTACTTTAAAATTATTTTGATAAATTGAAGATCAAGAATCTAAGAAGATAATAAAATAAAAGTAAGAAAAAGAGGGTTTCCGATACAATCTAAGTATATGAGAAGGTTGTTTGACACTTGACAGGTTGTGCTGAATAGAGATGGAATTGAGAGAAAAAACAGAGGATTTTTTTTTGATATAATCTATAAGAAAGTTGGAGAGTTGTTTTGCGGAGTTTCTGAATTGAGATAGAATAAGATGAAAAAACTTTGATACGAAGTGATGTTTTATAGAGTGAGAGTAGAGATAAAAAATAAAAAAAGAATTATTTTACATTTCGATATAACATGAGAAAGTAAAAGAGTTGTTTTTACTGAGCTTTTGAATAGAGATAGAATGAGATGAAAAACATTTAATACAATCTATGGTTGAAGAGAAAAGATAGAGAAAAGTTTTCGATATAATCTAACAATGTAAGAAAAAAATTGCTGAAGTTTTTAATAGAGATAGATTAAGATTAAAAAAAAAACTTTGTTATGATCTAATATGGTAAAAAGTTATGTTTTATGGAGTGAGAGTAGAGATGAGGATAAAAAAAAAAGATTTGTTTTAAGATTTCAATATATTATCCATAAGTTGGCTCACTTTTACCAACTAGTTTTGACACACGTGCATTGCACCTGAATGCCAACTATATAGTGCGCTAATTTTTTAAAATAATGTCCCTTTGCGTTTGCATCGTTTTTACTCTATTTTTTCTCTAATTGACTTTTGGGGAGGATTAATACCAATTCTCTGAAATCTTCTAATTTTTTCTTTCCACCAGTAGTTATTAGTAGATTTTATAAGCAAAAGTTTCTATTTTTCTCAATCTAACCCCCTCAATCACCTTTCGAGTTATGTATATCAATTTCACATGTTCCTACTTTGACATCATTTTCTTGTGTGCTCATTGTTTTATCATCATCATTAGTAGAATTTTTTTAAAATTCTGATCATTCATATAAAGAATTTGATCACTTGAAATTTTGCGCTGATTTTATTTATTGCCTTCAAAAAGTGGATCAAGTTCATAAAATATATCATCCACCGCTTTAAAATTATTTTGATAGATTGAAGATCAAGAATCTAAGAAGAAAATAAATAAAAGTAAGAAAAAATAAAAAAGAAATTCTGATATAATCTAAGTATATGAGAAAGTTGTTTGATGGATTGTGCTGAATAAATATGAGATTGAGAGAAAAAAGAGAGAAACTTTTCGATATAATCTAAGAAAGTAAGAGAGTTGTTTTGTGGATAGAAATAAAATAAGATGAAAAAACTTTGATACAATCTAAGGTGCCGAAAATTATGTTTTATAGAGTGAGAGTAGAGATAAAAAAAATTTGTATTTTAGATTTTGGTATTATATGAGAAAGTAAAAAGTTATTTTTACGAAAAGATAAAATAAGATGAAAAAAATTCGATACCATCTAAAGTAGAGATTGAGAGAAAAGAGAAAAAAAAGTTTTCGATATAATCTAAAAAAGTAAGAAAAAAATTTGCCGAGTTTTTGAATAGAGATATAATAAGATGAAAAAAACTCCGATATGATTTAATGTGGTGAAAATTATGTTTTATGGAGTGAGAATAGAAATAAGGACAAAAAAAAGAGATTTGTTTATAGATTTCAATATAATTTTAGAAAGTAAGATGAATTTTTTTTTATGTGATTTGTGGTAGAGATTGAGAAAAAAAAGAGAGAAATTTTTTCGATATAACCTAAGAAAGTAAGAGTTGTTTTGTGGAGTTTCTGAATAGAGATAGAATAAGATGACTTTTTCGATATGATCTAAGGTAAATATTGAAAGAAAAAAGAGAGAAATTTTTTCGATATAATCTAAAAAAATAAGAGAGCTATTTTGCGGTACTTCGATAAAGAAATAGAATAAGATTGTTGACACCCAATTTTGACCCTCCACAATATAAATTAATCATCGAGCTTCTTCAATTTAGAACGATTTAAAATAATTAGTTTTATAAAATTTCAAATACTTTTCAAAATCATTGTAAGTGATTTTGGTCGATTTTCATAATTTATAAATAATAAATATATTTCATATAGTTTTATATATCCATAATTAGTCTATTTTATAACCATTTCAAAGTCATACAAAAAGATTTTAACTTTTGGTAAGTATTTTATTAAATTAGTTTAGTTTAAATTTTGGTTGTAATTTTGAATCGTTAGTTTACAATTAAGTTAATTATTTTATTTCGTTAAGATTAAAAAGCTCGTTAATTAATTAATATTAATTCATCTAAATTAAACTTAATATATACATCTCTTAAAAGATCCAAACCCCCTTTTCCTATTTTGGGCCAAATTCCAGCAGCCCACATCAAATTCCCTCAATTCAAATATTTTTTTTTCAATTTCAGCCCACTTCCGTCAAACCCATTCCAGCCCATTCCCAACAATACATACAACAGCAACCAAACAATGACCCCACCCCTATACTCTTTGTTCTTCTTCTTCCAGATGACCCCAGAAATCGCAGAGCAGCATTCCAAACGACCCCCAATTCTGCAACGTCTTCTTCTCCAGCAAAAATCAAGAATAGCGACCCCGCTATCTTTTCTTTTTCATCGCAGCGAAAATCACAGACAGCTGCAGAAAATCACAGCAGAACCAAATCCCGACCCCACTGCCCTGCATCCTCTTCTTTTTTAGTCCGGCAAATCCAAAAAATCAGAGTAGCACCAAACTCGACCCCACTGCCCATACCAGTCCCTCAATCTTGGGGAAAATTTTGAATCAAAGATTGGATGGGGTTACCGTTTCTACCCTTGCCCTCATTCAATTTTTGTCCGCTATAAAAGCTTGTGTTCCTCTTCAGCAAAAGGGGAGCAGAAAAAGGGATTGGAGTTTGGTTCTTTGGCAATAGTCGTTGTATACTTAAGAAATTTCGAAACGATTGTCTTATTCTAAGTTCCGAGAAAAGCTTTGATTGAAGGTTGGTTCAAATTTCTTTATCTATTGCTTGAGTCTAAACCGGAGTAGGAATCCGCTCTCTCTTTGGCTCATTTCGTTCTCAGTTCGTTGTCTCAAAGGAGGTAACTTCGCCTTCTCTTACGTTCTGTTTTCAATACGGTGTGCTATGTGTTCGATACTTGGTATGGAATTTGTTATTAAGAACGTTTGGTTTCTTCGCTTTTAAGTCTTTGCTTTAGTACCGCTTTCCTGTGAATTTTTTTTAGCAGCAAGCCTGATCCAAGCATCAACAAAGTCACTTTAGTATTATATGTTGGTTGGGATATCAATTAGCTCGACTTTGTATATATAAAGCTAGTTGATTCGCTACTTGGTGTTGCTCAAAATGGCTTAAAACTCACTTGGTCTCCACTACGAGTGTATCGGTTGGGTCGTTTTGGATCATTTGTCTTTCGGCTTAGCGTTCATTAGTATGACGAGACTGTGACCATATTCTTGGTCGTTTGCCTTGGTGTTTTTTCGTATTGTGAATGTTTCTTGTTAATGCTAGTTTGAATTCACGTATCTAGCCCCAGTTTTCGATTAGCTTGAGTGGTATATGTCTCTTTGGATTTCGGCTCATGGCGGGATGCTTGTAACTCTACCATTGCAATGTGACGATTTAACTAAGGATACTTTTATTTTCCAGAGAATAGCCCTCCCCATCTTTGTCTAAAATCTGAAAATATCCATTCTGAATTTTAACTTGTTGTTTGCCTTAGTTTTACTTGAGTGATAATGTTCAACAGTGGTATGGACATTGTTTTATAGTATGCCATTGATTAACATGTTTGCTTATATTGTCCTTTAGTTATTTGATTATGGTTATTCTCTTCCTTTGCTTATAATGAGTTAATTGGCTATTGCCTCAAATTTTTGTCTCTTTAATATAACGAAATGGGCAGCTTTAAAGTCCCCATAGATATATCTAGTGTCGTCTATTATAGTAGGAAATTTTAGTCAAATGTGCAACATATTTCTTTATGCATTTTTGGGTTGTGTTAGTTATCACTTATAGGTTTTATTGTCACATTTGTACACGAGCACATGCCTCTTTGGAATTTTCTTGTGTAGGATTTCTCATTAGTTTACTATCAATTTTTGTAGCCTCCTATCTCCGAGATTTATGACATTCGGGTCTTAATTTCGTCTCGTAGTTGACTTGGGGTGACATTTTAGTTAAAAACTATTTAAGTTGCCTTCATTCTAATTAAATTATGCTCTAATTGCTTACTTATTTCGTATACTAATTTGGCTCCTTTCTTTTTCGCATAAACCCCTTCCGAGTCCATAATGGACTTATCTACCTTGCATCTCGGAGTTGAACCATAAAGGCGCAAGAGTCAGCCCCTATACATTCGGAACAGGTCCTGGAGACCCAATGCACTTCTGGAAATTATTTCAGAATGTTCAAAGGCCCAAGAAACAGGCTGTATACGTGCTGTATACAGCGTTATGTACTGATATACAGGTCAAAAACGTGAAAATACAAGGCTGAGGCGAAATACAGGTGTTCGGAAGTAGAAAATACGTAAAAAGAGCTGATATACATGCTCATATACACTGATATACAGGGAAATGTATACAAAAATGGGTTTTGGGCAAAAGTCCAAAAATTCCAGCGAGTTGGGCCCAAAAGGAAGCCCAAATTCGATTTCTTCCTTACTCTCATATATTTAATTATGATTATTTATTGTTTGATGTTTATTAACTCTAATCTTTAGAATTAGTTACTAACTTAATTAAATTCCCCAAAAGATGAACTGTTTCTCTATGTTGTTTTGGTTTTTTAACAAATCTCGTCAACTCTCTTAGTTTCACTTATAATCTTAGTCAAAACTCTTATTAATTTAAAACAATTTTCATATTTTGATTAACCAAAAAATGATTGAAATAAAAACCACTAGTTTTGTTAATATTCTAATTACTTGTCTCTAATTCAAATATTTCAATTTAGGTCCCTTTCCTTAAAAAATAAAAATGTGTCCTTCATTTAATTATTTTTCCAAAGTGAAATCAAATATTACAAATTATTATTTTTTATGTTAAATCATCCTTTTTTTAGAATTAGTTAAAAAATCATTTTAGTCAAGTCGCAGGTCAACCGCATGTTAGCGGACACTTCGAATGCCTAAACCCTTCTCAAAGTGTATATTGAACCCCGAACCCTCTTTGGTATTTTCAAATGATTTTTTCTGTTTGAATCTTTGAAAATTATAAGTTTTCTTAATTTCTTTAAAAAATTAAGTGGCGACTCTTTTCTAAGTATTTTTCTCAAATTGTTTTATACTTGGAACATTTCAGAAAGTAATTTTTTCTACAAATAGAAAAATTACGGCACAACAAAGATGAAAAAACTTTATTACGTTCTAACATGGTGAAAGTTACGTTTTATGGAGTGAGAGTAGAGATATATATATTTCTCACCATGATATCATTGGCTACAAGCCTCCAACAATAAATAGTTTCTTTCAAAACAGTATTCTTTGAGCTAACCTTAAATTTGCCCCACCCTGCCTTAGCATAGTCTTAAATCTACCCACCCCATTGTCATTCCTAGTGTTCTTTGACTATATTTCATCGATTAAGCAAATTACTTTTAATATGGTGTCCTTATGCAAGTAAGTCATTCTTTTAAAACCATCCTTTTACACTAGTACTTTTTCGATCACTTTCAATGAAAAATTTATGTTATAAAATATGATTTTTTCACCGAACCAATTCATTAGTAAACCGTAAAAGGATATAACGCATAGTGCAAAATAAAATTCCACCAAAATATCATAAATTTCCTAATTTTATCGTACAAAAATATTATCAAAATATCAGTACACAATTAATGCACACTCCAAAGAATTAATCTCAAATATATGTGAGGTCGATTGAGTTGACTTTCTATAATACTTAATTTTTATTTGTTTTTGGTTCAATCGTTTTTCACGTTCCACATTGGAGCCCAACTAAATCCGAATTCGCACCGGGAAGTCCCACATTGTGTAACACCCCAAAAACTAGCAAGTTGAACTAGTGAGTTCTACAGCCTTTTATAAGAGGTGTGGAGTGTAGTGTGAGGATTAAAGGTTGTAAAAATGACTCCCGTACTTAGAATGAAGGTTTTAGGGGCTATATGTCAAGGTACGACCCCCCAAGGATCACCCAAGGGGTCCTTGGGGAGGACCCAAAAGACAGCCCAAAAGCTGTCAAATTTCAACACCTACGTTTTGCCACCTACGGCCAGTAGGTAGACCCACGCCCCATAGGTGGGGGTCATGGGTCGAGGCCTGCCATTTTAAGCCACAATACTCACCTACGAATCAGCCATCAAGAACCGTGACCCCACCCACGGTCCGTGGGTGGGGGATCCGTAGGTCAACACAGTTTTTGAGTTTAAGTTTTAAGTAAGGGGTTTGGGGGTTAAGTTAGTAATTAATTAGGGTTTAAGGTAGGTCGGTTAGTAGTTATTTAGCCACCTATAAATACTTAATAGACCCCTAAACTAATTCATTTAACTCACTCATCTAAGACCCCAAGTTCTCTCCAAAAATCTTCTCTCTAGAAATGAAGAAGAAGAAGAGAAGAGGGCAGCAACCTAGGTCGATTTTCCCCATTGATTCAAGTTTGATTAGGGCTTTTAAAAGAGGTATGTTTAGCTTATTCATCTATGGGTTCTTCCCCCATAGAGCCCCCTTAGTTTTCCCCCAATTGTGTAGTCAAAAACCCAATTCTAGCTAGGGTTGTGCTTGCATTGTGGGTAGGGCTTGGGTATGATTCCAATCTAGTGGATAATACCCAATTATGATTGATTAAGCTTTGTTTAGTGATTATGATGAATATATGTGATTTCTATGGTAAACCCTAATCTAAGTTGATGAATGTGATATTTGTGAGTTATGCCATTAGAGATGAAATTGAAGGTTCATAAGTGATCTTCCTATGTCAATGTCATGTGCAGTAATTGTTTAAAGTTAGGGGCATATAAGCATAAATTGAACTAGACTCTATTGTATATGATGAATCTTGGCATGTAAAGTTGAATTTGAATCTTTATGATCAACTAGAATCACCTAGTAATTAAAGATGTGATCAAAATTCCTTGAAACTTAGGTATAAAGAAGAGATTAAGAAAGAAACCTTGAGAGTAAGGCTTGTGATCATAATAGTTAGGGCTTTAGGGTGAAGCTAATGTGATTATGCTAAAGATTTGAGAGTAAATTCTAAAAGAGAATAGAACTCTAATAGGTAGAATTGTGGCGAAATTCCTATATTCACCTAACCTACCTTATAAAGTGATTAGAATTACTTGAACATGGATTGATTGTCAAGGATATCCTTTCATGAGACATGAGTGTTAAGCAAGGCTTAACAAGTAAATCTTGAGGTGTATGCTTGGCTCCAAATGGATATTGACAATGAGATGGAGTGTCACACAAGACAAGGTTCGGGCTCCAAGTAGAAAGGAGAACCACACCTAGTTGATGTGAGAACAATCTAAGTTAAAGGGGGAACTCTTACGTAGTAGAGTGTGGGTTTTCCCAAAGTAAGGACTCGTGAGATGGGTGTTGACACCAAATTTTGGCTTAACATTTTCAAAACTCGTAACTTTTAAGTTTTATTTATTTAATAGTTCAAATAATTTTTTTATAATTTTAAATAAGTTTATCGATAACTATTCTTATTTATGAAAATCTAGGATTTTTTATCAGTTAATTTTAATTACATTATTTTTTGTCACAACCAATTGACTATGTTCAAATATTGTTCATTTTTTATTAAATTATTCTTTTTGTTAAATTGTATTTCTTTTTACATGCTATTGTTACGTTTATTACATTTTTTAAATATTGATTTTATTTGTTACATTTGTTAATATTCATTTTGATATTTTGCACAATCTAGAAATTAATTCAAATATAAATAAGATTTCGTACACAGATATTTCATTAACTAGTGGTTTCGGTCCATGATTTTAGATAATGGTATTGTACTATAAGTGGTTTTTGATTTTCTATTTAACCTATTTCTTAGTCATTAAGTTGGGGGTGGTGAAATAAAAATTAGGGTTGGTGTATAATTTTCAGATTCAGTAAAGGTACATTTTTCACTTATTGAGCCGCCAAGGTCTCACCACCAACACTAAAGCTTCACCACCAAAGCTGCCAATGAACAACCAACAACTCCACCACCATCAAAGTTACAAGACCACAGGAACCCCACCGAATAACAACCATAAGCAAACCCCAAACACAACCAGAAACTCCAAGAGTCCACCAACGCCGGAGAAACACCCGAAACCAAGCCACCAGTGAGTTTGAAGCTCACAAAACCCACCAAACCGCTGTTGTGATGCCATCTTTGGTGAAAGAACAACACACCAGCAGATTCCTACCTCCCAACTCACTGAAAACAACCCACCGCCTCTATCCACCAAATCAGCCCCAAAACCCCAATCTCGAAGCAAAATGCAGCCACACAGTGAGCTTCCACAACCGAACAACAACCAACACCATTATTTTCGGCCAACGAAACCACCAGATATCCACCCGAAATAGACCAGAAACTAGTACATGAACTCCGGCGAGCTCGTGAGAAACCAGAAACGAACCAATGAGCTCAAAGCTCCGACATATCCGGTGAAATCACATCACCGTTGAGCTACGAGCTCCGTACAGACCCTGTGCCGATGAATCCCAGTCAGGTCGTAACTTCACCAACGAACTTTTCCTTCGGTAACCACATCTCTATATTTTTTTATGTCTTCTTTCTTTCAGTTTACTACTAATCGTGAGTGTTGGTTGAGTTTCCCATTATCTTTTGTTTTAATTTTTGCTTATTGTTTCTAGTTACTGTCATTATTTTTATTTGTGAATTCAGTGATTAGTTAGTTTTGGGTGTCGTTTGTTTATTGTTAATGATAGATTTTGTTATTATTTGCTATTTTGGGGTAGAATCTGATCTATTTTGATGGTGTTGATTATTCTTATTTATTTCAGTATAGTATTAATATTTATATGTTTGAACTAATTTCCTTTTCACTGTTTTTTTTTTGACAATTTTTGTTGGAATGGTTCGACTTTGATAGAATTATTATCTTAAATATTCTACCATGTTAATTAAGTATTTATTATTGTTATGCTACTGTTATTGTTGCTCTGCTCTACTATTCTTATGTTGGTTATAATTTATTTATTTATTTTAGTGAGAATTAAGTGTTTCTAGGTGAATTTCATTGTTTGTTTGGTAACCATTATTGTGTCACTGTTTAAGAACATAGTGTTGGATAAATTTTTCTCTCTAGATTATTGAATAAATTACAAAATAAAATGGCCAATGAAGAAATCTCTCCGTCGATTTTGGAGGCCTCTCCATTGTTAAAAGACGGAAATTTAATTTAAGTTTATATATATTTTGTATGTTAAAATGGCCGACGAAGAAATTACCGTCGATTTCCAAGGCCTCCCGTGTTAATTAGACAGACTTTTATTTATAAGTTACTATTTGATTTATTCATTTTATTCATATTTATTTATTACTAACACTTTTACTAAGTGTCTTTACAAGTACACATGTTTGCTTCTCATTGAAGCTATTCAAATGAAGTTCAAACTACATTCTTTATTCATTATTTTGTATTATTCATGTTAGGCAAAGCTATTTCTTATATTATTGATTTACTTTATTATTTGTATATATAACATGTTTGTTTTACTTGTATATTGTGTTACCTCCTCCTCAATTTAAAAAAATGAATTCAGTCGGCAACCACATTTGTGGATTTCGAAGGATACTTAACACCTTTCCTTCGAAATCACTTGAATGTCTTACCTAGAATTGAATAGTTTTGTGGATCATTTAATTAGTTTCCTAGTTTTTTCTAAAATTAGGTGACGATTCCTTTAAAATTCGTTTATTCTTAAAATTCTTTTAAATTCAACTCAATTGATTATTTTTTGAGTCACTGTGATGCTTTACCCTATTTAAATAGAGTAGAGATGTAAACAGAATGGCGACTCCGCTGGGGAGATAGAAGTTCTAACTATTATGAGTTCATTTTTTCAAATTGAGGAGGTTTATCTTTTATTGTGTTACATCTTGTATCTTGTATATTTTGTTGATTATTTGTATATTGTACTTGTTATTTATTCATTATTTATTTAATTATATGTAAACTGTCATTACATTCATGGCATTTTTCATTGTATGTATGTATATTAAGAACGGTTTCTGCATAATCACAGCCGAGCTGTTTATACTCGACCCTTTTTCGGAATGATAGATAATTTATTGGTACGTCATGCGTCCAATGGTTGTCGTGAGTTCCAGCCTAATTTGTCCGCTTGGGTTCCCGATCTTTCAAAAACTACTCTTAGTCAACTGGTGTAGAGTGAAATCAAATCTCAAATTTAGCGGATTTTGAACTAAGTTAACCCAACACCTTGCCCATTAGAGGCCCACATTGTGTCTATTTGGCACATTGGTCAATAAAAGACAATCATGCGTATATGTTTAAATTTGAAAAATGTATATGATATTTGACAAATCATTGTCACTCGAGGCAGGGAGCTTAATAGTTTGTTCGAGTCGAAGAAGGATCAAATTATCATTTCATCTAAAAGCGTGGACATTCCGAGATGGCAAGAAATCAAATAGAAGGACCGTCCATGAAGGCATAGCTTAGGATGGTACCCCTGCGTGGAATTGTTTAGTTGTATCTCCTTTTCCCTATTATGTATTCACATTCAGTTTTATTCATAAAATTTGTATAAATTCAAATTTTGGGACAATGTTGTCAAATGACGTAATACATCCTTCAGATCGTTAGGCCTACCCTTGGCACAAAAGGGTCACATATTTGTATAGGACGCGCAATAATTGTTTGTATGTAATTTGATATAATTGAATTTGTCTTCAATCAAAGCAGTGTTTATGTGTTTAATTAATTCCTTTTGTGATATTTTGTATTATCCATTATGAACACGAACTAACACTTTTACCTTTCAAGTTTTCCTTTTTTTTTAAGCGAGAGGTTGATTTATGTCAGAATTTGGAAGTCATTGTTCGTTCGAAGTAGCAAAGGACAAAAAGGACTCGCAAAATTCAAGTCTTTGTATTTCATAAGACACTAGTATCAAGTTAAAAGATAAATCAGGGAGTCTTTGACTATAAGGTTACACTCATTTATTTTTTATTGTTTTGCATGTTGGCCCTGCTTTCACACATTTCTCATATTTTTGCAGAAAAAATATCCCCGACCATAGTCAGGGATGGTTAAAATGATGTCTGATTCTCATGGATAATTGGGAGAAGACACAGTTCCAAGAGATATTAAAAAAAAATAATACAACAAGTGGTTACTATCAGAAAAATGAGAGACCACATTCAACAAACAATAAAAAGATCAACAGTTAAGAGGATACAATGAATCGCTCTGAGTTTGTCTAAATTTTGAAATTATTTTATGCCCTATCTGCACGTACTACGCAAACCTGGTTCTCATTTTGGTGAGATACGTAGGCAACCCTTCTTGGGTTCGATATTCATTCTTTTAAATTAAAAAAAAAAAGAATCAAATACTTTGTGCATATTTTCATTGACATATCTGCATGAACTACACACACCTGATTCTCATCTCGATGAGATACGTAGGCAACCTTTCTTGGGTTCGGTATTCATTCTTTTAAATTCAAAAAAATAAAATAAAAAAATCTTCAAATAATTTATGCATATTTTCAAAAACATATCTGCACGAACTACGCGAATCTGATTCTCATCTTGGTGAGATACGTAGGCATCCCTTCTTGGGTTCGGTAATCATTCTTTTAAATTCAAAAAAGAAGAGTCAAATACTTTGTTCATATTTTCAAGGACATATCTGCATGAATTATACACACCTGATTCTCATCTCGATGAGATACGTAGGCTACCCTTCTTGGGTTCGGTATTCATTCTTTCAAAAACATAAAAAAATTGTGTATATATTGTAAGAGTCACGTCTTTAGCTCAGTTGGGACCAATGCAGTTGGAAGCATGTAAAAATATTCGATATGATAAAGAGGACTGACTTTGTGGTAAACCATAGATTCTCGTGGTACCTCTCATTTGTACTTTTGTGATTCTTGAAAATTCTCTTGCATGCATTCAAGATAAGAATAAAACCAACCTCATGGTTTCATGTGCATTGTGTGGTGAGCTTTTAGATCAAAATTCAATTGCATTGCACTATTGATCTAGAACTTGGCCTGAATGTTTTTTGAGGTGAAATCCTGAGTAATGTTTGATTTGGGAAAGGATTGTAGACATTCTTTGACCCGATTGCGCCTTTCAAAACCTACCAAATGACATTAATCCCTAGTTTTTTCACTTCGAGTCTGGAGCCTTTTCTTTGGACAACCACATTTTAGTCATTACCCTTCTGAGTGCTTACGTGCACTATCCCTCTCTTGACCCAACCTTCTTGAGCGCACCAAAAATATAAGAGAACATCCGTGTTTGAAGTTGCCAAAGGCAAAAGATACAAAGTCTCCCAAAGTCAAGGAAGCAAAAAACAACTTCTAAAAAAAAAGGGGGAAAGAATTAAAGAAAGACAAAGACACCCTACAAGGTCAATGAAAGACGAAAAAGAAAAAAACTCCAACAAAAGAGGAGAAAACTTTAAAACGAAAGGGTGAAAAAGGAAAAGCTCCAACAAATAAGAATTCAAAAGAAGTCGGAAAAAAAAACAGGGGACAATAAAGAGGATCAGACGCTAAAGACTGCATCATTTTCTCAAGCCCAACACTTAATATGAGCCCAACTATTAAAACCCTAAGACCAAGTCATCAAAATCTATTCCTTTAATATTTACCTACCCTACGTGACATTAGATAATCACACTTTCTCTTAATTAAATCAGTTTATTCGTGTAATAATAACTCTAGTATTGCTTTATTGAATCTATAATAACTTTCTTGTGGATTGTTCATGTATTAGGTGATTGTGTCTATCGAGACGCATATACTCTCAACAAATGTAGTTTACTACTTTCAAACTGAAAAAACAAAAAAACCCGAACAAAATTGACAACAACCAAACCGACGGTTATTTTTTTCCGTTTGGTTTTAGAAATTTTAAAACTGACTAAATTGGTTTGGTTTTGATTTTAACTAATAACCGATACAAACCGAACCATGAACACCCTACTTATAAGCATTTTAAATTTGATTAAATTTTTTGTTTTTTAAATAAGTGAAAAATTATTTCAAAAATAAAGAGTTAAACTTGTTATAATTTGAACCCTCATCGACAAGATAAAACTTTCAGTGACCAACCAACCGAGTTACTGAAATTTCCCTCCTATATTATAATTCCATCATTATTATTCCAATTAAACTTGATCACCAGCGAAGTGACCCCTTAGGTTATCGGATTAAATTGAACACAATAAGTGACTTTTTAATTGTAATAACAAAATAATTAGTATCATTTAATTAAGTCAGTCCGTAAGGACCACAACAGGCAAGAAATTGTCTTATTAGCATGGTGGCTAATATACAGTTTTGTGTTTGTAGGTTCACACATATGTTTAATCAAATTATGAGAAAAATTCTTAATTAGTGTGCTTCTACACAACTATTTAATCATGTTAATTACTATATATCCACATTTCAAATTAAAAAAAGTGACGAATGTCGAATGATCTTCAAAAATAGCAAGTGTGATAAAATTAGTAGTGTGTACTTAGCTCAATTGTAATTCAAATCATTCTCTTATAACAGTGATATCTCTAATGTGACTCAGTTGATTAATTTTTATTCCGCCATCATCAACCAATTATAGTAGTAAATAGGGCAAATTTTAGTATCACTAAAAAGTCTATGCAAAAGAGACTAGTGAAGATAACGAGAAAGAAAAAGATGTCTCAAAAATATTGGTGATTTTACTCAATTCTTAACTTAATTAGGATAGAAAGACGTTTAAGTGAATTAATCTTATTAATTTTGTATGCTAAGCATCAAAATAAATCATCATAAGTTGTAGAACATAGTTGTAGCCCATTCTTATAAATTAAAATAAATTAAATTGTGATACATTGTAACTTGATAAATTGTTACTTGTCATTTTATAATTTCATATGGAAATAACTTGCTACAAGTTTAAATAATTATATTAACTTGATTTCTAAATATATTTCTTATATGATTGATTCCACTAGTTCCATCCTAGTGGGATTCTAAATTTTATTATTCATCAACTCCAGTGTTGAGGGGAATTGAACGATAATCATATGAGAAAAGATTAGTACGATTTTAGAAGTCAACTTTTTGATTTTTTTTAAACAACTTATATTATGAAAGACGGAAGATTTTTACGATTTTCTAAGTGCAATGCTAGAGGATAACACATAGCTGTCAAATAAGTTTTAGCTTTTATCTTAAGTGTTGTCATGTTTCAAACTAAGATTGAATTATAATGAACTAAAAAAAAAAAAATCAGTGCACGCGTGAGAACGAAATTAACTACATGTTTGCAATACGTTACTTTGGATGTTGTTGTAAACACTTTATTAATTAATATAAAATTTAAATAATTTAATTCAAAGTTCTAAAATATTTCTGTTAAATAATAGATAGTTTTTGTTTATTTCATTATTATATAATCATATATCTTTAATTGTCATGCACATAGTGTATTTCAATTACGGATATTAAAAGAAAAAAACTACATTTAAACAATACTCATCCGTTATGGTCATAACTTTACGAGAAAAGGCTATAAATATTTGTTCTTTTTATGTTCGTACTCTTTGTGTTATTTTGGTTATATCAATTACAGTAACAAAAACATTACTTCTTCTTAATACATAATCATTAAACTAATTATTTACAACAGTTAAGTGGAATTTAAACATCGTTAAATGTCAGTACACATATATAACATCACCTCACTTTAGCAGCCATATTGAAATTTTCAAACACACGTTGTCGTTATAAAAAGATTTGACCGTACTTGAAAATATATATATATACACATGGGCAAAATTGTCAAAACACATAAATATCTAATCACAAAGCTAATTGGACTTGGTATAGTGGGCCAAGTCTAAAGTGGCCTTGAGTTGACAGAAGGTCCAAAAAGAACAAGAAGACCAACATGGTTCATTGGAGGATCAAAATGAATTTTGAACTTTTCACTATTAATATATCAAATTAAATAAAACAAAATAGTTAGTATAATTTAAAAAAAAAAAAAGAAAAAAGGCAAAAGTATAATCACTTTTTAGCTGTTCAAAATGATGATTTTTTGTCAGTTTGTTGAATCTTGTAGCAACTTGATGTAGATTTTTCAGATCCCAAATTATTATTTTCATTAAAAGTCCATTATTAGCTTGTCAATATGAAGGTATTATATGAAGAAGGTTTTGCATGTGATTTTTAGACTTTGGAATAATTGTATAATGTGTTTATCTTATAACATCTAATCACCTTATTTGTGACATCATACTGTCTTATAAACATTTAATCTTTTATATCTTGTTTTCACTTGTGCTTCTTTTTTTTTTCATGTAAAAGTACTTGTAATTAATTTTATGTATCTTGTTAATAATTTATAATATTTTGATTCATTATGACCCATCAAAATTTGACCTAACTCACCAAATTATCACCCTAGATATGATAATTCTTGATGAGTTGATGAATAAAGTTGCTGATTGAAGGAGAATAGATGTGATAATTCTTGTATAGAAGTAATATGTGTAGTCGGATAAAAATCGGATATAAGTAATGAAAATTGAGATATTTATATCATAACAGTAGAGAAAAAATTATAATTTAATTATTTTCTAATATATAAAAATAGTTATTTAATTATTTTTCTAACATTTTAGAATTTTGATTTGCAATGACGATAGAAAGCCCCTATTAGTTTTTTAAAAAAGTAAAATAAATTAAAAGGCCCTAGCATCTTGTCAATGAGAAGATATTATTATGTGAATAAGGTTTTGCATGTGATTTTTAGACTTGGAATAATTTTATCATGTGTTATTTACTACTATATATATATAGTATAAGAGGCTAGGAAAGCAGTTTTTGGTCAATATGCATGCGTCCCTAGCCAGGGGTAATATTGGAATTTTTATAATACTATGTTGAAACAATATTACTCCTGCTTTACAATTGCACTTTCTCTTTATAGGACATAAAAGTCATTTCATATTTTGCTTTTTGCTTTACTTCAGCCGAGAAGTAGGCCCATTTTCCATTCATGTGGGCTCCTTGTATCTCTTTATTTCACTTTTTTTCAATTTTCTTTTCATTATTAAAAGGTTTAACTAATTCTTGAAATTTTATCAGTATGAGTATGAATAGATGGAGTAATATATATTATTAAAATTTATGTAAAAGATATTATAAATCATAATAATTAGCAATTGAAAATATTTTGGTTTGCTCTCTAATTTCATATGTACCATTTATATTGAAACAAAAGAAGTATCATATATTATTTGAAAATGACATCAAAAGTTATAAAATTCACAATAAACAAACAACTAAAATATTTATGAGTATCCATGTGAATTGAAATGAGAGTAACATACATTATTTTAAAATGACGCAAAAATTACAATAAATTAATAGCTTTAATATATATATATATATATATATTGACTAATTCTTCAAATTTCGTTTATATCACATAAATTAAGACAAAAAATAATGACATATATTGAGTTCTTGCCGGCACACGCACCAATATCTAGTCATATATACATTCACCTGGACATTCAATCATCTTATTAGTCACATCACGTGGATGGTGTTTGGCACATGCATACTGGATGAATGCAACGAGTGAATCAAGATATAATTATTTGACCAAACTTTTTACTATACGATATAATCACTAATATTTTTTGTAATTCCAACCAAAATATCATGTCCAAAATAAAATCCTTAACTCCTTTTATATCTTGCTTTCACCCTGTTATTAAGGGTATTTTATCTATTTTAGAAAAAAGTGTTGAACACACTTACTGATTATTATCACATTCAACAATTTTTTTTATCTAAATGCATAATTATTTATTGATAAAATAAATTTCAGTATTTTACACTTGAAACTAGTCAACTATTTTTAATCAGTCAACCCAAATGAACTCGTAACAATACAAAACTTTGTATTATAAATGAATTGATCAACTAAATAGACTATACATGAAAACATATACGCAAAATTGTCAAACCATGAAGTATGGGCCAGTGGGCTCGGTTTTGATGGGCCTTGAGTCAACAGAAGGCCCAAAATGAACATGAAGCTCAACATGAATCGAAGTAATATCCACCTTCTTTCCTTCTTTTTTATCGGTATCTTCAGATCGATCTCTTGACTAAGTCTCACACATTGCACTGAGATCAAGGGACTGATGTTGTACCATATGTGCTACTACCTTGACGTAGGACCTTTTTTTTTTTCCTCACTTTGGATTCTGAACTGAAAAGAGAAAATTTTCCATTCGATAGCATTCGCGCCCGCTTGAAATTTCATGGTTCATGTTTGTAAAGGAGACCATGAATTTTGAATTTTCAGGATTATATCTTGCAATAGTCAATTTTAGACTAATTGTGCTCTTTATAATTTGTGTTTAATCAAACCACATATTGTCACAAGAGCCACAATAAATGAGTAATCAACTTGAGGTTCCACTTCTAGAGTTAGCACATCATCACCATACCCAAATCCTCTTGATGATTGCTTTTGATTTACCTATATAATATAGACAATTTTAATTAATAAAACAAAAAAATATAGTATAATGTTGTTTAATTATAAATACTCAAAATAATTAAATTCTTTGAATTGAATAATTACCTTTGCGACAAGTTGACCAGTATTACTTGAGATTTGAAATGATGATCTTTTGTTGATTTGTTGAATCTTATAGCAACTTCCTATAGATTTATCACACCCTAAATTTACATCACAAATAACATCTCCTTTTGAATACTTCCAATTTCTTCTCACTTGAAACCATGGCTTTCCTTTAAATCCACCACTTAAATATCCACTCCACCTACCAAGTAATCTTAGTCTCTGTAGAAAAAAAATATAACAAAGTTCAAAACAATATAATTAATTAAAATTAAACTTAATTAACTCAAGTTTAAGTCCTAAAAATGAAATCGCCTTTAACAAGAAGCTATGTTTACTCTAACTATGCCAATGATTTTGGGAATTCTCATTTTAATCATGTCCCAATGAATATTGAACACCAGATGAGAAACTAAATCGGAAAAAAAAGGACACACTATTAAGTTTTTTTTGTTATTACCTCTTTTTTAATAGAGAAGAGAACTTGTCCACTAAGATCCATAAGGAAGACTTCATTGCTATTTCTTTCTTGGTAGTTATCAACTCTAAAAACAATATCACCTTTAGAATTAAAAACAGTACAACCATTCCCATGATACACTAGGGATTTCATCCATATAGTAAATGTTTCTCTTGTGGAAGTCACATAACAAGACGAAGACGAAGAAGAAGAAGAAGAGGAGTTCTTGAGTGTTTCTGGATAAATTTTGGCCATTGAATGAACAAAGGAAGCTAGTATAGTACTTTTTCAATTCCACCTAAGTGTAAAATGAATGAGTTTAGAAATAAAAAGAGGTATATATATAATATATGTTGAACTATTCAAGAAGCCCATAATAGTTAATAAAATAATATAATCCAAGAAACTAACAAGAAAGTGGAAATGTTATCCATTGAAGCAAAAAAAAAAAAAATTAAATATAAGCATTGACTTGGATTGGAACACATTTTTTGCATTGTGGTGGGAATATACTTGAGAAATAAAGTAGAGATGGCACTATTTTGTATATTAGAAAGTGGGATGGCCTTGTCAGAATCACTTACCAAAAAAGATTCAAGGTGTGTTTGGTATAAAATAAAAATATATATTTTTTGGAAAATAAGTGGGGGTTTCTTTGTTACTTATTTTGTGGGATCTGATAGATAAGCAAGAAAGATACTATTCGATCTCAAGATCATTTGTATATAATCTAGGAAAATTTTATAGAGCGGGAATGTGGGAGGTCGGGGTGGGGTTTGGGAGTATTGGAGGGTGAGGAGGAAATAACAAATTAAACTTGATCTTGTCTACAAGTGTCTACAAGTGTTTTCTCTAGTCTCCAATCCTATAGGAAAAATGTGATATCGTATGTTTTGGGTCAAACCTTATGCAAGTATTCATATACCTTATATGTAGTTTTAATTCATTCTCTTTTTATCTATCAATATTAATCTTAAATCTCTTTTTATGATAATACTTTGACTTTCCTTTAAAAAAATAAAATAAAATATGGTAAGAAAATCAGGATAAAACCCTAACAAAGACCATTTTTATATAATCTGGAAAAATATTATGGAGTGAAAATATTCATTTAATATTTCAAATTAAAATTTACATATCTATGAACTGTAGAAAAAGTACTATAAATTGTAATACTTCTCAAATTTATATAATTTAACATGAGAGAAAAACGACATTCAAGATGGAGGGAGTATTACAAATCGTTTGATTTGCGGACAAAGTTATTTCGAAATTATAATTTTGGCCTTTGGACTAATTTATCACACCTATCTCCTAAGTGGATAAAACTACACCAAGTCTAAAATATAAAAAAATTATCTTGAATTTAATTATACCTTCAAATAATAAATTTAAATAATCTTGTGAATATTCTACCTTAATTAATATAATGCTTAATTGATTGCATCATCATTTGCATGTTTATCACTTTGAAGATCATGAATTATTAGGTCTAATCAGAATTGATAGTGACCAACTATCAGAACAAGTAACAAATGGGCATATAAAATGTTTTTAACTTTTTATTCTATGATCGATCAAAGACCTTTTGTGTTAGAATAGTTATTTTTGTGATACTATAATCTCTTTTTGGCAATTGGTATGTCGACATCGAGCCAAACAAATACTAGTTCACCTTTGGTAACAACCCCCCTCCCCAAGGTCGCCTCTCTATGATATTCAGAGGTCGTTTGGTATATTGTATAAGAATATATTAATAGTATTATGATTAATAATAGTGATGGAATAAATTATGTTGGGATTATTCTTTATCCACCATTTGATTTGGTTTGTTAGGGACATTTTTTAAATCTTTTAACTATGTTTATCCATATATTAATAACTCTTATATTGCTAATATTCTTCTCGTTCAGTTTGTTTTAAAAAGAAAGTCTCTTTCCTTTTTTTTTTGGTAATTCATTAATTCTAATTTTTTACATGACATATTTAAGAACCACAAGATTATAGGACATTTTGCTACATTCTACATATTTTTAAGACCAGAAGATACAAAAGTCTTCTTTGTACCAAGTCAAAACCCGACAAACAAGTTGAAATAGAGGGAGTACCATGGTTTACAATGTACGTACTCCCTCCATTTCATATTACTTGCCCTCATACTAAAAATAATTATTTTAATTTACTTGTCCAATTTATGAAATCAAGATAACTACATAATTAGTAATAAACAAACTTAAAGTTTCAAATTAGTTAACTATACCTCTAATTAAAGTTTTCTTAAGAATTAGTATGTCAAGCCAACATGCGCCAACTAATATGAAACAGAGAGAGTATTAGTTATACACCTATAACATTGAAAGGTTGTACAACTATTATATGTATTAGTTATGAGAAAATACATAAAATGACACCTGAAGTTGTCTCGAATTTTCAAAAAGACACTTTAACTATGCAAGCGTCATATTACCCCACAAAAGTATTAAATATCTTTGTATATAGACCATTTTGATCAATTTTCTCCCTATGTTTGTGAACACGCTGATGACAGCGCGTGAATGTATCACTTTACTTTCAAAAACCAATAAAAAAGCGACACGTTTCAGTAATTTTGTCCATTAATTATTTAATTGATTTTTAAATGCACCATCTTCCCCAAAATTTCAAGAGAGCCTTTGGTTGAAGGTTTTAACAGAAAAAACCAACACTCTCTCTCTCTCTGATGAAATCGGCTCAAAAAGATAAGAATTCGATTTAATTTTCAATCCAAAAATTAATTAGAAGTCATTTGATAACAAAGTTGGAGAAGCAGTATTGGGAGAAGAAGAACCAGTTGGATAGCTATGATGATAATGAAAAGTTGTTCCCACGGAGGGAGAAAGGGAAAGAGCCGCCATTGTTGTATATTGCAGGAGCAATAGCTAGAGATTTCTGAGTCAATTTAATCGATCTAAGGAGTAAAATTGTGAAGTGAGTTGAAGAATTTGAGTTAGATTTTGTGGGTTGAGGAGTTTGAGTTGGAATTTTGTGGGTTGTTGATTAAATATTGGAACTTTGAAGGAGAATTTTGTGGGTTTTTCTATTTTTAAGTATTACCAAGAATTTTTGTTTTTGAAACGATTCGGATCAGGTTAATCTACTTTTTAAATTAAATTAATTAATTAAAGGGTGAGAATCACACACTTGTTCATAGATGAGAAAATGGTTTAAAATGCTTTGTTTATAAAGGTATTTAATACTTTTGTGGGGTAATAGGATACCCGCATAGTTAATATGTCTTTTTAAAAATTCGGGACAACTTCAAGTGTCACTTTATGTTTTTTCTTATATATATGTTTAGTTCTATCACAAAAGAATTTAAATAAATATTATAACTAATATAATACATTGGATCCGGCTCCTCTCCATTTCCCTTCCCTCCATTTTTTCCAAGTTCTTGCTTGGATGTGAGACACATGACATAGGTAAGAATTAATGGTTAAAATTTAATTGAATTAAAATAAGATTCTAATTATGATTTAGATAATTAATATTTCAGAAGGAAAATGACAATACCACAATCATAACAATATATTATCTTGTCCATAAATATATTATTAAAAAAATTCTCTTTTTTCTAATCTTTTTCTTACTAGTATTCTTTGATTATTTTTTTTAAAAAAAAAAACTCTTACTAGTATTATCTTCTGTTTTTGTCTATAAATATATTATAAAATAATTTCTCTTTTTCTATTTTTTTTTTCATGGCGAGTATTTTTGCTATTAATTATATGCAAACTAATTTTAAAGAGAAACTTCAAAGTTGCTATCTAAAACTTACTTAATTTTAAAAAAACAAAAAGAAGATAAATACTCGTAGGAAATTTTTTTTAGAAAAGAGAAGTTTTTATAATATATTTATGGACAAGATATTATATTGTTATGACTTATAATTATGATATTATTATTTTTCTTATGAAATATTAATTATCTAAATCGTAATTAAAATCTTATTTTAATCAATTAAATCTTAGCCACTAATTTTTATCTACCATGTGTCTCACATCCAAGCAAGAACTTGGGAAAAATGGAGAGAAGGGAAATGGAGAGGAGCCGGATTCATAATACATTTATTATTTCTAACATATCCTAGCCAAACAGTCTTACTATTCAGTGGCAGAGCCGCATGCACTTGAGTCTTGAGCGGTGTCAATCGATATTTTTTTATCGGAAAATTAAATTTTTTTCTTATTTATATACATATTATATATTGACGCCCCTTGATTTTTTCATGAATTTTTTTTAACACTTTTTAGTGAAAATTTTAACTCCATCACTATTACTATTATCCGATCCTTGTATGTATGTTTCTCTAAGGGATGTAAAACAAGGAAGTCCTATATCGCTCCCTAACAAAGGCAATTTTATATTCAAAGGGACTCAAAACCGAGACTTTTTAGTTAAGAATAAAAGATTACTTACCACTCCACTACCACCCTTGTTGATATACGATTCATTACTATATGCAACAACTTTATTAATTACATAAACATCATTATTGCCGGCGAGCTCTTGAAAAATAAAAAGAATACACGTGCATGATTGTAATATTTCTCATAACTCATAAGAATATAGAAAATATACCGTCAGGTATTAAACGTGACATTTTGTGAAACTATTGAAAATGATCATTCAATTCATATATTTTCCTTTGTTTTAATTTACTTGTTATATTTTAATTTGATATAAAATTTTAAAAAGAAAATATTTTTTATGAATTTTATTTTCTAAAATAAAAGATATATCAAATGTATCAAAATGCCCTTTAATCTTGTGTGTTAAACATATGATATAAAAAGTTCAAATTATAAAATTATTATACTACAAGAAAACATGAGATAATTAGCCATGAAATGTGCCGATAATCTCCAGTTAATAATCTGTTGCTAAAATACTTTCAGCTAATTAAATTTTCTTATAATCCTTCGTTAAACCATAGCTAAATGGGATGAGATTTTTTATGTTTAATTATGATATTTTGTTTCTCATTAATTTTTTATTTTCTAATAGTGTTAAAAGGGTTAAGGGAAACAGACTTTTTCTATATCTAAAAATAGACTAAAAAAATAGATAAATTAAACGAGGAAAGCGTAATATATGAAGATATGAATTATGACTGGATAGTAAGACAGAATAGAGGATTTTTTTTTTAAAAGTACGGATAAGTCTAATTATAATTTCGTAAGATGCATGCACACCTGTTTTTTTTTTTTTAACAGATTTGGCGTTAGATAGTCCACTTGCAATATTTCATGAATTTTGATTCATCAGCAAGATTAGGTACAAATCCACCTGAATTATATATTAGAGCTTTAAATATGTTTATAAAGATTGAAAATATCATGTGTTTTATTATTTAGTTATTGAAAATATTTTTTAGGTCCTCGTATGGCATGCATGCATGCATGTCCATTTGTGAGCTAAATATATTTTTTCTCTTTTAATTTGTTTGACTAATTTTAATTGACTAGAAGTTTAAGAAAACAAATGAAGATTTTTTAATAATGTAATCTTAAACTAGAGGTATATGAGAAACGTCCTTTAATAATATGGTTTTAAACATGTCATATAAAAAGTAAGAATCAAATAATTGCCAAGAAAAGAAAGCAAACAATCTTTTTGAACAGGCTGAAAAAGAAAGTAAGACAAATAAATCAAAACAAAGAAAGTGTTAATAAGTCATCTGAAAGATAATTACATATAATCATCCATAAGAAGTGCGATATGATTAAGTAAATAATAATATATTTTCTCAAACAATTTAAACTTTTAGGTGGAAACAACTTTTCATGTCATGGGCGAAGCACCTTGCTTCGGAACCATGGCGTCCAAAGTTCAAAAATCTTACTTTTTTAAAAAAAATTAGATGAGATGGGCAATACAATTAATTTAACATGGTATATCAAAGTCGTCAAACATCTTAGGATTGAGTCTCATCACCACGTATCATCAATTTCTTTTTATGCGTTTTGACTCATAAAAAAAAAAATCAAACCTGCAGGCGAAAGGACTTAAGACAATTAAGTATAGAAGTTAAAGTTTTCTTTTTGATCTGATATATTTGACATAGTCAATCCATATATCCTACTAAGCAAGCATAGATTTACAGCCAGCATCAGCATGCCAATATGAATTTTGTTTTCAATATTCTTTGTAATTTTTTTCTTGGTTTTAGGTTGAACCACCTAATTTGAAAAAGTACAAAAAGTGTATATACGTAAATCCAACGTGTAAAGAAGAAAATAAATGTCGATGCTTTACACAAAATATATATAACAGCAATGAGCTCACTGCTTATATATATATAATTCTACTTTTAACAAAAGTAAATATTTTATCAACTTGTAATAAAGTATAAAGTAGATATCCTTAAATAAAACAAGATAAGTGAACCCACAGCTTGTTTAACCATCAAACGCAAAGGAGTACTTAATTGGCCATTTAGGATGACAACAGGACGGGACGTGGCGGATTTATGTCTTTGCTAAAGTTTTGTCTTGCCCTATTAATTGTCTATCTTGTTTAGATCCAGCTCTGTCATGTCTTGTCCTGTTTAGTATTTATTTACATGTTACTGTAGTTATTGTTGTTGTCAAAATTTAATATTTCTTTTGGTTTAATCTTTTAAATATCATGTTCGATTTCGCTTTTTCATTTTAATAATTTGATTTATTACTTGTTGATTATTTTATAATGATACTTTTATAAGGTTTATACATTTTGATTTTGTAACCATTCTCACATGGATTATTTTACTAAACACGTTTTTGTTTAATTTTGGCTCATAGAAGCTTTGATTCACCCTACTCCGTCCTGCTTAAGCATCACCTTGTCATGTCCTGTCTTGCCTTGTCCCGTCCTACCCGAGCATTGACAGACTATGTATTGCCATGGCAGGTTTAAATAGGGCTATTTTTTTAAACTAAAAAATTGGGGTGCAAACATATATACATAAAGCTATCAAAAGAGGAATTAGTGACGGCAAAAATCCAAAATATATAACACATTGTATATACATGTTATACATTGTTGATACACTTGATATACAAATTTCCATCATAAAACTCCTTCCAAACACCATTATACTTCCATTTCAATATCATAATTATAAAATAAAAACGAAACAGCGGTAGAAAATCAAACTCAAAACTCACGTTAACACATTTAAAAGGGATTTAAAGACTAAATATTTTTAAAAAGTTGTGTTAATTAGTAAGGGGTATTTTGCAACATTTGTATTAACGATGACTTATGTAGCTAACTTTTTTCTAATAATATAGTGTCTTACAAAAATGTGACGATTAAGTAATTAACTATATACCACGAAACTTCTGATTAAGGGCGGAAAAGTCGTAGAGCTACCTAATTGCTACTAGCATCAGCATATCAATTTGGAGCTTTCATTTGTTTTGGTTATTTGTAATTTCCTTTTTGATTGTTTGTTGAACTTGAACCACCTAATTTGAAAAAGTGCAAAATGTGTATGCACATAAATCCAACGTGTAAAGAAGAAAATAAATGTCGATGCTTTACACAAAACAACAGCAATAAAGTAGAAACTAGAAAGTAGGTATCCTTAGATAAAACAAGATAAGTCAACTCACTTCTTGTTTAGTTAACATAGTTAGAGTTTGCCTTAATTACAATTTACGATCTACTTTTAGCTATAATTACACAGTTCAGTTTTTTAGTTTTGTATATTTATATAATTCGGAATTTGTATAATATAATTTGTATAACCTTTGTATTATGTAATTTTGTTAATATAATTTGTATAACTGTTTAAAGTTCAGATGTTTGTGTTTGTATAAAAATTCATTATTCCGTGTTTATACAAAAATAGTTGAATTATACAAATGTACCCGCGAATTATACAAGCCCGCAAATTATACAAACGAGACAGCTTAAACTATAGTTACAACCCGTAAATATGCAAACTATAGCTGTGGAGTATAATTAAGTTTATTATAATGGCTATTTGCAAAAGTTCCCAAAAAAGTATAATCAGATAGACCTTTTGCTAGCCCAAGATCGTTAACTAAGATTGGGAGATTCAACTAAAAAAGAGGAAGCTAGAATGAACCAAGAGTATTTTAGATAGGAGAACTTGATTATAAAAGAAGACTATTTGATTTAGGTTTGTTTTTGAGTTGTATACAACTCTGGGTCTACGACTTCCTTCCTATAGTCCGCGGGACTTTCCTTTTCAACTAAACTTTCCAATTTTCGAGGTGTTACAATTTAAATGTCTACTTCGTTTAGATTCAGCTCCACCTTGTCCTGTTTAGTCTTTATTTACATATTTTTTTTGGTATTCTTTAATCAAAATTTAATATTTCTTTCATATTGATCTTTTTAATATCATCTTCAAAAAAAAATATATTATTTTAATAACTTTTTAATGAATTAGTTGCTGATTATTTTGTAACGGCACTTTTATAATGTTAATACATTTTGATATTGTAAGTTGTAACCATCCTCACATGAATTGTTTTACTAAATACATTTATTTTCATTCATAAAAGCTTTGATTCGATTGACCCAATTGTCATCCAATAATGTATTGCCATGGCAGGTTTAGGACTATTTTTGAAAACTCTCCATGTAGCTGGCAGGTTAGCAAACATATATAAATAAACCATTTTTAAAAATAAGGAATTAGTGACTGCAAAAAATCCACAATGTATATAACACACTGTATATACATGTTATACGTTGTGGATACACTTGATATACAAACTTTCCATCATAAAACTCTTTCCAATCACCATTACACTTCCATTTCAATATTTTAATTAAAAATTAAAAAAAGAAATAGAAGAAAAATAAGTATCTTCAACTTGCATTATTTTCATTTTCTACAACTAAATATTACTTGTAGTAGAAAAATCAAACTCAAAACTCACGTTAACACATTTAAAAGGGATTTAAAGACTAAATATTTTTTTAAAATGTGTTAAATTAATTAGGAGATATTTAGCAACATATTAATGACGACTTTTGTAGTCAACTTTTTTCTTATAATATAGTGTTAGCCTTACAAAAATGTGATGATTAAATAAATTGATTAATACTCTTGAGATTCGGTTACAACTTTACATATATCTTGAGGGAAAATGTGATAATACATTTCAATACAGCTGTAATTGTTGGAATGTTTCTTTCATTTTATAATACATAATTTGATTCTAAATGACATTTAAGTAATTAAGTCACATGCAACACATCACGAATTTTATGTTTTTATTTTTTTGGCTCATTATAATTTTGACTTTCATACTTTTAAATTTAAAAACTTCCTCGAATTTTCTAAAATTTTTTTGTGTACCTAATGTAATCTTATACAGAATTTGGAAACACAAGTTTTTTCTTTTTGTTTGTAATTAATCATTTTTAGAAAAAGGAAAAAGAAAAGTCGTCGTTTACCTAGAGCAAATTCAATTTGTATACAAGAAATTGGTGAGCTAATTAAGGAGGACTGGCAATGGTAAAATGGATAAAATTTATGGTTATTTGTCCGACGCAATTCATCTAAACGGGTTGAATAATCGAACATTTTAAAAGTGAGTAAATATGGATAGGGGCGTATCATGATTCTAGGGGGAGTTTTCGGATTCACATGAATTCATGCTTTTGCCCCATCATCATATAAAATAGTGTTATGTTTTTTTTTTAAAAGAAATACTTAAATATAGATGTGTGAATTCATGATTCTCTTCTGACATCAAATATAGTAATGCCATATTTTTTTAATAAATAAATATTTAAATATAGATACATGAACCCACGCTTGAAGTGTCATAATGCGATGATAATTGGGTACACATATTTAAGTAATGTTAGAAATTTAGATTTTATATCAATCTTGTTTTCTTTCTTTCTAAAATTAGGTAACACCTGTCTAAGTAATTGTTGTTAGCACTTTTGACATTTTAATTATAATATTTTTTTCTTTAATCTTTAAAAAATTTCAAGGTTGTCACATTGGAAATTCCTAATTTTTTTAAGAATATAACTTTTTTATAAAATTAAATCAAATGTGTATGTTAAAACTAGTTGTACTAAATGATATAAAACCCATTCAATAAGTTCAACCGGTTTTAATATCTTCAATACAAAATATAATTACTCAAATTTTAATAATTACTATTTGAATTGATAATAATTAATTTTAGGCCCATAGCCAAATTCAGTTTGTCTTGGTTTAGACACTGTAAACCCATAGTTCCTAATGGGCTTTGATTGGATTTATAAATTTGTTCTTCAGTTGATACCATAAACAAATGATACTTACATTTTGAACCAATTATAACTCAGCACATCACATTGGAATAATAAATCTCAGTGACTTATGTTTGTAAGTAAATGGCCAAGAGATCTTAATTCAAAATAATATCGCAGTTTATAAATCAACTGTTGGATACCAACCTACTGCATGTGGCAAGATCAGGATTATGAATCGGAGATTATTGAATCGAATATGATATTTGCTTGATGAGACTTGATTAAAAAAATAAATTTATGTCATTAGACTCATTATCATCAACAATATAAAGCTTCCTAATTGGCAATTGCTCAGATGGACTATATTTTACTCAAATAACATATCTTTAGGTACAATATGTATATACCTTTTGTTGCCATAAGATTAGTTCAAATATGTTCTTATTCACCGGAATAAACTATACAAATTCCACTAATTTAGGACTTAATTATGTGTCTTCACTATAATTTTTGAAATTATCTTCCCTTACCATATTGACTTCAACCAAATACACATACCTCACACCTTCAAAATACATGTATCTCAAATATAGGGTCAAATTATATGTAATTTGTTACAGATACATTGTATAATTTTTGAAATTATCTTCCTATACCTATCTCACTCGCCTCTTTCCCTCTCTCCCTATGTATTCTATCTCATCTTATCTCCCTATCTAATATTATATGGATTCGTTTGATAGAATGATAAGGAATAACTAATTAATATTAGAATGAACTTATCTCATATTTGATTAGGATAAAATTGCAGAATGTCTTATCCTAAAATTTAGTATTATTTTTATTCCACATTAAAAGTAAAACAATAATTTCAAAATAACTTATCCTCCGATCAAACGCGCCATATATCTTTAGGCATCTCTGTGTTTGCAACAACAAAGGAGATGATGTGTACTAACAGAAAATAAGAAAACAGACGTAGCTTAAGAGTTTTTATGACCTTATTATAAATTGACAAAGACAGGAATTGTTTATTTGTCCCATTTTCCATTTCCAAATGACATCAATGATCCCAATAGTTACTTTCTTTTTCTTTTACTCTTTTGCCTAATTAACACCAACAAGAACAACCATGCAACTTGATGCAATAATATATTCAGTATAATTTTCAAAATTAATTTTGAAAAAGGTGGTGTCTATACAGTCTTTTTTCATATCTTGTGAATAGTGGTGGAATTAGGATTTTCAAGAAGGGAATTCAAAATTTGAAAAATAGACACATGAAGTAGTCGAAGGGGGTTCAACATCTACTATATATACCTAAAATATTATTTTAACCATGTATAAATAATATAATTTTTCACCAAAGGATTTCAGATGAACCCCCTAACTGTAAGGTGGCTCCGCACTGCTTGTGAAGATAGAGATGTTGTTTTCAATAAATCCTTAGGCTAAGCAAAATATGTATATTGAAATAAAGTATGAAAATACAGTAGAAATAATAATAATAATAATAATAATAATAATAACAACAAATAATACAACAACCGAAGAAAGAAAAGAATTAATTAACCATCTTGAGATAATATGCATTTTCACTTTTTAATTGGAGAAATTTCTTGTGTTTTTGTTTTTTCTTCTTTTCTTTTTTTGTTTGTGAAAGGGACAGAATATCTAACCCTTAACCCTTGTATTTTTACTATATGAACATTAATGGAAATACTAATAATTAAATGATTTAATTGATTTTGAGATATAGAAGGACAAAACAAGTAAAACAATAATTGGTTATCTGTTAACGCTTTAATCAGCATGATTATGAAAATTTTAATTAGTGTATGTGAAATCATAAATCATAATTAATGTCTTGCTGGATCACACAAAGAGTTATCAAATGAAAACATGTCACCTATTTTAATAGCAACATAAGAGGGTGGGGACTTTATCTTATTTTAAAAGTTTAGCTACTCCTTAATTAAATTGAAGTAAGTTATGGAGATAATTAAGGAGTGGAATTTTGAATATACTGCCCAACCATTTTTTTTGTTCTTATTTGGGTGGTAAGAGAAAAGGTTGTGACATTGTACTTACCATTTATATTAGGAGCTTATCTCCAGTTAAAAATATACGTAAAGAAAAATTTGAAATTTGAGTTGAAAATACCTCATAGAAACATTTTATGATATTCAAATATTTTATCATACTGTCCAATCTTTTTTTTTGTTTTTATTTGGGGTGGTAAAGGAAAATCGTGACTTTTCACTTACCATTTATAATATGAATCTATCTGCAGTTAAGAATATATGTAAACAAAATTCTAAAATTTGAATAAAAAATATCTTATAAAAATACTTTATGATCTTCAAGTATTTAATTAAAATGAATTATAATTTAAGTGTTTAAATCAAATATATTAGCTAATTTAAGAGGGTAGTTGAAGTATTTTATCTTCTTTTTTATATATAAAAAAAGTGATAATATAATTCTCATTATTATTTATTAAAATATAAAAGCAAGAGTGTGGTTTGAAATTCAAACATCCCCACACAAGACATCATGTCCCAAAAACATGGGGTGGGTGGAAATAATGAAATGTTATAGATGGGGAAAAGACAAACTATAAGTGGCCCAAAATTAGAAAAAGATAGAAGTTCTCATAAATAAAAAGAGACATGGAGAAGTGTGACACTAATAAACTCATGTCCATCATAAAGCTATCGTCCGATTCAATCAATAGTATGTTCTAATCGTTAGAGGTAGCTCAATGAGCCATGAAAGAATCACTCAATTTTTTTATCTAATAATAAGAACACACACCATAATTTTAATTTTTTTTGTAAGCAAAAACATGATCATCAAGTATATACTAAAATAGAAAAATGTATATTATCCATCAAGTTTCTAACCCTATGTCACTTGTGTCTTTTGATGATTTCTTGGTTAGGAAACATGATACATAAATGTACTTAGATTTCTGATGAATAAAACAAACACAAAAAATTAAATAGTTAATTTAAAAAAATTAAGTTCAAATTTAAAAGTGAGATCATCAAAAATCCAAAAGAGAAATAAGTGCATATAAGAAGAAAAAATTAGAATCAAGGAACATAAATATATTATTTAATTTAATTAAAAAAATTATCATACTCACCGGTACAATCTTAATCAAATTAAAACAAAAGTGTAAAAATTTAATTATTCATAATAATTACATAAATTACATGTTATATATAATTTTGGGTCTTTTAGACCAACTTTGTCTCATTCTCCTCATGCATAATTTGATATAGACAATATCTACCAGCAACATATTTGTCTTTTATGAGAGCCAAAAATGAAAGACCAAAATGCTTCCTATTCCTTTCAATTTTTTCCAAGTCAAATAGGGAAATAACCTAAGACTTAAGATGGAATTTTAAATTATTATTTTTTTTATCATAAATTAAAATATGTCAAATGTATCAAAATATTCTTTAATTTTATGAATTTAAACATGTAATGTGGAAAATTAAAATTAAAGAATTATCATAAAATTAAAAAAAATTCCTTTTTAAATGAAATAAAAAAGAAAATATGATAAATAAATTAAAACAAACGTAACACTTTTTTTTCTTTCTTATTTTGATAACTTATAATGGAGACAATATTTTTAAAAAATGAATAAATTTTTATTTTCAATCTTTTTATAATTAATCATAATTAAATAATTCATATGATCTCATTTTATTTTTTACCCTTAAAATTTAAGTCTTTTAAATTTAGTGTAAATATGGATTAATAAGTTTCTTCTAACTTAAAAAATAATCTACTTTTTTGTTATAGAAATGTCACTTTTTTTGGTATTGTTTTGCTTATAAGCACTGTCAAGGAGGACCCTCCATGTTTAATTAATAAAAAAAATACACAATCTTCTGTCCCAACTAAAAAAGAAAAATAAAAATATGGCAACCCTTAATCTCTACATTGTATACAATGTCACTATGACATAGTCAAACAATAAATAGTATTTTGAACAAAGTAAGTTTTTGTTTCTTCCCATTATTATTATTTTAGAGGTATATAAATATGAAAATGATTTATGTCTTTTTTTGTTTTATTCTTTTCAACTTTCCAATAATGATGTCTAAGTAGGTACATAGTCCATATTGTTTTTTTTCACTGCATTTTTGCATGTTTGACCATAAAAAATATTTATTATTTCAAATTATTTTTCATTGTACTTGAAAATTAATGTTGGTCATGAAAATGTTTAATGTAATTTAAAGTTAGATTTCAAATTTAAAAAATAGCTTAATACTATAATTTGTTTTCCACCTCATTTTCATAATTTCTATAAATTGTTATCTTTTCTCTTTTACGAAAAATATAATCAAATAGAGAACTTCATCTTTAATTCTATTTCAAAAATTTGAATAAAATAAAAAAATATTAAATTCCTATGATCAAACGCCTACTAAATATCTCGAGGTGATAGATTCATAGCCATGGAAAAATGCCCTAGCAGCTATATGGTAAAAGGTGGACTTTTTATGCCCATTCTTTTTTATTTTTTCAGGAAAGAAAATACCCTTTGACAAACAAAAAAATGTAGTAAATGATACTGGTCTGTTTCTCCTTTAATCAAAGATTTTAATTTTGAGTCATGAGTATAAATCTTGCAATTTTTTGATATAGTTGGCGATAGAGCTTCTTATTAGCTTGAATGTCATTTTTACCTCAAAAAATATATGTTAAGGGAGCATTACCCCAATTGAATCCCACTCAATGCATATTTGAATTAGTCAAATTTTAATGTGGAATACAAGACACAAATGAAAACTGAAAAAGAAAAATACCACAAAATTTAAGATCGCGCTTGACCATGAATTTTTTTCGAAGTTGAACTCAAAAAGACATGTTTGACCATAAATTTATGAAATTCAACTTGAAGTTAAATATTGAAATTTTCAAAAATTTGAAAAAACCAACCATTTTTTTTCACTCTAAATTACATAAAAAAAATGGGATTATAAACAACCCCAATTTATATTTATATATATTTATGATCAACCAATCAGAATTATGAATAAATGATACGTACTCTTTCAACCTTAACTAAGAAGTTTTAGATTTGAACTCCCTTGAATATAGAGTGACCAAACAGCTTGACGTGGGCCGAATCAACCAAAAACAAATTGAAGTCAACTCACCACATTTCACGACCCACATACCACCTTGTTCATTTCCACTTCCTTTTCCCCGCCGCGCGCTCTCTATTTCTCTGTACATTTTCTTTTTCACTTCTCTGAATCTGCATTTGTACTTAAAATTTCTCTTTTTTTACTCCGATTTCCTCTAACAGAAAAATCTTTATCAATTCTGCTAATGAGCTGTCTCTGTTTTTGTCACCAAAACTCTCTTTGAACTCAAGTCTTCTTCTTTTACTACTACTACTTTCTAGTTATAAGTAGGTTTCTTTCAACTTCATTCTCTTAATTTGAACATTTCCATACTTAGGGTTGTTACATTTTCTACAATCTTGGATTCATCCTCAAGTTTTCTCTCATTTTGTTACTAAAAACAAAATCAAGAACTCATTTTTCTGTTTCTTGATTGACCCATTTCTCCAACTTCTGTTATTTTTAAGTAATTCTAATGATGGGTTCTTTCAGTTTTGGGTTTTTGTAAAGCATTGTTCTTTTTTGTTGTTTATGGGAAATGATTACAAGAAGAGGAAAAATGAGAAATTGGGTTTTATTTGGAGTTTTAGTGACTGTTGGACTGGTTTTTTTGAAATGTGATGCTTTTCCATCAAATGAAGGTATATGCTAATCAATTTCATAAACTTGTTATGTTGCTTAGATCTTGATTTGATTGGTTTGTGAAGTTTAATTTGTGTGATTTAGGACAATGTAGAGAGTTATATGATGTTGTTCTGTAAATACGACAGGGTATTGTAAGTGGCAGAGCGGTCTTGCTTACTTGATCCACTAAGAGTCAGCCATTTGTTGTTCTGATTAGTAGAAAGAAAAAAATAAAGTATATGACGTTTATAAATACACAATTGCAGAGTGGTTTTGCTTTTCTGATCCACTGGGATTTAGCCATTTGTTGATTTGATTAGTAGCAAGAAAAAAAAGTTATATGAGGTTGTTTATAAATATGTGATGTGGTATTGTAAGTGGTAGAGTGTCCTTGTTGCCCCGATCCGTTAAGATTCAACCATTTGTCGCTCTGATTCGTAGAAAAAAAAGGAAAAAGTTATATGATGTTGTTTAGTAAAGATCTTGGGTTTTTTTTGCGTTGAGATACTGTATTGATGAAATGCTAATGCAAAGTAGTTGGTAGTTGATAATTCATAACTGATATCAGTATTCTGACTTGGGAGTAATTTGGTTTTGCACAGTTCATGCTCTAAATAACTTCAGGGAAGCTATATATGAAGATCCACATCTGGTATTCTCAAATTGGAATGCCTTAGATTCAGACCCTTGTGGATGGTCTGGAATTTTTTGCTCAACGGCACGAGATCATGTCATAAAAATGTGAGAGATGTGCCTTCTGCATATGGCGTTTTCGTTTTCTTTCTATCTGTTTGTTGGATTGATTTTTCTCAATTGGATGCAACTTATTTCATTACTTTTCGATACATGTTAGTAGCACAACTGAGCCTTTACTAATGAGTTTACAACGTCTCCTGTCTATGTAATTTTGCAGTAACATTTCTGGTGCTTCTTTGAAGGGTTTTCTTTCGCCGAACTTGCATTTGATTTCCTCTTTGCAAGAACTGTAAGCTATTCCTTCCATGAAAAACTTATACTTGTAACTCAGGTGCATAAAAGATTTGGTAAAAGCTTAATGCTATGTATTGGTGATATGCAGGATATTGCATGGAAATGTACTGATTGGTACAATACCGAAGGAGATTGGCTTGCTGAAAAATTTAAAGGTCTTGGATTTGGGTTCTAACCAGCTCGCAGGACCAATTCCTCTCGAGCTTGGCAATTTGTCAAACATTATAAAGATGTTAGTGCAATTTGAGTGTTCATTGTTGTATGTGTACTTTCCTTTTTGACTTGCAAGAAGCTTCCTTATCTCGTCTAGTTTTGTTATGTCTCTGCAGAAACCTTCAATCCAATGGATTAACAGGTAAATTGCCCTCTGAGCTTGGTAAATTGATATACCTTCAGGAACTTCGCCTGGACAGAAATAAGCTCAAAGGACCACTGCCTGCCAGTAATGGCTCAAATTTTACATCCAGTGCGTATGGGATGTAAGTCAAATATGGACAGTGCTATTTCTTCAATTATATGCGTTTTTAATCTTTGGATTTGCTGTTGTGTAGGTCTTACATTATCACGTTGGTAGAAGATTTAATGTTGCAATGCTTTAGAGACATGGTTCATTTGATTTTTCAACTTTGTACACTATGAAGCTGCCATTTTTTGCCTTTTTGGGGGAGGGGTGGATATCTGAAGCTTGAAATCTTTTGTTTTAGCCGAAATGATTCTCTCTAAAATGTAATGTTTCTAGGACTTAAGAGCATTATACATTCAAAATTTTTGGAATATTTGAAGCTTGATTAAATTTATATATCTTTTTAATCTTCTAAGGAGTCCATAGTATCTCAATTAGCATATGATTTGCTGCAACATTTTTGGCTGCAGTTTGTCTGGACATTTACAGAGTCTTAAAATTGAAAGATTATGGCTAATGTTTAATCTTTCTGTCATCTTGATTGATAGTGCTGGACTTCTGTTGACATGTATGTCTGTTGTACTTGAACTTAATTTAATACATTTGTTGTTCTCCTAGAAACTTCACACAATTACTGTGTGTAATGAAATCTTAAAGGGTTCAACATGTATATTCAAAAGTCATCACTGAGGTTATCGGCAATATTCTGTATAGTTTTCTGGAAAAATCAGTAAAAAGCCTCCTATGCTTGCTTGAACTTGTAATTGTTCTACATAGATCCCTTTAAGTTTTATCTCACAGTTGGTTTCTTAGTAATCGTCTTTTATTTTTGTTTAGGCATGCCTCTGGTGCCAAACCTACTGGTCTTTGTCGTTTATCTCAACTGAGAGTTGCTGATTTCTCCTTCAACTTCTTCTTTGGTAGCATACCGAAGTGTCTGGAGTACCTTTCAAAGTATAGTTCTTAATTCCGATCCACAAGCATTTTTTATACTCTTTATTTCAATTTCTGAGTGCCTATTATTTTGTTCTTTCTATAGAACTAGCTTTCAAGGAAATTGCCTTCAAGCAAAAGATCCCAGGCAGCGTTCTACTGCTTTATGTGGTATGTGTAATCTGCTAGACAACTCTTACACTTTAGCAGAATCATTAACCAAGCCTTTGAATCTTTTATGCATACATTAGTGTGCGAAAATGCAAGCTGGTCATGCTTACTTTTGATTTTATATCCTGCGACTAAGTTCGCCCATTTCACTAATAGTTGCAGTTGAACAGATCAACTTTAAAATAATTGAATTGATTGTTGTAACTTTTGCATTATAGGAGGCACTCCACCTGCCAAAAGCAATCCAGCGCAGAACAATGATAAGCACCGGACTGTTGAAGGAAGAGCCAAACATAAGTCTGCTTCAAAACCTACCTGGCTTTTTGTGTTAGAAGTGGTAACTGGAGTTATTGCAGGTTCTCTCTTCCTTGTGGCTATTTTGGCTGCCATTAAGAAGTGTAAGAACGAATCTTCTATTATCATCCCTTGGAAGAAATCAGCAAGTATGAAAGACCATATGAAAGACCATATGGCAGTTTATGTAGGTGAGCACCATGCAATTTCAGTTGGGGGATTACAGTTAAGAATTGCCTTTAAACATTTGTATTACTTGATTCTGTATTGACTTAGGGTGTGTTCAGTATGAAGGAAAAATGGTTTCCTTGGAAAACATTTTCCAGAAAATATGTGGATTCCTTACTTATTTTCTTGTGTTCGGTATGTAAGTAAAAACACCACCCTAATAAGATTTGTATATAATCTAGACAAATACTATGGGAGGTGGGGGTAGGGGTCCCGAGTGGTGGGGATGGGGCTTATGGGGTGGGGGTGAAGATGAGGTGTGTTGGAGGGTGGGGAGGACACAATTGATGTGAAATACCACTTGTGGAACTTGTTTTCCGTACCTCCATACCAAACACACCCTTAATTCTTTCTCATATAGGATCTGATTCTTCATTTTAGTACTACACATAGGACACCACATAGGACGCAAATTGCCATGTAGGACGTGTCTGTTTATTTGTTCAACTTTATACAAGTTTAAGTGTTTATTTGTGCATACCCAAAGTTGGCGGACATAAATGTGAAATGAGGCCAAGTTAAAGGTCACATTAATGTAATATGCCTTTTTCTTTTCTATGATATTTTCACAATAGCTTCCTTACTCTTGTATTTTTCAAAACCTGTTTTGGAAAACAACTTCTCTACCTCCACAAAGGTAGGTTTAAGGTCTGCATACACCTCATCCTCCTCAGACCCCACTTGTGGGATCACACAGGGTATAGGATTACAGGTTCAGAAGCATTAATTATAATTCACATTTCTATTAGTAACAAATGTTTCTTTGTCAGATACTGAGATGCTAAAGGACGTTGAAAGATATAGCAGACAAGAACTTGAGGTAGCTTGTGAAGATTTCAGCAACATTATTGGATCCTCACCAGACAGCTTGGTCTATAAAGGAACTGTGAAAGGCGGACCTGAATTAGCTGTAATTTCCATTTGTGTCAAAGAAGAGCAGTGGACCACCTATCTAGAGCTTTATTTTCAGAAAGAGGTGAAGCCTGTTCTCTCCTTAAAATACATGGCTACTGCTGAGCTCTCGTGCCCAATAAAAATTTCATCTTTGCTGCAATGCTCTAACTTGTATGGCTTACAAACTCAGGTAGCAGAATTGGCCAGAATAAATCACGAGAACACTGCAAAACTTCTAGGTTACTGCAGAGAGAGCAATCCCTTCACAAGGATGTTGGTGTTCGAGTATGCATCTAACGGGACTTTATATGAACACCTCCATTGTGAGTGGAAAAAACTATTTTACACATTTGCTTACTGTATGTTTTAGAGGCTGAAATCCGAACTCTTTGAACTTATCACAGATGGAGAAGGATGCCAACTTTCTTGGACGCGGCGAATGAAAATAGTTATTGGCATCGCTAAAGGACTGAAATATCTCCATTCAGAACTTGACCCGCCATTCACTATATCAGAACTGAATTCAAATGCTGTATATCTCACAGAAGATTTTTCTCCCAAGGTAAGCGAAAGATTTCTGCCTCACTGCTGCAAAACCAATTCGCTGTTAAACTTTCTGGTTAATCTTACTGTCAATTGTGCTCATCCATAAGACAATTTTAGTTTACTCTCCACGGTTTCTGCTCATTTTGTCTTTGAACTCGCCGAGCTTCCTTACAAACAATTTGGGGTTACATTTTTCCATTTTTGTTTCCTTCAAGCTCAACCCTTTGTGCTTTTTAACCCGAGTAATAAAAAGCTGATTTTCCATACCCTTTTCTCTCAAAGTTTAAATTTATCTGGTGCAGCTTGTTGATTTTGAAAGTTGGAAAACAACATTTGCCAGATCAGAAAAGAATTCCGGTGCTATCAGTAGTGAAGGAGCAATGTGTGTCCTTCCAAATTCTCTACAGAGCCGTCATCTTGACATGCAGGGTAACATCTATGCATTTGGAGTACTACTACTCGAAATAATCAGCGGGAGACCTCCATATTGCAAAGACAAAGGGTGCTTAGTAGATTGGGTAAGCATTTCTTTCCATGTGAGAAGTTTTTGTATATGATAAAAACTTTCTATGTAGAACGCAGACTTGTGCTTTATGGAATCTCAAGTTGACTTTGATATGGCAGGCCAAAGAATTCCTTGACTTGCCAGAGGTATTGCCATATGTTGTAGATCCCGAGTTGAAACATTTCAGATACGAAGACCTTAAAGTGATTTCTGAAGTGGTCAATCTCTGTATCCGTCCAAGTTCCAGTAGCAGGACTTCAATGAAAGATTTGTGTGCTATGCTGGAGAGCGACATTGACACATCCATAACTGCAGAGCTCAAGGCATCGTCTTTAGCATGGGCTGAGCTTGCACTCTCATCCTAACCGCCAAAGCTACAAAGCTAACCGTATACATACATACATATATCATAGGTGTTTAATTGTCTAGTACATTTTCAATCCCTTTTATTTTTTGTTATTTTCTTTGTAATCTCTTGATCCATTCTCCTTTCTAATATTTTGGAGTTATGGTAAGTCATGCAAATTTTGCATGCTGGTAGAAAGTATTATTTAGAGTTCAAAAGTTGCTAGTTTTGATCCTTTGTATACAAACAGGAACTACAATGACTTTGAGTGTTAAATAGTGAAGGAAAGTCCATTTAGCAATTGTCCTTTTTTTTGGTTATGGAAACACAAGTTATAATGTCACTACTCAAAAAATTTCAACTTACGAATTATATATCAAAAGACTTGAAACATTGAGAAGATTTCATATCTAAAATTTAGGATTATTTAGAGGTGATCTTGAATTGATTGATATTGAATCATGATTGTATATTTCATGTATAATCAGTGTATCTTCAAGTATAGTTAAACTATGTTAAGCTTTTTGAGTATATCATAATGTATAGATAAGCTATATTGTACAAGTCAATATATATTTTCTATGACTTTTGACAAGCGATATTGTATAATTGGTGTATATTTATTATGATATTAAGCTATTTTTTAAGTAAATAAAACATGAATATATTTATTATTTGAAAGTAACCCTTTTTTATTCCATCTTTTTTGACTTTGTTTTGTAATTATTTTTAAATACTCTCAAAATTTAGTGGGAAATTAAATCCTATTCCTAAAGAAAGTAGGAGAAATAAATAAAATAGGAATATCCATCTCTATATATACTCTGTTCCTTAAAAAAATAACTTTTTTTTTTAAAGAAAACCTAAAATCGTTCTATCTTCCTTTCAATAAGTATTCAGAAATCTCGAAATTGTTTGTGTTGAACAATGAGTTACCCTGAATCTTTTATATATAATCTGCAATCGTTGCACTATATTCGTACTAGGCCATTCCGTTATGATCAAGAGGCTTATATGGAGGAGAAAGAGGATGATGCTATATTATTGAGCTATATTAAAACAAGAACTCATCGTGTTGCTGCGTCTAAAGATGGAGTAAAAAAACCCAAAGAGAATTGTGCCATATGTCAAGCAAAATTTAAGCATGAAGAGTCCATTGGGACACTTGGGTGTGGACATGAATATCATACAGGCTGCATCAAACAATGGTTGCTGAGGAAAAAAGATTGTCCCGTGTGTCGAGCTTCTGTTTTGCCTTGATATGCATAGTATTCATAATTTTATTATGAATTTCCGTTGTGTTAAACTTAGTAGACAGTTAGTTATTCTGAAGTAGTGGATGTAACGCACTATATGTTTTTGATAAATACAAGAACAACTTGTTTCATGTCCTATATAAATATTGTTAAGAGACCACGAATTACCATATCATCTACATTTAGTTTATGTAATATTAATGCTTGTGTTTCTTATAATGTTTGTCAATTAGCTTATTTCCGTTGATTGTCCAGAAATCTGGACTTTTGTTTTTCAATCATCATTACAAGTCGTAATTAACAATCTAATCCTCTCTTAGTTTTCTCTTTCTCATTTACAAGCTTATATTATTCTACAAAAAAATCATTTGTTGAATAATTTGCACTATGATACTACTGATGATCTTCTTAAGCGGGAAGTAAGATCAACGAACATTGGGTGATCAAAGCCAAACTCCTCTTCAGATTTAGCTAACAGTCTTGAAATAAAGGTTGGCTTAAGTATGATATTGGCACGACGAATCTCTTCTGCTGGCTCTCTCCTACATATACTGCACAATGACCTTTTGGAACACCTCCGCATGTTGAAGACCTCCTTAAGAACCGATTTGCCTGAATAGATTGTATAAAAAGTGAAAAATAGGCAACTGAAAGTAGGGATATACATGACCGGGTTGGTTCGGATTTTTCAAATATCAAACCAAACCATTTGTGTCAGATATTTAAATCTATAAACCAAACCAAACCAATAAAACCCGGGTTTTTCAACCTCGGATTTTTTCGGATTTTTTGGATTTTCGGGTTTTTTCTGCTAAAGTATTCATACAAACATATAATTTACTTGTACTTCAAATATTTCTTTGGTCCTACCAAAATACAACCATCTAAGGTGTTTCTTAAGAAAATAACACAAAATATGGTATGAGTAATGACACTAAAATATCTAACAAAAAAATTATAATAATGAAATCGCGTACAACAAATATTGCAAATTAACAAGTCATAATGAAAATGATCATAATTTAAAAGTACTAATCATGCTAAAATAAGTTTAATAAGTATTAGTTACATGACTAAATGTTAAAGGAAATTAAAATTAGATTATGTATTTGAATTGTCTAAACCAATATAAAACCAAAGAACAAATATTCAATATTATTGTCATTCTTAGTGTTGAATTGTTTTTCTTTTTGTATTAGTATTAATTTGATTTTGATTTAAGCTTTATTATAATTACCAACATCTGTGGACTATAATCTTTATTGAACCATTCAGAATTCTAAGTTTCAAACTTGAGATAATATATTAAAAGATAAAAACTATGAAAAAGTATAAGAAATATTTAAAAATTATATCAAAGTAAATATTTTTATGTATAAAATAAAATTTTAAAATTATATATATAATGTCGGGTTGGTTTGGTCTCGGATTATTTTTTTTTTAGTTAAAACCAAACCAACCCAAATATAGTCGGGTTTTTTTTCCAATGCCAAACCAAGTTAAACCAACCACTAGTCGGGTTATTTTTCTCCGTTTACGATTTGATTAGATTTTCGGTTCGATTTTGTACACCTCTAACTGAAAGCATGTATTGTCACAAATTGGAATTGTATAGCTTTAATTTTACATTCTCATCTTTGGACTATTTTTTCTGAATGTATAGATTATAATCTTATGGTAAGCAAAATTTAATATTTGGTATGGTCAAATGCATGACTAGAAGTCTTTACACATTCATTTCATAATGGGAGTGGAAAATAATGAGCATAAAATAAGTTCACATGGTACACACATTTTTAAGCTCGATGATGGTATAAGCCAACGGACAAACTCGTGAGTTCTGTGGGGTCAAAGCTAACAATATGAACCATGGGCTTGGGTCATGATAGAAATTATCATCAAGGTTAAAACGGAGAATACATGTCATGAGCTTGGTCGTGACATCTTTAGAGCACTATAGAAGCTAAATTCAGATATGTAATTAAAGAGAATCCTTTCAACTATCTGCATTTTTAACGTCTTTAACTTTTTTTATTTGTTTGGCTTCATTGCTTGATGTACTTGTCACTTCCCAGTGTTGATTAGAATTGCAAAAAGCCTAAGTCTGCCGACTGTTTGATGGCCTATCTCCTCTTTCTCATTTACAAGTCTTATTTTACCAAAAAAATAAATAAAATTGTTGAGGAATATGCACTATGATGTAACTCGTGATCTTCTTAAGCGGGAAGTAAGATCAATGAACACGTCCTCTTTGCAATGTATCGTGAGACCACCCATCGGATGATCAAAGTCAAACTCTTCTTCAGCTTGAGCTAACAAATCTTGAAATAAAGGCTAGCTCAAGTATGACACTGGATACTTGTGTTCTGCTCAAATGCTCAAATTAAAAAAATTTGGGTCGAGAGTCGAGGTCAGGAATCAGGGTCGAATTTTGGGTCCTGACTTGAAAGTCGAGTTTTGGGTCGGGAGTCGAGGTTGGGTCTTGGTTTGGATGTCGGATCCTAGGTCGGGAGTCTGGTTTGGGTCCCAGATCAGATGTTGGGGTTGGGTATCACGTTCGTATCCAGGTTCGGAAGTTAGGTTTCGGGGTCGGGCGACTCGATGTGGAAGTTAGATTTTTGAATCGGGAGTCGGGGTCGGGTTTCGATTCGGAAGTTGCAATTGGGTCCCACATCACACATCAAGTATTTAGTGTCGAGGTCGGGCATGATTAGAAAGTTAGGTCTCCATTCGGGTGTCGAGGTTGAATTATGGATTGGTCGGTCATGTCCAGATTTGAGTGTCAGGGTCATGGTCGGATCCCAAATCAAGAGTCGGGATCAGGTTTGGGTCTAGTCTTGAGATTGGATTTCCAATTGATCGTCGGAGCCATGCCCCTAATTGAATGTCGAGGTGGGGATCAGATCTAGTTCGAATGTCGCATCTCGAGTCGAGAGTAACGATTAGGTTCTAGATCAAAAGTCGAGGTCGGGTTGTAGCTTGAATGTCATACTTCGGGCGAGAGTCGGGGTTAGGTTCTAGGTCGTGTCTGGAGGCCGAATTTTGGATTATCGTCGGGATTGTGTTTCGAATTAGATGTCGTGGTTAGGTTCGAGATTGTGTTCCATTTCGAATGTTGGGTTCCGAGTTAGGAGTTTTGTTCAGTTCCTGGATCGAATGTCAGGGTCAGGTCCTGGGTCGGGAGTTGGGATCAACTCCTGGGTTGGGATTGGGGTTGGGTCCCGAATTGATCGTTAGGGTCGAGTCCTGGACCGATTATCGGGGTTGGTTTCCATGTCAAAAATTATTTTCCATTCTTTAGCAAAAGAATAAAAGATACTTTCTAAAAAATATTTTTCATATATCAACCAAAAACTAGAAAATATTTTCACTTACTAGCCAAATATGAGAAAATAAGTCAGAAACCAACTTATTATCCATCGTACTAAACACCTTATAGAGTATCTTTATTTATTCAATTTTAAAATAAAATTTAGGGAGAAAAAAATAAACATTCTTGCTCTTTTATAATAATAAAGGATCAACGAATTGTTTATATTGAGTCTTCATAAAAAAATGTCAAACAGAATACTTAAATGGGTGATGTTGAAATAAACTTTGTTAAAATAGGATTAAATGTTTGTTTTTCGAGACTTAAGGACCCAAAACGACAATTACTCCACTTGTATCTTCTTCTACGGTTCTCCCACATCGAACTCAGTGAGAAGTTTACAGCAGAATAAGAACCGTAGCGAAGCAATGGAGTTCGTCCCTTCGGGGACATCCGATAAAATTGGAACGATACAGAGAAGATTAGCATGGCCCCTGCGCAAGGATGACACGCACAAATCGAGAAATGGTCCAAATTTTTTTGCCGCTCGTCGGCGCTGATGCTCCGATCGGTCGTTTTCCGTGGCATCTTTCGTATTTCTAGATTCAAAAAAGTTGGCTCAATTATTATATTGTGATTGTGTTTTACTTCCTTCTGTTTGGACTTAATTTGCATATGAAGTTGTATCAGAAACCCCAAATTCATGTTTTTGCTAATTAGGTTTAGCCATGTGATTGACTTACAGTTAAAATACAATTTGAATCTGTTACCTAAAAGGTGTGGAGGTCAGGATTAGGTTACAAGGTTAGTAGGTAACTGAGTGTTGTCACACTTTGTTACATTCTCTTCTATGCATATTACTATCTGTTGCTTCACTTGATTTGTATCTTGTTCTTTTGCTGTCATATTTCTTGCTACCATGCCTCGATTTCTTTTCTGTTCTGCCAAGCCATGGGCCTATCGGAAACAACCTATCTACCCCACAAAGTTAAGGATAAGGCCTGCGTAGATCCTACTGTCCCTAGAACTCACTTGTGGGATCACATTGGGTATGTTGTTGATGTTGAATGGATTCGTTGTGGTAAATGATGATGTATAAAACTGAATTGTTAATGTAGATACTCATCTGATGGCAATAACTTGTTAATGTAGGATACGATCACTGGATTTTTACTCGCAGGAGTTGGCAATGTTGATTAGATGAGTAAAGCTAACTGTATCTTATAGTCGATTCAAGTATGTTTTCAACTTTTTGTTCTCTCAAATATTGTGATTTAATAGTTGAAGAAATTATGGAAGAAAGAAAAATAGTAGTTGCTTGATTAGGATTGTTAAGGCCTTGTCAGTGATGGAGCTTTAACATTTTGCATCACTCTAATTTGTTTTTTTGAGAAAGAATGTAATGTATATTTCCGTTCTTTTGGTTTAGAAATAACGGGGAAGCAGATTGAAGATGCATTTAAAGAATTCACCACAAGTGTCCCCATAACTCACTCGTGGGATTGCACTGGGTATGTTGTTGTTGTTGAATATATTCGTTGTAGTAAATGATAGTGTATAAAACTGAATTGTTTCGTGGGGTTGAATATGTTCTTAGATCTTATTGTCGATTCAAGTATGTTATTCAGCTTTTTTTTTTTCTCTCTAATATTGTGATTTAATAGTTGAAGATATTATGAAAGAATGAAAATTGAGGTTGCTTGAATTAGGATTGTTAAGTCCTTATCAGCGATGGAGCTTTTACATTTTTTATCACCCTAATTTGTTTTTTGAGAAACAACCTCATGTATATTTCCGTTTGTTATGGTTTAGAAATAACGGTGAAGCAAATTGAAGATGTTTTTAAAGAATTCACCACGGGAGGACATTGCGAATTTGCGATAGTGTTAATCAGCCAATATGTGAGTTTTTATTCTATTTTCCCCTCTTGTTTTATTGCAGCATCCATAACATCATTTCAACTGCTGGTTATAGCTTTGCCTTGGAGAATGTCGTATAATTAGTATGTTAGTACTAATTGGAGGTATGACGACTTAGCTTTGAACTTGTGAAGTAGTCACAGGAAAAAGTTCAACTGTCCTAGACCCAAAGTAGCTTGACGTGGTAAACCTGATTGAGAAGTGGAAAATAAATTTTAGTAGGAGTATGATGTAGGAAGTTGAGCTTCGTTAAAAATCTTTTATGTGACTATTCCACCACTTGCCTGGTATACTTGAATTTGCAAAGTCAACCTTGAATGGTGTGTGGGCCCTCTAAGGGGAGCCTTGGAACAACGGTGAAGTTGTCTCCATGTGACTTATAGGTCATGGGTTCGAGTTGTGGAAGCAATCACTAATGCTTGCATTAGAGTAGACTGGCTACATCACACCCTCCCCTCCCCCCTTAGGGTACATGCGGCTACCCTTTTAACCTTGAATGGCGTCTGAAAAGCAAAATTGAGGAGCCATTGCCATATAATGCCAACTTCTATGACTGCAAAGAGGAGGGCCGTTTGTCTAATATGAGTCTGTTCTCTGCAATTGGACTATAATGAGGACATAAATTACCTGTTAATTGCACCAAACAACTTGAGAGAAAGTACAAACACTTCCCATAGTAAAGAGGCAGAGGATTTGCTTTCTGCAGTCAAATTGTTTCGGTCTTTGCTTATTATTACCGACTCCAGTAAAATATTTACAAATGTACTACCTCTAACTAATATCGTGCATTCTTGTGACAGTCATCGATTTAACAATTTTGAACTAGCTCCTCCTCTTTTATCTCTATTTGTAGTTGCTCTAGCAAGTACTTTGGATTGATAAAAGTTTCTCCCTTTTTGCCTCAAACTTATAGCTAATATATCTACTGGTTTTCATATTCAGGTTGCAAACATGATCAGATTCTTGGTTGATAGTTACAATAAACCTTGTAACTATCCATGTGATCCTGCTCATGCTCACGACTCTGTTCTTTCACGAGTGAGGTACCTCTTCTCTACTGAATCAGTGACCTCTGATAGACGCTGACAGAAAAATTGTTTGTGTATACCCCCAATGCATCTTCTATCATCATTTGATGCTAACTCACTTTACCTGTTCAGTCCCTTGTTTACAATTTTACATCCATGTACTCTATTTCGAGATTTTCTTACTTGTTACATGTTATACAATGTCAATGGTTCTTGCCTCGATGATGAACTTTTAGCGTAAAAGGTGCTACTTAAAGGTATATATATAGATATATTTTTTTACTAATAATTTAAATAGCCTCTATTTACAAAAAAAATAAATAGTTATATTCCCTCTCCTTCTCCTTACTTAAATCGTATTCCTAAAGAAAGTAGGAGAAATACCCAAAACAAACTACGAATACCCAACTCTAAATATACTCTGTTGCTTCAAAAAAAAAAAAAAGAAAAGGTATTTAGAAAATCTGATGTTGAACAATGAGTAACTCTCATTCTTCTCTAGAAGCAGGCAATACACATTTACTCGACGCAACTATCAATCGGTGACTCACAGTGTCGGGATTACAGTAACTAACGTGAGTAGTCGTGATTCTCAAGCAGCAACTGAACTGATTGATGATCAAGAGGAGGATGCTATATTATTCGAGCATTTTAAAATAAGAATTCATCATGTTGCTGATGGAATAAATAATCCCACAGAAACTGAAGAGATTTGTGCCATATGTCATGCGGAATTTGAGCATGAAGAGTCCATTGGGACACTTGGGTGCGGACACGAATATCATACAGGTTGCATCAAACAATGGTTGCTGTCGAGCTTCTGTTTTGCCCTGAAAACATAGCATATAGAGATTATTTTATTATAAAATTCCATTGTATTAAACTTAGTAAGACAATTAGTTATTCTGAAGTAGTGGATGTAACTAACTATATATTTTTGATAAATACAAGAATAATTTGTTTCCTGTCCTAAATTTAGTTTATGTAATATTGATGCTTGTATTTCTTATAATGTTGGCAACTGAAAGCATGTATTATTACAAATTGGAATTCAGAAGCTTTAACATTCTCATATTTTGACTAATTTTTCTGAATGCTAAAACTAATATTTGGTATTTGGTATGATCAAATGCATGACTAGAAATCTTTACACATTCCTTTCAGAATGGGAGAGGAAAATAATGAATTTTATAATATATAAAACAAGTTCACATGGTACACATGCTTTTGGGCTCGATGATGGTGTAGCCCAAGGTACAAACTCCTGAGTTCTATGTGATCAAAGTTAAAAATACAAACCATGGGCTTGGGTCGTGGCAGATATTATCGCGCCCAAGAGACAAATCCGTTAGGTTAAAGCCGATAATACATGTCATGTGCTTGGGTCCTGACATCTTTAGAGCACTATGGGAATTGTCTAGGCAAATGTGACTAAAGAGTGAGTAATTAATCAGAAGTAGAACTTTTGCTACTTATAAATTTACAATGAAAATGACCCATCTCTAAAATCTCCTCTTTTTAATTTAAAGTCCTATTTTACAAAAAAAAAAAAAAAAAAAAATTGTTGAAGAATTGGCACTATATATGATGTAACTCATGATCTTCTTAAGTGGGAGAATTACACGTTATTTATTCTCTATGTCAATTAAATGCGTGACTAAAGATATTCAACAAAATTATTTATCTTTTTATAGAGTTTCATACAAATAAATTTTCTTATTTATAATTTTCATTAAGGAGATTTAAAATCTAAAGAAGTAAACATATGAAAGAAGTTTCACATCAATTATATATACATAAAAATAATAATTTAACTACATATAAATAATTTTTCGCTCAGGAGGTTCGAATGAACCCCTAATCCTTTAGTATAGGGGTTCGTAAGTGTATTTAGTGTAATTCACCCAAAAATATACTTATGTGACCCTCTCTATAATCATGAAATCTATTTTTCTTTTTGCTTTTCATAATAACGAAAATTAACAAATTGTTTATATTGAGTCTATATAAAAACTGAATTTATGATAATATGGGTGATTTTGAAATAAACGTTGTTAAAATAGGACTAAATATTTGTTTTTTGAAACGTAAGGACCCAAAGCGACATTTACTCTACTTGTATCTTCTTCTACGTTTCCCACATCGAGCTCAGTGAGAAGTTTACAGCAGAATAAGAACCGTAGCGAAGCAATGGAGTTCGTCCCTTCGGGGACATCCGATAAAATTGGAACGATACAGAGAAGATTAGCATGGCCCCTGCGCAAGGATGACACGCACAAATCGAGAAATGGTCCAAATTTTTTTGCCGGTCGTCGGCGCTGATGCTCCGGTCGGTCTGTACTTTTTTGGCCGTTCGGCGTCGGCGACGGTCACACGAGATTTCTCGAACTCCGTAAGCTATTCGGAGTTTCTTTCAGTCTGTTTTATTTCCTGTTTCGTCTGGATTAAATTAGTATATTATCAAACATTTGATTTACGTGGCTCCTCTCGTAGAAAAACCTAGTTCAATTAGTATATTGTGATTCTGTTTTACTTCCCCAATTAATTTGCATCTGAAGTTTTATCAGAATCCCCAAACTCATGTTTTTGCTAATTAGGTTTAGCCATGTGATTGACAAAGTTTTTTTTTTTCCTTTTGTTTGTAATTCTCTTGTAGTTGGTTACAAGTACAATCATTTTAGTTTAGATTGTGAATCGAGCACCGGTCAGAACAAATAACTCAGCCTTCATTGCTATGATTGCTAATGAGGTGATTCACTATTTAATCTTTCACTAATAATCAATATGCTTTCATAGCTAACTTTACAGTTTGAATTTGTTACCTAAAAGGAGTGGAGGTCAGGATTAGGTTACAAGGTTTGTAGGTAGTTGAGTGTTGTTGCACTTCCTTTTTTTTTTTTTTCTTCGATGTGTATTAATATTAGTTGCTTTCATTTGATTTGTATCTTGCTGTTTTGCCGTCATATTTTCTTGCTACCATGCTTCAATTTAGTTTTTCGTTTATGTCGAAATAAGGATCTATCAGAAACAACCTCTCTACCCCACAAAGGTAAGGAAGGATAAGGTCTTGTAAATCCCCTACCCACCCAGACCTCACTTGTGGGATTATATTGGGTATGTTGTTGAACGGATTTGTTGTAGTAAATGATGGTGTATAAAACTGGATTGTGTGATTGGATTGAATATGTTCTTAAATCTTATTGCTGATTCTTTTTTTTTTTTGTTGGTGAGTAAAATATTTCATTACCAAGTGAGCATTATATTGGAGAATACAACAAGGAGATTGCAAAGAGCTGATTTACATTTCAGCTGTTACTATTAGTCACTGTTAGTTAGTCCAGTTGTCACTGTTAGTTAGTTAAGCCTAGTAGCTTAGTCGACTGTTAGTCAGTTAGAGATCTGTTAGAAGATATTTTCATTTATGTAAGTCGGTTAGTAATCAGATGTATACAAGGTGTGATACAGATGATTTGCAGTAGAGCAGTAGCTTAATATCTTCTAGTATGTTCTTCAATGTATAGTTTTTCTCTGAGAAGTTTGTAATGGAGTTTCAAGCTTTTCCATAATTCTTCATTTGTTTATGTGCATTCAATGATCAGTTTTAACACATTACAGATCAGTAACACAAGCAAACTGGAAAGCTCCCAGTTTTGCAGCAACTTTCAATCTCTACTATCTATACTACCAGTTCCTTACTACAATATCACTATCAAATCTAGCTAAGTACCTAGCATCTACACAGGGTAGAAATTCAGAGTTTGCAATACATAGCTTAGTCTTGGTTTTGTTCTTCCTCTCATGTGCACCTCTTTTGCCAGCATTGCAGGGGTTCTTGTGATCTTTTGGAAATTTCGTTGGTTCCTCTCCTGCCAAATAAGATAAACATTTGCAGCCAGTGCCATCCTAATACCTCAGCTCTTGTTTGCTTTCCTTTGCATTGGGCATTTAGCCAAGTTATTTCCTCTTCCCATCCTCGAGCCTCCCTATGGATACTTTGCCAACAGAGTACATTCTGCCACACCTGAGATGAGAACAGACACCGAAAGAATATATGATTATGGCTCTCATCTTCAGTTCCACAGAGGACACAGTGGACATCTTCTGCACAGCCCCATGTTGCTAATCGATCCCTTGTGAGCAGCCTGCTTTGTAATGCTAAGTATGATATGAAAATCCACTTAGGACAAGCTGCATTGTTACAAGTCAGCCTCCTCCACTCTACCTTCTGGTAATCTACTCTAAGAGCTTTATATAGTTGTTTTATAGAAAATTTATCAATCTGGTTGACATACTCCTCATTCCATCCAATATCCTTTAGTTCTTTGTGCATTTGGAGTATTTTCCTCACCATCCATGAAGCTTGAGGTGCTAGAACACCCCATAAGGTCCCTTGTTTCCCATAGTACATACGAACCCATTTCACCCATAGTCTATCTTTTTAAGTGCTCAAACTCCAGTGTAACTTGCTTATTGCTACCTTATTCCATGTTTGGATATCCAGTAAATTGAGTCCACCTGCAGTTTTAGAACTACATAGTTGCTCCCATGCTATTAATGCCTTCCTGGATGCATCTACCCTTCCTTGTCCTTATAAATGTCCTGCATAATGTTTCAATAAATTTGCTTAGTGCTGATTCTAACAAACTACTAAGTGGAAATAGTAGGTATCAAGTATACTGGTAGTGTTATGGCCCCTTATCGACACGTCATGTTCTTTTTATCATATTGCAATTACAGGGAAGTTGGAATTTTAAATTCATATTCTCATTAGCGTACTTGCAAACTTGATAATGTATGATACAATCACTGGATTTTTACTAGCAGGAGTTGGCAATGTTGATTTGAGGAGGAAAACTAACTATACTATTGTCGATTCAAGTATGTTTTCAACTTTTTATAGAGGCCCCGACCTAAACGAGATGTACTTTCCAGTATTGTTGGAAAAGCCATTGAAGAATTCTTGGTGACACTACTATCTGTTCCATTATTTTTCTTTTATATATTTTTTTTACTAATAATTTAAATACCCTCTATTTACAAAAAATTAATTATGTTCCCTCTACTTCTGTTTACCTTAAATTAAATCCTATTCCTAAAGAAAGTAGGAGAAATAAATAAAATAGTAGGAAACTTTTTGTTTCCGCCTTAAGTTTCCAAAACAAAATAGGAAATTAAATCCTTAAATCGTAGGAGAGTTTCTAGAAAACAAATTAGGAATATCCATCTCTATATATACTCTGTTCTTCACCTTCATACTCTGTTTCTTCAAAAAAAAAAAAAAAAATCTGGTGTTGAACAATGAGTAACTCTCAATTTATGTTTGTGAATTCGCGTAGAATTGGAATTAGAAGTAGGCGATCCCCCTATGGTCGTTCTTCCAGAAGAAGACAACACCATCATCCCTTCGGTTTGGGATTACAAGCCACAATTACTCCACACAGAAGTGGAATTACAATTATTAACGTCAGTAGTCGTGATTTAGTGGAAAGGGCCTTGAGGCAGCAGTATGTACAATACAATTTCAATGGCGGATCATCACCAAATTCTTCAGATGATTCTCAACCAGAAAGTGAACTGTTTGATGATCAAGAGGCTAATACGGAGGAGAAAGAGGACGATACTATATTATTGGGGTATTTTAAAACAAGTATTCATCGTGTTGCTGAAGGAGTAAATAATCCGACAGAAACTAAAGAGATTTGTGCCATATGTCAAGCGGAATTCGAGCATGAAGAGTCCATTGGGACACTTGGCTGCGGACATGAATATCATACAGGCTGCATCAAACAATGGTTGCTGAGGAAAAAAGATTGTCCCATGTGTCGAGCTTCTGTCTTGCCCTGAAATACATATCATATAGAGATTGTTTTATTATGAAATTCCATTGTATTGAAGTTGTTGATGTAACGCACTATACATGTTTGATATATACAAGAACAATTTGTTTCATATCCTATATTTAGTTTATGTAGACACTCTTAACTGTATTTCTTATAATGTTGGTCGATTAGTTTATTTTCCAAAAATCTGGACTTGGTCAGCTGTTGTATGGTCTCTATGTTGTCTTTTTAAGTCAAACTTTAGATTAGTCTAAAACTAGTGTATTTCTTAAATCTCACTTTTATCCTAACACAGACTTACGAATCTTTTATAATAAACAGACATTTGACAGTAATATTTATTGTAACAACTAAATTTCAATCTTATGTATAGATTCTTTAGCATTCATTGTTTTATGTTCTCTGTTAAATCTGTGTTGGCTCCAAGAGGTTTTAATATTTGGGCATTCTGTGTCATACTTGCTACCTTTGCACCGATACAAGTATCAAAATAACATTTCAAACAACACGAAGAATAGAACAAGATATCGAATAACCATGTCCTCCAAAAATTAGACAGATACATATATAGAAAGAAATCACCTTTTTTCGAAAATGTCCAAGAATAGAACAAGTTGGAGTCAAGAAAATGGTGTATAATAAATGTTAACATTCTCTATACTTTTTGAGTATCATGTATCCACTACAAAACCTATCACAGTTAGCTTAATAAACTAGCAATTCCGGGGCTCATTGTTGTTGAAGATATGAAGCTGATGAGCATCGATTTCATCCATTCTTGTGGTTCCAAATCACGAGAAGCAGAAGCCCGTGTTGTTCTTCAACAAATTTATAGCAAAATTATGTGAATCTTCATGTGTCGTTGTATCTGAAATTTCTCGTCGTTAGGTTATATATACTAATACACAAAGCATTTGAGCAGAACACAAGTATCTAGATATTAAAGAGAACTTAACTTTTGTTGTCTGTAATTCTCAAAATTCTTCTTCTTTGCCTTCATCATTTGGAGTAACCAACTAGCTCTCGAGATTCGTCGTGCCAGTGTCATACAGCCTTTATTTCAAGACTTAATAGCTCAAGCTGAAGAAGAATTTTAGCTATGATCATCCGATGGGTGGTCTCACGATACCTTGCAAAGAGAACGTGTTCATTGATCTTACTTCACGCTTAAGAAGATCATGAGTTACATCATACTGCAAATTCTTTAAGAAATGTTTTTTTTGTAAAATAGAACTTGTAAATGAGAAAGAGGAGATTTTAGAGATAGGCCATTTTCATTGTAAATTTATGCGTAGTAAAAGTTCAACTTCTGATTAATTACTCACTCTTTAGTCATATTTGCCTACACCTTCAGAAATACCATAATGAAAGGAACATAGGAGTTTGTCGCTAGGTATTTGACCAAACAGAATTGTCCAGTTCCTATAGAACTATCACTAAAATACTCCTAGAGGGGGATTCTCTTTAATTAGATATCTGAATCTAGCTTCTATAGTGCTCTAAAAATGTTATGACCATGATATGTATTGTCCGCTTTGACCCAACAACCTAACAGATTTAAAAGCGCGTGTACTATGTGAACTTGTTCTATACCTTATAAACACAAAAGATTTATAGTCATGCATTTGATCATATCGAATACCATATTTTGGGGTTTTGTAGGATTGAATTCTATACATTCAGAAAAATAAGTCCAAAGATGAGAATGTTAAAGCTTCTGAATTTCAATTTGTAACAATACATGCTTTCAGTTGCCTATTTTTCACTTTCTATACAATCTATTTTGAGCTAAAATTTATAAAACAAGAATCTGTTGATGTCCACTTTCTTGGCGCAAAGAAGAAGTTGAACAACAACATGAAGGAATTGATAGGAGCAACGCTTTTTGAAGATCTCTGGCAGCTACACCTTTCTTGATTAGTGAAATGATGTAGTCCATGAAGGCTGAATCACAAGGTACTGTTATAGGGCCACCACTCGGCAGTCCAAACTCTTCTTCAGACATGTTCAAAAGTTGCCTAATGACCTCATTTTCAAGGTAAGTCAAGGGAAATGCATAGCGCCTATGATCAATTGTATAGACTACAAAATGCCCTTTTTCAACTATAGACGATGAGGATGTACTGCAACTGTCTGCATCGCTGCCATTTCTTGGAAATGAAATCCTCTTCCTCTGCTTGGCCGCAAGCTTCTGCCATCTCCTGGCCATCTTGATGAGTTTCTTAGCACTGAGCATTGCCATTTTTCTTGGATGACTGGAAACGAAGAAAGTAAACTAGAAATTTTAGAACAATTTGGTGTTTGAATTGATAATGCTTGTAGTTGATGATGAAAACATATCATAGAAGGGGGTTTATTTATATAAAAGGCTTTGAGTTCTTGTCACTAACCACCGGAGGCAAATCCATGTGCCGATGCTTGGTGGTTATGTTTATATGGGGCCTTAAATTTGTCTAGTTTTAATCAAAGAGGTTGATGCATTTATTCAATTCTCTGTCGCCATATCTTTAAACCAAGTGGTCCTGGTCATTAATTTCGTCTATTTTAAGGGTGTCTATTGATCCAAAATCATGAGAAGCAGAGGGACCTAGAGTTGTTCAACAAATTTATGGCCTCAATATTTTAACAAAAATGGAGTAGGCAAAAACATGTGAAACTTCATGTGCTCTTGTCCCTCAACTTCTCTTCACCAAAGCATTTGAGCAGAACACAAAGCATTCAAACAAACTTTCACTGTCTCTGTAATTCTTCATCTTTATTTGCCTTCATCATTTGGAGTTACAAAACATTCCTTGAAGAAAATGGGTATCAAAGTAGGCTAATCGGTTCTTAAGGAGGTCTTCAACATCCGGAGGTGTTCCAAAAGGTCACTGTGCAGTTTATGTAGGAGAGAGCCAGCAGAAGAGATCCGTCATGCCAGTGTCATACTTAAGCCAGCCTTTATTTCAAGACTTGTTAGCTAAATCCGAAGAGGAGCTTGGCTTTGATCACCCAATGGGTGGTCTTACAATACCTTGCAAAGAGGATGTGTTCGTTGATCTTACTTCCCGATTAAGAACATCATCAGTAGCATCATGGTGCAAATAATTCAACAATTGAAATTTTGTAGTATAGCTTGTAAATGAGAAAGACAATATTCACTGTACAGTTAAAAAATACAAGAACGTAGGAGGGAAAAGAAAACGTTCTGCTTCTGATTAATCTCTGTTTTGGTAATATTTGCTTAAAGAGTTTTTTGTTCTACAACTTGTAATGATGATTGAAAAACAAAAGTCCAGATTTCTGGACAATCAACGGAAATAAGCTAATTGACAAACAAATTGTTCTTGTGGTCTCTTAACAATATTTAGGACAGGAAACAAATTGTTCTTGTATTTATCAAATGCGTTACATCCACTACTTCAGAGTAACTGTCTTACTAAGTTTAATACAATGGAATTTCATACTAAAACTATCTCTATATGCTATGTATTTGAGGGCAAAACAGAAGCTCGACACATGGGACAATCTTTCTTCCTCAGCAACCATTGTTTGATGCAGCTCGTATGATATTCGTGTCCACACCCAAGTGTCCCAATGGACTCTTCATGCTCAAACTCTGCTTGACATATGGCACAAATCTCTTTAGTTTCTGTGGGATTATTTACACCATCAGCAACATGATGAATTCTTGTTTTAAAATACCCTAATAATATAGCATTGTCCTCTTTCTCCTCCGTAGAAGCCTCTTGATCATCAAACAGTAGTTCACTTTCTGGTTGAGAATCATCTGAAGAATTTTGTGATGATCCGCCATTGAAATAGTCTGGTACATGCTGCTGCCTTAAGGCCCTTTCCACTAAATCACGACTACTGACGTTAACAATTGTAATCCTGGCATTGTGTGGAGTATTTGTGGCTTGTAATCCCAAAACGAAGGGATGAATGTGTTGTCTTCTTCTGGAAGAATGATCATAGGGGGATCGCCTACTTCTAATTCCAATTCTACGCTGCGAGTTACTCATTGTTCAACACCAGATTATTTTTTTTTTTTTTTTGAAGAAACAGAGTATGAAGGTGAATAACTGAGTATATATAGAGTTGGGTATTCATACTTTCTTTTATGGAGACTTACCTATTTTATTTATTTCTCCTACTTTCTTTAGGGATACGATTTAAGTAAGGAGAAGGAGAGGGAATATAATTAATTTTTTTTTTTTTTTGTAAAAATAGAGGCTATTTAAATTATTAGTAAGAAAAATATATAAAAGAAAAAATAATGAAACATATAGTAGTGTCACCAAGAATTCTTTCCAACGATGCTGAAAGCCATTGATAAGTGGTGCTACACCATCTCCAGTATTGAGCCCAATTCTGATCGTTCTATCCATAGAGAAGTCAACGCCAGTACCCTTTTTCACTGTCCAACGAGTCTTCTCTCTGCCATTAAGATCAAAACAATCATTAAAGCCTGCATGATTGATCAAATAATCATAAGTTTTACGCAGTCCATACAACAGAAAAAATCTGAGGGTGTTTTCCATAAGCTCAGGAACAGGATAAGGTTCAACATATTCTTGTGGAGCAGCTACATGACATCTATGTCGACGAAGTGGCTCTCACTACCTTAAAGTAGCAACTTCTACGCTAAAAGTTCATCATTGGGGCAACAACTGTTAACATTTTATGACATGTAATGATCAAGAAAATCTCAAAACAGGGTACATGGATGTAAAATTGGAGACATGATTTCATCAGAATCGATGTTTTTTTGTTGAAGCAAGTGTTTCTTATGAATAATAGTATATTCTCCAATTGTGAATGGAGATCAAACCATTGATAGGGAACATGTTCTGGCTATCCCTCAAAGATCTTGGCACTGTACAGGAATAGCAAAAGTGAAAACAAAATCCCCATTGCAATCTCTGGCTATCCCCCCAATCCCTGCCTTATCATTATAATCTATGTAGCTCCCATCCATATTAATCTTGATACTTCCTTGATGCGGCATTGTCCAAAGGATCATCCTGCTAATGGTATTTGGCCTGAGTCTCACTACAATGTCACAAATCCATCCATGGATAGTCTATCATAAAGCAAATCCTTAGCCACTTTTACTATGGAAAGTGTTTCTACTTACTATCAAGTTGTTTGGTGTTAATAGTAATTAATGTCCTCATTATTGTCCAATTGCGGAGGACAGACTCATAGTAGACAAACGCCCTCCTCTTTTGCAGTCATAGAAGTTGGCATTATATGGCAATGACTCAATTTTGCTATTTAGATGCCATTCAAGGTCAGAGGAAGGGCGCACCCCAAGGGGAAGGCGTGTGATGTAGACAACCTACTGTAATGTATGCATTAGTGATTGCTTCGACAGCTCGAACCCATGACCTATAGGTCACATGGAGACAACTTTACCATTGCTCCAGGGTTTCCCTTCGAGGGCCGCACACCATTCAAGGTTGACTTTGCAAATACAAGTATACCAGACAAGTGGTAGAACCGTCACATGAAAGATTTTTAATGAAGCTTAACTTCCTATATCATACTCCGACTAAAATTTGTTTTCCACTTCTCAATCAGATTTCCCATGTCAAGCTACCTAGGGTCTAGGACAGTTGAATTTTTTCCTGCGACGAGGTACTTCACAAGTTCAAAGCTACGTCCGTCATACCTCCAATAAGCACTAACATACTAATTATTCGACATTCTCCATAACAAAGTTATAAATACCAGTTATGCTATGGATGCTGCCATAAAACAAGAGGGAAAAATAAAATAGAAACTCACATATTGGCTGATTAACACTATTGCCGAATGTTCTCCCTTGTGATGAATTCTTTAAAAGCATCTTCAATCTGCTTCACCATTATTTCTAAACCATAAGAAATGGAAATATATATACATTACATTCTTTCTCAAAAATAAATTAGAGTGATACAAATGTAAAAGCTCCATCACTGCCAAGAACTTAACAATCCTAATCAAGCAACCTCAATTTTCTTTCTTTCATAATTTCTTCAGCTATTAAATCACAATAATAGAGAGCAAAAAGTTGAAAACATACTTGAATAGACAATAAGATAGTTAGTTTCCCTCGTAGAATCAACATTGCCAACTCCTGCTAGTAAAATATCCAGTGATTGTATCCTACATTAACCAGTTCGCAAGTACGCTAATGAGAATATGAATTTAAAATTCCAATTTCCCTGCAATTGCAACAAAGGAATTGACTTGTCGATAGGGGGCCATAACACTAACAGTATACTTGATGTCTACTAATTCCAATTTGTAGTTTGTTAGAATCAGAAAGAAGATTTAAGAACATATTCAATCCCATGACACAATTATGTTTTATACACCATCATTTACTACAACGAATCCATTCAACAACATACCCAATGTAATCCCACAAGTGAGGTCTGGGAAGGGTAGGATTTTCAGGTCTGGGAAGGGTAGGATTTTCACAGACCTTAAGGTCTTACCTTTGTGGGGTAGAGAGGTTGTTTCCAATAGATCCTCCATCTCGACAGAAAAGAAAAAAAAAGATTGAACCATGGTAGCAAGAAAATATGACGGCAAAACAGCAAGATACAAATCAAATGAAAGCAACCAATACTAATACAATAGAAGAAAAAAGAAAGAAAGTGGACAACACTCAGCTACCTACAAACCTTCAAACCTAATCCTGACCTCCACTCCTTTTAGGTAACAAATTCAAATTGTAAAGTTAGATATGAAAGCATTTATTAGTGAGAGATTAAATAGTGAATCACCTCATCAGCAATCATGACAATGAAGGTTGAGTTGTTTGTTCTGATAGAAGCTGGATTAGCCATCTAAACTGAAATTATTGTAATTGTAACCAACAACAACAAAAGTGTAAGTCAATCAAATGGCTAAACCTAATTAGCAAAAACATGAGTTTGGGGATTCTGATAAAACTTCAGATGCAAATTAAGTCCAAACAGAAGGAAGTAAAACACAATCACAATATAATAATTGAGCCAACTTTTTTGAATCTAGAAATACGAAAGATGCCACGGAAAACGACCGATCGGAGCATCAGCGCCGACGACCGGCAAAAAAATTTGGACCATTTCTCGATTTGTGCGTGTCATCCTTGCGCAGGGGCCATGCTAATCTTCTCTGTATCGTTCCAATTTTATCGGATGTCCCCGAAGGGACGAACTCCATTGCTTCGCTACGGTTCTTATTGTGCAGTAAACTTGTCACTGAGCTCGATGTGGGAGAACGTAGAAGAAGATACAAGTGGAGTAGATGTCGTTTTGGGTTCTTTTTTTTTTTTTTCAATATAAACTTTTTTTTTTAAAACATAAAAAATATCAATAGGGATAAGTGCAAGAAAGGGGGCTAGGTCTTATTTTACTAATCGTAATGAAGTACCTAACATCTACTATCTAACAAGCATGAAGAAAATAAAAGCTAGAGAGCAGGGGTGGGCGTTCGGTTTTTCGGTTCGGTTCCTCGGTATTCGGTTTTAGAAAAGTGTGCACCATAGTTCATACCAAACTAGATCGGTTCAGTTCAGTTTTTTCTACTTCGGTTCGATTTAGTTTAGTGTTTTTAAATCGGTTTTTCGGTGTGAATAAAAATAAAGAGGAACATCAAGGCTCCGGTCAAAAGGCAACAACTATTTTTTTTACAAGCAGTAGCAATAGCAGACAACACTACCAGACTTTCCAAATGTTTCTAAAACATAAGTCACAAAACAGTAAACACAGTCACAAGTCACAACGCCCTTCTTTGTTGTCTTGACTCTTGAACCACCACATGACCACACAATGTTTTCAAAATCAAAACAAATGAGCAAGCTTTAGGAGATATGGTTGAACTTGAACCTAATAAAAAAATTAAACCAAAAGGCAGAAACTTAGTTAGAAGTCAGAATATTTCAAGATACAAAAAGATATCTTATATCAAACAAATAAAGTATTAAAACTCATCATTAATAGCAAAAGAGTAAATTGTTATCATACGTCAATAATGCAAGAATCCCTTCCACTGTTTGCCATTTCTAAAGATAATTTAAACAAATGTCAAGCAATATAAATAAGTAGATTAGTTTTACAACACAAACAATATGAAAATTCACCAAGTTCAAGTTTCTCAAGATACTCCAAACTTTCTTCCACACAAATAGAATTAGGCTCTTTTCTAAGCCAATCTTGAGCACAAACAAGAGATTGCACACATTTAGGAGTCAAAGAACTTCTGAATCGATCAAGAATACGCCCACTGGTACTAAATGCACATTCTGATGCGACACTTGAAATTGGAATAGCCAATACATCACGAGCTAACTCTGAAAGAATAGGAAATCTTGGAGCATTAACTTTCCACCAACTTAAGACATCAAAATCATCATGTTCAGGCTCTTGATCTTCTTTAAGGTATCTCTCCAACGCTGACTTAGCAACCCCACTTCCACTATTTTCCTTTTGTTTCTTTATGTGAAGCTTAGTTCTCAAAGCTTTTGTTCTCGAATTTTGAGAACAAGAGCTAGATGAATCAGATAAATCCAATAAAGTAGATCTAGATGGAGATGATTGATATTGAGATTCTTTTGAATATTTTCTTAAATAATCTTCAAACAAAGTTTCCATATAAGCCTTCACTTGTTTATCTACTTTCTTTCCGTTTTCCTCCCCAAATAGTTCTTCAAGTCCAAAGCTAACATACACAAATTTATTGCGAGGATCTAACACAGAAGCAATATAAATCATTGAGTTCATCTTATCAGGAGTGCCCCAATATTTCTTGAACTTCTTCATCATCCCATCAGCCATATTTTTCAAATTAACATCTTCACTTGTAAGACACAGTTTCAAGTATACATCAAGCTCACATATATCCTCAAAATGAACACTAGATGTAACATAATGTGAACCTGAAACCTTTATTGTAAGCTCATAAAATTTTTCAAGAAATTTTACTACACTTCTCACATTTGCCTAATCATCACATGCAAGTGTACCAACAATACTTCCATCTTCACAAATATGAGTAGATAGATAAGTTTTAAAATGTTCATCAAAAAAAATCAAATTTATCAAAGGCCTTTTCAAAGTTTTGTACCGCTTCCAACATCAAGTAGGTAGAATTCCACCTAGTAGGCACATCTAGCAACAATGTTTTACTACAATCTATCTTTTGGACTTCACAACATTTCACAAAGTTTCTTGTTCTTGCCAAAGATGATCTAACATATCTCACCATTTGCCTAACCCGTTTGACAGAAATATCAATTTCCTTCAAACCTTCTTGCACAAAGAGGTTAAGTATGTGAGCCATACATCTCACATGAAGATACTTGCCCTCCATTATGTTCGTTCCCCACATATCTAACTGCTTAGATAATTCTGTAATCGTAACACTATTTGAAGAAACATTGTCAACAGTAACAAAAAACACATTATCCAAGTTCCAATCAAGCAAGCAATTACCAATAGCCTCTGCCATTTGTTCACCTTTATGACTAGAGATGGGGCAAAAATTTAGTATTCTCTTATGCAACACCCAATTTCTGTCAATGAAATGAGCAGTCAAACACATATAATTTATTCTTTGCATTAAGGTCCATGTGTCAGTGGTGAGGCAAATCTTTGGTTGTATTTCTCTAAAAGACTTCTTCAGATTGTATCTTAGTTCACTATAAAGTGCATAGCAATCCCTTGTTATTGTTCTACGAGAAGGAATTCTAAATAGAGGTTGGGCTTGACTCATAAACTTTTTAAAACCCTCATTTTCTACAAAACCAAAAGGCAGTTCATCCATAATTATCATTTCAACTAAAGCTTTCCTAACTACTTCTTGTTCAAATTTCCAAAGTGGTGCACGTGCATCAGTAGACGAGAATTTATCTTGGATTGAGAAATAGTTTCAATAGTAGACTTATAAATAGAGCACCTTGCTAAGTGTTGGTTCAATGCAGTTGTACCATTAACGGAAGTATATGTATGAAATTGGTGACAATACCTGCACTTTGCTCCACTCATACCATTCTTAACAACCTTATCAAAATGATTCCAAGCTTTGGATCTTGGTGTTATTTCTTTTCTTTTCTTTTTAGGTTAGGTGCCAACACTGCCACTGTCAAGTAAGTCATTGTTATTGCTATCATCTTTATTATTAGGTAAGTCATCACTTGAACCACCAACACCAACTCTATTGTCATTCTCCATCTGCAAAAAAAAAAAAAAAAAACTAAAGTAGTGAGCAAAAGAAAGATTCAGTCGCTGCTGCCTACTGCACTTTCTCCAAAACTCAATTCCCCTTCCATCCAAGATTTAGTTTTTCACAATAAAGAAGAAGTTTTAACATCGAAAATACCTCCAATTTTGCAATCTTGCACAAATTCTACAGAAAATCTTGGATTCTTGGTTCTGTTCTTCGTAAAGGGCAGCAGGTTCATGCCCAAGTAACTATAAATGAAATCGACAACGATGGTCCGAGAAATACGTACCATTTTTCGGTGTCGATCGTCTGCGATGGTCTGAGGCGAGGAGTGAAGACTGAAGACTGATCACTGAAGTCACGGGACACGACCGGTCGGCGAGAAGAGTGAAGGACTTTTGAATTTGAGGCTTTAGGATTCACTACTTCACTTTAGTGCTTTACCGTGTTTCACTATTATGTGACTTTGTCACTTAAATATTGAAAATTGAAATGGGCCATCTTATTAAGTATTAACTAATTAAGTTAATTTAGTTAAGTAATATAATTTAAATATTTTTAAATTTGTAATTTATTTAATAAAACTTTGGTTCTTCGGTGCACCGTAGTTTCGGGACCTTTGCACCGAACTCCGAACCGAAGAACCGAAGTTCCGAAAATAAAGAACCGACATCGAACCGAAACACCGAAGAACAGAAATAATTCGGTTCGGTTCGGTTTTTCGGTATTTATGCCCACCCCTAGTAGAGAGAACTAAGTATTTTCTAATTACCACAAAATTTATAATACACTCCATGATGATGCTTAAATAATGTAAAAATATGTCAATCAAGAAGAAAGTTGAGTTATCAGCCTCAAACTTTCTATTACAAACGCATGAATTTAAAAAGATTGATTTTCCATCAAAAGTAACTTGAAGTATTTTTATCTTGTCTTCTTCTTCAAACCTATCCAACAACACTTGACAATCTTTATGGATTTATTGGATCTTGTTGAACTTATTGATACTGTCAAATGGTTCTTCTTTGTCTGTCGCATCGGTAGGTGCCTTGAAACAAACTCCTCAGCCATTTTACCGTCCCAACTATGTTGTCTTTCATGTGTCTTCTTTTTGCTTTTGTTACTTCCACTTCTTTGTTGCCTAGGTGATATATCTCCTTCCCTAGCCACTCTATCAAAGCATATGTCCAACATATCTTCCTCATCTTCATCAAGAGAATCCTCACCCAAATCAAGCATATTGTCTTCCTCATCTTCATCAAGAGAATTCTCGCCTAAATCAATTGTATTTGACACTAAGGCCCTTGACTTATTATTCTTTGCAATCACACATTTAGGCACAAATACAGGAGGCTGTGGACTTAATTTGCTATTCAAAGTAGGTGATGAGACCTGCTTTTCTTGTATCAAATTGTTGTCATTATCTGTTAACTTTACTTGCTTTCCAGTAGTCTTCGATAAAGCATCAAAGATATTCAAACATAATAGGTCTCTTGAGGCATTACTAATATCTTGCCTCTTTTCACTATCATGAAAATTTCTAGTCACACCCTTTTCACTACATGGAGAATTATTTTGACTAGTCGGAGAAAACATCCAATTACTTGTTGAATTTTCGTGTGCAACCAGTGTCCAATTTTTAGTTGCATTATTGGTTTCAACTTGCAAAACATGCTGCCCAGAATTTTCAGCATCTTCAACATCAGATGTATCCATTAGTTTGTGTCCTGAATCCATTATTTTTTTGCCTGAACCAACTCGCGGTGCATCAACCCCAACTCTTGGCGTTCCCTCTTTGTTTTCGGTAGTTGTTTGAACACCAATATTACTTGTAATAACATCCATTGAGTGTGCACGATTTTGCTCAGAAGTGACAACAACTAATTGTCGATCTAAAGAAGTAGTTTTACTTTGATCGACATCTACAACCTTTCTTTTTTCATTTCGTATTTATCTCGTATCACCTTGATACTTTTCATTATCGATAGTACCTTTTGAAGCAACTTCAATGGTATCATCAATTTGTTTGTTATTTTGATTTCTTTTCGAGATCAAACGACAACTATCTTCATCATGACATTGGTGCTTACAATAATTGCAATACAAAGGTAGATTATCATATACAATCTCCTGAAAAGCCTCTATCAGCTTACTAGATTTTCCATCCACAAACTGCAATCTTATACGATTTGGAAGCTTTTCCATTAGATCAAGTATAATCTTGACCCTAGCTGTGCTAGGTCTTGATTTGATTTGAGTAGCTTTATCTATAGTTATTGGTTTCCTAACTGCCGATGCTATAAACAGCAGAGACTTCTTTACAAAAAAATCTGGAGATAAGTTCGGTAGAGAAATCCAAACCACACCTAACGTCGTTTCCTCCTTAGGATTATATCTAATGGATCATGGAAAAACCCTACATTGGTGCTCGTCTCCATTGTAGAGAAGATAATTAACTGAGCGAGATAAAGCTAGTACATAATCTTCATATTGATCAAATCTCAACAAAATTTGTCTTGGAGCAAGTAAGTCAATTAAACAATTGCCCTTGGTACCAAGATGTTTCGGTAAAATTGACCTTAATACCTTCAAATCTGGCGCACCATTTGATAATTTAAACATCACTACTTGATGCAATCCCTCTTCAATCATAAAGTCTTGCCTTCCCTTCATTGAAAACGTGAAAATAGGTTCTCCATTAATTACTTCGATTGATTTTGCGATTGTTTTTGAGTTAATTAGGGCATATTGTTTAGGATTTATAGTGTTGGAATTGAAAATGGTGGCGTATGTGGTGGTTTGGGGTGGTGGGGCGAGCTGGACAGTCTCGAAAGAAGGCCGTCCAGTGGCCGTAGCAGCCATGCGAGCTGCGCAGCTGCTGGCTAGCTAGGAAGGAAACCCTAGGTAAGCTGAACGCCGCACCTGGGAACTGCTAAGTAAATAGAGATTGAGGAAGTAGTATTAATCGTTTTGGGTCTTTAAGTTTCGAAAACCAAACATTTCTTCCTATTTTGACAACGTTTATTTCAACATCACCCATATTTTCATAAATTCAGTTTTTTTGATAGTTTTTATATAGACACAATATAAACAATTTGTTAATTTTTGTTATCATGGAAAGCAAAAAAAATAGATTCCATGATTGTAGAGAGGCTCACATAAGTAGGAAAATAAGTCACATAAGTATTATGTTGGGTTAATTACACTAAATACACTTACGACCCCCTATTCTAAAGGATGAGTGAAAAATGATAGGACTTGTAAATGAAAAAGAGGAAATTTTACAGCAAAAGTTCTATTTCTAATTAATTACTCACTCTTTAGTCACATTTGCCTAGACAATTCCCATATAGTGCTCCAAAGATGTCACGGCCCAAGCATATGACATGTATTGTCCGCTTTGACCTAATAACCTAATGGATTTGTCTCTTGGGCTTGATAATATCTGCCACGACCCAAGCCCATGGTTTGTATTTTTGACTTTGACCACATAGAACTCACGAGTTTGTACCTTGGGCTACACCATCATCGAGCCCAAAAGCATGTGTACTATGTGAACTTGTTTTATACATTTATAAAACTCATTATTTTTCTCTCCCATTCTGAAAGGAATGTGTGAAGATTTCTAGTCATGCATTTGATCATTCCAAATACCAAATATTAGTTTTAGCATTTAGAAAAATTAGTCCAAATATGAGAATGTTAAAGCTTCTGAATTCAAATTTATAATAATACATGCTTTCAGTTGTCTACTTTTCACTTTCTATACAATCTATTTTGAGCTAAAATTAATAATTCATGATCTGTTGATTTCGACTTCCTTGGTGTAAAGAAGTTGAACAACAACATGAAGGAATTGATAGGACCAACACTTTGTGAAGATCTCCGGCAGCTACACCTTTCTTGATTAGTGAAACGACGTAGTCCATGAAGGCTGAATCACAAGGTAATGTAATAGGGCCACCACTCGATAGTCCAAACTCTTCTTCAGACATGTTTAAAAGTTGCCTAACGACTTCATTTTCAAGGTAAGTCAAGGGAAATGCATAGCGCCTATGATCAATTGTATAGACTACAAAATGCCCTTTCTAGGAAATGAAATCCTCTTCCTCTGCTTGGCCGCATACTTCTGCCATCTCCTAGCCATCTTGATGAGTTTCTTAGCGCTGAGGATTGCCATTTTTCTTGGAAGACCGGAAACAAGAAAGTAAACTAGAAATTTAGAGCAATTTGGTGTCTGAATAGATAATGCTTGTAGTTGATGATGAAAACATATCATAGAAGGGGGTTTATTTATATAAAAGGCTTTGAGTTCTTGTCACTAACCACCGGAGGCAAATCCTGTTGGGTTATGGAGGTGATTAGGGCGTCATGCGGAAGCTTACAATTGCAAAACATTAGATTGATAAATTAGATGACAGAAAACTTATACTAAAAATATACTATTATTATATGAAAAGTAATATAAAAGAAAAATATTATAAATTGTTGAGAGAATAAATCTCCCCATAAACAAAACTCTCTGTCTATATTGTGGATATTATTGCGTTATGCTATGAGAATAGGAATCTTCAATTTATAGATCTCCAAACATTTCCTCTAGAATAAACCAAATATGGAAGAAAATTATATTTTTCTTTCAGAAAAAGTTCAAGCATTTATGGTAATACTTTGACTTTTCTTTAAGGAAAAAATATAAACTTCAATTAAGAAAAGAAAATCAGGACAAAACCTTAACAAATCTATGTGCCGATGCTTGGTGGTTATGTTTATAGGGGGCCTTAGATTTGTCTAGTTTTAATCAAAGATGTTGATGCATTTATTAAATTCTGTGTCACCGTATCTTTAAAGCAAGTGGTCCTGGACTAAGTCATAAATTTCGTCAATTCTTGTGGCTCTTAATTTTGAAGGTGTCTTCTGTTCCAAATCACGAGAAGCAGAGGGGCCTAGTGTTGTTCTTCAACAAATTTATGGCCTCAATATTTTGACAATAATGGAGTAGGCAAAACCATGTGAAACTTCATGTGCCGTCGTATCTCAAATTTCTCTTCACCAAAAAACATTTGTGTATGATAATTGTCTTTAGGTTATATATACTAATACACAAAGCATTTGATCAGCACACAAGTATCTAACATTTAAAGAAACTTGCATTGCTTGTGTAATTCTCAAAAAAATTCTTCTTTCTTTGCCTTGATCATTTGGAGTTACAAAACATTCCTAGCTTGAAGAAAATGGCTATCAAAATGAGTCCGTTTATTCAGGCTAATCGGTTCTTACGGAAGTCTTCAACATTTGGAGGTATTCCCAAGGGTCATTGTGCAGCATATGTAGGGAGAGAGCCAGAAGAAGAGATTTGTTGTGCCAGTATCATACTTAAGCCAGCCTTTATTTCAAGACTTGTTAGCTAAATCTGAAGAAGAGTTCGGCTTTGATCACCCAATGGGTGGTCTTACAATACCTTGCAAAGAGGATGTGTTCGTTGATCTTACTTCCCGTTTAAGAAGATCATCAGTGGCATCATAGTGCAAATGATTCAACAAATGAAATTTTGTAGAATAGTTGGCTTGTAAATGAGAAAGAGAAAATTCATTGTATAGTTCAAATAGAAAAGAACCTTGGATGAAAAATTCTTCCTGCCAGTTTATGAATAGAACACATTCTGCTTCTGATTAATCTCCATTTTGGTAATATTTGCTTAAAGAATTCCCTTAATCGCTTAGATTCTCCGTTCTACTCATGAGTTAATGTTCTACTTCACTTTGTGGTGCAAAATTTAGATGATAATATGATGATGGTCATTAGAAAAGATCCATCATATCCTACTTGGACCTTCAGATGCACCGATACATAGGTGCAACGTAACAGTACAATGATGGATGGTGGTAAGATGAAACAAGTTAGACCATATATCACAGGAAGTGCTCAAAATATTACCAATCTCTTAGAGCTGATACAAACTTAACCGTGAACAAAAAAAAAAAATGAATGCAAGTGGTCTGTGCAATGTAATACTGATTGGATCTGGTTTTGTCAATTACTCTTTTCTTAGTTAAAGATTTGTATGTCTGTGTTGGGATTAAAGCAATATTTAGAGAATGTACTAGTTAATATTAGGACTTGTAATAACCAAATTGAAATCCATGAATATGGTAAATTTTCTGATAAAATGATATTCAATCTGTATGATGCGCTTTACAACTCTGTACTCTTCATTCTCTACCCTATCTAAAAACTATTTTAAGCTATCATGTAATGAAAAAATATTGCTTATGACTCAATAAACAAGAATCTGTTGAGTTCCGATTTCGCGGTGCAAAGAAGAAGTGGAGCAGCAACATGAAGGGATTGAAAGGAGCAACGCTTTGTGAAGATCTCCTGCAGCTACGCCTTTCTTGATTAGCGAAATGATATAGTCCATGAAGGCTGAGTCACAGGGTAATGTAATAGAGACCATACAACAGCTGTCCAAGTCCAGATTTCTGGACAATCAACTGAAAATAAGCTAATTAATGAACATTGTAAGAAATTAAAGCATCAATCACATTACTACTACAGTTGTGGAAAAGACAGGTTGCCATACAGATCATTTGTCTAATATATGTACTATAAGATGTCTATATAAACTAAATACCGATAATATGATTTTGGATATGGAACAAATTGTTCTTGTATATATCAAAGACGTATAGTGAGTTACATCCACAACTTCAGAACAACTAACTGTCTTACTAAGTTTAATACACAAACAAGTATTGGTCAAAACTTGAGATTAATAAGATGAAATTTCATATCAGGGAAAAACAGAAGCTCGACACATGGAACAATCTTTTTTCCTCAGCAACCATTGTTTGATGCAACCTGTATGATATTCGTGTCCATACCCAAGTGTCCCAATGGACTCTTCATGCTCAAATTCCGCTTGACATATGGCACAAATCTCTTTAGTTTCTGTCTGATTATTTACTCCTTCAACAACACGATGAATTCTTGTTTTAAAATACCCGAATAATATAGCATCCTCCTCTTGATCATCAAACAGTTCACTTGCTGCTTGAGAATCGCCCCAATTTTGTGATGATTGGTCATTCAAATTGTCTTCTACATCCTGCCGCCTTAAGAGCCTTTCCACTAAACCACGACTACTCACGTTAGCTATTGTAATCCCGACATTGTAAGGCACCGATTGATAGTTGTGTGGAGTAATTGTGGCTTGTAATCCCAAAACGAAGGTGGATTGCCTAGTTGTTATTCTAGTAGTACGCCGATATACAGACGAAGAACGATCATAGGGGGATGGCCTAGTTGTAATACCAACGCTACGCCTATAGACAGACGTATATTGCGAACATTGATCATAATAAGAGTTGCTCATTGTTCAACAGATGGAATTTCTGAAAGGAACAGAGAACGATTTTGAGATTTTTTTTTTTTGAAGAAACAGAGTATGAGGAACAGAATATCTAGAGATTGATATATATTCCTAATTTGTTTACGAACGTTATAATCCTTTTTGGAAACTTAAGGTAAAATTTCCTATTTTATTTACATCTCCTGCTTTCTTTAGCAATACGATTTAATTTAAGGTAAGAAGAAGGGGAGGGAATATAATTAAAATATAGTAATTAATTTCCCACTAAAATTTTTTTTACAGAGGGTAATTAAATTATTATTACAAAAATATATATATAAAAGAAACAATAATTACAAAATAATGGCCAAAAGAGGGGGAAAATAATTGGACGAATTGAGAATGGTGTTACCGAATGTTTCGAAACTTACAGGTGGGACAAGTCCTTTACTTAATATGGTATCAAATCGTTACTTGAGATGTGAAGGCTAAATAGTTTGGGTTTGAGGCGTAGTTGATCTCCTTAGGATTAGTTTGTTACGACTTAGGACTTGTAATAACCAAATTGAAAAGTGAAAATCATGAATATGGTAAATTTTGTGATAAAATAATATTCACCTAGGTAATAACCAAATTGAAAAGTGAAAGCCATGAATATGGTAAATTTTGTGATAAAATAATATTCAATTTGTATGATGCGCTTTACAATTGTGTACTCTTCCTCTCTAAGAACTATGTTTGAGCTAGCATGTACAAAAAGAATGTCGATTATGACCTAATAAACAAGAATTTGTTGAGTTCCAATTTCTCTGTGCAAAGAAGAAGTTGAACAGCAACATGAAGGAATTGAGAGGAGCAATGCTTTGTGAACATCTCCTGCAGCTACGCCTTTCTTGATTAGCGAAATGATATAGTTCATAAAGGCTGAATCACAAGGTAATGCAATAGGACCACAACTCGTAAGCCCAAATTCTTCTTTGGACATGTTCAAGAGTTGCCTAATGACTTCATTTTCAAGGTAAGCCAATGGAATGACAAAGCATACTTGATCAGATGTATATACTACAAAATGTCCTTTTTCAACCATAGAGAATGAAGATGTACTGCAATTGTCTGTGTCACTATCATTTCTTGGAAATGAAATCCTCTTCCTCTGCTTTGCCATGAACTTCTGCCATCTCCTCGCTATTTTGATGAGTTTCTTAGTACTGATCATTGTCATTTTGGTTTTTGGAAGATTGGACACAAGAATGTAAATAATGCTTGTGCTTGATGATGAATAGGCTCATGGAAGAGGGATTCTTATTTATACAAGATGGAGCAAAAGTTTTTGTTACTAACCAAAGGCAAAGCCATGTGCTAATGCCTGTTGGCCAAGTTATTAGGGGGCCTAAAGTTTGTGGATGAAGCTAGTTTGAAAATAAAAGACGATAAGTTTCTTTGATCAACAACCAACTAGGCAACAACAACATATTCGTAATTCCACAAAGTATAGGGTATGGAGAGAGTAGAATGGATGCAGACCTTATTACTACGTTAGAGGTAGAGAGAGGTTGTTTCCGATAGACCCTCGGCTCAAGAAAAAATAGTCTAGAGTTGTATAGGGAGAAATAACTGAAATGGTGAAAAACATGACAAAATGCTAAGACAACTTGACAAATCATCCTAAACAACAGTCATAACAAGTTACAACGATAATCAAAGTGCAAAAAAAACAAATAAAAATCAAACTCAAAGGACAAAGAAACTATTAGAGTAATACAACTAAGTAACGAGGAATACGCGAGACAATCTAAACAACAAACTAGGCCTACTTGGTATTTCTCAGCAATGCCAATAATTTGAGACCATTAAATGAACAATTTTGCTGGTAAGAAGCAAAACCATGTTTCTGCCCTCTTCTTTGTCATGTAGATAGGTGACCTTAAGATTTTCATCTCAACATCAACTTCACCAATTCTTGTGGATTTTATTGGGGCTATCAAGTTAATAATAAATTAATTTATTTTCATCTATTCAAATCTTGATGAGCAAAGTAATTCAAATCCAGCAAATTAAGGTGCATGCAAGTTAGTCTAAATATCGTGATTGGAAAAAGAAAAAAAAGTTACGAAAAAAGTAGTACTATAAATCACAATAATTAACAACATAAAATATTTAAAAATATATTGAAATTTTTGTTGACTCTCAAAGTTTCACAAATGTCACATAAATTGGGACAAAATTGGCTGATTTGCCCTTCTGTTTCAATCTTCTCTATTTATTTTTAGTACTTTCTCCGTTTCATGTTATGTATTTAAAAATTACGAAAAAAATTATAGTGTAAATCATAATAATTACCAACTTAAATTTAACATGATGTGCCACATAAATTGCAACAGAAGAAATAACATATATTATTTGAAAATTACGTACTATAAATCACAATTAACAACTTAAAATATTTAAAAGTTATATACAAACTCGATTAACTCTGTTACGTCCATCCGAGCTATATAAAATTGAGACATATGGAGTAACATATATTGGGCTCGCATCATTTCTAGTGGGTCCACGAAAATGGAGGCCCAAAATTGGCTTTTGGTGCCCAAGTAAACTATATAGACTTTTCTTTTCAAAATCCTTCAAAAGTCCCAAATCGCAATTCTCCGTGAAAAAAGCTATAAAGCACAAATTGCGCTTATCCCGCCCTTTTCGCACTTACAAAATTGATCGGCGTCCGACTTCCGGTTAGGGTTTTCTCAACGCCGCCGAAGTAAACGGAGTACTGACTTCTTGGAAGAGTTGTTCTTCACAAGTTTTGCACTTCAATTTTCGTTTTCATTTCCACTCAAGTTTTCGGTAAGTTCACTACTCTGCGTATGCATTTTTTCTGAATGTTCGTTTTCCGTTTGTTTGCAGTCAATCTATTTCAGTTTTAAGGGCGAAGTGATGCTTCAATTTTTACTTTGTGGAATGTATGTATTGTTATAATTTTGTATTTGGACCTGACTAAAGGGATGGATCGATCGTTCGTAAACATAAAGTATTGGTGCATGTGAGTTAATGAAATTAATAAAATGCTTTTGAATCTTGTTATTTTAAATTAACGATATGTCGAATGTACCAAAATGTACTTTAATTTTTGTGGTCTTGAGCATGTCATGGTTAAAAGTTGAAATTAAAGAGTTGTTTGAAATGGAATTAGACATTCTTTTTGAAATGGACTAAAAGGAAAGTGAGACAGACAAATTGAAATGGAGGGAGTACTATAATTTGCCTCAATTGATCATACCGTGGTAAATTCACATAGTTTGGTCAAGCGGCGGAGTCACAAATTTATCATGGGGACTAAAAGAAATGTAAAAGTGTCATGCCTAAGATATGGAACTAAGTCAAGGGGAATGGGATGTTAATCCTCTAGGACTTATGTGGATCATATGGTGAGAGAGGAATAGAAGAGCTTCTGAGAGAGTAGAGAAAGGTTTTTTACACTTGAGGAATGACATATTTTTCCTTATTTCATTTTGGTGCACCCATAGGATTCCTACGTGTATAGATGAGTGGGTGTTGTTTGTAGAAAACCATGTCCTCTTGTAAGGTTTTCTACTTCTGGTATACTTCTTGTATACGGTTGAGCTTTTTCCCTTTTCTAATGAATTTATTACTTTATAAAAAAAATGAAGCTAAATCAAGGGGATTCAATAGCTTATTTATATATATAAAAAAGGTAGCCCCTGGTTTGGTCAGTACACGAGGTTTGAGTCTTTTCATTTTGGGATCGGTCTATAGCTTTGTGTTAAGACTTAAGAGACACTGTTATGTATTTTTTTCTTCTTTGTTCTAGGGAAAGGCTAATGTAAAATATTTTACTAGGGGCATCAAAGGTCTTATAAATAATGGGTTTTGAGAGTTGTAATGTGAAGTCCTCTTTGAAGATGAACAGATGATTTCAGTTTGATCACTTTTAGCAATTTAGGATTAACAACAGTAAACCAAAATCTCAAAATGAATGTCATTTTTGAAAACTGTGAACAAAATGAACTGTTTCAAGAAAAGAAAAATACTAAAGCAAAGCAGAGTCAATAATATTAGGTTTGCGTACATATTATGTAGGATTAGCAAATGTTGTGGTGTGATCTAACTAAAGAATAAAGGCTTGTAGGTTTTTCTATTAGATTCCAATATTTAGCACAATATACATATATATATATTCGGACAGCAGTACAAATATCTACATGTATCTTTTTTATACACACTATTTTATTTTTGGATTTTGTGATATGCTCCAATTATGTGGTACTAAACCATAGATGGGATTTCCTTTGTACTAAACCATGTTGCAGTGAATAGTGATATTGCTGAAGACTTGAAGATTCTGTGGTGATAGGAAGCAGAGTGACTATTTGCCTCATTAATCTTTCCTAATTCTTATAACGAATGGTTCTTTACTATGCAAAGTTGGTTCGTTTACATAATATTTATCTCAATAACTACTTGATTTGGTACTCTGCATAAAGGGATAGCTATTGTTCTTCTTATTGTTGTGGATGAAGGCATGAAGCCTTTGTTTGCAAATCTTAGTGATATGAAGTCATGGCATCATAATCAACGTCATTGAAAATGGGAAGTGCTATCTCGACTGAATGGCAATATAGATATATAACGTTGTCAAATTTTGCTAGGGATCTGCGTTGTATCTACTTGTTTCTCTCTCTCATAGGTGCATGCTCATTTAATTATTGTTTTTTTTCTCTTGATACAATTAGAAAATTCATTCTGACTTTTGCAGGTTATAGGAAGCATGGAGCCTATAACTCCAGTTCAAGTTAACTATGCTTCACGTAAACCTCGGATTTTGCTAGCTGCAAGTGGAAGTGTGGCAGCTATCAAATTTTCAAATCTATGTCAATGCTTTTCTGAATGGGCAGAAGTCAAAGCAGTTGCAACAAAAGCTTCTCTTCCATTCATAGACGCAGGGTCATTTCCAAGAAATGTCAACCTTTATACAGATGATGATGAATGGTCCGTTTGGAAGAAGGTGGGTGATAGTGTGCTACACATTGAGCTCCGTAGGTGGGCCGATATCATGGTTATTGCCCCTTTATCAGCAAATACGCTTGGAAAGGTGATGTCTCCTTGTATCTTTTTACTTATCATTCCATGACATTGGATACTAAGTTGCTTGGACTCTCCAAAAATGTTGCTGCACCCGTGTCGGATCCTTCAAAAATACACTGTTTTTGGAGGATCCGACACGCCCCTGTCGACATTTTTGAAGAGTCCGAGCAACATAGATTGGATATACATCTTCACTGCAAGAAACAAATTCATTTCCTTATCTACTACTAGTTAACCATAGTGATATAACTAAGTTCAGATAAATGTTCAAAAATTACTAATTTGACTGAGGACCTAGACTTAGTGAAGTTATTATGGAATTTGGTTCCCTGGATACTCGTGTGTCCATAGCAAGTATCCTGAAACTGAAAAGATCTGTGGCAAGTGTGGAAATTCGGTAAAACAGGCGTCCAGAATATTCAGATATTAACATAAAATATTTGAAGGATTTGCATCTCATGGTTATACAGTCTGTTTGAGGTTACTAGCTCACTCATTTTATTTTTTTTATGGCACATATAAATTGATATGTATTTTTGTGATGTAGATTGCTTGTGGATTGTGTGATAACTTGCTGACCTGCATTGTGCGAGCATGGGACTATAAGAAACCCTTTTTTGTGGCACCAGCCATGAATTCATTTATGTGGTATAACCCATTCACAGAACGTCACCTTATGACAATTGACGAGCTTGGTATCTCTCTTATACCACCAGTATCAAAGAGGCTTCCCTCTGGAGATTATGTAAATGGAGCCATGGAAGAGCCTTCTTTCATCTTCTCAACTGTAAGACTCTTTGTAAAGTCCCGATCACAATCAGGGGGGAGTGGAACCATATCATGATATATGGATCATGAGAGTTCATTCACCATTTCATCCGTGGCATAGAAATTGCTATTGAAGTTTGCCACAAGAATTTTGTCCCAAGGATCCTAGCTTTATCTGGTACAATCTCTTACATGGTTTGGCATGTTGTTCTTCTCCCCTGTACTTTTGTGTCTCCCCGGCTGTCTCGTTTGTACTCTTTAGAGCTACTTGACTTTCATTTTTTGTGGAGATATCATGCAACTCCAAGTAGTATTAGTAGTTGCTAAAAGTGGATGTAATCATGAAATGACGTGTGCAAAATAGATGCAGCTTCTTGATTAGCGTAGCGAATGATGCTGGAAACTCAATCTATTTGAGAGAGGTTTACTTGTATAAATTTGTTGATCTCAGGCATATTGGACTATAAAAAATGAGTGATTTTTCAAGCTTTCACTTTACTTTCTGGGCCAGCAACAAAATTTTAAAAAAAAAAATGCACCAGCCGGGAATCGAACCCGGGTCTGTACCGTGGCAGGGTACTATTCTACCACTAGACCACTGGTGCGTTGATGTTGTTGTGCATGCAATGAAATATCAAAACTGTATGGATTTGGTGAAGCACATGACATGCATACTTTTTTGTGTATAATTCATCGTTACGTCATTTTTTTTCTATTTAATTTGTAAGTCGTCATAATAGATCATTTCCCTGTTTGGTATTGCATTTGGATATATGGTAACATGTTCTATTTTATTATTATTTTAAAAAATGTTTATGACGACTCTTTTCTAAGTATTTTTCTCAATTTGTTTTATAATTAGAACATTTCAAAAAGTGATTTTTCTAAAGATTAGTAAAATTACGACATAACACTTACATCTGTACCAAGATAAACATACTTAATTCGTACTCCTAATTGTACAGTTAATGCTAATAATATTCTTTTAATTTTCGTGGTTCAACTTTATACCCTATAGTACTTTTTTTCACATATAATATTTTAGAGAAAGTCAACTAAGCAACTTTTTTATTTTAATATGCAATTATGGAGAGAGGCCTGCATTAAAACAACATAGATTACTAGACAAGTGTCATGTGGGACCATGTGACGACGGCCAATTAATTTGGTTTGAACTTTGAAGTACAATTAGGATGTGTTCAATAGGGTTTGAAACTTTTTACCAAACTTCTAAAACTTAAAAGAACAAAATTGTCAACCAATTTCAACGACATAGACACATAAAGTGACACATAATCAATTGAACACTTTTCGTCGATAAGTTAATTTTTATACGTATATTAGTTAAATCTTCAACCCTCTTAACGGAATTTATGTAATCTTATTTTTTTTTAAAAAAAAGTCAAAAGCCAATAATAAAAAATAAGTAAAAAAAAAAAAGAAAAAGAAAGAGAATGTATACTATACACTGAATACTTGAGTGGAAGCGACTAAAATATTGGAAATGCAGATGGGAAAATTGGCTCCAAGTTTATTCCCTCTTGAATACTTCCTCTATTTTAATTTGTTTCTATTATTTTTTTAGTCCATTTAAAAAGAAAAATCTTTTTTGACAGTTTATTAATAATAACTTTTCTCCTTACATGTTTAAAATTACAAGATTAAAGTACATTTTGATATATTTGCCTTTTTTAGTTTATGGTCATATTATGTGGCAGAATCATAATTTTCATTAAGGGGGTCCAAAATATGAAGAAGTAAACACACGGAAAAAGTTAAAGAAAGTTCAACATCTACTATATATACATAGAAAATAATTTTGACCATGTATAAACCGTAGAATTTTCCGCCAAATTAAAATGTTGCAAGCAAATTGTAATGGAGAGTGTATATAAGTAGATGGATCCTATTAAACGTGCCCTCAATTAATATTGGTATTTCATATTTGACATGCTACTACGTGCTTCCATGTTTAGTCAACTCAATTAATCCTCTTAGTGACACAAAAATTAACAAATTATTATTAATTTCAAAGTCTACAAGTAAAAGCATTGTAGAAGAGAAATTTAAAAGGATCAAGAAAATCTTTGTTAGTCACCAAAATGACTAGTTTTTCCAAGAAAAAAACTAAACTTTTTAGCTTAGCTAAACTTGTATTTCTTATACCTATTACAATCATCATCTTGCTTCTCATATTCTTATGGTCGTCATCGTCCACCATTTTCTCTGGTAACATCATCCATCTATGCTTCCAATCGCGTAAACTCAATGACCTTTATTGCATTTCTGCAGGCACACACCCGAATCTTGAAGCCCCGAGTTCCTTTTCATCAAATGTTACTACGAAATTTGTTGATGACTTGCAACAAAAATCAACACGTCTTGGTATACCTATCCCTCCAGGGTACCATGCCTTTAGAAATGGCATGGTTAAAAGTGATGAGGAGCTGCTAGTTGCTTATAACGATGTGGAGGATCAATTAGAAATGCATCGATCATGGACATCAACGAGCCAAAATCATAATGCAACGTTATGTGATGGCAGGGGAATTTATGTGTACGAGTTGCCAACGAAGTTTAACAAGGATTTGGTGTCTCAGTGTGCTGATATGGTTCCGTGGGTCGATTTATGTGATTATTTCAGCAATGATGCAATGGGTGAAGCAGTACAAAAGCTAGGAAAAGGATGGTATCAAACTCATCAGTATTCATTGGAGTTGATATTTCATTCAAGAGTTATGAATCATCCTTGTAGAGTACTGAACATAAGTGAAGCAGAGCTTTTTTATGTGCCTTTCTATGCTGGACTTGATGTCTTGAGATGGCATTTCAAGAATGTAACAAATGATGTCAAGGACTCTTTGGGACTAGAACTTGTCAAATGGCTCGAGTCCCAACCAACTTGGTTTAAAAGATCAGGTAAAACAGAGGCGGATCAAAGATTTAAATTTGACTGGTTCAACCTTTATAATAGCACTAAACTATTTAGAGATATGGTCAAAACACACACCTCAACTATCGTGAGTTTCACATTTCAACTATCAGTTGTTCACTTTTCATACTTTAACTATCACTTTTTCGTGAGTTAGTCATCTCAACTATTAGTTACTACCACCATCTATGTATTAAAACACACCTAGTTGAGTAGATGGTGATAGTTCAGGTAGGGAAAAGGAACAACGGATATTTGGCCTAGTTAGTTGCGAGATGTGTTTTAACTTTTAATACAAGATACTGATAGTTCATATAGAAAAAGAGAACAACTGATAATTAAGATGTGTTTTTGATCATTTAACTCTTTTACGTATTCATTTGAAGCTATAACGTGCGAGCTACATGCAGGTAAAGATCATATCTTTGTTCTTGGTAAAATATCTTGGGACTTCAGAAGATATAGCAACTCGAATTGGGGAAGTAGGTTCTTGGAGCTAGACGAAATGCAGAATCCGGTGAAGCTATTGATAGAAAGACAACCATGGCACCTCAACGACATAGGAATACCTCATCCAACTTTTTTCCATCCACAATCAGACAATGACATAACAAAATGGCAGCTAAAACTCCTCAACGAAAGTCGAAAAAGCCTCATAAGCTTTGCTGGTGCAGCAAGGCCAGATGCACCAGAAAGCATCAGGTCAATGTTGATCAACCAATGCACTTCAACTAGTGAATGCAAATTCATGAATTGTAGTTCAGGTTCATGTGATCAACCCGAGTCCGTCATCGAGTTGTTCATTGAATCAGAATTCTGTTTACAGCCTCCGGGCGATAGCCCTACAAGAAAATCAGTATTTGATTCTCTTATATCAGGTTGTATTCCAGTAATATTTGATCCATTTACAGCATACTATCAATATCCTTGGCATTTACCACAAGATTACAAAAAATATTCTGTTTTTATTGATCAAGAAGATGTGAGGAACATGAAAGTTAATGTTGTGGACAGGCTAATGAAAATTCCTGAAGGGGAAAAACAGAACATGAGAAGATATATAATTTATGAATTGTTGCCTGGATTGGTGTATGGAGATCCAAAATCCAAGCTGGAGAAATTTCAAGATGCATTTTCTATAACTATGAATAATCTATTTGAAAGGTTGACTAGATTGGAACTATGATAAATATATATATATATATATGTTGGTTTTGAAGGGAAGTCTTGGTCGTAACAAGTAAAGTCGTTGTCATGTGATCCGGAGGTCACGAGTTTGAGACGTGGAAATAGTCTCTTGCAATGCAGGGTAATAAGACTGAGTAGAACATACTCTTATGGTTCGGTCCTTTCCTAGATCCCTCGCATGACGAGAGCTTAGTGGGCTAGACTGCCCCATATTTGTGTTGGTTTTGTTTGCTTCAGTTAATCACATGTATCTTACTTTAGTCAGAATTTACTATTCATTTATACATGTTCATTTACTTGTAACTCAATTAAGTACTACTTTTTCCCATCCTTTTAATAGAATTGATAGAGAAAGGAATGATGAAATTTTCAATGATTTGTACTATTGGAGCATTTCTACTTCTGTACTTACTCTTATTTCTAACTAGTTTATGGACACGTGCATTGTACATGTACCCATCTGAATTGACATAAATTGTTTCAAATTATCATTGTATCAAAAATAGTTTTACAATTAAATTACATGAATATCATTCATTTTCAAACAAAAAATACTTCAAATATTTGAAATCTACTCTTAGATACGAATAACAAATTAAAATATGACAACAAAGTATCACTTCTCCAAATGAAATAAAAGATAATAATATTTAGTACTTTAAAATTCTATAATTATAAACATATTTATATTCTTATCCCTTATGTTAATTACTTACAAGACAATGTTCAGAGAAAAGAAGAAAGATAAAAATGAAAAGAATTTGATAGCCCCTTCTTTAAGTTAATTAAAATAAAATGAAGGCTACAGTTAATAATCAATATATATATATATATATATATATATATATATATATATATATTATTATTATTATTATTAAGGGATCATATCAAGTATTGGATCCTATCAAATTATTTTTTTCAAAAATAAGCTTAGAATACAGAAACATAGCATCAACGGAGTGACAACTTAAAATATGAAACGGTATCAAAAGTTGAAACATTGAATTTGGCTTTCTCAAAGTGAGACAAAATGATAAATAAATAAATAAGGATATACATTTATATCATTATTTCTTCCGTAAATTAAGGAACTTATTAATAATTTAGTCATACATTACTTTATCCATTTCAAATTATTCATCGGGTTTCAATCTTGTACACCCCTTCAGACAAAAATTGATAAAAAATGTAGTTTTTTATATTCTATCTTACACACCCCTTGCAAAAAAATAAACATAAATAAGTAATTAATAAAATTGTAAGAACAAATTAAATAACTTTTATTATTAATTAATATAGTACAATAATTTAATCGTTAAAAAGATCAAGTAAATTATAATTAATTTTTTTTTACAAATTACATCACACAAGTATATTAGTAAAGAGTCATGATCTTATATTTCGATGCATGACCCTTTATTTTACATTCAAAGAAGGAAACTATGTACTAAAAAAGCATACGCTTCACGAAGATCATTCACCTTTGTTCTTCTAAAAAAAAGAGCAAAAATAATGTTTTGTTCATCCCTAAAGAAGTTGATCCCCCAAATCTTAGCTTGCCCATTCCTTGTATATCACATAAAGTTGTTTGCTCCAATATTTTCCATATTTATAGATGACAAATGTAGGGATAATCCAAAAATTATAAGAGAATGTGTATAGTCAAGAGTTAGATAAGTGCAAATCATGATATAAATGTATGAGAATATAAAAAATTTTCTTGGATAACATGACTTTTTGCTAATACATGAACCATATTAAATTGCTTGGAAATTTCAAAATAACCTTTGAAATTTCTAAAAAAGATCTGTTACATCAATGATTGCGTAATAATTTAGTTTTGAAGCATAAGTTATTAGAGGAACAATGTTAATTTAGTGAATGAAAAATGGTCATTTAATTTTTTTAGAGAAACAATTAATATTTAATTAATTAGTTTTTATAAAAAATAATAATTTAGTATATATATGATATATGATATGATGATGATGATTAAATTAAATATACATATAGATTATAGATGATAAATATTATTAAATTAAATATTTTAGTCGGGAATTAATCTAAGGAAGTGCAAAAGTCATTAACATTTTTATTCAAATAATACAATTTAATATTTAAATTAAATAATTAAATATTTTTATAACATTTTAATTTATAGTAGGGGTAAAACCGTAATTCAACTTTTAAATTTGTTTGTTCCCACTTATATATATATGATTGTGTAACAAACTTATTAGAAGGAAAATGTCCTTTTGAAGTTGGTGAGTGCTTCCTCCATTTTACATTACTTGACCCTTATTAACTTGGCATTCTTCTTAAAATATATTTAATTATAGATATATTTTAATAAGTTAACATTATTAATGTTTTTTTGAAACTATAAATTTGACTATTACTCTATATAGTTATTCAATAATAAGAGTAGTATAATAAATAAATAAAATTCTTAATTTGCTAAAATAAACAAGTAAAATAAAATATCTTTATTTGATATATAGGCCAAGTAAAATGAAACTGAGAAAGTACTTTTTAAAGTTTTTAAAAGTGAATGATACAAGTGGAAAATGTCTTTACAAAGTTAATTATGTAGATGAAATAAAACAAATATTGGATTTGACATTAATAATTATGAGGATGAGGATAAGACAATAGACTAAAAGTTATCAAGTAGTGCAAAGAAGACTTCTAGATATAAATTCGAGAATATTTATATTTTATGTGGTTGTCATAATTTAACGTATTTTGTGGCGTAACTAAGCACAAAAGTTATTTTATTCTTTAAAGTGGTAGGACACATATACTTACTATTTTCTTCTTCTACTAAATGATGTAAAGTTTTAAAAAATAGTGTGTTCAACCTAATTTTTAAATCATTGTCACAAAACGATGAAAAAATTGTATTGGAAGTATTAAAAAAATTAAGATTTCAAACTCAACAAAATAGAGATGTTTCAAAATTAAAATTGATAAAATCTTATTTTCTCAGTAATAAAATTGAATGGATTAAGTATACTATCAATTAAAAAGAAATCTTTAAGACAAATCAATTATAAAATAATTATTCATTACTTTGCATTTTACAATTTGTCTTTAGGACATTAATAGTATTGAACCACCCTGAATTTAGGTATATTACTCTTAGATTTAGTCTTTCGATTTATTCATTTTTTAAAAAACAATATGTGATGTTTATATACCCTTCATTTGCATGTGGACATCATATGTCAAAAAGAATTTATTCATAAATGTGTAATTGATGAATATGACATATAAACAGAAAGAATATTTATTTAAAAGAAATTAATATTTTAAATAATTACAAATATAATAATTAAAAAAATATAATTTCTTAAGTAATAAACAAAAATAAGATAATTAAAATGCAGAATGACTTGGGAGACCTCTGTACTTGATTCCGTTTGTCACTTGGACCTTTCTATTTACGATTTTGCCAACTGGACACTTAAAGTTATTAAAACACACTATTTTGAACCCATCTGACCGTTGACCAAATTTATGTGACATATTTTCGCTGAATTGGATAAAAGCATGGTTACATGCGTTTAAAAGCAAGTGAAGACAATTATTTTAATTTGAAAAATATTAAAATTTAAAAAATGTGTATAACAATTACCACACACACCATCACCACACACACTTCTTCTTCTATCTCTTCCCATACTCTTATACACAATTCTTCCTTTATCTCTTCTTATATTCTTCCTTCCTCTTCAGAGTTCTTAATTGTGAAATAAATGTTGATTTTAGAAGAATTTTTGAAAAAAATATGTTTGATTCTTTCAAAATTGAACTCAATTTTATCTAAAGCATTTTGGATGAATTTTGTTATAATGATCCATTTTTTGATTTTCTTTTCTCATTCTCCATTTTTGTTACTTTTTCACCACCATTGAAATAGCAAAATCTATAATAAAGCTTTGTTTGTCTCTAATTCCTCTTCAACGTAAAAATTTTACCAAGAAAAAAAGAAGAATGATAAGATAAAATCTAAATAGCAAAATAGATGAAAGATATGAGAATAAAAGAAAAAATGGAAAGAAATCAAGAAAGAAAGGGTTTTGGAGATGAGTTTGAGTTTTCTTTAAAAAAAAAAATTATTTGTAATAAAAAAAAATGTGACAATTTATATCTAAGGATTGTGATGTGTTATCCATATGAGCGCGATTGAGAAACACAATGATTAGAGGGGTTTAAAATAATATGTTTTAATAACTTTTCGTATTCAGTTGAAATACGTGAATAAAAGGGTCTAGGTGACAAACGAATCCAAGTATAGGGGTCTTCGAGGTCATTCCACCTAACTAAAATAAAACGAAGGAAATATCTTGGTACTTTTATTTTTTTGTTTCCCACTCAGTGTTTGCAGCTCGTATTAGAGCTCGATTAATTTAAATCGTACACTATAGGGCTTATTCGAGGGTGACTCTCCCAACATAATTTTCTCCATACCCAAGACTCGAATCTGAGATTCTGATTAAGAATAAAGCAATCTCATTACTACATCGGAGTTTTTGGCTAAAAATATCCCTCAATATACTCTAAATTTAAACAACATGCTTTTTCTACCACAATGAGCCAAAAACATCCCTTAACTATCCTAAAATGGCCAGATTCACCCTTCCATTTTTTTTTCTTGATAGAAACTAACGGTTAAATTCATTTCCTTTCATGTAAATGAAACTAGAATTAACTATGGATAAATATATGGCGTTTTTCACATATTAAAATTGTAATTCTTATCACGTGAATATGATGAAAAATACATAGTAAAATATTTATAAAAGGTTCACATACTTTGTATCTTAAGAAGCGGAAAACGTCACGTAAATTGGAATAAAAAAATATTTTTTTATGTAATAACTAAATATGTTACTTTTATATTTTTAAAAATATAGCAACTAGTGTTTGTCAAATTTACACCAAAAATAAAATAAAAATAGACTACCTTCAAACTTTAAATTCCCTCATTGTCTAGGAAATAAAGAGAAAAATATACATTTTTTTCTTATAATATTTTGTTGCTTATTTGATAAGTAATTAGATAGAGCGAAAAATATTTTACTTGATATATTTTGCTCACTTTTTACGGGACGTCCTGGCTGCTACTATGAAGTTGAGGATGAAAACCTCTCTTCCTAGCTCATTCAATTTAGTTAGGATTGTCTATTACTACTATAAGCTAAGAGAAGAATGGGAGAAAACAAAATAGGGGATTTGTAGGTGATCAATCGTTAGTTTTTTTTGACAAAAACTAATTAAAGGATGAATCTTGTCATTTTTAAGATAATTGAGGGATGTTTTTTTGTTCACTGTGATAGTGCAAGGATGTGGTTTAAACATAGAGTATAGTTGAGGCATGTTTTTGGCCAAAAGCTCACTACATCGCAATCTCACGTTAACGTTTATTGTTACTTTTAATTGTTTCAATGTTATTTGATTAATAGTAATATCATTTAGGATTGCTCTATGATGATCTGATTGTTGAATGCAGGTCTATAATATCGAAGCTGGAAATCACAAAAATGGAGCACGTGTTCCGTGAGCAAAATAGAGTGGCGGACAAGCTAGCAAAGGAAGAGCTGACGAATGAAGTTTTTGACCAACCCACCATTTTGATCACTGCACCAACATGGGCGCAGAAGGAAGTAGATGCGGATGTACTAGGAATTAACTACTTTAGGTTTGTAAACGATCCTTTTTACATTTTCCAGGATCGGGATGTGACCCAAACTATTAACAATGACCCACCCTAGAATGCGGGAGGGGAAACTCTTAATACTGTTAGGGGTCGTTTGGTAGGAAAAAAAATAACGCAGGAATTAATAACGCGGGGATTAGTAGTGCTGAGATTAGTAATGCAGGGTATATTTTTTATCAAGTGTTTGGTTCATTGCTTTTGACCTCATCTTGTGTTTGGATTAAAACTCTACGAGAAGCTTATTTTCAATTATACCCTTGCATTATTATGAGATTTTCTATTTTATGTAATCGATCAAGGTAGATAATTACCGGGACAATATTATTTTTCTATGACCTTCTAACTAGCTAGGAGAAACAATTTTGTTGTCATGTTTGCTATTTTCTCACTTGAGTTATTTGAGGGTAAATAATTATTATCTTAATAAATTAATCACTTAAAAAACGTTAATTTTCAATTTAGAATAGATAGACCATCTACTTTAAAATCGAAAAGACGGTAAACAATAGTAAAATCGAATAAATCATCTACATTTACACATAAAAATTACAAGTTGTAGTTTTAATATGTATGCAATTTATAAATTGTTCAAAATACAAATAATTATAAACCACATATAAATCAACAAATAATATATTAAATTAAGATCACAAAAGTCATGTGGTGATATATTTGTCTTTTCAATCAGTAAATGTTAAAGAACTCACATTTTAAATATTGTATTGATATGTATTGCATTTATTTATTAACAAACAACTCTCTCTAAATAATAAAATTTGTATGCTAATTTATTTAAATAAATTTTCTTGTATAAATATAAAACATAAAATCAAGAAAATAAATAAAATGATTACAATGATTTGAGGGATTTTTTTGTCTTTACATAGATAATTCCATGGTATTAAATCCAATGTATTAGTTTTAAAAGGTGGGGCGTGAGGCAAGACGTTTTACTTGGTATAGGGTGAGGCATAAGCCTCGAGACGTGGGGCGTAAGCCCTACGGATCTTTAAATTTTTAATTTACAATATAGTATAATAATATGATAACACAAAATTATAAAAATACATCAATTGTTTGAGATAATTACAAACATAATTAAGGAAACTCATAGAAAATAAAACTTCTAACATGATTATACTAGTATAAATAATCTAATATCTTAACTTTCTAATAATAAAAGAATCATTACTTCTAAAAAAAAAAATTTTAGTATACTATACAATTTACCCCCTAATAGAAAACAATCAATAAAACTTACTACTATTATAATAAAAACATCACTCTGTCATGAATAAAAATCAAATTAGTTTCAAATAGCTAAATAAAATGTGATAATTTTGAGACATATGACAAAACTATGAAGATCAATGATAAGTGAAAAAGTAAAATTTCGCTATGAATTTTTAAAAGAAATGTTATGTAATAAATAATTACCTGCACAATGTTACCAAATAGTAAATATACGATACTACAACTTGTTATTTGAGTTACTCACAATCTTTTTATCTCTATAGATTAAAAGATTATTAAGTATCATTTAACTATTCAAAAATTACGAGGGTCAACAATGTTAACTAAAGATTTTAACACATAATTTGTGTAAGATCTATTAGGCAAGCCCCGCATTGGGCGTTGGACATGCTTAGGGCGTACAATCGGGAGCCTAGGGCGTAAGTCTTACAGAACTAAGTCCCACAGTTGAGTTTTGGGGCGTTTTTCTAGAGTCCCGCCCCAGGGCGAGTCCCAACAGAGTTTTTTAAAACACTGGGTATTAATAATACATCCTATAATATCATGTAGGGTGTATAACTAATCCATTGATTAGTTATACTTAGGCCCAAAGATTCTACCAAACATAGTACTAAATAGTACCATACATAATACATGGACTATTTCTTCTAATACCTCCTACCAAACTACCCCTTAGTCTCTAATTTTATAATATAAGTAACCCATTGATTAAAAAAAAAGTAAAATCATTTAGGATTCCTCTGCCTCAACGTCATTGAATACATAGGTGCATTGCATAGTATCCATATTATTTGCCCAATGAACAAATGGAAACACACTTTAATAATTTTGCACAACCTTTCTTAGTTGGAATATTATATTATCACAAACAATATAGTACCAATATAGGCTGAGATCTTTTTATCTTTAATTAAAAAATTTGAATTTCTAACTTTGAAAATATATTTTTTGTTGGCAGCCTTGATTTCAAAGTCAAAAAGTGTTATTTTAAAAAATAAAATATTTTATTAAGCTTTTAGGAGAAAATAAGTATTTTAAAGAGTAACAATAACTATGTTTTAAAAGCTAGAAAAATAAGTTTTCCCCCAAAACACTTGCACTTTTTAAAAAAATACACTTAAAAACACTTTTAAAAAGTTTGACTAACATTAACAGCGGCTAAGAAGTGTTTTTAATTTAATTAGCCAAACACAATATTTTTTAATTTGATTAGTCAAATACTTTTTTGAAAAACATTTTCAATTCCTTTTTATCCTTACTTATAAGCTCCCACCCTCTGTGCTTCTTTCATGATTTAATCTCACAACATTAGAATTGGAAATAGAAGATATTTATTATTTAAACAACTCCCTCTTATTCACTTTTGAAAAATGAGTCGATTTTAAAAAGTTTATCAAAGAAACTGTAAGTCAGATTCAAATACGAATATTGAAACTAATAAATAAAACAACGCATTATTATGATCTTTGACTTTTTTTTAACTTCTTTGATGATTCAAATCCACGATATTAAAATTGAAGATATAAATATTTACCATCTAAACAAAACTTCTTATCCACAAATGCATTATCTTGACATAGAAAAACGTGAATCCTATTGGGTATTTTGGCATCGGATAACAGAGCGTATAAATATTTACCATCTAAACAAAACTTCTTATCCACAAATGCATTATCTTGACATAGAAAAACGTGAATCTTATTGGGTATTTTGGCATTGGATAACAGAGCGTAGGCCCATATGGCAAATACCTACTCTTCATAATTCAAACAGTACTATACTGCTATATTAAAACCTTATAGGTTCACACTTCCCGTCACCCCTTACGTAGTAATTTTTTTTTAATAAATAAACAAAAACATGTGTTCACACTCACCCATCACCCAATGTGAAAACAAGAAGACATCTTTTTGTTTCGGAAAAAAACTTAAATATGTCATTAAACTTTAAAAAAATGCTTATTTATATTATCTGTTAAAAGTTTGGCTTATCGATGCCATTTCTGTTTGAGAAAAGACTCATTCATGCCATTATTTATTAACAGAAAATAGTTTTGATTTTGTAAAATTATTTTTTACACATCGTCAATTATGATTCGGCCACATTATTAGTTAAGTTATTAGTTTTTTTAAAAAAAAGACTCAAATATGTCATTGAACTTTGAGAAAAGACTTATTTATGCCATCTGTTAAAAATTTGGTTCATCTATGTTATTTCAGATAACAAACATAAATCTTTGTTTAACACAAAATCTCACATTTTAATTGGTGAAATTTCCAGAACCCACCCCTCCCCCGCACTATATCCCTTAAAACAAATTCAACCCGCCCTACCCTGCCCCCAATAAAGCCAGACCCGTCCCATCCCACATGAGGCAACACATGCCCCACATCCATTCCGTCTCATTGTCATCACTAACTGCTTACCATTCGAGCAACCCAATCTTATTTAAGATAAGAAGACATCACATTATGGTTTGCATGTAAATATTTACTGTCACTTAATTATGATCAAGTAATATGCATTTTGTTTTAGATATAACACATCTACTTTGATCAACTGATATTTATATCTTTCAATTTTTTAACATGCATAAAGGATTCCAAAACTATCATAAAATTAAACAAATAAACACATCGGCAAACGATCTCACGAAATCTATCTTATAGAGCATGTACATCTCACACAATTTAAACTAGACTAGAAATTTGAGAGTTACTCCCCCATCCTCTTTTAGTTGTCATGATTTCATTTTTAATAGTCAAACGATAAGAACTTTGATTAATATTTTACAATGTATTTTTTTATCATACTGATATGCAAAAAATTACAATTTATAATATTTTTTGTATAATTTTTGAATATCTATTTTTTTATTTAAAATATCGAATTAATATAATCTAATTTAACTTTAAAAATCAATCAAATTAACTTTTGAAAAACTAATCTGATAATTAAAAGTGAACTGAAGAAGTAATATTCTACACTAAATTGGGTCCCATTTTAGGTACCACCTGTCAGATCTGCCATTGATTATTTTTCTTCCCCCAAACGGTCGGAATTGAATACCAAACCCCAAAAAAAAAAAAAATTTAAATAGAGGTCGTCTCTTCATTCATTCCTCACACAAATTCACTAAAAATTGACTCAAAATCTGAAATCTCATCTATTCATCCATTATGTCTCTCAAAGTTTATGTGGATCGTCTTTCTCAACCTTCTCGTGCTATTCTCATTTTTTGCAAGTAATCTTTTTCGTCTTATTTTCTCGTCATTTTTCATTACTTACTATTCTCGGAATGATCCAATTCTGATTATCGTTTTTTTTTGTAAGATTAAATGGAATTGAATTTGAAGAGGTTAATATTGATCTTGGTAAAGGTCAACATCGCACTCCTGAATATCAAGGTTCGTTCATACATTTTGAAGTTGAAACTCGAAATATTTGAATTTTAAGTTTTGTCGATAGTCGGTTCTGAGCCAGTTTTTGGGAATTTGAAATTTCACTGCCAAACGGATATTTGGAGATAAATTTTCAAAATCTAGATCGGACTCACTTATTAGAATACTTTTTCTTTTTTTTTTTGAAATTGTGTTTTTGTTTCGTTTGCAGAAGTTAATATCATGAAGCAAGTACCAGCCATAGTTCATGATACTTTTAAGCTTTTCGAAAGGTAATTTTAATTTCTTATATAAATTACGCCTGATATGCAGGGACGGAGCTAGAGATTTTTTCGAACTTTGTTTTTGTTTGAAGAAATTTGTTTAATATGTATAAATTATTAATTTAGAATTCACTAACAATTTCAAATTCTGGTTTCGCCTCCAGTGATATGATATTAGCTTAAGCATATGTGTATAATTGAAGTGTAAAATGTGGTTGTGGAGTGTTCTGTGTATCTGGTAGCAAAGATACATATATACGAATTCCTGTTTGTCCATTGTTAGATCTAGCTTTTGGTTGATGTTAAAATGATTTATTCGTACACCAGAAGTTTCTTTAAGTGATCCTTTTTGATTGAAGATTTGTGTAACAATTATTCCAGTGATATAATTTATGGCTTATTTATAGTATTTAATAGCTGGCTCATAAATTTTCTGTGCTTTGCAGTCATGCTATTCTTAGATATCTAGCTTCTGCATTTCCGGAAACTGCTGATCATTGGTAAGTTTAGTTCTGTCCGCTTCTTTATTTTCGATTTTAGTTAAGCAGGAAATTTCTCTTAGTGTAAACATTGGACTATAGATTAATAGGATTGTGATCTAACAATATCCTCACGATTTTTTGCTTTATCATGAAGGTATCCAAAAGACCTGCAGAAAAGAGCAAATGTAGAATGTGTCTTGGATTGGCACCACTCCAACTTACGTCGTGGTTCAGGTACTTTTTTTTTTGTGTTGAAGATATCCTTTGCTCCCATTTGTTCACTGCTAGGTGGTTAATTTGCTATGAGCTTTTGAATTTGTTACAGAGGAACTTAAACAGATTTAGAAGGGGAATTGTTATCTTTAAAATAGATAGGAAGAATGATCACACATCGGATTGGGCCGAGATCCCTAAACTCCTTATATGACGTGAGCAATCCTCCTCACTTTAAGCTAGATTTTGGGGTGTTAGTTAGGCCTATGGTTCGATGTGAGCCCCTGTGCGGGGGAGAGAGGGGGGGGGGGTGATTATATACCTTGGTTTATGATTGTTCATACTCCATTTTGGACAGTGTTTGGGCGTGAGGGTGGGTGATGAGAATGGTCCCACATCGGACCGGGATGAGATGCCTGGACTCCTGATATGACTTGGGCAATCCTCTTCCCTTTGAGCTAGCTTTCGAGGGGTGAAAAGTCTATTTAACAGTTAGCATGGTGAAGGCACCACTCTCTATGTATCTTTGGTGGCTTCAGCTAGTTTGCCTGTGGCCTCATTGGTTCTATGCAATGTATCATCTTTTGTTGTTTTCCCTGAAATTGGTGTTCTCAAGGATCATGCTTCTGTTTTTCAGTGGGATATGTCTTTAACACTGTACTGGCACCTGCATTTGGATTGCCTTTGAATCCACAAGCTGCTGCAGAAGGTAAAAAGCTCCTTTCTGCATCTCTTGCAACGATTGATACCTATTGGCTGCAGAAAGATGGAAGCTTTTTGCTTGGAAATTCCCAACCTTCCCTTGCAGATCTTAGCTTAGTTTGTGAGATTATGCAACTTGAGGTATAAAAAGACATTTCTTGTTTTTATTTTGCGTAACGATTAGAAATACACTTGCATATATGTTAAATGTCACTATGCTGATCACCAGGACGTGTTCCTGAAATCATGTCCATTAAAGTCCGGTTTCTTCTTTCTGAATGCAGTTTCTTGATGAGAAGGATCGTGAGGGTCTATTAAGCCCGCACAAGAACGTGTTGAAGTGGATTGATGATGTGAAGAGTGCCACAGCACCTTATTTCGATGAAATACATGCAGCCCTCTTCAAAGTTAGCAAAGTTTTTGAGAAGCGGCGATCTGCTGGAGCAAGCAGCTAGACATATCCGCAATTGAAACCTATTACAATGTGTACTCAAGGCCTGCATTATGACATTTTGTGTGCTTTTATAGGATGCATATTTCTTAGTGTGATGTGTGGTACGCTTTGTATTCTTATTTCTCAAGACAATTCTGAGAATGTTGAATTTTGTACTGTACTAATCTTCTGAATAAAAGCAGTTCTTATTATTTTGTCTATCAAGACTCCACGATCTTAAGGTTGAAGGCGGAGGGTGCTTACCATTTAAGCGATCCTTTTTATCATTTGATATGTTGGAAATAGTCGTAATAAAAAAATACACTTATTTTACTAGGTACTTGTTACTTGAAAACTGATACACTCAAATTTGTTATGTGATTAAGAACACATGAATCACCAAAATTAGATGGCATACATATTAATTGAGGCCAAATTAAAGGGTACATTTATGTATTATGTCATCCCCATTATCAATTATTTATGAACAACAAATGAAATTGCTCTACTTGAACCATGTAGTATTTGTCTAATAGAAACATTCCATATGGACATATTGTTACACTCACCAACTATAAATTTATCGCGATTTATTGGATCTTATACGAACTTAGCTAATGTGTGTGTCCTTTCTGTCTTCTAACACAATTTCGGGCGTAACCTGTTCATTTATTAATTCATTCCATTTTCACCCGTTTAAAGTCAAACTCAATTTGTTCATTTGCACCTTTATAACTGCTGTCATAAAAGGTAAAGTTAGGCTTGGTAAAAATTATGCATATAACATAAATGAAATAATGCAAAATCATAGAATCGTCCAAATTTACTTTTGGTACTTAATTAATCTCCAAAAGATTAGATACCAAAAGTGAAATTAAAAATCAAGGAAATTAATGGACACAATTAGTTTCGAATAAAAGAGGTGGTCAACCTTAATATTTTCTAAATCAATCTGGTAGGTCCATTCCACTTTGGTGTTTTGATTGATTGTGGATGCTAAATTCCCCCAATCAATAAAAACATAAAGTAAAAGCAATTAAAATTCTAATTCGCTTCATTATAATTGGTGCGTCCAAGCAGGCAATAAATATATGATAAATATTTATATGTACATTTTTTGGCATTTTATCATACATTCTCCATCTAATTAAGCAGTAGCTGATTCAGAGTCATATATAAGCCGTTTGGTGTAGTGTATCAGAAAAAATAATATGTGTATTAGTTTTATGTATTATTATTACAATATTTGATATACTTTTTTAACCTATATATAGCTAATGTATATCAATGATATCACTATATTTGATATTAAAGTATGTAAAGTTAATTCATGAAAATCGATGGTATTAATAATGTAAGTGGTTATAATGCATATATTAACATGGTAAAAGAACATTTATTGCACATAATCTTTATCATATGATTTCCATCAGATTTGTGCAGTATATAAAATTACATAAAAAATAATCTCAGCATAACTAATATAAACATAATTAATACTCACATTATTAATACACTATATTCAACCATACTTTTATATATCTTACCTGTTAAGATGTCCTACATCGGTAGAGAGATGAGAATTTGGTCTCCTTATATGGACTTGGACAAACCCTCCCCCATTTCAAATTTATGTATTTTTTTTATGCTAATTAAAAAAATTAGTGGAAACTTTTAAAATAGAATAATCCTCAACTACTAGCATAGCATGAACCATGTAGTGTTTCATTTTAAATAAGAATTAGTTTAACCTTGTAATTTCTTCTCATAATAACAAATATAAAATAGGGTCAATTCGTGCTCGGGTCGGGTATTTCTAGCTGTGGATTTGTGAATTTCGGAGCCAAATTTGAGCAAGGAGAATGGCCGGCCAACCGGAGAAGAAGCCACAATCTGTCTATGACTTTACTCTAAAGGTAAATATAAACTCAAGTTTATTACGTCTCTGCCTAATGTAAGCTCTGTTTCGTAATATATTAGAGTTGAAATTTGAAATTTTTGAAGTTGTCATTTTTGGAATTTTGTGTTGTGCTTGGATATGCATTTTACTTTTGAAAAATTAAAAATTTTGTGAGCGAAAGTCCCAAAACCAAAAGCTGGCCTGAACCAGTATTTGAGAATTTGAAAATATTTGAACGTAAGTTTTCAAATCTTCCCAAAATCTAGGGGTGACAAAATCAAACTTAATCCATTCAATCCGCCCAACCGATTTAAGTTTGGGTTGGTTATTGACCCGCCCATTCATTAGCTCAATCCATTAAAAATCAGGTGATAGGTAATCCAAATTGGCTCATGACAAATCTTGTCAAAATATTTTTATTTATATTTTTCAATTTGATATGTTATATATAGTCGAAAAAATAATTTTATTAGGTACTAAAATAGTTCAAAAGAACAAATATAACAATTAAGTTTAGTAAAAATTGGATTGGATTGGTTGGGTTGGGTCTTGACCCGTTATATAACCCATTAATTAACCTGTTTTGACCCAAATAAATTTGGGTTGGGTTGAGTCTTGACCTGATAGTTGTCTTAATCCATTATGATTAGTCCAAATTTAACCCAACCCGCTCAATTGCCACCCTTACCAAAATCTACGATTAAACGCTAGCTAAATTGAAGTTGTTTAAGAATGGATAGTGAGGTTATTAGGTATTCAATTGATTTTTTTGGTAACGGGAAATATTACAGAATTTACACTAAAATAGGCACCTACAGAAGTGATTTCTCATCTGTTTGGTTCTATGTGTGTAGGTTTTATCATTAGAGTTTTAAGGGGAAGAATGAGTGGAAGTATGATATTCACCTTGTGATGGAGTAGAAACCATTTCTTTTTAACTTTGTTGTCTAGCCAGCTTGTGCGTTTCTGGACTATTTTTCCAAGTAGATGCTATCATTGACCAACGCATGTACCAGATAACTCTAGCATAAGAGGAAATCACCTTGCGTTTTTGTCTCTGCTGAGGTTTAAATGTTGGTCTTTTATAGATTTAACTCACTTTATTGATTATTTGGACACACTTTTAACTTTTTAGTCTAAGTAGAACCATGCTTCTTGGTGGATTTAAGGAGTCTACGTGATGAGATAATGACACATTGAATTTGGAAGAACTGAACTTGAGCCTTTTGAGGTGAAAATTTCATGTATGGTAATTAAACATTATGGTTGAAACCACTAGATCTTGCAACCCCGCTTCAGAAAATTCTCTTTTGAGTCGAGGGTATATCGGATATAACCTCTCTACCCCACGTAGATAGGGGTAAGGTCTGGGTACATCTTACCCTCTCCAGACCCCACTCGTGGAATTACACTGGGTATGTTGTTGTTGTTGTTGGTTGAAACCAGTAGACGTTCCTTTATAAGGCTAAATCTTTATGAAAATATGATTGACTATCTTAACGGTCTGTCCATGTAACATAAGCAAACTTTAGTTCTTCCCCATGGTTAACTAGCCCCTTTGATCTTGGCCCTATAAACACCGAGATAACTCATACCCCCTTCATTTCAATTTGTTTGTCTGATTTTGGTCTGACACAAAGTTTAACTTCTTGAAATGGACTAAAAAGAAAAGTTAAGACAAACAAATTGAAATAGATCAAGCAATTCAAAGTTTGAAATAACTTGGTACTTTTCCCCTTTAATTTTCTCAGTATACTCTCTCTTTTGCTCGCAGGACGCAATAGGAAATGATGTAGACCTTAGTATCTACAAAGGAAAAGTACTACTTATCGTGAATGTTGCTTCCAAATGGTAGAATCATTTAATTTCTGCCGTCGTATTTGTAGTTGTATGCATGAATCTGTTTTATAATATCTCTGATACCAGTTGAAGTCCAGGGAATGGAACAACCTCTGTCCAGAAGATAATCATGACTTTAAAACCTTGTTGTCGTCTGCTTATACATTTTACACATTCTGTCGTTCAAGTGATATTTGTCCTAGTTGAACTTTTTAACCATCATCTGTTCGGTTGTCTACAGTGGGATGACTAACTCAAACTACACAGAACTCAACCAATTATATGAGAAGTACAAAGATCAAGGTATGTGCCTTTAGTTAAGTGACCATTCCTGGTTTGATTCCTCCGGAAAAGAGAAGAAGAAAGGGTTAGTGTTTGCAAAGAATGGGCCATTTGACATCTTCGGTTAAAGCTTAACTTCTGGGCTATTTGAGTCATTATGGTTTGAGTATCACTAAAATTTCCTTCAGCTCTCTCTTAATTGTTTCCATTCGTATTTTGAAAGTTCTTTTCTTATTCAAACACAGGCCTGGAAATATTGGCATTTCCGTGCAATCAATTTGGTGAGGAAGAGCCAGGGACCAATGATCAGATTTTAGACTTCGTTTGTACTCGTTTCAAGTCAGACTTTCCTATCTTTGATAAGGTAATGAAAGAACAATAGTCCTGATAGATGTCATTATATTAGCTACAACTTGGTTATTTGCTTAGTAGCGTTTCTCGTCTTTTAAACGTATCTTCTCTCCCTGCTTATGTACATGATTACATCAGTGTTCTAAAAATGTTCAATGTTTCGGTAGAATGTGTTGAGAAATATAGAGAATTTCCTTTATCCATCAATTTACGTATCCTCTGTCAGCTATAAACATTCAAGTTGTATTGAAACCGGATACCATTACATTCCATAATTACCTGTTCTTGAATTTATGGTTGTGGAATCATGATGTACTATTTCAATGGTGTCTCATTTTTATTTACAACTAAAGTATCTTTTCTTGAATTAGATTGAAGTGAATGGCGAAAATGCATCTCCTCTTTATAAATTCTTGAAATCAGGCAAATGGGGAATATTTGGGGATGATATTCAGTGGAATTTCGCTAAGTTCTTGGTTGATAAGAACGGGCAGGTTGTTGATCGTTATTACCCAACCACGTCTCCTCTGACTATCGAGGTAATCAACTGCTTGAAAACTGAATACTCTACGTAAATTTCCTGTAAATTTGTGTGTAACATCATGTACTTATGGCCTTATCAATTTTTTTTCACAGAGGGATATGAAAAAACTTCTTGAAATTAAATAGTTGCGAAGCATTGAGTCTTCAACGATGTGGATCGATTTTTCACTTGTTAATTGCAGGTTTGGTTTGATTTTAGAAATCATTCACTTGTTTTCATTATCTGAGTGAGACATTATGTAAGAAGGGCTGTTATGGTGTAGCTGATCGCCATTTGAAATGTTGTGCAACATAAATTGTTCATTCTATAAGAGAAGTTTTAAATTGATCCATTGTTAATCAACTTTTCAAGTTGAATGAATCTGTTTAGACATGCATGTGTCTATTTGTTCAATTTTCTACAAATTTAAGTGTATACTTGTGTACACCCATAGTTAGAGGGCATAGATGCCAGCTGAATCAAGTTTAAAGGCGTGTTAATGTATTATGCCCTTTTTTTTTTGTTCGATATTCCATATCTGTTTTGAGGAACGATTAGTTTAGATTTACAAATAGAAATCCCCCTTAAAAGGTAAACCATTCCCTATCGAAAATGAATACATATCTATGACTTAAATTTAAATTTTTTAATTAAAAATAAAAATAAGTACTTACCACTTCATTACAACCCTTAATGATTTTGGGTTAGGATTGTTGTTAATGATATTATATGTATTAAATTAAATGTAGTTGGTGAACAATTGGTATTGAATTGTTGATTTGTGCAGTAACTTCATATATATTATAGAGATGATACATATATTTCTCCTTGATTTTTTGTTTCTTACAAAAACCTAGATTTTGATAAAAGAAAGAGGATCCAACTAAATTTTGATAAAAGAAAGAGGGACCAACGACAAAAGAGCACGTCACACCTTACAATAAAGTTACAAAGTCACAGCACACCTTACAAAGGACAACACGTTTACCATATGCAAAAATGTAACCAGATATTTTATACTTCTTTCATTTCAATTTATACGGAAAAGAGCCAAAAATACCCATGTACTAATAGAAAAGGTTTGAAAATACCCTTCATCCACCTATTGGGTTAAAAATACCTTCCAGTAAACCTTTTTGGTTTAATATTACCCTTTAAACTAACAACTTTAAATTTTTTAGTTATTATATTTAATAATTATTACATGGCGTCTTTCTATTGGATAAAGTTAATTTCCAACCTACCAAACTTTCTCCTACCCACCCGACCCAAATCAAATTAAAAGATCCATCAAATTAAAATATTTTGGATGATATATTACCTAAATTAAACTGCCAAGTTTAACTTCTTACTCTTAATTTCTTGCGGAAGTGCATCAATCCATTGTCATGGAGTCCGTTAGCAGAGTAATTGTTCTTTTAATTGTGAAGATAGCTAATTGATCAATGACAATTTGAAATAGCAAGTGATTTGTCTTTATTGTGAAAGTGCATCAATGTTACTCTCTCGAATTCTATCCTCTCAATTTTGAGAAATTTAAATAGTGCCTTTCAATCTCTTTCTTTGAAGGTTTGATTTTACTTATAGATGCATAGCTCAGATTTGTTATGAACTCTAACTGACAAGAGCACCATAATTGTGAGTGTTCAATCTAGATGGATCTTTATAAAGTACTTTACCCTTTCATTCATTCATATATAGAGATTGCCATATTTTCACTGCAACAAAATCAAAACTCTAGATACAATTATACAAACACCAAACAGAAAGAATGACAAAATAAAATAAAAAAATTATTGTTTGATGTATGCCATTTGAATCCCCAACACTACTTATGTATTTATATGTTTGATAAATTTCTGTGTGAATATAGGATAATCAATGGTTCATTGAGTCTGCAACTTGATTTGATGTCTTCCAATTTCCAGACCACCTGTTCCCTGATAATTCATTATTCTGATCTGGAGCCAAATTAAAAGATTCATCAAAAATATTAAAGGAAAATGATATGCCAATAGTGTCATTATCTGATGCTATTGCCGTGCTCAGCACCTTTGACGGCGGTAGATAACTGTTGGTGGATCTATTGACGGCGGTAGATAACTGCTGCTATTGCCGTGCTCAGCACCTTTGACGTGCTCAAATTTTTTGGATGGATCTTTTAATTGGGTTTGGGTCAAGGAATGTCAATATGGGTCGTGGTAGAAAGTTTGGTGGGTTGAAAATTAACTTTATCCAATAGAAAGACGCCACGTAATAATTATTAAATATAATAATTAAAAAATATAAGGCTGTTAGTTTAAAGGGTAATATTAAACCAAAAAGGTTGACTGAGGGGTATTTTTAACCCAATAGGTGGATGAGGGGTATTTTTAGACCTTTTCGAATAGTACAGGGGTATTTTTGGCCCTTTTCCGCAATTTATATAACACATTCAAAATTTTGAGAATTAATTAAGTTCTTTTATTGATTTATATATATATATATATATATATATATATTAAATATTTTAAATTTTTAATTGTTGTAATTTATGACATTTTTTATATAGTTTTCAAATATATAAAATTTATATCAAAAACTTGAAATTTCTATAGCTAATTTTACGATAAATTTTTTGAGAATTTGTGATAAAAAATTAGAAATTTGAATCTGATCCAAATTTTCAATTATGTTAGATTAAAGAAAATATTTTCTATGTTCAATTTATATGACTTACTTTCTTTTTTAGTCAGTTTAAAAAAGAAAACACATTTCTATATGGCATAATACATAAACGTGTCTGTTAACTTGACCTTAGTTGTCATCTACGCCCTCAAATTTTGGGTGTGCACAAGTAGACACTTAAACTTGTCTAAAACTGAATAAATAGACTTATGCGTTCTACGTGGCCTCATACATGACAATTTGTGTCTTACGTGAAATCCTATTTATATTATGCCACATAAGACGTATGTGTCTACTTATTTAATTTAGGCTTAACACATAAGCGGCTCCTTGAACTTGTCCCTTTTTTCCATTTAGATACTTAAATTATAAGGTTTACCTATTGAACAACTGAACTCAAGCCATTGTGTACCTATTGAACACAATTTTTGCAGCAAGCCCAAATATTTTGTGTGTGACTTTCAAACGCTGCTTATGTGGCCTTATTACAAATAAGAAAATGACACATCGGAAAAAAAACTCTCCTGGGACTCTTTCACAAACAGCTCACTCCGACCGCCATTGTAACACCACCACCAACAAACAATTCCATTTCTTATCAAAAAACTGCCCTTGCTGCAGTCCATCTTTGTTGTTCTAGTAAAATTTATTTCGGATTCTTTTGTACATTTTTTATTGTTGTTTTACACTTAACTTCTGGCAAAATTTTACAACAAATCTTGATAAAATAGGATAAACTTGTTCAACTTTCAATGATTCATACCCAATAATAAAAATCTTTAAATGATTTATGAATAGATGTGTTGATGCATGTGGAAATGAGTTATGTGAAAGAAATGACTTTTTTGTGAGAAAGAAAAATGAAGGCGATGGAGAGAAGACAATAGCCGCTTCTGGTTTAAACTTCATCGGCTAGATGGAGATTTTAGGGAGAATTGTGAGGTGATATTGGCGGCACAGAATGTTGGTAATGGCTATGGGTGTAACGACGGTGACTCCCACCAATGAATCTCTTCCTTCCATCAATTTGATGCTCTGTTTGATGAAATAATTGAATGAAGGGGTCAAAAGTTTGATAAAGCTAATTAGTTCATTCGTTCATGGTGGTTGACGACTTGCATTTCTTCCTAGATTATTCATTGCAATTTTGACAAAAAATAAGTTTATTCCTGATCTAGGATTGATTTTGTTAGACAATGTAGGATTTATGTGTTAGCTATGATAAAGATTGGTTAATTTGTTTAGTTTAGTGGGTGGTTAGGTTCTGGTTCGGGTTAAAAAAGAAATTGGATAATTTCGATTGATTTGGGGGTTTCCGTCCAAGGAGGGGTATATTTGTTAAGTTTATTGACGGTAGGGGTAAAAATAACTTGCTTTTAATGGTAAGGGTAAAGTCAACCAATAAAACAAAGTTGAGGGGTAAATTTGACCCTTTTCCCTTATTTGTTTTATATTTTTTATAGGTTGTTTAAAAAATAACGCATCTTCTTTAATTTGATTAGCTTTTTAATTTCAATATTTCATATGACATATTTAAGACTACATCATTATAAGACATGTTGATACATTATATATATCTTTAATTTAAGATTATTAAATTTAATTTCTTTTTTATATTCTTAAACTTCATCCAATCAAATTAAGATAGACAAATCAAAACGAAGAGAATATCATTTTGCGAGTTTGGTACCTAAAAAGGTGAAGTGTGCTCTTTAATTTGGTTTCATCTAACATCTATGTCCTCCAACTTTAGATGTGCGCAAGTATGCACTTAAATTTATATAGAGTTAAATAAGTAAACTCATGCGTTCTACATGACATCTTATATTACAATTCACATCCTATGTAATGTGGCAATCTATGGATATTTTATGTCATATAAAACATATATGTCTATTTGTATAATTTTTTACAAATTTAAATTTCTATTTATACCAACTCAGAATGGAAATGCATAGATGCTAGCTGAGTTAAAGACCAAAAAAGGTAATGTAACTTTGGTATAACAAAATTAAATAATTGGTTATACCATCACGTGCCTATTGAGGTTTTCTTACCTTGATAGTGCTCGTTTGATTGGAAATACGTTATTCTAAATCTGAAATTAATTATTTTTGGAATAGTTATTTAAGGAATATTATTTCACCTTTAATATAAAATAAAAATAATTCTGAAATAACTAATTTCTAAATAAATTATCCCATAATTTTATACCTGAGATAAATTTATCTTCGAAATTAATTACTCCACTTATCCCTCCCAAGTCCTACCCATTCTAGCCTTAATATATGTAGGTGGATGTGATAATTGGATATTTTGTAGTTTGACTTTTTATTTCAAACTTTGGAGAGTACTAAATTCCGACAACGACGACGATGGCCGGCCAACCGGAGAAGAAACCAGAATCTGTCTATGACTTTACTCTAAAGGTTAGCTCGTAATAATCTTAAGTTAGGTTTTTCTTTGAGCTGGCGTTTGACTATAGATTTTGTGAAATATGAAGAAAAAGAGTTTTTGAAGTTGCCTTAGAAAAATAATATTTTTTTTCTTTGAGCTACTTTGAGTGCAGATTTTGTTATACTTTGAAAAAAAGAAGAAGAAGAGTTGTTGAAGTTGTGTTAGGAAAATAGTTTTTGAAACTTGAAGTTGTATTTGGACATGATTTTACTCGAAAAAAGTTTGAAGTCATGTGAGTGGAAAAAAGTTTTCACCCAAAAACTGGTTCTAACTTTTTTTTTTCTTTCAAATTGAGGGCTGGAGTTGCTCGGACTCTCCAGAAATGTTGCGCACCTGCGTTGGGTCCTTTGAAATTATACTATTTTTGGAGGATCTACATGTACCCATCGATATTTTTGAAGAGTCTGAGCAACATAGGGGGACAACCCTCACTAACAAGTTGAAAATATAGAGGGTAGGGGAACGGGATTACAAGTCTTTGCCAACAAGGTGAAAGTAGATAGTCAATCAACTGAGTTACTACGATTTCCGACCTGTTCAAATCTCAGGCCAAATGGGAGCTAAGCAATATGATGCTAGAATTGGCATATATATATGTGGAAACAGTGGAAGGTATTTGGCTGCAATATGTAAATGTTTAATCATCAAGAGTTTTAATTTGAGGGGAAGAATGGATAGAAGTATGAGATATACCTTATGTTTGAGTAGAACCATTTTTCTTTGTTCCAATAGTCCAGGAGTATTCCAGTTCAATTTGTGTACACCTCGACTATTTCATAGCTTACCTGCTAATTGTTATATAGAGATTCAAGCAGCAATGTTGAAAATATGGATGGAATCTCTCTCTTCCGGCAACTAAAGCATTAGAATCTCATTGCAACTGATAAACCAAATATTGGAGTAATAAAAGGGTAAATTCCTTTTACTAAACAACTAATTGTACTAGGAAAACTGTAGAAGTAACAAATGGAAAATTCACATAAACTTTACCAACATAGGTATGGGATAACTATGCCTACCGAGGTTTAAACAAATAGGAAGAAATCATATAGCGGTTGTTCACATGCTTAGATATTTCTACTAGCTTTTCTGCGCCTTATTGCTTTTTAAATTTTTTTATTCATTTAGCTTGTCTACCTCCACGAGGGGGAAAGGTATGTGCATACTACTCTTCGCAGGCCTCACTTTTTGGGGATTTTATTTGGTATGTTGTTGTTGTTGTTATTCATGGAGCTAGCTTTTGCCCCATGCCTCAGGGCTCTAGTTCTTTCCCATGCTTAAATAGCCCCTTTCTGTGCCTTCACCCTATAAACACAGGGGAAATCCATAATAAAATGATGAAATGACTTGGTTGAGTCTGCTAATGATAATATATCATAAAAATGTGCAAGTTATGTTCCTTGGACTCTCCAAAAATGATGTTGCATCCGTGTTAGGTACTCCAAAAAGGCACTATTTTTGGAGGATCAGACATTTTTGATACAAGTGACCACAATGAAATGCTTCATTTACTTGTATCTTGTTCCCTTTCTGAGCATACTGTTTCCTTTGCTCTCAGGATGCAAAGGGAAATGATGTTGATCTTAATACATACAAAGGAAAGGTCCTACTTATCGTGAATGTTGCGTCCAAATGGTAAAATCATCTATTTCCATCCATCATATTTATTAGTTGTATGATTTCCAGTTGAATTCCAGGGAAAGAAACAACCTTTGTCCCAGATAAAAATCATAACTCTGAGAAGTTGTTTTCTCTTTTGCACATTCTGTGATTCATATACTATTTCACTTCATTGAATTCTTCAACTGTTATCTGACTTATTATGGAAAAAAAATGAAATTCAAGTGTTATCTGTTTTGCTGTCCACAGCGGTTTGACTGATTCAAACTACAAAGATCTCAACCATTTACATGAGAAGTACAAAGATCAAGGTATGTGTCAAGTAACCATTTTGCTCTTGCAGCGGTTTTTTCGCAGCCTATTTTTTATATAGTCTGTAGGTTTCTTATAAAAATTGTTTGGAGCACATCCTAAATAGTCTAGGATTGAGATTTTTCGCAGCCTATATAAACATTGGTTACTTGGTGTATTTGTATCATGTTTCACTGAGAAATAACAAGAGTTGGTGACTGGCCGTGAGTTTCCTTCCCCTTGAGAGTTCCCCACATTAAATTGTGTGGTCTTTCTTTTCGTTATTATTGCCGTCATTAATGATTGTCTCATAACAAATTAAATTCCTCTATCAATAACGAAGAAGAAAAAGGCTAGTGTTTGAACCAAAGTTTCAAAATCGTCACATTATTATGGTTTGAGTATCACTAAACCTGCCTTCACAATTCACATCTCTCTTTCTTTGGGTATTTAAATGTAGGTCTGGAAATATTGGCATTTCCTTGCAATCAATTTGGTGCGCAAGAACCAGGGAGCAACGATGAGATCGTAGAATTTGCTTGTACGCGTTTCAAGTCAGAGTTCCCCATCTTTGACAAGGTAATGAAACAACTAGAATCCTCATAGATGTTTCTATTATTTAACTACTAATTTTTTATTTTCTTGCATTATCAAAAAAAATGGTGATTTGCTTGGTATTGTGTCCCTTCTTTTAAATACATCTTCTCTCCCTGCATATACATGTGAGCTAAATGTTTAATATTTTGGTAGAATATTTTCAAAGTTACGGTTTATCCATCAATTAGATTATTCACAGTAAATTTGTGTGCATCTTGTGTTAACTACAAATGTTAAAGTTGCATTCAGAAATTACTTCTTTCCTTAGAGCTCATGGTATCTTCGTATTCACAAGTGTGTATCTTTCTTGGACCAGATTGAAGTGAATGGCGAAAGCACATCTCCTTTTTATAAGTTCTTGAAATCTGCCAAGTGGGGATTACTTGGGGATAATATTCAGTGGAATTTCGCTAAGTTCCTCGTTGATAAGAATGGCCAAGTTTCTGATCGCTATTATCCAACCACATCTCCTCTCTCAATTGAGGTAACGTTTTCGTATTAATACTCGATGCAACTTTTCTATATAAGATGATTTGCCTTATGAGTTCATGCTCTTTTTGCAGAGGGACATAAAAGTGCTGTTGGGAATCGAGTAGTTGCCAAGGTTGAGCCTTCAACAATGTGGATGGATTTCGAACTTGTTAATGCTGGCTTGGCTTTATTGTAGTTTGTCCCTTTTTAATAAACTCCTACATGTTCCTGAAACTGATATCCAATCATTTGATATCAGACAAATATTATTAGTCTGTCAGTTTGTTTTGTTTGTTGAAAAATAAGTTCTTACTTGATGTTTTTGATGTTTCTCTGTTTCCATCTTCTAGTTGTTGAGCCTCTACCTCCCCAAGGTAGGGGTAAGGTCGGCGTACACACTCTCTTTCTTAGACCTGACTTGTGAGATTACATTGCGTTTGCGTTTGCTGTTGTTGTTTGGTAAGGATATCATTGTTCTTTCTAAGGAAAAAACTTTGGTGCCTTTAAACACTATAATGTTCTCGACTGGAAAGTTCATTCTGCATATTAATTTGTGAGAAATTTCTACATGATTGATTACTGGATCAGACTATGAAAATTTTGGGATACTTGTAAAGGGAATGATGCGTGATGTCTCAAAAAGTATCTAGTTTTAGAATTTTTATAGCAAGTTACCAGGTTCTCGGGAACCCCCACTTGACACTGTGGATCCGCCCCTGATAGCAAGACATTCTTCTGGTGCCCAAATTTGGAGCAGTATGCCCTGCTCTCTGAGAGAGAAATGACCAAATTAATGAAAGCAAAATTGAAGTCAATTCTTGCCTTCATTGTTTTATATGGCAAAAGTTAGGGTATTCCCTTTTGTGGTAATTGACCAAATTAATGAAACCTTAAATAAGCTAATTGACGAACGTTATAAAAGAAATTCAAGCATCAATTCACATTGCAACAATATTTGTGGAAAAGACAGATTACAATCGTTCAGATTATTTGTTTAATATATGTACGTTAGAGTGTTTACTTAAGCTGAATTCGATAGTGTTGTAATTCGCGGGCTCTTATCAATATTTAGGACATGAAACAAATTGTTCATATATATCAAAGATGTATAGCGCGTTACATTCACAACTTCAGAACAACTAATTGTCTTACTAAGTTTAATGAGATGAGTTTTACAAGACACATAAACAAGTATCTGTCAAAACTTCAGATTACTACTACAGAATTTCTGAATAAAATAATCTCTAAATGCTATGTATTTCAGGGCAAAACAGAAGCTCGACACATGGGACAATCTTTTTTCCTCAGCAACCATTGTTTGATGCAGCCTGTATGATATTCGTGTCTGCACCCAAGTGTCCCAATGGACTCTTCATGCTCAAATTCCACTTGACATATGGCACAAATCTCTTTTGTTTCTGTGGGATTATTTACTCCGTCAGCAACAAGATGAATTCTTGTTTTAAAATACCCTGATGAGTGCTTATGTTCCTAGATATTTTGATGATCTCCTCACAAGTGCAGGGACCTGGTCCTCTGCAGAGTATGAATACTCGTCCAGTGGTCAAAGTGCTGAACAGCTGTAAAATCTGTCCATGTCAGAGAGTTGGTGATGCTGCAGAGTACTTCACCAATCATAAGCGACGAAGTTGTTTGTATGATGGGTAATAATTCTTCATGGTATATATGAGACAACAAACAACTATATTCATCATTCATTCAAAGAGAGATACTTTCAAGCTTCAAAAACAATAAGGGACCTGATAGAAGTGTTTCTTTTGCTTTCTGTACCAGCTGTAATTTTGTTTGTTTGTAATAGTTCTTATATTGTAGGATTCGTTTCACTTGTGAAAGAAACGTTTCAAACTTGTGTGAATCATTGTAAGAACTAGGTTAAGGGTAACTTAGTTTCTTACTCTAAAGTCTATATTAATCGGTTAAGATTAGTATAGTGGGCAATGCTGTATCTGCTCTAGCTCAGCTAAGTGATAGGAGGTATTGCTTAGTGTGGAGATTAGCAGGTTAATCTCATTGTGTAAACTGACTTTTCCTTTTGCTTGGAGAAGATTAGTGGGAGCAGTTTGAAAAGTCCAGTTGAGACCATGTCGTGGTTTTACTCCCTTGAGCAAAGAAGTTTCCACGTAAAGTTGATTGTCAATCTTTACTTTCAGTACTTGTTCTTTACTGTTTATTACTGCAACTGTGCTGAGGACCTGGTCCCATCTACATAGGTGGATGCATACATTCCAACAAGTGGTATCAAAGCTTCACTTTTCAGTTTGGTTAACACCAAGAAAAGAAAATATCCTGAAGGAATGGTTGCTCCACCCAATATGGAGGAAGGACAATCTTCTACCAGGCCATCTCGTTTCAATGGCCAGTATTATGGATGGTGGAAGAATCGAATGCATGACTACATCAATGCTGAGGATACTGAGCTATGAGACATTATTTTTGATGGACCTTATATTCCTATAAAGGAGGTAAAGGATGGAGAGCTCACCACCACTGTTGTCAAAACCAGAAAGGAGTACAACGAAGCAGATAAGAAGAAGATAGAAAAGAACTACAAAGCAAAAAAGATTCTGGTGTGTGGCATTGAAGTTGATGAATACAACAAAATCTCTGCGTATGAGACTGCCAAGAAAATTTGGGACTGTCTTCAAACTGCTTACGAAGGAACTAAGCGAGTGAAAGAATCTAAAGTTGACATGCTAACCACTCAGTATGAGAACTTCGTTATAAAGGAGGGTGAAACCATTTTTTAGATGAACTCAAGATTCACCTGTATCACTAACGAGCTTAGGTGCCTGGGTGAGCCTATCCTTGTTAGCAAGCAGGTTTGCAAAATTCTTAAGGTGCTTCTTAAATCTTGGGAAAGCAAGGTGGATGCCATAACAGAAGTTAAAGATCTGATGACTCTTCCCATGGATGAACTGATTGGGGATCTTCAAACCTACGAGTTAAATAAGAAACAGGGAACAACGGTGAAAGAAGGAAAGAAGGAGAAGTCCATTGCCTTGAGAACTTCTCAAACTGAGGTAACTGAAGAGGAGGATGAGATGACGTATGTCACTTAAAGATTTCAAAAGATCATAAAGAAGCATGAAGGCTTCCAAAAGAAAACCCTTGCTAGCCGAATTGCTACTGCAAATGATCTTTGCCATAAATGTGGCAAGCCCAGTCACTTTATGAGGGACTGCCCTAGTCAAAAGCAGGAAACTCATGACACCAGACCTCGCAAGAGGGACCTGGTCCCAGATAATGCTCGGAGGAAGGCTTATGCTGATCAGTTGGTGAGAAAAGCCTTTGTTGTATGGGGAGATGATTCAAGTGATTCAGAAGAAGATGCAGAAAGCCACGATGATGCTTTAATGATAGCCATTGAAGATGATGAAAGTGTTTTCAACTCTATTTTTTCCTTTATGGCTAAATCTGATGATGAAGAAGATCCAGATGAGGTAAATCTTTTTGATCGTAGGGATGATCTAGATACTTTTCCTATTGAAAAATTGAGGAAACTTGCTGCCTTGCTTATTGATTCTGCTGATGAACGAACCACTGAAAACTTAATGTTAAATGAAAAATTAAGTTTGTGTGAGGATGAGAATTCAGCTCTCGTGTCTCAAGTTTTTGAAATGAGTGTAAGGATAGGTACTCTAGAAACTATCAACATAATTCCTAAGGAGGATCCTGGTACTTCAGTGGGTGGAAAGAGAAAGCTTAGCATCTTTGAGGAAGAATTGGAAGAAAAGCTTAAAATTTCTGAGTCTAAGCTAGTTGCTTCTCTTGAAACTAATTCCCAACTGAGAAAGGATTTGAGTAGGGTCAAGGAGGAGCTAAGCCACTCTCTAAAGTGGACTGATTCCTCTAAGATACTCTCTAACCTGTCTAATTAGAGTTTCAATGGAAAGAAAGGGTTGGGATGCAAACCAATAGAACCTCCCTATAATCCTCATAGCAAATATGTGTCTGTATTTGACAATCTGTTGTGCACTCACTGTGGGCGTAATGGTCATCTAAAAGAAAAGTGTGAGATTCTAAGAAGAGCAAAAGAAAAGCATGTGAAATTTGTCAGATCTGAAAACAATGATAAAAGGGAACATAAGAGACCTGATCCTCGTTATCGTTTCAGTAAGAACACTTTGCCCCCATGGACAAGAAGGTTTCTTATCAAGCCTTTTGATAGTCATTGGGAACTCTGTTTAAAGTGGATTCCTAAATCTAACAAGTGATTCTTATACAGAAGAGAGGAAGGAGTCAGTGCTGGTATATGGACAGTGGATGCTCAAGGCACATGACTGGAGATACTTCAAACTTCCTCTCTTTGAAAGCACACCATGGTGGTGGTGTGTCATTTGGTGGTGGAAAGAAGAGCTCTATTCTTGGTATTGGTAGAATAGGGAGATCTACTGATAATTCTATAAACAATGTACACTATGTGGAGGGTCTAAAATATAATCTTTTGAGTATTTCACAAATCTGTGACAAAGGAAATGAAGTCAAGTTCATGGCTGACAAATGTTTGGTTACAAACTGCATTACCAAAAGGGTTGTCATGTCTGCTACTAGAGTAAAAAATATGTATGTTGCAGATCTGGACTCTATTGAGGGAGATGATTTGTCCTGTCTAAGTGCTCTGTGGCATAGATGACTGGGTTGAACAAACTTGTTACAGGGGACCTGGTTCGTGGATTGCCAAAACTGAAGTTTTTAAATGATAAAGTCTGTGATGCCTGTGCTAAAAGGGAAACAAACTAAGTCATCATTCAAAGCTAAGAAGGGAGTCAGTACAACGAGACCTCTATAGCTGCTCCACATGGACTTATGTGGACCTATCAGAATCCAAAGCAGAGGAGGTAAGAAATATATTTTTGTCATTGTAGATGATTTTTCCAAGTTTACTTGGAACATGTCCTGCGGTCAAAAGATGAGACAATTGGACAACTGTTCACCTTTGCCAAAGCCATCCAATTGAAGATAAATTGCAAGATAGCTAGTATCAGATTTGATCATGGTACAGAGTTTGAGAACTCTCAACTTGAAAGGGTTTTGTGCAGAAAATGGAATCAATCACAACTTCTCAGCACCAAGAACTCCTCAGCAAAATGGAGTTGTTGAAAGAAAGAACATAACTCTGGTGGAGATTGCTAGAACTATGCTGATTAATTCAGGACTTGCAATGAATTTTTGGGCTGAAGCAGTTAATACAACATGCTATGTGACAAAAAGGTGTCTTATCAGATCTGTCATCAAGAAAACACCCTATGAGCTATTAAATGACAAAAAACCTTCAATTGCACATCTTAAACCATTTTGGTGCAAATGTTTTGTGTTGAATAATGGAAAGAATGATTTAGGCAAGTTTGATGCCATGAGTGATGAGGGTGTATTTATTGGGTACTCATCTACAAGCAAGGCATATAGAGTGTTTAACAAAAGAACTCTTTGTGTTGAAGAAAGCATGCACGTCAAGTTTGATGAATCTGATACAAGGAATGAGAACAATGAGGACTACGAGTTCGAAGAGCTAACGAACAAACAGCAGGTTGATCAGTTGTTTGCTTCTAGCCACTTATATATAGTAGATAAGATACTAGTCTAGTGAATACTCTCTCCATCTCATATTAGTTGATCATTTTTCTTTTTACATGTATATTAAGAAATCATAAATAAGACGATAATTTTACTAATTCACCTTTTAAAAGACTTCTTGAGAATTTTACAAACAAATGTGAATGCTTTCAAATAGAACTAATTACAAGGGTGACATAGAAAAAAATCAATTAATACTTTTTTGACTAAGTAAGGTGGACAACTAATATGGGACTTGAGAGAGTATACATGATTAATCATCAATATTCTGGTATCACCCAACTGTATTATGCTTTGCAAAATTTTCAAATATTACACACATAATATATGCCTGTTAATCAAGCAGAGTGATAAAGTTGTTTATAATCCGATTAATTTGAATTCGTATTAAATAGACTTATTAACTGAAGAGGTTAATTAAAGGCGCTTTCTATAAAATAAAAATTCTTAATTTTTAATAACCTTGAATGAGCTTTTTTTTCTTTAATAACATAGTCGGTGGACATATGATATATCATTTGTTTGGTTTAGATAATGGAGCCAAATATATTCAAGTAATTATAAGAAGATAAGTACCTATCAATGTCATGATGAGAATGTAACACAATTATTAGCACCTATATATTTGTATTAATTTTGACAAACCTTGAAGTCACAAACATGTATTTTATTTAGTGATTAAGACGTGTAATATTATTTATTAGTCACATACCCAAGTTGGCCCGTAAATAATATGTATATATGTAATAGATGCTCCTACTCTCTTATCTTTAACAATAATTAATAACATCTCCTAAATAAAATTTTGATGTTAGTGTTAATTTTTTTTTTAAATGGTAGTATATGTGGTATTCTCCCTACATCACTCAATTTTTAAAATAAAAAACAATATTGGCTAAGAGGTCACTTCTAATATTAACATTATAATATGGATCATTTATCAGATAATTGATTACTCCACTAATTTTTTTGTGCAACATTAACAAATGAGTAGGTTTGTTGAGGCAAAAACTTCCGATGATTTTGTGACATTAGCTGATATACTAACAATCTTGATAAGGTTTGGACGGCTAAGAAATATTTTTTCATTCACTTCTACGTATCACATTTCGTTTTCCAAGAGTTAAATTATATAAATTTTAATTAATATTTTAAGACGTATTTCTTTTATCAAGTAATAAAAAAAAAAATTGCAAGTTATCACATCTTTCATATGATTTTTGAATATCTAAATTTATTATTTAAAATAATAAATTATTCTAATTTAATTTAACTCAAAAGATTAGTCAAATTGACTCTGCTAAATCAAAAGTTGATTAGTAAAAGTGTAGGGGAGATCATTTCTTTCGCTTGTTACAATTTCTTTATCTTTTTTCAGTTTTCTTTTTGTCTTTTTTGTTTGATATAATTCCTTTGTCAGGGTCATACAAGAAAAATTAACGGGGAGAAGAGACCATAAATTCAGTTTGATTTTATAAGTAGAGTTGGAGACGATAATAGAGTGTAGGCAGACCTTATTAGATCTTTAAGAAGATAGATATATTATTTTTTTAAAGACCCTTAACAGAACAAATTATGAAACAAACGCAATAACAACAAACAAAAACAAGAAGATAATAAGATATCGACCCAAAACAACAATTAGTGGGGAGAGGAGAGACAAAAAAGAACCAAATGAGAAACAAACTTGCATATATATAAGATGACAATGAACTACTACTCAATTCTCTTTTCATGTATATGATCCTAATAGATTTAACAGTATATGATCACAATCTTTCACTTGTTACAATTCTTTTTATCTTTTTTTTCAGTTTTCTTTTTGTCTTTTTTTTGTTTGATATACTTCCTCAAAATTTGAAGGTAATGTTGCTAGGACTCTTCAAAAATGTCATCAGATGTGTATCGGATCCTTCAAAAATAGTGCATTTTTTAAGAATCTAACAAAAGTGCGACAACATTTTTAGAGAGTCTGAATGGGGCTTGAAGTTGCACAATATAGCATGTGAGTAGGGCTAAAAGCCAATTAATAATGTCACGAGTGTGAGTTGTATAGACCATGATTGGATATTCCTCTTTTCCGTTCTAATACTATCAACCTATTTGCTGGAAATTCTAGATAAAGCTTAGCACAAACAAAGACAAATTTGTAGAATTTGGCCCACGTTAATTGTCACAAATGTTAGGCCAGTGGAGCATGATCTTTTCTTTTTGTTATTTGTGTGGAGTTTCTTGAAAACTCATTAGACTTTAGATATGGTAATTAATCATAATATAGGATAATGCTAGAGCAATATGTTTTTTTTTTTCAATCCTTTCAACGAGCTACCACCTTTTTTTTTTTCACTTTTGATAACTCGAACTTACAATTTTAAAACTGGAGTGAGGACTATTTATCATCTGAACAACTCCGACCTCTTGTCCTAGATAAAGCATTACATTTTTTGTGGGAATGGGATTATTAGTAGTATAAGATCCATTATTTGTGCAAAATAAACAGAATACACCTCTAGAATTTCTCATCCGAAATAACTTTTCAAGTAGTAAAATCATCCTAATTTTATCTTTTTGCAATTTATGAACTTCGTAGACATGGTGTAAAAATCTCTTTTGAGCAAATTTATAAACTTTTCCAAATTCCTCATTTATAATGAAATGATTTATAGTCACATAGCTGACTAAACTTTATTTTACGTCATAATTTCAAAAATCTTTTAAAATTTAATATCAAATCAAATGATATCACCTAAATTAAAACATATTCGTGAACCCTTTATTCCTTTTCAGCTACAGATACATTGGCAAACTGCTCCAGATGATGATGAGCTCTATGCTTAAATCCTGGCCATAGAGTGTTGGCCATGTAATGTTGACAGGAAAAAAAGTTCACTTTTTCTCAACGGTCACATAAAGAAACGGCTATTTTTTTCTCTAGCCCACTCAATGACCATATATTTATTTTTTTTGTTTTGTTTTATTTTGGGTGATTGTGGGGCTGTGGCTATGATTTCTCCACTAATACAGAAAAATTATTAAAGAAAATTAGAAGGGTTAGGACTTAGGGGCTTAATTAAGTATATATGTGAGCTTTATTTAGCTTTGCTTAGATAATCCCACCGCCCATAATCACCATTATAATAAGATTCTTTTTTGTTTGTTTTTGTTTTCTAGTGGTTTGTCTAAATAATATAATTAGTAGGTAGAATTACTTTATTCCTATGTTGATAAGGTGTTATAATCATTAATATTCGATGAAATAGTGAAGTTATGCTCAAACTAATATAGTCAGCTCATTTCATGCTATTTGTGAATTAGAAAAAAAATTTAATTACGAAGATTAAATTGGGAAAGTTAATTTCTCAATTTTGTTATAATTACCCTATGTTTCAATTTATGTGACACATTACAGATTTCGAGATTCAAAGAAGTTTATCTTTAACAGTAAATTTTTTATATATCTTTTCACTATTTTAAATTATCAATATTGTGACTTGTAATACTTTTTACGCAGTTTTCAAATATATAGATTTCCTTTTTTAAAAATTAAAGATTTCATGAGCAAATTTTCGATCAAACGACTCTCAAAAAACGAAATGTGTCACATAAATTGGGACAACCGAAGTATTTACTAATAATGGTGATTACAATTATTATATAGCTATAGAAAATATGTTACAATAGAACTTCTTAGCTAATACTCATAAGTTGTTGCCATGAGTTACCGTAGCAATTAATAATATTCCTTTAGCTACAATAAGTTTTTTGAAACAAAAAATATATGGCTATATAAATTAACCATTTCATGTTTGTTAGATTACTTTTTTTAATTAATAGAATAAGCCATCTCTAAAGTGTTTATACAATAATTATAAAACTCCCTCCGTCTTATGTGGCAATATTTGACTGAGCACGGAGGTTAAGAAATAAATGAAGACTTTAAAATATTTACCAAATTGTCCCTTCAAAAAATAGTGATATTAAAAAGTAGACTCACTTTTCTCTCTCCTCATAAATATATTGGAGTATTATATTTAAAATTAAGTGGGACCAACAAGGATAAAAGAGGAATTGTACCTTTAAATACTTACCATGTCAGGAAATGTGACATTCTTTTTGGGACTGACCAAAAAGGAAATGATGTCACATAAAATGAAATGGAGGGAGTATAATATTAATACCAAACCTTATAGAGTTATAGTGGATAACAATTAGAGACAATTATATAGTAAATAGGAATATTCAAATGTATAACTAAACCCAACATATCAAAATATTTATCAGCAAAGATATCAATAAATATGTCATCATCTAAATCCATGACATGTATTGTTTGTTTTAGATTTACGTCTATACGGATTTGTCTTCACATCAAGTCTGAAATATGTGTACCATGTGAACTTGAGTTATGTCTTATAAAATTCTTTATTTTGTGGGATTTGCCTAAAATATTATATGCACCTCATCTTTAGTAGTTTGTCAACCTATAAGTCTATTAATCCTGCTTGACTTACCCTCTGCCAGGGGCATCACATACACCCGCTCTTAGGAACTCAACATCCACACCGAGGTTTGTCCCACCATCGTGGCTAACGGACCCTCCCTCATCAGACCACCCTTTGTCATGGGTCATACACTCCTCTCAACATACTCATTGAAGTTTCCCCACCATGCATCATGCTGACAGAATACATTCTTTGATACCATATTTGTTATGATCTAAGTCCATGATACATATTTTTCGCTTTGAGACTAAGTTCACACTGATTTATCTTTCGTCTATGCCATATCGAGCCCGAAAAGCACGTGTATCATGTGAACTTAAGTTATGTCTTATAAAATTCTTTACTTTTCTCTCGCATTCTATTATGAGATTCATCTAGAATGTCATATGCACCTTATTCTTCAAAAACTTCCTAACTTAAAAGCATATCAATCCTGCTTAAATCGTCCTCATCAGCTCGCCCTCTATTATAGACGTCAAAATATAATTTCATTATTACTTAATATTTTTATTGAGATTCGTGCATTATAATTTTAATTTTAGTATTACTTTGTTTACAAATCAAACGATGCCTTATGATTTAAAAAAAAGGTGTTATAATAGTCTTTCCTTTCCCTAATAGTAGTGTAATAAAAAGAATTCATTTTATGATGGCAATACAAATTTCAAACGTTTTGGTTGCAACTATTTGAAAATTAGGTGAATAAGTTGGCCCCCACCAGCAAATCACATGGAGTAGTATGTGCTTTTCAACAAATAAATTGTGTGACACTCTGTAGAAGATAAGCACAACTAATTAAGCCATAGAAAAATTTGTCAAGGTTTCCGAACTTCCATGATTATTATTTTTTATAATTATGATTTTGGATCAATTTTTGCGCATCTTCACTAATTTTATACATTACCTATCATCTCCTAGTAATAATGGATGCCGTTAACTATGTCCACTAACGCTAGAACAGATAGTAATCAATCTAATATTTTTGTCTTTATCAACTCACTTTATTAACTACTAGGTCAGACCGTTGAATGGAGACTTTCATAATCCAATGCCTTCTTATCTTTCTTTACCAAAGACTATGTATTGAAAACACACCTAAATTCGGTGCAATTATTAGTTTCATTCTTAAATTAGTGGCAATCTTAAAAACACTTCTTTACATGGCTAACTGAACTTAAATACACTTCTGATCTTGTAACATGAGTGAAATACATCCATAAATTCTCGTCAAGTTTGAGAGTATTTTTAACAATTCTCTTTGCTTTTATTAAGATTTTCATGCTCCTACAAGATTTTGAGACCACTTGTCATATCATGTAGCCGATGGTGGATGTATCCAAGTATAGTTAGTCAAGTAAAGAAGTGTTTTTTAAGAGTGTCAACTAGGGGTGTCAAATGGGCGGATTGGGTTGGAATTGGAGATATTAAAATTGGTTGAAATAGAAATCGGGTTGGGTCTTGACCCGCCCAATTTGACCGGATTAATCTCAATAATTTTAACATATTAATATCTAACAAATTGATAGATAAATCCTAAAAGATGTTAAATAGATAATAATTCATACTTTCAATATTGGAACATATCTTAATAAAAAGTTTTAAAACAAATTAAAATTGGAGATTGAATTGAGCTCAATTGAGAATTCTCTTAAAATGGATTACGCTTGAATGAGTTGAGATTGAACCCAATTCAAATTATCTTGAGCCCAACCCTTAAAATTCTGGGCAGGTTATCTATGTTTGAATTCATTTTTGACACCCCTAGTGTCAACCGTTCAAAAACAAAATTAATAATTTGCATCAAGTTTAGAGTTGTTTCCACTAGTTCTCTAACAAATACTTTCACTATGTAGTAGACTTCATAATTTGCCGTTAACAAATTAATCAACCTTACAAAAAGATTATAACAACTCAATAATTTATTATATAACTAAGTAAAAAAAAGAAAAAAAAAATTGTACCATATTTTTATATTGGGTGTAAATGATGTGTTCTCCACTATAAAATAAGACAAACCTTATCCTTGTCTCAGCACCTTACTTCCTTTTCTTGGATTCCATTGAGCACTCAATAATACAGAGAGAAGAGGGAAAAAAGAAAGTGAGTAAAAAAAAATGGCAGAGAACAAAGAAGAAGATGTTAATCTTGGAGCAAACAAGTACAGAGAGACTCAGCCATTGGGGACAGCTGCTCAAACAGACAAGGATTACAAGGAGCCACCACCAGCTCCTCTGTTTGAACCGGGGGAATTGTCATCATGGTCTTTTTACAGAGCTGGAATTGCTGAGTTCATGGCTACTTTCTTGTTCTTGTACATAACAATCTTGACTGTTATGGGACTTAAAAGGTCTGATAGTTTGTGTTCTTCTGTGGGTATTCAAGGAGTTGCTTGGGCTTTTGGTGGTATGATCTTTGCTTTGGTTTACTGTACTGCTGGTATCTCAGGTTAGTTACTATTACTTCTCAAATCTTCATTTTTTTTGCTCATGATACTGTAAAGTTGTAATCTTTTTTTGTTTGTTGGCACTGATTTTCATTTGAGGACTGTTTTTATGGATCTACTACAATATCCACAAAACCCTTTGTTTTAATTTGTTTGTGTTAGTAGTTTGACTATATAATAACAATAAACTTGGTGTAATTTCACGAGTGGAGTCTGTGGAGGTTAAGATGTATACAGTTACCCCTATCTTAGAGAGGTTGTTTTTAATTAATCCTCGACAATCCTCCTCCTTCATCCGAGCTTAAGACAGGTGATGTGAGTGTTAAATTTTAAAATTTAAAGAATTGTGAATTGTTTAACTGTTGATGAGTCCCTCTCGTCGTGAGCTAGCTTTTGGTGATGAGTTAGTCTGAGTATGAGTTTTTAACATGTACTCGTGTTCTTGAAATTTGGTATTCTATAACCTTTGGTTGCTTTAAAACTGAGTCCCTATTTTGTACTGAAACAGGAGGACACATTAATCCAGCTGTGACATTTGGTCTGTTCTTGGCAAGGAAACTGTCTTTAACAAGGGCAGTGTTCTATATAGTGATGCAGTGCCTTGGTGCCATCTGTGGTGCTGGTGTTGTGAAAGGTTTCATGGTTGGACCCTATGAGAGACTTGGTGGTGGTGCTAATGTTGTTAATCCTGGTTACACCAAAGGTGATGGACTTGGTGCTGAGATTATTGGCACTTTTGTCCTTGTCTACACTGTTTTCTCTGCCACTGATGCCAAAAGAAGTGCTAGAGATTCACATGTTCCTGTAAGTGCTTTTTTGGATCAAAGTTCTGATTTTTACCTTAGGAGGTAAAAAATGAGAGTAAAATGGTTTGATACATACACAATATATATAACTATTCTTGTCTTAAGAACTTTCGACTAGATTGGCCCATGGGCACTGCCTTCTGTGCTATGTTGTTTTGACTCTCCAAAGATACAGTCGAACCCGTGTCGGATTCTTTGAAAATGCATTAATTTTGGAGGATTCGACAAGCATCAACTGACATTTCTGAAGAGTCTGAGCAACATCTGTTTTGTGTACTAGATTCAAGTCAATGTATGAGGAATCATAATATACAATTTTGTTATGACAGATTTTGGCACCTCTTCCAATTGGATTTGCGGTGTTCTTGGTTCATTTGGCCACCATCCCAATCACCGGAACTGGTATCAACCCAGCCAGGAGTCTTGGAGCTGCTATCATCTTCAACCAAGACCAGGCATGGGATGACCACGTAAGTCTTTAACTTAGAAGCACGTCGAGATGACAAATTTTCCGACATTTTGAAAGGTTGTTGTGTAATGTCTTAACTAAAAAGTATTGTTTTTTCCTGATAATTTTCAGTGGATCTTCTGGGTTGGACCATTCATTGGAGCAGCTCTTGCTGCAGTTTACCATCAGATAATCATCAGAGCTATTCCATTCAAGAGCAGCAGGTCTTGAGTCTCTTTGAAGAGACCTTTTATCTTATCATTTTCCCTGTCTGGTGCTGTTGTTTATTGTGATTTTTCTACTTTTCAGATGTCAATTATGTGTGTAAATTATCAGGTTTAATGCTTGTATCTAAAGCTTTCTTTCTCTCTAAATCAAGTGACAGATTCTTATTCCATGAACTTGAGTCTTTTAAGTAATTATTTTAATGCTTTTTAGGACTACTTTTCCCCGGAAGTCACTCAACCAATAGAAATAATAACTACTCGCTCTGTCCCAATTTACTTGATATTTTTTATTTTTTGAGAATCAAACAGTTTAAGTTTGATCGAGAATTTGCACATAGAATCTTTAATTTTTTTGAAATGAAATTTATATATATGTAAATTACGTAAAAAGTAATATAAGTCATAATAATTGATAATTTTAAATGTTTAAAAGATCTATGAAAAGCGTATGGTTAAAGATAGATGTGTTTGACTTTTGATATCCACAAAGTGCAACATAAAATCAAACGGAGAGAATAATAGTTGAGTGATCATTTGAGAAATTATCTCATTTTCCCATTCCTTTCTAAGGTTTAGTTTTTTTTTTTTCCACCAATTATTACGCAATAATAACTTCAAACATTTGAAACTTCTTTTCGTATAATCAAGTTTTGAGAATTACTAGTACTCCATAGGAAAAACAACAACGATAATTCGCTGTAATTTTACACGCAAACCAGCTTATCGAGGCAGTAGCAACAAAAACAAAAGTAATGACATATAGTAATAGAAACCTAAAATAATGAAAAATAAGATTAATACTAAATACATAGAAAAAGAAGAAGAAATACAGTTGACTAGGGGTGACAATTGGGCAGATTGGGTTGAATTTGGGGCCGGTCGAAATGAGTCGAGACAATAAACGGGTCAAGACCCAACCAACCCAACCCAAATTTGTTTGAGCCAAAACAGGTTAGGTAACGGGTCATAACTCAGCCCGCCTAATTTTTATTAAGTTTTAATAGTTTTATTTGTTACTCCTTCTGTCATTAGTTACTTGTTCACTTTTAAATTGACACACCTGTTAAGAAAATAATAATTGACTTAGTGAATTTATCATTTTACCCCTATTATCAAGAAGTTTTACTTTTTTTCAAAGTAATTAATTGAGGTATAATATGTAAAAAAAATTGTCCTTTCTTGATTTGTCAAAATGGACAAGTAATTAGGTACAACTAAAAAAGAAAAAGTGGACAAGTAATTAGGAGCAAAGGAAGTAATTTATATGCTTTTAGTACCTAATAAATTACTATAACTATATATAATATTTTTAAAAAATTAGAAATATTTTGATAAGATTTCTCAAAAATCAATATCAACCCAATTTTTAATGGGTTGAAATGGATTGAGCTAACAAATTAGCGGGTCAATAACCAACCCAAACCTAAATGGATTAGGTCAAGTTGGACGGATTGAATTTGATTTTGTCACCCCTACATCCAACTATCCTATTAACCATGTATTCTAATCCTCAACCTACATATCCTTCTATCAAGGTTATGTCAGCGGTGAGCATACCTAAATCACCCCACCTCAATACTTTTTAATCCACCTCTATTCCTTCTCAAAACCACTATGATCAATATCTCACACCTTCTTACCGAGTCAGTTGCACATCAATCTCCTCTTCACATAAAATATATTGAGCATCTATCTTAAAACTTAATTTAGACGTTTACAATTTACTAGAATAAATTAAAGAAGAAAGAGATATGAAATCGACAATTCAAATGTCTACACATGGATCAATTGAGTAGACATTCAAAACGAGATGCAAGGGAACAATTCTCAAATTTTGTCTAAATATTCTATAATCCAAAATCCAGCTAATCCAACTAATTGTCAACTTAACTAATTATAGTAGCTACTTAAAACTATTACTCCTTCCATCTATGGTTATTTGTTCATATTTGATTTTATATATTCCATAAGAAGTACTAAATAAGATAAGAATTTTATTATATCACTGTTAATTATTATAAATCATTTAAATATTGATTGAGCTAATAAATAAACATATCAGTAAACCATTCAAATTTAAATGAATTGAACGGATTAAATTTGATTTTATCAAAATCAAAATAGACATTAATTGCAAATTGCCTTCAAGTTTGATTCGTACACCTTTCATCCTCATCAACAACCAATTGCACAATCCACTTTATTCAAACATCATTCACAATAAATGAAGAAAGCAAAAGGCATTAAACAATAAAAACAATAATTGAGGGTAAGATTACATTTTGTAAAATTATTATTTATTTGAATGAATGTTATTGCATTATTGTAAATATATACTTAAAAATTTATATATCAATTTAAAAATATGATTTTATTACTGCACAAATATATGATATATTTGAGATCCCAACTTAAAAATCATTATTATTTTCTTAATATTTACATTGTTTCAAAATGTTTACCTAAATTAAAATAGAAAGAAATTTTAATTTGAACATTTTTCATTAAAAAAAGATAAGAGTTTTAGTTACTACTCTCCTCTAGGTCCATTTTACTTATCATAGTTTTCTTTTACATACTTCTTAAGAAGATATTAACTAAAAGGACAATTTACTAAATCATTTTTATTTATTCTTTGAATTTAATTTAATACTACATTTTTTACTACATTAATCTTCTCCATATTTATTGAATAAAAATAAAATTGTTAATTAATTATAGTATCTTAATTTTATAAAATGATACTAAGATTGTGTTTCAACATGCAATTTTGTATTATAATTTTAAGTCGGTTTTTGAATACGTGATTTGAAATCATGATTTCACATCCTAAATTTTCCAAAAAACATGATTTGAGATTTCAAATCATGATTTTATTTTTTAAAATGTAAAATTTGACCCATAAATTTATATTTTACATATTAAAATATATTTTTTCATCAGATATGAAAAATGTTGCAATTTATATTACTTTCTATATAATTATTTTGGAATATCTAAAATTTTATTTTAAAATATCAAATGGTATATCTAAATAAAACTCCAACTTTAGTATTATGATTTCGCATGTCCAAACGAATACCTAAAATGGACCTGAGAGAGTATTGTACTAATCCCTCTGTCCAATTTATATTACTCACTTTTTTTTAGTCAGTCTAAAATAAAATGACACAATTCTATATTTAGTATAATAATTTAACTTTAAAATGTCAATTTTATCCTTAATATGAAATGATTTATAGTCACACACATATTGTCATAATTTCCTTTTTGAGGGTTAAACGATATGAATTTTGACTAACATTTTAAACTATATTTTTTCATTCTATTGTTATGCAAAAAGTTACAATTAATATTACTTTCTATATAAATATCTAAAATTTTATTTTAAAATATCAAATTAATATAATCCAATTTACCTTTGAAAATTAGGTAAATTGATTATCGAAAAGTGAAACATGACAATTTAAAAAAACAAAAAAGTATGACTTAATTGAAATTATATGCAGTGTCAAATTAAATTAACCCATATCAATTGAATCGGAGAAAGTGATTTTTTCAGTTTGTAGCCACTTGCTTTGCCACTTCTCTTTTGGCATAAAAGCAAAAAACCAAAGAGAAGTCGTCTCCACGGTTTCAATTTTCAAACCCAACTTGAACGTCTTCGCCAACTGTGTAAGAGGAAACTTCGCAAGCGTTTTCTATACTTTTTTGCTTAATTTGTCTCAATTTTGTTTATATCGACTAACATTGACTTGGCTAAAACTCCTTTTCTCCATTTCATTGACTGAAAGAAAAAAAGGAGATTATCTAGGGTTTCTGATTTGCATTTCTCTCAAATCTTACAGTTGAAGGAGAGAGAGAGATCAGATATGGCGTCGCAAGAGTATTTGAACAAGATGCAGGTCCGACAGAATTATCGCAACCTTTGGCACACTGATCTTATGAGCACAATCCAAGCTGATACTCCTTGTAAATCTCTTCCTCCTTCAAATTGTCTGTATTTAATTCCACTGAAGATTATTATGTGTATTGCTTATACGGTTTTTTTTTGTTTTGTTTTGGTTGCAGATTGCTGCTTTGCTTTGTGGTGGTACGTATGGGCTTTTTTTTTTTTTTTTTTTCATGATGTATCTAATGTTGTTGATTTTTGATCTATTGAATGTATGCTTATTGTATGAATTGAAAATGAAAAAAAAATTGGTAGTTTATAGGAGAATTTTATGTTTCGATTGTTTGATTTGGATGGAACGAGTGTTCTGCTGAGAGGAATTGCGGTGATTTGACTTAGTTTGTGTGTGCTCTTTAGAATTGAGTTTTAATGCTTAATAAAGTTGTAGCTGAAGTTTTCTACTTAGATTTTTATGTCCATCTTATTAGTTAAGCTGGATTTACTCTAGCAGTACCTGTTGTGTTAGATCCCCTTAGTTTTCAACCCGGCCTGGCAGTTTGTTAATCTAACTCATGAATGTAGAGAGGTTATTTCTGATAGACCCTTGGTCTTAAAGGAAAGCTTTACAAAGTAGTTTGAAAAAGGAAATACGGAGATGAAGAAGACATGGCAACCAAAAGGAGAGCAGTACATAATACTCAGGAGAAAAGGAACAATAAAAACATCGAAATAATGTAATAATCAAAGCATAAGAAACATCAGGGTGACAGAAAGTCCAAGACAATAAGCTACGAAAACAATGCTAATACTACTGAAAGAAAGTGAAAACAGATACGATAGATATGATGCTCCAAACTACCACCATTGTAAAAAAAAAAAAAAAGGAGCCCAAACAAACACCATCGAGGAGCCAAGTGAAGAGAGAGAAAATAGACACAACAAATGTTCCAGTGAAGGAAACTTTCAATCTTAAGCTTAATTCGATGTTCGATTGAGAGCTGTTGCAGCGTGATGCGAATTAAAAAGTTTAACCTAGTATGTCCGAATTATCCTTTTTTTGAATGTTGTCTTATGTACATTTATTCAGTAAACCCCACTTATCAAACAAGTTTTAACTTATTAAGCAAAGTGATGCACCAATTGATATTTACGCCAATTGCACCAAAAGGAATGGAAGGTTGTTTGTTTTTTTGACTTGGCTGGTAGCTGAATTATCTCTCTGCTTTCAACCTGCCTGCCTGTGCAGTCATGAATGGTTGATTTCTGTTAAATCAAGCAGAAAGTTAAAGCGAGATACTGTAAAACATGGTGCAATTTGGAACTACTAGTCCAAATTGGATTTTGGGAAGGGAGACGGGGTAGGGGTTGCTGTTGTAGTAGAAAAGAGGAATTGTTTACTGGAAATATCTTGGTTCTTTAGGGGATATCAGTGATGATTTAGATTACTTCTAATTTTAAATGTACAGAACAGCAAGAAATAGTGAAGGATGTTTTCCTCTGATTTTAGTTTATTTGGTTTTAATCCCAGTTTGCCAGTGCTTTCCAATTTTTTTTAGTGACTCTGGAAAAATCATATCATCAAATCGATTCATGATCAATTTAACCGAATGTATGGCAATATATGTGTTGTTGTGATTAGATTCCCAGATATTTATTGCTAACATTCTTTAACATGGAGGTTGATGATTATGGTAGATAGTTAGAGATAGTCAAGTGTTTTCTCTTTTCCCAGAGGTAGAGCAGAGCAGGGTCTAGTCTGGAGCACCCATCCGTTACCTTTGGTTTTTTTCTTCTTCTTTTTTTTTTTTGACAAAATTACTACTGTTGTTTTTTACTTTGGTTATCCTTACTATTATTACTGTCACTACTTCTCTTTCTTCAGTATTTTCATCATAGCTTTTGTTTCTTGCATTTCTCTGAAACTTGTTCTATAACCGATTTTCTTGAGTTGAAGGTCTATCGGAAACAACCTCTCTACCCCACAAAGGTAGGGGTAAGGTATGTGTTCACACACCCTCCCCAGACTCCACTTTTGGGACTATTCTGTGTTTGTTGTTGTTGGTGTATTCTTTAACTGGATTCTTCCTATACATTTTGGGTATTATGTAACTAGTGTTTTCTTCTTTTTACTTCAAGAGATAACTCCTTTTAGTAAGTAATATATATGCCTTGCTAAATTCTCAATTCTGCAGTGCACCATGTGCATCATATTTGCTTCGGAAACGAGCTCTCTATGGTGATATGACAAGGTATGACATTTATCTTTCATCAATCCCTGGTGGTACTAGCTTTGGTATAATGAAATTTTCTGTCTCACAGGTATACATGCTGTGCGGGTTATATGCCCTGCAGTGGTCGATGTGGAGAAAGTCGTTGTCCCGAGTTTTGTTTAGCAACTGAGGTGAGCACCAAGTTGATTAGCTTTTTTTTTTTGCTTACTACTAGAATATAAATAAAATTTATGTAATTATAGTTTAAAATTGTTTTGATTAATTGTATTTGAATAGAAGAATATTCTTAAGTACAAAAATGTTTATTTTCTTTACTTTACCTGATTAAAACTTTATATGAGGAGAGCCATGCGTCCGTGCTAATTCTTTAGTTTTTCCGCACGGCGTCAGAGTCGCCACATCTTTGTAGAGAGTTACAAACTTCCACATACCAGTAGGCAGTCATATGATATATGCTTTGTGCTGTAGTTTCCGATGCTCTCCTCTCCTCTGACAATTGGTGCAGGCTTCACCTTGTGATGGTCTGTACTTACTCCCCTTTCAGAAACTTGTGATGCTCTTTTTCTGCCCACCAGTGCCACTCCTCTTTCCAGTGACCAGCCCCACTCTTTGTGGCGATTAGCATCTCTCCTTTTTCTGGTGACGGGCGCCCTCCACTCTTCTTTGGGTGTTTGGCACTGCTCCTCTCTTCTTTAGTATTTGGAGTATCTCCTCTCAAGTATATCGCTTAGGTGACTGATGCCCTTTTTCCTCAGACGATTGGTTCCTTTCTTCGGCAGGTGAATTGTGCTGCTCCTCTCTTCTTCAGTCAACCAACATGTTCTCTTGTTTGGACGACCATTCTAGTCGCAACATGCAACCTTCCAGAGTTCCCTGGCCACACTTGGGAAACAACGTTCTGTCTTAAAAAGCAAGCTCAAGTTAGTCATAGAATGTTCTTGAGTTAGAAATAGGAGAATTTTCTGATGGCTGCCAATAAGTTTAAGTTTTCACCTTGAATGTATGCAGCATAGGACATCAAACATTTTCTTATCCTAACTGTGGTATCTACCTATAATTTTGGTGGGTTGTATTTTGAGCTTCAACCTCCCTTATATTGCCTCGTGTGCTTAATATTCTGATGCAGTGATGGATTATCTATCTTTGAAACTACCAGGTTTTTCTCTGCTTTGGAAATTCAGTGGCTTCCACCCGCTTCATGTTGCAAGATGAGTTCAACATACAAACAACGCGATGTGATAATTGCATTATTGTAAACTCTCTCTCTCTCTCTCCAAGTTCCCCTTTTTACTGGATTTTGAGTGAATCCGTAAGGTATTTCGTAACACATTTCTTCCTGCTTTGTAGGGTTTCATGTTCTGCCTCCAACAACTTGCTTGCATATTTTCAATTGTTGCTATGATTGTTGGAAGTGAGGAGATCCAGGAAGCTTCTCAGCTGCTGTCATGTTTGTCTGACATGGTCTACTGCACGTAAGCTTCTCTATATTCGCTCTATTCCTGGACATTATCTTCATATATTGTTTTCTGATAATCCTGTATCTCTATTAACAGTAGCTCAAAATTCTTTCCTAACTATGCTGCATCTTCTTGATTGCAGGGTTTGTGCCTGTATGCAGGTAAGCAAGAAACTCAATTCAACTTTATCAAAACATGAAATGATTCTCCATATATAACTATAAATTGACAATGGTTTATGCGGAAAAAATTAAGTTAAAAAGATAGTCATCAAAAAGATCGAGGAACTTACGAGCAACCTGAGCTTGTAAGCTTTCAACGGTTTCCTATTTAATAATTTACATCTGAGATTACTATGTTTGATGAGCAATGCAGACTCAACACAAGGTTGAAATGGACAAGAGAGATGGCAAGTTCGGTCCTCAACCAATGGCAGTGCCACCTATGCAGCATATGTCCCGACTAGATCAGCCTTACCCTCCAACTGTTGGATATCCTCCTCCACCTTATGGTCAACCACCTCCACAACAAGCTTATCCAGCTCCTCCTCAACAAGCTTATCCAGCTCCAGGCTATCCACCTGCTGCCTATCCACCTGCGGGCTATCCTGCCTCTGGTTATCCACCTCCTGGCTATCAGAAGTGATCTTCTAAAGTATTTGGTGCGTATTTCTGGAATTGAAAAAAAATGGAAATGAGTTTATCTACCGTAGCATGAACGGAGTGTGTATTTGTATAGATTCATTGGTGGATGGCAACCGTAATTGAACTCGTGTACTAAGGTTTTCTGTAGATTTTCGTCTCAAAGAAATTTGTTTATCCTCTTAAACGATGAAAACAACATCCCTATGCATCCTGCAGCCAAATTTTAATGGTGTTTGAATTTGAATTGCTATCGTGATATGTCAAGTTCACTGTGTTTACATGGCATTTGAATTTGTACTTGTGTCTTTATTATATGTGTCAAAGCTCATTAATCTATTTGGATGTACAATGGTTCTTGTTATTTGCAGAATTTGTTTTGGAAATATCGAATTTGACTTCTTTTCCTTTCCTTCATCTTCCTAATAGTGTTGACAAGAATCTCTTCGAGAATAGTTAGATTCTCCGTCTGACGACTTTTGAGATGATTGATTGTAGAAAGAGACTTTCTTTTTGTTTTCGAATTTCCTCAGTTCGGATTCTTCTCTGCAACCCGGGAAGATGAAGAAGGAGATTCATCAAAGGGATCAATAGTTTAACCTATAAGCCACCAAATATTCAGAGTGAAACCCCAACATCTACCACTTATTCTTTGCCTTTTTCCCTTTAGAAAACCAGAAGGCCAAGTTCGAGGAGCTAGGGGACTTTACTCCACAACCATATCATAACGATTTTTGACATAATAATGTCGTAGAAATGAAAAAAATAGGGATGACAATAGAGCGGTGAGGGTATAATATGGTGCAGGTTAGGACAATTATCATGTGCTTGCATCTTCTTCATGTTTGTATTACGTGTTATACATTATTTTTATAATTTTTTATTAGTTTTATGTATATTTTTAGATTTTAACATTTTGTATATTACATTATTATTTGTACAAATATGTGTCCGAGTTATTTTGTTTAGAAGTTTTTCCTAATGTTTTATTTTCTTTTCTTTTATTTATTATTTATTTTTCATATTACATTATTAAAACAATTCCTAATGACTATTTGTTTGACTACATCATGGATTGGATGGTTGTGTAGGACACAATCAATGTGGAGCGTCATTTGTGAAACTTTTTTCTCCTATTTTCACTAAGGAAGTCATTTTCCTCATTTCTAAAAAACTTAACAAAAACTATTTTCGAAAATTTTGACTAATCGAATATGGAAAAATTGGAAAATATTTTCCTCTGTACCCAACACATTCTTTGTGACGAAAAAGGTAAAATGAAACTCGATATTTCATTCATTTAAATTTGTTTGTCTTGTTTTAACTTGACATGAAACTTAAAAAAGTAAGTACTGCTTTTGAATTTTATAATTTTAAATTAAAGATATGTCAAATATACTGAAATATTTTTTAATCTTTTTATCTTAAACGGGTCATATAAAAAGTTAAATACTTGCAAATATAGAGGAATAATAAGGTGGAAGACAAGATCCAATTTATCCGGCAAAACTCCCTTCAAAATCAAAAGGCAAAAGTAAGGCCTATGGGGGCATGTGTGTTTTTCTCCACAAACACAATATAATCACTCTATAGTAAAAATATCTTATTGGAAAAAAAAAAAAAGATAAATAGCAAAATTAATGACACTTATTTCTAATTAAACCGATATTATTAACCTAACAAAATATATCAACACTAATATCGCAAATCATATAAAATACAACTAATCTGTATATATAATCTTCCAACAAAAATTAGAGATTTTAATTATTTTCTCTTTCTCACTAACCCTAGTTATCATTATTTCCATCCAAACCTCTTTGTTGCCACCACTGTCCATCGTCTATCGTCGCTCATACATAGACATACACATAAAATACAATGACATATATTGACATATACAATATATTTCGAAGAAATGATCTTTTCAGAGTTCTTTTGTTTAAAAATGAAGATAAATAAAAAAAAATTAAAAAAGTTTGTAAAAAGATATAAAGTCAAATCTCCCGTATGTTTCATTTGCTTGTTACGTGTATGCCGTATATAGTTAATGAGTATAGTGATACACATGACATATAATAATATACACACGAGATAATATACTCGATATATCACGTGTATATCACATGTATCTTGTGTGTATGTTATTGTGTATGTTTTTTTAGTTGAAGAAAATTGAAGAATCAATAATTATTTTTTCTAATGTGTTCAACACGAAGTAGTTACCGTTTCAAATACTTCACACGTAAACGTTGGGCAACTTTGAATACGGCAAATACGTTACAGTCATATCTCTGTATAACAATCACTAGATAAATCTATATTTGTTATAATCAATAACATTATTGCACTTTCAAAATATAGCTAACATTTTCTTTACAAAACATATACAATTAACCTCAAACAAATCTCACAAAATTAAGAATTTTGGAGATTGTTTCTCTCTTTATTCTTACGTTTTCTTCCCACAAACCTAACTAACGTTGCTCTGGATCCTGCCGCTGCTTCTCCGCCACCATCTACCGTGGCTCCACATTTTTTTTTTGAAGTTTCGACGCATAACAAATGATCCTGTTCGTTGCTTTTCTTCCTTTTCGGAGTTCTTCATCGGAATTCTATCAAATGGCTTCCACAACTTCTTCTCTCCATGTATACTTGAATAGCATTGTATATATCATAGTATATGTAATATGTATGTCAATGTATATACTTAATATATACATGATATACATTAGATACACAAAATGTATCCATAGCATACACAAACATATCCTAATACTCACACCAGTGTATCGATCGGATGGTTCAGTTTGAATTTTATCGGTTTGTAAACATGTTAAACCGTTATAGAATTATTAAGATATAGGTTTATCGTTTGTTGGTTATTGATCGTTATTGATTCGGTTATCACTTTAACTATTAAGATGTTACACAAAAAGAAAAATCATTAAAAATCACTTAGAAACAAGGTGACAAACCAAATGAACCATATATGCACATGAGTTGGCAGATTGCATCTTGCTCAAAAGCAAACACTAGCATATTGTAGAATAATCACGAGTTTTGAATCAGACTAAAATAAAAGTATGAACTAAACCCTAAGTCAACAACTTTATAAACCAAATAATATAAATGTAGTTTATTAATTTACTATCGGATTATCGGTTAACCCATAAAAGAAAAAACCACAAATTGTTAAGAATTGATAATCCGATAATAAAAAAAATAAAACAATTATCGAAACCGCTAAATCAACAACCAATTACCAATAAACCAATAGCTTTTTTCCAATTCGAATTATCGATTTTGATTCGATTTTGTGCTTGTAACTGTATGTATAGTGGCACACAATTCATGGAATAACTATACGCCAGATATCCACACCTTATATCTGAAGTTTGGTTTTGTCAAGATTACCTTTATTCAAACGTGTTTGAAGTCAATCTTGGCAAGACTATAACTTCATTTTTAAAAAATGTTTGAAATTGATATCGAAATCATTATATATCTGAAGTCTTGTAAATGTTAATTTCAATTTTAAAAAATGTTTCAAATATCAATAAAAGAATATTTGAAATCAACCTTGATAAAAATGTCTGATACTCTGACCTCTACAAAGCTATATTTCAAATAATTATTAAAAATATTTAAAATCAAACACAAAATTTTAACTTTAATCATGTGTGCCTGAAATTGTTCTCAAAATGAATAAATTTGAAAAATCAAATTAAAATTAAATGGTGATCTTACGATCAGGCATTTTTTTTACCTTTCCCCCAGAGTTCTTTTCTTTAATTTCTGATGACTCAAATTCATAATCTTAAAGTTAAATGCTTACCATTTGAATAATTTTTTTTTCCACAATTGAATATTTGTGCACTTCACCTATAATATGACACGTGGCTACTTTGAACCTTGAAAATACATAGTAACAACTTCTAATCAGTTTAGTGCAATAAATCAAATGGTCAAAACATGTGGGAAAAGTCAGTCAGTAAAAAAGAGACAAAAATAGTACTCGCTGTGTCCTGTATTACTTATCTGTGTTACTAAAAATAAAATTTAAAAATATCAGAAGTTTTTATTTTAAAATTATTTTATATAAAAAAGATTATTTTGTGAACTTCTCCAAATAAATTAAACCTAACACAAGCAATATATTGATACTATTATTAAATATTTATCAAATAAGAAAATGTGTTATTATTTTTTAAAATTAAAGATAAAGTGTTTCATATTAATCGAAACAAAGGAAGTATGTCTCAATAAAAAAAAAGCTCATTTCATCATGAAATATGGTTAAGCTTCAAAAGAATTCCTCCATTATTAATTTTGGATATTGATGAATAAAGCAAAAGAGTGTATTAAAAAAATTATTCTTATTTATACTTTTTTTTTAAACACGTAAAAACTATAATAATAAATTAATTGTAGTGGTAAATGAAAGTTGGATCGTACACGGTACGAGCTATAAGTAATATAGATTGTCGGTTGTTTTAGGTGTAATTTATACTACTTCATACTTAATCAGAAATGTCGAATTTAATCTTTAGATATGAAAAAACTTTAGTTAAAATCATTATCTTAAATATGTAGTATGCAATTCAAATTTAATCATGACAATAATATATATTTTAAATACTGAATAAAAAATTAAAAAATAAAATAAATAAATTCTGCATTATCAAAATTTTTGATTTCTCATGCGGCGCTTGTTATTTTCCTGTCCCCCATCCCCCACTAATAAAGAGTTGGCCGTGCAAAATTTATTAAAGGAGAAATGTTTGCTATTAAAATTAGTGATAATTAATTAATAATAATAATTTAATTATAGCTAAATATTAACACTCTATGTTAATGTCCATAAAATATATAATGATACTTATTCAATATCGCAATTAACTAATGTCGGTAAATATAATTTAGCGTTTTATATTAATATATATATTTATTACTGTTAAAATTATTTATATTTTATTGACAATATCCACTTTCAAAAAGAATAAATATTTAATAAAATAATTAAAATGCGTGTAAGCTGATTCAAGTGCTAATATAGACATATGATGAAAAAAATTACAAAGATGTAAATTCAGAAACCCAGTATGATATCTGCAATAATTTGCCTAAAAAAACAGTAGAATTGGGAAAAAAGAAAGATATGGGGACTCTGTGGAAGCTGCAGGAACCTATACTGTGATTTATGATATAATTACATTTACCAACAACTAAAATGAATGAATAAACCATAAATGGGTCAGGGAGAAGGACAGTGTCCCCACAACTTCACTTTAATACATACTATATAATATAAGACGCGTATATTTACTTATTTAATTTTATATTAATTATATATTTATTTATGTATATTTAAAATTAAAAGAATATAAATATCAATAGAATTTGAATCATAAAACATGTTTATGTATTATATCTTTTACTAAACAATATTAACTGTAATATTGCACTAAACAATATGCTCCATATATGCTATACTAGTTGTGGTGTTTGTATTATGATTGGTAGCTATGGGAGTTGGTATGACACTAAGGTGTATAATTTGGGTATGAAAAGTATGAGTGTCTACGTGTGCATATGCGTTTATGATGAAATTTGAGGTGTTATAGTGATGTGGTGATGATTTGGGAAAAAAATCAAATATATCATTGAACTTAACGAAATGATTTATATATCCCTCGTAAAAGGAGGTGAGAGGGGAAGGAGGCTGACAAGTAATGAAGAATTTGGATAATACCATTTGACAAAAAATGAATTAGACAATGTGGGATTCATTAGCTAATAAATAATTGATGCATATTTTAGATCAACTATTAACGAGTGACATATTTGAACTAATTTCTTTCAATGCCATTGACATCTTTGTCTTTCCCTATCATATGCCACATAAAAACCTAAAAAAAACAGATTGAAGGGAAAGGTAAGTGGTCATCTCAAGATAGGTTTAGGAAGTAGGGACCAACATTGACAAAAGTATGATTGTTTGGATTAGTGGTGGTAAATAGGTGGGTTGGGTCAAATTTGGGCGGGTTGAAGATGAATCAACATAAAATGAGTAATAATTCAACACGCCCATATTTGATATGGGTAAAAATAGTTTGGGTAACAAATGGATTGAGTAAAATACTAATTTACCCATATTTACCCATATTTTCATGAGTAAATAGTACTTTACTTAAGAATTCAACATGGAGAAAATATTTTAGTCTTTTTTTAGATGAAAAATATTGAAAATGCTTTATTTAGTTTTATTGTATCATAAAAGTAAAAAAAAATCCTATAACTTTTCAATATAAAATAAATTTATGTAATAACAAGGGGAAAATATTTTTAATTTCAAAGTGAATGAATATTTGCATTATAAGACTAAAACTTGCTTAATGAACTTTAAGCAATGTCAATACTAATACATGATTTACTTATTTTATACTATTATTTATTATCTAATATAAAATTAAATAAAAAACATATAATTATAATTAACAAAAAAAATGTACATTTAAAATATATATTTTTGAAGGGCCAAAGACTTTACCTTTTTCAATTATAAAGAAAAATAATTATTTCTATAGAAGAACATAAAAAGGAAGAGAAGTTATTTTTAGTGATATCATAAATTTTGAGTGAATAAAAGTTAGAAGCTTAACCCATTTGGCTAATTCATATTTTACTCATAGTTACCCATATTTTACCCATATTTTTATGGGTTAAATATGGATATCAGCCCATATTTTACCCATTTTAAAAAAACACTCATCCAACCCATTAAAACATGGGTGGATTGGGCGGGTTACCAAAATATTTACTTATTTTGCCGGCTTGGACTAAGGTCTAACAATAAAGTCAAAGATATGTTAAATAATCACCTTTCCACGAAGGTTGGTAGAAATTAAATGAGTCAGCGTTATTAATCGGCCATTTCTAGTTAATTCGTTTTTAAAATACTTTTTTAAATTAAACTTTATTATAATTTATTGCTAATTCATAGCTAAATGTTATTTAATATTAAAATTTTATGGTAAAATTATGTGATTTAGTGGTAGTTAATTCCTTATTTTCTACCAGTAAATATGCCAATTACTCGTTTTCTAGTAGTGAATATACATAAAATATGTTTCATAGTTCCCTTTCACTCTACTCAAATACTCAATTAAACATCTCTATTATGCTTGTGGAAATTTTAATCAACAAAAAAGAAGCACTTGGGAGTAGTAAATAGCACATCTATTCAAATATGTCATGCTGGATGATGTTTTGATTCTTGTTTCCTAAGTATGTCTTCAAGATTCCAACTTTTAACACATACCACCAATATAATTGATTTTTAAGTATCTAGATCAATTTGAATGCATTTCAATTAACCAAAAAAAGTTAAATGTATGCTTGAACAATGATAAATGATATGTTTTTTTACTTTAAGATTGTATATATTTAAGATCGTATATATCAGATAAATGTATGCTTGAGCTAGGATAAATGTATGCTTGAATTATGATAAATGATATGTATATAACTATTTTTTACTTTAAGATTGTATATATCTTTACCGTCATACTTTTAGAATGTATATAAACTTAAGCCTTAACGGATGAATATGTGGCTCCATCTAAATTATTTAGATGTAGCCAAGTGCTCATTTGTTAGGCTTAAGATTATACACAACCCAAAATATGACGATTAGGGTATATATAATCTTATAATATAACAGAGGTATATACATACCATCGTCATATTTAGAAATATATATTTGTCTTTTTTCCTTTAATTAATTTCACGAGGTATTACTTACTATCTTTCACTAGTGCAAGTTTTTTTCTTCTTTTGTCTCCATTAGTTCTTTTTCTTTTGATAACTATGTTTGCTTTCAATTGAATTTGAACCTACGGATATGTTTGGTATGGAGGAAAAATATTTTTTTTCAAACTTTTCTAAGTTTAGTTAGTTAAAATATTTAAAAAATATTTTCTCGATAAAATAATTTTTTTTAAAAATGAGAAATTTGACTTTTTTTAGTAAAAGTAGAAAAAATAAGTTTCACAAGTGACATTTGATTGACTCTCCAAAATCTAATGTGCCACATAATTGAAACGAAAAAGAATATGTATTATAAATTTAATTTTCTTTCACACATAAATCTACACACCGTGTCAAAAGTTATGGGTTCAATGGTACCCATACCAATATGGCCAAATATACCTCTACCCGACACCCATAGCCCCTATCACCACCAACCCACACCCCTACTCCCATCGTAGAATTTATCTAGATTAACTTACATATGAAACACAAAAAAAAAAAACAAGTAAATTATTCACCTATGTGCTTAAAAAAACATTTTCCATGAATATATATATATATATTCCTTTACACCGACACACCCCAAAAAGGCAAAAACTCATAAATTTCAAACTAAGTTACCTCCTTGGGGCCACTATACAATAAAGGAAAAATTATATAGATACATTATTTAAGGTATCATAATATCTAAAATTTGCGACCATTTAAAAAAATTACAAAAATTTCCTCTCGAATACAATCTTATCCCTTCAATGTGTATCTCTCCTATTAAGTAATATATCATTTGCAATGTATCAAACAACTAAGTAATGTATTCAAGAGCAATAAAAAATCCGAAATTTTTATAATCGAAAAAGCATTCGGGATAGAATATAATTAGCATCTAAATTTATGAAATTAGAGAAATAAGCGTCATATAATTTGTAGTAGATTCACTCATTCACATTAACTTACCAAGAAAACACAAGAGGCAGAAACTAGGAGGAATGGAAAATGAAACAAGACAATATAATAGAAGGAAAAAAAAAGACATTTTGGGACCAAGAAATAAATTAATATGATTTAAAATAAAAGTTACATAAAAAACTATGCTACACTAGATCATATTTTAACCCTAGGGGCATTAAGTGGAACTTGGAAGATCCAAGAAAATTTCTTGGAAACTTTCCAAATATTAGATTCAATAAATGAAGAAATACAGGTGACAATTAATTAGGTGGACTCATACATTATTATTCATCATACTTCACTAACTTCATCTTCACTACATACACCTACATCCACCACCATGCTTTTCTTCTTTGAGCTTAACACTCTGCAGCAATTCCTCCTTGGAGACTGTTCATCAATAAGTAACACACAAAAGTCATTATAAGTAGAAATCAACTCCCATCTAAATATAAAAGAAAGATATGATAAATCTAGACGCTTCAACTTGGTCTCAACTGACAACTAATCACTCCAACTCATCTCCACTCAGTCTTGTGAACGTCCGTCACACAAATTTTGGAGGTGTCCAGAGGTTCACTTTTAAAAGTTTGGAATGTTCAACTGATACAATGGAGACGAGTGGTGAGGTGCATATTCAAAGTTGACGTGCTAACTTGCCAGCTGAGGTCAAGTTTGAATATATGTCTATGCTCTTTAGATAAAAGAAGAAGAGAATACATCTAGATACCTCAACTTGGTCTCAACTGACAATTAACCACTCTAACTCGTCCCCGATCTATCTTGTGGACACCCAATGCTGACGTGTCACATAATATTTGGAGGTGTCTAGAGGGTTCAACTGACACATTGGAGACGAGTTGAGGTGTCTACATGTGCATGCATACTCAAAGTTGATGTGTTTACTTGTCAATAGAGGTCAAGTTTGAATGTATGTGTGTACTATGCTATAAAAGAAAGGCTCTAACTTTTGTCATATGTCAATGCCTTAACAATGCTCCTATTGTTTTTGTCCAGTTAGCTAGCAAATTTTTCGAAAACCAGGATAATATATCGATAGATTTCGACCCTTTACACGAATTTATCTGTTTTCCTTAACCAAATTAAGATATCATCAAGAGAATAGGTCATCTATATGCAAAGTTACTGTAAATGCGCGATAAGGAGGAACTTACCCTATCCCATAGGTGGGGGTCAGGCTTCTTATAAACCTGAATTCTCTCAACATCAGCAGGATTTGCCATTTTCCATCTGCATAATGGATGAGGAACTTGATGACGAGTATACTGAGTCACAGTTTGATTGTTGTAAGAATCCATTTTAGCACTTGACATGTAAAATACGAAAGACTTTTGACACGGATTACGCATAACAGGCCTTGTGTTAAAAGCATACGCAGTATAATCCGCTCTTCTGTACCAATTTAAGAAAGTCCTCGATGGCATTTCTATTTCACGTGGAGAAAAAACTCCACGAAATATTTGAACTGCAAATCCCCATGACACTGAAATAGTCCAACTGTTAAGTTTGTCATAGCAAATGGATTGTTGCATAATACCAGCTGAGTCGAGTTTCATCGGTACTGTGAGCTTCTGTAAAGCCTGCAGTTGAGTAACATTGGGAAAGATTGGCTCCACGACATCAAGATGGTGTAACGACACCAATGGTGTTATTGGATGTGATGCTAGTAGCCCGAATAAGTTCCCGTATACATCATACTGAATTTCAATTCACCAACAACAAATCATAGTCAGATATCAAACAGAGTCCCCTGTTTTCATTTTTGGCCAAATTCAATAAACCAACAAGTTCTATATTCACAAGCTATGTTGCTCGGACTCTTCAAAAAAATGTACATTGGATGATCAAATATAGGTGCGATAACATTATTGGAAAGTCTGAACAACAAGCTCCCACATTGAAAACTTTGTGTGATAATCATAACACCGAAAAAAAGAAAGACAAAATCAACATAAAATACAAGGAAGCAAAGCAAACGAACCTGATGAAATCCGAGTTCTTTAGTAAGTGGAACCCCCAATTCTGCCATACAAGCCTGCATTCTATCATCAGAACCATAAAGTCCTGGATACCTTTGAATACATCTATCTTGCATTTTATCAATAGCCTTAGCTAAAGGATAACTTATAGCAAATCCACCACCACCATAAGCCATACTATAAGAAAAATATATATTCTGCAAATGACTTTCACTCAAACTACCAATGTAATAATACTGATTATGATCATATTTATTCAGAATTCTCAACAAATTCTCCGTTACGAATACAGTATCATCATCCCCCATTACAAACCACCTCACATTTTTCTTCCCTAACCTCAATGTTTCCGATAAAATCCTCGAAATTCGAATAGCAGATCGATGCCCCTGCTTGTTATTGTAGGCAAAATGTGAAGTATCAGCTGAAATTCTCAATTCAGGTAGTGAGTTACTTTCATTTTTCTCCGTTTTAACGGAATTATCTAACCAAACAACACCCCTCATTTTCTTCTCAGGTTTCCACCATAGCTTAATATATTCTTTCCTTTTGTTCCAAAGCTTAGATGAAGCTGCAATTCCAAATACTACATGCTCTAAATTAGTTTGTTCAACTTCCTTTTGTTGTAAAATTCGGGTTTGTTGATCAATAATTGAAGCATTTGAAGAGATTGTTGAGTTGGTTTTTGAGTGAATTGGTAAAATAATATTGCTACTGGTGATGAAAATGTCGTTACAAGATGTAGAGGAAAGGTACTTTTGAGTGGTGAAAACATAAATGGTGAATACGAAGAGTATAAACCATAACATGAATTTGGGCAAAGGAAAAATCGAAAATGGCGTTATAGAAGAGATTCGCATTTGATGCCAGATGATTTTTTCTGAATCTCTTTCTTTCATTGACATTTTACTCAAAAAAAATGCAGAAAACCCAAAAGAAGAAGAAGACGAACAGAAGATGTAAGAGGAAAAGTTGTTACCAAATTACAAAATGCTATGGGTGTGAAGTGAAGTGAAGACTGTTAATAAGAAAAGTATCCCAATAATGTCGGCAAGTTTTTCTACTCAGAATGATTTCATGCGACATTTCAGATATATTTGTTAGATCTGACCAAAGAGAAAATATAGCTTGTAATTGCCACATTTGCAATAGAACAGAATTTATTAGCAGTGGTAGAGAAAATGAAGGTGGTTGGTTATGTTTCATTAATACAATGTCTTTGTAATTTTAAAAAAATGTAGTAAAATATTAGCTGTGCAAATTAATTTTCGTACTATGGTGTTACTAAATACATAAAAAAAAAATATACATTTTTTTTAATGTTAGATGATAAAATTTTGTCTTTATCTTTTTCACAGGAAAGAGTCCCTGTTTTTTTTTGTGCTTAGTACAAGACACGGAGTTCTGTGTATTGGTCCACTGCGTCGGTGATTTGGCTTTATTCATTATTTAACTATTTCTATATAGTATATACCAAAAGTTTCACCTAGTTAATATAGGGAAAAAATACCAATAATAGTCGAAATATTTATTTGCTCCTTTTTACTAAAAAATATATATTAAGAAGTTAATAGAATTCAATACTTATGTATGTATATATAGAAAAATCTTTTTGATATAATTTGTTATATAATCAATACATTTTCTTACACATGAACCGATGTTTTTTTTGGTTAATTAAAAGGAATTTTTAATTGAAATGGTGTGTATTGGGTGATAAATTCAATAACTAGATTTGTTACAAAATGATTGTTTCCTACCGGATGTTTGGTATCCATATTGGAATCTGACTATTTTGAATTCGCACCGCGTAAGATTTCATTCAGGGATACGCTTCATAGCAAGGATATTTTTATATTTATGGCTCGAACTCAAGACATTTGATGAAGGAAGGAGTAGCCTCATCCATTGTGATATATAATAATTTTCAAAGATCAAAATGAGCTATGAAGCATTTTTGGTATGTAACTTTGACGTCCAAATATAAACGGTCCATAAAGGCCTGAAATTGTATAATCAATAATTATGCAATAACTTACACTTTTTTTCTAGAACAATGTTGTACACTTGTACTACTGCAACAAAAGATTTAAGATATCGTTGCAAAATTTCTTTTTAGGAAAAAATATGCTGAAAATACACATTTCCTAATAATATACATGATTTCAAAAGGATTGGTATCATGAATATGTTTTGGCAGATTTATTTCTCAAATATTGTCGAATGGCTTCTTCTTTTTTTCTTTTTAAAATATTTTTTTATTTAATAAAATAATTATAAATTATTAACAATTTATAAAAAAAAAAAAAAAAAAAAAACAGAGATAGAAAAAAAGAATATTTAGGGATACTCCTACAATTTCTCAGAGGACTAAATCCTTTCAATATTTTTGCTAGTATTTAGTATACTCCTACAAATTCTCAGAGGACTTAAATTTTTCAATATTTTTGCTAATATTTAGTATACTCCTACAAATTCTCAGAGGACTAAATCCTTCCAATTTTTTAACAAATATTTAGGTACTCCTATAAATTCTCAACTTTGGAAAACGAGGGAAAGAAAATTTAGTTTAGGAGTAGAGATAAACATGAATTAAATTATTTTATGAATGAGATACAAATGGGTAAAAATAGAGTAAGATACGCAAAACTGTTCAAGTGTATTTTGACATTTAACTAAAAAAAACGTGTCGGCAATATACAAAGTCATGTGAACGAAAATTTTGGGTCAAACGCGCATGAATATGTGTATACATACATTTGGTCGAGTCAGCATAAAAGTGTGTTTCTCAAATTGTTTGAGTAATAATTTAGATGTATTTCTCACTCTCCCAATTATTTAGATATGAAATTTTAAAAAATAATATATGTGTTTTTGACACCTAATTTTTAATGATAAATTAGTATAAAGTGGCATAAAGAGAGCACTCTATGAGGTATATTATACGCATAATTACTATATATGACTTCTTCTATCTCAATTTATAGGATAGATAATTTAACTTTATAAAGTTTATTTTACTCTAACTAACATCTATAATTATTTTATATCATTAAGTTAAAACTAACATCTATAATTTATTTTAGAGAAAATGGTCAAATGCCCCCTCAATCTATTACCGAATTTTTAACTACACACTTAAACTTTACGGGGGTCTTATCACCACCTGAACTATTTAAAACTGAAATTATCATCTCCCTAAATGCTTATGTGGCGAAGTGAGTGTATTTCACTCTCCCTAAGAGAGTGAGCAGCAAAAAAAAAATAAATAAATATATATATATATATATATATATATATATATATATATATATATATATATCTTTTTTTTTTTCTTATTCCTTTCTTTCTTCTTCTTCATAGAAATCTCTTCCTTCTTTGGACCAGATCTGTCCTTCTCCCATCATCTCTACGTCGTTGCCGCCGCTGCTATCTTCACCAGATGTACCATCGAATTTTTGTATTCCTCTTGATTCGAATTTGTGTATGGAATTAGGAATTTTTGAAAATCAACTCTTTATCGATATTATTGGAGTTGTTAATCATCCTTGTAAATAGTCAACCCACTAAGTTGATTCAGTTGACAAATTTTTATTTTGATTCTTTGGAGCTCCAAATTTGTAATTTTAATCCAAACCAACTAAGAATTTTGAATTTTCGATGAAAGCCAGATTTGATTTTAAGAATAAAAATGTTTTTGGCTATGGCGATTGAAAACAACAATGGAGTGCTTGTTTGTACCATCAAGCGGCCTAAGATCTACATCTCAATATGTTCACATGGTCGAGAAGTTTTTTCGAGCCGGCTTGCCAGATTTAACATTCCTCCATTGTTATGTATTCATTAACTCCAATTTGAGAAATTTGATATGCATTCATGGAAATGATCTTAATACCAATCAAGTAGTGGGCGAAATGACAAATGGGAATCAAAAACCTTGCCGATCTTCTCCTTTTCAAGATTGTAGTGATTGGTAGACCTTTGGTGTTTATAGTAATGGAGAAAATGGTGAAAATATTTTTCTGTTTGGAGAGATGGTAAAAAAATAGAAGAAAAGAGTAAAGAATAATGAAAAAATTGAAGAAAAACGTTTTTTCCACGTGTCAAACGCGTGAGTTTCACCCATCAACATAAATGTGGTTATGGCTTTTTAGGGGTACAATAATTTCAAATTTAAACAGTTTAGGGGGGGGGGGGTGATAGGACCCCCGTGAAGTTTAAGTGTGTAGTTGGAAATTCGGTAATAAATTAGGGAGGCATTGACCATTTTCTCTTTATTTTATATTGTCAAAGTTAAGCAACATCACATGACAAAAGAGCTAAACGCATCATTTTTTTTATCCTTCCTATCTCCTTTCCTAGGTTATTTGCCTTGTCACACTACATAAAAAATGATCTTTAGCGGCAATAGCTCAATTGCCGCTAAATATGTATTTTTAGCAGCAATTAACACTCTTTGTATATGTCCCTAAAGCCTTTAGCGACATTGGATCTAAATGGTACTTAACTAATGTCAGTAAAGACTTTAGCACTTTTTATGAATGTGTCTATTTATTACTGCTAAAAATTATTTTTGTTATAGTGTAAGTGACATATATCAAGTTGATTTTTATTTTTCACAATTTTTTAACACACAATACAGTAATTTCTACTATGTGCAGCAATCTCAACATTGATATATTTAATTCTTCCAGCTTTCATAATTTAATTAATCATTTGAAAAAAAAAAACATTACAAATTATTCTGCTGAATTTAGGGGAACTTAACATGCTAAGAAACTGTCTGCCTGTCATTAGTCTATTTATTTTTGTTTCCTCCTCTTTTTCTTTTTAGTGCTTCAATTTGTTTTTTTTTTTAATTTGTGTTGCGCCGTAATTTTTCTATCTGTAGAAAAAATTACTTTTTGAAATGTTCTAAGTATAAAACAATTTAAGAAAAATAAAAAAAAAAAATTATTAATTTTTTTTTAAACTAAAAAACTTAAAATTTGTTTTTTTTTTTAATTTGTTTTTTTAAAACTCTTTAATTCTAACATTTTATGTGAGATATTTAAGACTACAAGACTAAAGAATATTTTGATACTTTTTACATATTTTAGCTTTACACAATAAGATTCAAAAGTTTTCTTTACTTTCTTAAACAATTTTTTGGATTTTCTGATCATAAATTAAGGATATGTCAAATAACCAAAATGATTTTTAATATTGTACATTGTCATCTTGAAAATAAACAGAGGCAGATCAAAAATATTAAAACTTGATAGGTTCAACTTTTAAAGTCTTATTATTATATCTATTGCACTTTTGGAACTATAGGTTCAAAATTTAATATCCGTTGAAGTTTTAATAATTTTTACATAACTGTATATTTCAATGTCAAAATGGTGAGGTTCACCCTATAGCAAACATGTTACATATGAGAATTCTAATAGCTCAGTTAATTAATTATCTTTTATTAAAATACATCCTCTGAGTTGTATCCTAATTTTAAAGCAAGGCATAGAACATTATTTACAACATTATTAAGAAAAGCACTAGGTACGTTCATTGATTCCTTTTCTCCTTGCTAAGGCATTGCATCTATAAAATTATTTGATCTTTCTTGCAACTCTGTAATAAATTTTCATGGCATTTTCAAGCCAAGTTAGCTGGCAAAGTTTATCATCCACGCCAGATTTTAGGAATCGCGAAAGCATTCCACTATTGAAAGCTCATAATGCGAAAAACACCAAGGTACATGAGCAAAAATTCAAAATAGGAAGTATCAAGAGTAGACAGAGGTCCTTGATCGCGCATTGTTCAATGGTCAATCCTGATGTTGTCACAAGCTCATTTTCACCATCCAACATAATTAGAAAGTTGTACTCAAGTATAAATAACAAGGACTTGAACCAATTGGCCCTACTCATATCTGAAGATTGTTTCTTTGATGATTTTTCATTCCCTCAATCATTTCAAGGGAGAAAGGTTTGCACTTTTTGTTTTTGTTTTTGTTGATAACATGAATTACACTTTTGATCCACGTGGTGAAGTTAGGAATTTTTCGAAAGGTATTAAGAATTCAAAATAGTGATTTTTGACCTACTGGAGTAAAATTTTCCAGTGAAGGACATTCAATAAAGATGAATATCTGGAATTTTATAATTACATTTCAATGTTTTTGGTGATCTTATTAGAAAATAGCCAACAGATATATAAATTTTGTATATTTACGTATTATATATATATATATTTTGTATATTTAGGTTAGCCCTTGGGTGATGGGCAAAAAAAGAAGCGTGAGAAACTACATAATTAAATATACCCACTATCATATCTATTATTATATCTACTTTAAAAATATTATGTATCACACCACTAATTAAGAGTTTGCTACCATATATTGCGGAAAATACATCTAAATACATGTATTTTAGCTACCAAATATACTACAAATAGGGAGAGAGGCAAGCGAGATGGGGAGGGAGGTGAGCGAGATAGTCATGTAATCCAGATGCATGTGAATCACACTAAATACACACTTGATACATGTATCTGTATGTATCTGGTGTCATTTGCATGAATCTGGGATACCAAATATATAGGAGAGTGGCGAGCAAGAATACAGGAGGGAGGCGAGCGAGATTTGTTTGTATCTCAGATACAAGCAATTCTACTTGGATACAATGTATCTAGAATATTACACTTAATTTTGACTCCCTGTATGCCGAGATACATGTATCTGGATGCACCAAAATATGGTTATTAAGATTCGTAATATTGCAAACTAAAGTATATCTAAGTAATTCACTCCTAAACTAGTGAGATTTTATGTAAGATTTCCACTATTTATACATATTAAGTGGATTTTAAACACGATTATAGAGTTTTGGCTAAAGCAATTGAGTTCTGTTTGAACAATAACTAGAACTTTAGCTCCGACAACCCTGATGTCCAATTGACCACCCTTCGATCTACGTGGCTCCACCACTGCTTAATCTGATTCTTCAGCTCACTCTTTCAAATTTATGTAGGAGACTTTAAAATCTCTGGAGCAACTAACCACAAGCATGGACCAAAACACAGAGTTCAGCATAGACAATATTCATGAAGGTGTTGATCTTACAGCAATAGTAAACTGGCATTTAGGTAATCAATACTTTTTAAGTAAACTAGAATTGCATTTTTAAAAACTTTAAGGACTCATTTCTAAAAGGCATAATATATAGTTGTGCCCTCCAATTTTGAATGTGCACAATGAGACACTTAAACTTATATAAAATTAAACAAGTAGACATATACGTGCTACGTAACATAATACACGTTGGACGCCACGTAGGATGCATGTGTCTACTTGTTCAACTTTATACAAGTTTACAAAGTTGGAGGGCGTAAATGTCAATTAAGTCCAAATTAAAGGGGCACGTTTATGTATTATGCCTGTTATTTAAAAAAAAAATCCCAAATTGAAAGAGTATACTTGTTATTTCAGAGTGGAAGAAGAAAGAAGTACCCTTTAGTAGAGGCTGCAGCTACTATGAGTTATCAAGAGATGGAGAAAAACTACTCATTAAGTAAAATATTAATCCTCATTATGCCTCTTAATTATACTTTATAATAAACACAAGCATAATTACTGAGCAACATATAATGTATGCAGGAATGCTCAAGTTATTACAGAATCATCAATGAAACCAAAAATTTTGGTATGTCTACCACCACTTTTACCAACTATATCATTTTGCGCACTAGGTTCTGAATAGAATATTTGTAACACATGTCTTTTCTTGTCCTGACCAAATATAGGCGCTATACAATATGGTAACTTCAGTATTCAATGAATTCCCTGAAATCGTCTCGAGTATGTCAATTTCTTCTACTCTTGTTTTTTCATATTTTAAAATTAAATAAATTTAAAATTTTGAATTTGTTTTTGGTTCCTTGTAGGATTTGTAAAGAATCATCAAGTTGCATATCAACTGTTACTAAATAGTTACAAGTTTGTTGTGCAACCACTAATAAGTCCAATTTTTGTATGGTACAAAAAATTTTGGACATTAACAATCACCTTTCTTGGATTTACAACCAAGTTTGTGCAATTCATTATAAAGTATTTAAGACAGTAAGAAGAGAGTTAAAATTGTATGATCATTTGCTTAGGGGGTAATTATACCACTTGTATATCAGCATGTACAATTTTTTTAATTTTTTTTTTGTGAGTAAAATAAAGTATGTGAAGTTTGTTTTTCTTTCTAAACTAAAGAAAGGGTATGTAAAATTAATCAATCTTGTTTCAGATGGATTTCATTGTTTTCGATTTTCGAATTTTCTAATTGAAGGATTATCAGATTTATACGCTGATGTTTGATTAAATAAAATTTATACATCGATGATTGATTAAATATAAAATTTAAGAAAAAAAACTTTTAAATGTTGCTAAAAAGGTCACAAGATTTTTGCGCAAATAAAGCATGATCCTATTATGAGAAAATAAATTTATATATATAAAAATTAATTTTAGCGTAACTTATCTCATTGTAACTTTTTCTATCATAACTAATTCTATCATAATAACTTGTATTCAAACCAAACAAATTAAAGCCTTAATAGTTAAATACTACTTTACCTCAATAAACTAGTGAATCTATGGATGAAGATTTCATTTATAAACATTATATAAATTATAAAATATAATATAAAATAGAGATCTAAAAAAAAAACGACGATGGTTTGATTATTTGTGAAGTGAACTATACTCAATATATTCATTCCTTAAAAGTAGACATTGATGTTAAATTAAATGAGCAATTCTTCCTGCTCTTATTACAGAATTAATCACAAAGAGTCTCTAGTTCGGTACCTTTTGCTATCGATCTTCTCCCTCTGATGTTGTTATCAGATATCGACCTAAGAGATACTGGACTAAGTGTGATAGGAAGAGATTCTTTGATTCCTTCTTCAATAATATTATTAATCCCTTTGTATTGAACCACAAAAATCTCAATCCTCCTTAATGCAATTCTCATAGTATCATCATCCATATTAGCAAAACAAACCCTAAACTAACCAGGCTCACAACAATGAAAAGAACAACCTGGTGAAACATTAAGTTTAACATCATTAATAATCATTCTCCATAGTTCAATTTCACTTTCAAATGTACTTTCCTTAAGTAAATTTCTCAAATCCATCCAACAAAAAAGCCCAGCGTTACTCTCCAACGTGTTAATTCCAATATTTTCAAGTCCCTTAGTAAACACCCCATGCCTTTTCTCCAACCTTTCACGACTCTCGACAACGAATTTCTCAATAAACGTATCGTCTAACAACATTATTGAGATGTGTAATATGTAGTGTATTGTATATTTATGTTATACAGTGTATTAGCTTAGCTTACTGTTTTGATTAAGTTGGTTACTTAGTTAATTGACAGCTGTAGTTTGTTAGATAGTTTGTTAGGTGTTCATCTACTATAAATGTACACAAAGGAATGGAATGAAAGCAGTTTTCCATATTCTCACAAATCAATATCTTTACGGTTCTTCTCTCTTCTTCGTTTCCATCACAACAACAGAAGAGAAGCCATGGACGAAGCTCAAGATCTCAATGAAGCTTGACCATCCAATTTCAAAGTTTAACATGGTATCAGAGCTTAGGTCGATTCTTCGCAATCAATTCCTAGTGTATATCGATCTGCAATTGTGTGAGTTTGTTCATCTCGATTAGAAATTATTCCTCGTGTATATCGATCTGCAACTGTGTGAGTTTGTTCATCTCGATTGAAAACTCAAGCTTCTCAATACCTTGATTTCTATTTCCCCTTACTGTTTACGAATTGATATCTGTTGACGATGACTAATGATGCTATTAATATTGCTGCTAATGTCACTGATGCCCCAATTGATTCATCTAGTCCTTTGTATATGCACCCATCTGACAATCCGGGTGCAATGCTTGTACCAAATCCTTTTGATGGAATTGGTTATAGATCATGGAGAAGAGGTGTACTACGTTCTTTGTCAGTAAAGAACAAGCTTGGATTCATCAATGGCGAGTGTGAGAAGCCGGCCAGTAATTCCCCAAATTTTCGTTTGTGGGAGAGATGTGACGATATGGTCACATCTTGGATTCTAAACTCTTTAGGCAAAGAGATTGCTGATAGTGTTGAGTATGTGAATGATGCAGCTGAACTATGGAGAGAATTGGAAGATCGATATGATCAAACCAATGGTGCGAAGTTATATCAAATTCAAAAGGAAATCAATGATTTGTCACAGGGAAATTTGGACATAACTGGTTATTATACAAAAATGAAGAAACTATGGGAAGAATTGAGTAGCCTAAATGTGAAAACACAGTGTAATTGTGCTTGTACTTGTGGTGTGAAGGAGAATATACAAAAAGGAGAACAGGACAGGAGACTTATACAGTTCTTAATGGGACTAAATGAAGTATATACTGCAGTACGAGGCAGTATTTTGATGATGAATCCATTACCCTCTTTACCACAAGCTTTTTCACTACTGGTCCAAGATGAAAGGCAAAGAGAAATCAGACCTGGTAACCATTTAAGCACTGCTTCTACATCTCTTACTGCTGGTGTTTCAAGATCTGGGGATCTGATGCAAACAATGGTACTGTTTCTAGGCCAAGTTATGATGCATCTAGGAGCAATGGTGGAAATGGTTTTAGAACCAATTATTCTTCACAGACTGGTCAATCCTCTAACAAGCATAGGGTTATATGTGAATTCTGTAAGAAACCAGGTCACACTAAGGAAAAATGCTACAAACTTCATGGTTACCCCCAAAACAATCAGAACTATCAGAATCAAAATTTCAGGAACAGCAACAATTCTGATTGGAAAGGAAAGAAGGTGGCACATGCTCAAGGACCTTCTGCAGACATGTTATCCACTAGAGATGATGATGTGAAAGAGGAAAAGCAACAGCTAAGTATTTCTAAGGACCAGTACGCACACTTGGTGAATCTTCTACAACAATTTCATCCTACAAACACAGGAGAACTATCAGACAACAACATTGCCAATGGATCTGTAAATTTTGCAGGTATCTCTTCTATTGAATTTGGTAAATTGTCATGCAAATGTTCAAAAGCAAGAGAAGACATATGGATCATAGATTCAGGTGCATCTAACCACATGACCTTCCATAGATCTTATCTAACCAATATTAAACAACTATCATACCCTGTCCTAGTGAGTCTTCCAAATGGTTATAAGGTCAAAGTAACTGAAATTGGTAGTGTTCATTTGACATCTGAAATTACTTTACACAAAGTTTTATATGCTCCTTCTTTCAAATACAATCTGATCTCTGTACATTGTTTGACTTTAAATCCTAAAAGCATCATTTCCTTTACTGACAAAATATGTCTTCTGCAGGCCCCTTCAATGAAGAGGCCTCTGGAAATTGGTGAAATAGAAAATGGCCTTTACCTCCTATGTTCTCATTGCTTGAAGAACTCTGGCTGTTCTGAAAAAAGGCAGCTCAGTGCCTCTGGTTTACCTTCATCTTCTGTTTTTACTAGTACTTCTTGCATTGACAAACATTGTAATTCTTCATTCTCTACTTTGAATATCAATGCAGTAAAGTCTTTTCCTGTTTCTTCTATCTCTCATAAAGATAATGTAGATTTGATGTGGCACAATAGACTTGGACATGTTCCTTTTGGCAAAATGAAGAGTATTTCATCAATACCTGCCCATTTTTCTTCAAAACAGCCTTTTTTATGTAACATTTGCCCTATGGCTAGACAAACAAGGCTACCCTTTCCTGAAAAGGTTACCTTTACCAAACAAATCTTTGAACTACTTCATATTGACCTATGGGGTCCATATCATGTAGCAACACATAATAAATATAAATATTTTCTTACCATGGTGGATGATTACAGCAAATGCACTTGGACACATTTGTTATCATGCAAAAGTAATGCATTAGAGGTTATTAAAGCCTTTGTCACCTTAGTTGAAAACCAATTCAATACTCACATCAAAATCATTAGATCAGACAATGGTCTGGAGTTCACAAACACAGAATCCAATCAGTTTTTTCAGTCCAAAGGCATTGTCCATCAAAAGAGTTGCTCATACACACCACAGCAAAATGGTGTTGTTGAAAGAAAACACAAATACCTCTTGGAGACTGCCAGAGCACTCCTGTTCCAATCCCAACTTCCAATTCAATATTGGGGAGAATGTCTACTCACAGCAACATATATAATAAATAGACTCCCCACAACCCATTTCAAAGATAAATGCCCTTTTGAGCTCCTACAGAAAAGAAAACCAGATTATTCTCACATGAAAGTGTTTGGTTGTCTCTGTTACCCCACTACTCCAAAAAATCTCAACCACAAATTTGACCCTAGAACTACTCCTCATGTGTTTGTTGGATACCCTTTTGGAACCAAGGGGTACAAGGTCCTAAGTTTAGCCACTAAAAAGATACATATATCTAGAGATGTTGTTTTTCATGAGAGCATATTTCCTTTTAAATTGCCTTCCTTTACTGATTCATGTAAACATATTCCTGATGTTATTTTTTACTCCAAAAATGATTGTAATGAGGAGAATGTGCACTATGTGCCATTTACAACAAGTTGTCATCCCAATTCTAATATTCAGATATCTCCTATATCAACACATAATAATGCTCCAGCAGTTGTTAATCCTAATAGTCTGCCCATAGACTCTTCTGAACCTATAATACCTGTTTCCACTCTATCACCTACCATTCATACTCCAGCAGTGCGAAGGTCTACTAGGACATCTCAGGTTCCTGCCCACTTCAATGACTATGTTCACTCCTTGAAGCCTACATCTCATTCCCTCAATGCTTTATTTTCATTACACCAACACATTGCACCTGACTCATTGAACCATCATAGTCAAACTCTTGTTAAGAGTATTTGTAATGACAATGAGCCTTCTTCTTATGGAGAGGCTGCAGTTAATCCTGCCTGGCAACAGGCTATGACTCAGGAGTTTAATGCCTTACATGCCAATCATACTTGGGATTTAGTCCCTCTACCACCACATAAGAAAGCTATTGGGTGTAAATGGGTGTACAAAGTGAAGCACAGGGCAGATGGCAGTATTGAAAGATTTAAAGCTAGATTGGTAGTGAAGGGTTATACTCAACAACTTGGCATTGACTATATTGAAACCTTTTCCCCTGTCATTAAAATGACCACTGTAAGGGCCTTGATTACTACTGCAGCTAAGAAAGGCTGGGATATTTACCAATTAGATGCTAATAATGCTTTCCTTCATGGAGATCTCCATGAAGAAGTTTACATGCAGCCTCCACCAGGTTTGGTTATCAGTGATCCTAATCTGGTTTGCAAGTTAAGAAAGTCACTGTATGGTTTAAAGCAGGCCAGCAGGCAATGGTATGACAAGCTTACACAAGCTCTTTATTCCAGGGGATATCAACATTCTCTGAATGATTATTCTCTTTTCTATAAAAAGACAGATCACTCTGTCATTTTTTTAGCAGTATATGTTGATGATGTCCTCCTTACTGGAACTGATGTAGTTGAAATCCAACAGCTCAAGGCATTCTTACATGACAGTTTCAAGATCAAGGATTTAGGTACATTACATTATTTCTTGGGCCTGGAAATATTATACAAGGATGATGGTATTCTCATTTCTCAAAGGAAGTTTGTTCTTGATTTACTCAAAGAGTATGACTGTATTACTTACAACAATTTTACATCACCACTCGATCCAAATGAGAAACTTCAGGCCACAACAGGGACTTTATTACCAGATCCTACATATTATAGGAAACTAATTGGCAAGTTAAATTTCCTCACCAACACTAGACTTGATATTGCTTATAGTGTTCAACATCTTAGTCAATTTATGCAATCTCCCAGAGAACCACACTTGAAAGCTGCATTTCATCTACTAAGGTATCTCAAAAAGGATCCTACTTTGGGTCTTTTCATGTCTAATGATCCCTGCTATACCATCAAAGCCTTTTGTGACTCTGATTGGGCTTCATGTCCTGATTCTAGGAGATCTGTTAGTGGTTACTTGATTCTTCTTGGCAATTGTCCCATCAGCTGGAAATCTAAGAAACAGGAAACTGTATCTTTATCCTCAGCTGAGGCTGAATATAGGGCCATCCGGAAGGTTGTTGGTGAATTGGTGTGGTTAGACAGGCTTCTCAAGGAGCTTAATGTCCCATTTTCAACTCCTATTTCTGTCTACTGTGATAGCCAGTCTGCATTACACATTGCAAAGAACCCTGTTTTTCATGAAAGAACCAAACATATTGAAGTGGATTGCCATTTTGTGCGAAATAAGTTGAATGAAGGTCTCATTTCTTTACATCACACGAGTACTTCTGATCAGCTTGCAGACATCCTAACCAAAGCTCTCACTGGTGTTAAGCATGCAGCTGTACTTGACAAGTTGGCAGTTTTTTCACCCCTTCCAACTTGAGGGGGGGTATTGAGATGTGTAATATGTAGTGTATTGTATATTTATGTTATACAATGTATTAGCTTAGCTTACTGTTTTGATTAAGTTGGTTACTTAGTTAATTGACAGCTGTAGTTTGTTAGATAGTTTGTTAGGTGTTCATCTACTATAAATGTACACAAAGGAATGGAATGAAAGCAGTTTTCCATATTCTCACAAATCAATATCTTTACGGTTCTTCTCTCTTCTTCGTTTCCATCACAACAACAGAAGAGAAGCCATGGACGAAGCTCAAGATCTCAATGAAGCTTGACCATCCAATTTCAAAGTTTAACAAACATGTTAGATATTAAATACTGCGTTTGCGTAGATACGAGCCCAAAACTCAAGAATGATTTCATACGACATTTCAGATATATTTGTTAGATCTGACCAAAGAGAAAATATAGCTTGTAATTGCCACATTTGCAATATAACAGAATTTATTAGCATTGGTAGAGAAAATGAAGGTGGTTGGTAATGTTTCATTAATACAATGTTTTTGTAATTAAAAAAAATGTAGTAAAATATTAGCTGTGCAAATTAATTTTTGTACTTACTAAATACATAAAAAAAAATACATTTTTTTTTAATGTTAGATGATAAAATTCTGTCTTTATCTTTTTCACAGGAAAGAGACTGTTTATTTTTGTGCTTAGACACACAAGAGCTCGTTATACAAGACACGTAGTTCTGTGTATTGGTCCACTGCGTCGGTGATTTGGCTTTATTCGTTATTTAACTATTTATATATAGTATATACCAAAAGTTTCACCTATTAATAAGGAAAAAAATATTAATAATAGTCGAAATATTTATTTGCTCCTTTTTACTAAAAAAATATATATTAAGAAGTTAATAGAATTCAATATTTATGTATGTATCTATAGAAAAATCTTTTTGATATAATTTGTTGTATAATCAATACATTTTCTTATATGTGAACTTACTTTTAAAATTTACACATGAACCGATGTTTTTTTTTGGTTAATTAAAAGGAATTTTTAATTGAGATGGTGGGTATTGGGTGATAAATTCAATAACTAGATCTGTTATAAAAATAATTGTTTCTTATTGGGTGTTTGGTATTCATATTGGAATTTGACTATTTTGGATTCGCATCGCGTAAGATTTCATTCAGAAAAACACTTCATATCAAGAATATGGGACTCGAACTCGAAACATCTTATGAAGGGAGGAGTAGCCTCATTCACTGCACATGTGATGTATAATAATTTTCAAAGATCAAAATGAGCTATGAAGCATTTTTAGTATGTAACTTTGATGTCCAAATATAAAGGCATAAAACATAAACATGCCCCTTAATTTGGCGTCAATGGGTAACTATGACCTTTAAATTTGGGTGTGCACAAATAGGCACTTAAACTAGTATAAAATTGAATAAATAGACACATTCGTCCTACATGGCACCCTATATGAAAATTTTGTATCCTATGTGGCGTCCTACATGTATTATGACATGTAGGACACATTTGTCTATTTTATACAAGTTTAAGTGTCTACTTGTGCACACTCAAAATTGAAAGGTATAATTGTCCGTTGAAGCCAAGTTAAGGGTCATGTTTATGTTAGAACAACTAAACAAGAATGATAAAAATACAAGGAATCCAAAACAAAACTTGCTTAGCTTAGAGGGACGTTAATACGTTTCTTGAAGATAGTTGGAGTCTCTCCCACGAGCAATCGGAAGAATAAATAACAACTCTATCTTTGGGATACAACTAAGCCACAAACAAATAGCATTCAAGAATGTTGCTCTTGTATTCTTGAATTGGTGATTTCACTTTTTGATTAATGTCTCACAAATGTTTTTTCAAGGGAAAGTAGATTTTTTTGAGTGCATATCTTTTCAACCAAAAGAAACTCAATTTATAGGACAAAAGTTTTTGCAAGAAAAAGACTTTAATTAAATTGTATTTATTATAGGTTCATGAATTAAAAAGAAAAAACTTATCTTCCAAAAAATTCATAACATAGAATTAAGACATAATACATAAATATGTCATTTAACTTGGCTTCAAACACATTTATGCCCTTCAACTTTGGGTGTGCACAAGTAGACACTTAAACTTGTATAAAGTTGAACAAATAGACACACATGTCCTACATGGCATCCTACATGTCATTTTTTGTCCTACATGGTGTCCTACGTGTATTGTGTCATGTAGGACTCGTGTGTTTACTTGTTCTACTTTATACAAGTTTAAGTGTCTATTTGTGCATATCCAAAGTTGGAGGACATCAACGTAAAATGAGGCCAAGTTAAAGGGCACAAGTAAATTTTAGCGACATTGGATCTAATGATACTTAACATATGATAGTAAAAACTTTAGCACTCTTTATTAATGTGTCTATTTATTGCCGCTAAAAGTTATTTTTGTTGTAATGTCAATCATATATATCAAGTAAATTTTTATTTTCCATAATTTTTTAACACACTATACAGTAATTTCTACTATGTGCAGCACTCTCAACATTGATATATTTAATTCTTCCAGCTTCATAATTTAATTAATCATTTGAAAAAAAAAAACATTACAAATTATTCTGCTGAATTTAGGGGAACTTAACATGCTAAAAAATTGTCTACTTGTCATTAGTCTACTTAGTATGAATTAAAGACTTTTAGTGTCCTTAATGTTGATTCGTTGTACTTAATTATGATTTGTTAGAGCGTAGGTTCCGTAGATTCAACTGAATCTCTTACTTTCGATTTGAACTATTTAGACATATTCTTTGAATATGGTACATGGTACATTGTCATATACCTATCCTGAAAATAAATAGAGGTAGATCAAGAATATTAAATATGTTCGACCTTTAAAGTCTTATTATTGTATTATTGACTTTTGGAACTATATGTTCAAAATTTAGTATCCGTTGAAATTTTAATAATTTTTACATAAATGTATATATTCAATGTCAAAATGGTGAGGTTCACCATATAACAAACATGTTACCTATGAGAATCTTAATAGCTCGGTTGCTTAACTATCTGAATTTTCACATTATTGACGAGGATTCTATTCCCTTTGCCCTGAAGATTGCAATACATGCTCTAAGTTGTATCCTAATTTTAAAGCAAGGCATAGAACATTATTTACAACATTATTAAGAAAAGCACAAGGTACGTTCATTGATTCCTTTTCTCCTTGCTAAGGCATTGCATCCATAAAATTATTTGATCTTTCTTGCCACTCTCTTATCTATCAACAATATGGCATTTTCAAGCCAAGTTGGCTGGAAAAGCTTATCGTCCACGCCAGATTTTAGGAATCGCGAAAGCATTCCTCTATTGAAAGCTCATAACGTGAAAAACACCAAGGTACATGAGCAAAAATTCAAGACAGAAAGTATTAAGAGCAGACGGAGGTCGTAAGGTACATGAGCAAAAATTCAAGATAGAAAGTATTAAGAGCAGACGGAGGTCGTTGATCGCGTATTGTTCAATGGTCAATCCTGATGTTGTTACAAGCTCATCTTCACCATCCAACGCAATTAGAAAGTTGTACTCAAGTATAAACAACAAGGACCTAAACCAACTGGCCCTGCTCATATCAGAAGATTGTTTCTTTGATGATTTTTCATTCCCTCAATCATTTCAAGGGAGAAAGGTTTGCACTTTTTCTTTTTGGTTGATAACATGAATTGCACTTTTAATCCACGTGGTGAAGTTAGGAATTTTTCAAAAGGTATTAAGAATTCAATATATATATATATATATATAATCAATTTATATATCTTGTATATTTGGGTTAGCCATTAGGTGATGAGAAACTACGTAATATACTCCACTATCATATACTTTGAAAATATTGGGTATCTACAACTAATTAAGAGTTTTCTATAGTATGAAAGATACACCTAGATACATGTATTTTTGCTACCAAATTTACTAAAAATAGGGAGAGAACCAAGCGAGATGGGGAGGGAGGCGAGCAAGATAGTCATGTATTTCTGATACATGAGAATCACACTAGATACATACTATCAACATGTATTTGTATGTATCTGATGTGATTCACATGTATCTAAGATACTAGATATATAGGAGGAGTGGCAATCGAGATGTGAGGGAGGCGAGCGAGATTTTTTATGTATCTCAGATACATGCAAATTCACATAGACACAGTATATCTAGAATATTACACCTAATATTGACCCCTTATTTTCCGATGTACATGTATCTGAACGAATCTAGACACACAAAAATTTGGTAAGATTCGTAATATTGCATATTTGAGTGTATCTAAGTAACTAGCTCCTAAACTAGTGAGATATACGTAAGTTTTCCATTATTTATACATTTTAAGTGGATTTTTAACACAATTATAGAGTTTTGGCTAAAGCTATTGAGTTATGCTGAAACAGTAACTAGAAATGTCTAAAACAATAGCTCCGATAACCCTGATGTCCAGTTGACCACCCTTCGATCTATGTGGCTCCACCACTGGTTAATCTGATTCTTCACCTCCCTTTTGCAAATTTATGCAGGAGACTTTAAAATCTCTGGAGCAACTAACCACAAGCATGGACCAAAACACAGAATTCAGCATAGACAATATTCATGAAGGTGTTGATCTTACAGCAATAGTAAACTGGCATTTAGGTAATCAATACTTTTTAAGTGAACTAGAATTGCATTTTTTAAAACTTTAAGGACTCATTTCTAAAAGACATAATAGATAACCCATCAACTTTGAAAACTCACAAGTAGACACGTAAATTTGTGTAAAGTTAAATAAGTAAACATACGCATCCTACGTAGCATAGTACACATTGGACACCACGTAGGATGCATGTGTCTACTAGCTTGTTCAACTTTATACAAGTTTTGGAGGACGTAAATGTCAATTGAAACCAAGTTAAAGGGGAACTGTTATTTCAAAAAATTCCCAAATTGAAAGAGTACTTGTTATTTCAGAGTGGAAGAAGAAAGAAGTACCCTTTAGTAGAGGCTGCAGCTACTATGAATTATCAAGAGATGGAGAAAAACTACTCATTAAGTAAAATATTAATCCTCATTATGCCTCTTAATTATACTTTATCAACACAAGCATTAATACTGTGCAACATATAATGCATGCAGGAATGCTCAAGTTATTACAGAATCATCAATGAAACCAAAAATTTTGGTATGTCTACCACCACTTTTACCAATTATATCATTTTGCGCACTAGGTTCTGAATAGATTATTTATAACACGTGTCTTTTCTCGTCCTAACCAACAATAGGCTCTATACAATATGGTAACTTCAGTATTCGATGACTTCCCTGAAATCGTCTCGAGTATGTCAATTTCTTCTACTTTTATTTTTCCATATTTTAAAATTAAATAAATTTAAAATTTTGAAATTTTTTTTTGTTCCTTGTAGGATTTGTAAAGAATCATCAAGTTGCATATCAAGTGTTACTAAATAGTTACAAGTTTGTTGTGCAACCACTAATAAGTCCAATTTTTGTATGGTACAAAAAATTTTGGACATTAACAATCACCTTTCTTGGATTTACAACCAAGTTTGTGCAATTCATTATAAAGTATTTAAGACAGTAAGAAAGTTAAAATTGTATGATCATTTGCTTAGGGGGTAATTATACCAATTGTATATCATCAACATGTACAATTTTTTTAATTTTTTGTTTTGTGAGTAAAATAAAGTATGTGAAGTTTGTTTTTCTTTCTAAATTAAAGGAAGGATGTGTAACATCAATCAATCTTATTTCACATGGATTTCATGTTTTTGAATTTGCTCATTGAAGGATTATCAAATATATACACTGATGTTTGATTAAATACAATTTATACGTCGATTGATTGATTAAATACAAAATTTAAGGGGAAAAAAGCCCTTTAAATCTATGATCCTACAAGTGACAAAATGGCAAATTAAGCTAATATAAGATATCGGGTACAGGACAAGAAAAAGAGAAAGAACCTTACATGAAAAATATTGGTAATAATTTTATACACCCTAATAGTTAAAATACTACTTTACCTCAATAAAGTAGTGAATCTATGGATGAAGATTTCATTAAGAAACGTTATATTATATAAATATAATATAAAGTAGAGATCTAAAAAAAAAAAGCTTCAGATGATGTTTTGATAAATTGTGAAGTCAACTACTCAATATATTCATTCCTTAAAGTACACATTGATGTTAAATTAAATGAGCAATTCTTCTAGTTCGTTACCTTCTGCTATCGATCTTCTCCCTCTGTTGGTACTGGATATCAACCTAAGAGATACTGGACCAGGTGCGATAGAAAGAGATTTCTCGATTCCTTCTTCAATAATATTATTAATCCCTTTGTATTGAACCACAAAAATCTCAATCCTCCTTAATGCAATCCTCATAGTATTATCATCCATATTAGCAAAACAAACCCTAAACCAACCAGGCTCACAACAATGAAAAGAACAACCTGGTGAAACATTAAGTTTAACATCATTAATAATCATTCTCCATAATTCAATTTCACTTTCAAATGTATTTTCCTTAAGTAAACTTCTCAAATCCATCCAACAAAAAAGCCCAGCGTTACTCTCCAACGTGTTAATTCCAATATTTTCAAGTCCCTTAGTAAACACCCCATGCCTTTTCTTCAACCTTTCACGACTCTCGACAACGAATTTCTCGATAAACATATCGTCTAACAACATGTTAGATATTAAATACTGCGTTTGCGTCGATACAAGCCCAAAACTCGACATTTTTCTAGCACATTTCGTTACAACATCATTGTACGAGTAAATAATCCCGACTCTGAATCCGGGAAACCCTAAATCCTTCGATAGACTATACACGATGTGTATTAAATCGCGGTTGCATTGAACATTTTCGCTTATTATAACTTCAGAAATACTGATGAATTTGGGCTCGTTGAAGACCGTGGCCGCGTAAATTTCGTCGCATACGAGATGGATATTTTTATCGTTGATGAACCTTATTGTATCTTTTAATGTTTCCATGTCTAAAATTGTGCCTAATGGATTTGATGGATTGTTTAAAAGTAAGCCTTTTATTGTGATATTGGATTGTTGAGCTTTGTTGTATGCATCTTCTAAGGCTTTTTTTGTGACTTTGAAATTGTTGGAGCTTTCACAAATGATTGGAAAAAGTTGTACACCAGTTCTCCAACTCAAATCTCTATCAAATCTGCAAATTAAATATTTGGAAATACTTTAGTAAGAATTAGAAATATTTGTCGGGAATCTAGTAACAAAACAGTCACTTGATCCAATAATTTGAAGAAAAACAACATAAATTTGGATAAGAGAATGTTGTGAATGGGAAATTTTAGTACATAGCTCAATTTATTGACTATCTGAACTTTCACCTTGTTGATGATCGATAGTTCGATTCTCCTCGTAACCCCCCTCCCCCATTTTCCCTTTCCATACCCCTAATTTTTTTCCAAAAAGAATGTTGTCAATATTTTATGAAATTAGAAAAAACAAAAAGTTACCAACCAAATTAGGATGTAGAAAATATTATTTTTTACCATACGATAATTTCCAATATTAATTCGTAGTTTCATACTCCCTCGGTCCCTATTTACTTGTTCATTTTTTACTTGAAACACCTATTTAGAAAATAATAATTGACATAGTGAGTTTACTATTTTACCCCTATAAATTGATAGAATTCTAAAATCAATTTACTCATTATAGAGGTTCTACCTCTTTCAAAAACATTAACTCTTTAAATAAATTGAGGGTATAATAGGTGAAAATATTGTCTTTTCTTGATTTGTCAAAAATGACAAATAAAAGGGAACAAATAAAAATTCAAAATTGGACAAGTAAAAAGGAACCGAGGGAGTATAATTTCATGGTTTATTCACAATATATATGTTTTTTGTGATATTTACTTTATTGTATTTTACTTTTATTGTTGTAAAATTAGGGTTTGAGGTGAATAAATAAAAATATAATGGATCTCTATATCTTATTAATATAGATTCATAATTATTTGACACACACCACCACAACGATCACGTATAGTTTCTAAGGAGGTTCGATTTTATGTCCCCTATTTCTTTTCATGAATCTTAAAATATAAGGTACGGATCAATATCAAATCGCGATTTTAACTATAAGAAAAAGAAAAAGAAATAGTTACCCAGGATAATAGGGAGTAGGAACAAGAAAAGCCTCTCCAGGATCAGCCAAGCAAAAGGCAAGTAATTCATGAGCTCCAGTTGCCCCTCCACTCATTACTATACGTTCTTCATCAAATTTGATTTTGTCTCCTCTCACTTTTGACATGAACCTTGCAACTGCCTGCACACATATATATAGACTTCTTTCGTTAATCGTTATATTTTATGTGTCTTAGTTTGACAGAATATGAAAGTTTAAGAAAATAAGAAAAAGACTTTTCGACTATAAAGGTAATAAAGGTACTCAAATGATATTTGAATGTTGTGGCAATCTGGTGTACAAAGTAATCTGTGTTAGTAGGGTTCGAGAGAGGGTTGCACCCAACTTACTCTAATGCAAATATTAGTGGTTAATTACTTTCAGTATAGCTTGAATTTGTAACATGTAGATCACACAGATACAGCTTTACTGTTGCTTGCCATGACACACTCCTCTATCTTTCTATATATATATATATATATATATATATATAACAACCTAAAAAGGGAAATGAGACAAATTGAAACGAAAGGATAATAATTTTGGTGTTTTAGGTTTAAGTTCTTACCCTTCGAAATTCTGGCAAACCATGATAGTCTTGATAAATTGCAATTTCCTTGAATTCATCACAGCCTCCAGCTGTGCAAATGGAGGATTTTTGATTGTTCACCACCCATTCTTGAATTAAATCAAAGCAAAGCTACAACATAAAATAAAAACAAAAAAAATAATTGCAATATCTGACTAACACAAAGTTTTCTTTTTCTCATATGGTTACTCAAGTAATACTAATAATTATTCAGATGATCAGTCAAGTAATACTAATCATTATTCAGATGATCACTCAAGTAATACGCATTATTATTCAGATGATCACTACTAACTATACTAACTATTATCTCAATAAGTCACTTTCTTTATAAAAAAAATTTAAATAAAAATGAAATATTACTTTTTGAGATAATACCTATTCAGTGACCAAAATCAACCCTAACTTTGACACAAACCAAAAGTTTCTTCCCAATTTATACGATTCACTCTCATTTTTAGTTAATTTCAAAAAGAATGACACATTTTTATAATAGGTAACAATTTAACTTTAAAATACTCATTTTACCCTTAATGGAATGATTTATAGTCACACAAACATATATCACTTATTTCAAAACACAAGTTTCAAAAGTTTTTCTTTCTTTCTTAAACTCCGTGTCAAGTCAAACTAACTCATATAAAATGAGACAGATGGATTATAGAACAAAGGGAGTGTAGTATTCTTGTATAGATGGAGAAAATGAACATTAATTAAATACATATATATGTTGATAATAATATAATTAATATATATATCATGTTGTTAATTACCTGATTTTCTGCAAGACCCATCTGAATAACCCCATTAGGATTTTGTGTCGGATGGAAAGGATCAATTTCATAAGCCTTCCATCCATCAAAATAAGCTGAGTTTTCTCCATGTCCATTATTGGTTGCTACCTTAGAAAGAAGCTCATTATTGATGTTTGAAATGAACCCCATTTACTAATTAATTCTCTTAAAGTTGATCTAATATGTATAATCCCTTAGTATATAGTTTTTGAATTGTGGAATATTGGATATGTTATAAGTTTTAGTGATGTTCTATTTATAGTTGTTCAAAACTCACATAAATAAAGAAGTTTCCATGAAGTAAAGTACCAAACTATTTTTTGAGATATTGTGGGCGGCTAATTACTAATATTATGTGTTAATACCGCACTACTTATGGACTGGATTATGGCCCCATATCTTTCCCCTAATCTTCATTAGTTTAATTTAATCCATACCAAATACAACTACAATTCACTAGTGTATCTATCATATTCCTTTTCGTATTTTTATTTGTCCAGTTTAAAAAATTAAGAGATAATTTATTATTTAATTTCTAATTTACTCTTATAAATATTAACTGTAGTTATTTGGCAACACATCGAATTTTTTTCAAATTCAAGGATAGTATAGTAAAATTGCTATTATGTTTGTTGTTTATTAAAGGATGTGTCAAGTTAATATATACTAGATAAGTAAAATGGACGGAGGAAGTAGTATATTTATTACTCTCTCCATCCAAATTTATGTGGCAGTGTTTGACTAGGCACGAAGAAACAGACAGACTTTTGAAAAGGAGATTTTTAAAGTCAATTATTTTTAATTATTATAGAAGAGTAACATTCTTTTTTTAAATGGAATATAAAAGAAAGTTTTTTTTTTATTTTCCGTCTGGTACTGTTCAATACACGCGGGTAAAACTCTACTAACAAAGGTAATTTCGTACTCATAGGGGCTCAAACCAAGACCTCTGGTTAAGGATAAGGAGTACTTATCACTCCACCAAAACCATTATCGATACTATATCATCCTTTATAATTATATTATTAAGTCATCTAAATGTTGAAAAATGAATGTCAATACTTAATAATAAGAGTAAAACAAATATTATAAAATAATAAATTATTTCTTAATTTTTTAAATTGAACAAATAAAATGGACATCTATATACTCAAATATATAAAAGGAAAATTACACTAATTAATTAATTTTTGCATAGTACTTAAGTCATATACACTAACTACGAATTTCTCTTTTTATTCTAACTTAAAAATTTATTAGGCATGCATAAATTATTATCTTACGCATTATTGGAGTACTTTTTTTTGGAGCACAATTTTCTTATTTTCTTTCTTTTTGGGCCATACAAAGAATATTGTGGACTGGTTCTCCCTTAGGTCTACTTTAAATTAAATGGGTCGTCAACGGTAACTAACGTCAACACGCTTATCATTAAACAAGAGTACTATTGAATGGAAAAAAACGTTAAGGGTGTGTTCGGTACGAAGAAAAATGTTTTCCATAAAAAATACGTATTTTTTTTTTGTGTTCAGTGTGTAAGTAAAAAAAATTATCCTAATAGTATTGTATCTAATTTAGATAAATGTTATATGAGAGATTCGGGTGGGTAAAGATAATATTAGGAATGTCAAATAAGCGAGTTGAGTTGAATTTAGACGGGCCTTAATAGGCTGAAATGCATATTGGTATCCAATCCAGTACTATTTTACTCCCTTCGTTCATTTTTACTTGTCACACTTGAATTTGACATACTGTTTAAGAAAATAATAATTGACATGGTTATTTTTTATCATACTATCCTTATAATTAATTGATGTTTAATTGGAATTAGGCCTTGAAAAATGATTTGAGAAAGAAATAATTAATATTAAAAGTAAAACATAATCATCTTTTCTTAAATGCTAAAATTGACAAATAAAATTGAAAATTTATTTTTAAAATAGTGAACTGGGAGTATCAAATAATGTTCCATAGTTATATTAGATCATGCCACATCATCATAAACTAGTATTGTTATTGATGGCTCTAATGATGATGTGCTCTACTAATACTCGAGTGCAATCCAAAAATTAAAAGAAGTTTGTCAGAAATTAGTCAAACGGTTTACAACAATTTATTTTTTTCTTCATTCGGTATCCGATATTTATATTGAAGCCTGACTAATTCAGATTCATATAGCGTAAGGTCCCATTCGAAAGGAAGCACTCTCTATAAAAAAAAAAAAAAATTATGCCAAAATTCGAATTTGATGCCCCTAATTAAAAGAGAAACAATTTCATCAATCCACTATATCACATCTTTTAATGGACAAAACTCAAAAGTAGTCAATGGTTGATCATGCACATTAAAGATGTTTTTATCGTTTAGTTAGTGATAAAGACTATATAATATATTATTTAATTAATTTCCACACGCTTGTGTGCTGTTATTGATGTCCCTTCACTACCAAATCTTTTGCCGGTGTTGGCGTTACAAGGAGATGGAGTGTGAAAATATTATTCTCTAACTCTCACAATTTTGTATAATTAGGATATTTATATTTGATTAGTTATATGTAACCTAGAATCTTAGCTAGCTGATTTTTGCATATATCTAAATAAATACTACTTGAAGAAAATAATTAGAAGAATAGTTTGAAAGATAATTTTTAAAAATAAAGTCTCACATCAAAACTTTAAATTTGAGTAGTAAGTTAAATAGATTTGGATGCTAGAAACTTAATAATATAATTAAATGTAAAATTAAATATGTAGTTATAGTGGAGAAGTATTAGTGAATATTTTCGAACGTCTAAAGGAAAACGTATTGTTATGTAAATTATGATACATAGATGGGGAGAAGTATATAATGGGTCTTCGATCAGCCTCATAATCAAAACTTTGTATAAAAAATAAAATATTGGTAACGCTTCTATATTTTATCGAAGGCTTTAAGTTATGTACATTAACATTAGTACTAAAGATATTAGTTAGTATTATATAATAGTATAATATCACTCGAACCATTCAACCCTTATGTTTGGCCATTTTTTGACACATAAATATCTTACAAAGGCCACATGTTATAATGATTTAGGTCATACTTTTCAAGTGTTATTAATCAAGGGCATAATTTGCTGCAAATTGATACTTCACAAAGTTAAATGTATTTTGTGGAAAATACTAAATATAGTCAAATGTCAAATCTAAAAATATGCTTGACAAATTGTATGTCTAATTAGGAATTAGCAAGTATATAAATGTCCTTTTGGAGATATTTGGAAGATGCAATTCTTGTGAAATGAGGAACAAGAAGGTTTCATCCACTTTAATTTACTAATTAAGAGTCCGTTTGGATTGACTTATAATTTGAAGTATTTTTAAGTATTAAGCATTTTTACAGTGTTTGGATAAAATATAAAAAAAATATTTTTAAGCACTTAATTTTAAGTCAAAATAACAAAAATAAGTCAAGATTCTAAGTTGGGGTTTGCATTTTCGACTAATTTCTTGCAATAGGTTTATGGTCTATTATATGGAAGAAGTAAAAATTGTCTTGAAGCCATTGTTTCCTTCTTTAAGATTTTCTTGCAATTTGTGTTTCATATTTTAAGTTTTTAACTTACAAAAATACAAAGAAGGAAATTAAAATTGACTATTAACCAAATCCTAAAAGGGGGGGATAATTAGGGAGCATGCATGTGATTTACGATAGGAAAATCTCGTTACATTATCTAGTGAAGTGGCGTAATAAATATTCTTTCATTTTTAACTAAAATTCTGAATTCAAACATTGTAAATGAAATTGTTTCTGAGATGAAACACTTTACCCTAAAATAAATTTTTTAGCGTGAATTTAAATTAATTAACTTTTAAAATGAATGTCAGGATGAAAACAAGAAAAAAAGAGGCCAATGTGTTACGCATGCAACTAGACATGTTTTATTGAAGAAAAATGGAGAAGGTGAATTGAATTTGATGAGAAGAAAACTTATTAAATGTATACATATTAATGAGTTGGGTAGAAAGAAAGAGAAAAAGAAAGTCACACGTATCATTCTTTTTTATCCTCTAGCAAGTTTAGATTAAATGTACACATATTAATTAATTGGACCTTTTATTATTTATTATTTATTATTTATTATTCTCTTTGTCAAAGTCAATGTTTTGGATTTCACCCACACCACTTTATGTAATTAGTTTATTATATTTTGGAGAATATACTATATATATAGTAGTGAGAGTCAATATATAACATCACTAATGCAAAAAGTTAGCTAATTGGTGTTTTTATGGTTTTATTTTGTTTCAAAATAAGTGATTATGGGATAAAAAGATATTAATGATTTTCTATCAATTTTATTCTTATAAAATAAAGAGAATTTTACGTAACTAGCAAGAACTACATCTTTTTTTAAGGTACTTATTGGTAAGTGGATAAACATACATTTTATTTTCTATGAATGAATAATTTTCTCTAATGGCATGTCCAAACTAAAAACACTACTTACTTTAAAATGAAGTACTAATTAGTAATTACTCCATCATCTCAAATTATCTGTCGCTTTTCTCTTTTTTCATGCCTCTTAAGTCTTAAGAAAATATTACTTAGGAACAGTTTTGATTATCTTACTCTTATTTATGTCTTAAGATATATAATTTCTTCTTATTGAATATTTATTCAATTTATTTGTGGGTCATCACCTCATAATTGAAATATTTATAATATTCAAGAACAATTACTAATAAGGATAAAATAGAAAAAAAAAATTTAAGATAACTATTTTTAAAAATTACGAGTAAGACAGAAGAGTAGTATCTAAGTAGCTTACGCAGAATGATGGTCAAAATATTTGTCAAAGTTTCATTCAAATTAAACATTATGGCGTGGAAAAGAGGGAGTTAGAAAGAAATTTGTGAAAGATATTAGTTATATATAACTCCAAATCATGTGTGCACGACTAAAATATGATGTGCCTCCAATTAATTAAGTCAAATATCATGATCCAAAAATTGAAAATTATGGTTTACTTTCATACTTTGGTCATGGTTACATTGTGATGTTTGATCGAAGATCAATATAGTCATTTATGGACATGTATTAAGTTAATTAATATAGTATATTAAGGGATAGTAAATGAGCAATATGGATCAAATTTGTTGAATGGGTCAATATGGATTCAATAAAGGGAAAATCACTATACATTATTAAAAATAAGGCTACTTTTTCTTGTTTTTCATAATATAACAAGATTTACCAAACATAACAAATTTAGGCAAAAATTAACTTGTACACAACCCTTCCCTCCTTCTTTACGGTTAAACTCCATTATCAATTAATAAAGGAGTTTGAAGTTCAAGTTTGAAAATTAATTTATCACAAACGAATTTCATTTTGAATATGTGATATATCAAAAGAACTATAACGTCAAAGGAGTTTGAATATGAAATTTGTGGCTATTTGGAAAAGATTTGAGCTAGTTTTAGACTGAACTTCAATCCTAGATCATTGAAGTTTGAAGCAATAATCGAGTGCATTGAACTTGTATGAATACAATATAAAATTATATATAATGTTGGTGTATTTGTATTAAATTTTCAAAAACTAACATGAACTATATATAAAATTTATATGGTGATATAAATATTTCATACAAATTATACATATCTTTTATACATAAATCCTGAGCAAGATTCGGTGCGTGGTTTTTTCAGAAATTTAACATCAATTTTATAGAACATTTATATAATTATATACATATTTCATATTGATTCTATACAATTTTCACAAACAAAAATTATAAGCGAAATCTAAGCATTGAGGTTTTATTTTATCTGCCAACGAGGCAAAAATTATATAGTCTTCATGCACGAAAAATGTGGACCAAATTTGAGCCTGGAGTGAAATTTCATATATTTTTTTGATTAAAAAAAAAACTCTTGTTATGTTTGGTAAACGAAAATCTCATGATACATTTGATGAAGGAAAAATTACTTGGATGAGTACCTTTTAATATATAATTAATGATTTTATTGATACTTTTTATTTATTACCATTTATAGCAATACATAACAATACTATGTTAAATCTGCAATATGTATTAAAAGTGAATTATATATGCAATATATATCTATTATAACTGTTTTTTTTTTTAAAAATTAGGTAAAATTACTGAAATACACGTCTTATGTTTCCCTTATTTCTAATATTCCCCTCTATTTCTAAAACCCTCTAAAATCCCTTATTTCTCTCCTAATTCTAAATTATTTTATAATGTATCCGAGCTAGTTTTTAATGTAGCTGAGCTCCATATTATGTATCCGGTTTATTTTATAATGTATCCGAGCTAGTTTTTAATGTATCCGAGCTACATATTTTGTATCCGGCTTGTTTTACTTTATTTCATATTAAAACTATGTGATTCCTAAAATTTATACTAAAAATTATGCTTGTTTGGTAAGAAATTGACACATTGTATTTTAAGTGTATTAAAATGAGTGATAAATGTATTATTCATCAATAAAACTTGTATTATATGTGAATAATAAATTGTTCTTTGTAATATGTATTAAAATTGTATTATAAATGTATTAAAAGTGATCAAGTGAAAAAAAATGTTATTGCTATAAATGATGAATATTTTTTTTAATATAGTATATTTATGTAAGTTTCCCTTTGATAAATACGAATTTAATTTCGTACGTTAGATGAGTTACGTCAAAAATGTTGGGCTCATATTTTATCATCTGAGAAAATCCATATGCCAATTCAGGCCCATCTTGTCGTCCAAAAGATTGAGAGAATAAATATCTTAAATAGTCACTTAATTTAGTAAAATTGATTAATTAGTTAAGTGACTAAAATTTAGTAAAATTCGTTAATTAGTTAAGTGACTAATCTTTTTTATTCTTCTTTTTATCAATAAAGTCAATCAACTTATATCTAATTTTCCGAAAATATAAACCTGACAAAAAAATGAGTTTTCTGACTTTCTCCATGGAAATATACTTTGACAGGCCCAATAGAATTTTTAAAAATTGACCCAACACAAAAAACCACCAATAGTGTTGGGCTTCAGCTGGTCATTCAGTGCAAAATATTTTATATGCACTTCTAATTATTGTTATTTTTAACAATCAAATATAATCTTGTAGTCTTTAGTATTTTGCTCCCAATATGATGGAGATAGTTTGAATAGAAAAAAGTCAATGCATTGTAATCTTTGATGCCTATTTTTTTTGTTTTTGGTATAATTTGTGTGTAATAGATGTCTAACTAAGATATATTCAATGTATAATGTTTATACACTAATTATATACTTGTTTCGTTTTAATTTATTTGATCTATTTTGACTTGACACAAAGATTTAAATAAAAAGGAAAAAAGACTATCAAATCTTGTGGTCTTAAATTAAAAATATGTCAAATTACCAAAATACCCTTTAATCTTTTGATCTTAGACATGTTATATGAAAAAGTGAAATTTAAAAAAAAGCTAGAATTGGAGAGGACTATTCTTTTTGAAACAAAGTAAAGAGGAAAGTAAGTCAAATAAATTGAAACTGAGAAAATATAAATATATTATTGAATATATACATGATTTACTATACACTTTATATATACGCTTTTATACCATATATATATATATATATATATATATCAACAATTTTTTTTTATATACACATCATATATATTGAGAGGTGAAACTTTGTTAAGTTGAACTTGCCTAAATCTCCATTCATGCAGTTGCATAGCCTATAGTTGCAAGGTTATCTAGAAAAAATAAGCAGAGATTGAAGAAGAAGAGAAATTATTAAGCTTATGTAAAGGTTTATAAGGCAATGCTAGGTTTTGGGAATTTTACACAAATCTCATAGTATTAAGATTTAAGAGCTAATTACATTTTATTTCTATGCTTTTTCAAATTTCAAAAATTCCTTAAATTTGGCGAAATCTGGATATATCGCAAAATGTTTCTGATACATCACGTCTCGATTTCGAATACATCACTCAACGTGCTAATACATTACGTACATCTCGATACATCGCATAAAGTGATGTATCCGAAAAATAAGAGAGGGTAGAAATTTTGTAATTTTTTTCAAATGGTAATTTTTTTAAAAAAAATATAATAAAATAAGTTTTGTATTTCAATAATTTCTTCTTAAATTTATGATGATCACACCATATCTTTATATTTTTGACGTGATATACATATATAAGACACGTACACTAAATTAGGCGCTCCTAAATGTATTGGCCAGTGGATTATAGCTTCTTCTTTTTTTTTTTACAAAAATAAAAAAGGAAAAAAAATCAATTCCGATATTAAAAAAATTCTTAATTTCTACACCTTGGATTAATCTTTAGATTTTATGTAAATTAAACTATGTGGTAAAAATCTACTAATCTTTTTCTCAAATGATAGTCAAATAAATAAATAGGCATGAAAGGATAATTTTGTATGTAAATTTCTTTTAATTTTTTCCCCTTAAATTAAGTTTGTAGGGTACCAAGTGCCCTTGTTTGATTGTTTGTCTCGGCTTATTATGATTTGGATAAATTAATTACTTAAAAAGTAAATTTAATTTATGGAAAAAGGCCAAAAATACCCTTGAAGTATAGAAAAATGTCTAAAAATACATCTTTTTGTGCAAAAATACTTTCTATCTTTTTGGTCTAAAATTACCCTTCCATCCACCTTTTTGCTCACTTATACCCTTACAACTAACAATCCTCTCTTTCTTTTTTTTTAAATACTTATTATGTGTCATTTTCTTATTAAATGAAATAAAAATCCACCTCTATTAATTTTTTGCCAATAATTTATCCAAATCAAAACAATATATCTTTTCAAGATCCAAAAAATATATTTTTTTAAATCTAGTTATTTCTATTTTCTATAGATTTTTTCCAAAAAAAAAAAATTGTTTTAGATAATTAAATATTTTTAAAAATATTAGTAATGCCACAATTACAGGGACATAATATATTAATATAAATCCTAAATTTTTTTTATCACTAATGACGTGGACGACAAGATTATTAGTCAAAAAAATTAAATGATCTTTTTTTTTAAAAAAAGAAGATAGACATTTTTTTAGGATTTATATTAATATATTATGTCCCTGTAATTGTGGCATGACTAGTATTTTTAAAAATATTTTAATCATCTAAAACAATTTTATTTTTTTTTGGAAAAAAGCTATAGAAAATAGAAATTACTAGATTTAAAAAAATATATTTTTTGGATCTTGAAAAGATATATTGTTTTGATTTGGATAAATTATGGCAAAAAATTAATAGAGGTGGATTTTTATTTCATTATATAAGAAAATGACACATAATAAGTATTTTAAAAAAAAGAGGGTTGTTAGTTGTAAGGGTATAAGTGAGCAAAAAGGTGGATGGAAGGGTAATTTTAGACCAAAAAGATGAGTAGAAGGGTATTTTTAGACCAAAAGATGGATGAAGGGTATTTTTAGACCTTTTCTTGTACTTCAGGGGTATTTTTGGCCCTTTTCTGTTTAATTTATCCTCTACATTTTTAAGGGAATAAAAAATAACCTTCATTTCTTGAATGAGAACATCATGATAAGAACTTTGACTAACATGATACATATCATGTATTTTTTTCATCATATTGATATGCAAAAAAATGTAATTTATAGTACTTTTCGTATAGTTTTTGAATATCTGATTTTTTTATTTAAAATATCAAATTAATATAATCTAATTTAATTTTAAAAATTAATTAAATTGACTTTTGAAAAGTGCATCATAACAATTAAAAAGTGACGGAGGAAATACCCCCAACCTTTTGAATTAGACTGATAAATATTTGGGTCAAAGTCAATGAGAAGAAAAAACAAAGCTACTAAAAAATATAAAAGTCAAAAAAATCCATTTTTGAAGAAATTTTTTTGGTGCTACAAAAGAAGTATTTCTTTATATTTTTTTACCCATTTTAGTTTAGGTTAATAGTACATTTATTTTAAGGGTCCTCTGAAATGCTTATAATTCTGGATGGTTTACTGCATATTGAATTTATTTCCTTAAATTTTGAGATTGATATCTTCATAAGATAAAGAATAAAAATTTGTGTATATCCATTTTTTTTCATATCTGACCATTTTTGGATGGTAAATATATTTTTATTGTAATATTAAATTTAAAATACATATTTCAAAATTAGAAAAATGTTCGAGTCTTTCCTAACAAAAGTATTTATTTTTCCAATAAAGCTCATTCACTTTTAGAAAAATGTTAAATTGAAAATATTATGGCACCCTAAAATTTAGGTTTAATAAAAATTCTAGATCTTGAACACATCCTATCAGAGCAAGTAAAAATATACTAATTACTATAAACATTTATCCTTATGTTACCATTAAAAGAAAATACTTTAAAAATGATTTTCTTTTCTTTTCTTTTAACTTTTTAAACTTTGTAGAAAAATATGATTGAAAGAATTATCATTTTGTTCCAAAGAGGATTAGGAGGCATCATTTCACCAATATATTTTTATGAGTTATTTGGTTGGTAAAAATGAATAAACAAGGATATATAAGATATTCAACGTGCGATATTCATATAATAAGTGGCATTTGTCATTCATTAATCCACCCTCGATGTACTAAGTAAAAGGGCTGATCCAACTACAGAACAAATACATACATAAATATAAAAAATATTGCAGAGAGTGCCCGCTCTAAAAAACTGCCCTCCTACATTCTTTCCTTTACAAACTTCATAGTAAGAAATGATATATTTTATCAAAGAAAATCTTTCACTCGAAGTGCTATGAATAGAAAAATCAATCAGAGGTGGAAAATTATTTTATCAATTAATAGTGATCAAATCGACATTACTAAATCACACCTTACCATATCTGTAGATATTTAATGAGATTAATTATCTTATTTTCTATATCGAATATCTAATTCCATCGGTTTAATTCAAAAATCTTAAATTGAATTAATATTCACAAGTCACAAGTGAGTCCAGAGGCAAAGCTAGATGAACCCACTAGCTTTTCTATAGATTTTGTATTTGTATTAAATATTTAATAAATATATATGTATATTAACTTGTGAACCCCCTAACAAAATTGATTGACAACTTAGTGGTAAGAAAGGGCATTGTAAATGCTTTTCATAGTATTGTTGTGTGTTCGAACCCCACTATTAACAAAAATAAGGAAGCATGTTTTGCGAACTCCCAAACCCCGACAAAAATATAAAACCCTTAAACTCTTAATCCTAGCTCCGTCTATGTCTCTGGTCACAGCTAAACAAAATAATATTTTGTCTCTGGTCACAACTAAACGAAATAATATAATCTCACATTTTATCTCGAGATTAATATCCCAACAAAAATACAACTGCCTCCTAATCATGTCTATGCCTCTGGTCATAACTAAACAAAATAATATTCCATGTCTCTGGTCACAACTAAACAAAATAATATAATCTCAAATTTTATCTCGAGATTAATATCCGGACAAAAATATTTTATCTCGAGATTAATATCCCGACAAAATACAACAACTTCCTAATCCTGGCTCTCTCTCTTGTAACAACTAACGTAATAATACAATCTCACATTTTATCTCGAGATTAATATCCCGATAAAAATATTTTATCTCGAGATTAATATCCGGACAAAAATACAACAACCTCTTGATCCTGGCTCTGTCTCTTGTAACAGCTAACGAAATAATATAATCTCACATTGTATCTCTAGATTAATATCCCGACAAAAATTCTATGTCTCTGGTCACAACTAAACAAAATAATATAATATCACATTTTATCTCGAGATTAATATCCCGACAAAAATATTTTATCCCGAGATTAATATCCCGATAAAAATACAACAATCTTCCTAATCCTAGCTCTATCTCTTATCACAACAAAACGATATAATATAATCTAGCATTTTATCTTGAGATTAATATCCCGATGAAAATACAACAGTTGTGGTAGCAGCAGCTACATTTTCTAACAGTGGATAATGCAACGTGTACAATATTTTTTACAACGTGTCGAGTGGATTAAGCTGATGACAACCGCCGAATATCCCCACCGACGCCAAATACCTCAATTCTACTTTACCCATTTTCCCGAAAAGTATAAATACCTCTCATTCTTCACCTTCCAATTTTTCCTTGCCCTAAAAACTCCCCCTTTTCTCTTCAGCCGCAACACTTTACTTTCATCTATAATCCATAAATTATCCACTTTTTCCCTCTCAAATCTCCCTAAATCAGCTCAATTTAGCTTTTTCACGGCTGAAATCTGTTCAATTTGAAGTTTTTTCGACGAAAAATGATGAGTTTGAGAGTTTTTGTGAGGGTTTTGTTTGGTGGAGTACAGTGAGGTGATGGAAGCTTTGAAAGGACCTGTTTTGGTTGATGTGGATGTGTCTAAGCTTATGGGATCGGAAAGTTTTAGTGGCGGTGCTCGGAAATTGGAGAGGCCTTCTGTTGCGATTGCGCCTTCTATTGATAGGATCAGTGGTTCAGTCAGACGAAAAGGTATCCTTTCCTCCTTTTTAAAAAATTTTTTGGCCGGATTTAACATATATACCAGTCACTATTAAGAGATTTTTACACTGTTTGTCTGGTACGGCTGGTTTACCTTATACTGGGTCACCTCCCATCATTTCTAGGTTGATTGTGTAAAAAAGAGAAAAGTTCCTTTTTAGGGTTGAATATGGCTATTTGCTCTTTACCAGTAGGAACTGAGATTTTTTTTTTTTGTGTCATAAAAGTTAGCTTTGGTTGTTGTGTACAGTCTAGGGAGGTTTAGTGTAGTGTAAGATTTTATGGGTAGATAGATGTTATAAATTACTGATAACCTTTGGATGTTCTCTTGAACTATTTGAGATTGCTAAAGACGGTTAGTGGCAAGTTAAGATGTTGAAGTTTCTTGAGATGATTTTTACTGTTGATATACCCAGTCTTTAAGGGAAAATTGTTTTGATCTGAATGATATTACTTACTGTTAATAGCTGGATACGGTCAACTATCTCAAAAAATAAATAAATAAGAAGTCTGGGTACAGTGTACACGGTTGTGGAAGTTACTAACTGGTCAATTATGTAGTTCATCACAGGACAGTATGAACTTACGAATGGGAAAGGTGATTTTCTAGCAAAAAGATGTCATATGTGTTCTTAGAACGGTTTACGTTGTTTCTAATTCTCAGAAACCATTGAACATGTATATGTGTTGTTTTGGTATTTCTTCTGCAACACTAAAGCAGGTAAATATACAGACCTGAAAACATGTTAAGTTGTACTGCTAGTGTTGCATCCTATTTAACTCTCTATCCCAAATATGGTTATGTGAGATATGATTTGTGCTGTTAAAACCTCAGAGCTAGCTTTTTGGAGTAAGATGCCCCAGAATGAATTTGCTGGTCAGCAATCCAGTCATCATGTTGAGGATGCTTTAGAAGACCACAGTGTCGGGAAGTCAAATACTATTCTTCCGCTGACGCTTGGGCTAGAGGCTGCACAGTCACATCGGAACTGTGGGAAAGTGGGGAGAAATAGTACTTCTAATTCTAAGAGATCAAGGATAATACAGATGGATGCTTCTGTAAATAAAACCGGTGAAGACGGAAAAGGCATTTCTACTGAGATTTCCGCAAATCTTACAAATTGCAAAAATGGAGGTAATACCAATTATGTATGTATGTTCTTCAATATAGTTATCCAGCCTTAGCTTTAGTTATGATAGGCATTCACAGATGACACTGGAAATGCCTATGGTTCATGTATCTTGGTTTGATTTCAAATGTCTCCTAGTTGATGATATTTTTTGGTCAAAATCTACTCCATTATAGTGCTTCCCTGAAACACATATGGGTCAATAGCTTGCAACAGAAATCATGTGTCCAGTATTTTCAGTGCGCACCTATTTGGATAGAGCTATTATTCCTCGGCTTTTCCTTTTTCGTGTTTCCTTCAATAACGCGTTTTCAGGATTCACAGTGGCATGGAACAGGTTGAGCTCATGGTTTTATTGTTTCTGAACATCACTATAGTCCTATGATGCCTTGTGTTAGTTATGCTTGAAAACTTTAAAGAAAACAACACATTAGTTTGAGAAAATAAGATTCCAAAAGTTTCCCTTTCAAAAAGTGCACTTCTTTCTGATTAAGTTGGAATTAGTTTGAGAATAAGGCCATTGGACGCTTCCCCCATGCCATTACCTCACTTCTCTATAGGCTCCCCAATACTTTGTTCGTTACGGAAATGGTACACTTCTTTATCTGGGGATCATATATCTTCAAAAGCATTGCTGGCAACCTAATTCTACTCGATTCAGAGTATATGCCCCTCATTGTACTAATCCTTGAAGAGTTGTATGGATAAAGCTACTTTTGAAGTCGGTACAGGTTGGATCATCTTAACAGACTGGTAACACTAATAAAATCCTGTGTGGATAGAATCCAGAATTTCGATGCCCCAGGAAAGACTCTTCAAATATATCATCAAATCAGAAACATCATAAGATGTAAACCTGTAAAGGTTGAATGTGGAATCCACTCTGCAATCTAGTTTTCATTGCATTTTTTCTTTGGGGGCAGCTTCAATTGTAGGTAGTGAATGTGCAAATGTGCCAACTTGCTGAGTTGCTGTATATGCTGTTACCAATTAAGACTATGTAGAAGCTAAATTTTATCTTCTATGACATTCAAGCTAAATTTCTTTCTGTTTCCAAATAGATATGTGGTTGTTGTGTTGCCTATGGATTTGGTTCTGACCTTCCTATGGAGCACATTGCTGATCAATCGGCTACGATATGTTGCTGATTGTATTTATATGTCTTATAGGAATGTTTGAACCACCAGAACAGAAACTGCATTACTTGTTTAAAGAAGCTTAAAATGTAATTGGAGTATGGCTTGTTTAAATGCTTCATGTACTAAGAAGTAGTGGCGGAGCCAGAAATTTCGCCAAGGGTGTTCAAACTTTAAAAAAGTCGATAATTTTTTTTTAGCGGAGTGGGTGACCAAAACATTTTTTTTTTACTGATGAGTGGGTGCACCCAAATTTAAAAATTAAATTACATATCTCTTAATAACTTAATCATACGGAAACTTAAAATTATAAAACTATCAATGGTATAAAGCAAAACTAATGGATAAAAGTCAACAAAATATTTTTAGCTACTAGTTGAATATACTCCCTCTAGTTCATATTAAGTGAATTGTTAGACTTTTTCCGTGATTCAAAATAACTGAATGTTCCAAAGTTCAAGAGAATTATCGAAACTTTTTTCCATATTTACCTTTTCTTTTAATAAGATTCTTAACTATTTTACATTTTCTAAAAAAATAGTTTAGAAATAATCAAAAGTATAATAGTGGATAATAATCTTTAATTTTGTCTTTAAAAAGAATTTCTTGAGAATGTGTTATACCTAATAATTCACTTAATATAGATCGAAAATATATAGAAAACAATAAAATCTTAATTATTAGGTTAATCAATTTAAGGCTAGAAACATAAAGAAGATACGGGGCAGCTATTTCTGTGTTTTTTTGTGTTTAAAAAGAGATTGTGTTAAAAAAAGGCAGCAAGTGAGGATCTTTTTTTTTCTGTTTAAAAAGAGTGTGTTAAAAAAACGCAGCAAGTGAGGATCGAACCACAGACCTCATACACATAAATGAACACGCTTACCGCCAGACTAGCAGCCTTTGTTGTGTCTTAGGGTGTTCAATTAATTATATTTTCAGATATTAGACACTATATACATGGTATAATTTTCCGGCGAAGGGTGTTCGGCTGACCACCCTTTCATAGCTGTAGCTCCGCCCCTGGTAAGAAATATGATTCAGATGATTGTCTTATTTTGCAATTTCACAATCAACCCAATGAAATTTGGACAAAGTATAGTACTTATTAAGCATTTTTCCGTCTTCTATTTTATAAGATACTAAAAGATAGATATTAAAGAAGTGATGGTATTTAATGATAAAAGTGGAGAGAAGGGGCCATTATCCACCGAGTTTTGAACCCGTGTGCCAACCGATCTTTGGAGATTTCTCAGTTATCAAAAAAGAAAAAAGATCAACGAAGTATTTTGAAGGATATATGTCGGCCTACTTGATAAAAAATAATGTCAGCCTAATTTCTCTAATCTCATTGGGGGTGGGGGGGTGGAAGGGACCTCCTGTCTGTACTCTGTTGAAATTGCTCCCCAGTACAAGTCAATAGAATATACTCTCAAAACATGGATACCACTTTGCAGCAATGTCAAATTTGTGCTGGGAGTTGGAATCTTCTACTTGTAAGATTAAGCTGATGAATGGCCTGCTTTAATATTTTGTATAGCATTTAATATGTACTTAGATTTGCATGCTATTAACCCTTGAAAGAGAGCGGGTTAATAATTTTCTGTACAGCGTTCATTCATTCTGTTCCTATTTTTTTATGTGGTAGAAATATGTTTGAGCTATTCTATTCTCATAAGCATCTTTGAATTATCTGTTCTGTAGGGTATGTTTCTTAATGCATCTTTGAATTATCTGTTCTGTAGGGTATGTTTCTTAATGCATAGTTCTGTTTTTAAGTTTCTGTTTCAACGGTGCTGGTGACATGATATGTTTTTGTAATCTGTTCTTATTTTGTTAGAGAGGACTCAAATGCTTAAGCAAAGGCAGAATTCTAGTGGCAAGAGAAGTGATAAAAGAAATGGAAAAGTTACCAAAAGTAATTTCTCTTTAAAGAGTTTGGTTGGCTTCGGTTCAGCTGCTGGAGGAAGAAACTTTCTCGGTATGTGTTGTTCTATCTCTTCCAAACACTTATCAGAACAAAGTGAGCATACATGTTAGTTTTTTAGTACCAGATTTACGACCAAAGAATTTTGTTTTTCCTTTTTAAATATTTTAAACCTGCATTATCCCATGAAAAATAAAAATCAAACTTCAGTTTTCAACCTTCCCTTTTTTCCACTTTCACATGGCTCCCACCCTTTCCTTTTCCAAGGTCTTATGCTAGTGTCACGTGACGGTGTACTTTTTCTTTCCCTTTAGGATGCTTTACACTAGGGCTGGGCATACATACCGAAATACCTAACCGAACTGAATTTTTTCGGTAACATATTTTTGTATTTCGGTATTTCAGTTTGGTTTTCGGTAATGTGTTTTCGTATTTCGGTATTTCGGTTTAACCAAAATATACACACTAATATGCATACTATAATAGATATTATGTAATTATTAATATTATATCAAATCTACTAACTACTAAGCCTTTTTAAGCTTTATTTCCTTTTTTGCCCTTAGCAACTAGCAAGTTAGCATTAGGTTTTCATGTTTGTATTTCCGCACACTTTATCCTTCTCTTCCAAATTCCAATTCCAAATTCGACTTCCAGGCTCCAGTGACCGCCGACCAGCAACCAGCGATCGCAAGCGCCGACCAGCGACCGCGACCTGTGACCAGCAATTTCAACTGCTGCGATTTCAGGTTTTCAGTTTCTAGTTCTAGGTATTTGATCGTACTTTTTGGATTCCATGCTTTCAACTATGAATTCCAGTAAAGAATCCATCTAAATTCAATGGCGACTACATCATCCTACCCAAAACCACCAGTGTTGCATACCAACACCTTTCAAATAACTCCAAGAAAGGGATACCCATCACTACCCATTCCATTTCCAACACCCCCCCTTCAATTCCAACTGCTGCGATTTCAAGTTATCTTCTTCCATTTTCCTTTTTATCTTTTTGGTCTGATTTTCAATAAACTAATTAAGTCTGTGATAACGGAATTTAATAAACCGAGGTAACAGGGTATTAAGAAAATCGGCATGGGGTTCCGTACCTTATACTATTAAAAGCGACTCTAAATTAACCAAACCAAATTACAACAAACCGAACCGAATTATCGGTTCGGTGTTCGGTACAACAGTTTCAATAACTGAAAACCGAAAAAACCAAAACCGAACCGCATTACCAAATGCCCTGCCCTACTTTACACTGTTAACTACAGTTGTTAAATTTCTTCCCACATCATCTCTTTTCTTCTCGAATTCATATTTTCGACATGGTAAATTGTGTAGTAGCCATGTGTTTTCGTTTCTGAGAGCTTGTGTAGAGGCTTTGCCATGTAACACAATTTATCCAAATAAGTGCACGCTCAATTCTTTCCCATCATCTGGAAATCCTTCAATATATATGCTAGAGTTTCCTCCACGAAATTTTACTTTCCAGTTTCCAACCAGGTGAATAGTATTTTCATTGATCTACTGATTTTTCATGAAGTTCTCACCGTACTATTGACTGAGTCGGTATGTGGTTGGTTCACTTTGTCGTTCTTGATGATTAAACACCAAATATGTAAAGCATACATTTGATGCAAATTTACTTGATAATCTTTCTCAACTAAATCTTAGTAAATACTTTTTGCAGATGCATGTGTTTACCATGTTTTCTGAAGGAAATATATAGAGCTAAGCACAATTGGTATAATCAGTGCATGCAAAACACAATGTCAATGAAGACGAAATTACTATATTACTTCCTTACCCAAAAAAAATGAAGGCTAAAGTTACTTACAACTTTAATTGAACCAACTGCCAGTTTAGCAGTCATTTCTGTGACAAAATATCTCAGCCAAAACCTACAAGAAGTCTCAAGTCACTGCAATTTGTGTGTACCAGACGTACTTTTATAGAACATATTTTGACTACCTAGCAGGTTGAACTTTCACACTAGCACATGTGATGATGCTTGTTTTATGCAGCTTTTGGACTCGGAATTATTTGGGTAAAACATAGCAATCCATCTGTCCATACGATTGACCTGCATTCAGTAAAGTAACTCATGTAGAGTATGTCCGCACTAGCTTTTGTTGTACCCTGGTATTTACTTCTTGATTTCTACATATGTAGTCATAAAGTATGTTGTCAGTTGTCACTAGTTTTTGCTTTACCCTGGAACTTATTCGGTTGATCGATACATTCTTTGGTTATTCTTGGTGTTTAGTATTTACCAATGTGTTATACTATAAATGTTCTGAGAAAATAACAAGGGATATCTGACTCAGGAATGTATGGCTTGAAATCTGATGTCATGGATGTCACAAAAGATGTAGATGATCTGCCTTTGAGGGAACTACTTGATGGAAGTTATAAGTGTGCACCTTCTCCCAAAGATAGGAGAAACAATGCGTCAAATTCAAGTGACAGTCTCATGCAGTTGGTTAGAAATGCTAACTCCATGCTTCGATGTCAGAAGTCTGTACAGATGCAGAATTGTTCAAATGTTGATAGCAAGCTCTCTTGTCGAAATGATGGAGACAAGGGAGAGACTAGGACAGATAATCTGTCTTCTTCTGATCAGGTTAGTGTGTAAGGTTATTTGTTACCGAAATTGAATCTTGATAGTCGACTTGATCAAATAAGCCTGCTTCGTGTCCTAAGAGGGTTACTCCCTTCAGCCTAAATGGAATTGTTGAGTTTGAACTTTGAAGTACAAGGTCAAACTATCTAATTTCGGTATGCATTTGGACATCGGTTACTTTACTTTTTAAGTAAAATCTACATATTAGAAACTTCGCAAAAGTACTACAAATCACAATAAATTGCAACTAAAATTACCAAAATAATATTTGAGAAATTTGTAGCCAAAGAAAACACCGACTATGAATACCAATGCCAAATAAAACGGGACACTGTTTTTGGGTTCACAAGGTAAAACAAGATAATGTTAGACTGTCAGTATCCTTTAATTAAAAAAACAAGATAATGTCAGTATCTGCAAAAGCTCATAATCTATATTATTTTTTTCTTTTCTTCTCAAAGGTACAGGAATACAGTTGCAACGTTCAATCAGTTCCGACAATGTGTCATGCTCCATTGTATACACCAAAGGATGTGTTGGAGCGCCTTGCGCTTACTGCATCCAAGGATTTGGATTCTTTACTTGTGGATACAGTCAAGTTTGCATCTTCAAGAAACAGCAGTGATCTTCGACTAAGCAAGCCATCATCTCAGCGAAATGGGTTGCCTCCTTTTCCTTGGTCACATCCGTGCTCTGGGCATCCTAAAACTGTTCCGGATTCAGCTAAATTATCTACAAATAAGATGATTTGTCAAGGTAGATGGGTAAGAGTGGAAAACACTTTGACTCCTCTGAAAGGTTCTACTGGTTTCCTTGAGGAACTGCAATCACTCACTGACAATCACAAACTAGTTCCAACAGGAGTTCAAGTGTCTGGGCCTTTAAAAAATGAAAATGCTTCAACAAACCGCGATAGCCTTACTACATGTGAAAGGATTTCATCATCACTGGCAGCCAGCAACACTTCAGAAGTTTCACCAGGTAAATTTCTCAGGGGCTTGAGTATAGGAGTTACTGCATTTTTTTGAATGAATCATGTGCTTTTGTGCTTTCGGCATTCCACTAGAGGGATACCAGTGTACATTTTGTGTTGCATGTTCTCTTGCTTTATGATTGGTATTCTTTGAGTTTCTATGTGGAACCTGTAGGCACTAATCAAAGAGTTATTTTATTTTAAAATCTATCCATCACACGTTCCTAAAATGATTTATAGTTTTCTTGCCACTATTGTGGACAGTGACTTCATATGATGTATCTGTATTCTCTGAGTTTCTATGGAATATCCATCAGAAGAGTATTAGATTTTTTCCAAATCATACTGTATGATATCAAGAAATATACAGTACAGTCTCATGCATTGATGCACATTTTCCATTTAGCTTCCAAGAAGTGTTGAATCTTGACAAAACTATATTTCATGCATGCTGTCCTAGACATTTTTATCCTTATGAAGCTCATATTATATCTGATGATAGTAGCTGAATCTCCAGGGGTATTGGCTGCTGCTGAGACGCTTTGCAGGATTGCTACACATTCAACGCTTTGCAAGATTGCTACACATTCGTTGAAGCAGAACACTGAGGTAACAACCAAATCGCTGAAGAAACCTTCTCAGAAGGGCGGTGGCATGAGAGCATGTAAATTGACTGAGAAACCTGAAAATCAATTCATAGCACCAAAACCAGTGGTGGTATCAAATAGTCTGGTTGAAATTGCTGATGGGATACTTCCATCGAAGAAGCTTCGTCTTTCAGTTAACTTCAAAAAACCTGATAGGAAAGGACCGGTACCTTGTTCAGCTGAATCAATAAGATCAACTCCTGTCAAATCTTTTAGGGAATCTGAAGGTTTCAGTAACAGCTTTGTAAATAAACCATGTACGACGTCCCCATATACAAGGGTGATGGATAAGGCTTATAGTAGTAGCGACCAGAAGCCGAGGAAGGTAGCCAATGGAGCAGAGCCAAGGAGATGACAGAATGTTGGAGTGAACTCATTATGCAGTGAATCAGACAAGAACTTTTACTGTTGCATTTGTCTATTCCTTCTAACTGCTGGTAGACATGCAAAATATGGTAGGATTTGTATAGCCCGTCACATGGAAGAAATGAATGTTGTAATCTTATGCTGCGTTGGGTTTAGGGTTTAGACGGGGGACCATTGTGCTTGTGCCGTTACATGTAACATGGATGCCAGATACATCGATACGCTTTCAGCATTGCCTCAGTGTACATCATTGATGAGGCAATATGGTAGAAAAGTTCTCTCTTTAGCCTCTGGTATTCCGGGGACATTCGTTATGTGTGTGTAAATGTATTAATATCTACGGTCAGGACATTTTCATACTCATTCTGTGTGTGTTGTAGATTCTTATAGCTCATCTTATTCTGTCTCTTCTCCCTGCTTTTCTATTTTTCTAATGGTTGATACTGGCAATGGTTTGCCCAAGGGATTTCAATCTGCTTATGGATAACATATTTGCCTAGATGACAATTACATTTTACTTTAAACCCTTATTAGTTTTACTTTCTATTGATCGTTGTATGCTAATTTTATGAAAAAATTGGCTGAAGCCAACAACATATGCCCTCAGAAGGTTTAATCATGCGATACCTCAGTGAACGTACTGGAGTAGAACTAGACATATTTTGTTTCTAAGAGGTGACCCAAATAAATGGTTCTAATAACAGTCCACTTGTTAATTGAAGTAAAATAAAAGAAGTTCAATCAAGATTCAATAATTTGCTATTTTGTCGAAGTGCTAATAGAGGCTTCAAGCCCGAGTTATAACAAACCAACAACCACCATCCATTGCGAGATTCAACTATGTACTTTCTTTTCCTACTACAGCTTGTACAAGATCCTTGGAGATCCACACTTATCTCAATTATACTAATAAAAGAATATAATATTTTTAAAAAGAAAATAAACAATATGTTTATTAGAAAAAAAGATATTCTTTAACAAATTAAGTAATATTAAGGATGTTTTTTAAACAAACTATTAACAGAAGACATTTTATTCAGTTTCATATAATTTAAGGGCATTTTTGACTCTTCACAAAGAATAAAAAGGACAAATGGCCAAAGGAAAAAGATTTCAGCTTTCCTTAATTGTGAGGGGTGACCCGTTATAAAATAGAAGAAGACAATAAGACATGTAGTTTCATTACAACAATCAGGTAGTAGAGGATACAAATGAGTATGTATCACTCTCCACGTCTCAGAACAAAACATGAATATGCCGTTAACTAATATTGAGTGTGATACATTGAAAAAAGTAAGTAAATTTATTACTTACCTTTTAATGCTTGATAAGTAAATTTTAAAAATAATCTTATATTTAATATGTATATCCAATAAATATTGATCTTAGAAGGTATGAAATACTGCTCTCAATGTCAATATCCACTTATCATATAATACACTTTTAATCACCTAAAAATAAGACAAGAAAAAGCAAAATTAATTAAAATGACTCAAAAAAATAAAAACTATAAAATGCGTCTTCCGGGAGTCGAACCCAGGTATTGGAAGGCAATTATCCCAACCGTTGGACTACAAACGCTTGCTGCCTGTTGTTAGACACATTTTGCTAAATAAAGGAAAAACCAAAGCTTATAACAATGCATACATAAGAATCTAACCGACACACAAATTGTGTGAGACTTCTTTTTATTTTATAAATTGGGGGATCAATAATTTGTGAATTCTAAAGTGTAATCTTTAGATTTATTAAGTTATGAAATAAAAAGAAGTGTTATACAACTTGTGTTAATTATGTGTGGCACACAAATTAAAGTTTCTCATTGGACAAACATATGCTCGAGTATAGAGATCATTTAAGAACTTGTTCAAATTTCAAACAACAACTTTGAGTCCTTCAAGTTCTTATATATATATACACAACAAAGGTTAGGCCGAAGAGATACCGAAACACCTAAAGTAAACATGATTTTTCATTAAGATACCTCAACGAAAACATGTTTCAATTCAACACTCAACCTATTATAAACCGTCCTACTAGAGACTTTTTTGACAAATCCACAAGATAACTAGAAATGAGTGTAGTACAGTCATTGCTGATGTAGCAAAATAGAGAACTAGTTGATTACATATGGCATTTTTTGTGTTAGTGGAAGTACTTTTAAAGGAGAATATGAATATTTTGTAGGTAAATATGGGGTGAACGAAGACAATCAACATGAAATGTCACTTATTAATAGGAGAAAAAAGGCTCCACAAAATAGCAACCAGAATCCTTATATTTAAAAAAGTGATAATTACAGCTCAAAAAGATAAATAGAGCAAACTGTCAAGAATGAAAAACAGTCATTATGATTCAAAGATCAATGAAGAGCCCCTAATTAATTCTCTGGAACTGAAGCTACATCCCTCTGTTGTGAACTATTTGCATATAAGTTATCATAATACTGTTGCACCACCAGGACTGATGCTGTTGTGGCGTATTCCGATGAAGTCAACAAACTCCCGACTGGCCCGAGTTCAGGGCAATCAATCCTCTGGCTCAATGCAAGAGGTAGTACGCCATCAGGCCTTCGACCAACCAGAAACAAACTGCAACGACTGTAATCACGTAGGATAGTAATTGTTTCCGACACATTTCTAACAGTCTTCTCTTCATATTTGATGGAACTGTCGTCTGATATACTCGTTCTGAAAGCAGCGAGAAACTCCTCATCAGCGGAGACTAATGTTGCAGCAGAGGTGCCTTCTGTATGTATTGTTACTATCTCTTCTGAGGAATCTGACTCCACTAGGAAGCGAATGACTGTTAACTCGACTCCTGGATGCTCAGCCATACGAGTCCCATAAGCAAGTGCTTCACGATCATCATGGCCCCCAAAGTATAGAACGGTAATAGAGAAGGAAACGTTACTTGCAGATATCTGTGCAGTACCACCAAGTCCGCGATCAACAAATATCCCCACGGAACATGAAGCATGTTCAAGAACTCTTTTGTTAACCAAGTGAAAATCAGGTCGAGTTGACTCAAATGAGCCGTTGAGCCTCAAATTCTTGTGATATGGTAAAATTATCATTGCTATATTTTTCTTCTCAGCAGTAATGCAAATATCTTCATGCATATCAGAGAGTGATGAGATTGATGTCATTGGCCGCACAGAGACCTGACTTAATTGTTGGAAAGCCTCAAACGCCACAACAACGTGGTTAGCTGACCGCTGACCTTTATTCCAGAAGGGCAAGCCATTATGTCTAGCCTTGTGTACCATTAAGATAGCTGATGGTCTCTCCGAGAACTCCATGAGATGCATTGCGTATACAGAAAGCCTTTCTCCCCTCTCGGTTCCACGTGAGGCCTCAAGGAGATTAATAACCGATGGAATACTTCTAGAACTACGGAAGCAGGTTAGTATTCGCAGTTCAGTATTCGGATTTTTCCTTTCAATTCTTCTATGTTTGTAGTCGCCTTTGCTTAGCATTTTCGCTGGCCTGTAAACAGCCAGAACCAGGGGTGTGGTGATAAAGGTCGTGAAGAGAGCCATCATAACCATGATAGCAAAAGTCTGATCATTCAATACCTGCATGAGACATAGCGTAAACAATTTAAAGCTGAAACAGATGACCTGATTTCACAAAACAAATAAGATGCTAGACGAGCATTACCTTTCGATCTTTACCAATATTAAGGACAATCAGCTCCACTAATCCCTTACTGTTCATAAGAAATCCAAGAGCAAGAGCTTCATTTTTGGGAATCTTCCAGAGAAGGGAAACTATAAAAGTACCAACAATCTTCCCGAAACAAGCTGTAAATATGACCAGAACTAGCAAACCCCATGATTGTATACCTTGGATTGTAGCAACGTTCGTTTTTAGACCACTTGAGACGAAGTATAATGGGAGGAAAAGACCAGATACAAGGTCCTCAACTTTTTCAACCAATACACCTGCAAATGGCCCCTCTTTTGGAAGTAGAACTCCAATGACGAAAGCCCCAAACATCGCGTGAATCCCAATAACATCCGTGACAAGTCCAGCTGCAAGTACAGCAGCTAAAGTAGCACATATATACAGCTCATCCACAGGTTCACCTTCGTGGCAACGTCGCGAAATCCATTTAAAAATTGGTGGCACAATAAGACTGGCGCCAATGACAAAACCACAACCACAGAGGAAAACCCAAAGTGGCACAACAGGAGATAGATTATCACCAGATAAGGCAATGGCAAGTGCAAGTAAAATCCAAGCTGCCACATCATTAATTGCTGCCGCAGACATGGCCATTCGCCCAACATCAGTAGTTAAGAGTTTCAGCTCAGCCAAAATGCGTGCCAGAACAGGAAATGCAGTTATGGAAAGCGCTACACCCATGAATACAAGAAATGTGGTAGCATTTACACCTTTATTTATAGTTCCTCGAAGAATAAATGAAGTGCCGATTCCCAAAGTAAACGGAAGAGTAATTCCTGTAACAGCAATGGCAAGGACTTTTTTCCCACTCTGACGCAATGACTTGACATCTAGTTCTAAGCCAGCTAGAAATAAAAAGAACAGGAGACCAATGTTTGCCAAAGTGTCTAAGATGGTGATGCTCTTCGGTGGGAATACTGCATTCAAATAGCCTTTGTTTCGACCAAGAACTGATGGTCCCAGCAATATACCTCCCTGTATATCAGGAACAGAATGTTTAATTTTCTAAACAGAATGAAGATAACCTTTAAATTTTTTTGGCATTGTAGTACTCCTGTAATTCAATATAAAAGGTGAAATTGTTTTTTCTTCTTCCAAAAGACCGTGCCATGAAGATGAACGAAAAGGAAGACTAGAGGATCTCATCACAGAAGTTGATGACCGAAGTCTAATATACTATAACGAGGAGACAAAAAACATGTGATTCAAGAAAACAAAATAAAAGGGGGCTTTTTGATGACTTATACATGATGATCAAACCAAGTAGGCTTTTCTTGGGTAGTTACGGGTTACTGACAGCAGCATTTTGGACTCCAAACCACTACCAAAGGGAAGGAGGAGAAAGCAAAAGAAGAAATAGGACAGGTAAGTACAAAGAAGATTAAAACAGACAAAATAGTTAGAAAGGGCAGATAATTTAGCTAGAAGAGAAATAAAATGGAAAAGAATAAACCAGTAACGAAATGAAGACAATAGCGCAACAACAACATACCCAATGTAGTCCTACAAAGTGGGGTCTGGGGAGGATAGAGTGTACGAGACCTTACCCCTACCTCACGGTAGAGACCCTTAGAAAATGAAGACAATAGGGCACCATAGAAAAAATAACTGTTGGCTGATACACAATTATAGACAATGAACCAAATTTTCTCTGAGATGGTGGCAAGGAAAACAACTTACAATAACCTCAGCAATTACACGTGGTTGTCGTAGCGGCCGCAGCAAAAAGGCAAGACCTCTCGTGACGACAAGAACTAAACATATCTGTAAAATGGCCAACGGAAGAGCAAAATCCAGTGGATTATCACCTTGAAAAATGCCATTAGACGTAGCCTTCATTGGAGATGGACAATGATGATCCATAGTTTTACTGGATGCCTCTCCAAACTAGTCCTGTAAAAACAATATTGTAAAACAAGATAGCTATTACACTTCCAATTTCAACTCAAAATTATGAAAAAGATCAACATGAGAATCTTTAGTAGCACGATGAAGTAAAGAAAATCCAATATTCCCAGGGGATGTTTGAGTGGTAAAAAGCATCCAGGATTGCTCCGCTACAACCAGAGGTGGATCCAGGATTTAAAGTTTATGAGCTGCTACAACGACCTCGAGTTTATGGGTTCCTATTATAGAAATATAAAGTTTGAGCAAAAGCTACTGAGTTCACGTAAATCCATAGGTATAACGCTAAATCCACCGCTGACTACAACACTTAAAGTGAGCCTATCTACCCAAACCTTGGAACACAGATACCACAGCTACAAATATATGCATATACCTCCTTTAGAAAGGGCACTACAAATTCAATCAGCACCAATCCTTACAATAAAAAAATGGAACAAGTAATTCCAGCTGGGATGTCTCGAAAACAACGATTTTCTTGAGCCGAAGGTCTATCAGAAACAAATTCTCTACCGTAGTGAGGTATGCCTACAACCTACCTTCTTCTCCAGACCCGAAACTATACGGAGTATGTTATTGTCGTGCAAATATCAATCAATTCACTGACACCAATTAAAAAAATACTATTTTTTGCACAAAACATATGATACTAATCGAAATTCGGAAAAAGAATATCCAGATCAAAGGATCTATATCAGTTACTTGTTCATCAGACTTATGACTGATTTTTTATTTATTATTATCAATATACCAAATTAAACAGAAATATTTGGGCAGTATGCTATACGATGAAAAACGAATAGAAAAATCATACCTTGTAACCTTTGTTTAATTAATTGCGAGATTTGCGAACAAATAAAAAATCAACATCAAAATCAAGGAAGATAAAGATAGAAGAGAGTGTTTTCTTTTTTTTTTTTTTTTGTATACTTTTGAAAGAGATTGGTGTGTGAACAAGTAGCTTTCAGTCCCCCAAAACAGTATAAAAGTCCGAGAATGAATGAAAGTACAATCTGACAGTACAAGATATTCTCCCTTCCGTTTTACTTGTTCATTTTGAGTTTTGCAGGTTTCTTTTAAAATTTAATAATTAATATAAATATTTTATCATAATATTCATACTTTTTTTTATCATATATTAATTGATTATTATACTAAAAATAATTATTTCATATTAATTATTTATCTTATTAAATCAAGAAAGCATTAATTAATTTTTCTTTATTTTATATTACAATTAATTCTTTTTTGAAAGTATTCATATTTGGTTGGAAAATTCTAAAGAAGTTTTTTAAGGGGTGGATTAGTAAAATTATCTTTTTATCTATGATTTCTTAAGCACCGTGTAAAATGAAAATTGATCAACTAATATGTAACGGAAAGAATATTAATTAATAGGAGAATGACTTAAATATGTCATCAATTTTTTTTTAAAAAAGCTTACTTATGTTATCTATTAAACTTTTGATTCATCTATGTTATATTTTTATTTCAGAAAATGTTCATTCATACCGTTAATAAATAATGACATAGATGCATCTTTTTCTCAAACGAACTTGATATAGATGAATCAAACTTCTAAAGGAGACGGATGAGTCTTTTCTTAAAGTTTGATGACATATTTAAGTTTTTCGATAGTCTAAACTCTAAAGTCTTCAAAATTAATTTGAAAAATATGTAATTAATGTGGGGATATAAAAAAATTATTTTTAATACGTTAAAAATAAAATATATTTTTACCCTTTTGAAATACTGTTTTCATTTTTATTTATTCAATTTAAAATATCAAAAGATAATTAATCAATTAATGCCTAATTTGCACTTGTAGTCATTGTTTTGAAGCTTGTAAGGATCCCCAATAACCGGTCAACGAGCAACGGAGCAAGAGCCATATTCATCTTCATATGATGAGTTTTTCCCTTTTTATTTTATCCTTTTTTATGCCTCAATTTTCTTGAATACTTTATATTATAATTTAGGATAAAAGCCTAAATTTGAAAAATGAATAAAAGATATGAAAGGATTTATGCTTTGGATCTTTGAAATTGTAGTAGAAGTCTAACCATACCTGATAACTATTAAAATTTGCGTTTAAAACAAAAAAAATAAAAAAAGGATAAGTATAAAATAATAAATATTCTAATAACATAATTAAGAGAGAAGATATTCAATTCCATAATTAAAGGTTTTCTAACACTTTGTTTGATGGTTGTTATCGGCATTGTTTTTTTTTTTAAAAAAATCAATTTGAGCTCAGGGCTTGTTTTGTTTAATAATACAATAAAAGATACATTCAGTATTGTATTGTTAGTTTAGATATAATGTTTGTTTTGATTGCTAACTAAATTCTATTGTATCGTATTGTTTAACTCTAGGACTTAGGTTACGACGAAAAGACTCATTTTATCGATATGTGACATTAAATAACGACGGAAAACAATACAATTTATTCAAATACTATATTCATTATACGATATAGTACAACACAATACAATACATTATAAAACAATACGTAACAACCATCCAAACAAAGTGTAATTGTCACTAATTGGTAATTATATAAGATAATCATACTCTAATAACGTAATTAAGAGAGAAGATATCCATTCCATAATTAAGGTTATATAATATTTTTGTGTCTTTTTTTTTGTTGTTAAATCTTCTGTAATGGATATAGATGTTGAAAACGATTTTGTTTTACATGTTTTTTGCAATTTAGATGTAAATGTTGATTTCTATTAATAATGAATGTTTTTCTACATTGATTGTTGAAAATAAGTTTGTCTTTATTGTTTGAGATTAATGGTATAACTATTATGTATAATTCGTGGTGTCACATTTAAATGAATTTGTTTTATAATTTTGATTTATTGTGTGGTTTCACAAGTCAATATATCAATCGTATAATATTGGTATGAATTGTGATTTTATGCTCGCCAAAACCTACCATATAACCCATTAGTACTAATTAATTTTAAACTAAAGTGTAAATAATTAGTGGACATTTGTACATTCAATTTGGTGCACTTCAACGTTTTCATGTGTGAGTATGAATTCTTCCTATTTTTGATATCTCACCTTTGTTTTAAAATGCATAATAAGTGTGTGAATTCTCTTTTGATAATAAAGGTATATGAAAATCTGAGAATTTGATGGATGATCGATAATTTGTTTTTGTATTGTTCTAATTATATCAATGAAGCTAAAATATTGAAGCACACAAACACATACAAAATAAATAGAGAAAAAGAAATAACATAATGTCATGAGGTTCGGCCAATCTAATATTCTTGAGGTAGAAATACAGAGTTTATTTCCATTGTGAATGAGAAGAATGATATCGAAAATCCCCAATTACAACCACTTAATGGGAATACTACTGCTATCGGAGACAAGAGTTGCTCACATGGTAAACACTTTCCACCTCCAACCTTAAGGTTATGACTTCGAGTCATCACAGAAGCAAAAAAAGGCGGGAGCTCCTATGGGATACAGATAAGACCGAATCCATTTGATTTTAAAAAATGAGTACTAATTCTCAACTTTTCGAGCAATCCTTCGTGAATAGTTGTGAACGACTGATTTTTTTCAATCTTTTTTACCTTGGTTTCATAGGGGCAAGTCAGAAAGATTGAGAAATAGAACCATCTGATATATGCTCTTATTACACTTGTAGTCTCTAAAGAATGAGAACCAGCTATGAAGCATCTACATCGGTAACTCCAATATTGTATACATCATTAGTCCAATTCTACCCATAATAACTAACTTGCAAAATGGATCTCTTTATGATCCGTTCTTCCTGACCCTGCTTCACCTTAATTGTTATTTGAACAAGTAAAAGTTTCCCTTCATTTACTTCTGTCAGGACAATGAGAAGACATATGATTCTTGTTTTTCCTTTGGATTCCCTTCTATAATTGTTAGAATTTTTTCATCCAAATCTATCACAGCTGTGCAAAGTGTGTACAACAATGGACCTGAAATAAGGTTAAAGATGCATAATTTTATTAATAAAATGGATATCAATAGAGGAATATGTGCAATATTTTTGATGAATTCAACTAACTACCTGTCATGTAAATAGGATACTTCTCATTGTTCATGTCACCAACAAGTGCTAAAAAATCACTTTTTGATTCCTTTGCTAAAGAAGATGCTCTTGTTTGCCTGCTCAAAGAGTTCTCATCTTGTGCCTTCATTAGCCAAAATATAGACAAGAGGTTATTACGTTATCAGATCACCTAAAAGATAACTGGCAGTAAACGTCCATAAGAAGAAGAAATATTACATTCTATGATGGATTAAACTGCACTGATAGGTGAGGCAAAGTTTAAAAAGTGTACTTGCCTGCTTTACTTGAAGATGCAGATACATGTTAGCATGGAAGAATGGAGTTTCTCCGATTTCACAAACTGAAATTCGATTTCTTGATGCAGTTTCAACGTTCAAAATCCTTCGAGTCCTTGTGTCTATCAAATTATAGCTGTGCCCTACTGAAGCTTCTGATGAATGAATCCTCTGGAATCTCTCAATGATGAACATAAAAACGTGTTACCATCTTGTGTTAATAAAATGAACCTTAGCCTAACTCAAGCCCAGAAGCTAATTCGTGAGGTGGAGATAGATGATCCAAGATAATATAAGGAAACAACATTGTAGTCTCTCAACCAATATGGAACACCCAACACCCTCCCTGCACGCACAAAAACTAGAAATTTTGGAGTGCAAATAAACAGTAAGGTATGAGGCTCAAACAATTGGAATGACTCTAGCCTCAATACCATATAACTCAAAACCCATAATACATAAACAAACACTCAAACTTGGTCTCAAGCACTCCAACTTTGAGAATGTATATCTAGACCGCTCAACTCGTCTCCACTGTGTCAGTTGAACACTTCAACTTACAAAATGATCATCTAGACACCTCCAAAATTTGTGTCATGTCAGCGTCGGGTGTGCATGATACAAAGTGGAGACGAGTGGAGTGTTTAGTAGTCGGTTATGACCCAAGTTGAGGTATCTAGATGTGCACTCTCAAAGTTTGAGTGCTTACTCATCAGTTGAGTCCAAGTTTGAAAGTCTATTTTGAGTAATATACCAATGCAAAAACTAGCTCATTAGGTGAAGAATGACAAGACTACCTAACAATAACTCCTTCCCTCAACCAATATACGACTTTTAACAACGTGAATCAAAAGAGAGAAGAAAACTTAGAGCTTACAGCCAGAGCATCCTCAATGCTAGTTGCTTCAAGCAGGTCTCTGGACACAAAATTTCTACCAATTGCACCACCTACTATCTCTTCTTCACATGGTGGTACTGAGTTCAATGTAAAAGCCTATAATTGATATATAATTCAAATATTAATACAATCAGAAGTAGATATATTACTGATAATTGACAAGAAATGAATATCAGTATACCACTCCATGATTATTAAATCCAAATGCACAACTTGGAAGTTCTCCAGCATATGTGTAAGCAGTGAATGTTGTTCCATTAGAAAATGTCACCTTAACCAAATAACTGCAATATAATGAAAACGGAAAAGGATCATATTTTTTAAAAACACCACATATATATAAAACAAGGATTTCTTGCTGTAAAAAATAAAAGTCATAAAACAAACACAACTGCTCAAACATGGCTTCGGCTGGCAAGTAAGCACTTCAACTTTGAAAATGCACATCTAGACACCTCAACTTGGTTTCAACTGACAACCAAAACATTCCCACTGTGTCTCGTGGATGCCCGCCGCTAAAGTGACATATAAAATTTGGAGGTTCAACTAACACATTGAAGACGAGTTGAGGTGTCTAGATGTGTATATTCGAAGTGTTTACTTGCTTGCCGAGGCCAAGTTTGAATGACTGTTTATGTATTATGTCGGAAAAAAAAACAAGATAATTTACGTGTGTCCAACGAGAGCAACATTTGCATCCTCATTATGAACTGCCACAGCCATGGAATTACTAACAACAAGAATATCAGAACAGTCATCATTAATGTCTTCCTCCTTGGGATATTCCTCTGTCTTTGGAATGAAAGGCAATATTTCTTTCCTAAAATTCAATAGTAAAATCTGGAGAAACCAAAAAAATATCAGTTTGTTAATTTATCTACTTAAAAGAATAAGTATGGAGTATGGACAACAAAGTCCCTTCGTGGGGTCGATGATATCCTTCCGCACTAAATTAAAAGTTTAGAAGTACAAAAAACTCCTACTAAGGTGCTTCTCGTTTAATGTAATGGATCTTTTAAGTGGCAAAATCAAAATTTTCACTACGCAAAAGCACATAAGAAAGTCAAGGTGTGACTCAACATTTGGCATAATACAACTTCATATATATAGTCTAGAGTGGAGCTACTACAACTTTGCTTACGGGTTCAACATAACATATTAACTTTGGCTCAAACCTTGCATTTGTTTTTATAAATCAAACCTAGTATTCCTTCTGTCCTAAATTATATGACACACTTTCTTTTAAATCAGTCCAAAAAAAATGACATGTTTCTTTATTTATTAATAATATGATGATTTATATTCACACAAGCACTTGTGACTTGTTTTAGACTATAAGTTCCAAAACTTTTTTTCTTAAACTTCATGTCAAGTCAAATAACATCACATGAATTATGACAGTGGGTGAATAAAGAAGCTACCAAGAAATCAATGACCTCAACTTTCTACAATATAGTGCCCATAAACTCAAAATCTTAGTTTAGATGAACCTTTAGGCCCCTAACTCTATTAATAAGTCCTACACGATGCAAATTTAAATTAGTCAGAAGACATAATACAAAATACAAAAAAAGGGAAGAAGGGTAAGTTAGGAAGTTCACATTGAGAAAGGGGACACAACTTCCTTGAGCAATTCCTTTGAGCTCATTCCAATAATTAGGGAACTTGTTCTTGTTTGTTTGAGACAAAGTATGTATAAGTGTTTGGGAATTTGGGAGTTGAGCAAAAGGGAGTAGTTGATTTTGAAGAATAAGGTCAGTAGATAACCTATTTTGTATTAATTTGGAGAATCTCTGGCCTATCAAAAAACCAATTTGGAAACCCTCATCTTCTTCAAAAGGGCCAAATTCATACATTTCTAACTTGTTGGATTCCAAATTTGTGCTTCCCATGGCCACTATGTGTGTGTAATGGTTTATGTTGATGGCACCTTATCTTAAAAAACATTTGTCAACCTTTTTATACCTGAAAATTGGGGCAAAATGGTTAAAGGAACAAGTAATTATCTAAATGAATATTTAAAAATTGATCAAATATATCAATATTATATAATGAAAATGGATATCTAAATGTTTATTTATTTATTTATTTATTTATTTATTTATTCATTCATTTATTATTTTTCATGATTTGTTGCTTTCTGGAATCTAAATTTATTTTGTTTTTTAGCTTGTATTTTCACGTGGGCATGAAATAATATGAATAAGAAAATAATCCAAACAGTCTTTAACTTAATCGATTAAAGTAAAAAGCTGAAAAATGTATAATGTAGGTATAATTCATGTAAAATAAATATATGTATAATTACATATAATCAACGTATAATTCATGTATATCAATTAATAAAAGTAAACAATGAATTTGAGGGCTAATTATGTAAAATTCTCTAATGAATATGCATATTATCTATGGAATAGCCCATTTTTATCAACATTAAATATGAGTGAGTAAAATAAAAATAGAAATTGCTTAACTCATTTTCTACCTGTTCATATCCCGACTGCCTGTTTGTCACTTTTATTGAGAATTATCTTTGATATTTTATTTAGAGAAAATAGCGAAACGACTCACCAATCTGTTACCCAATTCTCAACTATACACTTATTCACCACGGAAGTCCTATTACCTCCTTAAACTATTTAAAGTGAAATTATTTGCTCCCTAATGCTGAGGTGACAAAGAAAGTGTAGTTCACTCTCTTTGAGAAAATGAGAGGTAACCATAATAATTAAAACTTTAATCTTAAAATTGTTTTATTTACTTTATATTGGTTTTATGTTTTTTAAAATTTTTAAGTTACCTTTCACTTTTTGTTTTATTTTTTCATTTTACGTTCTTTCTCTTTTTTTTTTTTTCTTCACCCGAGCAACACTCGTCAGCCTCCCACCATTAAGCTACTCCCTCCGTCCACTTTTAATTGTTGTAATTTTCATTTTTAGAGTCAAATGATAAGAACTCTGACTAACATCTTACTATATATTTTTTCATCATTTTAATATGCAAAAAATTGTAATTTATAGTACTTCTCGCATAGTTCAGGAATATCTAAATTTTTTGTTTAAAATATCGAAGTAATGTCATCTAATTTAACTTTGAAAGTTAATCAAATTGACTTTCAAAAAGCACAACATGACAAATTAAAGTGGATGGAGGTAGTAATTTTCATCCTCAAATCACAATTTTTTCACGGTAGATCCACTTCTCATCGCTGTGAAAATTTGACAATAACTTAAAATCAAAAGTCAAGAGGATCAAATTTTATTGTCATTAATAGAGAAATTTAGGAACCCTTGAGTGAAATTAATAAGTTCTCTTAGTTATATAATCCTAACCCAACCAGCGTACATAGTTGTCGCGCCGTCAAACGCCATCTACCTCCGCGACCATCGTGAACCGTCGCGTTCATCTTTAAAGTTGCTAAGCTTCCGATAATTTCAACCAAAATCCAAAACCCACTTTGAAAAATCAAATTTGAAGTCTCCAAATATTGAAAATTATCACTCTTTTGTGTTCATCACTAAGCTTCCATGCAACCCAATATCGTACCAAACAACATCAAAGGTAAATCTTTTACCATTCTTAATTGACCCTTTTAAATTCTTTTGTTTTATTGAACAAGAATCATGATGAATTTTTAGTTGATGTACAAAAGGTTTATAAAGAAAATTTCAGTCAAGAGTTTCTAAATTTGAGCTTGTTTTGTTAGTTTGAAAAATCATTTCATCAAAGTAAAGAAAAAAAGGAGTAGGAAAGGAAAGAGAAAGAGAAAGAGAAGAAGGGTAATATAAAAGGAAAAGTAGAATAAAGGAAAAATAATATTTTTTTTATTTATTTTAAAGGTAAATTACGTGGCAGGCGTGTGCCACTTACTTTTTGATACAAATCTGAATGTGAGTTTTTAAGAGGTATATAATATACTTTTAAAATGTTCAGGGGGTAATAGGACTCCCGTAAAGTATAAGTGTGTAGTTGAGATTCCGACAATAGATTAGGAAGACCTTTGGCTATTTTCTCTTTTATTTAAAATTAGTAGAAAGAAACAAAAAAAAAAAAGGGAAAATGCATAAGTACCCCCTCAACCTATGCCCGAAATTTCAGAGACACACTTATACTATACTAGGGTCCTATTACGCCCTCCCCCCGAACTTATTTTATAAATAATTGTCTACCCCTTTTCGGCCTATGTGGCACTATAAATCAGATAGCTTGAAAAAATTGTCAACACGCGTTGGGCTCAAAAGATAGTGCCACGTAGGCCGAAAAGGGATAGAAAATTATTTATAAAATAAGTTCAGGGGAGGTAATAGGACCTTAATATAGTATAAGTGTGTCTCTGAGATTTTGGGCATAGGTTGGGGGTACTTATGCATTTTCTCAAAAAAAGGGATAACTATAGCTCTTTTATCTGTCGAAATTCTTTATTTATTTTTTAAAATTATATTATCTATCAAAATACTCTTACTACATAAAAAAAATGAAATTTATAAAATAGAGAGAAGTATCAAAAATACCCCTAAATTTGGCGCAAATTATTAGTTTTATCTCCAAACTGTTGACAGTCTTAAAAGCACATCTTTACTTGACTAATTGAAGCTAAATACACCGCCAATTTGCAACATTAGTGAATACACCCTTAAATTCTCGCCAAGTTTAGGGTTGTTTTCAACACTGCTCTCGATTTTTATTAAGAACTTCATGTTCCTACAAGAGTTTAAGACAACTTGCTATGTCATGTTGCATATCGAGAGTGTATCAGTGGTGTATCTAAGTTTAGTTAGTCAAGTAGAGGGGTGTTTATAAGGCTATCAATAGTTCGGGGATGAAACTAATAATTTGCGTTAAATTTAATGATGTTTTTGATACTTCTCTCCGTAAAGTATTATTAATTTATTATGAATTAGGAAAGAATATATTAGACAAATATAACCATTTCCCGTTAATATGAGATCATCACAATTTATTTGGACTTTCACTTTATTTATCATTCAAATTGTTGTAAGATGCAATTAGTGGCTCTTTTTAAAACAAAAAAACATCAATTTGTGTTTGTAGGGTAAAAAGGATTGGGCTTCAAGATGAAAACCCAAAATACCAACTTCGACTCTTGAGCCCAAGCTTCACCATTTGGGTCATTCCCGGATGCCCTAATTTGGGTTGGTGTTCAATTTTTGTTACTCAAATTTGTTGATCTTTGATTTTTGTCCTTCGACATTTTAAACAACAAAAAAGTGGAAAAATATTTCTCACATCAGAAAAAATAATACAAGGCAAAAGTTTGTATTTCCATATCGTAATGTAACAAAAGTTATACCCTGTTATGCTACTTAATTTTTACCGAATTTATATCGTTAGAAGCATTAGTTCAGTTCATAATCTATAAATTTATGGCTTAAGAGACATAATTTATTCCTACAAAACTTTTTTCGGACAAGGCAGAAGTTCATTACTTCACAACTTATGTTGGACAAGAAAAGTTCTATGAATTTATGTCTTATGAAATTAGATCATGATTAAAAATACTTTATTCCATAATTTTTCAATAAATTAATAGCAAAAATAAAAATTAAGTACCATAAACCATTATATTTGAAGATAAATATTAAAGACCGTTCCAAAAATTGAGCCCATCTGTGCAAAAACATGAGAAAAATTACTTAAATAGGTACCTTTTAATAAATAATACCGATTTTAGCGATATTTTTTATTTATTACCATTTATAGCAATATAAATTAATATTATGATAAATATGCAATATGTATTAAAAGTGAATTATGTATGCAATATATATGCATTATAATTGTTTTAAAATATATTATGCTTGTTTGATAAGAAATTGATACACTGTATTATAAGTGTATTAAAATGTGTGATAAATGTATTATCCTTCAATAAAACTTGTATTATATGTGTTTTATAAATTATCCTTTGTAATATGTATTAAAATTGTATTATAGATATATTAAAAGTGATCAAGTGAAAAAAATATTATTGCTATAAATGATAAATATTTTCTTAATATGGTCTATTTATGTAAGTGTCCCGAAAACATGTCATCATTCCTTGTAAAAATAAGCCCAGATGACAAGTTTTTGGGCCACTAGTCAATATCTAGTTTATTTTGTTTTATAACTTACATAAATTTCATAGTCTAAAGAGTAAATTACATTTTATCTCTATTTTTTTTAATTACAATAATTCCTTAAAATTTGTACCTTCCGGATACATAAGTCACCAACCGGATACATTAATTCACCATCCGGATACATTAACTCAAATACAAGAAAAATCTTTTTTGTTGCGCTAAAAAAGGAATAAAATCTGAAAATTAACTAAATCCCATAAATTATGCTTATGTTTCTTCTTACTCTCAATCATACAGAGGCAAATCCTAATAGAACGAAGAAATTCAAAATTTCAAATTGGTCCCCCATTCAACGAAGAAACCTTTCAGATTTGATTCAAAAACTTTTGTCGAAATTTTGGGTAAGTGACATGAGTTATGAAGGATACAAAAGTGATGAAATTGTTGTTGGACAAACGATATCCTTTTTAATCTTTAAGTTCATCGAAGATCCTTCCAATTTTGATACAAGATTATCAAAAAATTTGATATTCAAGATTCTTTCTTCTCCTAGTTCAGCGAAGATCCTTTCAATTTTGATTCAAAATTGTTGAAAATTTTGAGATTCAAAATTCTTCTCCTAGTTTATTGAAGATCCTTGTCGAAAAATTTGAAAAGATACATCATAAATATCTTTGCTACTTAACATTTTACTATTTATGTATCTTGTTTAAATTGATAAGTATTGTATTTATACTAGATACATTAAATAAATAATTGTTGCCCATAAGATGTTAGATTTGAGATCGATACATTACTGTGTGGTAGTTTCTATGTAATTGATACATTTAGTATAAATTCGAATTTACGTATCATATCTAAAAAATTAGTGTACATTACTATTTATGTATCTCATTTAAATTGATAAGTATTGTATTTATACTAAATACATTAAATAAGTAATTGTTGCCCATAAGATGTTAGATTTGAGATCGATATATTACTGTATGGTAGTTGCTATGTAATTGATACATTTAGTATAAATTCAAATTTACATATCATATATAAAAAATTAGTGCATGATACATTACTTTTTTTAAAAAAAATTATAATCGATCAGAGAGAGATTACATTAGTATACAACTTGCATGTAAAAGCAAGAATTCAATGATTTGGTATGAATTATCGTGTGTTATGACACATTCGTTAAATGGCCATTCCATAGGCCATAAGCAGAAACTCTCATCATGGAAGCAAACTCGGACCCAGTTATGCTGCAAAGGAGTTGATCTAAAGAAACTGCAACCAACGATTGTCTGGCAACAAAAATGCTCATGAATGATCTCACGCTTATGTAGCTGCAACCAACTTTCTGATCAAAATATATCCTTAACCTACAGAAAAGAAACTGATTTTGAATTTTAAACGTGAATGAGAAAATAACTAGCAAGATTTTGTGACTAAAAATAAAGAGAGATTTGTGGAGTGAAATAAGGAAGGGATAAATGTTGGTTTTGGGAGTTAGGATTTATGTATCCAGTGTTTGGGAGTCTGGAAGTAAAATAAGGGATTTTGGAAAATTTTATAACTGTTAGGGAATAATGAAAATTATGGAAAAAAAGGTGAGTAAATAGATAACTTATCCTTTTTTAAAAATGTAATTATGATAATCACCTTTTAAGCAAAATATTACATCAAATAACTTTGAAAATGTGTTGTAGACTTATCATTGGCATAAAATAAAGGGAAAATTGTATAAAATAACAAACTATTAATTCAAATTAAATGATATAACCATAGTTTGATTTAATTGTAACCCGTAGCAAACAGTTGTCATTCACCTCTCTCCCTAGGTTTCTCGCTCGCCTCTCTCGCTTTTATACAAACACAAATGTATAAAATGCGTTTGTGTTTGTATAAAGCGAGAGAAAACTGTATATACAAATGCGAATACATATATTTTCATCCTATACACTTATAATTATACAAATACAGATCTTCCCCTGCCCAGTTCTCTTTTGTCTTCTCTCTTTCTCGCTTTATACAAACATAGATTATACAAATTACAATGTATAATTTGTATTGTATAAAGCGAGAGAGAGAGAGATTTGATATACAAATGTTTTATTTCGATTCAATTGTATATAAATTCAAAAAAATTTATGCAAATATACAAACACATAAAATTGAATTGAGAGGCTGCTTGCGATTTATACAAACGAGAGGCTGTCAGCGATTTATACAAATGGCCTGCCAACGAAATTATACAAATCTGAAGCTCCTGCTAGCGAGTTATACAATCTGATGCTCCATAGCAAACTATAACTATAACATACAAATATGATTTTTATGTTTGCTATATGTGAAAGTTACTCTAAAATAAACCCTACTTTGTAATCTTCGCACATAATATCCATCCAAACATGTTTATGTCTATTAAATCGAACCATCAAAATAGAAATTGAAATTTCAGAATCTTTTTCTTTCTTCTCAAAATTTCACCAATTTTTTCATTTTTCTCCTCAAATCTCTTTAAGCAAATTTCTAAAATCTCTCAAAGTATATCCCTAAATGGGTGTAGTGCCTTTAAACTCCCCTACAATAAAAGGCAGTTTAGTGTATTAAATTTTTACTATGTGTGGGATTCGAAGAAGAATCTAATAAATAGAGTCTATCGTATGCAATCTTGTCCTGCATTTATGCAAGAGACTATTTTCGCAGTTTAAATATGTGACCTTATATTCACGTGTCAACAACTATAGTTACATCAAGACCTTCCTTCTCCACCACTATTGGTATACAACCACAATGTAATGATAGGATCATATGATCAATCACAAGACATGAATGTAAACAAGTAACCACAATACATTAATACAAGTCAACACATATATCAACAATCATATCAGATATAGACTCCTAGTTACAATTCTTTACTTAACCAATGCATGAAACATGTTCCATGTGATCACAACAACACATATCCGGTCCTCTCATAGAATTCATACATAAATTATTAGTGTACCGGCGTGGAATCTAAATCAACCATTAGTATTTCATACCAACTATGATATCCGAGCTAACTGTTAGTATTATGTACTAGCATGGTACCTGAGTCAACCAACAATTACAAACAACATGTACAATCACAATCACAATGAACAATCATACTTGAAACCACAAGTAAATAAACATGTTCATTGCATGAGATTATCCAGTGGCGGATGTACAGTGCTTCGAGGGGGGTCGGACCCCCCTCGATAAAAAAATTACACTATATATATAAGATCGATTTTTTTCTGTATATATATATATATTTAAAATTGAACCACCTGAATATATATCAAAGGAGTAGCCCAACGGTTGAGGGGGTTCAAGATTTCGCTTAAGTGAGCTTTGGGTCGCGGGATCGATTCCAGGCAACAACATATTTTTTTGTTGTAATTTTTAGCTATTTTGCAGGCTTCAGACTTCAGTTTTAAGTGTAATTTTTAGTGATTTGTGTTTTTTGTTAGTCTTTCTAATGTTAAATTTGTGTTTGCTCTCCATTTGCACTTTCAGGAGCCGAAGAGCATTCTAAAGGAATTGAAGAACTTGTAGAACTTTTTGAATGAGTTGTGCTACTTTATTATCATTTTATAGATATGTACTTCAAATTTATTTCTTAAGATAAGTTGTAATTGGAAGAAATTATTTGAACTAAGGATTTTTTTTTGTCAACCCGTTTGTTAAACAATCCGTTCATATATGACCCGACCCATTTATTTATGGATAATATTAGCATGTTTAATATTTTTTTGAACCTCCTTGATAGAATTTATGGCTCCGCCACTGAGATTATCAACATGCTGTCAATTCACATTAGCTTTTTAGTTTTCTTCACATACAATGCACAAGTAAATACTATACAACATTTAATATGCACACATTACATAGCTTGAAAAACAAACAATCATCGATCACCTACCTCGAATCAAACCTTGAAAACTCTAAAGAACTCGAGTGTTTTCCTTTTTACAATACCTTGACTTATTCTTGGTCTAAATAATAAGAAAATACAATAATCAATGATGGCCTAACAATACCATAATTATACTCAAATCCTAATCCTAGGCCAATTACATGATCATTCTACCCAAATAAGGCTTTTCCCACCATAATTTCAAGTTAAAACTCTCCCCTAGGTTGACCACCTTGGATTCTAGGGCTTAAGAATCAAATTACAAGTTAAGAGAGTAATTAACTTACCTTTATCAAAGATAATGATCGAAAACAAATGGAAAAAAAATGGGGTCCAGAAAAGTGTGGTTGATTTGTTCTTTTACCATGTCAGCCACCCTCTCATTTAGTCGATCTTGATTGTCCGAATATGAGAAGTGTTGCCCTAGGTTGCTATAGTTCCCCAAAACGAGATAGTTACATAATGATCAATTTTGGATCTCTTTCAACATAAAAATTCGACTAACTCCACTATAGCAGCCCAATGCGCTATAACGGCCCAACGCGCTATAGCGACACCACCCGCCAAAGCAAAGTGACACCCGTTATAAAGTCTCCATTCCGCAACACACTTTCAAAACTTGATGTTCCAAACTAACTCATTCACGGCAACATCGATATTAGGAGTTATACTACTCACTCGAATCCACTTCTGGAAAGTCATACAGACTCTTTAATGTATTAGCTATTAGAAAATCCAACTCAAGCTTAGGCATTATTAGGGTTGTGTATCGGTCGATTCGGTCCGGTTTTAAGTATTATCGGTTCGGTTTATCGATTTTCGGTTTTTAAATATGCTAAACCGATAACCAAACCAATAAGATATTTGTTATCGGTTTTCGGTTTATTGATTTTAGGTCTTTATCGGTTCGGTTTTCGGTTTAAACAATAAGAAAATGCTTTTAAAATAAAGATATGGCTTATCCAATAATTTGACACGATATACATACATCAAAATAATCGTACCAAACGGAGGTCATCACAACAAAGTCTTTGGTCAATTTTCGATATTTACAATCGTGCAAAAACTAATATTAGTCAATTATAACTAAAACTAATTAAAACCAAGTCCAATTGTAAATCGGCAGTTCATCTTGAACTATCTTTAACAGCTGCCAAATCCATCGGATAATCAACAAAATCTTCACTAAGTTCCTAACCAAGATAATCACAAGCCTTGAAGAAAAAGTGGAAGAGATTTGTGAACTTCAACATTTAATACTAACATAATGGGCAACCAAAACACAAACTAAAACTAATTATATTAATACTAATTATATTAATATTTTTTGTTTAATATTTTATATATATATATATATATATATATATATATATATATATATATATATAACTAAAAATTATTATTATATTCTTAATGGGTTATCGGTTAACCCAATAACCCAATATTAAAAACCAATAACGAACCGATAACCCAATAATTTTTTTTTGTAAAACCATTAAATAACCGTTAATCCAATAACCCCGATAACAATAAACCAATAACACTTTTATCGGTTCGGTTTATCGGTCGGCTCGATTTTTGCACACCCCTAGGCATTATCCTCAATCTCTTCCTAGACCTATACTTCACCTTTCTAAAATTTCGTCAATAACTTGCCTAGCCTAGCCTAAGATTTTCAAGTTACTACTCAAAAATGTTTCTGATTCAAATCTATCACCGGTGGTCTACCCATAACAACCAGAATGGGTCATTACAATTAGTTATTCACTATTTTTGTTGTCAATACTTTAATTTTTGTTAGAGATTTTTTTCACTTCTTTATTTTTCAAATTTTTTTTCTTCATCTAAGGAATCAATCAAAAACAATATATATGTGTATCTCAACAAAGTAGGACAATCCGCATATACTCTACACATTGAGTATTGTTATTGTAGTTGTACACTCTACCTTCCTCCTCCTCTTCTTATGAGATCACATTGGATATTGTTGTTATTACCTAAGAAATTTTTTGTGTATTCAACTACATATTGAAGGGTGATTGACAAGACTAAAAGGAAACTATTCCAAGTTGTGTTTAACACAAATTGAATGACGTATATAGTACTACTACTACTTTAGATACTTCCACTTTTGGACTAACGGAACCAAATACTTTAAAGTGAACAGTATTTAGTTGCCATGCCAAGGAGATAAGCTTAGGCTAGCTAGGTTAGTTCCAATTCCATGAACTAAACTGTAACTAAGTACTGAATGGCTTTTCTCCTTTCCTTTTTATTTTTTCCATTTCTATGTGTTGTTATAAGTGAAAGATTGAAAACATGAGCAGAATTTGGAAAGGACTTGAGAATGACAAAGGGCCCTTTAGCAGAAGAAAATGATAAATAATTGTTCAGAAGAAAAAGAATATTACTATTCACCTCGTTTCAATTTATTTGTCCTTTTATTCTATCTAGTTTATTTAAAAAAGAATGTTTATTTCCTGAATGACCTACTTGTGGACATCAAAGTAGATGCATGTGTTTGTTTGTTTCAATTTTATAGAAATTTAAATATCTACTTGTACACATACTAATAGACAAGTAGATGTATGTGTGTATTTGCTCAATTTTGTATACAAATTTAATTATTTATTTGTGTACATTCAAAGTTGAAAAGCATACTATCAGATGATATCAAGTTAAATGACATGTTTATGTATTATGTCTTTGATATATATCACGTATCTTTAATTTAAAATAATAGAAATCAAAAGTCTCTTTTACTTTTTTAAAACTTTGTAATGAGTCAAAACAACACAATCAAATTATAAGGAAGGGATAAGTGAACAATTCAAGTCATGAAGATCCAGAAAGAAGTACTCACTTCATCCTTTTTTTTATGTCACACCTTTTCTTTTTTTTAATCGGTGTCATAAAGAATGTCAACTTACTATTAAAAAAAATTGTTTTCCATTTGATGTCTGGTATACCTGCATTAAAATCTCATTTAGAGGGAATCACTCCCTACCAAGGATTCGTCCATACTCAAGGCTCGAATCTGAATCTCTGGTTAAGAAAAAAATAACTACTTATTATAATTAAAAACAGTTTAATTATAAAACTACATTTTCATCTTTAATAAAATAATTTACAATTATAAATTTCTAAATTTTTTTTATTTAAATATTATATCAAATCAAACGATATCTCACAAAATGAAACGGAGTAAATTAAAAAAAGGACAATGGGCATGTGGGGGCTGAGGCTTGCTGTTTAGTAGTACTCTGGCAAAGGAGAAAGACAGGATGGCATGGATTTAACAAGTGAATACGTACGCTAATGAAAAATGTTGATCCAGGGAGTTGACATGTCATTTAAGTACAAAAAAGGATCAAAAATATTTTTGAATTATGAAAAATTGAATTAAAAGGTCTCTATATAATAATTTGATATAAAAATGTTCTTGTAAAAAATATCTCTTTTTCATATAAATATATTATTTTATTTCTTTTAAACACATTCTTTACGTAGAATAATTTTTCTTATTAGTAAATATTTATCTTACTTAAATTTGAAAAAAAAAAAAAGATTAAGAAAATTCAAATATTTTCTATTTTATTAGAATTTTGTTTATTGTTATTAAAATGACATTAATGATAGAGTTAATTTATTAATTAAAGTGATTTCAAAAGAAAAGAAATAAGAATATGGTTCTTTTAAATATAATAATTTGAATAGGAATAAAATATGATTAAAAAGAAAATAAATAATATATTTATTAGAAAAATGACATTTTTTTTATTCATTAAGTAATAATAAGGACATTTTTTGGACTAAACTTAGTGATATAGATATTTTTGAATCAAACTATTAGCGTTATAAATATTTTTTAATCAAATTATTGATGATATGAATATTTTTAAATCAAATTATTAACTTCATGCATCATTATCATAGTTTAAAGTCATTTTTGACTTTTTTCTATTTTTATTTAAAACGAATGAGTTTAACGAATGGAGAGTAAATTTGAGGAGTCAATTTTTTAATATTAATTTATGTATGAATTGATATTATAACAAAAAATAATATTAATAAATATAGAGGTTTTCTTTTTCACATGGCCTACCACGCATTAGGATTCTTGATGAAGTCAATTCTTTTATGGATCGAGTGCAAACTCTACTTTTTTATACTCTCTTTGTCTGCTCGTATAAATAATTTATTTAGAATTTAATAAATTTGTTGCCTTTTTAAAAATAATAATAGAGGTGTTTTTTTCAGTGCAAATTAATGAAAATTTTGTATTATAAAATATGATTTTTCATTTATTTTTCTTCAAATTAATTCACTGAAAGAAATATAATGAAAAACAAGTTTTCACTGTAATATCCAGAAATATTTTGTATGTAAAACAATCAAAATATCTACAAAAATAATCTGTGAACACTTTATTAGTGAAAAGTTTCAATCGTGATTCTCTTTTCTTTAATTAGTGATCTCATAAATATCAAATGCCGGAATAAAATCTGAAATCCTATTCCAACATTTGTGCAAATATCACCCAAAAAGCAATATACACAACTATTTATTATTTTTAAAATGGTTTTATTCAATTATTGTAGGGATAAGTCATAGATTATGATTGAAATTTCAGAGACATATCTTAACTAAGCTAAGGTCTTATTACCTCTTGAACTCAATTTTTTTGTAATTTTGTACACCTTTTGGTTTATGTGTTAGTGGCACACTCGTGACTCCATGTAGTTAAGAGGCGTAGGAGATGTTTGAATGTCACGTAAGACAAAAAAGTGTACAAAATTACAAACAAAATGAGTTCGAAGAGATAATAGGATCTTAATTTAGTTAAGCTATATTTCTAAGATTTCGATCATAGTCTAAGAGCTACTGGTGTCTTATCCTATTAGTTGTATTAATAATCGTTTAATGAAGCCAAATTGCACAATCAAGTGGGGTAATTATATATATGCTTCTCCAGAGACTTTGTGGCCAACAGAGATATGTGGGTTCAGAGATTCTTGATAGATTTTTTAAACTTCATTTATATATATATATATATATATATATATATAGAAATTATACTAAATTATTTTCCTCTTAGAAATTGTGCTTGACAGGATTGCATACATCATGCTTTTTCAAGACAATCCTGCTAATGGGGATGGGATAATATAAGTGAATAAAAAATTATATCAAAGTCTAAGAGGAAATATTTTCTTTTTGATACTAATTAAAAAAAAAATATATATATATATTGTAACATCTCGCTAAATTGAAAGAACTAAAAAGAGTTAGAAGTGGAAATAGTCATTTCAGGAAAGAATGAAAAATCTGGAAATTTGTTAAGTTTGGGTTTTTGGTCAACTTCAAACAACCATAAATCCTAGCTCAAGATGAGTTTGGTGTGTTTTCAGATACCGTAGGAAAGATCGTTGAATTACCTTTTCAACGCCGCCGAGTTTACGCGATTCCGAGTTCGTATGAGTGAGATATGCCCTTTGAAAGTTGAGCTATTTAGATAAAGAAAGTTTAATCCGAATTTTGAAAGGGTATTTTAATCTTTTCCTTGCCCAATTGTTTTATTTCGTTTTTGGTAATTAAGTTAGGGTCAAATTAGAATTAGACCAGTTTAAAAAAATTGAAGTTCACGCTAGGGCTTGGAGAAAAAATAAAAGAAGAGAAAGGAGAAGAAAAGTTCAAAGTTCGTCGATTTCTTGGAGATTTTCGTGTGGATTTCGCCAAGGATTTAATCCTACAAGGTATGTGACGCTTTCATAATGTTGGGTTCATTCACCCAAGTGCCAAACATGTTTATTTCAGCGTGAATTCGTCCTAAAAGAGTTTTAAGTTGATGTTCTTGATATGTATTCTTGAATTTGATGTCGTTCTTGAATTGGGCTGAGATTGAGAAGTTTATGAGATCATTACGTCAAATTATTGAATTGGTTGGAGTTAGGTTCTTAGGTACATTTGCTGAGTATCTATATCTAAAACAAAATTTGGGAAAAAGAATCGAGTTTGGTGAATTAGGGCTGGAAAACGAAGAAGGAAATTAGTCGGGCAAATCTAGGCATTGGCTCCGCGGAGCGGTCACAGACCGTTCTGCCTCAAAAAGTATTTTCGTGACCAAAATTTAAATACATCTCCGCATCGCGGATCTGCCCTTAGACAATGATTTTTTTTTTTTAATCTTTTCTCATGTTTAGCTATCTAAAAACACTCCTAAACATCTGGAGATCTTTCCTATCACAAATTAGTACAATTCTTGAATCCATAATTCAATTCAAGGAAAGTTAAAAGTCAAGTTTAGAAGTTAAGATGCAAGTCAAAGGAAGTTCATTAAAGTTTTTTCAAAAGTTTTTCACAAACGTTTTAACTTTGTTCTAAAGCTTAAGTTTTATGTTAAGCAAAGAGTAAAGAATTGAGTTCATTTCTCCAAAAGTTATAAGGGAACTAAGTATTCCCAAGAGTTTAAAATATTTTCACATTTGAACAAGAAAGGGAACATCGATTCCAAGAGAGTTTTTAAGCTAAGTTTTGAGTAATTATCTCAAATCACAGAAAAAAGTTGTTTTAAAAACATATAAGCTAAGTATATTTTGGGAGTAGTACTGAGCACCGATATGGGGATGCGAGTTCATATTAACTCAAGTCTCCATAAACCATGTAGCCATCATGGGTAGTAAATGATCATACTTTTTAGATGACTCATTAAGATGCTTTTAGCATAGACTAGTGGATCCACTTAATTAAGGCGTTCTATATGAAGACAAAGTATATGACAATTCTGGCAACGTGGGTAAGACGCTGTATCACCACCTAGGCTCATAGTGGTAGTTGTCAGTTAGAGAACTCCCACAAAAACTATATTACTTTATTATATAAGTAAAGTTGAGTTTGTTATTGCATTTTCATTAACGAACTAAGTTGTTTTCCATTGTTTTACAAGCTTTATATATATTGCATATGTTTATTGTTTTATATTGAGTTAAGTTATTCAGGAGTTGAGTAAAGCCAATGTAAGTGTTTCTTTTAGATTCTTTTCAAGCCTATGTTGTGTTTAACATTCCAACTCGCATACTTGTACATTTAATGTACTGATGCCAGTTGGCCTGCATCTTCTTATGATACAGACATAGGTAACCAGGATCAACACCCAACGCCTCATTGATCCAGTTTAGCACTCAGAGTCACTTGGTGAGCCTCCTTGCATTTCGGAGGACTCCTTTTACTTTGATTTTAGTATTTCATTGTTAGGATGATCAGGGGTCTTGTCCCGACATCCCTCTTTGTTTTAGAGGCTTCATAGACGGTCACATAGTTAGTAGTTTAGTTGTCTTTACATTGTTATTTCTTATGTTAAGACTTGAGTTGCCACTTTGGCCAAGTTGAATGTTGACTTTTAAACATTCTAAGTTATTTTATTTAACAATTAAGTAAGTGCATTTGATCATTGTAATAATGCTTAGAGTCTTCCGCTGAGTAAGTAAGACAGGCCAAGGGTTCGCTTGGGGCCATCAATGGTTCTCGAATGCCAGCCACGTCCGGGGTATAGGCTCGGGGCATGACAAACTTGGTATCAGAGCACAGAGTTCAAGAGTCCTAAGGAGTCTATGAAGCCGTGTCTGTATCACATCTATAATTAGGAGGCTGTGACACTTAGAAAAATTTCTCATTTTTTTAATACTCATTTCATGCGTTAGTGTTTGATCTCTAAAAAGTTTCCTTTTAATTCATACTTGTGCGTGTTTACAAATAATCATGCCTCCATGAAGAGCTGTCAGAGGTCGTCCTGCTAGGCGTAATGTTGAGGAGCAAGGGATACCCAATGCACCTGAAGTGCAATCTCAAGGGGAAGTTACTAATGCTGAGTTCAAAAAAACAATAAGGATGCTAAGTCAAGCTGTGACTAACTAGGTTAGGCAACAAAGAGGAGCTCTACAAGAAGAGGTTGACACTTCAAGAATTCATGAGTTCTTGAGGATAAACCCTCCAAGCTTCACTGGTTCGAGCACTACTGAGGATCCAAAGAACTTTATTGAGGACCTGAAGAGGGTATTTGATGTTATGCACGTTGCCGATGCTGAGCGAGTAGAATTAGCTGCATATCAATTGAAGGATATTTCTAGGACTTGGTTCGATCAATGGAAGAAGAATCGAGCTGAGGATGTACCACCCGCGAGTTGGGCTTGTTTTGAGGAGGCCTTCTTGGGGCGTTTCTTCCCACGAGAACTGAAAGAGGCTAAGGTACGAGAATTTCTTACCCTAAAGCAAGAGTCACTAAGTGTTCATGAGTATGGGTTAAAATTCACCCAACTGTCCCGTTATGCTCCGGAGATGGTTGCGGATATGAGGAGTAGAATGAGTCTGTTTGTTGCTAGGTTGTCCCGTCTATCAAGCAAAGAGGGCAAGACATCGATGCTAATTGGGGACATGGATATGTCGAGGTTATTGGTATATGTGCAGCCGGTTGAAGAAGAGAAGCTGAGGGATAGGGAGGAGTTTAGAAACAAGAAGGCTAAGACAGGAAATGAGTCTGGGCAGCAGAAAAGTAATGTGAACCATTCATCCTTTCAGCAAAAGCAAAAGGGACCTGCTTCATTATCTGCTAGTGCACCTGCACCCAAAAACAAAGGTGAGTGTAATGGTCAGAATTCATAGAACTTCAGAGCTAGACATGAGCAGTCTTAGGTAGTTTAGCACAAGGAGGTAACTGGGATCTTGCATTTGCTAGGTGTGGTAGAACCCACCCAGGTAAGTGTCGTGATGGCCAGTCAGGTTGTTTCAAGTGTGGACAAGAGGGTCACTTCATGAAAGAAAGCCCTAAGAATAGGCAATGTAGTGGAAATCATGGAAATAGAGCCCAATCTTCATCAGTTGCTCTACCAGACAGGGCTGCACCTAGATGAGCTACATTCAGTACTGACGGAGGATCAAACCACCTTTATGCTATCACTAGTCGCTAAGAGCAAGAGAACTCTTCAGATGTTGTCACTGGTATGATCAAAGTCTTTACTTTTGATGTTTATGCTTTGCTAGACCTAGGAGCAAGTTTATCTTTTGTAACCCTTTATGTTGCAAAAAGTTTGATGTTAAACCTGAGAAATTCTATGAGCCCTTTTGTGTTTCTACACCTATTGGAGCCCAATCTTAATTGAGTTAGAAATGGTAGATTTTGTTGTCATTCTAGGTATGGACTGGCTTCATGCCTGTTATGCCTCCATTTATTATAGAACTTGAGTTATCAAGTTCCAATTTCATAATGAGCCAGTATTAGAGTAGACAAGTAGTTCAGCAGTGCCTAAGGGTCGTTTTATTTCGTACCTTAAGGCAAGAAAGTTTTCAAGGGGTGTATTTATCACTTAGTCCGAGTTAATGACTCTAGTGTTGAGATACCTCATATTCAGTCAGTTCTTATAGTAAAAGAGTTTCCAGAAGTTTTTCCAGATGATCTACCCGGAGTCCCTCCCGTGAGAGAGATAGACTTTGGTGTAGATGTTCTTCCAGATACTCGTCTTATCTCTATTCCGCCATATAGAATGGTACCAATAGAGTTGAAAGAGCTTAAAGAACAGTTGAAAGATCTCTTTGATAAGGGTTTTATTTGACCAAGTGTCTCACCATGGGGAGCTCCGGACTTATTTGTGAGAAAAAAAGATGGTTTCCTTAGGATGTGAATAGATTACCGTCAATTGAACAAGGTTACCATCAAGAACAAGTATCCTCTTTCGATAATTGATGGTCTTTTCGATCAGCTTCAGGGTGCTTTTTGTTTTTCTAAGATGGACCTCAGATCTGGCTACCATCAGTTGAAAGTAAGGGAATGTGATATTTCCAAGACAACATTTAGGACCCGTTATGGTCACTATGAGTTTCTGGTCATGTTGTTCGGTTTGACCAATGCACCTGTATCGTTCATGGACTTTATGAATAGAGTTTTCAAACCTTATTTAGATGTGTTTGTTATCGTCTTCATTGATGACATACTAATCTATTCAAGAAATAAAGAAGACCATGCTAGCCATCTCAGAATAGTTCTTCGGACTTTGAAAGACAAGGAGTTATATGCTAAGTTCTCTAAATGTGAGTTTTGGCTTGAGTCTGTGGCATTCTTGGGCCACATAGTTTCTGGTGATGGAATTAGAGTTGATACCCAAAAGATAGAGGCAGTGCAGAATTGGCCTAGACCCACATCTCCAACTAATATTAGGATTTTCTTGGGTTTGGATGGATATTATAGAAGGTTCGTAGATGGGTTCTTGTCTATTTTATCCCCTTTGACCAAGTTGACTCAGAAAATAGTGAAGTTTCAATGGTCTGAAGTTTGTGAGAAAAGTTTTCAGGAATTGAAAAAGAGGTTGACTACTGCCACAGTGTTGACCTTACTAGAAGGTACGCAAGGCTTTACTGTATATTGTGATGCGTCTAGAATTGGTTTGGGTTGTGTACTAATGCAGAATGACAAAGTTATAGCTTATGCCTCCAGACAGTTGAAGGTTCATGAAAAGAATTACTCAACCTATGACTTAGCGTTGGCTGTTGTAGTATTTGCTTTGAAAATATGGCACCATTATCTTTATGGTGTTTATGTAGATGTGTTCACCGATCACAAGAGCCTTCAATATGTGTTTACTCAGAAAGAGCTTAATCTCAGACAAATGAGGTGGTTGAAATTACTCAAAGATTATGACATGAGTATTCTCTATCACCCAGGTAAGGCTAATGTTGTTGCTGATTCTTTAAGCAGGTTGTTTATAAGTAGTACCGCCCATGTTGAAGAAGAAAAGAGAGAGCTAGCGAAAGATGTGCATTGACTTGCACGATTGGGAGTCCAACTAATGGATTCCACAGAAGGAGGAGTAGTAGTGATAAATAAGGTTGAATCATCATTAGTATCAGAAGTGAAAGAAAAGCAAGACCAAGATCCTATTTTAATTGAAATGAAGGCAAATGTTCATCAGCAAAAAGTACTAGCTTTTGAACAAAGAGGAGATGGCATATTGAGATATCAAGGTAGATTGTGTGTACCAATGGTGGATGGACTCCAAGAGAGGATCATGGAGGAAGCTCATAGCTTCAGATATTCCATTCATCCATGTTCCACAAAGATGTATCGCGATTTGAGAGAAGTCTATTGGTGGAGTAGCATGAAGAAGGGCATTGCAGAATTTGTTGCTAAGTGTTCGAATTGCCAACAAGTTAAGGTGGAGCATCAGAGGCCCGGTGGTTTGGCTCAAAATATAGAAATTTCGAAATGGAAGTGGGAGATGATTAATATGGACTTCATCACAAGTTTACCAAGGTCTCGCAGGCAGCATGATTCTATTTGGGTGATTGTCGATAAAATGACAAAATTAGCCCACTTTTTGCTGGTAAAGACTACCCATTCAGCAGAAAATTATGCTAAGTTGTATATTCAAGAGGTAGTTAGACTCAATGGGGTGCCAGTTTCGATTATTTCATATAGAGGTGCACAGTTTACTGCACAGTTCTGGAAATTTTTTCAGAAAGGCTTAGGTTCAAAGGTTAATTTAAGTACTGCTTTCCATCCTTAGACAAATGGTCAAGCAGAGCGCACCATTCAAACCTTGGAGGATATGTTGAGGGCTTGTGTGATTGATTTCAAAGGTAATTGGGATGATCACCTACCTCTTATCGAATTTGCTTACAACAATAGTTACCACTCTAGCATCCAGATGGCTCCTTATGAGGCTCTTTATGGGAGAAGATCCAGATCTCTTATTGGATGGTTTAAAGTTGGTGAAGCTGGGTTGATAGGACCAGACTTAGTTTATCAAGCTATGGAGAAAGTGAAAGTGATTCAAGAGAGGTTAAAAATAGCGCAGAGTCATCAGAAATCCTACACCAATGTTAGGAGAAGGGAGTTAGAGTTCGAAATAGATGATTGGGTCTACTTGACAGTTTCACCCATGAAGGGTGTTATGAGATTTGTTAAGAAGGGGAAACTTAGTCCCCGATATATTGTCCCTTACAAAATATCAAAAAGGGTAGGTAGTGTAGCTTATGAGTTAGGGCTACCATAAGAGTTAGTAGCAGTTCATCCGGTATTTCATGTCTCCATGTTGAAGAAGTGCATGGGTGATCCTTCACTGATCATACTAACTGAAGATATTGGGATCAATGATAGCTTATCTTATGAGGAGATTCCTGTTCAGATTCTAGATCGCCAAGTTCGCAAGTTGAGGACTAAGGAAGTAGCATCAATCAAAGTTCTTTGGAGGAACTAGTTTATTGAGGAAGCTAAAGAAGATAAGAAGAAAATATATCCACATCTCTTTGAAACCGGAGAGATTTCAGACCAAGGTAGTAATTCTCTTCTTAGTACTCTTCAAATTATAAGTTGGCATGTTGTATTTGCATTGTTTGTTGGGTATTGAGCTGAATGTTAGATGTTACACCCTTGGCCTATTAAGAGTAATCTCATTCAAGGACGAATGTTTCCAAGGGAGAGATATTGTAACATCTCCCTAAATTGAAAGAACTAGAAAGAGTTAGAAGTCGAAATAGTCATATTAGGAAAGAATGAAAAATATGGAAATTTGTTAAGTTTGGGTTTTTGGTCAACTTCAAATGACTATAACTCCTAGCTCAAGATGATTTAGGTGTGTTTCCAGATATGGTAGGAAATATCGTTTAATTACCTTTTCAACACCGCCGAGTTTGCTCGTTTCCGAGTTCGTATTAGTGAGATATACCCTTTGGAAGTTGGGCTGTTTAGATAAGAAAAGTCTAATTCGAATTTTGGAAGGGTATTTTAGTCTTTTCCTTGCCTAATTATTTTATTTCTTTTTTGATAATTAAGTTAGGGTCAAATCAAAATTAGACTAGTTTAGAAAAGTTGAAGTTCACGCTAGGGCTTAGAGAATAGAGAAAAGAGAAAAGAGGAGAAAGGAGAAGAAAAGTTCAATCGATTTCTTGGAGATTTTCTTGTGGATTTTGCCAAGGATGTAATACTACAAGGTATGTGAGGCTTTCATAACGTTGGGTTCGTTCACCCACGTGCCAAACTTGTTTATTTCAGCGTGAATTCGTCTTAAAAGAGTTTGAAAGTTGATGTTCTTGATATGTATTCTTGAATTTGATGTCGTTCTTGAATTGGGTTGAGATTGAGAAGTTTTTGAGATCATTACGTCAGATTATTGAGTTGGTTGGAGTTAGGTTCTTAGGTACATTTGCTGGGTATCTGTATCTAAAAAGAATTTGGGAAAAAGAACCGAGTTTGGGCGAATTAGGGCTGGAAAATGAAGAAGGAAATTAGTCGGGCAAATCTGGGCATTGGCTCCGCATCATGGACCTGCTCCTCATATTTGGGAAAAATTACTTCGCGTCGCGGTCACGAATCGTTCTGCCTCAAAAAGTATTTTCGCGACCAAAATTTAAATACATCTCCGCGTTGCGGACCTGCTCTCAGACAATGATTTTTTTTTTATCTTTTCTCATGTTTAGCTATCTAAAAACACTCTTAAACATCATGAGATCTTTCTTATCACAAATCACAATTCTTGAATCCATAATTCAATTCAGGAAAAGTTAAGAGTCAAGTGTAGAAGTTAAGAAGCAAGTCAAGGGAAGTTCATTAAAGTTTTTCAAAACTCTTTCACAAACGTTTTAACTTTGTTCTAAGACTTAAGTTTTAAGTTAAGCAAAGAGTAAAGAGTTGAGTTCATTTCTCCAAAAGTTACAAGGGAACTAAGTATTCCCAAGAGTTTAAAATGTTTTCACATTTGAACAAGAAAGGGAACATTGATTCCAAGAGAGCTTTTAAGTTAAGTTTTGAGTAATTATCTCAAATCAAAGAAAGAAGTTTGTTTTAAAAACATATAAGCTAAGTATATTTTGGGAGTAGTATTGAGCACCGATATGGGGATGCGAGTTCATATTAACTTAAGTCTCTATAAACCATATAGCCATCATGGGTAGTAAATGATCATACTTTTTAGATGACTCATTAAGATGCTTTTAGCATAGACTAGTGGATCCACTTAGTTAAGGCGTTCTATGTGACGGCAAAGTATAAGATAGTTCTGGCACCGTGGGCAAGACGTTGTATCACCACTTAGGTTCATAGTGATGGTTGTCGGTTAAAGAAATTCTCACAGAAACTATATTACTTTATTATATGAGTAAAGTTGAGTTTGTTATTGCATTTTCATTAACGAACTAAGTTGTTTTCCACTGTTTTACAAGCTTTATATATATATATATATATATATATATATAGCATATATTTATTGCTTTATATTGAGTTAAGTTATTCAGGAGTTGAGTAAAGCCAAGGTAAGTGTTTCTTTTAGATTCTTTTCAAGCATATATTGTGTTTAGCTATCCAACTCGCATACTTGTACATTCAATGTACTGATGCCAGTTGGCCTGCATCTTCTTATGATGCAGACAGAGGTAACCAGGATCAACACCCAGCACCTCGTTGATGCAGTTGAGCACTCAGACTCACTTGGTGAGCCTTATTGCATTTCGGAGGACTCCTTTTACTTTGCTTTCAGTATTTCATTGTTAGGATGATCAGGGATCTTGTCCCGACATCCCTCTTTGTTTTAGAGGCTTGATAGACGATTAGACAGTTAGTAATTTAGTTGTCTTTACATTGTTATTTCTTATGTTAAGACTTGAGTTGCCACTTTGGCCAAGTTGAATGTTGACTTTTAAACATTCTAAGTTAATTTATTTAACAATTGAGTAAATGCATTTGATCATTGTAATAATGTTTAGAGTCTTCCGCTGAGTAAGTAAGCTAGGCCAAGGGTTCGCTTGGGGCCAGCAATGGTTCTTGAGTGCCAGTCACGTCCGGGGTGTAGGCTCGGGGCATAACATGTATATATGTGTGTGTGTGGTACTGTAGTTTGGTAGCTGGTTAAAATTATGCAGATATTAATAATTTCAAGAGTAATTATGAGGGAATCTATGTATTATTTGACACATGTATTAGTTATTCATGTATGACCTATTCTACTTTCTGTCATGCATAAAATAATACTATGCAGATTTTCTCATACTTATAGATGTATTAGTTATGATGCAGATTTTTAAATTGGAAATCAAATATGATATTAATGTTATACATAATATTACTTATGAGATTTTAATTAATTCTAACATAACTCACCTCCAAATTAGTTATCGAACAATCCCTAATTTCCTCATAAATTATGCATTGCACACATGACAACACTTGATCTTGTTGCCTTAGTAGGCGTAGGTTGTCAAGACGTTGTGATAGTAACTTTCATGTTCCACAAGAACATAATGAAAATATTTTCAAGGTTCTTCAAGAATCACAGGAAGTGAAAACTCGAAGAAATATTTTTAAAGCTCCTCTTGGAATATGTTTAAATAGTCCTCCTAATTAATTTAACAACTATCTTGATTGTTTGAAATAAAATCAAGTAAAAGAATCACACTTCTTATATGTAACACGATGAGTGTGAGTCAAGCAGGATTTTCAAACTTCTATGAGGGCACATAATATTTTAGATGAATCTTAGATTCACTATGAAAAATAAGGATTAGTGATGGATAAATTTCATAGCTAAATAATAAGATCCGTAGATATCCTTTTAAGAAAAGGATTAGCAACAAATTATCCTAAAATTTGTTAGCTACAAGCAATTTACTATCAGATTAGAAACAAAGTTAGTAGCTAATTTTAGATTATATATTTTTCTAGTGAACGCACTGGTTTAGAGAGAAAAGTGAATATCTTGATAAGACATATATAATGCAAGTTTACATGATATACGTGTTTTTGAGGCTCAATATGTGGCATAGTCAAAAAGATAAATTTGTGTTGTCTAGGCTCAAAACGGACATTACATGTCATGAACTTGAATCATGACAAATATAACATTAGTGCATTGTAACAATTGGATTCCGTCGTTATAGAAAAGCAACAGGAAAAATTCTTGGGTCGGAAAACTTTTTCGTAGTAATATGAAATTTCTCAACCTAGTCCAGATTTGGACGAAATCGGAGTCTTTGAGGTGTAGGTAAATCTTGTAACAATTGGGTGACTTATTTATGATTTTGATTACATTAGTAGTTAGATAAGTCATTAAGGAATCCGTACGACTTTACAAAATTGAATTCGGGTGAGTAAAACTCCCAGAATCGATCTTAGCGTGAACGGTATTTTCTGAAAGTCGTTGGTTAAAGGTGTGTTGTGAAATGGGGATCTTGAAATTATTAAAATAGCTTACTATTTCATGCAAGCTGCTTTGGGGGTGGATTTGTTCGCTCTGGCGGTGCCGCTGTAGCGGGGTGAGGGCCGCTGTGGCATGCCAGACGCGACTTAAAATCGTAAATAAACCCCAAAATGACTTTATTCTGCACTTTTCGACTTTGAGAGCTAGGAGACGACCCCATACGAGTTCTTGTCCATTTTTCACCATTCTTGAGACTAAAGGTAAGATTTTAACTCCCAGAATCCATTTTTTTATTCGTAGAACGTAATCTAATAGGTAAATATCATTGGGGGAGGGTTTTGATCTATAATTTATGGTGGAAACAACCCTAATTGGAATATTGGGATCATGGATATGATCTAGGGTTGTTAGAATTGTTAGTGATCCTAGTAATTAGTGATTGTTTATTGATTTTCGTATTATATTGATTGTTTGTAGACCAAGAACAAGCAGAATGATCCGTAAAGGGAAGGATCAAGTTTCTTAGGGTTTCAAAGCCTGTTTCGAGGTAGGTGATAGTTGTGATTCTATGATTGTGTGATGTAAATGAGATACATGAATGATGGTTACCATGAAATCATGACTTAATTGTATGATCTTGAGGATATACCTGTGATTGTGGTGTGTTGAATGGATCGATTTCTACGTTCCAGCATAACTAACTTGAATTGGTTGCCACGTTCCGGCATAATTATGGGTTCGGTTGCCACGTTCCAACATAATCAGTGGATCGGGTACCACATTTTGGTATACTAACTATTTGGATTTCGGTTCTATGAGAGGGCCAATGACTTGTCATAATTGTGTATAATTAAGAAAATGTGAAGTTGTTCATTGTTCGTATATATTGATGATATTGTATATGTTCGATATGTGCATGTGGTTATATTGTTGTATTGACTAATGTATGTTACACTTAGTGGGATAGCTGCGTGATCCTACCAGTACACTGTGGTTGTGTACTGATACTGCATTTGCTCTTTCTTTGTTGAGTACAGGGCATCTTCAAGTGGCTATTGACAGACCTCGCTTAGAAGATTAGTAATCATCGTTCTAATTCAAAGGTGAGCCAGTTATTACAGGTTGCCATGAGTTCTCCTTTCGTTTATGTCCACATTTCGGACTTAGACTTTGTAGTTATTGGATTAGTTCATTATTTGGGGTTGTAATTTGTATCCCTTCTTGTTTAGAGTTGTTGAACTTTAGATGTTTTGGTACATTGACTTTCAGGATCTAGGTTATTTTTTCCACATTGTATTGTTAGTTGTTAGATCTTTTGGAAGTTTATGGGAACTTCAACTTTTAGATATTATTCCTGTTTTCGTATCCTTAAATGCTTTGGTTTTTGATTTAGTTGCTTGGTTTGGGTTGTAGTAGTGGTTCTCCCACCGGAAAGTTAGTATGGGTGTCAATCACGATGGTCTGGATCGTGACATGCATGTACTCCCTCCACGATGATGAGAAAAAATTCAACGAGACACTACTAAAAAATTGTCAAAAAAATGACGGCCAAAAGCGACGGACTGCGTCGCTTTTCTTGTCAAAATCAACGAAAAAGAAACGCAGTCACTTCCGTCGCTTTATTTTAATTTTCATTTTTTTTATTTCTAAAAGGCGATGCAGTCCGTTGCTTTTCTAGAAATTTTATTTTTGAAAATCCCAGAAAAGTGACGGAAAAAACCACGCTGTCCGTCACTTTTCCTGCAATATTTTTGACAACTCAAACTGGCAGTTTCTGCTGCACACCTGCAAATGCAATTCAATTCAATTATACACTAGTAAGCCCAATCAAACACACACAATTATAAACAATCTAAACAAAACATAAAACAACAAGGTTAAGATAACATTCAAAATATCTAAATCATAAATTAAACATTATAAAGTCTTTCAAAATTCGTTTCAAAAAATTAATAAATGTCCAGAGATCTAAACTAGGGAGTGAGATCTACATAATCTTTCTCATCACTCTCGTCGTCGGTGTCATCGGGAGCCGAAGTAGTAGGTCGACGAGCGAGGGTTCATCACTTGTTCTTTGATTTGCTGAACGGTCTCACTTATGCTTTCTTGTTCAGCTACTCTTCTCTGCTCCGACTCTGCTAGTGCCGCTGTAAGTTTAGCCATTTGATCCGACATAGCAGCAATTTGAACACAAACAATGATCTATCTACAAAAATATAGGTATTCAATTATATTATAAATAAAATTTAATAATAATTTTACTAGTAGTAGTCCTAAAACTAGTTTAGTATTGACTTAACCACATTATTTATTTTAACTTATTTAAACAACTTAACAACTTTTTAACTTGAACTAGTTTAGTTTTGAATTAATTCCAACAACTAAATTCATCAACAAAACCACATTATTTAATTTAACTTATTTAAACAACTTAACAACTTTTTAACTTGAACTAGTTTAGTTTTGACTTAATTCCAATAACTAAATTCTTCAACAAAACCACATTATTTAATTTAACTTATTTAAACAACTTGACAACTTTATAAACTTTAACTAGTTTAGTATTGACTTAATTCCAACAACTAAATCCACCAACTAAATCACATTATTTATTTTAACTTATTTAAACAACATAACAACTTTAACTAGTTTAGTTTTGACTTAATACAACAACTAAATCCTCCAACTAAACCACATTATTTATTTTAACTTATTTAAACAACTTGACAACTTTTTAACTTGAACTAGTTTAGTTTTGAATTGATTCTAACAACTAAATCCATCAACAAAACCACATTATCTATTTTAACTTATTTAAACAACTTAACAACTTTATAACTTTAACAACTTAACAACTTTTTAAAGCTAAGTGTCAACACTAGATGGACACAAATCGATTTTGCAAGAAAATTAATTTTGTCATCAATAGGATCAACTAGTGTTGGTACTTGTGCTTAACAAACACTCGATGGACACAAAAAAATTATCACAAAATTTAAGCTAAGTATTAATACTAGATGGACACAAACACATTATTGAAAACATGGAATTGTACTTGAACTTAAGAAACTTAGAAGCACCAACCTTATCTCCAACTTTGTGAAAGAAGCAATATAGTCTTGTATCAACTTTTTTAGATGTTGAGCATCCTCAATTGCCTAGCACGAAAAGTTCTTAAATTAGTTAAATATAAACTTCAAATCCAAGAATATTAGTTTTATATATATATATATATATATATATATATATATATATATATATATATATTCAAGTTTTAATAAGTTCAAGTTTCAATTCAAGTTCATATCTAATTTCTAAACTTAATTAGTTATATATTCAAGCTAATTAGTTCCAACTACCCCAATCTAATTTTAAGTTCATATTCCTAATTAAGTTCAATTGATAGTAAATTCAAGTTCTAATTATTATAAGTTCTAATTAAGTTGTAATTCAAATCCCTAAAATTCCAAATTCAAACTAGCTAGTTAGTGTCCCAAATTCAAACTATTAATTAGTCCTAAAATATCAAATATAATTCAAACTATTAGTCCTAAATTCCAAATTCAAACTAGTCTTAAAATCACAAATTGGAAGTACTCCTAGAATTTAAAAATCAAACTGTAGTGCTAAAATCCCAAATTCAAACTATTAGTAGTCCTAAAATCTCAATAATAATTCAAACTAGTCCTAAATTCAAAATTCAAACTAGTCTTAAAATCACAAATTCAAACTAGTCCTAAAATCCCAAAATCTAACTAGTGCTAAAATCCTAAATTCAAACTAGCTAGCTATTCCTAATCCTAAATTCAAACTATTAGTCCTAAAATCTCAATAATAATTCAAACTAACTCAAATAATATCCAAATTCAAACAACTCCATAAATACCCTAATTCAATCTAATCTTACATGCAATTCCAAAATCAAACTAATTAACTCAAGAAATACCAAATTTCAAACAAATCTTAAGATACCTTAATTCAAACTAACCCTAACATTAAAATTTTCAATTCACAATCAACAAACACAAACTAACAACCAAATAATTCCTAATTCAAACTAACAATCAAAAACCCTAAATCATTCACTTACTAACTAACAATCAATCAAACTAACAATCAATAAAAAACTAATTCAATACACTAATTAACAAATTCAATACTCAAATTGAAAGAAATTAAAAATAATATTATGAAACCCTAACCTTGAATTAAAGGAGAAGGGTAGTTGGTCGGGATGGAGGCGGCGCCGGTCGGTGTGACCTCGATCTATTGCTGGTGCGACCTGCCGCGGCGTGACCTCGATCTATTGTTGTGCACGACCTGCCGCTGCTGCTGCGATGATGGCGTGGCGCCGGTCGGGGATGGGTGGGGATCGATGATGGGCGCGAATGAGAGAGGAGTGAGAGAGATTGATTTTATTAATTAAAATTATATATATGTATGTGTGTGTGTGTGTGTGTATATAATTTAACTACACATCAACAGAAGTTTAATTTAATAAATTTAATTTATTGATCAAGTTAATTTTATAAATTAAAATTATATAACTTCTAATTATATAAATTAAATTTATTGATCAAGTTAATTTTATAAATTAAAATTATATAACTTCTAATTATATAAATTTAATTTTATTGATCAACAAAAGTTTATCAATATCAAATTTAATATATAAATCTCCTTGAATTGATCATAGGTAGTTATTTAATTGATAATGTATTTCATATCTGAACCACTAGTATATAAGACTTGATTTGTTAAACTATTCGAGGAGTATATAATTAATAAATGTATTTCATACTCCAATGAAGTATCCTTTACATGTCATCATAATTAGGAGGTGATCACTACACTTGACATCCATTCAAGATCAAACGTACATAATAATACTATCTCGCATTTCATACTCGAGTGGATTATATGTTAGCTCTTCACCTCTACATCATGAGATGAGATATTAAGTTCATGATTAGACGACGGACTGATAGAATTTGTACATTACTCTAGAAATATAAGTATAATTTTCTCCTAATTCATATCAACGTACATAGTTTCATACTCTAAATATGGATTATAGATATTTTATTTATTTATTTCACGAATTCTAACTTTTTATTTATAAAAGTATACAAAATTGTTACACTTTTTGAACAATTAATTGTAGGTGTAAATGAAATTTTAGTACTATGCACAATAGTAAAATTATGATTAATAGGAATATATTAAACAAACCGACCTCCGGATGTCGCTTTTATTAAAAGTAAATAGATTTAATAAAAAATACCGACCTCATGAGGTCGGTATCACATTAAATTTTAAGATAAATAAAAAGCAATCATGTTAATTAAATAATATTGACATCGGGAGGTCAGTATTTTATATTAAATTATTTTTTAACTTATATAAAACCGTCATTCGGAGGATGATTTATTTAAAGTTAATTGAAAATATTAATTTATTACATACTATTTAATTTTACCGACATCCAAAAGTCGGTATTATAATTTTTTTTGTTTTTTATTTTACACAAAACCGTCCTCAGGAAGACGATTTAAATAAAATTAAATCAAAATATTTCTCAAAGCGACGGACAAGGACTCTATGTCCGTCGCTTTTTTTGAAAAAAGTTTGACCAACATTGTGACCAAAAAGCGACGGACAAAGAGACATTGTCCGTCGCTTTTTTAAAATATTTGACCAGATTTTTTGACCAAGAAGCGACGGACATAAAGATGCTGTCCGTCGCTAATTTAAAAAATAATTAAACAATTAAAATTAATAAAAAGCGATGGACGGCATGACTTTTTTTAAATTAATAAATAATTATTTTTAATAAAAAGCGACAGACTGCGTCGCTATCTATATAAAATAATTAATTATTTATTATATATATATATTTGGTGCAAAAATCCGCGAAAAAAAGCGATGGACTAAGCAATGTCGTCCGTCACTTTTAAAAAAAAATAAAAAAAATATTTTAATTAAAAAGCGACAGACGGCATCGCTTAGTCCGTCGCTTTTTGGAGCGACGCCGTCCGTCGCTTTTACTTTCGTCGTTTTTTAGCAGTTTTTTAGTAGTGAGAATTTTAAGTCCATAAGGGGGTACTGTATGTGATGCTCCTAACAGAGGGTAGACCTAGCAGGAACGATATGCTTCTAGATCAGTAAGACTTTGAAGATGAGGTGCAGATAATACCTTAAACGAACCTCACATTTGAAAAAAGAATAGAGTGAGGAACTTTATAAAATATATAACTCAAATTTATATGATACGCACACTTTTTATTTTGATATACCTTAGCTTCTAAGTTCAAATTAGACAATACATCGCCATAAATTTGGATAGTAACTATAAAGTGGAGAAATAAGTAATTCTTATAATTCATGAGACATGACTTTTCCCTTTTAAATATAAATAGCAATAAATTGATGATGATACTGATTTGTTTTCAATAAATTCATGATGAATTGTAATCTATATATAGGCTTTTATTGTAGAACCTTTTTCTCTACTGTAGTAATTTAGCTATATTTGGTTATAACATCAAGAATAGGTGGCTCTACAAAAACAATGGACTCAACCATGACCCCTACGGTTTTAAAAGAAGTCTACTCAGGTGTTTGAGCACCTCTATCGTCAATTGATAGGTTGAAAGTTCGTGTCACATTAAACGATAAATTATAATACTAACAATCCTTGTATTATATCTATGCATTTGATAAACATTTAAAATGCTACTATAAGTTAAGTATTTGTATAATCAAAAGCTATAAATTAGTCTTTTTCAATCTATGACTTTTCAACTTGTAAGTGGTACTTTTGGTTTGACTAAGGTTTTTTTTTTTTTTTTTTTTAATCCTAATATTCTTTCTAATTTTCGAAATATCTATTCCAGAATACTTTTTGAATTTACTCTTCAATCTATATTCATATATAGTTCCTCCTGTTTTTCCTTTTTGCAAAAAAACTTTTAAATGTATAGTTTTTAATAAAATATTTAAAACTAGTTTAGTCATTTTAATAACGAATAGCCTATCGATATATTTTTTTTAATCAAACATATCTATGCTTTATTATCAATTTTAGCATTTTTATCTAAACACATACTACTTATTTATGAAATAATTTGAATACATAAAAATACTTATAACATTTAAAACTTTTCAACTATTTACGATCGGCTAACTCAAACAACTTACTCATCTTCTGTGAACAATGTCTTTATCCTATAACAACAATGTTAAAGTGGTAGCACTATCAAACATATGCTTAATATATTTTTTGTATATACAAGTACTAGTAGTTGGTTATGCTTCCACAATCTTTGCATATATTTGACATTTTATATCTTCCAAAAGTAGAGCATATGCTAATAAAATGGACTACAATAATAAGAAGCATATTTGAATATATAATTATAACTTTCTTCCAAATTGTACTACATTGCAATTTTTAAACCATAGTACTGTCTTATCACATCCTTTCTCTTAGCTTCTATAAAGCCATTCTTCTTTCTCCATTCCCCTAATGTTATTTCCCCATATTTGCCTTAGTATAATAAATTTCTTCAATTTTTTGTATAATATATGTAGAGAGCTTTCTTTAGTCCACATAAAGGGGGCAGTATGGTTCAATTAGCTGCTGACTCATTCACACAAATGCTAAGGTTTTGAGAGTTAGAAGAAGGAAAGACCTTAGTAACTGAGTGAATGATGCGGTAGACTGACTGAATCTTAAGCTTCTTTTGCTTGGACTGAAGGGAGCTCCCTCTTCATAATTACTTGCTAATATATTTTCTCTTCTATATCTTCAAATTAATTAAATTCCTATTTGTACTTTTAAATTTTAGTTCTAGTTATTCGATTAGTTTCCTTCGTTTTTGTCTTTTTTATCGACCGTATCGAAGCAATGATATTTGGAAATGTATAGATTTATTGTGGTGTCTCACAAGGACAATTGGAAAAAATTAAATTTGGTGATTTTCAACTTTTATTTAACATTAGTCATATTTTTGGATATTTAATTAATTTCCTTGCTAATTACATGGCTTGCTATAATATCAAGAAAAAAAGAAATTAAACTTCTTTTGGGAATATTTAAGTTTTACATATATACCAAAGTTTTAGTTTGGTTAGTTTTCATATTTATCAAATCACCAATTAGTAGTAATTTTTATAATCGTTTGTACCCGTATTTTATCTTATATCAAGTAAAAATAAATTGATTGTGTAAATGAATAAATTTCTATATTGTTTAGTTCATAAGATTTAAATTCATTTTAGGGTTTGCCACACTTATTTGTATTTGAGTTTTAACAGTCATGTTTTATTTTCAAGATTATACTGCCACTTTTTATGAAGATTTATTTGTAGATATTCTCTAAATAATATAGCTAATAGTGTTAAAAAAAAATTATGTTGACAATATACTTTTTCTGTTTTAATTTATGTGATTTATTTTTTTTTTAGTCAGTCTAAAAAAGAATGATACATTTCTATATTAAGTAACAATTTAACTATAAAATATTTTTTTATTTTTACTGAAATGATTTACAGTCACACAAATTTCTATCATTCATTTTGGATTACAAATTTTAAAAATCTTCCTTTCTTTCTTAAACTCCGTGTTGAGTCAAATTAGTTCACATAAAATGGGATGAAGGGAGTATATAATTTAAACTCTCATCTTTTTATATTACTATATTTGCTTAATAATTGGCTTGTTTTTTTTTTTTTTAGTTTCAGATTAATAGAAGATGGAATACTGGATTTCTCTAAGAGGAAGCTCTATGACAACTATATGATACATTTATACATCTTCTTGCCCTCCTTGTAAGCAAATACTAAATAAATGAGAAATCTTAGGGCTCATTTGTTTGAAAAGTGGGAGTATTTGAAAAATTATTTTTTGTTTTTCGAAGTCAAAAATGATATTTATAAATCATGGTTGTGTTTGGACATGAATTTGAATTGAGATTATTTTTAAATGAGGAATTTCCATTTGGAGTGAAGAAAACAAAGTTTAAGTATTTTTCCAAATTCTAGAAATTTGCATTTTTTTTATGACCAAACATGATTCCGGGAATTCTACTCTGAAAAAAAAGTAAAAAATATTCCTGGTCAAACGTTTATTGAGTAGTTCAGTTAATTGATTACATAACTTTTACTTACCTTATTGGCTGGTAACAATTTGCTATTTCTCTAGCAAGAAGCTAGTGACTTCTTTCAGGTCATTAACTATAACTTACACGAGGTATCATAGTGGGACCTGTATTCTGTCCGATTCTTGGGTCTGATCGCACCTCTTTGAAATTACATCCCCTTTGTATTTCCTCTCCTCCATTTTCCTTTTCCCTACCCCTAATTAGAAAAATCAAATCAAATCAAATGTAAGTGTGTGATTAAAGTTTTATTTTCTTTTAATATTCTTTGTTGTGACATTTATGTTTCCAACCAATTATGAAACGTGTAATGCCATATGAAGTTGAATTAGCTAAAAGGGTATTAGAAAACGTTTCATTGTTACTTCGACTACTTGATATAGAGAAAATTCTATTAGAATTGTCATTTTTAATTGGCTCTGTGTTGTCCAAATTTAGTCCATACATCAATATGGACTCCGAACACCAACCAAAAAAATCAGTTCTTTAGTTTCTTCCATCCTTTTTTTGTTTATATTTAAGGGAAGTCATAGACAAATGTAGCGAAAATTTTTGGAGTAATTAACACTTAAGGAATCCTTTAATTTTCATTCGAGTTGTCTTTAACAAATAAGTTTGAATCCTATTATTCATGTCAACAAGTCAATTAACCAATGCAGAAACGGAATGTTTTAATTATTTAATTTATATAATTTATTTTGTCTATATAACTTTAAAATATCAATTATATTTTAAGTTATTAAGGACTAAATAAAATATTAAAAATGGCAAGTAAAGGAAAGATTGAAGAGAATGATATCATTATCAAAATTTAGAATTATGATAAATATTTTAAGGCCAAATAGATTGAAAAGGAGGTATATGTATTATTTTTTCTGGATTTCCATTCGGTGTTTGGAGTTCACATTGGAGCTCTGATTAAATTTGGATCGCGCTCTGCAGGGCCAATTCGCGGGTGGCGCTTCCAACATAATTTTTTCCATACCCAGGACTTAAACTCGAGACCTTTGTTTAATGGTGAAGCACTCCTACCAGTGCACCACAACCCATGTTGGTCAAAAGGAGGTATGTATTCATAGTGACAAACTTTATGTTTATGTTAACTTATTTTAACTAATAAATCTCAATAATAAATTTTGTAATTAATTAGATACAATTATTTAATATATATTTTTAAATTGATTAGTGTAAATGCCAGAAAAATCTGGACGATTTGGAAGAAAATAAAATACGTAGCTATTCAATTGGATGTTTTTTTTACATCACTCAATAGCCTCAGATCACACCCTAAATCATGAGTTGCTTTAATTATGTATTTATTATTAGTATTTATTGAAAGTTTCTTAATATATTTTTATTATTCATTAAGTATGTATTTTCAAAATTTTATTATTTTCTTAAAATATAATTGATATAATTATTATTAAAAATTGTAGGAAATTAAGTTTGGAGTTTTTTTTTTAAAAGAAAAACTTTTTAATCTATCTAATTCACTTTAAAATTGTCTTCAATTATTTCACGTGTCTTCTTTGACATTTCAAGTTCAAACTAATTAGATTATCAAATAATTAGATTTGAAAAGACATTGTCTTAACTTTGAATGTCTGCTAAAGCATAACAATCATTATAATTAATTATTTAGGCCTATTTTTGTAATTAAAATGTAACGACCGGGTTCCGTCGTTATAGAAAAGTCAACGGGAAAAAATTTTGGGTCGGAAAACTTTTTCATAGTAACTTGAATTTTTCAACATAGTTCAGATTTTGACGAAATCGGAGTCATTAAGGTGTAGGGAAATTTGGTAACAATCGGGTGATTTATTTATAATTATGATTACATGAGTGGTTAGATAACTCGTTAAAAAATTCGTACGACTTTACGAAATTGAATTAGGGCAAGTAGAACTCCTGAAATCGATCTTAGCATGAAGAGTATTTTCTGAGCGTCGTGGGTTAGAGGTGTGTTGTGAAATGGGGATTTTGGAATTATTTAAATAGCTCACTAGTTCGTGCAAGCTGCCTTGACGAGGGTTTTGGTCGCTCTGGCGGGGACGCTGAAACGGGATGAGGGCCACTATGGCGGGTTCGACGCGACTTAAAGTCTTAAATAAACCCCTAAACGATCTCATTCTGCATTTTTCAATTTTTAGAGCTAAGGAACGAATCTTAGGAGACTCCTAACAATTTTCCACCATTCTTGAGGCTAAAGGTAAGCTTTTAACTCTCTAAATCCGTTTTTCGATCTGTAGAACGTAATGGAATGGGTAATTATCGATGGGGGAGGGTTTTGAATTGGAAACTATGGTGGAAAAAGCCCTAATTTGGATATTTGGGATCATGAGTTTGATCTAGGGCTGATAGAATTGTTGGTAATCCGGGTAATTAGTGATTGTCTATTGATTCCCATGTTATTATGATTGTTTGTAGATCAAGAACAAGCGGAACGAATTCGAAAAGGGAAAGATCAAGTTTCTTAGGGTTTCAAGCTTGTTTCGAGGTAAGTGATGGTTGTGATTCTATGATTGTGTGATGTATGTTTGTTCTTGCTTCATTATGATACATGTATGTATATGAATGTTGCATTATTGATCACACTTGTTGTAAATGAGGTAGATGAATGATGGTTACCATGAAATCATGACTTAATTGTATGATCTTGAGGATATACTAGTGATTGTGATTGTGGTGTGTTGAATGGATCGATTGCCACGTTCCGGCATAACAGGGGCGGCTGGCAAGGCAAAAAAAAAAGACTTTTGCCTTAGGCCCCCAATTTTAGGGGGCCCCATTTTTAGTTAATTAGGAAGGATTAAATTAAAAAATATATATTAGAACTAAGATAATAAATGCAAAGGCCCCATTTTTTAGTTAATTAAGAAGAATTAAATTTTTTAAAAAAAAATTATTAGAACTAAAGCAATAAATTCAAACGGCTAAATGAAGATTGAAGTGATTGTACTATGACTTTTTAACTTTCCAATAAAAAGTTGTGTACTTTTGTTTTAATGTACAAGTTATCTTCTTTTTTTTTTTACCTTTTTTTTTTCTAATTTTATTTTATATATTCTATCCTCCTCCCTTCTATTTCTTCTCACTTTCTCTTTTCTAATCTTACATCTCTCTCTTATTCAAAGCTTAAAAATTTACTTGTTCTATTGATATTTTATATTTTAAATTTGGAGAAACTACATTGCAGCAGCTCGATTCATTTTCAAAAATCAGGTCTTCATAGCTTTTGAATTCGGTAATATCATTCTAATTTCTAATATTAATTTTGTTTTGTGTCTTATGTTTATTATATTTTTTATTTGATATTGTAAATAGTGTTTAAAATATTTGTTAGATTTTAATATGTCAACTAGAAAATATGAATCCGGTCATTCAAAACTTAAAAGAAAAAGAAAAGTCCATAACTTGACAAAATCTCAAAAAGGTGCTCTTGATAAATTTTTGGAAAACAATGTTAAAATTAAATCAAAAAAGGTAGGGGAATGCTCTTTAGAAGAACAAGTTACTAACTTAGTTGAAGCTGAGTTAGATAATGATATAAACCAAAAAGAAGAAGAAGGAGAGGAAATTAGTGAAAAGTCGGATGTAGATTCCCAAGAAAATCAAGAACTTATAAATGAATTAAATAATCATACTCCTAAAAATATCTATGATCCTAGTCAATGGAATATTGTTGATACAAAGTTAAGAGACTTATTAGTAGAAAACGGACCAATTAGAATTACCGACACATGTTTTCCAAAGGATAAATTTTTAAGGCACTTTTCTACTACGTATTATTTTCAAAAGTTGGCTAATGGAGAAAGACATGAAAGAAGATGGTTAGTTTATTCCAAAGATTTGAATAAGGTATTCTTTTTTTGTTGTAAGTTATTTAATACGACCTTTAATGCAAAGAATAATAAGTTAGCTAATGAAGGTAGTAGAGATTGGAAAAATCTTACTACTAAGCTTAGAACTCATGAAACAACTAACCAACATATTATTAATACGAGTTCATGGATTGATTTAGAATTTAGATTGCGTAATAATAAATCAATCGATAAAAACATTCAAGACCAAATTAATAGAGATAGAGAACATTGAAAAAATGTATTGTCAAGAATTATTTCCATCATAAAAACTCTTGGAAGAAATAATTTGGCGTTTAGGGGGAAAAATGAAAAAATCTATCAAGAAAATAACGGAAACTTCTTGAGTCTTGTTGAAATGATTGCAGAATTTGATCCAATTATGCAAGAACATATTCGACGAATCAAACATGATGAAATTCATAATCATTATCTTGGACATAATATACAAAATGAATTAATAAATTTATTGGCAAGTGAAATTAAGAACAAGATTATTGAAAAAGTTATAAAAACAAAGTATTTCTCTATCATACTTGATTGCACGCCAGATACAAGTCATGAAGATCAAATGTCTTTTATAATACGGAGTGTAGATATTTTGGCAACTCCAATAAATGTAACCGAATATTTTTTAGAATTCTTAAAAGTGGATGATACAAGTGGAAAAGGTCTTTTTGAAGTTATTTTAGATGAAATAAAATGTATTGGACTTGATATTGATAATTTAAGAGGACAAGGATATGATAATGGGTCTAATATGAAGGGAAAACACCAAGGAGTGCAAAAAAGACTCTTGATATAAATCCTAGATCATTTTATACACCATGTGGTTGTCATAATCTAAATTTAGTACTTTGTGATATGGTTAATTCTTCTACGAAAGCTATATCATTCTTTGGAGTGGTACAACGTATATATTCACTATTTTCTTCGTCTACTAAGCGGTGGAAAATTTTAAAAGATAGTGTACCTAGTTTAACTCTTAAATCATTGTCACAAACACGATGGGAAAGTCGTATTGAAAGTGTTAAAGCAATAAGGTTTCAAACTCCACAAATAAGAGATGCTTTATTTAAATTAGAAGAGTTAGTGATGATCCAAAAATTAAAAGTGAAGCTAATTGTTTAGCAATTTTTGAGCTTGAAAATTTTAAATTTTTATTGGGTATGACTATTTGGTATGATGTATTATTTGTTGTAAATTCAATTAGCAAAAGTTTACAATCAAAAGATATGCATATTGATGTCGCTATAGATCAATTAAGAGGTTTAGTTTCTTTTTTTAAAACATATAGAGAAGAAGGATTTACAAGTGCTATGATTTCGGCTAAGGAAATTGCATTAGAGATGAATATAGAACCTGTATTTCGTAAGAAACGTGTAATTTATAGAAAAAAACAATTTGATGAGAATGTTGATAATGAAATCACAAGATCTCTTGAAGAATCATTTAGAGTTGATTACTTCTTATACATAGTAGACCAAGCTATCTTTTCACTTCAAAATAGATTTGAACAATTTGAAGTATATGAAAATATTTTTGGTTTTCTATTTAGTGGGAAAAAATTGAGATCATTAGATGATGAGAATTTAAAAAAATATTGTCTTAATCTTGAATGTCCCTTAAAACATAATACTCACTCCGATATTGACGATTTAGACTTATTTTCTGAATTAAAATTGTTAAGGGAAATCATAAAAGTAGAAAACAATACTTTAATTGAGATACTCAATCAAATAAAACGATTTGATTCTTTTCCAAATGCTTACATTGCTTATAGAATAATGTTAACAATTCCCGTAACAATCGCCTCAGCCGAAAGAAGTTTTTCAAAATTAAAAATAATAAAATCTTATTTAAGATCGACAATGTCTCAAGAAAGATTAAGTGGTTTGGCTATATTATCGATTGAAAAAGAATTATTAGAAGAGATTGACTACACAAAAATTATTAACAATTTTGCATCTCAAAAAGCTAGAAAAATAGATTTAAAATAAAAACATTTATATATATTTTTTAAGGCCTCTAATTTGATTTTGGCCTTAGGCCACCAACGGGTTTGAGCCGCCCCTGCGGCATAACTAACTTGGATCGGTTGCCACGTTCCAGCATAATTATGGGATCGATTGCCACGTTTCGGCATAATCATTGGATCGAGTACCACGTTTCGATATGCTAACTGTTTGGGTTTGGATTCCATGAGAGGACCAATAACTTGTCTTAATTGTGTATTTTGAGACATAAGAAGTTGTTTGTTGTTCGTAAATGTGGATGGTATTGTATATGTTCGATATATGTATGTGATTATATTGTTGTTTAACTTATGTATGCTGCACTTAGTGGGATAGCCGCGTGATCCTACCAGTACACTGTGGTTGTGTACTAATACTGCACTTGCTCTTATTTTGGTTGAGTACAGGGCATCTTCAAGCGGCTACTGACAGACCTCGCTTAGGAGATCAGTGATCGTTCGAATTCAAGGGTGAGCCAATTCTTTAGGGCTGCCATGGGTTCTCTTTCATTTATGTCCACCATTTTCAGACTTAGACTATGTTCTAGTTAGTTGATTAGTTAATTAGATTGGGGTTGCATCCTTCTTGTTTAGAATTGTTGAACTATAGATGTTTTGGTACATTGACTTTCAGGTTCTAGGTGTGTTTTCCGCATTGTTTAGTTGTTAGATCTTTTGGAAGTTTAAGGAGAACTTCAGTTTTTAGATATTATTCTTGCTTCCGTAACTTAAATGCTTTAGTTTTTGGGTTGTAGTAGTGCTTCTCCTACTGGAGGGTTAGTGTGAGTGTCAATCACGACGGTTTGGGTCGTGACATAAAAATAATACGAATTATTATGTAAATACATAATGATACTCTAATTGGTATATTCAATCAAGTGAAGTAATTATATTTTAAATAATTCTACTACTTCTAGAATATTTTGATAGTTTGTATAATAATTGACTCAATTGAAAAAGTTTTCAAAATTATAATCAATAAAAATTATCTAAAACATAAAACATTTGTAGTGTTATATAATTTACAATAATTTATATATATATATATATATATATATATATATATATATATATATATATATATATATATATATATATATTCCTGTCTTATGAATAATTACAAAAGAAATATTATACAGTCAATTAAAAAGATAAATCATAATTAATTATCATATATTTTAATAATTTATGAAAATAAAATATAAAAAATTATTAAATAAACATAATATCTCTTTTTTTAAAATTTGAATTTAAACTTCCAATTCTATTGAATTGCCCTATTGTATCCATGACAATGTTCCTATGAATGTTTAAAAAAATAATAGTCACATAATCATTATCCTCCAATAATTCATCTTAAAAACGAATGCCTTGTCAAAATAAAAAATAAATATTATTTTCGTCCTGAATATAGAAAAAACATTTTGTAGGGTTTTATATAGTGGGAAAAGAATTGATGATTTGTCCATTTCAATTAACAAGAGAAAATAATACAATGACACTGTGTTGTATTGAATTTTTTCAATTTAATTATAATAAGTCTGTGCATGTCAAAATTCCTTTGCAATTCGTTAAATAATAACCATTAAATTACTAGATATGATATTAGCCGTTTGAAACATTAATCTAAATAGGTTATCTTACGACTAAAAACAAGATTTTTATACCTTTCATGTTAAATTGGTCATAAATTGAGTTGTATTAATAAACATTATTTGAATTGTTTGATTTTTCTTAACTTTTTCTCTATTGTATTAAGAGTTATATTTATATTTCACAAAATAATATTATATATATTTTATTTAAAAATGTACATTGTTAAATTGAAAATATAATTAAACTTGATCAATGATTAAATAATCAGATAGCTTTTGTAAAACAGTCTCACAAATGAAATGCATATTTAATAGGTAAAAAATTTACTAGTCATAACTTATTGAAATGTTCCAAACTAATATCTTATAATCAAATACCAATTTATATGCACATTAAAAAAAAAGTATGCCCGATAGATAACAAAAGAATTGCGCAACACATTTTCTTAAAATCATTTTTTCAAGAACATATATTAAAATTTTAAAAGCATCGCCTAATAATACATTTGGAAACTCATAACTTCAAAATAACAATAACACCAAAAAGTAGTCGGTAATAATAAATTCCGTTGCTAATGACGACATAATTTAATCAGATTCCAAATCATGACAAAATTTAGCCAATAATAGTAAATTCATTGCAGCGGTCACAAAATTTAATTGATAATGTCGAAATCAAATCGATCATAGTAAATTCAGTTGAAAGCATACGTCTCTAATTTAACAGTAAAATAAAAATAAAATGAAATATTAACAGTAGAAACAAGCATTAATTTGAGAAAGTCCCAAATTCCTTTTTAAAAACTCAAATTTTTAATAAGCCCTATATTATTCAAAAATTCCTATTTATGAAAAATTGATTATTTTTATTAAATCTCCCCTTAGACCATGAAAGAAAATATTTTATTTATAAACTCAAAAGTTCTATATTTTTTTTTTGTATATTTCTATGTATTTCTGTATATTTTTGTGTGTTTCTGTATATTTTCTCTTGTATTTCGTGTATTTCTATATTTTCCATATATTTTTATGTATTTCTGTATATTTTTATGTACAGAAAATAACTAACAACATCCTTATTTATAATAGTAAGCAATCAAATTAAACTAGGATTAGCAAATATATATCATATATGAACTAGGACAAATAAATCACAACTAGACATTAATTAAATAAATACCAAAATAATAAATCCTAAACAACAGACCAATAACTCTCGATTCCTTTTTTTGGATCTGAAGTAGGAAGATTAAATTGAAGAAACCCATATTTTTATTTTATTTGTTTAACTTTTATTATTTTCATCTAGAATAAATGAACAAAAAAAATTAAAAGATCATGTGTATAATAGCAATACTAATACACTAGTTTAGGTGCAAAATTTGTAAACAGATTTGAGTTTCAAAGAATTTGATTTTTGAAGAACATACCACACATCATGTCACTTGGAGTCTTGGCTTAAGGGTCATTCGCAAAAGAGTACGATTTTAAAACGGACACTTTTTGGCACAAGATATTAAGTGAATTTTTTTCTAAAAATTACAAATCAAAATAGATAATTTACCCAAAGATGGACAAATTGTTTGTTACCACCGTTAATTCTATATACTTCTACTAGAAAATAAAAATAAAAATTTTAAGGGATTCGCCCATAAATGGGCAAACTATAATTTTTCTTAACCATTACTACTTGCCTACTTTTGTCTTTGATCTCCATTTTGCGTACTATACTACTTGGCTTAAATATTTACGGTATGCGATTCAAATTTAATTGGTGCTCAATATGAATATCGAGCATCGAACGATAATTTTTTTTTAAAAAAAAGAAGTATTATTTTCGTGAGGGAAATAATTTTGTGCATTTGTGTCAAAGCATAGTATCACTTTTTTTTTTTTTGTTTCCACTTTATGTCTGATGTCTATGTTGGAGGTTTGATTATGTTGGATCCTGAATTGCAAGGTCTATTCTTGGGATGATGCTCCCAACCGAATATTTTCCATATTCAGGCTCAAACTCGAAACCTATGATTAAAAATGAAGTAGTCCTACCACAACACCACAACCTAGCATGGTCTTACTTTGTTGCCTTCATATGTTAAACTTGAAGTACTTCAAGATGCTCAAACAGCTGCCACAACTTCCACCAAATATGTAGAGTTCGGAACCAAAAGACCCATTTTCCCCTTTCAAAATCATAAAGGTGCACTCAAATTTTTTTAAAACCAAAACGGACAACTCACTCCTTGTTTCTGATTTTTAACGCCATTTACGATGTCCAATTTTCATCCTTTCTCGCTGCTCAATCAGCGAAATCCACTTTAAGTGACCATTTAAGGAATTAACTCCATCAGCCCCTCTTTGAGATCAAAATATGATGTCCATATTTGTGTAGAAGAAAGTAACCGGTCAAATCCTTATGTCCAAGTGATTGAGTTGAACCTTTGGGCATAGAGCGGAGCGAACCCGGGGAGAGGAGTAGAGTCCAGCAACATTGAGCCCCAAAATAGAGTTTCTATTCAAATTCCTACTCAACATGGTGCCTTTAAGAGAATCCGAAGCCGGTTGCTAGCGGAAGTAGCGCGACAAAGAGCAAACCGAAGCATTCACATGTTGATTAACTTTCTATGAGTATTATTCTTGTAGATTAACAAGCCAGATAAATTAATAACTAGTCAAATTAATTGAAGAATTCAACAACATTGTTGGACAAAATCATAATCACTATTAAAAAACTGTCAAAAAGCGACAGACGGCATGGCTCCATACAGCGACGCCAATTGCCACATTGTCCGTCGCTTTTAAATAAATAAAAAAAATTAAATTATTTTACAAAAAGCGACGGACAGTATCTCTTAGTCCGTCGCTTTTTGGTCAAATTGTTGGTCAAACATTTTTTAAAAAAAAAAACGACGGACATAGAAACGATGTCCGTCGCTTTCTTTAAAATATATGCACCTACCAGAAGCAATTTTCCCCATTTTTCTTCTCTTCCTTCTCTCTAAAATCGCCTAAGTCGCCGCTGCTGCTGCTGCCGCCCTCCCTCTCCATTGTCTCTTTCTCCCTTAATTTAAGGTTAGGGTTTCATCAAATTAGTTTTTAATTTTTTCAATTTGTGGTATATTGTTTGATTTTATTAATTAGTTATTGACTCTGTGTTTTATTGAATGATTGATTGTGTTTGTTAGCAAATGAATTAGGGTTTTTTTATTTATTTAAGTACTAGTTTGAATATGAAATTCTTTAATTTGATTGTGAATTGGGATTTTTGTAAATTTGATGATTGTTAGTTAGTAAATTGTTAATTTGAAGTTAGAAGTTAGTATTGGTGAAGTTTGAATATCATGAATATATATGTTGAATGTTTGAGTGTCATGAATGAATATATGAGGGTTTAATTTTTTTGAATTAGAACTTGAATATAAATATAATTAATTGTTGGATTAGAAGTTTATATGTGACTAATTTTATAGATTAGAGATATGAACTTGAATTAATTAGAATTACCTTGAACTTGAACTTGGAACTAATTAGCTTGAATATATAACTAAGTTTAGAAATTAGATATGAACTTGAATTGAAAACTTGAACTTAGTAAAACTTGAATATATATATATATATATATATATATATATAACTAATATTCTTGGATTTGAAGTTTATATTTAACTAATTTTAGACCTTTCATATGAACTTGAACTTGAATATAATCAATTCATAGATTAGAAGTCTATATATAATTAAGTTTAGAAATTAGATATGAATTAACTTGAACTAATTGAACTTAGAACTTGAAGGTTATATCTAACTAATTGAATTTGTGATTTTAAGACTAGCTTGAATTTGGAATTTAGGACGAGTTTGGAATTATATTTGAGATTTTAGGACTACTTAGTGTTTGAATTTGGGATTTTAGCACTAGTTTGATTTTTGAATTCTAGGAGTACTTTGAATTTGTGATTTTAAGACTAGTTTGAATTTAAAATTAATCAGGACTAGTTTGAATTATATTTGATATTTTAGGACTAGTACTAGTTTGAATTTGGGATTTTAGCACTAGTTTGATTTTTGAATTCTAGGAGTACTTTGAATTTGTGATTTTAAGACTAGTTTGAATTTAGAATTTAGGACTAGTTTGAATTATATTTGATATTTTAGGACTAATAGTTTGAATTTGGGACACTAGCTAGCTAGTTTGAATTTGGAATTTTAGGGATTTGAATTACAACTTAATTAGAACTTATAATTAATTATAACTTGAATTTACTATAAATTGAACTTAATTAGGACTATGAACTTGAAATGTTGTTGACTTTAATTTATTAGAACTTAATTTTTATTGTTATTAGAACTTGGATTTTATTTGAACTTAATTAGAATTTTGTAGTACTTGAAAATCTTATTGACCTTAATTAATTTGAACTTAATATAAATTAATTAGAACTTTATTGAACTAATTGAACTTTTTTTTTTTTAATCAAATACGTGGGATTTAGTCCCTTTATTTCCTCAAGAGCAAATATTTACAAACATAGGCCCAAAACAAAAACATGTCTGAAGATAGCAGAACCAGTTCAACATTGGCACTGGCTTTCCTATACAGCCACCTAAAAATAGGATTCCCTTTAGTTTTTCAATTTCATTTCCGTTGTTCTTCCCACCATGTACTTTCCAGGAGCTTTGAATACTCCTCAGAGCAAGTATTTTTGCTTGTTGCCTTCTTGAATTAAGCACTTGGTATTGATTCCCCCCTTCCCTGCAGTGGTAAACTCCAGTGGACAGCTCCTGCTGTGGTGGATATAGAGATTGCTAACACTCCTCTTCCTATCCCGATTTGTTGATAGGCATTTCTTTTTTCTGGTGGAGCTTTTTGTAAGCTTGTTATTCTCTTCTCTCTTTATTTTATCTTGCTTGTATTGGAATCTTTCTTGTTCTAATCCTTAAGTTCGGCATCTCTGTTTTGTCTGTGTTAACAATTCCTTTGCACACAATCGATAGTTGTTGAAATGTTTGTGCCTGAATTTTCTTTCCTGGTTCGCATGCTTCTTTAGCTAACTGATCCGCAAGTTGATTAGCTTCTCTGAAAACATGATTTATGTGTGCTTTTGTTGCTATTACCAGCTCCTGTATTTCCTCCTCTTGTTGCCATGGAATTTTCCATTCCCTATTTACCATTTTTGCGATGCTTAGAGAATCAGTCTCCAAAATGTACCCGCTGAAGTTATTTCTCTTGCAATACCTGAGTGCTTTTAGAATTGCTATTGTTTCTGCTTCCGTGTTTGTTTTAACTCCAATTCCCTCTGCCTCAGCGTATACCACATCTCCTTGATCATCCCTTAGACAGAACCCATACGCACTTTCCCCAGGGTTTCCTTTGCTGGCTCCATCGGAGTTGCACTTGATTGTCCCTATGTTTGGTTTCCTCCATGTCACAGCCTGATAGTGTAGCTTAGGGCGGTATTCCATCATCACTTTTATGATGTCCTTCCAATCTGTAGGTACCCTAATCCATGGATATTTCACTTTGATTAGTTGCACCATCGTGTGAATGCACTGATGTTTCAGCTTGTAAAAGTTTATACCCAATCCATGCCTTCGTGCATTTCTTCTCTTCCACAGTTCCCACACTATAATGGCTGGAACTGCCTGGTAAATGAATTTCAGTTTGATAGGACCACCACCTTCCCACCATGCTGTTATCATTGGTTTCAATCCTTCTTGCATCTGTATACCTGCACAATAAGCAAACTCCCTCCATAGCTTATTAGCTATGGGGGTTGTTAGAAATAAGTGCTTCATTGTTTCCTCCTGAAAGGTTTCACAACAATAGCACCTTGATGCCATGTTGACCCTCATCCTCTTAAGATTATCCTCCGTGGCTATTCTGCCCATCCACACCCTCCATAATAGGAAATTCATCTTGAAGGGAATGTCTTTACTCCACATATTAGCTCTCCAATCCTCCTCCTCCTTACTTCGCAGAGTTTCGAATGCCGACTTTACTGTGAATTCCCCACTAGTATTCCCCATCCACCATGGTTTGTCCGTCCCTTCCCCTGTTACCACCGGGCTTATGCTCTCCACAATATACTCTACCATATCCTGCGACAGTGCTTGTGTTAACCTTTGATGATCCCATTCCCCATTTCTAATGAATTGTTTCGCTTCTTTCTCCTCCTCTCCACTAATCTGATCCTCCATATATATTAAAGCTCCTTGTTTTGTCCAGTTATCAAACCAGAAGCTTACTTCTCTGACTTGTCTTGCCACCATATGTTATGTTCAATCTCTTCCCTTATTTCCACCATTTCTTTCCAAGCATGAGATGCACCTTTATTCATCGTTATCACCGGGTGTTGCTTTTTACAGTATTTATTCCATATAAATATGCTCCAGAGCGAAGTAGAAGTCCTAAAATTCCACCATAGCTTGCTATATACCGCATTTGATATGTCCTGCAATGATTTTATACCTATTCCCCCTTCCAGTTTCGGATAACACATATCTTCCCAAGCAACCCAATGTTTTCCTTTCTCCCCTCCTGTTTTTCCCCAAAAAAATCCTGCAAAGATCAGTTGCAGCCTCTTCATCATGGTCTTAGTGGGCTTCATGGCTGATAAAAGATACATGGGCATTGATTGCAACACACTTGTAATCAAAATAAATTTCCCTCCATAAGACAACCATTTATTCTGCCAGGCCCATATTCTTTTCTGAATTTTTGTCATCAATTCATTGTAATATCCATTCCTTTTCCTTCCATAGAAAATTGGACAACCTAAATATGTGAAAGGAAAATTGCCCTGTCTAATCCCTGTGATTTTTCTTAGCCGTATTGCTACTATCAGTGGTGTACTGTCATGGAGGTAAAAGAAACTCTTATTGAGATTTATCATCTGACCCGAAATCCTTTCATAATCTCTCAACACCCCCATCATCTTCTTAATCGATACCTTTCCTCCTGAGCAAAACAAAATCGTATCATCCGCGTACGATAAATGATTTATAGGAGGGCTCTACTTAGGCATTCCAAAACCCTTGAAATCCTTATCTTCATGTAATATGTTTAGGCCCCTTGCTAGCACCTCCGCCGCAATGATGAACAAAGTTGGTGAAAGCGGGTCCCTTTGCTTCAGTCCCCTTGATGATTTAAAGAAACCATATGATTGTCCATTCACCAATATTGAATACCAATTATTCGATACCAATCTCCACACTATATCGATTATCAATTCGGAGAAGCCAAATCGTCTTAGTACCTTGGTTAGAAACACCCATGATACCCTATCATATGCCTTGGCCATGTCTAACTTCACCACCACATTCTGATGCTTCTTCTGCATATTAATGTCCTTGATTATCTCCTGGGCTAATAATACATTTTCCGTTATGCTCTTCCCTTTCACGAACCCAGACTGATTCCTAGAGATGATCCCAAGTAACAATTTTGTTATTCTCTGATGTATTAGCCTTGAGATAATCTTGTTAGCAAATGTGCTTAAGCTCACCGGTCGCAAATTCGAAAAACTTCGTGCGTTCTCTTTTTTCGGTAACAAGACCACATTTGTATGTGTTATAAATCTTGGCAATTGTTGTCCACAAAAGAAAGCCTTCACCATATTTGTTATGTCCTCCCCAATGATATCCCAGCAACTTTGAAAAAATATCCCTGAAAAGCCGTCTGGTCCACTTGTGCTATCCCCATTTAACCTAAAGACTACTTCTCTAACCTCCTCTTTCTCGGGCATCATCCCCAACTCCTCATTCTGTTCCCGCATTACTAATTGAGGAATTACATCAAGCATCCTCTCATTCTCATTCGTGTTTGATTCTTTGAATTGTTCTTCAAAAAAGCATACTGCTTCGGCTCCAATATTCTCACTTGTATTTACACAATCTCCTTGGGCCGTGGTTATTTCTGTTATGGACAGTTTTTTCCTCCTCCCTTTTACATAATTGTGAAAAAAATTCGTGCTTCTGTCCCCACTTTTGAACCAGCTCATTCCAGTCTTTTGTTTCCAGAATTCTTCCTCTATATATCTATAGTTCTTCATTATTGTTTCAGCTTTACTTAGTTCCTCTCTATTTCTGGGGGATGGGTTAATTTCTAACTATATCTCCTTAACCTTAATCTCCTCCTCCAATGACAAGATTTGTTGAAAAATATCCCCAAAATTCTCTTTGCTCCACCATGCCAACGCCTGTTTAACTTTCTTCGATTTGACTTGAAATATAACAAATGGGGACCCCATAAAATCTACTATCCAATTTTCTTCCACTACCTTCTTAAAATTTGGATGTTTCATCCAAAAATTAAGAAATTTAAAAGGTCTAATAATCCTTTCCTCCTCCAAACTGCATACTAAATGTAGTGGCGCATGGTCCGACCCTTGTCTTATCAAATGATGGATCCTACATGTAGGGATAATGTCCCTAAATTCTTGATTGCATAACACCCTATCCAACCTTTTAAAAATACACTCCGTTTCTATTCTGCCATTCCACCAAGTGAATTTACTGCCTGAAAAAGGAATCTCAGACAATGCACAATTATTAATACATTGATTAAAATCCATAGCATCAAATGGAGTGAACTCCAGTCCACCTTGTTTCCTCCCCCCCCCCCCTTAGTAATTACATTAAAGTCCTCTCCCACCAGCTATGGTTCCTAAGTTATTTCTGCTATCGACTCCAAATCCTCCCATAATTTCAGCCTTTCAAGTGCATCACACCTTGCATATATCGCTGTGATCAAGATTCTAGCAGTTCCGGTGTGAAACTGCATTGACACTTGTTGAATGTTATCCCTAATCACAACTCATGTCCATTCTTCATCTCAGAAAATCATATCTTGGCCGAACAATTACAATACGCATTTTCAAAACCCAACCTCCTTTTGTAGTGTTCTAGCATGTGTGAACCTTGAAACGGTTCCATCAATGCTATGTTTTTGTAATGGTTTCTTTTATTTAAATCTATCGGTCTTTCAAAGGCCTTTTGTGACCTAATCGACCTGATATTCCAAAATAAAGCTTTCCCAATCATTGAGAAAATCTTTGGAAACTTTCCTTTCTACTCCTTGTTTTAACTTGAAGGGGAACCGAAGGTTGACACCTCTTTACTCCACTTTTCAAATTATTTATTTGTCTTGGTGAAAGGTCTCCGTCTCTTGCAATTTTGTCGATATTCTTCGTCACCTCCATGTCTTCCTCTGCATCTCTTCTATTCTGTTTTTCCTCTTCTGTCGGCTCTTGGAGATCTTGAATACCTACTATGTCTAAAGATGAACTGCCTTCATGTTCATCCCCATGTTGTTCCTCCCAGCTATAATTATCCATGTTGTAAACTTTGTTTCCGTTCCCATCTTTTTTGTAATCTTTTTTATTTACCGTGTGAGACATTATTTCATTAGAAAGATCATCCCCCTCCTTACTCTTCTCTCCTCCTACCGTCCTTGTTTGATCCCTTTCCCAAATACTTTTCCCCATATCTCCTTCTGGTTCATCATCCTTCCACTTATCCTCTACCCATTTTCTAGTTGAGCCTTCCTCTCGACCAATTATTGTTTCAATTTTTTAATCTCCCTCATCTCCACCCTCTTGTCCCTCCAAATTGTTCAGAGCATCAAACTTATTTCCCATGTGAATCACCTCCTTCCCCTTTCGATTTTGTTTAGGATTCCACACTGTTTCCCTTTTCCTGGTCCCCCTCTTTTTTCCCATCATCCTTTATTTTGAATATGTACATTGAATCTGTCATCCTCTTTGATTTCTACTGCATCTTTTTTCTCCATTTGTCCCTGATTTTGCTGTTGGGTAGCCTTATCGTGATCCTTCTTCCAATCACCTGCTGTCCTTTTCGCCTCACCATTTTCCCTTTTTATGTACAGTTTCGGATGAATTACATAGCATTGTTGTTCGCTATGCCCTTGAATTTTGTAGTTAGTGCAGTATTTCGGTACATTGATCATACTTGATCCGTATCCACTTCTCAACAACATGATTGCTTTCTCAGTCCCACATTTATTCTCTTTGGGAACTCCCTGAGAAGATCTACCTCCACTTTTACTATCGCATAGCTTGGCCTGGTTTTATTTTTTGTCGCTAGATCCACCTGCAAAGGTTTCCCTACTGCCGCTGCTAATGAGAATACTGCCTTCATGACAAAGAAATTAGGTGGTAATGATGGAAAAGAAATCCATGCAATCGCAGTTGCTGTCTCCTCCTCTGGATCGAACATTAGATCCCATTTAAGTGTCCTCATTGGATATGACCCTCCTCGATGTATCAGATAGAAAACAGGTTTCGGTAATAAATTCATGTAATCTTCCAAACATGATGCCCTAATAAGGACATGCATGTTGCTTAATAAACCAATCTTACACTCTCCACGAAGCTCACAGTGTTTGGGAATCAATTTTCTCAATTCTTGAATCTCCAGCCACCCGTATGAAAATTTTCCAATAACGGCAAATTCCAAATTCTCCTTAATGATCATCTGTTCTACCTCTTCTTCCTCCCAGATAATTCTCGATTCTCTATGTAAATATGTAATAGGTTTCATAGGAATCGGCTTAGCTATTTTTATCACATGGCATAGAGTAGTAGCATAATTCATTTTTGGTTCTGATTTCGTGTTTTGGCCAGTAGGGTCCACCCCTGGTGGGGTTGACCTGGTGATTTAGTGGTCATAGCCACCGAGAAGGTTGCGGCAGCGGCGGCGGCAGGTAAGGTTTTCTCCTTTAGAGTTGAGATGATTAAAATTCAAGCATATCTTAATTCGCTTTTGTGTATTTCATCAAACTAATTGAACTTAATTAGACCAAACAAAGCATATTTTGGGAGTTGCCGTATTGGAAGGACAATCTGCTACGACATAATCTTGAATATACTTTAGAAATTGAATTAATGTAGTGATTGAACTTAATTAGAATTATTAAGTAATTATTATAAATATATATTAACAATGGATTAATATAGTAAATTATTATTAAATTTAATTTATAATATAATTGAATATCTATATTTTTGTAGATGGATCATCATTTGTGGATGTATAATATGCATTATGAAACTGGTGCTGGTTTGAAACCTGAGTTTATTGACGGTGTTAGAGATTTTATTGAACATACAATGACACTCGACATTTTCAAGAATAATTGATTGGTTAGGTGTCCTTGTAGTGCATGTAAGTGCTTAAATTTTTTTAAACCACATACAGTTATGGTTCATTTGTACCGTAATGGATTTAAGCCTAAATATTTTGTATGGATTGATCATAGAGAAAGAGATGGATTGGATGGTATATTTTATAATTCGATGCATGTGGATGAATATAATATGGTTGCACCACATGGTCAAATTAGGGTTGAGCAGGATAGAGTTGAACATGATAGGGTTCATGAAATGATCAATGATGCTTTCGGTGTTCAAGGTGGGATGGAACCGGAACAATATTTTGATGAAGCTCCTAATGAAGAAGCAAGACGCTTCTATGATCAATTAGAAGAGTCTAGTCGCCCACTATATGAAAGGAGTCCGCATTCTGCCTTGTCAGTTGCGGTTAGATTAATGAATATTAAATCAGATTGAAATGTTCCTAATGTGGCTACGGACTCAATGTTTGACCTTTTGGGTGAACTAGTTAATCCAGGGTTTAACATACCTAAGAACTTCTATCAGGCAAAGCGTTTGGTTTCTAAGTTAGGATTGACGTATGATAGAATTCATTGTTGTGTTAATGCCTGCACGTTGTTTTACAAGACTGATAGTGAATTAGAAAATTGTACGTTTTGTGGACATGTTCGTTATAAGAGGACTCCGGCTAGAAAGATTGTCTTAGTTAATGCGATGCATTATCTACCTCTCATTCCTTGGTTAAAGAGGTTGTTGCATCGATGAGGTCTGCCCCACATATGAGATGGCATCGTGAATATAGAAAGCCGCCGAGTGTCTTGTCTCATCCATCTGATGGTGAAGTATGGAAGCATTTTGATAATGTATATCTTGATTTTGCTAGTGAACCAAGAAATGTTATATTGGGGTTGTGTGCAGATGGCTTCACACCATTCTCTAATGTTGTTTCGCCTTATTCATGCTGGCCGGTATTTCTTACTTCATATAATCTTCCTCCTGAAATGTGCATGACCAGTCCCTACATCTTTCTAAGTTGTGTTATTCCAGGTCCCCGTAATCCAAAAAGTTTAATTGATGTCTATCTACGACCATTGATAGATGAGCTTGAACAATTGTGGTTTGAATGCGTTTTGACTTATAATATATCAACTAAGCAAAATTTCGTTATGTGTGCTTCTTTAATGTGGACTATTAATGATTTTACTGCATATGGGATGTTGTCTGGTTGGATGACAGCTGAAAAACTACCATGTCCGTATTGCATGAAAAATAGTAAGGCATTTACTTTAAAGCATGGCAGAAAAAATACATAGTTTGATTGTCATCACCAGTTCTTGCCAATAGACCATGAACTTAGAAAGATGAAAAATATATTTAGGAAAAATAAGGTTGAAAGTGACCCCCCACCTCCATTACTCACAGGGCGTCAAATTTGGGAGAGAGTTTCTCAATTACCTAAAATTACAGAAGCGTTACCTTCTAGACTTCCTGGATATGGTGTTGAACATAATTGGACCAAACAAAACATATTTTGGGAGTTGCCGTATTGGAAGGACAATCTGCTACGACATAATCTTGATATCATGCACATTGAAAAAAATTATTTTGACAATTTGTTTAACACAGTGATTGATGTTAATGGTAGACAAAAGACAATCCAAAAGGTAGAATGAACATAAAGGAATATTGTAGGAGAAAAGAGTTATGGCTGCAGGAATTATAGAATGGTAAAATAGTTAAGCCCAAAGCCAGCTTTTCATTCACATTGGATGATAAACGTGAAATTATTGAGTGGGTTAAAAATTTGAGGATATCGAAGGGCTATGCTTCAAATTTAGGAAAGCGGGCAGATATGAATGAAGGAAATTTGATAGGTATGAAAAGTCATGATTGTCATGTGTTCATGAAAACTTTAATTCCTATCACTTTTAGCCATCTACCCAAAAAGATATGGAAACCAGTCACAAAGATAAGTCTTTTTTTAAAAGATTTGTGTTCTGAAAAGTTGTTGGAGAGTAGTTTAGACAGGATGGAGGAAAATATTCTTGTTACTACTACTAAGTTGGAGAAGATATTTTTATGTGGTTTCTTTGATGTGATGGAGTATCTTTCAATTCACCTTATACAAGAGGCCTGCCTCAGAGGTCCGGTTCAAACAAGGTGGATGTATCCATTTGAAATATTCACTAAGTTATACATATTCACCAAGTCTTTTATTAATATATATATATATATATATATATATATATACATATATACTTCGAAGCAAACGATTAAGCAAAGGGGAAGGATCGAATGATCAGTTGTTCAATTCATATTTGGAGAGAAACTGATGATTTTTATTCTTATTACTTTGGTGATGATGTGTCATGTAGGAGAAACAGGCCCAATCGCAATGATGAAGGCGATATTGATCCTTTATTTCCATCGATATCAATTTTTAATCAAAATGGTCGAGGATCTAAAAAGCGTGGAAAACGAGACTTCACTGATATGAAAATGCAATCAGTTGTGACACATATTTTGCTTAATTGTCCAGATATTCAACCATATGTCAAGTAAGTGTTAAAAATATGTTATCATACTAATAAGTGTTCATTAACTAACGAAATACTTGAATGTAAAATGATCAGTTTGTTCGTAAACACATGAGGTAATGAAGCCATCTATACAGAATTTTTCAAATGGCTGAGGAACTATGTAAGTGTACAAGCACTAAGTATTTAATAAAATATTCATGTTATACTAAATTATATTACTTGAAATAACAATCACGTAGGTTTACGATGAATACTCAAGTATCCAACATTTGCAATTAGTGAAAGAAGTAGCACTTGGACCTGAATCTCAAGTACTGACAATGAATAAGTATTTTGTCAATGGTTTTAAGTTTCAAACTGAAGAAGTTTCTAGGACCAAGAAAACAAATAATAGCGGTGTCTACATACAAGGTGATGTTGATGGAAATGGCCAAACTATTGAATATTATGGTGTCATTCATGAGATTATTGAAGTGAGGTATTCAGGTTGGCCTAAGAAGAAGATTGTATTATTTAGGTGTGAGTGGTTTGACTCATCACAGGCCTAAGAAGAAGATTGTATTATTTCGGTGTGAGTGGTTTGACTCATCACATAGAGGTACAAAGGTGGACCATCAACATAATATAATTGAAGTTAAGCACACCAGGAAATACAGAAGTTATGATCCTTTTATCATTGCACAAAATGCTAAACAAGTGTATTACGCTCCATATCCATTGCGTAGAGACAAAGCTGATTGGTGGGTTGTTATAAAAAGTAAGCCTGTGGGAAGAATTGAAATTGACAATGTCTTAGATATGGCGTATCAAAATAATGTTGCAATTGTTCAACAACAAGTTGATGTTGAATTGGAAACCACACTACAACATCATCAACACATATTAGAAAAAGTATATGGTGATGATATACTGAATGTTGAGGAAGAAATATCCGAGAATGGGGAAAATGAATCATTTGATGATGAATAATGGGACGATAATGAAAATGAAACAACTGAGGAGGAAGAATGGGAGAATGATGGAATTGAAACAAGCGAGGAGGAATAATGTAGAACGAAAACTAGCTAGTATATATGTAAGTGTATTTTGCTAATTTTATTTAATTTATGATTTATATATATATATTATACATGTAAATTTGCATACAGATGTCATCAGGTGGTGACAATGATAGACATCGCGAGCATCTTGAGTTTGCCAGTCTAAACAGGCTAAAAAGAAGAAGTTTAGGCGACCCATAGATCCTGAGGATATTAGAGGATCTATTTCTTCTGCGCCAGAGCGTATCAGCCATGATACTCATATATTTACTGTTCCATTTGGTACGGCGGATCCACGACAATATTATCCTAATTACGGTCGACCAATTGGTGCTTCCTCTACTTCACAGACATTGCATCCACGATGCTACGAGGACCTACCTTTACAGGCTATTCATCGAGCACGACCCTTATCGGCAGGTAGTCCATCTCCCACAGGTACATCTTCTCAGTTATCTGCCATGAGGATTGGAGATTCTAGTAGCGAGCAGTTAGATGCTATGGCTGGTACTCCTCCATTGACTCAGCGTTTTGTGCATCCTAATGTATCACCTTCATCTAGACCTAGTGCTACACTAAATGATGAGATGCCTGCTTTAGCTCCTAGCCAAAAGGACAAACTGGGTAGAGACATGATTGAGCCGGATGGATCATCATAAGTTTGTTTTGTTATCTATTTGCTAGTTTATTTTATTTATTTCTTATACTTTAATATATTATTCATGAACTAACATATTTATTATGTGTTTTACAGGTGCAAGATGCTGCCTTGGCTTTAAAAGACAGTGTTAGAAGACTTTATACACAGGCTTATCACTCTTGGAGCAAGATTCCAAATAGTATACGTCAGGTGATGTTTAATGAATTTAAGATATATATTTTTTAGTTAAGTTTAGTATACTTTACTCTTTTTTTTACTATTGATCCAATTAACGTTATTCAATTTTTTTTCCAGACTATGTGTACTTGGGAGCTGAGGTACAATTTGGTCATTACGATCACATTTGAGAGGAGGGCATCCGCCAAACTGTCTAGCTGGCTAAAGAAAGTTCGAGATGGTGGTAAACATCCGAATTGGATGTTGCCTCATGTTTTTTATGAATTGGGTCTATATTGGAATACAGACAAATTAAGGCAATGTCAGAACAAGCCAAAAAGGCTAGAGGCAGTCTTAAGGGTGGCTCGTTGCACACCAGAGGTGCAAAGACCGTTGGAACAATTGCAAGAGAGATGATAAGTTTTAATTTAAACTTTTAAATAAATAATTAGTTGATTCATATATCGTTATAAGTTTCAATTTTTATTTATAGGAAAAAGAATTGGGACTCACTCCCATGGGACCGAAGGTTTCCAAGAAGACTCGTGTTAGGAAGAAAGAAAATGAGTCGGATCCAAGTGTGTGGGTGGAGGAAAGGGCCGAACGAACTTTTGTAAGTTATTTAATATGAATAATATATATTAATAGTGAATATATTTATGATATGTATATATATATTGATGTCAATTTTTGTATTTAATATGCAGAATGAGTTTCATCAGTACGTCGCTGAGAATCTAAATAGTTCGGTCGAAATGACACATAAACTGTATACCCAGATTTGGAAAGAAAAAGTGGTAGGGGGGACACACAAGGGTAAAGTCTATGGTCTAGGCTCTCGAAACGATGTAAGACGACTCTAGTCAGGCTTAGAAGGTATTGGATCGTCACGTCAAGCCGAGGCACTTGAAAGTGTTCAGATTGCTGCTATGTCGGCTCAAATAGCACAACTTACATCGGCACTGGCAAAGTCGGAGTGAAGAAGAGTAGCTGAACAACAAAGCATGAGTGAGACCGTTAAGCAAATCAAAGAACAAGTGATGAACCTCGCTCGTCGACCTAATACTTCGGTTCCCGAGGACACCGACGATGACAGTACTGATGAGGATGATTATGTAGATCTCACTCCCTAGTTTAGATTTCTAGACATTTATGAACTTTTTGAAATTTTGAAACAAATTTTGAAAGACTTTATAAGTCTTTAAATTGTGATTTAAATACTTTTGAATGTTATTTTAAGTTCGTTGTTTTATGTTTTGTATAGATTGTTTATAATTGTATGTGTTTGATTGGGCTGAATAGTGTAGAATTGAATTGAATTGCATTTGCAGGTGGGCAGCAGAAACTGTCAGTTTCTCCTATCAAAAAAATTGCAGAAAAAAAGACAGACAGCGTGGTTTTGTCCGTCGTTTTTCTGGGTTTTATTTTTAAAAAAACCCAAAAAAGCGACGGGCGGTGTGATTTTGTTCATCGCCTTTTGGAAATTAAAAAAAATGAAAATTAAAATAAAGCGACAAAGTCCGTCTCCTTTTTTTTAAAAAAAAAAAGTCAAAAAGCAACTGAAGTGACTGCGTCGATTTTGACCAAAAAAGCGACGGAAGTGACTACGTCGATTTTGACCAAAAAAGCGACGCAGTCCGTCGATTATGGCTGTCCTTTTTTGGCAGTTTTTTAGTAGTGAATCCTACAATATTATTTCTCTTTGACAACCCCTCGTGCATTTAAAAATTAATCATAAAATCACTTCAAGCATACTTTTTGACTAAATAAATTAGAATTAGTTTAATTTAATTAATATTTAATCATAAATCTTCATCATACCCACATATTTACATATACTAGCAAAACGTCGTAAACCACCTTAAATTTTTCATACGGCATTCTTATAACTATTATAGTGGTGTGATATTTTATGGATCCGGCTCCTCTCCATTTCTCTTCTCTCCATTTTCCCCAAGTTCTAACTTGGATTGGAGACAAATGTCATAGTTTAGAATTAATGATTGAGATCTAATTGATTAAAGCAAAGTCCTAACCATAGTTATTTACTTCCATATATTTGCTTCTTAAATATTTTTGCAATGCATTATATTTTCCCTAAATATATTAAAAACTTTTCTTTACTGCACATATTTAAAACTTTTACTAAATAATTTTACTTTTCTGAAAAAAAATTTATAATACAACTAAACGCTTTTATTATTCTAATAGAGTATTAAGAGTTACAGTGTCTATAGAGCAATATGGACTCCATTTATGGAGTAAGAAAGAATTTATTACTCCTAAAATTTAAAAAAAAAACGTCTGGTCACAATTTTAATTTTTTATTTGGCAAATATTATTTGAGAAATGGCAAATGTTAGGGAAAAAAAAGTAAAAAATCAGCAAAAAATTACTCAAGTAATTAAGAAAAGAAATTCTTTTAAATATATTTAGGAAAAATATAATGCAAATCTAGAATTGTTGGATTGCAAAAATATTTGAGAAGCAAATATATGAAAGTAATTAAGTAAATACCTATGGTTAGAACTTTGCTTTAATTAATTAGATCTTAACCATTAATTCTAAATTATGACATGTGTCTCCAATCTAAGCTAGAACTTGGGAAAAATGGAGAGGAGCCGGATCCAAATTATCCATATTATATATATATATACGAAATAATATTTTATATTTAGATCTCTTGTACTTATATCTGTTTGTATTGTGGACTCTTCTACTTACCCTTTTGTCATCTGGACCCCTAAACCCATCCAAACCCAATACTTTAAACACTTTTTTTTGATGTGGCATCCTATGTGGAAAGACTCCACATGGAGTGTGTGATACACACAAAGCAAGGGCGTGAGACGCCTTAAAAAGGCACTAACGGTCATATTCTAACTTTTAAAAGCCATCTCGTCTTCTTTATTTTCACTCAACACCATTGTTGGACAAATTTGAGCTTTTTTTCTCCTCTTTTTCTCAATCTTGTCTCTTCAAATTTTTTTCTCTTTTATTTTTGGCGCCTTTATTTTTTCCTTCGATCTACTCATCTCTTTTTTTGTGTGTGATTCTATTGTATTTTTGTTGATTTGATTTTGTTGGTCTCCACGATGACGGTTCGATGCTGCTACTGTGGAATATATGTTGAACTAAAGACATCAAGAACACCAACTAATCCTGCGAGTGGGTTGCCAAAAATATTCATCCGGTAATGGGTGTGGATTCTTCCGATGGGCTGATGCAAATGATTCAACATGCCAAGAACAATACAACATCAAGAATCCATCAACGAATTTAGGGCAAGGAAGACAAGGAAGACAATGAAGGCAAGGGAGACAAGGATCAAACACTGTTATTGTGATTGTTGTTATTTGGTTTCCAGCCGTTATTTTTAAGATATATTGATTTGTACTAGGTGTTATTTGATAATGAAATGGAATAACAAAGACATTGGCCTCAATACTAGACTACATTTGCTTCAGAAATCTGAATAGCAACTTCATTCAAACACAAATTCATACAGAAAAATAAAGTCTTCCTAATAGCAACTTAACACAAATTCATATAGGCGTCATTCTTATACAAAAATAAAGTCTTCCTAATAGCAAAACCAAAACAGTTGGGATCAAGTCATTAATCAAAATAAAGTTTGTTGGGATCAAACCATTAAGCTAAACAAAGTGAAATCTAATGTGTGCCTTGAGTGCCTTGAGTTCCTTGAGTGCTTCTGTAACTCTCCTTTCGTAGCTGCCTTTGAGTAATTGCAGTTCTTCCCTTCCACCTTAGTCCATTGGGTTTGTAACCCAGATCAATATTGGTAGGAGTTGAACTTGACAATATAGCACTATGTAACACCCTATCAGTATTTCCAGACTGAGAGAACAACAAAATTCTTAACTCAAAGATGAACTAATATCAATTAAAGCAATTAAATGTGTTTAAATGATAAAATACATACCCTCTCAGTTACACTGCCACCTGATCCAAATAAGAGACCATAACTAGCTGTTTTTGCTTCTTTTTTTTTTGTCTTGGTCTGTTATATGCAAGAGTTGTACCACCTCTCAAAGTTGTGCTAGTCTTTCTTTTTTGGCTAGCTGCACTAAAAGTTGATTATTGAGTACTTAATTGTCACTGGTGGGCCTTCTACCAGATGCCAAGGCAGTTGCAGGTCTCACACCACTTGATGAAGCATTTGTAGGCCTTCTAGCACTTGGACCTGCACTTCGGGTGCAACCTGCACTTGGACTTGCATTTACACTTAACTGGCTTCCAATTGCAGCATTTGTAAAATTTGAAGTCAGAAGACTTCCAAAGCAGCTTGCAAAGATTTGTTCCAAAGAAAGAACATTTGAAGTCAAAAGATTTGTTCCAAAGAATGCAAAGACTTGCAAAGACTTGTTTCAGCAACAACATTTGAAGTTATAACATTTGTTCCAGCAGTTGCAGCACTTGTTCTAGCAGCAACATTTTTCTACCAACATATATTAAAGTCAAAAGTATAACAAGAGTAAAATTCAATAACAGAGACACATTAAAGCACAACTTATCAGAGTTGGACATCCTTTTTTGTTATGTCCAAAAGTCTTACGCACAAAATATTTCATTTTTCTTCCCTTCCTTGTAGTCTTTTCAAACTTCTTCTTAACTGGCTCATCACTATCTTTTCTCCTGTTTTTTCCTGGTCTTCCTGGCATAGCAGTAGTTTCTTGTGGTTCAATGGCTGGTCTATCACTTTTTGGCCACATCTTCATGTTTGTCATTGGTTGAATAAACCTATTATAAGCTTTCAAGTATGTTTCCTTCTTATACCAGTGATCAACAAATGACTCAACAACCCAATTCTTATAATGAATTGTTGTAAGTGCATGGCCACAAGGAATTTCCTTTAGTTGCCATGACCTACAACTGCACACCTTCTTTTTTAGGTCAACAACATGTTTATATGGTGGATTATGAATCTCAAAGCAAGATCACCATTAAACTTTACCTCATAATTATCTGCAATTTCAGCATTTTTTCTAAGAATATTCATAGCTATTGATGATATATCAGTAATTCATTTTTCTAAAAATTCTCTCATTTGATTCATTCTTTCCATAACGACTCTTATTTCCTTTAGCATAGTGATTATTGATTTGAACCTAGCACCTAAAATTCAATTGTTGAAAGTCTCACACATGTTGTTCTCAACCACATCACACTGTTATGTTCTTTAAAATATGCCCTACAACATGTTTCTTTGTTATACATTAACAAAGCTTCTACACTGCATTTTCCTAACTCACTCAAGTCATTAGTTTGGACTGTAAAAGTACCTCAAATGATGCCCTGGAAATCTGCCAGAATTTTCTTCTCTTTTCTTCACCCCTCTAGTCTTTCTTCCAGTTTGCCCATATATGCCTAGCACACCATCTAATTTTAGTATTTGAAAATATATCAATTCAAACAAAGAACATTTGACATACAATAATGTTAAATATCAATTACTCCAGAAATTAAAGAATAAATTTAACAAATAATATAGTCATACCTTCTGCATATTAGACATCACTGTTAGTCCTTCACCTTTTGTAAGCTCTAAATCATGTTTGATGCACTTGAGAAATCAAGACCATGTGTCCTTGGTTTCTTTATCAACTACTGACCATGCAATAGGGTACATCTGATTATTTCCATCTTTGGAAATGCAAGATAACATCTCACCTTTACATACACTTTGAGAAATGCACCATCTAAACCAATAATCCTTCGACACCCTTCTTTCCATCCACTTTTTAAGGAACCAAGACAAATATAGATGCTTATAAACACCTATTTTTCTAGAATTGTGTTCTTGGATGTCCTAATAGGTACGGTAGTTCCAGGATTTGTGGTCTTTAATTACTCAGCATAATCATACAACCTAACAAACTCCTCTCAGAAATCTCCCATATGTTCATTCATAACTCTCATCTTTGCCTTTCTACAACTTGTCTTACTAACATACAAACCGTATTGCTTTTGTATCAAAGACTGAATCTGATGTAGTTTAATGGTAGGCTCACTCATAATCCTCTTCTTGTAATGTTAACTAATCCAAATGGGGGTACACAATTTGTTTCTTGTTCTTTTAAAACACTTGTGGACAGGAAAATATGTTTAATTAACACTGAAGTTTCCAGTGTTACCATTAATACTTCCAAGAATATGCCAAGGACAACCCTTTTTCTTACACTTTGCCCTTATCCTTTCCTTCTTATTAGGTTTCAACTTACTATTAACACCCTTCTGAATAGAGTAAATTTGCAGTGCCTTCCCTGAACTCAATGTGATTAAAAAAAATCATATACAATTGAAATAAAACCTTTTTAGCAGTTGGATCAAAGTAGATCTTTGTACTTTCCTTCCTAGGTGCTGAATCTCCCACTTCATCATTCTCAACAGGATCCCATTCATCTTCACTAATGTCACTACCAGGATCTGAGCTATCAAAATAAGGGTCATCACCACCCAAATTGCCTTCAAATCTCCCCCTCTTCTCTTTATAAATGTCTTCAAAACCAACATCTATACCTACAGGACAAGACGGTATCTCATCTAGATTTACTCTATCAGCCTTCTCTTTAACTTGTTCTTGAATGTTAGACTGCCTAGTTAAAGCAACTCCTCATCCAAATCACTCAAATCATCAATATTTTCATCAATATCATCGAGTGAATCAGAATCAGAATGTTCTTCAACTCTAGGGTCAAGGGCTTGTTCTTCTACTCTAGGGGACTGCTCTTCAACTAAAGGAGACTGATTTTGGTTTAAATGCCTATTTTCATTTTCATCAAATGGTTGAGATGAAGACACATCAACATTATTTGTTTGTGGAGATGAGGACACATCAGCATTAGTGCTAGGTAATACAAGTATCTCCTCAACAACTAAAGATATACTAATGGGATGTACAACATATACATCAACAAAATCAGCACCCTTCAAACCATTAAGAAAGTTTAAAACATCAGAATCAATATTTAACATGTAAAAAGTACCATTCTTGTTGACTCTACATCCAAATGTCTCAACATTTTTAGCACCCAATTCCAGTGTTATTTTATGAAACAACATAATATGCAACTCATCTACATCTATATTAATCTTTTCAACACTAGTGATTCCATTGACATACCTTAAAGTAGGATCAGATACAAAACAACCCCCATAGTGAAATTGAAGTGTCACTATAGTTAAAGCCATTAACTTACTAAGACTGTAAGACAAAGTGTCAATTGTCAAGAATCTAAAATAACAATGGACAACTAATGAATTGTTGTAATTGTTGTAACAATGGACCACTACCACTAACACTATCAATACCCAAGACAATTGACTAGAAATAAAATATTAATTTTAGTCGAAATTGAGATTTTACGAATAAACCCTAGAATCTACTCGAATTCACGAAATATGTCATTGAAGTCACTCGAAGTCATACATCAACTACGAAAGCATAGTACACTAACATTACACCCAAACCAAAGTAAAATCCCCAAAAAATTTTAGAAAATTGAATAACAATCGACCCTAAAATCAAACAAATACACACGAAGAAAATGAAAAAAATCAGAACTAACGCAAAAGGTAAGAACTTACAACGAATATCGCAGTGGAACCGAGCTTCAACTGAGCAAAATCGCAGACGAACGGTGAGAAATCACGGAGTAGAGAAGTGGAGAAGTGGAAAAGTCGCGAAGTTTTGGAAAAATCGTGAAGGTTTGGACTATTCTTAATTGGAATAGTCATTTACCAACATGGAATATAATATTCATATGTGGATTATTTTTTTATTATTTTTGGCCAACGTGTACGAGTTTGTGCAACACGCACCATACCACATCAAAAAAAGTGTTTAAAATATTGGGTTTGGATGGGTTCAGAGGTCCAGATGACAAAAGGGTAAGTAGAAGGGTTCACAATATCAACAAATACAAGTACAAGGGTCCAACAAACCATTTAGCCTAAATAAAAGTACACATATGGAAAGAAAAAAATAAGTAGTTTAATTAACCTAATAACTAATTAGAGAAACGAACAAATTGAAGTGTACCAAAAACAGGAATTAAAAAAATAAATGTATATATTGTGAGCCATAACTTCCATAATATTATTATCCTCACAAATTCTCTCAACCTTTTCTTCTCTAAATTACGTAATTTTTGAATTCCATGAAAAACGATCTTTCTAATCCATTAACCAAAATGGACTCTCTTGGTTACGGGTCGGGTACCGGATCCGACTTCTCCTTTGCTTACAACAACGCCACTTTCTCCGACCGGATCATGACGATCCAGATTGTTCCGTACTTCAAATCCGAAGGTGAGGGATGCAGCAGTACTGCCGGCGATTGGGACCGGAAACGCAAACGTAGAAGAGAAGAAACCAATAAACAAAATGGTTAGTTCTTTTAATTTCACTAATTAGGGTTTTTTGAAAAATCTTTTTGTAGAATTTAGGGGTTTTTCTTGGTTTTAATGTGTCTATATTTTGTATGTAGAAGTACAATTTGCATATTTGTCTAATTTTGGTTTTGAGGGTTAATTTTTTTACAAAGGGATGTTTGATATATCTTTTTTGTTGTTGTCTTTATTATGGTTAAAATGATTGTGAAGAATGGGGTTTTAAAATATCATGCTTTATGAGGAAAAGATGCAAAATTTAGGATTTGAATTTATTTATTTTTCTGCTCTGTTTTCTTCTTTTTTAAATTTTAATTTTGTACTATCTAGCTATGTTGCTCGAACTTTTCAAAAATGCCGATGGGTGTGTGTCGAATTCTCCAAAAAGTAGTGTATTTTAAAAGAATTCGACACCTGTGTGGCTTTTCGAGAATTTGCCCATCAGAAAACTTACTCAAGCTAGTTCTGTTTTAACATAATTGCACTTATTAGTTAGGTTCTCCAAGTTCACTTTATTTTTCGTTATAGTGGATGCTGATCTCATAAACCTTTCAGATGCAGACGTGCTCACGCAATGTGAGGACGAGGTTTTGAATTGTACTATGCTGGATACAGAAGATGTCCTTGCTTATGAGAACCAAGATGAGGAAGCTGTTGCAATGGCGGAGGAATCTCCATCCGGCGTTGAGATGACTACAGATCACCCGGGTACCTATGCACTTCCCCACTGTAGACCAAATTATCTTATTTCCATCATTGTACTGCTATTTCAAGGATGTCATTTGTTAAGGATTCTAACTATTTTAACATAAGATCATGATATATGAGAATCTAAGAGATATTCTAGCATGGCTTTCACTCTTCTAGGCAATATATGTGACGTCTTTGTGTGCATAATCTGAAACCTTAATTTTGTTATGATGTAATGGCATGTGAAACCTAAGTTCCTTTATCATTTTGTGTTTTTTTTTCTCTTTCTCTGTTCTATTTCCTTTTGTAACAAGCTTACGGCATTTTAAAGGTGGTGGTGTTGCTCCTAAGAGCACTGACTCGTTCACATACTTGAACTCGGCAGCTGCGCTTCCAGTTAGAACTATACACATCAGTTCTCCTATTTTGGCCGCACAGAGTCCATTCTTTTACAAGGTTAGGAGTCTTTAATGCTCTGTTCTTGATGAGTCAGAAAGTCTTGATGACGCCTTCTTGTTTTCTTCATAGCTATTCTCCAATGGCATGAAAGAGTCAGAGCAGCAGCATGTTACTGTACAAATCCATGCCTCGGGTTAGTATTAAGATTTTTTAGTTGTAGTTTGGCATGTTCTCATTTCATTGTATTGGCCTTTTCTTTAGAAAGTTGTCCTCGTAGAGTAGTAATATTAACCTGATGATGTCCATATCAGAATTCGGGTACAATTGTATTGTCTGAGCTTCATCTGTGTCTATTATCTATCTCATATTTCAATTGGTAAGGCTAGAAAGCAAGCTATTGAAATTGCTTGTAGGTTGTACTATATTATGTTCTATGTTACTTACACTATATTGTGTTCTATGTTACTTACCACCCTCACCCTCACCCTCACCCCCCAAAAAGGGGAGGTGGAATGAAAAGCATGTCTTGCTATACTCCTATTTACACAGACTAGCCACCTCTTGTGCACTTGATTTGACATTTCAATACCAAGTTTTAGATGTTTAGGATGTGCAATTAGAGAGCATTGTGTATCAATCACTAAATGAAAATTCAGTTTTTTTCGGCTGTTTGAATTCATAGAATTGAAGGGATTCTTGTACTTCCACCTTTTAATTTATCAATGGTGTTTGATTGACTTGTTTAAGAAAGAAGTATTTTTGACACAAGTTAAATTCATAACGTCCCTTAAGTACCCTTCGTATCTACTAGTCTTGAAAGCCATGTCAATTCTTATTGGACATATCATTGAGGGCTAAGTAAAAAAACAAGGGAGCCCGTTGCACTAAGCTCCCGCTATGCGCGGGGTACGGTAAAGAACGGCAAGGGTCTATTGTACGCAGTCTTACCCTACATTTTTGCAAGAGGTTGTTTCCATAGCTTGAACTCATGACCTCCTGGTCACATGGTTAAGTAGAAATGTCAAGTAGTAAAAAGTCTTCAAATATAGAAAGGCATCATTCTAAATCTCCACTACTTTATCTATCTTGATGAATAATAAAAGGATTGGACACCAGAACAAGAATTGTGTCTCTCAGAAACATTTGTGTGAGACATTGATTGTCTATTCATATGTTTGCAAGGTTAATAACATGTTCCAAGTGCTAGTACTGCTTGTTTTGATTCTAAGCATATTTAAAGAAGAATTCTTACATAGTTAGTAACTAGTGAACATAGTTCCTTTAATTTATGATCACAATTTTCTTCTTTTCACATCCACCTTTCTTTTTCTTTTTTTTTTTCGCAGAAGAAGCTGCCTTCATGGACTTGCTAAAATTCATGTATAGCAATACTTTGTCTACGATAACACCTACTGCTTTGCTTGATGTGCTTATGGCTGCTGACAAATTTGAGGTTGCATCATGCATGAGACACTGCAGCCGTTTACTGCTCAATCTTCCCATGACATGTGAATCAGCTTTGCTATATTTGGATCTTCCTTCTAGTGTTTCTATTGCTGATGCAGTTCGGCCACTGATAGATGCTGCAAAACAGTTTCTTGCTGCACATTTCAAGGATATCACCAAGTGAGAACACTTCAAAAAAAAAAAAAAATTTATTACTTACTCTGGTTGATTGAAATTGAAGCCTAATACTGTTTCTAGAAATGAAATGTGAAGAAAAGCTAGTGTCTTGTTGTCCTCACGAGCTAACTCCTATTTCAGAATGCGTGTGCTTTTCCCAAATGCCTACTTCTGAGGCTTTATAAACTAGCTATTAACGTTTTCCTGTTTGTTTGATTACTGACTAGTGAGATAAAGTACCTCCAATCTTGCCTCAAAAGAGGCTTCTAGTGTCAGATTTCAGAATGCTTTCAATTTAAATCTAGATATCAAAACATGTTCACTCCTTAGAAACGTTTTTTTGATGGTTTAGGCGAAGATATGTCATCTGAACTGTTTCCTAAATTCCTTGCCAGGTTCCAAGAAGAGGTATTGAACTTACCTCTTGCGGGAATTGAGGCTGTTCTCTCCAATGACGATCTTCAGGTTGCTTCAGAGGATGCTGTATGTGACTTTGTTTTAAAGTGGGCTCGTACCCATTACCCAAACTTGGAAGAAAGACGTGAAATATTGGGGTCACGTCTTTGTCGCCTCATTCGTTTTCCATACATGACATGCAGGAAGCTGAGGAAAGTTCTAACTTGTAATGATTTTGATCCTGAACTAGCTTCCAAGGATGTACTGGAGGCTTTATTTTTCAAAGCTGAAGCACCGCACCGGCAGCGTTCGCTTGCTGCTGAGGAGGGCAATGCATCACGTAGTAGTTTTGTGGAGCGTGCTTACAAGTATAGACCAATTAAAGTTGTCGAGTTTGAATTTCCTCGTCAGCAGTGTATCGTTTACCTAGATTTAAAACGGGAAGAGTGTAATAATCTCTTTCCTGCTGGTAGAGTTTACTCACAGGCTTTCCATTTGGGTGGACAGGGTTTTTTCCTATCTGCTCATTGCAACATGGATCAACAGAATGCATTCCATTGCTTTGGGTTGTTCTTAGGCATGCAAGAGAAGGGGTCAGTGTCATTTACAGTGGATTATGAGTTTGCAGTTTGGACAAAGCTAACCGAGGGCTATGTGAGCAAATATAAGGGGAACTACACATTCACCGGTGGCAAGGCTGTTGGCTACAGGAACCTGGCTGGCATACCTTGGACTTCTTTTATGGCTGAGGATAGTGTATACTTCATCAATGGAATTCTCCATCTTCGAGCTGCGCTTACTATCCTCCGGGTATGAGCTTTTACGTACTAACAGAAAGACTTTGCTTACAGCCATACTGGACTTTTTAGATGTCAAGAGGGCTTTAAGATGAAGAGGAATGCTAACTGAAAGATATTATCCAGCCGAAGGTCTGTTACAAGGGTTTCAATTGTATATTCACGTTAATTGAACAAGTTCAGTGCCTATGTAGAAATTGTTGTATGGGCCCTGCTGCTGTATGTTCCTGAAACTAACAGACTCAGTAGCTTCATCTGCTTGACATTGGACTGGCTTTTTGACTTGTCAATTTCTTCGAGTAAATAGTAGTTGAAGGAACCATGGTTGTCCTTTGATTGGTGAATGGGATAGGCAAGGATATTTCACCGAATCCTAAATATTTTGTGGGATTAGGTAATACCAATACCTAAACGCGGGATAAAATAACTCACATTTTATTTTGACATTGTTACCCCTTATCTTACCAACCTAACGCAAGGTTTATTAGCTAAAAATGGTTAATTCCAAATTACTGCCGAACTTTGGGTTTTAGATGAACTGAAAAAGTGCTCTGCTTTGGGTCATTTGACTAATAGGGTGTTTGGATTGGCTTAAAAGTTAGTTAAACCTGCTTTTAAGTTTGTTTTTGATTTCTGAAAGTGTTTGATAAATATAATAAAGATAAATTTAAAATAAATTAGCAAGTGTTCGATAAGGTCAAAAATCAAAAGTAGGTCTCCCTCTATTTTTTATTTTTTGACTTAAAAGTCATTTACGTTTTTTAAGTCAATCCAAACAGGCTCTAATAAGCCTGTATTTTAATTTAATAATACATTGTTAACCCTTCATCTTTTATATCAAAATGAATGTTACCTATATTTTAATTTAATAATACATTGTTAACCCTTCATGTTTTATATCAAAGTGAATGTTACAAGGTTGACTAACAGCAATTAAACAAACGGCTTATATTTTCATTTAGAAAAATGTTTTCAATTCCTTCTGAAAGAATGCATCAAGAATGCAAAAGATCAAATAAATAGAGGTGAAACAGAGATGATTATGCCTCTACTTCAAGTTAATTACGATCGACTATATAAATCAATCATCATTCTTTTTTTTCTTGATGATCATGGTGTCCGGATCAACTTTCACCTAGTGTTTTTTGGTCTCTGCTAAGTTCTAAACATGAGACCTCAGGATTCTCAACCACTTCATTAACCACTAGGCCACACCCTTGGGTAATCATCATCATCATTCATTCCAGCATTTAATTATTTAGGTTCTACAACCTTTCTTTTTATGATGTACAAACAAATCAAAGACTTGTAACAGACCGCTGGACCACATGTAAGCTTAACAACACGACCAAGGCAAAAAAAGAGAGTTGCACGAAAGTTAAAACAAAGAAAAGTGTATCGATTGATTGACATTATAGTAGATGTGTAATGGAAACATGGGAACCCAGTAGACATGACGCAGGAATTCCAACTACAAAGCTTAAAAATGGCTCAAGCAGCCCTCGGTAATTTATCAGGCGTTGAAGTAGTCCTGGGTTTGGTAAGAACAGAATAGAAGTTCGCAAGAAGCAACAAGCCAGACATATATGCTATGGTTTCACAGAGACACCACAAGACTCGTAGGTCATGAAAAATGAAACATGGACATGACAATAAGAAGATGAAGCTCTTTCTCAGCAAGCATAGACATGGTCACGAAAAATAATCTAACAGCCATGAAGCAGAAGAAAAACAGGAATTAAGGAGCAAAACATTAGGATAGCAACCAGCATGAAATATTAAGCTCTGTTAGCCACCAATCCTAAACCAGTGTTCTTCAAATCAGTAGTGCTCTACAACTGGAGTCACAAGCAAGATGATGCTCCCAAAAGGAGTCGATAAGAATCTTATTAACTACACTGCATGTCATTTATGTTGCATCGAACTTTCAAAACGTACAAAGGAGAATTGGAGTTGAAGATCTAGATGATACACGGATATGCAAAGAGGAGGGAACAATAGCCTACACAGAGAGCAGCAAAGGATTGTCATGTGAAGAACTTTCATACCAATCACATAAACATATGAAGCTTAGAAATGTACCCATCATTTACTACATAGTTGATTAACGTAAGGAAAATACACAACTGCACAACCACTTCAAGCAGAAAAGAAAATAAAGCACAAATAATTTTGATTTTAATATCAATTTCTTGTGGTGAAAAGACTGTATTTCAATTTACGAGAAATACTTAAAACCATCTCAAAAAGCAAATAGGAATTACTAACACATCATTATTACTCAAAAAACACCAGAGAATTTTAAGGATTTCAATTGGTTAAGCCCCCAGTTCGACAAAATAAAAAATTATAGTTATCGAAAGCAATCAGAAGAATCTTAAAACATTTATAAACTAACTGCAAAGCAACAGTTATCTCTGAAAATATCAAATAATAACCTTAAATATAGGGACAAAATTTTTACTTAAATAGTATAAAAACCTTGCAGATATGCAGCTTGGAGTTTGGGGTCAGACATGATATGGCATCGGACAGGCAGAGATCATGTTATTTTGCACAAATTTTTTAAGAAAGATGAAATTGTTAGTGTCAATTCAAACTACAGAAATCAAAGAAAATAAAAGCAAGAAACTCTGCAAGTGGCAGTTCAGAAACACTGTTGAGAAATGGTAAACTAAAACAGCACACAAGCAAACATAAGTAGAAACAGAAACATAGAAAAGGGGCGATGGAAGAAGAGACTCCTGAAGGAAACAACAAAATTTGAATATACAAACCTAGAAGGCATATAAGATTACTAAAATTCAGAAGGTTTTATACGAAATGCCTCTTCCATGAGAATTAAGGCACTAATGAAAAAGTAACCTAGAACTGCCTTTTCTCATCTTTCATCCACTTCATCAGTCCAATGACCAGGCCGTTGCCTTTCCCTGCCACTTCTAAGATCCATCCTAATCATCCATATAGCATCAACCAGGATAAGAGCCACAACATGCTTCCCATATTTCCCCTAATCACATACTCATTATTGTTTGCTCTATAAGTTTAGGCATTGTCTCAGACATATTTTTAATGAAGTATTGCAAAGCACAATCTATCCTTGGCCTCAAGGCTCATTCACCATCACAACCATAGCTATCTTTCACAGTAAAGTATTTTTCTCTACTAACAACATATAATGCTCTCGGAGCAGACACCGAAGACAAACACAAACTACTTGCTATAACATGATATCTTCAAATATAAGAAATATTAGTTTGGAGAGCGAGGAGTTGTAATAATCCATATATAAATAAAAGTGCAGGTAATTTGTATGCATCAAAATGTAATGTAGGAAAAGCAACTTCTTTTACTTCAATGAAAGAAGTCATTTTTAATAGCCAAGGCCCTATAATGTTCAAAGGCATACAACATTATTAACTGCAGAACTAAAAGGAAAAAAAAGCTTACCAATCTTTCTTATGCCTAGCAAATAAAAACTCTCAACAAGATACATTGGAATTTTAAATGCCTGAATTGCACAATTTAAAATCAAACAGTTGACAAAGCGCAACTAATACCAGAGATTTTGATCATAATCCGCAATAGCTGCAGCAGCATTACACTCGGGCTTTCCTAGAAAGTTTTGCCCACTCGGTATGGTATGCTCCTGACTTGTCAACTCTCTCATAAGTATGTGCCCCGAAGTAGTCCCTCTGAGCCTGCACAAGGTTCGCGGGAAGCCTAGAACGCCTGTAGGTGTCGAAATACTGAAGACTAGCAGACATTCCAGGAACACTAATTCCCTTCTGAACAGCAAGTCCCACCACTCTCCTCCAAGCAGCTTGCCTCTGCACCATCTCCCTTGCAAACTCCGGGTCAACCATCAAGTTAGCCAAATTAGGATTCCTCTGATACGCCTTCTTAATACGATCCAAAAACACTGCCCTGATAATACAACCACCTTTCCAAATCCTAGCCAACTCTCCCAAATTCAAATTCCACCCTTTCTCGGAGCTCTTTGCCCTTAGCAAATTCATCCCCTGAGCATAACTACAGATTTTCGACGCATACAATGCCTGCCTCACATCATCAATCAATCTCTTTTTATCAACACTGCTACCATTAATATCAGAACTTATTTCCTCCTTTAACCCTTCCTTCCTGAAAATCTCTGAGGCTTCTTCCCTCTCATCCTTCAATCCACTCATGTACCTACTGTCTAACGAAGCAGCAATCGTCGGAGCTGCAATAGACAGCTCCGCCGCCTGCTGCACAGTCCATTTCCCCGTTCCCTTCATTCCTGTCTTATCCAAAATCTTATCCACTAACTCCCCATTTCCAGTCAACTCATCCTTCACATTGAATATATCCGCTGTAATTTCAACCAAAAAACTCTCCAATTCCCCACGGTTCCATTCAGCAAAAATATCAGCCAATTCAGAATTACTCAACCCACCTGCATTCTTCAACACATCATACGCTTCCGAAATCAACTGCATATCACCATATTCAATTCCATTATGCACCATTTTCACAAAATTCCCCGACCCACCTTCACCAATATAAGTAACACACGGCCCATCCTCAACTTGAGCTGCAACCTTCTCAAGAATATCTCTAATATTCGTATAAGCCCCATAAGACCCACCAGGCATAAGCGAAGGCCCATTCCTCGCCCCTTCTTCTCCACCAGAAACACCCATACCCAAATACAAAAGCCCCTTAGACGACGCCTCATCAATCCTCCTTTCAGTATTCTCATACCACTCATTACCCCCATCAATAATCGTATCCCCAGGCTCCATATACTCAGAAAGCGCAGCAATCGTTTGATCAACAGGTGACCCAGCTTTAACAAGAATGATAACAGATCTGGGTCGTTGAATTGACAGCACAAAATCACGAGGATTGTACTGTCCAATCAACGGAAGTTGTCCTTCATTCTGAGCACGATCTAGGGTTTCATCCACTTTTGAAGTGGTTCTATTGTAAACAGATATAGGAAACCCTTTTTCAGCTATGTTTAAGGCTAAATTCTGACCCATAACAGCAAGACCAGCTAACCCAATACGAGATAAAGCTTGAGCTGTTGCTGCGCCTTCCATGGTGAATGAAGAATAATGATTTTAGAAAGAGAGAGAGGAAAAGGAAGAGATTCTTGAAAATGGAGTGAAGAAGATGAATATATAGTGAAAAAGGAGAAATGTTTGGTGGGTTTTTTAGGTAATAGGAGAGTGACGGACTCGTCGAGGGAGTGAAAGGGTAGTGGCCAAAACAACCAACGAGAGGTTGGCGTACTAGTCGATGTTGCCTAATCTCATCCCGAAATAAGTGTTATCTTAACAAAAATCACGTTAATATAATATATAATTTATTAAATTATTTTTATTTAAAAATATTTCTTGAAAATTAATATTACTAAAAAAATAGAGTATAAGGATATTGTAATTGGAGAACTATGAACGCAAGGGTATGGTCTGTATGTCTTAGTTTTGGTGGACAAAGTTACCTGGTATTTATTATTTGTCGTAGCCTTGGTGGACAAAGTTACATGGTATTTATAAGTTACATGATATTTATTGTTGATAGGCTGATGGGAGATTGGTGGACAGAGTTACCTGATATTTATTGTTGATAAAAGGTTAATTGATAGAGTTACCTGATATCTGTTGATGATAAGACGTTGGTGGACAGAGTGACATGGGATTTGTTGCTGATGGGAGGTTGGTGAACAGAGTTACCTGACATTTGTTGCTAATGAGAGGTGGCATACAGTGACGGCGGCAGAATTTTCATTGAGGGGTTCCAAAAAATAAGTAAGCACACTAATAGTATCACCTAGAAGATTTGATAGAACCTTGAACCCAGTAACCACTTAACCAAGCCTTTAGCTTGTGCTAGGGGTTCATTATTAAATACATACTCATAAATCAATAGATCGATGCTATATATACGGTGTAATTTTCGACGAAGGGGTAGATGAATCCCCTACCTTCTAGGTAGCTCCGCCCCTGGTGACATATATACCATGAAATGAATTGAGGTGTGTGAAATTGTTGACCCAAACACTACTATCATATAAAAAAAAAGTACTAATTATATTTGTAGTTGAAATACACTAATTTAGTATTAATAACAAATTCTCCTAGACAGGAAAATACTTTATTAGGAAGCGTTTCACCTGATTGGCAACTTGGTGCTGCGGTGGAAAGGGATATTCAGGTGGAACAAAAAGAAGGAAAAATATCTTGTTCAAAGAAAAACTTTTCAATGGATCAAGTAAAGTAGAAAAAGGTTTTGATTTTCAGGAAGAAAAAAATATGCAAGAATCCATGAACAATGATTTTTTCATGAAAATGAAACGAATACCTTTCAAAAAAAATATTCTTAAAAGGACATGATAGTGATTTTTTCTTATAAAAGTCGCTAAATTATTTACTTTCACTATAAAATCACTCAAATTATAGATAATCTTTTGTAAAAAAAAAAAAACAATGATAAAAAATCAATCAAATCTCATCGGAAAACACATTAACAAGCCAAAATACTGGAAGGACAAAGATCACATATCTGGCAAAAGGAATATTAGTGTGGTAATAAGTAATTTGTGATCTAAAAAGGTATAACCGATTAAATTACGTATTCATCAATCTTGAATCATCATTTTAAACAATATTAGTTTACTATAAAAATAAGATTTAATTTCTAATGTTAATGTTTCTATTAAGCGCCCTTTTAAAATTGTCTTCAAATCCTTTACACCATGGTATTATATTCTTCGCTAATAAGAAATACTAGAAGACTTTCAACTAATTAATTCTTTTCGAATTATTGTCTGCTCAATAATGAAGAATGTTAGGTTCTTCATTTTAAACATTTTTGTTGAAGATTTTAGTGCAATTGGATGCTTTCGGTAGAACTAATTAAGTAAAATGAAACTAACAATAATTAGTGTTTCTTTGTCAAAAATTAAATAGGAGTAAGCTCAACGTATATTTAGTTTTTTTTCAAAAAAATTCTGCTATAAAATTATATTAAATATATTGATATTGTTACTGTCGTTAATAAATAATCATGTAATGAAATAATAGATACATACATACATCATGCAACAAAAGGCAAAAAGTTGTATTATTAAAATATAATGCAGACACTATTGGGATCTAACAAGAAAAAATCAATTTGCAAATTGCAGCTTTTAGTATTAATTGGTACCTTCGTTATGCCAAAGGACGTTATAGCAAGTGACCAGAAGGACAAACCGCAGCCAGACACCCTTTGACTTTATAACCAATAGAAAATTTGACTCTTAATGGAGTAAGTTATTTTGGATATACTCTCGTATCAAATAAAGTATATCAAAATCACATATAAAAAAGAAGTGAAAGCCAAAAATTCATTCTCAAATTCAAGGATATAATCTCCTATAGCTAGTTATAGTTTGAATTTTAAAAAGTAATTTTTTGAAATTTTATGTTTAATTGCAGATTTTATACCAAATTTTTAATGATATTTTGTTGATCTCCCGTAAAGTGGGTCTCTCTTCGACCTCTCTATAAAAAACAATATTGGCATAAATCAGGCTCAGTTTTTAATGAAAATATATGGAATATGTCCATTCTCATGCCTAAAATGAAGATTTTATATATATATATATAGCATAATTCCATATATAAGAAGTTTATATACAAATTATCGAAGTAGTATAATCTTATCTTATAATGAGAAATATATATAGGAAAAGTCATATATTCCTCATCAACCAAATACTAAAAGTTCAAATCTTTCCAATAAGCTTAAAAATAAAATAAAAAATATATATAAAAAAAAAACTAAATATATAGAAAAATAATTTTTAAATTATGGTGATGAATAGAGGGGTAACTTTGGACTTCCCCCAAAATACTTTGACACGATTTTGAGTTGGTTCAAATGCGCAAAATCCATGTTCGAACTCCATTAAGGTCAAGAGCAAATACGAGACGATTTGCTATCAATAAAGGTATTAAGAGCTCAAAAGTATACTAATGTCTCACAATAAATTCATTCTACTACGATAGGAATCCATATATATATTAGTGACTATGAAATGGTTCCAGAACAACTATGTATACACATGTAGACATTACCCCTGGAAGTGGAAGGTACGAACCCCTCTCATGATATCATAATATGAATATCAATTGTTAAATCTTATAGTAAACAGCAGTGAACTATAGAGGGCCAACACTCATATCGTTCTATTCATGTCTCAACCAAAACAACTCAGATCATCCAACATTCACTTATTGCAGAACATTATAATGGAAAAAGGGTATTAAAGCTTAATGCTAGAGTATAAAGGATTACTTAACACGAGGTTGTCACTAAGCCCCCTGGGAATTTAGTATCAGAAGAACTGGGCAGTATGTCTTTTGGAAAAGAAATTGTATACAAGCAGGCCTTTGATGATATATAATTTATCAGCTGATAGCCTATCTCAGAATCTGAGACAGGTGATAATATAGATTAACTTCCAGCCCCTCAGACAGCAATCCCACTAAATAGACACTTGCGGATCTGCAAGATTTGGGAGACAAATTAAGCAAAGAGAGTTCTTGGGAACCATCGAAAAGCAATTATAAAATCTGTAAAATTGTTGGAAGCAGCAGGGACTTGTTTGATGGACTCAATCACAACGACAGAGGAAGCAACAGCAGAAAGTTTGCTCTTGTTCGCTTCCACCTCTACTACGATTCTACAATGACTGTTTCTGGAGTGAAAATGACCGAAATGGTCCTGCTTTATTTTGGTACTTAATGTATTTCACTTGATTGAAATGGACCTTAACATACAATAAATGTGTTTATTTTGATCATTTATCCTAAACTTAACATACTTATTGAAATAGAAGTGTTAAATTTAACTCGTGGCTGACAAGATCTATCATTGTTGTTTGCTTTGTTAGCTCCCAAAAATAAAAAAAAAACATGAAATCTAACACCATTATCTCTACTTTCTCTAACAAAATTTACTATTTTCTCTGGCTTAAAATAGAAATCGGTATTAGGCCAGTGGAGTAATATTTTAGGAAAGAGAAAAAAAAAATTGTTGGGGGAAAATAGAGAAAATGGTATTAGATTTTGTGGAGTTCTTTCTTTAGAGCTAACAAAGAAGACAACAATAGTAAATGTTGTTGGCCACGAAGGGTTCATAGTTAAATTTAACACTGTTTTTTAATAAATCTGTTAGATTTAAGGTAAAGGATCAAAATGAACGAACACCTTTTGTTGTACATTAAGGACCATTTCAATCAAATAAAATATATCAAGGACCAAAATGAGCACCTTAGTTATACATTAAGGACCATTTCAATCAACTGAAATATATTAAGGACCAAAATAAAACATTACCCATACATTAAAGACCATTTTGGTCATTTTCTCGTTTCTGGACTCATATTACTGGTGAGTGGTGAGTGGTATGTCCAGTCATTTTAAGTCCATCGTCACTTTCATCTATCACTAAGCTCGTCTTAGTATGTGCTTGCTGCTTAGGAATTATATTACCCCAAAGGGAAACGAATAATGAAGTTTCCGTAACTTAATCTCGACAAAGACTAGATAGCAATAGACATCCCCACAACTCCAAAATGTCAAAGTGCAGTAACAAAAACAATAGCAAAGGACCTTATTGAAGATGCTTAAGCCACAAGGTACGAAGTATAAAAGAGCCATTGACTTGACATGTAAATAATTTTTTGGAGAACAGCATAAACAGCAGCTGTAGCCTGTAAGTATCAACAATGCATATATCCCCCACCCAAAAAAAAGCATGTAAAGATTTTTTTTTTTTGATAGGTAATGAACATGTAAGACGCTTAATTCATCTACATGACATTTGTAAAATGACAAGGGATGCATGACATTTGAAATAGACAGTGTAATTTGGTAAAAGGACCACAATTGTATCAACAATGGTATAAGGAAAACAAGAAATTTGGCAAGACAAGAACACAAATCGTGAGAAGTATGGAGGTAAGCACAAAACCAAGTACCTCGGGTAGCTTTTTACGGAACACAACTTCCAATCTGGCATCAAGAGTGTTCTCACACACAATTTTCCCATCTCGAGAAGCCAGTACCACTCCTCCAGAACTGTCGGGATAGAGAGATGAATTACAAAGAGGAGCTACTTAGCATTGCAAACATACATGAAGCCACTTACCAAGAAGGACCATGCGCATTATGATGAGATGGGGCTGGTGGAAGGTGGATGTGGTCAATTATGATCTCAGGTGTGTGGACCATTGCCTTCTCCGCATACTCCTCCTTTACTGCATCCAGTACATCTTCTACCAGGTTTACATCATCTTTCCGGCAACGCAGTAAGACAGAAGGCTCTTTAAGTCTGAGTAAACTCTACAATCAAAGAGTAGTACTCATCTTATTCCCAAACAAAAGAGCAACATTAGTTCATAAAGGCACATAGACAATAAAGCCTGTTAGAATATGAATAGGTTTATACAATCCTATTAGAATAGGAATAGGAATAAAAATAGAAATAGGAATACTAAATAGTATCCTACTTGGTAAGGGATTGTATTCTAGGATCTATAAATAGGGTCTCAATGTAATAATGTAGACACAACAACAATTCAATAATATTCTTCCCATATATTTCTCACATGATATCAAAGCCTCTACAATCTTGGTAAACAATCAAAGAGTTTCCGCTGCTGGCGGGTGGCTATTATCCACATATGCCGCCCGTCCGGCTAACGATTATGTTAGCAAAAGTTGGGTCACCGTGTATCTTTCTGGTGACTATTTTTTCATATCTAATTTGTGTAGCACCGTGCCATCATTCCGGTGACTACTTTCTTATATCTAATTTGTGTAGCACCGTGCCATCATTCTGGTGACTACTTTTTCATATTTAATTTGTGTAGCGCCGTGCTATCATTCCAGTGACTACTTTTTCATAATTAATTTGTGTAGCACCGTGCCATCATTCCGGTGACTACTTTTTCATATTTAATTTTTGTTGCACCGTGCCATCATTCTGGTGACTACTTTTTCATATATAATTTGTGTACCACCGTGCCATCCTTCCGGTGACTACCTTTTTTTTTTTTTGCATATCTGATTTGCGTAGCACCGTGCATCTCTCCGGACTACTTTTCATATTTAATTTGTGTACTACCGTGGATTTTTTCCGAACTATTTTCTCATATCTGAGTTGAATAGCATCATGTGTCTTTTCCGGTGACTCCTCAAATCTGATTTGCATAAGGTTGTGCCATCGTTCCAACCCTACCCGTACAATTTTTCTTTTTCAGTAGGGTCGTGCCATCATTCCGACCTACCCATATTATTTCTCTTTTTCAATAGGGTCGTTCCATCAATTCGAACTATCCTATATAATTTCTATTTTCTAGTTGGGTCGTGACATCATTCCAACCCTACCCATATAATTTTATTTCTTAGATTGTAACCACTTTAGCCATCAAATCTAATACTCCGGCATATGAGCATGTTCCGGTCAGTTTTTTGGGTGACTAGTTTAATATCGACTCATCTATTGATTCCAACATGATCCATATACTTTATACTAGATTTTGAGCACTTCGTTGCTCAGGGGGAGTTTAGTAGCCTTGTATGTCGACTATGCGAGTCACTCTATGGTTTGAAACAGTCTTTGCAAGTTTGGTTTGGGAAGTTCAACACTGGAATTTTATCACTCTGTGTTTTATCGGCATTATGCATCAAATTCAGTATTTTATGAGAAGATTAAGCACATTGAGATTGACTGACATTATGCATCAAATCCAGTATTTAATGAGAAGACAAGCACATTGAGATTGACTGTCATTTTTTGTAAGTCGAGTGATCAACTTGCAGATATCTCACCAAGCCCCTCATCGGTACTCGTGCTAATTACATTTGTAACAAGCTGGGTAAATGAATTGTATGCACTAGCTTGAGGGGGAATGTTAGAATATGAATAGGTTTATACAATCCTATTAGAATAGGAATAGGAATAAAAATAGAAATAGGAATACTAAATAGTATCCTACTTGGTAAGGGATTGTATTCTAGGATCTATAAATAGGGTCTCAATGTAATAATGTAGACACAACAACAATTCAATAATATTCTTCCCATATATTTCTCACAAAGCCCATTGTGGCTATAGACAACATAAATTGCAAATAATGTAGCTGTTAATTATTATATCGTGTTTTGGAGATAGCACAAGAAGCAAGGAACTTACAAAGAAAAAGAAAGATCATATTGCAATGAACATATGGAAACCTCAGGATTCCATTGAAGAGGACAGAAGAAAGTCAGAAACACAAATTCTTTGTAACAGCAACCAAATTACTCCTTGGTATCTAGAACTGCAACCGTGTCTCCTGTAACCTTAACATTTTAACCACCACTCTGGATCCGATGACAAAGGAACTGGTGCAGGACATGTATCATTATTCTCTTGCCTTCTTGAGTAATTTGCGGCCTGGCTATCACAGATGGAGCAGGTAATGAAGGCACACTACACAATTGGTGCTCAATAGAAGGACCGGAAGGTGGATGAACAATATCATTTGATGGTGCTGTCGAAGCACGGGTAACCTAATAGACTAACCATTCCTCCCTCCCCCCCCCCCCCCGGACTAGGAGGTGCATAGAAGAATGGTGTAGTCTCTGAAATGGATACCAAGTATCTTCCAAGTCCAGTAAAATAACATCAATAACCTTTCTAGAGACGAGAATAGCCTAGAAAAACACATTTTACTGCTTCGGGATCCAACTTTATAACAGATGATCGAACATAACATGTACTTCCAAACAACTTAGGTTCATATGGAAATAGTAACGTGTTTGGAAAAAGAACATTACCAACAACCACACTAGATGGCATGCGATTGATCAGAAAACAAGCTATAGAAATCGCATCTGTCCAAAACTATTTAGGAACTTTCATTTCGAATAAAATTGCCCGAGCTATCTCAAGTAGATGTCTATTCTTCCTCTGAGCAACACCGTTTCGAGAAGGTGTATCAACATATGAAGACTGATGAAGAATACCGTGTTGTCATAGTCACTTCTTAAAATATGTACTGAAGCATTGAATTAAGTTTTGCTTTCAACATAGAAGGCAACAAAAATGAGTGAACACTACAGAACAACTCTTCATAAAATAAATCCAAGTCGCTCGGAAGTGTTCACTCACTTTTGTGCCTTCTATGCTGAAATCAAAATTCAATTCAATGTTTCAATACGTATTCTAAGGAGTGACAATGCTAAAGAATATATGTCAGGAATATTTCAGTCATATATGAGACAACACAGTATTCTTCATTCATATAACACAGTATTCTTTATCAGTCTTCGTGTGTTGATACACCCTCTCAAAATGGAGTTGCTGAGAGAAAGAATAGACATCTACTTGAGACAACTCGACTTGCAATCTCTACGGCTTGCTCCATCTATTATGATTGCTGGTAATATGCCTTATAGTGTTCTTTTTCCAAACAAGTCACTTTTTTCGGTGGAACCTAAGGTATTTGGATGCACATGTTATGTTTGAGATGCTCGACCATTTGTTACCAAGTTGGATCCCAAGGCATTGAAGTGTATTTTTTAGGTTATTCTCACCTTCAGAAGGGGTGTTAGTGTTATTCTACTAAACTTCGCAGATATTTGGTGTCAATTGATGTGGCATTTTCAGAGTCTACTCCATTCTTCTATGTACCTCCAATTTCTACAATTCAGGAGGAGGAAGATGGGTGGTTAGTCTATCAGGTTAGCCGTATTTTGACAAAAGAATCAAATGTTGTCTCTCCATCTCCCCGTTCTTTTATTGAGGATCAATCGACTATTGTCCCATCAATTCCTACTCCATCTGCGGTAGTAAGACCACCAGTTGTTCAAATTTACTCGAGGAGGCGAGAGACCAATGATACATGCCCTACAACAGTCATTTACGATCCTACAGAAAATCTTGACCTCCCTATTGCTCTTCGCAAAGGTACTCGTAGTCGCAAATCCACATATTCCATTGCTAATTTGTTTCCTATGATGGCTTATTCTCTACGTCTAGATCTTTGACTGCCTCTCTAGAGTGAGTCTAGACTCTATCTATGTACCCAAAACAGTGAAAGAGGCTTTGAATCATCCTAGATGGTCTAATGCAATGCTTGATGAAATACATGCCTTAGATGAAAATCACACATGGGATTGGTGGATTAACCCAAGGGAAAGAAATTAGTGGAATGTAAGTGGGTATTCACAGTTAAAGTTAGAACAACTAGATTTCTCTGAAAGATATTTTTCCAAACCTATTCACCATATGTAACAACCTTGAAGCAACTGTCAAAGAGTGTTGGACTGAACTGGGATGGGATCTATCTTTTAGGAGATTCTTGAACAATTGGGAAGAGGATAGAGTGCCCAACCTACTCCATGAAATAGGGGACTTCACAGGAACTACTTCAGCTCCAGATTCTATGAGATGGAAGAACAAAAAGGATGGGCTTTTATCTGTTAAATGGGGCTATGTAACAATTAATACACAACAAAACAAAAAACAACAAGGTTTATGGGAAAATGTCTGGAAAAACATTGCACCAACAAAAGTAAAATGTTAACTAGCTGATTTGTTAACAAAAGCATTAAATGGAACTCGAGTTTATTACCTTTGTAACAAGCTGGACATGATCAATATCTATGCTCTAGCTTGAGGGGAGTGTTAGAGAATCATAAAGTTATATCTTTCCTTGTATATAATATTCTAGCTGATTTTTAGGGATTAAGATATCTAGTTAACTTAGTCTTTTCTTTTCCTGTATCTAAATCATTGTATTCCTTGGATAATTAACATGGAAATTACTCCGTACTTTTGTAGTAACAAAACTAAATAATAATTCATAATCTGGTATACAGCAGAGCACAAACTATAAGTACAACACCATATCAGCTGAAGATATTGATGATCATCTGATGAATAGCTTGTCTTTTGTAAAATAAGCCTATTAATTTTCGAGTTTTGATAGTTTGTCTCAGAAAATCTAGGAGCAAAGAACAAAATCGCATGGATTATTATTAGTCAAAAGTACCTGAACAATAAGATCATGCAGAAGCTTCTTATAGCTATGATCGTTGTGGTGATGGCTAACATGTAAGATCTCCTTTGCTGCTGTTTCCTTCATGGAGCTAATCAAGTCATCCTGAGCTTGAAGAACTTTGATCCGAGAGGCATTGAGTTGCATGGAGTACTCTCTGCAAGAAATGCATAACAAAAGAAAGTCAAAGACTATGTTGGCCCGATAAAGTTGAAATTAGATAATGTTTTTTTTTTTTTAAAAGAAGTTCAATTTTCAGTAATTTAACAAGATTTGGTTGACTCTAAAACGGGCATCACTATGAAATCAAATGTCATTCAACAGTGTAGCTAATTTGAAAAAAAGAAGGAAAACAAGATTAACACACACAGTAATATGTTCCAATTCGGTTTGAAATCACTTTGTTCTACATGAATTGATGTTAAACAGAAAGGTATTACTGCTGAAAGCAGAAACAGAATGAGTGGCAAACATTGAATCCTAAATATCCAGTAAATGCTAGAAGTATTAGTAAGCTTTGTAAGCAATTCTTTTTTCTAATCAATACCCAACATTATGTACCAATAGGAGAATATAAATCAATTGTGATCGAGACTTAAATCTAAGTCTAAAAATGAAAGTTCCAAGTGCAATTAAAAATTATACAATTTCAGATGAATACAAAGTACAAACATTGTCATATCAAATCAAGGGAGGTACAACATTTTACACCATCTTTTGAATATCTTCTATTAACCTCATCTTATAATCAATATGAGGATACCAAACATTAATTTAAGAAAAAAACCTCAAAAAAGATGGCAAATTCTCAGACGGAGTTTTGTACTTGACTCTTTTTTTTTTTTTTTTTGGGTTAACTAGCATATTTCATTCAAAACCCAACTGTTCAAATACAAAACAAGCAGTAATAGACTAATTGCTCACTCATCAACACTCTTACTCTTCTAATCTATATTGAACTACACAATCAAACTATATACAGATTAGTGAGATCTACTACAATACTAGTCACTATTTATGGATAGACATGAAGGTGTTGCAATGCACACTGCCATGTTGCTCTAGTTTGCCCCTTAATATGCATATGCATCACAGTTTTGTATAAAGAGCAACATTCATAAACAAAATCTTCGAAAAATCTCAAATTTAATCAGTCACAAATCAGAGCAAAATAGAGAAATCACATTTTCTTACGAACGTCAACTTGTTTCTCTTTACGCTCGTATTCCTGTCTGATCTTCTTTTTCTCCGCTTCCACTAGCTGCAACTTCTCAATGTTGAATTCCTAACAACAAAAACCACAGCCAATGCATAACACATGAGATAAAATTCAACTAAATTCACTTCAAAATTCGAAATTAGAACATGATTTACATACTTCTTCAGCGGAAACAGAAATTTCATTGGCCTTCTCCTCCGCTTCTTGGCGGATGAATCTGACCATCTGATGGATCTGCTTGGACACATCTCCGTCGTTCATTTTGAGATCGGGAAGAATCGAACGGCGAAACGAAGTGATTTAATCGAAAGCTCTGATCTTCGTTCTCCGATGAAATGGAGGTTTTTGGAAGAGCAAAGTCAGAATTTAGAAGGCATAGATAATTTGTATTTGTAGTCTTATGCCACTCAAATAGCCACTTACGCATGGGAATATAATAAGCCAATTTTGTTCCTTCAAATATAAACTTATGTACTTTTTATCCCTTAAATTTGTTAAGGTGGAGCACTTTTAATCCAACTAACATAATGAACGTAAAAACCGATCGACTTTCTAAACAATTGAAAAAACGATAACTTGATTCGAAATGTTTTTTTAAATAATAAAAAAAAAAGAGAAATTGAGTTTCGTCTCTACGTAAGAGTGGTGAAAATTGAATTATTGACTCAAATCGGAACTTACCGTATCAAAATTTAATTTATAGTATTGGATTCGTATCTACTTTAAATTATTGGAACCAAATTTTGAAAACAATAAACTATATTTTGAACGTACACCCTAATGAATTATTTATCATCTATATAAATTACATTAACGGGTGATTTGAATGTCTTGATTGACATGTGACATCAAACTCATAATGATAGGGTTCGAGTGGAGGTCTAATGTTTATATTAAATTTCTCTGATAGCTAACATAACAAATATTGGACAAAACATGAACATGTCTTGTCAAAATATATTTTTTTAATAAGCAATTACTGAATTATCTTATATCGTACCAAAAATTTATTTTTCATACCAAACTTTGAAAGTTCGATGTTCGGTATCTATTTTCAATTATCAATTACAAAAATTGAGTTTTGGAAATATTGAACACTCACCTTTGATAATTTGTTTACCATATATATGGGTGACATTAATGAGTGTTTGGATTTTGATGATTCACATGTGACTCCAAATTCATAATGTTAGGGTTTGAGAGTGGATATCTAACCTTTATATTTGATTTCTCTAAAAGCTAACATGTCAAATGTTGGACAAATATTGAACATATCTTGTCGAAATATCTTTTCCTTCATTAAGTAATTACTGAATTAACGTATCATAATTTACCATACTAAACTTTGAAAGTTCGACAGTTGGTATCTATTTCAATTATCGATTACAGAAGTAGAATTTTAAAAATACCGAACCAAGTACACAACACTCACCCCTAATAAATTATTTACCATATATATGAATAACATTTACGAGTGATTTGGAAGTTTTGATTGACCTGTGACGCCAAATCTATAATTCTAGGGTTTTAGAGTAGAGATCTAACTTTTGTATCTGATTCTCTAAAAGTTAACATGTCAAATGTTCGACAAATTATGAATATATCTTGTCAAAATATCATTTTCTTCGATAAGTAATTCTTGAACTACCCTACCAAAATTTATTTAGTACGATTCAATATTCTTTTTGATTTCTCTTTATAAAATTAAAAATCCACTTAAATATCCAGTACAATTATATTTTATATCAAAACCTATGATTTTCTTTAAAGAAAAGAAAAGTTATTTTACTCATATTTTAATGAACTTGTCTTCCCATAGAAAATAATTTCCAAAAATATATTAAACTACCACATGTGGGAAAATTGATAAAACATTTTCTAGGAAAATATTTCCTCCGCACCAAACACATCCATAATGTAAATAATCTTAGCTCCGACTTGGACGTAGATTCTGAAGTTGAAACTTGAATTTGAAATTTTGAGTTTTTTGAATTGTAAATTTTGGAACTTAAATGGTCAAACAAATATTTAATGATAAAATTTGAAAATCTAATTCAAAATTTATAGCTTTGTTGACCTTGGCTCACCCTAACAAACGTTGGACACTTGTCACTTGATCCTGCTTCATCAGACGAGTCTATAAATGGCCCACTTAATTGCATGAAGAATTTCATGAATGGTCATTCAACTTTTGGAAAAAAATCCTACTAGGGTCATTTTTGTTATAATTTGGACAATAAAGTCACTCAATTTATGGGGATGTCTAACTGAAGTCACTTTTGTTTTTTAAGACAATAAAATAACCAAACTATTGTCTTTTGACTTATATAATACACGACATATATTTGACATATTATATCATATCAATCTCGTTTTTATAATATAATGCATTTATCCCATGACCATAATGAATTGTATTTAGTCTGGTTCAATTTTAATAATTTTAAAATCGACTTAATTTTGATTTTATCCTAACAATTGATTCAAACCAAGTCATGAACATCTCTAGTTTCTTGGTTTCGGGAGAAAATATCGGATGCCTATCTCTTCTTTGGAAGCGCTTACTTATATGCATAAAAGTCTAGTCGGATGAAAAGACGACACATAGTTTGAAAACTCTAGTGAATAGCACTTGACTACAATTACAGCTGGGTTGAGCTCATGCATTGGGCTCGAGGATGATTGGTCTCACGCAAGGCACTATTGTGAGTGCACTCTAGCTACAAAGTAAAATGTTGTGGAGGACAATGATGTTGTAGGGTGAGCATCATTGGTCGTCATATCACAAAGTGGTTCTGGATGTATGAAGGCAACACTAGTCCAAGTCAAATAGGTGGTAGTGATTCAAATAGATATTTCTTATTAGATATAAGAAACACCATCATATGCTCGATTATGATCTAGTCAATTCTTTCTATCATGATCCGACTCCTTCTTAGTGTAAGTGGCACGCACATGTGTGACACCTATAGTCCCAATAGGCTACAAGCTAGCTTAATGATTGTCCTGGAATTTTTGGCACTACCATATGCCTATGGCGAAGCTTGCCTCAAAGGCTTAGCTTTAGCGCTACCTCTTACTCGATTCCATGACCTTAGGCTCAACTTTCTAGCACGATATTGGGACACACCTCATATGTTGGATCTTGTTCATGCGTACATTAGGGGTTGGCTATAAACATACTAGTTCCTCACCTAAACTTGAGTATCGTTCTGGTACGCACAACCTTGTCCTCAAGCTTAACAGTTTCCTTGTGTAAGTGTATGTGACTTACATTTAGCTTGAGTAGGACAACATCCGATCCTTAGCCTTGGCCATGTGCGCCTTCCATACCATGCCTTCGACTATCTTATGGGATTTCCAAACAAAACTCACATATTATACTATATCTCAGATAGCGCAAATTCGTCTCACGAATGCACGTCTTGGACAACAGGCCCTTGCTCGCATAGACAAACCTACCCAAGCTCACAAGTCAATTAACGAGGATTTGAAGGAAGCCTCTCGATAGCTCAATAGACATAGATGTCTTATTCCATCACAAGGTACCCAACAAATCCTAATCTTTCCAACTATCAAGCCTTCACTACTTGTTCGACTCCCAATGTTAGCCATAGGCCATGCGCCATCCATAGAGTTCCCAAACTCGTATGGATACCTTAGGCACTCTTTAAGGCCCTTGAGTTTCCTCCTTAAGGCAACATACTTGGGTGATCCACTGTCAACAGGCCTGGGAAAGGCTAGTAGGTTGTCACCATGCATACCCATTTTATATATGGTTTAAATAAATAAACTACACCCATGTTATATATGCTTTAAAAAATAAACTCAAATGTGAGGAGTAGACATGTTTCTGTTTGAAAATGACGATGAGTTTTCCCGATCTCATATGAATTGCAACTCAGGTGCCATTTGTTCCTAACAACTCTTTTTGACTTCGTTCACACCTTCGTGAAGTTTCATACCATCCTCATGGAACAAGTTATAGCCTTCAGAAGCTTAAACTAATTATGACAATGCCACTACTTCTCGGCTAAGCCAAGCCCAAATGTAAACAAACTCCAAATGGCACCAAAGTTGATAATCATATCTAAAAATATCCTAGTAACAAGACTTTTATCTGAATTTCCTACTTTCCAATTATTGCTCAAGAATGTACGACAGTGGCACTCATGGCATGCACATCGTCGTCACCTACAGGCTAGACCCTGAACTCACCTCATGTCTTTCATAAACTCATTGACACTCTTAGGACTTGCAATACAATATTTTTAAATGACTATCGCCTCCGCATTGCCCTTCTACCAGATGTTGATTATCATGTCTGACATTAACACACGACTCATGTATGGTTGATACTTGTCCGACCTCCTCGGGGCGCCCAACGTTATGTGTACTAAGGCACAATGAAAGTAGCCCATAACTAGAAAGTTTGGTAGGTGTTTTCACTTTTAAATAATCAAGGGATCTAATTGTCACATCCTCAAAGCACTAGGGGTTGTAGGTGAAAATTACCTCTCACAGATACGTTACAGATCAAAAGCACTTTCTCATTTTTCTTCTCTGCTATATATATATATAAAAAAAAATGGAGTCCTAATTGTTTCTTCACCAGTTCCAGAATTCTGAATTGCAGTACCACAGGAGGATCTCTGAGGTAAAGTTTCTTCTCATCTCTTCTTCACTTGTGCTTTTATGGTGCTTGATTATCTTCCTGTATGTGTAAATTTGTGCATTCGGAGTTGATCTAGGGTTTTGTTTTATGTTAAGGTAGGGATTTGGTCTGCTATGGCATCCAAGCGGATTCTCAAGGAGCTGAAGGATCTCCAAAAAGATCCTCCTACCTCTTGCAGTGCGGGTACCTTTTTCTTCTTCTCCTTCTACTTTTAACTATTTTTTTTTAAAAAATCTAGTACTGTTCTTGCTGGCTTTGTTGCGATTATATGTTTGCTACTTCTTTTTTATTTTCCTTTTGCTATATCTGAACAGATCTTCTCTAAAATTTGTCCTTTTGATTGTTCAGTTTCATGATTAAATGGTTAACATTTCTAGTTTGGGGGAAGTGTATAGAGTTGAAGCTGTTTTTATTTGTTTACTAGTTTTATTTGTGTTATAATAATTGATGTCGAGATAAATGCAACATTCATTTGAATTGAGAAGTAAAATTGGTTGATGCAATAGTTGAATTCAATGTAATTGGGTGTCTACTCAACCTGCAAAGAATAATAATTTAGGTTAAGTTGAATTTTGGGGATGAATACATGGTTGAAAGCATTTTGGGCATTTGGTTATCTTCATCAAGTCGAAAAAAGCGAACAAATTTGTAAAGAAATAGTTTTAAAAGAAACTTTCAATTGATTAAAACTTGTTAAATGATATAGTTTAGGCATAGGATCTGATTAAATAACTAAAATTATCAGGTAAATAAAGTTTTGTTTTCTTTGTTATGAGATTAACTTGTTAATGTGTTTTTCCCCATGTTATAACAAAAAGAAGACTTCAAAACCTAAATGGAGTTGTAAGACTCGAATTTTGACCTAAAACATTTAATAGAGAATTAATTGGTTAAAATTCAATAACAAATAAAACAATTCCCAAACCTAGATGAGTTCAAAGTGCTTGAAAGTTCCCTAATGTGATTTTTTCTTCTGGTTTAATATTACTGGATCTTAAAGAAGTGTCAGATTCTTCTCTGATATTCTTTAAGCAAATTCTCTAGATCATTATTTCGGCGAAAATCTTAAATCACATCAAACTCATTACTAGTAAGAGAGAAGGTCCGATTAAGTGTATAGATTATATGTCAATGTAATTGAACTCCTATACCTAAAAGAAGTTGAAAGTACTTGAATTTTGACCTAAAACATTTAATAGAGAATTAATTGGTTAAAATTTAATAACAAATAAAACTACTCCTAAACCTAAAGGAGTTCAAAGTGCTTAAAAGTTCCCTAATGTGATTTTTTTTTCTGGCTTAAAATCTTTAGATCTTAAGTGTCAAATCTTCTATAATCTTCTTTCTACATATTCTCTAGATCATTATTTCGGCCAAAATCTTAAATCAAATAAACTTTTGACTTATTAAAGAGAATATCTGATTAGGTGTATATATTATGTGTCGATGTAATTTTATATGCTGGGATTCAATGTGTTTTTGAAGATAGAATTGTGTTCAATGTATTAACATTTATCATGTCACCTTGGATTGAAGAAGTTACTGATTAATAGTTCAATTATAAAGGAGATACCTCTCTTACATTATTTCAATATATACCCAAAATACTTTGGACTAAATACTAAGCAATTTAAGAGCGAAGGAAGTTTAACAAAAGAATATAAACAACAAACAGTTAATGTCCACCACTCATCAACAAACACACCACTTAAGATAGGATAAACACAACGTAAGTGTTAATTGTGAATTGTGATTATTAAATTTAGCTGATTTTGTTGTCTTAAATATTAGGGAAATATTAATGACTATTTTGTGTGAACACTTTTTTAAAAGAGTATAAAAGGCGAACAACAATTCCTCTAGGGGCTTTGTGCTGTTAGTATAATATAGATATATATTGATTATTAGTAACCCATAAATCATTTCTACTTAAATACCACACTTGGGGTTCACATCAGGATTCGAACTCATGACATGCACCTACCACACATATCGCGCCATACTATTCAGTGAACCAAAGCCTGTTCTTCTGGCACATGATTGCATTAATTCAATTGCTTTCTTTATTTTTTTTTCCCCCTTTGTCTTTGGGAGGGGAGAGGGAATATCAGGTCATACTCTGTTTGTGTGCTTTGAGCTTGTATGATATTTAATGGGCTGCAAATGAGAGTCTTGGTAGAACTTAGCTCATCCCAAAATAGATCCTAACGAGATGGGTAAAATCAAAGAGAAATCTTGAGTTTGATAGCAGGTCAAATGGATTGGTATTCAGCATCGGCTTGGAAAATAAAATCAGTTAGCATTATTTTAAGGGGAAAACTCCGCAAACTATGTGTAATTAGTCATTCCTACCCTCTGTTAAAAGTCCCTTCATTTTTTTGACAGTTGCTATTCTAGGAAGATACAACTACAACCACAACAACAACAACATACCTAGTACTATTCTAGGAAGAATCTTACTGGAAAAAAAAAAAGAAAAGACTATGGAGACTCTAGGACTTTAAGTAGAGCCTCAGGCCCTCATTAACATCTGCAAAGCTGTTCTCCGATTCTTGTGTTTTGTTAAATCTGCTGCTTGTATTGTGAGTTACTGAAGAAACTTGTTTAAAGGTCTGCATGTGGCAAGTTGTTTTCTCATTTCTTGTGTTCTTGCTTATGTTATCTGTATTAGGTCCAGTAGCTGAAGATATGTTTCATTGGCAAGCAACAATCATGGGTCCAGCTGACAGTCCCTATTCTGGTGGAGTGTTTCTTGTTACTATTCATTTTCCACCTGACTATCCATTCAAGCCACCAAAGGTATGAAATTAGGGATGTGTATTGTTGATGACACTTGATGATCAACTTGTTTGTTTGCTTATTAACATGATATTTCTGAAACTTCTCTTGCTTCTTTTATAAAATCAAATTTGTATCATTTCTAGGCTTGTAATTTTACTGTAACAACTGGATTGAAGCTTCTTTGTTCATTTTATTAACTTTATTAGGTAAGCATAGATATGAAATCTCAACTCAACTGGTGTCAACTGTTGATTGTGATCCTTTTCATTTCCTATACAAAGTCACAACTCACATTTGTAAATGGCCTTCAATGAATTTTGAATTCTGGGTGTTTGACAACATCATATGTAATCTAGCCGATTTTAGAAACCATGTCATCAGGTCCATTAGATTTTAATCTTGTTAGTTCTTTTCCCACAAAAATTATGAGCAGCAATAGTTCATGTTACAAGATTTAAGCAGACAGAGCACACTGTATTTGAGAAGATGATGCTACATATGAAAGTACTTGAGTTCAACTTTAGTTCTGTCGCTGGTCCCATGCCCTGTGATTACAGATTCAAATGGATATATGTCTCCTGTTTGGTCGACTGACCTTCGATGATAAGGAAGCCATGGTAAAAGGCCGTGGATTACTATCATTGGCAGAGTGCATTCTGTTAATGCAGTCATGAAGGTCTAGTACTGAGTGTTGTTATTTGAGTAACTGTTCTGCAACGCTTGCTAAGTTACCAATGCATAGAACTCTAGTCTATTGTCAGCAAGAGAGTATAGTTTGTCCACTTGTTTATTTCAACCAAGTGGTGCGCCTGATCTAAGGTAGGAAGAGTACATCATATTGTGCAAAATGAAGACGTATGGCTTAGATTTCTCTTTTAGTCGAGGTTTGGAGCATTGACAAACCATGAGATTTTGGAATCTCGGTGCTCCTTTCTTATAGGTATATTAACAACTTAAGTGCAAGTTTTGCACATTGCTTGAGAATCACATAATATAATTTCTCTTCACATCTTTTTAACTGTGACATAATATGTTTCAAGATCTATTTGCCAAAGCACGTAAGTTTAAAGAACTTCCATGTGCAAGATCAACGAGGGACGTGGATGTCACTTCCCCACCTGATGTTGTTCTGCAACCTCCTTTACTTCTAATTTATTTTTTGACCTGTCAGCAAATTTCTCATCTTCATTTTATGGGATAAATGTGCAGGTAGCTTTCAGGACAAAGGTTTTCCACCCGAACATCAATAGCAATGGCAGCATATGCCTAGACATTTTGAAGGAACAGTGGAGCCCTGCACTTACCATCTCCAAGGTTAGTTGAATTTCTTGGTATAGGTTACCAGCCTTGCCACACGTCGATCTTTTTATTTTGGTTATTTACATCCTGAGATTTTTGAAAAAGTAAATTTTCCCGTAAATATTGAACTATTTTACCAGTCTCATAATTCATCAACCAATCAAGTGCAGGCTGGGCATTCCTCAGATTAGATTTTAGTTGGGTGTATTATAGGGGGTTAATTAATTTGTCCCTTGCAGGTACTGCTCTCTATCTGTTCTCTGCTGACAGACCCTAATCCTGATGACCCTTTGGTGCCAGAGATTGCTCATATGTACAAAACTGATAGGAGCAAGTATGAGACAACTGCCCGGAGCTGGACTCAAAAATTTGCCATGGGATAGTTGCTGTGACCATCTCTGGAGGGAGGGCTCCGTCCCTGCTGTGGTATTTAGTATTATATATTATGTATTAAGAAATTGTGTTCTTATGCATAATCAAACTTAAAGGCGGTAAAGTTGAACAGGGTCCTTCCTGAAACAATTTGATTCTCTTTGCTTGCAAGAATGTTATCAGTTATGGTGTTAAAACTCTATGTTGGGTTCAAAGTATGCATTTTAACCCTTTGCATCTGCACTTTAGTTATCACTTACTTGCCTGCAGATCATCCCCAAACTTCTATGCGGAAGTTTATTTCAAGGGTAGTTTGCTACAAAACGTAGCTTATGAAACTTATTTTCCTAACATCTATTAAGGAAGTCATTTTCCTTCTATGAAAATGTTATCCAAAAATTTTGTCTGACTAATTGTGAGAAAATTTTAGTTTTTTTGGAAAACAAGTTCTTTAAAAAATAAGAAATTGACTTTCCTAGTGAGAGAAGGAAAAACAAGTTCCATAAGTGATTTTCCAATTCATAGTCTCCTCCCAACGTCCTCAACCTACACCCGTTGACCTTCTCACCCCTCATCTCCCTCAATAGCCCACTCCACCCTCGTGGTGTTTTTCTAACGTTAGAAATTCACTTATAAGAAAATTTTCTTGGAAACATTTTCCTTCAGACCAAACACAGTAGACTCATCTCATTAAATCTTTCTATTTTTATTCCATCTATTTCTCTCTCCTTAAATCTCTCCATTTTCTCCCTTCCATCCATCTACTTCAAATTGATATACTATCAAAATATATTCCATACTTTTTGATACATATTCGTTTATTGAATACGATAATGGATACCAATTTCAACTCAAATGTGATATACGTAATATCATACATTAGATGTATATTAACATAATGTGTCTCAAATAAATAGGTGAGGAAACTAAAAAATTACATGAAAGTATGATGAAAGTTTAAGTACTTGGAGATTTTAATAGCATAATTGGTTGATTATATGAATTTTTATTTTGTTGGTAATGTTTAATTACTTACTCTGAAAATCTATACATATCTAACTCCGATTTCTCTTTGTTTTTACTCGAAATGAAATCATGTTTTTGTGTTTAATTTGCAGAGTGTAGTAATATCAGGTGTTAGTTTTTTCTAGCTTCGGTTATTTATTTTCCTTTTCCTTTTATGTTTGGTCAGATTCTTGTTACATATGTGTGAGCACTGAAGAAATAAAAATAAATTCTAGTATCACATAGTATTAACAAAAATTGCCCGTCTAGCTCAGTTGGTAGAGCGCAAGGCTCTTAACCTTGTGGTCGTGGGTTCGAGCCCCACGGTGGGCGTTTTTTAAACTTTTTTTCCACACAATTTCATATGGTACTATCTTTTCTTTTTTAAAAAGTAATTTTTGTATTTTTTTTTTTTGAAAAACACTTGTTATATGTAATGAAACTTCGTAATGACTTTTAAAGTTTGTTTTGGTGTCCTGTTCGTTATTTACATTGAAATCCGACTAATTTGAATTCGTGCTTTATAGAATCCATTTGAGGAAAGCACTCCTTATTAGAAACTTGTCCAAGTAATTTAAATTCGTGTCATATAGAGTCTATTTAGGGAAAACACCCTCTAGCAAATATTTTTTTTGCATTGAGTATTCGAAATCGAAATCTATATCTATAATTAGATAAGGAGTAAACATATCCGTTGCATCATCTATGTTTCAATTATAATAATATATTCTGTATAATAAAATTTGAAAATGATAAAATATACGTCGTTTCCCCAACATTGCAATAACATTTCCAAAATGGTATGCATCAGAACTCTAAAAAAAAAAAAAAAGAGAAGAGAAAAAAAAAAGGGCACTATAAAACTTCAAAATCGACACTAAAAAGAGAAAAACTAACACTTGATAAAAATATTGTTAAAGTTTGATTTGCAACAAAGAAGTTTTTGAAATTCTTTTACTAACTATTTAAAAGAATAGTTATATTTATTGACCAAACAAGTATTATTTAGCACGGAAATATATAAACGCTTCATATATCGTTTATTCTTAAATTTGTTGGGATTTGAATAATCTAGTTGAATGTAAGAGTGTCAATCGAACCAAATTGATATGAAACTAGATTGAATCGATAATAGTCCACATCAAACCAACGGAAAACTTATGGGACATGCTTTGTTGGTACACCTTGAAGACCCATAATCAGTCGAGTTCAAAACTCTACTAAATAAGCGAAACCAGTTAAATCAGTACTATTTGTGATTTGATTGTATCGAGTTAATTAGTCCAGCCTGGTCCATTTGTTAAGCCTACTAAATATCATAACTAACATATTCACATTTTATATGACAAAAATATATGTATTTGTATTTGTATATATATATTTTTTTCGCTTTATACAAACACAAACACAAACACATTTTATACATTTTATATCGAAGTGTATAAAATGACTAATTGTATACCAAATAAGATGACAAAAAAATGAAATGTTTGCTGCGAATTACAAATAAAATAAATTATAGCTATAACATTTAATTTAAATTAATAATTTGCTATTTCATACAATTTTTCCTACTTTGAATTCGATATAACTCAGACCGATTGAACTCGATACTCTCAACCTAATATCCAATCCGATCATGAACCGGCTGCATAATCCATCAATCGGTCCAATTTAGTGTCGTAAGTTTAGATAAATAACTAATGAAACTACTAAAATTGTCTATTAGATCATTATTGAGTGCTAAATGAAATATTACCACCAAATATAAACATCATACTATGAAAAAAGTTCTAGAATTTTCTAGAATCATCCTTGGTCTCCTTTTAGAACATTCTTGAAGAAGAAGAAAATTGCCCACTGTTTACTGTTTCTGTAAGTAAAAGAAAAACAAACAGTGGGCAAAAGATTCCAGAATTCAATCTATATACTTACATTCACAATTCCCAAATACCATAAACCCTAATTCACAAAATCCTTAGCAGTGTTTTGATGGATGCCCCGCAAATTCTTCAACCTGTTTGTGGGCAAGAAGCACTTGATCTCCTAAATTGCACCACTGAATCGCCTTATGATAAGGAGAAATGCCAAAGGTTGCTGGAAGCTTTGCGCCAATGCGTAATCAACAAGGTAATTTTCTATTTTTTTCTAGTGTTTTTGGTTTGATAAAATTAGTGTTTTTTGCGTAGCTGTTGAATTTTTGCTCCATTTGAGTTTTGATTTTGCATTTTTGCACCTTGTGTGGTTGATAACAAGAAAGTCTAGGTAGAGGAACTATAATTAAGGGTTTAGAGAAAAAAAACTTTTTTTTTCCTGAACCAAATTGAGTTACAAGTACTGTAGGGGCGGAGGCAGAGCCAGAGGCGAATTTGGGATTTGTAGAACATGAGCGCACCACTAACAAAAGAAAGGGAATTATGCATTGAGTGTGAATTGATTCGTAGTCCTCTGGGTAAATAAATTAACATAACCAAGTGAGCTATTTAGCCGTTTTGTAGCATTGGGTGCCAACGGATAATATTATACCACTTTTTAGAAAATATATACATAAAGCACCTAGTTTTACGGAGAGACTATGGTTCACGTGCCCCATATTTGAGGCTATAAATTTGCCCCTGCTGTGTGTGTGTGGGAGGGGGGCGGGGGGGCTAGGGTCAAAGAATTGGAGTAGCAACCAAGGTGGCACTATGTGAGTTTAAGCCTTTGGTAGGTAGATTTACCCGATACTTGTTAGTGGGAAGTAACAGGTATTATGTTGACTAGACCTAGGTGTAAGCTGATTTAGGACACATCAAATTTTAGAAATGCAGAGGCGAGGATTTCTTGTTTTCTACCATCTTTAGATTAGATAAACTACATGCTGAGTGAAACAAAATTATTTTTTGTTCTAGAGTTGCAGGCTGTTTTCCATATTTTATGATGCAAACTTCTTGATCATGGATCAGGGGAAAATAGAATCTTTAAGAAGTGACTAACTAGTCTTGTTCCTTCATTGTAAATGTTTAAGAAAACAAAATGAGTTTTGAGGAATTGTTTCGTGGAAGTGATAGAATATTCTTGTTGACGTGATAGAACCATGTTGTTTCCAGAGGTGCTTATGATAGATGAGATCCTGGTTGATACAGCAATTGTTATGAGAAATTTTTACAATAAAAATGGTGTCAGAGTCTGCTTACAAGCACCTCGATTATCCCACTAGGTATTTGCCACCTCCCACCTGCCACCAAAACTAAGGCGTATTGGAAGATCTCACCTAGTGTGTTCTGTTTTTGCTGAGTTATGAGTATCTTTAGAAACTACTGAATGTTGAGTTCAAATTTCATGTCCAATGGTTAATTTCTTTGATATGCTTGCTTGCCCTTCAAGATCATTGGAAGGTGAGGAAATGATTTACTCATGATTCATGAGAAGCTAGTTAATTTTTTCTTGTTTCACTTTTTTACATATGTAAGGAACTGAATTAGAGTATAAAAGAAAAAGAAGCTAAAAAACAATCTTGAGCTTGTTATTCTGTTGCGCTTGCAAATATCAAGTAGATTTGTAACCTTTGATTACTAATTTACTGATATCATGTTGATTAGACAATGAATATCTAGGATCTTTTTAGTGGGGGACAGAAAAAAAATAGGTGATGCCAATGTTAGGTCAATATTGTATTTCTGTAATTAAAGCATGTTATTTTGAAGGTACAGCATAATAATATCAGACAGTGTTATGTTAAAATCGAAGTGGACACTTAGATGAGACAATGGACATATAAATGTTGAAAGCTAGTGCAAAAGGTTGGGTCTAGTTGCAGAACCTTATGGCAGAATAGACTGATATAGACTTTATAAAGGTTAAATCGCAGCTTGATGGAAATGTAAGAAAACAGATCACTTCACAAAATCATAAAACTAACTCAATACTACTTTGCCACATACACCTTTACTATTACCTGTTCTCACGTTCTATTTTTTTGTTTTTTTTTGAGAAGTCTCATATTCTGAAATTTCATCAACAAATTTGTCAATGTAAACTGTTCTGGTAGATCATGTTTGACAGATGGAGCAGTTGCTCCTGTACTTAAAAAGATACAAGGTTGAGAGTGCCTACCGAACATGACCATGTTTTTAATTTCAGCTCAAGTCGTATCATCGTCATACCAAATATATATAAATGTGAAAAATAAATTAAATATATTCATATAAATGGTTGTAGTGGAAAACAGTAATATTAAAAGTTCTCTATATATTTAGACGTATAAACCTGTGATAAGGTTAAAATACACACAGAGAAACAATAGTTTCAAGATCAACTTATTAACAAAACTAAAACCTATTCTCAACTAGTATATATCACCTATATGGATTTTTTTTCTTTCACTGTGCCCAGGTCGTCCATGACTACTTCTTTTCATGAGGTATGCCTCGACCCCTTTTAACACTCACTCACAATAGTTTCACACCTATAGAGCGGTGCATTTATAAGTTGATGTATGACAACCTAACAATCTCTGACCTTCCCTCATTTTATCCTCAATCTGTGTTAGTTACACCTTCCGGTGATTGTGGCCTTTTTTAATCTCATCTATTCTTGTATGGCCACACGTCTATCTTAGCATCCACATCTTTGCAACACTCATTTTGTGGATATGTTGAACTTTAGCGGCTCAACATTTACTATCATATAGCATTGTCGGTCTTATACTATTTTGTAAAGCTTACTCACTTTTGTAGACATCCTTCTATCATATAACCCCACAATAGCTCTTTCCCAACAAAGTTGAGGTCAGCTATATGAATGAATCCTACTGACCATGTTACTCCGTTTAAGCTTATCAAATATCTTGCTACTACAGCGAAAATTGCCTTGTACTTTCCAAATACCGCCAATTTGGCTTCTTTAGTGGAGGCTAATTCTTGAAAGAGAAGTATGTGTCGAAGAAAAGTTTAATAATGAACATTTTGTTCTTGCATGAGGCTTTCTGTTATGCATCTAAGCAGAATACGTTCAGAAGAAGCTTGTTTTCAAATTTGGATGAAATGTTTTTTAACACTCCAACGTGTCTTAGCATTCAAAGGATTATATTTCAGCAGGAGAAGCTACTATTAGTTTTGGCTTCCTTGTGTGTAGTGATTATTGATTCATTAATTATTTTCCTTAGTGTTCATTAGACTTGTTTACATATAGTGAGAAGTAATTTGTGTCTTCTTGTGAGTTGTAATTTGCATATAGTGGCGATTTTCATGTTCTTTTGCAGAAAGTAAAGAAGTTCTCGCTTTCTGATCCGAGGATTGGGAAACCAGAAGGGAGCAATGAGAAAAGAAGTTAATCCCTTGAAGTCATAAAGAATGTCTTCTGTGCTGTGAATTTGCTCTTGATTCTTCTAATTCAGTGGAATAGGAATTTACCTTCATATTTATTGTAACAGAAGATAAGAGTTTTTTTAACATGTACAATTGTCCTAAATATCTCATTTCTGTTTCGTACATTGGTCATTTTAAGATCTTCTTCATGACTACTTTTACTGTTTTAGCAAAAGTTTTAGGATGAACCATAATAGCAGGTGCAGCTACGCTGAATTTGTGGGCAAGAAATAATTGTGTTGGTCCTTTTCTGTTATAACTTTGAAATCATGAAAATTCGATATGGTTTGTGAGAGTTCAAATAAGACGTATGTTGAATATTGTTACTAAATCATATCAGTCCATGACTTGTACGTCCCAAATTTAGAATGTTGTCTTTTAATCTTTTTTGGTAGCTCTGAAAGCATGACAATCCAGTTGATTTGTGAGTAATTCGACATGCATGACATCATATTAGTCTGTCATGACTTGCATCACAATTCCCTGGTTTGTGTCCTCTTGCAGCCATTTTTCTCACTCAACTTGAGAGTATTTTGATTCAAATTATTTTCATCAAACTTGGATCATTTCACCATAAATATCAAAATTGATAATGATAATTCAAATAACAGCAGAGAGATATCCCTTTGGCCTCATCTTCATCTACATGGGCTAGAGACTGGACAAGCAAATATAGAATTTTTATCAACCATCTAATATTCTCAGCACCACACTCACTAACAGGAGTTTTCTTTTCTCAGAAATATTTCAATTAAGGGTGAAACAATCACATTCATTTCATCATATCTCTGGGTGACCACATAAATTTCTGCGATGTAAAATGATACAAAGCATTTATCAACATAACAACTGCTAGACCATAATTTATCAGATCTTCAACAAACAAACAACCAGAGCATTTAGGACAGTGATGCTATTTGTAAGATCAAAGAAATTTAAAACTCAGTCCTTTAATCAATTATCCCAAATGAAAGAAATTAAGCAAATGAATCACTTCCTTCTGCTATTGAAAATGTAATAATGGTAATGATCAAGATAGATGAACTATGTTCAAACTGGTTGAAGTACACTAACATAATTTACAATATATCGTTGCCATGAGAACGTAACATAAAATTTTTTTGGAATACCCCGTGTCACTACACAACATTCTACGCCTTCTTTGAGTGCACAACAATGCCAGATTAGACTTGTTGGGATAAGAGATACAATGTCAATAACAAACTCTACTTTTCTTTCAACATTTAATACAAGAGAGAAAGGGAAAACAAAAAGAACACAAAATCAAATGGAAGCTAACAGAGCTGGCTAATCCTCCTCAGATGCAACTCGCTGCTTCTTCCATTTGTAAGCAGCTTCCAAGATTTTGAGATTTGTGGTCTGTGTTTCCTCTGGGAAAAGATAGTCTATGTACTCCTCATAACTGCAAAATTTGAAAGTATATGATGTCAAAAGGGGTCAGCGAACGTCCAATCCACAGGTAAACAACCTTACAATACAAAACAAAGTTATTCCTAGTAGCAATTCGCTAATTCATGACTTCATGTACAAACAAATTGGGACTGGCGAAACACCTAATCAGGTTACATAAGGAATGCAGACTAAATTTAAACTAAGCACTGCCATATAAGCAAACAATTTAACCAGAACTCATTTTTTCTACAACATAAAACTAAGAAGACGTAGGGACTCAACCAACCTCCCAACAAAATTTTCTGTCCCCAATTTTTTTTTTGCCACAAACAATCAAAAGATAAAAAAGAAGATTATCAATATGCAAATATATAGTAAAAGAACTTACGCTGCTGGACCATCCTCCATGTCTATTTGTCTTCTCTTCTTGAGTTTCTTTGGTAGTTTAGCACGGACTAAACTGACATCCCCAAGCTCAGCAAAACCACTTTCCATATTTAGCCACTCTTCGAGAAGCATTGCTCTTTCTTCTTTTAGTTCGGGTGCCGAATTTCTGAAGTAAGAAACTGCCCTCTCAAAAACATCTAAATCAAAAAAGGAGTAAAATTATTATCAACACAGAATTCAAAATTAATGGAGAATCTAATGATCACTGGGTATGTTGTAATGGAGAATCTAGTAATCATATAATTTTCTCACCTCTGGCACGTTGCAGGCAGTTCTTTTTCAGTTCAATATCTTCCTCAGCCTCTGGATCCATAGCCGAAGCCTCAAACTTCGCATAACTTATCCACACCTTCAAGTGTTTTGTGCGGTAAAGAAGTCTTTCATATAGTGCTCTAGTTCTTTCAAATTCACCCTCAGAGATCTCAAAGTCGATGTAAGCCTATCAGAAATGCATAACAGTAGCTTGTTAGAATGTATGTAATTGCATATACCTAAACTAAATTGCACAAATATTATGATCTGTCTCACGCTTAACCAACAGTAGAAAAATTAAAATGAAAAAAGGCCTTCAACATCACAGGAGAGACCATTTGTTGGCATTCTACAAGATAGTTCCCTGGAGATGAATGCTTCTGGGAAGCTTCACCACTATGCCGATTTAGTTTTTCCCACTAAGTTGTCTTATAGACTTGAAAGCAATGATAATTACTGAACTAGACAGGCCATGATCACACCAATAAATCTGGGTGAGAATACTAGTTATTTTGTTAATATAAGGGAGCTGCTACTAAAGGTACAAAAATGGTTTTGAGGAATACCAAGAAAGGCGGCCTGAGAATTCAATCATTAAGCAACAAGGAACATGTGGAGCGCAGGACAAATAATGAATCCACAGCACTGGACCCAAGTTGTCAACTTTTGTAGGCTGAATTCCTTGCTTAAAGTATAGAGGTGACTGTCTGTTAGTCTCCAAAAGCATAACATAAAAGAGCATGATGAGCATTTACCCAAAAGCTTTGTTTTCTTTTCATGCCCTGTGCAGTTCTTATCCCTTTTTTATCAACATCCTGAGAAAAAGGGTAAACCTATGCTCAAACTAGTTAATTGTTTTCCCTAGTGCAGACATTCCTTCCACAAGTACTCTTTTAATTTTTTTTATGACCGAAAAACCTGTCAGGGGCCTATCCTTGGGACACGCCGCAACCTTTGAAACTCGGGATAGTGGGTCTTCCCCACTACCCTTCTCCACTTCAATACCAGGCTTAGTTCTCATGGCGCATGGCTCAAATCTTTGATGTAAGCCACAAGTCCCTCAAACCTTTGTCACTTGAACTAGGCCCTGGGGTCCTTCACAACTATTCTTTTATTACCAGCTTCCTGGAAATCTTCAAATCATATACGTTGCAGGTATTGATGACACCTATAAAGACCATGGAGTTTGGTATTTTCAAAATGATAGCCATGAGTATGGACAGTGGGAATTGAAAGAAATTTCTCTATAAGTCGGGACAACATACAAGATAGTCAGTTCTTCATAAAAAAAGGCATACAGGATTAGTCAATTGGATGTCAATGGTAAAACTTCTCCTGTAATTAGGAACAGTCGTCCTTGACCGGCTTATTAGTACATAAGGAATCTAGATGGACTTGACGTACATAAAACAATGTTTAAATGGTGCTAAATCTTTTCTTATAATGCTTTTGAACATCACTGGTGTGACCTACTAACCTCCAGTTAATAAGTGACTATTGAGGCGGTTCCTTTTCTGGGTTCATACCAAATCCAAATTGCTTAACTATGCTGAAAACAGTCATCCTAATACAATGAGCTACAGAAAAATGCAAGCATAGAACTGCCTGGAGTCCCAGCAGCAGCACTAAGCAAGAACATGAGTTGCTAGGAGACAATTACATTCTAAAATAACTTTTTAACAAAACACAAGCATATCAGCTAGTAGAACAACACAATACCTTCCATAGTAACTCTGGCATATCCAGAGCAGGTTGGTCAATTGCAAGCTCAAAAATAGCCCTGGCTCTATCCGTTTCATACAAGGACCTCTCCAACTCTGCGAATTTGCTCCAAGCATAGCAATTTTCTGGAGACCATTCCAAGTACTTCTCATAAAGCTTTCTGCAACGATCTATGTTTCCAAAATGCAGCTCTATCTCTATGTACTTCTTAAATATCTGTATTATAGTAGAGAAGACATGTATAGGTTAGGTAACATGCAAAGGGATATCCCTCAGAAATATTAGAAATCCACATGGAGATGTCTGTGGAGCGGGGACTACCTTGTCTTTAGGAGCCCTTCCAATTGCTTCCCCAAGTAGAAGTCGCGCCTCCTTGAGTCTTAACTGCCGAATCTCAAACTGGGCAGCCAACAACCAAATCTTTGCAAATGAAAACTTCTGATGCGGAATCAGCTTAAGACACTCCCTGATGAAATGAAAAGGAGCCTTTCAACATACGAAATAACTAAATGACCTTAATTGTGTAAGCAGAGGGCTAGTAACATCACAAATTATAAAGATTTCAGATGTATAGTGAAGATACAAATTCTGATGGCTAAAGGTAGGAAGGGTATCCTCATAATCAAATGTTTTGTCAACAATGTTTGCTACACAGATATAAGTAGATGGTCTTGTATACGCGATGTCACATATGCTCTTCTTTTTATGGTTAGTTTGATTTTTTTTTTTTTTTTGGGGGGGGGGGGGGGGTCCACCCGTCTCCAACCTTGAATGAGATACTTTCCGCAAAACCATCCCATCCCTTCATGATATTCCTCCAAAAACCGCAACCGAAAGGCAAAAAAATATCTCTAGTTTTCCAACCCCCTTCTAAAACCCCATCTACTTATAAGTTGGAGTTCTGAACTTAACAGTTCGATTACAAAATTCAACAACCATATCGTAGTTAACTTTAAAGCATGCAATTAATAGAGGAATATTTATTTTCAAACAAGCCATAGAATCCTGCAGCCTCATAATCAGGGAAGAACAATCTAGACACAAGAGGAGTGAACAGTTTGTAAGCCTAGATTACATTTGTCATCACCAGAAACCTAGTACCACCATATCACAACATTTAGCCCTCCATCCAGGACAATCAGAATTAAACTGGATCACTAGAACAACCAAATCTTTTCAAAATGAGGACATCTTACAAGGAATCAGCTTGAGGCACTCCCTGACGAAATCCAAAAGGAATTTGTAACTGTTTATGTGTCTGGATGACCTTAATTCGTGTAATATAGTTCACACGATAATAAAATCAACTAGAAGACAGGGAAAGGAACTAGATATATAGACGTGAGAACTTTTTGAGAATGAAACATGAGAAGAATTCTGGTGGCTTAATGCAAGAAAGGAATCCTAGGAATCAAATGCTTTGCCCCGAATATTTTGTGCAATGCACATTGGTCTCATATTAACTCCCATAAAAGAAAAGACGGTATCATATTAACCAAAAATAGATCTACCCTGTGCACAGTATACAACATCTAAAGATGTCTCACAATCTCAACTGTATTATTCCTCGCATCTTCATTTGATGGTTTTTATAAGACAAGTAACAGTTCTATTCAATAAAAACTTAGCCACCTCAGAAAAAGGTGCTAAGTTGGAAACTATACAAGTATCAAAAAGGTACTCAAACCATATTCATTTGATGGTTTTGATCACAAGTAATGACCATTTAGTAAGTAGTAAGTACTCTAGAAATTAACTGATTCAAAGAACCAATCAAATGAAAAGTGTAATTACTTGCAAATTGATCATGAAAATACATGTGGAGCAAGACAAATAAATGAAACAGAATGAATACTGATAAGTGATTTTTATAAGGTGGAGCTTTGGCTTTAATAATTTGACAAACCCCAGCCTTGTGAAGTCAGGGAGGTGGTTTCGAAAGACCCTCGACTCAAGTAAAACAATTCAAAACAGATTTGAAAATAAGAAATACAGTAGTGAAAAACCCATGTTAAAACTACTAGAGAAATGAACAATTACAACAATAAATAATATAATACCGAAACAAAGGAGACAAGTAGTGGTAATACAAATCACGGATAGAAAATAGAAGAAAAGTAACAATAACACTAGTAAGAAAAACTAGACCGCGCAAGACTGTCTACTAACCTCCTATCCCAATCCCTGACCTCCACACCCTCCTATCTACGGTCATGTCCTTTGTAAGTTGCATGAGTGACATGTCCTGTCTAATCACATCTCCCCCAATGCTTCTTCGGCCTACCTTAATCTCTCCTCGGACCCCCAATATCGATCTGGTTTAGCAAATTTACCAGTTAATTCAATTTTATAACTACCACCTTGAAAGGGGTAAAAAAACACGTGTCTCCCAAAGCAATGGTTGGTCCCTCTATACTTGCTCCAAGTTTGTACATATTTCCAGGGAATACGTTATGGATTTAAGTGCTACTAACATAGAGAATACTAGAGCATACAACATTACCCACCCAAACCATCTTAGTCTCAATGAGTTCACCCAAAAAACTGAAAGTTCAAATAGATTGTTATTTCTAACCATCACCAACCCCCATAATTTAATACTCATAGATACCATTTGCTTGTTGTACATCTCTTCTTAAAATATCATGAAGTGAATGCTGCAGAAAGAGTGCACTTCAGTAGATTTCTCCAAGAGCATGAGCTCATTGTTCCAAACCCTCTCCACTCAGGAGGTACTTTTAAAAAGACTGCAGCACTGTGATTAAACATTAAGAACTTCTGTAGTTTTAAACATACAGGAAGGTAACTAAATGGACTCCGACTCTGACTCATTGACTGCACATCGGACTTGATTGAGTTAAGGGTACTGGGCTAGATGCAGATCCTTAGTATTATCACCCTAAGCAATAGATATGAGCTCAACTATCAAGTAGTAGGGGTTTAAGAATGCAAAATATCTCTAAAGTAAGTCGATTCCTTCCAACTTGTACTCATTTTGGTAACTGAAGCTACTGGTGGCCTCATTAAGTTGATGCAGAAACTCTGTCCAGACTCCAGACTACACAGCTAGTAACAGCCTTCAAACTAATTAAAAACAAATATCACCATATTCATATGATTTGGGAGCATTTGACATGACGGGAAACAATCCTTCACCTTGAAAATTATCTCATGGATCATCCTCCAGTGTTTAGTTGGGTATAAAGTAAGCGAAATATAACATACAAGGTGGAGGGTGGGATATGAGGATAATGTTCTAATGATAATTTTGGATATTAAAGATTGAAAATAATGGGGGCATTGATAAAGAAAAGTGATTCCTGCCCCCCTTAGGTGGAAAATAATCAAACACTGGAGAAAGATTTCATCTCGGAGAAGTTGTCGGTCGAACCTAACACACAAGAATTAGGAAAAGTCGACTTCCCATCACAAAACCAGTTGTTCACCACCACTAATCAAAGTCACTGAAGGTAACCCCAACAAAGACCAACTCAGTACTTATCCACTGCAACTAAATATCATATAAAACTGAATCAATAAAACTCACACCAAGGAACCCCAATTCTACTCAAAGCCTGATGGAATTAAGGCTAAAATTTGAAACTAGCAACTAAACAACTGAGAGAGAACCTCTTAGAATCTTAAAGTTGAGAATACCGCAGATGATGGATGCATCGAGCTCAAGAAGGTTTGGGCTGCACAAAGAAAATTTCTCAGGCCTTGAGACAGAGCACTCTAATTAAGGAAGAGATAATCTGGATACAAGGATAACAGCTGTTCGTAAATCTAGATTATGTTTGCCATTACCAGTATCAAAGACATAAAGCATAATAAATAATACAGTTCATCAACCAAATGAGTTACATAGTGATATTTCAGTCGAGACAATGATGTCCTACCTGTAGACATCTCTGGTCCTTTCCATGTCTTCTGCATCAAGCTCTTCATATAATGCATAATTAATCCTAAAAAGCGCAAAGTCAGCCAATGAACATAATTGCATGGTAAGTTATCCAAAATAGAACTAAAATATCACATTTAAAGTAAAGGTTGTCAAATTTACCATAAGTAAATGTATCGCTGCCAATATCGCTTCTCTTCAGCAGGAGGAACATTAGCAATGGCTCTCTCATAAACCTCTCTAATCCTCTCTTTATTTCCAACGCTCTCTTCCAGCCGAATATAATCAAACCATGTGTCATAGTTACGTGGATTCTTCCTTACTTCATCCTCATACTGAAACCTCCTTTTTCCAACTATAGCATCCTCAATACCTTCTCTATCACCATACTGCTTTTCAAATGCCACAAACTTCCTGTACAAATCTTCAGCTCGTCCTTTCGGTATGTGATCAAGTGCAAACTTATATATGCACCTTGCCCTCTCCGTCTCCTTACACTTCTCCTCAAACTCAGCAAATGCCACAAACAACTGCTCAGCTTCCTCATCATCTGCCAACTTATCCACAGCCCTCTCATAACAATTCCTCGCCCTTCCTATCTCCCCATTCTTCATCTCAAATTTCGCAAACCTAATCCAAGCACTAACTTTCGGATGACACTGCACAAATCTCTCGAAAATCGCTCTTGCCCTCTCTATTTCATTATACCTTAACTCAAACTTAATATAAGACAACCACCCTTGCTGATCAGGCATCCAACCCATCCACCTCTCAAAAATCTGTCTAGCACCAGCTACATTGCCTAACATCTCCTCCATATGAATATACTTGTACCACAACTGATCAACCCTCGGCAAAAGAGTAACAGCTCGATCCCATACATTACGAGCATGATTAACAAACTTATTCTTCATCTCCACATCAGCATACTTCAACCACATGGTATGGTCACGGTAATCCACTTCAAGTGCACGTTCCCATATAGAACGAGCACGTTTGAAATCCTTTTGTGATTCTTCCCACTTAGCATATTTCACCCACACACTCTTGTTCCACCGTACACGACTAATTAACGCCTCGAATTCCTTTCGCTTACGAAGACGGTAATCGGCAAGCTCTGTTGGGTCAGTGATTTTCTGCTTTGGTGGTCTGATTTCAGCCTCTTGACGTTCCCTAGCTTCCCGGAGGATTTGCTCGGCGGTGATTTGGATTGGAGCTGGAGTTTTGTTCTTCACCCGCGTAGGTCTAGGAAGCTTTACCTCCGTTTCCTTGCGAGTGAGATAACCTAGACTTGGGTCTGCATCTCTGGAACCCATTGGAAGAGAAACTGATGACTAAACGGAGTGAATTGAAGCAATTGAACGGAATCTATTTCTAGGGTTCCGACGAGGAAGGAATTATTTTTTCCTTTCTTCTGCTAATGGTAACGATTGGGGCCTGGGGGGTAATGTGTAAGAGGCATAATACCATTCTAGGTAGGACATATTTTGGATTTTTTATTTTTTTTTTCACGAGTTTAATCATAAGATTATATTGAATTTTAAAAATAAAATTAATTATCTAAAATAAAAAATTTATATTAGACAAATAAAAAACTTTACAAATGATATTAAATTAAATATTTAAGATACATATTGTCGTTTGAAAATATATTAATTAATAAGCATATGTTTTTAACTAATCTTATAAAAATAATTGATCTATATTTTTCAATTTAGTATATTTTGATTATATTAATCATAAAAACAAAAAGTACAAAATTTCTACGAACATCATAAAATGCATGTTTGACAAAAAGCTTAATATTATAAATATAATGTCATAAAATTATAAAAACATTTGACAAAAAAGATAATCTATCAAGTCTAACTAATAAAAAATAGATTGCAATGTAAAATATCGAGTAAATGCTTCTTAAACAAATGAAATTGAACAAATAAATAAATATGATTATTTTTTTTAAAAAAAAAAGGAAATATAAGTCCATAACCTTATTTAACAATGAATTCTACTTTAATTAAAAAAAAATTAGAATACTAACAAAATTATACTAATGAAAAAAATAGATAATACAGAAAACTGCATGGAATCACATGAATTAAAGGTTGATTGTAACACCTTGGATCTCAAAACAAAGAAAATACTAGTTTTCAGAAAACCTGGTGCCAGTACCAACGGAACCACTCACAGACCGTAGGTAGGACCACGGACCGTAGGTGGGGTTCCGTCATTAAGGCCCAAGTCTTAATAGTCTCTGATCCCACCCACAGTCGACCAGTACGGTCCGTGGTTGGACCTACTAACCGTAGGTGAGGGTCAGCAGCCAGTTAGAGGGAAATTGATGTTGGGTCAACTTCAAATGGTCTTAACCCTTAGAACAAAAAGAATTTAGGTGGCCCATGACCTACAAAATGATAGATAATTGAATCCTCTTTCCAACGCCACCGAGTTTGCTAAAATTTCATCTCCAAGTAAAAAGTTATGCTTGTTTTAGTGAAGCCATGTCAGACAGACTTGACTGACGAACCCAAACGACGGCTGGTAGGTCAAACGACGGACCGTCATTCCCTCCGTGGATAGTCTTCGCTAGAATAAAGTTAGGATCGTTTTGGTCTTTTATCCTATGCGTTGGGCACCTAAACTACGTTGTTTTACTAAAAATAAGTCTAATAACTTAGCCAGACATACCCAGAACCTTTATTTACCAAAAAATCATCAAACCTAGAACAAAAGAGGAGAAAATAGGCGACCCAAACCCTTCCAAGAACGCAGCAAGTTTTCTCCAGTTTTAGCCCCGAAATCGAAAGATTTCTCCGTGAATTTCGTCACCAGGTATGAGGGATTTCACTAGTGGGTTTCTTTCACCCATTAGGTCCCTAGAATTCAGTCAGATTCTTGATTCTCTACATCATGATTACACCTAGGGTTTCTAGAATTTCAGATTTATGTTGTGATTCAGCTATTAGACTAATCCAAATCAGATTATCATGTTTTCGTGGAATTATTGGTTAGTTTTTGCTTGAAACTCAAAACCCTAGTTGTGTAGATTCGTTTAGTTCATTAATTACACATGCTAGGTCATTTAAATAGATATACATGCTCTAGTTTCGAACGTCACATTATCAGTACATTTCAACATGAACCTTATTTTGAGTTATAAATCTTGAGAAGCTTTTTAAAGCCAACACTTGAGTTCTTAAACTGAGTTTTGAGAAAATAAAGATGAGTTTTGAGAAAAGAGTTTTTTAAAACATGATTTGTAAGACAATAGAGTATGCCATCAATCTATGAACAATATGGTATCTAAATATACCATCCAGTGGCGAAGCCAGGAATTCTATCAAGGGGTTCAAAAAAAATTGAACACACTAATATTATCCATAAATAAACGGGTCGGGTCATATATGAACGGATTGATTAACAAACGGGTTGACAAAAAAAATCCTTAGTTCAAATAATTTCTTACAATTACAACTTATCTTAAGAAACAAATTTAAAGTGCATATCTATAAAATGATAATAAAATAGCACAACTCATTCAAAAAGTTCTACAAATTCTTCAATTCCTTTAGAATTCTCTTCGGCTTTTGAAAGTGCAAATGGAGAGCAAGCACAAATTTAAGCGAAGAAAGACTAACATAAAACACAAAATCGCTAAAAATTACACTTAAAACTGAAGTCTGAAGCCTGCAAAATCGCTAAAAATTACAACTAAAAAAATATGTTGTTGCCTGAAATCGATCCCGCGACCAAAAGCTCACTTGAGCGAAATCTTGAACCCCCTCAACCGTTGGGCTACTCCTTTGATATATATTCAGGTGGTTCAATTTTAAATATATACATGTACAAAAAAAAATCGATCTTATATATATAGTGTAATTTTTTACCGAGAAGGGTCATCCCTGGAAGGACTGTACATCCGTCCCTGATACCATCAATATTTATGCAGTATGACTTCCCGAATTATACATTATCATATTATAATATGATTTTGAATTGTTTTTGAGAAAGAGTTTTCAAGTATGAGTATCGGCATGTCAATATTTTGAGCTATTCAGTATTTCAATATCATATACATATTCTAGTTGGGAGTAGGCTTAGACCGAGTTGGATCTAGGATTCAGCGTACCCTCATAGTCCCAGAACTACGTGCCCACGTAGGTTAAGTCCCCTCTATGGGCATCAATTTTAGTGATCACGCCAGTCATGCCTCTATATCTCTGGCAGGGTATATTGGGTCCTCTCGATGGGGCGTATTCATCGGACTCCACATTTAGCTCACGTGGTCTTATGTCGATTATTAGTAGCACCCACAGATAGTCAGATTCTAGTGTAGTGACCAAGTTATCAGTTACAGTTCAGTATTTAGTTTCTGTATGTATAAACTTGGTCATTGCATTCAGTTAGTACATGTTCAGTGTTTTCAGTACAGTGTCATATTCATCTTATATCATTGCTCAGTTATATGCTTTGTTCAGTTATGTATATTGTTCGGCTTTACTCTATCCTGCATGCTCAGTACCTTTTACGTACTGACGCATACTATGCGCTACATCTTTTCGTGATGTAGGTTCAGGCCCTCAACATCCAGATCACACATATATCGATTTCCGATCTTCAGTTCAGCAACATCAGTGGTGAGTCCTCATTCTTCGAGGACGAGTGACATGATTATTCTCCTATTTTCATTCTTTTAATTTCAGTTTTGCTAGATTTAGCTAGGGCATGTCCCAACATCTCTAGTCAGTTAGAGGCTTTATTTCAGACATAGTACTAGATTCAACTTTAGTTTTGAGTTTGATCTTCCAGTTGTTATTAAACTCATAGTCTTTTATATAATCATATTAGTATTGGGTATTTCCCACTTACAGTTAATTATGGTTTTAAGCTTCCGCATAGTATATTTTATTTAGTAATCTTTTAGTATGCTTATGATATGCCAACAGGGTTAGCTTGGGCTCACTCGTGATCCTCGGTCCCGTGTCTGCATCCAGGGGTAGCCTCGGGGTGTGACATTGATAATGAGAAGAAAATGAAATATAAATAATATAAAATAAAAAATATATATATTTTAGAAACATTAGAATAATAAATATAAAAAATAATTTAAAATAATAAAATAAAAAATAAATTAAAACGAAAAAAATAAAAATAGAAATAAAAGGAAGATATTAAAAACTAATCAGCTTGTAATTACACCATGTAATTACTAGCAATTAACAGTCTCCTCCTGTGAATTGGAGAGTGTAATTACCCCTTACCAATTACACTCAATTACCTACTGACCAATTAATTACATGACCAACCAAACATGTCATATAGTGTAATTACACTAAATTACACCAAATTCAATTACCAGAGTGGCTTTCCAAACAAGTCCTAAAAAACGATTAAACATTCCATACATAAATTGTGGATAAAATCAATGTTAAAAAATAGACAAAAGCTTGAGTGAGGATTAAAAGTACACCAATATTGCAAACATGAGGGATTATTAGTGCTCCATGTGAAAATTTAAGGATATTTTTGAGTCTTAACCCAAAGATAAGTGACTGTTTTAAGTTTTTTCTCATTTGTACATTCAAAGTTAGAGGACATACGTACCATTTAAGGCCAAATTAAAAGACACATTTAAATAGTCCAAGTACAAAGTGAGATATTTTATCTGATAAAGAACGTGACGTAAGTCACAAGATGCTTGTGTAAGCCTCGGAAATCTTTATTTTTAATATTTATAAATTAACATAACAAAAATTACAATAAAAAAAATATAAAATTACATAAAAAAAAAAAGAAAATATAATATAAGTAGAATGTACATAAAACTGCTCATCTAAAAAAATTAATCATTTTTTAAAAAAAAAGTGAGTAAAAATTTATAAATTAACTTGAAAAAAATACGAAGAATGAACCTAAAGTCGGTAAATTAGATTAGAATAAGTAATGAAAAATGATGCGTTTTTACTTTGTAGTTTACTTCTTATTCAGAGAAAGACAGAGAGAAATGAATTTTTAAAAAAGGGTAAGAGTAAAAGATATTAAAATTTAATAACAAGTTGAGTTTTCTATTATTAATTTAAGGGCTTATTTAATCATTTTAAATTTAGGCATAACACATATATGTGCCTTTTAATTTAACTTCATTTTACATTTATGCCCTCCAATTTTGGATGTGCATTAGTAGACACTCAAATTGTCACGTAGAATGTCACGTAGGATGTGTGTCTATTTGTTTAACTTTATATAAGTATCTATCTGTGCATATCCAAAGTTGGAGGGTATAATATAAGTTACGACCAAGTTAAAGAACACATTTATGTATTATACCTTAATTTTAATTAGGAGAGCTTTCTAGGCTCACACCCAAACTCTTCCAACGCCTAAGCATACGTCCAGACTGATATGTGGATCATTTATCCACATGATATTAACTCAGTTTTTCAAGGGGTAAAGTCCATTAAGATAGCTTTCTACTTGGGCCCTAGCGCATTGTCCATGCGTTGCACTGCTGCACGGGCTTAGCGCACCCAAAAAAAAGTACGTCCAAATTGATGGGGCTCACGCCACATGACATTTTCTGTTAGATTTTGCTCTAAATTTTCTACTTTATCAGAATTCTATTATCATTGTGTATTACTTCTAAAAGATTTTTTAATGGAAAATGTTTCCTTGTTGGAAACAATTTCTTCCATATTTGTTTCAATTTATATGACACTTTTTGTTTTTCGAGAGTCAAACAGTTTATGTTTGACCTGTAATTTATACATAGAATCTTCAAATTTTTTGAAATGAAATTTATATATTTATAAACTACGTAAAAAATACTATAAGTCACAATAATTGACAATTCAAAATATTTATAAGATGTATGAAAAATTTAAGGTCAAAGATAGACTTGTTTGAATCTCAAAATCCGAAAAGTGCCACTTAAATTTGAGTAAATTTTAAGTTTAGCAAACATAAAAATCATATTTGTATGCTATAGCTATAGTTTGTATAATTGTACTCCATAACAAACTTTATGTTTGCTATGGCTATTAATATGTATATTTCGGTATACATATACAAAAAAAATCAATTGTATAATCTGTTTCTGTATACATATACAAAAGAATCAATTGTATAATCTGTGTTTGTATAAAGCGAGAAAGAGAGAAAGACAAAAGAAAACTGGGCAGGGGAAGATCTGTATTTGTATAATTATAAGTGTATAGGACGAAAATATACGTATTTGTATTTGTATATACAATTTTCTCTCGCTTTATACAAACACAAACGCAATTTATACATTTGTGTTTGTATAAAGTGAGAGAGGCGAGTAAGAGTGGCGAGCGAGTTCTGGGAGAGTACCGGCAAGTGAGATTCTCTAGGGAGAGAGGCGAACGAAAAGATACGTATATATACAGTTTTCTCTCGCTTTGTACAAACACAAACACATTTTCTACATTTGTGTTTGTATAAAGTGAGAGAGGCGAGAGAGAGAGAGAGTGGCAAGCGAGAAATTTAGGGAGAGAGGCGAATGACAACTGTTTGCTATGAGTTACAATTAAATGAAACTGTGATTATAGCATTTAATTTGAATTAATAGTTTGTTATTTTATACAATTTTCCCCATAAATTAAGACGGGGGAGTAAAAGTTTTGGACTCCTACAAATAAAAGATAAGTCTTTAGATAATAACATAATAGCAATCACAATATAGTCATTTAGAGAAGGCATACTACATAAATATGCCATTTAACTTGACATCAACTTGCATTTATACCTTTCAACTTTGAGTGTGCACAAACATACACTTAAGCTTGTATAAAGTTGAGCAAATAGACACACATGTTCTAGATGACATCCTACATGATAATTTGTGTTATACGTGTATTATGTCACGTAGACCTCATGCATTCCTTTATTCAATTTTATACAAGCTTAAGTGTCTACTTGTGCACACACAAAATTAGAGGGCATAAATGTACAATGAGGCCAAGTTAAATGTCATATTTATGAATTATGTCTTTAGAAAATTTTGCTTAAGAGGAGATTATTATGCCGATAATTTTAATAATTTCTTTATATTAGTTTCTCAGGTCAAATGGGCAGCTCAAACCTAAAGTCACTAAATCAATGACTTTAGACCCTTGGAAAAATAAGGTCTCAAAATTATTCAATGTTAATTGATTTGTTTAATAGTTTGTTGTTAATCTTTTACCAATTATTAAGAACATTTTTTCAATTTTTTATTATTCTCTTTAAATATAATTGATGTAATTATAAATTAAAAGTTGTAGGAAATTAAATTTGTAGTTACTTTCTACTTCTTAATTTGTTTAATTTATTTCAATTTGAATCAATCATATTTTTACATTGAGTTTATAAGATTTCTTCAATTCTTTGAGGTGTTTTCTTAGACATTTCAAGCTCAAATAAATTATATTATCAAATAATTAAATTTAAAAAGACATTATCTTAACTTTGAATGTCTTCGGGAAAAGGGTCTGAAAAATACTTCAACTTTGGCCGAAATTGTTGTTACAATACTAAACTTTGGAAAGGACCTTTTATCCCCCTGTACAATTTAATAGTGTATTTTAAAGGTATATATGTGTCTACGTGGACATCATAAATATTGCATCATTTTAAATAGTAATCTGTCCACGTAGGCACATATATACCTTTAAAATACACTATTAAAAAGTGCAGGGGGTAAAAGGTCCTCCATAAAGTTTGGTATCGTAACAACAATTTCGGCCAAAGTTAGAATATTTTTCAGACCCTTTTCCCAATGTCTTCTAAAGCCTAACAACCGCTACAATATCGATAATTTAATACACAATTTTTAACTAACGTAATACTAAATATTATATAAGTAAAAATGATACTCTACTTAGCATCCTCAATTCGGGTAATTTGATAGTTTGGGTAATAATTCATTAATTGAAACTTTTCTCCAAACTATAATCAATAAGAACTTAGATAAGATATAAATATTTGTAGTGTTATATACCGTACAGTTATTTATATATGTCTATTCGTATCTTACAAATTATTATAAGAAATATTATACTGTCAATTGCAAAAAAAATTAATAATAAATAATTATCAAATTATAATTGACTATCATGTATTTTAAGAATTTATAAGAATAAAAAATATATATAAAAAAATTATTAAACAAACCTATTATTTATATATAATGTGGCTTTAGGTTTCATATTTTATTAAGCCTGCTAAGTCAAATAATATCATAGCATATTTTTATAGTTTTTCTTTACATCTAATTTATCATCATCATATTTTACAATTATTAGCTTTCGCATGAAGTTCTAATTGTTTCGCAGTATCTTACAAGTTAAAATTTCTAATCATTTAGTTCTCAAATATGTAATTTCTACGATCTTATTTGATAAATATGCTAGTAATCTTTTGTTCCATATTAATTAATATGTCACACAGTTGAAGTTGTAATTTGTAAAACATTGGTAAATAATGCACACGCGCTTGGGGAAGGGTATAAACATGATAATATGGACCATTTACTCCTTCATGTTTTAAAGGTTAGAGATGTTTTATCTAATTCATTGATGACCATTCTAGATGCATATATCTTTATTTGCTTTTTGAAAAGTCTGAAGCACTAGCTATTACATTCTTGAGAACGGTAACTAGGTGCTTTCTGTTGCAGTATTTAACCAGCCTTAGGAATCAGGATGAGACATGAATTTACTAAGCTCTTTACCATTTAGATCTCCAGGATATTGTCACAGTTGTAATCATCTTTGATACTATGAGTATTTAGTCTTTTTTTTTCTATCTTTGATCATCTGATAAATGTCGGTGCCAATATGTAGTCTTTTCCTTCATTCTATGATCATCTTAGAAATATTTTCAATGAACTGGAGGTTAGTTCTCAAGGACTCATGAGAGAATTTTTTTTTTCATAATAGGCAATAGCGCAACTTCTGTGATTATTATCATCTCCCTCTATCCACTGATTGTCTTCACATTTGATTCTGTGAATATTTAGTTTCTTCCTTCTACTTTTGATCATATTTTGTCTCCTTCTAAACTCCACTTTAGTCTGGCTTTCTGCTTCCAAAAAGAATGTACCTTTTTCATGTGCATGGTTATTCTGCTTTGACTTTGTACACTTCATTTCTTTCGTTGGCATTATCATCTGATGTATGAAATACCATGCACCCACTTAGCCCATAGAGAATCCTTATGTACCACCACTTGCATAACAGTTTACCCACAGAAATAAAATTCCAGTTCATGTATCCCTTAATTATGTTCAGCCCTTCATTGCACTTGGGTACATAAAACATGTCCCATGCTACCATATTGACCTTCTTCCTTTCCTACGTGCCTCCCCAGAAACTTCCTACACCTCCGATCCACCTCCTTCAAATCAGCAAGATGAATATAGCACCCTAAAAGTTATGAATAGAGAACAATGCATCATTCACCTTTCTCTATTTTCTTAACTTTGTGATCTCTGCCGAAACAAGATACGTTACTAGTCTTTGTTTCTATATGCCGACCTGAATGACTGGGGAAGAAATTGAGGGCGGTTATGGAAGCATGTGAAAGCACTCACACACCGACAGTAAATATGAATCCCCTCTTTGCTCTACCTTCCATCTTGGTGATGATTGATGAGTTTAATCAATAATGGCAAATGGAAATAGTCCATCAAAACGATAGGCCATATATCTTTTATGGGGATCACATCAAGATATGGAGGTTGCGAAGTGATATAATGGATAATAAATTTTATATCATAGTCCAGTGGGACGAAAGTTCTTCGGGGGATAGCAATTAATGGATACTTTTTTATGGTAATGTTTTGTCATACTATGGGATAGTCGCACTTGTTGTTCTGGTTTGTAGTTGTGGTCTATGTTTGCGAAAAATAGGAATACTAGTTGCTTTTAAGTGATTTGAATACTAGTTTGGACTGATTCTATGCTATTACAAACTATAGAGGAACTCATTCATTAGCTTCAATTTAAACAGGGAATTTCTCTTGCTGCACCACATCTTTCTTCTTTAATATTAAAACGAAACGATTACACACAAATAAATTGATAAGGTACCAAAATTCTCAGTTATTACGTTCATTCAATGTGGTGGAATTGCTTTCATACTCCATTGTTTTTTCAGAACAAAGGTCACTTTAAGCCAAATCGAATCATTGCATGAACAGAGTTTTATTGGATGCTAAGAATGTTGATGGATTAATATCAGGACAGTTAAATTTGTTTCTGATTTTACATGTCTAAATGCCTTTGCTCATGGGCTATTGCGGATCCTGGGTGTCCTTTGTCTCAGATGGATCAGCCATTTTGACGCTAACAGTCGGTCAATCTTAAACGGTACTTCCCTTTGAAATAATGGAAGCAGAGATGGCGAAACAACGTTTGAAGGGTTCCATGAAGGCTTTCCAGAGTCATATGGATCCTGAAAAAGAAGAACAGTTGAAAGGCATAAAAATAGGTAACTATTCCACTTGAAAACAGCCTCAGTCCTGACAATGGCATAAAAATCGTGTTGTTGCGCCTAAAGATGGAGTAAAAAATTCCACAGAAACCGAAGAGATTTATGTCATATGTCAAGCAGAATTTGAGCATGAAGAGTCCATTGGGACACTTGGATGCAGACAAAAATATCATACGGACTGCATCAAACAATGGTTGCTGAAGAAAAAAGATTGTCCCACACTATAACTTGTATTTTGCCCTGAAATAAATAAAGATTGTTTTATTATGAAATTTTGTTGTAGTAATCTAAAGTTTTGATCGATTCTTGTTTGTGTATATTATAAAACTCATCTCATTAAACCTAATTAGTAAGACAATTAGTTGTTCTAAAGTGGATGTAACACACTATACTTTTTTGTTTCATATAAGAACAATTTGTTTACTGTCTACCATATTGTTAAGAGACCACTAATTATCATATCATCTATATTTAGTTTACTAGATATGAATTATATAAATACTAAATAACAAATTCTAAACGACTTACTATTCCTAATTTATTTACTATATTATTATGTATTAGGACTCTTTTGTTTAAGGATGAATTATTCATCCTTCTAAGCCATGGTACCGCCTATGTATTTTTGTTACTGCAATACCTAATAACTATCAACAGTGCTTTATTAAATAATAATAATAATTCATTCATACTATATTAAAAATGGAATGTCCTTTAGTTAAAAATTAATTACTGAAATTTTTTTTAAATAATATATTTATTTTACTATTTAAAAATTAAATAAATTCCAAAAATTTATGAAAGGATGCAACCCTTCCAATTAGTCACTAATAACTAACTACTCTAATTCAATTATTGCTTTCAATCGTTATAACTTTTTTATTATTTAAAAAATAGATAAACTATTGTTTCATAAAACGTTTATTAAGATTTTTTGGTCCGTTAAATATGTTGGTCGTCAATTTTGCCCGTTGAATCTTATAGATAAAATAATGTCTAATACGTTACTGTGAAATATATTTATGATGATTGATGACTTATAGCCATAGAATATCATGGTAGAAAAAGCAACTGAAATTTCCCCTTAGTTTCAAGATACTACACATGTTAAGAAAACAAATGCAAATGGCTTTTCATATATTTCCTCACAGTTTTTAAGGTAAAAATTTGCAGTTATATTCTTTTTATCCTTTTGTTCTGCATTTTCTATGTTGTAATGGACAAATAAAGATAAATTTTGGATAATCCTAATGATTAATGAGAGATTATGTTTGTACATCCATGAATTCAAATGTTAATTACATTAGATCTGTTCATGTACGTATCGGAAACAGTTTCTCTACCTTCACAAGGTATAGGGGTAACGTTGCGTACACGCCCCTCAGACGTACCTCACTTGTGGGATTACATAGCGTATGTTGTTGTTGCTGCATTAAATTCGGATATGCATGGAAGATTAATCAAAAAATCATTCAAAAAAAATTTGTGTTTGGATTTTCTTCCATGTATATATGTTACTAGTTTGGACCATGCAAATCTATCAAACAAATCATTTATAGACTTGAAATGGAATCCTTGTTCAATAATTACCTTTTATGTTATTAAAGGATAGTCTGGTACACAAAGTATGTCACGTTCAAGGGACAATTTCTATGTTATTAGCTGCTGGAATTGAGTTTTGGTCTTCCTATTAGCTTGTTTAAGATTATTTTGGTAACCTCTAGGAATTGTTCAATTTAGTTTGTATTTATATGCTTATTCTGGTGAAAAGTGATCAGAGGGGGACACAACGTAGTGCCAACGATCAACGTGTTCAACTGAATCCAATATTTTTCATGAGGGACACAACAAATATATGTGAAAATATACTAAAATTTAACAGTTCTATGTTTTGAACCATAAGGGGTTCAGTGATGAGAATATAAATTGAACTCGTCAAATTTAGATTTTGGATCCGTCTCTGTTGTTGATGAAATGTTAGATAGTTTTTACAGAACAAAGTTCATTTTAAGACTAATCAAAGCATTGCATGAACAGAGTTTTATTGGATGCTAAGAATGTTGATGGATTAATATCAGGACAGTTAAATTTGTTTCTGAATTTTACATGTCTAAATGCCTTTGCTCATGGGCTGTTGCAGATCCTGGATGTCCTTTGTCTCTAATGGATCAGCCATTTTGATGCTAGGAGTCGGTCAATCTTAAGTGGTACTTCCCTTTGAAATAATGGAAGCAGAGATGGCGAAACAACGTTTGAAGGGTTCCATGAAGGCTTTTCAGAGTCATATGGATCCTCAAAAAGAAGAACAGTTGAAAGGCAAAAAAATAGGTAACTATTCCACTTGAAAACAGCCTCAGTCCTTACAATGTTATGAGGGGTTGTGGTTTAGCTTATTAGAGGCAAATTGAGTACAGTTTTGATTATTCCCTATTATTTGTTTGACATGATCTGAGGGTCTTTTGGAACAAACTATTAGTTGACAAGTTTTCTTCACTGTCGTCTTTTCTTTTCATTACTACTATGATTTGTTTGACTTGATCCGAGGGTCTTTTGGAAACAACCTCTCAACTTCCACTAGGTAGGGGTAAGGTCAGCGTACACTCTACCTCCCCAGACCTTACTTTGTGAGATTTCACTGGATATGTTGTTTTGTTGGAGTCCTAACTCGAAGAGTTTGTTCTTTATTGCAGAGATTCAAAACAAGGTAAAAAGGATTGTGAAGCTGAGCAAGAGTATGAACAAAGGAAGTAGAGAGGGGAACTTAAGGAGAAGAGCAGAACTTATCCAACTTGTTGATGATCTCCACAAACAATACCAGTCCCTCTATGCTAAGTATGAAAATCTCAAAGGAGAAGTAAAGTATAATCTTTGTGCCAAAGCCGGGGAAGATGCTGCATCTTCATCTTCTTCAGTTTCAGATTCCGAAGCATATCATTCCCCGTGGCAGTTTGCTGGCGAAGGCAGCTCATACTTTTCAAACACTACAAATCACGAAAATGCAAGTTTGGACTTGGACTCATTACCTGATTCATCAACATCTTCTGTCCAAGAACCAGAATCTCGAGATTTTTTCAAGGACTTGAACAATCAAGGCACGGAAAATAGCATAACAGATAAGTTGATAAATGAATCTGCCTGGTTAAAGGAGAAACTAACAGAAAAAGAAGAAGATATCTTGTCTCTTACCAAGAAATACGAGGTTCACGAGAGCGAGAGATTGGCTGAGATAAAGACATTAGAGGATCAAATTGCTATGATGAAGATTGAGCTTGAAACCTCATGTGTACAAAAGAAAGAACTCGGAGAGAAGATTACGTGCAAGTCAAATGAATTTAAACATATGGAAGCAGCATTTCAAGAGAAATCAGATCAATTTTCTAATCTTCTTGCAAGATTTGAGGAAAATCAGACCCACTCAAAGTCGAAAATTGATGATCTAATGGCACAGGCAAAGTCTCTGCAGCAAGAGTTGGACTCTTTACATACTGAAAGGAATGAACAGCTCAAGTTCTTCAACAATCAGAAACGCGAGCTGGAGTTGTCACTGGAAAAGAAGTGCCACGAGGGAACTGTCGAAGTTAAGGGTTTAACCGAAAAGATTAAATTTCTGCAGCAAGAGCTGGAGGCCACGAGTCATCGTAAATCAGAAGTAGAAATGTCACTCAAAGAAAAAAATGAAGAACTATCCGAATGTCATCTCCAGATTGAAAATCTAAAAGAGAAACTAACAAGCGCCTCTTCGATCGAGAAGGAGACATTAAAAGAGAATGAAGGCTTACAAGTACATGTAAAAAACTTGAAATTGGAGGTAGACTCACTCTGCAGCCAAAAGAGTGACTTGGAAAAGCAGATAAGGGATATAAACCGAGAAGCTGATCGTTCACAGTTAGAAAAAGAGGAGCTAACTGATAAGATGAAAGAATTGGAAACCATACTATTAGAGAAGAAACATGAGCTGTCAACTCTTCAAAAGAAACACGAGGCCTACACAAATGATATGTCCAATAAGAATTCATCTATGGCAACACAAATCAACACTCTTCAGCAGCAGCTACGAACCGAGGAAACTGAAAAAGTTATATTGCAGTCACAGCTTGAGAAAGATAAACACAACTCTTACAATAGCCTTACTCATATGGAAAAGAAAAACATCGATTTGACCACGAAGATCACAGATCAGGAGAAGTTAATAAGAGAAAATGAAGATATTATAAAGAAGCTGAATGAGGAACATAGACAAATGAAGATCAGGTTAGAAGATTCCAAATCAAATTTGCAAAGTGCTGAAAGGAAAATAGAAGAAATGACCGAAGATTTGCGTAAGAAGTTTGAAGATGGTTTGAGAATCTTGAGCAGGAGGATCCGTGTGGCAGAACAAATGCACCTTGAGAACAAGGAGTGGTATCAAAAAACAAGAGACTCGTACGAGAAAGAAAATAATGATCTAAAAGAGAAAAATGCAAGGCTACAAGTTGGGGTTCGAGGCATTAAGGATATAACACTGACAGCAAACGATACGTTGGCTTCACTAGACACAGTAGCTCTAAAATTTGAGGAGTGTACTGGTCATTTCTTTAATCGAATGTCGAAGGTTTCTTGTGAGCTGAAATTTGTAAAAGATTGGGTTATGAGAAAAAACAAAGCAATAGTACATGTACAAGATGATCTAGACTGCTTACTTGAACAGTTGGACGTCAAGGAAGCCGAGATATTAGTGTATAGAGAGAAGGTTTGGAAATCAGACAATAAGGTTAGAGAATTGGAGAAATTGATCAAGGAAAAAGATGATAGTATGTTGGCTCTCAAGGAGGAAAAGAGGGAAGCTATTCGACAATTATGTATCTGGATTGATTACCATCGAAGTCGTTCTGTTTATTACCAAAAATCACTTTCTGTCTTTGGCAGCAGAAAGAACCTTTAGGATTCTTCATCAGTATATGTCGTATGTCTGACGAAAAATCATGATCAAGGTGGAACAACTTCGACATGTTTAGTGTAAGTTTTGATTTCTCTTTTGTTGTTGTAACAAGCAGTAGTAGGCACTTGTGAATTATCATCATATTTACACAACTTCTCATATGTCATGGTTGTCCCTTGTACATATGAATGTGTGATATAACCAAATTTGTTATTAGTCAATACAATCCTATTTCTTACTCTATGTGCCACAAAAATGTTTGGCATCTTACGTGGCTCGAATCTGGATTAGTTGGGGTCGCAATGCAGATACCAGAAACCGAGTGGTAAACTAAGAAGAATTAGACAATACTTTATTCTGTTGCTGTGACTGTTGCTTTAGCTTATTCCTAATGCTGAAGACTATTATATTTTTTTCTGTTTTGCTCGAGATTTGTGACCTTATAATTATTAACATGGATCGATACTTGTGCAGATTATACAAGCAACCAATTTAGTCAACTTAAAAATTGAGGAATTCTAGATATGTGTGAGTATTATTTAAAATTTAAACAAGCTCACAATCATGTGCAGCTCTGTGTTAGATCTCAAAAGAGAAACTCCGTCTGTTTCAATTTGTTTGTCTGGTTTTGACTTGACACGGAGTTTAAGAAAGTAAAAGAATGCATAGATCGCTTTTGGTCTTAAACATGTCAAGTGGAAAATTGTCATAAAAGGGAGAAGACATTATTTTTGAAACGGACTAAAAATGAAAGTAAGACGAACACATTGAAACACAGGGAGTACAACTTAATAAAGAAATGAATCATGGTACTTTTTTCTTTCTTCAGAAAAGGAATTGAGGTTCTTGGTATTGAACTGTCATGGCAAAAGATAAAACTGGTTTTTCCAGTTTTCGATTTTGTTGCTGTATTCATGTTTTTCTCTTTGCCTTGTCATCCATTCCTCTCCTCTACTGGTCTTGTTTCTTTGGTTATGGATATTACTATATCCAAACGACAACAAGCAACGAAAACAGATCAACTAATCTACTAAGATTCCAGAAAGCTTGGAATCATCTTGACTTTTCATCACAACCACCTCAAAGACTCCTTAAAATTGCTCTGTTTGTCAAGAAATGGCCAGATGAAAATCAAGCTGGAGGACTTGAACGACACACCTTAACACTCCATCTCGCCTTAGCCAAACGAGGCCACGAGCTTCATATCTTCACAGCTTCATCCTCCAACTCATCATTTCCTTTATATCCACATTTTCACATCTCGAGGCCTACTGCTGCCGGATATCTTGACCAAGCTGTTGTTTGGAAGCAATTTCAAGCAGAAAATGCGACAAAAAGGCCCTTTGATGTGATTCATACAGAGAGTGTAGGCCTCAGGCATACTAGATCGAAAAACCTGAAAAATCTTGCAGTTAGCTGGCATGGAATTGCCTATGAAACTTTACATTCTGATATCATACAGGAGCTTCTCCGAAATACTACTGATGATCCTGTAAAGTCACCTGCTTTGTCTGAAAGAATGAAGAAGGTTATTGAAGAGGTAAAGTTTTTCCCAAATTACGCTCATCACGTTGCCACGAGTGATCATGCTGGAGATGTACTTAAAAGGATCTATATGATCCCTGAAGAACGCGTTCATGTCATACTAAACGGTGTCAATGAGGAGATATTCAAGCCTGATGTTTCAAAGGGAAATGCTTTTAAGTCCAACCTTGGAATCCCGGAATCAAAGTCCCTAATCGTGGGGTTAGCCGGGAGGTTAGTTAAAGATAAAGGACATCCTTTAATGTTTGAAGCATTACAACAAATTTTCAATGAGAACTCAACATTCAGGGACAATGTCATTGTCCTGGTTGCTGGAAATGGTCCATGGGGTACTCGATACAAAGGCCTCGGATCGAATAATGTGATGGTTTTAGGACCATTAGAACAGGATCAACTAGCAGGATTCTACAATGCAATAGATGTATTAATAAACCCAACATTAAGAGCTCAAGGTTTGGATCACACACTATTAGAGGCCATCCTAACAGGTAAGCCTTTGATGGCAACGAAACTCGCCAGCATTACTGGATCGATCATCGTCAGCCAAGAAATGGGGTATACATATGCACCTACAGTAAGGGAATTGAAGAAAGCTTTGTATAAGATTTGGGAAGATGGAAGGGAAAGTCTACAGAAGAAAGGAAGATTTGCTAGAAAGAGGGGTTTGAAGTTGTTTACTGCTACCAAAATGGCTGCAGCATATGAAAGACTTTTTCTTTGTATCTCAAGTGATGAAAAGAAAGTACACAACTATTGTATTTACCAATCTCAGTTTAATTGACAAATTAAAGGGTTTCTATTACGATCAAACGCTTACCATCATGCCAAAAAGTATAGTTCATGCAACATGTTGCTTTTGGGAATCGAACGCTTACCATCATGCCAAAAGTTATACATGATAGCAAGATCGCAACGTTGTGTCTTAACTAAGTTCACCAAGCAAGTATCATGTTTGATTAGTGACACCCCGGTCCCCTTTTGGGTCTTGCCATAGGCATGATGTGGCGTTACCCAACACTCAAAAGCTATATTGATAGAGAGCAACATAGTTTAGAATTATATATGATGTAGAATCATAACGTTAATATATTTGTAATAGATTAGTTTGTTATAGTTTATGATATAGTGCAACATATAGTCGTAGAGCTATATAAGAACGACCTACATTATGGTCCACATTTGCTACATGACTTTTGCAACTTTGTCAAAGTTGTATCACTTTACAGATAAGTGATAGAAGAAATATTCTACCTAAGTTTGATTTTCTTATGGTCACGGTCTACATCATCATGAATCATTATTCTCTATAAAAGGGTCATCAGCGCATCAGTTCAAAACACACCAATTCACAGAGAAAGAAAAAAATATAGAGAGCTGTGAGGTTTCCATAGACATAACATAAGTTTTTGGTTTTTGTTTACCTCTTTTAAATACTAGTCCTAGGAATGTGCGTTGCACGTTTGTCCTCTAATTGACATTAAAAAAAATTAATTTATATAAGTAAATATATCATAGTGGAGCGTACATAAATTAATCGCTAAGTTCAAAACTAAGTCCTTTTGTATGTAAGTTGCATAAGAATATATGTCTTCACAAAATATAACATGAAAATCTTGTGTCATGTTAGATATTTTTAATGTTTCATGAAAAATAAACCTTTGATTATATGAGAGGAATTAATATATTTTAATTACTAAACGTTAGTTTAATAATAAAAAAAGTTGGATCTATAATTAATACTTTTCCACATAATAAAATTAAAAGCCTAGATACTAAACTCATTATTGACCAATAAAAAGCTTTCTGTAACCCATAAAGCAAGCCATCTATGATACAAACTTCTATTTTGTATATTTATGGTTTGCAAGTTTTCAACAAGATTGTTGAATTTTCTTATAGATGAAAATTATCATTCTTTACTAAAAAAAGAAAAGAGAATATTATTACTCAATTCATCAAAGTATTGTGTTGACAAAAATATCCGGTCACATTTGTATCTTTTAAACAAACCTTTTGCAATTTAAGGGCAAATAATACCGGAAAAGAATTAAAAAAAATCACTTAAAGAAAGTTCAAAATATTAAAAGATACATGACATCAAACTATACGAGCAGAAGAAGAAGAATGACAAATTTGATTTCATATTTACTAAAAGGTTCACGATGATAACTAAATTTAAAGTCTACTATTTACTAGTATTTAATTAATTAGAGATTTAATTAAATTGTATTTTATTTTAAGGGCAAAATGGTAATCCAACTTTGAGGTTAGGAGCTTCCCATTTTTAGTTATATATATATATATATATATACACACACACACACACACTAGTTTTTGAACTAAAAAGTCCTCAAATGAGTGGAATTATACCATTCATCAACACCACAACTTAAATTCTTGTTTGTCCTCAAGTAAATCAAGAACACAATTAGTTCAACAAGGGTGTCTACAAGATTTCTCAATTTTGAGTTAACATGCAAGTTTCCTCAAAAGAATACTACCAAGTATATGAAATAACTCAATAATGGTAAAAAAAAAGCTTCAAATGATGACTATTAGGTATAAACAAAAGCTCAAGCTCACTAATGCTCTCTTAAAATGCAAAATCATGCTTCAACAAAAGCATTCAAGTTCCCTCACAACAAAAACGATTTCATGCACTCACAAAGCACATCCACAAAGAAGTTAGGAATCAATACAACTCTCACTATCCAAAAGAGAAATACATGCAAGCTTCTTCCCATAGGTTTGCCATATATTTCAATCATCACACAATTATTTTTTGTGTTTTAAAAAAAGGTTATGCCGTTGAGAACTTGAAAACCGTTCTTAGATGCCTAAATAGAAAGAGCTAAGAAAATAATGCATAAAATGCATTTGGCGAATGCGATTTATGTGCTAATTTCAGTCTCTTCTTATTTATTGGTGAAATTACATTATTACCCCTTCCATTTAAGTTTAAATTCAACTTTATCGGTGAATGTTCGATTCTCCACAGTTTTAATTCCCTCCCCTATTTTTCTTTTCTTGACCCATAATTTCATTTTTTTTTGTGTTTTAAAAAAAAGGTCATGCCGTTGAAAACTTGAAAAACCCCTTCTTAGATTCCTAAATAGAAAGACCTGTGAAAATAAGGCATAACACATTCGGCGAATGCGATTTATGTACAAATTTCAGTCTTTTCTTATTTATTGGTGAAATTGCATTATTACCCCTCCCGTTTAAGTTTGAATTCAACTTTATCGGTGAATGTTCGATTCTCCACTATATTAATCTCCTCCCCTATTTTTCTTTTCTCGACCCACAATTTTATTTTTGTGTTTTAAAAAAAGATCATGTCGTTGAAAACATGAAAAAACCCTTATTAGATGCCTAAATAGAAAGAGCTGAAAAAATAAGGCATAAAACACATTCGGCAAATGCAATTTATGTACAAATTTCTGTCTCTTCTTATTTATTGATGAAATTACATTATTACCCCTTTTGTTTAAGTTTAAATTCAACTTTATCGGTGAATGTTCGATTCTCCACAATTTTAATCCCCTCCCCTATTTTTCTTTTCTCGACCCACAATTTTATTTTTGCGTTTTAAAAAAAGATCATGCCGTTGAAAACATGAAAAAACCCTTCTTAGATGCCTAAATAGAAAGAGCTGAAAAAATAAGGCATAAAACGCATTTGGCGAATGCGATTTATGTACAAATTTCAGTCTCTTCTTATTTATTGATGAAATTACATTATTACCCCTTCGTTTAAGTTTAAATTCAACTTTATCGGTGAATGTTCATTTCTACACAATTGTAATCCCCTCCCCTATTTTTCTTTTCTCAACCCATCATTTTATTTTTTGTGTTTTAGATAAAGGTCATGCTGTTGAAAACTTGAAAAATCCTTCTTAAATGCCTAAATAGAAAGAGCTGAGAAAATAAGGCATTAAACGCATTCGACAAATGTGATTTATGTACAAATTTCTGTCTCTTCTTATTTATTGGTGAAATTATGTTATTACCCCTTCCGTTTCAATTTAAATTCAACTTTATCAATGAATGCTCGATTCTCCACAATTTTAATCCCCTCCCCTGTTTTTCTTTTCTCGACCCACAATTTTATTTTTTGTGTTTTAGAAAAAGGTCATGCCATTGAAAACTTGAAAAACCCTTCTTAGATGCCTAAATAGAAAGAGTTGAGAAATTAAGGCATAAAACGCATTCGGCGAATGCGACATGTACAAATTTCATTCTCTTCTTAGTTTTTGGTGAAATTACATTATTACCATTCCATTTAAGTTTAAATTCAACTTTATCGGTGAATGTTCGATTCTCCACAATTTTAATCCCCTCCCCTATTTTTCTTTTCTCGACCCACAATTTTATTTTTTGTGTTTTCAAAAAAGGGCATGCAGTTGAAAACTTGAAAAACAGTTCTTAGATGCCTAAATAGAAAGAGCTGAGAAAATAAGACATAAAACTCATTTGACGAATGCGATTTATGTACAAATTTCTGTCTCTTCTTATTTATTGGTGAAATTACATTATTATCCCTTCCGTTTAAGTTTAAATTGAACTTTATTGGTGAATGTTCGATTCTCCAAAATTTTAATCCCCTCCCCTATGTTTCTTTTCTCGATCCACAATTTTATTTTTTGTGTTTTTAAAAAAGGTCATGCCGTTGAAAACTTGAAAAAACCCTTCTTAGATGCCTAAATAGAAAGAAATGAGAAAATAAGGCATAAAACGCATTTGGAGAATGCGATTTATGTACAAATTTCAGTCTCTTATTATTTATTGGTGAAATTACATTATTACCCATTCCGTTTAAGTTTAAATTCAATTTTATCGGTGAATGCTCGATTCTCCACACCCCCTTCATTAATTTTCTTTTCTCGACCCACAGTTTTATTTTTTGTGTTTTAAAAAAAGGTCATGCTGCTTAAAAAATTGAAAAAAACTTTTTAGATGCCTAAATAGAAAGAGCTGAGAAAATAAGGCATAAAACGCATTTAGCGAATGCGTTTTATGTACAAATTTTAGTCTCTTCTTATTTTTTTGGTGAAATTACAGAGCTTTTATCTTTTCTTTTTCAGGGGATTGGGAATATGAAGAGGAAACACATTTGGGGACCGTAAGTGAAAAATAGATGTCTCCCACAAAAGATAAAAACAAACAAAGATTGTATTATGTGTCTGCCAAAAAAAATAAAATTGGAGGGTACTTGAACTTACATACATACACGTGGACTTAAGCAAGAAAATAAAGAAATAAAATGGGTCCAAGTTTATGGTACAATTTTCGTTATTTTTAGTACAACTACTTGATGTTGTGTTTGTTATTTTGCTTGTTCATTTATAAATAAGGGTAATATGATATGTGATATAATTATTTTTATTTTGAAGAAGTATGCATTATATTTGTCCCCACTTAAGTTATTAATTAAATGGATGTTCTCCTTTTAATTGCTTTGGCCTATACTTGAAAAAAATTATTTTATATGCTCATCTATTTTTCAGAAGAAGTCATGTGATTTTCTTAAAGATCGTTGCGAATTTTTTGTCAAATTAGATGGAATATGGAAGATTAAATTGTTTTAATCTTGATTCTAGCACAATGTAATATTTATATTCCTCATAAAAGAAATTTTGGAAAGTTGACGCCCTTAATCGTAAGTTTACCATGCATATTAGTGATCTAACATCAAAATCAAATGGAGAGCTTAAACTTAAATTGTTAATCTTTTATATAATTGATTTCTTTTGATTATTTTTTTTTTTCACTTGATAAAAGAACCATTCTTATTTTATATTATCTTTCATAAGATATAGTATTCTAAATATATAGGATTATTAAGAAATGAAGACCCTCAAATTTGAGGGTCTAAAGCACATGCTTTAATTTTTTCTTAACACGGATGAGCAAGGCCCTGCCATTAATGCGTGATAGATATGTAATATTCTTTCCATAGGTGTTGCGAACACTTTGAACAACAACAGTACTATATATCTTATTAGCAAAATAAAAATAGTGTAAAAACTATTACGTTCTTAAAAAAAAAATTCCTAATAATGGTCGGTATACAAATTATGCCATACCAAACAATCTTTTAATGCACTCGATCAAACGACCCCTTAATCGCAAAAATCAGCTTCCCATTCACAATAGCAATAAGTAGAATCTTGACCTTGTAAACAATAATGTTCATAAGGGTTATGACCACTGGATATTTTAGTGCACTCTGTTAGGCATATTCTTGATTGTGATTCTACTGGACAATCAATTCCAAGTACTAATCTCTCACAAATATTTACTAGAGCACCCTCAACTGAAATCATACCTTAAAAAAAAAAGATTAAAAAATCATTAGAAATGCCAATTTAAATAAATAGATACATAAATAGATTTGACTTTTTAACTATTAATTTGTCCTTTACTCATCAACATGAGTCGAGGGTCGAGAGTCTGTTGAAAATCGTATCTCTACGTTTATGAAAGATGGGAATAAGAACCTAATCTCCTTACAAAGCTACTTGTGAGATTCATCAAAAATATTTGTTGAATTAAAATTTTATAATTACACGTGTGATTTAACAAATGATGAAAATAAAAACTATTTTACGAAAAAATAAGGGAAAAAGGACAAAGATACCCCCGAGTATATTTATCCTTTTTCCCAAAAAATAATCTTGTAGGGTCTCGAGAGTAGAGTGTGGCAGACCTTATCAGTATCTTTACGAGGTAGAAAAATTGTAAAATAATAACAACAACAACAAAAAACCTTGTGAAATCCCACAAAGTAAGGTCTGGAGGGTAGAGTATGACAAACCTTAATCACTATTAATACAAGGTAGAAAGATTGTAAATAAAAACAACAACAACAACAAACCTTGTGAAATCCCACAAAATGGGATCATCTAGCTAGCGAGAGTAGAGTGTAGCAAACCTTATCACTATCTTTACAAGGTAGAAAGATTGTTTTTAAAAGGCAGTCCGCTCAAGCAAATTCAACACATTAATTAAAAGAAAGACACGATAGTATATGTAAGGAACCATAACAATAACAATAAGTTGCAGTCACCTAAACATAGTAAATCACGATAAATAAAAACTAAATCTTAGCATATATACCTGAGGTGAGAAAAAGAAAAGCTATTAGGATGGAACATGTTGCTAAAGCTTGCTTCATTTTCAATTTCTGAACTTTTCAGACAATTGATTTTTTTACAAACTTTTGCACTTCTATTTATACTAGTGATTAAAAAAAAAATATTCCTATATGTCTTCAATTCAACTATATATGGTAAAAAACTCATATTACTTTTGACATATTTTAAAAATAGAAGGACATTAATATTAGTGTACGTATTATAGAAATAAAATGAATTCCACTTACCAAAAATTACATGGATTGTACAAATGTAGAGATCTCAAATATTGAGTCAAATTTGTAAAGATTTTGTCATTTTGAGATAATTATTATTTTTATTACCTAAATTGAATAACAACGGGCAAAATGATATTTACATCTTTTATTTTATCACTAATATCATATAAGCAAACAAAAGTAAATATAAGTACATAATATTTTTATAAATTTTAATCCTTTTTTGAGATTTTAAGTTGTGGGTCGCCAATTAAATACTTTTAATAAATATCATTACTTCTGATTTATTTCAAGAATAAAAGATTTATTAACTATACTTTCTTGATCCATATTATGTGGTGTTCTTTTGTTTTTATTTTATGTTTAATAGAAAATAAACTAGCTTTTACATAATCAAAAAGTTATTTTCTTTTTTCAACTTTACCTTTAATTAGATAAGTAAATTTTTGCAAAACCAAGAAATCATATTAAATTAATATTATTTAATTAATGATAATTTCGTGAAAACACTTCCAATTTCTTGAAATGAATAATTTTTTAAAAGATGTGTCCAAACTAAAAACAACAAATAGTATAAATCGAAGAAAGTAAAACAAATAATTCAGAAAGTAATTAATTATTCTTCTATTAAGGGATCAATTTTGATCCTTATTAATTTAATCCTCAGTCTCTCTTATGGTTACAATATCATTATATTTCTAAATTAGCAATCAAAGGAACTATTTTGGTGGAATTGGAAGGAGAGGATTTTAATATATCATCATACTTAAAATATTCAGATTTATTAATATAATTTTTTTTAAAAAAACATATATTCTTAAAAACAAACATTTATCATACAAATTATACAATTAATATTATATACCAGCAATACCTTCAAAATAAAATGCATATATAAACACACATGATATACATTATACCAGTACTAATACCGTGTATATAATAAAGTTTTATTAATACTTTCTATGATTTATATGTATTTACTATTATAGAAGCATGGGTTAAAAAGAAGTATCAACATGTCTGTTTCTTGGAATTTCAATTCAAACTGCGGATAATTTTGACATTTAATTTATTTATACACAACGTTTGAAAATATGATAACTCAATGCCTTTGGTGCTCAGTACAATTGAATTATAAATTGTTTTGTTCTTTTTTGCCTGATTGTATTGTTAGGTCATGTGACACATTTTAAATTTCGAGATTCAAACAATTGTCTATCTTTGATCATAAATTTTTTTCATATATCTTTAAATATTTTGAATCATCAAGAAACAGATATGTTGATACTTCTTTGTAACCCATGCTTCTATAATAGTAAGGTCATGTGACACATTTTAGATTTCGAGATTCAAACAATTGCCTATCTTTGATCATAATTTTTTTTCATATATCTTTAAATATTTTGAATCATCAATTATGGTAACTTATACTACTTTTTACATAGTTTACAAATATATAAATTTCAATTGAAGAAATTTGAAGATTTTATGAACAAATTTTTGTTCAAACTTAAAATGTTTTGACTCTCGAAAAATTTCGAAAAATGTGTTACATAAATTGGACAGACACACATTATTATTTTTGCGGAAACTCACCAGCTCATTGATCCACAAAAAGTTCAGTGACTATATTTATAAATGAGTCTGACACTATCCTTGCTTCTTGAATTGTGGTGACCTGATGTTACATCTTATTTTGGTCACAACATGTGATGGAATGCCTTGACAATGAATTCTTATACTCACGTTGCAGGTTTAAGGCTTTAAGTATTAGTTTTCTTTTATTTTAATTTTTGATTATGCATTATGTGATTATTTGTTTGAACATGTAGACGTAGTTAATGTTGTAAATATTAACATGTATCCATTCCCACTTTTTATCATTTTATACTAGGACGAAGTTAATACATTGATTATTTCTTCACTCATTTTAATATCCATCTAACAAAAATAGTTAAAAATAATGTTAAGAGTGTTAATTTTTACAGTGTTGGGCCCGTGCTTGCACGGGTGCCCACAATCTACTATTACTACAACCTTACAATTATGAGATTATATTCCAGGCTTACAAATGTTATTGTTGATTCATAACTCAAATTGTTTCAAATCTAAATCAGTATGAATCTGGTTTATAGTTATGCATCTAATACATAACTTATATATCTGATACATAACTTATGTATTGTTTGCTATGTATTGGGCGAAGAATCAGTGTATTCGCACATTCTGAAAAATCCAAAAATTATTGTAATTTGAAAAACTTCGGGGGATAGAATGTAATTAGCGCCCAAATTATTGGGATTTTTGTACTTTATACATATTTATAAATTTACACACTATTTTTTTTTTTAAAAATTTCAATCAACTCAATGTAAAAATATGACATTCAATTTCAATCAACTCAATGTAAAGATATGACACATGAGCTTAACTCAACCCCAAAAGAGAGCTCATGAAGGTATGATTGCTCAAATCCATATAAGCAGATCATTAGTCTATTCTTCAACAATGTGGGAATTTTACTCACTCTAATATCCCCCTCCCCCTTCATGCTCAGGCCCAACTAACGCGTCAACCAAAAGTCCATTGGGGGATGGTCCTAGCTCTGATACCACAATATTATTGTGGATTTTTTAAAAAAAGAATGTAAAAACATAAAGAGTGATTTTCTAAAGTCTTTAAATTGCAATAGGAAACCTACAACAATGGTCTGTTAAATACGCTTACAACTAACTTTAGCTTACAAGAAGCAACTAAAAAAAGAGTGGATGAACATGACCACTATCATAAATTCATTGAATTAGTGGATTGTCCATTTACTCATACATGAACTACTTACATTCATGTATACATATTTCCTAGGTTCTATGAACCATTTTGGATAATAATGTATCTATTAATTTTGACATTAACATAGTAACTTTTGGAGTGATTTTTCAACCTATAAATATGATTGTCATTTACCATTGTAAGGAACACTTGAAGACATTTGAATAAGGTGATCTCTACATTATGCTCTCCATATCATTATTTATATTTCTCATTCTATATTGCTCATCTTTTATAACACTCACTAATTAGTCTACTCTATCAACTAGAAAATAACAAACAACTTCATGTCAATTAACTAAACAACACTACTTTTTACTAGCTAAAAATTATGAACTAAATCGATTAGTTTTGAAGCATTAATCAACACTCAAATCTCCTCTAAATAGTCCCAAATTTTAGATATGAGCACTCGAAATGATTCATGTTTGCGGCACATTAAATTCAAAATCGAGCTTTGAAAAAAAACCTTAATGGCTAATGAAATCTTTCAATCCATACCAACTTAAAATCTCCTCTAAACAGTTCCAAATTTTAGTTATGAGCTACTCTCGACATTTCATGACTTTTGATACACTGTTCAATCTAAACAATTCACGTTTCGACTAAAATATTTTTATTAGATAGTTTCATTCAAATTTTGATCTATTATTTTTTTGCATGTGTTCTTGAATGACTATTACAACTATTTATTGTACTATAGTATTAAGATTCTACATCCTAATCATAAAATATATCAAACTAATTTACTGTAATTTAACATTAGGATTCTACATCATAATCTTAAATTATGTTGCTTTCTATCATGCCTCTTAAGTTGGAGGTTAACAATTATGCAACTCCAAGCTTGCTCCAGAGTCCATGTAAAGATTGTTGTCTGATGGTTCATTCATTATTCATGTAAAGAGTCCTTGTGTAGTTTCCTATTGAGATTGGTAGGAGAGTAATCCCACCTATAATAGTAAGAGATGAGGATGTGATTATTGTTAGGAAAACGTGGACTAGCACAAATAATATATGGGCCAAATAATGATACTAAGAATTCTGCGTGGAAACCATTCTAAATAAGGGGAAAAAATAACGGGCCAAAAGGAACAACTGATATCACAATAGCAAGGAATTTAAGTTTAAGGCCTTCATTTGATTTTGACTTTAGATCAATATCTCAACAAATTGTTTTGGAACGGACATCGACATCACGCCTAGTTCGAGTATCGGGGTTGGATCTTAAATCGATTATCGAGGTTGATTTTCGGGTCAAAAATTATTTTCCTAAAGAGTACTTTCTAGTCTCAAACAAAAAATAAAAGATATTTTTTAGAAAATGTTTTTCATTCACCAACCAAACATTAAAAAATATTTTCTACTCACCAACCAAACATGAAAAAATAAGTTAGCATTCCACTTGTTTTCCAAGAAAACATTTTCTAGGAAAACATTTTTCATGAAAAATATTTTCCTTTCATACCAAACACACCCTAAAACAATTTAATCTTCCATACTCCATCTAATTTGACAAAAAATACACAACGATCTTTAAGAAAATCACACGACTTCTTCTGAAAAATAGATGAGCATATAAAATTACTTTTTTCAAATATACCCAAAGCAATTAAAAGGAGAACATCCCTTTAATTGATAACTTAAGTGGGGACAAACACAATGCCATACTTCTTCAAAATAAAAATAATTATATCACATATCATATTACCCTTATAAAGTGAACAAGCAAAATAACAAACACAAAACCGTATACTTGATGTTGTGTTTGTTATTTTGCTTGTTCACTTATAAATAAGTGTAATATGATATGTGATATAATTATTTTTATTTTGAAGAAGTATGCATTATATTTGTCCCTACTTAAGTTATTAATTAAAGGAATGTTCTCCTTTTAATTGCTTTGGCCTATACTTGAAAAAGGTTATTGTATATGCTCATCTATTTTTCAGAAGAAGTCGTGTGATTTTCTTAAAGATCGTTGCGAATTTTTTGTCAAATTAAATGGAGTATGGAAGATTAAATTGTTTTAATCTTGATTCTAGCACAATGTAATATTTATATTCCTCATAAAAGAAATTTTGGAAAGTTGACGCCCTTAATCAGGGGAAGCGGCTCAAGCATATTAGTGATCTAACATCAAAATCAAATGGAGAGCTTAAACTTAAATTGTTAATCTTTTATATAATTGATTTCTTTTGATTATTTTTTTTTTTCACTTGATAAAAGAACCATTCTTATTTTATATTATCTTTCATAAGATATAGTATTCTAAATATATAGGATTATTAAGAAATGAAGACCCTCAAATTTGAGGGTCTAAAGCACATGCTTTAATTTTTTCTTAACACGGATGAGCAAGGCCCTGCCATTAATGCGTGATAGATATGTAATATTCTTTCAGTAGGTGTTGCGAACACTTTGAACAACAACAGTACTATATATCTTATCTTATTAGCAAAATAAAAATAACGTAAAAACTATTACGTTCTTAAAAAAAAATTCCTAGTAATGATCGGTACACAAATTATGCCGTACCAAACAATCTTTTAATGTACTCTATCAAACACACGACCCCTTAATCGCAAAAATCAGCTTCCCATTCACAATAGCAATAAGTAGAATCTTGACCTTGTAAACAATAATGTTCATAAGGGTTATGACCACTGGATATTTTAGTGCACTCTGTTAGGCATATTCTTGATTGTGATTCTACTGGACAATCAATTCCAAGTACTAATCTCTCACAAATATTTACTAGAGCACCCTCAGCTGAAATCGTACCTTAAAAAATAAGATTAAAAAATCATTAGAAATGCCAATTTAAATAAATAGATACATAAATAGATTTGACTTTTTAACTATTAATTTGTCCCTTACTCATCAACATGAGTCGAGGGTCGAGAGTCTGTCGAAAACCGTATCTCTATGTTTATGAAAGATGGGAATAAGAACCTAATCTCCTTACAAAGCTACTTGTGAGATTCATCAAAAATATTTGTTGAAATAAAATTTATAATTACACGTGTGATTTAACAAATGATGAAAATAAAAACTATCTTACAAAAAAATAAGGGAAAAAGGACAAAGATATCCCCGAACTATCGTAAATGGTATGCAGATACCCTCCATCATACTTTTGGGACATTGGTGTCCCTGCCGTCCAAAAATTAGAGCATATGTACCCTTTATACTAACGGACATACACGTGTCATAATCTTATCCATCGATCCGACATTTATTAAATATCGGATCGACGGATAAGATAGTGTCACGTGTCCCTATTTAGTCTTCCGTTAGAGTGAAGGGCATATATGCTCTAGTTTTTGGACGGGAGGGGCAACAATGTCCCAAAAGTATGACAGAGGGTATCTGCATACCATTTACGATAGTTCTGGGATATATTTATCCTTTTTCCCAAAAAATAATCTTGTAGGGTCTCGTGAGTAGAGTGTGGCAGACCTTATCAGTATCTTTACAAGGTAGAAAGATTGTAAAATAAAAACTATCCTATAACAACAACAACAACAAAAAACCTTGTGAAATCCCACAAAGTAGGGTCTGGAGGGTAGAGTATGACAAACCTTAATCACTATCATTATGAGGTAGAAAGATTGTAAATAAAAATAACAACAACAACAACAACAACAAACCTTGTGAAATCCCACAAAATGGGATCATCTAGCTAGCGAGAGTAGAGTGTAGCAGACCTTATCACTATCCTTACGAGGTAGAAAGATTGTTCTTAAAAGACAGTCGGCTCAAGCAAATTCAACACAGTAATTAAAAGAAAAACACGATAGTATATGTAAGGAATCATAACAATAACAATAAGTTGTAGTCACCTAAACATAGTAAATCACGATAAATAAAAACTAAATCTTAGCATATATACCTGAGGTGAGAAAAAGAAAAGCTATTAGGATGAAACATGTTGCTAAAGCTTGCTTCATTTTCAATTTCTGAACTTTTTAGACAATTGATTTTTTTACAAACTTTTACACTTCTATTTATACTAGTGATTAAAAAAAATATTCCTATATGTCTTCAATTCAACTATATATGGTAAAAAATTCATATTACTTTTGACATATTTTAAAAATAGAAGGACATTAATATTAGTGTACCTATTATAGAAATAAATTGAATTCCACTTACCAATAATTACATGGATTGTACTAAATTACTAATTTAGAGATCTCAAATTTTGAGTCAAATTTGTAAAGATTTTGTCATTTTGAGATAATTATTATTTTTATTACCTAAATTGAATAACAACGGGCAAAATGATATTTACATCTTTTATTTTATCACTAACATCATATAAGCAAACAAAAGTAAATATAAGTACATAATATTTTTATAAATTTTGATCCTTTTTTTAGATTTTAAGTTGTAGGTCGCCAATTAAGGAATATTTTTAATAAATATCATTACTTCTGATTTATTTCAAGAATAAAAGATTTATTAACTATACTTTCTTGATCCATATTATGTGGTGTTCTTTTGCTTTTATTTTATGTTCAATAGAAAATAAACTAGCTTTTACCTAATCAAAAAGTTATTTTCTTTTTTCAACTTTACCTTTAATTAGATAAGTAAATTTTTGCAAAACCAAGAAATCATATTAAATTAATATTATTTAATTAATGATAATTTCGTGAAAACACTTCCAATTTCTTGAAATGAATAATTTTTTAAAAGATGTGTCCAAACTAAAAACAACAAATAGTATAAATCGAAGAAAGTATAACAAATAATTTAGAAAGTAATTAATTATTCTTCTATTAAGGGATCAATTTTGATCCTTATTAATTTAATCCTCATTCTCTCTCATGGTTACAATATCATTATATTTCTAAATTAGCAATCAAAGGAACTATTTTGGTGGAATTGGAAGGAGAGGATTTTAATAGATCATCATACTTCTATGTTGTAAGAAGTTATCAACCGTGACGATAGTGTAATATGTTGTCTATTAGACATAAGTGTAATATAATACCGATAATTTTTACCTATAAGGTAGTAGCTTGTTGCCAATTGAACAAGACTGACTGTTCCTCAAAGTCCCCTGCAGAAGTAGTCTACAGTTGTAACTTGTAAATGCAATAGATCCATGGAAACTCACCTGTGCTTGGATGCATGTCCAGGCATATATAGCGGAGAGAAGAAGTGTAACGTCAACTTGGAGAAAGAAAAATCAGCCGAGAGAACGAACTTGCATATACTTGTTAAATGTAGAGTGAATAAGCCAAAGATTGTTAGCTACCGTTTGGATTGTATAGTTCAAAACTTTCTTCTCAATGAAGGTTTTGCTGAAATTAAGCAATGTTGAACTTACCGGGAGTTTATGCATGTCATTCCAGTATGCCATTCACCAAAAAATGTTAGAAAGAGGTATATGTGTGTATCAATGAATCAATTAGCTTGTATGAATCTTTTGTAAAGCTTAGAGGTGTCAAAATTAGCCTATGAAAATATATATCGTTCAACTCATCCAAGTTTGGATGGATTTATTGACCTGTTCATTTATTAGCTCAATCCATTTTAGTCCATCAAAAGTTAAACAAGGATGTGGTTCGAAAAGAATTGGGTTTTAATGTTTCTTTTATTGCATAGAATACTCTGGTGCTGAAAGAACAGATTTTTAATGCTAAAATTCAATCTTGCTATTGCAGAGAATACTATGGTGCTGAAAGAATTGTTTTTGACTTATAAAAATTCAATCTTTTTATTGCAGAGAGTACTGAAAAAAATTGGTTTTTGATGCTAAAATTTCAATCTTTCTGTTGCAGAGAATACTATGGTGCTGAAAGAATTGTTTTACAACTATACTTTCAATCTTTTTATAGCAGAGAATCTTGTGGTTCTAAATACTAGCACCATTGCTGCTATTGTCACTTCATTAGGTGGTCCAGCAGCTGCAGTTGGGATTATTCGGTTATCTGGTCTGTCTGCAGTGCCTATAGTTGGTCGCGTAGTTCATCCCAAGGTGAACAAGAAGAAAAGAAGTTCTTCAGATTGGAGGCCTAGGAGCCATGTTGTAGAGTATGGTTTTGTTTCTGATTCTCATGGGAATGTGATTGATGAGGTACAATTTGAAACTCTACATTTTCCCTTCTTGTTGGTGCATTTGTTCTATAATTCTGACATGTGGATTGTACTACATGGAGATTTTAAGAGTTCGATGCCTTTGTTGCTTCATATCTCAATTTAGCCCTTGCGATATCGCCTTACTATTTCTAGTACTTTAGTCTGTCTTATTAAGTTCATACCTGTGAGGAATTGGTTCTTCCTTTAATTCTATTATAACCTGTCGATAAGGTGAGGGAAAGGTATCTATAGAATGAAAAAGAGAGTCTGTTTCTGGGCATTCCTAGTGGCAACATATGTTTCATTCTGGCCCCAAAGTCAATACACTAGAGAAGATGTTATAGAGCTTCAGTGTCATGGAAGTGAAGTGTGTCTTCAACGTGTTTTGAGGGCGTGTCTGGAGGCTGGTGTGAAGCTTGCGGAGCCAGGTTAGCTTCATCCTTGTATTCTTAATTGACTGTTTTGATGTTTACACCTGCAGCAGCTAAGGTTTTGATATGAAAACTGTTGTGAAGATACATCATTCTATAGTTCCACTGCATTGACTTGTCAAAGCTTTAGTTACTAGGCCACTTCACAAGCCACAGTTCCAAACCTGGACCATGTATGAGTTTAGTGTTCATATTGAATGTGCCTTTGTACTTTATATGCTAGTTCTTAATATCCTACAAGTTTCTGCTCTGTCCCAACACCTGAAATAAGGGCCTAGGCAAATGAGACACCTTTCCGCGTATTGGTATCCAACTTGGACCTCAGTATATGTAAGATAGACCAAGGCGATTAAGGAAATCTATGGTTACTTATATCACATGTCCTATACAGTTTTAGTAGCAGTCTAACAGAAATGTGTTCAATAACTTGTTCTGATTGATATTTAACATTTGCTTCTTTGAATTAAGAAGTTTGTGATTTGTGTCTATGACATGGAAAACCTTACTTTATCATAGAACAAAGTCTCTTAGCTTTTGTTTTCTGTTACTGTTAGACAGCTGCAGTTGATTCTTGTTTCTGCAACTCTATTATCGTTTCTAGTATTAGGAGTCGAGATTACTCTCATCAATGAATATCATTTATAGTTATTTATGTTAGTAGCATAGTCATAACGATTTTGTTTTACTGTTTGAGATGTAAATAACTTTTATATATTTGCTTAATTATAAGCTTGCATAGTGAACTTCCTACTGGTTGGTTTTTCGGCTATCCAAGTTGTATTAAATCCTTTTCATCAATTTTGGTGTGAACTTCTTCCTCCCTTCTTACTCAAGAGCTCTAATTCTGCTTTAGCTTTTGTGATAGAAGCAATTCGTTATTTGTATGAAATTGGTTTTTCATTTCTTTTTCTGATATGAATGTGAAAATGCGCCATGCTTATGCTTAGATGTGGATGCATTGTGCAATAAAATACATTGTGAATGTTTGGTACATAAGTTATGTTTTATGTATGTTTTGTAAATAATTTTATAATAATTTATATATGCATGAGTTTTCCTACATTCTAAGAGTTAAGCATGGTTTTTTTCTTTTAAGATATTTATTGTTTGGTAGATTTAATATTCATTCTTGTAATGGTTGTTGTAATAGTATTGTCAATTTATTCTTGCCAACAATGACAGAACCAAAATTTTAATTGAAAGGTTCAAAATATGAAAAAGTAAGTAAACACGCTAATAATTCAAAGGAAATGGAACATCTAATATATATATATATATATATATATATATATATATATATATATATATATATATATATATATATATATATATCTTAAAAGATTATTTATTAAGTATGTATAAATAGTTTAATTTTTCGTAGCTCCGCGTTACTTTCTAGTTGACTTGGGTTTCGTTAGTTTGGTTCTTATAATACAAATTTTATAGCATTTCCCTGTTTAATACAAACTAAATGGCGCCCATGGCCTAATGGATAAGGCACTTGACTTCTAATCAAGGGATTGTGGGTTCGAGTCCCACTGGCCGTGTGCTTCTTACCGTCTTTTCTTGTAAGAAGACGTTGAATTGGTTTGCGTCCCACTAAGCGTGTACATTTTTTTTACCGTCTTTTCTTGTAAGAGTAGTTGAATAAGGAAAAACTCCAGAAATTGCTTTGAAATAAGATTCTCATGTCAACCTTTTTCCTAAATCATCTTGTAAGACACGTTGGATCTTTATCATGTATTATGGAAAGATAATGACTATTTAATTACTTAGTGATTGACACTTCAAAATATGTTTTAAAAAATAATACTGATCAAACACAAGCTAGGAAAAATATTTTTTCAAATTATTTAGTCTTAACACAAACTATAGTTTGGCAAAATAAACTCTTAGTTGATCAGACTAAGTAAGAATATACACATGATAGAACGATCCAAAAAAAACTAAATATATTACCATATAAAAGAAAGATGATAAACGCATCGTCTAACAAAAGAAGACATCATAAGAGACTGATAACAAAAACAAACACTAAGGGATCATTTGGTACAATGGTGGGATATCCCACCTTCTATGGGATAATTAATCCCGCCACTTAGTGTTAAAAGTTATGCTGGAAATAAATAATACAGCAAATCAAACATGAGATAAAACTAATCCCAAATTTTATTCCAAAACTATTATTCTTAACTCATGTACCAAACAATTTCGGTGTGTACGGTACGAAGGAAAATGTTTTTCAATTTCCACATATTTGGGTGGCTTAAACAATGTTTTCTATTGGACTTGATCTTCCTCCAATTTTAAAGAAAATATCTTCTGTACCGAAAATAGGGAAAACTCTCTTCCAACCCTCACCGCCTCCGGCGCAAACCAACCCAAAGTCCTGACCCCTACTTGGGATCCAATCTCCGACCAATGACTCTCTTGCATCACCTACACGGATTCCTGCAACACCTTCACGATTAAACGAGGGTGTTCAATTGAGTATCGAGCAGGGTAGAAGGGTAGAGAGGCACGGAATAGGATCAGTGAAAGCACCAATGTAATAACTAAGCTTTGAATTGATCAACAAAAGGAACTTACAAACAAATTGTTCATCAACAGATCAATTTTAGTAACCAAAGAGCAAGAGGAAAATAACGAAAAGAAATTTGCCAACTCCTCTTACTGTTGCCCTATTTATACCATAGGGCGACAAACACAGACCAACATACCAAAAATGGGGGATTCCTTACCAGGAGAAGCAGAAAAAACGAAACGAAAAAAGTTCAAGAGCACATTAGATCTCCATCGACTGTAGCCCGGCTGACGCTTTAGATTTCTTTTTTCCTTTCCTATTTCCGTTCTTATTCTCTCTTATTTTTGGCTTTTCATCTACAGCAGGTTGTGTGCTCTGCAGATGTTGATGAATGGCACCTAATGGATCTGACTGGAAAGCTGGATGATTAATAACAGCTTGTAATTGATTGTCTTCCTTCAACCTGTTGGAAGTAGACATTCTTAGGAAAAAATTGCTCTATCATAAAAAGGACGACGACTTTTGAATGATAAACAAAGCTTTTCGAGTACTCACACTAAATTTTTTCTAGTTTTACTTTTCAACTTGAACTCTGCAGGTTTTGGTTGCTGAGAGGCTTTCAAGTCGGGGAGAAACTCTGTAAGTGTAGAAAGATCATATGCCTTCAACTTCTTTTGCCTGCTTCTTACTTTCTTCTTCTGGCAGAAAACAAACAACACTATTCAGTTGAATAAACATAGGGTATAGCTTCAAAGAGAAGCATCATACGGAATGTGATTGTATCTTGTAAAATTTAACTATTCAATTCACTAATATAGACCCATTACACTATGTTATATTGTAGGGAAAAGGGTCAAAAATACCCTTCAACTATCGTTTATTAGTTAAGTTTATTCCTTCATTATACTATCTGATTATTTATACCCGCTGTTACTAAACTTAGCAAATATACCCCTCAATTGGACGGTTTCCCCCAAATCAGCCAAAATTGCCCGATTCCCTCTTTGACCCGAACCCGACCCACTAAACTAAATTCATACCAAATTAAATCTCAAAACCCATCTATTCCAATCTTCTTCATCTCATTCCATGGAAAACTTCATATATTTGTAATAGCAATAGCCCATATATTATTCCTCTTATTTCTTTTCTATGCAACAAACAGTAATGGACAAATTTGGATGCATTCAAGTTTAGAAGATCTTTACAAGATCAAGTTATATTACTGCACCTAATTGTACACTTCCTTTCCAGTATGCCAAAGGCTACCTAGTCATCCATTTAATCCTACACTTCTCTGCAAAAAAATTTAAGACTTTTCATTGGATTTATATCAAATCTTTGCCTGTAATAGTACAAAAATAAGTCATTTCTGATTCAACAAACCTAAAGAGCTTCTTATGGTGCAACACTAAGATTCAGACATACATTAGCTTTGACTCGAATAAGAACTCCAAACTCAGAGAAGAATAACCAGGAAACATTAACAACAATACACAAATGAAAGAAAGAGCTACGAACCAACAATAGTACACAAATGACTGCAAAAGGAAAAGCTCAGGTTGGCCCTTAAAACGAAATATTTACAAAACGAGCTCCCTTTCCGAAGGAACAACAGGAAAGGTTCTAGTAAAAATTGCAAAAGAAAGTTTGGATCAACAGAAATTCAAAAAACAGATTTTTGGATGACCTCTTCACTTGGAGGAAAAATCAATCTCAATAACCCTTGGGTGCAGACGAGACATGGTATTTTCATGGAGGAAGGAGATGAAGAAAGATCAGATAAATTGATTTTGGGATTTAATTAGTTATGGGTTTATTTAGTTAAGTGGGTCGGATTCGGGTTAAAGAGGGAATCGGGTAATTTTAATTTTTTTAAATTTAAATTGGGTAATTTTGATTGATTTGGGGGAACCGTCTAATTAAGGAGTATATTTGCTAAGTTTGGTAATGACAGGGTATAAATAGCTGGATAGTATAACGAAGGACAAACTTAACTAATAAATGAGTTGAGGGGTATTTTTGACCGTTTTCCTTATATTGTATCATGCAACCAACTACAATATCATGAAGTGGGTAATCACATGAAAGAATTTGGGACGAACTGACATTGACATTTTAGAGGCATGAAAATGTGGGTGTGGGTGGGGATTTGGGGGGGGGGGGTAGGAGGTTATTTTTGGGGCTGGTCAAAGCATGCTGGATAGAAAGTTGGCAACTAGAACTTACCTCGACATTTCTTTGCATCTTAGAGTAATGACAATGAACCCAAGGACATACTTAAAAGTCCGGGTACTATAGATATCGAGATTCAGAATTGCAAAAAATACAGTGATGCACATAAATAATCAACTTCGAGGAACCACTCATGTATCTCAATTGACATATTAACCGAGGTGAAAACAACTTAAGATATGACTTCCCAAAAACCTTGCAGGATTTCTTGGGAATGTCATCCCATTTAGAGCATCAAAAGCAGAAACAGAGCAGTAAGTGGCAACTAATCAAGATGAGACTTGTTAGACCACCTCACTCAAGCTGTCACTTCTAGAGGAATTCATCAAAATTAATATGGACACCAGACACCAATGCATAGTCTTCTTCATTTTTTTATTTGTTCACAGTTAGGGGTCGTTTGGTTGGGAACAAGTTATCCCAAGATTAGTTATCCCGGGGTTAGCTATCCTGGGATAACTTATCCCACCATGTATATGGGATAACTTATCCCACCACTATGCTATAAATGGTGGGATAAGTTATCCCAAACATGGCAACCAAACAAGATACAAAAAAATTATCCCATCACTATTTATATTCATCCCTCACACCAAACGACCCCTTAAAGTTCAAATATAGGGAGCAAACCATACACCCCTAATTTCTGCTGTAAACATGCATTCATCCAGGATTAACATGTTTTCCCATATATAAAACTAGTGCAACAGACAATTTACAGGGAAGCAAAGTCGGCCTCTCTTCTAACCTTTTTTTTTTCATCTATTTTTTTGGAAATAGATAAGAGGCAAAATATCTTAGGAGCATCAGTCATTTCTACGGTTCTATTTAGCAGCACAACCCAAAAAATAAAAATAAAAAACTAAATGGAGTATGTTTCTAGCTGAGTTGGGTTTGGTAGCATTAACCCTATGTAAAACCCTATGCCGTACCAGACCTAAAAACCAGTAAATCTGAAATTTGCTTTGGACTTTTCGACAACTGAAAATTAGGTCACTGAACAAAATATAAATTCCGGGACCAAAAACTAATTACTGTGTCCTGCACTGCTTAGGTCATGTCCTGACTCATTATTGAAACTTCCAATAACTTCAGACGATATAACACTTAAAAGTATGGCCAACTAACACTCAATACAACATGGACAAATAATTTAAGAGTAGGCAACGAAACAAGCATAGAACATAAATCAACTACAACAACAATGAATTCATCCAAACATGAGATTGATGAGGAAATCAAGCAAATTATAGAAAAAGAAAAGGAGGAGGTTCTCAGAGAGATTGTTATGAACACAAATGATGACGTGGAGGACAACTTGGCAGCCACGGTGGACAAGGATATTACTCAGCCTAGAAGGAGCAACCGCGTGACAATTCCCTCTAAAAGGTTGGCAGATTTCGTTTTGAAGCCCGATGAAAAAAACGTGAAGAGCAAGTGGTGCAGGGAAACAGTGTAATGAGTGAGTTTGTTATAAGTAGCAGTGAGTAGGCATAGTAAGGGCAGGTTATTTTTGTGTGGAGTTTTCTATCTTCTCATCCTTCATCTTCTTCTGTATCTGATCTATTATTATTATTATTACCATAAAAAATGAATCACCCAGCTAACTATAAGGGTCCTTTATAAATTCAAGTAATTTTACAACATAGTAATGAAGACTTCCACCGTATCTGGGTCTGCCCTTAGGGTAATCCAACGGTCTTTACCGGGTCCGCCCACAACTCAGGGTAATCCAATAGATACATCCGGGTCCGCCCTTTACAGGGTAATCCAACGGATCAACGTAATAATCTTTTATTAAGATGCTGAAAATTACTCCAATTAGACCTTAATTCCAGCTGTTTAAACCATCTTTTATAGTTACAACTCCATATAATTATAATAATCTAGTATGATATAGTTCAACACTAACAAATTAGCCTATCATTCAGGCAAAGTATTTGAAGGAAAAGAAAAGAATACCTGTAATGGAGCTTCAAAATTGCTTGAATTAAAACTAACTGGCAAACTTTATTCAAACTTCAGGAATATTACAAGAAAGAAATATTACAAGAGAATTTTTTAGATAGAGAGAGAGGGGGTTCCGAAAACCTGCCTCCTAACACAAATATACAACCTCTTATATAGATAAAAAAACACAAAGAATAAAAAGATGGCCTACACACTTTACAATGGCCAATTACCAAACGATAAGGCCGACATACCCATATGGCCTTCACACTAATTATATGTGGCCAACATAATTTTTGTAACCACTATGTCATCTTTTTCAAAGATGCTATCTTTTATAAAAGTAGATTCTTTCTTTATTAAAGTTTTTTGTCCATTACCCCTTTGTCATTATGGTGGGGTTGATTCCTATGCTTTTGCTTTTCCCTTGCATGTGATCTTGTCGGAGGATTCCTCCACTTGCTCTTGAAATTTCTTGAAGAGAGCATCAATATCAATTTCTTCTGTGCTATCATTTTGTCCTTCTCCTGCTAGGCACACTTCATCATCTTGATTGGTGTGACTTGCCGATGCCATTGATATATCATCTTCAATCACCACATCAGGATTTCTCATTAAATCTTTCTTGACTTCCTCCATATATAATACTATCGTCTCTGACTTGGATATGATTCCTCTCTTCATATGAAGTTTTCGGACAATTTGTTTAAAAGGACTAGTAATCTCCGCTTGAGTAGTAGATATCTCCTGGGAGTGATACTTATCTATAGTTTGATTTATTAAATCTAATATCTCCTGTCCATGCATTTTTCCTTCTAGATCTTTATTAACTAATATATTCCAGAACTTTGTATAAAAAGTTCTCATTAAACAAGGAAATCCCTCAGAAGTAGTATGAACTTCAACATTCCATTTCATTATCCATGGAATAGAAAATTCTATAAAAAAGAACATAACTGACATTCCCTCAAAAAATATATTATCTTGTTCCATGCTTATAAGCTTGGGGTATATGTCTAGCCATTCCAAGTATAATTTCTTATATTGTTCTGGCAAAATTTTTATCGATGGTCCATATAACATCCACCATTTGCAAAATCAGCTAGGAATATTTTGTGTATAAATATGCGAACAAATTTTTATAAACCATGAATGCTTTTTATTAGCATTCTCATATAATAACGCTTTATTAAAACTATCAACATAGTCCCAGTAATTATATTTTACTGCAATTATTTGTTCAGGATGGATATAATCTTTTTCCTTTAAAGGACTCAGTCCTCATTCTTCTGGAGAAATAATTCTCTTTATAATAATTTTAGAAAAGTTATAAACTTTCTTTGTATTAACAGGGTAAAAATGTTGAAATTCTACTGACCCTGTCGTTGAGAGTATCATCTCATAATGCATTCGGTATTTATATGCAGTAGTGGTATAACAAATTGTATCTAAATACCTGTTCATCAGCTGCCATGGATCATTTTTCCATTTTAGATCATGATTTTCTAAAAGAAGTATAACCTCTTTTTTCTCATTCATATCAAATACCTCGCTATTTTCTTCATCCACTAATATTGTAGAATATGTTGGAGGAGTATCCTGATTCTGTTTGGATTTCATGAAATCCATAAATTCCTTATACATTGGATGGTTTATATTAAAACCTTCTGTATTTGTTGATGAGCTATGGAATTATAGTACTGATAAGTGATATAGTTCAACACTATTTCAATATAAATATTATAAAGAAGAAGTCTATTGTTAAAAATAGTAGAAAAGAAGAATATGATATACCTCAACAATTGGAGTTACTTAATAAATGGATTATTCCTAAAATATCCCCTAGAATTATATATCAGGTGGGAACTGTTGAGAAACTTGGTCTCAAACAGGTAGTTAAAACCACTGAAGAAACTATTACTATTGATAGTGATCATCAGACTTTTAGATTAATATCTGAAAATGATCTTACCCCTTATAGGGATGTTTATAGATTTATGCATATTAGCTTAGTACAGGTGGCGTTTAAGCCCCTAACTTTACGTGGTCTACCTAAAAGTTTTATAGCAACGTTGCGAGATGGTAGAAATCAAAATTGGAAAAAGTCTCTTATAGGGACAATCCAAACCAGCTTGGTTTATGGTCCAATCTATTTTAATGCGTATCCTAATTTGCAGATTTCCTTACAGGATGAGAATTCATTAAGTTCTCTTATGTTAAATGTTAAACTTCATGGTTATGATTATATGTCTGGCACTGAAGTTGTTTGTATTTGTTATAAAATTTATTATAAACCGTTGCATACTTTAAATCCTATGTGCAAAGTAATAGATTTCAAAAATGAAACTATTTTAATAGAAACCAATTTTGAAAGATCTAAAGTGATTACTCGAAGACCAATTAAGTGGGAAGAAATAGATTTTCCACAAGAATGGGTCATTGAAGGAGCTACTCTTCCTAAGAATAATATAGACAAAGAGATTTCAAAAATTGAACAGTTAAATGATGGAACTGTTAAAATAAAGTTTTCAGGAAACAATAGAATTGATAATGGAAGTATATCTTCTAGAATTACTAGATCTAATTCGTCATATATATCCCCTCTGGATTATATTGTGCAGGTACCATCTAGACTTCTACCTCCCAAATTAGAGAAAGTTATAGATGTGATAATATAAAAATTGATAAAGACAATATTGCTAGACCTAGCTCAGATTTAGATATAACCGAATCTGAAATGAATTTCCCAGATAGGTTAACGACATAAAATGTTTTATGATGTCTGACAAACCTATTGATTTTAGTCCTGGTTCACAGGCAAGATCAAAGATTGCTAAAGAATTTCAAAAAATCCAGATGGAAACCTTTTAGAAAATGGTTTTTTAAGAATTTTGATAAAACAGATCAAATTAAATTTCAAGAGGAATTTTATAATCTTATTGAATCAAGACAAAATGTTTTAATTGCTTTTGTCCCGTGGTTTATGAGTAAGCATGTTTATAATTATATTTCTGTAATAGAAAAAGATTTTACTTAAAATAATGGTGAGATTACTAAATCAGTATTTCCTCCATTACAATCTTTTCAAATTAATAAAGATGATAAAACTATTTATTTCAATGCTTTTTCAAAACTATTTGAAGATAATACTGCTTTAGTTACAACTCAGCATATTAATGTCCTGATAAAGCAGCATAATTATACAAATACTTATATATGTTAGGTGATCATATAGTCTCTCTTCATGATAAAGTTGATAAACTTCTTTCTTTATTAAATAATGATGTTAAAGGAAAAGGTAAGATTGCTCAGCTGAGTATTCAACCTCCCCCAAAAATTGAAGATTTCAAACTAAAGGATTTTTCCGATTTGGAAAATTTTTTAGAAAAGACTTTCAAGGGTAATAACCTTAAACCTCTAAAGATTAATAATATTTCAGAAGAAGAAAGTAGTGATGGTAATAAGGGAGTTTCTGCTGAGATTAATAAGATATCATAAAAGTATGCTAGAAAGCTTGTTCAAAGCATGTACTACTATCCTAGACCAACTCCCCAAGATGTTTTACTGGAAGAGCATGAATATATTGTCACGAATAGTTACAATGGAAAGGAAATCTATGAATGGAACATAGATGGGTATACATATAGACAAATTTATACAACTGTGCATAGAATGTTATTGTACAGTACTATATGTAAGACTAATAAAAATAGTGATAAAACTATTGCTGAAATGATCACGGCAAGATTTACAAGCCAATTAAAAGGATGGTGGGATAATTATCTCACTCAAGATCAAAGGGATAAGATTCTCTTGGCAATAAAACAAGAAGACCAAGGAGCTACTCAAAACGCAGTTTATACACTGGTTTTAAATATCATAGAACATTTTTCAGGAAAATGGTCAGATAATAGTGAGACCATAAGAACTTTACTTCAGAATTTACGATGTAAAACACTTACATCTTTAGGTTTTATAAAGATGTTTTCCTCAGCAAAGTCATGGAACTACCAGAGTGTAATAGCACTCATTGGAAATCTAAATTTATTGATGGATTATTAGCTCTTTTTGCAGAAAGAGTTAAGAAAACTCTTAAAGGAGATGGACATTCTATCAAATATGAAGATTATACATATGAAAAATTTATAAGTGCCTGTGTGCAGGAAGGATTGGCCTTATGTAATGAGATCAAGCTTAATCAGCAGATTAAAAGGCATCGTCTTTATGAGAGACAACAGTTGGGAGAATTCTGTGAGCAATTTGCTCTAGATATTCCTAAGCTTGCTTCTAAGGATAGAAAGGAGAAGCAGAAAGAGAAGCATTCTTCTAGAAATAGATATTCCAAAAAAGATTATAAAGAATGGAAGAGAAAGAGAATTGAAAGAAAAGAAAGGAGACATAAGGAAGGAAGGAGTGACAAAAGATTTTATAAATCTAGAAGAAGATATTATGATAAGTCAGATACTTGCCACAAATATGGAAGATATAGACACTATGCTAAAGATTGTAGAGTCAGGGAAAAAATTAAAAGCCTCGACATTGATGACAATCTAAAAGACTCTTTATACAAGATCATGCTCAATTCTGATTCAGGAAGATTAGATTCAGAGTATAGCAGTCAAGGAGAATCATCCACAAGTGAAGATTTGAAAGCCCTCCATCAAGAAGATTATATGTCTTCAGAAGAGGAATGTTTACCTTGTCAGCAAGGTTTGGAATGTGACAACGAAAATGATGAAGACGATCTTTATAAGATTTATTCTCAGTTTAAAGAACTGAGTATTAATGTCATTGATAATGACAAAATTATAGAGCTATTACAGACAATTAAAGATCCAGATATAAGAACTCAAATCATTGATAAAATTAGTAATACCGCATCTACCTCTAAGGATTATACTCCAAACGAGATGCCCACTAAAGAAGGTGCATATACCATGGCGGAAGTTAAAAATCTTCTATTAGAAAGGAGAAAACTTATAAGTTCTCCTACTACCATTAATGATTTAAAAATAGAGATTAATAATCTCAAGGATGATATCCGACATCCTAAAGGAAAAAATGTCATCATAGAAGCTCGTCTTGACAGCTTTGCACTTCGACAGAATTTGGGTAATAACTTAACATTTTCTTCAGATGAAGGAGAAGCTAATAATCTTGATTTTCTTAAAAATTTAAATTTTGGTAATACTAAAGGAGATTTCTTGCAAAGTTTAAAGGCTTTTACTTCTCAAAAATTTTATACAAAAATTACTCTTCTTATTGATTATAATTATAAAAAATAATTTATTGCCCTTACTGATAGTGCTGCAGATTTGAATTACATTCAAGAAGGACTAATTCCTTCAAGATATTTTCATAAAACTACTCATAGTTAAGATCTGCAAATGGGAGTAAGATGGAAATTGAGTTTAAACTAGCTAAAGTTTTTATTTGCAAAGGGAAAAATTGTGTTCCTCAGAGCTTTGTTTTGGTTAAAGATATTACTAACCAAATTATTTTGGGAGTCCCTTTCATAAATGATATTTTCCCTCTTACCTATTGGGATAATGAGAAAATTATAGGAACCTAGAATAATAAACCTTTTATATTAGAATTTATTACTAAACCTTTTACAAGAATGCTAAATGAATTAACTTCAAAAATGATTTCGAAAAATAATCAAATGAGTTTTATTAAAAGTGAGATTAATAGCATTGAAATTAATACTATTTTGCAAAATCCTAAATTACAGAAAAAAATTGCTATTTTAAAAACCCAATTCTCTCTTGATATTTGTGGAGATCATCCCAATGCTTTTTGGAATAGGAAAAAACATGTTGTTAGTCTTCCTTATGAGGATGATTTTTTGGAAGATAATATCCCTACTAATGCAAGGCCCTACCAGATGAATTCTAAATATTTGGAATTGTGTAAAAAAGAGATTGAATCTCTACTTCAAAAAGGCCTTATAAGGCATTCAAAGTCTCCATGGTCTTGTACACCTTTTTATGCGAACAAACATGCTGAACAAGAAAGAGGTGCCCCCAGGTTGGTTATAAATTATAAACCACTCAATAAAGCTTTGAAATGGATCAGGTACCCTATTCCTAATAAAAAGGATTTATTAGATAGAGTTTATGATGCTATTATATTTTCTAAATTTGATTTAAAATCAGGGTATTGGCAGATTCAAATAAATGAATCTGACAGGTATAAAACACTTTAAACGTCCCTATGGGTCAATTTGAATGGAACGTTATGCCTTTGGGGTTGAAGAACACTCCGTCTGAATTTCAAAAAATTATGAATGATATTTTCATACCTTATAGCAATTTTATAATAGTTTACATAGATGATATTCTTGTATTTTCAAAAAATATAGAAACTCACTTTAAACATCTTGAATTATTCAAGAAAATTATTATACAAAATGGTTTGGTTATATCTGCACCAAAAATGGCTTTATTTCAAATTAAAGTAAGATTTTTAGGTCATAATATTGAAAAAGGCAATATTAGTCCTATTAATATAAGTATTGAATTTGCTTCTAAATTTCCTGATGAAACTACTAACAAAACTCAATTGCAGAGATTTCTTGGAAGTTTTAACTATGTTGCACCTTTTATAAAGGATTTAGCCCTTGATACAGCTATCTTATATGACAGACTTAAGAAAAATCCGAAAGCTTGGCCAACTGATCATACTGAAGTTGTTAAAAAAATTAAAACAAATGTTAAAAACCTTCCATGTCTTACTTTTGGCAAACCCAAATTGGGAGAAAAAAGTTGAAACAGAAGCCTGAGAAATAGGATTTGGTGGTGTTCTTACACAATACTGTCCTGATGATAAATGACACTATATTATTCAATTTTATTCTGGGAAGTGGAATCCATCTCAGAAAAATTATGCCACGGTAGCCAAAGAAATCTTAGCTATTGTGAAAAGTGTTTTGAAATTTCAAGGCGATCTTTATAATCAAAAGTTTGTGATAAAAACTGATTGTCAAGCAGCTAAATTTATGTTTAATAAAAATTGCAAACATGATGTTTCTAAACAGATGTTTGCTAGATGGCAGGCTTTATTAGCACCTTTTGATTTTGATATAATCTATAAAAAAAGGGTGAAGATAATAGTCTTCCTGATTTTCTCACTAGAGAATATTTAGGCTAAACATAAATGTCTTTGTTTTCAGGCATGAGGCTATCATGGCCCCCTTCAAGGGGAAGAGGAAGAGGAAATAGAGGAAGAGGAGGTCATATCCTTGCTCAACTAGGAAACAAGCAATTGGTCGCAGCATCTAGCTCTTCAACAAATACAGAAGGTTTTAATATAAACCATCCAATGTATAAGGAATTTATGGATTTCATGAAATCCAAACAGAATCAGGATAATCCTCCTCCAACATATTCCACAATATTAGTGGATGAAGAAAATACCGAGGTATTTGATATGAATGAGGAAAAAGAGGTTATACTTCTTTTAGAAAATCATGATCTAAAATGAAAAAATGATCCATGGCAGCGGATGAACAGGTATTTAGATACAGTTTGTTATACCACTACTGCATATAAATACCGAATGCATTATGAGATGATACTCTCAAATGGCTGTGGTCGCAATTTCAACATTTTTACCCTGTTAATACAAAGAAAGTTTATAACTTTTCTAAAATTATTATAAAGAGAATTATTTCTCTAGAAGAATCGGGAATGAGTCCTTTAAAGGAAAAGGATTGTATCCATCCTGAACAAAAAATTGCAGTAAAATATAATTACTGGGACTATGTTGATAGTTTTAATAAAGCGTTATTATATGAGAATGCTAATAAAACGCATTCATGATTTATAAAGATTTGTTCGCATATTTATACACAAAATATTCCTAACTGATTTTGCAAATGGTGGATGTTATATGGACCATCAATAAAAATTTTGCCAGAACAATATAAGAAATTTTACTTGGAATGGCTAGACATATCCCCCAAGCTTATAAACATGGAACAAGACAATATCTTTTTTGAGGGAATGTCAGTTATGTTCTGTTTTATAGAATTTTCTATTCCATGGATAATGAAATGGAATGTTGAAGTTCATACTACTTCTGAGGGATTTCCTTGTTTAATGAGAACTTTTTATACAAAGTTCTGGAATAAATTAGTTAATAAAGATCTAAAAGGAAAAATGCATGTACAAGAGATATTAGATTTAATAAATCAAACTATAGATAAGTATCACTCCCAGGAGATATCTACTACTCAAGCGGAGATTACTAGTGCTTTTAAACAAATTATCCGAAAACTTCATATGAAGAGAGGAATCATATCCAAGTCAGAGACGATAGCATTATACATGGAGGAAGTCAAGAAAGATTTAATGAGAAATCTTGATGTGGAGATTGAAGATGATATATCAATGGCATCGGCAAGTCACACCAATCAGGATGATGAAGTGCGCCTAGCAGGAGAAGGACAAAGTGATAGCATGGAAGAAATTGATATTGATGCTCTCTTCAAGAAATTTCAAGAGCAAGTGGAGGAATCCTCCGACAAGATCACATGCAAGGGAAAAGCAAAAGCATAGGAATCAACCCCACCATAATGACAAAGGGGTAATGGACAAAAAACTTTAATAAAGAAAGAATCTACTTTTATAAAAGATAGCATCTTTGAAAAAGATGACATAATGGTCACAAAAATTATGTTGGCCACATATAATTAGTGTGAAGGCCATATGGGTATGTCGGCCTTATCGTTTGGTAATTGGCCATTGTAAAGTGTGTAGGCCAGCTTTTTATTCTTTGTGTTTTTTATTTCCCTCTATATAAGAGGTTGTATGTTTGTGTTAGGAGGCAGGTTTTCGGAACCCCCTCTCTCTCTCTCTATCTAAAAAATTCTCTTGTAATATTCCTGAAGTTTAAATAAAAGTTTTCCAGTTAGTTTGAATTCAAGCAATTTTGAAGCTCCATTACAGGTATTCTTTTCTTTTCCTTCTTATACTTAGCCTAAATGATAGGCTAATTTGTTAGTGTTGAACTATATCATACTAGATTATTATAATTATATGGAGTTGTAACTATAAAAGATGGTTTAAACTGCTGGAATTAAGGTCTAATTGGAGTAATTTTCAGCATGTTAATAAAGACTATTACATTGATCCGTTGGATTACCCTGTAAAGGGCGAACCCGGATGTATCTGTTGGATTACCCTGAGTTGTGGGCGGACCCGGTAAAGACCGTTGGAATACCCTAAGGGCGGACCCAGATACGGTGGAAGTCTTCATTACTACGCTGTAAAATTACTTGAATTTATAAAGGACCCTTATAGTTAGCTGGGCGATTGTTGTTGTTGTTGTTGTTTGTTCTTCCATATCAGTTCAGTTGTTATTTCTTTGTAATTCCAATTAGTGATTGCAGTATTACAACAGTTCCCCTGGTTATTATTGAGTTTGTTCAGAAATCTCAAGTTAGAAACTCGACATTAAAGTCACCAATGATTATAACCCTAAAACAATTACCAAATATTCTGAAAAAAAAAAAAAAAAGAGGGCTAAGAACACAAACCTTAGCAATAGCCTTGTTGGTAGATAAGGAAGCAACTGTCTGTCTAACCTCTGCAGAAAGAACCATGCAAACTTTTCCATTTAAAATAACACAGGAAGAAAGTAAACATCAATCTTCTCCTTTTCAGAAATCACTCATACACGGTCCAGAATCTAGACAAACCCGATCCCCAACAAAGCAGCGTTTCGTAGAGGATAATACAAGTACTAAAATCAGCATTTTTTTCCCAAATAAATATAGAGCAGAATCATATTTTTGCATCAAAATATGTGAGTTACAATTAGATATGCCATAACACAGATATTACAATCAGATATGCCATAACATAGAAAAAAACATCTTTTAGAGAAAATACAAGTATAAGGTCAAGTAAATTACTAGCATAGAAGTCCAGCTTCTTTTCGAATTTACGTTCAGCTCGAGCGGCAGCATCTCCACTGAAATACAAAACGAAATGTGTTGAAGACAATGAGAGAGAGAAAACAAAGAATAATAGATAAAGAGAGGTTAGTATTAAAGATCTCACCGTGAGGTTGTCTTCCCCATGCTTCAAAGGGCAGCGGCCTTTGCTGTAAAAACACAGGGAAATCTCAGGAAGGAATAAGAACTCTAACTGATGAAGAAGGGCCTAATTTTGTATATGGGTCACTGTCTGTATTGGGCCTGGAACTGGGCCTATTGTTTGCTTACTACAACTCCTTTAATCTTTGACCAAATGTATATGTTGAATGCTCACAGTGATTTAGCAGAGCAACAACTAATTGTGGAATTTAATTCCCTGAGCAAAAAAGGCAAACTATGTCATCCTAGGGGAATAATACAGACAGAAGATAAAGTCACAAGGGAAAGAGCAAAACAATGTCACATTTATTACTTCATGAAAGTAACATGAACAAACCTCTTGACACAATTTTAAATAAGAATTCCACAAGGTTATGATTTTAATTATAATCATATTGAATACATAATCATCACCATTCTCTTTAAATTGTAAACTACTCTTACCTTAAAATAAGGTAGCTAGCGATCCAGTCCACATTATATTTTACAACAATTTCAAGCAAATTATTATAAGAGGACAAATATAAATTAAGCTATTTACCTGATCTCTAGACAGCACCATCTCCTGTATTTATTTTTTAGAGCTTGAGGATGTCCCCATGATAGAATAGCAGATATAGTTCAATTCGTAAAAATAAGACCATACAATATAATAAAACAAGCAGTGAGTGTGGACAACTCTAATATGGTTGTTTAGTTCAAAGGTTGGCCATTGTCAACTTCATAAAATTTGAGTTCTCTGAGCTTATCATTGGACAATGATGAATCAAAAAATTTGTTAGAATGATTAATTTCCCCGGAATTGTATGGAAGAGTAAGAACACATTTTGACCAAACAAGAAGGGAAAATGATGTTTCTTGCTAGAGTTACTACTCGTTTTGCAAATTTGAAAAACTACTAAACCTGTTGCTACAAATGAAATTTATTTCCTTGGAAACAGTTCAAATTTCAACACCATTCTGGTCTTTTGGTGATAAAAATAGCATAATTAAGGTCTATGATAAAGTCTTGAATCATTGACTCGAACTTTATCAAAGTCTTTTACCTCTCCCCCTCACTTCTAAAGAGATTAAAAGAAACTAAGACCTCTACCTCCCAGTTGTTTTGGTTGTGGGCTTTATGCAGAAACAGTGGTTCATAATTTACCTCTTAGTATGACTCAAATCCTCCATTTTCTGATTGAAACTTTGAAGACAACTTACCACTAAGTCATATTTTTAGTTTGTTGAGTTTGATAAAGGTGAATTATTTGGCAAATTGTCTTGGATTTTAAGGTAGAATGGTCCATATTTGACAGTTTAATATAGTCCTTATTTGATTAAGTTTGTGACTTTAGCATCTGATTAACATCCTTTTTGGTTCTTATTGGAGATTTAGTTTCTTTTTACTCTTTCTAAGGAGGAGCCATGATTTAAAATTTATGTGCTCTTTTTGTTTTGCTTCTTTGTCAAAAGGGTTTTGCTTTCAACCATTATACACACTTCAAATCTATTTCTTAGCTTGTTTGTTGTTGTTAATCTAAGGATGACCCTTATTCTGTCCAATCGTGTGGAGATTATAATCGTTTTCAACATAATTGTTAAGCTTTTCCATTTAATTTTAGTTTTATATTTTGGTGGTGTGGTGAGTTGCCCCTAATGGATAATTTGTTGAGTTTGATAAAGGGGAACTATTTGGATTTCAGTAGACTAATCCTCCTTTTACCCAGTAACGGATAATATTTTTCAGGTATCAACCACTGTAAATTACCATTCAATATCCATAGGTAACACATAGCACAGAAAACAAATCAGTCAAAATTAGTGAACACCAAATTCGGAAGTTTTATTTTCAAAATTGAAACACAAAACAGGAGCAATGGAGAAACCACGTATGGAATCCATTAAAAACAAAGCAAAAGGTAGAAGAAGAGTCGGAAAACAAAAGAGTGATAGCACAAAATCAGTATTAAAATGGACAACACCGAACCAAAACGAAAGAGGAGGAAGAAGAAGAAGAACTTACTTGAGAAAGAGAAGCAGAAGAAGAAGAGGCAACCGAAACTTGGGGGAATAAAAGGAAACACTTGAAATAATGTATGAGTCAGTCGGATTACATGGGTTGTTTAGTGGGTCAAAATTATTACACGACCCACTTTTTTGGCCCAGTTGTAATTAACACTATATTAGGAAGTCTGAATAGCGTTAATGGGCCCCCATATCAATGACACTTCTATTTATATTTTGTAATGGGAAATTACACGGATAAACAAAAAGATACTAGTTGATTAACTAACATAGCTATAGTTTGAATTAATTATCTCTCGCAACCTCTTTTTAGCTATAATTATGTGTGTCTCTCCCCTCTCTTCCTCTCTCTCGTCTCTCTCCTCTCTTAGACTTAAAGGATGCTTTCGAATGAAGTGTCAACATGCTTCTAATGAACGAGGTTGCTTCCAATTGAAGTATTCTTAATGTGAAACATGATCATGATTTGGATGCTTATATAAGTGTCTTTATAAACAAGTTATGATGTCATGATATGTTACAGAGCTACTCTTAAGAAAAATGCTTAATTTCGTGGGGAGTTGTACTTAGCATTGAGTGGACTAGCGGTGTCTCATAAACTACGTGTCGCCGTATGATAGGCCGAGTGTTCATGAACTTAAGGAGAATATAGGCGAGTACCAAACTCTCTAAATGCTTTTGTTCTGGAGAGGAACTAGTGGCGAGTACCCAAGTCCAGAGGCGGAGCTAGGTGGGGGTTCATGGGTTCATCCAGTCGCTTTTTCGTAGACCCTATATTTGTACTAGAAAATTAATTAAATATATATGTATATTAATTTGTGATCCCCTTACAAAATTGATTGACGGTTATTAAAGAAATTTAGAACCCCCAAACTCTTAATCCTGGCTTCGCCTCTGCCCAAGTCTCTAGGTTATGAAAGAATGATCCTTAGTGTCCTTGCAAGATATATCGGGCCCTCTTTGATGGGGTAGTCCATTGAACTCCATGGTTAGCTCCCATGGTTATATGTCAGTTAATGGTCTCTCTCACACACTAATAAAATATGGTTTGAACGTACGACACGATCTCTACAGTTTCATATTGACCTTACCTATCATGATATACACTTACGTTTTTATGCATGTTCCCCGTATTCAGTACATTCAAAGTACTGATGCATATTGTGCCTATATTGTTTTAAAATATAGGGTCCGACGTTCCTTCACACGCACGTGGCTAGTGGATTGATTCTGCGGTGATAGATTGGTGGTGAGTCCTCATGTTCCGATGGTCATCCAACTTATGTTGCTTTATTTTCATTTTCTTTCAGTTTCAGACTTACTTCGTGAGCTAGGGGTTTGTCCTAGTCACATACTTTGATAGCAGAGGTTTCAAATATGGAATTTAAAGGGATCAAATGACTTAATTATTCCCTTGCTAGTACACCAGTTCATAAGTTAGAGATTGGAAGGTAATAAAGTATAATTTCATTACATTAACAGTGTTTTTACATACAAGCTTTTGTTTTAGTACTTCAAATTGTATGAACAAACCTATAACATACACACAGTTTTGGACACACCACTTAAATTATGAACATGTACACCAGTTCATAATTTCTATACTTAAGCAGTTGGATAAGAAGCTTCCATAGCAATTCCGCAGAGTCCTTCCTCAGTATCAACATTTCTTTGCATTCTAATGTAACCATTCTCACCCCAACTAGTTCCCCACGAGTTCTTCACTAGCCAATACTTCATCCCATCGCTAGCTTCACCATATCCAACTGCTGTAACACCGTGATCTAACTCAGTTCCACATTCTCCGGTAAAAACACCACTTGAGTAGAACTGAAAATCTGATCCACTAGCATCAATAGCGACAGATACAGGTTGGTTAGCTACAGCTTTTAGTAGAGCAGACTCACTGTTAGCTGGAACATCTTCGTAACTAGTAATCTTTGCAGCATGGCTTGATTCTTTTCCGGTTTTGCAAGTGCTATCCGTTCCTTCATATGGGTAATTGGATTCAGTAGAAAGCCCATGGTTCTTAATGATAAACTTAAATGCATCATCCATGAGACCTCCTTCACATCCCATATCAGAACTCATGTCACAGTCCACGAGTTCCTGCTCGGACAAAGAAATCAATTTACCAGTTTTGATTTTGTTGATTCCTTCTGTAGCAGCAACAGCAGAAAATGCCCAGCAACATCCTACAATATTATAATACAGTCGATTAGTTTTTAGAATTGCAGATTCATATTTAAAAGGGCAGTTATATTTTCAATGAGTTATTGGTTAAACTTAGAGATAACGATCAAAAACACATCTGAACCATCACTTTTCGCAAGTTTCATACCCCAACTATCCGTTGTTCCCTTTTCCTACCTGAACTAATGGTAATAGCTGATAGTTGGCCAACTCCGCTTCGAGGTGTGCTTTAATACATAGATAGTGATATTTTAGGTAGGAAAATGAAACAACTGATAGTTGAGGTGAAACTCGCGAAAAAATGATAGTTTAGGTGTATTTTTACCATTAACTCTTTAACTTACCACACTGCCCTTGATTCTTAATTCCAGTAACAGCCCCCTTCAATCTCCAATCCATAGTAGCTGGAGCAGTTACGTTTTCGTACTTGAATGATGTGATTTCAGGGGATTTCTTTTGAGAAGGCATTTTATACCCATTGCGAGTGGCTCTAAATTCCTCATTCATCAAATCAGCAAATTCATTGATGTCCAACTTGTAAGGCTTGATTCCAGCCATGTTGACAGAATCAATGTACTCAGTGTTATCCTTGAATATTTTGAATCTTTTTGCCTTCTCTACATCATTTTTATACACACGCCCAAAGCGTGCCATCCACTGCTCGTGTTTCTTGACAATTGAGGCTTCATACAAATCGCGAGATGTGGCTTGAGGAGCCTGCATAACCAATACTAGTAGAGCTGCAAAAGCAAACTTCCAATTGAATGTCAAGGCCATTTTTTTTAGTACCTGAATGTTTCTAGTGATACTAATGTTTTAGTGTTTGAATGCTGGTGAGGAATGTTAGAGGGAGCCAGCTATTATTTATACTAGTGATGATGTTTTATTTAACATTTTCTAATGATGAATTATATTGATTCCGTAAACGCTGCTCTGTTGTTCTAAAATATACACATCTAATAAGCCTTTCATTTGTAACTTTCTGATATGTTTTCTTCCCAAAATCACAATAGCTTCTCTTTTGGCCCTTAATGTGACAAGGGAAAAAAAAAAAAGTAGTTAACTATAGCAATATTCAACATAAGCTTAGGGAAAGAAAAACATTTTCACAGGGATGGCAAGCGGAGCGGGGAGGGGAGGGTGCGAGTTTGCAAGAAATGATACATTTTATATTGGCACAATACATAAACATGTCCCTTTAATTTGGTCTCAGTTGGCATCTATGCTTTCTAACTTTGGGTGTGCACAAGTAGACACTTGTATAAAATTAAACAAATTGGCACGTGTGACCTACAAGGCAATTTGTGTTTTACGTGATGTCCTAGATCCGATCAGCCACTACGAGTATCACCCTGACTAGGATATGTAGTAAAAGGGATAACAAAAGTAGGGGGTGTGATCCTGCTTTTTAGATCCCCATTGGTCTCCATTTATCATTTACGGTCTTTAATTTCTTTTTGATGACTTGAGATGTATTTCAGAACCTAGAAATGTATTAGATGCTCTTTACACTTATGCTACCAGGTTTTTGGAATTTCTTTGTTGTTTCTTATTGGTTGTGGCCTGACTTCCGTTTGAGAGTCTCGTATGTGTATTTTTCTCAGCTTACACACCATTTTGAGGTTATCGAGGTGTATGTCATCATGACCTATACTTTTGTTTCGTGACAAACTATGTCACATAGGAAGCATGTGTCTATTGCTTCAATTTTATACAAGTTAGTGTCTACTTGTGCATGCCCAAAGTTGGAGGGGATAGATGTCAATTAAAGCCAAGTTAAATGACATATTTATGTATCGTGTCTTTTATGTTAGATATAAAATTGTTAACAACAATAAGCTAGTTAATAATCCCTAGATACATGTAGTGTTGTGTTATTATATTGTTTGTATATAATTAAAAATTGTTAGAGGTGAAACTTTTGATGCATAATCTTCACCACACTGATAAATGTCCTCACTTATGAGGTTTATCATATGAATAACTCACAGCTTTTTATTGTCTCTCATTCTATCACTTCTCTCTTTATGCATAGTTTTTCTCCCTTGTTTTCCTTTATAAATTTATCATTGAGAAGGAAAATTGCATATTAAGAAATAATCTTCCGTGGGTTAAACCCATCAAAATGCATTTGGTGAAGAACAAGAAGACAGATTTCTTCTGACTTCACGAATGATACAAACTAGATTTCGTTAAACAAGTTAGAGTTCGAATTTGTGAACTACTGATCATAATGTCCCATCTAAGCTCAACACACATAACATAATCAATTAAAATGCATGCATGCATGTTCCTAAAAATATTGTGGTCTTTTCAATTCGTTGAAACAAAGAGGCCCGGTTGTGTACTGACCAGATTAGGCCATGAGAATAAGAGGACCTAAACGAACTAAATCAAGACAAATAAAAGAGGTAGATTTTCTTCATCTTTTTTGCTATTCTTTGTCTCTTGGAAATCTCCCTTCACATTCTTACAGGGGATGAAATGAAGGGATGAGGAAGGTAAAAGACAAATTGCTTCGGAAATCCACATGTCCTTGGGAACAAATAATGCACCATGAAATCATATACAACGCGAAGGGTGAAAGATACAACAAACAAGGAACTTTTTTCTTGTACAAGTACAAAAACAAAAAAAGGCACAGTTACAGTCTAGGGAATACTATTAGCACATCAGCCTCTAGATGAGACGAGTGTATAGCACGCCTTCGCCACAGCAGAGTAGGATATGATTCTTATGACAACAAAAGCTCATCAGTAGAAAATATTTACAAGGCTCAATATCTTGCACAGCCAGAATCAGTACTGGTTCTTCACAATGAGAAATAGCCATTGCAAGAATAATCTGGTTGCATGTAAAGAACAGAGGTGACCTTCAGATGATGAAAAGGAAGCATCAACAAAAAAATATATACACACTCGACTGAGATCGAGGAGGACAATCATGATATCCGTCGCTCTACTCACCTAATCAAAATCCATGTATGCTCCAGCAGCAAAAACGTATATGCCCACGCTGCTGCATTTGGAAAAACTGTGAAGCTACATTCTATCAATAGGCTCAGTATGGCCCTGCACCGCCAAACGCTCTGATACATCAGCTAACGATTTGAGGTTACACCGGATGAGGGCCTCCACAAAGAAACATGTTTCGTCCTTAGTATTCCCATCTGGTATGTCTACTACAAATGATTCGATTACAATTGTTCCAGGTCTCCCATCAATGACCTCGGGATGAACAGTGATAATCGATGAGTAGTTCTGCCATGTTTTCAAAGAAAATGAGAAATCACTTGCTAACAAGTTCAGTATATAAATATTGAGTAATACTTATGCTTTCCAACAGAAAATATGCAGTCCAGAAAATGATGCAAAAACATACTACCATAATTTTACAACACAGCGTGGAAGAAAAGCTGGCTCACATTATGTAAATGGAAGCACAATATCTTCATGATGAGCTATATGTACTTGGTAAAGAAACAGAAAAAGACCAGAAAGAAACGGAGTTCATAGAGAGCTTAATAAATTGGGTTTAGATAACGCAAGGTGGGTTCCTTGGACTTGAAATGAGCAAGCATAGGGGATTTATTTATCGATTCTTACAATTCATACTCTAAGCAGGTCCTTTTACTTTTGCATCATTTGATTAATCAGATGTTCCGATAACATACTTAATAAGAGAATGGGTAGAGGGGAGCTGCACAATCTTGTTTGGGCAAAATGGCCCTAGCATCCCATGCCACATTTTCACTTAATTTCTGTCGATTCTTCGATATGAAACAACAGAAACCCCTCTTCTCATGGAGGAAAAGCTATCCTTGCATTCACGTCTTAGTTCTCCATTTCTTAGCCAAAAAGCAACCATGGAACAGTTCAATATGCTCACCATCTGACTTCTGAGCAATCAGTCCAACAACTACAACTGCTACTACCTTAATCCAAAACTAGTTGTTGAAGGCTTTAAGAATTTTCAACATTGATTCCACTCCATCTGGTACTTTTTTTTTCCTGGAAGTAAAATAGCTTGAAATAACTCCATCTAGATCTACTTCATTCCAATACTCAATAAATGTGTATTTTAACAAAAAATTAGAGGTCTATAAAAGATTTTCTACATTTTCTAGTGGTATACAAAGGAACTAAACAAAACAAAAGATTCCTGCCGAACACCAAACCTAACGAGTGTACATAAACATGATAAGCGTCATAAGACCATGGAAAGAAGAGGAGTATACACAAAGCTCAATAAACTGTTCTTTTCACACGGTAAGGTTAATTTCATTATAAATTGTACCAAGAAGGCACTGGGAAGTAGAAAAGGCAAAAGATTACAGCTTCTTCACCCCCATAAGGAATAAAAAATCAAAAAAGTATGATCTTCATTGTCAATCCAACTACTATTACACCAGAAGCTCAATAAATTGATGTTAAGATGATGTGAGGTAGATTATGTGGACTTAGCATTAGCCTCTGCCCTCTCCCAGAAGAAAATTATCTAACAATTCTTACAAATTCATGTTCAGCAGGTCATTTTGCTTTTCATCATTCCAATTAACAAATATTAGCATTACACACTCATAGATGATAGAACTAGAAGCTGTGAAATCTTATACAGGTAAAAGGATCCCTACATCCCATGCTATTCCCTCATGGAAGGTCTGCATAGATGACTCTTCAAGAAACAAAACCACAGAAATGTCTCTTGCTATGAGGGAAAGTTGACCAGGCATTCACTTCTCCATTTACTAACCAAGGAACAGAAAATGAAGAACAGAATATTTGATGAATGGAACAGTTCAACATGCTCACCGCCTGAGCCGCTAAAGTTCCACAACACAAACCATGTGGGATCTAACTTGAAAAAACTACAACTTCCTCTATTCCAGTTTATGTGACACTCTTTTCTCTTTAGTTTGTGTAAAAAGATAAGACATCCCATTTTAAATGCTATTGACATGACTTATTTGGAGCAAAGCTGATTTTTTTTATTAAACAGAAATGAAGAGAAATGTGGAACTCTTACCATCTCCCATTTAATTGTTGCTATCAAGGTCAACTTTAGTACTTCGATATATTTAGTTTATGTCAAAAAATTTCATACTGATACAGTCAAACATCATGATGTAAAATGGGATAGGAGGCTCATTATTGCTCAAGAAAAAGTAATAAGAATAGTATGGAACGGATTATGCAAGCAGCTTCCATGTAATATTCAAACACAATTACATAAGTATTAACTGAGTAAGACAATTCTGGGGCAATAAAGAAGATGGTTGTACATGACAGCAGACAAGGTGCGAGTAAAATTCAAGTTACTTCCATCTAAACTTCAGCAGACATTCTTTAGGCTCAAGCTTGAATTTCTTTATTGAATAGACACTTTATGATCACTATAAAACATCTCAGGTAACTTCTAATTCAAAACTGCATTGTTTGTGCTTTCCCCACCCCTACTTTAAACTCTCTCTCTCTCTCTCAGGCACGCACACACACATACCGTGAAGGCATTTGAATAAGCAAAGGTGACATTAATGAATGCGGAACACGTGAAGTTTCAAGTTCAAAATTCTGTCTGCACACATATAAAATAATACAACCTTGTGACTCTCACCCCATAATGGATGCTTAACTTATAAGGAGTCTTTGATATTTATCAGCTCTTTCAGAATAGAATGTTAAAATGTACCTCGTACATTGTGATAGTTAGTATTCTGGTTTCAGAAACAGCCTCTCTACCTCCACGAGAAAGGGGTAAGGTCTGCATACACTTTACCCTCCTTAGACCCGGCATAGGGGATTACACTGGGTATGCTGTTGTTAGTGTTCTAGTTGAAGAAGCCGATCAGGAAAAATAAAATTAGAGGTGAGAAGGAGGAAGAGGATAATCAGCATAATTGAATGGCGGTAACATCATCTCTAGTTGGAGTAACTGAGAGAAAATAGCAAAGATTCGAGTACGTATAAATCTTTTACAATGAAAAGCCTGTCCCTCACCCAACCACAACAAGAGAAGGAGATATAGTTGTCAGTGTTATTGAAGTATATGCAGATGCAAGAACCAATAAGGTAAGTGGAAAACATGGTTTCTTACCATTAAACACACACTTGAATTCTATATTCCTTTTTCACTGAATAAACTCAACTTCACTTATTAAATATCATAAGATACAAAAAACACCTGATGTTACAACTTAGCCAACATATATAATCCATCCAATGCATCAATACCCATGTATTTTCTATCAGAAAATAAAAGATGCATACCTGAAGCCTGTGGTCTCCACCAACAATCTTTACGCCAAAGATGTGTTCCTCGTCATCTAGAAGCTCTAACCTCTCCTTGCTGGTGGTAGCTGGAAGACCCGACCTAACATTCACTTCTCTCACACTCCCAATTTCAAGGTCCCCTTGCACAACGCATCTGCTAACGAATGGCTTGTACCTTTGTGGTTGATCAAACCTTCTCACCAATGACCATACCTATGAAACATACCAAACCAGTAAGAGCTCCATAAGAACATATATGCTACAGTCAGTCCCACATCAAATAATTAGCTACACATGAAATCAAAAACATAATGCAATTTGGTTTACCAAGGCCAACTCCAAAGTCAAACCATGCAAACATTCTAGGTAACGAAACAATTAACACTACCTTACCCTTTTTTTTAATAACTGTAGCATATGTGGTGCTTACACGCACCTCGGCAACTCTATCCACCAAAGCTCAAGACACGTGGAAGGAGTATTTTTATCTCTCCTAGAAATTGAACCTAAGCCCCCCCGATTCTCAACCCACTTCATTGAAACAATTAACACTATCTTCCACATAAAAAAAAACGTTTTTTTTCTTCTTTACCTCAAATTTCAATATAGCAGCAAAATCATAAATTACACAATTCAACCAATTTTTTTTTTTTCAAAAAAGATAAAATCCCGAATCTTATTTTTCTACAATGTAACCAACCCTATATGAAAAATCCTAGAAAGCCTTTGTAACAAGATGATCGCATATAGATCTAAGAAAATATGAAAGATCAAGTAGAAAATGGATTAAGCTTACAAGATTAACAGGAGCTCTGATGCGTTTAACAAGTGAAGAACTACACTGATTGTCGTTGAGCACATGCCTATGGTGTCTCCTAATGTACTCATCTTCCATATTGTTCATCATCTCCAACCAAAAATTGGAGAAAAGAAATTCAGTGGTGGGGTTTTGTGAATAGGCAAAGTGTGAATTAGAAGAGTCCAAAACACATCGCCTATTGGAACTTCCGATGGCTGAATGGTCCAGAATTGCTCCATTTTTTATGAAAAAAATACAGAGCAAGTGGACATTTGGGGGTCCCTTTACTTTACTACTTCCACACACTGCACAGTGATAGTGACGACTTCAGAATTTTTATTATTTATCAGTGACAGAGACAGAGACTCTCTCTCTATATATAAATTTAATCATGTATAAATCATATTAGGTGTTCGGATGAATCTCACGTGCCCTTTCTAGTTTCGCCCCTACTTCCACTCAATTCATGAAATAGTGAGAGGATAGAGTGTAGACAATCATGATCACTAACTCTTGAGATAAAGAAGTTATTTTTAAAAGACTATCCGCTCAAGCAAATTAATATAATTTAATTTTATAAATGAATAGTATATAATAATAAAAAGAATATAACAAATTATCTCTTAATTTTATGAATAGATAAAAGTGAATACCTATTTTTAATAACGAGAAGTATTGAAAACACTAAATTTGGTGTAAATTATTAGATCATCTCTGAAATATTGATAGTCTTAAAAACACCACTCTACTTGACTAACCATTATACTTGAGTTAGTCAAGTAGAGCGATGTTTTTAAGACTGTCAATAATTTAGAGGATGAAACTAATAATATACGTCAAGTTTAGTGATATTTTTAAATACTTCTCTTATTTTTAATATAATGAATAAATAAAAATGAACCCAAAAAATATTGGATAATGCTTGCTTGAATTTGGCGAATGAAAGGTTAGATGAAAAGGATAAAGCACATTATTGGATAATGCTTGCTTGCTTCCATTTCACTTAATTTCCCTTCCTTCTATTCATTTTTTAATTTAATCCAATCGAATATTCGAATCCACATGTCATACATTCTTGGATGTGACATTGCTCAACACAATAATGCAACCAACTATATTGATTTAGAGAATTTAGGTATTGATTTGCTATAGAATTATATAATTTCATATCGATATCAATATATCTCAAAAACAATTACACAAACTAAATTTGAATTTTATCTTTTATTAGAAGTAGGGGAAATTTTGCAAATAGTCACTATAAGAAACTTAATTAGGCTCTTTAGCTATAGTTTGCATATTTACAGGTTGTAGCTATAGCTTATTCGTTTATATAATTCGCACCACGTTTATATAATTTGCAGATACGTTTGTATAATTCGCGTGTATTTGTATATTGAGTTATTTTCGTCCGTATTTGTATAAGTATGATTATGTTGGTAGGCTTTTGTACGTATATATTTTGTATAAGTAAAATATAGAAATATACAATTACGGATTTATACAAATATGGGTACAATTGTAGATCTAAAATTGGATTTGTTTTTTGGACTAATACAAATTCCGGAATTATACAAATATGGTAAAACTTGAAATAACAAATTTATACAAACACAAATATCTAAACTTTAAAAAGTTATACAAACTATATTATACAAAAGTTATACAAATTATGTTATACAAAATTCGAAAACTACATGTTTCTACAAACTTTAAAAAGTTATTAAAAAATTGAATGTATCTGATAATAAAACTACAAAACCAAAGGAAATCACTGTCATATACAAATACAACTACAAAACAAACGAAGAATTGTTAGTGGCGAATTTTTGAGTGCATGTGGAATGAGTAGTTTTGTATACACATAATGTTTTACGTATTTGATCTGTGATTTTGTGACATCTTTTAAATGAGAAGCCATTTTTGGATATGGTTTCAAGAATTTTTATGTGTTTCTTGTATAGTCTACTCTCACCATCATACATTGAATATTTTAGTAAAGATACAATAAATACTATTTGATTATTAAAAAACGATGAACATTATGTATAATGAATTTATTTTTACAATGAATCATTGGTTTCTTGAATTTATTTTACAATGAATTATTTAACAAAAAAATATGTTACAATGAATCATGTACATACATTGTACTTTATGTATAATGAATTTATTTTTTATATGAATTCAATAAATATGATACATAATTTATTAAGATACAATAATAGTGATGTGTTCATTATACTTTATGTATAATAATTTTTTTATGTGAATTTCAATGAATATGATATATAAATTAGTAAGATACAGTGGTCTTGACGTAATCAAAATTAACCTTTATTGAATCTCAAAACACTCTTTTATCAATTAAATAATACTTCTGCAAAATAATACTCCCTCCATTTCAAAATAAGTGAGTTGTTGAGCCTTTTTTCATAGTTCAAAATAAGTGAATTGTTCAAAACTCAAAAGAGTTGTTAGGAAAATTTTCCATTTTTACCCCTCATTTGTATCTTCTAAGTTATAATTTTAAGAGAGTTATTTGCTCATATTTATGATTTTTTTACTTTGAATTATTTATATTTTTAAGAATATTTTGAGAAAAACTAAAAGGGGAAAAGTGGAAAGTGACGTTTATTTTATGTCCTAAACTTTCTTTTTATTAATGGATGTGCATTGCCTCAACAATTCACTTATTTTGAAATTAAGAAAGTAGTAATTTATGTTGCCACCTATATTAATTGAATAAGATTTTATTGTATATCATATAAAAATAACAAAATTTAATGATGTATATCATTAATGAATATATTGATCTTGACCACTTTGATGCATTTATATACTTTTTCAACAAATTAGTTTAATCACTGTAATGACTAATAAATGTTTCTCAGTAGGATGGACTCATCATTAAATTTAATTGCCCAAAAAAGAACTTTGAAATAGAAAAAATAAGATCATTAATTTTAGAGGAAAATCTAATTAATAACCAATTGACCATTTTGGGAAAAATCTTTTAAAAAAGATTTTATTCACAATTAATGGACTCGTCATTAAATTTAATTGCCCCAAAAAAGAACTTTGAAGTAGAAAAAATAAGACCATTAATTTTAGGGGAATATCTAATTGATAACCAATTGACCATTTTGGGAAAATCTTTAATAAAAAGATTTTATTCATACATTAATGATCTTTTTGACCTTTTTCTAATTTTAGTTCTATAAATTGATCTCTTAAGCTTTAAATTAAACTACACCATCATCTTCATTACCCCTTTGTCACTTTACTTCGCCGTTATGTGATAACAACTACCGCCGCACCACCGGCTATAACCTCCATAGCTCTACCATCAACTAGTCGTAAGCTTGATCAAGTTTCATCTGATCAAGCTTATTCATCCCTTATCAGAAAGAGAAAGAGAACTGATCCAACTTCAATTCAGTTTTTTGTTCAATCGTTAACAAGAGGAGAAACCCTAGTTATCCAAGCTCATTCAACAGATTCCATAAAGGTCATTTACAATCAATTCAGGTTGATCACTAGGATACCACCATATCATCAACGATAGTGTACAATGGAAGACAACTCTTCAGTCACCAAACATTGGCATTCTATGGCGTTGAAAATGATACAGCCATGTATCTAGTTGGTCAAACGCGGAGCACATCTCATCTTTAGGCATGGCAAATAATCAGTGACATGATTTCAAAAATAAATCTGTCATTTAGAAAAGATTTTTGATTTTTTGAAATTATGTCATTTATTATTTGTCATGCCTGAAGATGAAATATGTTTTGCATTTGACCAACTAAATGCATGGTTGCATCATTCTAAATGCCATAAAATGTCAATGTTTGGTATGACCAACTGGATAGTTGTCTTTCATTATACATTAGTCGTTGATGATCTGATGGTATAGCAGTGATCAACCTTATTTTATTATGAATGACTTTTACGGAATCTATAGGATGAGCTTGGATAACTAGGATTTAGATCTCTTCTTGTTAGCTCATCCCACTAGTACATATATACTCGAAGTTCCCCAGAAACATTTTTTGGTTTATTCTTCCAAGAAAGAACTTTATTTTAGTGTATTCTTCCAAGAAAGAACTTTATTTTAGTGTTTCCAAATCCTCAAATTCTCCTTGATGGAAGCAAACTTGTATGTCCTCTTTTTTTCCTTATAGATTTGCCTCCCAAAATATTGGGACGCTTCATTTTTATTTGTCACGTTTTTTTTTTAGAATTAAATTGTATTAACTTTCACCAATATTTTAAGATGAAAGAGAATTGCATCTTATATTATTTTTTGTATGTTTTGAATGTATAAATTTTATATTTGATATATTAAATTAATTCAATCCAATTTAATTCTGAAAATTAATCAAATTGACTCTCATGAAACGTGAAGTAAAAGTAAATAGAAAGAGTATATCTTAAAATATTAGTAAAATTTTTTATGTAGTTTGACTCTCGAACGATAACTGAAATGTGACAAATTTTAATTTGGAGGGAATATAAACTTTGGTTTTTATTGCTAATTCTTTGAGAAATAAAATAAAATTAAAAAGTTAAAGTTTGTGTTTTTAATTTCCTTTTGACTTTTGGGAAGTTTGGACTTTTAGTCCTCTAAATATTGCCAAGTTCAAATATGGATATTTTTTTATATCTGAGCATATTTGACTTTCAATTAATTTGAATTGTATAGTGTTGATATCTATACTTGTGAATTTTCACTAGTTTAACAAATTACATATCATCCTATATATTATCCTATATTATAACAGTAAAGTCACCTTGATGGATAGGTTTTATCATTATAGTAGGAAAAGTTCATACCTCGATGATTTTAGGTGAAATGTCTAAATTACTTAACTTTTTTATCTTGCGAATTTTCATTGAAATCCCTTATGTCTTTATGACCGTCACAGAGTTCTTTTGGTACTTGTTCATTCTTTTTTTCACCCTCTTGTACTTCACTTTCTACGATATGATGACCGTTGTCACGATATTCTCCCGAAGGATGTCATGCTTTTGGCAGATGATTACGAAGATATTATCTTGAGATATGTCTCCCTGTGAGTTTCCTCATCTAAAAAGAAGCTTATATTGTTGGGGCGAGCGGAGCCAAAGGTGGAAGAAGGTTCATCTGAACCCCGTTCATAAAAAAAAGTGGATATAAAAGATTATTTCTTTTTAGGTATGCTTATTAGATGTTGAATCCCCCAAGTTTTCTTGCATGGTTACTTTGTTAGTTTTTGAATTTCTTAGGTGACAATCTTGCCTCTTCGACAATATACATAGCTTATACTCATTAAATACAGATATTAAGACAAAGCATTTTATTTTGCAAATTCTCAAAATCGGCCCGTCTCAAGTGTTCAAATTGGTAGAGGGACATGAGGGAGTAGAAATAGCTAATGCATTTGTTAGATTTGTAATCGCGACAAAGAAGCCGAAAAACGAGCTAGTGTTGTGAGTCTAGTCGAAAAATAAGTTAAGAGACACAAACATAATGTTAATACAACCACGAAAAAATAGAATTTGGAATTTTTCAATAATACCGAAACAATGAAGATGTTGAAACGCGATTGATGAAGATTAAGCTACTTCATAGAAAAGGTAGTCATATTGTTCAAGAAATTGAGTTTAGAGCAGAATGAATGAGAAATAATACAATCCTATATAATATATAGCTTATGTTATGCTCTTGATATGATATTTTATGGCTTTGAAAACGACTATCTTAAAATGCTTGATACAAATTATGTATTTTAAATTATACATATATTATTCGATTGTTTTTGTGTTGTAAAGTAAAAATTAAAATATACCAATAAAAAGAAATAATAACTCATAAATTGAAGTTAGAAAATCTTATAAATTTGATACAACTTTAATAACATATATGATATTTCAATTTAAAAATAAATACGTACTATAATAAAAATATTTATCTCTTAACATAAACCATTATGCATGAATAATAAAAGTAAATTAATACATATATTGAATGGCATTATGTCAACTCAAATAATATAAGGTTATAAGTCACAAAACCTTGCTTCGACTAAAAACATATGAATGTGCAAGCACATAATAAGAGTTATCTAATTAGAATATTAAGTAAATACTAGCATTTGTGTTTCTTTATAAACAGTTATCTTTTATTCTAAATTGTGTGACACTTTTTTTTTTTTGAGTTAAATAATTTGCCTATCAAATTTTTATATTTTAAAATGAAACTTATATATTTATAAACTACGTAAAAATATCGTAAGTCGCAATAATTGACAATTCAAAAATATTTCAAATATAAATTTGCTTGAATCTCGAAATCTGAAATATGTCATATGAATTGGGACGAAAAGAATTATTTTATTCAACTCACCCATCAGAATGGCAAAAGCTTCAGTAAAGCTGTCCCTTTGAATTTGAACATCAGACGGATCCACATCGGTATTAAAATTTGTTCTTATACTCCATAATTTTTGAAGGTTATGGGCAAAAGATACTCGAAAAACATTTACAGATCTACAAAATATGCCTATTGCTCTGATATCCAATGCTACGTAAAAGTAAATCCATAAATGTTTTACGAGTATTTTCCATCAACACCATTTTCAAAGTCACAGCTGCTAAGGTTTCCACTGCAGCTGGTTAGACTTTATAGGTTATCTAGTTATGGGCTCTATGGACATCTTTTGGGGCAAGTGAACTAATGGCCCAAGGGCCTAAGCATTTGATATTGGGGCGAACTCTACAAATATCCAATTTGAAATCATCATTATTATTTATAGAGTTATTATTTAATCGATAAATTATTATTTAATAATTTAAAGAGTGTTCGATATCAAGAAAACTGTTCAAGGATGAAATCTCAAAGAATTTGAAAGAACCCACTTGTGAAAACGTCATTCATGAACTTGAGGTCATGATTAATGATTTCGATTACCGCAATAAAATGGACGTTAATAATCTATTGGATGAGTGAAAATGATACATGTTCAGAGGTCCAGAGCTTAGAATTAACAAATTGTGGATATCATTGGAAAAACAATGTTAATGATAAAGTTGAAAATGATACAATACCTTAGGAAGCAGTACGTGTAAGGAAACACTTGCATTTAAAACTCTTCACAATTTTCTAGGGAAATTAGAGAAGACAACATCGAAACTTTTGGATGTAATAAGAAAAGTTAGAGATGAGGTTCAACTAGATTTAAATTTTAACAAAAAACAGAACATAAAAGAATCATATTTCACTAAATTTTCTTAGATATATTTATGCTTTTAAAGAATTATTAATTTATAACATTAATAGGACCGTAGATTTATATAGGGGTCTTCTGAAAATATTTATCTTATCATCTTATTGAAATAAGTGATTTTTTCATTGGCCCAAGTTGGGATCAGAGGAAATTATTATCTTAGAGAGATTATTAATTAATTGAGTATTAATTTAGTGAGGTTTTATTGTAATTAGTATCCACTTTATAGAGTAATTTCTTCTTGTTAGTTTACTCGCTTTGAAAAAAGAATCATACAAGTCTAAAGCATGATAACTTTAAACATTCACGTCTCTGAAAGTGTGGTCTTGTGAAGGCCAAATACTATGACATTTTTGTTTGATGTTTAGTATGACTTGTAAAGGTAAAAGTTCAGATATTGTTATACTGAGATTTATGTAAAAATAGATTAAACTTTCGATCATAAATGTTTGAATTTTTTCATGTATATTTGCACCTTAGTCATACATGCAAAAATAAGCTGAAATTTTAGACACGTATGTCTGAATAAAAAATAATATTTTTTCCTTCAAATTTCAACAATTCAACACTCTAATATATATATTCTAAATAAGCTCAAATTTGAAATATAAATTTCATATATCATAAAGAACAAAACAAAATCACCAATTTATCAAAAATACAACAAATCTAACAAATTCACTAAATATACTTTTTATTCTTTCAAGTTTGCACCTACGTCATGCGTAGTGAGTGAACTACATGGAAAAATGGGCTACAATTTTAGGCATGCGAGTCTACAAGCTTTTGTCAATACAATAATAAATTTTCTTTTTCAACACTCAAATTTACTCCAAATAAGCTCAAATTTAAAACACTTATGTATCATAAAAAACAAATTTCACTCATCAACTTCATATTCACTTTCCGTATATTGAGTACTATGTATATATATGTATTATACACTATATATACATAGTACTCAATATATATATATATATATATATATATGTTTCATATCCGTTCAACAATAAACACTGTGAAATTATTAGATCTCTAATCATTTCGTACAGATCTCGCTGGATCGGACAAACTTTTTCAACGGATTCTATTTTTTCTAACGATAATGTGCGTATAAATAGAGTATAAAAACTGTAGAACATGTGTGTCAGTAGTATGTATATATTACACACTGATTATACATTTATTATCAATAATGCTACATTTTTTATACATATTCTATACAGCAGTAATTCAGTCTCTATGCATATGATACTTTTTCTATACATATATAGTAATGATACATTTTTCTATACATAAATAGTAATGGCTCACTTTCTACACAACAATAATACAAATTTCTAAATTTACGAATAGTTATTTTCTTCTAATAAATGAACAACTTATTACCAAAGTAATGAAGAAGAAGACAGAGAGAGATATCAAAGTAATGAAGAAGAAGACAGAGAGAAACAATATCTTCACATTGTTGTTGTGCATTTCGTCAATTCCTCAACACTTATCAACATTTTTTTATCAAACACATCATTATGCTTATCAACAGTTTGAACACTTCTATCAAACAGTGTAATTGCTTATAAAATCATCTTTAACACTTGAAAATTATCAACTAATCCAAACAGACTCTTATTGAAATGTCCTGAACTTATGCCTTATTTATAAGCAAAATTAATTTATGCCCATAATGTATATCTGATTGACAACATAAAATATTCTCGAAAAAATCTTTTTAAGCGGAGGAAATATTTTTCAAATTTTTAAACGAGGTACTCAAGATTTTTTCTTAATGAAATCAATTTTTAAATGGTGGTATCAAAAGATTGTATTTATATATGCAAACAAAAGATCATCCAAGGAAATGAACAAAGATAAAAATTAATAGAGGCCAAATATATACTCATCGATCATTTTTACTTGTTCATTATTGATTTGACATATTTTTTCTAAACTTGTTCAAGAAAATGTCGACAATAATTAATAAGAATAACTTAAGAATTAATTGAACAAATAAAAATAGATATCTACTTTTAATAACATGAACAAATAAAAATAAACTGACGAATATTTTAAAATGGAGATGACAACATTGATCAATGATCATATGAGGCATGTTACAAATTTAAACTTACAGACAAAGTCTCATGAGTGTGCCATTGCAATAATTTGTTATTACAACTAAAGAAATTTGCATTAATTATTAACTTTTGTAATGGATTTATTCATGAAAAACTTCATCCTCATGTGGCTGCCTTTCTGTTACAATTCATACAAAGACAAGTCCGTATGGACATTATTTTTGTGTCAAATGACCAAACAAACAAACCTCACGTGCATGCATATACTTCCCTTCACATCCTTCAATTATACAGGATCCATGTTGTAGGGACGAAGTTAGGTGGGGCCGTAGGGGCAAAAAGGTTCTGTGGAAATTATTGTTTGGGCATAATACATAAATGTGCTTTTTAATTTGGTATCCGCCAGCATTTATACCTTTCAATTTTGAGTATGCATAATTAGTAGACAAAATTATGTAACATAATACATGTAGGATGACACCACGTAGGATGTGAATTGCCATGTAGGATGAATATTGTGTCAGACACATGTGTCTATTTGTTCAACTTTATACATGTTTAAGTGTTTACTTATGCATACCCAAAATTGGAGGACATAATTATCAGTTGATGCCAAATCAAAGGACATACATTTATGTATTATGTCTATTTATTTATTTTTACGTATATAGAGATTGTATAATAGATCTATGTTGAATCTCTTTGGATTTTATATGTATTTGTTCCCTTATATTTTTAAACCTCTTTAATGAAAATTATGACTCTGTTAATGCATGAACTACAACATTAATTAGTTAAGGGTTATGGAGGAAAATACTGTTCAATTTTTTCATGTTTGATTGAGCAAATATTTGAAAAAAGATTTTCTTTAGAAAAATAAGTTCCTTGGAAAGTAAAAAAATGACTTCTTTAGTAAAAGTAGAGAAAATAAGTTCCACAAGTGAATTCTATATTGATTCTATCCTCTCGTACCCTCCTATGCACCTCATCATTACCTACCGCAGTGACCTTATCCCCATCATCTTATATCCTTACCTTCACTCCCATGGTATTTTCTAGAGTACACATACAAATATTTTTAGATTAATATTTAATTTTCATGAACAAATCAAACACAAGAAAATTAAGCAAGAAACTTATTTATTTGTTAAAAAAGACATTTTCATACGTGCCAAACACAACTAAGTATGTACACTTGGAAAAAGTGTTTCAAGTGGAAAAACACGAAACCTGCACAGTTAATAGCTTAACAAATTAAAAGACAAATCACTAAGATTCGTTTTATATATATATATATATATATATATATATATATTTTAGAATTAAAAAGTCTATAATATCCTTTTTATTTTAAAATAAACTGATCTTTTTTTCATTTTTAATTAAACAATATTAAATTTAAAAGGGTAAAAATGTTCAAAAAAGTAAAATAAAATAATGTAAAATATCTAATTTTACCATTCTAACCAAATTTTCTGGCCAAAAGGATTTTTCCTTTTTTTTTAATGTCTTTCATTAATTTCTTTTCTTTTGGTTTCAGAATTTAATTTGTCGTCCCTCCAAAAGCCAATATGAAAGCACTACGTACCTTCAGTGTGAGTGCTCAATTATCAAAAAGTTGGTACAAACATTATAAAAACAAGAAGAAGAAAAGGAGGAGAAATGGTCTTGTAAGTACATCGATGTGTATGAAAAGGGAAAAAGTGAATCGAGGTAAATCCTCTTATTTGTTTGTATATACACGTCTATCATTTAATGTCATGGAATGCGGACAAAAATCGCGTGAAAATCGGAGAATCTTAGTAACTTAGTTGGTTGACTATCTAAACTTCATCTTGTTGGTGAAGGTTCGATTCTCCACCTTATAATAATTCTTCCCTTTCCCCGGCCCTAGCCCTATTTTTGAAAAGAAAAAAGAGTTGTGAAAGTCGATGTTTTTTTATTTTTATCCGTTATTCATATTGGAGCCCTCCACCAGGAAGTTCCATATTGAGGTTGAAGTGATCGCTAACAAAGGCGTGCGATTTCGTACCCTGAAAAGCTCGAACATGGAACCTTTGACTAAGGATGAAAAATACTTACCACTCCACCATGCACAATCTATGTTAATTAGAAAGTCGATGTTTAGTTTAAACCAGCTAGGTGATATTTTTACAAACAAAAACTAAAAAAATGAAGAGAGAAAAAGATGAAGGCAAAGCTACAAGTGATTCGCATTAAAGGTATACGTACAATGGCTAGTGATCAGTGAAGCGGGTGAATCCTGAGATTTAAGGTTTACATAGAGAAAACAAACAAAAACAAACTTTATGAAGTGATTTCTTTTCATCAATTCTAACCTTGATGAATAGAATTATCTAATATCTTATAAAATTAATTGAAATGTGCAAAAACTTATCCGAACACCACAATAATTTTACGACGATAGTCGAAATTAGGGAAGCATAAACGCCGTGATCGTCACAAAACCGGCGCCATCCAGCGATCCCGGAGCATTGTCTTTTTGACTCTTACTGGTGACGTGTCCATGCTTTAAAATGTGCAAAACTCAGTTCAAGGAAAATAAATAAATTAATCTCTCTTGTCTTTTTTCTAGTAGTTTTTTTTTTCTCTGTAGAAGCCGTTAACTGCGGTTGGCACGAGTGGAACAAAAAACACTATAAAAATGAAAACAAACTGTATTGGACCCCTTTATTTGACCTGCAGGGTTTCATCTTTCATTTATTAAGAACATGCAATGTTATCACAATGACTCAGACTTCAATATGTATATTAGATATCGTATGAAATGAACATACAATGTTATATCATTGAGGAACTATGGGTCTTACGCGGCGGGAAACTGAAATAGTCTGATTTTTATATGAATATTGGACATCGAGTGAAATGAACATGCAATGTTATGACTTATGACAATGAGGAAAATATGGGGCCTATGTGGCATGAATCCAAAACAGTCATACTTCAATACGAATATTGGACATCGAGTGAAATGAACGTATGCAATGTTACGACAATGAGGAAAATATAGGGCCTATGCGGTGTGAATCAAAAATAGTCATGACTTCAATATAGATATTGGATATCGGGTGAAATGAACATGCAGTGTTATGACAACGCCAAAATATGGGGCCTATGCAGCTCGAATCTGGAATATTCAAACTTCAATATGGATATTGAATATCGGGTGAAATGAACTTGTAATGTTATGACAGTGAGGAAAATTTATATGGGACCTACGTTGTGTGAATTTGGACTAGTCAGACTTCAATATATATTGAACAGGGGCGGACCCACATAGGAAATATCGGGTGCTCAAGCACCCATTAACTCAACGGAAATTTTGTATATGCTTATAGAAACTACTGAAAAATAGATATAATCAATTTGTGAGCACACCCACTAAACAAAAAGAGCTGACGGGTGCTTTGGTTCACAGAACAAAGTTAAAGCTTATGTTGATACCCTCTACTTTGAGGGTTTGAATCCCATCGAACTTTTTTTTTATTTTTTTTTTCATTTTTACTCTTCTTTTAATACCTATTCATTGTTATTTACTTGGTTTTTTTTTTTTTCCTTTTCAATTTATTTTTTTTATTTTTCTATCTTTAATATTTCATTTACTTAGTTAAATTATAAAAATATAAGTTTTTAGAAGAAAATCCTTCTTGACAAGCACTTTTACGTTAAAGGAAGTGAACATTCATAACCTTCAAATCCTGAATCCGCCATTGATATTGAACATCGGGTGAAATGAACATGCAATGTTATGACAATGAGGAAAGTATGGGATTTGCGTTACGCAAATCTGAAATAGTCTGACTTTAATATAGATATTGGACATCGAGCGATAAAAATAAAAAATAAAAAAAGGAATATATGAATGATTTAATATCCAAAATTCCTTAATTAGTGCTCTGTCGGTGTTAAATTTTTACAAATAACAGTGCCATAAGAGCCTTAAATGGAGGGAGGGGAAGTGTTGTTTGACGTTTGTCGGGATGTTGATTTTCTCAATCATTAATCTTGTAATTATGCTTAAGCTTATTTGTCTCTTATTAATCGTCCACATGTTATGTTACTTCCCTTTTCTTCTTAATTATTATTCCTCTGTTCCAAAATTAGTATCATTATTGAAAATTATTATTGTAGTGAGTATTCTTCGTGTGTTTGTGTGTGTTTTGTCTTTTGAGCAATGGCATGGTGGATTCATAATTTTCACTCAAAGAGTTCAAAAAAATAAATATGTGAATAATATAATAATTCAATAAAACACAATTTTAAGGAAGTCCCTACCTAATGTAATCGGTGAGTTTCAAGGAAGCTTCAGATTTTTCACTCAGAGATTTAGAAAAATAAAAATATAAATATATGAATAAGTCAATAAAACACAATTTCAAGAGAATTCCTAATGTAATCGGTGAGTTTCGAGACAGATTCAAATTTTCACTCAGAGGATTTTGAAAATAAACATATATACATGTAAGTAAGCCAAATAAATACAATTCCAAGGAAGTCCCTAGTATAATCAGTGAGTTTCAAACTCTGTGTGTATTTGGAAAGCTCTACACCACTAAGCTACATGTTATTTCTTGTTCAGAAGGGTCAAAGTTAATATATATTGTAACTACAGAAAATTTACCTTATATACAATATAATTTTTATTAAAGGGATCAGGTGAACCCTCTCCCGTCCCCCTAGATCCACCTTGCTTTTGGGGTGAATGATTTTAATAAAGTAAAAATAAAATATTTTGAATAACCAAAAATTAACTCGAAAGTAAAATCTAGGTAAATCGACAAGTGTAATAACTAGTATTTTATTATTAGAAAGTAGCCAGCCAGTTAAATTATGTCCACGTACATATTACATTGATGCTTTAGCCTATTTTTCAAGTTTTGGCCGTATTTGAAATTTAACCTCATCTTTGCCACATGGCCTCGTTGGCCAAAACGTTAAAAAATGAATAGTGACACAACAGACACTTTTCTGCAAACTCTTTTTGACTGGATTCTCCTACAAACTCTTTTTCCTACATTTTACTTTGTACACATGGTCCGTCTACACCTAATAGTAGTTATAACATACTTTAATTAATCCTCCCCTGGTTCGTATTTTATTTGTTCAATATTGATTTAACATATTTTTAAGAAATAATAATTGAATAATAATTTTTTAAAATTACTATTTGAATATAACAAATTCATATTTGGAAAATATATACTGCGAATCGACTATTAATAACAAGGATAAATTAGAATCTAACTGATGAATTATCTCCTAATTTATTGTACCGAACAAGTTAAAATGGACTAGAACATTTTAGTAGTTTAGTCTGTTGGATATCTAAACTTTCACATAGTTGGTGAGAGTTCGATTCCTTACATTTTTATTCCCTTTTCATTTCCTCTACCGCCTTCCGTCCCCTACCCTCATTTTAAAAATTTAAAAAACACAAGTAGAAATGAACTTCTAATTTTTTTGTTTAGTAGACGAGTAAAAGTGGTACGAAGGAGTACTGTTAGATATCTATTTCTATTTGTCCAATTTAAAAAATTATAAGATAATTTATCATTTTATTCTGATTTTACCTTTATTAATAAGTATTAGTATTCATTTTTGTTCATTATTTAGATAGGACTATAATAATTATAAGTAATATAGTAAAATATATTTTTCTTACTATTTCTTAAAGAGTGTGGATATAAATCGGGGGGTGGGGGTGGGTACTACGAAGCTAGTAGCTCGCATATGGATTGAGATAATTCAATAAAATTTGCTTAAATAATATATTGTGTTAATAAATTTATTAATTATGTATAATTATTAAATTTAAATATTATTACTTAAAATTGTTATTATAAAATTCAAATTTTTAATTTCACCTTAGCACGTAAATAAGTAAAAATAAACGGAAGAGTAAAGTAGTTATCTCCCATTCGTAAGGAGATAGAAATTTCAGCGCCGAACCTTGTTCAACAAAAGCGACAAACAAAAGCACATGCCACTGTCTCTAACTCCCAATTTTTTTTTAAGTATCAAGAACATTATTTTTGTTTAATTTCATTGATTTTATAAAATAACGCAATTTTGCATTATTTGTTCCACACTGTCCATTTTCTAATTTTTTTGGCACTTTCTCCTCTTCCCTCCACCATATATACTAGTTCAATTTCTACCTTCTCCCCAGTCCTCACTCTTTCTTCTTTATTCTACCTACATTGGCCATTTTTGCAAAATATTTATAGGAACAATTACTACAATGAAAGGTTTTTTGATCCTCTGTTATATGAGTCCTCTGCTTTTGTTGTTTCCTAATTTGGTATTTGGTAGCCATAATTATGGTGAAGCACTAAGTAAGAGTTTTCTGTTTTATGAGGCTCAGAGATCTGGTTTTCTTCCTCATGATCAGAGAGTTCAATGGAGGGGTAATTCTGGTCTTAACGACGGAAAAGCTAGTGGTGTAAGTTATCCTCACTGTACTCTGTAATAGTCCTTCGTTAGAACAATATTTCAATATTTGTAATGTTTCTAATCAGGAGCGCATTTATGGTGCTTTTGAACTCATGGTTTTTATGCGTTTCAATTTATGTGATGTAGTTTGATTTGATATGAAGTTTATAAAAGAAAGACAGATTTTTGAAACTTGTGCTTTGAAATAAGTTTATAAATGTTTGTGTGACTATAAATTATATATATTGAGACAACAATAACATATCGAGTGAAATCTCTGAACGTGGGGTCCGAGGAAGGTAGAGTGTATGCAAACCTTACTACTCCCTCTATTCCATATTAATTGAATTTTTGAGGTTTTTTATTGTTCAAAATAATTGACTTGTTTCAAGATGGATGTTTGAATTTTTTTATTTTTTTTCATATTATCCATTTCATTTTATAAAGTTTGATATTTTCTAGGAAATAAATTGCACTATTTGTAAAGTTATATTTATGATATCACAAAGGACAATTGTGAAAAATATGATTTAAATTATGTCCTTAAATCTTTTTTTAATAAGTGTGTATTGTCTCACAAATTTAGTTAATATAGAATAGAGAAGTACTATCTTGTGGAGGAATCATATAAATCGAGACAGGAGTATTTATTAGAAGTGATCTAGTATTTTCTGTTGATACTTGTGTTACACAAAGCTAAATAATATAATTGGTTGAATGTTAATTTATTTACCTAAAGGATTAGTGAACAGTTTTAACTTATATTTTTTTTCCTTCATTTTTTAAGTAATGCGCTCATGTTATTAAAAATTCTAGATCCGTCTCTGATGTGTTGCAGGTGGATCTGGTTGGAGGGTACTATGATGCAGGGGATAATGTGAAATTTGGGCTACCAATGGCATTCACAGTTACCATGATGTCATGGAGCATAATTGAGTATGGGAAGCAAATGAGTGAAAGTGGAGAGCTAAGTAATGCAATAGATGCTATTAAGTGGGGTACTGATTATCTACTTAAAGCTCACCCTGAACCACATGTCCTATATGGAGAGGTAATTAATTCCGATTTATATATCGTCAGTATAAATAATTTGATGACGTTCACACCATCAAGTTATATTTACCTGTTATAATATATTAAATAATGTATAGGTTGGAGATGGTACCACAGACCATTACTGTTGGCAAAGACCAGAGGACATGACCACTTCAAGAGCTGCTTACAGGATCGATCCAAGTCGCCCGGGATCTGATCTCGCGGGGGAGACAGCAGCCGCTATGGCTGCTGCCTCCATTGTCTTTCGGAACAACAATCCTGCCTATGCTGAGGAGCTTCTAACTCATGCCTATCAGGTCAGCGCGATTTTTACATGACTTTAAAAGAGTAACATAAAGTAAGAATGCAACAATACTTAACATATTACATACTATTATACTATCAGATCACTTAAAAGATAAGTTATTCGTAATTATTGTGGTACATTACATTATTTGTCTCTACATTTCCATAACTTGTGGTTTGCTGTTGTTTTCAGTTATTCGAGTTTGCGGACAAATACAGAGGCAAGTATGATAGCAGTATTACTGTGGCCCAGAAGTACTACCGATCTGTTAGTGGATATGCGGTATGTGTGATTGTTTCATGTAGAAATACTACTCAAATCTCTTTGTTAAATTGTATTCATCTTGTCATTTTCACGACATTTAATCAAGAAACTTTCGATTTTAACAGGATGAATTACTGTGGGCCGCTGCCTGGCTATACAAGGCATCTAACAAGCAATATTACTTGAACTACCTAGGGGAGAATGGCAATGCACTTGGTGGAACCGGTTGGTCCATGACCGAATTTGGATGGGACGTCAAGTATGCTGGTGTCCAGACTCTTGCTGCTAAGGTCAATCACCGAAAATTCTACATTTTATTTCGTAATATTCTTGAATAATACTCTGTAGGTACCATGATAGTACTAAAATGAACATATAGTACCTGCCTAACCAAAAAGCTATATAGAGTATTTTGCTCCAAATCTTAACGTACACACTAGCTCCGCCCCTGTTACTATGCAAATCATTAACCTATTTGTGTATATAATTGCAGTTCCTAATGCAAGGGAATGCTGGTAGCCATGCCGCTGTCTTTGAGAAGTACCAAGAAAAGGCTGAGAATTTTATGTGTGCATGTCTTGGTAAGGGTAACCAAAACATCCACAAGAGTCCAGGAGGTCTCATTTTCAGACAGAGATGGAACAACATGCAATTTGTCACAAGTGCTTCATTCCTTGCAACTGTTTACTCTGACTATTTAGCATCTGCTGGAAAATCCCTCAAGTGTGCTTCCGGTCCTGTATCACCACCCGAGCTCCTGGACTTTGCCAAGTCACAGGTAAATTTATACTCCCTCCGTTTCATTTTTATGTGTCTTAGTTTGACTGGGAACGAAATTTAGGAAAAGTAAGGAATACTTTGGATCTTATGGTGTTAAATATGTCAGGTGGGATGTTGGAGTTAAAGAGTCACTAAATATAGAAAGTGACATTCTTTTTTAAACAGACTAGAAATATGTCAGGTGGGATGTTGGAGTTGAAGAGTTACTATTGGTTAAATTCTTAAGCATGTTTTATCGTTTTAGGTTGACTACCTTCTTGGAGATAATCCAAGAGCCACAAGTTACATGGTGGGATATGGTAACAATTACCCGAGACAAGTTCACCACAGAGGTTCCTCAATCGTCTCTGTAAAGGTTAATCCTACTTTTGTTAGCTGCCGTGGAGGTTATGCTACCTGGTTTAACAGAAAGGCAAATGATCCCAATCTTCTAACCGGAGCCATTGTTGGGGGACCTGATGCCTATGACAACTTTGCTGATCAAAGAGACAACTATGAGCAAACCGAACCAGCTACTTATAACAATGCTCCCTTGATTGGTGTGTTAGCTAGACTTCATGGTGGTCAAAGTGAATATAGTCAGCTCCTTCCAGGTATTCTAACACAAGCAATAACGTGCTCAAATTGAATCCGACCCTCCCATTTGCTACCTCTCATTCTAAGTAAGTTGTTTGAAGTTATTGCTAACAAAGTGTTTTCCTTTTTAACTTACAGTTGCTATTCCTCAGCCAAAACCAGATCCAGAGCAAAAAGTAGCTCCAGCCCCAGGTACTTAAACTCTCTTCTTGCGGCACTTAGAATTGCTTGTGTAATAAATGACATAATACATTAACAAACACTTAAGCCTCAACTAACGAGTAAATACTCCAACTTTGAGTATGCACATCTAGACACTTCAACTTGTCTCACTGTGTCAGTTCAAAAAACCTCCAACTTACCAAATGATCATCTACACACCTCAAAATTTATGTGTCACAAGACACTGTGGGAACGATTTAGAATGCTTAGTTGCTAGTTGAGATCAAGTTGAGGTGTCTATGCACTTGCAAAGTTAGAGTGCTTACTTGCCAGCGGAGGTCAAGTTTGAGCGTATGTTGCACAAATAAATTGTAGCTATAATTTTTTTTAGAGATAAATCTAAATTGGAGCAACATAATATCTGCAGCTTCTGACATTGCTATTGAGCAAAAGGAAACAACTTCATGGGTTCACGAGGGGAAAACTTACTACAGATACTCAGCAATAGTAACTAACAAGTCTTCTAAGACATTGAAGAACTTGAAGCTTTCAGTATCCCAGCTCTATGGTTCTCTCTGGGGTCTTTCAAAGTATGGTGACTCCTATGTGTTTCCGGCCTGGATCAACTCGTTACCAGCTGGAAAAAGCCTCGAGTTTGTTTACATTCACACTGCTAATTCTCCTGCAGTGGTCTCCGTATCAAGCTACACTCTTGACTAAAACGCGAGAATTTTCACTTTTCGAGGGGTTTAAATGTAAGATTTGTGCAGCTTGTTTGTAATTTTTCAACTTCTGGTTGCTTTGTAGTTTGAGTTATTAGTTCTTTAGCTGATGAAGTAAGGCGGATATTTGGACGAAGAAAGGAGCGAAGAGACGAATTAAAACAAGTGCTCATCCTCTTTCTTCTCCATTTCATTTTGTCACAAGATCCATAGTCATGTATTTCAAAGAAAGTTGCTTCTCCACAGAGAGTTCATATATGGAAGTCTTCATTTCCTTTGTAATTTACGCAACCTCAAGGTTTTCGTGTTCATAATATTTTCTCCTCTGATTCATGCCTTGCAAAACGTTCCAATGGTGTAAGCTCTACTACAATATTACTTACTTTGCACATACATTTTGTCCAAATACAAAATCTGCTTTGATATGTTTTTCCTTGAGCCGAAGGTCTATCAGAAATAACCAGTCTACCTCCCAAGCTAGGTGTAAGGTTTGTGAAGCTCTACCCTCTCCAGACCTCACTTGTGGGATTACACTTGTATGTTGTAAGAACCTCATCAAATTAAAATTCTGGATCTGCCTCTCGGATTGTTTAAGCTTTAGCCATCAAGGCACTCGATATATCAAAAAAGAGATTTAGATCCCATACCAAAGTATCAAAGTGATTAATTCCAGGACTCAACTTCGGTACAACATAGCCATATTAATCGGGGTATACATGTGTCCAGAGACTAGTTGAGATTATCAAAAAATAAAGTCCACTTCTCATTCCCTTGACTCTATCATTAAGCAAGATTATACTTTGCATTAATCTTCATTGACCTTCAATGCTCTAGAACCACTCAAACATACCTTTTTCCATATCTACGTTAAAGATATTTTAGTAATAATTCTCAATTAATTAATATTACACGTCAATGTATATAAAGAAACTATATTTGGAATAACAGAGCAAAAATGGAATCAGTGAACAACAAATTGTTCATTTTTACTCTGTTAATCTCCTGTTTCTTCATAATTTCCAATAAGTATCCGTTATTTCACCTAGTTACATCTTCATCAATAATATTCGTCGAATCAAAACTCCATACATCTCCACTTCGATCCAATACAACAATACCTCGATTGGCGTATTTGATATCTGGTTCTATTGGTGATGGGGAACGGATAAAGAGAACGTTGAAGGCGTTGTATCATCCGTTGAATCAGTACGTGTTGCATTTGGATCTCGAGACTTCTGATGAAGAGAGAAATGAACTTGTGAAATTTGTGAAGAGAGAGGCTCTGTTTGTGAATGTGAAGGTAATTGAGAGATCTAATTTGGTTACTTATAGAGGTCCAACAATGGTGAGCAATACACTTCATGCTGCTGCTATTTTGGTGAAGGAAGGTGGTGAATGGGATTGGTTTATCAATTTGAGTGCTTCGGATTATCCATTAGTAACACAAGATGGTAAGTCCACAATTTCAAACTTCTTTATAACGACGTTGTTTGTTCAAACTTCTGATTATCCTGTGAAATGTTGATATTAACATGAAAAAGTTATTTCATTAAGAAGACTTAGCCGTTATAGTGAGATGATTGTTATTAAGAGATCTGACTGACTGAGTGTATAATTGAAACAAATAATTACTAAAGAAGAAACCAAAAATAAAAAGTACACAATTGTAACTCATTGGACAGTTATCAATATATATCATCCGGTCATGTAATTTACTAAATATGGTTGAAGTATACACTATATTTATACACTCAATTGTATATATTGTGTATATGTATGTATATTATATAAAGTTATACACTACTATCTATATATTGTGTACATATTTTGTAAATCAAATGGCGCAAAGATATTGAACTGTAATTTTCTCTAAAATAAATTTTATTGGAGAGAATAATTAGTTTGGGACAATTATTTTAACATATTTTGTTCGAAACAATATAGTAGGCAATTGATTTTTTCTCTTTTTTAATAATGTGTTCAATGAAATTTTCATAACTGGGTGCTTCCATTAAAAAATGAAAAAATAGATTTTCCTTTGCTTTATTCACTGTGGACTTTTTGCTAATTAATCTAATTTTTTATTGACAGATTTGCTTCACAGCTTAACGAATATTCCAAGACATCTCAACTTTATTGAGCATACAAGTGACCTCGATTGGAAAGAGTATGTGAATAATTAACTTGCCATTTAATAAACATATTGTTAATTAAAGAAAGAGATATTGAAAAAATTTCTAAATTATTGTGAATTATTAATTTCTTCTTTGAATTATTGACAACTCATCTACTTGACTAACTGAACGTAAATGAGATTAACTACTATCCACTGACAGTGGACAAGAAAATTACACTCAATTCATTTTTAGAAATACTTACTTCTCCTAAATAAGTATTTCTAAAAATGATCTGATGGTGTAATTTTCTTATCCACTGTCAGTGGATAGTAGTTAATCTCAACGTGAATAACCTCCAATCTTGCAACATGAGTGAAATACACCCCTAAATTCTCGTTAAGTTTACAGGTGTTTTCAACACTTATCTCAGTTTTTAATTAAGAGTCTCATGCTCCTACAAGAGTTTGAGACCACTTGCTAAGTCATGTGGCAGATCGGGGTGTATCTAAGTTTAATTAATCAAATAGAGGGTACTTTTTCCAGATTGTCAATAGTTGAGGAACAGAACTAGTAATTTATGTCAAGTTCAAAAGGGTTTTCAATACTTCTATCTTAGTTAAATAATTAGTACTAATTATTAGATTTAATCAAATGTCTATTTATTTATTAATGTAGGGAATATAGAGCCAAGCCTATAATAATTGATCCAGGGTTGTACAGCTTGAACAAATCAAATATCTTCTTTGTTGAACCACAAAGAAGTGTGCCAACATCATTTAAATTATTCACAGGTGACAATTTATAATTCTGACGTTTGATTAATATAAAAAAAAAATAATTTCAATTTTACCATATCAAACATAAATTTCTTTTATATCGTAAGATTGAGAACTTATAAACTCAAAATTTTATCTTCATCTGTATAGGATCCGCGTGGATGATGCTCTCGCGGCCCTTTGTGGAGTACTTATTGTCCGGGTGGGACAACCTCCCGCGGACACTCTTAATGTACTATACTAATTTTCTCTCTTCACCTGAAGAATATTTTCAAACTGTTGTATGCAATGTCCAAGAATTTATAAATACTACGGTGAACCACGATCTTCATTATATAGCATGGGACAATCCTCCGAAACAACATCCACACTATCTCACGATGGATGATTATCGCGAAATGGTCGATAGCAATGCACCGTTTGCTAGAAAATTTGGGAAGAACGAATTGGTGCTTGACAAGATTGATTCTGAGCTCTTGGGACGTAAACCTGATGGTTTTGTTCCGGGTAGTTGGTTTGGAGATACTAATGTAACAAACATAACTTGGTTGCAGCCAGGATCAGGTGCTGAAAGACTAACAAGTTTGATATCTGGATTTTTGTCTGATAAAGATTTTGACAAAAAACATTGTCTTTAGATGTACGACATAATTTCTAAAGATAGTCACTGAATAGTTATTATTTCCTAAAGACTGAGAATTCAATCCTTAAATGTATGTATACTCTTATTTGAATATAATGGATTGGACAAACATCTAGTGCATCATCTCAACTAGGGTATACAAAATCAAATCGAAAATCGAACCAAACCGCAAACCGAATCAAACCAAGAAAAAAAATCCGACTAGTGGTTGGTTTGACTTGGTTTGGTATTGAAAAAAAAAACCCGACTATATTTGGGTTGGTTTGGTTTTAACTAAAAAAACCAACCCGAGACCAAACCAACCCGACATTATATATATAATTTTAAAATTTTATTTTATACATAAAATAATTTACTTTGATATAAATATTTCTTATACTTTTTCATAGTTTTTATCTTTTAATATATTATTTTAAGTTTGAAACTTAGAATTCTGAATGGTTCAATAAAGATTATAGTCTACAGATATTGATAATTATAAAAAAGCTTAAATCAAAATCAAATCAATACTAATGCAAAAAGAAAATCAATTCAACACTAAGAATGACAATAATATTGAATGTTTGTTCTTTGGTTTTACATTGGTTTAGATAATTCAAATACATAATCTAATTTTAATTTCCTTTAATATTTAGTTATGTAACTAATACTTATTAAACTTATTTTAGCATGATTTGGTACTTTTAAATTATGATCATTTTCATTATGACTTGTTAATTTGCAATATTTGTTTTATGCGATTTCATTATTATTATTATTTTTTTGTTGGATATTTTAGTGTCATTACTCATATCATATTTTGTGTTAATTTCTTAAGAAACACCTTAGATAGTTGTATTTTGGTAGGACTAAAGAAATATTTGCAGTACAAGTGTATGAATACTTTACTGAAAAAACTCGAGGTTGAAAAACCCAAGTTTTATTGGTTTGGTTTGATTTATAGATTTAAAAATCCGACACAAATGATTTGGTTTGATATTTGAAAAATCCAAATCAACCCGATCATGTACACCCCTAATCTCAATTATAAGTGAGTGTATTATAACCTTATATCTCTTTTTTGTTAACAAATACATTCAACATGCCATCATCTAAAAACTACGTTATCGAACATTTTGTTAGAATATGCACAATGAAAGCTATATTTAGGATCACAAATCTTACATGTAGACTAAACAATATAACATGAACGAATTTAGAAGAAGACTAACCTGTTGAAACTTCTACAAAAATTGTCCAGATGCCAAGGATCTAGAGCTATGATCTTCTCCTATTTCTTGATTGATTGTTACTACCAAGTTACTTGTGTGGGCAGGTATTACTTGTTTTAAAGGATGATTTCTTTCATGCCACATCCAGCCTATTTATACTAGTTTTCCAACTCAAGAATGAATAGGAAAAACCAAATAAATTTCAGCCTTAATGAGCAATCAAGAGGATCATTCAAAATGAGAATAAATTGAGATTAATACAAAAAACGTTTTCATCCATTTAAGGCCAACATTTTTGTCATTAACTCAATATTTGGCTCTCAAATAATTCATCCTTTAAAGAAGATCAACAATAAAATTAATTTGTCCTTCTTTTCAAACTTGGTCAATTAATCAGGCATAGTAGGGACCGTAGATATATTTAATAGAGGCTTCCAATTACGACAATAATTCTCAAATGAACGAATTAACCATATCGCAATAAATTACAAATTACTCCACTAAAAATTTGTAATTGCACTCCTCGATTTAATTTCGAAATCTACCACTACATCTTATTTAACCCCTGTGTTAGAATTATCGACACCAATCAATTAAATCAAATTTTCTGAAAATTTAATTCATTGACTAAATTAATCCTTTATTATATTTACTTAACTTATTTCACATGACGGATATAAAATCCACTTGCAGGGTTTTCACGTGAAAACTAAGTAACCATATAGGGGTGTCTTTTCAACTCGGGACGGAGACACGGTCCTATCAACTAATTATTATTTCACTAATGTAATTTGTCATTATCTAATCTATTAGGAATTTATTGACTCATCAAAAAGTCTCTCTTTTTAATAGATTAAAACAATAAAATAAATTACACAGATCATAATAATTATATCAAGATTAAGAGTATAAGTACATGTAGTGGACTAGAGAATTTATTTATAAATATTTAGAACATAAATAAATGTTTCTAATTGGTCTGTTCAATACATACAAAATGTACTAGCACAAGAAGTTGGAATTTAACCATTCTCATAATTAAGATCAAATTATATTTAATCTTGTGCTATGATCATCAAGATGTTCGTCCTACTTCATCTTTGATCGTGAACATAAATTTATAACTTATATGCACCGATAATTTTAATCTTCCACGTATGAGTTAAAATACTCCATACACAAAATTGTCTACTATATAAGCAATGGACACACATATATACACAATGATCTATTTAAACAAAGATTTTATTATATTAAATAAATAACATAAAAAATCTTTACAAGGGATTAAATAAAAATTACTATAACACAATTACATGGTTAATAGTATATCCCAACACATTTGATTGCGATAATTAGAGTCGTCAATATGGGCTAGGCCCGTTGGGCCGGCCTGGCCTAACTCGTGATTTGATAGGGTTGGGTTACGATTTTTGGAGCCTATTTAAGAAAAAGACTTTTTAGCCCGGCCTGAATAAACCTATTGATTTGTGGGGCTTGAGAAATATGGATAGGGCCGGCGCGTGGGCCAAATAAAAATTAATTAAAAAATAAAAATAAAATAGAGTATTAAAAATAACAGGAATCTACACTCAAAATCTATTTAAAGTTTGAAATATTACAATTTAAATACAAATTATGTTTATAAAATATGTACTACATAAAATAAAGTTCCTAAAATTTTAGGGAATCACTACATAGGTGCCTATGGAATATTATCATATTTTTTGTGTTTTATTATGATCATTGGAAAGCAATTAAGTTAATATTTCTATTTAGCTATTTATGTTTTTACTTGAAATCAAACTTAATAAATATTATATAGATAATTTTATTTGTGTATTTGATTAACAAGTAGTAACACTAGTCGATATTTATGAATAATAGTTTTAAATTATAATTTAATTTAAAACATTATAAAAAATATACTTTTAAGAAAAGAGGGCTGACCCGACAAAACTCGTAGCCCACGCACTTGTGGACTAGCCCGGCCTGACCCGTCAAATTATAAAACCTGTATGAATTAACCTGAATGGGGTGGGCCAGCCCATATTGATAGCTCTAGCGATAACTATATGACAAGTTGATAATTTAATTAAAAAACTGTGTTATCAAACATTGCCAAAAGACCGATGAGACTTATCATAAGTTAAAGTACAAAAGAGCGCAAATTATTAAGAATAAATAGCTTAGAGATGAAAAATATGTGATGAAAACTTAATGACCAATTAAATCAACGTATGATATAAAAAATAATTAAAACAAAATAATACGAGCACCTCTTTATATTCTCATTCAACCATGAGAAATATTAAAATGTATTAACTGGCATTCGCCTGTTTGGCTGTGTGAATTATTCACTTTTTAAAAATATTTTTTATTTTATTTGAAAATTAATATTTAACCACACAAAATTTAAATATAATTTAAAATTATATTTGAAATTTGAAATATACTCAAAATTTTATTTTCACTTTCTCTATCTATATAAATGATCCTATATCAAATAGTTTATAAAAATTATAACTAAATTCAACTCCATATTCTTTAGCAATTTCTCATAATAATAAGTGTTGATTTAAAAAATAACATTAATGTACGATATTTATAGTAGACCTCGATTAATTTAAATTCATATAATGGGGTAACATTTCTGCAGCGGCGCCTTTAATATATATTTTCAATACCTAAAAGTTAGAATTCAAGTAATTAATGATAGAGGAATCCACAATCATCCTATCATTACCTGTGCCAGTGATTTAATGAACCACTTGACAAGCTATTAGTAGACATTACATTAAAATTCCCTTTAATGCTCTTTTAGGAGTCGTTTGGTGTGAAGTATATTGTATAATAATTTTAAGATAAAATGTAAGATTATTTTATTCCACCTTTAGTTGGAGGTATTATGTATTTCTTAGATTATTTATCCGTCATTTTTGTCATAGTAATGAAATAAGTTATCTCATATACATAATGAAATAACTTATCTCAAGATAATTAATCACAAAATAACTAGTTCTCCTACTACTATCTCCTTCCCATTTTACATGATACCTTTATTTTTTTTTAACATGAATGTCATTTTATTATAATTAAAAACAATTTAATTTTAAAATTTTTTATTCATTATTAATGAAATAATTTATCATAACACAAATCTCTATTTATCATTTTACATCATAAATTTAATTTTTTCTTTTTACTTAAATATCGTATCAAATCAAATTATGCCACGTAAAATGGATAGAGGAAATACCCTTTATTTTTTTATTGTGGAACCAAATCATAATAAACTTAACAACTAGTTGGCCAATCATATTATGTCTTCTTCTATATGGCTGTCTCTATTATGTCAAACCACTTTTCTCCTCCTCCTCCTTCTCCTTTCCCTGCAAAATAACTTGGTTTGATCAAATATCAATACACAACAGGTTCAGGTATTTTCTCTTCTTTTTAGTTTTTTCAGATTATATACTGTTTTCTTGAAGTGAATTTGGGTTTTTTATTTGTTGTAGTGAGAAAAAACAAGATCAAAATTTTGAGTTTTGATGCTCTTTTGGGCTTCCATTTTTGTATAGATAATTAACAATATATGAGTAAAGACTTGGCCTTTTTAGCTTTGGTGAAAGTTTGCTGTACTTTGTGTTTGAGTTTGTGCTTTTTTTATTTAATTCGAAATAAGATTCTTGAATTTATTGGGATGTGTATGTTATGGATTTTTTTATGATTTACGGGGTAATCGGCATAAGTACTTGGTAACTCTGTCTATTAAGGCTAGGATAGAAGAGAACAAATTGCCTAGTGTTTTTGCTTCTGTGGTAATTTGAACATGAAACCTTATGATTCTCAGCCCAATTTATTGACCACTAGGTCTACATGGGAGGATTTAGGGGGTCTTGAGGGTGTTCACCTGCCTGAACATGAGACTAAAGGTTGACTTAGTGATTTAGGGGTTCAAAATTCACTTGGGGTTCTAAGTTCAAATTCCATGAACTACATTTTTACATTTCCAAACCCTTGAGTGAAAATTCTGGATTCGCTATTGCTAGGCCATACCATTGGGCTTATGTTGTTTAGGATTCTGAATGGGGTTTTACCCTTTTTACTTGTAAGGGCTGCTTGTTATATTGTGCTAAGTTGCGCGGACTCTTCACTTTCGATGCCGCACCCGTGTCGGATTCTCCAAAAATACTCTACTTTTGGTGAATCCGAGACGCACCCCTTGACATTATTGAAGAGTCCGAGCAACATTGATATTGTGCGGTGTGCTAGTGGATAGAACACTTTAATTGAAATTACTAATGACAGATAGGTTGAGGACAAATGTGTTGGGTACCTCTGTCCCTTTCTCCTTTTCCGTGGACTTAAAATGATGGAAATCTTACAATTATAAAGTGGGGAAAAATCCCCCGCTACTCCATCTAAGGAAACTTATTATCGAGCTTACTAACATTCGGTATTCATAGGGGATACTAGTCATTGACAGGCTGCTATTGGTTACTTTAATAGGAGGATTTTAGGTGCCACTCCTTGTACTCTTGGAGTTTTTATTTTGAATAAAGAGGTTGTGGTCCATTCATGTATTCCATCCTAGAAGTGGCTTTGTCTACAAGGAAAATAAGTGATTAAGTGTTTTCAAGATGATCAAATTCAAATACCTTTTTTCTAGCTGGATAGCAGTCTTATTTAATGCGGAATCTGATGTCAAAGTAGGTTATCATACATAATTTTTTTGAAATGGCATTGAAAATCTTGATGTTGCACAAATCTCGTCATGGTAGCCTGGTGGGAGGGATTGAATATGTAGGAAGCTATGGTAACACATAATAAACTTGAAACCATATGGGAAGTGGTTTGCAAAAGGGAAGACAGAAGCAACACAGGAAAATATAAGGCAAACCCTGCAATGATTTGAGCCATAAATCTCAATACACTGCCGATGACATGTCATCTTTGAACCATAAACAACTGTCATTCTTCTGAATCTTTAAAGATAATTAGCAATAATCATAGAAAGTATTTTTTTTATCCTACTATGAGGTTGGAATCTGTAAAGTTGGGAATGCTGATTATACATTGTAATTCTGGTTTCACTTCCAGTTTTAGAGTTGCTGGCAAACATAAACAATCATGGGTGATGGTCCTCGAGGAATAGAGGTGTTTGAAGATCATTTTCAAGCTTCAACATCTGGTGAAGACTCCATGCAGAGCCCAGCTTTATCTAAATATATCGGAAGTAATGATTCTTTAAGGTATATCATCTAAAGGACATTTTTGTTGAAGAGGAGTTACACATTTTTTTAAGGAATTCACTTTTTTAATTTGTTTTATTTGGCTTCTCCCGTATTAGAATAGATCCATTAGTAGATCGTGGACTAGAAGAAAATTGAAAGGGGCTGCTTCAATGTTGAATATGTTTAGCCTCAACAAGCTACCTTGGATGTCTGGCACAGATGGTCAAGAAAAGGTACATGTTATTTGTAGTTGCCTGCTAACTGTTTAGCTTGCTATTTCTTACTTAATTGTTCTGAAGGTCAACATTGTCTTTGGGTTGGGGAAGGGAAAGATTACTCATTACAGATATTATCACATCTTGCAGGTAGTCTTAACAGCTGCAGAAGTAGAATCTCTTCGATCAGAACTCGGTGCTTTGGAAGAAAGAGAAGCTCATTGCAAAGCTCAGTAAGATTTGATACCCCCCTTTGTGGGCTCGCTTGTGCCTTATGTGACCTATTCTGTTTTTCCTTATATATAACCGTGTATAAGGTTGCTTCCCCTTTGATAGTGTTCTGCTTTTAATTTCTTATTGTGAGACTGAGTAGGGTCTCCCAGGCATTTAGTAGGTTGGTTTGGTTATAGTTATTTCTAGCTCATATGGTTACAATAGTTTATCATCACTATGTTCAATCCCTAATGCGTGTGAGGATCTTCATAGGTCATCATGTGCGATCACTGTGAATATCAATTTGAGAATTAAAAAGCATAAGTACTCATCTCTGTTTAAGTGTATTATCAGTGTAATATGAACATGTTCACTGATTCATATCTTTTCAACTTTAACAAAAGTGACCCCAAGGCTTTGAGGCCAAAGCGTGCTTTGGTTCAACGGCAAAGGTAGTACGACATGGGATGTGCTGTTGTTTCAGGTCACGAGTTCGAATTCTGCTGCTGAATTAAGTTTGGCATTTAAGTGGAGAAGGCTAGTGGGACGACCTGAAAATGTAAATAGAATAGAACCAAAATTAGTTGCACCATTTTTTATTTAGTTTATTTTTCATGAGTTGAATTGTGTTAAAAACATGGAATATTGCTGCAGTTTCGTTTTCTGTTCAAACAAAGCATTTGTTAAAGGTAGAGAAATGATGATTATCTGTTGGAAAAGCAGCTTAATGTATCTCCAAATCCTAGATGGGTTCAGAATGTCCAATTATGAAACACCTTGACAAGAGGAATCAATTTTAGGTTGCTGCATCAAATCTGGGTGCAGCGATCTAGCTAGAATAATTGAATGGATAAATCAAAAACAAAAATAGAAATAGGAGCCAGAGATGTGAATGTACTTTAGGATAAAGGCCTCCTCACGTAGATTTGATAGGAAGCTTGTAACTGACACTTTTTGGTGGTGACCAGCAAGCCCTTAATGCTGAAGAATACAATTTTATCAGTTTCAAAAAAAAAAAAGAAAAAAAGATAAAGGCCTCCTCACTGGGACAGATCCCTGATTCTAAAACTAGAAAACACTAGGTGTAATTGAAAACATGACTGTGTAATTATTACATTTCTAAGCATAGGGAAATCCGTTTCAAATTTCACCAGTAGAAAATTTTATATAGTATGACTCGCTTCCCCAAAAAATGAGAAGACATGATTTATCTATGTAATGCTTTCTCTAACAGTCTCCAAAATCCCTTATTGGAAAACTATCTTGAGTAAATATTCGTATTCTTAATTTTGTTATGATATTATCACCTAATAATGAACAAAACGTTATATAAACAGTTGCCAAGTCTCTATTTGAAGAAAAAAGAGAGATCTTCTTTCACAAATGTGAAGTACTGTTCAAGGATCACCCACTAGTCCTACACAATATCACAACGAAATTGTTACAAAGAGGACAAGAGCCTCACTAAGAGTAATTCTACTAGCTATTCTCAGCTTATACTTGCAAATACTTCGAAAATAACATTTTCAATCCTAAAAGGTGATTGATCTGTCAAAAGAGTATTGTCTTTTGATTTTCATTGTTTTTTTTTCCTCTTCACAGATTAGAACACATTGATGAAGTTGTACGGGCTGCACAACTTTCGGGGTATTTGGACACGAGAATGGTATTAATAGGCCAACAGCTGTCATCATCTTAACATTGTTTGGACTTCAGACAATACTACACTGGATTTACATATTTGTTCCACAATTTTATTCTGTTTTTTTTATTAATAGAGATGGGCAACTTTACCCGGAGAACCTCTTCCAGTTGATGACACTGATGTTGATGATTGGCTGCCTAGATTTTTTGTCCTTCAGGGATCGTGTATCTTCTGGTATTCGTCATGCACAGGTGACTTTTTCAACAGTTAAAGATTCTACTAGCATGCCTTTCAGGATACTCTGCAACTACTGTATAAATATGTTATTCCTAGACTTTGGTGTACTAGCACACTGTATTTTTTTGCCGAGACCTTTCATTAGACAACTTTGAATGTTACATTATAAGAAGATTTCCTTAAATGACATCTTAGAAGTTTATGCTGATTTCATTGGTATTTCCTACAACCTAATGGTCCACCTTGAATTACTTGGTATCTCCTAGACGTTTTTGTTGAGTCAAGATATACTGGTTTGTGATAATAGGAACTAGAGATCTCGATTTTTAGTGTTTTACTAAATCCCACACCTTTCTACCAGGTGGTGAAATATTCATATATTATGTCAACAATGTTTCAAGGTCAACTAAACATTTTGCTAAATAGACTGAAATGGAGAGTGTAACAGAAACAACACTAAAAATGGTTGAAGCAGTATATGACTGGAGATGGTGAAAAGATATGAAAGAAGAATGGAAGACTAGACAAACCTATCTTTTGGAGGGGTCCATTCAAATGGCATGCACTTAGAGGTGTTTGGCAAAGATACAAAGTGCTTAAAAGCACTTCACTTTAGGCTTAAAAAGTAACCTACTTTTGACTTTTGGCTTTTGACTTTTAAGTCACTTAAAAAAAGCTTATCCAAGCACCCCCTTAGTCAGTCTGATCCTGATCACTGATTTAAAATTGGCAATGGCTGGAGCATAATGTTTAAGAGAAACTAAAGCAACTCGAAGGTGAAGAGGATGAAAGAAAACCACCAAAACTTGGAGGCATATCAAGGACTTCCTAGTGCGGCAGATAATTTGATTTGAAAAGATTGCAGGACAAGTGGTATTTACTTGCTATAACTCACTGATAGCAAGTGAAAACTAGAGCCATACATGGTCTTGGAGAACAAATATGGAAAACTAGAACACTACACAAAGTAGCCTGCTTCTTTTGGTGACACAACAGAATGTCCAAAGGAGAGGCATTCATCTCTGCAGCATACATCAATTATTTTGGAGATGAAGCTGAAAGCATCAATCAGCTTCCCTGACATTGCTGTATAAACAATGGCATTTGTTATTGAGCATTTTGGGGCTGAAATCGGTAATGTCTACGGACACTTATTGGCAGATAAGATTCTGTAATAGAAGCGGTTTGAAGATACCAATGGAACATGTTAAGAAAATGGATGTTGGTGTAGCTCAATCTCAAAAGCTAAGTCATGAGTTGAAGTTTTTCACAACGATATAAAGATACAACAACTTTTCAACCAATGTGTGACATTCTAGCATTCGTCTCTTCCCTCTCCACCACATGTTGTATGGTTGGACATTTGAAGTGCGGACAATATAACATGACCAGTATTGAGTAAACCAAGAATAGGAATGAGTTTGACTATGATACCATGATAAGAAAATGGACATTGGGCCTAACTCAACCTCAAAGCTACCAATGAAAAGCACCACTACTATAAAAATTAGTGTTGACATACAGACCAATACCTGTTGGCCAAAGAAGAATTTGAGATGTCAGTGTTACTCTACGTGAGATATATATGTTTCTCTATTATGAGATGCCCATATTTCTTCTACACGAGATGTATGAACTTGTGAGATGAAGATACAAGGATACAACAACATATTCCTTCAACCAATATGGGATATTCTAACAAAACAAAATCTCAGCTTGTATGTGGTGGATATTTTGGAGAAATAGGAATCTGAGATGCTTCAAGTGCAACGAACTCCACCTTGAAAATTAAGTTGAATTGCATCATTTTGCTTTTTATTTTACTGTATATCTACTTGATGTTAAAAATTTGGTGGATTTTATAGACTCCATATACAACTAGAAGGGAATATACTTTGGCTTTTTAGATGTACATGTCATAGTCTTACTGCTATATGTCATTAATGAAATTCCTTTATCTAATGGTAAAAAGAATCTATAGCCTAAGAATAGGGGAAAAAAGCCAGGTGAAATAATACGAAATTACACCATTAAGGGGGATCAAAGTAATCATACATTAAAAGTTTGTTGGTTGTTGTGGAAGTATAGTTTGATTCAAACCAAAAGGAAGTCCTTTGGTTTTCTAGAAGAGTTTTCTTCTGTTTCATGGAGAACAAATGTGTTTTCACCAGAAAAAGAACTTTGTTTTAGAAAGCTAAAGGGTTCTTAAGAAAACCTTTTGGGGACAAGCATGGCCTAACTTTCCTTTCCTCGGCCTTTACTCTGCTAATGCAGATAGAGCAGGGGAAACATCTGTGGTTGGGGTAGCAATTACCTTACCTATTCGGAATAGCTCAATCTTGAAATATCCCACCTTATATTGGCATCTGCTGTTTCATGATGATCTGTTATGTGTTCCTATTATCTTCTCTTGATTTAATGGCTTAGCTTTGTTTTCATTAACTTCATTCCAAAATACTTCCAAAGTTTAGCTGCAGTCTGTATTGTATCTCCTTTTGGTTTATCTTTTTAAAGTATTTCTGATTCTGTCCTATTCTATTTTGGATATTCCGATGTTTCCTGATGTAACAGATATGCTATTTCTTGATTAATTTTGAATAACATGTTTGCAGATCTAAGCCCCCAAGATTCAACCCTTCTATCTGATGTAGTTGAAGTTGGAACCTTACCTTGCCTGATACGAGACAATGAGGACAAACGATATTGCTTTTATATCTCAACTCGTTATGGACTGAAATATGAATGCTCTAGTATTTCTAAGATAAAGGTAATGGTTTTCTTTTTCTGGATCCTTTATTGCAATGTGCAAATAACTATTCTGATCTCTGTCTTGAATTTGTCCGGGTTGATGAGTATGTTTAAGTTCCCGAATTGGTCAAGTTTGGAAGTTGAGGATTTCTGAATAGACCCTGCTTGTTCATATGCTTTATATACACCTCCTTTTGGATGTTAACTTTGTTTCAACACACCTAGTGCCTTTTGAGTAGTATTAAAAGTATTACACATCACATATTTTAGAATTATTTTCCTATAGTGATTAGATTTTTGCGAGTCAAGTCATTTCTAAACAATTGGACTGGACAATTGTGTAGCATACGACAGGATCTGTATGTTTGATAAACATTCACTTGTAATCTGTTGAACTCATAAGTGGTTTTGAAAACTCTACATATTAGGTTAAAAGCATTTAAGGACTAATCTTAAATAAGTAGCATTCTCTAGCGTCAGAATAGCTACGTCTTAGCATATATTTGTAAAATATCTCAATGGTATCCTTCGTTTGTTCCCATCTCAAATAATGTGGAAAACTATTGTCTGATGTATATATACAAACATTGCCAATTCCTTTTCATCTTCCATTTCCATGCTCTATGTGTTGCTATCCTTTTCTTTCCAGGTTGATTCGTGGTTGGAAGCATTACGAAGTGATTGCAAGCTGCGATCTGTCTGAACAACTATTAATGAGTTGACTAGGAATTGACATGATCTGCTATTATCAGCAACAACGTCACCAAATAAGCCAGATTCGGAAGCAGAAACATATAGTCACTTCTCCAAAACTTCCACTTAGCGTTTAGACAGTGCATTCTGTACATAGTCTAGCATACAGCCATTGTACAGCATTGAAGTTAAACATTCGATAAATTAGTTTCAGCAGATGCTAAGGATTGTGCTGATCTTGTCATGTACAACTTTAAGCTTGGTATCTACATAATGAAGGAAAGCTTGCTGGCTCTCTGTGGCAAGGCATTTTCAAAGCATATGAGTTTAGTACTTGTTAAACTGTGGAGAAAAATGAATGAAAGAAGCATGTTTCAATGCAATAATGTTGTGAATGAGGTAAGTTTTTAATGGAAATTTATTGATTTTTTCATTCTTTTGAGATGTTATTTGATCAGAAATAGGAGGCTTAGCTTCTAAAGATGCATGTTGATTAGCATATTGGTTGATGTTGTTGTTGCAAGGTTATAAGACCCATTCAGTGCTATCTAAAATGGATCGTGAAAATTTTATAAATGACATTTATTAGACTAATATTTTCAAGTTATAGCTGTAGAATAAAACTTTCAAGTTGTAACAATAAAAAATTTCAGGTTATAATATTTTATTTAAAAAAAAAAGATTTTTAAAATAATACTAAAAAACGTCTTTTTAAATATCAAAAAAATAAAAAAAAAATGGATAAAATTAAGGATAATTAATAATGCCATAAATTTAGGGGATTCAAAACAAAATAGGAATATTTGGTTTCCTTTTTTTACTCAATCAGTTATAATTAAATCAAAAATTAGATTTTATTTTTTTTTCAAACATTTCTCTCTCTCTCTCTAATTTTTTTCTGTCAATTTGTTTTTCTTTTTTTACTTAATCAATTAAAAGTAATTCAAAAATCATATTTTCATTTTTTTTATTCAAACGTTTCTCAGTCTCTCAAATTTTTTTTTTGTGATTGTCGTCATTCACGACAAATTCCAAAATATTCTTGGTTCAAAAATCTTTATTTTGTGGTAATGGACGGATTCTTATCGATATTAATAAAACATGGTGGTAGATGGGATCCTTCTGATTAGTATTCATTGCGATTTATTATTTGTATTTTTATTCCAACTTGAGTAAAAAAAAATAATTTAAGAATATGAAACTAAAAATGAAATTTTCGGATTTTGGTTGTGTATAATAGATTTAAATTGTGATTTTTTTGTATGAACCTTCGTTTGTTTCATATTAAAAAATAATTTCTGTGAAAATTGAATAAATGATGTTATGAGTTTTTTTATAAATTGGTTTTTGTAATTTGTATACTGTAAACACCATGGATGTGGCGATTTTGTATTTATATTTGAATGATTTGATTATATTGTTTCGTGCAGTGTATGAAATAGTGATGATGTTATCATTATAAATATATGAAATGTGTGTAAAAAAATAAATGTATGAAATGTGTTTTATGGTATGAATTCTGGTAGACTGTTAGGAATGATATTGATATGAATAAGTAATGACGAGTGTCTATAAATTTGTGTGATAATAATTAAGTTGTGGATGAAATTTATATTAGGTTGGTATGAAATTTGAATATAAATACAACATATTTATTATTTCTTTGTATTATGTATGACAGACTGTTATTTTTTTATGAAATGTGTTTTATGGTATGAATTCTGGTAGATTGTTTGGAATGATATTGGTATGAACAAAAAAATGACGAGTGTGTATAAATTTGTGTGAGAAGAATGAAGTTGTGGATGAAATTTGTATTATCTTGGTATGAAAAGGGAATATAAATACAACATATTTATTATTCCTTTGTATTATGTAAGACTGACTGTTATTTCTTTTAATGAAATAGGGAAATATGTTGATTTTCAGATGGAGGGGATAATCTTTGAATCTTCCAGTCTGTATAGTGGTCTAGTAAATGCGATAACATCGCAACTTCGGATAGATGTTAATATTAAATCAAATTTAAGTATGAAAATGGTATCCATTTGGTATCCAACTGAAGTCCCACCGATTGAAAAAACATGTAATTGATATTTCAATCGAATTAGCCAACCTAAAACTAGTTAATGTTGTATCCAATTGGTATACACTTGGTATCAAACTGATGTCCCATTGAAATTTTTTTTAAAAAAATTAATTGAGATTTCAAACGAATTAGCCAACCTAAGACTAGTTAATGTAGTTTCTAATTGATATCCATTTGGTATCCAACTGATATCCCATTGGAAAATAGAAAAAACAAGATGTAGTTGAGATTTCAACCAAATTAGCTAACATAAAACTAGTTATTGTTATATCCAATTGGTATCTATTTGGTATCCAGTTGAAAAAATAGAAAAACTAAGATGTAATTGAGATTTCAACCAAATTAGCTAACCTAAAACTAATTAATAGTGTATCCAATTAATATCCATCTGGAAAACTTAAGTGTAACCATGTATACAGTTGTCCTATAAAAGGAATCTCAAAATATTTTAATTATTACTATGTTTATGATGTGTTTTTCAAAACTAAAAATTCAATATAAATCGATGTGTTTTTCAAAACTAAAAATTCAATATAAATCTGGTTAATGTTGATATCCAATTTGTATACACTTGGTATCTGACTTGAAAATTTAAGACAAAGACTAAAAATAAAAATGTGTGAAGTTGGTATCCAACTGATATAAATCTGGGAAGAATAAATTTGATAATGTAAAATAGTGCATAGTATATATTGTTGTAAAAAACTGTAGCAAAAACAAATATACATCATCTAAAAAATAAAAAACATGTAATAATTAAAAGTCTAAGCTACAATCAACTATCTCAAATATGTTTTCGTGGTCTTGGTGTAGGATAATTGATAGTATCCGGAGCATGTTCTTTTGCTATGCGGGGTCCACCAAATATGCTAGCAACAGTTACTTCACTCTCACTAATTGCACCATCAACATTTCTGCTTCTTCCATACTATCATAGGATTGTGGCGTATCTTTGACAATGGTACTTTGCATCGATATCAATGGGATCCATATAAAAAATTCCATTGCTAATGTATTCAACAAATAGACATGTGTACATACCACAATCACTGAAACAACATTGAAGAAAAAATCACAAAAAGATAGAAATACATATAAATTTCATATTAAATTTTATCCCCATTTTACCAACTTCAATCGGAAAACAATTTAAATACAACTGTGGAAAAGTCATACCAGATTTATACAAATTTCATGCCAATGCACAAACATATTTATACAAAAAAAAATCATACCAACTACATAGTATACTAATTTCATGTAAAAAAATATGCCCAATCTGATCATATACAACTTTACTGGGGTTTGTTTCTTCTTGGGAGTGGTAACACACTTGTTTGCCGGATTCCCATTCCCATTGGTCAGTGGCGTTTGAGTCAAGACGTTAAAAGATGAAGCCTCAATTTCAATATTAGAAACCCCTTCTAATGAATCTGGTACCTTTCTAAGTGTATGTTGATGTTTTTGATTCTTCAAATGTTTTTTGGTCAACCTAAACTCTTGATTCTTTGTATTGTTTAGAAGATTTGTCCTTCTTTTAAGTGTACAAAGAAGAAGAATGAAGATGATGAGAGAGAAAGATTTACTGTTTCTTCTTTTGGATGTACAAAGAAAAATAATGATGATGGTGAGAGAGAAAGATCTACCATTTGAGTAAAGGTTGAACGTGAACAGTAAAGAATCCCTAAAAAGGTGTAATATTATGTGTGAAAGGTAAAAAAATCCCTAAAAAGTGTAATAGATAATTACCATTGATTCTCTCTTATTAATTTTATTTATCTCACCTATTAATTAAAATATAATTATAAAAGACTAATTATTTAATGAAGTGGAATTAATTGAATTATAAATAAAAAATGATCTGTTATAACTTGCAATTAAAATGTTATAAGTAGTAATATTTTAAAAGTAGATCTAAAACTTGTAATATTAATCCTTAAATAGATGTGTGAGATGATTTTTCCTTTTACCAAATGGATCATTAGCACAAATGCCCCTATTTTGGGGTAGTTTTAATTTTCTGACCTCAAATATGATAGTTTTTTAAGTTTTGCCCTTCAAAACTTAAATGAATGGAAATATACCTAATGTCGAAAAAAAAAATAACTTTTTTTGTGGGGAATAAATTATATTTTTGTATTATAATATCCGATAAGTTATGTCTGTGACACTGAAATAACAAACAATTTTTTCACAAGGCATAATTTTATTTTCATATCATAATATCCCACAAGTTATGTCATATGAACATAACTTTATGTTTTTATATCACAATATTCCACAAGTTATACCGCATGTTGGAGCACATAATGTATTTCCAAAAACAAAACATAGACCCACACATATACTCTTTCATCACACATTAACTACCAATTTTTTTTTCTCTAAAATGGGTACGTGACTCCAATTTTTGAACACTAGGATAAAATTTTTAGAAAATACTGCACAACTTATGTGTGTGACAAAAATTCAGTTTCAGAATATAAAAAACTTTAAATATGATATAAAATAAGTATTACAATTACAACAATAACATATTTAGTATAATCTCACAAGTAAAATTTGAAAAGTGTTGTATAATTATTAGTCCTAGAATTCCATTATCAAAAGTATATCCAAATATGGAATAAAATAATTCAAGTATTTTTTCTCAAAATTATTATTCCTTAAGTAAAAAAAAAAAAAAAACTGGACGATGCCTTTATTTTCAAATTAATAATGTAAGTTACGTGTATTGGCTATTGTTATCATCACGGGGGTGTAGCTCATATGGTAGAGCGCTCGCTTCGCATGCGAGAGGCACGGGGTTCGATTCCCCGCACCTCCATTTTTTATTCCCATTTTTTCACCGTCCCAATATTGCCTCTCTGTTTTTTTTTTTCATCCGGTATTCGGTGTCCGATATTCACATTAAATCTCGACTAAATTTAAGTTTGTGTCGGCTGCCTAACAAAGGAGACTCAACTCGACTAAATTCAAATTTATGTCGACTCTCTAACAAAGAAGACTCTGTACTCAAATGGACTCGAATTTGAAACCTTTTCGTTAAAGGTTGAGAGGGAACCACTCACTCCAACCCTGGTCCAATATTTCCTCCCAATAACAACCTCTTGTTCCTTATCCATAGCAGACCATATAGCAAACAGTCCTCACTATTATTTGCCTCTCACAACTCCAAACACATGACTCTCTCCTTATTTTCTCCTTCCTTTCCCTGTTTTCCCTCAAATTACTCTTTCCTCTTCTCTTCTACTTCCCATTTCTCCAAAAACCTCACTTTTTCCTATTATTGTTCCTCTAAAACGTGTAACTTTAAGGTGAAAGCTTCGTTGAGTGAAGCTGAAGGTGAGAAAAAGGTGTCGGAGTTGTTAGATGATGGATTGATTAGTTTGGTTTCCGCTGCGAAAGATGCGAGTGAGGTATTGGATGTGATAGCTCAAAAGGCTGGGAGAAGTGGTGGAGTTGTTAGTTGTTCTGATTGTTGTTTGATTATCGCTGCCGCACTTGAACGGAGCAATGCTGACTTGGCAATCTCTGTGTTTGATGCTATGCGTTCTACTTTTGATCCTGGTACATTTGCTTTCTTTTTTAATATAATCAATTCAAATGTGGAAGGAACTAAGAGAAGATACTATTAGCTTTGAGATTGCCCATTTATTATGGTCATGAAGAACTCCCTTGTTTTGACTTGATAAGTAGTTTCTGAATATGTGGAATGTATCAAAATGTCCTTTAATCTGGTTTATAATATGCTACATGTAAAGTTTAGAATTAAGGAGTTGTTGAATAAGGAAAGAGACATTCTTTTTGAAGCGAACTAGAAAGGAAAGTAGGAGAAACAAACTGAAACAGAGTGAGTATTTGAATATGATTTTTCTATTTTGTTTTTTTTCCTCTTGTATGGCTTGTTGGGGGTAGGGGGTTGAGTGGTTTTGAAAGAAAGGTGAATGCTTTATGGTTCTTTCCCAAGAGTTGAGGAGATATGGAATGATGCAATGTTTTGTGTGTTGCTTGTGAAGTCTAAACAAGTGGAAGAAGTTTGCTTTCGTGGGGTTGAAATTTGTCCATTATTTCCATCTGGAGTTGGAATTTTGGCGATGTATGTGATGCGAAGTAACTAGATGTCTGTTTACACTAGCATATTGAAGGAACACAATTATTCTTAAGGAAGTGATTCCACAATACATGTTTGTATTGAAGCACCTATTATGATCATTGCCTTTTTGGTATCAAAGGAAAAAGAAATAATCAACTTCTGTGTTGCTCAATGACTTGTGAATTTGATAAAAGCTTTTTCACTCCCATTAAAAGGTACTCCATCCGTTTCGAGTTGTTTGACACCATTCAGGTCATATACTTCTAACTTTTCAACTTTCAAGACTTTAAGTTGATTAAGTAATTTAAATTTTAAACTATAATGTGAATTTTTCTTTAGCATCTTCAAATTATATATCCCTCCATCACCTCACCCACCTCTATAGGGGTGGCATCACTGCTTTGAGCAATCTCCTTAGGTAATATATTTAAGCTTTCAGATAGGATGAATTTGAGATTAATAAAAGATGTGGAACCTGTCATCCTGAGTTTTTATAATATGCAGTACTGCTCTCACTATTATTCTCTTGTATCTTGTGACAAGATTTCATTGATATCCCCCAATATTGATGGACTTGACTTACCCATATTTAAGGGACGACTGTTTTAGACAGAGGCCCATCCTATGATAGATGGAGGTGGTCAAGGCCAGATGTTAATACATATACCTTGTTAGTTCGAGGACTTGCAACACTGCTGAGGGTTTCAGATGCCCTTAAAATCATTGCCAATGTTTGTCGAGTGAGCATTTCTCCTAATGAAGAGGTCAGTATTTCTTCACTCACCCCAACTTGCTTTTGTATTAGTCTGCTCTAAGTATCTTGTGTGTTAGAGTTGTACACTTCTCTCTATATGAGCACCAATGCCAATATGAAGAATTTTCTGCAGTGGATTAAATTTATTACCAACTATAAGTAGTTTATTTAGAATCTGTAATGTAATTACTTTCAGACCTTATAAAACACTATTGGAATTTTGGACAAGCAAACTGCCACTAATGGACTATGTATTTGTAAGTTTGTTGATAGGTATTAATATGCTATACAAGAACAGTATGGATCATTTAACTTTCGACTCTACCCTAGACGATGTAACTATATGAATCATCATTCTATCGTGTTAAATTTGTTTACTTAATCAAGATATGTGTTTGAATTTATAATTTCTTTTTCTTCATTTGTACTTGTGGTATATTAACATACAAACTCATGTATGACCGACTGGCTGAAGGAAAAGTACATGCGCATTTTCTCTTTATTTATCTCAATGTTCTGGTGAATTATGTTCCAATTTCAGTTCTTAATTTATATGGAAGTGTCCTGTATTCAAATGTCTTCCGCGCTAGAAAATCCTATATTCGGTTTGGGTGTAAATGATTTTGTCCCTTAAGGTCTGTGGTATGACATCAATGCAGTCGGAGCAAATTCAAGCCCATTTAGTATAACAAAGTTTCCACTAGAAATCTCAGTACTTAAGTCGAATATAGGCTATACCCAAATTGCACATCTTCTCCCAATAGGGAATAGGAACTTGCTGCAATCTCACTGATATACTCAATATCTGGTAGTGGTAACTTTGTCGTCATCAGTTTACATATCGAAATGTGTGATGGTATAAGAAGACTCGTGAAGATTCTTTTTTAGAAATAATCTGAACCTGGATGCTTTTAGTTAGCTTTCGTATTGTTGTTCGATTGCATATAAAGTAACATGCAGATTGGTGTCTGGGCAGGTTCTCTTTGGCAAAGTTGTCCGATGTCCAAGTTGTGAGATTGCTGTTACTGTTGCTCAGCCACAAGATGGTATCCAGGTATGCACAAATGGCATGCTGTTGGTTGGCCTGTTTATTTCTGTTTTATATCTTTTTTCCTGTACAGTGTGAACACGCAATGGCTGAAAAAAAGTGCTCTTGTTAAAGGACTACACTTCTCTTGCCAAGATAAAGTGCTCTTTTTAAAGGACTACACTTATTTTCCATTTTCTGGCCAAGATAAAGAGATGATGTCTTGAGGTCTAAGTTGTGTGGACTCTTCACTTTCAATTCCGCACCCTTGTCGAATTCTCCAAAGTACACTACTTTTAGAGAATCCAACGCACATCCGTTGATATTTTTGAAGAGTTCGAGCAACATAGCTTGAGGTGGTTTAAGAAAAGGCAATTTAAGTAGTCCGTTTCTTATTATGATGATGATTAGTTTTTCAGATGCTCCCTCACATACAATTTATACTACACATAGCTGATCAATCTGGTTAGTTACCATGTGGATTATGTATAAACAAAGATATTCCATCAGTCTTATGGAATACTAAACGACCTCAACTTTATGATAGGGTCTCCACTTTTAACTTCAATGTGCTTCTTGTATTTTATTTCTACTACATGACATAAGAAAACCCACTTCTGCAGGTTGTATCCTGTTCAAAATGCCGTTACCAGTATGAGCTCGTTTCAGGCAATATTGTTAGTATAGAGTCGGAAGATTTTAGGTTGGTTTTCTTTAACTACTGTGTGATCCAGTTGTCTTTTGATTGAAGTGGTTTTACTTTGTTAAATCCTTGATTCTGTACCAATTATTTCAAACATTTCACCAAAAAATAAACAAAAACTAAAAGAAAAACAGAAGCAACACTCAGACATGAGACAGCTGTTCAGATGCTTTTTTTTTTCACTGCCGAGGTCAAACATATTAATAAAATTTACCCTTGTTCTGATGTTTGTCATGAGAACTGTGTTAATGTATGGTGTTGATCCTGGGACATTCACTTTTTCTAAGGTTCTCCTCCTGCCGAACGCAGCATGGATATTCCTGCATGGAGAAGGGGACTAAGATTCCTGCCGATAAAGCAAAACATTCCAGCTGCTGTTCATTCGATTGTGGTACATTTCTTTTTAAAGCCATACATATCAGTAGTATTTTCTAGTGTGCCCACCTTCTTTACCTGGATCTTTTGGACTTTTTTTTTTCCCTGTAGTGGAGTTCTTGCTCCAATTATTTTGAGACAATTCTTAGTGATCAATATTTTCATATTTCTTAGAAGAGGCTTCTGTAAATCAATCCTAGCACTTTCTGTAGGTGGAGACCCCGTCTGGAATGGCACGAACACACAGATTTGCTACTGAAACAGTTGATCTTCCTGCACAAGAAGGTGAGAGAGTGACCATTGCTCTAGCAGCACCACCAAATGTTTACCGAGAGGTGGGTCCATTAAAGTTCAATCCAAAAGCTCCAAACGTCTACCCAGGAGAGCCTTTGTGCTTGACTAACCACAAAGATGGCCGTGAATCACCCTTACTAAGAGCACCCAAAAAAGATAAAACCCCATCGTTATTAAATCCCTCCATCCTTGTTCCTCTTCTTGCTGTATTTGCCGCTGGAGATGCTGCGTCTGGAATGATAGATCCCAACTTGCCTCAGATAATAACAGTTGCTGCAGTTTCCTCAATCGCTCTTGGGGCCACATTAAACAGCCTGGTTTTTCCTCAATTCAGCAAGGTAACATAATGTGATATTTCTTGCGAGCACTTTCATTAATGAAGGATGATATCTAAAAGTTGTATTCACAAGCTTTTAAAGATTTCAACAAATGTCTTCTGGAGTACCTGCAAAGGAAAAAGGAGAACTGAGAAACTATCTCCCTACCCATTCACATTTTATATTGCCTTTCTTTTTCCTTATTGAGCATTAAGTCAGAGAAGTAAAATCATAGGTTATGTTTCTCTTTATAAAATGTTTATATTCAATTTGCTGGAGTTTGTTCCTCTATATACCCAGGTTATCCTATACCCAGGTTATCCTTTTCATTAGGATGATGATCCTTTGTAGACTTATATATCATTTACAAGGTACGCAGAAATAAGGCAGAATCTTACTTTTCTCTTCTTTTTGGTGATAGCTTCCTCAGAGACTAGTTGATACCATTGGCATCAGGCAGCAACTCTTGTCTCAGTATGATGTGCTCCAATCACGGATAAAGGAGTTGAAGGAATCTGCTGAGAATGAGGTATACTCCTCAACTGCAACTTTGCTAAGCATGTGCTCTAGTGGCATTTAAGTTTTAGGTCCAACAAGCTGTCAGTTTCATTCCTGCCTGGGTCCTGAAAAGATGAAAGACAGCTGCAATGAAAAATAATAAGAATTCGGATATGTCTGCTTAAGTCGCATTGTTTCATGCCTGCATACTTGGGCTGACTGTGTTGTGGATGCGTTGGAAGCCCTTAAATTTAGTATTTAATTATATTTTTAATTGCTTTATTTATTATTCTAGAATAGGATTTATGTTTCATAGTTTCATAAGAATTAGGTTAAGCTATAGTTATTAGTTTGGAATAGGATTTAGGTCTCCTACTTTCATAAGAATTAGACTTCCTATTGATGTAATATGACTCCTATTTAAAGGGGCTTTTGATTAATAAATTAGTAAGTCATTTTTCAGCAAAAAGTAGGAGATTAGAGTTCTCTCTTCCATTGAACTCTAAGGTTTCAGTTTCCCTTTGAAGAGCTGAAGAGATCAGAGTTCTCTCTTTTAATAAATTCTAAGGTTTCAGCCTCCATTTAACGAGCTGATTTATATATCGCCCTGTGAATCGATCCTTCCCTAAAGATTCATAACAGACTGCTACATGCTTTCTCTGCATCCTTGATCTGTTGATGGCTAGAACTTTCTACTTGGTACAAGGGACTAAGGTTTATATCTTCTAGAAGCTAGAAAAGACATTTTGGCTAAAACCACAAAAATACGTATTTATACTATGCACCCCCTGTCACAAAGGAATAGCTGGTGCAGTATAGAAGACTCTCAGTGTCAATTCACAAACAAAATTTGTGAGTTCAAATCATTCCAGCAATATTTCTATATTTTATGTTTTTTGGATTTTTTTCCCGAGAGTTAAATCTTCTGACTTTGGCTGTCAGCATATATGAGACACTTAGATGAAGATTGTAAATGAATTACACTTATATGTTTGAGTTCAACATGGGATGAAAGCATTTCTATTACTGATGTTCCAGTGTTCTTTGGAAAATTGTTTGAAGCCTTTTGATTTTCTTACTTCATTTTCTTTCGAGTCATAGTTCAAACGTAGGTAAACAAGTTGTATTGTTTGCTTGCCTTGAAGGGAATCTTTCTCAATGCTTTTTCTAGGCAAACTCAATTGTTTACCACTCTTCGCTCGCTTGTTGGATATTGCTCATCGTCTATATGTCTATCAATCTATAGCCTGCAAAGACCATTGATATGTATACTTATAAAGTTCTCTCATTTTGCTGTCATAATTCTCATGCACCTGGAATTCATGTTTGTGGAATGTTTGTATGTCATAAATCTTATTTTGTTTCACACAGTAAATACTTTTGACTTAGCTATTATCTACTATTGAGTGTTAAAACATGGTTTCTGTAGAAAGGCAATATTAATGGCATAGATTTGCTTCATTATTTGATGTCTGGAAGTATTCCGGCATCATTCCTTTGTATGATTTATTGCCTTGACCATGTATTTCGAAATGAAATCTTATTTATTCATTTTGCAGGTTTGGATGTTGGCTCGCATGTGCCAACTGGAAAACAAAATCTTTGCTGTTGGAGAACCTGCTTATCGGTAAAGCTATCTTCAAACTCCTATACCTGTTCTTGTTTTTATTATCAACTTCTGTTTAGACAAAAATGTGTATGTTTCATTATCACACACATTACATGGCTTTCTCTTTGATTTAAGGGCCCGGAGAAGTAGAGTGAAAAGGGTGCGTGAAAGCTTGGAAAGCTCCCTTAGGAGAAGGATCGAGCTGATTGAAAGCTATGCAAGAGTATGTTATCATTCCGGAAATGCTCAGTTGGATCAGTGAAGCTCAAATACCATTGAACATGCATTCCAAATTTATGAATAATATGCCTTTTGTATTGCAGATATCTTCCATTATAGAAATTGAAGTAGAGATGGATTCAGATGTTCTTGCTGCTGAAGCAGCAGGCAGTGCAGTAAGGATCATTTTTATTATAATTTTGATATTATTTGAAAACTATAGCAAGCTAGTTATACAACACTACTATTGCTCTGTGAAGGTGCAATTTAGCATTCTACGCGCTGTTTTTCATCTTCTTTACTCTACGCAGGAAAGTATTGCTGAGCAAATACAACAAATAATGGAGCTTGAAAATCTTGAGGAAGTATGCGTTGTTTACTTTCAAATACTGTTTTTTTAATTGTAATTGCTTCTGTAATCCTGTACGTTACGTTTAAACACCACGTAGTCTTGGCATTGATAATGTTATATTCGTTCATTATTTGCAGAAATGGAAAATCCAAGCAGAGGCAAACGATGAAGCCGAAAGGCTTCTCAGTTCTGAACCCTTAACTACAGAAAATGTTTCAGAAAGATGATAACTGTGCATACTTGTACCAGAGTAAATAACCACCTTACTGGTCCATTTTCACTGTATCTGGCTATTTGTTATCGACGTCTGATGGAACAAACAGATGTTTATTTCTGGGTTTCATACGTGTTATCGTCACCAGAGGCTAATTTCTAAGTTTCAGGAGAAGTCTGCCAAAGATCTGGAAAAACTCAATTAGAAAAATGGTTGTAAAGGGAGAAAGAGAACTTGCATCACAAGGGAGGCTCAGAAGTGACCCAAACTTCACTTCTCCTTTGTCTATCTTTTATTGATTGATCTGTAAAGAAAAGATAAGATACTTCATGGTACCAACTACCAACTCTTTGGCGATTATTTGTGTAATTAGTGAACTTCACTTGCATATCATCTTTTGGAGTTGGTACATTTTGAGTTTCTTCAAGTCAAGTTCAAAATTTTGAAGTTGTGCTACATATTTAGGAGGCGTCTATAAGATTTGAAGTTTACAAGTTTGGACTAAAATTATTGGGTTTGGGTTCTGCGGAACCTGTACTTTTCACTAGCTCAACCCTTGGTGGCATTGGTTTGAATGATGAAATTTTGGAACTTTTGACTTGGGTACTCATATTTTCAACTTTCACCATCTTTTTGTCAAAAAAGCTGTGGAAAAGAAGAAAATGTTGTTGAGACAAAACTGACTTGCCACTATTTCTTGAGTAACTATTACTCTACTGTCCACTAAACTAAAATATCGTCAATGTTTATTTGTTTAATTTTTTTTTAAAAAAAATCAATATATAATTTATCACTTAAGGGTCGTTTGATTGGAAATAAGTTATTTCGAAATTAATTATTTTGGATAAGTTACTCTATTATATATGTGACAACTTATTGGTATAAATGGTGGGGAAAATAATCCAAGGATTACTTAATATCTTCAATCAAACACAGAATAAATTAATTAATTCAGCATTTCATCCCAAAATTATTATACCTTATAAATCACACAAAATGACTCCTTAGTTCTTAACTTATCCTTGTTATTAACTTTAATCATTGAATATTCATATTATTATATTTAAAGAGTAATTTACTTATGAAATTTCATTTATTACGTCCGTCGTTTATTTTTACTTGTCATATTTAAACTTGACACATTCATTAAGAAAATAATGATTGACATCCTATTTTATCATACTACTCCTATTAATAGGTGATTAGTGTTAGGTCTTGAAAAATTATTTAAGGAATAACTAACTTAATGCTAATGGTAAAATATGTAAAAATAATAATTGTCTTCTCTAATTTTCTTGTTATATTAAAAGTGACAAGTAAAAATAAAAATTCAAGTAAGGATCGAGTTAAAGTGAACAAAAGAAATACAATTCACGAATTATGCCAAGTCAATACTGAAGAAGTAAAAAAAATATACGGAAATCTTTTATTTCCCTGTCGGTAGGGAGTTCACGTGGTCAATTCTTTGTGTGTGACAGGCAAAAAGGAGGAATCAAGATGTATGATTAATGCTTGATGCCAATATGACAGTTATAACAACAATAGATTGCTAAACCTAATTTTAAAATTTGGAACTTTCTAAAGAATGATGACTCTTGCCTCTTTTTCCTTTTTTCCTAATTCAAATTTATAATAAAGTACTCCTTAATAAAGGGGGTGCTTTAGTTTATTCACTAGCTAGGATGACACTTGGTGAACAAATGTGTCTTAACCCTAACCCCTCCAATTATTGGGAAAAAATAAACAAGTAGGAATAACTTAAAATAAACATTTGGGGCCCACACAATAATTGTTAGCACAGAATCATTTGATTAAGAATGAAAGAGTACTTAATACTTATTATTCTACTACAATCCTTGTTGGTGACTAGTTGTCACCAATTATACAAATGCAAAACAAAAGAGAGAAAAATACTCTCTTTGTTTTAATTTATTTAGAATAATATGGATTAAACTGATTAATATTTTGATGTGATTTCGGATATAGAAAATTATTTTTTTAAAAATAAATTACATCAAAAGTATTATAAATCACATTAATTGATAATTCAAAATATTTTAAATATATATGATAAAAAGTTATCATTTGACTGTCCAAATAGTAATTCATTCGTTACATTTTAGTTGTCATATTGCACTTTTCGAGAGTCGGTTTGACTAATTTTCAGAGATAAATTGGATTACATTAGTTTGATATTTTAAAATAATATTTTAGATATTCAAAAATTATACGAAAAGTAATATAAATTGTAAGTTTTTCCATATCAATATGATGAATAATATATCTTAAAATGTTAGTCAATATTCATATTGTTTGACATTCAAAAAGAAAAATATTATAACTAAAAAGAGGCTGAAGAAATAACTAATTAAATACAAATAAACTGAAATGAAGGGAATGCTAAACGTAACGTGCATTAACCCAAAATCCATTTTATATTGAAAATATTTTGGGGATCTCAAGAAAACAAGAGCTTTCAATGTTTGATTCTTCGTTGAAAGTATAATAGCTATTTCTTTAATTTTGTTTTCGAATAAAGCCAATTTGGCATTTGTCACCATTTTCTAATTGTTGTTAAAAGATGCAAGTTCCTTTTTAAGCATATGCTTTGATTATGTTGTAAATATATGCGCATATAGGAAGTATTATATTGTATTTTATTTTTGGTTTTCATATGATGTTTGATATTTGTATTGAATCTCGATTATATTTGAATTCGCGCCGCATAGGGTCTCAATGACTTTTTTATACTCATAGGTCGAATCTAGACCTCTGGTTAAGGGAGGAGCAACTTCATTCACTGCATGACATCCTTTGATGGTATATGAAGTATTATATCACTTCCACTATCTCAAAATATATTTCATATTTTGCCTCTCTAAATAATTTGATTAATTTCTAAAATCAAATTAAATTATACTAATTCAATAGTATTATTTTAATATTTAAAATATATAAACATGGTATATAAAGTATTATAAGTTAACATTCTTTTTGTATCAATATGCATTATGCTCAAAAGATACATTTTAAAATACTGATTAAAATTTATATTATTATCATCAAAAAATGAAAAGCGGCAAATATTTTGAAATCGAAAAAATTTATAGTCAAACGCTAGCTGAATAAGCGCCCACCGATATTAATATTTTTTCCCAATGCCATTCTATTCCTTTCCTTTTCTTCTCCCTAAAACTATTTGAGGTATCCTAGATAAATTAAAAAATTAAGTCCAAAAAAACATCGAATCAAAAAGAAAATTACTTAGTATTTTGATTTTGGTTAACTTTCAAACACAATGTTTACCTTATTTTAAAATTAATATAAAAAAAAAAAAGAGCTTTCTTCCCATATTAGAGGTACATGAACAATTACTAACAACATTGTATTGGGATCGAAATAATCAAAACATTCTGTGAAAGTTAAATTATGATGATGATAGATGACAAAGATAAATTATCAAAAAGTCTTTATGATATACTTTGCTCAATTAACCGTCATATGATGAAATTAATATATAAATATTTTAAAGTTATTAAGATAATAAATGTCTCTCTAAATAAAATTCTCTAAACATTTACATTGTGAATGATAATGTGTTACTGTATGAAAAGAAATGATCTTTTATTAATAAAAGTCCCAAACTTTTTTTTCAAGAAAAATGCTAGTGTGTTCGAGTAGGAGAAGAAATGGTTTTTTATTTATAGAAGTCTGAAACTTCTCTTCTTAAAAAAAGGATAGATGTGGTAGTCCTTTTTTTTTTTACAAAGAAACCTTTTTGAATTATATGATTGAGATAAGATATGGAGAATAATCTGTGTATTATTCAACGAGTACAATGATATAAATATATGAAAAAAATGAGTTAACTATAGTAACTAAATATTAAAATTCCTAAAAGTCAGCTATATTATTTATAAACACTATTTTACAGATTCTATAGCACTCCCTCTCAAGTTAGAGTATAGATTTTCACCATGCACAACTTGTTACAAAGGTAATTAACTCAAGTTACATTCAATATATACTTTTGTGAACAAATCATCTAGTTGCTCTCCTATCTTCACGTAGCCGTGGGAATTACATTTTTCTTAAATCTTTTCACGAACAAAATAATAATCAACTATGTTTAATTCTTTCACGATATATTGAAATATACGAAGAGCAACTTAATTATCACCTCAAAGTTTTACTGGTATATGATGTTTCACTTTAATTTCAATTAAAAAATGATGTATCCACATAATCTCACATGCAGTTTGTGATATAGCTTCATACTTTGATTTTGCACTAGATTAAGATACACCATTTTGTTCCTTATTTCTTCATGATATTAGGTTTCCTCCAACAAAGATACAATGACTTGTAGTGGATCTTCTATCAGTGTTGGATCCAACCCAATCAACAACATCAAAGCACTCAACATGAGTATGATATATCCAGTTTAGGATCTTTTTCAAGTAATATAGAATATATTTCAAACTTCCCAATATTTGATTAAGTGCGGATATAAACTAGCTACTAATGCTTACTGCAAAAATTATATCGGAATGAGTCACAGTAAGGTTATTTAACTTTTCAACTAACTTTCTATATCTCTTTGGATCAATACAAAAATGAAATCATGCACGTTACGAGTTATTGGAATACTTTGAGGTTTGGTTGCCAACGAGCTAGGTAAGTATATACTTTCTCTGAAATAGAAAAATTGTCTTTTTTCTTTTATTTACTTTTATTTTCAAGAAGTATTTCAACTAGTCTAAATCCAGTCATCAACATATATAATAAGAAGGATCGTGCCAATTGATGATTGTCGATAGATAATCGAGTGATCATATTTGATCATTTTGAATTCAAAATTTTGAACTTCTTCATTGAACTTGCCATATCAAGTCTGGAGACTTTGCTTCAAGTAATACAAAGACTTTTTCAAATGAAAAACTTTCTTATACTCTCCTTGATTAACAAAATGTTTCTCCATATATGCTTCTTCTTTTTTAAAAAATAAAAAATTTTTTTTGATATTCAAAAATGCATTCCAAAATCAAAAAGAAAAATAAATAATAAATAAAAAAAAAAAAAGAAAAAAAAAAAAAAAAAAATAAATCCGTCTCATAGGTTTGAGCATACATTTATTTTTTTGTCATCTTACCTAGTCTCTTCTTAAGAATTGAAATCAATTGGATTTGGATTAACTGAATTACATCTTAGATTTCTTTTAATCGAGTAAATTGATCACTATATTTCATGTTTGATTTTCCTTTAATTAAGGCATATATTTTCTCATGAATCGCATTTAATCATTTAGGATGATTCAAAGCCTTTGTAACACCTCGAAAACCAAACCAAGAAAAAAATTGCAGAAACTTACCTGAAACCAGTGAACCACGGCAGGATTCACAGATCGTGACAGGGTCCACAGTTCGTTGACCTGCCCATGGTCTAAAGTTAAACTCCACTAGGCCCAGATGTCAGACCACGGGACCCTTCACAGGCCGTGGTCTGGACGACGGACTGTGGTAGTGTCCGTAAGGGCTTAGCCAGTAGGCCCCAAAGCCTAGCCCTTAGACACCCCTCACCCAAGTAAGGACCGCAAGGACCTTCACGGTCTGTGGTCCTGAAGACGGGTCGTGGGGGCATCCGTAAAGCCTAACCAGTAGCCTCCCTCGCTAGTCCCTTAGACCCCCACACCTAAGTGAAGACCACGAGGACCTTCACGGTCCGTAGTCTTTCACACGGGCCATGGGAGGGTCCGTAAAGATGGCCCCCTAGACCACCAGACCAAGTGAGGACCACGGGGACCTTCATGATCCATAGTCCCTCACGCGGTTCGTGGAAGGGGTCATGGTCAGCCTGTCTGCAGCTTTAAGTCAAGGGTCTTTTGGTCTTTTCCTATTTTATTGGACCCCTAAACTACGTCGTTTTAACCCTAAACTACATGGTTTTGATTAGCTTTAGCCTAGAAACATAACTAGAACTTACCTAAGTCATATCTTTCATCAAAAACTTAGAAAATTAGAAACGAAAGAGGAGAAAAGGTCGAGTAACCCTAGTTCAAGAACGCAACAAGTTTCCTCCAGTTCCAGCCCTGAAATCGAAGGATTTCTCCGTGGAATTCGTCACCAGGTATGTGGAATTTCACTAGTGGGTTCTTTTGGCCCATTAAGTCCCTAGAATTCAGTCACATTCTTGATTCCCTATTATTAACTAGACCTAGGGTTTCTAGAACTTCAGCAGATTATCATGAATTAGTTATTTATATGTTCCAAATCAGATTATCATGTTATTACTTCATTTCTTGCATGAATTTCAGAACCCTAGCTTGGTAGTTCTTTAGTTCTTGAATTATACATGCTAGGTCAGATATTTCAGTATTCCAGATATATATGTCTCAGCTTGAATGCATTACTTTCAGTATATTAATGTGCATTCTCAATTTGCATGTTAGTTTTAAGCTATCCAGTATATTACAAAAGTTCAGTCATAATGTGTTAATCATTTAATCTACTGGGAGTAGCATAATACTGAGTTGGACTAGGGTCAGTCACCCATATAGTCCCAGAACTACGAGCCACGTAGGTTGTAAGTCCCCTCTATGGGCATCATTTTAGTGATCACGCTAGCATGCCTCTACACCTTTGGTCGGGTGTATTGGGTCCTCTCGATAGGGCGTATACATCGGACTCCACATTTAGCTCATGTGGTTTTATTATCGGTTATTAGTAACTCCCACAGTTCAGTTAGACTCAATTGCATTGACCACATTTTAATATAATCAGTATTCAGCATGTCTAAATTTGGTCATTGCATTCAGTTAGCTCAGTATTCAGTATCTATATCATGTTCAGATTATACTCTTGCTTTATTGCTTGTTCAGTTATATGTTTATTTCAGCTTTACTCTATCATGCATGCTCAGTACCTTTCAAGTATTGACGCATACTCTGAGCTACATCTTCTTGTGATGTAGGTTCAGATTCTCAGCATCCAGATCACACTTAGTATTGCTCCCTAATATACACACAAGTGTACGTGGTCGTGCAAGTAATATAGATTCTTAAAGAAACGAGTTATCGTTCCCAAGGGACTTATGATCAATTTATATCTAACACTTAATTCTACAAATAAAAGCAAAAGTAACCGTTTAAGAGATTGTGATGATTGTTAACTACTACTAATTATGCAATAAATAAAAGTAACCAATTGTGAACGACTATGATATGATGTTTCAAGCAAGTAAAAGACAATTCTAGGGCTACAACATATAACAAATCTCATGTATCATATTCTCAGCTTAGAACTAATTTCAGTTGTCAAGTTACTGATTTATAGGGTTAATTATATGAGTCGGGCTATACACCTCTCATCGCCTACTCCAGTTAGCTACCTAACTACATCGTTGAATGGAGATAAATAGACTAATTGGCGAGCATTTATATTTCATCCTATTTCATAACCAAGCAAGGTGTTCGTCCGGGCGTCACACCTGAACACTAATCACCTCAATCTAATGGGTCGACCGAGCTCTTTATATTTGCTGGTCTATCTAACCTCTCCTCTCCTGATTTTAAGATTAGACAATATATTTATCTTATGGTGATCAAACACAAAATACTAAAACAAGAATATAGAAGTAACTTATAATGACAATTGAGAACTAATTCAAAAACCTTAAATAATCAACATTCAATTCGTAGCTACAGCCCCAAAACTAGGGCGTTTAGCCACTCATGCTATTAGAAAACCACAAAATACAATTGTTCATGTGATTTTCGAAAAATAGAAGAGTTAGAAAATCAAAACCTATTACAAACGTGAATTCTTGCTCTTGCACACCCAATAAAAATCGAACCCTAACTATGGAACCTTAAGGGTCTATTTATAAGAGTTGTAAAACTTGGAGACAAAGTCTACTACATTAATTAGGAATCCTTTCTAATAATGTTTTGCTGAAAAAGTCAGAAATTTTGTGGGGTTTCGTGCCTCCCATCGCGCCTACAGATTGCCTCTAAAGTCTCCTCCTTGGCGCGTCACGCCTCTCAGTGCACTTAAGGAGGGACTCTGAAATGTGGCCCTTGGCGCGTTGCGCCTCTCAGCGGACCATAAAATCATCTCTAAAGTACCACTAGTGGCGCGCCGCGCCAACCACTAGTGGTTTTTGCCTTGGCCATTTTCTTGCACATCTTTGATCTTTTTTTCTTCGTTCCAACTCCAATTCCTTCGAGAGTTCCTGAAACAACTAATCATGTGTGTAAGTGCATAATCATCACAAGTTACACCAAAAATCAAGCTAGTAACTAAAGATCATTCTTCAATCTAATCAATTCATGGGCCAATATTGACAACTTACGCATATAAATATGCCTAAGATTACCATCCCACACTTAGACTTTTGTTTGTCCTCAAACAATCTCTAGACTATCAACTCTTTTCAGAACCCTTGGACTTATAAACCCACCTTAAAATCAACCAAACATTTTTAATCATGATCTTGTAGTTCACAATGGATGCAACATTTCACACATTTACGTTAAGTTACAACACATGTTCGAAGAATGACTCTTTTATTATTTTTCTGGGCTAATGCAAACTCATACAAACACATCATTAGATAATCCTACACACGCCATGAATCCCCTCACTTGTTCTTGTTTAGTAAAGCCTTTCACTCAAGCAATTACAATATCAACAAGACCTATTTTTCAAACAATCAACTCACTCTCACAAAAGAAATCCTTACTCTTCTCAATATACCATAAGCTTGCCAATAGTGTATTCTTACTTTTGCATTATATTTCTCAAGGAATCAAAAGGACTTTCATTTGGTTGTAATGTCAGCTTAAGGTAAGGGAGGGAATATTTAGGAACCATTTTAGTGACTACACTTCCCTAATGCACATGTCATCATCTTGCCAACAATCTCCTTCATAGTTTTTCTTTCTTTCCTCCTAGTACACACTTCATGAATATTTACCCCATTCTGTTGCTCCATCTTTGCCCTCTATATCATTTTTTTTTCATGCCTTTGCACTAGCCACCCTCACTCTAGATTTTAAGGTCTGAGTAAGGTACACATTATCCTTGATAGGACCAGGGCCAATGTTTCAAACATAGTTTTGAACTAGCCACCCTCAATTGAGTTGAGGTGCACATTGTCACTAAGGACCAGGGCCAAAACAAATTTTTACTTATACTTTTGTTTTCCACACAATGTAGCATTTCACCCTTTATTATATTAACCAACAATTTTCAACCCTTCTTCTTAACATAGTGCATTAGGGCTCTTATTAGGATCAAAAGAACATGGTATCAAACAAACGGATTTCTTCTTATCATGTGGGTTATCAATAAACAAGGCTAGAGGCTCAATGGGGCTTCACTAGGGATAATTTTTATGGTAGGCATACAAATAGAATCAAGAATTGGCTATTTCAATGTAACGCCTCAATCACATTCCCTAAATCATACACGCTACTAATTCAACACACACAAGGCAAGTTCTAGATATCAAGTTAAGCAAGAACCAATCAACTCTCGCCACACATGGCATCATGACACATATACAGACATACCAACTAACATGCTCATACAACTTGCATTACGGTATCACTACACAATTAAGCCAATTTATTGTATTTCATTTTGAGTCAAACTAAGAACACATGCTTGTTACAAGGTTAACATTCTATTGTACTTTTCCAATTGTGACTACTCATGACGTTTGGCTAACTTTTTCGGACATAGGTTCAAAAGACCAAGGTTGGTTTTTCAATCCTACTCCTCTATGTGACTAATTTCCCTTATGACGGTCTTCATTCATCCATCATTGGGAACTGTCACTCTTATGACGACTCTAAGACTCAATAAAGCAGTAAACTAGTCCTAGTCGGTTCAAAGGGACAATCCTCAGTAAAATTACCGAAAACAAACTCTGAGGAACCCAACATAAAAAAATTTAAAAATTTAACTAAAAACAAACACTAGACTCGATAAAGCAGTAAATAACTATATATAATAGAGACATATTACCCCACCCACACTTTAAAAATAAGCACTGTCCTCAGTGCACAATTAAAACAAAGTATATAGTTAGGAATACTCTCTCGGGCCTCTAGGCCTCGTCATCACCTCCATCGAACACCATTAAGGCATTTGCCTCCTCATCCACAGCATCATCCTCCTCATCATCCATTGCCTCATCATCATCCAAAGGCTCCAAAAAAGCTGGACCAGACTTGCACAGAAAGGATGCATTCTCGATCAATGGATAGCGATCCGCCAAGGTTTCTATCTCCTCGTCAGTAACCAGACGTCCTCCTATCCGCAACTGCAGCTCTGCCATACCGAACATTCTTGCCATGACGTTGTCATCTCGGGCTTGCCTCTCTTGAGTAGTCAAGACAGGTCCATGGGACGTGTCTAATGCCTTTGTTTGAGTCACATCAACTAACTTACCCGTCAGATCCGGGTGATAAGCAACATTCATGTCCACTGTTTCCTCTTCAATACCCTCAGCCCTCAGAAAACGAGTGATCAACCCCCCGTAACAGAATCTCCACCTCAAATTATTCCTAAATTTCATTATAGTTTGCCGCAGGATTGCCCCAACACTAATGGGCATTCCCTTCATCAGCATATAGACCAACACTACCCTATCCCTTGTCACTTCAGTCAAATGTTTGGCAGGTAGCAGCACACTACACGCTATCTTCAGCCACACCCTAGCAACTTGATTAAAGTTAGCAAAATTTAGGGTATTATGCCTCCCAATATCCTTACTCCACTCCCACCTAGCCGTCGAATCAACCCCACATAAGGTATGTCGGATATCCCTATAAGGAGGTTTATCCTTCAAGCCATTAAACTCATCTGGGTCATGATTCGGGGTTCCTAACAACTCATTCAGAATTCGAGCAGAAAACTTGACATTTTCCCCTGAACCGCGATTTTATACTTTGCTTGATGGCGATTAGCATAGAATTCCCTTACTAATGTCAAATTGCAATCCCCTAAATTTTCAAATATAAACCTCAGTCATAACTCAATCACAGTCCGATATATAACATGAAATTGCGACTGCAATCTTACCTCATTCACAAATTCGTCGCCCATATATTTCGCCTCTTTTTGACATTCGAACCATTTTCAGCCATACCTTTGCACAACCTTTTTGCCAAATTTTTGCACCGATTCCCGACCACTAGAGGACTCGAAAGTTTCGCCCTTTCTACTCCACTTGGAACCCGCCACATTTTTTGCTTTTGGAGCCATCACCACTTGTTAAGAGAAGAAAAATGGAGAAAAGAAAAAAATTAGAAAAAAATTGGAAGGGGGAGGTGGGGTTGGCTGGCAGTGGGTAGTGGTGAGGGAAAGAAAAATAAAAAATTGGTGGAGTGAGAGATAGAGAGTTGGAGAAAAGTAGTGTTGGAGTTGTAGGTGTTGAGATTTTATAGTGGGTGGTGGGGAAGAATAAAAATTGTTGGTGTTAATGGAGGTTTTTGAAGATGAAAGGTGAGAAGAAAAGAATGGGTAGTTTGGGGGAGGGGAAAGGTTTAGTGGTGGAAGTTAAGGAATTTTGGGAAGAGAGGAGTTGGAGTTGGAGTTTGGTGGGTTAATAATGGAGGAAGGTGAAAAAGGGAAGAAGAAGAAGAAGAAGAGTTGGAGAGAGTTTAGGGAGGGGGTCGGTTGAATGTGGTGAGAATGGAGGTTGAATAGAAGTTTTAGGGATTTAAGGGGAGTGGGTCGGGTTGGATCCGGGTAAAAACCCAGTTTTGTTTAAAAAAACTGGGCAGTGGGGCGATGGGAGGGGCGACGCGCCTCTCAACGCGCCTGAGATGGCACTCTGACGTGCGAGGTCTGGCGCGGCGCGCCTGAAAGTGTTCTCTGCGTTCGATGCCAGGCGTGGCGCTTCAACCAGTGCGCCTGACTCATTTTTTTTTTTTACTATTACAAACTAAGTTACAAACAATGAAAAATCCTATTTAGCTAAAACTAAGAACTAAAATAACTTCCTAGATTCTACGAATTTAAACTATGCTAAAATAATAAAAATAAAAATTTCAAACACGAACTACATATCTATTACATATTATTTACGGGTTGCCTACCATGTAGCGCTTGATTTAATGTCGCGACACGACGCAGCTTGGATCATTCCTCACCAAAGTAGTGTTTCACCCTTTGCCCATTGACCAAGAACGTAAGGCCAGTCTTACTTTTAAGTTCAACAGCCCCATGTTCTGTTATTTTGACCACTTCGAAAGGACCACTCCACTTCAACCTTAGTTTTCTGGGGAATAACCTTAGTCTAGAGTTAAAGAGTGGTACCTTATCTCTCGGATTGAAAGTACGAGCTACAATGTGCTTGTCATGCCACCTCTTCGTTTTTTCTTTGTAAAGCTTGGCATTCTCATAAGCGTGGAGCCTAAACTCCTCAAGTTCATGCAACTGATTCACTCTCTTTTTACAGGCCAGCTCGGGGTCCAAGTTCAATCTCTTAATTTCCCAATAAGCTTGATGTTCTAATTCTGCCGGAAGATGACATGTTTTACCAAATACTATGTGATAGGGAGAAGTCCCTATTGGTGTCTTATACGCAGTCCTATATGCCCACAACGCATCATCTAATTTCTCAAACTAATCTTTTCTCTGCGCATTCACCGTTTTCTACAAAATTTGCTTCACCTCTTTATTTGAAACCTCCACTTGGCCACTCGTTTGAGGATGGTAAGTTGTAGCAACCTTATGACGAATACCATATTTAGCAAGAAGGTTTTTAACAAGATGGTTAATAAAATGCTTACCTCCATCACTTATGATTGCCCTTGGAGTGCCAAAACGGGTGAAAATGTGCTTCTTTATGAACTTTATCACTAACCTTAAATTATTGGAAGGAAGAGCGACAACCTCAACCCATTTACTAACATAATCCACAATTACAAGAATGTATTGTTTTCCACAAGATGGCAGGAAGGGACCCATGAAGTCAATACCCCACACATTAAAGATTTTCACCTCCAAAATATTATTTAGCGGCATCTCATGTCTTCTTGAAATAGTATCCAACCTTTGGCATTTATCAACCCTGTACAAAAGGAATAGAATCTTTAAATAACGAGGGCAAAAAAAAAATAGATTGTAGTACCTTATGAGCAGTACGCTCTCTTCCGTGGTGACCTCCATATGGGATAGCATGACAACTTACGAGCACTTTGTGAACCTCATACTCTGGAATGCATCTTCTCACTATCCGGTCCACACCTTGTTTGAACAAGAACGGTTCATCCCAGATATAGAACTTAGCATCATGATTAAGCTTTTTCTGTTGTTGGGTGGTTGCACCCGGAGGATACTCTCCACTTACTATCAAATTCACAATGTCTGCATTCCATGGCACTTGAGAGCTATCTAATGCCATCAATTGTTCATCCGGAAACTCTTCTCGAATTTGCTCACCTTCATTCACATGGGAAAATCCTCCAACCTAGACAAGTGATCTGCTATTTGATTTTCAGTACCTTTCCTATCTTTGATCTCAAGGTCAAATTCTTGGAGAAGCAATATCCATCGAATCAGCCTTAGTTTAGTATCCTTCTTGTTGAATAGGTACCTAATAGTTGCATGGTCAGTAAAAACAATCACTTTAGTACCTACCAAATATGATCTGAACTTCTCGAATGCGAACACTAGAGCCAACATCTAATTCTCAGTCACAGTGTAATTAGCTTGTGTAGAGTCAAGGGTCTTGCTTGTATAATAGATCAAGTGGAACACTTTATTCTCTCTTTGTCCCAACACTGTACCCACTGCTATGTTGCTTGCATCACATATGAGTTTAAATGGTAATTCCCAATCAGGAGCAATTAAGATGGGAGCCTCAATTAAGTTCCTCTTCAATATCTCAAAAGCTTTCAAACACATCTCATCAAAATCAAACTTCACCTCCTTTTCCAAAAGGCTGCACATAGGTCTTGCAATCTTTGAAAAATCCTTGATGAATCGCCGGTAAAAGCCTGCATGACCAAGAAAACTAAGCACCCCTTTTATGGAAATGGGAGGGAGCAATTTTTCAATAACTTCTACCTTGGTCTTATCAACCTTTAAACCAGCCTTAGACACCTTGTGTCCGAACACTATCCCCTCTCTAACAAAAAAATGTCCCTTTTCCTAGTTTAGAACTAAGTTAGTGTTCTCACATCTAGCAAGTACTTTATCAAGATTTCGGAGACATATCTCAAAAGACTTCCCAAAGACAGAGAAATAATCCATGAACACCTCTACAAAGACTTCTACCATATCATGAAAAATGACCATTATACACCTTTGAAAAGTTGTCGGTGCATTGCAAAGTCCGAATGACATGCGTTTGAAAGCATAGGTACCATAAGGACAAGTGAACATGGTATTTCCCTGATCCTCGAGGGCATTTAAAATCTGGTTGTAGCCGGAATACCCATCTAAGAAACAATAGTATTCTTGCCCTGCTAGTCGGTCAAGCATCTGAACAATGAAGGGAACTGAGTAGTGATCTTTTCGGGTAGCATCATTTAGTTTCCAGTAATCCATACAAATTCTCCACCCTGTCACTGTTCTAGTAGGAATCAACTCATTCTTTTCGTTCCTTACCACTGTCATACCTCCCTTCTTAGGAACATATTGTACCGGACTTACCCACTTACTATCAGAGATCGGGCACACAATTCCAGCATCTAACCACTTTATAACTTCCTTTCTTACCATTTGTTTCATCAAAGGATTTAGCCGACGTTGATGTTGTGCCCTTGGTTTGTGATCCTCTTTCATGTAAATTCTGTGCATACATAACACCGGACTAATCCCATGAATATCAGCTTTCTGCCATCCAATTGCTTTCTTCCTCCGCTTTAAGATCCTCAATGCCTCATCAACTTGTAATTCAGACAACTCTGCAGAAAGTATAACATGCAAAGTTTCATTAGTACCCAAATAAGCATACCTTAGGTGAGCCGACAAAGTTTTTAGTTCCAGCTTGGGGGCTTCTTCGATGGAGGGTTTGGGTGGAGGCCCTAACTCACGATCTAATGACTCCGCTTGAGGCTTACGAGTGTCTACTAGTGCTAGATTCAAACATGTTTCTATCTTTTGAGCCTCAGTATCTCCTTCCACCTCATGACCTGTTAACATTCTCTCTAAGGGATCTTTAGGCACAACTACTTGTGATTATACTATTTGATCAACCACAGTAATAACAAACAACTCTTTATAGATATAAGGCAATTTTAAAGAGCGATAAACATCAAATACATCAACCTTATAATGTGGCCTTATGTTAGTTAACCAGCTGCTACATCAATCAATGCCCTATCCGTGGCCAAGAACGGACGTCCCAAAATGAATGGAACTTCAGAATCAGGTTCAAAATCTAATACCACAAAATCTACAGGAAAAATCAATGAACCTACTTGAACTAACATATCTTCTACCACCCCCTCAAGCCTAGCAATGGATTTATCAACAAGTTGGAGAATAACAATGGTTCTTTTAGGACTACCTAACCTCAGCTTTAGATATAATGATAATGGCATCAGATTTATACTTTCCCCTAAATCACACAATCCGCGGGCATGAACACTTTTCCCAATTGTAATATGCACAGTAAAACTACTCGGATCTTTTAAATTTTTAGGCAGTCTGTTTTAGATCCTATAGCTATACTCCTCAGTAAGTGCTACAGTTTCATACTCCGTGAGCCTCCTCTTGCTAGCCATAATGTCCTTCACGTATTTAGCATACTTCGGGATACCCTGCAAAATGTCAACCAAAGGCAGATTAATGTGAACCTGTTTAAGAAGAGAGAGAAACGTATCGAAGCATTCATCTTCATTCTACTTTTTGAGCCTTTGAGGAAACGGAGGTGGTAATAACTTTTGAGGAATGGGTACCTCAACATTGGAGCTTTTTACTACCTCTTCCATTTTATTTTATTTGGTACTTTCTTTCGTATCTCTCTTCTTTGGAGCTAGTTCCTCTAATTGTAACCCACTTCTAGTACTCACCGCATGTAATTGCTTTATGTTGGGTTTAGTATCACCGGACAGCCCACCTTGGGGACGCAAGTTCAGAGAATTAGCTACTTGCGCAACTTGTTTCTCTAAAATCATTTGGGACATTTGGATGTTTCTGATGTTCTCATCTTGCTTATCTATTCTAGCATTTAATTTGATCCCTATTTCAGTCATGAGCTTTTGGAGTAGCTCTTCATTGGTCATCCCCCCTTTTGGTGCAATAGGATTTGCGTCTTGGTAGGATTTTAGTATTGTTGCCCAGCCCCTTAAGAACGGTATTGGTTAGCCCCTTGCACTTGATTTTGGTTTTGGTTCTCACCCCATAAGAAGTTAGGATGGTTCCTCTAACTAGGTTTGTAAGTGTTACCATAATTTTGCTGAACTCCACCCCTTTGCGCATTACCCACATAGTTTACAGAATCTGAGTTTGCCTCACATTACTCAGTTTCATGAGTTCCACTACCATATACCCCACACCAATTTAATGCATATTGTACCATGTTAACCGGTACTTGATTTAAGGATATACGTTTGAAATGTATGGCTATATTGTGTTGCATCGTATATAGTTTAGCATTTATGGCGGTGGCTTGATCTACATCTAAAATTCATGCAGCCTTTTGGGTTGTGGTTCTAGGCATTTCCCCCTCATACCCTGGGTTCCCTTCGGAGAGTCTATCGAGTAAGTCGAACAACTCTTCACATGGTTTTGCTAGGGCCTATCCAATTGCTACACTATTAAGAAGCACACGAGCATTATAATATAAACCCTCAAAGAAAGTGTGAGCAAGTTCCTCATTAGTTTGCATGTGGTGCAGGCAAGGATTTAACATTTGTTTGAAACGAGCCCATGCTTGGTACATATCCTCCCCTTGATTTTGAGTAAAGCTTAATATCTCACTCCTCAGCTTAGCGGTTTTCTTGGATGGGAAGAATCGATCCAAGAAATTCTTTGCTAGATTATCCTAGGTAGTGATGGAGTTTGGTGGCTCAGAATCTAACCAACGCCTTGCGGCTCCTAACAATGAGTATGGGAACAAAGTCAGCCTCACATAGTCCGATGAGACTCCAGTTGGGTTGTATGTATCAGTAATATCTATAAAGTTCCTAAGGTGGATTTGAGGATCCTTGTGGGGGAGACCCGTGAATTGCCCATTAGAATGGAGGAGTTGTATCATGCCTTACTTTAGTTCAAATCTACCCCCCGGTGGAGGTTTCCTAATACTAGATACCAAATTGGCTGTGAGTGGGACTGTCACATCACGGACGGGCCTTATGGGTACGACAGGGGGTACCTATCGGTTATTCAAGTTCCCTTGGTTGTTCAGATTCTCTGGTTATTCACATTGTCTTGGTTATTCTCATCATTGTCCCCCCTAATACCTAACCCCAACTCTCTATGTCGTCCTTGATTTGCCATTTTCCTGCACTAGCGTAAAGCTCTTTCGGGTTCGTTGTAAGGTTCGACAAGTTCTCCTTTTCGAGCCAAACCTGAAAGTCAAGTGCCTGCAGTAAACAAGCTAAGATCAAGTAATCAATACCTGAATATTTTAATGGTAGACTTAAGAAGATCGAATATAAATGAATTTCTAAGTCCTTGGCAGCGGCACCAAAAACTTGTTGCACCCCAATATACACGCAAGTATACGTGGTCGCGCAAGTAATATAGATTCTTAAAGAAACGAGTTATCGTTCCCAAGGAACTTATGATCAATTTATATCTAACACTTAATTCTACAAATAAAAGCAAAAGTAACCGTTTAAGAGATTGTGATGATTGTTAACTACTACTAATTATGCACTAAATAAAAGTAACCAATTGTGAACAACTATGATATGATGTTTCAAGCAAGTAAAAGACAATTCCAGGACTACAGCAAATAACAAATCTCATGTATCATATTCTAGGCTTAGAACTAATTTCAGTTGTCAAGTTACTGATTTGTAGGGTTAATTATATGATTCGGGCTGTACAATTCTCGTCGCCTACTCCAGTTAGCTATCTAACTACATCGTTGAGCGGGGATAAATAGAAATAGACTAACTGGCGATCATTTATATTTTATCCTATTTCATAACCAAGCAAGGTGTTCGTCCAAGCGTCACACCTGAACACTAATCACCTCAATCTAATGGGTGGACCGAGCTCTCTATATTTTCTGGTCTATCTAAGTTCTCCTCTCCTGATTTTAAGATTAGACAATATATTTATCTTATGGTGATCAAGCACAAAATACTAAAACAAGAATATAGAAGTAACTTATAATGACAACCGAGAACTAATACAAAAACCTTAAATAATCAACATTCAATTCGTAGCTACAGCCCCAAAACTAGGGCGTTTAGCCACTCATGCTATTAGAAAACCACAAAATACAATTGTTCATGTGATTTCCAGAAAATAGAAGAGTTAGAAAATCAAAACCTATTACAAACGTGAATTCTTGCTCTTGCACACCCAATAAAAATCAAACCCTAACTATGGAACCTTAAGGGTCTATTTATAAGAGTTGTAAAACTTGGAGACAAAGTCTACTACAATTAGGAATCCTTTCTAATAATGTTTTGCTGAAAAAGTAAGAAATTTCGTGGGGCTTCGCGCCTATAGATTGCCTTTGAAGTCTCCTCCTTGGGGCATCGCGCCTCTCAACGCGCCTGAGGAGGGACTCTGAAGTGTGGCCCTTGGCGCGTCACGCCTCTCAGCACTTCAAAAAATTATCTCTGAAGTACCACCAGTGGCGTGCTGCACCAACCAGTGCGTGAGCCACTAGTGGTTTTTGCCTTGGCCATTTTCTTGCACATCTTTGTCCTCATTCTTCAAAGACAATAGTCATGTTATCTTTCAGTTTTCATTATTTTAGTTTCAGTTTTGCTAGACTTAGTTGGGGCATGTCCCAGCACTTCTAGTTAGTTAGAGGCTATTTTCAGACATAGTTAGATTCAGCTTAGTATTTGAGTTTGATATTTCTTTTGTATTAAACTCTTAGATTTGATATTCAGTTTTAGTATATGGGTATTCCCCATCATTTCAGATTTATTTATGATTGCCTTCCGCATCAGTTTTATTTCTCAGTTTATCTTTAGTATGCTCATGATTATGCCAGCAAGGTTAGCTTTGGGTCACTTGTGATCCTAGGTCCCGTGTTTGTGTTTGATCACAAGTGACCCCAAGCTAACCCTGCTGGCATAATCGTGAGCATACTAAAGATAAACTGAGAAATAAAACTGATGCGGAAGCTAATAATAAATAAATCTGAAATGATGGGGAATACCCATATACTAAAACTGAATATCAAATCTAAGAGCTTAATACAAAAGAAACCTCAAACTCAAATACTAAGCTGAATCTAACTATGTCTGAAAATTGTCTCTAACTGACTAGAAGTGATGGGACATGCCCCAGCTAAGTCTAGCAAAACTGAAACTAAAATAAATGAAAACTGAAAGATAACATGACTATTGTCCTCGAAGAATGAGGACTTACCACTGATACTGCTGAACTGGAGATCGAGAACCGATCTAAGCGTGTTGATTCTTTGATGACAATACATCAGTCGATACATCAACTGTTCAGCTGAATTTGCACATTCTTTGATGATAATACATCAACCGATCTAAAATAATGTATTGTTTCTAGGCAGCTTAGACATGCAATTTCACCTAGGTACGTAAATTATTCTTCGAATAAATAGGCGGAAGAACTTTTATCTCCAAGCATTAATAATTCTGTCAAAATTCATAATCATCAATAACACTTATCCAGCAATAATCGTCTTTCAAAAATTTCTACCTTTCACTTGCACATTAATGACAACACGTCAATGAAATTGTGCTTTTGTGAATTCATTAGAGAAGGATTGATTTTCGTGAAGGAGGAAAAGGGGGTAAGATTTTTTGTATGACAATAAATCACCTGTCGATCTATGCCTAATTAACAACTTTTAAAGGCTCCATAACAATTTTGTGTATTGAACTATATCTATTTTGTGTGTGATATATATATATATATACACTACTGTACTTTGTATTAGTACAAGAAACCTAATAAATTCATTTTTGTTTAAATCCAAGCTCTGAAATTGTAGGAAAATAAGAATTCATTTATGATTCTACCTACTTGGACAAACTTGAATAATCATTATTTATTCGTTTGTGGTCTATTCAATTTGAATCATGTTGTTGATGAGTGGTAAATTATCGCTCATTTGAGACTCTTTTCATATGATTTTTTGGCACTAAAGTAGAGAAAAAGGATAACTCTTCATTGAATTGTGTTGATTTCAGGTATTTATTGATGGGAAGGAACATGATGGAAAAGAGAGGAAAAGAACTTGAACCTAACAGAAATATTGCCTATGATGTCGCAACTACGTAGAGAGGTTAACTTAAAAGAATGGTCAACAGGACATTTAAGCGATCATGTGGGAGTCACTTTTGCAAACATGTCACAAAAGGCAGGGTATGATCTTGGACGTATTTATATGCCCAATTACTACGAATTGCCCATCTTTCACATGAGTTTAAGAACATTCGATATTCTAAATTGACATGTTTGACGTAGGATTATGATGATTGCATAATGAGAGCAAAGGAAACAAAGACGACAAAGTCACCACAGAAGAGAGAAGCAGACCACCACACCCACCGTGGCATCATCGCGCCAGCCCAAGAATTATTGATGGTCATTTTTGGTGCACTGCTGGCGCAATGCACCAGCCTTCCAAGCGCATTCCAGGCGCGATGCCCCAGCCCATGACCGACTTGCTGGGCGTAATTTGGTTTAATTAGGATTTCTACTTGGGCTAGAATTCGAAATATTCTTCCTAAACTCTATAAATAGGACCCTAGGGTTATTTTGAAAAATGTCGACTTCTTTTTGGTGTGCATGAGCAAGGATTAACACATTATCATAGGTTTCAATTCTTTAACTCTTTCTTTACTTTGGAATTGCATGAACAATATTATATTTGAGTTTTTGAATATTATGAGTGGCTAGACGCCCTTGTTCTGGGGCTGTAGCTATGGATAATTGTTGAGCATCAACTGTTTTGAATTAATTATGAATTATAGTTTGAAGCTGCTTTTGTGTTCTTATTTTAATATTTCTTGATTGCCCATCATAGAGATAAACATCTTGTCTATTCTTGGACTCGGGAGACGATAAGGTCATAGACCAAAGAATACAAAAAGTTAGATCTTTCTTGCATATCACTTGATTAGATTCGTGTTTAGGATTGACACCCAGACGAACACCTAGCTTAGTTACAAAACAGAATGAAATATAAATGCTCGCCAATTAGGATTGTCTATCCCCGCTTAATGATGTAGTTATACATCTAATTGGAGTAGGCGATTAGATGTTGGGAGACCAAGATCATAAGATCAACCCTGTAAACTAGTAACTTGATAACCTTAATTAGTTCATTACTTGAGATGCGATACATGAAATCTGATATATGTTACAGCCCTGAAATTGTCTCTTACTTGTTTAAAACATCAAATTGAAGTTGTTCATACTAGTTACTTTATTTATTAAATTTGTCGTAGTAGTAATAAATAACAATCAAACTCTTTTGAAGATACTTTTGTTAAATTGTGGAATTAAGTTAGTTAATATAAATTGATTGTAAGTCCCTTGGGTACGATAACTCGTTTCTAAAAAATAAATATACTACTTGTGCAACCACGTACACTTGCGTGTGCATTTGAGCGCAACATGGTACACTTCACCAATAGGATCGTCGCTTTGGCGATGCCCTCTTTTGCAAACTTCTAGTTGCTTTAGCAAGGCCCGAACATTTGGACAAGAACAAAATTGGACTTTTACCGATTTCAGACCCAAATTCTCACAAAGGGTTGAGGAAAAACATTATCCAAGGATCCATTATTGAATATTGAGTTGTTTAATATTATCTGAGAGTTTAGCTTAGAGAAAAATTTATAGAGTTCATTTTTGGGTTGAGACTTTGAAGGCAAGTTGCCTCATAATTCATCCTTTGGATTGAAGATTGTGTTCTTAATAGTAAAATTTCTTATCCTATCTTCCTTCCCTTGCTTTGTATTGCATGAATTGTGGGTGCAATTGCTAATTGAGATTGAAGTTTTAAGCTTGAACTAGACATTCCTTTGGGTCTTTGATTTCTCATTCTATTGCTTTTATATTTGATTCCATGCTTGATATTCGTAAAATGGATTTAGTATAATTTTCATGTTTGAATTTATGATTTGAGAGTGCACGCTTAGATCTAGTTTTCGATCTTTATGGGTTGCTTGAAAGAGAATTCGTGAAGTGGAGAATTAGATTAATAAATACATATTAGTCTTCAATCTTGAGTTTGCTTGAAAGAGAGATTTAGGTTTTCATTGTTGAATGCAAGACTTGCTTGAAAAAGAAGTTTAAATTAAGTTATTAGGTTGTTTTGTTGAATTACATAATTGAGACCGAAAAGAGATTTCATGATATAGCACAATGACATCGAAAGAATACTTGTGTTGTTTAAGATGACCTAGCCTACCTGTGTAGAGATTGCAATCGATGTTGAATGAGTATTGGGTTTTGAATTTTCTAATTTTCAACTATCCTTTGCTTGAATAGATCTTTTCCAAAATCTTAATTGTGTTACCAAAATAACTTTTATTGATAATTGTGTATTATTAAGTGTAAATTCAAACTAGTAGCTTGTAATTTTTTGTCTTTTTAATTGTCGACAATTGTTCCTTGTGAAATTCGATCCCGACTCTTTTGTTAGATATTTTTATTTCTAACAATCGCTTACTCTTTTAATTTATTTTGAGGGTAATTTAAGCATTATCAGGTATTATTTTAGATAACCACTCCTAGTAGGAATTGCTCTTAGCATTTTCTCTCCTTAAAATTATTATTGTATAAAAATTAATATGCTCATTACCCATTGTTATTGTAATTTCACAATGGAATCATTACAAAATTTTAGCATTAAAATAGGATACAAACACACTTATTTATACACTTCATATAAATATATCCTCCATTTGGATTGAATTCCTCCGATTGAATAAACTTACCAATTTTTTCTTAAATAACATGTTACCCTTTTGGGCCTTGATACACCTAAATTACCTCTCTCAAAAGAAGTATAAAGTGGTTGTCGTTCAAATATAGAACCTAGCAAAGTTTAGGATCGAACTTACGAGGAACATGGTTTTGCCTTAGTTCAATTGGTATTATTCGTGCTCTTAGTTAGATTATTTCTATAAAGGGGGGAGGGGGTCGTGTAATCAGAAGTAGTTTTAATATTGTCACAAGTAGAAAGTAACAAAGTAACAATTTCACGTGTTTTGACTTAATAAAAGACGAAACTAGGGTTATGTGTTTCCCATGAATTCATAACTTAGAAAGACCATGTATTAGTAACCATGTTTGGTGCAACACATGCAAGATCGGTAAGTTAATTATTATGTAAGTGGATGATTGCCTAAATAGATGAATTTCACCTCGCAACATGGTTAGTCTATGGGTGTATAATTTACTAACTCTTACCTTTGATCCCAAATTAGCTATCTCTGGATAAGTTTAAGCTATTAGATGAGGATTGATAGCCTCAAATCTTTGTTGTGTATTCTATTTTCCCATTTGTTACCACCTTGGAGGAATAAGGTGAGTTCTGACACAGTGCTTTGTTAAAAAGCAATCAAAGCGAAGGGAAAAACAATACATGTAAGCACACCCTTCAAGAATTACTATGTATTAGGGCTACTTTATTAATTTTTCATGGTTCAAACATTATGCGAGATCTTCACAACTCATAATTCATGTGAAATTTACAATTTCTTAAAACTATTTGATACGATTGACATTTGATGTTTGATGTCCATTTGATGTTAAATTTTAATTTGGTGTTACACTCCTTCTTTTTTGATTACTTAATTTTATGAATAACTATTTATACATATTGTAATTATATTTAAATCATTTACAAATATTTATACTAAGTAGCATACAATACACATATTTTCTATTCTAAAATTAATTTTTTTTAAGCATATACAAATCTTATAATAATTACAAGGGACAAACGTGCAATCACTTCCAAAAACTAATAACTAAATAATTATAAATAATACGTGCATAACTCTAACCCGCATCGAAACTACCCCTAATGGTGTGTTTTCATTTCCATTACCTACTGTAATAATGAGGGAGGAGTAACTCTGTAGTATAAACAGCCGCCGATGCAAAACTTTTTTTTCTTGACAGACTGCCGACGTGATGAAACTTCCTTCCCACATGGCCATTTTTTTCTTCCTTAAAACTATTCTTTGATTTGTATTCTTTACACCCAATGACAGAGAAGAGCTGACGTCATTCTTTTTCTCACAAATCACCATTATATAAAGTAGACTTTGGACTCTGTTTCAAGTCCGAAAACATCAGATTTTCATTCTCTAACCTCAAATCGAACCTCTTTTTCTTGAACTTTTGGTTTTGTTTATTGTGATTTGGATCAATGTCGAAGAATATATTGGTGACGGGTGGAGCTGGGTATATTGGGAGTCACACGGTGTTACAGTTGCTGTTGGGTGGTTATAAGACAGTGGTGGTTGATAATTTGGATAATTCATCTGCAATTGCAATCAAAAGGGTTCAGGAACTTGCGGGTCGATTTGGGTCTAACCTTTTGTTTTACAATGTGGGTTTTTTTTCTCTTTTGAATCGGTGATTTATTGAATATGTGGAGTCGGGTATATCTGGATGTAAAGATTGGGTTGGAAATTGTTGCATATGTTTTCTTATAATGGGTGGTGATTTGGGTCTATCGTGATTTTTAGTTTTTTTTCGATGTGAACTTTTGAATTCAGATATCTGTAGGATTTGGTACTTTTCTGCTCTGTGATATGTTTGTAGAGTGTTTTGTAGTGTCAAGCTTTTGATTGTTGTTTCATTTGCTCTATTTCTGTTCCTGATTTCTATGGTTTTTGTTGTTTTGAACGTCAGATTGATCTGCGTGATAAGCCTGCAGTTGAAAAGCTTTTCGAGTCTAACAAGTAAGTTCTGTACAGCCTTCTTCTTTATTGATTACTGTTCTGTTGTTATTCTAGCCCATGTTGTTTTATCCACAGTGCAGTATGCTGAAAACTTGATAATCATGATGAATTATGCACTGTTTATTGGAAAATTTGGTCTTGTCTGGCATTTTCTAACATGATGGTTTAATGTTTATTTTTGGGTGTTGGCTCCCTTGCTTTACTTTATTTCTTTAGTTCAGCATCTATTACATATGTGATGCAGGTTTGATGCTGTTATACATTTTGCTGGACTAAAAGCAGTGGGTGAAAGTGTTCAGAAACCTTTGATGTACTATAACAACAATATTACAGGTACAATTACCCTGCTGGAAGTCATGGCAATGCGTGGATGCAAAAATGTATTTCTTCGCTACTCTTTTGCTTATCTTAATAATACATCTTTTCTTTGTTGCAACTTGTTATATTTACTGGTTTTATGTCTTCAACTATTCAGCTTGTGTTCTCATCATCATCTACTGTCTATGGTTGGCCAAAAGAGGTTCCTTGTACTGAGGAATCTCCCATAAGTGCTGCAAATCCTTATGGAAGGACAAAGGTATCTTTTTTGAGTTGTCTCGTCTGGTCAATGAAGCGGATATCTATGATTCTAAAATCTAAAAAGGGTATCTCATTGACTGCCCCTCTATATTGAGGCTGCTGAGCAGCCAAGTCTTATACCTTCCCTTGTCCTTTTCTTTTAAAGGAGGATGGGGCGTGGGGGGTGTTTGTGTTCTCTCTTTTCCTGTTAACCAGAATTCTGGTTACGTGTATGCTGTGTGTTTATATTTAAAAGCTAAATAGACTTATTTTTCAGCTCTTCGCTGAAGATATTTGCCGAGATGTCTACCATTCTGACTCTCAATGGAAAGTCATATTGTTGCGGTACTTCAATCCTATTGGTGCACATCCAAGTGGCTGTATTGGTGATGATCCACGTGGAATTCCAAACAACCTCATGCCCTTTGTTCAACAAGTTGCTGTTGGCAGGAGACCAGCACTGACAGTTTATGGAACTGATTATCCAACAAAGGATGGCACTGCGGTATGGCCAAACTTTCATTAGCCAACACTTAGTGATTATTATTAATGTTTTAACTTCTGATAAGACTATTATGAGACAAAACAAAAATTTGACTGTCAGAGTTGTTTGTTATCAGTGTTCTAGATTATGACAAAATTAGCTCACTCAAATTTAGAAATCTTTGTCTAGCTACATGAAACTATGAATCCAAATGAATGTGGACTCATTGTCATCTTACTATTTTCCTGCTCTTTCTCACCCACTTACCTTGGAACAAAAATAGAAAAAGGATGGAAACTTTCTTTCTTACTCAACCATTAGTTAGCTTGTCGGAAAAAAACATCAAATCGAGGTGCACCAAGAGTTCTGTAGTTTAAACTAATAGGAAGAAAATGTGGTTGTCTTTTGCCTGAACATGTGAGTGATCATTTGCTGATATTTTCAGGTACGTGATTACATTCATGTTGTTGATTTAGCGGATGGCCATATTGCTGCCTTGCGGAAGCTGTTTGATCCTTCGACAGGTGAGTACTTGCTACTTCTTATGATTGTTACTTCTCTGTTTAAGTTATCTGGTGCTAATTTTCCCAGCAGCTTCAGAATCCATTACCACAAAGCTCTCGAACTTTTCTTTCTTGAAGACTGTTTTTCCTGAAATATATTTTTCAATTCTGCTATTGGATTCTTGTTCTTACATTGGTGAAGCACAAAGTTGTACTTTTCTATGTCGCTTTTCCTCCTTGTGTTCTCTAGACATGGTTAAACATGACAGTGTCACTAATATCCCCAGACAAATATTATTATGTTAGAAGCATCAAGTTTTGGTATTACACGGGGTATGTTGTTGTTGTTGTAAGCATCAATTTTTGATCATGGTGTGATCATATTCTTCTTCTAGGATGTTTCTGTTTAACTAAATCATGTTAGTTCTAGTGTGGCTTGTCTTTGCATTTCTGGAGCTATTTCATTTGGATGTCTTTAAAGACACTTCTATTCTTGTTGGATGATAAAGTGATCATGACCTATCTAAGTAAGTGTAGGGGTAAAAGTTCTCTCTGCTTAATGTTGATTCTACCTATGATTTTGCTTTAACATTTCAGGTTGTGAAGTTTACAACCTGGGAACTGGGAAAGGGTCATCAGTCTTGGAAGTGGTGGCAGCATTTGAGAAGGCATCAGGAAAGGTAGTGTACTTTTACATTCATCCTTGGGCGTCTCTGTGGAAACGTCCAGTTCAGTGTGTTTAACTTATATAAATGGAAAGAGAGACATATGACACATTCAAGCAGAGCCTTTGCTTGTTATGTAAATAGAAGGCCCTATTATTTTTATTGCTAATTATAATAATAGTGAGCCTGATTCTTTTCTGAGACCAATTTATGATGAAATAGATTGGTGTGGTGCATATTGAAAATTTTTTACGTTAAGCCTCTTTAATGGAATGCTTGTTGTTTAATTTTCTGATCTGAGAGATGTATGCCTGCACATACGAATGAATACCTAGAGTTGCTTTCCAGTTCTTCTCATCTGAGAGGACATCTGATACGTCTCTTATAATCTGAAAGGCTCCCTTTGGTTCACACATAATTCCAGCTCTCTTTAATCCCCTCACTGTATATTTCTGACCTGTCACTTTCTGCGAAAAGACTTTGCTAACGGTGGAACAGACTAATTGTAATTGTAACACTAATTAGTATTCCTGGTGCACTAAGTACTTGTTTTTCTGCTTTACTAGAAAATTCCGCTGGTGATGTCTGGTCGAAGACCTGGGGATGCTGAAATTGTATACGCAGCAACAGAGAAAGCAGAACGAGAATTGAATTGGAGGTAAGTGATAATTACAAATATATCACTTTTTCAATTGTCTGGTTGCTAATCAATCTAATTACTTAAGAACTTTCCTGCCTCTCATTTCTCTATGACATATACTGATCTACTAAATGTCTGGCTTATTTTTCAGGGCTAAATATGGCATTGAAGATATGTGCCGGGATCAGTGGAACTGGGCCAGTAAAAACCCCTACGGCTATGAAGGATCGAAGGAATCAAAGTGATGGTTCAGTATGCTCCTTTTAACTGCATGTTTTTTAATGGTGTCCCATCATTCCACCTGTTGGTTCGACTGCTAATCACCAACGTGTAGACCATCAATCTTTTCTTTCTGGGGTAAGGATTCCGCGTATATTACTAGGATCATAGAATGGTCGGAATATTTATATTTTTCTAACTTGGGAGTTCTGAAGCGAGTGGAATGTTTTTCGTCGTGAAGAAAAAGGGATAGTTGATGAATAATAGCTCATTTAGCTGAAACCTATAGTGACATTTTATTCGTTCTTTTATTCTTTGTAACTAGCAGCAGTCATCATATTGTTTAAAGAGTATAATTACATTATTTATGCTTTTGATTATTCTATGTTGGTTCACTGTAAAACCTGTTAAGAAGAAGCAATGTGATGGCTTTTTATGTCTTTTATTTAGTAGCTGGAAAGTGTATGAACATGTCTACAACTCACTGTGATTAGATTATCTTATAAACCCCATGTGCAATAATTGTGGTATGTTATCTGTCACCAGTGATTACCTTTTTGTGGGCGGCCCAAAAATGTGTAAAGTATAGAAACCCCAACAATTTGGACGATAATTACCTCATATTTCAAAAGTTTTTCAAATTACAATAATTTCGGGTGTTCCAAAACTTGTGACGCCCGATACAATACATGAGTTATGTATCAGATACATTATTATAAATCAGATTCATATTGATTTAAGTTTGAAATAATTGGGGTTATGTATCAATAATAACATTTGTACTAGATATATTGTACACAAACAAAGTTGTAATGTATCTGATATAAGTGGAGTAATGTATTCGAATGTTAAGAGAGAGAAGGAGAAAAGAAACTTTTGTAATTAATTTAAATGGTAGGAATTTTTAGAGATTATGTTATTTTAAGTTGTGTAATTACTTCTTTTTTTTCAAAAATAATAGCCAAAATATTGAGATCTATTCTTTTACTTGGCACATGTTTCATCAATTCCTTGTAGATGAGACTAAAAAAATACGTCTCCAACCAAGGATTTGTACACAAAAACCATATTCCCCGGATTTAATTTGTTTATCATGTTTTGATTTTGCACGCAATTTAAGAAAATGAAGAATATTTTTGAAATTTTTGAGGTTTTATATTTTTGAAATTTTTGTGGTCTTATATGAAAGATATATCAAATGTATCAAAATGTCCTTTAATTTTGTAGTCTCAACTCTTAAACAGTGGCGGAACTAAGATTTTTAATAAGGGGTTCAAAATCGGAAGAAGTAAACTCACGAACTAACCGAAGGAGGTTCGACATCTACTATATATAAATATATAAATAATTTTAACACTGAAGGAGGTTCAGATGAACCATCTAACAGTTTGTTGGCTCCGCTGCTGCTCTAAAACATGTCACGTCGAACGTTGAAATTAAAGAGTTATAAAAGGAAACATGTTTTTAAACGAACTAAAGAGAAAAACAAGACAAACAAATTTGATGATTTTTGTACTATAAAAATGTAATATATATAATATAGCCAAATAAAAAAAATGACAGTAAAAAAATAGGGATAATTTTGGAAAAATATAATTCTCTAACTTGTATCACAATAAAATATAGCTCATAACTTACCTCGCAAATCTTTGACCAAAAAAAAAAGTGCAGTTTGTAAAAACAGTTTTTAAAACATGTATAACGGTGTATAAATTTGTATATAAAAGGTAAGTTATGGGCAATATTTTTGCACACCTAGTACACAATATTATAATTGTGTTTACTATTGTATAATATTGTATACATTAAGGACCATTTTTATTAATAATAATAAAACTTGTTGATCAGTTACTCAAACACTAGTTGTGAATCTTGAGCTTCAGTTGTCAACACAAAGCTTGGAAACATTTGAGTTATTTCCCTGAAATGCCATCAACAATTTCTAGTTATAAAATTTTGGGAATGAAAGAAATTATGTTTCAATATTGAGTTAATAATGGTCAAAAAACACACCTGCATTATCGCGAGTTTCACACTTTACTACGTGAACTATTACTATATGTGTATTAAAACACACCTCGAAGCTGATTAGACCAACTATTAATGATAGTAGTTGGTTTAATCAGCTACGAGGTGTGTTTTAATACATAGATAGTGATAGTTTAGGTAGAAAAAAAGGAGTGAAACTCGCAAAGAAACGATAGATAGTTGAGGTGTGTTTTCGACCATTATTTCTTCAATATCAGATAATCAGAATTTCCAACTCACTTTAGGAATGGTAGAGTCATGTTCTTGATGATAGAAGGATATCTTGAGACCAATTCCTTCCACTCTTCTGGATCAATCCGTCCATCTCCTTTCGTGTCAGCCTCTACGAATGTCTGTTCATTATATCATCGACATCAGATATCGAAACTATACAGGATGCATGACTAACAAGGGAGTATAAGTGATCACTCTTCTGTACCTTATCAACAATTGCTTCGATAGTGTCATCTGGAAGTATCAATTCTGATTCCTTCAGTATAGCAAATACCATTTCCTTCAACTACAAGTTCAACAGTAGTGATAGTTATTCAACAATATAATACATAAGTGTAACAATGACTATGTTCAACACTTTGTGTCAAGAGTGTTGTGTACTATTAACCCTCGAGGATTTCTGAGTTAAAAACAACAACAAACCCAGTGTGATCCCACAAGTGGGGTCTAGGCAGGGTACGTGGTGTGTATGCAGCCTTACCTTTACCTTGTGAAGGTAGAGAGGTTGTTTTTGATAGACTCTCGGCTCAAGTAAAACATATCAAACTTGAGTATATATGGAAATGAAATGCAGTAATGAAGAACTCGTGCTAAAAGTAAAGGAGAAGAACAATAACAACAACAAACAAGATGTAACTGAAGCAAAGGAAACAACAGGTAATAAAAGCAGGGGAAATTAGACAACGCTCGAATACCTACTAACATATTTCTATAGAGGTTACTCACCTCATTGCGTTCTATGTATCCAGTGTGCCTCAAGTCATACAACTTAAATGCAACTGAAACAAAATCATGCCTGAAGTTAGTGTCAGCTATACTAAAATGCCTTAACATGTTGCTCTACTTTTAAGTACAAGAAAATATGGCTTATAAGAGAAATCTCGAACATATTTCTTACATTCAATTTTGTCTGCTTGAGGAGTCCTTGGATGGAATATGCTTAATGACCGAACAAATTCTCCAAACTCAATAACTCCGTTATGCTTAATATCAAACAAATCAAACAACTGCAATAACGAGACAAGAAGGAATAGATTCATGTTTGGAGAACGACAAAGATCAAGATGCTAGACGATTATACAACATGAAATAGATAACTTTTCACAGTTTTAAGAATGCATGTTGATGTTGCAAGTTGTTCGTTACAAAAATGTTTTTCCAGATAGTCAATTTGGCACACAAATGTTAAATGAATTATGCTAAAGAGATGAAACACGTACTCTCTGTGCGAAAAGATTTTGCTTAAGGCTACAGTTGAAGAGTGCAAGGAGAAACTCTTCCTGCGTAAAAGAAATAGAATTAAATCAATCTCACAAGAGTCTATTGTACGCAGCCTTATCTTGCATTTCTGCAAGAGGCTATTTCCACAGCTCGAACCAGTGACCTCCTGTGAATTTACGCTTAATGATTGAACTTTTTATGATGAAAATTACCTTATGAATAAGACCATCATCAATTATGGAGCTGCTAAGTTTTCCATACAGAACATACAATGCATCCACTTCATTAACAGAAACTGCAACAGAAGAGCAGAGCACTCTAAGATGCTTAATTACACAGCTTAACAAACAAAAAAAAGTCATGGACACACACACTACTATGCTTGAAGATAATCAAGTGGTTGTTTTCGATAGACTCTCAGCTCAAGGAAAAAAAAGTCCAAAGCAGTATGGAAAAAACTAACGAAAGTGAAGAAGCATGGCAAAAACACTATAGAAAACATGCCAACAAAACATTCTGAACACAGTGATTACAACAAAATAATATGATAATCGAAGTACAAGAAACATCAAATAGTAAAAAACCAAACTCAAAGGACAAGAAACAACATGAGTAATGCTACAACTACTAGTATAGAAGGATAAGCGAGAGAATGCTCTACTGAAGGCAATGCAAATATGATACAAAATCATTAACAGCAGATGAAACACTGATCAGTATATGTCCAACAAACAATACTGGTGAAACATTTTAAAGAATACTACTTAGTACAATTTACCATAATAAGTTCAAGGTAAAGAGGCATTCTTTAACTCACATGAAGTCTCAGAAGCTAGTAAATCATGGTTCTCGAAACCAGGTGGACGTCGAGATCTCATGGAACGAAAACAGCCCTTCAAAGCAAGCATTATCCTGCAGAGGACTTAAAAGATACAGAAATATATATCTGTTCACCTGCCACACATCCAACACCAAAATTATAGTAAATTCAACTGTATAATTGAACCAAATACCCTATACAACATATGAAAGATTGACATATATATACACACTATAACAAAAATTGCTTTTAGCAGCAGTAAGTTAATAAAGAATGCTAATATCTTTACCAGCATTAGTTAATTGTCATTAGATTCAATATTACTATACACTTTAGGAACATTTACAAAAAGTGTTAATTGCCTTTAAAAATACATATTTAACGGCAATTAAGCCATTGTTGTTCATTTCTTTGCCATTAAAGATCATTTTTTTGGAGTAACACAGAAAAAACACCCATTTTAGACCCACTAATGCTAAATCATGAGATGTAGGGACCCAAAAAAGATGAAAACACAAAATGTCAAAACCACTTTCACTTAAAAGCATATATTCATATAAAAAGTATATACCAAAAATACACCAGAAAAAAGAAAAAAAAAATCCTAATATCTTATAAAGTTCACTAATCTAAATTTTAAAATAAAAAAAAAAAACCTTTGTACAAAAGAATAAAGGATGAGAAATAGAGTGTGTATGAACTTACCTCTCTGGTTTTCTGCTGTTATGGTGGAGTTGCTGAGTGAAATATATAAATAAAATCATCTTTAAAAGCGAGTCTACAAATTTTCTTCATTATTTTCTCTTATGGAAAAAAGAAAAAATATATCCCCAACTATCTTAAATGGTATACATATATCATTTGTCATACTTTTGGGACATTGTCCCTGCCGTCCAAAAACTAAAGCATATATACCTTCACTCTAACGGAAGACTAAATAGGGACACGTGGCACAATCTTATTAATCGTTCCGACGTCGGGTGTCCCTATTTAGTCTTTCCATTAGAGTGAAGGGCATATATGCTCTAGTTTTTGAACGACAGCGACACCAATGTTCCAAAAGTATGACGGAGGGTATCTTCGTACCATTTACGATAGTTTGGGGTATATTTATCATTTTTCCCTTCTCTTATTTTTGTACGATTCCGTGAAATAACACGAAAATTTTATATTATATGCATTTTCGATTCAACAAGGTGCAGCATCATGACTTCATGATTAGTACTATTTTATGTTAGCTTCGATTGTCTGCATTTCGCGAGTAGATCGTTGACATCATTTTTTTAATATATATGTCTCCGTCAGTTTACACCTAACTTAATTAATTTATAAAAATATATTCTTGTATTATTGAAAATAATTTTAAACTTATATCTCTTGTTATACTTTTAATCTAAATGTACTCTTTATGAGTATAAGTTATGGTTCAAATATACTCTTTCAATTAAAATATACCCCTTTCATATTATATTATGATATAAATGTGCTCTTTAATTTTCATTTGTAATCTTATGATCACCAAATAGATCTAATCAAAGAGTGAGTTTGAGTTTATGGTTTCTGAATTTTATAAAATGTAATATATAGAATTTTGAATAAATTATTTATATGTATTAAGTAGTTTTTTGTAATACAAATATAAAAATTGAGCCAATGAATTTGAGATGCATTATATGTTTGTGAATTTTAAATTTCACACTAATAACATATTTATCCATAATGTATATATTTTCTTTGTTCTCCCTATGTCCCTAATTACTTGTCAACTTTTAAATTGACACACATATTAAGAAAACAATTATTGATATAGTGAGTTTACCATTTTACGCCTATTAATTATGAAGTGGATGAATTAAAAAATTCATATTTTCAAAAAGTTTTACCTTTTTCAAAGTAATTAATTGAGGGTATAATAGGTAAAAAAATTGTTCTTTCTTGATTTGTCAAAATGGACAAGTAATTAGGGACAACTATAAAAGGAAAATTGGACAAGTAATTAGAGACAGAGAGAGTAGTGTTTGTTTACTCGTTGTGTCTCATATTAGTTGATCACCTTACTAAATTAAGAAAACATTAATTGATTTTTTCTCATATTACCCTTGCAATTAATCTTTTTTGAAAGTGTTCACACTTGTCCGTTGTTTGTAAAGTTTCAAAGAAGTTCGTAAGGATGAATTGGTAAAACTACTCAATATATGTGTAAAAAAAAGAAAATGATCAACTAATGTGGAACATAGGAGTACTAATTTACCCTTATCTCTCTTCATAAGTTAGACTAAACTAATCTTATTAAAACGCCTAGAAAATACTCCCTCTGTCCCTAATTACTTGTTCATTTTTGAATTAGCACACATATTAAGAAAATAATTATTGAATAGTGAGTGTACCATTTTATCCCTATTAATTATGAAGTGGATGAATTAAGAACTTAAGATTTTCAAAAAGTTCTATCTTTTTCAAAGTAATTAATTGAGGGTATAATAGGTAAAAGAAATTATCTTTTCTTGATTTGTCAAAATGAATAAGTAATTAGGGACAACTAAAAGTGTAAAAGTGGACAAAGAATTAGGAACAAGTATTAATTAAAGAATTAGCATTTAATGAAAGAGTCTTGCTTAAATGTTTGACAAAGCTAACCGAACTTCAAGGTGCATATTCCATCGGAATCTGTTCGATTCCACCTCCTAGTACTATTTTATTTTAATAATGGACACAAATGTAGATGAAGGATGAAAATAATAATATTGTAATTATTATTATTATTATTATTATTATTATTATTATTATTATTATTATTATTATTATTATTATTATTATTATTATTATTATTATTGTTATTGTTATTGTTATTGTTATTGTTATTGTTATTGTTATTGTTATTGTTATTGTTATTGTTCTAATATTGTGAATTTGATTGATTCGAATTTAAAATAGGTAGATTCCCAAAAACATAAAGGAAACAATACACGGAGATGGTCATTTAAATTCAGTATTTTAAATGTGGAGTATCTATAAATTTATATGTAAAAATTTACTGAAATTATAATTAATTCATAAGTTTTAAAATATAATGAATTCAATGATAAAATTTAAATCTTAAATCTGTATTTAATATACATATTCATAACAGGTGAAAATCATATTCCCTTCATGTGAAAATCAAGCTTTCTTGTATTTTTTTAAAAAAAATTATTATTATAAAAGTATTCTCTCCACCAAGTCAAGATCCAACTAACGATAGGTGATTTATAAATGTATATTCTATTTTATTTTATCAATATCTCTCACTTTGTAGAGTTTTTAGTGTTAATTATGTTTTCTATATCTCTTTTCGTATGAAATTGCCGCTATTTATACATTTAATGACTCAAAAAAGTAGATAATAGTCCTACATAGTGGTTTGAGTAACATATTTAAGTATTTAAAAATGCCTCCTAATTTGTAATTTATAATGACAGTCAAAATTTATAATCATATCTGCAAAAAGTGATACAAAAGAACAGAAAAAAGGCAAAAAATAATTTCAACGTATGAAAATGATTTACAAGTATCTTTCTACATTTATTTATTGATCCAAAAATATTCCAACCTATTTCTTGTTGGCACAAAAAAATCCCTCAAACTAACATTGTAGTTATTTCTTTTTCCTATTTAAGAATTATGATTATTATTTTATTTTGAAAATTAAACTCAACCGCTTTAATATTTAAATCAACTTGACCAATTTACTCTGGACCCATTTCTTGAGATAAATAAAATTTTGATGAAAAATTATTTATAAAGTTTAATATATTGTTTGTTGGTTTTTTCATCAGTTTTTTTAAAAATAAAATCAACAAAATATTATCGCAAAGTCAAGAGGGATAACGAATTATTGGATTAACTAAAACAGACAAAACGTGGGACTTATAGTGACATACAAATTAACGGTCGTTTGGCCATTAAAATATTTGTCATGATTGAATAGTCATATACGACTCTTTAAAAAAAAATAAAAAAAATGGTCCCCCAATCTATACCCGAAATTCCAACTACACACTCTAACTTCACGGGTGTTCTATCACCCCCCTAAATTGTTTAAAACTAAATTATCACCCCCCTAAACTATTAAAAATTGAAATAATTACACACCTAAAAAGTCACAACCACATTTTATGTTGATAAGTGAAATGCACACGTTTGACAGGTAAAAAATTTATTAAAATAATTTAGTTTTAAACAGTTTAGGGGGGGTGATAGGACATTCGTGAAGTTAGAGTGTGTAGTTGGGATTTCGGGTATAGGTTGGGGGGGGGGGGGGGGTTTAGACCATTTTCTCAAAAATGTTATATTTACTTGTACTGCACTAGTTATTTTTCATCCATTTCAATCAATGAAAATCTTACACAAAACAATTGACCCAAAATAGGTCATCTCATTGGTAAAACGACTCTCAATTTGGATATATTATTACTATATACTTTTTATATTATTACTATTTTTATTATTTTTGTGGGGGGGGGGGGGGTTGTTCAATCTATAAAGCTTTGTCGTGTAATTTAACACGATTAAAAAAAATCGAAAATCACAGCTAGGAGGGAATTTTTTTCAAAAAAAATAATCATGAAAGAGTCGTGTATTCTTTCATGACAAATAGTTTTATTTTCACATAAAACAATAGAGAGAGTATGATCTTCACCCAGTTTGCAAATATAACCATATAGCATGAATTATGGGTTTTTCTCCACAAAGAACAGAGAAAAGAGAGGATTTTTTTTTTCCCCGCAACTCATTGGCATCTCTATTTTTCTATCTTTATACAAACTAAGACATAGTTCCAATACATGTTCCCTCCACATGATGCAGCATTCTGCATTTAAAATTAGTCTATGATCTAAAAGAAAATATGGCATCGTCTCATTCACTAAATGTTGGGACTCAGACTAAATTACAGCTACATCACCCTAGTCCCCTAGTGTAACTTTTTAAGCTTCAGTACAAATACAAAAAACAGAAGCAATATGCAAAAGAATAGGAAAAAAAAAACCAGGAGTCAAATGCTGTACATCGCGTAACTATCAGTAGGCAGCTACTTATTTTGTTGTGTGTTGAGCTGTCTCGACGTATTGCTCTGCAAGTTTCTTAATTTTATCTCCTTCCTTTATGAGAAAATTAGCATTTTTGTCCTTTGGGTGATACTTCATGACTTTCTCAGTAGTTTTGTCCACAGCCCACCTGTATTGATCAACAGAGATCACACCACTCTTGCAGAGTGGTCTGATGTGCTCCTTCACGTATGCTTTGACCTGCCAGAATATCATTTAATTAGAACAAACATTCCAGGAAGATATCGACAATGCATGCTACATGAGTCGTAAGTACTCAGACTACTTTCAACTCCACTGGAAGAAAAACGTGGGAATATTCCCCTTAATTGCTGGTGAACCCTGATAAACACGAAAGTAAGTGCTCATTTAGTACCTTTGTTGATACAGAGCTATTGCTGCCTGATTCCTTGTCAGCAGAAGATTTCGATTTCTTATTCGTTTCTAGGTTTTCACTTTTGGCAAGCTTGTTAGGTGAGTTTGGGCATTTGGAAGCAGTGGAGCTGCTTCCATTTCCCTGCTCTGAGGACTCTGAAGCCTGCTTGGATTCATCTACTCCGTTGCTTTGTTGAACTTCATTGTCCATAGCCAGTTCATCAAGCTTGACTGATGCCATCTCAGGATACTTCTCAATCAGCGGCTCTTTATCTGGTCCGTACAGCTCTTCACAGTCTACAACAGAGAGGTCTTCATCAACAGGGGAACTATGACCAAGGCAATTTTCCGTCTGGTCAGCTGCAATTGAGCTTACAACCACACCACATGTTTCGCACCCACTCAACGAAGATGTGTCTACAGGACCTTCAAGAATGTCCTGTTTTTCGAGATTTTGAAGTTCCAAAGAGCCATCAGATCCCACAGGGTTGATTGTGGAGAAGACAACTTTCAATTTAGAGTCTTCTGGCTGCAGCACAGAGATCATTGAAGTTCCAGCACCAGAAAATTCATCATCCTCCAAATTATATTCAAAATCCCCGTAGATATCAAGTTCTGGAGGATCATCCACTTCAAACACATTCTCTGGCCCGTGATCTTCAACTTCTTTTGATATGCAAATTTCCTCTTTGACTTCCTCCAAGGTGCAACTTGGACTATTTGGAGGTGAATCAGACAAAAGTCCTGCATTTCTTAGCGCTTCATTGACCGCTGGATCAGAAGAATGGACATCGCTTACTTCTTCTGATGAGTTGGTTAGACCTTCTGAATTTTGGCAAGGACTTGACTCTGCAACACCAACATTACTGGAATTGTCTGATCTGCGCAGTTCTTGTGAGCAGAGGTTTATATATACTAGTTTGCTATTAGACCTATCAGCAACCTCCTTTTCAATATTAACCGCGTCTGCAATTGCCAGTTCTGTTTCTGCTGTTCTGCGCATAACTGGCAGATTTGCTTTCTTTAGAAGGTGCTCAGTGAGACGGTGAAGTTGAGCCTGAGAGAAAAAACAGCGGACAAAATTTGATAAATGATATATAACCAAGATGAGTGATTTGCTGTCGTTATAGGAGAACAGAGAAAATCCCCTGAAGTGGAAGCTATATACTAATTAAAGACGGATAACATTTTATAAGGAAAAAAATCCCCTATGATTCATATCTGTTTATATTATAGAGGGAAAAACTGCACTATTTTTTGAGAAAGGTAACATGTAATAAAAATGCTGCACCATTCATCTCTGGGTTTATCAATCTGTAATCCAATAAACAACATACTAACTAGGGATTTTGATATGTCACTATTCTGTATTGTTCCAATTCTACCCAAAGTGATAAAACTTTGAATAGATCCTACTATGACAAGTGAAGGATAAACAAGGGTCAATCAACATATGGAATAGATGCTGGCGGAATATAATGTAGATATCTAGTGTGAGAATGATTAGCTACCTAAGATAATATAGCTATCTCCTAGGAGTTCAGGGTTATCCATTATATTTGAGAATCCAATACCAAATAGGAAACAAAATACAGAGACATATTTCACAATAGTGCTTTTAGTAGCAAATGCCTCGCTGCTTCAATAGAGTGTAAAGCAGATGAAAATAAACAAGAAAAAGAAGTGTTGTGAATTTTCTGGCATTAAGCGCAACGCACGAATGAAATGTGGGCTTTCAGGAAGAAAGATGCAAATGAAGAAAAAAAGAAATTGTATTCAATTCAAGACTGATGACTATAGACACAAACAACAATTATATTGACAAAGGAACTGAAAAAACTACAATTAAGTGAAACAGTTTTTGTTTCGTGTTGTCTCATTCAAGACAAAGTCAATGGGTGACGAGACGTGAGTCTTAATGTTTTGGTGTCTGAACTGGAGCTATCTATGGAAGGTCAAACACTCAACCTGCTTTTCACCTAACTCAAGAGCTAAACGCACCTCCACCTCCGTGTAGGAGTGAGCCTAGTATACTTAGCTAAGGAAATATAGTGATGGCTAATGGTGGTGATCATTGGTAGTGATAAGTGGATGTAATGGTGGTTTGTGATGATGATCGTAAATGGATATTAATGGTAGTGACGACTGACTGTGGTGATTGGCGGTGGTAGTGGTTGTGGTTGAGGATGATGGTGGTGGGAGATGGTGATTTGCAGTGATGGTGGTTGTGGGCGATAGGTGAAAGTAGACATCTTAATTATAATAAAACTTTGTTATAGATCTTAATCATTCATATCTATTCAAACCCAACCCCTTAAGTGCTTGTGAATTTTAAAATAAACACACTTAATGATTAAGATGCAGACCTAAGAACAAACAGACTTAATGACTGAGATCTGAATAATTAAGATTAAGACCTTCATTAAGTGCAAGCAAACCAGACCTTACTCTAACATTCTAACGCCTTGAATATCAAAGAGAATAGAATAACAAAATTGTCACCCTGGGGAACGAGTAACTTGGAAAAAACTTTAAATGAAAAGGACAGTGCTTACCAGCCTGACCGACATGGGGATTTTATTATGACGACTGGGTGCCAAAGCTGGCCGCATGTCTTTTGGTAGCTGAGCCTGCTCAAAAGTTTAGAAACAAGAAATGAGCAGGTGCAGAACAATAGGCAGCAAACAAATGATACAGAAGGAAAACATATTAACATACCAGCAAAGGATAATTATTTTTCAGCACTGCACTGTCCTCTTCATTTTCCAGGGTTCCACTCTTGCTTGTTGCTGCTGTTTTTCTTGCAAGAACCTCTAGGGCCCACTTCCTCTTATCACTCCTTGTATTATCACATTTTACTGTTATTTCCTCCTTGGTACCCAATTTCAAACCACTTGAGGTTGATGTAGACGGCCTATCAGTGCCTTTGATTGGAAGTACATTTCTGGTATTATCAGCCTTAGTGGTCGGGACACTTATCTTGGCCCCCTTAATTTCCAAGGAAGAAGCCACCACCAGAGAAGCCACATTTGCAGGCGGAACTATATTGGATGGACTAGGAAAAGATGTTGCTGAAGTGTTTGATGTTGATCCATTTTCTTTGTTTTGATCAGCAGCAACAGCAAGGGTAGAGACAGGCTTGATATCCTCCTTTCTTGGGAAAACCGAATTATCTGCTAAATATAGCCTTGAAAGAATGGAAGACTTTCCTTCCCCTTCATTTACCGGCTTTGTCGCTGCATTCTCTGAATCATCTCTCAGGAGGTCAAGAACTGATTTCAATGTCTGAATCTTCTCAGGCTTTGACATGTTTGAGCATCTGTATTTCCAAAATTCTACTTCACAATCGCGAGTCCATGCTCGCCGTCGTCTTCCTCCAATACCATAAATTTTTTTGGTTAGGTTTTCACGTACTTTTCCCTTCTGCAACAGTGACCTCTTTGCCTTCAGATCCACAGAAGGCTTCTTACTTTCAGTTGAAGATCCTGTTACAACAGCTCTAAAAGCAGTCAGAAGTTTTGGGTCAAGCTGGTTTTCCCCTTTATCCCCATAAGACTTGTTACGAACAGCTTCTCTAATTTCTTTCCTTAGATTTTCAACTAGCACTGATGAGTCCTCATCACCAGTTCTCCGCATGATCTTTTTAACCCTCAGGCGAGCTGCACTTTCTCTTTGTTTAGAGGACATTCCATCCTGGTTGCTATGAGCAAGCTTCTTCAAAGTTTTACGACCTGTTCCTTTAACAATATTCATTATGTCAGAGCTAAGATCTTTATTTTCAGGTTTACATTTCAGTTTCTTGTCCTTCGAGATGATTACTCGAGGTTTATCGGAGTTGTCTGAAGCAGATACTGGAGGTTGGTCCTTTGCAATAATTTGCTCACTGCTTCCCTCGATTTTAACTCTCTTCAAATCATAGGCAAGCTCTGCTTTGGCTCTAATGCCTCCATCATCAGCATTTCTGCAATCGCTATCAGAACTATAAGAAATCCTAATAGTAATGGAAGGACAAAAACAAACTTAATAAAGAATGTTTCAGCTGTTGAATATTTGGTTCTACCAGTTTTCAGATAGAATGATAGTAGCTATTTAGAGAGCTTAACTTCTATAGGACTTGATGATTATTATATCTCCAGAAGACTAGCTTATCATGACAACAAAACAGACTAGTGATAGGTACTTAACGACTCATGCTTCATAGGATTATATTTTATTCGAACCCAATACAGATGAATATGGGGAAACCGGAAAGAAACATTGAATCATTTTCAAAAATTGATTAGGTTTATAAATTTGGAATAGTGAAATACCAGATTAGGCAATTAAGATCTCATCAGTGAGCAAGAAGTTTCAAAAAGAATCCCAGGTCAGGTCCCCGAAGAGTCTGAGCCTTTCTGGCCAATTAATAGGACTTGACATACCTTTATCACTTACAGAAAGAAACAATGAAGTTCCAACCAGTACAAAGAAAAAGAAAATTAATAGGCAACTAGCAGACTGCATGTAACATTAGAAAATATCTAGATGTTTAAATATACCAATCACAAAAAATATGAGGATGCATTACAATTCGATGTCAATCCTTAGTTTCTCTGTCCTAAATAGTAATAAAAAGATCAAAGTTGTTCAGTGACTTCAGTCACATGGAACATCGCAATTTTACTAATATGTATTACAGGGGCAAATCCAGCTCCAGGAGAGTCATGCCAAATGATGCACAACTATTAGCCCACATGTTTTGTCAATTAGTCACTAGCAACTGAGTTTAAGCCACTTAAGTAACCCATGTAAAACAAAGATCATCAAAGGATGTTACAACTTTGTCAGACTGGATGCTAGCATCAGGATTTAAACCTTAAGATAATCAGAAATAATGATCCTATATAAATCAAATGAAGAGGTTTGATTGCATAATACCTGTTTTCTCTGCGCTTTCTCTTTGCACTGGAGGCCACAACCTTGTCCTCGTTCTTATCAGGCATCACTTCTTCACCTGACACATCAACAGCAAACACTTCAGAGAAGAAAAATATACAAGCATGTATGTACATCTCAATAAAGTTTATAACGAACTAACAGTTTTCAGGAAGCAACAATGCTCATCCAATATTTGTAAAAGTTGTCTGCTACGGCCTACGGTCATATACCTGGACGAAGGCATTCTGACGTATTCTTCAGTCGTGCAGCTTGAAGTACTTGATCTCCAGCTACCTTCATATTTGTTATGTCTACTGGAGATGCATAGAACATTAATAGCTTAGCTATTTTATCTGCCCCAGCTTAAGATAGATCTCCCAATCCAAAGGAACAAAAGAAATTCCCGAAACATTGTAAGCATACCAGTAGATGCTGAACATGAGTTCTCAGACAATCCCAGATGAAGATCTAGATTTGGTTGAATCAGTTCATTATTACATAACTGTGTCGATGCATCAGACTTCACATCCACAGGGGTACAAGGCTGCGGAGAATCTGCACATTCATTTTGTCGCAAGGACAGTTCTATACTGGGAGTATCATGAACAGGATCAGGGACCATAATGCCAGTATTTATAGCCTCTTTAGTATCTAGATTTGAAAGTTTTCTGCCTGGTATTTCACCCTGATTGTTCCTATCAACAATTGAGACAACAACAGCCGTCTCACCAGCATCAGCAACAGATACAGACACTTCCCCTGAAAAAGAAGCCTCAAGCAAACAGTTATTGCTGGCATTTTCTGGACCAAACTTCTTGTAAGGTGCTGACTTTTCGGGTAGCTTGTCAACACATCTGCACAGTGAGATAACGATAAGAATTATGTTTACAACCACAGCAGGTGCTCAAGATGAAAATATCAACTTACCTCCATCCAAAGATACATCGACTAATAAAAGTATATGTAGAAGGCATTTTAAGAAGGAATTTTTTAGAGGTGGTATTTTATGCAAACTAGACATTTTATGTACAATTCTGAGCAAGACAACAGATCCTAACCAATCCTGAATATTCTAGGCATGTTATATGTCTAGACTTGTAAAACTGCATTCAATCCGAGGACTTGTAAGGAATTTAATACAAGAATCTACAAGTTGGTAATTCGAGATAGCGAAACCAATGACAATACATCCAAATTTAATTTTCTGTCTAGTATAATATGAAGTCACCTTTATGAGTTTTTGTTCTTTCATGAAAAAACGGATTGGGACGATATGAAGGGCCAAATTGATTACATATCAGCTTCATCTGTTTAACTTCATTATACATAAACTCTTGTAGAAGCTGTTTTGGCTTAGAGAAATTCACAAGCTAAAAGGGGTACAGCTCAATCTTCTACTTCCCCGCTCAATAGTCTATCTAAAGGAGAACTTGCTCAATCTACATCATAGTATCCAACAGTTTGTGAAAGATCCATGTCTTGATATAACAAACATAATGCTAAAGCTCCTTTGATGAACTTGAGAATGCACTTAAATGGAATAGACAGAAAAGATTGTAAAACTCTGTTATTCCCACAAAAATGGTTGGACATTCTTAGTAAATTAAAAATATTATACAAACTATATGATAGGAAGCCTTCTCTAACATATATAGTGTAACTTGTCAGAGAGATGACAGTCCAACAAATTTGTAGGTCTCATGAGGGGGTAATTCACTGGAATTTAAGATTCAAAAGAAACCTGCAGGATTGGGAGATAGAAGAATTTCATAATTTGGTTGAGATGCTGTATGGGTTAAACACCAAACAATACATCAGATGCAGGGAGGTGGTGGGAGAGTGGAAATGGATTTTTTTAGTCAAATCTTATTACAAGAGCTTATTGGTGAGAGAGGAATGTATATTTCCTCACATGCTATTTGGATTCCTAGAGTACCGAAAAAGGTGGGTCTTTTCGCATGGTTAGTGGCATGGGGTGCAATGTTGAGTCTTGACAGCTGAAAATTTAAAAAAGAGGAGGATCCTTTGTGTCAGTTAGTGTTTTATGTGCAAAAGCTCAGGTGAAGATGTACATCATCTACTATTGCAATGTAAAGTGGTTAATCGGTTATGGCGGCTGGTTCTGAATTTGTTTGGAAAGCAACGGATGATGTCGGGCACAATGAAGGAGGCATTGCAAAGTTGAACTCACCGGAGGGGGAAGAGAAGTCCAAGGGCATGGAGAGCGAGACTCCTTTAGCAATTATGTGGGTTATTTGGAAAGAGAGAAATAGGAGGGCAGTTGAAGGGGTGGAACAAGTTTTTGTAAACTTGCAAAGTAGACTACTGTGTCTACTGTCTAGTTTGTTTTTTTTGCTGTACTTAAGAGGTCCCTATTGGTATAGAGGATTGGTCTCTTTTGTTGAGAACCATATTTTGGTGTGGGTTCTCTTCTTTTTGGTATACTGCTTGTGTACAGGGTTTCCCCAATTGTTAGTAATATACTTTACCTTATTCAAAAAATATAAACTACAAATTATTATTTTAGGCATGATTACAAACCCTAACCAATTATAAGTATCCTATGCATAATTGCAGTAATTAAATACAAATCATCATAATATTTGCGTAGTTTCAAAAAAAACACAAGTAACACGTGGCTGCTAAATACACATATAAACAAAGAATGTGGAACTAAATATTCATGTTTGCTTACCTTGGGCATAGCCATGTACTTTCAGAAGTGTCCTCAGGGTCAAATCCAACACAAAAGGCATGATACCTACTCAAATATATGCAACGAATCAATCAGAGGTGAAACCCTTGAAAAAAAGCAGGGAATTAAGAACTTCAGCTGCATGAAGCACTTCCTAAGTTTTAAGTATACAGTCGGAGAAAAGTAAAGGAAAACTTCACTGCTGGAGAAAGTGATAACATCATTTAGAAGATACATAAGCAGGCTTTTAGATGGGTCTGTCTCCGTTACCATGCTAAGCGAAATAGATGTTGGGTTGAACTCAACTCTAGGTCATGAGATTAGGATTCCCCAGCACCATATGAGGAGACAACAGTCCATTCCAGCAACCAATGTGGAACAGTCTAACATAGGCAACAAGAATATCCATTTGGGTACCTTGTGCAAGTCAAAGTAGGGCAAATTTTGAGATGGATGGAGTAAACTATTGAAGAATATGTAAGATATTTCAAGAAATTCCACAATTAAGAGTATGTCTGGCGAAATTTGTGGAGGGGCACGTGGGCACATCGCGTGAAGGGGCAAGAGCCAAAGTAGGGCCAATTTTAAAAGAATCAGTGGGTAAAAGGCAAGATAAAATGGGTATGGGCCAGAACGAGGTATTGGGCCCATTCAAGGACCCAATAACATGGGAACAAAGTAAATCTGCAGAGATGGCCCAAGATTTCGATATAATTAATATTGAAATTGCGGCAATCTCAATGGAACAATCAGCCCAAGAAAAATTAGTACAATGGAAGGAGAATTTACAGGAGACACAGCATACAAGGAACTCAATGGAAATTTCGAATGAAAAACAAGGAGAAAGGGGGGAGAAGAAAGATATGGTGACCTCGGAACAACAAACAGAAGATAATCATAACCCAACAACAGAAGATGTAGTACCCTTGCAAATCCAATTCCCAGAAGAAGAGCAATCTGATTCAACAATATCCGAATGGATACAACAGAATATAGTCAGACTGAGTACGGAGTTTGGAGTTAATTTTAAGGGATGTGAAGGAGTTGTTGATGAAGATAAGGGAAAAATAAACAAGGAGCTAGGGGAAAACAAAGTGAATTGGGTAACGGCAAAAGAAAAGGTTTACAAGAATTGAAAAGGTTACAACTGGACACAAAATTCATGAGTAATGGTTCTAGGAGTAGAGGGGGGTATCTGGCCATCATGGATCAATGAAGGTGAACATAATATCCTGGAACGTAAGGGGGCTGAACTGCAAGAGAAAAAGAAGCATGATTAGAAATTTGTTGAAGATCTGGAAAGCTGATGTAGTGTGTCTCCAGGAGACAAAACTGGAAGGGGAAATTGCAAACTATGTCAAAGAAATATGGGGTAGCAGATGGGCTGATCATGTGCAATTGGAGGCAAGTGGGACAAGGGGAGGGATTGTCATAATGTGGGACAACAGAAGCTGGGAAGGGGTGGTTAGCAGTGTGGGGTAATACTCAGTGTCCTGCAGCTTATCAGGATTGAATTCTGATCTTAACTGGCATATCACAAGGGTGTATGCGCCAAACGACACTATAGAAAGAGAGGAAACATGGTGGGAATTGGGGGCAGCTAGGGGTTTAATCAATGGCCCTTGGGTGTTATGTGGGGATTTTAACACAGTTAGATACCCATCTGAAAAGGTCAATTGTAATAGAATCAATACATCAATGACACAATTCTCAGAGTTTATTGAGGATATGGAATTGATGGACCTAGAATTAGCAGGAGGAAATTACACTTGGAGGAGAGGGGAGAGACACACCACAGCTGCCAGACTTGATAGATTCCTATTCTCAGAGGATTGGGATTCAACCTTCAGGAACATCAAACAATCAGCAATGCAGAGGATAGTATCAGACCATACTCCAATAATTCTACAAGGTGGAGAATGGGAGGTGACCAAGTCATACTTCAAATTTGAAAATTGGTGGTTAAATACAGGGGGCTAATACAGAGGGCTTCAATGACATAATAAGGAGCTGGTGGGAATCTTTCAGTTTCCATGGCAAACCTGATTTCATCCTGGTATCAAAATTGAGGGCCTTGAAAGACAAGCTGAAAGAATGGAGCAAAACAGTCAATGGTGATCTGAAACAACAAAAACAAAAAGTTTTGAAGCAGTTAGCTGACCTTGAAATCCTACAAGAACAAAGAAGCTTAGAGGAAGGGGAGATAGCTTCTAAGGTGGCTCTCATTTCAGAGTTTGACAGGGATAACAAACCATGAGGAAACAGCCTGGAGGCAAAGATCTAGGGCAACTGGGCTCAAAGAAGGAGATAGAAACACAAGTTTTGTCCATAAAATAGCTAACGCACACAGGAGAGTTAACACAATTGATAAGCTAAATATCAATGAGATGGTGGTGACCGAACCAGAAGAGGTGAAAAAGGTGATAATTGAGTATTATGAAAATTTGTACTCAGAAACTGAAGACTGGAGGCCTGACTTGACTATGAGAGATTGTCCTGTGATCGATGAAGAAGACAACAATATGCTGACAGCCCCTTTTGAAGAACAGAAAATCATAGATGCCATTAGATCCTGTGCTGGGGACAAGGCACCAGGACCGGATGGCTTCACAATGGCTTTCTTCAGCCACTGCTGGAACATCATCAGTAATGAGGTAGGGGCAGCAATCAAGGCTTTCCACAGGGAGGGGACTTTTGTGAAAAAGCATAAATGCTACTTTTGTGACATAAATTCCAAAAAAGGTAGGAGCAATGGAGCTTAATGCTTTTAGGCCCATAAGTCTTGTGGGGGGAGTACATAAAATAATTGCGAAGGTCCTAGTAGAAAGGTTGAAAAGAGTGATGCATAAGCTAGTGGACAGGCAACAAATGGCTTTCATCAAGAACAGACAGATCATGGATGCAGTACTGGTGGCAAACGAGTGTGTAGACTCAAGAGAAACAGACAAACAAGCAGGGATTCTATGTAAACTGGACATCCAGAAAGCATATGATCACCTAAATTGGGACTTCTTAATGAATATGTTGCAGAGGATGGGTTTTGGTTCAAGGTGGCACAGGTGGATCAAACAGTGTATCAGCACAGTAAAGTTCTCAATTTTGATAAACAGAAGTCCATGTGGCATTTTCTCCTCCGGTAGGGGTTTAAGGCAAGGGGATCCTCTGTCCCCTTTCCTTTTCATCCTTGCCATGGAGGGACTAAGCAACCTCATACAAACAGCAAAAATCAGAGGATGGGTCAGAGGATTTCAAGTGGGAGACATAGCAGGTAATAATGTAGAGATAACACATCTGCAATATGCAGATGACACTCTAGTGTTTTGTAGTGCCACAGGGGAACAAATGTTAATTCTCAGAGTTATTTTCAACATCTTTGAAGCGGTTTCTGGTTTGCACATAAACTGGGGTAAGAGTTTCATATACCCAGTTAATACAGTGCCAAACATTGAAGATCTGGCAGAAAAGTTAGGGGGAAAAGTGGGTGAACTCCCAACCACATACCTGGGAATGCCCTTAGGAGCTAAGAGCAAGTCCAAGAACATATGGAGTGGTGTGATAGAGAGGTGTGAAAAAAGATTAGCATACTGGAAAAGCCAATACCTATCCACAGGTGGCAGACTCACTTTGGTAAGCAGTGTAGTGGACTCTATCCCTTCATATATGATGTCACTCTTTCCTATCCCAGCCAATGTTACTGACAGACTGGATGTTGTTAGGAGAAACTTCATATGGAAAGGAAGTGAAGACAAGAAGAAATATCATCTAGTGAAATGGGAGGAGCTACTGGAAAGCAAGACAGGAGGGGGCTTAAACATTAGGAAGCTAGACAGGCACAACAAAAGTCTGATGATGAAGTGGTTATGGAAGTTTGCATCTCCAGAAGAAGCTCTATGGAAAGAAGTGATCAGGTCAAAATATGGCATGCAGGATAGATGGATAACAAAGGAGGTGACAACTCCTTATAATTGCAGTGTATGGAGATCCATCAGGAAGCTATGGCAACTAGTTTCAACAAGAACAAGCTGCAAGGTTGGAAATGGAGAGAAGGTGGCTTTCTGGAAGGATTTATGGTGTGGGCAATGGCCTCTGAATCAAATTTTTCCTGAACTTTACGACTTATGCCAGGCTCAGGATGCTACTGTGGCTGAACTATGGACAGGACAAGGTTGGAATCTTCGTCTAAGAAGGAATTTAAATGACTGGGAAGTGAACTTTATAGCAGATTTTCAGAATACAGTCCCTCAAAATCTCAACCTTACAGAAGAAAAGGACAGTTTGGTGTGGAAGGTGGATAGCAAAGGTATTTTCACTGTCGGGTCTGCTTACAAAGATCTGACAGGAACAAATACTCAGGAGATAGGATGGCCATGGAGAATGATTTGGAAGACCAAACTGCCTTATAAGGTAAACTACTTTACATGGTTACTGACAAAGGAAGCAGTCCTCACTCATGAAAACCTCAACAAGAGGAAACACAACCTATGCTCTAGATGCTATCTATGTGAAGAACAAATAGAGACAGTCAACCATCTCTTTTTGCATTGTAAATGGACAGACCAACTGTGGCAGATGTTCTTACACAAGAGGAAGATCAGGTGGGTGAAACCTGGGAGAATCAAAGAAGTGCTAAAAAGTTGGAACAATGATGGAAATGCAGGAAGAAAGGAGGAGAGATGGAAGATGGTTCCCGCATGTATCTGGTGGACCATATGGAAGGAGAGAAATCAGAGACATTTTGAAGGCAAAAAGAGCAACATACAGAAGATCAAGACAGACTGCTTAGGCCTTTACTATTTTTGGTGTAAACAAGTAGCTATAGACAACATTGGAAATGTTTTTAATGCAATTGACTGGTTGTAATTAGAATTATTAGGATTTTGTAAAGAGAATTTTGTGATTGGGGGACTACACTTTGTTGTAGTACACCTGTGGATATATAGAAGTAAAGTTTACCATTCTCAAAAAAAAAAAACCCCATGAATACTTCTCAAGCTCTCATCAAATGTGCCATGTTACAAAGCTTATACCATCCATCTGTAGATCACTCTCCTTACTGCATCTTAGGTCCATAACTATGATGTTATCAATTTTATACAAACCTTCTGAATACATCACAACATTCCGTTCCATCAGTGCTTCGTATATACACAAAGGCAATCATTCTTTCAACAGGCAATGAAAAAAACAAAGAAGGAAAACAAAATAACATAGGGCTGTATTCATCTTTTCACATAAACCAGAACATAGAATTATTCAACTTATCAGTTGGCAATTATACTAAACAGTCAATATTAGAGTAAGAAAATTGATTACCATACCATAGATCACATGAATCACAAGCAATTGACGTATCAAGATTCAGATCTCCTTCATTTGTAACTGATCCAGCTCGAACTTTGCAGCCATCTCCATCCAAGCAGACAACTGCCTAGAAAAGACAAAGCATAGTAATTACAGAAAAAAAGTTCATTTCCAAGATAAGAATGCAATATGACAAAAATAGTCACTGAAACCCCAAAAAATTGACAAGATTTCAAAGATTTCCAAGAAGAGACAACCACTACTAGCAAAACTCTGTTTCATTAATATACAAGAAATCTTACTGATATGACGGCAATGAATGCCATAAGAAATATAATCTCAGCTTTTCTAACCATGAAACTATTACATTCACCTAATAGAGTTTCGTTCTAGTTAGGAAGTCAAATGCTAGCATCTGAAAGCATGGGAAAACGAAATGAGAACAGATAGTATGTTGCATGACAAAGAAGTGAAGAACTAACACAGCTTTACATGACTTGCATACAGCCAGTCCCCAAGAGAAAAAACTAGGATTCGGGAAAAGGGTAAAAACAGAACCAAGGAGGCTATTTCATGAGTAATTTATTATGTGCAAGGACAACTCTGAGTGATCAAAAGAAAGTCATCAGATTTCACAATGTATTTATTTTATGTTAGGCTATACAGGTATGGCTCCCTTATAGATTGAGCCTTGGGGCGCCAGTAAATAAGGTGGACAACAACTATTCACAGTCACTGGAACGTGTTAACTCACATTCTCATCGATATAGTATGATGGGAATGAAAGAGTATTAGTCTTCCCTTCAATGGACCAATCATCATCTCTGCAAAGATCAGAGAGTTAAACTCAATAGTAATTGCTTGCAATTTACTAGTAGATAATAACTAATCAAGCCACTGCTAGAGAATGAGCATTATGAAATTACACTTTCTCACAAGATATACATGATATAAGATTGAAGATCTGTACAGCAAGAAGAAAATATTTTTTTTGGATAATGTATCTCGGAAGAAATTTTATGAAGTTAAATTTTAAAACTTGACTATGGCTTAGAAGCTTTCACCATTTCCATACTGGCATACTCAACAACATTGAACCTCAAGATCCAAACTTTTCAAACTAAGTAGGAACAATAAATGACACAGAAACCTGCAAGAGCAATTCAAATAGCAAGTACGAGAAACAACTGCAGTAAATCTAAAAAGTTCAGCATCAGCTTCAAAAAGAAAGTTGAGATTTCTGATGATAGAGAAAAAGTCATCTGCAAGTGTACATTTGCAGCATCATACGAGCTGCAAATATGCAGCCTTATGGAAGTGTTTGCAACACACTGTCATATGCCTTTAGCAAAGACCAAAACATGCACACAGAAAGAGCTTATAAGTAGATTTTTGTAGTATTACAGATCATCATTAGGTCAGCTGTGTATAATCATGAAGCACAAGAAAAGGGCCTACACAAACTGTAGAAAATCTTTGGTGTCCATTTTGAGGAGGGAGGAATTGTGAAAATCTCAAGGATTTGCAAAAAGGTTTTAAATTTCACTTGTGATTGCCGAGTATTTCCTCTGAACCGGCACAACTGAGGCTTTCTTCAGTTCTCAAATTCGTGGAGAAATATACAGATGGGGTGTTCAGCATTTGCAAAAAGATGCAAAAAATTTCACTTGTAATTACCATGTGGTTTCCTTTGAACCAACACAACTGAGGCTTTCGAGTTCTCACATTTGTGGAGAAATACATAGGTAGTGCTTTCAAGGATTTCAAAAAGATATTTCACTTGTGATTGCCAAGTGATTTCCTTTGAACTAGCAAAATTGGGGCTTTCTCAGGTTCTCTCATTTTTGGCATTACTTCTCTAAAGCTCTTTGCATTTTCCTTATTTTTGGCTAGTATATCCACATTCCAAGTTGTTCAATCTTACAACTTGAACAATTTCAAGATCACACATTCACGGACAACCCTCCTTTGGGTGTTGCTACTTACATCAAGTGTAGAGTTGCAGATAGTGGTTCTGCCAATTAGATGGTTCTCTTTTCTTTTCTCCAATCAAATTAACAAATAATGAACTTACTTGAATCTTTCTTTTCAGTAATGGATATACCATCACTGAAAGACGTAGTGGACTGATATAAGTTTGATAAAGAAACAAGCACGACAACTATACCTGGTATATAAATCCTCATCAGTCTGGCTGCCCCCTATGGTATCATATACCTTCACGAAAATTGGTAAGAATTAATTGGGCTCCTTGAAGATCTTATAATAAAATTTTACGAAATGTCCCAGCAATAGAACTTTGTCTGTCTTGATCAAAAAAAAAAATACAAAAGTAAAATGATAGCATAGCTCAAGGAGTGAAAACAAAGCTGAGAAAGAACATATGGAAGATCCAAGCCCCCACCAAAATAAAATGTTTCTCATAGTTGGTGGTCAAAAAGGCTTGCCTCACACATGAAGTACTTCAAAAGAAAGGAAGGACAGTAGTGACCAGATGCTTTTTGTGTAATGAAACTGAAGAGACCAACAATCACCTCTTCCTACATTTTAAAGCTATGTTGCTCAAACTCTTCCAAAATGTCGACGGGTGCGTCTCGGATCCTCCAAAAATAGTGTAACTTTGAAGGATCTGACATGGGTCCGGCATCATATTCGGAGAGTCCGAGCAACTTAGTTGTAAAGTCACTGCTCAACCATGGCATATGTTCTTCTCTCTCACCAAGAATGAATGGACAATGCCTGAGCATACAGCTGATCTAATAAGCTGTTGGATCAGAAGAAGGGGGAGCAAGAGTCAGAAGAAGTGGTGGAAGATATCCCATCCTGCAGATGGTGGTCAGTGTGGAAGGAGAGAAATGAGAGATGCTTTGAAGACAAATCAAAGTCCATCCATGTTGTGAAAGAGAATTGTCTATCCACACTGTTTTTTTGGTGTAAAGGAAATTGTATAGATGAAACAGAAGATCTTGTAGATTTCATAGGCTCTCTGTAATCTAGATTCTATTTTTACTTCCCCTTGTAACACTTTTGGAGGTAGCCAGCATTCCTTTATGCTGACGAATACAACAATACCATTTATCAAAAAAAAAAAAAAAAACACAAAAACTTTCCGAATGACTTAAGATGGGAGAAAAAACCTCAGAACCATTGGCAAAGAAAGAGCAAGTGCTAAAAGATAAGGATGTGACTAAGACACCGTTGAACACATTAATGAATTGAGAAAGAAGATAAAAACAATGTGAAGCAGCCCCAATAGATCCAGTTACTTACAGGCACACAAGTGATTAATTGAAATTCGCTCTGGCAAAGTGGGCATAAGTTTGTGATGGTAGCCCAGTTGTCAATGCATGTAAAACAAAACCTGAAATTTAAATGATGAGTTAGGGTCATTATTTGTATCTGTGCAAGCAGCTAGTAGAGGATGGATAAAAGTCAAAATTTGACATGTTCATCTCGGAAATGTCCACATTCACAAACGTTTACTAAAGCCTTTCTATGGTACGGAGGTACGGTAACTGGATCCACGATATCACAACTCATCATAAGCACTAACAGAAGATGAAAACAAAAGTCATGGAACTGGAAATTTGCATAATTTCGGTGATGTGGTACCATAAGCAAAATAAATATCAGTGTCACATAAACAACAAGACCGATCAAGAATACAGCTGATTGGAGAGTAAAACTATGCTGAAAATCATAATTTAGATAAACAATGAAACGCCACAACTGAACTATTCTGCAAATCATCTACTCCAAGAGAACAAACCATAACCAACACCCAAGAAAAAAAAAATAATGTGTGCTGTCAAGCATAGAAATTTCTGAACTCCACATAATGTTACAGACACATTGACGGAGTATGCTGAAAAGATGTCACATCAAGAGTAAATAATAAAAATAATAAACTTGGGATTGTCGTGAAGGGAAAGGGTTGAGTAAATGGAGCCAACGGTCTCTCAAAATAAAAATGCACTGAACATCCATTTATGCCTAATTACAGTCACCTCCTTCTCTATTATAATGTCACACAGAGTGATGAAGTCGGAAAAATAAAGTTTAGTTAATTACCAGTGTTGACAGCAGTCTAGAACTCCTCTATCAATGACAACATCCATACATATCCCACATCTTTCACCATCTAAAGTTGAATAATCCTGCAATGAAATCCATATATGCTTCAATATAATCTTAGATTCAGAAATTAACTGATTAGGACATTAGTTTTTAAGACTACATAGTCTGGCTCATCTACCGTCATCTTTGAACATATTTAAGACAGTATTCAATTCTCCTTCCAAGAGTTTGCACACCATCTTCGTCAAGTTTCTTATTTTGAACTCGTAATACAAAAAGAAATATTAATCCGTGAATTGTACTTCATAAGTTAGTCATTGGGGGTTTAATTTGAACATTATTAGTGCATACACACTGCAAGCAAACTTGTATGAGGAGGATAAGAACTTTTGGGAGGTTTTGGATGAGGTGGTGAGAGGTATACGGCATGCTGAGAAGCTTTCATAGGAGGAGATTTCAGTGGACACATCAGTCCAACTCCGAGGGTTATGATGATGTACACGAAGGCTTTGGTTTTGGGGACAGGAACGAAGAAGAAGTCCCACTCCTGGATGGCGTACTTTTAGGTTGGTGATAGCCAATTCAAGTTTCCCAAAGGAGGATACTTGGATACCTTCCATAGTACGGTGACTAAGACTCAAATAGACTATTTGCTCCTTAGGAAGGGTGATAAAAGACTTTGTAAAGACAGTAAGGTTATCCTAAGTGAGAATCTTATGACCCAAAATGAACTCCTAGGTCCTAGCAATGGATTTGAAGATCAAGAAAGAAAGGAAGAAGAGGGTTGTGGATGACCGACCAAAGATCAAATGGGGTAGCCTGACTATGGCCAGTGCCATGGAGATGAGAGAGAAGTTGATGTGTATGGGGGCTTGGGAAGCAGTGGGGATGCAGGCAGTATGTGGGATAGGACTGCTAGATGCATTAGGCAAGCAGCTAGAGAGGTGTTGGGGTCTCGAGAGGTCATTTTGGTGGGCATCGAGGGACTAGTGGTGGAATGAAGAAGTCCAAGAAAAGGTGGAGTCAAGAAGATGGCGTATGCAAAGTTGGTGGAAAGTTAAGACCATGAGGAAGAATGGATGAATAGGGAAAGGTATAAGATGGTGAGGAAGAAGAATAAGTTATCGATTATGGCAGCAAAAACGACAACTTTTGAATGTTGGTATGTAGAATAGGAGGACAAGGGCGGGGATAAGAAGTTGTACAAGCTAGCCAAGGCTAGAGAGAGAAATGGGAGGTAATCTACACCAAGTGAAGAGCATCAAGGATGGAGACGGCAAAGTATTGGAAAAGGAGGCACTCATTAGACGGAGATGACAGTTATACTTCCATGAACTCTTGAAGAAAAAAAAAGGGGGAACAAAGGCATTGTAGGAGTTGGATCACTCAGAGAGCCGTTGCGATTGTAGGTATTGTAGGTGACTAGGTGTATAAAGGTTTGGAGGTTAAGGGTATTTTGGAAGAGCATAGGCAGGGCAAGTAAGAGTAGTTGATAGAGTTATTTAATGTCATTCTCAAGACGGTGAAGATGCCCGAAGAATGGAAATGGAGTACAACGATTCTGTTGTATAAGAATAAGGGTGACATTCAGAATTTTTTTTTTTTGAAACTAGTAACTTTAAGGGTGACATTCAAAATTGCAACAACTATAGGGGTATCTAGCTATTAAGTCACACTATGAAGGTTTGAGACAGGGCGGTGGAGATGAGGGTGAAGAGGGACATGACAATTTCTGAAAATCAGTTTGGATTCATGTCGGGCGCTCAACTACAGAAGTCATTCATCTCGTAAGGAGACTAGTATATCAGTATAAGGAGAGGATAAAGGCTTGCGCCAAAATCCCAAGGGAGGTTCTTTGGAGTTGCTTAGAGGCTAGAGGTGTATCTACGGTGTACACTAAAGGGATCAAGGACATGTATGATGGAGTCAAGACTAAGTAAGGACTGTGAGAGGAGACTTAGAGTACTATGTTGTCTTGAAATATAGTTGTTGAAATTTGAACTTGGAGCCTTAAGGTAAATTTGTCCCCCCCCCCCAAAAAAAAACCATTAATCTAGGTTGTAGTCTTGTGGTTAGAGGATTCAAAATCTATATATGTACATAAAAAAATTACCTTACGTATACAATGTAATTTTTTGTCGAGGGGTTTCGGGTGAACACCCTCCCCTCCCCCTAGATCCACCATTGGGGGATCAACTCAAAGCCCACTTTTTATTTGCCTTAGTGATGGATACATTGACGAGAAAAATTCGCGATGAAGGGTCATGGTGTATGTTATTTGCGGATGACATAGTTCTGGTTGACGAGACTCGCAGTGATGTTAATGCCAAGCTGAAGGTTTGAAGACGGACCCCGGAGTCTAAGGAATTCAAGTTGAGTATGGTCGAGACCGAGTATTTGAAGTGCAAGTTTAGTGACGTAATGCATGAAGCTAATGTGGAAGGAAGGCTTGATACAAAGGTCATCCAAAAGAGAGGAAGTTTCAAGCATCTTGGGTCTATTATCCAAGAGAATGGGGAGATTAACGAGGACGTCTTGTGTGAAAAGAAGATGTCACCAAAACTTAACAGCAAGTTCTACAGAATGGTAATTAGACCAACTTTGTGGTATGGGGTGGAAATGAGAATGTGTGGGCATACATACCAGGAGAGATAAGATTTTTGCTTTTGTTTTTTTGAGAAGGTAACAACTTGTATTATATTCCAAGAAATCAAACCGGCCACAACATGTTACAGGTTTACTAATTACAATGTAGGAGAGTATCAGGAAGATCTTCAACTCTATTAGCGAAATTACTAAGTGCCTAAAACATTTATCATTGATTCTAAATCTACCATATACTCCTATTTACACCAAAAATGAAACAAAACCAAACAATTAATCTTCATCTTTTGGATGTTGTTACTTTTGTTTTGGAAGCATTTGAGATTCCTTTCTTTCCATACAGACCACTAAATACATAGGGGCATGATCTACCATCTTTCTTTATGGTTAGAGATATAGCCAAAGCTACTCTGGAATCTGGATCTTCAGGGACTGGACTATATTCATTGGCATCACCCAATATAAGCCCTTCAAATTGATGAAGATACTCCACAAAATGTTAGTAATCCTACCGTGAAGAAAGAGGTGATTCATTGCTTCAGCCTCCCAGGACACATCTAGGACTCAGTTGGATATCCCTTTTCATGAAATTTTCGTGAGTCAAGACAACCTGCTTAGCAAGTAGCCAAGTGAAGCAGGACATTTTGAGAGGTATTTTAACTTTCCAAATAAGTTATCATGGCCACTGGCTACTTGATAGTTAAAAGGCTTGAACTTATTATAAGCTTCCTTGATATTGAAATTGCCCTTGCTATTGTGATGCCAAATCAGTCCATCTTGAGAGGTAGATATTCCTTTGAATTGCTCCAAGATTCTAAAGAACTCTACTAATCTTTGGATCTTCTAAAATTCATACTTCATCCCTGATTTGACCATACTTCTGCCATAGTGGCAATTTGCTGCTAAATCAGAATGTAGATATCTGGGAAGAGAGCTTTTAAGGTGCCTTTTCTCTAACCAGTTACCCTCCCAAAAAGAGACCTTCGTGTCGTTTCCAGTTCTTATGCTGCAGTTTTCTCTTAATTTTGGCCAACGGTTTCTAATGACCTCCAGAAGATAGGATTAGAAATGAGGATATCCGGCACAAGGTGGGAGAGGTTCGGTGGAGGACAAGATGCGAGAAGCGACATTGAGATGGTTCGACCATGTGAAGAGGAGATGCACGGATGGCCCAGTGCGTAGGTGTGAAAGGTTGCTTATTGATAGTTTCAAGCTATGTTGCTTGGACTCTTTAAAAACGTCAACGGGTGTGTGCCGGATTCTCCAAAAGTAGTGTATTTTTGGAGAATCTGACACGGGTGCAACATCAAAAGTGAACACTCCGCGTAACTTAGGTTTCAAGAGAGGTAGAGGTAGACCGAAGAAGTATTGTGGAGAGGTGATTAACCAGGACATGGCGCGATTCTAGCTTACCGAGGCCATAACCTTAGATAGGAGGGTGTGGAGGACACGAATTAGGATAGAAGTTTAGTAGGTAGCAGTGTGTTGTCTTGTTGTTCATTCATATTAGTAGTCGTAGTAGTTCTCTAATAGTTTCTTGTCCTTTGATTTCTGGTACTATGTGTTGTTTCTTGTACCTCGATTATAGTATTGTTTCATTGTAGCTTTTGTTCTGTTACTATCTATTATTTTTGTTATTATATGTTGTTTCTTAATCTTCCATTACTTCTTTTCCGGGACTATTACCTCCAAGGTAGGGATAAGGCTTGTGTACACTATACGCTCCTCAGACCCCACTTTGTGTGACTACACTGGGTATATAGTTGTTGTTAAATTATACTTCATCTGTATAAGCAAGTGATGGCCCATGTTTTGGTCTTATCAAGCTTTAGGGGAGAAACCACATTAACTGCTGAATATTTAGTTAGGCTAACTAACAGAAATTAGATACCCTTTTACTTTTTTAACCTAAACACAAGGATTTTATAGCAATACCAATTAACAGGACTATGATTACCAAACTTACATCATTAATTTCATCAATGCAACAGTTTTCTTCTTCCATCATTGCCTCCGTGAACAATTCCATCTCCATAGCTCCGCATACACCTGGAAAAAAAATTTAAAAAATACATGAAAAATTAGAGATCAAAAAATTGGAAACAAGTATAACATACCTAGGGTTTAACAAAGATTTTGGATCATTGAAACAATGAAACTAGGTGCGTAGAGTGTTCATAATCGAAATTCTAAAGGTGTAAGCTGAAAATTGAAGATTAATTACCAAACTGTGGAAGCAGAAGTGAATTGCTGATTGTAATGAGGAAATTCGAAGTTTTGTCAGAAACGGGTTAATCTGTAGTTAATCATGTCGATGTGAGGAAATGGACTCTGGTCTGGACTATGGAGTTCGGACTGTAACAATGGATAGGCCCACATTCTTGTATAATCACAAATATTAATTATAAATAAATATTATATTATTAATATTAATTTTTATGTAGTATGTAGTGTATGTAGTATAGTATTAAGTATTAACACTAAAAGCGATGCTTCTGAAGCGATGAACACGATAAAAACACGAGAAAATATAGTAAATCTGAGAAAATATAGAAAATCTGATTAAAAGCGGTAAAAGCAAAACAGCAAATACTACAAATATACAGTAAAAACAGTAAAAATAGTAAAAACAGTAAAAACAACAGCAAATACTACAAATATACAGTAAATACAGTAAAAACAGTAAAAATAGTAAATACAGTAAAATCAATATATAATATATATAGTAGTATATATATAGTAGTAGATATATATATAGTAGTATAATATATAATAATATTATATATAGTAGTAGATATATAGTAGTAGATATATAGATAGTAGTATAATATATAATAATATAGTAGTAGATATATAATATATATATAGTAGTTGATTATTAATGTAATTTAGTAGTGCGGGTAAGTTGTTCTGTGTCCAGTCTTTGTTCCGTGTCAAGGCTTTGTCTTTGTTCCGTGTCAAGGCTTTGTTTCAGATATTTTGTACGTCTCTTCGATCTTTCCTCTCTCCTTTAGTTTAATCAAGCTAGTTTATGACTTAAATCCCTATTTTCCCCATGTTTTATTTTTGTTTTTCAATTTTTTATTTTTGTTTTTATTTTTTATATTTGTTTTTGGATTTTGTCTTACCCATTTCATATCTTCTTCTTAACCTTTATTCTTAACAACTTCGTCTTTAACCACACCCCGGATATAAAACTGGCAACAAATTCATCCTTTCATCAAGCGGACTATAAAGCCAAAAATTCTAGGAATTTACAGGTTAATCCATAGTCGTTATTAAGAAGTTAAGAAGTTAATCATATACTAAGGGTAAATTTTAAAACATATATACAATAATTACATGAAAAACTAACAACTTAGAAAATTAAATAACATATTTTTTAGGGGAATTTTGGGAAGTAAACATCGTAAAACTTACATGATAAACTGAGAGAGGTTTCCCTTTCGGGAACCCCCGAAGGACCTTGGAAACGCTTTCAAAAACTTTAACACACAAGCACACTTATTTTTATTTCACAAACTTCAATATACAAAGAGAATTTTTTGGTACATAAAGGAATATGGAAGTAGGATGGAGGAAGTATGAAGAGAATTTTCTAACTTCTATTCTTTCTACTCTTTTTTCATTCTACCTTTCTCAACTCTTACTCCTCCTTATATAGGCAAAAATAAGAAACTTAAAAAGACCAAAATGACACTACTACGTGGCCTTAATTTTTTAATGGCCAACAACTTAATAAGATTCGTTTAATAATGCAAGTCGGGTACTCATTGGGCCCTATCGTCACATGCATTATTAAGTTCATCTTTTGACTTATATTACAGACTCAATTTTGAACTAGACGCGTGTTATGTCAACAGTTTTTCCCTCTTTTAGAGGGTACTGATAAAGTGACAACACACTCTTTTTTACAGGACATGTAGTGGGTATCCCCACCTAACACTTCTTACATACTAATTCTTTACAAGACACGTAGTGGGCATTTTCACCTGATATTTTTGACTTTAATATATATATATATATATATATATATATATATATATTGCCCATGCTTTGAAAAATTCATGCCATTCTTTACTACGTTCCATGTAACTTTGGTCTTGTTTTCATTTGTGATGAAAGTGACTTGTAACTTAATGAAAATGACTTTTGTCTTATTCCTTCTTGAAGTCTACTGAATTATTTCATGTTGTTATTCCATTCTTGTATTTTTTGTCTTCTTTGTGATAAGAAATGAAGCTCTGAAATGATTAAGTGTCTAAATTGTGTAGTGCAATAGTGTCAAAACTCATACCTGAGTCATCATCTTCATAAGGGTCTTGTGAGTCTTGAATATTATTTATCTGTTCTTCGTCTGAGCTGTGAATATTGTCTTCTAAATCATTACTTGGATTTGATAAGTCTTTACCGGTCACCGTTTAAATCGGACTAGCTGTATCATGCTCCGATACAGTAGAGTTCTTAGCATTCAGAGAGGAATGCACACCCGTCTCATCCATTTTTAAGTGAGATGGAGAACTCGTGTCTTCTTGCTGAGTTGTACTGTCTGTTCTTGGAACATATTTATTTTGAAAAGTCTTGAGCTGTTTAACAAGTCTCATGTTCTCTTGGATAAGGATTTCATTTTTTGTATTGAGTCTTTTGAAATCCTCAGCCATGGAAGAACAATGATCACAAAATATTATTTTGTTTGAGTCTTTTTGGATATTGTATTGAGGTATTTGGTTTGGGCTTTGTCTGAGAGCTGGTGAAATATAATAATTAGGCCCAAGTATTCCTCTTGCATAGTCTAAAGCTTCAGTGAAATCATTAAAACATTTAAAAAGTGAGTTTTGTATCCCATTTATAGAATCAATTACTTCTATCCAAGTTTGAAAAATACTTTTGATTTTACCATGTATAACAACATAATATTTAAATTTATTGTCTTTATTTTTGTCTGAAAAATATTGACATAAAGCATTAGAAACTGCTATAAAATACTTAGTATCTTGTTTATTGTATGTCATCCACAAGTTATCTACTAAACATTGTTGAGTCTTGTCTATATTCTGATCTAGATTTACTCTAAATGATAAATTACACTTAGGGTAGGAAATTAAATTGTACTTACGAAATGGATTTGCTCCATAAAATTATCATTGTATTTAAAAGGTCTGAAATTTTATGCCTAATAATGTCTGAGCATAAGTATCTGGCTGGGCGATGCCCTTGCTTTTGTTTACTGTCTGTTGACTTGTTGGTCTCATGCTGTAATAAATATTAATTAGTCTTTAATTGTAATCTACTTAATCTATCAGCTAAGTCATTATCTTTGCCTTTAACATATTCAAAAACAATATTATTATAGATAGATATTATATCTATAAAATTTAACCATCGTCTTTTACTACTAGCTTTACTATATATTTTTTCATGGAATTTAACTATGGCTTATGATGCATTTCTTACTAATACTTCATTTTTGTTTAAAATGTATAATTTAAAACTATTTAATCTGTATATTAATGCTAATACTTCTGCGTCTATACTACTCATATTACCTTTTTCTTTGTATTGTCCACTTTGGTATGCACATATTTTTTTTTCATTTTTTGGACTGTATTTATTTGGTCTTGATTTTAAGATGGCTCCCCATCCTAATTTACTACCATCTGTTTGAACTATTAAATAGTCTGATTCTAGTGGTATTTGTAAGTCAGGTATATTTTTAACTTTTTCTTTAATTTGTTGGACTAATTTAATGTCTTCTATATTAAAATGTTTTTGTCCTTTACTACCTGTCTTAGCATATAATGGACCTGCTATTTTTTCTAAGTCTTGAATAAAATTTATAGCATAATTTACTAATCCTAAAAATTTTTGTAATTCTTTTGTATTATCTAACTTATCAGGCATATCTAAAAAAATTTTAGCTATATGTGGTTGTAATTTTACTTTTCCTTCTCCTAAAGTTACTCCTGAGAAATTTATATGTGTATTACATAATTTCATTTTTTTTTTACTAATTATTATCCCATATTTTACAAATAATCTAAATACTGTCTGTAGGTCTCCTAGATGTTCTTCTATATTTTTACTAAACACTAGAATATCGTCTACATATACTAAAACGAAGTTTTTATAGTCTCCAAACATATCATCCATCTTTCTATGGAAGATAGGAGGAGCTGTCTTTAAACCAAAAGGCATAGCTAGCCACTCAAAATGTCCTTCAGGACAGGTGAATGTTGTCCATTCTATGCTTTTTGGGTGCATTTTTACCTGCCAGTATCCTGATTTACAGTCAAATTTACTAAATATATTTTTACCTTGTATTATATTAATTAACTCATTTTTATCAGGTAATTTATATGCATCTGTTCTAGTATTATCATTTAGTCTTTTATAATTTATTACCATGCGAGCTTTTCCTCTTACTTGTTCGCTATGGTTTCTAACCATAAAGGCTGTTGATCTATGTCTAGATGTGGATCTTTTTATTACTTCTAGTTTTAGTAATTCTTTAATCTGTTTAGTAAATTCTTCAGTGTCTTCATTATTTGCTTCTATTATTTGCTGTTTTTATAATATACTCGGGATTTATTATGTCTAGTTTACATATAAGTTTGTTACTTTCCCAATGTATTAAAGGTTTTTCTCCTATTATTTTCATTTCATCTAATATTGCTACTATATTTTCTAAGTCTTTATGATTGTTTATTTTTCCTATAGTATTTATTTCTTTTTGGAAATTGTAAAATTCTGTTTCTACATTTATTAATGTATAATCTTTTTCTATGTCTTCTATGTATGTATTTTTTATATAATTTTCTTCTTTTTCTTCTTCATATAGATTTTTTGAGGAACAAGTACTATTATTGCCACAGTCGTCGCAACAAGGAATTGTATTTAGTTTATTGTCTTTATTTAATTCCTTGGTTGGAATTTTTCTAGTTTGTACAGGAGTATATGTTGTATTTCTAAACAGCATTATTCCATCTCTAGAGACTAGACAACTTCCGTTATTTTGTATAAGAAATTGTAAGCCTAACACTAAATCAGTTTTAATATTTAAATCTCTTACTAAAATTTTATATATATTGTACGTTGGTTTGTAGAATTCGTTACATGTATTAATAAAGCTTATTTGTGCTTTTTCTATATATTTGTCATAAGTATTGTTGACACCCAATTTTGACCGACCTTTAACCATTTTCGGAATGCTATTCGATTAAATATGTATATATATTTCTAGTTTAAAATTTTCATCAATTCCATCTTAAAATTATATATTTTAGTACGCATGATTTCAAAAATTATTATAATTATGTTATTTATTATATTTTATCGATAGTTAAGCTCGGAGTAATTACTTTCCTCAAATGTTTTAAGATTTAAATATATATAATTTATATGAAAATATTATGATATATGTAGTATTTTATTAATTGAATAGCATTTTATTCTTCTTCCCTTAAATCATTTAAATTTTAGCCTAATATATTCAAATTCCTTTTAATTCTAGCCTTTTAATTCCAATTGTATTTCGATTATAGCCACTTTTTTATTCCAATTCTAGCCATTCGTATTTCGATTCTAGCCTTTTAGGTTCAATTTCAATCTGATTTTAAAAGTCGCTTTTAATCTCATCCGTCCATCCCATCCCGAATTAATCCCGTCCCTTCATCTCTTATTAAATCAACGGTTGAGATCTAATCCTCATACTTACCTTTTTAATCTTAAAGACCCTAGCCTAATTCCTTTCCATCTTTTCTCTTCATCTCTCTTCCTCTCTCCAAGATCCGCCGCCTCTCTCCCTTCTTTTCCTCGCTCGGCGAGCGACATAAGCCTGCCGCGCTTAAGCGGCGAGCCACCGCTGTAAGACCAACGATGGCCGGTGAAGGAAATGGACAGCGATAAGGTCGAGGTTCTTGCTCTTATTTCCGCAGCAACAAGATCGGGCAGCGCCCGTCCGGCTATGAGCAGCGAGGCATCGATCTCCGGCTGAGCGCCAGCGGCGCCGCTCTCTTCCTTCGTCTCTTTCTCTCCTCCTCTTGAATCCGACAAAACCGGTGAAGAACCAGCTCTCGGCGGCGGTGGTAGCTCGGCGAGATGCTCTACGCCGCCGTCCCTTTTCTCCTCTTTCCTATCTTCCTCTCTTCTCTTTTCTTATTTTCAGGTAGGCAGACAGAAGCGAGCAGCGAGATCGCCGGTCCGCTCTCTCTCTCTGATCAGCGAGCAACTACGACAAAGAACAATAACTCCGACACCCGGCTCCGTGACGGCAGCAACGATGAGCGGATAATTGCTCGGCTCAAGATTCCGGTCATGCGGTGGATTCCAAATTTCCGTTTGATGGTCAAGTTTTGGTTAAAAGATGGATGCATGCGGATCCATCCGAGTAAGTCTTCAACTATTTTATATATCCACTTATTTTAGTTCTTTGGTTGGTTTCTTTGAAATTTGATATCTATTATCTTATTTCTTTGTTGTTTAGTTTGCATGATGTACTAATGGATGATTCTCAAAAGCATATCTAAGTTGTGTTTCTTTTGTTTAAAATTCATGATTCCTGCTCCTATGGGTATTTGCACGTGCTCGAGTGGAATATCGTTGGTTCGAGTGGAATATCTTTGATTTAATGCGCATTGTTGCAGTGTTTAGGCTTTTAACTAATAGGTTTATTTGCTTTCTTGATTATATTAAAGCATTTGTTTTCTTGAAATGCAAATGATTGATTTCTTCCTTGTAAACCATGATTCAACCTTAATATTTTAAGGACCAGCTATAGTCTTTCTAAAATAATTATGTGGCTCTTCTTGATTATTGAAATATTACCGTTAGTCGAAAATATTGTAAATTGATTGTTGTAATTGATGCCTCTGTCTATATGAAATTTGACTTGTTAATCACCCCTTTTCCGTGATTGATCGCTTTATATTAGTAACTTTATCTTGTTTTGCCTGTAATTAAGTTTGTGCAAGCCGTTGGACCTCTTTGGTTATGGCAATTCTTAATTTAATTAAAGCAGTAATATGTCTTTCCTTTGTAAATTTTATTTGCTGTTTTATATAATATAGATTGATGACACGGTAATTGATACCATAGCTTTAATATAGTCTCTTATGTATCTATTTGGAGTAATAATAATAAGTGATTATTGCTTTCCTTATACATGTTGACCGATTCTTACTATAACTTTTAATTATTTCTTTCGTCATATTTAGTTGCATTTTTTTTTTGTAAGGATAAATTACATTAAATCTGATTTGGCTCCTTTGATTTAAGGAAATATTTAAATTGATTCCCTTTGATTCCTTTTCCTATTTTTGACCGTATTACAACAACTATAAATAAAACTCCTCTCCTATTTGTTTAGACATTCATACTTTGCTTGCATTCGGGAAAAAAAAAAATATACTGCTCCCTATTCTAAAAAAAAAAATTAAGATTCTCCCTGTTTTAAATTTTAAAAGTTCCTCTTTGTCTCATTATTCTTTGTTTTCTTTGTATGCGGGTTGAATGTTAGAATAAGTTGGTCTTCATTGCTGATTAATAAATCTGCATAACTGGTTAGCTTTCTTTTCCATTAGTTTAATTTTAGCTTGCATCATTTGTTATGGGTATTGATTGCTTGAAATAAATAAAGGAAGCATCCGGGTTAGTCTCCTATTCCCTCCTTACTATGTGTGATTTTACGTGATTGTGTGAAATTCGAGTGTTTTTGCCGTGATTTGCTTTTATGTGTATCAATCAGTTATTATCTATGATCTCGTGTTGGGTGTTATTCTATTTAAACAGGTTTTGAACGTGAAGTTCAAGTTGAAGAGTTGCCATGAGACAAAATTACTATTTGTATTTTTATTTATTTATTTCGGTTTGTAATATTTGTATAACTCTATAACTCTCTATAATATAATTTGGGGGATCGCCTAAGGGGAGGGGAATATGTGCTAATTGTTTACCTTTTGTTTATTTTATTACTTGTGATTGTTGAATATAATCTGTCTATATTGATTAATCATAAAATCGGATAAATAAGGTATGTTGTCCCTAAATAATCAATCTAAAATCAAGCGATTTGTTTAAACTTCACCTATTCAAATTTGAAGTCAATCAAAGACGTTATCGGACTACTCAATATTTAAAATCGTGAAGCTTGTTTATTTGATATTATTTGTTTATTTATTTTTGTGTGTAGAAATTTGTCTAATATTTTTAGCATGTTAAGAATCAAGCAATTTTTGTTTAGCATATTTTCTATCCATCATTACAATTTCGGACCAATAATTATTGCCTACATGTTATAGTTAAGTAAAATTAATGCATGACAATTTTTTCAACTCGGTTAATGGTTGATATTTCTCGAGTGCAAGCGGTAGGGTAATTATAACTTAACTAAAATCTGAATTGTTTTAAATGCTTGCTTGTTTATGTTAATTAACTAATCTAAGTAAATCAACATGTTTTAATAACTTGATTCCGTCACTTAACTAATTAAGTTTTCTAATAAATTTGCAGCATATTAATCATTTAGAGACCATGTCTATAGATTTTCTAAACATTACTAATTTTTAGCATGTTCACATTTATAAATTATGCCTAAGATTCAATTTATTTTATGTCATTTGGGGTTAGAATATCATGCCTATAGGTGATATGCGGTGTTTTGATTTCTCAGCGCCTAGAAAGTCATGTTCATAGGCGTAATTAAATAATTCTTGGCATGTTAAATAATAGAATTAAATCTATGCATTTTTCATCCATTGGTAAATAATTTCTACAATGCATTTATTTTACGACATTAAAAATAAGATAATAAATTGTTCAACTTGCTAATAATGTCTTAAATAAAATTTGCTCTTGTCCCATCTACGTAATGAAATTATTTTCGCACTTGAACATTTTTCTCGCTACTTAAAATCAGTTCATTCTGCATGAATACTTGTTCCGCCATTTAAAATACTTTTACATTTGTCACTTGCTGCCTGATTAAATCTTGCTTGGATTAATTAATTTACGCACTATTTTGCCACTTAAAATCGACTCTTGTTTAATTTCGCATTTAATAAAATTATCTGCTACTTAAAATAAAAGTTGGAATTAATAATTTGATAACTATTGCTCTAAAATTATGTCATGCATTTGTGATAATTTTTACGCAACTTAAAACTAGTTAATAAGCTGTAAGTAATTACGTTACGCATGAGTAATAATTTTACGCCCTTTAAATGCAATACATATTATGTTACTTGTTTACATGTACACACCTAGCATGAAATCCTTCACTAATTATGTGTCCGCTAGCATGTTAACTAAAACTTAAGAGGCTAACTTGAGACTTTATTTGCTAATTGCTCGTCCAACGTATTTTAATTTGGTGTCTAGGCGGGCCTATATATTTTATTTTTGTCTAAACTCATCCAAATAGTAGTCCAATGCCTCTTGGACGTTAAGCGGGACACTAGGCACCTTTTAGGACGAAAATCATGTGGTGGTGGGATAGGGGTAGTTTAGGCCCCACGGACATGATGACAGGCTCGGGCTTAAAGCGACAAACTTTGGTTTTATGCATCCCTCTGTAGCCTAAAAATAAAGAAAAGTCGAGTGCTGATCCGTAAAGTCTTTTAGAGTCTCCTTTCCCTTTTTCCCTTTTACTTGTTTATAATTATACCTATTTGGGGTAGCTAAATTAAAATAAAATTATTTGCCTACCTATTTGTGCAATTTCTGTCTTCGCTCCTCTCCGTTAATTGATTAATATCGGTATAAGTGTTTATTTATTGTTTTGTTATACTTGTTGTTTGATAAATCACCTAGATCTGTATGTTTGATTAATTAATTAAAACAACTAAAAAATTTAATTGATAATATTTATTTGTTATTTTGTTATCACCTAGTTTCGCATGCTTATCAATTAAATAAAAAATAAAAGTAATCTTAAATGCTTAAAGTTATTTATCACCTAGCAAGCATGTTTAAATCAAAATAAGTAATAAATGAAGTGACCTTAACTGCTATTTGTAACCCCCACATAATTGCATGAGATACGGCCGGGACCCACATTTGTGGACCTCGAGGGATGCCTAACCCCTTCCCCTCGAGGTAACTTGAACCCTTACCCGATCTCTGGTTCGTTGACCTTAGCTAGACTTAGTTAGGTTAGATAGGTGCCCTAACGCACCTTATTTCGTTAGGTGGCGACTCTTCATCTTCCCAAAACCCAAAAGAGTTATTAGGTCGTGCGTCAAAACTCGTTTTGCGTAAAAACGGGGCGCGACAGAATGGCGACTCCGCTGGAGATATTTAGGTTCAAACCATTACGTGTTTTGTGCTTTATGTGGGTATTTTAGGTTATTTCATTGTTTGTTTGATTGTTACCCTGCTAGTTGTTATTTGACTATCATGTTATTTATTTTTCTTATATAGATTTTTTTTATGTTTAGTTATTTCCATGTTTCACCCTTATCCTTTTTCCTTATTTGTGTGATTTTTATTTGTTTATATTTATGTATTTATTTATTTATCGCTTTCTATAAAACTGTTTATGTGTTACCGTTTTTTAACTACGTGCTAAATGTTACTGTTTTAATAAATTGGCATTCCGTTCATACTTTCCCCAATTGGGACCTTCTTCATTTTTTTTTAATTGTGTTACCGTGATGTTGTGCCTTTGCACCTCTCACAACTACTCCAATTCTTTTCAACACCTAATTATAGAGAGTCGGCACATGCGTGGACGGAACGGATAGTTTTACTACCGGGAAACCACGAGCCTTCTCGCATAGAATCCCTCTCTAGTCCGTGTCAAACCAATTCTTAGAAAATCCTACTTAGGTCATACATGCTGCATAAGCACTAGATGGTTTGACCCTTGGTGTCAATCCGCGTAATTAGTAGCCACCCTATCGTCTAAAGGGCCCCAACACCCTTTAGACAAATTGCATATTTATGTGTCAACGTGGTCATAATAATTAATTTAAGCCAAATTTGCCAAAATGGAATTTAGAATTTGTCTGTTGTTGCAGAGTCATGGCCTATCCTCACTTCCCCAACACACAAATGGTGGTTAAAGTAAACCCTACTCTGAAGGTTTGGTGGAGGGATATTGAGAAGAATCGAGGGTTAGATGCAAGCGAATTACTAGGTGGTCTTACTGCTTTAATCTCCGTCGAGCCAGATCGTTATTTGATCAAAGCATTGTTAAAATTTTGGGACTCCGAGAGATTGGTCTTCAAATTTAAGGACTTTGAACTAACCCCGACGATTGAGGAGATTGGTGGGTTTCTTGGTCTTCCTTACAAGAGCAAGAAATGATGGTTCCCCAAAGCCAACACGAGGTCCTTTTTGAAGCAAATGGGCATGCGTCATAATCCGAAGCTACTATGCCTGAAAGAGGGATGGATTTCTTTAGAGTTCTTATATGCACGCTTTGGAGACGAGGAGGGCTATGAAAACTTTAGTAGAGAATTTGCTTGTTCTTCGGCAAAATGGGAAAAATACCGTCTTAATGCATTTCGCTGTTGCACTCTTAGGCTCATTAGTTTTCCCTATGGAAAGGGGAAAAATCCACACAAGCCTAAGTTATGTGGTTCGAATGTTGGCTCGAGGTGGAAAGACTATAGTTCCCATGATACTGGCCGAAATCATAAGGGCATTGACTAAATGTACTAGAGGCAAAAGGTATTTCGAAGGATGTAACTTTTTATTACAACTCTGGGCTGTGGAGCATTTCTACCAAAGGGCTAATATGGTAGATATTATTAGAGGGAGTATGGGAAATAAGATCAGCAATCATGCTTCAAGGATGAAATATTTTGTTTCCCCCGTAGGAACGGAGGACTGGTTTGTGTACTTAAGAGAACGTTCGGCCACCCAAATTCAATGGAAATATTACTGGTTGAAACCTCGTCGTGCCATTATAAGAGGTAATGAGCTTTACTTTATTGAGCTCATTGGTTTAAATGGCGTACAACCATACGCACCACTTAGAGTTCTCCGACAGTTTGGCGAATCTGATGATACCTCTGCGATCCCATATGAGCCACTATGGGTATGACTTTGGGTCAGAAATACCACATGTAAGTACCATACTACGAAGGTGGGAGAGAGTAATGACTATTGATGTTCAAGAGCATCGACCCATACACACCGAATATTATGTATGGCTTTTGGAGGATACGGAGCATGCAGATTTGAGTGAAGAGGGCATTTCAGGCTTTGGTGATGAGAGAGAAAGAAGATGGGCTCGCAACCTTCTCAACAACAACTACGAGATCACTCCTGAAATGAAGCAGCAGATCGTTCCCAACATTGGAGACTAGCATTGATTTTTTTTATTTTTTATTTTATTTTTTTTTTATTTTTATTTTTATTTTTTCGCCCTATGTTATCCCTAGTCCTTTAGTCTATTTCTTTCTATAGTATGATGTAATAAGTTGAAATTTTTCAATATATGAAGTTTTATTATTTCTCTAACTCTAAACTCCAATTGGCAAATAAGACTTAAATTAATTATTGTGCATCATTTATATGTCGTCTTAGGCCTACCTCTGGCTCAATGAGGCTCCTTGCATTTAGGGCGTTTATTTCAAACAATGTGTTATTATTTACTCTAACCTCCTAACACCGTTTTCTGTTGATTGTATTGTTTTCCCATTCCTAAGGTTGATCTGTTCTTCACCCTGGCACATACAAGATCAAAAGGGACTCCTCCTCTCCAGAGAGCAGACTACAGAAACAAAGGAAAAATGGTTGACAACAACAATAGCAATGAAAGAGGAAAACTCGAGGAGAGCAACTCCCAGTGACCTTGTCTTTAGACTTGGCGAAAGATTGCGGGTGGAAGAGGAAGTAGCTCATATGCGGGACTGACCAAGTTGTCTATTTCTCTCGGAACCCATTTGGTGAAAATGCGGACAATCCTCCTCTCTCGACCAAACAACCTACTAAATAACCTCCAATTAATATATCCCGACTGAGCCTACTCTTTGAATATACTCCCACCACTTCATGCCCAAAATACTCAAATCCCTTTTTACCATTACCATCAGCAAACCAAGCCAACTGTTCCAGAACCAATTCCAAATGCAAACCCTCCATATAACCCTGGAAATAACAACCTCAATCCAATATATGTCGAAACTGCCCCCATGACTTATAATTACCATGAATCAGAGTCCTCCCAAAAGGACATTACGATTAAAAACTGACAGAAACTAGATAGCTTGGCAGCGAGTGCAAAATGTGGAAGGAAGCAAGAGGTGGGAGGTTTGAACTCACGATTTGTGCATGCACCAGACGTAGAGTTGCTGAAGGATACAAGTGCCAAAGTTGAAATGTTCAATGGCATGGGAGATCCCAAAGCTCATCTACAGATGTCTTTGCGACAAGCTTGTAGGGATAGGGAGAGACGAAAGGATACTCATGAAGCTGTTTATGAGGAGTCTCACAGGGGAGGCTCTATCATGGTATATTGAACAAGATCCTCGGAAATGGGTCGAGTGGGTAGACATGGCCACAGATTTCATGAACAGATTTGGGTTTAACATAGAAAATGCACGATTGGTTTACATCCAAAACTTGAAGAAGAAGCCCGGTGAATCCTTCGGGAGTATGCCATAAGATGGAAGTGCAGGCGGCGAGCGAACCTCGATGGAGGAATCTCGGATGAAAGATTATTTCATCCGTGCCCGAAA